>OW119926.1:63071371-65853079 GCA_933210815.1 Meta bourneti
TAGTGTACACAGATGGATCTGATTTTAATTTCTTCATGTCTGCTTGCTCTAATATTTCAGAAAATCTATTGTACCAGCACCTTCCTGACTGTGGTAATCCATAAATGCTGCGTTTGATCAAATATACTTTATCGTTTGGTAATTGATAACCTTTTGGAGGTTCCATGTATATTTCTTCATCTAATATTCCATTTAAATAGGCTGTTTTTACATCATAGAACTTTACAATTGAATTATATGTGGATGCAAGTGTCAGAAGTGTTCTCAATGAATCCCATTTCATCACAGGACTAAAACTTTCTTCAAAATCTACACCTTGTTTTTGTCCATAACCAACAGCTACTAATCTTGCTTTATAATTTTTCCCATCATCACAATTCTTGATCTTGTATACCCAACGACTTTTGATAACTTTCTTGTTCTTAGGTCTTTCCACTGGTTCCCATACTTCATGCATTTCTATAGAATTAATCTCTTCATCCATTGCACGTGTCCATTGATCTTTGTCATTAGATGTCGTTGCACTTTCATAAGTTTCTGGTGTGAAGTCTCCCGCAGAATATACTTGATAATCATTGTATCTTGTAGGCATCCTTCTATTTCGTGATGATCTCCTTACCGCATTACTTCCATCATCAACACTTAAATTATTACTATCTTGTTCATCCAAGTTGTCTTCGGAGTTAGTCTCAGGTCTTATATTAGTTTCTTCATCATCATCTTGATTATCCATAGTGTAGCTTATTTCCATGTAGTTTATTTCTTTCTTTTTCTCTGCATTTGGTATATATCCATTCTTTAATTCGTCGAATATTACATCTGATGATTCACAAACTTTTCTTTCTTCAACATCAAATATTCTGTAAGCTTTCCTTTCTCTTGAATATCCTAGGAAAATACCTTTCTTAGCTTTCGCTTCTAACTTATGTCTTTTGTTGTCATGAATTTTGTAATATGCTAAACATCCAAACGGTTTCACATGACGTACTGAAGGTTTTCTGGATTTCCAAAGCTCCATAGGTGTTTTATATCTTCGGTTCTTTGTGGGTGTTATATTGTGCATATACTCTGCAGTAGCTACAGCTTCAGCCCAAAATTCAAGGGGTAACTGACTATCTATCAGTAAAGTTCGTGCTTTATCAAGTAGTGTTCTATTTGCTCTTTCAGCCACTCCATTACTTCTCGGTGAATAGAATGTAGTCTTTTCATGCTTTATGCCTTTTCGATCCAAATACTGACACATTCCTTCATTGATAAATTCAGTTCCATTATCTGTCCTTATTCTTTTAACTTTTGTGTTCAGTTCATTTTCTCGTTTTCTTATCAAGACTTGTATAACTTCTCTTGCTTATCTTTGGATTTCAAAAACTCAACAAAGTATCTTCTTGAAAACTGATCCACCACTGTCATCATATATTTCTTTCCGCTTAAAGTTGCCACTCTAAATGGACCACACAGATCTATATGTAATGCTTCAAGGGGTTTTTCTGATGTTTCTGAATAGGTGGTGTCATATGAACAACGTGCCATTTTCCCTTTTATACATGAATCACAAGTTTTGATTTCTCCTTCCAGTTTTTCTAGTCCTCGTACCATTTTATTTGCCAACATCATTTTAAGGTATTCATGATTTAGATGGCCAAGTCTTCTGTGCCACATTTCATAGGAATTTACTTGTGTTTGGAGACATGTTTCATCTTCTGTTTTTGTCTTTCGAGGTATCAGTTTCACAATAAACATATTGTCTCTTAATTTACCTTCACACACCAATTGACCATTTTCATCATAAATGTATGCTCCTTTTGAATTAAGCACTACTTCATTTCCATATTTAACAATATTCGGAACAGACATTAAATTACCTCTGAGTTTTGGAACACATAAGACATTCTTTAATCTGATAGCTCTTGTATCTCCTTCAGTAGTAGTTGCTCTAATCTCTCCTCGGTAGGTCGATTCGATGTTTCTACCTTCTTCTGCAACACTGACAATTATGTTATCTTCTTTCAAATTTTCCATCCAAGTTTCATTTGGGGTCATGTGTGATGTACAGGCAGAGTCCAAATGCCATTCTGTCAGTTCCTTATCACCATATACTTTTTCACTTATTGTCATAGCTAATTCTTTACCAAGTTTAGGTTCCTCCTCAGAAACTTGTGCACACTCATTTCGGAAGTTGTTAGAGTTCCTTGTACGCTTTGTATCAAAATTTCTTTTCTTAACATTTTGGTTAGATTTTCCAAACCAGCAATCTTTCTGTAAGTGTCCAGGTTTTTTACATGTGTAGCATAACTTCTGCTTCTGTTTTTGCTTGTCATAAGTTCTGTAAGCTGTACAGAACTTTTCTTCACCCTTATTATTTTTCTTTTCAAAATTCATCAAGGTTTGCCTCAGGTCTGTGAAGTTGATGCCTCTATTTACAGATAATGCCATTGCAATCGTCTCATAACTTTCTGGCAGACCTTCCACGATATACCGAACTAATTCTCTTTCAGTAACCGTTTTACCCTGTTCGTTTATTTGCTGTGAAAGTCCTTGCGACCTTGTAAGGTATTCATCTATGCTTTCCTTTTGCAATTTTTTCAATCTCGTCAGATCCAGCAATAACTCTGTTCTTCTATCTTCAACAGCTCCTTCAAAACGAATCTTTATTGCTTCCCAAATTTCTTTTGCCTTCTTGATGCCTTTATAAATGATCGCTTGTTCCGCTGTCAGGCTAAGAACAATTATTCCAAAAGCTTCTTTATTTTTTCTTGACCAAATTTTATGATCGTGTGCATCTTCATTTAAGGCAGGTTCATCTCTTAGAATTACATCTTCGAATAAATCCTTTGCATCTAATAGAGCTTCTATTTTCATGCTCCAAATTGCATAGTTTGTTTCATTCAACTGTTCTATCCTAGTTGAATTGAAATCCATTTTTCTAAGTGTGCGGTTAGGCTTCAGAAAAGTTCCCAAAGAATGCAATACAAAGTTAGGCTTATTCGAATGAATTCTAATTTAAAATCATTTACAAATATCAACCACGCTCTGCTACCAATTTGAAGCCATGGATTGATGAGGAAGCATTTTAACAAAACAAATAATTTATTTAGATTAAGTTAAGAGATAATTAAGTACAAAAAGGAAGCAGGTTCATACAGCATCACATCATGAGTTTACAACGCTAGTCTAATCATAATAAACACTTAAAACGAAGTAACATCACAAGTTGAGTTGTAAGTATGCTTTACATCAGATAAAAATATCCAACAAGTTTACAATTTCCCCCTTTTTAAGCAGAATAGTTTGCTTACAGGTACTATTAGTCACCTTAACTAGACAAAGTTTTCACCTTGAATTTTTTTCAAGGTGCAGACCAGTGGAAGTGAGATCAAAAATTAAATATTATAATGCTAATATCCGACGAGAAGCCAGTTGACCTTGGATCAGTCAATTTTTATACAGGTGTGAAAGAAAGTTAGAAGGCTACAGAACGCAAGAGCATGAATGGCGATCACAGTGAATGGAACTTCCCAGCCATTTTGTTTTCAGTCATTTCTTTCAACAACTAACGATAAACTCAGAACTAGAATCTACGCTATAGGCGCCAGTTAAGAAAATGATTTGTTTACGTTTAACCAGTTCAACTTATTTAACTGACTCGTTCAAAACCATGTACCTAAACTGTCTTCTTACAAGTGTCGCACTATACATGAATATCAAATGTCTGAAAAATGGCAGTTTCTTAAAGTATTTCAAGTAAATTTGATATTTTTTCAGCTGTTCAGAAATGTGACAGTAAATATTAATGTAAACTTCCATTAAGTATTGAAGATATGATTATTTGGCATTTGAATAGAACTCCTCAGTAAAACTTCCAAAGGGAATGAGTTTGTTAGTTATTTAAAAATTATTTCAAATGCTTTGCTTTATAAAAGTGATTATTAAGTGTATATCTATAAAGTATTCAAGAATTCTTGGAAATGTAGCTGCTCTGAAAAATTCAAATAAGCTTGATATGAAACTAATACCATTAATCACAAATTCAAAATGTACTTTTGATAACTTGCACTTTTAAAATTTGTACTGTCAAAGTTTTACTCGAATGGCAAGATTGAGCCACTATGCTGAATCAGGTGTAAATGGAGAATATGTATCCACTAACCCACACATACATAATAAATTAATTAGTAAAAATACATACATATTACCCTATATACGATTGGGAATTTATATATATATATATAGTTCATAATTACATGTATGTACTTTGTCCATAAAACTTGTAAAATGTTTGTTTTATTATTAAACTATTAAATTTATAATATAAATAAATTTGTATTACAAAGAAAAATGTTAGAAGTTAATGTACTTCAGCATACAAATTTTAATGAGATTTACGAGAACTCGTAAAACAGCATTATTCTCTTTCAGGCAACACCAAAAAGAGGCTCCAAGTTTTTTAATTAGGGAGATAGAGCTTGATTTTTCTGGCCACAGCTGATGCTAAGTATAAATCTGTCATTGTGTGAGGGCAGAAGATCATAACAATAATGGAGACATATTCAAAAACAGTTTGGTCAGGCCCTAGAACTTGAGTCTAGATTTGCCACCTCCAAAGGCTATATTTCATACCACTCGAGTTTCCCCTTTTATTTTGTAGCTGATGATACATTCCCCCTGAAAACGAATCTCATGAGGCCATACAGAGGGAACAATCTTGAAAATCCAAAAGAATATTCAATTATCGGTTGTCTTGGGCACATAGAAAATGTCTTTGGATTATTGACTGAAGATCCAGGGTTTTTTGCAAACAAATGGTGGGAAGTTTAAAGACATGTCAAGTGAGTGTCAGCAGCTACTTATTTTCAGAATTTTTTGTTAGACTGTGACTCCGTCTTTTGTAAAAAAGTGCTGTTCACCTGGTTTCGTAGAGATGATGGGTGGTTGTATTTGGAGGAATGTCAAGTCAGATGGCTTGATGGCACTCCATCAGACTGACTCCAGCATGCACAAGAGAACATCAGAATAAATATGTAAGGGGCTTGACGAATTTGTTCTCTGATGGATGTGTTGCTTGGCAAAGCAATAATATCATGGCTAATGGTAATAAATTAATGTTTCCTTTACTTTTGATTTTTGTTTCTTTATTCATTCCAAGAATTAATATCAAATAAGCAATTCTATTCTAAAAATAAAATGCTAAAATAACATTTTTTAGCTAACTATATCATTAAAATAATATCGATGATATTTTTTACACATCTGTTAAGGACTGCTCATATTTACAAATGCAATTACAAACAATTTAATCTGATTACAAAAGGCTGAATTGTTCCTTAATATATTTCAGAGAAAAAAGACAATGAGACAAATGTAAAAGAAAATTACAATTTTATTTAATTTATATCGTGCATTAATTTGGTGCAAATTTGAGTTTGGAGATGTGGAGGGCATTCGCCTCATCCTTTCTTTTACATATGCCATTAAATGGTATATAATCCATTTTTGTATCTGCTACGATGGACAATATGGCATGGTCAATCGCTCTGGTTCTATTTTTTTTGCTTTTGGGTGAATCGATTGTATTGCTTAGAAGGAACAAGCATTTGCTATAAATAAGATACACAATAATCACATTTTATATATTGAAAAAAATATTTGTGAACAAGTCTTACAGCAGAATTCACAAGTCTGAGTTACAATGAGATCAACAATTCCCAGATTATCGAAGAAACCATATTCACAATGTCAAATCCGAAGTTTAAATTGTGGAATTGTGTCCTTGTTTTCCAACTTCCGGAAAAATAAAAATGCTTGTATTGATCTATAATTCATAAAAGAAAAATGACAATGTTACTCTACTTTACACCTGCACACCACTGCTGACAAGTTTAAATGCAATCTACGAGTAGTTTCATTGATTTGTCAAGGAATCTATGTATATAAAAATGGATTTGTGTATGTATGTTCTCTATATAAATCTACACCATTTGACCAATCCACATCAAATTTGGTACACTTATACTTTGAAACCCTGTGAGCAATGCAAGCTACATATTAACCTTGCATTTTGTAATGGAACATGAAAAGCTAAAACAAAAAACTCATTGATCATAAAAGCATAATTTTGCAATACGATATCTGGCAACACCAGAATTAATGTTTTATTTTATAAATTAGATTTAGAATTCTGTGTTTGTGTATTTGAGTTAAGACAGAAATGTTGCAGTCATATTTGAGCATTTCTCAGTTTTGTATATTTGTTTCTTTTTGTAAATAATTCATTATTGTCTATGAATATTTTTCAAGCATCTTTTCGAATTTCTCTATTTCAGAATATTCTCACGATGTCGAAATTTGACATGCTTGCTCAGATCTTTCGTTTTTCAGAATTCGACATTTTTCAATGACCAGAATTTCGTTTCTGTTTGCATTTATGCATTCCATTACTTTCCATATTACAGATATATTATTAAGGAGTTAAATTGTAATGAATTATTTTTATTTTCTGCCAAATACCACTAGATGGATACATTATGTATACATATTTGCATCCGAAGTAAATTGTAGAAGCTATGAAAAAGTTAAAACGATGGTAAAAAATATTTTTTGTACACTTAAATGATGCTTGCATTTTTCTATGAAATAGAATCAACATTTAACCAATTCAACCTGAGCATTGTCGGGTAATTCTATTAGTTGAATATAATTCTTTCACTTTCTTGTTCAACTTAAATTCCTATTATATATAAAATCCAAATTAGAACTAAACACCTTTACATTACACTATGTTCTATTTTCTAACCTGAATTAAAATTTATTATTGTCTATTTCTTATACAATTTATTAAAATCAAAATTTGGGACAAATTCTGCCATAATTATTTGGTGAGTATACAAGGAAAAAGAAAACTTTCAATTCCACAGAGCCACAAGAGGAAGATTGCAGGGTCTCTTCATTCACCATATCAAGGAGAGTATCAGGATGTGTTTCAGATGCATCAAGTGGGATTAAATCAGTTTTCTATTTGAATTCAGCTTAACTCGACATTGACGGCACTTTGTCGAATCAAAGGATATGAGGATATCATAGGATGTATGGAATAAACGTATCTCCTTTTCCTTTGTCAGTTAACGTCGTTGCTTTGATCACATTTGGAAGCAGTTGCTTCACACATTACTTGGTACCACTGTACAATTTTGGCGAGCCAAGATTATAAATTAGGTATTATGGATAATGCTATTTTCAAGATCAGCCTTAGTGGTGACATTCCCACTGGCTGTAAGAACTTTAAAAACTCAGAGGGATGAAATACAGCCTGCTCACTATCTACAACAGCATCGATAGACATTTATTTGCGGTAGAGCCTGGAATCTTGATTCTGTACCTAGATATTCATGTTATCAAAACTTTCATTGTTTATGCCAGAATAGCTCATTCACAAAGCCAGTTATGGTTTGTATGAATGCTTGGAAAGACTTATTTCACATCATGAAAAAAATTAAATTAGTTATGGGGTCAGTAGGAAAATCGCCATCACCAAGGCACAGTAGTTGATATGCAAAGTTCTGTACAGTTTTATCCTTCAGTAAGTGAACTTGTATATTGGTCTTCAGGGTGGCTTTCTGAATATACCTCCAAAGACTTTGAGGCAAATGTTAAGTTTGTCAGCAGGTATGGATTGCAGAATAACTGGTAGCGTTTACCAAAAGTCACCTACTACTGATCTTCCTATAAGACATGTGAGTGTCTTCTGTAATGTTTAGCAGAGTTCAATCAAGTGTTTCAAGAACTCTTGTGTGCAATTAGTGCACTCATACAAAACAATTACCTTGCATCTTTTAATATTTGATCTTGATTAGAGCCCTTGCTTATGTTGTGAACTGGAGTTTCTAAATGATCAAGATTTAAAGGTAGTTTTTCACTGTGATTTAACCTTGAACTATGTGGAGTAACAATCTTAAGAAAAAGCACTCATTGTTATTTGGGTAAATTATATTCACATGCCTTAAGAAATTGGTTGCACACATATCACATCCTAGAACAGACTCCTCGTTTCCTCCTGCAGAATACTTTTATAGTTTTATTCCAGTAGAACATTTAGGTACTTCAGTGTATAACAATGTTTTTGGAAATGAATCTAGTTGGCAAAGTAGAAAAAAGACTGTCAGTGTGTTAAGTAGTTGTGTGGCTTTTTCTTGAGAACTACTAATTGTGAAATAGAGTGATAGTCCATTTCCTAGACGAACACTGAGGTAGGCAACAGTGGATAACGATCATGAATTGAGAAATTTAGAAAAAATCAAACTGCCTCATCACTGCTAATGTATCTTCTCATTTGCTATTGTATGATCTCATCCACTGCCTTTTCATTCTCAATTTGAAAAACTGCTATATCACTAAATACTTGTTAATGTATTAACAAATGTATTTAATGGACTTATGTGAGTTACGATATTCAACATTGATGTGCGCTTGAAATACTTTTGAGAGAAGGGGAGTATAAAGTATATAACCCATCTATTAGCCATTTCGATTTGCGTATACTGGTTATTCATCTTAATTTTTATACTTTCAGTGTATCCTCCATCTGGTTTACATTGTCAGTAAAGAGGATAGCTGTCATCTCCAGTATAATTTTTTTTTTCAACACGGGGGTATTTTTTGTGCATTTTCCTTCCTTTAGGCAAGGTGAATTAGGATTGATTGGTTCACATGGCTCATGAATCATATTTTTAGTCATGATTTCAAAAAGTGTAGTCTTGTGGATTAATAAACTCTACTGAGATAATGTTGTTCATTTGTGTATTAGATAAATTTTTTCCTTGCACCACATTAAGATGTAGGTACCGCTTATTTGCCATTCAACTGAATACATTCAACAGTCGGTTGCTCCATAAATATTACTTTTGTCATTACATGAGTGAGCTTTCATTTGAAAACTCTAGATGTTAAGGCATGCCAATCAGTTTGCGATTGACCAATCAAAATCTCTATCAAGCCAGGTTACATATAAATGTACGAAAAAGATCAGGGTGCCTATATAATCGAACATAGGACATAATACCTTGAGCATAATCAGATACATCTTGGACTGCTTGTAAATGCAGGGAGTCATATCACATCTGTTCAATGTCACCAACATTTCCATCATTAGCCCACAGCATCCTTTAAATGAATGTAAGTGTCAGGTTGAAGTTTTCTTTGGTTAAACCATATGAATTAAAGACGTTCATCCACAATTTTGGCGTACATATTTACATATTAACGAATCGATGGAAAAGCTGTCAGCAATTAAAAATGTGATTTGAAGATCCAGCTCTCATTATTCTGTAGGCATATAAGTCCATTGGCTGATATTTACTGGTGATTTTCCCTTTTCAAGGGTCAGCTTTCATGTTAAAGTGATAACTATCCTCACCTAAACAAAATATAAGGATATATTGAGGAGCATATGATCTATGCATTTCTGAAATGCATTGAAGAATTTCGTTTGTTCTCTGAATAACTATATCACACCTATAATATTCATTTCCTACCATGACAATCGCCATTTGATAATCCGAGCATCAAAACACTGTTCATGTTGGTCAACTGGTCTCTTGTCTGCTCAAATAACCATCTATTCATCCATAGGCTTTCTGTCCAATGTAATCTTGAATATGTTCACTAAATTATTATGCTAATGCAAAAATCTCCTGCAAATTTAAAACAATACTTCCCCTTGTAATAGGAATAGTCTCACATCGTTAATCTGCTCCTAACTGTTTGTCCCCATAAAGTAAATTTGAAAAATTAAGTTGCTCTTTAGCAATGGAAAGAATTGATCCAGCTTTGCGATAAATTTGGCCTTGAACTTTAAAAGTATGCATGACACCAGTGTTTTCAACTGCTGTTGAATCGAAGGATGCCATCTCGGAAAAAGAAATTCTATCTCCTTAGGTTTATAGGAAAATATTTTGATTTCAAAGTACTTCCTGACATGTAAGAAAAAGCAAATCAGAAAGCTGCTTTACTGGAGACAATTTAACCATTCTGTGTTTGAACACTACATTCTGGATGAATCCGTTTTAAATTTTCTAGCATGACAAGGACTACAGATTGTATACATTTTTCCAATTACAATTTTCAGATGAAATCGATAATCACAAATCTTATGTCTAAATGCCCCTAACTTCAAACTGGACCACAAAAATCTTTGAATTGATTTTGGGCATATTGAATATCCTTTCAAGTCGATTTTCACATTGTTGATTTCTCTGCAGCCCTTGACTCAGCAAGTCTCATTCAATCTTCTTGAAGTTGATTTCCAAGTTATTGGGTTGTTTTGGCACACCTTAATTAAGTGTGTCTTAATCAGTCTTCTTGAATTTAGTCTCAATGTTGCTATGTTGTTTTGACAATCCTTGATTCAGCATGTCTTAATTGGCCACTCGTGTTATTTCCCACCCTTGCCCATGGATTGAATATAAGTTTATTTTTCTTAATTATTTAGCTCATACTTAATGTGTATTTAATCACTTTGACCCAGCAGTCAAAGAAGCGGAGATGAAGAACAGTATACCTAGAAAGACTGGAAGGGGCCAAAATAGCCCAATCACGTTTCGCAGCGATAAAGCAAAATTTTTCGTGATTGACGGCTACAATTATCTTATAACAACATGAAAGCAGTTTTATTTTGTCCTCCCCTCTACATCCTGTTTACAAGCATTAAAAGCCCTCCCCAGCTGTATGTAAAGAGTAGTAACACAATAAAAGTCTTTTAGTAGTGATTAGCGACACTCTTTGGGAAAAGGGAGAAACATAACCACACAGATAACTATTTTATATCCTTAAAACTGAACAATTGAAATAAAAATGCTAAAGCCTTGTAAGAACACTGAGAAGAGCCACCAACAGCAAAGTTGGGAAAACAACCTCTTCATTCCACGATATTGTTGAGAAAAGGCTCAGTAAAGATTACTGCTTATCACACGCACACGCACGCGCACAGGGAAAGATGAACAAAAATGTTCTGTTATCAAGTTCTCCACTCTATTGTTACCATCGATAATAATGAGAAGACACAGGAAACTGTACATTTTTATAACCAGACTAAGTATGGTATCAACATCGTAGACCAAATGGTACGCCTGTGAACTACAAAATCGGGATTTCAACGCTGGACAATGCAAGTATTTTTAATATTTTAGACATGTCTGCAGTAAATGCTTGGGTTTTCTATAAAGTGACGGGAAAGCAGAAACTTAGCAAGAGAAATTTCATCCTGCAACTTTGTGAAGAGCTTCATACTTCATATGTGGCATCTAAAATTAATGCAGCAAATACTCAGATTTTGCATGGGAAACCACACAAGAAATAGCTGCACGAATTGCAAAAGGGCAGTATGTGGGAAATGCTCATCGAGAGAAATAAAATGTACTGATTGCCTCAACGAATGAACAAAATAAAATGATAAAATGCAGGTCACAGTGTGACAAGTTTTCAATTTGGATACTAGTATATATTATATTACTTATTATCTATCATTTGAAACCGAAAATAAGCTGTATAATATAATCTAACACTCAATAAGAGCCAGGGGCCAAATTGGCTCCTTCCGTCTTTCTAGGTATAAGGCAACTTTCCATCTTTCCAGGGTTAAAAAAATAAAAATATTTAAGGTGAACAATATTCACCCCAGAACACATGCAATATTTGTGAACAGTCATACAAATAACTTGTAAGTCATATAAGTAAATTATGGGTCATTTTAAAACAAATGTATTTCCTAAAATTATACTATCATTAAAAAGTATTTAACAAAATAAAACATTTACCTTTTAAATGCTTAAAAATGACAGTAGCCTTTCGCTGTCTAGATGCATAAACTAAAAATAATTGAAATCGGAATGAGATTCATTAATGTTGCAGAATGAGTGCTCAAAAGAATTCTAATTCTACATTTTTTATCAGAAATGAAACACATATTCTAGTATTGCCAGATTCTGCATCAAAGTTTGCTTTCACCTTTTGCATCACTCATTTTGTTTAAAAAATAATATGCAAAATTTCAAGTTAAGTAGTTGGTAACTATTGGTAAAACGTTCAGTTATAATAGTATTCAATGTTGTTCCTATGGGAATTTCAAATAATTTATAGTTCCCTCTGCACACTTAGTGAATATAAAAAGTTATGTTTGTAAAAACAAATTACACAACATACGTGAATACACTATTTCATCAATGTTTCCAAAGTGGAAAAGAGCCATAGTCAAAATAATACAGGGTGCAATTCTAATTTATTTACAATTTGAAAACTAAAAATCTTGTAATTTTAATACATAACTACACTGCTGGCCACCGTAAATGCAACACCCTGAAGGAAGCATGCAAATAATATGAAATTTACAACATGCATTAGCGGAGGTGAGATATGCAAATGATTAGAATTTCAGCGCAGACGCACATCACGCGCGCCTGTGGCGCCACTTCAAAGCGCTATTTAAGGCTTGGAGATTTCGACGATTTCAAGTACGGCAATTGTGTTTTTCTTGTGGTTTTTTCAAAAAAACGATCAATTATGCCTCGTAGAAAACAGCGATCATCTTTTGATCAAGTATCCGAGTTCGACAGAGGAAGGATAGTGGCCTACCGAGATTGTGGATTATCTTTCAGGGAAATCGGTAATCGTGTTGGACGAAACCAAACAACTGTAATGCGGATATGTGATCGTTGGATGCAGGAGGGTACGACGGACCGACGTGTTCGATCGCATCCTCCTCAGTGCACCACTTCACGTGATGACAGGCATATTGTGCGTATGGCAGTGACGGATCGCTCAGCCACATCACGAACCATAGCACAGCACATTCAGTCTGTACCGCATCATCCAGTGTCTGCGCGTACCATTCGACGCCGTTTACAGCAGAGTGGTCTGTCCGCAAGACGTCCATTGCTTCGTCTACCCTTGAGGCAGAATCACAGATGTTTCCGCCGCCAATGGTGCGATGAAAGAAGGATGTGAACGGCAGAATGGAATGAAATTGTCTTTACTGACGAGTCACGCTTCTGTCTGCAACACCACGATGGTCGGATTCGAGTCTGGAGACACCGTGGAGAGAGGATGCTGAACAGCTGCGTTATGCACCGCCACACTGGTCCCGCACCGGGTATTATGGTATGGGGCGGTATTGGATATCACTCTCGCACTCCTCTAGTACGCATTGCCGGTACTTTAAACAGCCAGCGCTACATCTCCGAGGTGTTGGAGCCAGTTGTCCTTCCTTACCTTCAGGGCTTGCCCACAGCCATATTTCAACAGGATAATGCGCGACCACACGTGGCACGCATTGTCCAAGGGTTCTTCGTCAATCGCCAGATTGAATTGCTTCCCTGGCCAGCTCGCTCTCCGGATCTTTCGCCGATAGAAAACATGTAGTCCATGGTTGCTCAACGATTGACCCAGAATACATCCCCAGCTGCTACACCAGATCAACTTTGGCAACATGTGGAAGCTGCTTGGTCTGCTGTACCCCAAGAACACATTCAAAGTCTCTTTGAATCAATGCCGAGGCGTGTGGCAGCGGTGATCTCCAACAATGGCGGCTACTCTGGCTACTGATTTTGGCAGGAACCACACTTCACAGAAGTCTATAAATTTAATCATTTGATACTTGGTCAACATGTTATCTACAAAATAAATTTTGTTGTGATATCTCTTGTCTTTCTTGGTGTTGCAATTTGGGTGGCCAGCAGTGTAGTTATAATAAAAATAAGAAATAGCTAGTAGTAAAATCTCAAAGAAAGTAAATGATAGATTTTGAAACTTTATTTGTATACCTGTTTCGAATTAGTTAATGTGGATGTAAGGTGGTCTCAGATGACAAGCGTTGAAAGTATTCTAGAAGAAAAAGTAACATAATTTAATATTTAATAAGGTTAATACACATATTCATTGAATTAAAACTTAATAGCAATACAAAGTACATATTCTTTATATGTACCGTACTTTATACATACATTTCCTTGTTTACAAATATTTAGAAAAAGTATTGCAGATACAAAAACGTATCCGTAAATCCAATTTGAACAACACATCTATTCAATGTTAATGCTGTGCAATGTTTGGTATTTCTAAAAAATTTCAGAATCTTCCTATATGCACAGTGTAGTTGCATTACCCCTTTCCAGCATTATGTTATATTCTAAGTAATCTGTGGTTCACATCATATGATACCACTGCACATGTGATAACCATAAGTGGTAGCAAGAAGCATCACACTATTACATTGGGAGAAAAGGTGGATATTAAAAAGCAGACAGAAGTGAGAAAATGATACATCTAAGGTGCATATGGGATTCTAAAGTTGTGACGATAGCAAGAAGCATCACTCTATTGCACAGCAAGAAAAGGTGAATATTATGAAACTGATAGAGATAAGGAAATAATAAATATAAGGAGTATAAGGATTCTAGTATAGGGACAAGTAAAGGTGATAGCAAAAAGCATCACTATTGCAATGGGAGTAAAGGTGAATATTATTAAACAGATACTGAGGTAAGGAAGAGATAAATATAAGGAGTACAGGGAATCTAGTGTAGTGACAAATATGGTAAATGCAAGCATTACACTATTGCAATAGGAGAAAAGGTGAAAATTATAAAAAAAAGGTGCGAAAACGATAAATCTAAGGTGCATATAGGATTCTAGTGTCATGAGAGGATAGCTGGAAGCATCACACAGCAAGCAAAGGTGAATATTATAAAACAGAGATAGAAGTAAGAAAAGGATAAATACAAGGAATATATGGGATTCGAGCGTCGTGGCAAGTAAAAGTGATAGCAAAAAGCATCACACTATTGCATTGGGAGTAAAGGTATATATTAAAAAGCAAAGAGGTGAAAAAACAATAATTCTAATGTGTATATGGGATTTTAGTGTTGTGACAAAAGTAAAGATGATACTACTTGCATCACCTTTACTTTAAGCATCAACTGTAAGGCGCAACACGTTATTGAGTAGGTGGTCATAATGTTTTAGCTCTTCAGTGTATATATATATATACACTACTGATTGAAAATTGTAACACTATGAAAGAGCCATCAGAAATAAATGAAATTTATTCCACGTATTACTTATAGTGGTTTAAATAAGCGATCAATTTACAGAGCAATAAAACAAAAATAATGCCGAAAATCAACATCTTGTGCAGCCGCCACGCGTAGCGATGAGAGCCTGTACACGTCGTGGCATCAAATCATACAGATTCTGAATGTCATGCTGAGGAATGACATTCCAGATTCCTCTATCTGATGCCAAAGTTCAGCCGTACTCTCAGCCTGATGAGTGGTACGAGCGAGTCGCTGTCCGATGTAATTCCAGACATATCCGGGGAACGTGCAGGCCATGGAAGAAGCGGAACATGTCGTGCACTGAAGAAGGCTTGTACATTCAGAGCAACATGTGAACGGACATTGTCTTGCTGAAATACAGCTCCAGGAATGCGTTGCAGGAGGGGTAGGACCTTGGGCTCCACAACTTCCCTGATGTAGCACCCGCTGTTCAAGGTCCACACAATTTGGAGTAGGCGGGATCACCCGATATTCAATAGTGCCCCAGACCATAATGCCAGGCTTTCATCCAGTATGACCCTGAATAAGACACTCGAGGAGAAGGCGTTCACCTCTGTAGCGTCTGACGAGTACACGTCCATCGTTATAGTCCAGATTGCAGCGGGACTCATCTGAAAAGACGACTTGTTGCCAATCGGCGCGCCATTGGCAACATTGAGCCCATTGTAGCTAGAGGCGTCGGTGGTTCAGCGTCAAGGGAATCCTTGCATGTAGCCCATGGTGCAGCAGACGTCAACAAACCACAATGACACACCTGTAGATGTGCTCCAATGTTGTGCCAACGCACGAGAGGACGCTGTACGGTTTGTCACCTCCATGCGGCTGAGGTGTCTGTCATCCCGTGGTGATATCATATTGCGTGGGCCACTGCCGGGGTTTCGACTTGTCTGGTTCTCCATGGTCCATCTCTTCCCCACGCTGATCACTGTTGTGGCATTATGCCCTGTGTGCAAGTGGCAATTTCACGATACAAAAGTCCCCCTCACGGAGGCTGATCATGCTGCTCCGTTCAGTTGCTCGTATGGCACTCTGCGTCTTTGGCGAGGCATATTGACTTCTAATCAATCATTTACACCAGTCAAATGATGATACACACATTTTAATGCACCTTTACAGTGGTGCTTTTTATACATGGCTCGCTTGGATGTTTAGAGGGTGTTTATTCACTCAAAATGCGTGATCGCTTTGTAATTATAATAATTTGTGTATCCTAACCAGTTTTGCATTTCCTGCAAGTTTCGTTTAATTTGCATGATTCCTTCATGGTGTTGCAATTTTCACAAACAGTAGTGTATAATGTATCCATTATGACTATTTAATCATTTTTAAGATGTGAGATGCAGTTCTTGAGACATAAGATCAGCATACATGCTTATAAATTGAAAACCTAATAAACAATGTTAGACATAAGCATAGAAACACTCAATGGTTTTAGAATATAGTATAAATATTTTGCTGAATTTAAATGAAAATACAAATAACAGATTTATCATATTTCTAACCCATTTTTTCATTTACAAATATATCATTTATTTAGAAATTACTCCAAAACATACTAACTACACTCAAACAAAATACAGCATCCATTATTACTTCTTATTTAATCTTTAGTGATAATAGAAATCACTTAACTATAAATCATTTAGAGAATCATTATTTTAAAAATCATCGATAAATTAAAGAGAAATCATTTAGAAAATACTCAAAAGAATATGTTTACCTGAAAAAAATACAGCCACATATTACTTTTTAAATTATGTGATTGACACGGAATTGCTCATATAATCCATAGTGATAAGTGAAGTAAATTAAATAGAGCATAAAATGCAAGTAGCATTGTACGTAAGGCCAGAACAACCGGTATTTTAAAATTTAATTTGAAAAACTTTCAGATTGTTCTAGAAACTTTCAAATTCTGATCTTGATCAAAGGTAATATTCTTACTTCATAAAAATGATATATTAATGAATATAGGGCACACACAAAAAGTTTAAAGGCATTTTGAACAACTATGGAAATAAGTGGCAAATCTGAAGACAAGATTTGTATAAAGTATGACTAATAAATTTTGGCTATGTAATTATCTATTAACTTCTAATACGTTGAACATACTTAAAACAATAATGCTTTCCTTCTGGTTGACATGGAAGTAGATTCATAAAGATGAATTGACAATGTGAGTTCAGATTTTTCTTAATTTATTGGTATCACAGTGTACATCTATTCAATGTCCACTTTTAAAATCTACTTTCATATCCATCAGAATAAAAGCATAATTGGGAGGTAGTTAATTTAATGTCACACTGGAGCAACACAACAGGCTATTCATGACGATCCATGATAAACCCCAAAGGGAAAGATGATACAACCCTTTAATTTTGAGTCACGATCAGATGACAAGGTTAACAGCTGATCTTGCACCCCACTCTCCGAAATTCTACACCACAGCAACAAGACATTTGAGGTCACGATAGATATAATGTGCACCAGCCTGTGTACACAGCGGTTTTTGGTTGGATTGAGTCTCGAACACGCAACCTCCAGTTGTGAATACGCTATTCTTCTAAGCGGACTAATGCAGCCCTGCATGACTATTGGAAAAATTTTTAAAAATTATTTTGTCTATGTTCAGAATTTGCATTTTGCCTGATACATGTGATTTATTGCACACTTTTTTATAAGTATTTGGACAGGGGGAAGGCCAATTTCTAAATAAGAGGTTTAGCTCTCATTTCAAAAATATTTTCAAAAGCAATAACTGATTTATTTTCAGCTAAGTTTTTGTGATATACTAGTCAATATAAACAAATTTATCTTTTCTTTTTGGTACATAATTTGATCAACCGCAATATACAAACTATTTCCCTACCAAATGTACTATAGCTACTGAGTATAGCTTAACTTATATTCTTCACAGTATACTTATCAATTCATTTTTTCAAAATGTTCATCCAAAATTCCTCAATATGTTTAGAACCTCTAACCTAGGATTCTAGACACTTAACAAGCCTCATTATTTTAACAATGCTGTGGTCTAATTATATTTGAAATGAAAGGATATCAAATAAATATGGTGACAAACACAAGGACTTTGTTAGAGGAATAGGAAATCAGATGTTAATGTTATGCAAATTTTCAAATATACAAATTATTACTTCACTTTACATGTCCTCTTTTAGAACATTCTAGGTTAACTATATGTTAAAATATTTGTGCTACTAACTGATGTATGTAATTAACTATATATTAAAATATATTCAATTTGTTTCAAAATTTGTTCTCACCCATCTATGCTCATTGGTTATATATTTCCATTGCTGGTTATTTTACAAATTCATGACTTCATATATCATAGACATTTTTGACACAATCAGCTAAACTTGGATCATTAGATATCTAATCCCATTAAAATACATTACCTTTTCTAATTATTGAAGGAAATTAAAGGTAGGATTAGCACAAAATCTCATGTCTGTAACATCACACTTAAAACTTCCAAATCACAATCGGAAATTTTATTATGTGATCAAATCAGAAGCCTCAACTTAGTCTCATGCTTTAAAGTTTTCAGGGAAGAATGACATACTGAATTGAAAAGGAAAATAACTTTTGGGCAATTGTTAAAATAAAAAAAAATTTCATTTTGCTCAATGTCAGACTTAAAATATTATTTTACTCCTTAATTTTGGTGAAACTAAAATTAGGGGAAAAGTGAAGAATCTTCAAAGAGAACAACAAAATTTTGTTGTACAAGAATGAGACCCAGAAATTTGACTTTTATAAAAAATGTGACAGTTGATTTTGAACTACTATATAAATAAATTTTTCCAAGAAAGTTGTTTTTTGAAAGCGAAATTACTTTTTAAAAGCAAGATAGAAATAAAATGTACAATGAATGCAAAATATATGTACCCATAGGACAGTATAACGGCTGATATACATCCATAACAGCTTTAATTTCAGGCTTGAATGTCTGGAAATAACCTAAAAAGTAAAATTTTTCTTGAGAGGAATATTAACATAAATCATTACTGATTAACATCAATGCAACTTTCCAAGACTTAACAGACTGCTTTGATTTCAAAATTGTTGTGCTTTGAGACTTGTGGTTTTATCATTATCAATGTTGTCAATAACACTATTATCACCTTCCTTGGGAGGAATATTAATATAATAGCAAAATTCAGTTAAACGCCATTGCAATTTAAGCTTGTGGTATGAAAAATCTTATCTAGATACTTCACAATTTATGTGACTAAAAACAATTAAGATGTTTTTGTGCTATAAAGATGGAATGTGACTAGTAAGGGAGATGACCTTGAACAAAGCAACTCATAGAAAAGGCTGATAAAGGTAAAAACATGCATTGCAATTGCCATGGATGATCTTTTTGTTTTGTCAACTCATAATCATTGTTATCGCTCAGGCACTGAATGATAAACTTAGAACCAGCATCCACTCAAATGCATTGTTTATGTTTAACCTGTCGCCTAATTTAATGAACAGACTTGTTAAAAACTACATCTGAAATGCCAACCTGTCAGAGCCATAATATAGCACATAAACATCTAAATTGTTGTGTGTGCCAAAGCAAATTATTTATGGAATCAAATGAATCTTAACGAATAAAGTAATGTCTTAAATAATTTCAAATATTGAATTTGACATCTTCAGGGTGTTTACCAATTTCTAAAAATCAATATTCTTACAAAGCTTCTGAGTTTATTTGAACAATCTAAGGGAAACCAGAATACATCAAATAAGATCTAAACAAGTCAAATTGTTCCTAAGAAGGTGTACCAAGACCTAGGAGCCCAGACTCCTTGGGTCCCATAGTATTTTTATGGCAGGGCCTGCTCCCCAAAACACAAGGAACAAATATAAATTACTACTGATAACATGGGTAGCCCAACATGCAAAAAAGGCAGTGTAATGGCTCACCCCTTTTTACAAGGTGGAACAATGATCTTGCCCCTTGAATCACTGATTAGCTATGTCTATTCATTCAAAAATTTGACTCCAAAAGACATTGCAGTCCAATCAAGTTGTGGCTTAAAGGCTTCACAACAGATGAATTCAGTAGAAACTGATTAATAAAGATTCACTAAAGCCACTTTCATAAGAAATTGTTTGTCTTAAAACCTTTTACACTGCCTGAATCTGGAGTGTTCTACTTCAATACACCAGAATCCAAGTTAGTTTCTGCTGGATTCAGATTGACCTGGATTCTGTTAGTGTGAAGAAGCCCTAAGGTATCTCCAATTGTTTTTGATGCTGAACACAGTTTGAGAAATTACACTAGTAAATAACAGTTCAAAATGAACCCAGTTGCTTTTCAGTTTCACCAGCTCATGAGTTCATTTTTGCTCCAGTGCTGGGAGAATTCAGTCAAGCAGGATCAGAATCATTGAGAACCTATGAAAATATAAAATAACCAAATTACTGAAAATTTACGATCAGTCCTCTTATAGGTAAAATAAACTTTTGGATGAGAAACTTATTTTTGAAAATTAGCAATTTCAACTAAAATTTCATAATACAGTATACTTTTATCAACATTTCATTAGTGAAACTCAATTCATGGAATCAATAAAACTGTTAATGTAAACCTGAGCTGCAAGCTTGATGTCCCTCTTTCTGATGACACATTTCAATTCAAACCTTACTTAATATGGGAGTCTATATTCAGTGGAAAAATAAAAATGCATTTTTATATCTACATTATGAGTAATTAAAAAACATCAGACGAAAGCATCTGAGTGTTACAAGATTTCTTAGAGTAACATCCATTGGATAAGACTAGCAAAAGTTTCAATTGGTGAACGCTAAAACTGGATAGAAGCTATGCAGAAATAAATTATGATTGGTGCATTATGCATGTATAACAGAGGGTAGTATGTTACAATATTAATGTGTAGCAGATGAAATCAAAAACTTTCAAATGAATGTTATCTGCCAAATCTAAAACAATTACAAACTTGATGGAAAACAATATCACAAACACTTTCTAACATACCTCCATGATATAAATAACACACTGTGTATGGACATTTAGTTGGTAAAGAAGACTGAAACTAGTTAAAAGCCACACAGAAATAAATGGTACTATGCAGAAATAAATGCAGGTGCATTTAAACTTGCATGTTAGGCATTTTTTTAATAGAGGATTAATAATCTAATCTCAGAGAGACAATATAGCAAGGCAAGAATAAGACTTTCAAATAAATGTTATGTGCCTATTCTAGATATTACATACTTACTGAGAACCAATTTCAAAGAATTGTCTAATATGCCTCCATGTTGCAAGTAACATAGCACATGTGGATTTATCCTACTTTTGACCCAAAAGCAGGATTTCAGGGTTCTTCATATTGCTTCTTACAGATTTTAAAAAGTGTGGTGGATCCCAAAGGGTGAACACTTTCCTCCCCTTAGAAAGGAGAAAGGGCTCTTCCACCAACACCTTTGAATTTCTGTTAGAAGTTTGATTTGGTAGGACTGTCAAAGTAACACATGTAAATTGCTAAATAATACTGTCTATAATAGAACTATTCCAGGGACAAAGTCTAGATACTGGCTGTCACTATAGAAGATCTGGTACATTTTGATTTGGATGAGATATTGGAGTGAATGGTTTGGTGTATTCTCTTGTATAACTAATTCCTGGAAAGCCAAGCATTAAGTGTGCCAATGTGAGAAACTCAAATACATCAAGAATCCCCTATGGAGAATGGGGTAAGTCTTGTTTCTCATCATTCTTAAGTCTAGTAACACACAGGCAGACTTTCTGTCGAGCAATTCCTGTAGTGGATAGACAACTACATAACAAGAATTAAATTAAAATTTGTATGTTATCATTGTAATAACAAAGACATCAATAACCATCAGATATCGCCCTCTACACTTGAGTGAGTTGAGGCATAGGTAATAAAAATTTAAAGAACAGCAAGATTATACTTACCTTGTGATCACAAAGTACTGCTACAACATTCCGTCCAAAACAATTGGCAATTTCAAAGGCTAGTAGCCCCAAATTCTTCCGGTTTTAGGGATAAGAGCCCACGACGACCCCAACATATCAATCTGAACTCCACATTAACAATACACTGAAAACACGAAATTCCTTTAAAAAATCGCTGTAATGGAAGTTAGAATATGTAGGTGTAGAAACAGGACATTCTCACGAATTCCGTAAGAATATAATCTACAAAATAGATGCACCATATACAGTTGGGAAGAAAATAAAAATTATAGTGAAAGTTTGGAGCATTGGGATACCAAAGTAAACAATTCATATCTTAGACTTTAGGATCTAAAAGCACTAAAATTACGGATGCACTGAAAACTGATTTGATTTCATGTGACCAATTAGTAATGACGATTTTTGAGGTTAAACAAATATTCATAAAACTAAATTTTAAATCAAAACTTTTGTTTCGATTTAGATGTTGGACCACACAAATATGCAAATTAGAAATATTGGCAAATTGGATATGAAGTGTTTTTATTAGTTGTTTTGATTCAGAACATTGATGAAATACCGAAAATTAATGAACATTTTAAAAGTACCTGCTTTCGATTTCAAAATTCTCTCTTTTGTTGATAAACAAGAAACGACAGAAATTTCTTCACTTCTGGAAATTTTCTTCTCCAGAACGTGCACACAGAGTAAATAGCTACGCATACAGAGGCATCATCGAAGGTTTTAGTTGCAGCGCCCTCGATTGTGGTTTATAGCTTTCACCTTTCCGCTCTTTTTCAATTCCACTCACACAGCTATCGCCATTTTGTAACCTTTCAGTTTTTCCAGTGTGCAAAACTAACCATTCAAAATCCACTATCACCGAAAACAGATGCTCATTGAAAAATCGGAGATTCTTCTGAGTGAGGCTAATGCTGTTCCGATGTCAAAAATATCGACAAATGCAAAAATCAAAAGCAATTCAAGAAACTATTATCAATGCAAGCTTGTTTTCTTTTCAGATCTGTGTTGTAAAATGGGCAATCATTTACAGTTTACATCTTTCTAGTTTTGTTCTGATCATTTGTATTTTGAATAAACACTTTTATTTTGGTAGGAAGGTATTTAATTACAGTCGCACTGGAGCAACACAACGGTCCGGGATCAATCCCGAAGGGAAAGATCCGAGGACAGCACCTCGTAATTTTGAGCCACGGTCAGATGACGAGGTCACACCTGAGATGGCACCCCACTTTCCAAACTTCCACACCACGTCAACGTGAGGACATTTGAGGCCACGACAGATTTAACGTGCACCATCCCCATGTAGCCGACTGTCTTTGAGTGGATTTGAACTCGTAACCCTCCAGTTGCTAATCCGGACTCTTCCAACCGGGCTACCGTGGCCCTTTCAATTTGAAATTTAACGTATCAAAATTTTTGTTGTCATTTTCGAGTTTTTCTGTTTCTGCTATAGCCTTGTACTTTAAAATTTCTCTGTAATTTAGATTGAGATTGAAAATTGAAAACTTTTTATTTCAAAATACATTAAGCTTAAATTTCAAAAATGAAAATCATAACACTATACCAGTAAGCATGGGCGTCACACCAGCACCAAATTATTGCAATAATTTGAGTTATTGCAATAATTGAATTATTGAATGTTGCAATTATTGAATATTGAGTCGTCCCCATGGGGACGACTCAATAGATAGGATATAGATTACCGGGGGTCTAAGGAGAGGTCCCTCTGGTAAATGTTGAAAAAATTAGACTGAAAACACATTTTGAGGCATTCTGAATGCCTCCGACCGTATTTTAAAGGTACTTAAATCCCCTAAAACTAGGACAAAAAATTCAAATTGTTTTTCAAAAAAATATTGTTGGGGGGACACGTCATCCCGTCCCCCCCGGAGGTGACGTCCGTACCAGTGAGTGTATAACTATTAGAGAGCTGTAAAAACAGTACAGGGATATATTACAGGATATTGAATAATGCTCTTAGTTTACAAAATATATGTGTTTTGAGTGATTTGAATCTGACCTTGCTTATATTAGTTGAATATAATGAGCTTGTATCTGAAAAAATAGTGTTATTAAACTTTATGCAGACAGATCGTTAGCTTAAGATTTGCAACATATCGTGTCAAAGAAAGTACAAATTTAAGGAGAGGGTGTACGATAATTTTTATTATACTTTTCTGATAACTGGACCCCCGTAAATTTGATCTAATTTACAGGGACTTTGGTTCGTTCTCAAAAAATTAAGTAATTTTCATTTTGCATTTCAGTTATGAGGTTTGCATTTACAAAATAAATTAGACTGATACCAGCGTATATGTGAATATTATTCCAGAATTCACTTCAGCACGAACAAATTGTTTGACTGCAAAAGTTATAATCAATGTGGAGAATTGATGAAAAGTGAATATTACTACTTTAGTCAAATGGGTCGTTACACTAAGATTTATTTTCGTTCAAGGCGTTTCGTTATTTCCACACAAATCTACATATGACTGTGTAAAAAAGTTGTTTTATGTTGATTAAAATGTTTCTTTAATCATTTTTGAATCCAGTTCATTTAAATTAATTGTTTCCAATTTGCGACTACTCTTTATCCATAATAATCTGCATTTGAGGAAACAGGCGAAATATTTTATCTAGCTTCTCATCATAGTCATAGGTGGTTTTGATTTTTCATATTATAGATTTAAATAGCATTAGAGCTTATGATTTTCCTTCTGTGCAAACTTTACCATCTTTTCACATCTGCAAAAACTTTGGTTAATAACAAATTTCAGGTCCATTTGTGAAGAGTGATTATGAAGGTAGAAGGAACTTCATATGTATTTCTTTAAAATATATAAGAACCTTTCTTTGTACCTTATAGTAAAAAATATTGTAGTACTTAAAATTATTAGTAGGTTTAAATTAAAATTTGCAAACTGAATGTTTTTATGGCAAACTACAGGCTCACTTCTTATCAGAGTTGCTAATTCACTCCAAGTTTCGGTCGTTCACTGATGTCATAACTCTCACACAATCCCCGCCAAGGACAGTATAGGGGAATGGGAAATCTGTTAATGTTCCATTGACCTTGACATTTGGCTACCTAAAATGTATTTTCGAAAAACAGGAAAATTATTGTGAAATTATTATTGAAACTCCAATTCGAAGGCTTTAAATTCGTAATTTTATTTATGGTAATGGAGGAATATTTGAACACGACTGATATCGATGCAGTTTGAGTTCCGTATTACAATACGGGCCATTCATTTCACATC
The DNA here is from genome assembly GCA_933210815.1 of Meta bourneti. NCBI lineage: Eukaryota > Metazoa > Arthropoda > Arachnida > Araneae > Tetragnathidae > Meta > Meta bourneti. The sequence goes on from OW119926.1 coordinate 63,096,715, forward strand.
TTGCCAACAAGCCAACACAAAAAATGTCTTAAATTTTACAAATAAAAAATAATTTTTAGGTGGACACATCGCATATAGTGGCTACCGAAATTGAGTATACACCATGCAGAGATTTCTTTAAAAACCCTAAATTTTGTAATAAATAATAATTGGTACTTAATTTTTATAGGAATGGAAAAGTACACAGATATAAACACATATTAAGCTAAAAACCAATGTCATATTCGCAATAATATTTCTAAAGAGTTTACAAATGTCGAATTTATAAAATTATAGGCCATAAAATTGAATATACACCTAAACAATTTCGTCCAGAAACAACAGAAACGTAAAAGAAATTTTAGTTGCACATATTTTTGCATGGAAAACAGTTTCTAAGTCGAGAGGCACTGAATTAGCAAGATTTTGTGTTGCTTTTCTGAATACTTAGAATCGTTCTTACGTTGTGCTCTAAATATGATTTTTAGCTATGAGCATTTTCCTACTAGGGCTACAAATTTTCAAGCCCTTTGAGGCCCTAAGCTTATGCTGATGTGTATAATTGCTGTTTAAGGTGATAAAGATAAACTTTAACTTTACTATTTTTGCTCTGTACCTCTCTCTGTGGAAGACGTCTCTGTTCAATGGACAAAAAAATTTGACTCTAAATCCAAATATTGAGCACTTAAAAAATTATTAATAGAGCTAAATATTTAACTTTTCTATGATTTCAGAATAACTAAATTTCCAATATCTCCAGTCAGTATAAAGCCCCATACAAGCTTCGAAACCTGTCTATGCTTAGGGGTAGGTACAGTGTACCGAGGAAGCGATTCAGGTTTGGATAAACATATCGATCGTTACCACCAAAAACACGAAACATGTTTTAGCTAGAAAACAAATCCAATGTTTCTTGACGTGTTGTCCGATGACTTGTTTATCCAAACCCTAAAAGTAAATCCCTCAGCACACTATACCCACTCATAAAAATGTCATAGAAATACCTCTGTATTTGTATGGGTTTGTATACTGGCTTGAGAGATTGGAAATTTAGTTTTATTCATGAAATTATGGAAAAGTGAAATTCTTAACTCTATTAATGAACATTGTTTTTAAAAACGTGCTTAAAATTTGGACTGAGAGTCAAATTTTTCTGGTCCATAGATAGCGTCTCCACATAGAGAGAAGGGATACAGAACAAAAATAGAAGTTTAAGTTTCTCTATCACCTTAACAGCAACTATACACCCTACAGTAACCTTAGAACCTCAATGGGCTTGAAAAGTTATGGTCCTAGTTGGAAAAAGTTGTTAAAAATCGTGATATTTAGAGTACAGAAAGTAAGAACAATTCTGAGACAAATGGGCAAACATATTCAGAAAAACAACCCAGCGTCTCTGCCCCTCGACTTAGAAGCTGTTTTTAGGCAAAAATTGTCTGGGTGTATATTCAATTTTATGACCTAGAATTTTATAAATTCGACATTTAAAAACTATCTTTAGAAATAAAGCCAATATTGGATTGCTTCTTGGTTTAATTTTTCAAATGTGTACTTTACCGTTCCTATAAAAATTAAGTTCAAATTATTATTTACTACAGAGCTTGGTGCTTTTAAAAATCTCTTAATGGTATATGATGTATAATCATTTTGGGGAGCCACTGTATATGATACACGTTGCACCTTACATCCTAAGTTTATTGTACGTGCAGGCTATAGATGTAATAGACATTGAGTATTTTTAAAACTTAGAAATAACGTAATGTTAAATAGGCCTTTCACACAATATTTGTTTTAAAAGGCATCCCGTAATTTATGAGAAATAAAACTAAAAGTGTATAAATCATCATTTATACCGATAAAATATACATACCTACGTGTCAAGGAATTTTATGAAGTCTACAATGTTGTTTGAATATTGCATCTCACGAAATATAAAAATCAATTACAATTTTTCAAAGCATTTCTCGTTATTTTTGTTTAATAGACGTTCACACTGGTTGTCAGGGATCATAACTATACCACATTGCAGTGAAATTTTCTTCCGAAATTATATCGAATTTGAAGAGATTTTTCTATGCCTTTAATAAATTATACAGCTTTTTTAAGATGAAATGCATCCCATTCAATAAAACATTTTATTCTTAGAGATAAACTAGTTTCTTTACAATAAATTCTAACGAAATTATGTCAGGATCAATTTAACTTACGAAAGCAATACAAAAGTAAACTTCAAATAATACTTTTTCGCGAATGTGTTCATGCTTGAAATAAAATTACTAAGACAGATTGACTTATTGATTTTGACGCCAATGATTGTTTGTTATTTTAGTGTGAAAAGCCATAAGGAGCAGGATTTCTTCCAGACCCGAAAAATTATAGTTTTTTTAACAGATAAAGTGATTGTTCAGAGAGAAAAAATAGCCTAGGGCGGATGGTCAATCTCACATTGTAATTTGAGTCAATCTTAGCATCTAAAAATTTTCTATTCTCAAATGGATATTCTAGAAAAGATTGTAATGGAATATAAACATGAATAAAATAATTATTTTAGTCTAGTGGGGTGTGCGTAGACAGGAACTTCAATTTACAATATGCTTTATATATTACTTTAAAATAATTTTATTTCGTAATTGGAAGCTAATATCGCACAAATATATTTTGGATCTTTCCCTTCCGGTTTGATCCCAGACTGTCGCCAATAGCCCGTTCTGTTGCTCCAGTGTGACGTTAATTAAAATACCTACCTACCTAGAAATCTATGAATTTGTTTTCAGTTTTTTTGTTGAGTTTATCTGAAATCTATTTTATTTTTAGCTGTCCTTCAAACTGAAGTGGCTGTTGCATTCAAAATCAAGGTTTGGTGTAGATTTAAGGAGCATGAATGATTTTTTTTCAATTGTGTTGGATTCATTTTTCCTTCAACTATCTATGTAATTAAAGTACATTAATTAACAAAATTACAAATTATTTTACAATTTTTCTCAATAGGTTTATTTACACTTTTTATTATATCCAATTTTACAACAGTTTTTCATAATTAATTTATACTTCAACGTTGAATGTTTCATCTGAAATTTTGAAACAAAATTGTTTTCAGATTGCTTTTCAGTGAGTTCTCTCACATATCTCACATGTTCTCATCAGAAATGCTTTCTCTTTCAATTTCTTTTATTTTATAAGCAAAGATGGATTTAATCCTTACATTTCATATATTTATACAATTGAATAGACAGTGCACTAAAATAAAATTTTAATTCCCTGTGAATTTTAAAAATTTAATGTTCAAAGGGTGGCCTTATTTATAAGAAATAATTCTGAGAAAATTAATTAAATTTCTCGTTTGAAATTAGAGAAAATATTAGTTTGAATAGAAATTTATAAAAATCCTGAAACTTCAAGTTAATTGTTTTTCTGTTATGCCTTGAATGCTCTGAATGAAATAAATATCCTTTAAATGTACGAATAAAACAAAAAAAACTGCATGGATATAAAACTTAAATAAATTATAAATATCTTTTCAGCGAAGAATAATTAAAAATTTATTTTAATTAATCTTTTGAAAGTTAATCAAATGTAAGGAAAATAATATTAAAATATAATGCAAATAAAAACAATTATTTGAACTTTATAAGGTTTAAATTTATTATTGACCCAATTTTTAATTATTCATGAGATTAATTTTATTATTAGATTGTATTATTGTATTCTGATCTGTATGCCTCTTTTGGTAATGCCACATCAGGGAATATGCTTATAACACCAGAATTTTAAGCCATTGATTTTGATTGCGTTTATACAATAACTACGAGCATCCAAATGTAATAAAATGGATGTGGGAGTCCAAAAGCTACAAAATGCTTTTCATAAGGTTATGTATAAAAATGTTTGTTTTGAATTTTTTAAACAGTATTTGAAACTCGTTATTTACTTCCGTAAATTTGATACGGAATTTCGAAAGACCACAAATTTGTCATAGATCAACCAGTTATTTATAAGTTTAATAACCGTTAATATCAATAGTATAGTAATCATAGATTAACAATCCATGAGGAAGTTTATTGAAATCGCCAGAGATAAAGAGATGCAATTTTTTGAGGCCGCAAAGCGATAAAAATAGGTAGTTCGAAAAAAAAAAATGCAAAACTAATAGTAATGCAGTGAAAGTAGTATAACTAATGATATAAACTAATAGTAAAAACTAATATTCAGGGCCATGCAGCAGAATGGATGGGCAATAGGGGCTCAAGAACTTTTCCACTTTTTCTTAAAAGTGCCCTTTGGCCAGAATGATAATAGAATTTGAAGTATACAAACGTAATTTATAAACTACTTGTCGAATGAGCCGGCGTTACTCAGGTTGAATTGGTTAAATGTTGTTTGAAAAGTGATTAGACTAATCATCTTATTTCATAGAAAAATGCAAACATCATTTAAGTGTACTGAAAATAATTCCTTAATCGTTTTAACTTTTTCATAGCTTTTACAATTTACTTCGGATACAAGTATGTATACATGATAGATCCATCCATATAATCCATTTCATATCATCGAGCTCCTGCCTTAAGATAAATTGTAAGTTTTTTCTAAGGTGACTATTTCAGAAATCGATTTAGAAATATCTTTGAACTACAACGAATGGCTAACTTTTAATCTAACGTAAGCTATTTTATTTTAAAATAATTTTATTTCAACTTTACTGCCCAGTTTAAAATAAGACCGGTCATTTTAAATGCCTAGTTTAAAATAAGACCGGTCATTTTAAAATAAGAAGTTACCCACCTTACTTAATAAGGTTTAGTTTCATATATTTAATTAATTTTTATGAAACAGAATTATACAAACCATTACGTATTCAACCAGACTAAAGGGAAGTTGGTCGAAATATTCATATACCGCCAAGAAATTACCCATGTCTAGTAATATTTTGCAGAAAATTAAAACAATTCATTAAAATTTAAATCCTAAATAATATATCTGCAATATGTAAAATACTGGACCTCATAAATACAAATAGAAACGAAACTCCGATCATTAGAAAAATGCTGAATTCTGAAAAACGAAAGATATGAGCAAGTTTGTCGTATTTCGACTTCTCTGAAATGGAGGAATTCAAAAAAAGACATTTGAACAATACTAATAAAGATAATAATGATTTATTTATAAAAAGAACACACACATATTTATAATATTTAAAAACCCTCGAGTATGACCTCAGCATTTCGTTGTCGCAACTCAAATACAGGAAAAGAGAATTCAAAATCAAATTTATAAAATAAAACATCAATAGTGGTGTTGCCAGACACCAAGTAACAAAATTACGCTTTTAATATTAATGAGATTTTCGCTTGACCTTTTCGTGTAAGTGTAAGAAAACATACAAAATGTAAGTACTTACATCATCAATCAAATATTAATAAATTATTTATATTATGGAAAGAATTACAAAATCTGTTCAAACATAAATATTATAATTTAATCTAAATTGTTTAAATATAATGTTTTGGAAAAAATTGTTTTTCTGATCAATACTGGTAAAACAATTTTATTGGAAAAGTTATTTTTCCATCAATGCTGGTAAAATAGTTTCGTACCGCAATCGTTTTATACTCAATATTATTCCTATGGGAATTTCGAATTGTTTTTAGCCCCCCTCTGAACACCGAGGACAAATAGAGCGGGGTTAATAAATAGCCTACGTTACCCGCAGGATTCTTAAGAATATGTGTACCAAATTTGGTGTACTAGATTGGCCAAACGGTGCAAATTTGTATAGAGAACAGAAGGACAGACGCCAACTCTGCTTTTTATATATAGATGTTATTGCTATGGGGATTTCGAATTGTTTTTAGCCCCTCTACACACCTAGGACAAATAGAATGAGGGTTAATATGCAACCTACGTTACCTGCAGGGTTTTAAAGTATAAGTGTACCAAATTTGGTGTGGATTGTTCAGTGTAGATTTGTATAAAGAACAGACAGACGCCAACTCTGCTTAATTTATAGATATAGTTGTGTTTTTATTTGAATATATACCATAGAATTCTTTTGTTTATAGCCTTGGAGTTTAAGTAGGAGTTCGTTGCGGGTTTAAAATGGAATAGGTTGACAGTAAACTGTTGATTATGCCCAAGTTTCTATAAGCACAGTTAACATTTTCTCTGGTAAATGTAATTGCACATATTTTTTTAAAGAAATAATTTTAAGTGTACAATTTTTTTAAATCAAAACTCCAATTTCACTTTTATAAGCTATAATTGATTATATGTGCGGATTGTTCATACAAAGTCATTTCCTCTCTGAAAATAAAGCCTTTCATCCACGACAAACCCTGACCCTAACCAGCTGACTTCACGGCACTGTAAGTATTGGTAGTAGTAACCTCAGATTTGAAAATAAGAGAAGCATCTAGGCCTGGTCCAAATGGTCCTGCTGTCCCACCCCATTTCAGAGGCCTTGACCATTTGATCCACAGTTCCTGAGAGTAAAAGACTTCCTATCAAGCTAAATGTAGGTGAGGGTAGTGTTTTTGTTATAGAACGTGCTTCCTGTACGTATTCCGGATGTGACGTCAGTTGGCTTGTTTTTCGAATATGATTTCAGCACTTAGCCAATAGGATTCCAAAAGAATGTATACGAATTCATATAAGTTATTAACGAATTCATAAGATAGTTGGTCAACGTCAATTAGATTATACGCCGTAAGTCATTAAAGCGGCAATAAATTACATTTTAAGTTAACTCTAATATGTTTCATGCGAATAGGGTAACAGGAAATAAAATTTCCGTCTTCCGTTTTGTTTGTTTATACTGGAAATTCCTCTCGTAAATCATCATTAATATTGTTGGTTTATTTATAATATTCCCAACCCCAACTATAAAAATAGTGCTTCCCGTAGCGTTCGGGGCTCTAGAACTTGATACGCCCTTGTCTCCTGAAGTAGCTGTGAAACGATCTAATGTATGAGGTTGAGCTATCCTGAACATTTGGTTTCCCATGTTATCTGTATATTTTTAATATTTATCTCTCATATTTGTTGGAAACGGGCCCCAAACATACTGCTAGGGCATCTCGGACTTAGTACCTCTGGTGTGGAGTGTTTTTTTTTTGAGACCATATTTCACTACTCATTGATAATACTTAAATTTTTATTCCTAATTCTCGAAGGGGTGGAACCTTCATAAAATTGTTGTGGTGGGGTTGGGCAAGGTGTTCAGGGCACTAAGAGTTTGTACCCTTGAAACCTCCCAATGTTTCTAACGGAACAGCGAAGAACCGAGACAGTATCATACAAGAGGTGTAACAAAAGTATTTTATTCAGAAAGACTAAAGTGTACAAGCCGTGCAACTCTCCAAGTCATGTGAGCATACATCCTTGTTAAGTTGCATCCTTATGTGAACAAATTAGCAAATATAATAATCAAGAGTCAACATTGAAATATAACCTCATAAGAATCGTCTTAAATGAACAGACAGATCTAAAACTATAGTTGTATATCTACACTTTTATGAAAGGCTTTGAAGCTGTGGAACGCCCAAGTGCTTTACAGAGCCCATCTGAGATGGGTGTGAATTTGTATATGTACAAAGTATACTCGCGAATGTACTTTCTTGTATTTTTGTGCACGTTTCGAAAACTACTTTGTAGTCACTAAGCATAAGCCCCTCGATGTGTCGCGAAGATAATTTCAAAAACACAATGGCACCTCAAGTCACGTACGCTTAAAATAGTATGTACACCACGGATCGCCTTCTACAGAAAATATTCTTTTGTTAGAGTGTGCGCAAAAGCTTAAATCCAATGCTTTAACAATGCTATATTGCAGAATGTCACAAGAGCTGTGTTTAGGTGATGTGAGCCATGTGGTGTTTCAAAATAAAGGAAAATAATGGTGTTCGCGCCATGCGTATCTCCGTGACAGATGTTCACACCACTTCTAAATTGGCGTAACTTTTTATGTTCTTGGCAACAGCCAAGAACGTTTCCAATTTGTTAGATTATGTCTGATACCCCAACGCGATAGGAAATATCGCCAGCGTTCCTTTTCAGGTACTTAGGATAGTAGAGTAATTTAAAATCTCCATGTTTGTCTAATAAATATAGTTACAGTCCGTAAAATTTTGTGAGGTATTTTCCAAATCTATTTTCTAAAATTTTCAAAACATTCTTGTAAAGCAAAACGCAAAATGCTTATATTTTTAATCCTCCAGAAATGGATATTTCCAAAAGTTGTGACACTAAACAAAAATATATCATATCTTAATTCATAAAATCTTAATTTAAATTCTATAACCTTAAATTGTGTAAAATAACAATGTATTACGCAACCAATTAGTGCTGTCTTGGCATTTGAAAGTTACACAAATTAAAATTTGTACTTTTATCATATCCAGATATAAATTGTTCAATTTTAAACTAATTTAGAGCTTTAAATAAAGATTTCAAATATTTATTTTTAGCATGAATTTGAGCTTCATTGTGTGTTCACAGAAAATAGTGCTGTTAAGTGGTATAAATATGTAACCTAAAGGTTTCTTTGATTAGTGACTGTATTTACAAACTTGTTGAAATTTGCGTGTGTGTGCGTGTGAGTGTGCACAGTATGAATTTCACAAAATCCCTTGAAACAGCTTCGATATTTTTTTGCTATTTTCATTATTTAATGCGATAAAATTAGCCGGAAAGAAAGTTGACGCGTTGTAAGTAATTATTGCATTCCGTAAGATAAAAAAGAGCACCCATCAACATAAACGTATAAGAAGCATTAAAAATATATAATACAACTACAGTAACAAAGTATGTAACAACATTCAAGTTGAAACAACTAGTATTTAAATGAGCTCCCAGCGCAATCTCATCGGTGAAGAAGAGTATAGGTTCCTCTGATGAAATCTTACTTTAATCGTTGATCAGAAAAAGACATCATTTTGATTACAAGAATCGAAGAATCAAGTTATTATAATTGACAGCAAAAAGAGGAGTATTTAGCAATTATAAAGATGATCAAAATAGAGAAGATGAAAAAATACAACATTTTTATGTATATATACTCTCATAGTGAAAAGTAATTTGTATTACATGGAAAGAACAAAATATGTACACATTTCCTCTTTCACATGAATGACATCCAGGTATATATCAGTAATGGACTGTGACAGTATATTTATCTAGCTTGATAGAACTGCTTTAAGCAAATTCATGTTATGAATTATATTACCTATGTTTTATGTCTGTATAGATTTTAGTGTGCGTTCTCAAATGATGTAAAGCTCTAAAATTAGCTGATATAAGTATAATATAGGAAAACTTACAGTAGTAGATTTTTTCTAGCATTCCTAATAGACTATTATAGACGAATTCTTTTGGTCTCCCTGTTATTTCCTACTTGTCCCTCAGTGAACATGAGACTACTATTCAAACTACTGCGTTATGCTTCTGCAGTTCATTGCAGCAAATTTTGTGTGCATCAGTGTTCTGAATTTGGAAGAATGCGTGACAATGTTACTAGCTTTGATATCATTGAAATGGCAAATTTTGTATTCCGATACTCAGAAGAAGCAAATTTGTTCGTACTTTCTTTTAAGCGCTTGCTTAGATAGGGAACATCCAATATTTACAGTTCCTAATAGTCCTCTGTTACGTATATGTCGGACCCTAAATTGTTCATTTCAAATATCTATTGCCATCCCCTAAATGACCTTTACCTTGAACGTTTCCCTAAAACAATACTTGCTTTCCCTATCCATGTTTGGGAGATCTGTCTCCCTTCCGAAAGCGGACAAAATATCTAAAAGCCGCAATGGTGAAACAGTTCTCATCTTCTGTGTCCAATCCAATCTAGAGTTTGACTCTGGTAAGTTGGCATGTGAATCACGTGGTTATGAAAGTTTAAACGTAACTTCCCAATTGGCGCATTAGCGGGGATTCCGGTTCTTGAGTTAATCGTTCGGATTGAATGATTAAGAGTTGACGGAAATATAACATTCCATGACGATTGGCATACATGTTTTTACGCGTTGTAGCCTTTTCTCCCAGCGAGATGTTTCAAGTGGACTTGTCCAAGGTCATCTGCTTTCTCACCAGAGCCGTTCTATAATCCAATGAACGTTCCCCTGATAATTTTTGTCAACTCAGATCGGAGCAGAAATAAGTGCTCCTGCAAGGTTCATTGGTTCAGAAACTGAATTTAAAAGGCCTCTACGCAATTACGTTTTCATAGTAGACCTTTCCAAATAACAGCTTATAAGCGTTTTTTTTGCACACAATTTAGCATTGAGCGGCGCAGCAAATGAAAGCAACCGCACCAGTCTTCGCAAAAAAGGAATTGTAACAGGCACTCAACAACGCTGCAGCATCAATGCCTTTTATCTCGTAATATAAGGCAAAAATTAGAGAGAAGAAACAAGTAGAGTAAAGAATATATATATATATATATATAGATGTATTGCTTAGGCAAGAGCTTTGATCTCCTAGTCGTTGATATCGCACTGACAAATGATACAAGATTATGTACTACTCTAGTCCTTATTCTTCTAAGAATGCGCTAGCCTCACTAACCATTATGCGCGACACATTTGTATAACATATGAACATGCTTATATATAGTATTTATTATTAACATTTGCGAAACATTTGAATATAGGCGTTATAGCAAACTATCTTTCTCGTACGATCTCTGGTGATTACCAACACAACAAGTCTCGATATGTGAATGCAGGTGTATACACTTGGTCAGTGATAATTAACAGAAATGAGAAATGTGTGTTTCTCATCTATGTGGGACGAATTCTATGTTAAATATACATGCCTCAGACTATGCTAGAACAAGTTACTCATTATATGGAGCAAAAAGAAATCACCATTTCTTTTTGCTGAAGACGAAAGTAATTGCTCTCACCAACGAATTTACGTGTCGTTGGAAACATAGTGACTGATTTCGCAATTCACAAGTTATAAATTATGCTGTTTTAGAAGCAATAAAAGCAATTACGAATCAAATTTCAGAGTGAAATTGAAAACCACAACTGAGAATCTCTCTAAATCCTCACCAGGCCAGAAACGTAACAACTATTGATAAGCGTGGAAAAATTAACGCTTTAAACATGCCATCATGTCTTCGTAATCAATCATAAACTTCTATTATGGAAAAGTTTAGGCACTTATACCGACATTTAAACAAGTTCTAACTGATATTTGAATGTACAGAAATTAAAACGTACAAACAAGCTTTAGGCATTTTGATTCCCAAAGTAAAATCATTGAGAATTTTTTCTCAGCTTTTGGAGTCTATTCTAAACAATTTCATTCTGAAAATTAAAGTTTTTTTACATACAGAAATGTCATAGAAAATGTAATAAAAGAATTGTGAAGTTTGTATTCTACATTCTAGAGATAACACACACATTAAACTGAACAAAAAAAAGAAATTTGATTTGCTCAATGTGGCACTACATACACCTGTTAAAAAGTTTTCATCAATACAATCGAAAATTCTATTTATTGCTTATGGATTTGTTACATGTGTCATTCGTTATTTCAATAAAAAATATTTGAACTTTTTGTTCAGATAGAGTTGAAAATCGGTTTTAATTCTAGGTATGACGTACCTTAAATCATTACAAATCATAATAGCATATTAGCTCGTTTTTATGTACACTCAACTTTCATATAGCGACATTGGTGGATGAATAGATACATGTATAGCGTAGTAAATATAACAATCCTCTTTCTAGTTTTACGTGAAAACTCTAACCAAAAACGAAATTTTGTTCGTTGAATATTAGTGAAGAATACAGCTTGTCTCATGATACACCATATACATATTTACGATTCCTAATGTTTTCTAAGCTCCTACACTGTTAGCGAGAATGTAGTAAAAATCTCCTTTACTACATTAGAAAGTGTGATGAAAATGAGTTTTTAGAGGCATATAGAATAATATAAAATCGAGATTTCAGGAACATCTCATTATCTATATCCAATGTCCTGATATTAGATTTAAGTAAATCGTTAGATATAAAACTACATCTTTAATGAAAGTTGAAATTTTGTTCTTCGATATCACCTTGAAAATTTCATCATTGTATTTATCTCTATACCAACTTTACTCGAATTTAGTCGTCATATCGTTTAGAGGGCTGACAATTTCAAAATTTAACAATAGTTGTCCCGTTGTTAAAACACAATATTTAAAATGAATCTTATCAGCGAAAGAAAAGACAGAACCGAAACAAAATCAAGCCTCATATGACGTGATATGATACAAATAAAAAAAGCGCTACGAACTAAGCATAAGCAACACTTCTTGAATTGTTCTGATTCATAACATGCAAAATCATTGTTAAAAATGGATTAATTACAACCCAATTTAAAATTTCCAGTAAAATTAAAAAATTACAAATTTTAGCGTAATATTTAATTAAAAATTAATTATTACGCTAATTAAAATAAAACAACTAAATTCGCCAATTACAAAGATCCATACATGGAAAAGGAATGAATGACTTGGCGATATTGCAGTAACCCGTTTGTTGTGACTCTTCTTTCGCTGAATAGATTAAAAATTTGGCAAGAATAATTAACCAAACTTTCTATAAATCTATGCATCAATGTTTTGGTTGGAAACCTCTATAGATTTTTTGTTTGATTCAAATGCAGCATCGAAGCGAAAATGAAGTTATCGATTGCTGTTTTTGGCAACGGTTTTTCGCGAACTGTCGATTCGAAAAATTTAAGCCCTGACACACAATTTCACGTTGCATATATCTTCCAAAAATATATGTAATGAAATAACAATAATATTAATATGGATTCAAAAAGTCTTCAAATAAATTACGATACAATTGATGTGAAGCTCTATAAAAAGTAATAAACTGAGTCCCGAAAACAGTTTTAGTACGTTGACAGTGTTCTGTAACATTCTGTGTACGTCGTAAGACATCTCCATACATATAAACATCATCGTAAGCGAAATGATAAGACAGGAATGACTGTGGTAAATAGTTTTTCATAAGAGGATTTCACTATTTTATCTTTCAATAAGCAGTTTCAAAAGAAGAAATCAATGCAATAACAATAGACAATCTTCGTTCGCTTTTCCTTTGATACTGCTTTCATTAGTACTAAATATATTTCTATGTTCAAAAAATTAGAGAGGGTTGTAAGTAAGATCACAACAAATTTCTTATCTTCCTCATTAATTTGTCGCAGAATACAATGACAAACCGAACCGCAATCGGGAGTAAGTTTTGCATAAAAACAACAATGAGGCAGCGTGTGTGAAAAATTTGCCATATTTCTGGGCTGAGTAACGCAAATAGTTGAATAATTTTCTCTGCTTTAAATGTAAACAAGTCAGTAAGACAGTTGCTCTTAAGAAAAAGCGAACTTAACAATCTGGGGTTAATTCATTATTAATACTTAATTTGAAGATATGTTTTTTAGTTACTCAAATCCTAGTTCTCTTAAATCAGAAGCAAAGAAAACAGATTTTATAAGGTAAATTTAAATTGATCTTTTAATATCATTTCTCAGATTGTAAACAAGAATGTTTTGCAGGTTGTTCTGAGGTGGCACTCGATTTACTTATTTTGCCTTAAAATATCAAAAGAAAAAAATACATGCTTTCCCAAACACTGGCTTGAAAGTTATTTGAAAGCGCTTCTTTTACTAGTCTTCAACTAACAAAAAGCTTGATTGATTTATTAAATAAGCTATCTATTTATGATTAGAATTTAACCAGATCGAAGACTGGAATAAAACTAATATCGTCACAATTGTTTTCATAAATAATTTATAAGAGAAATCATATGTACAGGTGTAACTGCTTGCCCAATATATGTTAATATTGAATTGATTACCTTTACAAAAGTAAAAGGTAACGGGAATTTTAAAATTTTTTTGTTTATTATATAAAACTACTTTTAAGTGTTTGGGATCAAGAATAATTTTAATTTCATGAAAATAATTTATGTAGCTACCGATCGTTAATTTCTTCATTCTTGTGTAGAGTACAGGTTGGACACACTAAACAGGGGAATAACTTTTCTTTACCTTCAAAACGTTATAGTACATTCATTAACTATAATATTTACTATAAAAAAACGTTTATAGTTTATGAGTCTCAAGTACCTTAAATAGCTACTAAAATAATCTGAATTGTAGGGGTTAACAGGCATTTTAGAGCTGGAGTTCACTTTATGAAGCAATCATCAAGATTTGGATTCAACGGTTTTGATTTCACTTAATAACATGCAGTAATTGTGCTGTTGTACTGAATGAATATTAACTCTATTGGGGTTGGATAACTGCGTGTTTGCGAAGATTGGACTAAGCATAAACGAAAGTAGTTCGGTTTGCCATTTCTCGAGCGACGAGCTTCACATGAGCGAGCACTTCCCCTTCAGTTTCTCCTTTCGCAGCTGAGACCTCTTCTTGCTCGTGTCCATGTTGAGGCTGACGTTGCGCCTCTTCTCCATGTTGAGAAGTTCTTGGAAAAGTTCTTTGACGTTGCAGTTGGTCTTGGCGGAGGTTTCCATGAAGCCACAGCTCCACTTCTTGGCCTGTTCTTGACCGGTGGTCGTCTGGACCTCCCGGCTCTCCGTCTCGTCACACTTGTTGCCCACCAGCATGATGGGAATGCCCTCCATGTCCCCGCTCTTGACCTCGCTGATGACCTCGAAGATGGGACGAAGTTCTTCCAGAGACTGGGACGAGGTGACGGCATAGACCAGGATGAAGGCATGGCCTTTGGAGATGTTCAGCCTCTGCATCGCAGGGAATTGGTGACTTCCCGTCGTATCCGTGATCTGCAAGGTGCATATGTTCTTGTTGCAACTGATCACCTGGAATGGGAAAAATTTGATGGTTAGAGTTGCAATTGGTACCGGAAATGCATCACCACAATTTAGATCGTGATGCTTTTAAATAAAAAGATAGTAGTTTTAGCGAGATAGTTTTTGAGAGGTTAGACTGTAACTAAAAGTTAGTTACACAATCCAACCTCTATTATCCTAAAGGCAGTGACATTTTGAGAAGGATCTGTGATGATCTGGGCCTGTTTATGCTGGGAAGGACTGAGTTCTCCGATTGTTGTACCTTCAACAACTGGAGGTATACAAATATCTAGATGGTTGGGAACCAATATGACAGTAGACAGTACTTTGGTACAGATCCTAATGCATTCAGCATGACTTGGCATCATGCCAGACAGAGAGATCTGTGGAGGCCTGGTTTGGCATAGCAGCAAATGCGAAAATTAGAATGGCTGCATGAAAGTCCCTATATAAATCCAATGGAACACTTGTAGGACGAATTGGAACACCGAATTTGTCTCCGATTGAGAAAGATCTCATCTAAGAATTATCTTTCAGAGGCTGTAATAGTGGAATGAAAGCAAACCCCAGTAGACACAAATCAGAAATTGGTTGAAAGAATATCTAGAAGAGTCAAGGTAGTCATTGCGGTCAAACGTGGTTAGCGCAGTGTATTAATTTTTTAAAAATAAATAAGCTTTCCCCCTTTCTACCTATGTGTATGATTACTTCTGGCAATATAGTGTATGTAGTTGTTTAAATAATGAGCTTGTAATAAATATATGGTGGTATAGTATGTTATAAATGTGCGGTGAAAAAATAGGAATGGCAATTTCTTCCCAAATTATGTAGTGGCTGATTTCTGTATTATCAGTTGAAATTCATGAGATTCTAAACCTATTGGCAATAGCCTCCCTGTTATCTGAAAACGATATACGAAAATGCTTCTGTTTCGTGTTTCTGGATATAGGGGCCACTACTCACTATGACACTAAGATCATCTTAAGTTTAGGATTTGCCTACCAAATCACAAGGTGAAGAATTGTATTGCTCAATTTATGAAATCCAATCGCGATAAATACCGTTTTGTGGGTTATTGTCACTAGTTCAGTATATATGTCACTGAAAGCCAACTAACAAATGTTTGCTTTCTTAGTTTCTGCTTGTGGCAAAAAGACAAGTACAAAATACAATAAAATGGTCATTTTCTAACGTTAAACAAAATACACCTCTTATTTAGAGTAAATTAGATAATATTATGGATTTAGAAAATTTGCCACACAAGAAAGAGTATCAGTTAATTTTGTTTCACAGGTGTTCTGATCATCATTATTATAATCTTAGAAACGCAGAAAAACGTAGATTAGGGGCTTTTCAAATTTTGTTTCAACATAAGAGAGATTGCTCGCTTCATATCAGAACAAAAATGTTCTTATAGTCGTGAAAAGATAAATTGACCTCTAATGAATTGTACACTAGATAACATCGTCGGCTTAGAGCAGAAACTCATCAACCGACATTTTTTTCGACGACACTAAATGCAAATTTTCACGATGTCGAGAAATACATTTTCATATTGTCATCTTTTCAAAAGATATATAACACTGCCAAATGATTATAATTTACATTTTTTCCTAAAAGCTAATAGTTATTCTTTAAACAGCTGCACAGTAAACAATTCCTTTTGCCAGTTGATGAGTTTGTTCTAAGACGACGATATATTTTTTCCAACACAAAACAAATTTTTTATGGAATAGTCATCTATTAATTGGTTAAAATTCACTATTAATTGATATATTTGTAATATTTTAAAATTTTGATTGTTTTTCAAGTATCAAAGTTAAACCAAATACATCAATTCAAGAAATAATTGTTTTTTTTGAAAGGGTAAGAAAAATGCTTTTCCTTTTTAGAATCTCAAGATACTAAAGAGCATTGGTGCCATAGGCTTACCCTTAAAAATGACTGCTTACTGTGCTCCGCCCTTTGAGCTTAACTTGTGGTGCCATCTATTGTTTAAAAATGGAATCTATAATTTTCTGTTTTATCTCTAGTTTTATATCTGTTAAGTTTTAAAGAATATAAATGCTGAAATTTGTAATTGCTTCTTTGAAGGGTATTTGTTTTGAAAAAAACCACCTTCATGGGGAAGACATATCACGAATGTGTTTCGCACACAACAAACATTTATTTTTTTAAGGGTTGGTGAACTCATTCTTTTGTCTCATCCACATAACTAGCGTTCATAGACATCATAATATCAAGCGTGGGAATACTTATACACTTTAGCAGCCTTAATATACCCAACCTTAACTCCAAGGAGGTTAGACATCATATGTTGCACCGCCTCTGAAAGGGTCAAGGAAAAGTTAAATTCAGTACAATCATATTATCATTGAACTACGGGAGTAAGAAATATTCTTAACCCTCCAAGTGATTACGACGAGATATCTCGTCCAAGATCTGGCCAATTTTGCTAAAGATGATACCTCGTGGAGACAAAACTGTCGTATTATTCCAAGGGGAATGAATATCCAATTAGGAGGACCAAATTGTCCCTAGCCCAGACAGTTTGGAACAAGTTTTGTATCAGAGGCTAGTCAATGCAGGGTAGTTTTTCACGCAAAGGTAAAGCACAAGGAGGGTTAAGCCAGGTTTTTTCAACAGGTAGTGTCGTTTATGAAGATAAACGACCAGAAGAGTAAAGATGTTGAGTACTAAGTAAAATTATTTTGCTCACATTTTTTCTTACAAATTAAATCTTGGGAAGTTTGGTGGGGTCATCCATTATATATGAATTTAGAGAAAATGACTTTGGACTCATAAATTGTTTGATTCATCCCTAGAATTTTTCGAAATACTATTTCTCTAAGCAAGAGTTACTTTATTTTTAGTAACCAACCTCAAAAAAATATTCCATTTAGAATCCATTGCCTTAACCATTAGTTTATGAAACAATTGTGGTAGATCTGTATTGAAATTAATTTTATCAGCGCTTAAATGGACTATGCGTAAAAAGTACAAATAATTTTGGAGGTGTTCTTCTAATCTGCACTGAGCAGTTATTCCATTCAAGAACAATTTGAAGCTATTTTAATGTTTAATTTCCTTTTGCACAAGCCACCGCGAAAGAAATAATTCCTAAACAATTCTTAAAAGAATAAATAGTAAAATATTTGAATTGCTCCGAAACAGTTTTGTTTTACATATAATAAGCAACAATTATTCCTTTCAGAAATGTTTGAATATGTATTAGATTAATATAAAAGAAAGTTTAAAAAAATCATCAATGAAATAAAAAAAATCCAATAAAAAATAAAACATCAAAGTTCTAAACATTCTTTAAAAATATTGATAAAAACACAACTTTTCAACATGCATTACAAGTACGCAATAGATTATTATTTTGGTTATTTTATATTATTATTTTTATTTTTTGATAAGTATGAAAGAAGGATTTATGCAAACTATCCTAACTCCCATGGGAAATGAAATAGTGGAACACAATTAATAATCAAAAAGAATAAAAGTGTTCTTACAAAATAATTCATCATATAGCCGGTAAAGGGCATTTTCTCTCTCAAATTCCACTTTTTCATACGCATATTTTTAAAACCTATTCTTAAACAATTGTTTTTACCTTAGCTTTAGTGCAATGTACATTATCTTTATAATATTCATAGAATTGTTGATGTTTTAAATTAAATTTAGAATGGTCAAAGCATCGAAGTCAATGAAAGAAAATCCCAACGCATCTGAACGTTATCTCCATACATTTTTCCTTGAAAGAAATTAAGAAAGAATGTGCACTATGGGGTTGCTTATAGAAATTTAATGGTTTAGAGCAGTGGTTCCCAAAGTGGCTCCCACGGACCCCCAGGGGTCTTTGGAACCGCTGAGGGGATCCGTGGCAAATTAAAATTAATTTTGGGGTGCGTGGACAACGTTAAGGAGTCCGCGAAAGATTTAATATAAAGTAAAGTAATGAGTTACTCATTTTCATTATTATGAAAGTTAAAAATAAATAGCAATAAATAAATTGGTAGTCATTTTTACGTCCTGAGTAAAATATAAGTATAGATAGGTACATAAAGTACGAGTAATGTGTTGTGTTGAGCAACTCACCGATTTCTCAAGGTTCGAATAAAAGAATTTGAATAAATAGCCATAGTCATACAGAGTAAAAAATGCGTACCTATACAATGTGACACTTAAAATTTTACCCTTATATCTTAAATTTGTGCCCTTTTGTTCCAGCATGAGTGAGCCGAAGAAAAAATGCAGACAATATAGTGTTGAATATTTAAAATATGGCTTTATTCCGTTACCAGGAAATAGCACTCTTCCTAGTGCTTCTATGCAATAAAACTTTGTCAAACGAATCAATGAAACCTTCTAAGCTTTAGGAACATTTCACGAAAGTCCATAGCGACAAAAAAGATTATGATTTAACTTTTTTAAAACAGTCAAAAAAATATTTGCAAACACCGTCATTGCAACAATTCTTCGCGACGACTTTTAAGCGAGACGATGATGGACTGCATACTTCTTATAACATTTCTTTACTGATTGCAAAGTCCGGAAAGGTGCACACCATTGATGAATAACTTAATCTACCAGCTGTAAATGAGGTAATAGCATCGTGCTGCATAAACCAGCTTCTGATATTATAAGAATTCCACTGAGTAATCATACAGTACAAAGAACGATTGACGAAATGGCTCAGGACGTAGAAAATTATTAATGTGGGTACTTAAAAACATCTGAATTCTCTATACAGCTTGAGGAGTCAACCTTGCCAGGAAACGAAGCTCTACTTTTAGCTTATGTGAGATTTGTAAAAGAAGAAAAACTTTCCCAAGAATTGTTATGTGCCAAATGTTTGGAAACTGATACGAAAGGTGAAACAATATTTAATTAATTAAAAAATATTTTCGATGCAAAAGTTATACTCTTGAGTAATATCCTCTCCGTTGCTACTGAACGGTGCTCCGGCAATGATAGGACGACACCGAGGTTTTCTGGCATACTTAAAACAAGCTATACCGAATGTATTATCTGTACATTGTGTCATTCATCGACAACATTTAGTCGCCAAAAATCTTAGTGAACGCTTGCATGGCTCACTAGATTATGTCATTAGAGCAGTTAATAAAACCAAAAGGAATGCCTTAAATGAGAGATTATTTGCTCAACTTTGTTTGGAAAATGACGAAGATTATAATTGTTTACTACCTAACATGGAAGTTCGTTGGTTATCTAAAGGTGCATGTTTGGATCGATTTTATGCACTCTTTGATTCAGTGTTGGAATTCCTGGAAAGCAAAAACAGTGATTTGCGGCTCAATTTAATTAATTCAAAAAATGACATAGCTTATATGATTGACTCATTTGCAAAGTTGACGAAACCAATTTGAAATTACAAAGTGATCAATGCAACTTAATTAAAACTAAAAGTATAATATCTGCATTTGGTGCAAAACTTTTTCTGTACAAACAAAACTTGGAGAGAGAAGAATGCTCTGTTTCCAAATCTTTCAAAATTGCAAAAACCAGACGAAGAATTACTTGCTTATTGTCAACACTTAACGGCTCTTCATTCTGACCTCAGATAAAGATTTGAAGACATTCTTCACTTGGGCATCCCCGATTGGGTGTTGGACCCTTTTGCAAGTAGACCCACAATCTCAGATGAATCCATACTAATACAGGAGCAACTTATTGAATTATCCACAAATGAGAAGCTAAAACCAATGTTTGAACAAGGATACCACATTTTCTGGTTACAAAAAAAGATGCCAATTTTATATCCTGCATTATGGGCCACTGTACAGAAGCTGTTGATTGCTTTCCCGTCTTCCTATTTAGTAGAACGTGGATTCAGTGCAGTTTAGAGCCTTTTCATGAAAAAAAGAAACCGACTGCAAATTAGTGCTCGTGGAGACTTACAAATGTTACTCACAAACATCAAGCCGAACATAAATAATCTCATATCATCTCATCAGGTTCACCAATGTCATTGAAAATAATATGTTTTTGTATTTTAAAACAAAAGTTATAATTCTAATAAATACTACTTTAAATATCAAAATGTTTTATTTATATTTTATTTTTACGTCGCCATTCAGCATTCAAGACATCTAAGTTAAATTTGCACAGTTGTGTAGTTATTTTACTGAGGGTTCATGGTCAGGTTTTTGCTATGAGAAGGGGTCCGTGGGCATAATAGGTTTGGGAACCACTGGTTTAGAGTTTGTGTTCTACAAAAATCAAACCCATTTTCACATTAACATGGGAAGAAAACGAAGGTTGCGTGTATTCTATATTTTCAACACGTAGCCCCGCTTAATTCCAGTTTATGTTTCAAAGTTAAAATAAGTTGAATACATAATACTACTTCCAAATTTTGAGTAACATAACAAATTGGCCTCTACATTGAAATCATCAAAATGCATCATTGCACTGATTACCAATGCATTCATTAAGCAATATAAATAACAATAACGAATTTTTAAATGGACATGATATATATTACTTGATATAATAATATATACGATGCATTAGCTTAATAAATAAGTAGAGTTATAACACAAACTGTTTGTCAACTTTTAACATGTTTTCCTTAATTGAGCATTTTTAAATTCCAATCCAAGGCTAGGAACTAAGTTATCAATAAAATTGTCTATAGTTGTCTTTTAATATTAAAAACTATATTTTCTTTACACACACGCACATACATAAAGTATGAATAGAATATATTATGGAAAAAGCGCGAGCTTTTTGCCTTTAGATTTCAAACAAGCAAATACATAACAGGAGGCTACACAAAAGTAATGGGAGTTGCACACAAATTAGAGAATTCTCTTATTCGTCTATGCATTCTAAAAGCTTTGAAATAAAATGAATTAGTCTCAGTGAATAAAGGAAACGACAGGGTAAATCTTAAAATCCTATTGGAATATGTTCATATTGATATGCTGAAAGAATTCGGTTGCTTCGTGTACACATGGTAAAAACATCAAACATTGGATTCTGCTTATGTACTTATAAACTAACTGCTTATACTTATAAAGTGAGGGCAGGAAAGCAATGACTGTATTATAAAGTGCATATATGAGCATTCTTTCATTCTTAAGAAATGTACTGATTGGTTAATGGTAATTTAAAGCTTACTTTTTCAAGAAATTATCACCCCTATCAACTTGTAACAAAATACAGTTATTTATAGCTGATTTTGTCCTATCGAATGCTTCAGAAGACATATATGCTGGCAAGTTATATTGGGTCAAAACTTGGTTGGTAGGTAGTTAATTAACATCACACTGGAACAACACAATGGGCTATTGGCGACGGTCTGGGATCAATCCCGAAGGGAAAGATCCAAGGACACCTCGTAATTTTGAGCTAGATGATGAATAAACACCTGGTCTGGCACCTCACTCTCTAAACTTCCACACCACGCCAACTTGAGGACATTTTAGGCTATGGTTGATTGAACTTGCTCCAGCCCCCGTGTACACGACGGTCTTTGACCGGATCGAGTTTCGAACTCGCAACCCTCCGGTTGCTAATCCGTTACTCTTCCAACTAGGCTACCGTGGAATTTGTCAAAACCTTTTAGGTTTAAAATATAAAATGAATTAATTCTAATACAAGTATATCCCTTCAAAAACGAAACAGCATCTATATAAATAAAAATGTAATGTTCGTTTGTTCCTAACGCAAAATCTCCCAACATTTTTCACCGATTGCCTTGAAATTTTGCCACAACGTTGCATTAGAATACGCGCATGTTTTAGTCTACTTAGCTATATAAATATAAATATATAAATAATCTATATAAATAAAAATGTAATGTGTTTGTTTGTTCCTAACGCAAAATCTCCCAAAATTTTTCACCGGTTGCCTTGAAATTTTGCCACAACGTTGCATTCGAATACGCGCATGTTTTAGTCTACTTAACTATATAATCTATATAAATAAAAATGTAATGCTCGTTTGTTCTTAACGCAAAATCTCCCAAAATTTTTCACCGATTTCCTTGAAATTTTGCCACAACTTTGCATTCGAATACGCGCATGTTTTAGTCTACTTAGCTATATAAATAAAAATTAAATGTTCGTTTGGTTAAAATCTTAATCTATCTATATAAATAAAATGTAATCTATATAAATAAAAATGTAATCTATATAAATAAAAATGTAATCTATATAAATAAAAATGTAAATGTTCACTTCTTCAAAACCTTAAATATAACAGTTTCGATTTATTTTCATTTTGATTTAATTATTTCGTGTTTTTTTCTGTTTTAATTGAAATATTTTGTTAGTAATTTCGCAAGCGACGATTAAGTGAAACCTTGAAACAAAAATTAGTTAGCTTTGAATGGCAACAGTTGGATTTATAATTTTCTTCTGTTTTTGTGTTTGTGTTTCTTCTGTTTGGATTAGACTTATGTTGGAATTTCTCGCGTTCATTTTGTGAGTATAAATTATTTTTTCTTATTGATCTTCGTTTGAATTGAAATATTTTGTTGGCATTTTGTTTTGTTAAAATGCCTTGCAGAAGATCAAATTTAGGTTGTCGCGCTTCTTCCGCTGCGCGAGTACGACGAGTAGTTGCAAATCAAACTGAGGAAATGATACAATAATTTGAAAAAGTATTTCCCAATATTCAAACCAATTATAAGAATCACGATTGGCTGAGTGAACGAGCTATTCTTGCCGCCAAGAGAAAGACGTCTACGAACTTAACAGTATTATTCAGTCTAACATTCAAAGCGAGGCAGTCACATACAAGTCCGTCGACACTATCCTGGAAGCAGATGAAGCAGTTAATTATCCAACATAATTTTTAAATTCACTCGATCTGCCAGGGATGCCACCGCACGTACTGCAATTGAAAATCGGTGTGCTAATTATCATGTTGCGAAATATCAACCAGCCAAAGCTTTGCAACGGCACGGGGCTTGCAATAAAAAAATTCATGAGCAATATCGTAGAGGCAACAATCTTGACAGGACCTTTCAAAGGTGAAGATGTCCTCATTTCTCGCATTCCTATGACTCCAACTGGTATGCCATTTCAGTTCAAGAGATTGCAATTCCCAATTCGATTGGCGTTTGCAATCACCATAAACAAAGCTCAGAGCCAATCGTTAGAATTGTGCGGTTTAGATCTAAATAACGATTGCTTCTCACATGGACAATTATATGTTGCGTGTTCTAAAGTCGGCAAACCAGACAATCTCTATATCTTGACAGACAATGGAACAACAAAAAACATTGTATACCCACAAGCATTGTGAAATAAAAAAATATTGGAAATGTGTGCTTTCTTTTTCTTTCTTTTCAATTTAACCAGATGAGCCACGGCAACGCGTGGCCCGGTACAGCTAGTTGTTATATAAAAAAGCACAGTCCAGTCACTTACAAAGGGGAGTCCGTGACTAGGTTTTAGGGAGTCCACGAAAAACATGCAATATTTCACTACCCAAAATAATGAAGTTATAAACAATATGTCAGTCTAATCTCTCTCTCATCAAGGGGTTCGCAAAAATGTTAAATTTCAAAAGGATCCTTGAACCGAAATGTTTGGGAACCACTGGAATTATTGTTGTTAAAACCTAAAGCAATAATGTATTTTTGGTGGAAACTAAATCCTCAAAACAGATTGCTTTCACTTGTCTTAATACAAAAGTTTTATAACTAAAAAAGCATGCATGCAATTTGACAAACATTGAAAAACTGAGTCAAATTAATAAACGTCCGTAAGTTTCATAAAAGGTTCCTTCGTATCCACAGGAACCAGCCATTTTATTCACTCTCCGATGAAGTTTATTAAAGACGGAAATCTCATTAGCCTCAAAGGAGTAATTAATTAATTAAATTTATAACCTTTTTCGCATCACACTCTGCTTGGAAGAGGCGTCAATTAATCTGACAAAATTTCCTGGTGGAGGAACTTTCGATCGAAGTTAAAGAATAGTCTAGTGAAGAAAAGAAAAATAATGATAAGATTTGTTAAGTCACGTTCCTTTTTACAAATTATTCGATTAAGGTCTCATCTCAATATATGTGTTGGGAATGCTTATAGATATCTAAATAAATTTCATAAGGATTATATAAAAGTAAATGAAGAGAGATATGAAAATTCATTTTTTATCATGATTTTCATTTTTTTCATTTCTATTTATTAATTTGACACGAAACGATTGTATATGAGAATGATTTTCAGTGAAATAAACCTAACCACACGGAATGCGAAGATTTTACTTCAGATACCCAAAAATACTCTCGCATGATATATATACGGGGTTAATTTAAATTACAATTTATTGCCGTTTTGGTTACGTTTGGCGTTTAATTTGATTGGCGACTTATCAACTTTCATTATTTAATTCGGAATTTATTCTTAGGAATATTTTTTGTCGAAGTGATGAAATCGTATAAGAAAAACAATCAAAGTGACGTCACATTCAAAATATGTACAGAAAACACTACTGCCACCTACATTTAGATGATAGTATAGGTATTTTTTGGTATTTTCAATTAACGTCACACTGGAGCAACACAACGGGCTTTTAGATGATAGAAATTGCTTCTTATACATATGCTACTTTGAATAAGAATTTCAAATAATGATGTACTTCCAAATTATGTAAAGGTAAATCATAAAAAATACTTCACCACAAAAAGTTGGACTCCAAAGCAGTTTCACAATCATTTAACTGATAAAGAATTGAATATTAGAGCCATGCATTTCCCTGGTTATCAATGACGAGTTTCGATTGAATTTCTCGTTGCATAACCAATCACACATCAATATCATTACCTACGATAGTATTCCAAAACAACATCATCCATTAAAATTGTAATTGCCATCTGCTTAAACTACTACTATAAAGACAATATCTACGAAGGATCAAATCAGATATGAATGAAACCTATAGGTTATGATGACAGACACCATTTTATGTCGTAATATTGTATTATTTATACTTCATATCTACATAAACTCGACCATCGGGGTTATAGCCGTCATTTTGTACAAGCGTGAGGATGGGAACTACGATCAATATACAATACTACCAAAGAGTGTTATTAATGACATACGTTGGAAATGAAGTTCTATCTGTCAAATGGCTTCTAAAGTGTCTCGGATAGTGTGTGTTCTAGAGTAAGTTGTAATCAATCGACAATGAGTACATTTCTTGAGCATTCCAGAATACGTGTTCTTCAAATAGGAAACAAATAACTATACGGAAATAAGTTTCCATGCAAAATAACATCTTTTGACAGCATTATGCCCTAAAATATGTACTGCTTCACCTCCTAAACTGAAAATTTAACGTGCAATAAGTCAGATTGAATTATGGTTCATCTCCCTAAATAAAATCTTCTCTCAAAAAATGAAAAAGAATGAATGAAATTCATGCTACATGTTTGGAAACGAATCTTTCCAAACGCATATACAAAGTGACTGTTATAATCCCTCTGTTTTATATAGATTTAAGTAACAAAATTGATGTTAAAAGTAAACATCGGATGACTGGTAAACAGTAATTTTCTCAAATAAGAAATAATTCAATCTTGATCTTAGAGTAAGACATGGTACATCATCATTCTAATAGATGATACCTCGTCTATTAGAATGGATGTCATTTACTGAAGCAATGTGGATACCGTAGAATTGTCTAGAACGTCCTAGTTCGTTTTGGAATTCAATGTTATCGACTATGGGAATCAACGGTCCACTGAATTCAAATCATCACGTTACAACGACAAGCTTCAGATATTAAACAATACACTGCAACAGGCAATGTACACTAGGCATTAG
Organism: Meta bourneti; assembly: GCA_933210815.1. Lineage (NCBI taxonomy): Eukaryota > Metazoa > Arthropoda > Arachnida > Araneae > Tetragnathidae > Meta > Meta bourneti. Next base: position 63,123,344 of record OW119926.1, read on the forward strand.
CCACTCCCAGCAGCAACCATAGGATTGGAACAAAGTGAAACGTGATTCGTCAGTCCATAAAGTTTGTTTCGAATAATCCAGCAACCAAGTCCAAGGAGCTTTGCACCAGCTAGACGTTGCACATTTTAGTAGTTATTGCATGAAGCTGCTTAGCCATGGAAATACAACTAATGCAACTTAATATGAAACATCCTATTGCAAACATTGTGAACTTTTGAAAATGTTTGGCAAACCTTAGCAACAAATGAATGACGAGGACGTCCACACATTTCAGAGGGCTTCGATACCTTTTCGTCAGTTTTTAAAATTTGCCAAACTGTTTCTGAGTGCCGTGACATCTTATATTTCCATTAAGTAATTACATCCTGCACATTTGATCTAGGATTCTGCAATTTAACCGCAATCGCACACTTGGCAATTTATTCAAAATGGGATCCAATAACGATCCCTCTCTGAAAGTCCGTTAACTTAGCGCATTCACTGGGGAATTAGGGTAGAGGGAAGATACATTTATATCTCGTTATACCCTCTGTTTTACTTGTCCCGCTATACATTTTCTGTTTGAGGACAACAGAGAAAATTTCAAACTGTTTTTCAGAATTGGGAGTTCAAAGAACTTGCATCAAGCAGGCATCCCAAACTGAATTGATAAAGAAGGTTTGCGTACCTCAAAAGTATGAATGAAAAGGAATTTCTATTTTTAAAAATCTTTCCTAGTTAGCATTATCTTAAAATGTTTACCAATAAATTTTATTTTTAATTAGTTATCTAAATTTATGTAGCTTTAAATAATTTTAAATACAAAAACGCGCAAAATGTATCTATTATATTTCCAAAGCAAGTTTTTTGAATCCTCGCTTCTATCACTCTCCCTGGTATATAGCAGGGTTTTTCAATCTTGCTCATGTACAATCATGTTCATCACTTGCAACTCCCTCTCAAATGATTAACTGCATCGGTGCCTCTGAATTTATTGGTGGAAGACTAAGGGAAGCTCTCTGCGCAGTCGTCAAGATCTTATGGACCTGATTTAGAAAAGGTATGACTTTCGTCATTTATCCAACCGAAAAAGACCCAGAGCTATACTAAATTATTAATATAACCTTAACCCTTAAACTTCTATCATTTAAACTCTGCAAATGTACAACTACATATCTCCTCAGTAAACATTGAAATAAACAACAATGTTTGTTTTGTTTTGATGGCAAGCAACCGCCTACTACAAAAGCAAGCTCCACTTGCCTATTATGAAGAATCTTCTGATTAGTGCCTCAACCCCCACTGGCTACACATATACTCCAAGTCTCAGTAAAACTATAAAGGTTCTGAATAACTCATTGCTGTTCTGTTAGAGATCATCATTCATCGGAGATGGAAGGACCATTTACCCAGGTTCTCTAGAAACGAAAATACCGTCCTGGTTCAGCATTTCCTACAGGGGAATAAGCAACGACAACAGATGCATCTGAGCTGTACCTAAAAGAGATATGTTACGGGAGGGCAAGACTTACCTGCCGATATGTGTCCTCTATTGTAGGAATGTAGGACTCTCTGAACGTCCCCTTGACGAATCGCAGCACCAGAGAGCTTTTGCCGACGCCGCCAGCTCCGAAGACGACCACCCTGTAATCGTTGCTCTGCTCAGGCATCGAGACGCGCCCTAGAATACATAAATGTCCATGTCATTAGGTATAAAACACAAAATTGCTTTATTAGGCGAAGATAGAGCTCTTCTTTTTGATATGATAAAAAGCACAGCAAGATGGTGTTAAGAACTGGGAGAAGTCAAATTTTTAAAGCAAGCTGTTGTATAAGCACTGATATTGATTGCAGGTCAATGCAAAATACACGCCTCTTAAATAACAGGGTTTTGAAAGGAAGATTTTCTGGTAAAATGACGCATGTGTTACAAATAGATTCTGTCCACACTATCTGTAACAAATGAGTCACTGTGCAATGGTTCTTCAATTATTATAAGCATCCAAAATAAATCGTTAAAGATTCCTTTTTGAGGTCATATTATCAGACGATTATCATGGTCAATCTAGTCAGTATGCCAGCACAGATGCGTTAGTTTTCATGGAAAACTATAGTTTAAATATGTTTCTTTCTGGTTGTAGAAAACTTAAAAATTGAAGAATTGTCATCTGCAACTCAACCAAATAAGTATGTTCAGTTATCAAAATGGAAAGTTTTGAAAAAGCGAAATTGTTTACAATCATAAATAATTATTTTTGAACTTAATTCTAAAATAAAAACAGATAAAATAAAAAAAGAAGATAACAAAATTTCTTCTCTCTCAATTGCTTTGATTTCTGCTGATAAGTTAACACAATTCTAAAAGCATAATCCTGCTTTGAAATACTTAAAGGAGTATTTTGGAAACACTGAAATTAAATAAAAATGATAATATTTCCTATATGGGCAAGGAATAATTAATGAATTCTGAATAATAGAGGGCAAGAACAATTTTCAATTATACTAAGTTTAAAGAAATTTCTTCAATAAAAAAATTAGCTCCGTTGCTTTATTTTAACATTAGCATTGTAATATTGTTATTGTTGCAGAATTAACCAAAATAACAACAAAAAGAATATGCATTAAGGGATACACATAAAATGCACACATTTTTATTAGTGTAAGGGAGACATACAAAATATATGAACACATATTTCACTCATGCACACTGATCAAGCTCATTTTGCAATTTCAATGAATAATAATATAAATGCACAGGTTGTCAAAAGCTAAGCTCAATTGCTTATAGAAATTAAATTAAAACTAGTTGAACTATATACATTTCTTAACACATGACTCACGCACTTAAACCAATCTGTACGATCAAATGTCAGATGACATTAGACTCATAGCAGTTCAGTAAAAATGTAAGGGTTTTTCTGTTAAACTAAATAAAGAGGGCGCTAGTGTTTTGGTTGCTTCTTCCTAAAGCTGTGTCGCAACTTAGTATATTACTCGAGCGCAATTTCAGCATATCACTTACATTAAAAAATAACGCCAAACATCGTTATAATGGTGATAAATCATATTAGTTCTTAACCGGAAGTATTTTTTCATCTCCGGAAGTTTGTGTGAAAATTGAAAAATCCTCTCATAGGATTCCACCAATTTGGATGGACTAAGGGAAATTTTGTAGTTTTTTTCTGACCGGGGCAAAATGACCAACCCGCTGGGATCCCGAAAAGAGCCTTCGGAACCGGGATATATAGCAGCCCTGATTTTAGCACAGTTGATTGATAGAGACTCCCTGCAAGCTAAATATAGAGGGAGCTAGCGTGTTTGTCTGTGTAGACACGTCTTGTTTAATTCTCGAAGACATGCCAAAATAGCTTTTTAAGTCTTTTTTATTTCACTGTAAACATGCTCAGTACGTGTGTTGCAAAAGACTGTTGTCATTCTTCCGCCAGTGGGCGCTGATCGTCCCATAATTCTCTGCATTCCTTCGTCGCGAAATGAACCCAGAGTGGGACGATGAAGGAGTGAGAGAACAGGAAAGGGAATCCTTAAGCGTCCATATGTATAATGTCCGCTATGTATAGTTACCTATTTCCCCGTTATGTTTGAATTTGTGTTTGTATGTATTTATTATTGGCAATTGAGGTAATGATTGTTGAATGGTTTATCAATAATTTATAAAGGATTACTTAAGTAAACCAGTTATAGTGAACTTTCTGAAAAAACAGGGCCGTGGTAGCCCAGTTGGCAGAGTAACGGATTAGGAACCGGAGGATTGCGAGTTCGAAACTCGGTCCAGCCAAAGACCGTCGTGTACACGGGGGTTGGTGCACATTAAATCTGTCATGGTCTCAAATGTCCTCACGTTGGCGTGGTGTGGAAGTTTGACGAGTGGGGTGCCAGCTCAAGTGTTGACCTCGTCATCTGATCGTGGTTCAAAGTTACGAGGCGTTGTTCGTGTATCTTTCCCTTTGGGATTAATTCCGGACCGTCGCCAATAGCCTATTATGTTGCTCCAGTGCGACGTACCTAGCTCCTGAAGAAACAAATTCCAACTGACCACTCGAAGCATCCAAAAGTTCTAAATTACTTCTTACAGTGTATGTTTACATTAGAAAATACCTTCGTAGTTTATTCTACTCCAAGCAATTTACTTTATTTCCTTGCAACTCAAAGAATTGATTTGATCAGTAACTTTATATAGAACAAAGAAGTCAGGTTGGCCATTCATCATAATCGCTTTCGTTTCTCCTGCTGATGGGATCGAATGCTTGCCATTACACAAATCTATCAAATCTTGTGTATGCTTTTCTGACAAACTATACGTATATTGATCTTGCTTAACTTTTGAATACCAGTGCATGTAGCAAAGCAACAGTGCCGCTTAAGAAGGAAAAACAAAACGGGATTGTGCTGTGACATTTTCATGCAATCATACAAGAACATTCATGGTTTTCTTTTAAATATATGAAGGAAGGAACATGGAACATGAAGGAGAGAGAGCGAGAGAGAGAGTGAGAGAGAGAGAGAGAGAGTGCCCAAGCAGAAACACGCCGTTCAGAAGCAGGTGCTGAAAGGAAAAAAAGTTTACCAGCAAGTGTCGTTGTTAGTACGCTCATCCTCTATCCTGCGTACACTTGTTTAGAAAACACATTTATTAATTTTTACTGGTTTCTGGATGCGTTTACATTAAGGGTCCCTGGAGTTGAGATGGACCTCTGCTTAGTTTCAGTCGATCTGTAAACCTGAGGGAGAGATATAAACCGATTGAACTTCACCAATTCTTCAAGGACATATTCGTACTGTCAATGAGCGATGATTTAAAAATACTCGCAGATACCTTGAAAGAGATTTCATTAAGCAATTGTCAAATTATAATCTAATGGGACCGGTAACACACATGGTATAAACACAAACGAGATCATTCATTGGTTAAAATATAATCTATATTAAATAATTCCAGTAGTTCATAATTTCACTCCATGATATCTGTAGAATACTTTATTAAAATTGTAACTCAATTTGAGAAAACATGATCCACAAATCAGTAGCACATTTAATTTTTCTGTTGAGAGAAAAAAAATTAGTTCGCATTAATAAAAGTGGAGAGTCAATTTTGTATGCCTTTACATTAAAGATCTCTGGATTGCTTTTTAGTCGATCTATAATACTGAGAGAGAAATAAACCGATTGAACTTGATTGATATGAACCGATTCACACCAATTCTAAAAGAACATATTCATATTGTCATGAACAAGGATTTAAAAATAATACTCGCCGGTACCGGTACCTTGAAAGAGATCTTCTTTGACAAGTGCCAAACTATAAGCTAATGGGATCGAATGTGCGCTGACACAAACAATAACAACACCAACAGGATCATTGTTAATACACGGCTGACCATCGAAAATGCAACACCATGAAAGGCACACAAGAGATACCACAGCCATATTTATTACAAAAAATAACATAAGATGCAAGGGGTAAAATTTTTGAAAATACAGCTCCGTGCGACTAGTCTGTTGTAATCGTTCAGGTTGGTCAGTTCGGCCCACCAGACCCTTCATCCCTCCAACAAATTTGAAAACAAGTATAAAAATACATAAAAATGTCTGAAAGATCCGCCTCGTGTTGTATACAATGCATTTTTTATGATATTATTCTTAAGATTAATCACACTTGATTTGGAGTTGGCTTCTCCCGAATTTTAACTTTTCCAGACTATTTTAAAATTGTATTGTATTTAAAAGGACTCATTATCTAACTTTAATGCAACCACGGGGAGAAAGCTGAACTCTATTTAAACATAAAACTTTAAAAGTACCGATTGAAAATACAAATCAGGAAATTAGCCTACTCTTATATTTGATCTTAGAAGTGGGTAAAATTTCATCATCGCTATCTGAGCTAGGGTAAAGATATGTAAAAAATGTTTGGATCGCGATATAGTTTGTTTTACTTCGATATTGGCACGACTTTACACTTCGATACTGGTACGACTTTATACATCGATCTTGATACAAATCGCGATCTCTACGTCTATTCCATTTCATACTTAATTTTAAGATGCTAGAATACTCGATCATAACATCTGTTCTTAAGTTTCTTAATTTCTTATATCTATTGGTGGCATTGTTGTTACTTCACATTGCATACCTTACCAAATTCCGTTTATAATGAATATAAGCATGGGTATTTATATTTCATACCACCAAATGAGATAAAATTGGTCAAACAGAATTTCATGTACTTCTTACTGGCGTTAATTCTTATTTACAATAAAATGCATGACAAAAGTTCACCCCTTAGACATGTTAACACCAATTAGCTTCTTAACATTCACTTCAATTGCCTTGTTAGAAAGCGATTATTTCATCTATACCAATTTTTGTATTTATTTACGTTTTCTTTTCTGCACTGATTACTATCTTCTAGATTACTGTCAATCAATCTAGTAAGCAATACAAAATATTCTGATCTTGAGGAGGTTAATCTTGGTAAAACTTTTATTGATGAGAAAAGTAAGGTATACTATATTGAGTACGTTTTGGTGCTTATAACACTTTCAATGAAATTATGTAACAATTTAATAATATAGCTATTAAAATTTAAAATATTTCAATATGCCTGTACATAAAACGCAGAATCTATGTTTCGTATAACCTATTAAAATTAATAGGTTTATTGTAAGTCTTCAATTTAATTTAGGTTTTCCGCATTAATTTTCTTTGGACAAAATCAACTTTGAAAAATATCTATCTTATCTAATATATATCTTATATTAGGCAAATTATTTTTTGAATCATACATTACGTTTGCTTAGAACTAAGGAATTCATGTATATTACGTTTCATTAATAATGCTGTGTTTTATAGCTAGATTTATGCAACTACAATCACTGCAATGCCGCATTTTAAGATTCTTTACAATCAATTTCAGAAATATGTACGCAATCATTTCACCTTATCTATAGGAATAATTTATAAAATTAAGGACAGAAGGAAAAATAAAAATTTATATATACTCCAATTTATAATTTATTTCAGTCATAAAATGTCCAAAAATTATTTTTCAATGCAAAAATAGTTGTCTCAACAATGTTTTTAATTGAAAATGGCTACCTGTTTACATCATGTGACTTTAAGGCTTTTAGAGTATAACATAGCTGAGTTTGAAATATTATTGTCATATACACACTCTTTTTTCTCATCATTTAGTTATTATTGAAACGTTTTTACCAAGGATTGCTTAATTAATTATAATTTAAATTAAAAAGTTATAATTTTTCATTTTTCATGCAATGTGTGTTACGAAACCCCTTTTTTCTAACTAAAAGAGAACTTGAAAAACTTAAATGTAATTTCATAGCTTCCTTTAAGATATTTTTATAATATGTAATTCCAAAAATGCTCTAAAAGCGAACGTACGAAGTAAATATAAAAATATACTTTAATGTGGGTCACAGGTAATGTGAGTAAAGTCAATGTAACGAGAGTTACGTTAGTACAATAAAACAAGTATTGCCTTTTTTAGAATATTAGTAAAAGAGTTGACTATTGTAAACAATATTTCTGATAATTTGATGCGTTGAATAAAATGAAAATTTATAGGAAAAACATGCAGAGAAAGCGTTAAAAGAACGTAACACTTGAATTTATCTCACACATCAATAAACTCCGACATTATTGAAACACTATTATGTAAAAAGGCTTCAGGCAAAGAAATATTGAAAACAACATTAATTTGTAACACCGAATAATATAATTAATGGAACTTAACATCCAATTTCAAAACAGCTCCTATTCAAGTTGACTTCATAAAAATCTATACAAGTATCAAGAGAAAATACAGAATGCCTATTGGGGAATGAAGTCAAGAAAGTTATTTACAGTCAATCTGGCAGACTTTTTCCTTACGTACTATCATCTGGTAACAGGAGACATTTAAAGGAAATTAGTAATTTACTTAGATGAAATATTTCAGGATTTATTCAAATAAACATATATAATCTCATATACTATCATCCCTTATTACATAGCAGCGCCTCTTTGTGTTCGTCAAAAGGAATAAAATTTTATAATAAATGAAAATTTTTTGCCTCTTCACATGGGGAAAAGAATCCTTAGAAATCAGGTCAAAATACAAGTATAAATAACTAATAATACATCGTTGTAAAACTAAGTTTTGTTGAGACTTGATATTGCACTTAAGGTTAAGGTTTTGAGGATAGAAAATATTTAAATTGAAAAGAGAAATAAATCCGCTGTTGGAAAATGTTTTAAGACAGTACTGTCTATCCCAAATATTTATGCGCCTCGGTAGCCCAAATGGAAGAGCAACGGATTTGCAACCGGAGGATTGCAAGTTCGGAGCTCGGTCTAGCCAAAGATCGTCGTGTCCACGGGGGCTGGTGCACATTAAATCCGTCGTGGCATCAAATGTCATCACGTTGGAGTGGTGTGGAAGCTTAGGAAGCGGGGTACCAGCTCAGGTGTTGCCTCGTCATCTGACCGTGGATCAAAATTACATGTTGTTCTCGGATCAATCCCTTGGGGATTGATCCCGTACCTTTGCCAATAGCCCTTTGTGTTGCTCCAGTGCCACGTAAATTGCCTACCTACCTACCCAAATATTTATAAAACCCGCCATCTAGAAATAGGCCCACGATGATCTCACAAGTAAGCTTTCCAATGTCATTTCACATGCTGGATGTGAAGTATATTTTTGAGTACCAAGGTAAAATTTACCCTGGTGAAACAAAATTAACAGACTATATTGCTTAAAAATATGGAAAAATGGAAAATATAGAAAAGTATTAACAATGTACAGAGTAGAGAAAAATTATATATTTTTTAATAGACAAACTGATTGAAAATTTGGAACAGTTAAATGTTAATTCACCTGAAAATTTCAAATTTGCATAAATTATGTGATAAAATAGTTGCGCATTGTTTTTTAATTAGAAATGTGTTTACCATCATTTATATATTGTTCTATCTATGTTGTTTCACAATTTATGGTTACAAAAAAATTGTAAAACACATTGAAATAAACACTAGAAGTACATTAAGCAAGTTACAAAACGGATGTAACTTGAGTTAACGATATTTTTAAGTAGAAGCTCTACTATGAAATTATTTAAGTCAGAAAAGTTTTCAACTAAATATCAACAGAAATATTTTTCAACTAAATCAAGTTTCCATCTCCTTATTTGATATAGTTTGAAGAAATTTCTATTTTAACTATGTACAGAACTTTATGTTATGTTTACTAACTTGAATCACACGGTTTTTTTTAATATGAAAAAGATATTTAATGTTAAGATAGATTTGTAAATAGGTTCTACAGTTGTGTAATTCAAATCGGCATGCATTTTTAATAAGGGAAACCAAAAAGTAAAAACTATTTTTTGACCAAAATGTAAAAATAAGGACTCATTTTTATTTGAAAAAGTCCGATTTTAGCGAGAGTAAAGGTGGATTAGCCCTGTACGTATTAAAAGGACTTACCTAAAAGCACGTTATTTATGCTACTCTTAAGAATATTTTAAAATAAGCGATGTGATTTATTTTCTAGTTTCACATTTTTCTTAGCATCAATTTATTTTCCCTCTTACAGTCTAGTTTTTTGCATGTGGAAAGATGAGGGGCAAAAACATTTTTCTCAAGTTAAATTGAAAAACAAAGAGTATTTTTTAAAATAATGCTTTTGACCTTGTCAAAGCCGTTGTGAATTAGAAGCAAAATTTAGCATCTATTTATAATTAGCAACTGCTCACGGAAGTATAAGTGCTTTATTTATCAAGGCCACAATTGATGTTCATACAAAACTGTTGATGTACTAAAAACTAAATTCATATTAAAGAGAAATATAATGTCACCGAGAGTTATTTTATAACTTAACATTAATTCTAATTTTATCTTTTAAACGTAAATAGAATTCCGATCTAAATATCAATTTCCTAATAACACTTACCACACAAAATGACAAATCCCTATACAAAACTACAACTAAAAAGCAGCCATAATTTAAATTGAAAAAGGATATGCTTTATGATCATATAAAAATAAATATAAGTTTTTTTATCGTTAGCAACTCTTTTTAGGTCATTGGCTGCCTCACTTAGTGAATTGCATGTAAGCGCGAGGGCTTAAATCTTTATTTTTATCCAAATTCTTTTGATGTAAATTTTGTTGTATGGTTCGTTTCCAACATTGTAAGTCTCATTTTGAAGCATTTTAGATATTGAAAGATGTTTATGCCACAGAAATGAAAAATTATGGTTTGAGCATTAGTATACTATATTTGCTATAACGACTCAAAGAAATAACCCAGACAGTCTGAAAGAGCTATTATTAAGAAAACTCTTTCAACTGGAGGCAAATAATAGTTAAGTCAGCTATATATTTTTTTGGATTCAGTCCTAAAGTAGAAGTACAATGAATTGGAGTAAATAAAGACATTGCTGTGATGACAAACTAAGGCGCCTTTATGCATTGAAGATCATAAATCTGGTGTTCGAGTTATGGTGAACAAAAATAAAGTCGCGGATAATCTTTCAGAGAATTTCTAAGTGAGTCAGATTCATGGCAGATTTAAATATTTCACTGAAGAAAATTGAAGTTAAAGAACAAGAGAAATGCATTTTTGACATATGTTTGTTTCAGGAATATACTCTGCGTAAGAAAGGTGTGAAGAATGAGATTATATTAAAATACAAGGAGGTAATAAATTCAAACAGCACTTATTCGAGACTAGTTTGGACTGTTTAAATGAAATATAAAAATAAATATTAAAAGGAGTAAAGTTATGTTTATGAATTTTAAATTACTCTAACTTTCATTTACAAAAATATTTATTAAAATGTTTCGGCAAAATTACATGATAAAGAAAGCATGGATACAAAAATAAGTTAAACTGAATAAAGTAAAAAGTGAAGTTGCAGTATGTGATTTATTAATAAAATAAAAATGCATAATGTCATCATAATTTAATAATTGAAATCACAGCTCTTTATTATCAAATCAGTGGTTTCAAAGCTTGCAAAATCAAAGTTCAGTTTCTTTTCTTATCTTAATAACAAGTACGATTTTAAGTATTCGATAACATCAAATTACATAATATAAATCCCTGTATGGAAATTCAAATTTCTGTTTCGTGTTTTCCTTTAATTTGTCATTGCCTTATTTTGTGGTTGCAAGAAATGCTGCTAATAAGGTGTAAAATTTTTGTCTCATTATTTATCATAAATGTATAGATTTTATTTTAATAAAATGAGTATACTTATATACTGCTTCAAATATGTTGTCACTTTTATTGTTTTTTTAATATGACCACATATTTACATACAATTAACAAACGTCATCATACTAAAATGATAGTATAAATCAGATTATATAAAAAGTAAAAAAAACTCATCTGCGAAACATTTCTACAGCAAAAAATTTTTTTGCCATGACGTTTTCAAAATCAATTACACCATTATTGTTTTCCACAAACATTGTAGAAATGAACGTACCGAAAAACTGGCGAAAGAGTATCTTATTAATTTAAATGTAAAAAGTGAACATCATACAAGAGCTGTTGGAAAATCTTGAGAGCAACTGCTGACGAGTCAAATTTTAAATGAAGAACCAAATTTTCCAAGAGACTGTACAACAAATTTTACATTGCTGATTTGATTTCCAACGAGTTTTGTAGAAACCTCTAAATGAAATCGGAATAAAGGACACTGCATCTTGCCCGCTCTGTGTTTCTTTTGTAATAGCTAAGGCCTATTGCTGAGACCCTTTTGCCTATCAATTGGGCTCCAATTGATAGGCAAAACTAATGCCTCTACTGACGGCAAGAGAAATGGAAAACCTTTCCGTCTTGTAACATAAGATAAAAAGTTTTCCACAATTACCGAAAGAAATAAGAATGTCTCGAGGAAAAAAGAAAACACAAACAAGGAAGAATCAATTAGTAAAGATTTGTAACTTTCATTTTCCCCTATGCAAATTTCCATCTTTGATCCTTTAACCGAAACAATTTGTCTCCCAATAAAGTGACAAAACTCAAAATGGCAATTAAATCTCTTAATCAACTCTATTTGAATAACAATGGATTTTTAAAACAACAATGAATTCTGTTAAATAATTTTACTCTATTTAGATAACAAGGAATTCTGTTAAATAACAATAAATTTTATTAAATTACGATCGATTCTGTAAAATAACAATGAATTCTTTTAAAGAATAATGCATATTATTAACTCATAATAGATTCTATCAAAGAACAATGAATACAATTAACTCATAATAAATTCTATTAAATTAAGATGAATTCTGTTAAATAAGAATGCGTTCTATTAAATTATAAGGTGAATTCTATTAAATAATTTTACTCAATTTAAATAACAAATAATTTTATTAAATAACATTATATTGTATTTAATATCACTGAATTCTCTTAAATAAATACTGTTTTGAGTTGTGTCACCTTTTGAGAGGATGCGATATATTAAGTTAAATTACGAGAATGATGAAATGAGAAAATTAAAGAAATACGGCAATTAATGAACAAATTCAAATTATTGAGTATAATTGTGTTAATTTCACTCTATGGTTACTTAAGTCTATGCAATGAAATCTCTAAATACCTTTTTAAACACTATATTGATATGTATAATCAAAATTCATCTCTAGATCGCATTCTCAGGTTGTCCGGATTGAAAAATGACACAGTATGTTGAAAATTACCCTTCTTTTTGTACAGCCCACACATTCGTGAGTTTTGGTGTTCCGATTCGTGTTCTCCCTTTGGCCTCTCTGATTTCTCAACTTTTCGTTGCGTAGCGAACATCTTTTTAAGTTTTGTTGCAAGGTAGTGCTTTAGTTCTTCTCTCTTCCGACTGTTCGGCTCATGACAAATTTTGACGTTTTATGTTGATTCGAATTTGATTAAAATTTGTTCTCTTGCGAAGTGCCAAATTTTACTTCTATAATTTTAAGGAATGAGCTGACTCCATTTGAACCCTTTCATTTGAATATTACTTTCTAGTGATATAATTGTCACTTATCCGTTGCCAAATGAAGCCTGAAAACTACATCAAATCCATACCTTAAATACATTTTCAGGCTCCCTTTGATAACAGCCTCAGCCCCGTAGATATAATGTTTCAAAATAGCTTCTTTCTTGGCATGATCACCACCAAGTGGAAAGCTCAGAGATGAGCTGCTTGTTGTAGCTGGGATTAGACTAATCATTCCAACGATCGACCCCTGACTACAATACTAATTTCTTTAACCCTCTGAGGGGGTTCAAACGTCTCAGCTCTACATCTTTAGAATAGAATTTCATTAAAATAGAATCTTTTGGAAAGATTCTATTGCAAATTTACTTAGAACAGAATCATTTGGAATGATTCCATTACTCCTTTCCTTTGAATAGAATCTTTTGGAAAGATTCCATTGCAAATTTACTTAGAACAGAATCATTTGGAATGATTCCATTACTCCTTTCCTTTGAATAGAATATTTTGGAAAGATTCTATTGCAAATTTACTTAGAACAGAATCATTTGGAATGATTCTATTACTCCTTTCCTTTGAATAGAATATTTTGGAAAGATTCTATAGCAAATTTACTTAGAACAGAATCATTTGGAATGATTCCAATACTCCTTTCCTTTGAATAGAATCTTTTGGAAAGATTCTATTGCAAATTTACTTAGAACAGAATCATTTGGAATGATTCCATTACTCCTTTCCTTTGAATAGAATCTTTTGGAAAGATTCTATTGCAAATTTTCTTAGAACAGAATCTTTCTAAAGATTACGTTGGTCTAGAAGGTCATAATTGGTTAGAAGTAATGCAGGGAAGACTTCAGGTCGCAAGATGGAATTATGCTTGCAAGCTCCTCTGAGGATGCAACTTATTCATTCATGTCTTTAAGCGTGATAAGAAATTCATGCTATATGAACCATATACTTATCCACACCCCCACAGGATAGTTTGCGTAAGAATACGACCCACCCACGAAATGATAAAAATGAAAGAAATGCCGCATAAGAGAGCAGTCAGAGGAGAAATTCGATGAGGGAAAACTTGAGTTTTCTCTTAAGGGAGACCCACACGTTTACTTTCGGAATAACGGGGAAGAGCATCAGGGAATCGATACGGAAAAATGATCATCCCTGGAGAGGCAATTCGGGATTTTCCTGGGCTGGGGTAATCGGAAAATACTTTCATCGTCAATAGAGCCGACAGTGTTTGAACAGGGAAGAATTTCGAAAGGTTTTCGTTTCTGTGCTGGGAGGAGCAAATAGCAGTTCACTTTTACCACAGAATAATAAGTGAATCGATGAGTAAGTAACATTTTAGATTAGAAGATAGCATGAGACTTCTGGAAATAAAACAATTCAATAACTGATAGGGCCAAATAATGGCTTTAAATTTCCATTCATAGGAGCCGAATTCCTTCTGGTAGGGCATCGCCGTGACTCAGTGGGTTTGTTCACTATGTTAGCAACTTGCGAGTTGAAGGTGGCATGAGTTCGATTCTTCCCTGGCTGTATTTCTCTCTTCTGTGTCAGAAAAACTTTTCTTATGTGTGTATGTCCATTAGAATGGATTGAAATTTTTTTTTCGAAATGGCTTTTTCAATGGGTTAGGAAATTTACCTGTTACCTTTAAATAAATGCCTGCATTAAAAAATATTTAACCCTTTTAGCATTCGGCCGAGAGTTAAATAATTACAAAATGGGGAAAAAGGCACTTTGTAACACGATTTTTAAAATAATAGTATTTTAATATGTAATACCTAATAAACATATTTTAGAGAATGAAAAAGCGTATACAACATTTGTCTACGTTAATCATGTCCTTCGTACCCACAAAGATAGAAATAATTATATCAGGTGTCAAGAACTGTAGCTCGACCTTTAGAGATTTCTGCACTCATTCAACTATTCATCAACTTATTCACTAGGAATCACTGATGCAGCTGCAAATAGTTGAGAAACGGACACCAGCCCATAACCCTATATCACCAGCTCTAATTCTGAGAGTAATATAGGTATCGAAAATGAACCTCCAGCAGGGACTTATGTTTTGCGAACTATTAAACTAAAAATGAATCATTCCCAAGCCGTGATTACGAGGCATCAAGTAGAATGGCCTAATTTCGGCACACCACATAAATTTCTACCTTCAGTTTTACCAACAATTGAGGTCGTTTCAAAGTAATATTTGCTTGTTAAACACGAACTAAAATACCAACGATCTGGTAAATAATCCAGTATTCGTGGGGGATTAGAGATTGCAGCTGAAAATATAGAAAAAATGTGGAGAAAAGCTCTATACCATTTGTTTGTCAAAAAAGAGCGTTGTTGCAAATGATAGGTAAGGACTGTGACAAACAGTTCTTTTAAGATATCCTAGAGTGAGCCGTAATATTAACTATGATTAGAAAGTAAAAGCTCTTAAAGACCATCTAGGACTTTGCGTCATATAAATGTGTCCTACTTTTTTTTGCTACACATTCTTGGAAGAGTTTTCAAACGGTACCACTTAAAGAACAACCAAAACTGACAATAGAACGTTACGAAAAATAGCAATAAGTTCAATAGATTTTGCTGAAACGAATAAAATTTTAGAAAGGAATAATGTTGGTTTCGAAAGGAAAGAAAGTGAAAAAAAGAAAGAAGGTGTGTATCTTCAAAATGTTTACCTGACTGCCGAAGTAGTAAAAAACTTGCTTGCTGCTG
The DNA here is from genome assembly GCA_933210815.1 of Meta bourneti. Classification (NCBI taxonomy): domain Eukaryota; kingdom Metazoa; phylum Arthropoda; class Arachnida; order Araneae; family Tetragnathidae; genus Meta; species Meta bourneti. The sequence goes on from OW119926.1 coordinate 63,139,066, forward strand.
GTAAAAGTTACTAATATTACAGACAATAGAACCTACTCTTCTATATCAAAAACGTTAGAGCCTAAATGAGGTTATCAAAGCAAGAGTGAACTAACCCACAAAAACCCGAAAATTCCAAAATAATTATTTTTGGCACCTACAGTGCACTCTCTTGGCATGTAATGCATTTGCAATATAGATTTTAACCCTCCTCAAATCATATTGTGGATAAATAAAAATATATAAAAAATGGTGCTAAGAAAATCGCATTTATCTCCATTGGGCATGTTGGCGAGTTCGGCCACTCTTGCTGTGATAGCTTCAAATATTCTAATACAAATAAAGGTAATCGTAAATAAAGTAGCAACTAGTAAAAATAAAATAGCTATAGTTGAACTGGTAGAAATAAGTTAAAGTGCCTAAAGCACAAGGGTTTATGATCAATATTGTGTTCCTGACAGGACTTGCCAACAAATTGATTCTGAAGCACTTATTTTAACACTTAGATGGAGCAGGAAGGCCTAAAGAATATTTGGGATCAATCGGGAAATCTTGAACCAAACGCAAAAAACTTAATGTACTATAATCTGTGACAATTTCTTGTGATTTATCCGAGGTCGAACAAAGAGATATAAGTTTAGATTAACGATATTTCTATAAAATTTGCAAAACTATATACTTTGAACAATGTCCTTCGAATTTAGGTAATTGTCAACCTGTAGAATTATCACAGGCTTGATGTCTAACAATAGCAAATCGCGTTCAAAGATATTGCATGTGAAAGAATCCGTCATTGGAATTAAATTATTTTAGGAGTTTATGCATTAATGTGACATGTGATAAAGTACCATTTTTTCTACAAATATGGAGTTTTGAATGTTTTTAAAACGATACATGCATCCTAGTTATTTAAGTGACTAACTAAAAGCTGTTATTCACCCAGTCGTTCAACAAAATGCATATTTCTTCCCCCCCCCGAGAATATACTCCTTGCAATGATCAGTGATGAATGCCATCATATTCAATAACTGGTACTAAGGAGTATTACGAGAGAGAATGACTAAAGCAAAAATATTATTTTTAATTCCAAAAATAAACTTCGATGTGATTTATTTCACTGAACTGAGTAATTGATAAGATTGATTTAGTATCTCACCCTTATATTAACAGACGTTATAAATCAAGATCTCAGTCTTTTATTAATTCCTCAGCTACATAATCTTTTCATTTTCTTCAATGTACTTGTTACACAGGTAGTCGACAGATGCGCAAAATTGGTAATAGAGGCAAAATTGTCTGTCGTTAGACCAGAAGCAAATGATGGTTTCACCTGAGCTAAGATAAAATCACGACAAAATGTTCCAAAAATGTATTTATAAAAATCAGCATAAACTAGTTTAAGTATATATCATATTTAATATACAGTACTTTATATAGTTTGTTTGGAGTTGTGAAAATACCGTAGTTCCTAATTTTTCAACCTTTGTAGATATATATTTAATACCTTGTAATATTACAAAAACTGCAAAATTTATGAATTTTCCAACTGTGTTGTTCAATAATAAGTACTGTACTTGTACCAAAAATATTTTTTCTTATATTCTTTGGATTATTTATATGTCGCTTTATAAGGTTTTGAAAAACTGTATTTTTTTACTTTTTTTATGGAATGACAAAGTTTTCAGCTACATTACTAAAATACAACGACCCGTAGAGGGCTCAAGACGTTGATTAAAAATTAAGAAATATATACCTATAAATTTGAAGGTAAGAGGCAAAATTTCCCCCTATTGCAAATTGAAATTCGAAAACAAAAACTTTTTGCCTATTTGAAAGGCTCAACTTAATTTCCATTTACTTGACACTATGTTTTTGTTTGACGCATCTTGGTCAAAATATGGCACTTCGAGTATTAGGTATTCCTTCTAAATAATGACATTTTAGTTAAATAACGACACCATTCCACATTTGGGCCCCCTCCCATTTGCACTCCAGGCCCCAGTGCAAGGTAGGTGGTTCACCCATGAAATAAAGATGCATACCCCCAATACTCTAAATTTTGAGCAAATACATAAACGTCCTTTTCCTATAAGGTTTGATTCCTCCCTGATTGCATTTCTCTCTTCTGTGTCAGTAAAACTTTCCTTGTGTTTGTGTTATGTCCATATACTCGACTTTGGCTCAGTTTGTGCCATAAGGCGCAACCCATTCATCATCCCAACTCGTTTACTTTATACAAAATATACATCTCGATTGATTACTCGAGTAAGTTTTCAAATTATATCAATGGCAAATTTAAACAATTAAGAGCGTAAATGTATTAGTAAAGGGTCAGGGAGAGTGGTAAAAAATTGAAAATTTTAAATCTACTAGGGACAAAGTAGTAAAATATAAAAAACTAAATAAATAATTTGAATTACAAAGTGAAAATTTTGAATAAATTCACCACTGTCGTATTACAACCCCTTTCACTGAGGGCATTGCCCATTGGAACTGATTTTTCATAATATTTTCAGTAGCTAAACAAATGAAAGGAAAAATAAAAAAACAAAAGAGTTTGTTTATAAAGACTAAATTACTGTTGCCATTACCCACATCTGCACTGGAGACACCAGTGCATAACTAAACAAAGAGAAACTAATACTAATCAAAGGAATAAAATTTATATCTCTTCTTGAATATCAGGTATATTTCAAATCTATATAAGGCAGGTTTAATAATGAGTTTCATCTATTATACCAATCAGCGGTTTCAGTAATGTCAGTGTCATATTCGTCTCTTTCAGGACCTACGTTGATGTTTAAATTTGTTTCACACTTTTAAGACAAGGCAGTTTGATTTATGATTGTTTTCTTCATTTAAAAAATGTATTAAGTTTTATATATTTTCTTTTTAAATGCCCTGAGAGAGAGAGAGAGAGAGAAGTCGTTATTTTCATTCATTTTCGCAAAGAAATGCGACTTTAAATGAATGAGATTGTATAACAGTTTTGATAACTTTATGACTTGGCCACATTTAAAAGAATACCATTTGATTTATGAGTCCCTATTTTTTCTATATTTAAATTCTAAATTAAGCCTATGTTTAACGCCAATCACAGAATAAGATTTATCACCAATCAGAAATCCTTACAGTAAGTACTTCAGTATCTTTACCGGGACTCGAAAAGGAATTGATATTTGTCGTTAATGTACGGATCTAGACGTAATACTTTAAACGAATAAAATTTTTCCCCAACATAAATTTACTTTTTGGTTAAGAAACCGGAAAACGGTGAGATATTTGGTGAGAGAATGGTAGTCTGGTTTGTCTGTTTACATTGAAAATCTCTCTCATAACCAGGGTATTAATGGAAAGTATCAGTAGGCTCCACCAGTGACTAAATGACTAAAAGTACCACTCTTCAAATACTGGTAGACTGAAGCGCTTGGTTACGAGTTCGAATCTGGTATATGCCGAAGTCGGGATGACTCCGTGAAGTTTCTAAGTTTCTTCAAGACGATATACATAAATGCGGACCAGCTTCCTCAAAGTTCTCCAGAAAGGCATGCTCTACCCATAGAATTCATGCTGTGTGTGTGATGTTGCAGCACTTTCCATAGTGCCCCGAGATCGTCGTGCCTCAGTGGGTATGCCCACTGCTCTAGCAACCTGCGAGTTCAGGCGACGCAGGTTCGATTCCTCTCTAAGTGTATTTCTCTCTTCTGTGTCAGTAAAACTTTTATTGTGTGTGTTTGTCTATTACTTGATACTGTATGGGCTGTGTCTGGCGCAGCATAGCCAAATACGGCCCTTGCGCCATAAAAAAAACAACCAACCCATAGTGCCCTGGGATAACGCAGACTTCACGTTGTCGACAACTAATGATTGAAGGACCATACAATTCATAAACTGGTATTAGAAAAAATAATCTCTGGCAGCCTCTATGAGAGGGGTTACAATACCATAGTGGCGATCGTCTCTGGTAATCCCACTTTGTAATTGGTTTTTGCTTTTTAACCCTCCTAGTGGTTGTCTTGGCGAGGTATTTCGTCACCAGAAAAGCTGTTCAGGTCTTGATGGACAAGAAATCTCGTCATTAGATGAAAATTGACCAGATCTTGATCTCGTCATCATTAAAAAATTGACAGTATCTTAATGACGAGGTATCTCGTCATTAGCAAAATTGTTTGAATCTTGTTGGACGATGTGTCTCGTCGAATATACTTGGGGTTAATAAATTATCCAGCGGTCCCTTAATAGGAAAGTAGAAGCACTTCTAGTGGTTAACTGGGTAATGGTGAATGAAATTGCTGTCGTGCCGTTAGATGAATTGCTGTCGTGCCACTTTGAAGCATTTCCCATGTGCTTTTTTTATTAAAATTACTTTTTAAAGCACTTCTGTTGCGCGTATACAAACAGTTATTTTTGTAACTTCTTAAGAAGAACCAAACATTTTCCAGCAAAAAAGTCGAGATTCCTCACAAGAACCGCTCTTACTCCTTTGCTTTATTTACAATGTTAACTGCAATTCGATCATTTAATTCCTGATATGTCAAGTACACTATTTTTGAATCGTTTTAAGAAGAGTTGAATTATTTAGTTCTGCATCAACTGGAAAGACTTAATTTCATTGATTTAATGTTGGCGTGCACTTGTTTGATTCTAAGAGTCATAAATTCGATTCTGGGGTTCTTGTAGGCATCCGGCCAGATACATTGGAATCCATGTAAAGTTCAATAATTCAGGTATTACTTTTATAAATAAAAATTAATGTATCCAACGCATGAAATTTCGTTACTTATTGCTGGTATACATGAAAATACAAATATAGGATTTTAATTTTTCTTTAAAAATTGACATAATTGTCAATTTTTATAACATAAAAAATGTTACAAAATTTGAGTTTAAAAACACTTTTAGATAATGTATGCAAAAACATCTTACTCGTCGCATTAAAATATTTATATTCACAAAACTTTTCAGAAATTTATTTTGAATAGTTTGAGGAAAGTGTACCTTTTGAAAGAAAAATTGCAGTTTGAAAAATAAGCTTCCAAGTTCTCAAGTAGCTTCTACATCACTTAGTCTGCATATATATATTTCACTAATGTGGGTAGCCCATAAATCAACATTGTTTGTGTACTGGATAATGACAACAAACGGATATAAGAACTATAAACTCAACCGCTTCGGGATTCCACCCCCAATTTTGCCGCTTAGTTCGAATATATTTATTTGAACTAACCTGAATAATATTGCTAAAACTGCACTAAAAATCTCGAAATTTCTTCAACAGTCTGATTCAGCAGAAGAAATTCTTAAGCAGTCTGTTTATAGAAGGAATGAGAAATCTGGAAAATAGAAATCACCACAGAAAAGAAAATGATAGCGAACGCGAAAATTGGCTTACGTCAAAAATTACCAAATTGCCTTAAGTGAATGGGATATAATTGAAGTGGACGTTCTAAATCCATTCTGGAAAGATGGCCGAGGTGTTCTTTTTCTGTCATGTACTTTATCTATATAAATAAGAATGGAGTGTTTGTTTGTACATTGAATATTTTCGACCCATTTCAAGTTTTCTATCCGTTTTGGACCCTTCTGATGAAAAATCCGTTTCATCTGTATGTCTGTCCATCTGTATCTCTGTCCATCTGTATGTCTGTCTGCATGTGTGTGCCCGTGCTACGTAAAATTTTTTGAATATATTTTTATGAAACCTTGCATACAGTGAGTTCTTCCATTAATTTTGGGACTGAACTTAGTTGCGTAAGTTTTAATGAAATTTTTTGCAGGGTTTATTTATACTTTATACTACACAATGCAGAAAAATTGGTTTGATTTTTAAAAATTAAATAATATTTTACTAGAATTTACATAGGGTCATTTTTTAACATACTTTTTTACAAGCATAACTTGTGCGCAACATTCTGAGCCATCCTGTGTATTTTCTATAAAACTAATGGCTGGTATGAGTAACACACAATGCTTTTATTTTAAATTAAAACCAAAAAATAGTAGTTAAGTAACACATATATAACATAATCAATTAATATCTCACTTCATTAATTTTTCCAAATTTTCACTTATACTATATCAAAATTTCTTAATATATTTTTAACTTTTGAGTAAAATTTTGGTTTCATTTTGAAGCCCTTTTGATAATCTATTTTCATTCAAAATTTCAGGAGTCTACGTTCATTAGTTGCAGAGTTATAGTGCGCACAAGCTTGAAAATTACCATTCTGAGATAAATGCAATTAAAGTTGAAATAGTTATTTTTAGCATTCACGTGCTTCAAGTAAGCAAATAGATTTGTGAAATGAAAGAGTTGAGTAGTACATATTCTGCTTATATTTGTTACAGTAAAAATATTATTAAAACTTTCGAAAAAATAAATAGCATAATTCCAAACCAAAACTAAGAAACGTAAACAAACGAACAGCTGAAAATAAAAATAGGTGTGTTCGAAGAATCCTCATTACGAACGAACGCGAATTTTTTCATGCGTTTTTTTTACCAGAATCAGAACATTTCAAACTATCTAAATAGATCAAAATTGGAAAATCGATTTTTTTTAGGTTTTAAAGGTACTGTGTCCCCTTAAAAACATTTTAAATCGATGTATGATAATTTTGGGAAACGCTTTTGTTTTTAAAAGACGTACAAGGCATTTATATGCATACTCTGAAGTATTCTATGCATTCTGGGTAACATTGGCACTCTAGAGACTTTTCTTTCTTACTAAAAATTTATGTTCTACAAAAATGTAAAATCTTAAATATGACATATATTTAAATTTGTGAAATTGGGTATTTAATAATTGTGTACCTTTATTAGAGTGTGGTAGTTGTTACATGGTATGAATGGAAATTACAATGTATTAATGAAAACGGAAATTAGTTAACCAATTGAACCCGAGTAACGCCGGGTTATTCAGCTAGTTTGAAATAAGAATTAACTCCAGTAACAATTACCCGAAATGTTGCTTTGTATTTCTCGATCAATTTTATTTCTTTTGGAGGCATGAAATGTGTAGTATCAATGCTTGCATTCATAATAAATGGATTTAAATAATATTTCAAGCGTGAGTATAGTCCGGCTCCACGAGAAAGCAGTTGGGTCACGTGGTTTTGAATGAGTCTAATAATTGAATTAGGGGACTGGTTGAAACATAAATAAATCCCCCTCCCAATTGGTGTCTTTAGCGCTGATTTTGGCATCTAGTTTATCGCTCGATTCCAAATTTGGCGAAGTATAAATCATCTATGGCAGTAGCAGCACATGTTTCCTTGACTTCTGCTTATGACAGCCCTTATACAAGACAACCTTTCACACCTATTCAGAAATCAACTGATCCAAGGTAGACCACCTTTTCATGGGAATCTCACTGTAAGGATATTACCGTCAATAGATGTAAGCAAGTTAGAAATTTTAGCCCTGGTACTATTTGCGGGTCTGCTAATTTCAGTTTAATACGACCACATTTATAGAAAGGATGTCAAATCCTCAAACTTAGAAAATCCTTTTAATATTTAAAATAATATTCTGTTTTACAAGTTTTATTGTTTGGAATTACTCATATACTTTAAGAATGAAAATCAAGTTGAAAGAGCTAGAAAAGTATCGACTTAAAAGCTTAATATATAATTTATTTATTATTGATTGTATGCTTTATTTTTTCAGCATTAGTTTAGCCTGTCTTAACTCATGCGTACTATGAAGGAGGATTGTAATGAAAGTAATATGTCACTACCTTACTAAATTGTGCTACACGTGCTTTCATGGGGGTTGTGTTGTGATTGGTCTTGGTCTAGTCCTATAAAGAAGTTTTATAGTTTAAGAGTGTTTTTCATTAACATTATTTCGGACACTTATTAATTTCAAAATTTCTGAAATCTGAATGCAAAGTCGCCTATAGTCCATTATGTTGCTCCAATGTGACGTAAATTCAGCTACCTACCTACTTGAATGCTACAACTTAAAACCAAAAATTGTTTAATAAATATAAAAAACTTCTCCAAGCCTCATTAAATGCCTTAATAGAGAAGGAATCCCTAAAATGCAAAAAATGACAACCGCTCCCAAAGGGCCCAAAAAATTGCACTTATTCCTTTTATCTACAGCTACCCCTCGTTATATAGAGCTTCCATGTATGGTTTATTGAGCTATACCACTCACTTTCCCTTGTCCCTCGCCTCTCAGGAGTATATCTTCTTTTGGTGAGTATGGGTTTAACGAACCCGAGCTACCCTAGTGATCCATTCTTTTCCCATGGCGTTTACTGCCTCTGATAAATTTGGAGTCATGACCCCAGGATGCCCAAGTGATCTTTCTCTACTTTCTCCCCTCCATCCTTTCTTTTTACGATTACTTGACATTATCTGTCCTATGTTTGGCGTAGCTTGGGCATAAGACTCAAAACCAACCTACAACCTTTGTCCCTCGACGAATTTCAAGTTTGCAAATAGCAGAGGAAATATAAATCTATTTCTTTAGAATTGGGAGTTCAATGGTTTACTTGATTCTATTTCTTTAAAGTAGATTTCTTCCTTATGCCCTTTTGCCACAATGTGAAATTTAGTAGGATCATCTACACAGAGAGAGATGGAGGGAGAGAGAGAGAGGAGAGAGAGAGGGGGAGAGAGAGACATCGACAAGTTGGGATGAGATTCTTCATCGGTTGGACCCCGAAAGGAACGTCAAAACATTGTAACTGATCTACCAAATGAGAGGGATTTTCAGTGTAAACAAACAAATCAAATGGAAACGGGGATTTTACTTCTTACCCAAATGCGCTCGCATATCGAGTCATAAAATATAATTTATCTGCCATTTTGACAGCGTTCGATGTTTAATCTAATTAGAGTTATCCAATTAACTATAATATATAAATTAGAATTCGTTCTTTGTAATTTTAATTATCAAATTATTTTCGTATTTTTAATATTTTTTCCATCAAGTTTAAATTGCCTTCCAAGTAGTTACAAATAAGGATATTTTTTGATACAAAGGTAAATATTTTATTACCTTGTGAACTTGTACGAATGAACTGAAAAATCAGCAAGTCTTAAGCAGGTGAGAGACCAGCAGAGCCGGCTGAGGAGCAATAAATATCCGTTGTCTGTGGAACTTTGAAATTAAAAGAACATGAGTTTCGATCGTTGGCTGCGAGATTTGAAACAGCGAGCCGTAAATTTTCCCCAAGGTATGTTTTTATATGCGTCCGTCATTGCGTTTGTGTATGTTACATTTTAAATTGTCTTATTAAACTACTGTAATTGGGTAGCGCTACTCCTGTTTCTTACATTACATTTGTAAATAAAATAATTAAGAGGCGAGTCTAAAATGTTTCCAATCATTGTTTCTACCTTTAAATGGCATTTATTATATTTTTCAAAGTATGTTATTTCATACAATCACTTCACAAAATTAATAACTGACCTTAATACTGAAGAACAAGAAATTGAATTATAAAAATTCAAAAAACAAGAATTAACGAGAAACTTATTGGAAAAATAAAAATTTTTGAAAACAAGCTTAGTAAACACAGGAAGTCCGTTACACCACAAAACACAACTGCCACCTACATTTAGCTTGACAGAAAAATCTCTCATAGACAAAAATGTTCAATCGCATGGTAGTTTCATATAATTTTGAATAAAAAAACTCTTAATATAATATATAATTTGCGTGTAAAGTAAATATGGGTGCATGCAAAAGAAGTAAATTTTTCTCAGCCCTCCCGCTTTCCTTGAAATATCACACTTTTTTTCAAAACACCTTAGAAGCATAATATAACGAGGGTTTGTTTTTGATTATGAAATTTACAAGGTTGCAGTGAATATCATAATAAATTTAAGTTTTCTTTTACAGTGTTAGTCAAAGATAAATACAATAGAATAATGTGAGAAATATTTTCAGGAGTAGTTATATTCAAAATACACTGCTGGCCACCGTAAATGCAACACCCTGAAGGAAGCATGCAAATAATATGAAATTTACAACATGCATTAGCAGAGGTGAGATATGCAAATGATTAGAATTTCAGCGCAGACGCACATCACGCGCGCCTGTGGCGCCACTTCAAAGCGCTATTTAAGGCTTGGAGATTTCGACGATTTCAAGTACGGCAATTGTGTTTTTCTTGTGGTTTTTTCAAAAAAATGATCAATTATGCCTCGTAGAAAACAGCGATCATCTTTTGATCAAGTATCCGAGTTCGACAGAGGAAGGATAGTGGTCTACCGAGATTGTGGATTATCTTTCAGGGAAATCGGTAGTCGTGTTGGACGAAACCAAACAACTGTAATGCGGATATGTGATCGTTGGATGCAGGAGGGTACGACGGACCGACGTGTTCAATCGCATCCACCTCAGTGCACCACTTCACGTGATGACAGGCATATTGTTCGTATGGCAGTGACGGATCGCTCAGCCACATCACGAACCATAGCACAGCACATTCAGTCTGTACCGCATCATCCAGTGTCTGCGCGTACCATTCGACGCCGTTTACAGCAGAGTGGTCTGTCCACAAGACGTCCATTGCTTCTTCTACCCTTGACGCAGAACCACAGACGTTTCCGCCGCCAATGGTGCGATGAAAGAAGGATGTGGACGGCAGAATGGAATGAAATTGTCTTTACTGACGAGTCACGCTTCTGTCTGCAACACCACGATGGTCGGATTCGAGTCTGGAGACACCGTGGAGAGAGGATGCTGAACAGCTGCGTTATGCACCGCCACACTGGTCCTGCACCGGGTATTATGGTATGGGACGGTATTGGATATCACTCTCGCACTCCTCTAGTACGCATTGCCGGTACTTTAAACAGCCAGCGCTACATCTCCGAGGTGTTGGAGCCAGTTGTCCTTCCTTACCTTCAGGGCTTGCCCACAGCCATATTTCAACAGGATAATGCGCGACCACACGTGGCACGCATTGTCCAAGGGTTCTTCGTCAATCGCCAGATTGAATTGCTTCCCTGGCCAGCTCGCTCTCCGGATCTTTCGCCGATAGAAAACATGTGGTCCATGGTTGCTCAACGATTGACCCAGAATACATCCCCAGCTGCCACACCAGATCAACTTTGCAACGTGTGGAAGCTGCTTGGTCTGCTATACCCCAAGAACACATCCAAAGTCTCTTTGAATCAATGCCGAGGCGTGTGGCAGCGGTGATCTCCAACAATGGCGGCTACTCTGGCTACTGATTTTGGCAGGAACCACACTTCACAGAAGTCTATAAATTTAATCATTTGATACTTGGTCAACATGTTATCTACAAAATAAATTTTGTTGTGATATCTCTTGTCTTTCTTGGTGTTGCAATTTGGGTGGCCAGCAGTGTATAATGAGGAAGTACCTGCAATTTATATTCGATTTATAACATAGATCAGTGAATCATAAAAAACCCCATCAATATTGCTTTGCTGAAAGTAGAGATAAGAAATAAACGTTTCATTCTTCGACATTTACGAACGCTTAATAACATAAAATAGTGCGAACAACATCCGCATTTGTTTCACGTTTCTCACTTCAGCCAAACAGGGCTTAACGGAGACCACAAATCAAACCCCATTCGTTCCACAATCAGATCCCATCCTCAGCCTTCGCGAAGGAAATAAAAAACACAACAATATCGAAACAAAGGCGGCTAAAATATTGCCTAGACGAACGATGATAGGCGGATGGAAACTGCCTCCTCCGTAGATGTAGAGGAAAGAGAGAAAGATCAGTTACGGTTTACGGAAAGGAAGGAATCGATAGTCGCATCCACTGCGCATGCCCAGTCGCAAAGCGGGATCACTGTTATTCAGAGAATGAGGACCGGTGATTCAAGGTGCTTGGGATTAAGTGTAAGACTCAACTGATTTGAATATAGCTTATAATTCCGTGGAAATTAAAACCGATTTGAAAGGAAATAGAGTTTGATTAATGACAGAATTGTTGTTTTCGAATAAATAAGAATAGTTTTGTTTTTGAAAATATATTGGCAGTAAACATAAGGTATTGTGATATAATTTATATGAAGATCAAATTTGATTTGTTCTTATAAATATTTTCCATGATTATCAATTAAAATTATTAAAAAATCTAGAAACACAAGAACGTATATTTTTATAAATTGATCTTTCTACAAGACATCGACCTTGAGCATTCCTATTTAGATTGACATTGACCTTGAGCATTCTTACTTAGATTGATATTGACCTTGAGCATTCTTATTTGGATTGACATTGACCTTGAGCATTCTTATTTAGATTGACATTGACCTTGATTACACATTTTATTGCATTCACTGTTATTTTAAACTTAACATTTAGTATTTTCCTAAAATGAAATAAAACAAGACGGCGAGATACACTTTGGATTTTGTGATGAGTTTAGGTCCACTTATTTTTAAAATGTTACTTTGGAATAAACTGTTCCAAAGTACATTTGTAAATTTTAATTGTTTCATAGTCAAACTGTAGTACACCATTATCAAAGTTTGACTATAAAATATTTACATTACTTACATTAGATAACTTACTGCAAATTATTTTTCCATAATTCTTGTGAGGAGATACTAAACAATATTAATACATTAATTAAAATGAATTCGGACAAAGGTAACCTCCTGCTTGTAAGAGTTTAGAACAATTGATATTGATGCTTATAATACAATTTTACAAACCAAATCTAATTCTTACAGAATTAAAATTAATTTTAAAACAAGTTATGAAAGTGGTGTATTACACAAACAAAATTAACAACATTGGTAGAACTAAGCTACAATCAATCAAAAATGAATATCGAAGAATGTTAAAGTAATTAACAAACATTGGATGCACACAATTTAAGATGACTCTTGTAATACTAAACATTTCATTGAAATATTATATCTACGTTCTTGAAATGCTTATTGAATTACCGATAATATTCACATAAAACTCTATACTCTGATAATACACTGCTGGCCACCCAAATTGCAACACCAAGAAAGACAAGAGCTATCACAACAAAATTTATTTTGTAGATAACATGTTGACCAAGTATCAAATGATTAAATTTATAGACTTCTGTGAAGTGTGGTTCCTGCCAAAATCAGTAGCCAGAGTAGCCGCCATTGTTGGAGATCCCCGCTGCCACACGCCTCGGCATTGATTCAAAGAGACTTTGGATGTGTTCTTGGGGTACAGCAGACCAAGCAGCTTCCACACGTTGCCAAAGTTGATCTGGTGTGGCAGCTGGGGATGTATTCTGGGTCAATCGTTGAGCAACCATGGACCACATGTTTTCTATCGGCGAAAGATCCGGAGAGCGAGCTGGCCAGGGAAGCAATTCAATCTGGCGATTGACGAAGAACCCTTGGACAATGCGTGCCACGTGTGGTCGCGCATTATCCTGTTGAAATATGGCTGTGGACAAGCCCTGAAGGTAAGGAAGGACAACTGGCTCCAACACCTCGGAGATGTAGCGCTGGCTGTTTAAAGTACCGGCAATGCGTACTAGAGGAGTGCGAAAGTGATATCCAATACCGCCCCATACCATAATACCCGGTGCAGGACCAGTGTGGCGGTGCATAACGCAGCTGTTCAACATCCTCTCTCCACGGTGTCTCCAGACTCGAATCCGACCATCGTGGTGTTGCAGACAGAAGCGTGACTCGTCAGTAAAGACAATTTCATTCCATTCTGCCGTCCACATCCTTCTTTCATCGCACCATTGGCGGCGGAAACGTCTGTGGTTCTGCGTCAAGGGTAGACGAAGCAATGGACGTCTTGCGGACAGACCACTCTGCTGTAAACGGCGTCGAATGGTACGCGCAGACACTGGATGATGCGGTACAGACTGAATGTGCTGTGCTATGGTTCGTGATGTGGCTGAGCGATCCATCACTGCCATACGCACAATATGCCTGTCATCACGTGAAGTGGTGCACTGAGGTGGATGCGATCGAACACGTTGGTCCGTCGTACCCTCCTGCATCCAACGATCACTTATCCGCATTAGAGTTGTTTGGTTTCGTCCAACACGACTACCGATTTCCCTGAAAGATAATCCACAATCTCGGTAGGCCACTATCCTTCCTCTGTCGAACTCGGATACTTGATCAAAAGATGATCGCTGTTTTCTACGAGGCATAATTGATCGGTTTTTTGAAAAAACCACAAGAAAAACACAATTGCCGTACTTGAAATCGTCGAAATCTCCAAGCCTTAAATAGCGCTTTGAAGTGGCGCCACAGGCGCGCGTGATGTGCGTCTGCGCTGAAATTCTAATCATTTGCATATCTCACCTCCGCTAATGCATGTTGTAAATTTCATATTATTTGCATGCTTCCTTCAGGGTGTTGCATTTACGGTGGCCAGCAGTGTATATCTGAATGAAATATTTTCAGTTACTATAAAAATGGATTAGTTTACTTTTCCCTATTTGGGGAGTTCGAAATAATAAAGGTTACATATTTTACAAATTATTCACATTTTTAGAATATTGTCCAGATTTTCACGTATTTGATTGAAGATAAATTGAAATATAAGTACAACTTTTTGATTTTTATGAATTTTTAAAAAGTTCCAGAATTGGAGAAGTTAAAACAGTTTTTTCAGTTTACGTGGTCAATAAAATTGCTCCCTTTCAAAATAGCTCCTTGCAGTATAGCTTGATAGAACATAAAATTCAATTTTAGAATTAGGACTGGTAATGATAAATTGAAATAACATGATCCTGTTCATAGATAATTTAAAGTTGCTCAAGATGAATATTTTCTTTTAAAGGCTGTTATTTTACTACATAGTCTATACTCATCTGTAAAATAATTAATTTATATTTTCAAAACCTAAATAATATACAAACAAGTTATTTATATTTGAGAAAAAATCTATGTAAGAATATGATAAATACCTATAAAAAAGCTCCGCGACATTAAATTACATTTACTACAAAAATGAATGTTTCATGACGTTTGATGCCTGAAAATGTAAGCTTTGTTTGTAAATCGCTATAATCAATCATCAACCCGCATAGAATGCTCATCTGTCAAATTAATCAATTATTAGTGGAGGTCGGACTTTGATAGTACTTACTTTTGGGAGATTTTATCTCTTATAATGGCATTTTTTCGTTTTAGGAGTTTTGGGACATTTCAGATTTCGAGAGATTTTTTCTGCTCAGGTTTGGCATTTTATTTTACTTTCGAAATAAACTAAATTAGATTTTCAGGTGGACCCAGCTTTCAAATAGCAGCACTCAAAACCAGGACTGACAGATGACAAAAGTAAAAAGTAGTTACTTGTAGGTTATTTTAGTAATCTTTTAAGGCACTGCTTAGTGCAATTCTCTTTTGGGAAAGGAATCCTCATTCATATTTTAAAATTACTTAGAGGGAGTAAATCGGTATACTTAGTTGTGTTGAACATTTTATAAACACCGATTTCTGAGTTCATGGATTTCTTGAATTTATTTAACTTAAAACTTTCTCCTAGAAAAATATATAACGACAATTTTAAGGATTTCGGTTTGCTAAATTCAAAGGCAATTATTTTATGGACAGTTTTTCTCAAGACATTTTATAATATTTTAACTCTCTGATCGTCACGAGATTTACAAAAGCGTAGTGTTTCTTTTATCTTACAATTCCAAAACGATTATATTGTAAGAAAGGAACAATAGAATCTTTCCAAAGGATTTTATATTAAGGGAAAGGAAGGAATAGAATATTTCTAAAGGATTCCATTCTAAGGAAAGGAGCAATAAAATCTTTCCAAAGGAGTCTATTCTAAGGAAAGGACCAATGGAATCTTTCAGAGTGTTAAAAGAATCCATGGATTCTATTGAAAGATGTGGTTATTTAGTCATAAAGTGTGTTTGTGGGGGGGGGTAAAAGTAACACTACACTATTCGGAATTCTCGTAACGCTGGAGGGTTAAATATATCTTTTTACTAACCCTCTAAGCGTCACGAGATTTGCAAGTAGTGTAGTGTTTCTTTTATCTCAAAATACACGTAATGACTAAATAAGCACACGTATTGGTTGCAGGATCCTAGGAAAGATTCTATTTGTCAAGAAGATCAAAACTAGGCTAGAAGTTATGCAGGGAAGACTGGCAAACAAGTCACTTTGCCATTAAAAGGAATTTACAAGGCTCCAGATGGGAACGTTTCCTCCTTTAAAATATTTTTTAAATGCTTTCAGAACAGCTACATAAAAAAAATCATAATTTTAAAGCTTGAAATCTCTAATTAAAAACAAAAAAATATCGAACTTGATTTTTTGACGATTTTATTCTTCAGGTTACCTTAAAAGGTGAAGCAAAAGATCAATTCATCCTATAGCTCTCTTCACGATTGATATCTTCATGTCAAACCTTCTCTGAAAAACATACACATCGCAAAGAACTCGGAAAATGTCCCCCAGGCTCTCCGTTAAGTGGGGGAATGCAGAGGAAGAACTATCTTCCCCAAATGAAGAAGAGAACCGAAGGAAGATTACAAAGAAAAGACGCCTGGAATGATGGAAAAAGCAGACGCAAAAAGCTTTCATTCATTGAAAGGAGAGAGCGAAGGTTGGAAAGGATGTAAGAAAAATTTCGACGGATCTAAGAGCCGAGTTGAATTGCTCTATCGAAAAATAAGAGCCAAGGCTTTTTCAGACTTGGATGCGAGAGAAATTCTTTTTAGAATAAGGTCAGAAAAATACAAAAGTGAAGGCTTTAAGACGAAAAGTTTTATTTCCCGGTGGCTACAGAGTGTGAGTCTCCGTGTGTGCATCAATGCAATATGTAATTCTGCAAAATTCGATGGATTGAGTAACAAAATAAATACAAAAGTTTACTGTCATCGTCATTGTCGCATTAATGCTTTAAACATTTCCTATGAAAAAGTTTGCATCCTACATAATAAT
Organism: Meta bourneti; assembly: GCA_933210815.1. Taxonomy (NCBI): domain Eukaryota; kingdom Metazoa; phylum Arthropoda; class Arachnida; order Araneae; family Tetragnathidae; genus Meta; species Meta bourneti. The sequence continues at coordinate 63,155,921 of OW119926.1, forward strand.
CAATTTCAAATTATCTAAGTTTTAGAGCAAAAATGAATATATCTTGTTATTGGGTGGAAATGTAATTGGTTGGGTTTGGTTTTATGGTGAAAGAGCCATATTTGACCATGCCGTGCCAAACACAAGACAAGCAATGAGCATACACATGCAAGGAAAGTTTTACGGACATAGAAGAGAGATATACATCCAGGCAGGAATCGAGCCTATCACGCCTTTGGAAATATGTCCATTACTTGTTGATGTTGAAAATGTTGGCAGGGTTAACGTTTACAAATTTTTCTCATAATATACTGAATGACGATAGCAGAAATACTTTGTGTAGTATGTGAAACTAATTTGTTAAGAAATAAAGATTATAGACGTATTAAATGGAAAATAGAGGTATCGATGAAATTGATGGTTGGTTGGTTGGTTGATTTGGGTTCTATGGCGCAAGATCCAAAAGAGGATAAGCTGCGCCAAACACAAGATATTAAAATTAGGAGATGAGTTTATGATTTGAAACAAAGAAACAACACCACATAGAAATGTAATGAATAAAACAAATTGATATGCATAAAATTTAATATGAATGGAAAACCACAACCATAAGAAATGTAAAATCGTATTTTTAAAAAAGAGAACTAAGATGGGATCTAAAATTGAAGAACTAAAGCGAGATGGGTATCCCCATCTCGCTTTATGAAATTTGATGAAATAAAATTTGAGATCTTAATTAGATATGTGGTAAAAATCCAGAACAATTTAGAAATCTAAAAAAGCAATGGATGGGGAGGTTGAGCCAACAGGTCTGATAAAATTGGTAATGAAGTTTTAAAAAATTGTCTATAAAGATGTCTAAGAAATGTACAAGAAGTTAAAATATGATAAATGGAGAGTGGATCTTGGCAATGCTGGCACGATGGAGTGGTTTCCCCGACCAATAAAAATCTATGAGTGATTCGTGAATGGCCGATGCGAAGACGAGTTAGAATGACGTCGAACCGTCGAGATGGTAGTGACGGTAGGGGTGAGATTGTCGGCTGGATGTTGTGGAGCTTGTTGTTGCTCTGTTCATTCCAGTCTTCGCGCCATTCGTTCCATACGATGTCCCGTACAAAATGACGTAGATCATCGTATGGTATACGAATATCAAGTGGAATCACTGCATTTTTTGCTGCATCATCGGCCAGTTCATTGCCGATAATTCCGACGTGTCCCGGTATCCAACAAAAAATGATACCGAAGCCACGACGGACAAGCCTGTTATGAAGTTTTAAAATATCATGAGCCAAAGGGTGTCTTGGAGAATCCGAATTCAAGGATTCCAAGACACTTTTAGAGTCAGTGTAAAATATAAAATTGCCAGTATTGAGTCTGGAAACATATTTTAGTGCTTTGTAAAGAGCTAAAAATTCAGCGGTAAAAACAGAAATAAAAGATGGTAATGAGAAATTAAAAGTGACGGATTTGCAAATAAAAGAACAGCCGGCATAATCGAGTGATTTTGAACCGTCAGTATATACTGCTGTGTAATTTGAAAAATTATGACGGTGAGCGAGAAAAAGCTGTTTATAAATGATTGAGCTGGTATTAGATCTCTCTAAACCTGGAAATAAATTTAAGAATGATATTGTATGAGATTTCCAGGGTGAGATGGTGAAAAGAGGTCTCTCAGCTACATCAAATGAGTGAAGGGGCGTATTCCTCAGGGTATTTCTCATGCGTAGCCCGAAAGTTGCAATACAAGAGGGTCGGTTCGAAAATAGGCGATCAAGATAATTACCCAGGAGTGAATTTTGCAGTGGATGGTCCAGATGTTCTAAGATTCGGTACTACTGTCGTAACGACAACAAAAGACGTGTAGAAGCCAAAGATGGTTTGTGGCAAATCACATACAGGCTTTTGACGGGTGAAGTGCGAAATGCTCCGGAACAAATCCTTAGTGCAGTGTGATGCACAGTATCGAGTTTTCGTAACACAGACTGACGGGCAGAGCCATAAGCTGCACACCCATAGTCTAGTCTGGAACGAATTAAAGCTCGATAGATATTCAACATGGAGGACCGTTCTGCTCCCCAAGGGTTTTTTGAGAGTACTTTTAAGAGATTGAGCTTTTTCTCGCAAGACATCCGCAGTTGTACGACGTGAGGGAGGAAGGTAAGTTTTTGGTCGAAAATGATACCCAGAAATCTTACTCTGTCCTGCACTGCAATTCTAATACCACCCAGGAAGATCTCTGGGTCAGGATGTAGGTTCCGACATCGGCAGAAATGAACACAAGATGTCTTTTGAGTGGAGAAGTTGAAACTGTTCTCGTCACTCCACCGCGTTAAGCGAAGGACAGCTGACTGAAGTTGTTGCTCAATGTACCGCATGTCTTTACCTTGGCAATGAATGCTCAAGTCATCCACGTACAAATTACCCTGGACAGTTGGAGGCAGTTGGTTTAATATGTTATTTATTTTTATTGAAAATAGAGTAACGCTGAGGACACTACCCTGAGGAACGATGAAATTGAATGCCGAAAGCGAATACTTATTTTAAAATATTTCATGGGCAGTAAAAACTGAAGCATGCGTTGTTAAGGGGCTGATGATAAATAGAAGGTATTTTATCAACCGTTAATATGTATAATCGAATAAAATCTCTAAAACATAAAAAACAGTTTACATTAACTTTCTGAGTATCACGTGTTTTCCGAATAATATAGTATTGGTTTACTTCCAGTACATATAATGACTAAATAAATGCATTGGTCGAAAGAATCCTGAAAAGATTCTATTGCTCAAAGAAGGTCAAGACAGGTTAGAAGTCGTGAAGGGAAGACTGATGATTTCAAAACAGATATGTGTGCTTGCACCCCTCAGAGGGTTAATGAATTTAAGTAATAGTGATGAAAGAACACTTGATGAATCGATGACATACTAAAATCTGAAAAAGTAATCCCTTTAAAATAAATTTAAAAAAGATTCAATGCAGCTTACATTTGTGCTAGGTACTCTTATTTATGAGAAAAAAAATATGTTCATTTTTATACAAGTATGGTCAACATAATGGAAAGACAAGTCTAAAGGATAAAAAGCAAAAACACTAACACATTAAACATAATATAGCAGATTTTCCAAAATAGTATGTCTTCAGAAGATTTCGTTTGATCTCTGATAAATGTATTACAATGACAGCTTTTTACAAGGAGCAGTATTGAAAAATAACAAAATGAACAATGCCTGTTGAAAGTAGGTTTAAGGATATTTTGAATTTATTATAACTTTGAACCCTTTGAACAACAATAGATTCACGTTAACTGTATGAAAATACTCCAATGACCTCTGAATTTTATAAAGATAATAATGATGATTGTTACAGCACTATGATAAGCCTTATTATTTTATTATTATAATGCGAAGAAGGAGTTGGAGAATTTAGTTGTGTTATGTACATTATGATTGCCAAGATAACAATTAATGGAATAATCTGCTTAAGAAGGGGTGTGAAATTATTATATAACAGTTTAAAATAGATCACTAGACGTCTTGGCTTTAATTTATGAATCGATTGATCGTCGATAATACATTATAAATTGAACATTAGCGGTTAAAGTTATTTCTTAATGATTAGTTGTAGCGATTCAATAATGTTTATTAGCAAGCAAAGCTAATTATCATTAATACAACCTATCTATAAGTTTCCGTTTCCAAAACCCTTGTGCAGAAATTTAATCGAATTTTTAATTACATGTGAATTGTATACTGAATGAAACAGATGATAGGCATTTAACTTAACGTCATTATCCATTATACCATAGCATTGTATGGAAGGAGAAACATTGGGTGATAACGTATATTGGAAGATTGCTTGAAAACAGGGCTATTGAGATAGTGTGGCTCTTACGAGGAGGCAGTCAACCTTGGGTCAGTCGATTTTTCAAAAAGGTGTGAGAGCTGGTTAGAAAGCTGCTATTCGTTACAGCATGAATGTTTAACCGCCCTGGTTGGTTTCTCCCCACTAACTCGTTATCACTGATATCTCTTTAGGCACTAAACGATAAAAGTACAACCAGAATCCACATTAAAAATGCCGTTGTGGAAGCGCTTTGTATACGTTTCGATATGCAGGGGACATGCAACTCAACTCCAGATCAAAAATCGCGCTTTGATTGTAATTCTGGTTTAATTAAAAAAGTGATGCTTGAAAGATATTTTTCCACTGTAGTTGTTTTCTATTTATTGTAATGTAGTTGTTTTCTATGTATTGTAATGTCTGAGTTTTTAATATGGTGTAAATAGAAATAAACATATTGTAAATTATCCTGAATAAAATCTCGGATTAGGAGGATTTTTAGCAGTTCGCCTAAACATTTATACCAACTATCACCTAATTTAACAAATAGATTCATTCGAAACCAAGTGACATGACTGCCAACTAGCGAGAGTTGAACTATGTTACGTCATCAAAACCTTATCATTTAATGAGTACAATAACAATAAACATGATCACGTTTTGTGTATTAGTTTGGTTTGATTGGATGATTTGATCAGTTTTTGCTACACAAATTGTCTGTTAGCGTTCGACAAAAGAAAACCAGTGTTGTAAAAATGGAATGCAAAAAGGTAGAAGCGTAATTTTAGTGATACTTAATGAAGTACTAATTACAATTTTAATATAGTAAGCATTTTCTGTCAAGTCAAGTATAGGTGGTGGTAGTGTTTCTAAAACTATATTTATTTCATGCAAATATTCTGACCATGATGTTATTGGCTAATTTTACGATTTCAACACTTCCCAATAAAAAAAATGAATTCCTAATTGATATACGATACTTTATAGATCAACACCAATAAGATCAAACGCCAGATGTTATCAAAACGGCGATGAACTACATTTTAAAGTAATTCCTATTTGTATCATGGAAGAGCATTTGGGCAACAGAAGTAGAATCTTCGCAGACCATCTGTTTCTTTTTATTTGCGCTGAAAATACCTCTCATATCAATACACACTATTTAAATGCACAGGTTTATTAATTCAGAATACTTTAATATCGCCTCATTTCCCTTTAAAGCGTTACGCACCCCAAATTGAAATATTTCGAACATTCCTTTCTTAAAAACATCCTAAAATATATTTCTCATCCCGCATCGTTCATGAAAGACGTTTCCTGAAAAACAACGAAAGCAATTTGTAAGAACCTAAAATGAAATAAAAAAGATCATCAAAGTAGAGCATAAGGGATTCCAGCAGTTAAACTAGTGGACAGCGAATAATATGAGAGAGAGAGTAAAAACCTCTCGGAACACAGAAAACCCTTCGAGAACTTTAAGAGCACGTCTCTATGAGGGTTTCCTTGAGATGTTCTTTGGAGAAGACGTCTGGAGAAAGATTTTGGTGCTCACAAAAAGTCTACTTTTACGATATTGGTCTCTTTCCAACTTGAGTGACTGGACGCTGTAATGGGAGGTCAGCTTGTATTTTACTCTAAGGACGCTTATTACACTCAGAATGGGCTGAATGCCTTTTTGGCTCAAGGCAATGATCGAATTTGAGGGGAACATGATGTCGGTTTATTTCTTCCTCGGGAAACTTAACACGCTTTCTGTACGGTTGGAAATTTCTATTGTTGGACAATTGTGCTCTATATACTATTACGTCTAAACAACGCTGTTTGGCTAGTTTCCATTTCAGCTCGAACAAAAAGTGAATGACATAATATTTAAATTTGCTTAACCGATCCGATGATTTTTCACCATAATTAAACTTTTCTATAGAGCTATTTGTTTTGCGAGAACGCTTTTGCTACATTATTTAAAATGTTGCCCCCCCCTATTCAGTTTTTTACTCTATTTTATAAATCGTATCAATTACCTGCTTTTGATAAATCACATTCCCAAATTTATTTACAAGAAACTAGTATGTACTATACTTAAACGGATTAATTTTTTTATTCATTATAAATCATAATTTATAACTATTTTTTATTAATATTATACAATATATGAATATTTTCAACTTTCAGTTCATGTGCAATTAATTACCAGTAAAGAAGAAATTTTATAAAAATTACACTCTTTAGATTTCAACTTTAAATCTATATATATAAAGTATTTTTTACTTTAATATACTCATTTATAAAAGATTTTGTGAAGAAAAATTTCATTTTCAGGAATTTAAATTTGCAAATTAGGTTATACACAATTGGGGACCTTGTATGACTACGATGATTACAAGAAAAATTACATAATCCAGTACCTTGGAACTGAAAATATACTTCTCAATTCAAAAGTTGACTTTTTTTCATAAAGCCTGACCACTGACTTTTTTGACCCAAAAACGGGCGAACTGACTGCTATTTGTGAGGGAGCACCCAGTGAGCAGCCGCCATTACTTCTAACAGCGACAATCATGTGCAATCAAACTGAGAATCGAACTGGGAACTACTGGTTGAAACACAAACACTATGACGGTTATACCAGGCAGGTGACTAGTTGACTTTCTTGGAGCAGAGAGTAGTAAGAAGGAAAAGATATTGCGTAATGAAATTAATTTCAGATTGATCAAGCCACTTGTCAAACTTCAGAATTTCAAACTGAAATTTTCCGTTTCGAAATTTTTCCACATCCCTTAGGAGGTCTTGCAGAAGAGTAAAGCTGTGGGGGTAATTCTTTCTGGAAGTATTCACATCATGTTAGCAACAGGTAAGTTTGGATTTTGTCACCCTCCCTCACGAATTCACATTTTCATCTCATCCATGAACCATAACTGATATATCTTACAAATCTGTTTTCTCTGTATTTCAATGATTTTCCTCGAATCGAGTAATTCTCGAGTTTTCATTTTCTGTGGTAACTTCAACAAAACAGCACTTGGATTGATTATGGTAACTTTTCAAGATGAACGGGAAATTGGATAAGTACCAAGTTTAATTTAATTTAATCCAATGCACATTCGTATAATTTCTGAATTATGTTCTAAACATAAGAAACAAAAATTCTCATGCTTTTCGGGAAACTTCTAAAGGCTTTGGTCATTGTATAATGGTATTGTAGTGCGTACCAACTGTCCGTAATGCTTTAAAAGAAATCTTTCCCAAACAGGGACATTGGTTTTGAATATGGATAAGCGCAACTTTTTGATTTTTATGAATTTTTAAAAAGTTTCAGAATTGGAGAAGTTAAAACAGTTTTTTCAGTTTACGTGGTCAATAAAATTACTCCTTTTCAAAATAGCTCCTTGCAGTATAGCTTGATAGAACATAAAATCCAATTTTAGAATTAGGACTGGTGATGATAAATTGAAATAACATGATCCTGTTCATAGATAATCTAAAGTTGCTCAAGATGTATATTTTCTTTTAAAGGCTGTTATTTTACTTACATAGATCTATATTCATCTGAAAAATAAATAATTTATGTTTTCAAAAACGTAAATAATATACAAACAAGTTATTTATATTTTAGAAAAAAATCTATATAGGAATCTGATAAATACCGATAAAAAAGATCCGACATTAAATTGCATTTACTGTAAAAATGAATGCTTCATGACGTTAGATGCCTGGAAATGTAAGCTTTGTTTGGAAATCGGTATAATCAGTCATCAACCCGCATAGAATGGTCATCTGTCAAATCAATCAATTATTAGTGGAGGTCGGAATTCGATAGCACTTACTTTTGGGAGATTTTATCTCTTATAATGGCATTTTTTCGTTTTAGGAGTTTAGGGACATTTCAGATTTCGAGAGATTTTTTTCTGCTCAGGTTTGGTATTTTATTTTACTTTTGAAATAAACTAAATTAGATTTTCAGGTGGACCCAGCTTTCAAATAGCAGCACTCAAAACCAGGACTGACAGATGACAAAAGTAAAAAGTAGTTATTTGTAGTTATTTTAGTAATCTTTTAAGGCACTGCTTAGTGCAATTCTTTTTTGGGGAAAGGAATCCTCATTCATATTTAAAAATTACTTAGAGGGAGTAAATCGGTATGCTGAGTTGCGTTGTATATTTATAAAGAAACACATATTTTTGAGTTTATGGATTTGTTGAATTCATTTAACTTAAAACTTTCTCCTAGAAAAATATATAACGACAATTTTAAGGATTTCGGTTTGCTAAATTCAAAGGCAATTATTTTATGGACAGTTTTTCTCAGGACATTGCTATAATATTTTAACTCTCTGATCGTCACGAGATTTGCAAATAGCGTAGTGTTTCTTTTATCTCACAATTCCAAAAGAATTATATTCTAACTACACTAATCGGGAATCTCGCGACACTTAGACTGTCAAACTTCAGAATTTCAAACTGAAACTTTTCAACCCCGTTTCGAAATTTGTCCACATCCCTTAGGAGGTCTTGCAGAAGAGTAACGCTGTGGGGGTCATTCTTTCTGGAAGTATTCACATCATGTTAGTAACAGGTAAGTTGGGATTTTGTCACCCTCCTCGCGAATTCACATTTTCATCTCATCCATGGACCATAGCTGATATCTCACAAATCCATGTTTTCTCTATGTATTTCAATGATTTTCCTTGAACCTAGTAATTCTCGAGTTTTCATTTTGTATGGTAATAACTTCAACAAAACAGCACTTGAATTGATTATGGTAACTTTTCAAGATTAACGGGAAATTGGATATAAGTACCCAATTTAATTTAATTTAATCCTAGGCACATTCGTATGATTTCTGAATTATGTTCTTAACATAAGAAACAAAAATTATCATTCCTTTCGGGAATTTTCAAAAGGCTTTTGCCATTCAATAATGGTATTGCAGTGCGTACCAACTGTCCGTAATGCTTTAAAAGAAATCTTTTCCAAACAGGGACATTGGTTTTGAATATGGATAAGTGCAACTTTTTTATTTTTATGAATTTTTAAGTTCCAGAATTAGGGCCTCAAGAATTGGAGAAGTTAAAACATTTTTTTTTCAGTCTACTTTGTTAATGAAAATATTTCTTTTCGAAATAGCTCCTTGCAGCATAGCTTGATAGAACATAAAATTCAATTTTATAATTAGGACTTGTGGTACGTTTCATCAAGATTTTCGAAACTCGAATGAGTAAAGCATGTCGATAACAAGTATAATCCCACAAGTATAAAAAAATTCCTTGGTAGCACTCCAAAGTATGCTGATAACGAGCACCATCCATACTGCCAACATCCCCTTGTAGAAGGAAAGTTTATCTGCAAAGCACATTGATAACAAGTATAATCCCCACAATTACAAAAATCTCTTGGCATAATGAAAGTAACACTGAAAGGCAATCTGATAACTCATCAAAGGCTACAGATGTTATCATGCTTAGGAGGGATTTATCTTCATCTCACAGGCGTGGTCGAAACCCTGACCTGACATTTGGTAACAAGTTCCATTCTCAATTAGATGGGATAAGGTATCATTTTTTTATCGTTACAAGAAGCATTTATTTTTTATATGGTATGATGGCATTTTATGGTCAGTAATAACGGGTCCGATCGGTAATATCGAGTTCAATCATTACTGAAGATCTATAGATCTTTCTCCTATTGCTTTTAAAAAAGTTGGCTAATGGTTTCATTTGCTGCTACAAGTGAGGTTGAATTTAGATCTTTATGATAGGGGCATTAGAACTATGACACAGTTAGCTATATAAATAAGCACTTATAAATATAATCCGATACATATATATAGATCTTTTGAAAATTTGTTCACTCTAAATGGGTATTTACGTGAATGCTTATATTTTACGTGAACGTTTTTATATTTTTAATAACATTCGTAATAGGAAGAAATGAAGTAAACTTTTACTACTTATTAGGTTACTCGAAACTATGAAATGATTGATTTCATAGGTAGTAAAAGCAACAGGCGAGTTCATGTAAAATCAATATTTTACTTATGATATGCTGTTGTTTATAAGGTATAACTTATGACCAACGTCTTCGCTAAAAGTGGTAAAGTATGTTGAAATAACATTAATTTTAATCTTCTAAAACATTCCTTAAAAGTAAAAACATCGAATGAAGGATTTTAGTGTTATATTTTAGGACAGTTTCAAGAAAGGATATTTTGAAACATTTCAACTTGGGGAGCGTAACTTTTTAAGTTAAAATCAAGAGTTGTTCAGTCACCCACAAACATAACATTACCTGTGTTAACTTTATAATTTCAGTTTCAAGTTGCCTTATTTCCAAATTAGCTTCTTGAAATTCCAAAATTGAACACACAGTTACACAAATGTTTTCGTGAAATTCGAAATTACAGACACACACACGCGTCTACATATACACTTACAGATAGTTTTTAGAGGGGCGAAAAGTTATCTTTGAGAAGGAGGCGTGAAGCCAAAAATGTTTGGAAAACTATGGTTTAAATAGTAAAATAAATTTGGAACAATACAGAAGTTACAGAAAAAAATTATACTTTATATGGTATGATGACATATGTATTGGAAAAACCATATCAATGCATTATTAAAGAAGCTTAACTAAATCAAAAATCTAAAACAATGGCTTAGAACGTATGCCAAAAACTATTGCAGATCTATACCCTTTTCTGCTTGAATAATCACATTTTGTTTTAATCTGACTTGTTCTGGCCAAGATTGCTAGTTACTTAAAACCAACGCCATCCATCGAGCAGAGGCAAACAAAAAGAAGATTCGAACAGAAAAAAACCGGCTTCCAGCCAAATTTCGTTTGAAAGAATCTTCAAGAATGGAACGAATAACCCAATTTCGCCCGACTACGCATTCGAAAACAGTTTTACCTTAAAAACCAGCCTTCTTCTTTTCCGGTATTCTTCCTCGTATCTTGTTCCGTTTTCCTTACATCCCTTGTTTCCGGACAGAGATGAAAACAATGAAAACAAAAACCCCAGAAGAGAATGGAAAAGTGATTTTTCATCAGGAGATAAAGAGAAATAAATGTGAAGGGAGAGCTGTACTAAGCTGAATAAAAAAAAATAGATGCTTCGCTTTATTTCTTATCGTGTTGGAAATTTAGGTTGGATTTATTCTAAAATTCGAAGACGGATACCTTCTCGTTCTATTTATTTTCCCTAGTTTATTACTTTGGGCCGTGTTTTAAGGCTCATAACTTATGCATGCCTCAAAACAAGTTTCTTTTTGTATTCTATGGCACGTGATCGTTAGAGTTATATATATTTTCCAAGCACAGGATTTTGCAGAAGAATTTATAAACATTGATGCGATGTACATTAACAACCCTCTAAGTGGTTTCAACTAGATATCAATAAGGCTTTTTGTTAATGATGAGATGGCTCGTCATCATTATATTGCCGATGTTTTGATGATGACGAGATCAAGATCTGGTCAATTATGCCAATGACAAGATAACTTGTAGAGATAACCACCAGGAGTTAGAAGTATGATTTGCGGCTTTTACTTTAGATTCCAAAATAATCAAGCGAATGTTTTCAGGCTGAGGTTAATTAAATATTCTACAATATTTTTAGAATAGTAACGATTTAATACGATTTTATCATACTATTAAGATGATTTACATGCATTTGGAAGAAAACTTTGGTTTGCTAAACTCGAGTTGTTTTAAATTTGTGTATTGATAAGGTCAACCTCACGTTCGACATAAAATTTTCAATTCAATTATCTGAGAAACGGACTGAAAATGGCTTAATGAGCAGTTAAGTAAGTTTCTGAGTAGCCGCCATACTCGTTTGTACAAACATTCGTCATATATAACTTCAATTGCCTAAATTGGGTGCAGTTAATTTCACCCGAAGAAGATAGAAGAACGAATAAGGCCAAATGAAGATAGTAAATAATTCAAACTATTTAATATGCTAGCTACGTCAAGGTTTTTAGTAAACAAATACTAACACTGCTCATTCAAATTCAATACAAGCAACTCTACGCTTTTTAACCTTTTTGCTCACACTAGCAGTAAACCACTGTTGATAACTTGACTTGAGAAAATAGATAAATCAGCCAATCAGTCTGGAAAGCATTGAATCTCTTTGATTCGGTAAGTTGTTTGGTATACTCTTTGACATTCAGTAAGCAACTATGATGATTTTTGCACTGCATACATTAGCGAAATATGTGAAAATTGTTACTATAACTTTACAGGAAGTTTTAAAGCTGTGTGTAGAAAGTACTATTGACTAATATAATAATACAAACAAGTAGGAAACACAGATAAAAGATTCAGTCTGTAATGTATTTAAAAAATATTATTTATCAATCCAATCAAAAATGCACACATTTTAAAATTAAATAAACTATCAACTGACTATTGATTCCTTTGTCAAAAGGTGGTGTGTCCAATAAAATTAGCATACCAAACAAATAAACATTACATTAGAAATTTATTGCTTTGTTCATTTATCTAAACAAACATCGCAATCAATATGCTTCGAAAGCACTTTCAATAAAATTAAGTTTACAATCATGATTTATTCAATTTCTAATAATTTTTTTAATTGATTCATTTATGAATCAAATGAAAAATTGAGGCCAACCAACATATTGGATAATTTACTAATTACTATTGATGTTATCGAATATGCAATGGGACAACATAGTATACAAACTCAGTATACTAATCAATTATAACATTGTTTACGATATATATTGATTAGATCCCCACCTGATTAATTATTCTGGTCAATAAACTCCGCAGACTTCATAGGTTCAAATATCAATTTAATCAGAAATAGAGGTGGGTACCCATAAAATTTAAAGAGAAAAAATAAGTAATTTGCAATTGGTTATTTTTAATATTCTGTAAGATAATATGGTCAATAAATTAAGCATACTAATTAACTATAAATTATTTATATGCGATAATTAGTTGATTTCGCCTTCTAACAACTCTCTATCGTGGCCAATTAACTGAGCAAAATTATTTTAGACGATATTTTTATGATTATGAGTAGCTAATTTATCAATTGAACTAAAAATTGTGGTGAACTTAATAAAATTTAAATTGAATAATTTATTGATTAACAATAAGTTATACTTTCAAAATCCAACAATATAATATATAGCCAACAAACATGATACTATGCGAATATTAGATGGTTTACGGGATTCGTTGCTTCGTCTGAACAACTATTGCAGCCAATAAAATAATCCACATATAATTTTTGATAGGTTCATTTATCAATCGAATCAGAAATTCTAGCCAAACCCACTTCATGAAATGTTAATTCATTTAGTAATTGCCACTGTTGTTTAGTTCGAATATCCAATAAGGTAATATGGCCAATAATTTAAGCATACTTATAAAATATAGCATTGTTTAGAAATTTATTGATTGGTGTATTGTCTGAATAATTAATTCGACCAATAAATTCAATTGATAATAATTCTTAGGATAGGATCATTTATTAAACCAATCATAAATCATGACCAACTGAAATAAAAAATTATATTTAATAATTATTTTATTTACTATTCATTGTTTCGAATATCCAACAAGATAGCATGGCCAATAAACTGAGTATACTATACACTTTTATTAGCTTTTACATACGATATTTATTGGTTGAGTTCTCAACTAAATAACTATTGCTGGCAATAAACTGTGCAGTGTTTGGAATACTAATAATTTTTATGATGATTTTATTTACCAATCTAATCGGAAATTCGGGTCACCCACCAACATAATAAATTTTAAATTGAATAATTTTCTAATTTTTTATTGGAAACCTCAAAGACCGAAACAAAATTGCCAATAAACTAAACAGACATAAAATCTAACATAGTTTACGGCATTTATTGGTTGGTTACTTCGTCTGAAAAACTTGCTGCGCAGACTGATACAATTCGTAATATTATTTGTGATAGAAAGGTTCTCTCTTTTATCAATCCATAATAAATCGTGGCTAAGACATCTGATAAAATTGAAATTATATAATTTAATAATTTACTGTTGGTAACTTTCCATGTGCAAAGAAATAACATGGGCAATGAACTAATCATACCGTCAATGAACAATTATTTACACCCATCCGTTGATTAATTGTTTCATCTGAAAAAGTCGCATACCATAAACTCAGTAGATTGATACAGTTTTATAATTTTTATGCTCGGTTCAATTATCAATTCAACCAGAAATTGTGATTAACACACTCAATAAAATTTAAAATGAATACTTTTCTAATTTACTATTGGTTATTTATAATCACCATTAGGATAACATCGCCAATAACTAAGCAAATACAACATTAATTCATCAATTGGTTGTTCATTGATTAGTTTCTTCGTCTTAATACACTGATTCAATTCATTATAATTTGTTATGATATTTATCATTTTATCAGAAATACGAACCAATAACAATTCAGTATTTCGATAAATTTTAGTGTTCGTTCAAATATCCTATCATATAACAAACAATTAAGAGCATGTTATGCAAACAGGACATTGTTAAGGATATTTACTGTAAGATTATTTTTTTCTATAATCAGTGAACAAACTGATTCAATGCATAATAATTTTTCAGTAGGTTTTCTTACTAATGAAATCAGAATACCTATATAATCAATTGGAACTACAAATATAAACAATTTTCTTATTTAATATTAGTTCTTTTAAATATACAGCCTGATAAGGGCGAAGTGATATCTCAATATGAGGATAAGATTGAACATTTTGAGAAGTAATTAAAATCAAAACATTAATTAACATAGTTATATAGCTTAAAACCCGACATAAAAAAACAAATAAAAAATCACATGAAAATTCTTTAAGAACTCTTAAACATAAAAAAATGAAAACAGCATACAATGACTTCATTGTAAAATAAATTATTTTTTAAACAAATGGTACCAATTCATTGTATTATAAAATCAAGCGCATACTTTTAATTACATTCTCTTTTCAAACAAATGCATAACTAAGCTGAATAATTAAAGTTAAAATTTCACAAACCGAAACACAAATAGATTTAAAACTAATAAGCTTTTAGAATTATCTTCATCAGTCATTTAGAAAAGTTTAAGAGCAGATTATCGCGTCTGGCGGATTGCCAAATGAATGCTTTGAATAATGAGTAGCCTGGACAATAAATTTGAAGAATCCTTACGAATGCGTTCGTAGGGTCAACTAACTCATTATAGCTGCAAATGAGAAGATTATCTTGCATTAAATGAAATATCATTCATCACTAACATATACGAGGCTATTTTAAACTAGTATTTGGGTTATCAAAGAATCGAACAGTCTGAGAAAGGTATTTATGTATTTCATCCTTTTTGTTTCGTTTATAGCTCTACGGTCATCTTTTGCTAACTGGTTGGTGATTCGACATGGACCTACTACTTGGAGAGAATTCCGAACAAGTAGGAACATCGGTGCTTTGACCGAGATTTGATCCCAGAGCTTGTTAAATTCGAAGACAGAGGACTAACCACACGGGTACAAGGTTGTTTTGTTGCTCACCATAAAATGTGGAATTTCAATTTTATATCATATGACAAAATTGCAATATTAAAGGTCTAAGTCAGTGGTTGAATTTTTTGAATTCACAAAAGAAAGAACAAATAAGTTTCCGTTTCGTTTACTTTGATCTGTTAATATTGAAACTAGTTAATATTAGTTTGGGTAGGAAATTTATCAAATGGTTGTATACATATTTGACAGGAGGCTTATTTGTATGTTATAACCCTGCTTGTTCCGAAGAATTTTAAAGTACTTCGTGCTTTGACCGAGATTTGATCCCAGAGCTTGTTAAATCCGAAGACAGAGGACTAACCACACGGGTACAAGGTTGTTTTGTTGCTCACCATAAAAAGTGGAATTTCAATTTTATATCATATGACAAAATTGCAATATTAAAGGTCTGTCAGTGGTTGAATTTTTTGAATTCACAAAAGAAAGAACAAATAAGTTTCCGTTTCGTTTACTTTGATCTGTTAATATTGAAACTAGTTAATATTAGTTTGGGTCGGAAATTTATCAAATGGTTGTATACATATTTAACAGGAGGCTTATTTTTATGTTATAACCCTGCTTGTTCCGAAGAATTTTAAAGTACTTCAGGCGTACCCAAAGAATCTGTTTTGGGACCATTTCTCTTTAGTTTATTTATAAATGATTCGGTAAACATTCGCGTACCTTATGATACTCGCAATAAAATTATTTTTCAGGAAACTGCTTTTGATACTTATTTACGTTTTGTTGATGATATGAATATTTACGGTACTTTTCATCATGTCATGATTATTAATTATTACAGTTGGTTAAAATATATGATTGGTGTATAAAAATACATTTTTTAAATATAGATAAATGTTCTGTAAATATTTTTAATCTGTCATATGTGCTTATAACACAATAATAAGGAATTTCTCAAGAGGACATAATATTTTTGACCTAAGAATTAAGTACAAATCCCAATATACTTTTAACGTGCTTATACTTGAAGTACGAAAACTATTTTTTGAAGTTAGAAGTATGCGCATTTATACTATTAATCCTTCGAATTGCACGCATTTCTGCCATAAAAACTAAATTTGCAATTATTATCTTTGATCTTTAAGCTATTTCATGATGTCGATTTAATCTTATTCTGATAGATTTTAGGTTTAATAGTAACGTAGAAGCTTCTATCAGAAAATCAAAATTCACAATTTTTTTGTTTTTGATTAATTAAGAACTTTATCAATTTCAGTTCCATATTCGATATTTTGATATTTGTACGAAACACTTAATTTCTTTTCAACTATTTTTATTTTCTTACAGAAGAATAATTCGGTGTGACTCGGATTGAATTAATTCAACATAAATTGTGGAACGGATCAGAATGAATCAGATCATTCTTTCTCTTTGATAGAAAAATCTAACCATAAACTTTTCATTTTTTTTAATTCTCCTTAATTTACTTGGGAGTCAACAATTTATTTATTAGTGTAGATTAAATTTATTAATGTGAATCTATAAAAATTAATTTCATTCTACATTCTGATGTAGTATTATCCTCATACTACATCAGAAACGCATTAGATGACAAAACCCCCACATTTTTACAGTACAGCTGTTTAAAGACTAACTGTTAGTTTTTAGGTTAAAAATAAAAGTTACAAGCAATAAGTTTATAAAAGTTATAGGCTTGTTCTTGAATTAAAATTCCTACCTTCCAAACATCAACAAGTCAATTCTAATAACCCAAGAAAATATATAGGTAAAGTTTCCGCACAAATATTCTTATATTAAAGTGAACCAAACAGTACTTGATCAAGTAACGCAAATATTCGTGAAAAAGGTACCCTGAAGGTAATTCGTAATTCCACTTTAAACTTGTAAATATTTATAATTTCATTTAAAGTCTGGTATGGGAAGAGATTTAGATTTGTTACTGTATAAGTTTTAATATTTGATAGCCTTATGTAATTAATTTCTCCAAACTTAGAATAGTGATTGCACCAGTAATTGACAAACACATAGTTTCAATTCCAACTCAATAGGCTGGTTAGCATTCATTCTTGTTTAATGGCTGCACGAATATCAAACTGATTGATTATTGATAGACTAGACTCATTCACATGTTTAAATGAGAAATATGGAAAAGTGGTAAATTAATGGTAGGTAGTCGGGGACTGGCCTGTCCATCCTATCACATGTTTATTATTACATGTTTGTTATTTAAATATTTCAATAAGCATTAAAGATGCAAAAGAAATAATACGGCAAATGTTATTGTAATCAAATAGAAAACCATAACGAGCCTCCCCCTTGAGTGACCTTCAAAACAAATTCCAAATGTTTTCTCTTAGCGGTACTTGACAAAGGTCTTACTCGAAACGACATTTTCTTGAAGCTGTGATAATTTTATTTTAGTATAGGAAATCGGTATTATTCAATCATAAAACTTATTAAAATGAAAAATATGGGAAAATGGTCAGTTACTTTTAGGTGGTCAGGTACTGGATAATTCACTCAATTATATATTTATTATTATTTTAATTAAATTTAAAAGAACAAACGCAAAATAAACCATTCGGTAAATGTTATTGTTTGGATAGCAAAAATCCTCAGTAATCCTTAGCACATTAGAAAACCTTAACGCGTCCCCAGTGAGTGACCAATCAAAACAAACGACCGATTTTCTCTCAAATGTACTAGACAATGGCATTATCCGGAAAGACAATTCCTTTAAGTTGTGATAATTTGTTTATTAGTCTAAAATAAATTATTATTATTCCATAATAACACAGATATGTTGATTGGTTAAAATTTTTTGCAGCAATGAAGACCCCCCCCCATACTTTTACAGTTCTTTCTGATAAAACGGTTCCTAGATATTTATATTGTATTTTAATTTGGTCTCAAATAAACGTTACACAGAGGTTGTTTGCAACCCGTTGCTACGTTACTGGTTAACAACAGAATACCTTAGTCACGCGCGTAGCAAATAACGCTGAAATAGTAGTTATCCTTATTACTTTTTTGATCTAATTACGCAGGAAGAATAACAATACTTTTGCAAATAATGAGAATTTTTTTGAAGTATTCAAGGTTGTAAAACTTCATATTTTTACATTTATATACATATTAAATAGTTTATGACATTAATACGATTTTATTTTAAACACATTTACTATAGTATTCTAATTGGTGAAGTCTAGCGAAGTTAATGGAATCCCAATTTTTGTTAATTCTTTTCTGAAAATCTGGCTTTCATAATTAATTCAAGTTTGGGTTTTCATCAAATCTCGCTTGAAATGCAAGCTTTCATTAAGTCTATTTTTAATTTTCGTTTAAAAATCTATAGTTTTGATTCATAACAACTGTCGTATGCTGTTTGCAAAAGTAAGCTAGTTTTAAAAGTAAAAATATTAAAAATAAAACACAAAAATGACTAGTATTTTAAAAATTATGGTTAGACAAGAGAAGTTGTAATGTTCATGCTAGCAATGCGAATCGGTTTTAGACTTATTTTTTCTATGAAAACTAAAAACACAAATGACAAACGCTTTTAGTTATAGATATATGAAACTGAAAGAAATTCAATTCCAAAATGATATGTAATATGCTTAGCAACCGAGAATATTTTAAAGTTAAATAATCGATGACATTTAATTGATGTGTAAAACAATCGATGTTATAAATTTAATGAGGGAATTGATCTGTTGAAAAAATGTAAGCTCTCCTTTATATAACTAAAAAGATTTAAAGATAATATGAATATATGTTTCATTTTCATATTTATTTTCCTGTTATTTTAATCGCTGCTATTCTACAACTACAATTTGCTGCTGGTAAAGTTTTGAAGCTAACAAAAATTCACCAAGAATGCATTCAAAAACATAAAAACATGCGTTCCACAAACTATATTAGTAACTTAATCAAAGGTAATATTATTTTTAAACGCTTAATTTTATATTAGAATTTGAATTTTTCCAGAGAAAACAGATGGGTATGTTACAAATCAGTGAAATCCCCCGCAACGGTGTAAATAGCAATAATCCTTTACTTTGAAACTCTCATTCATAAACTTCATATTTTCTTCAACCCACTTAATACTTTTTCGTAATATTTTCTTGGTAGATTGTATTACTATTTCTTTATACGACAAAAGAACAAAATACCTTTTATTCACGCATGAAGCTTAGAGGAGAAAATTAAAGTGAGTGGAATGGTTTATTTGCATAATAATAATGTTATAAAGCTCCAGAAATAGTACACCCCATTGTCAACAACGTAAAGAAAGAAACATCGCTGCAAATAAAATGGAAATTATTTCTTATGTGATACATAATATACCAGAAAATTTATAAAACATTTTGTATTTATTATATAAGATTGAAATTACGTTGGAGAACGTGAAAAATCTAGCTTTTAATATGTTACGAAACAATAGAACAATAGAAAGTTTGCTTTATTCCGAACTTAACTTTCGACTTAATGTTTTTATTGGCATGTCTAAATAATTTCTTTCAAAAGTTCATTGCGTTCATGAATGGGATTTAAATAACAATAATTTTCCCAGTTTATAAGGCATAAGTTGCAAGCTATTAATAAACAAAGAAATTTTATTATTCAATCAATAATTTGAAGAAAATATTACATTTTATTATTTTTTCATTTACATGATAGGGTGTTTAGTTTCTAATGCTAGATCATAGTAGTTTTCTCATATAATTCGAACCAGTCATAGGTTTTACATTGAACAAATATATAAGCTGATGTAATAAAATGCAACACAAATTTACACTATAAAGCTTTGTTGCATAACTAAATTTCTTTCGATGTTTCAATTTTTTACTCAAAGTTAAAATAATTTAATGAATACTTTTTTAAAATTTGTAACAGTCCTGTCTTAATAAATTTTTCATAATGTTATCCCTTCTGGTGGTTGTTTCAACGAGGTATCTCGTCATTAACAAAACTGACGAGATCTTGATGGACGAGATATTTCGCCATTAGGAGATAACTTATCAGATCTGAAGCTCGTCATCGTCAAAAATTCAGCAATATCTTGATGACGAGATATCTCGTCATTAGCAGAATTGATCAGATCTTGATGAACGAGATATATAATCATTAGCAAAATTGATCAGATCTTGATGAACGAGATATCTCGTCGAAACCACTTGGAGTGTAAGAGCGAAATTAATGCAAGTTTAAAAGGTTTTTGATTTATTTGTATTTAAGGATAATATTTTCACATCAGAGTCTTTTTAAAAGAATAGGAAATATTAAATGTGGTGAAATTAGAACTTTAAAAAGCCAATCAAAAAATACAACTATTATCTTTGAGACAATATTAGTGATGATGTATACTAGTAAACGTGATATTAGATACTCATAAATTGTCGTTAACAATCTTCGTCTCTCGTACTCTCCCCCTCCCCTTATTATAGCACTTAAAGCGTATACGGCATGAATGCGATACCTTATCTCTCCCCCTAAAGCGTCATGAAATTACAATTCCATTACTCATATTCACTTCCAAAACGGTGAGAACATAATAAAAATGTTTTGCTATCATTACAAAGTTCAATTTTGCATAGAAAAGGACAAAACAGTTTATAATAAGTTTATTTTAGAACAATATGCGTTTTAGTTTTTTGAAATACTAATGCTAGGATATTGCCTAACTATTTAATTTTATCGTTTTATATTTTATTTTTGTAAATGAAAGTTATAGTTAAATATGAAGATCAGAATCGAGACCCGAATTTCTTTTATCATGATTTAAATAGTACAATTAGTTATGTAATATAGATATTAGATAGTCACTGAATAGAATAAAAACGGGAAATATAGTTAGGTTATTTGGATTTTTATTGCCTAAGGGTCATATCTGTCCAAGCTGTGCCAAACACAAGACAGAATTTTAAATAATGGACATACAAGTTTCGCTGACACGGAAGATAGAAATGCCAAAGGTAGGCTACTCTTCCAAACAATTTAGGAGAATGTTTTGAATTGTTTTACGAATGAGTCATTCTATGTCAAATAAACACACCAAAGTATCATCTTCAACATGACCTTTTCCGATTTCAATGAAATTCAGTAGATATATATCCTCATATGAGAAATGAAATTGCGCAAAATATGAGGTGCTTATGTAAATTGTTTTTCGAATTAAAGACTATTGAAAACTTTTAAAAATGGCTAAATTTGGGTCACAATAGTAACTAGAGAATTTCGTGAACGAATCGGGATTAAAGAATTTAGTAAAATCTCGAGTTTCACTTATGCTAGAAAGCTGAACTCGGATTTATTTTAAAGGCTATGAAACAAGTTTCAAATTGATATGATACAACAGTTACTTTGATGAAAAAGATGTAAAAGCCACGCATATTTCGACTTGGATTGTTTAAAATATCTTAAAATAAAAAAACATATACGTATAACGCCTGTAAATTCTCAACATATGCTGCAAATTTGGAGTTGGAACTCTAATTTGATTTAGAGTTATTTATATTTCATGGTTCAGACTGACTAATACACAGGTTTAGCTTACAATAAACTAGGGCCTACGTCCTACTCTGTGAGCAAAAAATGTAAGATTTGTGTATTGCCCATTGAAACCTATGTAAAAATTTTCAGTCGAAAACAAAATAATTTAGTATCTTAAAATGTTTTTAGTCTTCCAACTTGAATTTTTTAGAGTATATTAGGCTTGTATGAATTCATACAATTTATTGTTTCCAAAATTTTTAAAATATAAGCTTTTGAAAAATTAAAAATGTAATTTAAAAAAAATGTTTTAAATGATTGAGAAAAATATTTATCCGAGTTGCATAAGAAGTACAAATAATGACAGATCAATTCGAATTTTCAATTTAGGTTATTTTTTAAATAAATTCAACGATTATTATAAAAACTTGTATTTTTGGTTTACTACCAAAAGAGTACACTTTTTTTTTGTGCTCTTCTCTCCGCCTTTTGTTGAAATTGGGGGTATCAAGGTTGAGAACAGTGTTAAATTGACATGGAAAATGATACGTTTAACAACTCCCAAGTAAAAGTATTTGGTATTACACTTTAAAACGCAAAAAATGGTGTGGAGGAATTATTTAATTAAGGATATATTATGTTTTTTTAAACATGAAATGACCAGAACAGAAAGTATTGTCATTCATGCAAATAACATATCTCGTAGAAGTTTGCGTTTAAGAAGAGGATGAAAAAGTCTGCACTAATAAAAAAAGATAGCACTTTCAAGAAAAATAAAACTCATTCACTTTGAAATTTCTGCTTTTATTCTTGCCATTAAAATATAATAAAGCAAATATTAAACATTCATTCTCATATTACCCTCATGGCATTTTCAGACATTGTTATTTAGAAAGTATTTCCATTGTTTTAAAACACGACTCTACAGATAGAGTTATTTTTTGCTCGACTGCATTATTCAGTGAAATTTTTAAACCTAAGAGACAATGATTTATTTGTTCGAGTAGGAAAATCGCTATTTAAGAGATTTTCAGTCTCTCAATTAATTAAATTTAATAAAAATTTAAATACAACCATACTCAAAAACACTTAAATAAAACAATTCTAAGTACAAATTCATGGTTATAAGTTTATTGTAGTTAAAATGAGTTCTTATTTTATTTTTCAAACACCTCATAAATATCAACTTCTGAATTTAAATTAGCATACACCTTTTATACTAAGCAATTGGAAATGCGATAGTCAATGTTTTCTTAAGAAAAGAAAGTAGTGTGTAAATATTAATAGAAGTAGAACATTATATTCAGTTGAAAAACTTAACCACACAAAAATATTTTTTATTATCTTCAATTAGGAATGAAAAGGGAAAACTGACAACTTTTATGAATCTACGAAATTTGAGAAAGTGCGTTGCTTTATATGTAGACGTTTACGCAAATGAAAAATAAAAAAAAAATGAAAAATAAGATCTACAAGTAGAAAATAAAATTTCTTTTTAATCTACCTCACATTTGAAACCTCTTCTATTTGGTTTCAGATAAAACACGGGAGGAAAGCTTTAAATCTATCAATTATGAACTTGATATACTTTATTTTTTGAGATGATGCTTTTGGGATACAAGCACGCAATATTTAAATATTGTAATCAATCTCTCGTTTTCCCACATCTGGCAATTAGCCAAGACAACGCATACTAATGTAACATAGTATGTGGTATAATTATTCTTAGGATACAGCCCTTTTTGAAAATGAAAGTGGAGAAATTTTCATATTATTAATTCGCAAACAGCACTTCACAGTTATTAAGTCACCAACAGAATTACTCGGCGTAGCTCAGTTGAATTAATCCAATGCAGATTGAAAAATAATTTGAACAATTTTTCTTCCTTTCAGCGAAAAATATAAATATCAGTACGTGTCCAGAAAATAATTTGAACTCTATGAGTGTCGTAAGATTTCCAAGAAGTGTACTATTGCTTTTAATCCACAACACACATGATGATATAACCACATCTATTGGTTAAAAGAAACCAAATAAAGATTCCATTGATCAAAAGGTCAAAACTATTTAGAAGTCTTATAGGAAAGACAGCAGGTTGCAGAACGAATATATGAGTGTGAACCCCTTACTGAGTGTTTGATCCCTCACTAAGAACTTTATTTTCTATATTTTTAAAATTTTCAATTTGCTTGGGACGCAAATACGTTTCCTTATACATTCATCGATATAATCCATAGCGCTTATAATTCTAAATTCATCAAGTTCTAAGAGACGAATGTCAAATTTATTTTATACGATATTCATGGTATCAATTAGGCTATTTGATTCAAATTTCAAAAAGTGACACGTGAATTGAAAATAAATTGTGGATTAGAATACAGTTTTAATGTTTTTAATACAGTAAAAAGCGATGTGCTGATTTTGAAAAAGAGGAACAACTAAAATTAACGATTACTATGATAAAGTTTTTAAATTCTTCAAAGAATGCCAAATATTTTTCTGACATTAATGTTCCTCCTAGGTACTGTAGCCTATTTCCCATGTAAAATCCTAAGAGGAATTCGGTTTCTTGACAAAGTGATGATTAAAACGGTTAACTTGATCTAGCATGATAGAGTTTAAAATTTTTTGAAATATCCATAAAATGATGATCCTGTAACAACTAAAAAAATGTTAACTGAACTTTGTGTAAATAATTTGAATAATCTGAAATTGAAAAAACTTTAATGTGTTCTCCTTAATTTGAGAGTGTGTGGAAATTTATTCCAAGGCCACTGAAAAGTCTTATAATTTTAAAATATAGATTTTTGAATTATTTAAAAAGGGATTTTTTTCCTAAATTTCAAGTTACGAAGTTAAAATATGTATATAACTACAAGCAATCTTTTGATGTTTGGCGAGTTCTTTTTACACATTCCACAATGGATTACATATAACAAAAGGATTCGTAATATATAAAGTCGTTATATAACAAAACTCACTGTTCCAAGAATAATTGTTTACTTCATTAGCAATGTAGTTAATGATTAGATTGACTTTCTCTAGTCTAGACTTACCTCCTCGAAAAGAAATTGCTGTCTCAATTGTTCTGAGTAAATCAAATACAGTTACTCCATTAAATGGCGAAAATAAAGGATTGAAAAGACTGAGTTCGATTTGCAAGTAATGTTCATTTTTGCAAGGAGAAATGTAAAAGCAAATTTGAATCAAATAGTTTCCTGTTTTCATGCTAATGTCGATATTTCTTAAGAAATTAAAGAGGTCCTTCTTTATTTCGTTCATTTTGACGCCATTGCAATCGTTAATGAATTTCTTTACAAGAACGGAACAGTATCCGCGGTCCGGAAAGATATAAGTTGAATAAGCGAACGGAAATATGGCGGAGATCCAGCAAGGCTATAAGAACAAGCTGAAAAGCACCAAGTGTATGCGGAAATATGATGTAAAACGGAATTACTCTTGACGCAGCTTAAATTTCAAAATGCAATGCCAGATTTAGAAATGATGTGCACAGGATGTAGAGATTTGAATCAGTCTATACTACCCATCTAAACATATCAAGAAGCAACATTAAAGTTTATGGTCAAATTATTTGAATCGTTTAAGGAAAGAAGTAATGATGTTTCACTAATGTTATTTGTAATAAGTGAATAAATATATTTAATAATCCTATTTATTAGAGACAACTGCTAATTAGTGAAATTAGAATGGCATTATACATCTATTTATACCTCATTACCTTAATGTGATAGATAAAATTATAAGATATATAAAGTTTGTATAACTTTCATACGCTTAAAAACAAGTTGAATAATTGAGGAGTTGACATGGAAAAGCATTTAAGTCTCAAAAACCAAATTTTAAAGTACAAGCAAAAAACGTTAGTTAGCCTGTTAAAAAGGAATTGTATTTGTATAAACTAAAAGAGCTGCAGAAACTATACTATTTCTTCTAGCAACTTACTGGCTTTACCATGACACTGGCATGGGTTCTTACTATCTTATGCGCCAAAAAACTAATTTTCAATTTTTTGTGACTTACAGGCTTTTCCATGTCACCGCCTCAATTATTGAGAGAAAACAAATTTTGTTCAATTTTACATCTAACACATCGCCCATGAACTTCTTTTGATTTGTTTTATTCTCTTTACCAATTTTCAATAAAAAAACTCCGAATTGCTGCAAACAAAATTAGATTAAACATTGTAATAGAGAATCCTAGGGTAGCAAATAAATTACATAAATAGCAAAAATGTAAAACTTTAAAATATGATTTATAATGATTGAAAATCTGTGTGAAAAACGTCAATGGCCATTTTGGTGGAGCAAAGTGTCCACCATCATAATGACCATCTTACTTCTGACTTGGATGTGATAGACGTTTCATTCCACCAAAATGGCCATTGACAGATTTTGAATCTTTATTAGTAATATTTCAAAGTTTTACATTTTTACTACCAGTTTTCTTAAGGTTTCGTCTATATGATATTTTTATTTAATTTTTCAAATAAAAACACATATATGGTTTTCTTACATATTTCTTTATCATTTACTTAAACGAAATTCCGGATCTCACATTACACTGTACATACATGAATGAGTTAATTTTCAAAAATTATTTTAATTTTGTAAATTTTTATTAGTGCATAGAGAAAATTGTTTGTATGTTAGGTGCAGGTTTAAAAATAATTTTTGTAGAAAAACACGATTTGTTTATTAGCATGAACCTCATCAGGGAATCAATAACAGATATAAATGACTAAACAAACAGCATACAACTCTTAACCAAAATAAATTTATTCGTTTGTTTAAAAAAATTTTAAGACATGAATTATATGAGAAAGCATCCTGGAATTTCGTTTAAATCTTATGATTTTTATATTTTTCCTTACTATATATCATAATGATCTAAATTTTTAAACAATATAAAAAAAAGTTGCAAATAGATAACTTTTTTAATGCATTTGATAATACTAAAACCAATTAGGTTGTTTTTACAGAGAAACAAAGTTGTTTTACGTCCATTTTTAAATGTTAATAATTTTATTTTATAAAATATAATAGTTCATAACTCTAAAAGACGAAATCAGTTTAAAAGACTACATGGTCTCTAAAACGTGTCATATAAATGTGAAGTGTAACAAAAATAGCTATTAATTTCCGAAATCAAAGTAATAATATCATCACTAGCGTACCAAAATCATGGATCTAAAAGATCATTGTGTCCAAAAAACAGGTTTAAGGATTTGATGTTGTAGTAATAGTCGGCTAACGTGTATATTGAAAAGTAAAGTGAAAGTCTAGGCATAAAGACTGCTAATTTTAATAAGTCATTTTGCCATAGTATCAACAAGAGAATGATCCATAACCAACATTAGAGTAAAACAATGCATTTAGAGTAAAACACTTGAAAGCATATTTTCGTGGCTTTGACATGCAGCAGACAAATATTCGTAATAGTGCTAACTTCTGCATAGAACGCAGAAGTTTTTAAATAGTACAATAAGCTTGTAGAAGTGAATGGAAATGAAAATGTTTAGAAACTTCTTGTTATTACAGTATACCCATTTAACATTATTCACTAAACATATAAATGTAAGTTATCACAAAATATTTAATAAATAGTATTTCACTAAACATTAAGGTATACAAGAGTGAAACATGCCGAAATTGAAGATTTAACTGTTTAAAATGGTTGTTTATAGTCACATAACGTAATTGCTATGTAACAAAGCTGTTTGCATGATAGATGTTTGTATTACATTAAAAACCTTAACAACAATGAAATAAACGGTTATAATAATCGAAAAACGAAAGTGAGGAAAGAGTATTTCATATTGGAACAAAATTATACAAATAAAATAATATTCAAATTGTGAAATGTACTAATTAACAACTTTTTAAGCATATTCTGATAAGAATGTACAAAACTTCAATTTCAATCACTTAAGTTTAATTCATATTCAATAAATAAAACAAACTTTAGGCTGCTGTTTATATTTTGCAATTTATGATACCTATTTGAACAAAAATAAAGCTCTTTTCTAAAAGTCTTAACTATTAAATTTAGCTAAATTTGCTTTGAAAAGTTAAATTTGGCAAAAATTTAAAGTCAATGCTAAAATAAATAAATATTTACATAATTTTTAACTTTGAACTGAAAATCAACTTGTGGAACTATTTGCTTCTTATCCTTTTTGAAAATAATTGCACAGCAAACACTCTTGAATATATAAGATAACCTTCTACATAGCCAGATGAAATTTTCAAAACTATTGCTCCTTTTTTATAAAAAAAATGAGAATCAAAGTTAATATCGTAGGTGCATATTCATACATGAAACTAACAAGTACACGTATAACGTTAGAACAACTTGTGTAAGTATAATCAATATAAGGCCTATTTTCTAAATACATTCCACAAATGAAGACATCCTCATATTTATATTTTGTTTAATAATAGCTCAATCACTGCATTTTATAACAAGAATGACATTAAAATTTTACTTTATTAGACATAGTTCAAATCATTCTACTGATCATTACTTTCAATCGAAAGTTTAAGGTTCTATAATTATAAAATATAACCTTACCTGTAGGCGATTTATTGCTTATGTGGAATATAAATAAGCTCTAAGTAAATATTTGTATGTAAGTATAAAATTCTATGTAAGTTACTGTTTTATATACAAAGCATCGTAAACCGTAGAGTTTCACTAGTTAAAAGAACCGTTTCGAATTGAAAAGACAGCAACAGAATGGCACCCTCAGATTTATATTTTGTTCAATAATAGCTCAATAACTACAGTTAATAACAAGAATTATATTAAAAATATATATCCTATCACAAAAGGTACATTAGAGATCATTACTTTCAATCGATATTTTAAGGTTCTATAATTATAAAATATAGCCTTACCTGTAGACGATTTATTGCTTATGGAATATAAATGAGCTCTAAGTAAATATTAGTAAGTATAAAATTCTGTGTAAGTTACTGTTCTATATACAAAGCACCGTAAAGAGATTCAGTTGTTAAAAGAACCGTATCTAATTCAAAAGGACAGCAACAAGAACGAAGCGTCAAGACTTTCCGCTAGGTTATATGAATGGTGAGTAGGCGTTCTCCACCATACGCTCACCATATCGAAGAAAGAGACAAAAAAAGAGCAGCTCACGACAGATCACGTTACTTCACGTTCCAGCAATGTGAATGGACGATCACAGATCGCATGCTTTTCAGTCTATGGCGATGGGATCTTCTATAGATGCGCAAGGAAAGCCTAACGCGCCCAGCTTCCGACAAGGTTTACTGGTTGCCACATTTGGCGGTGAATTGCTGGGATGAGTTCGTTCGCCTCGATGTTGTTTGCAGTGTGAAGTTTTGATTTTGCAATACTACGTACGCACATCCGTAGAAGTGCGTGGCTTCAACGGGAAGTAAACGTGGATGGCTCGTGGCGTTGACGCCTACATCAGGAAGCTAGACTTTGTTGACATTATCTTATAACTGGCGTGAGTTGGGTTGTGGGTATATTAAAACTCCTACGAGTTTCCGAGCACAAAGACTGTTGCAGGAATTTCGATTTCGAATAGAATATCGAGATAAGGTTAATTTTCACTTGATAAAACGAATCGTTAAGTAGAAGGAAGTGGGAGTAAATACTCCGCATGGCGATACTTATATTTTATATACACGTATCATTGTCTACTTAGGTCTTACTTTGAAGTTTCACAAAATATATTTTAAAGTTGAGTTAAGATGAAAAGAAAGTGATTATTGAGTTAATAAATTTTAATGAATTATCTAGATTAAATATTCTTACCTGAATTGTCTAAAATAATTATCGACAATTGCAAGCCGTTTTCTGAAAAATGATTTCAAAATTAATGTTAGATAATTAGATACATTTAATATTAGATTTAACTATAATGATATAGATAAAAGTTTTAATTTAGTTTTTCAACTTCTAAACAAATTTTAAGGCAAACCTTTTTACTTCTCTCCTTCAATCTATTGAGTGTGGCAATAAATACAAAAAGAATAATATGAATTAAAAAATACGAATATGTTGTATTGTAGATGTACTCAAACTCATACACTTTTTCTTGCACAAAAGCTGTTATTGCAGAAATTACGACTCAAATTAGAATATTAAAATATAAACATGGTTTTCACTTCAAGAAAAAGAATCTTAACTTGAAGGAAGTAGTAGATTCTTGTATCATGGTTTTTGGCTTTTATTTCAATGTGTTATCTTTAATGTCGAATTATGAAGTTTCGCAAAAGAGTTTAAAGTTGAGTTAGTCAAGATTGTGAAAAAGATTTTAAAATTAATTATGAAAATGGTGACGAATTTTACAAACTAAGCATATATATCTAAATAGTATAAAAGAATTATCACCGAATATATACCAGCCGTTTTCCCTATAGCTGATTGTCTTAAAATACAATCACAATTTTATGATATTTTATGATACACAAAAAGTTCCAATTTAGTTTAAAAAATTCTTTCAAATTATGATTCTAACCTTCAATAAATTATGTAACAGTAAATAGAAGTGATAAAAATATTTTCTTTATAAGAAATATCAACACAATAAAAATAATTCAGAAGAATGTGTGTAGCATTTTAAATTCAAAGCAAATCCTGCAGGCCATTTTCACTGCAACTTCTCTGCTATTGCTAAGTAAGGAGTTTTACAGAAAAGTGCGCCAAAACTCGCTCTTATACTAGCAGAATTACCCGACCTCGCTCGGGTTGAATTGGCTGGCTGTAGATTGAAAAAGTGTGATCAGAATAATAATTTTTATCTTTCGTAGAAAAATGTCAACATCATTAAAGTATCAGATAGCTAATTTTTTAACACCTTTTCGACATTTTTATGATTTCTTTAGATTACTTTGGACGCAAATCGTATGCATACATATCCATCCAAGTAATACATTTCACATACATCGGCATCACATTTATGTGACAAAACTACAAAAGATGACAGTAGGTGACTACTACAAAAGTCGATTTTGAGGTGGGTGTTTTTGGAGGGAGGGATTATGAATGCCCCTTCTTAAGTTCGTTTGCTGTAAAATTGACGTAACTTAATTCGTAAAAATGACTAACCCACATAAAATACTCTAGCACTAATGGGTTTCCTTACCAATATTTTTTTATTTGTGGTATTCGCTCACCAGGCTTAAGACATTTTGGAATTTCACCATCTTTATGCTGAAGGATAAAAACTAATTTTATAAGATATTCATGACTTATATTGAAAAAGGAATACATATTTTTATAATTGAATTTAGTGGCAAGTTCAATAGCAAGTGAACTTGTTCTAAAATTGAACGCATTCAGTACAGACAAAGCAAAGGTAACCTTTTACTATTTTTCATACAAAAGGTAGGTCGATTTGAAAGTGTTCTTTAACCACTGTTATCAACAAACTTTTAACAGATATAATAAGTTGCTTAAATATAGCTTCGACTGTTAAAGAAGGCAACCTTGATTTTTTGTGTCAAGTACATGTTTAGAATGAGAATGATGGTGTTACTTAAATTAAATTCAAAATGTTTGGATAGATTTTGCACCACTTGGTATAAATTAAATAACTAAATCTTCAACAAAATGAATTTTTCATATTACTAGAGAATAATTTAATTTCTTTCGCTATATTTAATAATTCTCGCAAATCTAAAACTCAATTCGAAGAAGGTATTAAATAAATTATGTCTAGGAAACATGAATTGAAATTAATTAACCAGAAAACATTAATACAGATCTCATTACTAATATAAAGTAATTAAACAGTAATATTGAAGTCAATTAATCATCAAAAATAAATTATATCATGATATTGATTGAAGAATAATTAAATTTCGAATTGCGTTATTCATTCCTCTCTCTCTCTCTCGCAACTATCATAAATATATCATTACCCCTATAATATAAAAAATATAAATACGAGATGTTGAAACTTTGATTCAATTAAAACTGTCAAAAATAAACTTTTAAGGTATATTAAAATCACAATTTAACTCTGAAGATATGTAATGAAACTTGTCGAAATCAAATGAAATTAAGAACTTAACGTCAAACATTAAAATATAAAATTAATTCATTGAATTGCGTTTAAAAAAGTATCAACACGATTTTCATTTAGTTCAGCATAAATACTTTACCGTGTATGAGATTTAATTACAATTTGTGGAAAAAATAACTCTAACAAAAACATATAATTACCGATATAGTATATACATAGTTTCAAATTGGTAGATATGAGCTCGAAAAATAAAATTATTTCTATTGCATGGTTCCCTATTTTTTTACCATGTGTCACAAAAATATATATACTTATCATCGTTCGTAGATAGGAATGTATTGCAAAAAAATAATTAATTGTTTGAAAATAAAGATTTGGAACTCTTGTAGTGAGTTGTTTTAGCACCAATTGTTATATTCAAACTTCATTCAAATGGTGATCATATGGTCGGAAATGTTACAATTCTGCCTACTTTATCAAGAAACTTTTAAACATTTAACTAATGGACTAACTAGAAAACAGTCTATTTTAAATTGAAGCTTTATTTCGGAAAAAGTGATTTGTTAACTTGATGTTTTTACATACAATGTACCTGATACAAGTGCTTTTACTACTTTATTTCTTCCTAAAATTTTATTTCAAGCACATATAGGAGCAAAGATTTTCTGGAGAATTTCTAGAATATGTTGGTCTCCATTTATATGCATCAGGGCCGGGATAGTCTGGTTGGAAGATTAGCGGATCTGCAAGCGGAGGGATGCGAGTTCGAAACTCGATCTAACCAAAGACCCTCGTGTATGTGGAGGCTGATGCACTTTGAATCTGTCGTGGCCTCGAATGTCCTCACGTTAACGTGATGTGAAAGTTTGGAGTGTGTGGCGCCAACTCAGGCGTTGACCTCGTCATCTGACCATGGCTCAAAATTATGAGGTGTTGTCCGTGGATCTTTCCATTCAGGATTGATCCCGGACCGTCTCGAATAGCCTGCTGCGTGTTGCTCCAGTGTGACGTTAATTCAACTACCTATATACCTACCCATTTATGTATATCAAGAAGAAAACAGACAATCATCTGTACAATCAATTTGGATAGAAGTATTGAAGTACAAACGTAGTACAGTGGCACAAAGAGATACAAGTGCCCCAACATACAAGTTTTTTTAGATACGAGCCGTCACTAGGTCGATTTCTTGCCTTGTTACGAGCCAGAATTTGAGATACGAGCCTGCTTCGGTGACGTCACAACCACCACTCCGCTCAGATTCCCGTCGTTCAGTTCACATGTTTACCTCACCTGATGACAGTTAACGTCTGTCACAAAATCAATCAATTTCTTAATTTGGTTTGACATTTATTGTCAACTGCTAACGGGAGGCCCGAGTTCCTTTCTTCTTTTTCTTTCAATTTTTCTTTTCTCCGACCAGATGCGTCAATTCCGAAAACGGAAAATCGGGGCGATGTACAGTTATTTAGCTATTTTTTCGTATAACCATGAGTCTAAAATTGAGTGTAAAGAATAATGGTGAGAAAAGGAAAAATGTAATATCCATGGAATTAAAGAGTGAGATAATAGACAAACATGAACAGGGCGTAAGAGTAATAGACTTGGCAACGCAGTACGATCACACTACTTCTACGATATGTACTATTCTGAAGCAGAAGGACTCGATAAAGGCTATAACTCCAGATAAGGCTTTAACTCCAACAACAATATTTGTTCATTATAAATACATTATTATAAAAAATTGGAGTGTTTTTTGGTGACTGGTACGAATTAATCTCATTCCAATTAATTTCAATGGGGAAAATTGATTTAAGATACGATAATTTTGACTTACGAGCTCGGTCATGGAATGAATTAAACTCATATCTCAAGGTACCACTGTATTTGACTAATTTGACTAAATAGTCAAATTATTATTCCTTCGCTTGTTATAAAAACAATATATGTTGGCAGCAAAGCACAATGAAAAATATAACGAGTGAATGAATAAGTTTAATATCACATTCATCACCCAGTGAATGAATAAGTTTAATATCACATGTTAATAAATATTATTTTTAAAATTATAAGGATAATTAATTCATAATACCTATATAATCTCTCCGAATACAAAAAACGATCTAGAACCTATTTTAAATGAAAATTCTGATAACCAAATCTCTAGAAGTCAAAGAATAGATTTATACTATAAAACAAACACACCTTTGTCAAATTTATTCAAATACTGCATTTAAAGTATCACAGTTTGCATTAATTCTATTTGAATTTTTGGTTTCCTGATCTAGAAATATATACTGAAGGACAATATTCTAATTCTGATATCTTTATAAAATGTTGTCCTTTACTTAACAGGAGTGTCAACTATTACAATAAAGTTGCTATGAAGTCTGGTATAACTGTTATGACTTTCGTAAATAATTGGTTTACTGTTGTATTCAATTCATGCCTTTTTTTACAGAATGAAGAACTGTTTCCACTGATATGAGTTTGGGATCTAAAACAGAATCAAACGTGGATATATTTGATACTTGATCCGATTTAATGGAAATGTAAAACCCAAAGAATATTTATTCAAAACTGACGAAAACATAAATCAAAGCAAAAATCTAGTGAAACTGTTCTTCAGACATGTTCTTGCAGCCACACTTTTCTTAATATGAAGTAACAATTGAAATTTTAAATGTAATAACAGATGCTGTAAACAAGCATATTAATTTATGTAGCAGGTGCTATGTTTGATTCTAACTAGATAAAGCAATTTGAGTTATTTGATACGAAGCATTCTTATTTGAAACTGTCGACTTTATTGCTTCAACACTTTGAATAGTTTTTATATTTTTATACTGAGGTCCCTGTCTTCCCTGCATGACTTCTTAACAGTTTTGACGTTGATCACTAGAATCTTTCCTACAATTCTATCAATCAACAGCTGTGGTGATTTAGGCATTTTTGTCTGTTGTGGGGGAAAAGCAATACTTCACTATTCCAAAATCTCGTAACCCACAAAGGGTTAAATAAATTTTAAAGATAATAAGAATCTAAATAGAGAATCAAAATTTTTATGTTATTTATCAAATGTAAAATTATAACATATTGATCTAATTTAGGTAACGAATAAAATATATTATGTTTTGATCCTAATGAAATGAAAGTGATTTCATTTGTTATTCCACCCAATAAACAGTTTTATCAATCTAGTCTATTATAATATTTAATATTCAAAATGATGTAATGAATAACAGTAAGAAACTGGCAGTCAGATCTCAAGCGTCCTGCAGGATATTTCCAGTATCCGGACAAGGAAAAGATCAATAAAGTAAGATCCATAAAGTTGCCTCTCGAGAGCAAACCTAAAAATGTCTAATTCAATCTGACCAGAGCTTGATTCGACGCCTTTGGCGATCTTTTCTCGTTTGGCACTGTTAACTGAATTATTCCAAGACGCCAAGGCCCACGCGTCACTGACGTCAGTGTTGCCATGACAACATCGATAATCCATCCGCTCATTGAAGCCCGCGAGCCAATGAGTGGCGCTACGTGTTGCGATGATGATAATCGTGGTGAAACTTAAATGACAAATTATTCACAACATCCTCCATGTTTTCACACGTCTTGAGGAGCATTGTTCCTTTGAGATAACGCAAAGAACTTTGACATTACGGGAAAATATTTTTAAATCAGCACGCCAGAATAAAACGTTTGGAACGTTTCAAACATTTTATTGTAGTGTGCTGGTGTTATAATTTTAGTCATACAACATCAAACAGCAATATTTGTTAATAACGTGGGTCAATAAAATAAATCTCCTTGATTTCTATTTCAGCATGGTATATATTATGAACTTAAGGTTCAAATTGAACTGAATTTAAGCCTTACATAAAAAATTTAATTAAACATATTATTTTAAACCAAATCAGTTTTTGCTGATGAAAAGTTTAACTAAAATAAATTAATTATAAATAATACAACATTTATAATAAAGCTATTTCGTAAATTAATTGGAAAATTTGGGGCGACGAATCAGTTTTCATGTCATTTCAATAAGTTTATTTTCTCATAGCAATTACAAATTGTATCCAATTACATTTGACGCTCAGTTTTTACTAATTCCAAGGGGCATGAAAAGTTAGTAAAAATAAAGATTTTGTTCCAAAAAGAATTATAATTTGGCCTAGACTTGATGACCAAGACTTTGTCAGAGTTGGTAAAATGAGAGTTTGTTAAAAGGAGCGTTGACTGCGCTATGTATAAATTAAGTGAGAACTTTGAATAAAATGAGATTTCCAAAATTTTTCTGTGAGGAGTAAAAACGTTTTTGGAAAATAACTATCTATTTGTTAATAAAAGGGCTGAAAACTATTTTCCAAATATTGCTTGCCAGAAAAATGAGAAGGATGTCTTGTCTTCGATTTGTGAAGAAAAATAATTTTCTCTCTAGTAAGTTCACTAACGTACACCTGATGTACTTTACGCACGCAATCATCTCTACGAAACTAAAGCGCAGACTTTGTTCTTCATGTTTTACTTTTCCATTTCGCTTTGAACATTTGTACCTTTTCCATGTCATATTTCAACACCTTTCGTAACACACACGCTATTTGATTATTTCCTTCTTACAGATCTTTAGCCTTATGTTGTTACAAAGTTACGAGTAATTTGACTGATTTAAGTTCAACCTTTTGGCTCTCTAACAAAATTTTCTTTTTGAGTTGTGCCATTTTTAAAGAGAAAAATACGATATTAAATTCTTCAAACCTCTGATCGTCACTAGATTTTCGACTACTTACTAATTATTATACTAATTACTATTATACTATATACTAATTATTATTATACTATATACTAATTATTATTATACTATATACTAATTATTATTTTATACTATATACTATATACTAATTATTATTTTATACTATATACTATATACTAATTATTATTTTATACTATATACTATATACTAATTAGTATACTATTACTTTTATCCTACAACCCACGTATTGATTAAATAGCCAAATCTACTGGTCGAAAGAATCCTTGGAATGACTCTATTGGTCAAAACGTCAAAAACTGATTACAAGTCAAGTATTGAAGCTGCAGGTTGCAGGGCAGAATAATAGTTTGACCTTCAGTGGGTTTAGTTTGATTTTTCAAAAGCCGTTTTGTATCAAACTAAGTAGTAAAAGTACTTTTATATATCCCGATAGAAGTAATTTCAAGGTCACACTCTCTTCCCCTCCTTCACCAGTTATCACTGTCCTCCGTCCAAATAATTAACTCACTTTTTCTATTTTACTTTAGTTTTCTGTTAGGATTTCACCGTATCCCACAGCCTTAACCGAAGTGGGGGAATAAATTTGGAGCTTCTATCACGATCATCGTTACTGCGGATACAAGGGGTGGAAGAACATGTGACTTTGATGTGGGTACTTAAAAATAAAGGAGTATATTCTATTCGGATACACATTTCAGATCGTATAACTGTTATATAAAGTAAATATGTTCAATTGGTGTATTTGTATTCTATGCACATTATACGATTGAGTGGATATAAATTTAAAGCACTTTGTAAAATGACAATGGGAATGATAAAAAATTAATTCAATCCAGAATAAGTAAATGCCCGATACTTTTCACATCAAAAGAATTTTTATCGAAAAATTAATACTAAGTAGATCAACTATTAAATTAATAATTTAATAATTAATGTAAACATTTTGTTGAAATGAAGCAGTACTTTTCTTCGTCAATCCTTTGACGTTCAAAACATTATGGAAACATTAGTAAGGATAGAAAAGTGTACCAACTTCCTATCGGTACATTGCATGGGTAATACATGAATTTTGTACTCTCCAAAACCTCTTATAACATATGATAAAAATAAGCTTGGCCGGGTTGGGTTTCATGGCGCAAGGTCCATATTTGGGCACACTGCGCCAAACAACTTCAAGTAAATTAACAAACACGCACAAGGCAAGCTTTACTGACACAGAAGATAGAAATATACCCTGGGAGGAATCAAACCAACGCCACTAACGATTCGCAGGTTGCTAGCGTAATGGCAAACCCAGTAAAATAAGGACTTTTTGACGTGCAAATACATAGTGCATACTTTGCGAAGTTGTTTAGTGTATCAATCGAAAACCAATTCTCTTCCAAAGTGAATTTTAAGTTACAATATCCAATCTATTACTTCATAAAAATACATGTGAATTAAACACTCTTAAAAGTCTTTTTTCTGTGTTTGGTTAATTTTTATTTCATTAGGAAATATGAAAATAAAAATGAAAAAGACATAAATCCATTATAAATGGATAGATGATTATTATATGGATTTTAATCATCTTTCTACATGTATAGAGATTGAAATTTTCCTCTAAAGATTATTTGACCTACTCTTTTGGCTTTATGCATGGGTTGTTATTTCTCTTACAGTTTTGAATTTTTAATTGTACTTAGAGAAAATGATAACAATGCATTCATAAATGATTTATATACGTTGCCCTATTTTTATTAAATGCTAAACTAAGATATAAGAAATATGATATGTGTGTTTAACAACTGCAATAGATCTTACTGAGTAGATGCTCTGGATGAGTCGGCTAGTTTAAACTACAATGCTATTTCACAATAAGTAATTAAATGCTTTCAAGTGCCTTTAAGTAAATCCAGAAATGTTTTCAAGAATAAATCAAGATGATTACCTTACATTATAATTAATTCATTTGCCTAAAGTTTGTGCTGTTCTAAGTTGAACACCATAAACCTTCTGATATCTAGCCAAAATAATCTATTCTTCTCCAGAATTTAGTGTTTTCCTCTTCATTCTTCAATCGTTACATTAAAAAAATCTTATCTTAGAAAAGGTGTTGACAATTCTGGCACTTTTGACTGGCACGAACCCAAGCAACGAAGCTTCCTTTTCCTTTTATGATATGGGAAGTTTTAAGAAATTGTTATGATCAATGCAAGAAAGCTTTACTGACGTTTATAGGGTTTTCAACTAAGTTTGAAAGCGAAGTGAAAAAATTATCGGCGAAGTTGAAAAAGTATGCTTTTTTAAAGTCATTCGATATCAAATATTTGTATCATAAGTATTCATTTATAATTTAAAAAATATGAAAGTACAATGAAAATATAATTTCTTAAGATTGTTAACAGTCTTAAACAGCTTACTTAGAATAATGTATGAATTTAACCATAATTTAATTATTGAATATTTCTAATAATGGCATTCATAAATCTGCAAAATATTTAGGAAAAAAGATTGAGATCAATTCTCAATATTTTACAATAATTTATGACTATTGTCAGCCTATCAGTTTACTTATAATAATGTATGAATTTAATTGTTTACACACTTTCTAATAATTTCATTCGTAAATCTGCAAAAATATTTAGAAAAGGAAAAATATGTGTGAGATTAACATCATGTGCGCTCCGTTGTGTGGAGGTGATTTCGTATGAAGACTGGTGAAATGAATAACTAGTAGATAAATATATAAATCATTCAAACTTACAATATAAATCAATAAATCTTACAAAATAAATTAGGCGATTGTATTTTTCTTTAAGTTTAGTTTACAACAGATTCAGAGTGGAAGATGCGATGTCCTTAGTTTGTATAAATAGTGTACTGTATATACAAAATAAATCATTTATGGCAAGATTGCGCATTCCTCTCTGTTTACCGTAGTAGAGCTACGGTAGCCCAGTTGGAAGAGTAACGAATTAGCAATCGGAGGGTTGCGAGTTCGAAACTTGGTCCAATCAAAGACCATCGTGTACGAGGGAGCTGGGGTACTTTAAATCTGTCGTGGCTTCAAATGTCCTCATGTTGGTGCGGAGAGGACGTTTCAAGAGTGGGGTGCCAGCTCAGGTGTTACTTCGTCATCTACCGTTGTTCAAAATTTCGAGGTGTTGTCCTCGGCTCTTTCCCTTCGGGATTGATCCCGGACTGTCTCCAATAACCCGTTGTGTTGCTGCAGTGTGACGTTAATTAACTACCTAACCTGTTCACCACAGTAATATCACTATATCGCTAGACCAGATCTGTTTCAACAAAGGCTATTTATTGACAGTCTTAATCAGTTTATTTAGAATATTGTATGAATTTACAATCTAATTGTTAAAACTTTCG
Organism: Meta bourneti; assembly: GCA_933210815.1. Classification (NCBI taxonomy): domain Eukaryota; kingdom Metazoa; phylum Arthropoda; class Arachnida; order Araneae; family Tetragnathidae; genus Meta; species Meta bourneti. The sequence continues at coordinate 63,195,951 of OW119926.1, forward strand.
AACAAACGTATTCATAAATCTGCAAAATATTTAGGAAAGGATTGGATTTTCCCTCAAACTTGCTCCTAAATGTTTAGTAATGGTATTAAATTATCTGTTAAAGTAATGTGCAAATTTTAAAATGTAGCTATTTTTAGAAATTCTTCAAAAAGTATTCATTAATTTGTTAAACTTTATGAAGCGTCACTCATTTTTACTATTTATATAAGAAACATTTAGTAAAAATTGCGTTCCTCGAACTGCTCGGAAAAATGCATGAACTTAATAATCTTTCCTTCTTAAATTCTTTTGAATAACAGTATATTTCAACTTCCTAAACGTTTTAAAGATGGAATTAATTTAATTATTATTTGAGTGTTAAAATTGTTTGTGGTATTAATTATTCTGTTAAAACTATCATTAGAGATTAGACTGATATATAACTTCAGATTTGTTTGACTGCATTTTTAAGATTTTGCAGACAAATAACCGAGTTCTTTCGTCTGCAAAGATGTTCCGAATTTAATTATTATCTAATTATTTTGAAATCGCACGGCAGTATTTATTTATCTACTAATATTTATTTGGGAATGAAATCAATAATGATTTGACAGTCTAAAATTTCTTAACTATTGTATTCCCTCGCTGATACTTGTAATGATGAAAATTTTCTCTTATCTCATCGTTACAAAATCCTAATGACGGTTTTCATCAATTTGTTGTGGTCAAACAGTTTGGTGATGCATTTTGCAAGATGCATTTAAACGAACTAATGAGATTTAACTTTTTTAATGTATCTTTTTCATGAAATTTAAAGTACAGCTGGAAATTAATGCTTTTGGACGAATAATTTCTTTATAACGTTCTTCTAGGTTATGGAACTTACTCGATATTAGTCGTTTATCGTTGGTAGTAAAAGAAAATGAAGTATAGAAAGATTGACAAAAAAAAAGAATAAAAGCATTTATTGTACTAAAATTAAACCCATAATACAAAAACTCCTCTTTATCAGTCTATTATTAAAAAATTAGTATTATTTCCCTTGATTTAACATAATTGTCACAAGAGTTGTAAATAGAACCTAAGCGAAATGAAAGGCTTTTTCTGTCAAGCTCAATGTAGGTGGCTGTAGTGATTCTGTGACAGAACATATTTCCTGTACGTATTCCGGACATGACATAACTTGGCTTGTTTTTGGATACGATTATCAAGTTATACATTATTTAGAATACGAACTTTATGTGAATACGAACAGTGGATAAAAAAGTTTCCGTACGGAAACGAAAACGGCGTATACATTATTATAATTTCTAAAGAAATCTCCCCAATGATTCAGAAACTGCACAAGAAACTGATTTCATACTAGAGAATGTGTTCGCAAGAAAAATTCCTTAATTTCCACAAATAAAAAGTAATTAATTAAAACTTTGATAAAAACATGCAAAATGTAAGGCAAGAAATATTTCCGTACGTTTTATGCAAATTGATTAGAACATACAGTCTAGCTGTTCCGCATTATATTATCATAACTATCGAATGAAAAAGAACTTCTATATAGTGTAAACAATAATTTTAAATGACTTTTATACCAGTGGATATCTTAAATGGGAATTCCGAAAGCTATTCGCATGTTGGTGATAAAGTTGAGAAATTGCGGCTTATTAATGAGGAAAGTATTGACGAAATCGCAAACAAATCTAAATCTACGGTAGAAATCATTGAAAGATATAATGAGGCAGAAACTGGTAAACAGGAAGCGATCCGATAGACCTCAGAAATTGAGGCATATACACGAGGAATATTCTGCGAAAGGTTCGCGATAATCCACGAATTATTGCACCATAACTTGCATCCTTGTTGAAAACTGGTTACAATCTTGATATATAACCTCAGACTAGGAAAAGTAATTAAAAAAGGTGGCTACAATGGGCATGTTGTACGTAAGAAGCCATTCATGAGCAAACTTAACAGAAGAAAATCGTGAATTTGCAATTCCATGGTTCAGATGGACAAGTTATGGCATGGAGAAAACCAAAACATCAAATGCAAGCAAAAAACTTATGTAAAACTGTAAAACACAGCGGAGAAAATGTAAAGGTATGGGGTTGCATGAGTTCTGGTGTGTATAATTTATGTTTTGTTGAAGGTAACAGGATAGCTATGTGTAACTAGACATTTTGAAACAAAATGTCCTTGCTAGAGCTACGAAACTGTCTCTGGGAAGACCATTTATCTTCCAACAGGACAACGATTCAAAACACACTGCAATGTTCTGTAAAGAATGATGCCTTTACCATACGTCGCAGCAACTTCACACACCACCCTTCACCTGATCTAAACCCCATGGAACATTTATGGAAAGAAATCTGTTGTGAACTGAAAAATTATACCAGCAGCATAGATAACCTGAAAAGTGCTATTCTGGACGTTAAGCTGATGTACTTCAACCGCTCCACTGAACAGTGACCGTTATCGTTAAGTATGGGGACAAACTGTTGCTGCTCCAGAAAATATCTCAATTACTAGCTACTCTTCCTGTATTATTTAACCATAGTAAACAAATCTTAGGAGCTCCATCACTCTGGTTTGGGTTTACCAAAATAGTCTAATTAAATTTTAACGTTATTTTTATATTTTTGTTTAAATTGGGTTTCACATTTAACTTACGTATCTAGTTTTTCATGTTTTTAAAAGCCTAGAGCCTTTAGAGTTTGGAATTTTTAATATTAGGAAAATTACAATTTTTTACAACTATATATACTATAAATACACATGATTTACACCATGTGAAACTTTTGTGCATTTGTAATGATACCATAATTAACAAAGGAGAAACAAATAATTCTTAGACAAAGATTTTATCACATAAGTACAGTTTGTTATCTATATACACTGCTGGCCACCGTAAATGCAACACCCTGAAGGAAGCATGCAAATAATATGAAATGTACAACATGCATTAGCGGAGGTGAGATATGCAAATGATTAGAATTTCAGCGCAGACGCACATCACGCGCGCCTGTGGCGCCACTTCAAAGCGCTATTTAAGGCTTGGAGATTTCGACGATTTCAAGTACGGCAATTGTGTTTTTCTTGTGGTTTTTTTCAAAAAAACGATCAATTATGCCTCGTAGAAAACAGCGATCATCTTTTGATCAAGTATCCGAGTTCGACAGAGGAAGGATAGTGGCCTACCGAGATTGTGGATTATCTTTCAGGGAAATCGGTAGTCGTGTTGGACGAAACCAAACAACTGTAATGCGGATATGTGATCGTTGGATGCAGGAGGGTACGACGGACCGACGTGTTCGATCGCATCCACCTCAGTGCACCACTTCACGTGATGACAGGCATATTGTGCGTATGGCAGTGACGGATCGCTCAGCCACATCACGAACCATAGCACAGCACATTCAGTCTGTACCGCATCATCCAGTGTCTGCGCGTACCATTCGACGCCGTTTACAGCAGAGTGGTCTGTCCGCAAGACGTCCATTGCTTCGTCTACCCTTGACGCAGAACCACAGACGTTTCCGCCGTCAATGGTGCGATGAAAGAAGGATGTGGACGGCAGAATGGAATGAAATTGTCTTTACTGATGAGTCACGCTTCTGTCTGCAACACCACGATGGTCGGATTCGAGTCTGGAGACATCGTGGAGAGAGGATGCTGAACAGCTGCGTTATGCACCGCCACACTGTTCCTGCACCGGGTATTATGGTATGGGGCGGTATTGGATATCACTCTCGCACTCCTCTAGTACGCATTGCCGGTACTGTAAACAGCCAGCGCTACATCTCCGAGGTGTTGGAGACAGTTGTACTTCCTTACCTTCAGGGCTTGCCCACAGCCATATTTCAACAGGATAATGCGCGACCACACGTGGCACGCATTGTCCAAGGGTTCTTCGTCAATCGCCAGATTGAATTGCTTCTCTGGCCAGCTCGCTCTCCGGATCTTTCGCCGATAGAAAACATGTGGTCCATGGTTGCTCAACGATTGACCCAGAATACATCCCCAGCTGCCACACCAGATCAACTTTGGCAACGTGTGGAAGCTGCTTGGTCTGCTGTACCCCAAGAATACATCCAAAGTCTCTTTGAATCAATGCCGAGGCGTGTGGCAACGGTGATCTCCACCAATGGCGGCTACTCTGGCTACTGATTTTGGCAGGAACCACACTTCACAGAAGTCTATAAATTTAATCATTTGATACTTGGTCAACATGTTATCTACAAAATAAATTTTGTTGTGATATCTCTTGTCTTTCTTGGTGTTGCAATTTGGGTGGCCAGCAGTGTATGTTCGTGTGTTCTGATTTTACATATGCACTCATAATTTTGCCAATACCTTCAGGTTTTGCGTAACGTCATCTATGGATGCCATTTGGTGCCATGGAAATTCTTTCTAGGAATGTGCGGATTTTTTGAAGTTTAGATTACCAAAAGTGTTTTAGTTCTGTTTGTGATAGTTTTTTACCTTGTTAGTATTTAAAACTAAAAAGTAAGCACAACTCTTTGGTTCCAGGTTAAAAGTCTAGAATCTCCTCTATGGAGAATCAAAATTAAACAGACAATCCAAGATTACCGAAGTTATTCAAAAATTTCCTCTGTTAAATGTTTTTTTGAATTATTCAATATTAGAGATGGTGGCATACGATCCTGTGATCAACAAAGAGAATAGACGGTAACGTATTCTTTTATCCAAAGTTAGCTTAATTATTGTTATTCCTTATAATATAAAAAATTCCTGTCAATACATTATCACACTAACAATGTGGAAAGATCTATAAAAACGAAGATTCTCTGAGAAGATTCAAAATGAAAAGTGGAATATTTGATGATTTAAAAGAGTTCTATTCTTTATCAACTGAGGGTAAACAAATTATTGTGTTTCCTTTGCTGGAGGCCGATGGCGCAGCTTGTCCTAATCTCTGACCTTCGTCAGAAAATGCAAACGACCAGCCAATCAACCTTCCAGAGAGTAGAGAGAAATGTACTATCAACACCTGAAACTTTGGTCTAATTGATTACTACTAACTTTTGAAAAGTTTAATGTCCTGAAGAAAGCACTTATGTATCGTTGAATAAAGCCTCTCCCTTCACTGTACATTAAGCTAGGATTTAGGATAACTTTTTAAAGCAATGGATATATGTATATTGTTTGCACTCTTACCTTAAGTTCGTACTGTACAATTAATTGCTTGCATAAAGTAGAGTCCCTGGCTAGTTGCTTCCTGTTTACTCTGTCTGGAGTTCAGTTATTTTGGAGCCATACTGCCGAAGATAGGGTAGGAAGGCATGTAGTTTAATTTACGTTTCACTGGGGCAACACACTGGACTAATTGTGACGGTTCGGGATCAATCCTAAAAGTAAAGATACGAACACAACACTGAGTAATTTTGAACTATGATTAGAATTAAGATCAGGTCAACATCTGATCAGACGAGGTCAACATTTGACTAGTACCCCACTCTGCAAACGTTCACACCACGTCAACGTGAGGACATTTTAGGCACGACAGATTTAAGTGCACCAGCACAACGGTTGGTTGAGGTTTTGTGGGGCAAGGGTCATGTTTGGCCGTGCTGCACCAGACTAAAGGCATGCAATATGAAGTAATGGACATTGGCACAAGAAAAGTTTTACTAACACAAAAGAGAGAAATACAACTAGGGGGAATCGAACTTGAGCAGCCTATAACTAGCAGGTTGCTAGCCCAGTGGGCATACCCACTGAGCATGACACCCCCTCCTACACAACGGTCTTTGGTTGGATAGAGTTTCGAACACGCAATCCTCCGGTTGCAAATCCGTAACTATACTAACTGGGATAGAAATTCCCGAAGAGGAAGTGTGTTGTGTACTAATCTACCTCAGTAATTTGAGAATGAAATTGTGTCCACAGTCTACTGTGTGCAAGCATTTTCCCTCAGTTATCGATGGGACCCAAATTCATTTTTGGCCTATGTCGCAGAATAGATTACCAGGACATTGGGTTATGTGAGTGAGCTTATTCTGAGTTTTGAGTTGTGAATTACGTGACGTTTTGAAACATTTTCTGTCAAAATATTTAAAGGTGCAAAAAGAGAGTATCTTCGACGTGTTCTCATAGGCTTAGGTGATGAAACTAATGGTAAAATCAATCACTGTACTAGAACTCACAAATAAGATTAAAGACAATGAGGAATACGTTAGAGATCTTGAGAATGTTAAAGCTTTGTTAATTCATAGAAAAAATAGTCATAGAAAAAGGCGGATGAAGTAAAACAAATTAAGTCAGAAAGAATCAAGGTGGATAAAGCCAAATCAGAATTTGAGATTACCCTCATTCAAGGTATAGCATAAACTGTTCATGCTATTGAAATACATGTGAATGTGATTTCCTAATTCCTTAGTGTGTATGTGAAAAGAATCTTACCTTACAATTAAAGTCCCATAAAATTCTTTAAAACTTAGCTTCCAAGATAATTATTTACATAAGTGATGGCAAATTACATAAATAATTATTCGTATAAAAGATACAGTATTGAGAGAATTGGAGACAACTCGTCTTTTTTGGAGAATTTACGGTGACAAACCGCAAAACAAATAAAAACCATGAGCAATTCTCCTCTTTATTAAACTGCTAGCTGAGATTATTATCTAAAATTAAGAAATGTAACAAATTTTGTGTTTTAAAATCTATTTATAGTTTCCGATAAATGGTATCAAGCATTTGATAAAGAGACCATTTCTCCTATAAGTGAGAGGCAAAGTGATAGTTGGTTTACGTCTTTACAGTTGAGAAAAAATTTGACATATTTCACATCTCGTGGGAAATCCCTGATGGAGAATTCAAATATTTATTGAATTCCTCATTCAATAAATATATGTAAAGTAATCCCATCTGATTTTCAAAGTTCAAAATACTAGTATCTTTTGTTTAGTGAAGGCCTCCGATTATAAAAGTACATTACGTATCTGAACTCAACTGTAAGAGATATAGAGTAAGAAATAGTAATATAATATTTATTTGTCTTTCATTTTGCCAATGTTATGTATTGTAAACATAAATACTCATGATCTAAGTGCAAAACAAGGCACCACGAGACCTTGCCCCAGAGCAACTATAAGAGTAAAGATGAATACGAGAAAGAAACATCTGTAAAAGTAAACATTCCTCTCACAAATCGAATAGAAACGGGAAAAGCATTTGGTCATTCCGTTCCTTCCCCATTAGCCACGGAGTTCACCGGAGAAAGTAGTGGTCATAACTTATTCCTGGTTACGAGTTATATAACAAACAAGATGAATACGGGTTCGTTGGGTAAAGTTACATGTTTCTTGAGGGATGAGCTGAGAATTGAACACAAGTTATTTGGTCCAATGATATTATATCCAAAGCCAAGATCCTTTTTCCAAAACTAGTTACTGAGAATAGGATGGAGTGATCCTCTACCCATGAAAGAATCAAATGAGTGGGCAGAAATATGTTGAATCTACAGTCTAAAAATGACATAGAAGTTGAAAATTTTATCTTTTTTCAACACGCGACTGGGAAAGAGCTACATGGATTTGCTGACAAATCAGAATCTGTGTATGGATTATTGTAAAACCCGTACTGTGGTGAGCTTGCAGTAAAACTGATTACCAGTAAATCTAGACTTGTCCCATTAGACGAACCACTATTCTGTGGTGTTAGAACTGTGCGCTGCTGTCTAGTTGAAAAAGCTTATATATCGAGAAAAGGTTCTTTTACGCCTGATATATCCGAGATCTACTCTTTATGATACGGTTTTTGTAGATTTCTTCAGGACTCCTTCCAGTTTGTAGGGAACCGAGTGGCTACGATACTGCAACTGCAACTGAGCAGCAATGATGACTCTTTTCAATGGAGAACAATCATGTTGATCTCATTTTCAGAGGAACAGAACCAAAGAAATTTCTTCAAAGTGAACTTAGGTGGAAAGGTCCTACGTTCTTGACCAGTGTTGAATATTTTAAGAGAGACATCTCCACACTAGTGATAAAAGGGGAGTTTAAATGGTAATTTAATGATAATACCAACGATTCTCTCTAAGGACTATCAATTTATTCTTAATGTGATATTAAAATCGTTTATTCATGATTTAGTCTTCGTAATAAGTGCAACAAGATTATTCGTGTTTTGACTTTTACTTTTATATTCCACAGAAATTGCAGAAGTGACAAGAAAAGCAGGCTTTTGGATCTAGAGGGAGATCAAAGCGACTGAACTCACCCTGATAAAATTGGTTCTATTTCTGGAGTTCAAGAGAGAAAATATTTACAAGAAAATGAAATTTTTTGTTTTGACAGCCATATAAGATATCTTAAACAGTTTATTGACAAAGATGGAATTATGAAAGTTTGAAGACTTACTAGCAGTGGTATAAATTATAATAAAAAATTTCCTATGATTTTACCCACCGAACTAAAGTTGACTTATTTAATTATTGAGTATTGCCATATGCGAAATATTTACACTTAGGGCTTCTAGTTTTATTATTTCATGTTAGGCAAGTGTTTTGATCAATAAATGCTCGTAATATGTGCAGAAAAATAGTTCATGATTGTATATTTATTTATAGTTTAAACTTTTATCAGGACGTTGGATTCTGTTAGTGAGCTTATTCTTATACATTGAAGATCTGAGTTATAAAGTAGGAACATTTGTTGTTAAAATGTTAAAAGATGCAAAAAGAGAGCACCTGCGGCTTGTTGACATAGGCATAGGATTAAGTGATGAAATTAATGATGAAACGAACATGTAACAGAAATCACCAATAAGAATGAAAATAGTAAGTATGTAAGAGATCCTGAGTGGTAAACCCTTTGTTAATTTGATTATAGAAAAACATACAAATGAACTAAAATAAATTGAACTAGAAAATATCAAGTTGGATGGAGGCAAAGCAGAATTGTAGCTTGCATGCACTCAAACTGAAACCAAAACTTGATGGAACCTTTACAGATATAGACTAGGATTCATATATCAGAGAAACAAATTTCTTATAAGTCATGGCAACATCAAAGAAGCTAAGACCTCAAATTAGGGAATTTTTATGAATGAGAAATTCGATCAGCAGTTGAATCCAGTTGAAAAAACTGAATGACAGAAACTTTCAAGCATTTGTAAGAGTGATAATAGCCTAAGCAAGTCTAATACAAAGCACTATCATAAAGTATTGAATGATCTTTAAAGTTCAAAGTCATGAGATGGAATAACTCATAAAACTTCACTTTTGCTTCCCTTCTATATTTCCTCTTTCTCTATATAGGAGTATTTAAATATGAGCATGGTGAAATTTACGAGAAATATTCTAAGAAATATCAAGGTTATTGAAGATTCAATATATCTGTTGACGTCTACCCAAGACCCTTAAGATAGTTGGGTTTTTATAGCTCGATTTGGCGAATATGCGCCAAACAACGTCAAGTAAATGGACATACACACAACGAAAGTTTTGCTGACACAGGTGACATAAATGAACCCAAGGTGGAATCGAACCTGCTCCACAACTCGTAGGTTGTTATTGCGCTGGGGACTCCAATCGTGGCCAAAGATAGCAACCGGAGTAGCCTTGCATCCAGGTCCTCCGTATAGCGCATGCGCCACTGCAGAGGTTGTCGAGCGTTCATTGAAGGCTTTTACTTTTGACGTCTGAAGTCGGTAAACATGTTGACAGCGCCTTCTACCAAACAGTGGAAGTTTAAGCTACTCGAGCCGTTTATATCTGCCTCTTTATTAAAGCCTCGGAGAGGGAAAAAGAGCAGATGGCAATGACACTTACGGTGTGGGAAAGTTCACCGTCAACAAAGGCGGAAGTTTCCGGGATGAATTGCTTGTTATGGGGAACTTTAATCCTTGCAGCCGCTAATGAAAGGGGAAATTTAAACGATGCTTGGACATATAAACATGCAGCGTAGAGTTGTGATACTGACGTGAAAGATATGACTAAAATTCGTTAATATTTTACTCTGCTCTTAACGATATTCATAGGTAGGTTAGGGCGGAATTTATGCACTACAATATGACTGGTTTGAATTACGTTGGATTGTAAGAAAAAGTGAAAAATTTACAAAAGTTGCCGATACTTTAAAAAAAATTTAACATATGTGCCAATACTTAAAAAAATTTTGACATTTTTAATAATACTGAAGAAATATTTTTTAGATATATGCGTGCATTGAAAGTGGTTTATGTTCCTCAGATTGGTTTGGTTGTTTTTATGATGCAGGAGACACATTTCACCAAGATGCATCAATCACAAAACAGACAAATTTCGTGATAAATTACAGAATTGCGATACTGACATGACATATATGATTAAAATTCGTTCATATTTTATGCCGTCTTAAAGATATTTGTACGATAGCGTACTAAATTCTTCCTAATGTGAATAGTTTGATTTACATCAGATTGTAAGAAGATTGAGAAATTCATAAAAGAAATGTGCACGTAATTTAAAAAGAAGATATTTTTGTTAGGGAATTCTATTACTGAAAATTGTTTATATTTACATATCGCTACCTAGATTGGTTTGCTTGGGTTTTAAGATGCAAGGGCTACGTTTGACCAAGTTCTCCGAACACAAGACAGAAAAGTTTAAAGATAATTAAGAATACTAACTAATGTAATTCAATAAATTATGATTTCAAATTGAAATTAGTCAAAGTATAGTCAAAATGAAATTTATAAAATGGATGTCAGTGATAAATATAAAAATAATTTTCTGCTATAAGCTAAATCAGATGATCTTTTAAGGTTGGATCATTCCAAATCGCATTTGTCTGCAGATGTTGTAACTGGACATTCAGTCAAAATGCATTCTAACAGTAAAGTTACTACTACAATGTACTAAAGTTACTAAATTGAGTACAATGAAGTAGTTCTCCCAGTGATTAATGTCTATGCATGAAATTCGTATAACGTATGCGAAAGCTTGTCAATTGTACCTGATTTCTTTCTACTTAATTTTGTATTTCCGAGAATCAAGTACTTGATGTTTGGATGTCATGTAGTTTGTTCTGCACTTCTTAACTCCAGGTAGATTCTCCGAGTGATAAGTGTATTATGAAATAAGTATGTGTGCCAATGCTCGTCAATTGTACCTGATTTTTTTCTACTTAATGGCCAAACCAGTACTTGATGTTTGGATGTCATGTAGCTTATTCTACACATCTTAATTCCAGGAACCTAGGAATTGCATTCCATGCAGAACACTGTTACAACTCTAGAAATAGAACATTTTCAGGAGAGGAAACCCAAATTCTATTTATATAGCATTAGATGTTAAAGGTAGCTTTCGCAATTTAGGATTGCGATATTTGAGTATAATAGATTTGTTTTCCAGCATAGATATTTCTGGTATGTGTTTAGAAGGATTAATTTAGATTTCGTATTTTTATATCTGTGACAAAGTTCCATGGGCTATATTTGAAGAAATTACTGAACGCCACAAACCAATACTTAATTCACTTACCTTTATTAAACACTTCTAAATTAAAACGAACATATTAGTAAAACAATTAACAAGTAAAAATAAAACTAACCATCACATTGCAGGAGTTTATCATGAGAACCCGCCTATAGCGGTTCATCACTTCAAAACATAACTTACATAATACAACAATACGTAACTTACTTACATAACGTAACTTACATAATACAACAATATAACTGGCCACATCCAAAAACTGCTGACATAAATACTATACGAATTACAGGAATGCAGAATAGTAGAGGAACGTCATTTACAGTTTCAACAATATGAAATGTAGATGTAATATTGAGTTGAAGATTGAAGAAGGAAAATATAGTTTTATACTATTGTTCTTAAACAAACTGCTGTACTAGTATTTTTTAAGTTTTCAGAATTCCTTAATAGAAATAATCAATGTTAAGATAATTTTGAACAGATCTGTTGAAATTTTGTCTTCTGTTAACTACTTGTCAAGTATGTACTACACTTACATTTGACCTTGCATGTGTATGTTAAATTATCTTAGAGTTATGTAAGTATTATTCAGTACCGCAATAGGAAGTTCTATTTGATTGGCTACTAATGAGATGTGGCCTTGACGAATGAATGTTTTCTAGAATTTTTCTGCCTATGGATGCGTCTGTTTAGCTGTTAAATGAATAATTTTACGGCAAAGTAGGTAGTAATAGGTAGCAGATAAAAAAGACTGGTAGTTTTTAACGTTGACGATCTGAAGGGTGACATAGGTTGTAGGGTAGCAATAGTAAGCTTCTTCGGACGTCGTAGGATCAAATATTAAGAAGAATCTATAGAAAAGACAATATGAAAAAAATAAAGACAAACAAGACTAATAGATTCGTATATTGTTTTCATAAGAATATTTGTATCGAATTGTTTATTTTACTATGCAATAAAATTGTTAAATAATTAAGTTGGTGTATGCAACTTGCATGATAGCAAATTGTGTCTGGACCACAACATTCAATTTCTTTGTTCTCGTTTCATATTTTAGACGCTTTTGTGTTGGGATAAATGCTATTAGTATGTCGAAGAACTTAAGGTATTTACATTTATACTAAAATATGAGAAATGTCATATTCACATTCATTTATTAGTAATGTTCATGCCATAATTCAATAAAATCTATGGTACACAAAGAAACTTCAAATATATAAAACTCAATGTAATTTTTTTCTACAGGTGTTGCATAGAGGAGTTGGGTATTTGGTATCCAATCATCATACTAGTATTTGATTTATTTCTTATGACTTTCTGCAATCTTAAAAAAAATGCAACTTTGTGTTTCTCAAGTAAATTTAACAGTTAATTGTGATTTGAACTATTGAGATATTCTTCGAAAAAATTATGATTTATGTTTCACTCGAAGTTTGTTTTGTCTCATAGAAAAGTTAACTTCCTCTCCTTTTGTTTGGCTTAATATTTACATCGTGCTTGTATAATACGTTTTTATCTTGGTCAATATATTTTTATTGATTAATCTTGATTTTTATTTCCGTGTTTATATTTTAAATATTGGTTTTACGATGAACAATTTACGCACTTTTAGGCTTTATGTTACATAAATACAGTCATTCTGTATTTATGAAACGCAACTTTACGCATGGTAACTTTGTCTACAAGGCATACTAATAGTATGATATTTTAAGCGGATTCACACAAAGTTGATTGATCTCTTGCTTTTTAAATGACCGTGAATCATTGTTAGCTTATATCCCAAGCTTCCTGTCAGTAGTAGACAAGCAATATATTCGTTTATTTCTTTTTATGTGTAGCCTTCTTTTTACTAAATTTTTGAGCTTTTAGTTTAAAGGATTTTCAATTTAATGTAATGCCTAGAAAATCTTTAGTAAAAAAGCTGTTTCATGTATTTAAAAAGTATTTTTTAATGAAAAATTTTTCATTTTGGATAATACATTTGCTTCTAAATGACATACAAGTCATATATAATCACACTCTGAAATCTTCCATAGGAATAATAATTTGGGTGGTGACATTGGTCCACCCAAATTCTTTAATGCTTTACCAAAAATAAATTTTAATACTACAAAAATATGTAACATAACAGTTTGACAACTGTGTACCTTCATTAGAGTTCGAATATTTAACTTAAATTTATGATTTTCAAAGTAAATCAGAATCAGTAATATGTATCACTAAGGTCTCACATTATCATTAAATCGTTGAAACTGTAATGGAAAATTTATTTTATGCAAATTTTTACCCCACAGGATTATTGGAATTTAGTAGAGTAAAGTAAATTAATAAATTATTCAAACTTAGCATTAATATTTAATAAATTCTATAAAAATTAAAGAGTGGAAGAAAATTGTACTCACAGCGTGGAGTTAACATATTTTTGTGTAAAAGACAAAATTTTATTTTCCAGAGCCATGTCTTATTACATTATACTATGTTCCATGTCTTATACATTATACCAGTGCCATGTCTTATTATATTACTCTACACTTTAAACTGGAAATTAAGTTATATGAATTTATATAATTCGATAAGATCGAGAAATCTCTGGAAGTGTGCCAAAGTTACCTCGAATGACAGTAAGGAAAATATCAAAATATTGCTTTAAGTTAAATATTTTCGGACACATTCTGAACCAGAGCGATCTGCTTTGCTGCTTATACAGAAAACGATAGGATAAAACTATTTTACAGATAACAGTAACTTTCTCCTTATACCCTTTGTCATGAATAATCTTATACCTTCTGCATTAAGTGGAAAAATTTACATTTGAATAATTTCCCTTGGTGAAATCTTCAAACTATCACTATATAGTCAATTATGAAATTGTCTTTGAGATGTTCCTGGCAATATAGGGATAAGTCACAGAAATATGTTCCGCTTTGAAAACAAATTAAACACAAAATACTGAGGAGGATGAAAAGAATTTCTGATTCTTTAAATGAGCGCTTAATACTTCAAAGTTTAAGATAAGATAACATTTTTAATAGAGGATAAACTATTATAGGTTTGAAATATTTTAAAACTTGAAAAATTTATTTATCACCATGTTGATAAAACACGAGGATATAAAAGTAAAAAGCGTACATTTACATCGATATATGGGCAATTACGAAAATAAACAACATATTTTTTCTTGCACTTTAACGACGTTATTTTTTCCTTCCAAATAAAATTTTCGTTCCAAAATAAATCGACAAGATGCTATTTTGGTAGTACTTTCCTCCTCGGAACACATAAAACTGAAAATTATCTCTTCCTTCCTCTCTAATTTTCAGATTTTGATGTTTGTAGTATTTTTTCCCCATTACTCTGGAATGTACTCCACAAGAAGCGACAGAATTTTATTTCTCTGAGAGCGCAAGTAAAAGGAATATGCATTCTGAACACGTGAGTGGCATTAAATGACATCACGTATCCAAAAAGAAGAACATAGTACATCATTCTAGAGAAAACAATGGTTCAATGAAACTTCAAGAGAGGAATTGAGTTTGAAAAGTGGATTATCATTACGTAGCCCTTAATATATAAGTAAATTGAACAATTAAACTCATAAGAAATATAGCATTCACTGGAATTATTGAAATACGTACATAAAATAACTATAGTACTGCTATCGGAGAAATCAACTTTCTTTGCATAAAACGAATAAAAACATGTATGGGGGGAAAATATTAAAAAATTTCTCTAAACGTAATTAAAAATACTTTTTGAAATCCGACAAATTAGTAGTATGAATATCTCAAACAATTGCACCGCTTTTTGTGCCTTTCAGCTAAATAATAGCAGTTGGACTGTGGGAAAAAACAAAGAATCTCATACAAACAAAACAAGGGAGCGAACTTCAGGTCACTCTCTTCTGACTTTCTTCTCGGCTTAGTAGCTGAGTGGTAAACTCCGTGGTCAACAGGCTCTGGTTTTGAATCCTGGTCTGTGCATGGATGATAGTTGTGATTCGAAATCCACTTTATATAAGCTTCAAGTCCCAGTCTAATTTGCCCTTGTATAGCAAAATAGAACCCATCAACCTTCTAATGAAATAGACGGAGTATGTGTGCGCAGCTTCGTACTATTTCTTCTTGTCGCTTGGTTTGAAGATCTATTGCTTGATTGTGAAAAAAAGCATGAATTCTAATGTGGGACAAATTATTGATTGGTTAATGTGATTATTCAGTGTGATTAAAAATACTAGTCTGCGCTTCGATAACCAACTGGCTGATTCCTACGCCCACGTGACTTACCCTTCTGAGATCTAACGATAGCGACTCCGCCCACATGCTCTGTCTATTTCATTTGAAGGTCGTTGGATAAACCAAACAAATCTACGCTATTATCAGAGTGTAATTTATCTCTGGAGCCTCAGCGCCCTCTTATAATTCACACAAATTTTGAACAACGATCCAATGCTTTAATGAAAATTTTGAAATAAATGTTTAATGATTGTAAAATTTGTATAGCCAATGTAAAATTTACTTTCTTGCTAATAAAAATATTTTGCTATTTAAAAGGTAGACTGACGGTAAAATGCTATTCTAAAAGAAACAACCAATGTGGTTTAATATGTGTAATACTTTTTTCATGGTAAAATAAGATTTAAAGTTTTTTATTAATATAACGTGGCGCCATCTCGTATTGAAAGAATAAATATATCTGTGGCTAGGTGTGGAAACCATTGAAAGCAATCTTCGAATTCGAAAGTATTCAATACCATTTGACAACCAAAAATTTCGATATTTACTACTGCTTAAGAGAACGTTCTTTGAGATTTTGATGGATTTGTTAGATATGCAAGTTGCTAGACATTGTAAGCGATGTAATCTGCAACTTATTTAGTAAAAAATGTTAAAAGTCGTTTTATTAAAAAGGTTAAAGGAAAGTTTTGTTATCTCTGATCAGCTGTAAATTTTAAATGTGAGTAATAAACATAACAATTTAATTCACATTTTTAAATCTCGCCTTAGTAGACCGATTACGTGACAATACAAATTGGCAAAAATGCGTCGCTACATCTAAATTCTACACCAGAGAAAATTCTTTTAAAGACATACCAAATATTCATATATTCTTTGAAAACGCTTTCTAGCAGTCTATATGTATTTTCACGAAAGCTGTAAGATAAGTTTTAGGAAGCCTTACTAATATGGCGTTTAATCATTTCGAACCCAATGAAGTATTTTTGGGATACTATATTAATCAGTATATTTATATTGCCTTGAATTGAAATACGACTAAAAGCATCAAAGGTTTATTAGTTCTTCAAGATATGAGGAAAATAATACATTTCAATAGTTGTCGTTATCAAGGTAAATTGGCCAAACCGATACGAAAATTACATGTATTTAGAATGAAACACTTAACAGAGAATTGAAACACTTAACAGAGAATTTTATTTTCCCTTGATATTATTCTTATTTGTTATGTATTTAAGATATGCTTCTCTACATTTTTTATTTCATAGAAGGAGGGGAACTTATTATTACTGCGAATAATAATGTTTAAGATATTTTCAGTATATTTCAATAATGATAGATGGCGGCACAAACAATGTAGTAATTGAAAATGGGAAAATTAGATTATATCAGGAAACTTTATGATTGAAATATTTGGAAAACGGAAGAAACAATGCAGTAATTGAAAATGCGAAAATTAGATTATTCAGTAAATTTTATAATTAAAATATTTGGAAATGTGTATGTACCTAAGTTTATATTCAGTTTTCCTAATCAATAACACAAATGATACAAATAGTAATTTGAACCATTTGTGTATCGTATTTAAGTATTCAAAATCAATCAAAATCTTAGTGAGGCTTTTCAATTGATAAGAATAAAGCTTAACTCAATTCGCTAATAGAATGGCAGTCGTTTAGCGACTAAACAAGTCAAGTTTACAATAATATAAATTATTGGTAAGATCATTTAATGGGAAAGATTACATAAACTACAACCACGATCTAAAAATGTAAGGAAAATTCGGGCAATGGATTATGAATTGAAGCATTGCACAAAAGAAAAAATATTAAACGTTAGATTTTTAAACTTTGCTATTTGTAAATTTGAATTGAAAATTAAGAAACATTATCAACCGTTAATTTTCTATTGTTACAATTATTTTAATTTTTTTGTTAATTGTCTGCAAAGCTTGAATACTTTACAAAGAACAGTTGATTTAAAGAAACTCAAGAAAACATTTGTGTATGATTTTTTACTTACTTTTCTATTTATACTGAAGTGAAGTTCAAATGTTTGCTTTATTTCTCTTTAACATGCAAATGTAATAATAAATAGGATTTAAATGCAGTGAAAATGATCAAAATAAGTTTTTTAAAGAAATTACTTTATGACAATTTTGATGCAAAATCTCTAATACAATTTTAGTCGCTTAGCTGTCAAACGTAGATTTCTTTAATAAAATAAATGAAAAGAATTGATGTTTTAAAATTTTCATTAAGGGAAATAAATAACTTGGAAATAATGACAAAAAATATTTATTTATCTCATGGACTTCTTGAATGGAATTCTTGTTTCAATGATTAAATAAGCGCATGAAACAGTTTTCTCCTTCCCAATTAGAACAATTCCTCCCTGGGTGTATTTCTCTCTTCTGTGTCAGTAAAACTTTCATTGTGTTTGTCTATTATTTGATATTGTATGTCTTGTGTCTGGCGCAGCATGGCCATATAGGACCCTTGCGCGATAAAACCCCCAAAACAATCAACCCATTTAGAACAGCATGTAATAAATGGGATTAAATTAAATAGTTTAATGGATTGAAGATTAAAAAGATTTAACACAAGCGTTTCCATCTATTAATTTCCCAAACTAGCCTGAGTTCTGCCATTGCAGCTGTATCCTAGAAACTCTTCACTGAAAAATTTCTGTCACTATTATTTTACTGATTTCTTTCGTTGTAATCAAATTTTAATTTGGTGCTTTGAAAACTTATTGTGATTTGTTAATTTATAGTGAATGTAAGAAAAATTTCGTTGATGTTTCTCCTTGTCGCTTATGCTTGTTTTCAATTCAGTAGTACGAAACTGCAGATTCTATAATAATTTTGTATTTTCATCAGTTCGTAGATCCTGAAAATTTGTAGTATTTTCTAACATGGTGTTATATGTTTATTGTGGAATATTATCGCATAACTGTTATATATTTCCCACTTTTTCCACCGTTTTATGTAAGTTAGAGTTTTCCATTTTTAAATCTCATGCTGTGTTGCAGGTGAAAACACTGAAATAAGCGTAAAAAAGCAACAAACGGTTAAATATTGGAATAAATATATATTTAATAGTTTCGTTGGTGACGTCAATAAATTTCAACATGGCAAATTTTACTCTTTGTGCTAGGGTCTTCTGTTCCTTTATCTCACATTTAACACTATTTTAAATATGTTCTTTTTGTAATTGTATAGTTCTTATCACCAAACAACTTGAAACATACATTTTTAGGAATTCGTAGTTCTTACTTTGTCTTAATTCCAAGGGAAGCAACCAAAAGCTCCTGAATACCAGTTTTTATTCTTCATTTCAAAGTTGTTCTCTATCCCAGTCATCCATATTGGATATGTTTTGAAATTATTCGAAGAAATATTCAACCTTATGAAATTTCTGATCAAATTTTGAAGAAGTTGCTCTAAACCTGAAAAATTCGTTTCATTTTTGACATGGAAATTTTTGTCTCAATATTTTGTTTTGGAGCCATCTTAGATTTATTTAAACACTAATAAATTTTTCTGGATATAAATGAAAGTAGCGTTGATACTATACAAGAACTTAATATTCAGGAACTCCTGAAATCTTTGCACGCACAGTGAAAATCTAAACAGGAATGGTTTTACACTATTTGTTAGTATGTGTCCAAGCGAAATTTGTTTAATGGTTTTATAAATAATTGTTTTTGTGAAAAATAAATACTTTTGATAATGTTTGACCCACCTAGATTCTCTACAATTTATACATACACACAACTGGGAAGTATAGTTGTAGTACATCAGCAAAAACAGCAACCATCCAAGATTAAGAACTTTATTTACTCTATAATCAATTGATTCAAATGTTCCAACAGCAAAATTCAACAATCTACATTTTTTGTCAGTAAATTAAGATTCTCAGCATACCAGTGATATAATATTTTGATTATCTTTTCGCAAAATTTTCGTAAAATTTATAATTGTTTAGCCCAACATTTACCATTTACCATATTCCATTTACTTTGTTTTGCAGACACTTAGAGTGCCGTCAAAGTACAATTTTCAGGAAGCTTTAATATGATGCGATACATAAAACAAACGATACATTACGTATTCATTTATTTGTTTGCGACATGAT
Organism: Meta bourneti; assembly: GCA_933210815.1. Classification (NCBI taxonomy): domain Eukaryota; kingdom Metazoa; phylum Arthropoda; class Arachnida; order Araneae; family Tetragnathidae; genus Meta; species Meta bourneti. The sequence goes on from OW119926.1 coordinate 63,215,741, forward strand.
TTAAAATACACTTATTACTCTACGGTTTGCAGAACTTTAAGACACCATTAGATTCATAGAATGTAAAAAAATAGAAGCGTGTAGAAAAGTAAGTTAAGTTATCAGCATAAAATTTATTAGCTATTTTAAGATATTTTAGACTAAAGAAAAGGAGTTGAAGTGCTTTCCAAAACTAAAAAATATTTATCTCTACGTAGATTTTCTGTTATTTCCATGGGGATAGAAATACGATAGGGAAATTCCAACAAACTTATATTCTGTTTTTAGAATAAATGTCATACATGGTAACGTAGAACTAAAAGCAAAGACAATTTTAAAGTCTAAAAACCCTTGAGAAAACAACGGAACCTAGAAGTAAATCAGTCCTTTTTGTAAATAAAATATTTGGTAACTTTCTATTTGTTGGATAAAATTTTTTCGTAGCTTATGATTGTAAAACATGACAAAATTTTGATTTATATAGCTGATTTACATCTTATAATATCTTTTCGTTACAAACATAAAAAGTGCAAGTTGAACTGAAAAAATATCTGGGATTGAAATGAGGTAGGTAGCTAGTTGGATTAACATCACACTGAGGCAACACAACGAGCTATTGGTGACATTTCGGGATCAATCCCGAAAGGAAATATCCAAGAACAACTCGTAATTTTGAACTACTGTTAGATGACGAGGTCAAAACCTGAACTGGCACCATACTCTCCAAACTTCTACTCCACGCCAACATGAGTGACCATAATGAAATATTGAAGTAATTAAAATTAGTGCAATCCTTCTACTTCAAAAAGCTTTACGAAATTTTTTAATTTGTTTCTTACAACAATTTTCATTTATGTCATTAAACCTGAAAGTTGGTATTTTCACTATTTGTTGGTTTTTCTCAAACTACATTCTGAGGAACGTGATCAATTTTTAAGTTATGTGAAAAGAAATTAATAAAATATTTTATTATCAGTAAAAATATTTCTAGATTAATTTTGAAGTTATATTTTCAACTTCCATATCACACCAAACTTTTAAAATAAAATAATAATTACAAAATAAACTTTAAATAATAATGAATTTTACATAAAATTGATAGCTATCACAATAATTTTAAGACAGTGGTATATTCGACTTTTAAAACATAAATATGGAAAATTTGAAGGAACAAATAGCCAAACCAAGAGAAGTAGTTTAGGGTGAGAATACATTTTTAACGTTTAAGGCAGAAAGTACAGATTTTATTTTGAAAGCATAACTCAATATCGATTAAACTCGTGAATTTGAATGCGAGGCGTATGGCCCACGAAGGGGAGGATTGAATATCTATCAGAAGTGAGCAAGAAGTATCGAAAACTATACGAAATGCAAAGTGATATGTCTGAAAATTATTTTCAAAGAAGGAAATCTGTGGCTCTGTGAGACAAATTACCCAAATTAACAGCATTGCAAAGAGTGCTATGATTACCATTCGCATTTTCAGATGTAGTTTAATGTGATTTAGTGCTGTAAGTTGTAACAGAGTGTAGTAGCAACTGAAGTTCACCAAAAAGTATTCATAGTTCAGATTCGTTGCACTGTCATATAAACTCTGTATCGTAAGTTAACTCCTGTAAGTAGTGGCTTTACCACAGTATTCTCCCCAAGAATTTAGTATAGGAAGAATACAATAGATGGTACCACAAGTGGACTAACTGCCAAATGCATGAAATCTTGAGAGCTGTATTAAAATCGCGGGCATACTATGTGTGATCGTGCAATTGATAATTGCAAACTTTTGCTTGTCCTGCCTTGCAATCGAGTGGAATAAGTGTGAAGGACAGGTTGAGTGGTAACAAATAATGAAGCCGATATAACAATAGGAACAGTGTCTGTTATTACAGGGATTCAGAATAGTTTTTGGAAAAAGATTACATCACATTGGCAATCTAGCCGATCAAGTGGACCATCCACCTTAGAGTCTGTCGATCGTGGTGAGGACTATATGGAATTTATCGGAAACGTCATCTGGTTAGTTTAAAAGAACGTGTTCTAGTATTCGTCTACTGCTGGAAAAGACAGTGCAACTTCGATCTACTAGAAATATTAGAGATTCATTGAACTGTTATATTGTGAATTAATTTTTGGACTGGTAGCTAAGTTCAAAGTGTAGCTATAGAAGTAAGAAACCAGCTGAATATCATAAGACGAGGGGACTTGATCTAGCTGAAGTGGGGCCTGGAATCAAACCATTTGATGTAAACGCCTGCTTTACGGTTTTGCTAGCTTGAAATAATCAAACCTTACGGATTCTATTTTGAACCTGAGTCAAGGCTGCTAGATCTAAGACGAATTTGATGTACTTTATCCTATTCCTGTACAAATTCTAAGGGGTACTATTTATAAAATTACGTGTTTTTGTTCATTTACAAATGGCAGTATACCTTTCGCTCACCGTATTTGCTTTTATGTTAATGGGGATCACTAAATGCTTTTGAAGTATCGATCAAAACATTGTAGAATTTTGGTCTAAACCTTATCACCAATTCTTCTAAAATACGCCATAGGTCTTCTAAGCTATTATAAATCATGAGGATTAATTTAATAGATTCATTATCTAAGTTTAATAAACAATTATACCATCATAATTGAAAACTTGACCTCCAGTCGTTCATTACTCATATCGAATTTAATTTTACTAAGAAATGCACTACGATAATGTTTATGTAGATTGAGTAATTCAACCACTAACAGATTAACGGCAATTTGAATATTTCAATCAATAGTGCTTTCAATTTCTTTACTCCTTTGACAACACTTCGCCGACTCATTCCACATATTTTCAATCACAAAGAACAGTATTCTAAATTTAAATAGATGGGGAAATACCATTTTGATGTAATGAGCAACTCACCTTTAACATTCTTCGGTTTTAATTAACAAGCTTGAGAACAAATACGGCTTTAGTTAGAACTAATACATTTCAAGAGGAAGTGGAAATTTCAAATCTCAAAGTAGTTAACGAAAGAACACGAATTTAATTCATGTGTTATATCAGTTAATCTTATCTAACCAGTCCCATAATAGCACTTTTAAGGAAACTTCACCCAGTTGTTTAATCTCCCTCCCTACCCTCTTCTTCATACCATCATTCACTCTAATTAGTAAACAGAACACTGCAGGTTCTAAAATTAGAGAACTATTAATCGCGATCGTATGTCAATCCTTTTATTTAGACCTCCTCTTCTTTGTCGCTCGTTAGTCTCCTAACCTTATACAAATTAAATCAGGAAGGTTGATTGATTGCTTTGAATGCGATTACGAACTTCAATCGAAATCATTCTCAAAATACTACCGTTCTAAGGACTTCCAGTAAGATGATCTATTTACTTGAAAAGTGTAATTGTTTCTTTGGTGTAACTTGTAGTTAATTAGAGAGATTAATGAAGCATTGTGTTTATTTTAACCTGTCTTACTTTAAAAACATGAGTAATCTGATCAAAGACCAGCAATGATAATCGGTTTTATATTTTCCCGACTTTGAATTAAGCTATATTACACAAAGATATATCACATAGAAGTGCAACATGATTAAACTTTCTTCACGAAAAAGACCGATAGTTAACTTAATCATGAGGAAATTGATGAAGTTAATCGCGTGATGATACGAATAAAAAAACGCCATAAGCCCCAAAATTTAAGCAGCGTAGTTGTTTTTGAGCTGTTTTTATTCCTGATATTTTTAACTGTTGTTACGAATTAATTAACAAAAATGAACAATTCAGACATAAAATTTCAAATGAAAATTAAAAGACTTTATAAACATAGTACGCAAAACAAAATGAAGCATTTTAAATTACTAATGGTATGTAGGTAGGTAATCAACGTTGCACTGGAGCAACACAACGGTAAAGATCCAAGGACAACGCCTCGCAATTTTAACCAGGGTCAGATGACAAGAACAACACCTGAGATGGCACCCCACTCTCCAAGCCTCCACACCACGCCAACGTGAGGACATTTGAGACCACAACAGATTTAACATGCACCAGCCTCGTGTACACGACGGTTTCCGGCTGGACCGAGTTTCGAACTCGGTCCAGAAAAACGGATTAGCAACCCTCCGGTTGCTAATCCGTTTTTCCTTCCAACCAAACCGGGCTACCGCGGCCTTAAATTACTAATCATTAAAAGTTATGTATAAAAATGGAATGCCCGGGCAATGTAGGAAACCTTTTGCTCTTCTTTATTCAACAGACTATTACCATTGCTTCTCAACATAAATATCTATTCAATTTTAAGAACGACAATTCTGGTAAATTTTATATTCTGCCTTTGCACTACTGTCTTGAAGAAATAGATATGTCAAATATTATAGACCACCCGTTTTTTACGCCTATGATCTAAACCCTGGTGCAGCATGCAGAGACTCTAAAATTGTTCTGGATGTGGTGGAATTTTGAGGAATCATATTAGGGAACTGTAGAATAACACGCACCATAAGAAAAATTATATTAAAATAAGTTTTACACAAAAATCTTCACCTTGATATAAAATTTACCATGAGAAAATAATTTTTACGCCTGAAATATCAAAACTAATGAATGCTGAAGAAGGCTTTATATGAAGAAAAAATAAAAGCATCCCTTTGCTTGCTATTATCCTATCTGTGGGTACCTCAAGGTAATAATTGCCCTATGGAGAATAACTACACCATTACAGTGCAGTTTTATTACAGATTCAATAACACTACATAACTGGCTTATATGCTATCCTTCAGACATTATACACATACAATTATGAGATAAAATTATGCAGCATGCAATCCACACTATTCCGCTTTTATGTTACTTTAATAACTTCAAATTGCGATAGAATTGAACGTGTAATGAAACATATTGAATAGACAATGATTAAAATTAGAAAAATTTATACAATTTCACTTTTATCTTAAAAATTGCCATATAAAAGTAATAATAACATCTCCAAGTTACTATTCAATTCCAATATCTGGCAAAAAATATCTGAAATATGCAGTGTTTGACATTATTGTGCTTATTTCTCAAACCGTTATCCTTTGTGAACATTTCGTTGGGGATGGGGTTGTAGTACCCGCTACGTGCGATACTAACTATCCTCTAATCATTTCGAAGAAAGGAGTATTCTAAAAGGAAGAGTAACGACTGTCATCTTCTTAAATCCTCACTCCTCGCTTATCGTTTTTAAAAAGGAGTATTCTGAAATGAAAGATGACAACTGTTATCTTATTAAAATCATCCGAAGGTAATAAACACTATGCAACGATAAAGATCCTTAGACATACTTCGTACCATATGGAATTTGGAACTGTACAACACCTTTTCAGTGATGCATTCATACTAAAATAAATTACCGTGGTTAAACTAAATCAACTGAAAATATGAATCGCAGTTATTGAAGAACAATGTCGCTCATTGTGCACTAACTAGCCAAATGCACATTACATGTTTAGCCTTAAGTGTGCCTAAAGCTGTACCTACGTGGAGTGATAGTGTCACAGGTTTGTCTAATATACTATACTACAAATTCTGATATGCAGTATAGCATATCGTTCATATACTACACTATCGTATACATTTACAGTAACCTTCAGATTTAGGGTAGCGGTGGCCCTGTTGGAAGAGTAACAGACTAGCAACCCGAGGGTTGAGAATTCGAATCCAACCAAAGACCGTCGTGTACAAAGGTGGATGGTGCACATTAAATATGTTGTTGCCTCCAATGTCCTCACGTTGACGTGGTGTGAAAGTTTGGAGATTTTGATGCCAGCTTAGGTGTGACCTCATTATCTGACCGTGGTTCAAAATTGCGTTGTGTTGTCCTCGAATCTTCCCTTGTGGATGGATCCCCTGCCAGTAGTCCCTTGTGTTGCTCCAGTGCGACGTTAATTGAAATACCTACCTACCTTCAGATTTATTGCGCTTCTTATATATATATATATATATATATATATATATATATTTATTTATATAAATATATATATTTTGCTTTTACTTGCCCCAATATATATATATATATATATATATATATATATATATATATATATATATATATATTGGGGCAAGTAAAAGCAAAATATAGCGAGGACCAAAACAATTTAGTTAGAAAGGAAAAATCGCAAGTTATACGTTGCTAATGTTAAACTGTATATTTCTACCTGACTTCACCCAAGAGTTTTTCTGTTTCAGACGAAGCAAGTCACGCTTGTTTCCTCAGCAGCTTCATTGAGTCTTCAAACAGTATTTTGAGTTTTGTCCGCTTCACGGACTTTTGTTTTATACTCTTCGAATTGCTCGGTAAACTTTTGATGTTTCCCATTGATTCGAGTTTGATTAGAAATTGACTTCTTGTGTAACGTTCTACATTACATTCTACTTCTACGGTTCTAAGGGAACAGCGTATGAGCTATATTTCTGCTTCTGATCAGATTTCTGCTTTATATACGAGGTATCACTTGTTTTTTATTTAAAATTATTTAAACTGCGTACGGTAGAATATTTTCGCATATACGTTAGCTATATTTTTGCTTTTGATCAGATTTCTGCTTTATGTAGAAGGTATCACTCATTTTTTATTTAAAATTATGTAAACTACATACGGTAGAATATTTGTGTGCAAACTTTAACTATATTTCTGCTTCTGGTCAGATTTCTACTTGATATACAAGGTATCACTCGTGTATTTTATTTAAAATTATGTTAACTACGTAAGGTAAAATATTTTTGATTATACATTAGCTCATTTACGATTATTTTACCTTCCTTCGGGACCCAACCAATGAAGAACATCAGCACCCCTAACTTGATGTCAGAAGACGCACCTATGAAATTTCAAATTGTGACAGTGGGACCTCTGTCACTTTGTGTAGCTGATTTTATATATTTCCCCGTTCTAGCTACCAAATTTGGTTGCATTCCTACAAATATCGCGGAAGCTATTGGTTCTACAAAAGTTATCGGTCTTTTTGACCAGCGCGCCTTTTGATATTTGAAATTTTGGGAGAAGAAAAGCAAGAGCGTTGGGAGATCGAAGCGTCTGGTATACTTTCTCGTGGCTCCTGCTGTGATGATTCGGCAGTACCACATTTCAAGATTCCTTCTGGAAATTGTATTTTATGATTAAACATTAGAATAATCACGCTTCCTTTTACTAACACGACAAAAATTATTCCTTGTTTAGCCTCTCTTTTATTAGCATTCATCTTTCAATGTATTGTAATAATGTAAAATTATTTTTAAGTGTTATAATGATGTGAAATAATTTTTTCAACTGCATTATAATAATATAAAATAAATTTCAACTTTATTATAATAATATAATATAATCTTTTAAAAGTATTAAAATAATATCAAAATAATCTTTTAACTGTATTACAATAATGTAAAATAATTTTTCAACAGTATAATAAAGTAAAAAGTGTTCAACTGTATTGTAATAACGTAAAACAATCCTTGAACTGCATTTTAATAACATAAAACAATGTTTCAACTGTATTGTAATAATGCAACATAATATTTTAACTGTACTATAATAATGTAACAAATATTTAACTATTAAAATATTGGAAAATAATCTTTTAATTGCATTTATAATGATATAATATAATTTCTTCAACTGTATTATAATATTGTAAAATAATCTTTTTTAAATATATTACAACAATGTAAAATAATTTTTTAAGTATTATAAAAAATGTCCAAAAGTTAAGCTTAATTGCTGTTTATGTGAATATTTCAGAAAATCTACATTGAAATGGAAGGAAACACGGTATTTGGATGTAATAGGGTTGTAGAAGAAGAAAACAATGCAAAACAAGGTTAAAAATGACTTTTATTATCCAAAGAAAGGGATGGAAAAAGAGTAACAATACGAGTGTCAACTTTAGTGAAATAGAATGATTAAAACAATGCGATGCTGGTTTAATAATGTATGTGGGTACCTCTGGTAGCCGTGTATGCTGCACAACGATTTCCCATACTTTCGATGAGGGTATGGATGAGTTATATGCTCAAACAGTTCCAAACCTCACAGAGAGCAGTTTTCAATTCCTGAACGGTGCTTGGTGGGTGGCGGAAAGCTGCAATATGTTTTCCGAGCATATCCCACACATGCTCTATATGATTCAGATCAGGAGAGTTGGCAGGCCACTGCATGGGATGGATATCTTCACTTTGAAGGAAGGCGTCGACCAGGGCTGCATGGTGAGGGGGCGAGTTATCCTCCATGAATATGAAACGAGGACCGACAGCAACTCGAAACAGGCGAAAAGTAGGCTCAAGGACTTTGTCACTGTATCTTTGACCGGTAACAGACCACGTGTCAAAGATATGGAGGTCTGTGCGGGCAGGTATCATACTAATCTGGGCAGGTATCATACTGGACTTATGATACCTGCCCAGATCATGACTCCTCTGAAGGAAAACGGTGTCTTTCCGTGATGTTTCCCAAGTGAAAACGCGTTCCATGTTCTCTCCAAATCATGGAACGACGAGAATCAGTTTGCAGACTAAATCTGAACTCGTCACTGAACATGACATTGCCCCACTGTTGTCGACTCCACTGCCGATGTTCCAAACTCCACTGTAAACTCGCGCGTTTCTGTGCAGATGTCAGGGGGATGCAAACTGCTGGTCGTCTGGCATAGACCAACTTGTCTGAGTCTCCTGTAAACAGTTTGTCTCGAAACTATGACTCTTGTGGCGGCTTTCAGGGCTGAACCCAGTTGTCTGGAAGAACGGTTCCCCTGACGTCGTGCAGTTATCGCAAAATATCTGTCTTGCCGTGTGGTTGTTACCCTGGGTTGACCTGGGTCGTTAGGTAAGATATCCAGTGGTTTGAAACCTCTGCCACAGTGAAGATCACACACAGAGGCGCATTCAGAATTCGAGAAGCTTCGGTTTGGGATCGACCGGATTCTAGCATTCCAATAATTCGTCCCTTCACAAACATGTCCAGTTGGCATCTATGTGACATCTTTCGTCCTTATTGATTGTTAACAACGCTCCGTACCACAGTAATTGCGAAATTTCTGTCTAAACTGGCCATTCCGCTCGAGGCCGTTTTATACTCGTTCCGACGAACGCCGGTGCTTTGCGCATGTCGACGTTGGCTGAACTTTTTTGATTACGCACAATGTTTTACATTTGTCCCACGGTTCTCCGCAAGTGATTTTGAACCATTGTATCCATATTTACTCAGATTTTTTCACATTTTACGAATTATGCTAACTTTTGGACTTCAGTGTAAAATAATCATTCAACTGTATTTAAATAATGTAAAACAATCTTTGAACTGCATTGTAATAACGTAAAACAGTTTTTCAACTGTATTGTAATAACGTAAAGCAATATTTCAATTGTATGTAATAACGTTAAACAATCCTTCAAATATCTTGTAGTAATGTAAAATAATCCTTCAACTGTAGTATGTTTAAAATGTAAAATAATGTTTCGACTGAATTGAAATAATGTAAAATTATCTTTCAAAATTGCGTTATAATAATACAAAATAATCTTGTAAATAGTTATAAATCTAATAAATGTGTAAAAATAGAAGTTGACAGCAGTGATACTGACTAACAAATTTTCCAGTATGTATAATTTTTAATAGTGCTAATTGATTTTGTGATAGTAGAGTTTATGTTTGCTGTTTTCAATTGCATGTTTACGCTTTCGATTGTTAAGTACAATTGCAATTTTTTAATATTCAGCCCTTCTCTGAAATGGCGCCACGGGCTCTATTTGCTTGCAGTGGATACCATCTCACGTTAACTTATTTGGTAATAGGATGGCTGATTTGTGGTAAAGGAAAAGTGTTAGAAGGTCAGTCCATCAAATAATAGTCTCACTCAATGGAAATTTAATCATTGCCCTCACTCATTGCAATAAAAAACCCACAAACTATTGTCTGTTCCTCGTCCACATTCTTGGTATCTCGCAAAGAGCCCTAGGCTGTTATTGTATTTTAAATGTTCAAGACTCCACAACACAGCTCTTGCAAGACTTACCAGTAAGCACTAAGTTACTAACATCTCACACTTCCGTGCCTAGTTCCGTGAAGCACTGTAATAGTTTAAACAAGTGTGCTTGGGATGAATAGCCAACGAGGTGGTATGTGTATTCAGAATGTTAGAGCATATTAGGTCTATACATTACAACATCAGTACATTGTTACGTCTATACATTACAACATCAGTACATTGTTACATCTGTACATTGTTCACATCTATACCGTAATTTCATCTATATATCATACTGTATTACACTATATATGCAACATGTAAAAAAGTTAATCTCATGGGATAATCAAGTTCTGATGACTCTCAATGAATCTCACCATGCTAATAGTTTTGACCCTCGAGCCCTTGTTGCAAGCAATGTTCCTGATTTTAAGATGGTCGGCAGGTGTCCTTCTATGTCATGGTGCTGTAAGGGGCAGACAGTGATGTAGTGCAGAGGTGGGCCGATTTCACCACAAAAGCAACTTTCCGGAATTATTTTTTAAATCTCTTTAGGTAAGATGGAAATTTGCCATGCCCTGTGAATAAGAGTGTCTCTTCCCTGGTCTAACTTGCTGATTTTAGTGGCATCCTTGGAAACACATCACCAACCGTCCTGCCTGTTAGAAGAGGGCAAACAAAATATATGACTTTTATGAAAGGTAGGTAGTTGAATCAACACTGGAGCAACAAAACGGGCTAATGGGATCAATCCCGAAGGGTAAGATCGTGGACAACATCTTGTAATTTCGAACCATGGTCAGATGACCAGGTCAACTCCTGAGCTGACACACTCACTCGAAAAACTTCCACACCAAGGCAACATGAACAAATTAGAGGTCACGACAGATGTAACGTGTATCAACCTCCGTGTACACGACGGTCGTTGATTGGATCGAGTTTCAAACTCGCAACTCTCCGGTTGCTAATACGCTACTCTTCCAATCAGGCTACCGCGGCTCCTTTGTGCAAGATCTTTCCAACTAGTACATGCTCACATCCCTAAAAGCGTCTTCCCATATTTTAGATCGTATCAGTGGGACCGCTCCTGATTTGGACAGGTATTTTTAGTGGCCATGGTGGCCCGGTTGGAAGAGTAACCGACTATCAACTGTAGGGTTGCGAGTTCGAATCCAACCAAAGACCGTCGTGTACAAAGGTGGATGGTGCACGTTAAATATGTTGTTGCCTCAAATGTCCTCACGTTGACGTGGTGTGAAAGTTTGGAAAGTGGGTTTTACCTCGTCATCTCCCCGTGGTTCAAAATTACGTGCTGTTGTCCTCGAATTTTTCCCTTGGGGATTGATCCCGGACTATTGCCAATAGTCCACTGTGTTGCTTCAGTGCGACGTTAATTAATTACCATTACCATTGTATTTTTAGTTGTCACAATGGTCTTATAGAGTTCGTGGTGAATTATGATATTCAGCAACTGCTACAAGCTTTGCAAAAGATAAAGAAACGTCTTTTCAGTAGGGAAATATGTTTATTTTTCTTTCCCACAGCTAAAGCTATATTTTCCCTAATGTTGACTGCTAACGAATAAGGGTGGTAAAGGAATAAATATTTATCAGAGAACAAAATGTTAGTGTCGTATCAAGCTGTTTGAGTGCCAAATTGTTTGGAGTGTTTATCAAACTTGGCACATCAACAAAAATTGTAATTTATTTCCGTTGGATTTGGTATTGGCATGATCACAAATTGAATGTAAACATAAAGAAACATTACTTAACCTAGGAACGTTTTGTTGAATCGACATTACGGCTGATTTTAAATGATCATTTATCTAGCAGAAAGTCAAATGGAAGTATTTGAATTGTTGATGTGTATTATTTGATTTATATCCAGATTTGATCCAGATGAAAAGAGTTGATTGTTTCGGAGCTTCTAATTTGAAGTAAATTCCAATATTCGATCTGTCCGATATTGAGAAATGTAATCAATTTTCAATCAGTCATTTTTTAAAAATACTGAAATATTCCATAACTTCAAAATTTTGGTTTAATATTTAAATCATATTTATAAATTAGATTAGTACTTGAAGAATAAATTTCACAGCGATAATTCGCTATGAACTTATTTTACATAATAGATAACAAGCTAAAATGCACCACGTGATGTTGATTTATTGGAAACATTATTTGGAAACAGCTGTATAAATAAGAAAAAGAAGAATTAGTATTTGATAGGCATAAAAAAGGGTCAATATCAAGGATACGTTAGTTACTCTGAACTTACTAAATCCTTGATTATTTGACCCGTGAAAATATTTTGCAGACATTTCCATATTAATATTCATTAAATACGAGTGAAAAACTACACCAACTTAAAGGAACGGGAATGATAATTTAAAGCATAAATCAGCTAGCGTTCTCAAAAGAAAACGTTTAAAAAACTAAAATACAAATCATCTTCTGAATTGTTGCCAAGCTAAATATCGTGTTTGTCAAATGAAAACATTTAAAATGAGACAGTTCAGGGCATTTAACAAAAATGTTTAAGTGCATAAAAAATGAAATAATACTGAAAAATATTGTCGAATCAACATTTTTTCTTTAAAAGGAAGAAATTATGATTCTATAAATTAAAAAGGAGGAGGAGTAAAAATTAACGGAAATAAAATACACTGCTGGCCACCCAAATTGCAACACCAAGAAAGACAAGAGATATCACAACAAAATTTATTTTGTAGATAACATGTTGACCAAGTATCAAATGATTAAATTTATAGACATCTGTGAAGTGTGGTTCCTGCCAAAATCAGTAGCCAGAGTAGCCGCCATTGTTGGAGATCACCGCTGCCACACGCCTCGGCATTGATTCAAAGAGACTTTGGATGTGTTCTTGGGGTACAGCAGACCAAGCAGCTTCCACACGTTGCCAAAGTTGATCTGGTGTGGCAGCTGGGGATGTATTCTGGGTCAATCGTTGAGCAACCATGGACCACATGTTTTCTATCGGCGAAAGATCCGGAGGCGAGCTGGCCAGGGAAGCAATTCAATCTGGCGATTGACGAAGAACCCTTGGACAATGCGTGCCACGTGTGGTCGCGCATTATCCTGTTGAAATATGGCTGTGGGCAAGCCCTGAAGGTAAGGAAGGACAACTGGCTCCAACACCTCGGAGATGTAGAGCTGGCTGTTTAAAGTACCGGCAATGCGTACTAGAGGAGTGCGAGAGTGATATCCAATACCGCCCCATACCATAATACCCGGTGCAGGACCAGTGTGGCGGTGCATAACGCAGCTGTTCAGCATCCTCTCTCCACGGTGTCTCCAGACTCGAATCCAACCATCGTGGTGTTGCAGACAGAAGCGTGACTCGTCAGTAAAGACAATTTCATTCCATTCTGCCGTCCACATCCTTCTTTCATCGCACCATTGGCGGCGGAAACGTCTGTGGTTCTGCGTCAAGGGTAGACGAAGCAATGGACGTCTTGCGGACAGACCACTCTGCTGTAAACGGCGTCGAATGGTACGCGCAGACACTGGATGATGCGGTACAGACTGAATGTGCTGTGCTATGGTTCGTGATGGGGCTGAGCGATCCGTCACTGCCATACGCACAATATGCCTGTCATCACGTGAAGTGGTGCACTGAGGTGGATGCGATCGAACACGTCGGTCTGTCGTACCCTCCTGCATCCAACGATCACATAACCGCATTACAGTTGTTTGGTTTCGTCCAACACGACTACCGATTTCCCTGAAAGATAATCCACAATCTCGGTAGGCCACTATCCTTCCTCTGTCGAACTCGGATACTTGATCAAAAGATGATCGCTGTTTTCTACGAGGCATAATTGATCGTTTTTTTGAAAAAACCACAAGAAAAACACAATTGCCGTACTTGAAATCGTCGAAATATCCAAGCCTTAAATAGCGCTTTGAAGTGGCGCCACAGGCGCGCGTGATGTGCGTCTGCGCTGAAATTCTAATCATTTGCATATCTCACCTCCGCTAATGCATGTTGTAAATTTCATATTATTTGCATGCTTCCTTCAGGGTGTTGCATTTACGATGGCCAGCAGTGTAGTATATGCTACTTCAACTTGAAACTAATAATCATATAAAACACAACAAATTATTCTTAATATGTTACTTTAACGACAATACCAAAATAAAGTTTGTTAAGGTTTCAAAAACATCTACCTGTTTTTATTCGTTTACATCTGACATAAAGAGAAAATCCTTTTTAGAGACAGACAAAAAATGGGATGGATTCTGTTCGGGGACACAACCGCAATCGTTTAAGGAGCGTTATTAGAAGAAGAGTAAGATATGTAAATATGAATAGTCTTGGTGGTTACAAGTGAAGTATAATTTTATTTATCAAAGGTCTATGATGGAAGTAAAATATGCACGGCAGGTGGGTAGGTAGTTAATTAACCTCGCATTGGAGCAACACAGCGGGTCATTGGTGACGGTCCGGGGCCAATCCCCAAGGGGGAGTTCCAAGGATAACGCCTCTTAATTTTGAACCACGGTCAGTCTCCAAACTTCCACACCACACTAATGTGAGGATGGTTGAGGCTATAACAGAATTAACGTGCACCAGCCCCCATGTACAAGATCTCTGTCTTTGGCTGGATCGAGTTTCGAACTCCCACCACCCGTTGGCCCAGCTTGTCCGCTTTTGGACCTTGCGCTATAAAACCCCAACACCCAATCCAATCCCAACCCTCCGGTTGCTAATCCGTTGCTCTTCAAACTGGGCTACCACGCCCCCAAAATACGTATGGAATAGTATTTACATCGATGTTTCTTACAATTGTTAAATCTACGCAAGTGTTGCCAGGAGTGGTGAACGATGTAGAAATGTACTTCAAGCTGAACTCCCGTTGCCTATAGTCTATAAGCGATTTGTTTTGAGTAACATTGACATTGAAATCACCTGTCAGCATAATGGGTACATTGGTATCTGAAATCATATTGGATACGAACATGTATTATTTGACATACTATTTCATAGTTTCCGTCATAACGCAAGCGCTTTATTTGCATAAATGGCAATCTCGGCAAGATTAACCCTTCACTTATAGGATCCAGTGGTGGCAATCCATCGAGCTTTGGGGATAAGAAAATCCATTTGACTCGTAAAAAGCCGGTATCTTATTAACATTTAATGATTGGCGATAAGAGTTTTACAATTAAAAAGAGAAGAATTTAAAGAATTTTTTTTTTTTTTGCGTGGGTCGCAAAAAAAAAATCTCTCATACGCCATGCGCGATCACAAACATCAAACGTAACCGAATTCATTTTTGGCAAATGCTGATTCGGAATTGACATCAGATCACCTCACAAACTCTTCAGAACGAGCTGCAACTATAGCATTGCCATTTCTTCTCATTTCATCGTTTAATGTTTCAAAGTTGTTACATTCCAAGTCAATATCCATCTGCTTAGGAGGAAGCGCACTTGAAGTACTCGCGCCGGTGTTGATGCCTCCTCGGTTTCCCGACCTCTCTATACAATCTGCATTGCTTGGCATTTGGGCTCTTCTGATTTCTATTTAATTTTTCTTTCCAATGATAACGTTTCTTACGAGTTCTGTTAATATTTGCTTAGCAATTTTATTGACACTGAAAATGTTCTTTGACTCACCACACTTATTGGCTTATAACTATACAAATTCTATTTTATACCTTATTATTGCTAAATAATAGTGTAGGTTCTGTTATTCTCTACTAAAAGACACTAATTTCAATCACTTCGCAATCCAAAGTTACACTTCCCAAACACGCGCGTCGCTATTTTCAGAGTTCACGCTCTACCTCTTACCCTAAACACTGTACAACCCCACCACCCACCATTGTAGATACAGACATAAACCCTCTATCCAACACAATTTAAATCATTAGATTATTATTCGTAATGTACCAGACATAAATGCGTGACAAATCGTGCCATTTTTGGTCGTTAGCGTTTTCGTTGAGATCCATCTATACTGGGCCGAATTTAAAGACGGATTCGAGTCACAAATATAAAAAACATTATTGCACATACACACATAATTATACCAGTCTCCTAAATCAGCCTGACATCTACTATTATTCTAAATCTAATGCATTTGCACAAGTTCAAAAACAAACGTATCGTATAAAGGAAGTTTTCATCAAAACAATCGATAGCTAACGTAAAGCCCTGTGTCCACGAGCGAGAAAAATTGCGCGAGTCTCGCTCGAGATGCTTGCTTGATCGTGTCCACGACGTGCAAATAATGCTGCAACTTTTCTTGCCGATAGGTAGCGCGATTTTTCTCGCGCGGAAATCTCGCATAGCTGTGTCTACGGTGCGAGAAATTTGTTATCAGTGAGTACATTGCCAAAGCAGTACCAAACATGGATTCTCACAAATAAAAGGCTGCGGCAATTAATACTTGTAAAATTAAACTTGTCTTAACTTGTTAAATAAAACTTACTTTTATTTTTTGTCTTTACCATTATCCTAGAAGTTAATTTAACAAGCACATGAAACCATAGCTCTTGCTTATAAATATTAGTCTTCTTTAAAAGTAACGATTACTCTGATTGCACAAAACTATGTATCTGTATTCTCTGTGACATTCTTATTGTAACGGAAGATACATATATATACCCATGAACCAGAATTATTACATGAAATTACAATTAATTTAACTATCAATAGTTGAGGAATATAAATGATGTAATTGATAATCTGAATGAAATTTTTAAGAATAACAGTGTATTATTTTTTAGATCTCATTTTGCCTAGAAACTCACTAATCAATATCTATATACTATTATAATACAATCAAAATGAAAGTAGGTAACATAAAATTTGTGAAGAAACACCAGTTTCCTTATACAGAATTTATTCTACGCTCTCCTTGCAAGTCCGATCCCTATATTCCGACAAACCTGGATTATATAATTCAGGCTGGCACTTAGAATTCCAGCAAATTTAGAATTTCATCTTTGCCCCACACGAACGATTCATTGAAATTAGATGTAGAAGCCATTTCAGCGACAACTCGCAGCAACAACGCAAAATGTCCAACTGACTGGAACTCGGCGAGAAAAATCGCACAACTTTTTTACACGGGAAATTTTATGGCTCGCGCAAGCATTGTTACGTGATTTGCGAACTTCTCGCTAAGGGGACTCGCAAGGCTGTGTACACGTGCAAGATCGTGCAAGATTGGATCTCGCTTAATACTCGCGCAAGTCTTCTCGCTCGTGGACGCAGGGCTTAAGCACACATTTATATTTACAAGAGAGGTTTTCAGCGTAAAAAAACAGAATGTGAAAATTTTACTAGTACTACCTAGATGTTTTCATATGCTACATTTCGGTGTTACCTTCAAATGCAGTTTATCGTCGTTTCGTCAACGTTTGGCGATTAATCTGACTGTTTTCGACCAATCAACTATCATATAGCAATTAAGAATTTATTCTTTGAAATTTTTAGTGGCGAAGTACTGAAATCGTGCTGCGAAGCAGTGACGTCACGTTTTGAATACGTACTTTCCGCTGCAGAAATACTGCCTCCACATATATTTAGCTTGACAGAATATACCTCTCCTGAATGAAAAATAAGCACACTATAAGACCATTACCTTGAAACCTAAACTTTCAATTCGAGTATTCATCAGTATCTTAATTTTGACAGGTTTCGTAACAAAACATATGAAGCGGAGAGGTAGATAGGTAGTTAATTAGCTTCGCATTGTGTGGAGCAACACAACGGGCTATTGGCAATGGTCGGGAATCAATCCCAAAGGGAAAGGTCCAAGGACAACGCCTCGTTATTTTGAACCACAGTCAGATGACGAGAGAACAACACATGAGTTGTCACCCCACTCTCCAAACTTCCATAATACGCCAACGTGAGAACATTTGAGGCCACAACAGATTTAACGTGCACCGGTCCCCATGTACGCGATGGTCTTTGCCTGGACCACGAAGCAGAGAAAATTCTTGAAAGTAAAACTTAAAGTTTATTTTTTAAGAAAAACAACAAAGAATAATACAAGCCTTTACCGACCTTACCGAATTCAAGACAACATTTTTACATGCACATTAAAAAATGCAGATACATTTTTATATCGAAAAAGCTAATTTTTATTAATGTTATTCATAAAAAACAGAAAACATTCTAGAATTTTGTAAAAATAAACATCCTCTTTCATGTCTAATTATTTTTTGATAAATGAAAATAGTTCTACTACAGTTAATATACAACACGAAGCCATTTATCAATAAAATGCATATTCAACATTCCCACATAAACACTATGATCAAGTATCTCGTGTGATAAATAAGTAGTGAAGATAACTGTTTAGAGTGAGAAAAGTAGGTATCGTGATTGATTGGTTCTGATACTAAGCTTTAGGTTCCTGAGATTTACGTTTCTCTCATGACAGGGATCAAGTTGTCAAAAGAGGCTCTAGAAAATACCAAATTCCGAACTTTGGGGGAGGGGTGTTTTCCACAGAATGGAAAAGGTAGTTCCAGAGATAATATTTTTACTTTCGGTTCCTTGCTTCAAAACTACTCAAATAATAATTGAAATAGAACATAAAAGTCAGTTAAGTCTTATTTATAAAATAAATTATCAAATGAGGTATTATGGAAAAACAGTTCTATTTAAGTAGTTAAAGATATTATACAGCAGTATTAGGCATTTAATCCGATTTCCTCGCGCAAAATGTTAGCGCATTACGTGTTATTGTATTAGCAAATATTTACTCTGGAAAAAAATTTAAATATTTACTGCAAAATAGGAAATACAACGTAAGCAAATGCTTTGAAAAACTTTATTCACAAACTTTATTTAAACACTATTTAAAAACAGTTACATAATTTGTATTACATATTTAAATATACATATATCTTGATACTAAATAGTTCATAATTTTTTCAAAAATAGATAACCAATATCGGAGAGTTATCATTTCTATATCAATAGACAAGTACCCAATATGCAGAAATAATTATATAAAACTTCAAATTATGCTTATAAAATCCTTTAGCAATATCTGTTTAATATCTAAATACCTCTTGAGTCGTATAAATAATATTTTCTGCTTGAATATGTATTATGATAATATATGTAGCACAATAAATATAAGTAGGCGATACATCTTTTCTTACACCTACTCATCAATCTACGAAGACTGCTAAGCAATAATCATCTGTTCGCTATTCGAATCATGTTCATTTGGTCCTAACAAAACATTTGACACTTTTATCTTATCCTACTTGGTTCATAATTCCTTCTTGAAATATGCAGTCTTCCCTGCTTGACTTCTAACAATATATAATCTTGACTTCTAACAATATAATCTTTGACTTCTAACAATAACTTGACTTCTAACAATATAATCTTTCTTGAGCAATATAATCCTTCCAAAGGATTCTATTCTAAGCAAATGTGCAAAGAATGTTTCCAAATGATTATATTGTAGAAAATGAGCGATGTAATCTTTCTAAAGGGTTCTATTCTCTAAGGAAAGGACCGATACAATATTTCCACTTGTCTATTCTAAGGAAAAGAGGACTATGTAGACTGGCAATGACCACATTTGGTGAGAATCTCATGCTATATATTCCATATTCAGCCAAGAACACCACAATAATAGATCATTGAAAAGACATTGGTAATCTGGATTGGTATTACTATCAATGGGTGCAATGAGATATTATTTAAAGAGGGTCAATGAATGCATAAAGTACTATAAGTAGATACTTTTTGTAACTAAGGTATTTTCATGGTGTCGTGTAACATTCTTTCGTTTCTTATAGATTTCAAAGCCCTCCGAGCAGCTTTGAGCATTACGTTTTGATGTGTTCTTAATGAGAAAAATATCAAGAAAGAGCTTGGCTTACATACTCCTTAGACTTGAATTGATACGAAATCGTTTGAAGCAGTACTTGAATTCAATTTGAGTAAAGTAACTCTCAATTTACAACCAAAACGACATCGGTAATTGCATTGAAAAATGAAAAATCCTCCTCCAAAAACGCATGAAAAACATCACAACCTATGCCAATCATGCTTGCAATCAACGAACATATACGTAATTATAAATAATCGAGAAAAGTAACACAATCAAAATATTTTTTGAATTTACAAGGGATTCCCTTAAACTTGTAAATAATCATGAAAATCAAATCAGGAAATAGTCTACACAATTTTAATACAGATCGACGGAATTCTACGAATTTCAAATTAAGAAGGGAAGTACGCTTAACAATTTTCAATACTCTTTTAGCTCTCCTGCAAAAGTTTTTTCAGTTGCATCACTCTTCTAGAGAAGGCATGAGACATTATGGTGTCCAGTGTTAGAAATCTGGAGTGGTATCTTTATTTCTAACCCCAATTTTTACTTATTGATACGATTAATTTGTTTCATGTATTAACCACCTCGCATAATATTTAGAGCGTAATATAACAGCTTTCGTATCTTCATATTTATATCCATATCTGTTGTTACTACTCCCATTGCTCAAGACATAACCTAGACCAAGTCTAAAAGACCATGTTGTACAAGTCATAATGAACACCTCCTTAGTGATATAGATACATTATTAAATAGGAGAAGGAGTTTCTGGGGTTCATCTATATTGAATAAATATAACAGTTGTAAACCAAGTTATAAATAGGGATGTGCACACAGCAAGGCCGTGAGAAGGGGATTGGATTACAATGGCTCAAATCTCTGCCATTTTCTTTTAGTCATTAGTACTCTTTTACACGAATATGATATTTAGTGAACAGATGAAAGAAATTACATTATTAGTTTAATATATAGTAATGTTCTTATGTTCTAAAGCTTTGAATAGGAATACGAATAGCCACATAATTCGTTTGTTCCTAACCTTATTCAAGAGCTCTTTTGTAAATTGAGTTACACAGTGGATTCCTTATAGTCTAATATCTTATTTCTTTTTACCTAAAGGTGGTCTCCACCAGATATCTCGTTCATCTAGATCTGATCATTTTTGCTAATGATGATCTAGTCTTCAAGATATTACCAATTTTTTTATGATGAAATCAAGATCTGGTCAGTTTTCTTCTAATGATGAAATGTCTCCTCCATCAACTAGTGGTTTTGCTAGTAACGAGGTACCTCATGAAGACTATATCAGGAGGGTTAACTTCTTAAATAAGCTTTCATCATCTTTCTGTAAACATAGTTGCATAAATTTAATGGAAAAACAATTCAAAATTCATTTACGGTTTGTATAATTCTCGATCTCGACTGCATGTGAGGTGCGTAAACAAACTAATCCTTCCCCTTTCTTAAAAAGATGCTCTTTGTTCATTTCAAGTTGCTCCCCTAAGGAGTTCCAAGCACATCACTGACTCACAGTTTGTCCTTTTTATTCTTCAACACATTGCGATAGATTTTGTCGGAGACTCAAATTAAATGATTTTCGAAATGTATTTAAAATGCTCGTTCAGGGAGAAAATCCCCAGAGCCCACAAACAAACAGAGCGAACATCAAGGCACATATTCGAGCTTCCACCCCACTTGGGGAAAAAACAAACACCACCCCAACCCGATACACGGCTCCAGTGGGCCACGGGATGGCGCTGCGTACGCCCCCTTCCTGTGTCCGAAATCCGGAATCACTCATTCACTCCTCGGATGAGAAGGATGAAGAGGAGGACGAAGAAGAGCGCATCCCAAACGGTTCCTCATCTGCCAGGGCGCTGATGATCCAGCTGCGGCTACCCGATTGGGGCGGCCGTACGCCCCGGTGGCCCTCTCGCACCCCTTAACTTCGACCTTGGCCCCCCCGGAGGCGCTATGTCCCCCCTGCTCCGTCATCTGCTGTGGATACTCTGCCTGTGCGCCCCGGGGCGGTTGGACGCCCTGCCCCTGCACCTGATGGCCGTGTTCCCCCCGGAGGGTGAGGGCGACTCGCGGGGTGGCAGCACCCTGGCGCGGGCGCTCCGCAAGGCGGTCAGCGACGCGGACAGCGGGCTGTTCGAGCGAGACGTGACCTTGCTGGCGACCCCTTTCTACGCCCCTCACGTGACTCAGGCCCTCCTCGTCAACTTGTGCACCGCCCTGAAGAAGCTTCAGCCCCCGCCTGCTGCCCTATTGTCATTCACGGGACCGCCCCTCTCGTTCTATGTTTCGCTTCTTAGCTCCCACACGAAGATTCCCGTTATTGGAGTGACAAGGAACTACCAAGACGAACCGGCAAAGGTAAGGTACTCCCACATTTTTGCCTTACATCGTGTGTTTAGTTACAAATGAGGCCTCCAGTTTGTAAAAAGCTAAGTCATCGACACCAAACCTGTGACACTAGTTGTATTCGTTTCATTGGGTCCTTTATCTGTGTTTTCTTGTAAAATGTCTTCAGTTACAATAATTTCCACCTAGACTGACCCTACGACAATGTACACAACTTCTACTAGTTTTACACAGAAATATACAATTTTTTTTCTTACTTTTAGACTGATTTTAAGCAAAAGTATAGTAACCCCCCCTTTGTTACATTGGTCTTATGCTTCATAATACAGTAGGTCACCGGTTTTCGAAAAGTCAAATCCACCACAAGTGTATGCAACAAAACATGTAATGCTGATTGTGTATACAGTTTTTCAACTCCTTTTATAAACCTTCTCTTTATGATAAAAGTGATATTAATGTAATGTAAATAATTTCCTAGTTTGCGCCAATTCATCTTTTGTTATTTAATTACAAATTAAGTACTACTGAAATATTAAAATCAACAGCGGTTATATTAGACCAAACATTAGGTACTGATTGTGATCATTTAAGGGGTCTTTATCATATGTTTGATTACGAAAGAAATTAGGTTTAGAACATCTACCTAGGCGAAACTTGGTTACGAATGGCTTAACAGTAAACATTTATTTTTAAACCTTAAGTAAACAATCCTTCATTTCAACTCAGTGGTCATTACATCTTGGTTTTAAAATTAGATCTCCAGTTGTAATAAGCAGGATTCACAAATACTGTCTTAGACAAAACATTGATTGTCAATGTG
Source organism: Meta bourneti (assembly GCA_933210815.1). NCBI lineage: Eukaryota > Metazoa > Arthropoda > Arachnida > Araneae > Tetragnathidae > Meta > Meta bourneti. The sequence goes on from OW119926.1 coordinate 63,238,729, forward strand.
CATATTTCATTTTTCTTTTATGTTTAGTAAAAAATTGAATTCCCAAGTATACAATAAATACAGCCTATCACGACTTAAGGCGCAGAACGATGTAATACATATGTGTACAGTTTAAAGATGTATATTGCCTAAATGATCCCTTTTTGAAAACTGATATTAACTCAAAGATTGAAGCAAAACCCCACTTTGACTGTACTCTTGTATATTTTATTACGTAAAATGAAATCTTCAATTTTCTGCAAGATCCATGAACGAGTATATCTGACATAAATGTGTGATAATGCTTCTGTACAATTTAAAGATTTATTTTTAATCTTTTTATGTTAAAACTCATTAATTCAAAGATAAAACAACCTTAATTTCGACTCGCTATTTACAATATTTTTAGTTATAAATAAGATACCCGCTCACAATATATCCACGAACACTGTATTGGGTAAAAAGTGACATTACTATTATACATTTCATTGGCTTTTTATTATAAACATGGCTGTAAAATAGAAGTACAATTTACAGTAGGATCCACATCGAATATATGAGATAACTGTTGTGATGAAAGTTTTAACTTTTATCTTCCTCCTTATCGAATTTTCCTTTATTTTAAGGGGCAGCAATAGCCCGGTTGAAAGAGTAACGGACTAGCAACCGGAAGGTTGCGAGTTCAAATCCAATCAGACAGTCGTGTGCAAAGGAGGCTGGTTCACGTTAAATCTTCCATGGCCTCAAATGTCCTCACGTTGGCGTGGTGTGGAAGTTTGGAGAGTGGGGTGACAGCTCAGGTGTGACCTCGTCATTTGACCGTGGTTCAAAATTACGTGTTGTTGTCTTCGGTCCTTTTCCCTTCGGGTTTGATCCCGGACAGTCACCAATAGTCCTTTGTGTTGCTCCAGTGTGACGTTAATTAAAATACCTACGATATCATACATACCTTTATTTTAAGATTGATATTTTGTAAGAGTGAAGCAATCATTCATTTCGAATGAATGGTCTCTTTTGTTTAACTAGAAAGATCTTTCCTTTTTTAACCAAATCTACAATTAAAAAATTAAATTCAAAAAGACGGTGTTGGTAGAAACGACGTGTTATGAGAAGCTTTTTTGGTCAAGCTAAATGTAGGTGGCGGTAGCTATTTTATGATGGAAAGTTCTTCCTGTCCGTACTCCGGACGTACGTCACTTGGCTTGATTTTTATAATGCGATTTCAACACGTCACAAATAGAAATTTCCAGAATAAATTCCGAATTAATGTATCATAATTTTGATCAATGTCAATTAGATTAGATGCCAAATGTCTATAAAAGGGTGATAAACTGTATTTTAAGGTATAATCCAAATTTATCATACAAGAGCATTTTGTTAAGTAGGTAGGTATTTGTATTAACGTTGCCATAGAGCAACACAACGGGCTATTGGCAACGGTTCGGAATCTACTCCGAAGGGAAGGATCCGAGGACAACACACCCTAATTTTGAACCACGGTCAGAGGACGAGGCCAACACCTGAGCTGGCATCCCACTCTCCAAGCTTCCACACCACTCCCCCTTGGGGACATTTTGAGCCACTATAGATTTAACGTGTACCAGCCCTTACATACACGACTGGATCGAGTTTCGAATTCGTAACCCTCCAGTTGGTATTCCGCTACTCTTCTAACCTGGCTACCGCGGCGAAAGAACATTTTGGTAACAGGAAGTAAAATCTCCGTCTGTTTGATTACACTGATAAATCCTTCTCACCTAATAGGTAGTTTATATTTCATTGGCCTTTATTGTTTGTTTAGTATTCTATTTTAAAATAGGATCTCCAATTACAATACATAGAAGTTGTAGGCGGATCAGGTTCGATTCCTGTCAAGTTCTATTCCTATTCAAGTTCCATTCCTATTCAAGTTCTATTCCCGGGGTATACTTCTCTCTCTCCAGTGTCAGTAAAAGCTTTCTTTGTGTATGTCCATTACTTGACGAAATTTATAAGCGGGTTCTCTAGATTTAGCGAACAAGTCGGATTGTGTGTTTTCAATCAAATCAAATCAAAACAAAACAATACGTAATGGCAAAGCAAAGTACGTAAAACATGATTCGAATTGTATACATTTAAAAATATATCTTATTCTTTTTTCTTTTCATTTAAGTGATGTTTAAGAAAGGATAAGTCGCTCTGATATCGACTCAATAGGTCTTTTAATGAGAAATAAGGATTAACTTTTGGTTAAAGAATATGGATCGCCATTTAGAAGTAAAATTATCAACGATTAAATTAGTTTAAACATGGGATGCTTGTTGTGTACGCTTCAAAAACCTATCTTGACTTACTTATATCCTCTCTATTTTAAGGGCCGCGGTGGCCCGGTTGGAAGAGTAACGGACTTGCAACCGAAGGGTTGCGAGTTCGAATCCAGCCAAACACCGTCGTGTACAAAGGGGGCTGGTGCACGTTAAATCTGTCGTGGCCTCAAATGTCCTCACGTTGGCGTGGTGTGGGAGAGTGGGGTGCCAGCTCAGGTGTTGCCTCGTCATCTGACCGTGGTTCAAAATTACGTGGTGTTGTCCTCGGATCTTTCCCTTTGGGATTGATCCCGGACCGTCACCAATAGCCCATTGTGTTGCTCCAGTGTGACGTTAATTGAAATCCCCCCTCTCTATTTTAAAATGATATTTATCTTTTTAAATTTCATCGATATCGCAATTTATTAAAAGTGCTATTTTGTAGGTTTTGTCTTCAAAGTTAGAGTAAAATTTCACATCGGTACTTATAATCTGCCTTGTGTAGTACGTGGATTTACAAACTAATTCATTTTTTCATATTAGATTTCTCATAAACCGTAGTTATTGTTATTGAATACTAATAATTTGCTTATTCACTTATGAAAATAATACTAACCTTATTTTAGGAAATGTAATGAAACCAAATTATACAAATCACGAATGAAACTGAATATAATACTGTATTACCTATACAGACACTATAATATATTGTTTCACTGCAAGCTGATTCAATTCTTTGAAACTTCAATAATTTACAGTACATTAGTTAAAATTAATGAATACCGAATGTTCATTTCGTTATAAAACTTTGGACATTATTACTCGTGTGCTTAACTAAGCTAAAATTACAAATGTATTGAAATTAATTTGCTCTAAGTATGATGCTTTTATAAGTATACTAAATTCATTTATCTAGTACCTATAATTTGTAGAGTTTATTGGTACACTTTCATCAAAATGGAAGACTTATAGCTTGATAGCAGTTGACCATGCCACGTTTAACATCTGAATAGCTCCCATTTGTCGGAATATACTACAGAAATTAAACAAATCTATAATGAAGAATAGCAAGTCCGTATATACTAGTACAAATTACATAAATTACGCATAGCGTCGTGGCTTAGTGGATATGCCCACTGCTCTAGCAACCTTCGAGTTGTAGGCTGTCAGGTGCATTTCTCCCTGGGTGTATTTCTCTCTTCTTTGTCAACAAAAAACTTTCATTGTGTGTCTATTACTTGATATTGTATGTCTTGTGTCTGACGAGCATGGTCAAACATGGCCCTTGCCCCAACAAACTCTAAACGTAAATATAAATACAACTAGTTCACCTCGCATAGAGATCTGAGCTAAATTTATTTATGATTACATCTACGGGTAGAAGTGTTGTTACTCGCAATTCATATCTTATTTTTGTCCCTTTATAATGAATATAGCATCTATATATATGCCATCAATGGATTTCATATTTCTGAACAAAATATAACTTCCCAAAAACCATGCAACAACATTTATTTTATTTTATTGGTGTTAATTATTTTTTCCAATAAAATGCATGGCTTCAGTCATGTTACCACAGTTAAATTCGGAACGTTTACTTTAATTTCATCTCATTTCCTTGTTCAAAGGCGATTCGGGATTTTTTTCACTAAACCTACTTTCATCCATATGTTCTTTCCTGCCCTGATTTCTAACTTTCAGATTTCTCATTGCTTTCTGTAATCAGACTACTGAAGAATTAGATTAGAAAGGTGAGCTTCTCACGTGTAGCTTTAGCAATATTATCCACCTCCATAGCTCAATTCAAGAACTTTTAAGCTAAGCATCGAAAGTGACGCAACGAATCCAGTAACTGCCGATTTTATATTGTTTATAACCGTAGTTGCCGTTCGTCAATAAACAAATATCGTCGATTTCTGTTCCACGCACGTTGGTAAAATATATAGAGCGTGCATTTCATAATGTTAGTATTTGGACATAGATACTTAATGTCGCAGCAGATGTAAACAATATAAAATCGACAGTTACGAGGTGTTTGCAAGTTTTGCCGTTTAGTTTAAATATGCTTGATTTGAGCTACGGATCAGCGTAATATTACTCAAATTGTACTCAAGAGCTCGCCACTAGTGAATCTAGTGAAATTCTTTGGAAGTATGATTATAGAAAAAATGAGAAATCTGTATGGTAGGTAGGTATTTAATTAATGTCACAATGGAACAATACAATGGGCTATTTGAGAAATCTGGAAGAAAGAAATCAGAGCAGAAAAGAAAATATTGGCTAAAATAGGTTTAATTTCAGAAAATACAGAGGCTGTTCGGACATTTTTTGAACAATTTTAATGGATTAAAGCTCAATTTTTTACATGAAATTTCTGTGTTTAAATGTTCCATTTGATAGCCCTTATTGTTAACTATCTTTCTACACCTTAATTTCCATGATAATAATGACTTTTGTAGTAACGACAGTGGTATTTTGACCCATTCTTGTTCCACAGTTTTCCAGTCCTTGAATGGTTTTCGGTCGACGTTTAGATAATGCCCTTTTAAAGTCCAAAAGCACAAAAGTCCATGGATGAGACATCTGGAGATTAAGCAAGAATATCAGTAAAGGGTATTGACTTGATACCAATTTCTTGTTCCATTTTTTCCAAGAATTTAATAGTCGATTTAGATGTGTGGCTGCTGCTTTATCCTAATGCAGTTCTACTGATTGTTGGCACTGTGGGTAAAGATATGGTATTTATTTTTTGAATATTGGGGATAAAATATGGTCTTGATAATATGTAGGAGTTGATTTTTACATTTCCCCCTCCTTTTACTTTTAATTTTCCATTACATGCAGAACCGGCAACAATCATAAATCTCTTAGAGAAAGTTCTCACGTTCACTTTGCTATAGTCCTTTGACTTCGCAGATTCTCTTTTAAAATTAAAGATCTTACCTTACAAATATTCTCAGAAATTCTTTTCTCTTTTGGATACGTATTTGGAAGTATTTTTCCACTTTCACGTTTTTTTACTTTCTCATTAATAATATTACTTATCGTACCTTTAGATATCGAAAAACCATGACTTTCACAGCGTTTTTGAATAAATGAATAAGCATAATTCTCTTCGGAAAGAGAGGAAACAGCCTTCCATCCATTGCTTATTCAAAAGCGCCATTTTGAAAGTAAACAAAACTCTGAGTTAGCAGACGATAAGTTATACTTTAACTATTTAGCTGCTGTGAAAATAAAATTCTTTCGTAGCATGCAATTTTTTTACAGCTCATCAAAATCGTTCAAAAAATGTCCGAACAGCCTCTGTAAAGCCTTTGAACAAAGGAATGGAATGAGATAAGTAGCCATTCAGAATTTTGAAACGGAATTTTTAATATCTATGAATGTCTGATACCAATTTTTAAAATTTATGTTTGAAGGTACACTGTGTTAAGTGTGCTGAGCAGTATTAAATAAATCAAGCACAAGCTAATCTTTCTCATGCGATACTAATTCATTTCTAGGACGTTTCAAAACTTCCTGTACAAATTTTAAGGAGAGGTAGGAGAGACTCAAAATTAAATCGTACTCACATACGATTTGTTTCATTTAGCAACGAATGATTTTACAAGATGGTATTGGTTGGCAGCGCAGCAGTTGACTTGATTGGATTGGATTTCATGAGTTGACTCTGTCAGGTGTGCACTACTGTTGATCCTCAGTAAAAATATGTTCATTAAACACTATAAACTTATCTTTAAATAAAGGAAAACGGAAAAACTTTTTGATTATAAATTGAAAATACGAAATATTTATTTCGAAATTAAATGATTTTTTGTTTTATTTATGTCTTTTGTTTCACTGACTGCTCATGTGATAATACTTTCAAATCGATCTCCTTAAGAAATAAAGCAAAAACGCGCAGATTCGTGTGTGTGTGGTAGTTCTGCGGATCGCTCGATTTGAAGATCTCCGGATGTTGGTCATTTGGCACGAGAAGCACGAACCTAATGTAGGATTACTTGATGAGTGCTATTAAAAACTCTTATTTGCGCTTCTATAGTCAATCGGCTTAAGTTGATTCCTAAGCCCACGTGACCTATACCTCTGAGATCTCACGGCAACTACTCCGCCCGCATACTCAGCCCTATTTGATTAGAAGGTCGATGACTTTCAACGAATTAAATTTTTTTCTTGTGTGACGTATGTAGTGCGTGATTTGACTCTTAGGAAATCAGAGCGTTGCATTTGCGCTATTGAGCTTTTTACCTATCAATAGCGTATTCTGTATAACCTTCCAAGTGGTTTCGACGAGATTTCTTGTCAATAATAATTATTCTAATGGCAAGATATCTCGCCATAAGTATATCAAACGCTTTTTTGATGATGGCGAGATTAAGATCTGGTCAGTTTTTTCTAAGGACGAGATATCTCGTCCATTAATATCGTGTCAGTTTCGCTAATGACGAGATACCCCGTCGAGAAAACTACCAGACTGGATAATCAAATTAACTTTATACCTAGTACAGTCATATTTATATTTTGTGGAAGTAGCGGATCTTTTAGGTGAGTAACTTTGAAAGGGAATGCTGTACTCTAAACTTTGTTGTGTTCTGTACTAAGCGGAACTAGATGCGTTAAATGTACTTCTCAGTCCTTCCACGTTAGAATCGCTTTCCTTGGAACAATACACGAGCTAACACTCCTCAATAATTCTCTATTTTATTGTGTTTAGCGTAGGTAGGTAGTTTAATTAACGTCCCACTAGAGCAACACAACGCGCTATCGTTGACGGTCCCGGGTCAATCCCGAAGTATGTTTAGGGGGCTGAGTACTAGCAAATATATTTAGGTCACCTGATTATCTTTAATCCATGTTTCGTTGATGCAGACGTGAATAGAAGCTTCGCTTTGTATAATGCACAATCAACCTAACAAAAATTTAAGCAAACGGTAGACAGTGTCTGCTAAATATGTATTGATAGACTTCAGACTTTTCCTGCTCTCCAGAAAACCGATACCTTTAGTCGCTTTGGAAATAAACGCTCCAAGACCATTACAGATCGTTTTGCTCAATGCTTGAAGGTGATTTGGGGTTTATGGCACCGGAGGCCATATTTGACCAAGCTGCTCCAACCACAATACAGACAACTTCAAGTAAAAAATGTCTTGAAAGGGGAAAAAAGAAGGATCGGGGAATAGAATAATGGGATGAAAGCAGATAAATATCGCTTGGTGTCCCGGGATCGCGATACCCGTATAGAAACCCCAACCATCTGGTTCTTTTAGGGTTGAACTCCTCGTCAAGTTTGATTTTGGTTTGCTGCTCTATTGTGAATATCTACCATAGGAGGATTAATTAGACCAATACCTACAACTTAAAGCGGATTAAGAATCTCTACAAATATCCATACAAAGACCAGATTCGAATCCAGAGCTTGTTGAACTGAGAGCCAGAACGCTACCGTCTCGGCTAGCAGGCAATTTCTTGTCAGATAAATTAGTAGTGGTTCATTGATCTTTCCAATGTCTCATTACAATCTAACTATCTAATAGAGCTGCATAAATATTGGAGAAGTCGCCGTGGCTTAGTGGGTTTGCCGACTGCGCTAGCAACCTGCAAGTTGTCGGCGGTGCAAATTTGACTACTGCCAAGTTCCATTCCTTCCTGAGTTGTGCTTCTTTCTCTTCTGTGCTAGTAGAAGCTTTCCTTGCTTGTATACCCATAATTTGACGATTTCTTTATCAAATGTATTGAAACTTTACTGCTTTATTTGAAAAGCTCTCGTTTTACAAAACTACTGTTTGTTGGTAGTGACTTGTTCATGTTTGTTGAAGCAACAAAGAATTCTTTATTTATTGAATACAAGAAAAAACAATCATCCAACCCACTTGGTAAACATGATAATAAATTAAGAAAACATGCGGTCTATCCGACCAATCTCTCGAATAGAGAGAAGAACACAGACGAGTACAGAAGAAGAATACAGAAGAATAGTTCAGACTGTAAGAGAATACATATATACATATACGTTCACAATCGCCACAGCCAATAGGAACTGGTGGAAGTAAAACTGTCTGAAAAAAAATAACAGCAGACGGCACAAACTACTAATGCATATTGGGCTGAAAGCGACCGACCTTGTTTAATAGAAACCAACAGTTCATTTTTAATATTTTCAAGTATTAACTTTAAATTTGAAAATTATGTAAATTTCTTTACTTTATATGCAAATTATATCTAAGCACATATTCCGCAAATTTCTTTTACTATAAGTTTACCTCATAAAATGTTCACAGAGTATGCTTATTCTTAATTTCGACATGCCAAGCAATCAATTTATTTGTTCTGCAAACTTGAGATTAAGGTATAGATGACGTTATATTTTATATATGTAACAAACCTTTTATTATTGACGTTATATTTTATATTAGTTTTCAAACCTTCTGAGTCTGTCTTACTAGTATAATCGCAACCATCTGAGCGATTTCCTTTTGTTTTCTTTCGATAAATGAATTTGCATCCTCGTTTATTATGTAATTAATTCCAGTTCCTAAAGTATCGATATACCATCAGTCACTCAATTCCTGATAGCAAAGTGTTTAAGCTACGATTGTTGCTAGTTCCAACACACCTTGCCTGATCCACACATACACTTTTGAAAATGAAGACCAATTTAATAATCTCAAAGGACCAATATCACTTATCTCAGTTGATTTAATCTGAGTACGAAGTAATGAACTTTTCCAACTTCACACACACAAAAGAAAACAGAAGCATCAGTATCCGATAGTTCTCTAAAAAGACGTTATCACTTTTTGATAATCTCTATCATCCTCCGTGTTTTTATACTTGAATAAAAACGAATAAAGCCACACTCTGTAGCTTTTTTACCCTCCCTGTTATTTGTGCATTCTCTAAGATAAGAAAAAAGTTTAGATTATGAGTGTTCCTAGTTCCAATACATATTTCTTGGTCCACATTTGCACTTTTGAGAATGCAAATCAATTTAATACTTACTCTTTTCTTTTATCATAGAATCAATATCAATCATCTCAACTGTTTTAAGCTGAATACGAAGTAATGAACTTTCCAAACTTCACACACACAAAAGAAAACAGAAACATCGGTATTCGATAGTTCTCTAAAAAGACGTTAACACTTCTTGACAATCCTTATCATCCTCCGTGTTTTTATAAGTGAATAAAAGCGAATAAAACCACACTCTGTCGCTCTTCTACCCACCCTGTTATAGGTGAACCCTCCAAGATTAGGAAAAAAAGAATTTAGGCTACGAGTGTTCCTAGTTCCAACACACATTGCTTGATCACATCTGCACTTTTGAGAATGTAGACCAATTTAGTAGTTACTAATTTTTTTATCAAAGAATCAATATCACTTATCTTGGCTTATATAAGCCGGATATGAAGTAATGAACTTTTCCATACTTCACACACACAAAAGAAAACAGAAACATCGGTATTCGATAGTTCGCTAAAAAGACGTTAACACTTCTTGACAATCCTTATCATCCACCGTGTTTTTATACTTGAATAAAAATGAATAAAACCACACTCTGTCGCTCTTCTACCCACCCTGTTATGGGTGGATCCTCGAAGATTAGATGCGCCAAAATAACGTTAATATTCACGCCAAATGAGCTATCGCTCTTGGATGCTGTAATTGTTGGCGGCGTGCCAAGAAAGCGGCAGCATGCTTTGCTTGCTGTGTAATTCTCTCCGGGACAAAGCACGAAATGATAAAAATTGCAAGGAAATGACGCAAGGGGTGTTATTAAAAATGAAACCCCGGGAGTTAATGTTTGCGAAAAGATTTATTCGTTTTATTCGGTGGTGGAATTCTTTGGGCACACGTTGGCGTAATTCGTTTAAGGGTTGTTTGTAATCATTACCGGCTGCAGAAGGTTCGTTTTTTGCGTTATTTTAACTAAAACTGTTCTTTTTATCCTTCGATGAAAAAAAAGAGGGATGGTTTGTTTGTTGAATGCGTTCTGCTTTGCGCTAAAGTTTATTAAAGATTTGTCACGTTTTGAAACCTGTGTAATTACATTCGCTTGCAATGCGGTGGATCGCAGTTTTGTCGTTTGTTTGGGGAAGTTAGAGGAATGCACTTTTGGGGAAGGGTTCGTAGTTGAGAATGAATGTTTATTGAAATGTGGATTTTATTGCTAAGATGTGCACGGCTTACGAAATTCTTGAAATGTTCCTAATATAGCACTTTTCACTTTTTCTGTTTTGTTTCATGCATTTTGGGGCTTCTACTAGAGTAACCGGAAACGAATTTGAAAAGTATTCGAATAAAATATTCAAATTTACACGTTTCTGTGATAAAACATAATAAAAATTCGGTGTGGGGATCGCGGTGATTTTCACCATGGTTAAAATTACCGCGATATACCGTAGGGTGAAGGAGTGCTTGGTCTTAAGGGCTCTATTAAAAATTTGGAGAGCATAGTATTAGAAAGAAGAATAAATATTTTATGACCCGGAATTCACATCATACAAACGAAACAATTCTGAAAAATTAACCCTCCATGACGTTTATCTGCGCGTCGAAAAGTGCCCTGTAATGGCCAACCTCTGTTGCAAAAATTTGTTCCAAACTGTCACAATTTCTGGACAAGGACACTTTTTTTCCTATTTGGATCTTCATTCCCATGGAGTAATAAGGCAGTTTTGTCTCTATGAGATAATTTCGTTCTTAACAAAATTTACCAGATCTTGGACGAGGTATACTGTCGATGCATTCGGAGGATTAAAACTTACAAAATAACGAGTGGGTTGATAATCTCGGTTGTCAAAACAAAATTTCAGAGTAAGGACCACTAATCTTTTTGGTGGTTGTCTCGACTAAGTATTTCGTCATTAGCAAAACTAACCAGATCATAATGGATGATATATCTCTTCATTAGAAGAAAAAGGACCAGATCTTCATCTCGTCATAATAAAGAAATCGACAATATCTTGATGACGATATATATCGTTAGTGTTTGTTAAGGGGGTCGTGGCAAGAGAGAGTCAATAGAATTGTTTTTTTAAATTTATTATTAATATTTCATATGTTCCAATAAAAATTAATATTATTAAATTCAGTTAAAAATTAATGCCAATATCATTATTTTTTAAATATATCTGTCATATACATAATTAAGAATTTTGATCAGCACTGCACGAAATTTAGACTTAGCACTATCTTAACCCTAAATACTAATACAACGATTTTATTCAAAAAATGTATTTATGTATTTTCTATATTTTGATTTCATTGCTAGTTATTTCATTGCATTTTAGTGCCATTTGAAATCATTACAAACATTAGATAATTTCAAAATTATTCAAAATATAACTATCTTTTAAAACATTTGAAATGTATTCTATTTACAATGAAACTATCTTATAAATGCTATTTCTTAACTCAATGTTAGAAAGGTAATAAATCAACGAGGCAGAGATTTCATTATTGTTTCTCTAAATGAATCATGTTTTTACATTCTCAACACTTATAATAATTTTAGGACATAACGAAAATGCAAAAAGCGAGCACAAAATAACCAAGTCGCAGCCACACTTAAATTATGCATATTATTTTATTTATGCCATCTCCTGTTTTCTTTGGATCAAGAGTCGAGTTTTTAAGCAAATTAAGAAGTTTCAGGGTATCATGAATTTTATTTTATTTATTATGGCACATTCTATTTATATTTTAAACTCAGAAAACTTGAATTTCCTTTCTTTCCTGTGTGTGCTGAATTCCTCAAATTTCATATTTATACGGATCTGTTTCATGACTTTATATCATCTAACCACAATTTTGGATAATCCTTTACCAATCTGCGGGATCATAGACAGATGGATGGCATTGGTTAGTGGGCAAAATAATGTCAAGCCCCAAAACATGTCCTCAAAATTGAAAATGATCAAAATTAATACAAAAATGAAGCTGTCTCGATAAACATAAGAATTCTGTGAATGAAAGTGAAAATGTTTTCATAAATGCGTAATATACTTGTGTACCAAAGAATTAAATATAACTTAACCAATATTGAAAACTGATATTCTCTTCTATAAATATAATGCCGAGCAACACTCATCCATCAATGATTTCAGTGATTGATACATCAGTGTCCTGTTGGTAAATAACCAGAATCCAAATCTTCATTGATAGACAAATCAGATTCGTTACCAATTGCACTCACCTCTACTTCCCATAATTCAACCTCTAATGTTGATGCTTGACACTTTCTTGCTACCAAAATTAATAGAATGAATCGCGGCAAGAAAAAACTGTGACATCGTCTGCTATCTATTGGCATTTTAAGGAAATTATTTGCAGCGAATGCAGAGATTCTTAGCAACTTACTACGATAGCAAACGAATGACAGTGTCAGTTTATTTTCACCAAAAATGTTTTCGGCTTGGCACTATCTTACCCTGACCCCATCAATTGAACACTGCGCGGTTTGGAGAATAATTCTTCTGTAAAACATGCTTTTCCTTCAGTATACTTTGTGCGTAGTAGAACTCATATTGCGGGATTGCCGAGACATGTTTTTGTTCTCTCACAATCCCCCTTTTAATATTCAGTAAAATATTTATAAAAAATGTCTTTTGTGTACTATAGAAATGTTCAAAACCAAACGTAAATATTTTGGGAATGAACATTTATGTTTTTATTTTCAGATATATTATCTTCCTCAAATTTAAAATAAAACATTAAGCGATATTCTCCTATATTTCTCCATACACAAACTTCATTTGCATTTATTGCAATATTTAAAAAAATTATGATTTCCAAGAAGTCGGATTCGTAAAAGTTAGAATGTTTCGAAATTTCTGTGAATATAAATGTTTTCATTTATCCTTTTAGTATCGGACACAAATGTTCCAAAACATGAAACCCCCTCTCCCCACAAAAAACGAGCCAACACTTGGACGATTTTTTTCTTTTTAAATTAATAAAAAAGTTCCATCGATATGAAGTGAAGTAGTTATATGAACTGAAATAGTTATATGAACTGAAATAGTTATATGAACTGAAATAGTCATGAACTGAAGTAATCATGTGAACTGAGAGAAATAGTCATGACGAAAGAGATAGAATAATTTGAGTGTATGATGAGGTAATAGAAAAAGTTCAGCATTTAAAAGTCATTCGCTAACCTTTAAACTAACAATATTTCAATGTATTTATTATTAAAAGTTTATCAATTGATTTATAATTGTATTGCGCGATGTAGTAATTAATGCAAATATGTCATTTATTTCGAGTTTTCTAACCCATTCATTTCAAACCAAGATTTGTTACTATCCCTGACATGAGCATGGAGATTCCAATTACTCTCATAAAATTCTTGCAACCAATTACATTCGAGTGTCAGCCCATTCGGAGACATTTAATCGGACATATTGTCTAATAAACAGAGGACGAAAGAAATGTACTCTGACATGTTTCGATATGGATTGTCTATACATTATTTAATTACATCCTCTCAATGTTAAGTCCTGAGAGTTGGAAATTACGCAAATACTAATTTGAGGTATAATTGATAACATTTAACTCAATTTCGAAGTTTAAACCATAGTTAATTAAAGTTTGTTAAATGAAAGCTACCAAATCATTCATTTGGTGTTCTATTACGACTGATCGATTAAGTCACCTAACTTAAAAAAGCCAATAATTAGATAACATAGTTTAACAAAGTTCATAAATTACATATCAGGAAATACTATTCACATTTATATTTCAGGTAGTGTAATTATTAAAACAGATGTGAGATAATTATCACCCTGTATATACAGAACCTAATGTATTAATTGTAATTTAATTGTGTTTTCGAAAATAAAGTCATCAAAGCAATGTGATGACAATGATTATATTGTTTAAAGTATGAAACTTGAACACAATGTCTTGTTCTAACTATAACAATAAATGCAGTTGCTAATTTGTTTTAACCGTAGAAACATGTTTTAAGATATTTATTAATTGCTCGTAATTTGAACAAATCAGGATACTTAACAACGTTGTAAAATTATAAAGTATATCTCACATGATTGGAAGTGCGACAGATAATCTATAGCTTGATAGGGATATTTAATTATTAGTCGTCGAATCTGGTATCTCAAAAAGATTTTTTTCTGGAATAGAAATATTTATTAATATCTGAGAGCATGTGGTTTATATAATTAACAATAAAATTTGAAGAGTAAAGGAGTTGTACCTTACATTCTTGCAATTTATTGTGTTATGTAAAAAAAACGTTTACAAATAAATACTATATAATATGAAAGCTCATATATTCATGATTTTTTAATTAAATCCTATTTTAGAAAAAAAGCTTAATAGGTGTTACCTTTGGTCAATGTTTCCCTTTATAGATATTTTTATTGATTTGAATGTAAATATGTGTGGTATATTTTTGAAAATAGCTCACAAATATGTCATGATTTCTATAATAATTATGATTTATTTTCTTCATTATTTCATCTAACTTAATTTGTGAAATAAAATAATTAAAAATAAGCTGTAGATACTTTGGATATGATTTTATTAAGTGTAGGTATCCTCATTCATCACAAAGCTAACCGATAAATTTGCACCCTATTGCTATACTAGTATCCAAATAATAGCTTTAATAGCTTAGCAAACTGCATGAAACAATTTTATCATGGATTGTCCAACACATGAAGGAAACAAGCAAAACGAAATTGACCAAACAAAATTCTTTTCTGTTTCCTAGAAAAGATTAAAGGATACCCTAATAATAAGATTAAATGTTTTAGGATCACTGTGGATGTCATCAATTCTCCGTAAACATAGCTAAATCATTCCTTTATTCCAAAGCTGAAGGCATTCATTTTAAATGCATGGAATTTATTGGATTTTGATTGCTTACAGCTGAACCATTCAAACCTCAAATAGTTCTAAAAACAGTTAACGATTTTTTTTTTCACGATCCCAAAATATTTTATTGAATATACTTCGCATTGTACAGGAAATGTATAAAATAAATTAATGCATTGCGATTCGATAATGAATACATATTTGTTCAAAAAAACTAAGACGTACTTTAAAATGTAGTCATCAAATAGCTACGATAGAACAATCACTAGTGATAATGTGATGCGTCGAAACAAATTGTATCGAATGTGTTACAAGGTGACTTATATCTCTAAATTATCCTGTATTTTTATTGTTTCGTCAATTGGTAGACGAATAAATACAAAAATAAATTGAAGTCGAGATATTGATTCCCACCGCTACCACCATTTAATGTCGAGAGGTGATGATCCGGGGTCGGTTTCTGTTTCACCTGGAGATGAAGACTCTCTAGTCACTTTTCGGGGGATCAGGGTTTCAGTAAGATTGTATTAAATAATTACAGAATAGCTTTTTTTTTTGCTTGCACACATGGACACGAACACTTGATAAAAAACTTTATGCTTTTATTAATAAACTAAGGACGATACATACTACAAAACTGCGGATAAACTATCTTTTACACTCCTCCAATTCTTACATATTCCAAATTAATTTTTCATCACATTCTATATCATGATTACAATTTGCCCGTGCATAAATAAAAATGCATTCACTAATATCATGGTTTGCGCGTGCTTAATAATAATATCAAGACACAATAAGGTTTACAAATACGCTAGTAACAGTTACATTCACGTAATAAAAATTAAATTCAATGAGCTTGTCACGCTTACAAATTATATCTAAATTATGCTGTATTTTTATTGTTTCACCAATTCGTATAGACAAATAAATAGATAAATGGAACACGTAAAACCATTATTTTTGAAATGGTAGATTATCAGACCTGAATGACGAAGAGAGTAACTTTATTTTGTTATAAAATATATTTTTTAACCTTCTTGGTGGTTGTCTCGACGAGATATATCGTTATTAGTGAAAAATGACCAGATCTTGATGGATGAGATTTCTCGTCATTAGAAGAAAATTGACCAGATTTTGATGTTGTCATCATTAAAAAATCGTCAATATCTTGATGACGAGATGTCTCGTCATTAGTAAAATGGGAAAAGATCTTGGACGAGATTCTCGTCGAAACCACTTAAAGGAAGATTAAGAAATATTGTATAGTTTCTTGTTTATAAAGGAGAAAAACTGAAATATTTTCTCATTGCAGTTTGCGTGAACCCATTTAAAATTCCTTAGCTAATGTATTCGTCTATATTTCCATATCAAAAGCATAAAGAAGAGCATTTGGCTCGCAATAATATATTTCAATAGTTGTATAAGAATGAGAGGTTTCGACGAGACAGTTCAAAATATGGTCTAAGAACATTTATATTAAAAGTGTTCAATGTACTTTTTCAATATTTCTTAAAGCAAGATGTAAAAAATAAAAGTTTCTTTTGCTTTCTGTGTGCCACACTCTTTTCTTCTCTTACTAAAATTGTTTTTGTTTAATTGAACATTTGTGTCCCATTTTCACTTGTAAAAAGCAGGTTGTTTGATATTTTGTATCAGACACTTCCCATATGATGTGATGATTGTTTCAGTCCCTTACAGTATAGATTACGTCATAGCTTTGCTTTGAGAAAACTTTTACCTTACTGTTGGTTGCTATCGTATAACCATCCTACTATGGAAAGAAATAATTGCAATAAAGTTTCAGTGATTCTAATAAATTCTGATAAACCGTTCGCAGTGAATAAAGGCATTTTATCTATCGAAAGAATACTTCAGATTTGTAAATATATTAAATTCACTAGAGCTAGCCGGTTTTAATATAAAATTATCTTGTTCATGCCCTAGTGATTCCATTTTGTCTGAATATGCATATGATGTGCGTCTCAACATTAGAGAGGATTTGTATATGTCGGGTATAACATATTCAGAATTTAATAAAAAAGCTGCATATAGTGAATAAATGTGAAGAAATAGTCTAAAGATAAAGATCAAATATTTTAAAAACGCTTAAAATATAATGTAGTGCCGTATAATCTAATATTCGTTGAATAAACAGGTTGCAATAAAAACGATTGACGTTATACAATGAAAAAATACTTTAAAGTATAGGGAATTGAACAGAGTAGCAGTTCAAATAAGATCACCAATCAATATACATTTAAAGCTAGTTTTGAATCCCGTCTGGGACTCTAAAGTCGTCTCAGTGTCAATGGTAGAAATTGTTAGAGATAAAAATGAAAAGTAGGTATCTAGTATATGAAAGATAACTAATCCAAAGAACTACACACTTTAGTTCTTTATTCAGTTAAAATGCCTTGTTTTATTGCAAGTTGCTCAGTTATTTCTTCAATTCTTCGTCTTGAATTATCAGTTTGAAATATAATATTTAGTTTGTGTGTGTGTGTGTCTTATAGTATTTTTGGAAATATGTTCTTTATATTCTATTGTATACTGTGTTGTATCAGCATCTATATATAATTCCATAGATTCATTTCCTTGTTTGATTTTTGATTTGATCTTTGCCGAAAGTATGGAAAGATATTTAGTTCATAGAGGATTTTCAATGTCTTTTTTGGAAAGTATCATATTCCTTAGATTAGTAAACTCAGTGGGCGGCATCAGCGTCTATAACTCCATGGATTCATGTCCATGCGTTATTTACGAAATCAATATCGATTCAATAAAAAAGAAAATAAGTTAAAGGAAAAAGACTATTAGTATGCTTTTTAATGTTTTTTTGAAAATATAATATTCTCTCTTAGAATTGATTAGTCTATTATAAGGTAGGCTGAGTTAGAATTTCGTAGGCCTACTATTAAAATCTCGAAAGTATAATTTTTTCAGTTTATGAGGTTTTAATGATTTGGTTGTAAATATGCATACTAAACTTCTTTCAAAGCATCAGTCTATATCAATTAAAAGGCTCTTATTGGTGAATTTTTATACCTTTCATAAAATAAATTGTATCGAAATTCATATAAAGTATGCGGTTTGAGAAATATTTTCTTTAAGTGTTTGCGCATTCGTTTATTGCTGTTCAGTCTGTTTTTAATATTTTTTGGAAAATATATCGCTATTTCTTTGAATTGGTTACAGTCTATTATACAGTATAATTCATCAGCACTTACAACTCTGCAGATGCATTTTCTGTTTCATTTAATCCAATCTGAAGCTAATATCAAACCCTTAATAAATGGAAAGAGAAACCACAATTCATGTATTTGCAACGAAAAAAACTCAATATAAACGACAGACCCACACCCCGTCCTTCCAATCTACCCCCTCCTAAACGCCACCCAGAACAGCCATCCAGATAAGATTTGTTGCATATAAGCAACAGCACAGAAGTACGCAACTCTTAACACTTCCCCTCCCCGATCAAATACAGTTCCTACAGACAAGAGATCCACTAAAGCCCTGGTGCCTCGTTCCGACCCAAGGATCTCGGATCCGGGCAGTCAGGCATAAAAAAGCAAAGAAGAAACTAGCCGGGGGTTAATCTGTCTGTCCGAGTACGTGATATTTAGGTCAGCGATTTCATTAGGCTTCGGATGTCGTCGGGAATACTCGAGTCTGGCAGAAGGGGATGATGGCCGAGGCACTCCTCTTCGTCCAGTGATTAACGACACGGGCGACTGGAGTAATCGGGAGTGTTAAAATTAGCCTCGACACATCACAATGGCTGGAATCCAATACTATGGACGATTGGGTGTTTGGGGTGAAACAAAGTGGTGTTTGGACTGGCTGGTGTTTGGATCGTTTGGGAAAGCAGGGGACTGAGAATCAAACGGAGGTTAACAAGAATGCGAATATTGTGTCTTGTCTTCAAGCCCAGAATATCACACGAATTGAATTTAACACTGATCTCACGTACTGCAGTTCTAGTCAAAAATCCAGCACTTCTACGTTCCTTCTTTTCTAGTTGATTGTTATATGATGATTACGTCAAAAAGGAAGGTAATGGTTCCCATTGATTGAGGGAAAGTCAGAAAGAAAGTTATGACGATTAAAATCTAATTCATAAAACTTTAATGAAATTTAGTATAAACATTAATTAAATAATAAGTTATAGATTAGTCTCAAGATAGCGACATAAGATTGATTTTTTGTCGGAAAATCTGACGATACAGGAACTTGTCCAAAAATAGGATACCTGAGTTGAATGTTTAAGCAGCTTCAATATGAAATGTATTCAACTCGAACAGATATGCAGGACAGACAGTGATGCTCCCTACCCGATATGATGGTGCCGATTAACTTAGTAGGCGGTAATGGTCATTGTTCTTTCAAAGCAGTGGAAAACCCCTCGCGAGTTTGAGGAGGCACATTTTGAGCAGCATAACATCTTCCTAGAACATCCCATTTCATACATACTATGGTTTCATCGTGAAGGTACTGTTCCACTAGGCAAGTTCTGCGTGAGAAAGCATTACCATCTTTCAGGATAAAGGAATCACCCACTACATGCATAGAAACGAACAATTGTGCAAAGGATATCGTTTGCATATCATTGTGAATTAAGGTTTCCACTTATCAGCAATAGCCCCTACTTGTCTGTACATTAGAGATCATGAATCTGTTCTTAGAAATAGTCTATTCCATATTCTATGGATTACATAGGGACTCACTTTCATACTTCGTGCCACACCTGCTTAAATCTGACCTGTCTCGAGTTCGCCAAAGGCTGGCCATCACAACTCTTGTAGTAAAGGATGTCGCAAACTCATTCCTAGAAAATAGCTATATGTAGAAAATTCGAAAATAGCTAATAGCTATTTTCGTTTAAACTCTAAAGAAGAAATCGCTGCACGTTTTGAAATGTGCTTTCTGTACTAGTGCCATCGTCTTTCTATGAAATAGATCGAAAACGTGAGCGCAGTTTCATGCTATTTCTCTCGATCGCTCAGTTTGAAATCTGTATAGTGATTGTGGGGAAAATCATGTTAGGATCATCACGTTAGGATCATGAATCCTAACGTGGGAGAAAATCGATTGGTTCAAAAAGGAGTTATTCATCGTGATTGAAAACACTAGTCTGAGCTTCGATAGCCAATTGGCACAAGTTGATTCAACTTACGCTTTTGAGATCTTAAAACAACGATTCCTCATATGCTCTGTCTATTTCTCTAGAAGATCCGATGACTAGTGTCTGATAACGTCATAAAACACCAGCATCACAAATTTTCATACAGGTACACCTCACTTAACTGCCTACCTGTTTAACGCCCGTTTTGTCTTACACTATTCAGGGACTGGAAATCTCATTTCTCGGGAAGTTTTCACACTCACGGCAAAACTCGAGCCTATGTCAACACCACCCACGGATGAGATGTAATCAAATGGAAGCTTTCAGGCATTGCTCGATCCAGCAACTTTGCCGATCCGGCTGCTGATACCGTTAAATGCAGCTTGGGGTGAGCTCTACAAACCGGATGCCGGAAGTTTTCCTTACGTGTACGGCATGCTTTCATTACCCTACACCTATCATTTCCTGTTATGATTACTCAGTAGCGCAAAAATAAGGAAATTCTACCCTAAAATAAGTTAGTTATCGCCACAAATAAGGTGTGTTTGAAAACCTTTTCTTCATTCAGAATAACTAAAAACGATGAAGCTCCTCTCTTAGTAGCCATTTCACTTAACCTAGGTAGGTAGTTAATTAAAACCGCACTAAAGCAACACAACGGACTATTGGTGACGGTCCGGGATCAATTCCTAAGGGAAAGATCCAAGGACAATGCCTCGTAATTTTGAACTACGGTCAGATGACGAGGTCAACACCTGAGCTGGCACCCCATTCTCCAAACATCCACAACACTCTAACGTGAGGACATTTGAGGCCATGACAGAATTAACTTCCACCAGCCGACGTCTATACGACGGTCTATGGCTGGACCGAGTTTTGAACTAGTAATCCTCCGGTTAGTGATCCGCTGCTTTCCAATTGGGCTACAGCGGTCTCAGAATTTGGTACAGTTGAGTAATCATAACTGGAAATGGCAGATGCAAGGTACGTAAAGCGAGGTATTTACCAGCATAACATGTAATAAAAACATTCCAGCATCCTATATATCAATCTTAACGTCGGCTGCCTGACCGGGATACATTCGTATGTAATCCTCCATTTGATTACATTATCACTTTGACACTGGCTCCAGTTTTTCCAGTGTGCGTGAAAACGGCCTAAAACTAAGAAATGGGATTCCCCGAGCTGGAGATTAATGGTCGTAAGTCCGAACTGTCGTTAAACAGGTAAGTTGTAAAATGAGGCGTAACTGTAATCTGAAATCTAGGTATTCTTATTCTCGAAAGGTATAAATATAATGACTCTTGAAATAAAAGGTAACACAACGAAGCACTTTGAAATAAGAAAGTACCAGACAGTAGCACAATTGAAACTTATATATACGCTGCTTCAAGAATAACTTGAAAAGGATATTTAGTGCCTTTAGCTTCACGTGCATAAAAGGAAAATTTAATTCATGATTTTCGTCTTCTCTTTCGTGATACGCGCTTAATACCAAGCCCCAAAATTCCGTTTCAACTGTTTCCGAATAAAAGCGCAACCCTAGCTCTAGTTTTGGCTTCGGAACCGTTTTTCAATTTGCTGCCATATTCTTCACTCTCCACATTAGTACTTCCTTCGAAACGTCTTCTTTCACCGAACACAAAAGATTCGACGAGAGGGAAAAATGTTCCACGGTGTGATTAATGTTGCGCTCTGGACGGTCTCCAACTTCCCTCCCCCTCGCATTAATAACGAAATATTTATGCCCCTTGGAACATTTCTAAAAACGGGCCGAACGGATTCAAACGAGCCGGATCAACGTTCTGATTCATCGACCGGCGAATGATTGTGAATTCGTTAAGGAATTATGGTCTGATTTTGAGCGGAAGTAAATCATGCGCTTCCGACATTCCTGAACCTATATAATTTACTGTGTTCGTTCCTTTCTTTTTTCAGATTTAGATTCATTTGTTCTTTCCCTTAAATGTTTTTCAAAGAAACAATGCATCATTGGTATGTTTCGAATGAGAACTATTTGGCTCATGAATTAAAGTATCGTTCTGGAATTTCTGGCGTTTGGCTCATGGATTAAAGCATCATTCATATTTTAATTGTAAGACCCTCTTATTTCAATATTATCATCTTCTAAAATATTAGTCAGGTCCTTTATTTGGTGATCTGTATTTGAGGTCTGACGCTGGTAGACTAGACAGCATATTATGTTTATTGGATTTTGATTAAAGTTACTCGGTAGTTTTATCTGCCTGGTCATTCATTGCACCACACTTCATATGGAATCACCTCCGTATAACGAAGTTCACCTTTCTTCAACCTTCTGGTCTCCCGTCTTTTCCTAGACTGCCTCATCTAGTTCCGTTTTAATCTCCCCTCACGTCTAAAGGATCCCCATTATCTGAATCTTCTAAAACCATGGTGCCCCCTTGTGAGGAAAAGTGATGCGAATCTCACATATTTACTGCCTTTTATTTTCAAATAAAACAACGTTTAAATAATATCAAAAATATTCGAAAATAGTGAAAAGTACTGAAATGTTTTGTGCACAACTCTTTAATTACTAGTGGTTGTAGGACTGCGTTCTAATTGAGATGTTTTTTGACATTTTTACCTCCAAACCGTTTAAACATAGTGCGGTATTAAAAGCATCACAGGAAGGAATATTTGTACCTCTTGTACTGCCATTTGTGTAATAATCTGTTCTCCAAAATTGTATTGTATTTCTCGTCTTTTTGTACTTAACTACAAGCAGTATGTATTTTATTTGTTTTGTTCTTTCATATAATGCTGAACTTTCGTGTTTTTCAAGTAATATTCAAAACAAAGGTAGCTTACTTTCATTCGATATCACAGTGCTAAACGTCATGCTATAGACTGACAATCTTAGGAGGCCAACCTGATTTCCCCGTATTAAGAGTCTTGTCACAGATTGACAACCTCTAAAGAATAACCTGATTTATTCTTGTTAAGCGTCATCTCGCGGATTGACAACCAAGAGCAACCTTTAAAGGCACATCAATTAATATTATTTTCTAAACGGAAAAAGTAGTGCCTACCTTTTAAAATTTGCATTTTAAGGGAAGAGCCTCAAAAACATTCCTTTAAGATTGAAAAATATTGAATTTGGTTAATGAATCTCAACGAGAGAGAATAAAAGGATTTGAATGAGTTGAATCTCGGAATTTTCCACCGGATTTTTCTCTTTGTCTTTGGAAAGTCTGTTTTAGAATTATGTTTTTGGGATTATGCCACTGCATGAGAAGGGGTCTATGCTGAGAATTCCTTACAGGGGTTAGTATTTCTACACGCAACTCTTTCCTGTATAGTTCTCTTGAGAAATCATCGCGAACAAAAGTCAAAAGATGACTCTATTCAGTGACATGAAGATCAAGAGACTTTCCAAATTTAATTAGTGATTACTACATTTTTCTTAATTATGTTCACTTAGTGCATATATCACCTATAGATTTTCTTATGACGGAGATATGGAAATAGACGGAGTATGTGGCGAGCAACTTCATGCTATTTCTTCTTGTCGCTCGGCTTGAAGATCTATCTGATTGTGGTAAAAAGCATGAATCCTGATGTGCGACTAATTATTGATTGATTAAGTTGATTATCCAGCGTGATTAAAACCACTAATCTGCGCTTTCATAGACAACCAATCCAAATCGATTCGTAAATCCATAAGACTACCCTTCTGAGATCTTGAGACAGCGACTCGTCCCATATGGCCTGTCTATTTCAGTAAAATGTCGATGAGTAAATAAAGAGAAGACATACCTTTGTGCTTAAAGGGACAGTGAACTTTCAAAATCACCAAAATCGATATTTTAATTTTAGCGTTAAAATTAATTTGTATCAAATTCTGTGAATAATCAAAGAATTTTTCAATGACAATAATTTTTGGCGGAGTTACACATGCAGGAACATCAAAGATATAGTGTCTACTACAAAAACACATTTTTCTCCGAATGAGATATTTTGACACAATTCTGATTTCCAAATTGTTCCCCGTGCATCTGGTTTCCTTGAAACTTTTTAGATGATCCTTGAAGTCTGTTGTATACATATAGGTGCAAATATATGATAAATACCCCATTATTTCAAATTTTGAAAGTTTGATTAAAATGTTGATTAGCCTATGCTTTTTCCAAAATTTTTGCTGTTCTAGTACAAAACCTTTTTTCTTTACAATTGAGTGGTACGCTCACCAAATGGAGTTAATTTTATTTATATGCATACAAATTATTATTTGTATTATAATTTTGATAATACATGGAAAATTAATTTGCATGGAACCTACCAATTTTTGTTTTATCAAAACTTTTGACCACGTTATATGTAATAAATTCTGCATAACAATATTTTTCGACCAAAATTTAGGCTTTTACTAAAAGCAACCATTCTGTGCAAATTTTATGACAATCGGATAATAACTGCAAAGGCGTGTTTTGAAAGTCCACTGTCCAATGATATGTATATACTATGTCCCATTCGTCCCCTGATCTAAATAGAATACTTAAATAGTCCTGACCGTTAGCAAATTAAAGTGAACTAGCAGACCTACGCAAAGCATCTGAGATAAATTTCTCTAAATGCTTATATCTATTGGTGGCAAAGTATCTTTACTCATTTCATATCTTATTTTAATTCATTTATGATGAATAAATGAATCATAATCGAAATTCAATAATAGATTTGATATCTCTAAATGCAATAAAATTATCCAAACACATATGGCAGCATTTTGTTTATTTTTACTGGTGTTAATTCTTGTTTCCAATAAAATGTATGGAAAAAAAGCAAATCAGTCATGTTACCACAATTGGAATCTGAATGTCTGCTTCAATTTCATACCATTCCCTTGTTCAAAGACGCTTCGCACTTATTGACGTTAAACCAATTTTCGCTCGTATTTTCTTTTCTGCTCTGATTTATATCATAACAGATTTCTCATTGTTTTTTTTCCTGTCAACGGAATATTGAAGATTTTCATTAGTGTCGAGCCCTTACGTAAAGCGATTATGTAGCATATGCTACTAACTCCATAGCTCAAGTAAAGTATATTAAAACTGAGAGTCGAAATTGGCGGTATGAATTCCGTAGCAGTTGATTTTATATTATTTATATCCGGTGTTGCCTTTCAAAATAAACACTTCACGCGATTTCGGTGCCACGTACATTAGTGAAATATAAAGAGGTAAGTAGTTAATTAACGTCGCACTGGCGCAATACAATGAGCTATTGGCGACTGCCCGGGATCAATCCCGAAAGGAAAGATCCAAGGACAACGCCTCGTGCTTTTGAACCACGGTCAGATAACGAGAACACCTGAGCTTTCACCCTACTCTTCAGACTTCCACACAGATCCAACGTCAGAACATTTGACGGCATGACAGATTTAACGTGCATCAGCCCCTACACACAACTGTCTTTGGATGGACCTAGTTTCGAACTCACAACCCTCCAGTTTCTAATCCTTTACTCTTCCAACTGGGCTTTGAATTAATAGCTAATGCTTTGTAAATAAATATTCCTTAATTGATTTGAATTTTTGAGGTCGCTTTCTAAGTATTTATCGATTTTTTCCCATCCTCTGCGTCTCGGGCATTCCGTCTGTAAAAAACAACTCAACTCTCCCCAAAGTCCCCTCCTGTGACTTTTCAAGTAACTAAAATAGGCGGAGGGAAATAGTAACTTAAACCCTATTTGCAACTAAATTACTTCATTGAATCTCGGAGAGAATATATTTTCCTTCTTTAACTGTAACTGTATCCGAAACAAGCCGTTTCTCTTTTTATATCCCGGTGAAACAACATCTCCCGTTGCAACGGCTCTTTTCCCATTTTGTTTTCGATTTAAATGCGATGCTGTCTGCTTAAGAGATCCTTCGGTCTAGTATTCTAAAAAACTTCAAAGCAATGCAAAGTTCGAGTTGTCTGGGCGCTGTACTAGAACTGTGCAGGGGAAATAAATGCTTTAAATTTTATTTCTTCTTTCTAGTTTAATAGAGGTAGTCCACATAATTTAAAATTCCACGATAAGAAGATTTTATTTTGCACCTATTTGATCAAAATTTGAGAACTCGTTATGGAAATAATATATGCTCAAATGAGGGAGATTAAATGCAGTCTTTATCATTATGACCGTGCTAACATTGCCAACAAAATCTCACCATTCGTCGTGTTTTAACATTTTGCAGTGGTCTTAGACATTTTATCAATTCATTTTTAACACGTCATCACCAGTTTTATTAAATCTGTTGAGTCATCCTTCACGCTCGTCACTTTTTATCTCTTTGGAATTTTACCGTTCTTATAATTAATAATCTTTGAACTACATTTCATTTTAGAGTTTTAAAAGTCAACTAAGATGAGGATACCCATCTTAGTCATTTTAGGTAGGTAGTTGAATTAACGTTTCGCTGGAGCACCACAACGGGCTATTGGCGAAGGTCCGGGATCAATAACGAACGGAAAGATCCAAGGACATCTCGTAAATTGGAACTACGGCCAGATGACGTCAACACCTGAGCTGTCTCCCCACTCTCCAAACTTCCACACCACGCCATCGTGAGGACATTTGGGGCCTCGACAGATTTAAGGTGCACCATCTCCCACGTACACGACGGTCTTGGATCGAGTTTCGAACTCGCAACCTTTCGGTAGCTAATCCACTACTCTTCTAACCGTACTACTAAAGTCCATTTTCGGAGAAAATCTCTTTGCATTCGTACTTCATAGGTGACCCACTTGTATTTATTTATATCACCATCTTAAATCATATGCCCTTTTATATGTTTTCATATCGTACTTCATGCTGCTGTTCAACATGTTATAAATCACCAATTCTTAAAATTCTTTGTCGTAGGCATATTTTATATATTTATCGTTTTTCATACTTTTGATTAAAGCATATTTTGTTTTTCATGCTGTGTATGTGCATGTTTTCAACCACCATTTTATGATCGATGGGGGGTTTGATATTTGTTACTTTGTATTAAATAATTTTTAATCTTGCGAATGGCATAGCTTGTCAGCTACCGGACGTCACGCCATCAAACTCCAAACTAACCAACCATTGTTATGATTAGTCCCATTCTATAAAATAGATTTAATATTACAAAAATAATTATTAACCCTTTGAGCGTCATGAGATTTCCAATTAGTGTAGTATTGATTTTTACCCATAACATATATGATGACTAAGCACAATTGGATGAAAGAATCCTAAAGAAAGTTCTATTGATTAAGAAAGTTAAAACTGGTAAGAAGTCCTGCAGCGAAATCTAAGTTTAGGATGGATATCGTGCAAACTCAGAAGACTAACGTCGTTTTACAGGTTTCATCGGTTTTGAATTTTTGTGCCATTTCCCCAATTTAATTGAACAGTGTCAAACTGATTTACATTTGACTTACCAGGCATTAATGTTATGCTTTTATGATGGCAAAAGTTGTACTCTAATAATTATGAGTAAAAATTATATGTTTGTTTACAGGATACGTAATTTTAATAGTTACATCTGTATTTTGTTACACAATGCGATTGTGTTTTTTTCCGTTAACAATTTATTTTAAATAGGATAATAATAGTTCATACTTTTAAAATAACAGTGTTTCATACTTTTCCAAAATTAGTCTCAGTTGTCATAAACTTTCTTTGGTATTCTATAATCTTCTCATTAACCTCAAGATAAGAAAATTTCTTTAAAAAGAAATTCGTTGTCTTTCTACTTTTATTTTCAAAGTTAAAGGCCCAATGGAAGTATATTCATACATCTCATGATAATTGCTGGTAAAAGTAGATCGAAGTTTAATATGTAATGCTGAGAAACGGTGTTCACTCTTTCAAGCAACACAAAAAATAGTAATACGTTGTCCCACATTCTATTCCTTTATGGCATCAAAATATCGATCCTTTTGTAGTATTTAAGGAATAGAATATTGGCATTTAGTTTTGTCATAGACTTGACAAGCAAGCTTTTCCATCAAATTGTACAGTTTTTACTATATGAACCTTAGAAATATAAGAAAATTCTGTCAGGTACTGTAAATGAGAATAAAAGTTTTAAATTTAGAAACTCAGGAAGTATAATTGTTGACTTGAAATAAAACGTAAGGAATCAACCATAGCCGACTGCCTTTTTTATTTATAAAAGTTCTATTTCAATTATCCTATATGTTACTACATAAAGCTCTGTATCGGTACTGAATAAGTATATGAATCGTCATAATGAGTTCAAATTTAATCACCTTAAAAACAGCAAAAAGTCAATAAAATGTAATGTGTTATGGTCTCCAGTAGTCAGTGCATATGGTGGTCAAATTAAACCTCGTACAATAAAAGATGACCGTAATGACAAAAAAATAATAAGGGAAACCAAAACACTACCAATAACAATAGAAAATAACAAACAAATTTTGATTAAATATTGTTTTTCAGATTAAGTTACCGGTATTGGTAGTTTTTGAATTCATTATTTTTTGTGTTCATTCATAGATTTAGACTTTCCTATATTTTATTAAATCCAGAATTGGTTTCTTTGCTACGATTTAAGATCTTAACCGAAATTAGATACACGTAATTCTTGTGTTTGTACGTATATTTTAAAATAAAGTTACAAGAGCAAAATAGACCGAAATACTAGGTATTGATTTGTAATTATCAACGCCATTTTGGATCACGTGGATCAAATGGTGATTCGTAGAAACACCACAAAATGAATCACCCTTCTATAAAAAACATTCAACCCATGATATTTTACAGAGCAGGACGGCTGAGGAATGTTTTTGCAAAACGTTTTATTCCTATGACCATACACATTAACACTTTAATCCAGATATCGAAACCATTCGATGATGTTATTAAGCTAATGTTTGTACGAGACTCACATCCGTTGGAAAATAACAATTTTATCGAATCTCCATTAACCAAAGCGATATCAGAGGTAGCCAAACAAAAAACATCCTAATTACGTTGGTTTAACCCAATAGATTACTATTTCGCTAAAATGATAGAGTTAATGATAATTAACGGTTCCATAAATACCCCTAGCCTTAAATTCCGTTCCCTCCATTAATTTACGGCGTCTCGTATACTGATCATTAATGTTCTCCCAAATCTTTTCAAAGAGCCTGAGCTGGATATTTAACAGTAACGTTAATCCATTGCCCTAACTGATCTTCCGCATTTTTGCTTTAATGCCACTGGAGCTTGTAAAGCTAAAAACTAGAAAAATCAAATAACAAGGATTATTTTATTTACAGAGAACGTTTTTTGAGTATATAAATATACTCAATTTATACAGGCTGTACCAAAAGTCCGTAGACCTTACCAAAAGAAAAATGTTTTTTCCGCTCCTGGTGGTATTTGGCAAAACTAACCAAATTTTTATGGACGAGATATGTCATCATTAGAAAAAACCGACCAATTCTTGATCTCGTCATTATAAAAAACGGCAATATCTTGACGACGACGCATCTAGTAATTTGGAATTTGGTCAGATCTTGATGGACAAGATATCTGGTCAAAAACACATCCGTTACTAGTAATCTTTTTTAACAAATTAGATCATGGTGTATCTGTGAGGTTCTTGCCGACGAGGCATCTCGTAATTAGCAAAATTGATCAGATCTTGATGGACGAGATATTTCGTCGAAAGTACACACATGGTGGGTTAAAACCCTCCGTTAATCGCGGATCTTTTTTAACAAATGATATCATGGTACAATTGTGAGGTTGACGTTTTATTTCTTAATTACATACGCATTAACTATTCGTTTAAAAAATACGTGGTATATAAGAGGACATAACAAAAACAAATACATGCAAAAATGCATTATTTAAGTTCATAAACAATACATTTTTTACAGTTATTCTTTTCTTGGTGTAACATTGAAATACATTGAGGAAAAGTCACCTTTCATCGGTCAGGACCAATGCGACTAACGGAGAGTAAATACATCTGCAGCGAGAGAGTTAACAAGACGGGAAACATTTTTAGAGTGGAAAAAATGAGTTTAAAAATTCAATGGCAGAGGACGCCTTAACGCATGTTTTTATGTGTTAATAAACACATGTAAAACGATAACAAAAAGTAAACTAATCGAAGATTAGTTTACCTTTTGTTAGAGCCAATGCAGTTCTTTTTGTTTAACTTAAAAAAACGCTAAAATATATGTTTAAAAAGGAATAATTATCTGAAAGAGGCGTTTTCTGTCAGGAATAATCCAGGTGGTGGTATTGAGTATTTCGGAGCGGGAATTTCCTGTACGTATTTCCTAACATGACGTCACTTGACTTGTTTTTCGAATACGAATTCAGCATTTCGCCAATAAAATTTCCAATTAATTCCTAATTGATATCTGATAGTTGGTTGATCACCGCTAATTAGGTTAAACGCTAAACATCCGTAGAATGACTATAAATTGCATTCCAAAGTAACCTATTTGTACCATGCCAGAGCATTTGGGAAGTAAAATCTTCGCTTTCCAACTAATTTGTCTGTTTAAACTGAAAATTCCTGTCATAGCTATTTCGGAAAGACTAATTAAAATAATCTCAAATAGATGGCCTCAAGTTTAAGGAAGCTTCTTTCATTTAGTGTTATCAGTACTGGTTTCTTCCAAATATGTTGAAAAAATTGGATTAAAAGTGTTTGTCTTTCTAACAGTAGTCATTTAGATCCTGAAGATTGAGGGCATACAGTCCTTCCAAAATAAATATTTTACATTTTATTAGACGTTTTAGAAATTTTTGCTGAGGTATAAAACATGCAGTACAGTGCACTCAAAGTTGTACATTTGTATGTCTATGGACTATAAACTTTTGAGACACCCTGTAACCTGATTAATGCAGAAGTCCGTATCTATAATTCGCCAGTTTTCACTTAAATGCAGTTCTTAGACTGTTTTGGGTGTTTTATTTTATACTAAAAGTTCAAAATTTTATCCTCACAGCCTAAAAAATAGATACTTTGGTGTAACACAGTTTGTTTCTACGCCATCAAAAATGTATACTCGTATTTCTTAAAACTATAGATATCAGGCCTTTTGATAATACAAACAAAATTCCAGTCCCCATCAAAATGTATATTAAAATATTAGTGTATTGGCGATTAGTGTAACCCGAATTTTTAAACTTCATTTAAAAATTCGGGTTACACTAATCGCCGGTTAAGACGAACAAATTTCTGAAACTTAAAGGCAAACGGATTATTTTCAATCGCATTATTAGAAACAATAAGTGACCCCGAAATTATAGAAGATTTATTTGTGGAAGAGAGTGGAGAAGAAATAATAGATGAAGATTCCGAAGACGCGAAGGACTAAGCATGAGTTCTTTAAAATAAGCTACTACTGTCGTATATTGTTCACCGCTTTTTTCTAAGCAGTGAAAATTTATTTTATTGTTGAAATAAGGCTTTTTTCTGAATTCGGATAAAACGAACAACGCTTAGTACGATTTTTTATGGTCCCGTGAAATTTGTCTTAACGAGGTTTGACTGTATTAGCTGTTTCTCTTTTGGCTTAAGAACCTCAGTTGCAAGCAAAAGTTAATGTAATAGTCACATCTAATTGTTCGCGTATGAAATATGTTATCAATGAAAGCGAAATTATCATTGAAAAAGTGAAATGCGTTAATTTAAACGATTACAATTGTTTTTATTTGACATTTTGAAACATTAATCCGAATCTAAAAAAAGCATAAGACCTCCATAACCTGTGCTAATGCTAACGGCAAGATTGTTTCCTTAACGTTAAATTAGCAACAATTTCTTACGAACACGAAAAGAACAATTTCATCGTACTAATATTTAACAAAGCTTCCAAACTTATAAAAAAATACGATTTTTGCTTGTTACTTTTATTTCAAAATTAGCAAAGACTATATTTGAACAGCGGTGATATATCAAAACAATTATAAGTTACAGTGTGGAAAACGTTTCCAGAAAAAGTGGTTTTAATTGGATTTTTGAAACATTATAACCTAACAGGAAAAGTTTTTTCTTACTCAAATCTGGAAATGCATGCTAATGAGTTAATTACCACAAGTTTTAAATACGCTGCTAACCATGCATCCGGAAAAAATCTAGTATCATTAGATTCGGAAAGATATCTAAAAAACTGAATTATTGATCTTTAAAAGAGGTTCATGTTCATTTCATTTTTATTTCCTTTTTAGTCTCATTAAAAATACATTTGTCGGACTTCATTTCTATACCTAAATTTAAAATTCATTAAAATGATTTATGTTTGATTTGCGTGAATCATTTTTTCAAGTAATTTAGAAAATATTTGAAATTTATTTTCATCTTCTAATGGTTGTTTCTGCGCTTTTCTTTTTCCCTATATGTTCAAAATTACATTCATTCTTTTAGAAAAGTTCATGAACATGCGAAAGACCAATTAAGGGCACTAAAGTTAGTTCGAGAAGTTAATATAAATTTAAAGTATCGTATTTTATATATATCTTTGCGTGAAATGTCTGTAGAGAAATATATTCTAACAGTTTAACTGTGTTTTTCTATTATAAAAATAAAGATTAAAACATCGAATGAGAAGTTCAAACAATTCAAGAAAACAACTTGTAATACTAGGATAAAAGTCAGTTTGTTACTTTTATATCTTAACGACGATTTATATATATATTTTTAATTAACCTTGTTTCATTTTTAAGGTCTCTTAGAACATTTATTTTTCCACCTTAATGATCGTTCTCTATTTCGTTAATGGAGATGGTTATTGAATAAATGACTTTGATGTATAATTTTAAGATATATTATTTTAAAAAGATTGATTTCAGATTTTAATGTTGCGCAAATGATATATGTGTTTATCAACGTATTATTCAGTACTAAATATTTAAAAGTTTGGTGCTATAAAAGGTAAAACACTAAATTCAATTTACGAAAAATAATAATACTTACAGCTTTCATTTTCGTATGACAGTGTTTTAATAGTTACACTAATATTAAGATCATCTCATAGAAACTTCAATGTTGGTTGATATATATCAAATTACTCAAACGAACAAACACATTACCGATTATATGTTTCAATTCGCAATCATTATTTTTAAGTATTTTCGAAAACAATATTTTCTCTTATATTCACAGATCTTTATAACAATGCGGAAGCGGTAGAGTCGCGGATTAGTAATTGGTGGTTTGCAAGTTCAAAACTCGATTCAACCAGATTGTCGTGTACGGGGAAAGGGTTCGTTAAAACCGTCGTGGACTCAAATGTCCTCACGTTGGAGTGGTGTGGAAGTTTGGAAAGTGGATGTTGACCTCGTCCTTTGACTGGTTCAAATTACAATGGGTTGTTCTCGGATCTTTTCCTTTGAGATTGATCCCACCAATTGTCCATTCTGTTACTTCACAGCGATGTAAATTCAACGATCTACCAATCTACCATTTTAATAAAATATGCCAAAAAGTCACATTTGCACTTTTTTTCGAATATCAATAGATTTTTTCAATTTTAAAGTGAACTGTTCCAACGAGGACAAAACTTTTTAAACGCTATAAGGCATTCTAAGAATGCCACTCGATCGTCTTTTATTATTGTAAACAAAGGTTGATGAAAAAAACCAAAGAAGGAACTTTTTTGGTATTCAAGAAAGGCTGAAAGCACATTAACATTGCCAATATGTATGGAAAGTGTAATGTCAACCGGAAGTAACGCATACAAAATTTTGACATTTCTTAGTATGTAATATTTGACTATGTTAGAAAAATAAACCTTTTGATTTACGATTAAATCTTTTTCATTTCCTAGCTTTAACAAATATGACAACTTCGGAATATAATTTAAGTGTTAGATATGACACTTATTTTAGGACAGATGTAGAACTACTTCTAATTAAAATAAAAAGCGAATCAGTTCTATTTTTCAATCGAAGTTCATATGGCAAAATCTTGATATAAAATAAATACCAGACACATCCCCGTACCTAAAGTCCGAAAGCTACGATAATAGGTCAAAGCGTCATTATCTTTATTTTCTTATAGATGAGTGGGTCATATACTGACAACTGAAATCCAACCATTCATGTTTAAAAAGGAAGTTTCAATCCTTTAAAAAATATAGACATTCCGTAAAACATTTGAATCGCCGTTCGGAAGCAATGATAATGAGTTAAAAAGTCATTTATTTTCTTATAGATGAGTTGGACATATACTAGCATAACTTAAATCCGACCACTCAAGTTTGAAAAAGAAGTTTGAATCCTTTAATAAATATCACAAATTCCACAAAACGCTTGAATCACCATTCGGGAACTACGAAAATGAGTCCAAACGTCATTATTTTTATTTTTTATAGATGAGTGGGACATATTCTGACATAAATGAAATCCAGCCACTCAATTTTGATATAGAAGTTTGAATCTTTTAACCCTCATGGCGGTTGGGGGAGCCGTCGCGGCTCAGTGGGTTTGTCCGCTACGCTAGCAACCTGTGAGTTGTATGTGGTGTAGGTTCGATTCCTGTCAGGTTCTTTTCGTCCCTGGGTATTTTTCTCTCTTCTATATTAGTAAAACTTTCATTGTGTGCGTTTGTCTATTGAAGTTGTCTGTCTTGTGTTTGGCGCAGTTTGGCTAAATATGACCCTTGCGCCATAAAACTCAATCCAACCAACCAGCCTGGGGGTTGTCTCGACAAAGTAGCTCGTCATTAGCAAAACTGACCAGATCTTGATTACGAGATACATCGTCATTAGAAAAACCTGACCCGATCTTGACCTCGTCATCATAAAAAAATCCGAAGTAGTTTGAAGAAATATCTCGTCATTAGCACAATTTATTAGATACTATCTGAATTACCAGGCGTTGCTTGGGTTAAATTGTCGTAATATTACTCACTGTTATTCCTATGGGGATTTCGAATTGTTTTTAGCCCCCTCTACAGAACCAGGAAAAATAAAGCGGGATTAATTTCTAGATTATGTTTCCCACAGGATTCTAAAGAATGAATGCACCAAATTTGGTGTCAATTGGTCTGATAGTGATTTAAGAATAATGTTATGTTATTTCTAATTATTTTTAGCCCCCCCTGTTGACCCAGGACAAATTGAACGGGTTTAAAATATAGTCTATGGGTCCGGCAGAATTCTAAAG
Organism: Meta bourneti; assembly: GCA_933210815.1. Classification (NCBI taxonomy): domain Eukaryota; kingdom Metazoa; phylum Arthropoda; class Arachnida; order Araneae; family Tetragnathidae; genus Meta; species Meta bourneti. Next base: position 63,274,084 of record OW119926.1, read on the forward strand.
ATTGAATGTACTAAGTTAGTGTGAATTGGTCTGACATTGATCTTATAAGTACTCAATGTTATTTCCCAAGGGGATTTCGCATTATTTTAGCCCGTTCTGCAGACCAAGGACAAATTGAATGGGGTTAATATATGTCCTATCTTTCCCGCAGGATTCTGAAGAATGAATATACCAAATTTGGTGTGAACTGGTCTGATAGTGATCCTAAAACTACTCAATGTTGTTCTGATGGGGATTTCGGATTGTTTTAGCCCCCTGTGGAGACCCAGGACAAATCAAACGGGGTTAATATACAGCTATGTGTCCCACAAAATTCTAAACAATGAATGTACCAAATTTAGTGTGAATTGGTCTGGAATTGATCGTATAAATACTCAATGTTATTGCTATGGGGATTTCGAATAGTGTTTTAAGCCCCCTCTGCACACCCAAGACAGAGAGTACAAGGTTTAATATGTAGCCTACGTTACCCACAGGGTTCCGAAGAATAAGTGTACCAAATTTGGTGTGGATTGGTCAAAAGGTGTAGATTTGTATAGAGAACAGTCAGAAGATGCCAACTCTGCTTTATATGTATAGATTGGCGGACAAAATATCTCGCCAAACCACTTGGAGGGCTAAAAATATTACATTTCGTCAAACACTTGAAACGCCATTTACCAACATGCCTTTTCTTTCAGGCGAACTAAGCTTTTTATTAATCTCATCTACTCTAAAACGCTCTCAACTAAATAGAAAGATTCCATTCCATTATTAGTTCACGAATACCACTTAGTCAACGATTTACTCCCAAACAAACGGCTAGCCATAAGTCATCATGAAACACCCTAGAGTGCGGACATCAGATAAGCCTAGACCAGGAAGGTAACGAAGACATCTTCCAAGAAAGAGACGAGAAAACTCTTTGGGTATTCAATAGAGTTTTCACGCAGTTGAATGCCTTCTCGACCCACTTACATTGGTGACCACCAGATGACGTCATCAGCACTGTCGCCAGCATAGGAAGGGGGGTTGAAGTCATAAATCAAACTTCCGTCCTCACGTGACATCATAAATCAAGATGGCGTGTCTCGGGTCAGTAATCGGGTGCATGATACGTGCGTCTTCACGGATCATTTCTCATGCATCTTTCCCATACATTTGAACTCAAAAGACTAGAATTCGAATTTGAATTCTGGGCAGTCCCTATCGAAACCCTTTCTTAAAAGAGACATGGGAAGCAAAATAAGAAATAGTGTAGAGTCCATGTTTCCTGATACACTAGTGAAAACAATATTTTGATGATCAGAGACAAGATTACAGGGGGATACAATATTAAGACTAGTGTATAAGAACTCCATTAGCATTATACAATAAAGAGCTGAATATTTGTCTGTTCTTACTTAGAAACATAAATTTCTCGAAAACATCTAAAGGGGTTTAGTGTTAGCACTAGTGCATAAGAAGTCCCATTAGCATAAAAGTATAAAAAAGAGAAATATTTACACTCCTACTTAGAAACAGATCCAATTTCTCGAAAACGTCTTACTAACATCATCACTAGATTTTTTAGAAATTTTGAAACTAGCTAAGACGGTATTTTGATAACCACAGAAAAGATTTCAAGGGGTACGGTGTTAAAGCTTATATATAATAACTCACACTAGTATTATTAAAGAGCTGAATATTTACTTATTCTTACTTTGAAATAGATCTAGTTCTCGAAAACGCCTTACTAGCATCAATCATAATTGTAGACTTGGTAGAAATTTTGATATATCAGTGACAACAGCAATTTTAAAATCAGAGATCAAATTACAGAGGAGTACAGTGTTTACGCTAATGTATAAGACTCCCATTTTCACTAAATTGAGCTGCAGATTCGCCTTGTTATTTCTTTGTCAGAAACAGATCTCGAATACCCTTTACTAACCTCGTAATTGTTGACTTATTGAAAATTTTGAAACGAACATTTTAAACTTTTTGATAACCTCACTAAAATGACTGGAGAAATATCGTTTGAAAATGGAACTTATTTCACTTACAACTAGCAATGAATTCAAGTGAACCTATTTCAACGCTGCTGACACACCTCTAGATCATTACAGTTTGCACTGCATAGGACAATGATAGGATATTACAGTGGCCGAACTTTAGTTTGAGCTTCATTTAGTTTCCTCCTTTGCAAAAAATATCAAGAATTCTTATTCAGTATTGAAAATATGTATCTATTTTAAACACTTTAAGCACTGAAGCATTGAAAATCATTTTTTAACGTGAAGTTTAGGTAGGTATTTGAATTTGTGACGCACAATAGCACAATTCAACGGGCTATTGGCAACAATCCGAGATCAATCCCGAAAGGAAAGATCCGAGGGCAACGCCTTGTAATTTTGAACCACGGTCGGATGATGTCATCACCTGAGCTGGTACCCCACTCTCCAAACTTCCATACCGTGATATACTGCAGCAGCAAAGCGGGCGATTGGTGACGGTCCGGAATCAATCCTGAAGGGACGATAACACCTCGTAATTTTGAATCACTGTAACCTGAAGGAAGTTCAAATTATATTAGGGGTACCTATAAGCCTTTTTTTTACCTGCCTTTTTTTGCGGGCATATTATGTTTGGTGTGTTTCTTAGTGTTGCTATAACATTGAGGGCTCATTCCAGTTTTGGTTGTGAAAGTGTATCCACGTTGTGCTTTCAGCTGAGACTTTTTAGAGATTTTTAAATATCCTTTACGAAATAAATATAAAGATAAATCTGGAGAAGCTCCTATTAGGCATTGTATGCTCTTTCAGTTTAATTGCTGTCATAATGCAACAACGGCAACTGTGAATCCGATTTATGGAAATTGTTTAAACGTCAAATACAAAGTATGCTCAATGATTATATTTACACTTAAAGGCAGTCGAAGTGTAAGACGAAGGGAAGAATAAAGTATAGGAACATTGATTTTTATGTTTTTAACACTGAACTTTTTACAGGTGATCCCTAATACCCTTTTGTGTTACTTATTTCATTAAAGTTATGTTATATTTTAAATATTTTTAGCAAAACTTTTAATAATTATTTCAATGTTTTAATGGGACACTAAAATAGAAGACAGCTTACCTTTGGCTAAATTTTAAATCGTAATTTTAACTGCATTTTTATAAGACACATGAAAATAGTAACAAATGTTAGATAGCCGAATACTTGTGTCCTATTATGCATCCCTATACATCCTATAATACCTGCACATCTGACACTAAATTTCTGAGAACAAAAGTTGCTGATAAAGTTCGTTCAACAAAAGGTGCTTATAAAGTACGTTCAACAAAAGGTGCTTATAAAGTACGTTCCTTATGGAAGTGAATGTAGACTTTATGGAAATAATACTGTCATTTAGGATTTCATTACTTACCTTGAATCGAGCAAACAAACAGTTTACATATTTTTTTAAATATGGATTTGACCTAATAGTTTTCATCTTATACTGTTCGAAACATCAATTTTTCAGATTCAGATCAAAAGCGATGGGAAGGTGTTTTATTTAATTGAAAACGTTGTTTTAGTTTTTGTTTTCGCTTAGAATAGTTTTGTGTGACCTTCGTCTTATTTAAATTAATAAATATATGAGAAAATATGTTTTCGTGTAATCATTGTCGGCACAGACCATTAACTTATTGACTGACAAAGGAAAAACAAATTTTACAGTACAGCTTTTTAGACTTAGTTTTTATATCAGAAAATTAAAATATGAGCATTTGGATACTATTATATTTGTTTCAAACAGATCACAATATTTAAACGTATTTCACATCATCATGAAAAGAAGTATTTAGTTTCTCCGAAAAGATTTCAGAGTTAATGAGTTTCTAAGCCGATGAAATTGAAATTGACAACTTAATTCAATTTCATTTTAAGCATTCGAAAGACAATCGTTAACATCGCTTGGTGAATCCTATTCCAGATGGTCGTGAAGAGCTAAGAATGAATTTACCATGGGACGAAGCACATAGAAACAAAATGTAAGTTTCAATTAATTCGTATGATTTTTGTAATTAAGATTCCACAGTAAAATTAAAAACCTACATCATATTTTAACTAACTTGTGATCTCTCTATAAATAAAATGTGCATTCTTGCTCCACACATCTGAACTTTTACGACTGAAAAAATGACCTCAAATCCTGTGACGCAAAACAAAAGTTCAAAAAGGAATATTTTTATTTCTACCAAAGTATGCCATGCTTCATCTTTCAAATCCTAGTTTTCCAGAGTCAGACAAAAAGAATTTATCTTTGTCTCTGGCAGAAAGTATGAAAAGAAGAAAAAACTCACATGTCATTTCCATCCCCCTTAGGTTTTAAAACGGTCGTCATTTTCGTTGTTGTTTTTCATGTGTGGTGCACGATGTTATTGGAAAGGAAAATACTTTTGTGGACAAATAAACATTTTATATAAATTAAAGGAAATTGAAGGGGGAAAATATATCTGCGTATCAGTGTGTGTGTGTCATAGCGACAGATTTCAAAGGAAGCCACGAGTAATGCATTGTGGCTAAGAGTAGTTCACAACTGGAGAGGCAGAAAATACCATAGAAGTTTGTTGTTTTTCAATAAAATAAAGTTGGCAAGTTACATGATCATAGTGCAGGTGGTATTTGGTGTTGAGTGTAAGATAATTAGTACGGCTCTGAGTTCCTTATTCTTAGAAGAATGTATCCGTTCTACAACCTGCAGTCTTCCTTGAGCAACTTCTAACCAGTTTGAGCCCATAGGATAATTCCGGTAACTTTTGCGACTAACCAGCATGATTCATTTTGCCATTCGAGTTGAAGGGGGAAAGCAAAAAATCTAAACTACTTGGAAATTTCAACCACTTCCTTTCTCTCAAATTAATATATATATAACCTCTTTCTTCACAATCTTTCACAATCCGGCTTGTAGTTGTGCACCCCTGTTGTAAACTAAATATCTGATCATACAGATTTGTGGTTGCTTAAACTTGTGTCGTCCATTACTCATAAGATCGTCATTTTTAAACTCTTTGATAGAATTCAGTGATGATTGAGCTTTGATAGAACTTTGATTGCAAAGTAGAGTAATTTAAGTTTATTTGTTGGCTTGATTTACTTTTCAGAGACTTCATATTTTTATACTTTTGTAATGTATTTTCGCTACCCCTTTAGGGCTTGTGGTTTATTACATGATAGCTAGGAATTTACTGCAAATAATGTTTATATTGTTTCTTCGAATCAAGAGCTAGTTCTTTCGAATGACCACTATTAACGTAAACACAATAGCGAATTTTTTTTATATTTCTAATTATTCAGAAATTTTAAATGTCCTTTATGCATTTCAATTCTTTTTCTACAAATTATTCCAGCAATTTTCATATTATTAAGGTGCTGTATGAAAAGCATTCGACACTATATGATAAATTTAAATTAGAAAAGGTTTATCATGAAAACATTAATAAATATCGAAAATATTATGCTCTAAAGTAATTCTGAATAGAAGGTCTACAGGGTTACCAACATTAAATAGCTATACGAAAAATGTAAGTATCTTCCTAAGAAAATCAAATTTCTTAAGAATATTCATACCAAAAAATATAAAGTTTTAAGAAGATGCAGTTAATAAAATTCAAGGAAACAAAAGCTATTCAATACAGAAATGTAAGGTTTTTAAGTTCTTAATAAAAAGTCCCGAATACAAAATAGAAAGTTCTAAGGAGTTCCGAATTGAAAAGTATACCAAATTTCTAATCGTAAGAATATTCATACCAAAAAGATTTATAAAGTTTTCTGAGGATGAAGTTAATAAAATAAAGGTAACATTGGCTCACCAATAAAGAAATATAAGATTTTTAAAGTTCTAAATAAAAAGTTACAGATACAAAGAAAGAATTTCTAAGCAGTTCCAAATTGAAAAGTATACAAATGTCTAAGATTTCCAGTTAAAAACTGCAATCGTTTAGTATGTTTGGGATACAAACGGGATGACACTCACTAGTATAAAAGAATCGTCTTGCATTTCTTTAAATAATATATTTCTTTAACTCAAGAAGTGTTGAGCAAAGAAAAACCCACATCCATTACTGATATAACATTCTCGTTAAAAAGCCACAAATGGAACTGCAGTTGATCCGTTTTTATTATTTGTTCTCCATCCAGAGTAATGAAAGAAGGCTAAAAATGAAGAGCTTTGAAGCATTTCTTCAATTACTTTTATATTCTTCTTCATTTGTTGACCGTAACAAATAAATTCTCCATCCGACCGTTCATTCCAGTGGCTGCTTTCTTTCGCTTTCTGTGGTAATCAGTTTCTTCTAACAGTCGATTGTGGACAGGGAAAACCATTGTAATCCTATGAGGAAAAGAAAAACTGCTCGAGCATTTGGGACGCCATTGTTGCTTTTAGTCTTTGTCAAATGAATTCGCCGTGATTGCTCATAAAATCAGCCAGTAATAGAGCTGTATTCCATGTTACGTGATTACCACGAATAATCTTTGAAGTCTATATCTCTAATACGTGTTATTTGTTGTTGTATAACTGGGTATATTTGCGATTAACAGAACTTCTATAGTAATGGGTGATGGTATTGCGTCCATATATTTTACTTATTTATATAAATGTACAGATTTAAAACGTATGATCTGTCGGTTTTGATAAGATTTAATCAATAGAAATGAATCATATTGATCAGAATTAGCAATTATTGCCAATAGAAACTGTACCAATTTGATTGGCACTATGTTAAGAAACGTTTTCTAAACCAATGAATGACGCTTATCACATATGAATGATTTTTGCGCAGAATAAAAGTTTAATTTTTTAAAGATTTTTAAGGGTTGATGAAACCCTTTGTGTGTCACCTCCCATCTAGATGACTCCTGGGTATCACAATATCAAACGGGGGAACATTTATATACCTTAATAGCTTTAATATAAAAATAATATTTATATACATATCCGTATACATTTCATGCATCCGGGGTGGTTAGAAATTCCACCTCTGAAAGGATAAATGTTTGAAGCGTTTTTATTTGAAAACGGCATCGTGAGATTCACATCACATTTCTTCACAAGGGGACACCATGAGTAGAGTATTTGGCCAATGGGGCACCCCTTGGATGATGGAAGAGGAAAAATGAACTAAACCAGACGGTATAGGAAAAGACAGGAGACCGTAAGATTATAATCCGTTGTACGAGGGTGATTCCATATGAAGACTATTGCAATGAGCAACCTGGACAGACAAAAAGATAAAGTAACTTCAATCACAATTTGATAAATGTAATCAGCTGACAAGTCTACCAACATCAGGACTCAAATAAAGAACACCCAATAAAGGAGGGGATTGTAGTTTTTTAAGCTTTTTTATAACAGAGGGAGATTCAGAGTGGAAGGTGTTCATACAACCTGTGTAAATAGTACTGTATATACGAATAGAAAATTTTTATTTTTGTCAATATTTCTTCCCTCTCGAGATCGAACCCGAGTACAACACCTCGTCTTTTTGAACCACGGTCAGATGAAGATGTCAACATCTGTGCTGGCACCCCACTCGTCCAACTTCCACACTACGCAATACCAACGTGAGAGTATTTGGGGCCACGGCAGATTTAACGTGCACCATCTCTCACATACTGGACGGTTCTTATTACACAAAGCGTTATCCCCATGAAAAAGGTGGTCTGGATCAAATTTCGATCTCGCAACACTCCGATTACTAATCCGCTACTCTTACAACTGGACTACCTCGGCTCCTACTTTTTTGGTTCCCATCCCAGTTTCATATGTACCAACCGATTTATATTGCTTAAAAGGTTTAACAAGTTACATACGGCTTGCATTAAATTTTGTATGATTCAGTTTGTATCTCCGTAAGACGAATTTAAAAATAACTCAAAATACATAATTTTTCGAGTTACCTAGTTCTTGCCTGTGACGATAAAACACTTGACTAGTTAACAATTTAATTTTGTTATTAATTTTAGTGTAAACATAAAATCTAGCCATCTATATGTGTATACAAATATATTTCACTAAGGTATGTGGCACAGAAATTGACGTTACTTTCTTTATTTACTGTCTAGTGGCAACAACAGATTTAAGCAATATAAAATCGACGGTTAAGTAATTCATTCCCCAATTTTAACGCTTAACAAATGTGCTTCAATTGATCTTCGTAGCTGCATAATATAGTAAAAACAACATGAATATCTCTAATGAAATTCTACAGCAGTCTGATTACAAAAGTAATGAGCAATCTGGAAGATAGGAATCAACGCAGAAAAGAAAATATGAGCGAAAATAGGAGTAGAGTAAAAAAATGCCGAATCTCTCCCAAATCTTTTGAATGAGGGAATGGAATGAAATTGAAGTGGACGTTTAGAATCTATTTGGGACAACAACATGACTGAGGCGTGAACTTTTTACCATGCACTTCATTGGAAATAAGGATTGACACCTGCAAAAGCATACGAAATGTTACGTATTTTTGGATCTATTTCCTTTAGAGATTTGAAATCCATTTGCGATTATGATGTTTTATTCATAAGAAATGGATTGGAATAATATATGAGATATGAAATATGAGTAACGACACTATCATCAATAATACTGCCTAAGCAATTAATAAATTTTAGCGGAGAGATGTATGCGCGGGTCTGCTATTATATTTTATAAACTGCTTAGAATTACATAAAATAGGGACCCATGGAAGCCTAGATTAGCAATCGGATTGTTGCGAGTCAGAAGCTCAATCCAACCAAACACCGTCGTGTACACAGGGGCTGGTGCATATTAAATCTCTCGTGGTCTCAAATGTCTTCACGATGGCGTGGTGTGGAAGTTTGAAAAGTGGGGTACCATCTCACACACAGATGCTGACCGTGGTTCAAAATTTCGCGGTGTTGTATTCCAAATCCCCTCCGAATTTCTTCAAATTGGAAAATGCAGACACTGTATCAACTTTCACCATTATTCTTAGAAAGGGTAAGCGTCACCCACTGAAATATCCTTCAAATAATTGTTATTAACTGATTCAAAGCTGGTTTAAACACTAGAACGGCCGTTGAAGATATTTCGACACCCGAGTGCATTTGTTGCTTTCTCCCTTTCACGTTTTTTGTCGTATATTGACACTGTCTTGTGACTTAATAATTTTACTTGATCAAACCATAGCAGAATTTTTTTGTTTAACTCAGTTTAGCTAAGTTCTAAAGCTGAATTTTCTAAGAACGCGTCGATTAGCAACCGGAGGTTGCGAGTTCGAAACTCGATCCAAGACCGTCGTGTACGTGATGGTGCACCTTAAATCTGTCGAGGCCTCAAATGTCTTCACGTTGGTGTAGCGTGAAAGTTTTGAGACTGGGGTTCCAGTTCAGGCGTTGATCTCGTCATCTGGTTCAAAATTTCATGGTGTTGTCCTCGGATCTTTCTCTCAGGGATTGATCCTGGATCCTCTAGTGCGATGTTAATTACCATTGCCATTAGATAAAATAGCGAATAATTTATGCAAAAAGGGAGGTATAGATATAGGGATACCACAAAAAGTTAACAAGTTAGAAGGGTCACTTTGAAGAAACATTAAATCCTTCGCATTAATGAATTAAAAAATAATACTGAAAACTGAATTTTATCTGAATTCACGTAAAGATTTTTTAGAAATAACCACTCGGGCCTTGCAGTTTCTTTATTCCCACGTCCACCAGCCTAAAGTAATCAATTTTGTAACCAGTCGCAGGGTAAAGGACTGTAAAAGATTTTGAAAAAAAAAACAGGACTGTAAAAATACGGTTCGAAAGAAATGACCATATTCCATTTCTGTCACTTTAGCGGAAACAGCTCTTCTTTGCATTCCCCAACCTTCTCCTTTTCAAAAAGTTTCTTTTTCAACCATTCCAAGTTCCCCTGTCTTCGAGAAAGAAAGAGTAAGGAAAAAACGGGTTGTTACTACGTGGGGTGGTAGTGGAGGCGACAGTGGCGCCACCAACGGTTCTCCGTCGTGTCCGATAATCGATGATCGTAAAAAGGGTTGTGAGGCCAGCGAAAGATTGGATTTCAAACGGTTGCCTCCAGACCGTGATTTTTTTCCCTTTCGTTTCTATATTCTCCCTCTATACTTCTATGTTTCCAGGCTTTTTTAAAGAAATATGTAGGGAGTTCTCAAGAAACGCAATTGTTGTCTTTAAAAAATAATAAAGTGGAAGGGGTTTTGAGGTGCTGTGTTGATGCTCGCACTAGTTTCTGAAAGGTGGAATTTTCTTTTGCAAGAACTGAGCATGGGATTTCTATTCCAGCGTATATTTAGAGGGACCAAGTTTGGAAAATCGAGACAAAAATCGGTTGACATAAAAATACAAAAACTAGAAATATCTAACCTATTACAAGACCACTCGTGAAGGAGTGATTTATAAAGCTCCATTAATCACTTTTAACTTGAATGCCATTCATGTGACAGGGTTAGCATACATAAATGTAAACAAACCACTAAAGAAGGAAAAGAGTTTCCGCTTAAGAAATCATTCGATTTATCACCTGTTTGACGATGTTTATCGTTAGTTTTTAACCCAAACAACGTGCTGAAATTGCATTCGAGAATCGTGCCAAGTTGAGCCAAGAGTTCCGTTAAGGGTTACCCGAACACTAGCGCCTTCTGCCTTTCGCTTTAAAGGAAAAGCCAATCATAAATACATCCACGAACTTAAAAAAGATTCACGAAACTAAAGATCAGCAGATAAGGGGACATAAGAATTTCCTCATGTCTAGTTATCCGTTGATCTTTAGTTTCGCGAGTAGTTATGTATGTGGTCATTCCAATTAATTACGGAGAAGAAAGGAGACTTTAAAATCTTGAATAAAACAGTAAATTAAGAGATAAGTTGCCTTAAGAATCCAGTAAAAAGATAATCTTTTTCCACGCTCAACATCCTTTGTAATAAGGTCTTATTCCGAAGTCTTGTTTAAAGAGACCAAGTTTGGAAAATACAAAAACAATCGTTTATTAAAGATACAAAACTAGAAATATTCAACCCATTACACGAACGAGAGAGAGAGAGAGATATAGTGATGATGAATATGAGTTTTGGATGAAGCACGTGCCTCAGGGTATAAAACTGCTTTTTCCATCAGCAAACTGACAAACCTCTAAATTCAATATTGGACCACTAGTTGGCAGTGTGTGTGTTTCATACTATGTGTGTATGCTAATCGTTTATTTTCATAGAAAATATTAGACCCGCGTATACATCTGCGCTAATTTCAAAACTGTCTCCATTGATGGCATACATTGAGAATCGCATTTAATACCTTATTTGATCCTCCAAACGGTTTCGACGAGATCTCTCGTCCATCAAAATCTGACCAATTTTGCTAAGACATCTCGTGATCAAGATATTGCCGAGGTTTTTTTACGACGAGATCAAGATATGATCAGTTTTCTAATGACGAGATATCTCAATATCTCTTCCATCACGATCAGGTCAGGTTTGCTAATGACAAAATACCTCGTCGAAACAACACCAAGAGGATTTCTATATTCATTTATAATAGATGCAGCATCTATATTGTGTAGCGTGTTAAACGTTTGCCCAAAATCGAGAATTTTTGTGCGGTACCCATAGAGAAAGGTTCTTTTTTCAAGAAAACATCATAACAGGGATCTTACCTGGATTGTTATATCAGAATGGAGAAACGTCATTTCTAAAAATTTGTCCTAATACCAAGGGTTCAGGCATCGATTATCTTTAATTATAGGCAAAATATACTTATAAAAATGGTAAGTGCCAAAATATGACCCTTGCTCCATAAAAACCTCAAAACAACCAACCAACCCTACAAAAACACATTAAAAGGGTTTCCTATAATTTGGGTTAAACATTTTGAAAGTTTCGCAATGTTAAAAATTATTTTTGGGGAAAAGTTCTTATAAATGAAGACCGATCCCTTTATGTCAATGTATTTTGCCCATAACAAAATTTTGTATTTACTATTTTTAAGAAGAGAGGGGAATCATATGTACCACCCCTATATAGAGTAGTATTTGACATTGAAATACCAACGGGGATACCTCGACTTAATATATATAGAATATTTGTAAATAGTAAACTTAACCCTTTCGGAGGAGGAGGTAAATCAGAAGCCCTACCGTTCCTGATAGAATTTAAACAATGCTGAAAATGTTTATTTCATTTACAGTAACTCTACAGTTATTGAAAATAATTCCTAAATAAACATCTACTTCATGGATGAAAATGTTCTATGGAGTGAGCGGATATCATATTTAGTAATTATATGTTACTCTAGACAATAAAACGCACCTTTCTGACATAATCAATCTTGACAATGCATTTCTCTTGGTTAAATAGATTTGTTTCAGCTGTTAGATGAATTAGTTTTTTTCTCAAACCACTCTCGTAAATTCAATGAGTTTAAGAGTATTAATATCAAAATAAGATATGCGCTTATTCGTAAGCCGGTCTTGAAACTCCGAATCCTAGTATCAAAATAACGGCATGCTTTGAAATCTTTTGATATTTGCATTTTGATTCCCAAACAGAGACGAATGTACTTCGACCAACTTTTGTGGTGGAATCGTGTTTCGAGTATCGTCAATCATCTCGTAAATGAAAGCTCATGAGGTACATGGCCAGTTAGTTTCTTATTGATATATGTTTCCTCATTTGCCATCGCAACGATGTTGTCGTCCTCGTGAATGATCTTTTCCGATGTAGTTATGTAGTTTCGTATAACAAATACAAATGGCGTGTCTTAAGACCCTAACCATCCAGCCTACCCAGACGGTGTATGGCTACTCGAGAGGTGGTTGGGATGACATTCGTCAGACCCCATGAGGTCTTCAGGGTCCTTAGCCCAATTGGGCAAACAAAATACAATAGATATGTACATAGATATGTATTTGTTCTGTACATTATATGTACAGAACAAATACATATAATGGACAAAAGTAATGTTAAAGAGAGACTGCATACCATAGGACAACTTAACAGCTAAGAGAGTAGTGATTATAAAATTTACAAAGTAAACATAAAAGTCATACAATGGAAAAGTAAGCATAATATTTTTATACATATATATGTGTGTGCGTAAATTTACATTTAAATAAATGATTGAAAATTCCCGGTACATCTTCATTTAATAGAACTTACATATAGATGGCCTAAATTGTTTTTCCTCAGCAACATGTAGCTTCTCGTAAAACACCCTCCACAAAATTGTTGTGAAGAAGTTAACAATTTTTTTACGAAGTAACTTCGCCTTCAAAGCAATCAATTATAATACCATATTCCAGGAGTCACGAAAATTTATGAACAGATAGTTTCATTAAAATATTCAAAGTATTAGACGGGGCTGATTAAAAAGGGATTCATTATTCAATAATATTACATATATAAAACTCAACATTAATAAAGATCATTCCAAATCACCAAATGTTCAGTGATGTGATGGAAATTTTTAAAACACTGTCTAATTTATTTCAGCCAAAAGTTTTCAAAATACAATTCAAAAGTACTTTATGCATAGGCCTTCTAATGAAATAGACAAAGCATGTGGGTGGAGTCGATGTAGTAAGATCTTAGAAGGGTAAGTCACGTGGGCTAACGAATCGACGTGTGCCAATTGGCTAGAGAAGCGCAGACTAGTGTTTTCAATCACACTGGATAACCCTTTTAACCAATCAATAATTTGTTCCACGTTAGGAATCAAGCTTTTTCCCATAACCATGTGACAAATCTCCAAACCAAGCGATCGGCAGAAATAGCATGAAGCTGCAAGCACATAATCTATTTCATTTGAAGGTCGATGACTATGACTATGAAGTCATCAAAAATAGTAAAATCAGTAACCTTATCAAAAGGAGAAATAAATAAGACCGTTTCCTGTGTTGGATTATCGGTAAAGATCTCAAAAAGCAAATAACGTGTCTAACCAAACAGAACAATTTGTTTTTTTATTAAATACACTGCTGGCCACCGTAAATGCAACACCCTGAAGGAAGCATGCAAATAATATGAAATTTACAATATGCATTAGCGGAGGTGAGATATGCAAAGAATTTCAGCGCAGACGCACATCACGCGCGCCTGTGGCGCCACTTCAAAGCGCTATTTAAGGCTTGGAGATTTCGACGATTTCAAGTACGGCAATTGTGTTTTTCTTGTGGTTTTTTAAAAAAAACGATCAATTATGCCTCGTAGAAAACAGCGATCATCTTTTGATCAAGTATCCGAGTTCGACAGAGGAAGGATAGTGGCCTACCGAGATTGTGGATTATCTTTCAGGGAAATCGGTAGTCGTGTTGGACGAAACCAAACAACTGTAATGCGGTTATGTGATCGTTGGATGCAGGAGGGTACGACGGACCGACGTGTTCGATCGCATCCACCTCAGTGCACCACTTCACGTGATGACAGGCATATTGTGCGTATGGCAGTGACGGATCGCTCAGCCACATCACGAACCATAGCACAGCACATTCAGTCTGTACCGCATCATCCAGTGTCTGCGCGTACCATTCGACGCCGTTTACAGCAGAGTGGTCTGTCCGCAAGACGTCCATTGCTTCGTCTACCCTTGACGCAGAACCACAGACGTTTCTGCCGCCAATGGTGCGATGAAAGAAGGATGTGGACGGCAGAATGGAATGAAATTGTCTTTACTGACGAGTCACGCTTCTGTCTGCAACACCACGATGGTCGGATTCGAGTCTGGAGACACCGTGGAGAGAGGATGCTGAACAGCTGCGTTATGCACCGCCACACTGGTCCTGCACCGGGTATTATGGTATGGGGTGGTATTGGATATCACTCTCGCACTCCTCTAGTACGCATTGCCGGTACTTTAAACAGCCAGCGCTACATCTCCGAGGTGTTGGAGCCAGTTGTCCTTCCTTACCTTCAGGGCTTGCCCACAGCCATATTTCAACAGGATAATGCGCGACCACACGTGGCACGCATTGTCCAAGGGTTCTTCGTCAATCGCCAGATTGAATTGCTTCCCTGGCCAGCTCGCTCTCCGGATCTTTCGCCGATAGAAAACATGTGGTCCATGGTTGCTCAACGATTGACCCAGAATACATCCCCAGCTGCCACACCAGATCAACTTTGGCAACGTGTGGAAGCTGCTTGGTCTGCTGTACCCCAAGAACACATCCAAAGTCTCTTTGAATCAATGCCGAGGCGTGTGGCAGCGGTGATCTCCAACAATGGCGGCTACTCTGGCTACTGATTTTGGCAGGAACCACACTTCACAGAAGTCTATAAATTTAATCATTTGATACTTGGTCAACATGTTATCTACAAAATAAATTTTGTTGTGATATCTCTTGTCTTTCTTGGTGTTGCAATTTGGGTGGCCAGCAGTGTACTTGATTCAGTTGTGAACTTGTCCGTGGGCTAGTTAAACCTATTCCGGGAGCCAGATTCGGCCATGGGTTGTATTTTTGGCACCCTTGTAGAAGTCGAAACTTCATATTCGAATGCTTGATTCCAAAGCAACGAATGAACCTCTGAATCAAACCTAAACAAGATTATTAATTGAATAATCTACTCTAAGAGTGTTTTAATCATAAAGCTGTTTCATAACAATTTTGGCAACATGTTTTAGTTCATTGGTTTTGATTTTATGGCGCAAGGTTCGTAGGTCCTTTGACAAAAAATATTAAGATTTTGACTTTGACGAAACTTCTTAATATTTTTTGTCAATGTGCACCAAACACAAGATAAAAACATCAAGCAATGTAGTCGCGGGGAAAAAAAGCGAACCACCCCTCTTCATTCAAGCAATTTTAACAGCAGAGATTCAAATATGGCGTTCTACAGGAACTAACCTCTATGAATTCAAATGCATAGATAGTAAAGTCATGAAATTTAATATTTAGACTAATTTAACGATGCATAATCCGATTAAGGTATCAAAACATGGTGCTTCTATTGGAAATTCTGTTGTTTGTACAAAATTTGATTTGAAGATGGCCTCTAATGTAATTTTTTGCATTCGAATTTGGAGAGGATGTTATTCCCTATTGAATGATATCTTTGAATTTCTTCTACTATGAATAATCCTCGAAATAAAGGGGATGGTCCGGTTTTTTTCTGCGACTGTACACAAGGAAAGATTTACTGACACAGAATAGAGAAATGCACCAAGGGAGGAACAGAACATGTGTCGCCTACAGCTCATAGGATGCTAGTGTAGTGGTCAAACCCACTAAGCCAATACGGCTCCCAAAAAATGTTCTAGAAAAACACTAGAGGAAGAAAATTTTCGAGCAAAGGACAAATTTTCTGAGTAGAGAATTTTTCTTTCGTCTCACTTCTGTGTCTGGTACCTCGTGTAGCAAAACTTGACCATAAAGTGACAAACCTAACCCAAACTCTGTCTGGTAATGTGTTCAAAACGACAGCAATTTACATAACTCACTGCCAAAGCAAACCTGCAATTTTCCATGGTGCTGTGACAAAATGTTCATAGAGTGGCATTTTCTTTGTAAAATAGGATTTTATTTCTCCACTGCCCCCAAGAAGGATTTATATTTTCAAGTACATTTTATTGCTTTATACTTTATTCGCTTCTTTGTTCACTTTTAAAAGCTTTCATGGAATTTTGTTACCTATCCCAAAGCTGTGCTTTCCTCATTGCTGTTTATACTTTTAAGCAAGTAAAAAATGAAATACAAAATGGCGTAAGCACCACTTAAGCATCAATCTTCTAATGAAATAGACGTAGTATGTAAGGGCAACTCCATGCTATTTCTTCTAGTCACTCGGTTTAAAAATTGTCACTTGATAGTGGACAAATTATTTATTGGTTAAAGTGATTATCCAGCGTGATTAGAAGCTCTAATCTTCGCTTCGTTAGCCAAACGGCCCAAGTCGATTCGTGAGCACAAGTGACTTCCCTTTCCGAGACCTTACGACAGAGACTCCGCTCATATGCTCAGTCTATTTCATTAGAAGTCGGTGCACTTAGTCACTTCTAAAATAGAGCAATAATAATTTAGTAACGATCATTCGCATCTGATTTTATTAGCAGTTTGATAAAATTCCATTGATTGCGTACTGGAATTCTTCATTTGAGCATCTTTCACTTTCTTCCTTAGGGCCGGGGTTGGCCGGTTGGAAGAGTAGCGGATTAGCTTTGGAGGTTTGCGAGTTCGAAACTCGATCCACCGAAAGGCCATCGTGTATGTGGAGGCCGGTTCATGTTAAATGTCCCCACGTTGGCGTGGTGTGGAAGTTTGGAGAGTGGCGTGCCAGCTCAGGTGCTGACCTCGCCATCCGTTTCCCAATTACGATGTGTTGTTCTCGGTAGGTAGTTTACTAACGTCGCACTGGAGCAACACAACGAGCTTTTGGTGACGGTCCGGGATCAATCCCTAAGAAAAAGAGCCAAGGTCAACGTCTCGTAATTTTGAACAGTAATTTGAATTTTAGGTCACCTTAGCTGGCAACCCACTCTCCAAACTTCCACACCAAGCCAACGTGAGGACATTTGAAGCCGAGACAGATTTATCGTGCACCACCCCCGCGTACATGACGGTTTTTGGCCGGACCTAGTTTCGAACTCGCAACCCTCCGGTTGCTAATCCGTTGCTCTTCCAACTGGGCTACCGCGGACCATGCGCTGTTTTTGAATCCTTCAAGATTGTCCCCGGACAGTCGCCAATAACCCGGTGTGTTGCTGCTTTCCGAAGTTAATTCGAACTACCTACCTTATTTAAAATATCAATCGCGTATGAAAGTTTTATTAGCATATTAAACTTCCCGAGTTTTTTAGAACCACGGAAATGAATCCACAAACGCGGACATAAATTTACTATCCTACCGAAGCAATCAATTAACGATGTGCTGAAATCGTTGCTGAAAGAAAGTTACTTTTAGCAGAAAGGGCACACGATACTCCAGCTGCTCGCAGTGTATAAACAATTTACATCTCCTGCAACTGCATTTTCAGAAGTGGACTCTGGATTAATCGATTATTTCCCCTGCATCTGCCTAGGGAACTAACTCTGAGGATCTCCAGTCGGGTTGCTCCAGCGTAGGTCGCTAATTAACCAAGCTGCCTGTTCTTGCTTAAAGACTGATTCCAAGCACAGGGTGGCGAACTAGGTAACGTAAATTACCGAGCGTATTAACATTTCCTGTAATCACGCTCATTCCAAACTAGGGGAGCGGTCCAAATCACGGCTCTTCTCAAATCTGGGCTCTACTCAGTTTGAGAACAATGTAATAGCATTGTTCTGCACACGAAGCATTAGGTTTGTCCGGCTCTCATTGTTTCGATGTATTGAACTTATATTGACCTAATGACCTCGGCCATGTTGTGTTGTTCTATAAAGTACAAACGAATCCTTATATTGATGTGTAAGTAGACTGACCTATGAATAGTACATACATTGTACTAAAGTCCGAGTGATACCTAGATTGAGAGTATCTGTAAGTCGTACACAGACTTAAAATTAAATTTAGTAATACTCAACCTCCTCCCTTGTAAATATCCTTGTTAAGTGTGGTTTGTCAGTCTCTGTTGCAAAAGCTATTGAATCTATATTAACCCAATGACCTCAACTAGATTGTGATGTTCTATAAGGGGAAACGAAACCTCATATCAATGAGTATGTAGGCTGATCTATTAATGATACATTGTACTAAAGTCTGAGTGATATATAAGGTTGTGAGATTATCTGTGAGTGATACATAGTTTGTGTGATTATCTTTAAGTGACACACAGGCTTAAAATTAAATTTGATAATTTAGGGAGCGTTCCAAAATCAAACCTGGGCTCTACTCAGTTTGAGAACAATGTAATAACATCGTTCCACACACGATGCATTAGGTTGTGCAACCCCTCGATATAATATCAGGGTCAAGTGTGGGGCTTGTCCGTTCCTCGTTTTATAAATTATTGAACCTTTATTAACCCAATGACCTCACCTAAATTTTGTTTTTCTATAAGGGACAAATGAAGCCTCAGATCGGTGTATAAGTAGGCTAATCTATGAATGGTAGATACTCTGTAATATCTGTGAGGGATATATAGGTTGTGAGAATATTTATAAGTAACCAGAGGGCCTAAAATTAAATTTAACGATACCGAGCCTCCCCCATGTAAACATTCTTGTTAAGTGTGCGGTTTGTCTGTCCCTTGTATAATCTATTGAACCTTTATTAACTTCATGACCTTAGCCAGATTGTGTAGTTCTTTCAAGAAGAAATAAAGCCCCAGATGTAGGTTGATTTTTGAATAAATACTCTGCACTAATGTCTGTGAGTGAGACATAGATTGCGAGATTATCAATGAGTGGGCCTCAGGCTTGAAATTAAGTTTAGTAATACTTACTCACCCCCACACAATGTAAATATCCGTGTCAAGTGTGTGGTTTGTCCGTCTCTTGTTTTATAATTCATTGAACCTCTATTGACTTAATGAACTCAATTGGTCTGTAAGGGCGAATTAAAGCATCACATTTATTTGTAATTGGATGTAGACCAGCGATTTTCAAACAGTGTGTCGCGAAAATGGCACTGGTGTGTCTTACAGATGTTGAAACGGTTTAAAATGTGTAAGATTTATTTCATTTAAACGGCTTGATTTTGAACTTTTAACAAGTGGCGCAATAATTGCTGGCAAGTAATTTCAAGTCATACCCGTATAAATAATTTTTAATTATAGAGGATAAAAAAATTGCTTCCAAAAGAATTTTTAGAAAGCCACTTTGTAGCAAAAAGGGTAGGTAACTATTATCATTATTTTCTAAATCAATCAAAATTATACCTATTTTTTGTCAGATTCACAAAATATATAATTGTTGTATGCCGCAGAATTATAGTAATTAGTTAACGCGTGCAAAGAAATGAAAAATATTGAAAATTGGCGACAGACTAATAATATCAACAGTATCTGTAAGTGGCACATAAATTAAAAGTTAATATGAGTAACATTGTGACACCCCAGATTTAGTATCCTTACCAAATGGTCTGGCATTCCTTGTTTTAAGCTATTGAACCCTTTATTAACTAATAAACTCAGTCTAGCTCTATAAGAGAAAAATAAAGCATCGGATCGATGTGTGATGCATAGGCTGTAACAACATATGTGAGTGACACATAATCTGTAACAATATCTGTGTCATACAGTTCAATTGAGTAGCATCGGGATATATCCTATGTTAGTATTCAAGTCAAGTCTTATATTTGTCCACATCTAATTATTTAAATGTTACCAGATTTTTATCAACCTAATGCGATCAGTCGGGTTGAGTTAGTACTATTCAGGGCAAATGAAGCCACCTCAGATTGATACGTAAATGATACATAGGTTATAACGATATATATACGTATACTTAGGATTAAAGTTAAATTGTGAAATATAGTATTATATCCAAGCTCAGTGCCAAGGATGCTATGTTTGTCCGTCTCATTGTGTGTTTTAATGCATGAAACTTTTATCATAATAATGAACTAATTTAGGTATTATTGCTCTATAACAGATAAATTTAGCCTCAGGGGGTAATATGTTTCTTTCCTTATATGCGTATTACAATTGTATCAAAGATACACTATATGTCAAGATATCATTGGCGAATTGTTAGTATGTGCCACTTCTTAATAAAT
Source organism: Meta bourneti (assembly GCA_933210815.1). Lineage (NCBI taxonomy): Eukaryota > Metazoa > Arthropoda > Arachnida > Araneae > Tetragnathidae > Meta > Meta bourneti. The sequence continues at coordinate 63,294,697 of OW119926.1, forward strand.
AATAAATATATGATTCATGGTAATCATATTCGAGTAATCCGTAGTACTGAAATATGATTCTAAATTTACAAGTTAACGTTCCCACTATCGCATCCACAAATTTGGCCCACTTCTGATAAAGAATACCATGAGTCAGTGAGATTGTGCGAATTTCTATCAGGACATCGCTATGTAATATGTATGAAAACCTTTTTGAAGCTATTCCAGTGTGAGTATTCCACGTTTCATGTAAGTTTCCTCTTCAAGGCTCTTCATTTACTGTTTCATTCTCTACCTTCCTTACATTAAATGAATATTAATGTGTAAACATACTTTACTCAAAATTTCAATGGGTTTCTTTTTATATCAATTTCTAATCTCTAAGAAAGATAATATATCTATTTTCTATAATTATTTAACATAAGAAACATGAATAATAAGAGTAACATATCATGAAATCTGATTTCCGATATTCCAAATACTAACCCTCCAAGTGGTTTCGACGAGATATCTCGTCCATCAATATCTGAAAAATTTTGCTAATGATGAGATATCTCGTTATCAAGATATTGCCGATTTTTTATGATGTCGAGATCAAGATATGGTCATTTTCTTCTAACGACGAGATATATCGTCCATCAAGATCTGGTCAAGCTAATGACGAGATACCTCGTCCAAACCTCCACCAGGAGGGTTAATAACCATCGACAAAAAACATCAAATTAATAAAACAATTCAAAACAAGTGGAGAAAATTATCAAAAACGTAAATTGACATCAACATGTGTCTATTTACGGAAATAAAATACTTTTTTTCTTACTCTTTATAAATGTTCTTTTTTCAAGGAAAACATTCCAAAATAAATTGACAAGATCCAGTTTTGGTCATACTTTCCTTTACCATAAAACTAAAAATTCTCTGTTCCTCTAATTCTCCGATTTTGATGGTTCTAGTACTTGTTTTTTTTCCATTACACTGGAGTGGTGCTCCACCACAGGACGCGATAGCATTTTATTTCTGCAAAGAAAAGGAATATGCATTATGGACACGTGAGTGACATCAAATGGCATCACGCAAGCGAAAGAACGAATATAGTATACCATTTTCGAGAAAACAACGGTTCCTGTATAACTGCATGAGGGAGGAAATCAGTTTGAAATGGAGTTACTGAAAACTTGAATCAAATGCAAAAGGAACTAATTGCGCATACTGTTAAGATTGCTAGAAGTCTTCGTTTCGCTCAATTCACTCATTTCATTAACTTTTAGGGGCCTCGCTAGTCCAGTTGGAAGAGCAACGGATTGGCAACCGGAGAGTTGCGAGCTCGAAACCGTCAGTATACATGGTAGCCAAAGACTGTCATATACTTGGCGGCTGGTGCACATTAAATTTGTCATGGCCTCAAATGTTCTCATGTTGGCGCGGTGTGGAGGTTTGGAGAGTGGGGGCCAGCTCAGGTGTTGTTCTCGTCATCTGACCATGGTTGAAAACTGCGAGACATTGTCCCTTTGTGTCTTTCCCGTCGGGATTGCTCCCGGACCGTCGCTATCAGCCCGTTGTGTTGCTCCAGTGAGACGTTAATTAATTACCTACCTTCATTAATTTTGGATGTGGAAAAATTGGTTTGATGGTCAGTGCTGGCTTCTGTATCGAAAAGTTACCGGTTTGAATCCGGAGTAAGATATGGATGTTTGTCCTCATGTGAAAGTGTAGTTTCTCTATAAACTGTTTGTGCCCAGAATGTGTATGTAAGGTGTAATGTGAACCCACTGCCAGAGGTGCAACAAGGTAACGCCAAGTAGTTCACAGTTCTGTCCTTGTAGTTCCATGATGATTAGCCGAGCTTTGGAAAAACCAATTTTACTTTTAGTACGAAATTATTACTGTAATCACTAAAGAATAGTGATAATAGCGTTTTGGGGTTCAAATCTCGGTAGATAGATGGGTAGGTAATTAACGTCGCACTGCAGTAACGTAACATAACGTGCTACACTCCGGGATCAATCCCCAAGGAAAAGATCGAGGACAACACCTCGGATGATGATTGAATCTCGGTTTGTAAGCGCATGTATGTTGGTGATTGTCCCAATTGCGACGTTTGCCCACTATTTACTCCAACATAAATAGCTGTCAGTTCACTCCTTGTAGTGTCGAAGGCTGAGAAAAACTGAGCATTAGAAAAAACTTTCGAAATTTGACCCATCGTATCCTTAGAAGACTTCCAACGGAAAAATACCCAATCTTTATACAGTCTATCTAACACGAAAACTGCTCTCACACAAAGTCTGCACCCGTCTGTTGCTGTAAAAACGGACTTCATCTTATTTTCCATGGGATAGAAAATAAATACCTTCAAATTTTTCACATTGGCCACTTAATGACAAATTGGAAATATATTTGTTCTGATCTTTACTTGCTGCCGAGAATACCTGTACTAGTGAACAACATCGTTGTACCACCAGCATTCGCTAATCTCTAAAACCTAAAAAAATTAAGATCTCAGAGTTGCCCGACATAAAATACATGAACCCTGTACCTATAACGATCGCCACTACCCAGACATTTGAACGGGAGCAGTTTTCTTGTAAGATAGATGGCACCAAGTTTCAATTTAATAATAAGCAACTGTCAACTCTGACGGAGTTGAAGTATAACTTTTGTTGAGGGAGATTGTCAAGTTTGATTAACAATTTCAACAATTGGGTTCTCAGACATCCCCTGATGCAATATTCGGATTTGGTTCTCTGATAAATAAAGCATTTTCAATAGAAACAATAATTTTATTTCTATTGAAAAGTTCACAAATGCAATTTTATATTAGAAATAGTAGTAGTTATCTTTTCAAGTGTCATCTCAAATTATCTACCTGAAACTCTTAAGATATCGTAATTCACATAAAGTACACAGGGGGATATTTCAATTAACGTCACACTGGAGCAACACAACGGGCTATTGGTGACGATCCGGGATCAATCCCAGAGGGAAAGATCCGAGGATAACACCACGTAATTTTGAACTACGGTCAGATGACGAGGCAACACCTGAGCTGGCACCCCACTCTCCAAACTTCCACACCACGCCAACGTGAGGACATTTGAGGCCACGTCAGGATTAACGTGCACTAGCACCTTTGTACACGATGGTCTTTTGTTGGATTCGACTCGTAACCGTCCGATTCCAAATCTGTTACTCTTCCGACCGGGCTACAGCGGCTCCGTGTACAAAGGAGGTTGGTGCAAGATGAATCTGTCGTGATCTCGAATGTCCTCACTTTGACGTGGTGTGGAAGTTTGGAGAGTGGGCTGCCAGTTCAGGTTTTCTCGTCATTTGACCGTGGTTCAAAATTACGAGGTGTTGTCCTTCAATCTTTCCGTTAGGGACAGATCCAGGATCGTCGCCAATAGGCCGTTGTGTTGCTACAGTGTGACATTAAAGCACCTTACCAGTGAGTTTGCCCACTGCGCTTGTAGCCTGCGAGATATAAGCAGCGCAGGTTCGATTTCTGTAACTACCCTTAGTGTATTTCTTTGATATGTGTTAGTAAAAATTTTCTTTTTTATATATCCATCTACTTAACGGAGAAACATTGTTTGGCACGGCTTGTCCAGATCCGGCCCTTGAATCATAAAAATTCAGACAACCAATCATAAAGCAAACATTGAAAAGAACTAAAAAATAATAATTTTCGGAAGCAAATAAAACCAAATTATATTTACATTGAATTGTGAAATTCTTATTTCAATTAAAATTTGAATAAGAAAGAGGTACTCCTGTGGGTTTAACTTAAAGTGAGTAGAGGGGTTTGATTCTTGAGGGAAAAATATTAAGTGTATCTCTCAATGGACTGAAATTTATTCATTAATTATTGATATGTTGTATAATCTATTTTTTGTCATTTTAAGCTGTTTGGTAGGTAGGTATTAATTAACGAAGGTAACGAAGGTAGGTATTAATTGACGTCGTACTGGAGCAACACAACGGGCAATTGGCGATGGTCCGGGATCAAACCCGAAGGGAAAGATCATGGACAACACCACGTAATTTTGAACCACGGTCAGATGATGAGGTCCACCTGAGCTGGCAACCCACTCTCCAAACTTTCACACCACGCCAACGTGAGGACATTTGAGGCCTCTATGCACACGACGGTCTTTGGTTGGATGGATTCGAACTCGCAACCCTCCTGTTGCTAATCCGGATGCTTTTCCAACCGGGCTACTGTAGCCCTTTAAACTCTTTGGTACACAGCTTTTATCTGCCACAGATCATAAATATTGTTCAGGAAATGTATCCGTTTTAAGCATATTATTTTAGATTTGTTTGGGTCATTATTTGCTGTACGATGATTAACTTGAGTGAGACTCTTGTGGCTTCAAGTGGATTTCGAACCATAACAAACCCATTTGTAGACTGGGATTCATAGTCAGAGAATGTTGAACCGAAAGCTGAGTATTAATCACTCGGCTACCAGGTCAGCATATTATGTTCTCACTTATAGACTTCAGACATTACTTGTTTTAATTGTTCGCTGCTGTTTTATTTACTTTTGATTGCTTCAGCTCGCTAGCCTCAGATTTCCAGACTTCGCTCTTCCTTTTGTTCTTTCTTTGTTTCATAGTCCATTCCCCACCATTTCTAAAAGGCTGGCAAATACGTTTGTAGGCTATGACAGTGCTGTTTAAAGTTTCCATGCTTTGGTGGATACTCTCCTATTACTTACCAAACAAATTACTTTGGGCTTAAGAAATTCTGATGACTATTTAAATGGTTAGGGTAATATTTCAAAGATGATGACGGAGGAAGAAATTGTCGGTACATTGAATTGGCACTTTTTTCTTTTTCACTTACTGAAAGGTTTTGTGGTTTTAGTTGGTATTTTTGGAATTAAAGGATTATGGTTAAAAAATTAAATTTTCTTCTCGTATATTGAATCCGATGGATTACATTAAAAAATTATAGCAGCCATACAACTTATTCTGTTTCGCTGAGTTCTAGGATTGATATAAAATTGGTAGAATATCTTATTAATTAATATTTTAATAGATCTTACAAAATCTGAAAAATTGAAGTTTAGTTAAGTGACCGAGTTTTCCTCCTTTATTCGGTCTAATTAGCCGTCGTGTGGAAAAAACATAACCATAGAACGACAAACCAATCTCCTCTTTTGAATAAAGCCAAATTTTCAGATTCTTTTTATTTTCCGACTTAAAAAATTTTGTGTGGAATTCCATATTTAAGAACTTTTATAATTTATCTATACAGTGGTTAAGACGAGACTATTCATGGGATAAAAAAAAGTCTACATCGACAAAATCGAAAAAACAAAATTTCCAAAACTAAATTTATACACTTTTAGCCAAAATCATTTCATTTAGCATTACTTCACGTTGCATTTTTTGCATCAGGAAGAAGAATTGTGGACTTTTTCTATTATGAACATTTTCCGAAACAGTTTTTTCAAGAATTGTCACCAAATGCACTTGCGTATTTTATACCAATCCTATATCCTATTATATTATAAATCTATTATATTATAATCCTATTATACTATAATCCTATTATAAATTAAAATTTCATATAAATTTTATGTTTGTTATTTAAAGAATTTGATAGATTGTGAATTAAACTGTTACAAGACTGTTGTGTTTAAGATGTTACAAAGTTTTTAGAGATTTTAAGATAAAATTCCTGTATGTGTTATTGTTTAGGTCTCGAACTCCAAAAAGAAGTGAAGATTTGAATCACTCTGTTTTTTTTTAATTTTTATCGTATTTTTTCGAAATTTTGTGAATGCTGAATTTGCAAAGTAAGCCAGAGGGAGCTTCTATTCCCAATCCCCTCCGAATTTCTTCAAATTGGAAAATGCAGACATTGATATTAACTTTCACCATTATTCATAACAGGTAAACGTCACCCACTGAAATATCCGTCAAATAATTGTTATTAACTGATTCAAAACTGGTTTCAACACTAGAACGACCGTTGAAGACATTTCGACACCCGAGTTAATTTGTTGCTTTCTCACTTTCACGTTTTTTTCTTATTTTTACTTGATCAAACCATAGCAGAAATTTTTTGTTTGACTCAATTTAGCTAAATTCTAAAGTTACATTTACCTAGAACGCGGAGGGTTGCGACTGCAAAAGTCGATCCAGCCAAAGGCCACCGAGTACACGGGGGCTGGTGCATGCTAAATCTGTCTTGACCTCAAATGTCCTTACGTTGGCGTGGTGTGGAAGTTTTGAGAGTGGGGTTCCAGTTTTGGTGTTGCTCTCGTCTGTTGACCGTGGTTCAAAATTGCAAGGTATTGTCCTTGGATCTTTCCCTTCTGGATTTATCCTGGACCATCGCCAATAGCCCGATGTGTTGTTCCAGTGTGACGTTGATTAACTGCCTACCTAAATATAACGCGTCTGCTGGTGTCTTTTAAACACTAATCACATTTCCTTGTCTAAATAGCATTCGTTACACAAAATTGAACATAGAATAACAAGCAAAGCAAACCTCTAACCACTATTCATTTAATGATATTTTATTCGTTTACTTGACCTTGAATATATTTTAAAGGTGGAAGTGGGTCGGTCTCAATAGCGTGTCTACATCTAAGTTTGTGCATCGTTGGCAATTATTCCAATTACAAGATTATTCACAGGCTATTTTTTTCACTTATCAGACTTAATATTGTTGACTCACAGAAAGGATTCTGAAGAATTGGAAATCTTTTGCGAGAACTATCCAAAAATGAATCTAATGTGGTGCTGAGTTCTCCTATTCCGATTTAAATCCGGACTACACGAAAATAAATCAAAATACGAAGAAAGTTGCACAGATGCTATTGACAAATCTTGAATAATTTGGATTTATATCATTCTGGATGACACATGGAAAATATATGAGGAGTGAATGATTGCTTTGCAGCTGGAAATATTTTACGTAAAAGTACCATCCTCCAAATTTTTCAAGCGAAACGCCAACTGGTTCGTTCCGAGTTCAAGAGTCAAGAGATGTGAAATTAAAAGATTAATTTCTATGCAATCAAAACATGTTCAGAACGTAAACGAACGGTGGAAACTGCCTAAACAATTGCTTATTACTGCATAAATCGTAAATGAAATAGAGAAATATGTTCATAATACACGCATGATGAATAAATAAATACTTTGCTACCATAGATAAATATCTTCTTTCATTGTTCCCTAGGTTTCATTACTCAATATGTATATTCTTCGAGTTTGACAATCGATTTACTTCAATTTTTTGAAGCATAAATAATAGGATGTCATAAAAAGTAAGGATGTAGTTTCGATCCTATCACTATTTTATGCCATTTATATACCGATGTCAAAATGACACCGGGGTCGTTTTAACCGGTGGTATGGTAATTTTAACCGGTGGTTGGATAACGGGGGTTTAACCGTTCTAGTACTTTAAAATTGATGAAATTAGTATTAAAAGCAATACTCCCTCTGTCCCAAAATATGTGTTGCATTCTTACATTTTTGTTTTAAATATTAAATTTGTTTCTGCAATTTTGAAGTGAACTGTACAAGCGAGGACATTTGTTAGCAGTATAAAGTCACCTAAGAATGTCATTCTATTGTCAAACACTCTTAATATATAATATTTGACCATATTAGAAAATTAAAAGATTGAATACTTTTCCTATTCCATTTGCAAATATGACAACTATTTTGGTACATAATTCAAGTGTTAAATGACTTATTTTGAGACAATTTATAATTTAAAATACCTATAGTTATAGGATTTCTTTAGAATGGTAAGCAGTTTCCTAATAAGTATTTCAAAATCCCTTGCAAATTTTAATTTTTCTCCATAAAAAAGTAATTTAGCCTTGCTGGTTATTCTTTCGACGAAGTATCTTACTATCAAAACTGATCAGAGCTTGAAAGACGAGATATCTCGTCCAAAGAAGAAAAACTGACCAGACCTTTATCTAGTCGTAATCAAAAGATCAACAATATCTTTTTTGATGACGAGATATCTCGTCATTAGCGATTGGTCAGATTTTTATTGGCGAGATACTTCGTTGAAACCTTAGAGTGTTAAGAATAGTCTAGAAACAAGAGTCATAAAATTGAGTATACACCTATAATAATCATAGCTATATCTGTCACTAACTTTTTCATATAACTTTTCTGAAGTATTATTATAGATCTTTGATCGAAATATTGTATATTATACCCAATTTTTTGGAAATTTTGGCAACATTCTTAACATATAAATTGAAATATGCGACGAACGGATACTTCATATGAAAAAAGGTCTTCATTTTCTAAATAGTCTCAATATTTTAAGCATTGCTTCTTTGATAAGACACATGAATATTCACAAAATCTTCCAGAAATATTGAAAAGTCTAATAGGAATATTCCACGAAGGGGACGTAAGCAAATCATTAGAATACAGCAAAGAGAACAATGATTCGCTCTATCTAGAAAACCTCAAATTTTTACAAGGCTTCATTGGTTATTGATATAAATGTTTTTACCTAAACTGCTTATAGATCTGAGAAAAGTTAAATATAGTGGCTTTGTTCCGAGACAATCCTTTTGGCGTTCCATGTGTGCAGTGGGACTTTAATTTGACAAACTGGTTAAGATATTGAAGTTTTGTTGTTATTTCATATTCTTTCCAAACACCAAGTCTCACTGCATTGAAGGTCTAAATAGGACTTTTACACTTCGTTACAACTTTCTATGACCAACCATTTGGGTTAGAATTAATTGGAATGAAATGTTTATATTGAGAACCTTTTTACTATTCAATCTTATATACTTCAAAATCAGCTTCGAAAATTTAATGTGATTCGGTGGGTTTACCCACTGCGCACTTACGAGTTGTAGGTGGCACAGGTTCGATTCCTGTAATTTACTCAGGATGTATCTCTGTTCTGTGTCAGTAAAAACTTTCCTAATGTGCAAGTTCATTTACTTGAGGTCGTCTGTCTTGCGTTTGGCGCAGCATGACCAAATATTACTCTTGGTCAAATATAGCACTTGGTCAACTATAACTCTTGGCTAAATATAACTCTTGGCTGAATATGACTGTCAAAAAAAAGCCCTTGTTCGAATATGATTCTGTCAAATATGACTCTTGGTTAAATATAGCTCTTGACCAAATAATTCTTGGCCCAAAAAGCTCTTGGTCAAATATGGCTCTAATTTAAATATGGCTCTTGGTCAAATGTAGCTCCTGACAAAATTTGGCTCTTGGTCAAACGTAGCTCTTGAGAAAATTTGTCTATTGGCAAAAAAAAAAGTCTTGGTCAAGTATGGCTCTTGGACAAATATAACTCTTGACCAAATATGGCTCTTGGCAAAAATATGACCCCAGTCCAAATATGGCTCTTTCGCCTTGTGTAAAACTTAATCCAACCAACTATCGAAAAGTTAGTTTTCCCATCTTGATTTTCTATTTCCCCTCCCTATGCAACATACCTGCACCGTGTCCATTATCATTTACCACTCATTAAGAACTTTCCTCAGTCCCGGATGACAGATGTAACGATACGGTTGACAATTAAACCGCGACCTGGTGACAGCTCTATTGCCAGATCGCCCGTTCCAGAAAGAGATGTGAAATCAAACGATTAGAGACGTGCTTAATGCCCCCAATAGTGATCCTCACGGCCAGTCTGATGATTTCTACCCCAATCGATGGTCGTTCCCCATGCTGACGCCAACGAAAGGGACGGGGAATACGTTTCTCTGCTAAGGCAAGGTCGAATCCCTTGATTGCATTTCTCTGTCACGCTACTTGAGGGATGAGAGACTTTTAGTGTGGGATTTATTTGTTTCTGGTACATCTCGTGAAGACTTTTCCGGATAACATCGTGTTCTATTTGTAGTGATTGGTATCAATATATGAGTGTGTCGCATTCGTATTAGACCTACACTCTTTAATATAGGTTTTCCATATTATTTTCAGTTCATACCGAGATACTTGATGGCAATTTGTTCAAGCCGGGACATTTGATGACAATATGTTCAAACCGGGATACTTAATGATAGCACAGGTCTGCAATGAAAAAGTTGATTTGTTTCTTTATCATATTAATGTAATTTTAAATGCCGAATTCAAAAATGTAAGCCATTTCTCTCCACCTCGTCAGGATTTTTCACAAGAGGGTAGGTAGTTTATTAACGTCGCACTGGACCAACACACCGGGCTATTGGCGACGGTCCGGGATCTATCCCCAAGGGTAAGATCCAAGGATGACGCCTCGTAGTTTTGAACCATGGTTAGATGACGAGAACAACTCCAGTCTCCAAAAGTCCCCATCATGCCAACACGAGGAAGCCACGTCGGACTTAGCGTGCACCAGCCCCCTGTGTACACGATGGTCTTCGGCTGGACTGAATTTCGAACTCTCAACCCTCCAGTTACTCATCCGTCGTTCTTCCAACTGGGCTACCGCGGCCCCTTTATACCAAGAGGGAAAATGTTTTTTGAAATTATAAACTCCTTATATATAAGGTCTACGATGTACAAATATATTCTTATGTATAAATTATGAAGATAATATTTGACTGTTCGCATATTATAATATTAAATTATACAATTTAGATAATGCAAATAACTTAACAGTTAAGCCTATGTCAGTATTTATTAGCGGTATCAAAGTGCAACTATGAGTCATAGTACAGCAAGTGGCAACCTGTGGCTCATCAGAAAGCCTGTCCAGACAGGAACATTCCCCAATCAATTTTATTTCCTGTGTAAGACAAGAAATATTTTCCGTAGTACCCTCGCATCTGACATGTGTCAATAACATTCTTTTAGTGAAGATTTTTGTGTTAGTTATTAGAAAATTCTGAACTTAATATTGAGTGCTGTGTCGTGTTTTTATATGATGTTGAAAGCGTAATGGCTTCTAGAGGTGCTAAATAGTTCAAATTATCTTTTTCATATGTGTTGAAAGTTTGTTACTAGAAACAGAAGGGGACATACCGAGTTTAGAAAAGGCTTACTACGCTTATTTTTATATGAAACTCAGTGATCAACAAAACAGTGGACTCCACATAAAGTCTGCTCTGTTTGGTTTGCAGAACTCTTGCCTTTGATGTTCTAATAATTTGGAGGGAATCGAAGAAATACAGGGATGATTGTTATGTTTGCTCATGCAAAATACACTTCTATAACTAAAAGAGTATGAACAACATTTTCTAACGCAATCTTCAGTCTGCTATTGGACCTGTGCCTGATGCTTTAATCCCAACAAATCTTGATTCCACTGATTACGACGTAGAAGAGATATCTGAAATTGATCGTAAAGAATTCAATCCTGGGGCCAAGTAATGAGCCACAATCAGCAAACTAAATGATTTAGTAAGTCATCATGGGTTATCTAAAGATGCAGTAGAGCTTTTGGTTTCTTAATACAAAGATAACATGATTTCTCTGAGAATGGGTCAAGCAAGGTATATATTTCGGAAGGAATGGCCAATGGAATATCAACTTTACAATGCGTTTGCGGTAAAAAAAATTCCCTTGACATGTAATGACTAGAAGTAGGCGAGGAAAAATTTTTTAAATTAAAACTAAAATTTCGATTTATTAAATGGAGACGCAAATGCCGTTCTTAAAATATTTTACTGTAAAGTTTTTGGAGGGCAAGAGAAGGAATTTTCAGATGACTAGTTACATAGGGATAGAGAAAATTTTACATATTAGAGACGGCGTATATTTAAACTGGTTGTTTCAGTCAAAACTCCCTTGTGGTCTCAAATTGCACTACTTGTACGATTTTACTGTGGTGTTGGTTCTTTGATGTAGAGTTAAACCTCTTTAAGCAAAAATACTGTCGATTTTATTAATTTTTATGCAGATTTCAATATCTGGCCAAATATTATTATTAGTAATATTCATTCAAACTGCATGCACACCCCAATGAATGGGATTGATAAAACTTTTCAACAGTTTGGATGGACAGGAAAATTTCTGTTTTTCATCTGAGTGAGAAAAAGATGACGTCCGGCAGAGACCTCATTCAAACCGGGACGTTTGATTTTGTTTCATTTCCTATGAGATGGATCTTCAATGTAAAACAAAAAACCAGACAGTCTGCAAAGTTGTTACTTTTGCTGTTCAAACACTGTCGCCTGAAACTTATAGGGGTTTCCTCAAAATGTAGTTTATGCCTGTTTGGGCGATATTTGTCGTTTAATCTAATTGTTATTGGTCAACCAAATATCTTATATCAATTCGAAACTTATTCTTTGGAACTTTTATTGCCGAAGCGCTTAAATCGTATTCGAAAAACTAGCCAAGTGACGTCATGTTCAGAATACGTACAAGAAACATGTATCGCTGCAGAAAAACTACCGCCACACTTATACTTCGCATGACAGGAAATGACTCTCATAGATAGGAGATGAATCTGAAATGACAATGCTTTTTATCTCAGTAAAACACTAAGAAATCGCTGAAGTAAATATCACGATTGTCATATTTACGCCAAAAGGTACATGTATCTAATGAATGAAAAAATGGAACGAAAGGAAGGATTTATTATAATTCAATATAACTTAAGGATTATATTATTTCAAAAAACAGTATTTCGAAAAAATCATAATTTAACCAGAAATTGCAAACTTACCCGATTAGGTGTGCTGTACCTGTCAGTTAGTGATAAAAAAACCCTAAGTCAACTAGCTGTATTCTTTCTACACTGCAAACAGTTCCTGAAGTGATACACATAGTTGAAGTTTCAACTGTATGTTACTTATGAAAATATAGAAATTCCTGCTTAAATGCTGAAGAAAGAATCTTAACAGATACTCCATAAAATTAAAAGCTGTGTATTCACTAAAAATTTGTCCTTTTACGATTAAAAGGAAACTACTCATACACTTTCTGCATATTTGAATTATTTATGCTGCAATACAGACCCAAGAGGTTCGGAACCTTAGAAATTTTACTCCCTTGTGTTCCATTGCTTACTATGGGTACATGGGCATCAAACTTATTTAGCTGAAATACAATTTTATTGTCTATACAGTTTGTAACTTAAAAGTTTTCTTTTTGTAAAAATAAACGCAGTTTTTGTAAAACGTAATACTGGATCTCTATAAACTATTTTAATCATTTTTCGATATTTAATAGACAGCAAATTATTTGTTTTCGTTCTGTTATTCCCACCCTGTGCTGTCCGGAAATTTCGACAGGAAACTTCGATTCCACCTACTTTTAATTTTGTTTTAAGCCACCGAGTGGTTTCAACGAGATATCTCGTCAATAAAGATCTGACCAATTTTTATAATGACGAGGCATCTCGTCATAAAGATGTTGCTGATTTTTGCTGATGATGACGAGATCAAGATCTGGTCAGGTTTCTTACTAAGGACGAGATATCTCGTCCATCAAGATATCTACTAAGTTTTGTTAACGACAAGATACCTCGTCGAAACAGCCTCCAGGAGGGTTAAGTAACATTATGATCGGTGAAGAGTCGAAATGGAAACAAAATAAAGATACAATAGAAAGCTTCAACTGAAACGGAGTATAGAGCTGCTTCTGTAAATTTACTTCTAAAAGAAGGGGCATCATCTTCCTCTTAGATCCGGATAGATCTTTCAGATAAATAATAAATGGCGCCTTTCCATTGCAGGGAAACGATTATAGTCAGCAATTTCCTTCTCTGCAGACCCAGACCCATCCACACATTCATAGATATATTAACTCTATTTTGTATTCCCTGAAGAAAAAGCCTAAAACCATACTCATCTATTATTTGTTTTCTTAAGGATAGGAGACTGCTTCGTATGAACTAATTCTCTGATATTTTTGTTGATCTCAACTTTTTATTTCGTATCTTGAGTAATTCTTTAAACTGTTGGCTAATAATGAACACATCAGTGAGATGGAAAAGCGGTTTTAAGTTTCTTGGCCTCTTTAAATTATAGTAAACCATTCGCATGATTTTTAATTAAATTGACTTTTTGTCTTTGTGGTGTATATATACGGGATAATAACTTGTATACTATGTTGCTATACTACTATACAACTTGTTACTATTTTGTTGCAGTAATTATTAATATCTGGGGGATAAAATTATCCATCTCAAGCCAGGAAACATTGGAAAAGAATGGGGTACGTCTGCTTCATTAGAAGGTCAATGTATGATGTACATGTAGCTCCACCAAAAATAATTGCAATTAAAAAACTCTTTTTCTATCTACAGAATTTGATATTAATTAATTTTAATGATAAAATTAAAAAATTGATTTTGGGGATTTTGAAAGTTAATTGCACCCTTAATCCAATTGAGAGACGAACACTTGAGAACTAAAAGTTTGCATGGGTAGCGAAATCTCAAGAATTTATAAACAGTTTTCATTTCTCGATGAAGCCCCGAGCCATAGACTTTACATTAAGTTAATACCAGTACATTTCTTTACAGAAGCCTGAGATATAACTTCTAAATTTAATAATCTTGCAACGTTACTAGTCCCTGTTTGTCTCTTCGCTCATACTTTTTGCTCTCTTGCAACTTACGATTCTATGTAGCTCGGAATTCTCAACTCACTCAATTAGCCTTCATAATCTGCTGTTATTTTATATGTAAGTAAATCACCATTTTAATCCTCAAACTCTCCGATCATGACTGCTTCTTTTAAATACACTACATTATTTAATCACTCTTACTCTCTATGTCAACTTTTAAAAATAACCATAACTTGCTTCCTCAATCCTCTGAAAATTTAATTAAACAACTCTGTTTCTGGGTAAAAGAAGACGTAAGCAGGATCGAGCGCAAATCACTTAACTTGAAAAATGTCTTTCGCTCAAGACGAAGAAAGAAGGAAAAGGAGAAAACAGATTTTATATGAACCTCCAGTCAGCAAATCCGCAAAATCTCTTTTTAACAAAGGTATCCCGGCATAAAAGACTTGCCATTTCGACTCGTTTCAAACAGTCATAATTTTCTTTCTCAGAGTTTGCTTCGTTATCCATTCCTCGAAGAGCAGCGCCCTCTAGTGGGATACACGATAACTTCCTCGCTGGTAATATAGAATCGCGGAGTAGCAACCGAAGAGTTGAGGGTTCGAGACTCGATCCAACCATATACCGTCGTATACATGGGGCTGGAGCACGTTAAATCTGTTATGGCTTCAAATGTCCTCACGCTGGCGTGGTAATAAGTAAGTTTGCACAATAAATGCAGAAGCGTGAAAATTGTAGAATGGGAACAATGTTAGTACCCCAATTTGCACTAACCCTTCTTCTGTTAATCCTGCCTTCCAGATCATGTGCCAGGTCGAATCTCTATCCAACCAAAACCGTGGGAGCTTTCGCACGTTAACTCTGTCGTGGCCTCAAATGTCTTCGCGTTGGCGTTGTGTGGAAGTTTGGAGAGTGAGGTGCCAGGTCAGGTGTTGACCTCGTCATCTGACCGAGATTCAAAATTACCAGCTGTTGTCCTCGGATCGGGATGGATTCCGGACCATCTACCATAGCCCGTTGTTTTGCTACCTGTGAGACCCAACTACATATCTCTAGTCGTATACACGACAACTTCCTCATGGGACTGTAAAAACACTGTTACTTCATCAAATTGCCATCGACCCATCACAGGGGCCACGGTAACCCAGTTGGAAGAGCAATGGCTTAGTTTCCAGAGGGTTGATTTTTCGAAACTCGGTCCAGCCAAAGACCGTCGTGTACACGGGGAACGTTAATCTGTCGTGGCCTCAAATGTCCTCACGTTGGCGTGGTGGATCCCTGCACAGTCCCCAATAGTTCGTTGTGTTGCTCCAGTATGACGACAATTAACTACCTTCCTACCGGCCCATCACAACCAATCTCTATTTGGTACCCATTTCTCGAAGAGCAGCGGCCCCTAGTCGTGTATGCGATAACTGTCCCATTGTCTGAAGTAGACAGTAATAAAGTTTATGAAATTCCCTGGCCACACCACACATAATCAATGCTTGCTCGCTCTCAACCCCCAACACCGTCTGACATTCGAAAAGACACCCGCCACCAACGTTTGACGGGGGTTGCCGGAAACGACGATCTACGATTTCGGCGATATCTAGAGTTGCTAAACTGTGCACTATTTGCCCCATTACAGGCATAAATGCCGCGAATTCGGTAATGGGTAAAAGATTAGGGCTCTCTGTGGGTATAATGGTCGTAGCTAAGGAATCTCGATTTTTCACGTTAAAGACCTGTCTGCAATCGTTAATGCCGTAGAAATAAAAATCGGATGATCGAGGATATCGTTTTTGTCTTAGTGGAAACGTTTTGGCGAAACTTCTTTTGCAGTTTAATACAAAAAATATGTATTTATGCGATCGATTTGCCATTGATATCCGATGGGCAGACAGAAGCTGTTGAATAAGACATGCTGGATCGGGATAAGTGTAGGGATGTGTGCGTTGAGAGGAAATGTTTCGTGGTTTGATACTTCGAAAAAGATCTTTTGTATCCAGAATTATTTTTTCTTATGATTTCATAGTTTTTATTTAATAACATGGATACAGGCAGATAGTTAATTAACGTCACACTGGATCAGCACTAAGGACTGTTGGCGACGGTCTGGGATCAATCCTCAAGGGAAAGATCGAGGACAACTCCACGTAGTTTTGAACCATGGTAAGATGATTTGGAGATAACACTGGAGCTGGCACCCCACTCTTCGAACTTCCACACCACGCCAACGTGAGGACATTTGAGGCCACTACACATCTTTGGCATGTTCGGTACCGTAAAAATCAACATTTCATTTACCTTTGTTGAACGAATGCTCTTTTAAAACGATTCACACGAAAAACTCAACAAAATAAAAGTCGCAAAATTTTCCTAAAATTTCACTAATTAATTCCGAATTAGAGATTCCTTCTTTTTCAGAGAACGAAATTTTGAAAAACTAGTGTTTACTTATAACCGAAAAATCTTACTTTTATCAAGTATTATGAAGCAATTAGTCTTTCTGTTTTCAAAAAGTATCATACCAAATGATAAGTATTTAAATAATAACTATAATTCTTATCAACCCCCCTAGTAGTTTCCTCGACGAGGTAACTCGTCATTAGAAAAACTTATCTTTATCTCGTCATCATCAAAAGATTGACATTATCTTAACTATGAAATACCTCGTCATTATAAAAATTGGTCAGATCTTGATGGACGAGATACCTCACTGAATCATTTGGAGGGTTAAACAAATGTTAAATTAGTTTGACATTGTTAACATTGTTTGATGTTAAACATTCTTTGATCACCGAGAGGGAGATTTATAATTCTACATGGTTACTTATCAAAAAACTTCCTACAAATTTTTTTAATTTCTATTAAATTAAATAAACAATAACTTTTAATTTTACAGCCCATTTAGAACCACGTTTCAAGTTAATTTAACGACAAATTTTAGATTTAATTCTAAAACAAATATTTTTGAATTGTACATTTCATTTCTACCAATTTTTAACATCAACTATGGTATTGCCTCCCACAATATATAGAAACATCCATAAATCGTTTATCGCATGTTTGCGAAAATGCATTTCAATCATATCCACCCCTCCCCTCAATATCACTTTAAATGTACATTCCATTTCGAACACAAAAAGATCATGTCTAGTTCTATTTTATTCTCCAGAAAACATTCGTTTCAACTTTTCCCTTTTCGATTAAAAATGTATTCCTTTGTGACGTTCTAAATGTGACAGTTCAACACAGAGTTAAAGAATCGTGGAGCAGAGAGGGAAGGGAGACATGGGTGGAAATCGATAGATGTGACAGGTGACATTACCTCTTTAAGTGTTTTTAATGCTCAGAATTCAAAAGAGATATGTGACATAGAATCAATTTATGAAAGAATTTTGTTTTCCCTTATGCGGTGAAAGTGTGGATATGTTTAATTTGCAATGAGATAATTAAATTAAATTACTAAGTACGGACACAGTTATCAAGAGATTGTATTTATTGTAGATTTTTGCTTGAAATGTGACTTCGCATTTTGAAAATAAAACGCGTCGTTTTTCTCAATGTATTGGTAAATTCTTAACACCCTAATTAAGTTGTATCATTATGACATCGACGAATTCCCCAACATTTCTCTTCCGGGAAGTGGGGCCACCATGGCTATGTGGGTTTGCCCGTTGCGCACATAGAGTAAGTATAAAAGTAGAGTAAGCAATTGTAACCTTTTTATGTGCCCTCGATCAAACCAGTAGTAACGTGACCCTTAGACTACTTCGTCTTTTGGTTGGAACCTAACGTTCATCATTTGATTTGTCTATGTGACGGACAAATTGTTTGACCTTATGGGATACCTGGTCAAACAAGCTTAACCGTTTCACCTCCTTGAAACAGTTAAGTCTAAGGTTCCTTGAATGATTATAAATATTCTAACGACTAATTCTGATTTGTGTTAGAGTAAGAATTATTGTGATATTTTACAAGTCTGAAACAGAGTTAAGATCTTTTAACGCTCTTGAAAAATTCCTCAACGATCTTCTGTTTCGCAGCACTTTCACTTACCTAGCTGCATAATTTCATCTTTCGCGTTAATGCATTTTAAATTAAATTTGCTTTTATCATGTTTTGATGAGATGTTTTTAATATATTTACTTTTTCATATTTTTGAAGCGTTTAATTTGTTTTTATATTGTTTACTTAAATGTTGTATCAATTTTATTTTGTCTTGAGTTTGGCATTGCCTATCCAAAGTTGGATCCTGCACCATAAAATCCAAAATCAATCATTTGTCCATTGAATCAGATCAGTCAAAGAAAAGTGCTCGCTTTATTTGTGGAATTTTCTTTTTTTCTCTAAAATTACCGTTTTGGGATTTTTACCGACAAAATTGTGTAATCAACTAATTCCAGACTCTGTTCGTCTATTTATCATCATTTCGGGTGTTTAAGGAATTTTTAATCATTTTCATGAAGAATTATTCTTGTTAACACATCCTGACCATGACGCCGGGCGAAGTTCCGTGATTATTGGTTGGCGTTTCTCAACTCCAGGTGATCTTAAACCAAAAAACCTGAATGGCGTTTTACTTCATACAAAAAAAACATGTAACTATCATTTGATAAGCAAGAAAAAATGTATAAAATATTTGAAGAAATGGTAACTTGGCAAATCCAAAAACATCGATTTAGCTGAAAATTTTGAACGAGTTTTTTTGCAAAGGACATAAAAAGGTGAGTATCTCTTGCATCTTCCACCAAACAACAACAGAATGTTTGCTCGACATGTAAAAATTTCAAGTAGATCAATTTAACAGTTTTAGAGATATCCAGCCAACCACTCGCGAGAAAGCAGTTTCGAGAAAAAGCTTTTAAACCCTCTAAGTGGTTTCGACGAGATATCTCGTCCATCAAGATCTCACCAATTTTGCTAATGTTGAGATATCTCGTTCATGAAGATATTGCCGATTGTCTGATGATGACGAGATCAAGATCTGGTCAGTTTTTTTAATGACGAGATATCTCGTCCATCAAGATCTAGACAGTTTTGCTAATGGCGATACACCTCGTCGAGACTACCACCAGAAGGGTTAAATTCTAAATATGCGCGCGTCTGTTAATGACTTATAATTGGGCCAATTTTGCAAATTTCAACTTCGTGAACTGTTCTTAAGACCCTGAAAAACAAAATTAAAAAATACAAAATATATTCTTTTTTCAAAGAAAAAGTAAAATATCCGTTTAAATATTTAAAACAAACTCGGTATCAGATTCGGGTCGGATAACACTGACGCTCAGTTAATCAATGATCTACTGTATCCTCAAATGTTTCTAGGATTCAGTTACTATATATGAAAGGAGGCCGCGCTATCCCTGTTGGAAGAGCAATCGGAAGGTTGCGAGTTTGAAATCCGGTCTAACACCTAAGACCGTCGTGTACACGGGGGCTGGTGGACGTTAAATCTGTCATGGCCTCAAATGTCCTCACGTTAACGTGGTGTGGAAGTTTGGATTGAGGGGTGCCAGCTCAGGAGTTGACCTCGTCATCCGACCGTGGCTCCAAATTACGAGGCTTTGTCAATGGATCTTTCCCTTCTGGATGGAACCCGAACCGTCGCCAATAGCCCGTTCTGCTGCTCCAGGCGATGTTAATTAACTACCTACCCTTCATTCGGTCACAGCGATCTAGAATCTAAAAAGGCGCCTTTGCACTTTCTACCTGATTAAAGTTTACATGACTAAGTAACTCTTGAAAATATCCCATGAAGTTTGGAATCGATCGGTGCAGAGCTTCATAAATTATTCCCGTTTCACTGTTCCGTGCCTACGTTTTGGAGTACAGTGTTGTCAAAGAGGAAATATAAAGCTTAATTAAAATTGTAGAACCACAAAATCGACAGTCTTGAAGCATGGGAGTTACAGACTACCTTTAGCATAGTATCACTGGTAACACATTGTTTTCAATGAATTACCGCCTTGTTCATTTATTTGAAAGGAGCTTTTAACGGGACTCCAAGTAGTATAAGTTCATTGAAGGTTTGCTCTTTTGTCTAGAAACTTTGAAAGGAACATTGATCAACATCCGAAACTGTTGGTCTCGACTTGAAAGTCACTTCCTGTAACTCAATGGGTTTTGTTAACATCGGAACATTGTTAAGTTAATTGAAAGAGGTTTTGAATTTGTCGTCTCTATCCATTATCCTTGTACAAAAGATTATAATCTAAAGCAGGAGTGGCCAAATGTCAGTCCATGGGCAGGATCTGACATGATAGAATCTTTACAACGGCCTTATCATTCTGATTTTTATTCTATTAATTTTTTAATTTAACTCTTTGAAGGTCATGCATGCATTATTTCACCAAGCAATCTGCAATTTTCCTTTCATGAATTCTGACCAGTATTTGATGTTTTGGCCAATAAAAATTTTCCAAGGATTCTTTCAACCAATAGATGAGGCTATTAAGTCATTTTGTGTGTTGTAGGGTAAAAGCTTCTCGAATCGCTCAGTGAGTTAATGAAATTATAAAATTTTTGAAGAAGTCAATTTTTACTCAAATATTTACTTGATCACACCAACTTAATTTTGTTACATTTAGCCAAAACAATATTGATGGGTACTTGTAATGTCCGTTTATATTCTTTGTTTACCACAAAAAATAGTAATCGCATCATGAATTTCAAGATTTTGAGATAATTCGTCCCTTTGTGGATTTTTCTAACCCATTCAAAAGCAGTTGAGTATGTGTAAGTTGTGGGAACTTCCATAGTGATCCATCTTCCAGCACAACAAAAACAGCTGGATGCAATTCATTTAAAATACTCCTATAAGAACTGAGAGAATTGGTCTAAATCATTATCTTCGTTTGTTTTTTGCGTACATTGAGACGACATTTTCTATCATGAAAATTATCAAATCCAGTCACAAGGAATGATTCGGTATTATCAGATATTTTCGGATTGCTACATCAATCTGTGAAAGGGTATTTAAAAATTGTATTAAAAACTGTAAGTGGTGTAATCAATAACATCTGAATAAGGTTGCAATCATTGAATAGCACCTGTAATTGCTACACTGAATTGTAGATAGCAGTTTAAAATTTTTATAAGTCGGACCCTCTGATACTATTTGAATAATATGGTGTTCCTTGATCTATATTAAATTGGCCTCGACTTATGTCCGATAATTTTGAATATGCATCTCAACATCACATCCACTACTACAGTTCCTCTTACGTTACCACGGTAGCATACGCTGTCTAATTGATGACATTTCATTTCCCACTTCATTTCCATTTTTCGTTTGGATTCCACCTTAACCCTCAACACATAAATCACTGGTCTTAACTGAAGTGGAGTAAATAAAATGGGTGTCCCGATTAAACGCTAAATATTAGATTGGAAACGTTAATAAAACCGCAAGCGTTACTATAATTAAACTGGAGTAAGATGATGTACTACTTGATGTTGATGTGCCCAATTTACGTATGATATAATCTATAAAGTCTCGTGTACGCCTCGTATGTGGAACATGAAAATAATCTTAAAATAATGAGTCCATGTAAATGAAATGAGTCAATGTTAAACTCGCCATTTATTTTACTTGAAATCAGTGAACTCAGTAATCTATGAAGTCATTTCCTTAAATTGAAAACGGAAATATGTTTTTATCTCATATATATATATATATATTCCACAGCATCAACAAAAATTAACCATTCTGCGGTCCATATCGGCGCCAGCAAAAATATCCAGATTAGGGAAATGTGTGATCATCAATCTCTGTCAAAGATTCAATAGGAAGTGTACAAAAGATAACTCTAAATGGAAAGGAAAAACACATAAAAACAATGAAAGCTGTTTTATCCTCCACGGCTTCCGGAAGATATTTCTCTCATGTTTGTCTTTCAAATGACAAAGATCAATATCATCAATGATGCAGTATTATATTAGCCATTATTATGTGATACTTTGACCTGTCCTAAATTGACTATAAGTAATCTTAGTTGTATAAGCCTCGTACGTGTAATAAAAAATTTATTCTGAACATATAAGTCCATATAAATGAGAAAATGGTAAATTCCCAACTTCTTTGACATGATAAAATTGGTTGTGAGATCAGCAGTCTACGATAATTGTTGACTGCTGAAAAGTCATTACCCTAAGCTGAAGACGGATATTAACCTATTCAAATGCACCGACAACGAACTAATCAACCATTTTGCGACCTGCATCGGCGGCAGCAAAAGTATCAGATTAGGGAAATGTGCGAGCTTCAATCACTGTCAACGACTTCAATGGTGAACTAAGATAACTAAATCGAAAGCAAAAGCAGAAAAATAAAATGAAATCTATTTTCCTCCAGACTCCGGAAGAGATTTCCCCATGGAGACTTTAAGGTGCATTTGTTAATGTCATCAACAATACAACATTATTTTAATCTTTATTGTATGATATCCCTTGATCTATCTTAATCTATAAACCTGGTACGTTCAATAAAAAATTTATTCTGAACATGATGAATCTATGTAAGTTGAGAAAGTGGTAAAATATTTTGTGAGTTCAGCAGTCTACGATAATAGTTAATTGCTGAAAAGTCAGTGCCCTACGCTGAAGACGAATTTTAGCCTATTCCAAAATGCAGCGACAAAAATTAACCATCCATTTCGCGGCCCACATCGGCGGCAGCAAAAATATCAGATTAGGGAAATGTGCGAGCTTCAATCACTGTCAACGACTTCAATGGGGAGCGGACAAAAGATAACTCTAAATCGAAAGCAAAAGCACAAAAATATAATGAAATCTGTCTATTTTCCTCCAGACTCCGGAAAAGATTTCCCCATGGAGACTTTAAGGTGCATTTGTTAATGTCATCAACAATACAACATTATTTTAATCTTTATTATATGATATCCCTTAATCTATCTTAATCTTAGTTCTATAAACCTGGTACGTTCAATAAAAAATTTATTCTGAACTTGATGAATCTATGCAAGTTGAGAAAGTGGTAAATTCCCCATTTCTCTGACTTGATAAAATCGGTTGTCAGTTCAGTCTGATGAAATGTTTTGTGAGTTCAGCAGTCTACGATAATAGTTAATTGCTGAAAAGTCAGTGCCCTACGCTGAAGACGAATTTTAGCCTATTCCAAATTGCAGCGACAAAAATTAACCATCCATTTCGCGGCCCACATCGGCGGCAGCAAAAATATCAGATTAGGGAAATGTGCGAGCTTCAATCACTGTCAACGACTTCAATGGGGAGCGGACAAAAGATAACTCTAAATCAAAAGCAAAAGCACAAAAATATAATGAAATCTGTCTATTTTCCTCCAGACTCCGGAAAAGATTTCCCCATGGAGACTTTAAGGTGCATTTGTTAATGTCATCAACAATACAACATTATTTTAATCTTTATTATATGATATCCCTTAATCTATCTTAATCTTAGTTCTATAAACCTGGTACGTTCAATAAAAAATTTATTCTGAACTTGATGAATCTATGCAAGTTGAGAAAGTGGTAAATTCCCCATTTCTCTGACTTGATAAAATCGGTTGTCAGTTCAGTCTGATGAAATGTTTTGTGAGTTCAGCAGTCTACGATAATAGTTAATTGCTGAAAAGTCAGTGCCCTACGCTGAAGACGAATTTTAGCCTATTCCAAAATGCAGCGACAAAAATTAACCATCCATTTCGCGGCCCACATCGGCGGCAGCAAAAATATCAGATTAGGGAAATGTGCGAGCTTCAATCACTGTCAACGACTTCAATGGGGAGCGGACAAAAGATAACTCTAAATCGAAAGCAAAAGCACAAAAATATAATGAAATCTGTCTATTTTCCTCCAGACTCCGGAAAAGATTTCCCCATGGAGACTTTAAGGTGCATTTGTTAATGTCATCAACAATACAACATTATTTTAATCTTTATTATATGATATCCCTTAATCTATCTTAATCTTAGTTCTATAAACCTGGTACGTTCAATAAAAAATTTATTCTGAACTTGATGAATCTATGCAAGTTGAGAAAGTGGTAAATTCCCCATTTCTCTGACTTGATAAAATCGGTTGTCAGTTCAGTCTGATGAAATGTTTTGTGAGTTCAGCAGTCTACGATAATAGTTAATTGCTGAAAAGTCAGTGCCCTACGCTGAAGACGAATTTTAGCCTATTCCAAAATGCAGCGACAAAAATTAACCATCCATTTCGCGGCCCACATCGGCGGCAGCAAAAATATCAGATTAGGGAAATGTGCGAGCTTCAATCACTGTCAACGACTTCAATGGGGAGCGGACAAAAGATAACTCTAAATCAAAAGCAAAAGCACAAAAATATAATGAAATCTGTCTATTTTCCTCCAGACTCCGGAAAAGATTTCCCCATGGAGACTTTAAGGTGCATTTGTTAATGTCATCAACAATACAACATTATTTTAATCTTTATTATATGATATCCCTTAATCTATCTTAATCTTAGTTCTATAAACCTGGTACGTTCAATAAAAAATTTATTCTGAACTTGATGAATCTATGCAAGTTGAGAAAGTGGTAAATTCCCCATTTCTCTGACTTGATAAAATCGGTTGTCAGTTCAGTCTGATGAAATGTTTTGTGAGTTCAGCAGTCTACGATAATAGTTAATTGCTGAAAAGTCAGTGCCCTACGCTGAAGACGAATTTTAGCCTATTCCAAAATGCAGCGACAAAAATTAACCATCCATTTCGCGGCCCACATCGGCGGCAGCAAAAATATCAGATTAGGGAAATGTGCGAGCTTCAATCACTGTCAACGACTTCAATGGGGAGCGGACAAAAGATAACTCTAAATCAAAAGCAAAAGCACAAAAATATAATGAAATCTGTCTATTTTCCTCCAGACTCCGGAAAAGATTTCCCCATGGAGACTTTAAGGTGCATTTGTTAATGTCATCAACAATACAACATTATTTTAATCTTTATTATATGATATCCCTTAATCTATCTTAATCTTAGTTCTATAAACCTGGTACGTTCAATAAAAAATTTATTCTGAACTTGATGAATCTATGCAAGTTGAGAAAGTGGTAAATTCCCCATTTCTCTGACTTGATAAAATCGGTTGTCAGTTCAGTCTGATGAAATGTTTTGTGAGTTCAGCAGTCTACGATAATAGTTAATTGCTGAAAAGTCAGTGCCCTACGCTGAAGACGAATTTTAGCCTATTCCAAAATGCAGCGACAAAAATTAACCATCCATTTCGCGGCCCACATCGGCGGCAGCAAAAATATCAGATTAGGGAAATCTGCGAGCTTCAATCACTGTCAACGACTTCAATGGGGAGCGGACAAAAGATAACTCTAAATCGAAAGCAAAAGCACAAAAATATAATGAAATCTGTCTATTTTCCTCCACAGCCTCCGGAAGAGATTTCCCCCATGGACGTCTTTAAGATGACAATCGATTTTTTCACCAACCAACTCCCCCAACGGTGCTTCACTCTTCCTCCAACATGCTGGCTTGGACTGCTATAGTTACTACGCGGCACAACTTAGCCGTTCCGCTTTCGACAAAAGTAGGACATTGGAGAAAAATAGGTTGTTGCAGACAATGTTGTTTGTTTCTGGACGGGCTGAAGGAACTTTTCTTCGCTTAGCGCGAGCGAGAATTCTTTCGGACGTTCTCTTTTTATTGCATTTTGACAGGCGCCATAATGTCTTGGAATTTATGAGTGCTT
Source organism: Meta bourneti (assembly GCA_933210815.1). Classification (NCBI taxonomy): domain Eukaryota; kingdom Metazoa; phylum Arthropoda; class Arachnida; order Araneae; family Tetragnathidae; genus Meta; species Meta bourneti. The sequence goes on from OW119926.1 coordinate 63,320,830, forward strand.
GATTTCGTTGTTGCCGTTGGGAGCTCGCTGCCATAACTTGTGCTTCTAGGACTTTGGACAGCTCTTACTATAATCATTTATTCGTTCTTGTTTCCTGATATTGAATTCGATCAAGCATTCCTGTGTCGTAATTCTTAATGTTTTTGTAGCCCGTCGGTTGTTCTTTTTCTGGTTGGCATTTAATTTTTAAGTCATCCGTGTATGTTTTTTTTTAATTCGATAGATGGAATTAATTATGGAATAAGACTAGAGAAAACACTTTTCGACAAATCTGCTAAATTATGAAAGGCTTATTGGGTTTTGCGACGCAAAGATCTCTAATTTGATGTAATGAATTGATTGTTTAGTAAGACATAAAGAAAACACTTTTTCTAGAAATCTGCTAAATTATGAAAGGCTGGTTGTATTTTATGACGCAAAGACTATACAGCTAATTTGATTAAATAAATTGATTGTTTTGTAAGACCATAATGAAAACATTTTTCGATACATCTGCAAAATTATGGAAGGTTGGTTGGCTGGGTTTTATGGCGCAAGGGTAATATTTGGGCAAATTACGACCTACAGAAGACGGAATACGTCAAGTAATGGATATACACATACAAGGAAAGCTGCTTTACCGATACAGAAGATAGAAATGCATCCAGGGTAAGTTACAGAAATTGAACCTGAGCGGTCTATAACTCGAAGGTTGCAAATGTTGAGGGCAAATAAATTATGAAAGGATTAACCGCTATGGAAGAGTTTTTGTTTTTCAGTATCTTTATAAATTGTTGTTTGTCCATTTAGCTGATGGAAAATTCCTCTTGCACCATACACAAGTAATAATTGCTTTCACTGAACCACTTTTGCTAATGTGTAATTGATTTATCACCATATCGAAATTACAACTACAATCACAGAGGTGATTTATTTATTCATTTTTCTTTCTATCTGACAGAATTCCACATCACAGAATTCCACATATATCGACATGTTTTCCCTCTTGAAACCTTAGTAAAGGCAAAATTCTTAACCGCTATCGCATAATCCATGAACGAATGAACGTGTGCTCATTCGTTGGTTACCATAAATAATTTCGTCCTTAGTGATTTCAAGTAACAAAAATAAACGTCACACGAACCTCTGTAGCAAAGTGGTTTAAAAAGTTCTCCGGTCATTTTCAAGTGTAATTTATTATTTATGCATATTTGAGACGTTTAAATTGAAGACATTTAAATCTATCCGATATATTTGAATCTTGTCTTAGTTTTGGAAAATACGCGAATCGAAAACAATCTCAAATTTTTCAATATCAATTGCAAATCTTCAAATCAAAGGAACCACAATCTCTCTTATTTATTGAACAATTAGTAATCATTTTGAACGAAATAGCAGAAAGTTGCGACCTCGATTTCGTATGTTGATAACTAATGCAATTAAAGAAAATATAAGACAAATAGATCCTTAAAAATAATACATTTATTACCCATATGCAAAATAAATGCATTTTGGGTATCATTGAATCAAAGCACACCCACTGCTTAAAACAACTCTCTTTGCAAGCAATCTAATAGAACCCTTCCTTCAAATTGAAAGTTTCGAATTATTGTATCATCTACGACACACCGATATTTTACTTAAACTTTGTAAATTTCTCACCTAACCTACCGGATTTTGTAACTAAAGTAGAATAATAGAATCAAAGTCGACAAAAACATATAAAATGCTGATATTTACTACAATAATTTATATACATTAAACGAGATCAAATAAAACTGGTACTAATAAAATCAGGTCAGTAATGACTGTTTTCAAAACGTATACAGATACTTCTTAACCCTCTGAGGGTTCACAAGCAAAATTTCACTTTGCAACTTATAGTTTTCTCTGCATAACTTCTAATCAATTGTGATCTTGACCAATAGAAACTTTCCAAAGGATTCTATTCTACAGAATGGGCCAGTAGTATCGTGCCAATGGATTCTATTCCAAGGAAAAGACGAATCGGATCGTTCTAAAAATAGATTCAATGCTAAGAAAAAAAGCATTTTTCCTGAAGGTTGAAAGAATCCATGGATTCTGTACAAAGATGTAGTTTTTGTCATTAAAGCGTGTTGTGGAGTAAAATCAACACTAGATTACTCGGAAATCTCGCGCGCTCAGAGGGTTAAAAGAGTTTTCCGTCAGTAAAAGAAGGACTGTTGTAACTTAAGTGGTTCTTAACAGTATGAATATTAGGTGAGAAATGTAGGTAATGCATAGATAAATTGATAAAAAACGCATATTATCTACAAACTCTTCAAGAGACATTTTTGCCAAACGAATACTTTCTATATCATGAATCTAAATTAAATAATGTTCAATGTGTTAATTCAGTTGAAGTTTTGTCTAAATACATTTTAGAGATATAATTATTCGCGTACTGTATATTTTTTGCAACAAAAATTTCACAGCGCGTCACTTAATTTTGAACGGGGCGTAAGATTGTCTTTCAAAATGGAGGTAACAGTTTAAATTGTTTTATTAACCCCTGGAGCGTAACGACATTTCCGAATAGCGGAGAATTGCTTTTACTCCACACACTCAATGACTGAATAACCACATCTATTAGGTAATAGAATCCATATAGATTGTCACAACCTTTAGAAAGATTCTACTGGTCCTTTCCTTAGAATAGAATCATTTAAGAAAATTCTCTTCTTTCCTTAGAATTGAAAATTTTGGAAAGATTTTATTGATCCTCTCCTCACAATAGAATGCTTTGGAATAATTTTATTTCTCTCCTTTCCTTATAATAGAATTCTTTGGAATTGAACTATATCTCATTTCTTTATAATATAATTCATTTAAATGATACTGTTGCTCCTTTCCTTAGAATATAATGCTTGGAATTATTTTATTTCAGCTTTCCTTGCAATAGAATTATTGAAACTTTTTCTATTTTCCTTTCCTCAGAATAGATTTTTTTTAAGATTCTATTGCTCAAGAAGGGTGAAAACGGGTTATATGCCATACAGGGAAGACTTCAAGTTGCAAGGTGCAGTTATGTGTGCGAAAACCTCAGAGGGTTAAAAATGAGAATGTTGGTAAAAACATTATCGGAAATAAAAATTGAGGATTGCGCTCAAACGAGCTTCTTCCATGTGTTTTTCTCTATAACTGTTTAAATTGTCTAAGTTCACTACAAATAAATGTAAGAATAATTATCGAGTCAAATTAACTATTTTATTCTATAATTTGATAACTTCTTTGTTTGTGAACGCTTTTAATCCCGGTACTCTTTATTCTTTTATACTAACCCTCTGTGAGATTCACATTCATATATCCGTTATGCAACCTCGTCATCTCTGCATGATTTATAACCAGTTTTGACCAATGATATCTTTTCTGGGGTTCTTTCAACCAATGGATGTGGTTATTTAGTCATTAGGTGTGTTGTGGGGTAAACGCTGTACAAACACTATTCAGAAATCTCGTAACTCTCAGAAGGTTAAGTGAAGCATATTTATATACAACTTTGTTGTTTATAAGAATGAATTATTACATGCAAGGCAAGCTACTTTTAATATTTGTGGTTGTTTTATTGCTTACTCTATGGTCATTGTTTCTACACAAGGGGAAATAAGGCCTTGAACAAATGCTTCAAATGGATTCCGAAACATTAAACATCCGTACCTAGACCGGGAATCGAACCGACAGGCTGTTCAACCGAGGGCCAGAACGGTACCAGGATTCAGCTTCCATTTCCTCCAATAATTTTAACACACAACAAAATTACTTTTCTTCCGATTTCCCGAAGAACCTGTGATAGGTTCGTGTACATTAAATCTGTCGTGAACTGAAATGTCCTCACATTGGCGTGGTATGGTGGTTAGGAGAGTTGGGTGCCAGCTTGGGTGTTGACCTCGTCATCTGACCATGGTTCAAAATTACGTGGTGTTGTCCTCGGATCTTTCCCATTGGGATCGATCCCGGACCGTCACCAATAGTCCGTTGCGTTGCTCCAGTGTGATGTTAATTGAAAAAAACACCTACCCGGAAAATTTTAAATACTACGGGTCACAGTTGTAAATCATGAATTTAATACAGGTAGGTAGGTATATTTAATTAACGCCTCACTAGAGCAACACAACGAGCTATTGGCGACGATCCGGGATCAATTCCTAAGGAAAAAAATATCCGAGGACAACACCACGTAATTTTGAACCACGGTCAGATGACGAGGCAACACCTGATCTGGAACTCAACTCTCCAAATTTTCACACCAGGCCAACGTGAGGATATTTGAGGCCACGAGAGATTTAACGTGCACCAGCCCCCGCGCACTCTACGGTGTTTGGTTGAACCTAGTTTCGAACTCGCAACCTTGTGGTTTGATATATATACTGTCTACCACAGGATATAACAAGAGGAGGTCCTTCTCAATCGACGGACGAAACTCCCACCAAAGAGCTTCGTCCATAATTCATTATGCTCAGACCAGAGAAAAAGCACTTCTCAGCAAAAGAAGACACTTTGATTACGACGTGTTTTTATGACCCGTGGTGTCGTAAAATATGGTTAATCTTTTCCAGTCCCCTTTCATGCGCTGCTATGTAATCAAGGAGAAATGCAAGGCCATAAAAGGCAGCCGAAACTATCCCTGGAATATTTTCCTTAATATATTTAATAAATATAAATCTTTTTAGTTTTCAAACAAGAAAACAATTATATCAGCTCATTGGCAGCATTCATTTCTAATTTATACTCTGAGATTACATCGTTGTTGAAAGATTATGGCTTACGCGCAAACAGGAGTGGAGACATAATAAAGTTCTAAAATTTTTCCTCTCCTGTCTCCCTTGTGATGTAGTAAGTGCTCCTTATCAACTCCATAAATTTAATTTTTAATGTTGACTTTAAGATATTTGAATGCTTGCTTAGGCTATTATTCCAAGAACTTCCACTTAACTTAATAAATAGAATGGCTGTATATTAAGAAAGAGCAACTTATAATGTACAAATGCAGTGTTTTAACTTGAAAATAGCCATTATATGTTTTCAATATGCAGGATGTTTCAAATCTTGCTAAACATACTTATGGAGAGATAGGTAACGCCACAAAATTAAACTGGATTCATACAAGGATGTATATAAGCAAGCTCCACTTGAATTCGCTAGAGTTCTGCTCCACTGCACGGCAGTGACCCATTATGGACAGTCATTATAGTTGCTCATTTCGAATTGGTAGCTTGCACTATTTCGTGAATGCTCATATGGCTAACATGCACTCAGTATATGCAGAGGCTAACAGTAACACAGACGTGGGCCGAATCACCAAACGTTTGCGAGTTTGCATCAAGCTTTATGTGAAACCAGAATATTAGATATATAATATTCTTGTATACGAAAGGATTTTCAGTTACGCTGAATATGTGGGGAAAGTATTTCTGCGGCGATGTGTTTCCTCTACGTATTCTGAACGTGGCATCAGTTGGCTTGTTTTTCGAATACAATTTCAGCACTTCACCTATAAAGGTTTAAAAAATAGATTTCGAATTGATATATGATAGCCGCAAAACATTGCTAAAACGGAGATAAACTACACTTTAAGGTACCCTGAGAGCATTTGGACAGCAGAAGTAAAATCTTCGCAGACCGTCTGGTTTGTTTGCTTACACTGAAAATCTCTGTCATGGTATGGTGCGGCTCCGACGAGAAGGTAGTCGACCTTGGGTCAGTCGTTTTTTGGATAGGTCTGAAAACTCGTTGGGAGGAGGGCTGCTATACTCAAAAGCATGAATGGCCATCGAAGGTGTGTTTTTCTCCCCACCAATTCATTATCACTGCTATCCTTTTAGGCACCGAACGATAAACATAAAAGCCAAAATCCACGCTAAAGACGCCAGATCTGGAACTGTTTTCCTTACGATCTAACCTATTATCTTATTTAAAGAATAGACTCACCCAAAACCACGTAATTCGAATGCCTTCTCGCTGGAACCAGACTATACAGGTTGGCTGTGATCGACGCTCTCTCTTCTATGGAACTCCTTTCCACTCCTTCCAAGCATCTACAATATTATGCGAGCATTAGCTTTGGTGACCGTGAATTTGAATACCTATTCTCTATCTAAAATTTGATCTAGTAAATGTTGATGATCATATACTTCATATCTTTCATTTTTACACTTTAGAACTCTTTAACACATCCAAGTGGGGCTTGATCACTATTTGAATGCGTCCTAATTTTGTGTTCCCTACATTGATATGAATAAAATTAAACTTACAATACTTCAAATCAACGACTAATAAAGACTAAACTGAGAAAATATCGTCAATGGCCATTTGAGTGGAGCAATACATCCACCATCATCAGGACAGAAGTAAGTCACAAGAAAACGGGAGTTTAAGTTTGTTGCTCTAGAAAGTGTTGCCAGATCGCACTTTCTAACTAAGCATTTCCACTACGTATGTAAAGATGAGAAAGCACTAGCGTCATTCACTGGTATGTTCGACAACGTAAAAATAAATAAGGCTTCTCTGATGTTCAACGGGACAGCGGTAGCCCGTTTGGAAAAACAACGGACTATCAACCGGAGGGGGTTGCGAGTTCGAAATTCGATCCAGCCAAAGACAGTCGTATACACAGAGGCTGGTGCACTTTAAATCTGTCGTGGCCTGAAAAGTCCTCACGTTGGCGTGGTGTGGACGTTTGGAGAGTGGGGTGTCAGTTCAGGTGTTACCTCGTCATCTGACTTTGGTTCAAAACTACGTGGTGCTCTCCTCTTATCCTTCCCTTCGGGATTGATCCCGAGCCGTCGCCAATAGCCCGTTGTGTTGCTCCAGTGTGACGTTAATTAACTAGCTTACCTTACCTCTGATATTGTATAGAGATCTCTGAGATTTGACCACTTCCACTTGGAGATGAAGGTGGTGAGAAAATTTCCAAGTGTTGAGCGATGGCAGATTTGTTGATTTCCTTATTCTTGACATAAAACATATGTTCATGTAAAAACACATGCATTACCAATTTTACTAAGGTTTGCCAATGCTACCAATTTGAATAAGGTTTTCATCTGTTATCTACGCAAACTTAGGCATTGATCAGATAAATAAATTATATAATTTCTAATGTTAGGATTATTTAAATAACATCTAAAGACTTCAAAACACTTTTCCGCTAAAAGAAATAAAAGAAAGAGAGATTGCAAATTTGTTGATTTCCTTATTCTCGACATAAAGCAAGCGTTCATAAAAAAATACATGATTTACCAATTTTACTAAGGTTTACCAATACTTCTAATTTGACTCGGGTTTTCATCTGTTTATCTACGCAAACTCAGGCATTGATCAGGTAAATAAATCATATAATTTCTAATGTTAGGATAATTTAACTAACATCTAAAGACCTCAAAACACTTTTCCGCAAAAATAAATAGCGTTGCAGAGATAATGATGAAAGATGCAGCATGTTCCTTTGTATGAAAAAGATTAAAATTACGCCCCAACTAGTCAACTAATAAAATAAAATTCTTATTTGTACTTTTCTTACAATGTAGATCTGCAATCAATTGCTAGCGCAAAAAGTTATTTTAATTGCATTCGCAACAGCATACTTGAAGGTATTTTCAAATTGGATTTCATCGAATCCATATCTTGAACAGAATACCTTTTTCAAGGCCTTTAAATAACACTGGAGATGAAAGTTTATGCTTCAAACAGCACTTTGCACTTTCTTTTCATTTTTTACGAACTTATGACGAATATACGATAAAAAGAACTTTGGCGTTTCACAAACTAGTCATAAAATGCATCTCTGGTCAAGAAATAGTTTAAAAAGTCTTTTTTCCTAGGGATTCTGTTGTATTTCCCAAAGGAAGAAGCGAAGGAAAAGTTTATTGGCAGTTTTACGCTTGCATACAACAGTAAAACGCAATCAGCCGTTTAAACATTTTTCCATCGTGAAAATAAATCTTTCAGTCAGTTTATGACCGGCTATTTTATCAAAAATGTACACCTACATAAAGTGTTCTATTGTAGGTAACACTATAAATAGAAACTTGTAACTAGAAATAGAACCTAATTTTAAAACTGTATTGAAAGCTGCCAAAATTAGTCTTCATGGGGTATTTAAGTGTTTTCTTTTGCTCGTTGACTGTAGCTTTCAGAATAATAATTCACGATTGTTAAGCATTGAATTCGATACGTATAATGTTTAAATAAGCTAGTATACATTTATATTTTCTCCTTCTTGATTATTTTATTTCTGGCTTTGACTAATTTTGCCATATTTTTCGTATTTTCGTTTAGTAATTTAAGTACATTTTTCCTGAACAGATTTAATTATCAACAAGTTCATTACCACTATAAACCATATTTAACACAGCATGCTCACACCATTATATTACTTATTTATAACTATCACTGTCTAAGATTTGGTATGCGAGTCATGTAGTTGTGAACGAGTCGATTCTTTAAATTAGGAGTCGGCTAAACGTAATCAATGCGTTGTAGCGATTGGAGTCTAGAAAAATTATCTTTAGGTGCCAGAAACGATAGCAATGATGAAGAGTTGGCTAATAATCACGGATGTATATCTCCATACATGCTTCAGCCTATGGAACTTTTTTACAGACAGAGCTTTCTATATTTCTAGAAATGGACTTCCCCAAGATCAACTGCCAATCACGAAGATTTCTATTTCCTTAAACGCTTTTGTGATTTATATAGGCATTCTTTAATTTTAAGATGTATGCTTAGGCAAACAATTGCACCCTACATGTTTTCAAATAACTGTTTTCTTTCGAAGAGCAATTAGAAATAATAAATCAAGTAATTTCTAATGTTAGGTAGCTGGTTGACAGTTGAATTTACGTCGCACGTGGAACCTATTAGTGGCGAACCTATTAGAGATTAATCCTTAGGGATTGATCCGAGGACAACACCTCCTAACTTTTTTGAACCATGGTTAGATGACGGGACTTGTTAAGATAATCTAAAGTACATTTAAAGATTTCTAAAAACTTTTCCATCTAAGGAAATAGCTCCAAAGAAAGTCGTGAAAAGAATCAATGTCAATCAAATCAAATTCAAAGTTCCTAGTATTCGTCGTGACTCAAAATTACAAGGTTCTGTCCTCGGATTTTTCCCCTCAGGATTGATCCCGGACAGTCACTAACATCCAATTGTGTTGCTCTAGTGTGACGTAAATTCAACTACCAACTTAGTAATTAATGTTAACAAGTTTTCATGCTATTCTGTATACATTCTCGGCTTAATTTTCATTATATCAATCTTAAATGTAATTAAATACATTATTGGTTAGTCAACATTTTTTTCAATTCAGATAAATCTAACCACGTATAAATATTGTTAAATGAATACAATAATCAGCAGTTATTTATCACAGAAATAAAAGGCCTAATATAATAAAACAGCCCTATTATAAGCATGGCCACTTATTGATCCCGATTCTCTGTCTTCTCATCGCATTGTCTTTTCTTTACTTCGCCAATTATTAAGTTATCTACTGATGTCTGTCTTTTTCGTTCTGTACGTTCATATTATTTAGCACAAAGGAGAAATTGTCTCGCTATTAAGACCACGGAATGTAAAAGTAAAATTGATTCTGAAGGTACACTAGGAAGAAAATAGTTTTTAATCATTTTATTGGAAAGTCAAAATAGAATGAATTGTTTATACGAAATGACTATTTTTTTACTTTAGTATTGCGTAAAGGATATCTATGGATATATTTAGTATAATTTCTTTTGAAGAAACATGCAATTTGCAAATCGGTTTAGTTTCGAATTTCAAGCAATTTACAAAATACTTGAATTTTTAATTTTTTGCGTTTCTTCTGAATTTAATTATTGTTGTACAGTAAGTAATTAAAAGCTGTAGCTAAAATAATATCAAAAATAAAATACAATTAACAAAATAATGGAAACATTACAGATGTAACTCTCACCATTGCCCATGTCGAGTACAAATAGCTGTTACCAAGCGAATGCATTGGCGAATGCACATCCAATTATAAAAATGTGAATCGATAAGAAATAAAATTTAGTATTTTACCTTCAAAATGGGACAAACAAAATATGTAGAGATCGATACTATTTGTTTATTTTCCAATGGCAACAACATGGTATATAAACAATATAAAATCGATTGTTAAGGAAAGCATTGGCCAATTTTGCCGCTTAATTTAAATATGCTACATTTGAGCTACAGAACTGCATAATATTGTTAAAACTACACGGAAGAGCTCGACATTGCAATGAATTTCTACAACAATCTGATGACAGAAAACAATGGGAAATTTGGAAGATAAAAATTGGCACAGAAAAGAAAATATGAGCGAAGAGAGGCGTAATGCCAAAAAATGCCGAACCGATATTGAACGAGGAAATGGGATGAAATTGAAGTAGATCTTCAGAATCTAACATGGCTGTGGTGTGCTTTTTGTCATGCATTTTATTGGAGAAAAAATTGACATCACTAAAGTAAACGAAATGCTATTACATATTTTTGGATCATTTCATTTCATTTAGAGGTATGAAATCCATTTATGTGAATATGAATGCTATAGTCATTAGTATTGGATTGAAATAAGGTATGAAATGTGCTCAGGATCATGTGAACAAAACTCGTAGTAATACGATTCTTAGACGCACTAAAGCACGTCTTTACTCTTGTGTAGCCTTCCTTAGTGATGATATGTCGGCTGCAATGTGGCGTATGAAGGCATCCCAAGCATGCTCTTTTGGGTTGAAATCAGGTGAACTTGCTTGATACGAAATCAGAATGCCGTCCTTAATTTTTGAACATTTGTGTAAATATTCTAGGTATATTAATGCTGCTAAGAGGTAATAAATCTTCTCTGATTTAATATTCTGAAGCTATTAGTGTTCTACATGGCCGATGAGCCATAAGTGATGAGCCGATACCACAACCTCTAAAACTTTTAAAAACTATTTTGCTATATTCCAAATTCATTCATGTAAGGCGCATGAAGGTTTCTTTTCTGAAAAATTTTTATATAGGGCTCTGTAAAGGGTTAAATGAAACACCATATCTAAAAATAATAATTATATGGAAGATTCTGCATCAACAAAACTTTTCTTGTTTGTGTGCTCGACTTATGAATTTAATGACGACTTACATAAGCACATTTTGTAAAATGAACTTATGTAGAGATCCAAAAGAGCAAGTTGGAATAAAACTGCTGTAATTAAGAGTAATATTTGACTTGGATTCTAGAATACTTTTTGGTAAACTTACCAAAAGTGTTCTAGAATCTATTCTAGTAAGGTTTAATCAGAATATTGAATTATGCGTAGGTTCTAGAAAATTGGGACTCATTTGTAAACTATAGATTATAGAATTCATATTACTTTTACGTATTATGAATATATTTATTCAAGCTTTGATAACTCACAAGCCACATCAAGAATCTTCTGATAAAGACTTAACCAATTATCTAAGAACTAGAGATCATTTCAAACTAAAGAAATATTTCTAAATTCCAGCGTATCTTCATATAGTCAAGTTTACAAAAAAGGCATTTAAACACTTTTGAGGGAGAATGCATGTATTACGTTCATTTATCTTCTGAAAAGACAAAATATTCGTTATTTGAAACAAAAAGGATTAAATATTTTTATTTTTGTTCATCAAGATCCAACGAATTATCACCTTTGACATTATGGTGTTATTGAAAAAATACCCATTAATTTACTTTCGCGGAAGATTAAAATGATCTGTCTATCTTTTCAAGTCGAAGTTTTAATCACTTTAGAGAAAAGTATGTTTTATGGCTCTCTTATGAACTTTAACTTTCCAACTAACTTTTATAAATGAAAATTTAATATAATCAATTCTTTGTTCCTGGAAAACGTTTTTTGAAGAGTGTTTTCAAGAACTTTTCATCTGCTTTAGAAAACGATTCCTTTTGCATATATGAAAAGATTCGATTAATTAAAATGTTGAAAGAAGTATTGGACTCTTATCTTAAGAGTATGTGGTGACCTTGGATTGTTTTTGTCTTTATTTGGAATACATATTAATTCATGCATTTTTAATAAAAGTCGTAAGGGACAAATTATCTCCTAAATAATTGATTAAATATCCTCTCAATTGGGAGTCCAGATATAAATTTTCTCATAAGAAGCATTATGGCAGAAAACAGTCAAATAATGACAAAAATCGTTGGTATGTAGTTAATTAACGTCACACTGGAACAATACAACGTGCCATTGCAGACGGTCTGAGATCAATCCCGAAGGGAAAGATCAAGGACAACGCCTCGCAATTTTGAACCACGGTCAGATGACAGGAACACCTGAGCTAGTATCCCACTCTCCAAACTTCCACACCCCTCCAACGAGGACATCTCAGGCCACGACAGATTGAATGGGTACCAGTCCTCGTGTACACGACGGTCTTTGGCTGGACCTAGTTTCGAACTTGCAACCCTCCGGTTGCTAATCCATTGCTCTTCCAACTGGGCTACTGCGGTCTCACAAAAATCGTAAGGTTTTAGTTTTAGATGTCTGCTGTCCCCAAAACACGAGGTTCTTTCTTTGCTCGAAAAAAATTGAAAATCCTTTCTCAATTGTCTAGACGCATATATTTCTAGGCGCTAAAGAAAAGTTCATTACAAAATTAATAGAAATTGAGTGTAAGCGATTGTAACGTTTTTATCGCCAGAATCAAGTAAACAAAACTAGTAGTAACGTGACCCTTAGACTACTTTCGTCTGCCTAGTGGAAGTGAACATTCATCACCTGATTGGTTCACTGGTTCACGGGGGGAGAGAAAACGCCATCCATTGATTCATCATGTGATTTGCCCTAGCTGCGTAGTAGACTTTGGTGATTCACCACTTTTGCCACCATTCTACAGAAAAATGCGAATACTCTATCATAAGATGTTATATCGCCAAACGAGGTGATAAGATGCCAAATCCACCAACGAAGTCAGTTTTTTCACAGAACAATCACGTGACTATTAGTTGACATGTTGATCATACTTTTCGAAGCTCTTCCCAATAGCAGTGCTCAGTTTACTTATATTTCATGTGTATGGTTTTGATAATTGACAAGGCCAAGCATTTATAGCGTTTGGCATTTATAGTAGCCGAAATGTGTTTTATGCAGAGCGATGGCTGATATGGACAGCTGTATCTTTCGGAATGCACGCTATTGGAAGGCTCGACAACTTTTGTAGCAGATGGAATCTTGATCTTTTTTCTACCTTTCTTTTAATTCTGTGCTCTAGCTTCTTGTGCCACATGGGGAAACATGGGGGTTAAAAGATGTATTTTTAAGTACCTTTGCAAAATAAAGAAATATCTTGTTGTAATTACTTTAATTTACTGCATTTGCATTGAACAAAGAAGGTAAACGGCGTTCTAAACCTAAACCTACTTCTTAAACTGATTCTACCGTCGTGTAACAAGCAGAATATTATTTCTACTTTCGTAGGGTTGCACATAATTTGAACAATTATAAAACATCATTATCCACTCAGTGTGTACTAGTGGATAACATACTTACCTTGAAGTACTATACGTAGTTAAGAACTGATAATTACAATAACTATGCCTTAAATTTGGAAGTGCAAAATAACAATTGCAAAACAAAATCACTTTTTACAACTTCTAACACTCCCAACAGAATCATCTGCTTGAAGCTTTCAGAAGATATCTCTGAACAGCAATGTAGTAAGTTCATTATCCGAGTTTTAAATCATCCGCATTAGCTATCAGATTGTAATTCTAGGTAATCTCAATCTGGGACGCCTCATTCCTCTTTCCGTGCCATGTATCCCGTGTTAAGACACGAATGGCTATTTACCAACGGCTATTATCCCAGTAGTTGCCGCCCCAAATCTGTTCAGCTATCGATTACAGGACTCGAAGAGGGACCAACTGTTTATTTTATAATGGCACCCCAAGTATATATTCGACACGCTTTTGAGAAGTATTTTCTGTTAAGTTAAATGTAGATTGACGGTAGTATTTCTTCGGCGGAACGTATTTCCTGTACGTATTCCAAACGTGACGACGCTTGGTTTGTTTTACGAAAACGTTTTCAGCACTTCACAAATAAAAATTAATGAAACAAACTTAACGTCATTCGCCATGTGGTTTTCCAATATTTCAGTACTCTGTTACTATAATTCTTAAGTGCAGTGCACGTATCTAAATGTTGAGCCGTCATAGGTTGTCAGGAGAATCAACAATATAACAATAAAATAAGTGTGCACGCAGACAGTCAACCTCAGTCAGTAAACTAAACTTAGCAACTGAAGCCTTTCTTGGAGAGTCTGGAACGACGTCACTGTAGAAAAGAAGGCATTCCCACGATTTTTCCTTACCAGCATTGACAAGTCTTCCTTTTGGCGGTGTTTGAGCAACTATTCCTTCCAAAGTTTCGAAGTGTGAAACGACAAAGGGTTTAACGGCTTTTGGTGATCTTGGTCCCCTTTTCGGAAAGATAGTCTACTCTCTCATTTCCATTACCAATAAAAATTATAAAGTATGTTTCCCAAATTATATTTATGATAGTTGATTGGTCAACGCCAATTAGATTAAACGCTGAACGTCACCAAACTGCGATAAACTACATTTTAGGTAACCTCAATATGTATCATGTGAGAGTATTTGTTTTACAAAAGTAAAATCTTCGCACTCCTGGTTTACACTGAAAATCTCTTTATTTTATTTTTGTATTTCAAGATGCCAAGAATTTTTCATCCCATGTTGAAGAGAGTGCCACCTACATGGTATAGTGGTCATACCGTTTATCTGTCATCTCGTAAGTCAATTACTGGAAGAGAGGAAGTCAATTACTGGAATACATTATATAAATTGTAAGCAGCCTCGAAAATTCAAGATAAAGTGAGAAAAATAAAAAATCTGATGAATCTGGAATGTAAGAACAGCAAGATAAGTGCTAAACCAAAACTAAAGAGAAAAACAACTAAACAGAGAATAAATACAGAAGACGATGAAATTTGTATAGAGAAACAATGTTATTATCCCAATTTGCACTAAACCTTCTGTTAGTCCTGTCTTCTAGATCATGTGCTGTGGACCTCAAAATAAAGGTTAAAATGTGAAAGATATTGCCCAATGTAGCTCCATCTAAAAGGTGGTTACTATTCGTATATTGGGAAAGTAATAATTAAAGGAGAAAAGTGAAAGGAGGGAAAATATAATCGATGTAGGTTACCTCAAACCAAAAAAGAAAATTTGGGGCTGGTAATGGAAAGAGTAAATACTCCCAAAGATTTAGGTGGTGAAGCTAAGGAAGGTGATTGAATTTGTGGAAAATCTGACAAAGCTGACTGTAGCTAGCAAAATGAAAACAAATGTAGAGTAAAAAGTATATGTTAATTGTGATAATTGTTTCAAAACATGTCCCGCAAAATGCATTACTGCGACATACTTTTCAGTTTAGATTAGATGATTTGCGTGATGACAATACAGATATCGATTTTGTTTGTATTCTGCGTTTTGGAGAAATTGATGGAGATTACAGCGGTGGTTGACTTCATATTTCTGTTATAATCAATGCCAAAGAATTCTAAAAAACTTGCAACATGTATTTGCTTAATATTAGTTTGTTAGATATTTTAGCCAGTTTACTTGTTTATTATTAGTATTAAACATTACTATGTGTATACTTATTTAGTATTCGATAGTTTGTTCCTGTATTCATAATAGTTTTACTTAGAATATCACGTAAAAATGTTTAGCCTAGTTATATTTGATAGAAATATACTGGTGATCACTAAAATATTTACACTGACGTTTTAATTTAAATTTTATTTGTGAAAAATAATGATCAAACAGGATGTTTGGTGGTCAGTTATTGGCAAATCACTATTCTGTATTTAGAAAAAATTCTATTAAACTATAAAATATTAAAAATTGCACTTTAGCTAATTTTAATCACCTTCCTTAGAAGATACCAAGTACAAAAATCTTCGAAGGGAAATTGTTAATGAGGCCTCTAGGGGAATATTTCATTAATAACTTGTCAATAATGTCTGTGGTTCCCCTTAAATTATCTTAAGAATATTTTGAACTTGCCATCAATTTTATGAATTGATATCTTGAAATGAAATGATTATTTTTGTGAAAATGCCAAATATTCAAAAATTAAAACAAACATGTTGACTCTAGCGCCCAAAATACTAAAATCAATCTCTATTAATGTTTATATTTTCACAGTCGCAATGCTGGATAAAAGTTAATAAAAGTGGTTATCATTAAGAGAAGTAATGGTAATGTGATAAAGGGGTTAATGAATGGTAAACAATCAGATTGATACTGCTTTCCTCGAATACCATTAGCAATCGCTTCTTTAAAGTAATTGTTTTCATAACACTTACTGAGGAAGTAGATCAATCTTTAGATTTTCTCCAGCGTACTTTTTGTCATTATTTTGTAGACTCCATTTTCATTCATGTTTACATTTTTATATTGTTTCAAACGTATCTTTTTTACGTTTATGAATTTCTACTTTCCATTGCAAGATTTGAACACTACTGTTGCAAAATCAATCCTACTTGAATAACTTGATTTGGCATCTTTATTATTCACTGACAATTTTTTGTTAACATGCCAAGTTTTATAAAAATGATCAATACAAAATTGCATCTCATTTTACAAAACTACTGATTTTGATTTGATTTATACAATTTGATTTTGAATTAGTCTATCTCTGAACTTCAAATTTCTGTGGTGTGGTTCAAATTTCTAAAGTGGTTGAAATTTGTTACCAAATATTTTCTAATGCAATAATTTGAATACGTGCTATTTTTATCTTCAGCGTTTGTGTCTTAAGTTATGATTATCAAAATATTTTCTATATTTTATGTGTTTATTTCGCTAATAATCTAGTTATGAGGTTACTCAAAATTCTTGTAACCTTAATTTGTCTGGGGACTTCGCTTACCAGTATTTACGTTATGTATATATCTGGTGGGGTTCTGCCACAAATTTTAGCATTGTTGTCAGAACTATTTCGGGTTCGAAGATATTGTGGTGAAATCTCAAAACCTCTTTCTTTAGCACACTCAATTTATGTTCATTATTCATTTATCGGTTCATTTCCCAGTCCAGACTCATTATTAATTCAATAGCATTGCATTCGTCTTTCAGAAGCGTGGGAATGAAACCTCTAAGCTTGGTGATTCAGCACTTTTCCCGAGCTGTGCTTGCAGTTTCATTAACTTTTCCCTCTTCTATCGCTAACGTCCACGTAGGTTGGACGTTTTCCCCTGGGTTCTCTATCGGGGACTCAAGTTCTTTATATTTATTACATCTTAACCCTCCAAGTGGTTTCGATGAGATATCTCGTCCATCAAGATCTGACCCATTTTGCTAATGACGAAATATTTCTTCATCAAGATATTTCCGATTTTTTACGATGACGAAATCAAGTTCTGTCAGCATTTGTTTAATGACGAGATATCTCGTCCATCAAGATCTGATCAGTTTTGCTAATGACGATAGATACCTCGTCAAGACGACCACTAGGAGAGTTAATAAATCAGCTTCTTTATTGATCAAGCATTTGCCTTTGACTCCTTCGCGTAATACAACATGCATCTGTATGAAAAACGACTTTTTAAAAGCCCTTTACAAAGAAAATTCGAATTACAATAATTCTTTTACGATTAATTTCGAATACAAAAAAAAATCGTACTTCTAAATAAAATGTACAAGAAGTTATTGAAATGTAAGCAGATCTTGATGGACGAAGTATTTCGTCACTGGAAGAAAATTGACAAGATCTTGATATCATTACCATCAAAAAAGAGGCCATACTTGATGACGAGGTATCTTGTCATTAGTAAAATTGATCAAATCTTGATGGACGAGATATCTCGTTGAAACCATTTGGATGGTTAAGCCCCTTGGTGTGTACAACTCCAACTCTCATGTAGCTCAATACATGCTACTCGGGGATCGTGCACGTAATATACAGTTTGTGAAAATTGCAACACAATGAACGAATTATGCAAATTAAACGAAACTTGCAAGAAATTCAAAACAGGTTGAAATATGCAAATGATTAGAATTGCAAAGCGATCACGCTTGTGTGGGCCGAGAAACACCCTCTAAACTTCTAGTGAGCCGTGTATAAAAAGCATTGTAAAGGTGCGTTGAAATGTGTGTATCGTCGTTTGACTTCTGTAAATGATTAATTAGAAGTCAATATGCCTCGCCAAAAACGCAGAATGCCATACGAGCAACTAATGGAGTTCGAACGGGGCCGCATTATCAGCCTCCGTGAGAGTGGACTTTCGTATCGTGAAATCGCCACTCGCACGGGGCGTAATGCCACAACATTGATGAGTGTGTGAAAGTGATGGATCATGGAGAACCGGACAAGTCGAAACCCCGGCAGTGGGCCACGCAATATGATATCACCACGAGACGACAAACACCTCATCCGCATGGTGATGAAGGACCATACAGCGTTCTCTCGTGCTTTGGCACAACATTGGAGCATGTCTAGAGGTGTATCATTGACTGCCCCCATGGTTCGTCGACGTCTGCTGCGCCATGGGCTACGTGCAAGGATTCCCCTGAGGAGGATTCCCTTAACTCTGAACCACCGACCCCTCCGGCTACAATGGGCTCACCAACACAGCCAATGGCGCGCCGATTGGCAACAAGTTGTCTTCTCAGATGAGTCCCGCTACAATCTGGACTATAACGATGAACGCGTACTCGTCAGACGCTACAGAGGTGAACGCCTTCTCCCGGAGTGTCTTATTCCGCGTCATACTGGAACGCCTGGCGTTATGGTCTGGGGCGCTATTGTATATCATGTGCGATCCCGCCTACTCCAAATTGTGGGGACCCTGAACAGCGGGTTCTACGTCAGGGAAGGTGTGGAGCCCGAGGTCCTACCTCTCCTGCAACGCATTCCCGGAGGTGTATTTCAGCAAGACAATGCCCGTCCACATGTTGCTCGGAATGTACAGGCCTTCTTCAGTGCACGACAGATTCCGCTTCTTCCATGGCCTGCACGTTTTCCAGATATGTCGTCCATTGAGCATGTCTGGGATTATATCGGACGACGACTTGCTCGTACCGCTTGTCGGGCAGAGAGTACGGCTGAATTTGGCATCAGATAGAGGCCATCTGGAATGACATTCCTCAGTATGACATTCAGAATCTGTATGATTCGATGCCACGACGTGTTGTACAGGCTCTCTCGCTGCGCGTTGCGGCTGCACAAGATATTGATTTGGGGCATTATTTTTGTTTTATTGCTCTGTAAATTTGATCGTTTATTTAAACCACTATAAGTAATACGTGGAATAAATTTCATTTATTCCACGTATCACCACGAATCTTCAAAAATAAATTTCATTTATTTCTGATGATTCTTTCACAGTGTTGCAATTTTCACAAACAGTAGTGTATAATCAAAAGTTCATCAAAACTCTATCCCATATATCCCTTTTAAAATGGTCCTAAATAATTTGGAAAATAATGTTAATATTTTAACTTGAAGGAGTATTTTATTTAACTAATTAGGGGATATTAAACCTTTTCTAATCAAAGTTTTCTTTCGGGGATTCTGTACAATAAATATGTTTACACATGTACGACACCTTGTAAAAGATAGAATACATTCAACCTCAATACATCATTCGAATACATTTTATGTCTATGCTCTATTTAATCATTATTCTTTATGCATCGAAATATTTTCAATAATTTACAGAATAGTTAGTAATATTACTTAGGGTTGTGCGTATATCCTCAGTATTGCAGATTTGTAGATTAATAAATTCAAAAACACTTTTTAAAGTAGCTTCCCAAATTCTTTTCTTGGACCTTTCCTCCAAAAAAGTCTATTTTCACTTCAAAAATGCTCACAAATACCCTTACGTTAAAGTTGAAGCACTGCCACAAATCAGAGCGACCTCGGTTTTTTGCTAAAACGAAGTCCATTTTTGATAAACTTTTTCCAAACGAAGAACGCTATTTCGCAGGTTCCGGATAAGTAGAAAAGGCTACAAAAACTTTTCCAAAGTTCCTTTACCATTTTAAGCGGAATGGAGGAATCAAAATATCCTCAATACAGGACAGCCACTGAAAGAAAAAATCAACATTTCTCCCAATATATATGGCAATAAATTCTCAGCGGAGTAACGAAAAGTAATATTTCTCTATCTTGGAATAGGCAGTCTTGAGATAATCGAACGGTCTTTTTTCGATCGGATTATTTTAATGCAAAGTGTTAAAATCCAGCTTTTATATTTTCAATTTGTTTGAAAAATACCAAAATTTTATATAGAGCATAAGCAGTAAGTGTGTAAATTACAAACTGTTCTCTTTCATAGGAAATTGCATGAAGATTCTCTGACTTCATTCCATAGAAAAATAAGTTTTCCCAAACTTTAAATGGTTGAACGGTTAGACTCAAGAACACAAACCATCGCCAATTAGCAATAATTACCAACGCCAATTGGCGATAATTTTATTTTTTAATATGGCAACCCGTCGAAGATCTGCTTCATGCACTTCCACTTGGCCGCAAGTGGAAGTGCCCTTTCGTGACCAAAATTTTGGGCGAAGAACCGCTACCTTGATCTTGAGTTCTACAGATAGAAGTGCATTGGTATAAAAGTACTCCTCACTTAACGATCTACCTGTTTGGACTTACGACCAGTTTTGCAGCCCCAGAAGCCAGAATGTTCTTATTACATGTTCTGATGGTGATCGGTGTGCCCCACTTACCGTAAACTTGTCATTTCTTCTTATGATTACAGCTGCGACAAATTCTGGATAGTCCCCTAGAACGAACTAGCTATCGTCACCGTTTCCTTTAGACCTTTTCTTTCTTCAGAATAAATAAAAACAAGCTCCTCGCTTAACGACCTTGTCGTAGGAAAGGAACACGGTCGTTAAGCGAGGAGTACCTGTATTACAAATGCAAACTTCAGCAACTTAAAAACCGTCGTAATTCCAAAAAAAGATTATTTTGAAAACAAAGACATAACTTTACCAAAAACTGTATAAACATACATGAATATGTGCTCCGTATCTTATATAAAAGTGTTAACATTAGTAACTTGCCATAATAGATATTATTTCTACTGACGAAAGCGCTTCTGATGGTAGACACATAGGTGGAGTCCAACGATATATCGCCAACGGTTGTCTAGTAATTCCTGCTTAAGCGTTCAAGAGACATCTGACAGATGCCTCACGTACCGAAGGGTTAATGAGAAACCCGTCATGGAAACTGAATTATTGAAGACCGGATTGCAGATGTAGGATCTCGCCTTGGGTGCCTAGAGTTTGAGCATAAGTGGTGAAATTATACTGGGATGTTACAAATGATTCATTGGGATTTGAAGTCCTATAATTTTCAAGCTTTGTATCTCACACGTTCGTGTCAATCACGAAACGAAAGAAAATATCTCAAATTTTACAATTCGCGTGCAGACTTCCTTTTGTCTCAGCAGAGGGATATATCGTATCTCGATATGTTGCAGTTGTGGTTGTTTCGGTTACTGAAAGATGGTTCCCGAAATTTTATATTACAGCTAGAATGGCTTCACCTCATTCGCACACAGAGATGTGTAGCTATATGAACGATGAACCGATGGATTGAATGATGCTGTGGGGATGACTTAGCGCTGTACAGATGCCCACCCAAGTCTCCCGACCTTACACCCTGTGCCTGAATGGGAGTTTGAAAAAGTTACGTAACTATTACGTAACTAAGCTTACGTAACTATTGCCAGCAACAATGCATGAGTTCAAGAACCACATTACCGCTGCTTTGATGACCAACATGGGGCAAATGCTACAACGCGTGTGGATCGAACGTGACTACCTCATGGATGCGTGTCGTGTAATAAGAGGAACACACATCGAACATTTGTAATGTCATGACTAAAACTTGGATAATTGCTAATTCTTTTCATGTGGCGCCCATTGTCTTATGTGTAATTAGTAGATCCTTGCATAGCATCTGCACTTAAGTTTCTTTATTCCTAATATCTATTCATGGAAGTTACTCACATTTAATACCTTATTTAAATCCATTTATAATGAATGAAAATATGTCAATATGCATATTTCACACGTCCAAGTGAAATTAATTTGTTAAAAAATTTTTAATGGTATTTTGTTTACATTATTCAAATGCACTCTTACTGGTGTTAATTCTTATTTTCAACAAAGTTTATGGTAAAAAGTTCAACGCCTCAGTTATATTTACCATGATTAGCTTCTTAACGGCCACTTGAATTGCATCTTTGGAGCAAAATTGGCTAATTAATCTCGTAGCGGTTGATTTCATTTTGTTTATATCAATTTGTTGCCATTCGCCAATATACAAATAACGCCGGGTTTTGTGTTACGTACGTTAGTGAAATACATTGTGATAAGAATAGCTTCAACTCGTAAAGTAAACAGCATCGATCTTCTGTCACTTAAAGACAAAATCTTTTAACTTTTCGAAAGTCCTACTTAGAATATTTTAAACCGTGATACTTTTCCAAGATCAGCAAAGTTCAATTTCAAATTTGCTTTACTCCAACTGGCATGCTGTTTTAAATCGATTATTTGTGGTAGTTGTTTCTTTTTAATTCAGAGATCCTGTATCTAAGTGGAAACTACGTACCTATTTATAACGATAGATGTTGTTTCTTAGCTATTGAGTATAACTTTCAACACAATCCGATAATATAATTTGGAACTTGAAAAACAAAATTTTAATGATTTTATTTGCTCTTGTAATGATTCCAGAGTAAAATTTTTAAAAATCTTTGAATTACAACGTATGGTTGCATGTTTTATTTCAACGTTAACTGTTTTACTTTAAAATAATATTTTAACGTTACCCTCTTAAATTAAGACATTAAAATCTTATTTTAAAGCTTTTGTTTTGTACACTTGATTTATTTTTATGAAACGGAATTAGACAAATCATTATGCATTGAATGAATGACTTAAGGAAAATTGGTCGAAAATATACATCGAACTGAATAGACTCGTTTCCTTATAAATGTAAGTTATGCAAAATTAAATGTTTTTAATCATTTCTATCATTAGTCAAATATTTATTAATTATTGATGTTTTGGAAAGAATTAAAAAATAACTTCAAAACTTTGTATTACAATTTTGTTGTATAATGTAATCGCCCATAGAAGTCTTTGTATCTTTCTTTGTGCTGCTAGAGCTGAGTCACTCTTTACAGGCAGCATGTGTGAATGTGTGAATGTTCTACAGCTTTCTTGGACGTCCGTCCATTTTAATGAATCTCATTGGTTGCGCTGCAATCCTATCTGTATATATATGTGTTGTGTTTTCAATAAACCAGCCTTTTCCCTTTTGCGATCCATATGGCCTGTGTCATTCCTTTCCTCTGAAGGAATCGTATTTAACAAATTTAAATTCTTTCAATAGAAATACGTATTTGGAAAACATTGTTTTTCCATCAATACAAGTAAAACCATCTGAATTGCGTACCGCAATCATTGTTATTCCTATGGGATTTCAAATTGTTTTATGCCCCTCAGCACATGTATGACAAATAGAACGAAGTATTAATATGTAGCCTATGCTACCATCACTGTTCTAAATAATAAGTGTACTTAATTTGGTGTCAATTGGTCAAACGGTGTAGATTTGTATAGAGAACAGACAGACCCCAATTCTGCTTTATAAATATATATTAGCAGAATTCCCCGGCGTTGCTCGGGTTGAATTGGTTAAAGGTTGATTAAAAAGTGATCAGACTAATCACTTCTATTTCATAAAAAAATGAAACATGATTCAAGTGTGCAGAAAATATTTTTAACAACATTTTAACTTTTTCGTAGTTTCTACACTTTACTTCGGACACAAATATGCATACATGATATATCCATCCATATAATCCATTTCGTATTCATCGCACTCTTGCTGTAAGACAGACTACAAAAGTTGTTTCTAAAATGACTACTACAGAAGTCGATTTTAAGTTTTGAAGATTACGAATTCCCCTTAATTTCTCATTTTAAGACTATGCTGGAAGTTCCTCATTTTCAGTAAAAATGAGGAACTTCCAGGTTAGTTTTTCACTCAGTTTTCCAATCAATATTTATATTATTTGTGGTATCCTTGCACCATGTATTCGATGTTTCCGAATTACATTATCATTGTGAGAGGGTGGCAGATTGAACTGTTACGGCATTCGTGGTTAATTTATTTTGAAGCACACATTTTTTTCTTGAAATTTCTATTCAGCCGCAAGTGGAATAGAGGAGCTTGTTTAAAACACATATCATCAGTGTAGACAAAGCAAACTCAATCGATTACGTTTATTACAAAATCACTGCTTTTAATGAATGTTTCACAGGTACCTAAATTGTACCTAAGTTGTGAAATAATAAAAGAACTTTTTTAAATTGAATGTCTTCTGTACAGACAAAACAAAGGTAATCTATTACATTTTTTAATGGTAAAGCCATTTGATAGCTTTTTTCCTAAAGAAAATCATTGTCTGAAACAAACTTTCCCAATATAAATTGCTTAAATATCGCTTCAATTCGCAAAATAAGCCACCTTGACTTTCTGTCGTTATGATAAAGAATTTGTAATATTTCAAAAGTCCTAGTTCGGATTTTTTTAACATTAACGTTCTTTGAATGATGACGAAATTCCATTTGAAATGTGCTTTATTCTTACTTACATACCGCTTTAAATAGAATACTTTGTGGTGGTGTTGCGTGTGATGAAAAGGAATTACAATTTATTAAAATAATAAATATTTAAAACATAAAAACAAAAATGAGCGAAATAAAACAAAATAAAAGTTGGCGAGAAAAGTTCTAAAGATATTAATTCGCGATTCTTTTTTCTCTTGATCTCTTGCACAGTTGTCACAAATTACAACTAAAAATTAGAAAAAATTAAAAAATACCAAATTACTTCCGAGAGAAAAAAAACAGGAAATATCTCTGCCCGTGGCAAACGAACACAATTCGTTTCCGTTTCGTTGCAAAATATCTTCTGCCTCAAATGTTATGAAATAGTTTATATTTTGCAAAGAAAAGAAATAAGGCTTAAAATAAAAAGTATTCACATTTAAATTCCTTAAAAATAGTTTTTGGAAAAATAATTGAATTTTCAGCAGTACTGGTAAAAAAATCCAAGTGATTGCAATGTGCACTAGACTTTCGAGCTACTCCAAAACTACCAAAATATGGTTGATTTAAGTAGTTACTTAGATGTTTTAGCATGAAACGTGCATGAATATGTAAACAAAGGAATTTCAGATAAGATAATCACTAAATTAAAACGTGGTATATCAAATACAGGACATTGCATTAAAATATGTTGAAAATATTTTATGTGATACGTGTACCAACACACAGCAGACACAAAATCAGACATAGAACGGGAAGACAGACTAACACATTTAAGTTCAGTCCCTAAATGAATGTAAGTACTCACAGTATGCAAAGTTTTATGAAAAAATATGCAGCCGTTTGGGCATAGTGCGGACACACACATACAGACAGATGGACAGTCAGACACCAAACGCATAAGAGATGTATTTTGCATCAGAACTTGAAATGAGTTGAAAATATTCAATGTACAAACACTCCATTTTTATTTATATGGATATGCTGACTTACAATACCATTTAAAGGTTTCCCTGGGAATTCACTGTAGGAATCGATATCTTATACCACATAGACCATTATTCTATTAGCCCTCCTGGGGTTGTCTAGACGAGTTATCTCGTCATTAGAAGAAAACTGACAAGATCTTGAAGATGAGATATCTAGTCATTACAAGAAAGCTCACCATATTTTGCAGTATATTATATTTGTATTCAAAACGCTTAATACATATAAAATAAATTGATCCAAGTTCCCAATGTATCGTGCAAAAGCTTAAAAAACAACTTACAAAACAACCTTGATTCTCAAATTGAACTTCTCATTACTATTTTTATTCGAATCTGACATTTTATTTTCGTTTTAAGATTTGAGCTTTTTCTCATCATCTTGCTTAGACGGAAAGATTTACTTTGCTTCTCAAAAGCAACTAAAACGTACATCGGAAGAATTTCTTTAATGAAACCGAGTTTCTTTTCCTTGCTCACTGAGCCACGATTACTTCTTTGAAAAAGAAAATGTTCGACTTAGATCCAGTTAATACCTTCTTTATCTTTCGAAAAATAACTTCCCTCTGCTCTATTAAGCCCAAGCGCTGGGAAAATAGATATCTTTAAAACTTCAACGATAACTTCTACTGTAAATAGGTTCTTTTCTGTGAGAAATACTCTTTTAAAGTGTGGTAGAACTACAAAAGTTGAATCTGCGTGTTTGCCCCTTTTAAAAATTATTCCAAATAAAACAATAATTAGAATTGAATGCTTTGATCAAATGTTGTTCCATGTTGCATATTTAAATTTGACAGGGAGAGCAAAAACCACCCTCAATAACATTTCTGGGGTCAATGTTACATGCATTAGTGCCCCAAATATGGACCCTTATTCCATTCACCTTTTTATTATTTTGGATAGCTTCTTAACCCACCAAGTGGCTTCGACGAGATATCAAGATCCGATCAATTCTTTTGCTGACGAGATATCTCTTCTTCAAGATATTGCCAATTTCTTTTATGATGACGAGATCAAGATCTGGTCAGTTTTCTTCTAATGACGAGATGCCTCGTCAAGACAACCACCAGGAGGGTAAAGGTGATTGACTACATGGAGAAAACTTTGCCTTTTCCCCTCCTTCCATGGTCGTGAAATACATCTTAATGTAAAAAAATCAGAGAGCCAAACCCCAATAAACGCAAGGCTTAACAAATACGAGTTGGGCAGCAGTTTAAGGTTGGTGTTTCCACATAGACCGTTGTTTCACACCCGAGCGTGCGATTTTATCATATTACTAGCAGAATTGCTCGGCGTTACTAGGTTTGAATTGGTTAATTAAGTTCCGCTTTCGTTAATATTATTGTAATTCCTATTCATCATATATAACAATTACCACACTTTAATAAAGATACACAATTTCACAAAAGTAATCATTCTTAATTTTTATTGTTTTATCTTGCGCTTGGCGCAGCTTATCCGTGTTTGGATCTCAACATCCAATCTAATTCAATTCACAAATGTAAATAAATGTCATATTTAATATTTTACGTTTTTTTAGAATTTAAATTTTTAGTAAGAAAAAAGTCTCTAGAGTGTGCCAATGTTACCCAGAATGCATAGAATAGTTCAGAGTATGCATATAAATGCCTTATATGTCATTTAAAAACGAAATCGTTTCCAAAAATTATCATACAATGATTAAAAATGTTTTTAAAACTAATTTAACCATTACTTACCTTGATTACAGTTATATATATATATATTGAACGAAATACATCAAATTGAAAATCCAGAAGTATATATTAAAACAGATTTAAAAAAAGCTTCGAACGGAAAAGTAATAAATGTATCTGCTTTTTCACTATAAAATAGATTCTTAGAATATAATGGACACAAATTTAAAGAATCAAACGATTAAAAAAATACCAAGGATGCCATATTAGCTACCAGTCCTATTTTAAAAGATTTTGTTCTGTATATTTTATTTACAATGTTTATTCTCTTTATAGTATGTCCTAAATATTCATAATTTTTTATATTTCGTAAAGTAAAAATAAGGCTCAAAATAAATAAAAAATATTAGAATTTAAATTACGTAAAAATAGTTTTGGGAAAATAATTGATTTTTCACAGCACTGGTAAAACAATCCAAGTAACGGCAATGCTCAATATCCTTCCATCTACTCCAAAACTACCAAATTATGGTTGATTTAAATATAGTTACTCAGATTTTTTAACATGAAACTTGCCTAAATATGTAAGCAAAGAAATTTTAAATAATGTATTCACGAAACTAAAATGTGGTGTATTAAATATAGAACATTGCATTAAAATATGTTGAATATATTTTATGCGATACTTGTACAAACACAAAATCTAACGTAGAACGGGAAGACAGACAGACTTACGCAACCAAGTTCAGTCACTAAATGAATGTAAGTACATTACGTACTAAATAAATGTTTGTCACAATATGCAAAGTTTATTGAAACTCAACCG
Source organism: Meta bourneti (assembly GCA_933210815.1). NCBI lineage: Eukaryota > Metazoa > Arthropoda > Arachnida > Araneae > Tetragnathidae > Meta > Meta bourneti. The sequence goes on from OW119926.1 coordinate 63,348,946, forward strand.
TTTGGAGATAGTACGGGCACATACAGATAGACAGACAGACACCAAACGCGCAAGAGACGGATTTAGTATCAGAAGGGCCCAAAATGGATAGAAAACTTGAAATGGGTAGAAAATATTCAATGTACAAACACATTTTTATTTATTAGATATGCTGACCAAATACCATTTAAAGGTTTCCTTGGGAATTCACTGTAGGAATCGATATCTTATATTACATAGACCATTTTACCATTAACCCTCCTGGGGTTGTCTAGACGAGTTATCTCGTCATTAGAAGAAAACAGACCAGATCTTGATAGATGAGATATCTAGTCATTACAAGAAAACTCACCACATTTTGATCTCGTCAGAATCAAAAATTCATCAATATCTTGATGACAAGATATCTCGTCAGTAGCAAAATTGTCAGATCTTGGTGGACGAGATATCTCATCAAAACCACACGTGGAGGGCTAAAATCTCTTTCGAAAAATTTGCACATAGACCGATATTTGACCAGATGCTTCAGTTATCAAATTATAATGAAAGAAAATAGTCGTGTCATTAATTGAAAGGAGTGTTTTTATTTGAATAGTGTATTGAATGACAAAAAAATATCAGTCTGAATATTTTGTCTTATGAGAATTCAACCACACACTTCAGCCTACCTGTATCCAAACGACTGCTCTGAGGAACTCCCACTAACATTCGACGCCTTTACGCCCTTGAGTTTATTATAAGTTTACATAAACTTATATAAGCTTAATATTTTATGTAGTTAATTTTTTATAATTTATTCTATATTTGTTTTTTAATAGTATGTATAATTAATTTTAATATATCAAACTCGTTAAACGTATACAACTTATATAAGTTGTTAAGTATGTTTAGTCTCATTTTGAGCAAATCTTCAATGTATAACATGTCTCTGTCAACCATCTGGTATGATCCTGTAAATAATAGAACACAGATACGTCCTCTTTTTAATGGGAATGTGTCCTATGTAATGATTTCATTGATTTCTGAATATTCCCGATATCTACATTAAAAAAATATAATTACGTACGAAACTCTAGGGGAATGGAAAGAAAAGTCCCGGAAAAATCGGGATGCTTAGTCAACACCCAAACCATAGCTGCAAAACTGCACATTAATAAGTACTGAAAAAACTTGACACAAATTTCTTTCAAAGAAAGGGAAACAAGGATTGATTTCCTCTAAAATCAATACCCGCTTTGAAAGAAGCATATTTAATTGATTCTCTTCTAGTTTAATCACAAAGTACGAAAATATTCTTACCTTTCAATAAGGCGTGTTGCTTTTAAAATATGTATTTATTTAATTTTATCGTTCGTGTTATAAGATTGTTTTGAATATTAAGGTGATTTTTTTTCCTTGAAACTAGTAGATCCCGTTTACCTTTTAAAGAACTTGGATCATTTCCATATCTCGGTCAATTTATTCCGATTGGAAAACCTAGTAATGAAAATGCTAACAATTAATTACTTGCATAATGGAAGTAAACTTGTACTCAGTAGAGTATTATTAATATATCTTGCTTTGATTATTCACTTTTTTACTGAGGATGAAAAAGAAAAAGGTTGTAGCTGTTGAAAATTTGGGATGACTGGGTAGTTGAAGAAATGTTGTTTTGTTTTCTGAACTAACTTACGTGGCACAAATATTGACTTCATTAGTATTTTGGTAAATCACAACACATAGATTCTAACAATTTAAATCAACCGATTCGAGATTAACCCTCCAAGTGGTTTCGAAGAGGTATCTCGTCCATCGAGATCTGATCAACTTTGCTAATGATGAGATATCTCGTCATCAAGGTACTGCCGATATTTTGACAATGACGAGATCAAGATTGTGTATCAGTTTTCTTTTAATGACAAGATATCTCGTCCATTAAAATCTAATTGCTAATGAGATTGTAAATGACGAGATAACTCGTCGAGACAAAAACCAGGAGGGTTAACTGAACACTCTTGGTGGTTTATCTTCCGGTCGGAAAACTACCTTGAAGTGGCCAGCCTGGTGCAAAAACCCGTTCCAAGCTGCCACCAGTTCTGAGCATGGGACAATTTGTTTTTCCTACTTGGATTGTCATTCTCCATAAAGCATTTTTGTCTCGACGAGTTATCTCGTCTTTAACAAAACTGACCAGATCTAGATAGGCGAGATATCTCATCAAATCACTTTTTATCGAGTCCATTTCTGATTCAGATGCCGTCGTGTGTATTTTGCATAGCTTTGTTGATGTCGATTATTGGCTCGCTCTAAAGCTGTTCTTCATGACGGTAATCGATGGTATGAGGAGCAGTTACTATTGCAGGGCAAGTGAGTACACCTCCTCGGTTTACGACCTATGCGACTTACGACCATCCGCATTTACGACCACAAAAAATAAATAAATAAAAATAGCAAATAAAGTAAGATAACTACATTGGTAGTATCAAAAAGATACAATAGAGTACATATTTTATATTTTTCACATTATGTACAATAATTATACGTACATATATTGAATTTTTGTTGTTTTATGCACAATTTTTATAACCAGCTTGAATGAAAATAGTGTTGAAAAATATAAATCCGACCTGTCAGTCGAACGGGGCTCGGTCGTAAATCGAGGAGACCCTGTATATGATTAGGTGTGAGTTCAAAGCCCAGACAGTTGCGACAATGTCTATACGTTCTGGTTCCATTAATGTTGATTTTCATGCCTTTAAAATGTCCTGTTATCAATATGAATATTGTGGTGGTGGTTTTCTATCGGTGTTAATGTCAAAAATCTGTTGTTTTATTTTAATATTTTGTGATATGAGTTTGAATTTTACCAAAGCATAACCATCACTAAGAGTTGGGGTTTGTTCAGCATTTAATTTTCTGTCTTCCTTTGCCAATTGATCTGGAGCTTCATATCCTGCAATGCCCACATGTTCGGGAATCCACTGAAGAGTGCACCTTTTCTCCAAACACATGAGTTGGTGATCAAAACACTTGGGTTAATATGCTTAATGTTTAAATGCGCTTAATTTGAGCTAGGAGCTGCATAATATTACTAGAACTACACGGAAAATCTCTCGCCGCTCTAATGAAATTACTCAGTCTGATTACAGAAGGAAATGAAAAATATAGAAGATAGAAATTAGAGCAGAAAAGAAAATCTGAGCCAACACGAAAATAGGTATATAGGCAAAAAAATATCAAATCGCTTGTGAATAAGTGAATGAAATGCAATTGAAGTTGACGTTGAGAAGCTAATTGTAGTAATATGACTAAAGTGGGAATTTTTGCCATCATACACTTCATTGAAAAAAAAATTAACGAAAGTAAGAGTACATTTGGAAAATGTTTAAAAATGTCGTTTTTAAATTTATGACTAATTTGATTTCATTTGAACGCATGAAATATGCCAATCGATATGCTTCAATTCATTATAAATGGATTTAAGTATGAAATGTGAGTAACTGCATTCAATAAATTTCAGCAATCAAGAAAGCTAAGCGTTATATATTTAAACTGTTCACAAACTTATTTGCAATTCCTCTTGAGGAAACTAATTTGATGCCAAATGGAATCAATATCAAAATTTAGCTTCAATTCCCTCATTTAAAGTCAATTAGTCCAGCCGTTTCTGGATTATGAAGATAGAAAATTTTTGGAGTCCCTAATGATAATTACTTTCCCAGACTTTATTCATATCTTCCGAAATAATCTTCCTACCTCGCTGAAATTTCTTCGTTACTTTTAAAGAACCCTCCAAAAGTTACGAAATGTTTCTTTTTCAGTTAATTTCAGTCCACAATATTAATTAGGAAATTAGCACTCGAAAAATATTTTGATTGACAACCTTCAAATTTTTTGTGAAAACCGATTCTCTCTCCATAACTTATAAGATATTGCAAAATTTCAATTCTTTCCCCTAAATAGAAGTTTTAATGTTTACATGAGCAAATCCTTTTGATATAACAAATATCCTGTTTTTCTTCAAAATTTCTTTTGGGGGAAAAATTTCTAAATAACGGATATTATATTTATTAGTGGAAAAACTGTAGGGGGAGAGGAAAGAACTGAAATTTCGTCTGACCATATTAAAACCCTCTTATAATCGATTTCCGTCAAAAATATGATGTTATATATTCATAATCTTCCAGATATTAAATTCTTAACTAATATTGCCTACTAAAAACTAAATTGAAAAGAAAGATAACATAGATTTTGTTTGGGTTCTTCAAAAGTAACATAGTAAAAATTTTCAGCTGAATAGGAAGATAATTCAGAAAGATATGAATAAAAATCTGGAAACTAATTTAACATTAGGTACTCAAAATATCCCATACTCACAATACAGAAATGGTGGTACCAAATGACTTGAAATTCGGTATTCGAGGTTTAAAGTTTGATATAGATTTGAAATTTGGATTCAAAATTGGGTATTGCCATTGAAAATTTTGAAGTTTTGCGCAGTTTAATATGCAGTCGAACCCTTAAACCAATTTCATGCATATGAATTTATGAGAGACGTTCTTTATTGAATGAATCTTTGAATTTACCTTAACCATGAACAATGCATGGATAAAAAGTAGTGACTATTATTTACAGCAGATTTACATTTGATGGCATAAATAGAAAATTTTAGAAATGTACTTTTCTTCAATTTGTTTCTTTGAACACTTTACTCTCATCTTGCATACCATCTTAATTATGCGAGAGCATAATTTTTAAAACCAGACGTGCAACCTAAAATGTATACCTAAACAACATATTGAACTCATTACTGTCAACGATTTTCAACCTCTTCATCCATAGAAGCACATTAACTAATTAATAAAATTCTACGGCACACGAAAAAATGTAGATTATATTTTTCCCAATGTAACAAAAAATAGGTATAATTTTGATTGTTTGGCCGAAAAAATAATACTAATCATTTACACCTTTTTACTCCATAGCGATATTTAAAAAATTCTTTTTGGAACAATTTATTTATGAACTTTCAATAAAAATAATAGTACTTACAATTATTCATACGAATATTGCTAGAAATTATTTGTGAGCACACATCAAAAGTGGGCCACGGTAGCGCGGTTGGAAAGTAGAGGATAAGCAACCGGAGGGTTGCGAGTTCGAAACTCAGTCCAACCAATGAACCTCGCATACACGGGAGCTGGTGCACGTTAAATCTGTCATGGCGTCAAATGTCCTCACGTTGGGGTGGCGTGGATGTTTGGAGAGTGAGGTGTCAGCTCAGGTGTCGACCTCGTCATCTAGCAGTGATTCAAAATTATGTGGTGTTGTCCTAGGATCTTTCTCTTACGGGATTGATCCCTGGCCGTCGCTAATCGCCCATTGTATTGCTCCATTGTGACTTTAATCCAACTACCCTACCCTACTCCCATATCAAAAATTCCAAACTAAATCTTTCAAAGCACAATTTAAACCATTTTCCGTAAAGCACAACCTGTGCCACAATTGCTGCATACCAGTTCAAAATCTATGCTCTAAATGGATGATATAGCTTTGAGTTTCTAAGCAAACACCGCAAAGAACGAAACTACAAGACCATTTTAAACATTCCTGAATACATATAAAAACCCAAAGCTCGAATATCTTGTTCAAAAACTATCTTCGGAGTTTGGAATAGAATGACTTCAATTTCTCAAACACCTTAAATCATAAAGAAATTCCTCAAATTTTATGAAAACATAATTTTATATTAGCCGCGCACTGGAGGCATGTTTTTACTACTCCCGAAATCTGTAAACTTCGATAAACCTTTGTTATCTATAACGCTCGCCATGTGTTTACTCAACGTCAGAGACAGCTGCTTCCAACAAAGAATTGATTATACCTGACTTCTCTCGGCGAATGAAGTCGGTTCTTATACTGGAAAAGTTTTTCATATTTTTATGGGAGCCGAGACAGGATATATTATGTTCGCGGGCGAGAGTGAAGTATCACTCTTTTATTCCCAGAAAACTGCGTCTTTTCCAATACAGCAGCTCAATAACACGAAATGAAATATTTTATAACTAAATTCTAAGTCATTTGGGGTGACATAAATTTGGAATTAATTTGTAAACAAATTGAGAGTTTAATAATGTTTGACTTCACTCTTGAAAAGAACATTTACTTTCTCAGTAGTTAGCTGAGAAAGTGTACATTCTCAAATTAAATTCTTTAGAAATTGAGATAAATTTAAAATTAATTTATAAACATATTGAGAGTTTAATAATGCTGACTGCCATTTGAAGAGAACATCTACTTTCTCAGTAGTTAACTGAGAATGTGTACATTCTTAAGATAAATTCTTCAAAATCCTGTCGTTTAGTGTCATATAGTACCATTTCCTATTTCATAACGGGGTAGTTATTGTCTTCAAGTTAAATTATAGTTCTTAAACGAAAATGGATTGTTGGAATAACATGAATAAAGGAGTTATGATTTATTATTTATTTGGGTGCAAGAGCAAGATGCTCCTAATATTCTAATAATCTGATTAATGTATTTTAATTAATTCTTTAGCTGCAACTTTAATGGAACGATAAATACTCCATTGTTCTGAATGCAGAAAAAAATCGTTTGCTTCTGTGTTACTTGTACATTTTTCTGTGTGATCTAACTTGAATGTACCACGTAGAACATTCCATCTGGAATGTTCTATCTAAAATATTCCATGTAGAACTACAACAAAAGGACTCAAGGTCAATTGCGAATTTCACTTTTATCGTGCAGAATCACTGAGGTAGAGAGTTTCTACCAGGTCACCGTGGCTCAGCTAGTTTTTCCATTGCGCCAGCAACCTGCATGTTGTAGGTATGGCAGGTTCGAGTCTTGCAACTCACTCTGGGTGTATCTCTCATTTGTGTCAGCAAAACTTTCTTTGTGCGCATATCTTAACGTTGCCTTGTGTTTGTCATAGCTTGACCAAATATGGTCCTTGCGCCATTAAACTTAATCCATCTCACATTTCTACCTCATTATCCGACCGATTGGCTTTGTGATCAGGGTGCTGACTTCTGGATCGAAAGGTTCCTAGTTCAAATTCGGGGTAAGGAATAGATGTGTGTCCGTCTGGAATGAATGTATGGTCTCTCTATAATCGAGTTGGGCTTAGAATGTGTGGTATGTATGCGAGATGTTACGTGAATCTCCTTCTGTGGTGCAACAGGGTATAGGAAAGGGGTTCACAAATCTGCCCTTGTAACACCATAATGAGTAGTGTGGTATTACAAGGGCAATTCAATTGGCCGGGCGTTAGAAAAAGCTTCATTTACATCCATTGATACATTTACACTCATTTCATGCTTCGGAATTAAAAACCTCGAGGTACCCGAATGATCTTTCCTCACTTTAATTTTTACCCTTGCCTGTCGTGTTTTTTCAGTTTGGCCAAATATGGCCCTTGCGCCATAAAACCCGGAAACAACCAACCAATCAAAGTGAAATAAAAATTAGTCAAAAACATAAAGCGGCATTTCGTGTACATCTTAACTCTTATTTCCAATAACATACTTGGTAAAAGGTTCAAACCTCAAGTTACATTACCCCATTTATCTTTTAAAGCTCACTTCAATTGTATCTCATTCACGTGTTAAGAGTCAATTCGTTAGTTTTGGGAACCACAAATCTATTCACGTTTGCTTACATTTTCCTTTCTACTCCGATTCCTATCTTCTAGATTTGTCATTACCTTCTGTAATCATACTTCTGAAGAATTTTGTTAGAATGGTGAACTCATCTGTGTATTCTAACAATATTATGTAGCTCCATAGCTAAAATCAAGTATATTTAAACTAAGTGACATTACATATAGCCAAGTATCAAATAATTTTAGATATATTTCATGCAGTTAAATACTTCCAAAAAATTCTAGAAAGAATCAAATTAAGCATTAAGAAATCAAAATGATTCAAAACATTTTGTGTTAATTAAAAAAATAAAGTACTTGTCATATCGTTCCACTCAGAATAGAGCTATAAATAAGGTTTTCATGTAGTCAACACTCGCTCGTTATTTGTCTGTTAGTGCAAGTCTGTTAGTTACAAAATGTGATTTTGCACCAAACTCATAACAAATTATTTTATAAGTATCCAGCTGTTTTATACCATTGCAATCCGAAAAACTGGATTGGATATCCAGTTTTTCGAACACACTTATTCCAATTGTTTTAAATCAATATCAAGTTTGTGAGTTCTACATTTTGTAATCTATTTCATATTTGTTGCTAGTCTATCGCTTGAAATTTGGTTAATTTTTTCCTGGATACCATTGTATCATATGATTAAGTGGTAAAATAGTAAAATCGTGTCTTTCTCAAAGCATCTTTTTGCCAAGATTCATCGAATGTCTTCATAATTCCAGCTGTGTACATGCATTAACATTTTTGTGTCTGTTGGTACAGCATTCTGACGAAACTTCAAGTAATATGTTATCCGTATTGTGTTCATTAGCATGATAAATGACAAAGAGGATACGCCGTGACTTTCCGAAAATCACTCACTGTTGAATTTTAAAATACACTACACCCATTTATAAGCTCAATAGTCCCATCATTCATGGAGAAAACGAGGCAGTTAACTGCATCTCAACCTGCTCGTGACAGTTGGTCGTTAATATCACCATTCTTTTTACCATTCTTTGCGAAATTCCACGGCTGAAGCTCTTTAAAATTCATCGATATCTCCAACATAAGACCAGTTTGTCAATGACTGAAAGAAAAATTTTCTTAGGAGTATTTTCTCATAATATTGCATTTACGGATACTTTTGACACAATTCTAGCCCTATGTGAATCCAAAATAGAATTTAAAGTAATGTTTATCATTTTTCTATCGAACGTAGTTTTATACGTTGCTTGTCATATAGATATGTTGAACTATCAAATGTGCAAAAATGCTTGGAGGCAAATCCAATTTGTTGCCAGCCTAGAAGTCCGAAAATGTCTACGGCAGTTTCAAATATGCACGCTTTTCAATTCCCAATTAAAACGTTTTTTTTGCTCTGATGAAAAGTTGCTATTCTTACATTCGATAGTTTAATATGGTATAGAAGATATAGGGCAACGACTAGATCAAGCATCAAATGATTGCCGTCAGGAGTCAAATCTTCAATGAAAAATGCAGAAACTTTACACCGGATTCAAAACAAACTAAATACGAAGTTCTAAATTCGTATTTTAAAAATAAATGCAAGTCTTTCTCTCAAATATTCATAACGAACGAAGGCATAGTCATCCATAAAATGAATCCTTAGAAGAAAGATGTGAAAGGGTATAAGAGAAAACAGAAAGAAGTTAATTTAGAAGGCAAAACATTTGTGCCTCCAATGCTATTTTGCTATGAATATCGGAACGTGATTTGTGTGAGCTGTGAGGAGCATGTTGCTGTATTTGCACGAAGATTTGTACGATATGGTAAAGTACTTCAGAAATATATGGATCGTCCTGATGGTTTGATAAATTTGATTAAACTGCTTGGAAAACTCAGTTACATTAAATAATTGTCAGCAGTATGTAAAGAAATACAATGCTGCTGTTTTTACGTTCCAGGTCCCTCATACGAACGGGTATTTCTGGATATAGGGTCAGATCATACCATCATAAGCCTAACAATCTACAAGTGCATCTTGAAGTCCTAAATGCGTAGTTGATAAGTTATATATATTTATTGGGTGGGTAGGTAGTTGGAAGTGCGTGTTGATCGCCGCCAACCTGTACAGTCCGACTCCAGGGAGAAGGCCGTCGAGTCACGTGGTTTTCGGTGGGTGGGTAGTTAAATCAACGTCACATTACAAACAACACATTGTGTGTTTATAGATTTAAAAAAATTATATACGTGTTTAAATAAGCAGGTAAATTTTTGGCATAGACATCTCTGCACTTTAATTTAAATATAAAGAAACATCCTTGATATTTTATTTTAGCTTATGTTTGATAAATAATATAAATTTTTAGATCAGCTCAGTGAAAAAGGAACTTTGCATAAACCTTTTTAACTGTTACTTGTTCGTGCTTGATGAATTTTTAACGACCCACTTATTTTTCCCTCGCACAGAATTGTCTAAATGCAAACAATTTATTTCAGAACTGAACACAGACCTTGTCTTACGGACCCAAATTAAAGCACACTGGTTTAAAATCACTTTCTTATTATCACTCAACTGCAATCAAAATAAGTATTCTGGTTTCAATTTTTTTGTTTAATGTCGTTTGCCAACAACTTGAAAAAGTATTCTTGTCACTAAAAAAACAAACAGGACGCCTATCGCATTTAAGAAACATCCTCAAGATTTTTTAGCTTGTGTTTGTAATTTAGCTTATGTAATTATATCTATTTGTTTGATATAAATTAGACAAGTTTTAACAAAGAAATTTCCACATATGGTGAGAAATATCCGCGATCTTTTATAATTTGTATTTGGTAAAGGAAATAAAATTATTCCCTCTCAGTGAAAATTTAACTTGATAAACACATATCTCCCGAAATATTTCGTTGTCCTTGGAGATTTTTTTATCTTCCACTGATTGATCAGATACAGAAGAATTTGTCTGAAAACATACCATTTATTCCAAAACCTGTATCGTCTGACAGCGCAGTCCGAAGAAAAACCTTTACTAATTTAAAATCAATTTGTGAGCTAAAGTGAGACTAACTTATTGTCACTCAACTGAAACAAAAAGTATTCGCGTTCCAAGCCTTCTTTTCCAAGTTGTCTGCGAGCAACTTAAAAGCGCATCCTTGTCTCGAACAATCAATCAATCACCATCCCACAGCAAAATCGTTTCCGCACTAAAAGCTTCTATTTTTTCCCTGCTTGTGTGCTATTTAAACCCTATAGACTGTCGCGGAAGCCATTCCATCCTGAAGTGAAATTGCTTTCAGTGTAAAAGCTTTTGTCTTGGAACTCCTCGTCATTGAGCTTCGCCTCGAATAAACTCTCCAACAAGACCCGCTTCGGTTTCGTGGAAATGGCGATCCTCCGAAAGGCTGCGTTGAAAGTATCTAACAAAGGGGGTCTTTTGACCGGAGTAACTTATTTCAATGAAAATAGATTTCGCTCGATATTGCACACAATAATAACCATATGACGAGAAAATTGGCAGATGAATTTCCACGCGGTCGTTTTCGGGGAGGGTTCGAACCCTGCCCAAAATGTTATAACAATCAGAATCACATGCTGAAGTGGGTTTAATCAGAGAAAATAAATCAAAGGTTTGTTAATCATGCAGGTAAAATACTGCTGTGCTGGTCAAAAAGGCAGTATTTGCGAATTTAGTCAAGTAGACGATTTTATTTATGAAGTTGCTTATATGAGTCTGTAATACTTCATATCACTAGATAAAGGTGTGATAACTCACTTTTGTTTTCGGGCAGCTGTAGACCGGTTGTAAGAGTAAAGGATTAGCAACCGGAGGGTTGCGAGTTCGAATCCGACCAAAGATCTTCGTGTACATAGGGAGCGGCTGGTGCACGCTAAATTTGTCGTGGCCTCAAATGTCCTCACGTTGGCGTGGTGTGGAAGTTTGGAGAGTAAGGTGCCAGCTCAGGTGTGACCTCGTCATCTGACCATGCTTCAAATTACGTGGTGTTATCCTCGGATCTTTCCCTTCGGGTTTGATCATGGACAGTTGTTAATAGCTCGTTTTGTTGCTACAGTGCGACGTTAATTAAAATACCTACCTGCACTCATTTTTTTCAAGCATTAAGCTCGAAGAACATCTAATCGAAGCAGTCAGCCCGAAATCGACAGATGTGGGAATCGAACTCAGAAATAAAGACAACCATTTTCCAATAATTTGGCCAAATCTGGCAATTCCATCAAAAATGTCAACCAAATATCAACCCCTCTTTAAGCGAGTTCTTTAACCACTGCGGTTGGTTGTTAAATTTACTACGCATTGGAGCAACACGACGGGCTATTGGTGACGGTCCGGGGTCAATTCCAAAGGAGAAGATCCGAGGACAACACCACGCAATCTTTAACCACTGTCAGATGACGAGGTCAACACCTGAGCTTTAACCACTGCAGGAGCTACTAAGGTAATATTTGGTAATCAAAAGTGAAGAGTTTTGAATTCTGGGAACATGTAAACGACAAGAGTTGAAAATTTGATTGCCCAAAAGATTAAAGGTATTTGCCTATCTAGTGAAAATATGTAAAAATTCTCAGGGAATGAAAAAGTTAGTTAGCTACGTGAACTTCATTTGCTCTTAAGTATATTAGAAATAGCCAATATCCTATGAATATTTATTTGAATTTCATTTGTTATACACTCACTGCCAAAAGTTAAGCACGAAGCGGTAAAATGCGAAAAAATCGACAAACACACCTTTGATTGACACGAAATGCTACAGGAAAGTGTAGCAAATATGTTTATGCAAGAAATGAAACAAAGAATTACATATAAAAATAAAAACAATATTGAATTTTCATAAATTACAAGATGAAGTCATATATGAATCATTAACAAAATGATGTTTATCCAAAACAAATAAACAAATCCGACATTAATAGGGTATGTGACCACTCCTCATACTCATACAAAGTTTACAGCGTGTGACCATGCACACCATGATGCTTCCACCTCGGAATGCGTGATGCTCGATGATGTTCTGGGCCGATTGCGTGTGCCCTGTTCTCTCCAGACCCTTACACTCTTATCATCTGGCTCCAGGGCAAATCTCGACTCATCCGTGACCATAATGTTGGCCTAATCAGACACAGTCCAATTCACATGTTGCCAACACCACTTTAATCGTGCCCCTCTGGATTGGACGGATAGAGGAACACAAACTTGTAGTCCATTCATGTGTAGCCTTCGGCGAACAGTAGTGGCAGATATCGTCTTACCAATGGTCGCTGCAACCATAGATGTCACATGTGTGGAGGTCGCTCTTCGATTCCACTTGGCTAAAACAGCAACTTATCGATCTTCCGCGGGGGTCGTAACCCTTGGGCGACCGGCCACAGGTCTTCGGACAACTGTTTGGCTTGTTTGGAATTGTTTCCATAGTCGTGAAATGACGGAATGATGCACGCCGAAGAAAAGAGCAACATCTGTGATTGAGCAGCGCTCACTATCTGCCATTCGTCTTCTGGAACCCATAGAAACACGTCTGTCTTGAAAACTAATCGTACAAAAGTTCTAAACACTTTTATCAGCACTTACATGAAACTCCTCTAACCCTTCACAATGCTGGCTTCTTATACGACTGCCTTTTTTGCATATTTCTCGACACGAAACCGTGATTGGTTGTTGCAGAACATATTTACATACTTCCATTTACCTCTGCAGTGAAATGCAGCCGCTCAAATTCAGATTAGCTTCCGGAAATTAACATTTTTCTCTCCGTGCTTAACTTTTGGCAGTGAGTGCATATAAAGTAGAAATCTGTCTGAAGCAGCAAAATCTCGAAATATGAGCTCTTAACGTCACGAAATCTGCACAGCTTATTCTCGGAATTTCTAGGTCAACGTAACTACGAGGGTAATTCAAAAATTATCCGCACTTTCACTATAACACATCTTTAGGTTTGTCACACTTCTTCTGCGCATGCATGCTTAGAGTTGATACTACTGTGGTCACATTAACAAAGTTTGACCTTGATAGCGTCATTTTTCTTGCTTCTGCTTCAGTATAAACATGGCCGCTCCGCTAGCAGAGTGCACCAAGGAGGAATAAAGAGCAGTGATCCGATATCTATGGTCGGAAGGTGTGCCAGGGGGTGAAATTCATCGGAGGCTTACAACACAATACGGGGACATTGCTCTATCACGTAGAAGTGTGTATGAGTGGATCGAGAAGCTTAAAAGAGGCCGGACAAGAGTGATGTACGAAGAAGGAGCAGGACCCCCCATAAACCTCAACCATTGACGGAGAAGATTCAGCAAGTTCGAGAAATGGTACTGGCAAACAGGCAAATTACAATCAACAACGTAGAGTGCAGATTAGACGGACAAAGAAGTGGGGAAGTGGTGCATAATTGGTTCAAGACCAACCGAAAACGTTCTTGGAGGGAATACGAAAGCTTGTAGATCCCTGGACCAAATGCATCGAAAAGAAAGGGGACTATGTAGAAAAATGACAAACTTGTTCAACCCCTCCATTTGTGTAAATAAATTGAAAAAAGTGCGGATAATGCTTGACTTTCCCTCGTATTTTGAGCTCGCTTCGTCCCTTTAGAGGCATAGAATTAAAATTTAATACAGAATACAAATAGAATACAATTTTTAATCAAACTCGAATCAACAGAAAACGTTAAAAGTTATCCCGAGCCAGGCAATTCGAAAAGAAAGAACACAAGCACACGAAGAAGGCAAAGCTCAAAAAGATGTTTGACGGCGCAACGAAACTACAGAAAAGCAGAGGTATAATGGTCTGTCTGACGCATAGAAAAACTCTCGGGCGAAGCCAGATAGTCCAGCTAGTTATGCATAATATACATCGGTACGATGGATTAGATGTTTTCATTCACAGTTGTCACGCCTGTTTAGTATTCACGAAGTTTTGATCAGTTTGGTCTGATATATTCGTCTCATTAGATAAATCTAAAATCTATATCTGTATTTATTTTATGAAATGTGCACTATTTACAAAAAAAACATGGAATTTTGGTGTAGTAGTATTCATCAAATAAAAAGAATAGAAGGAATTTCGATAAAATTAAAACTCAAAATGCTTACATGTGCGAAAATAGTCAAATAACAGGCAACATTTTCTTTTCTATAAAAATGATTTAAGTAAAGCCATTTTATCTTTTTATATCCTTGTAACACTTTCTGAGGAACAGTTTAAACAAATTTTAAAGTCACAACCTGCAATAAATATAAAAACTAAACTACAAGAATTTCATTTTTCAAGCTCTGAAAGACACAATCTTTGTCATTTTGGGATCAAGTTGGCTCTTTCGGTATCCAACAATACGATTCAAACATAACCCTTAGTTTAAATTAAATGTAAGAGATGAGACTGTCCTGCCCAGAGAAAATTCAGGAAAATGTGGGTAATTTTATTTCATCCCAAGAGAGAAAGTGCTTTTGGTCCTCCTCCTTGACGGTTGGTCTATAAAATCGATAAATCTTACTAGGGAAAATAAAGGCTTGCATTAAATTCCAGGGCTTCTCAGAAATAAATAACAGGATTTTGAGGATTCTAGAAAGAAATATTTGAAAGTACTTTTTACTATATATGTGAACAGGTTTATGAATGTCTAGAAGAAAGACTAGACTGCTATATATGCAGAAAAGTGTTAAGTTTATGTAATCAGATTTTCGAATTACTTTATTCGTATTTGTAATAATTTTTGTATTACAAAACGCAATAGAGTTTTGCTTACTTGAGTTTTTTACATATCTGTTTTTTATTTGTTTCTATTATTTCCTATACAGGATGTTTTGAAACCTCCAGTACAAACTTTAAGGGAGATAGGAAACATGAAATTAAACTGTAATCACATAGAGATGTGTGACCGCAAGCTCTCTTCGGATGTACTAGAAGGTACACTAAGGTTCAGAAACTTCATTCAGCATTTTAAAGAATTTCAACAATTCATAAATTTATGTACAACAGTTTTATTAGCCATCATTTTACAGTTTGACAGAAGGTATTCAAAATTCCAACCAACAACAATAATGAACAGCGTCGACGCATGGTTTCACACCAATCACCAATCGCGAGAAAACTGTCGGAGTACCATTCACGATACAATATCACATCGTTTCTCGTCCGTTTTCACTATCCCCTCATGTGCAAGGTGCATGCCAGGAATCTCATCATTCGCAAAATAATTTATGCTATCCGTACGAAATCAGTATCTAAATGACGATGATACAAACCGGCCAACTGCCGAACAGCGCCCTCTGTTTGGTATTTTACTAAATAAAAACGAGAAAATTAAATTCAATGCAATAATTTTATAGATATGACCTCGTGGGAGTAACTTGCTACAGAAATACGATGCAGAGCTATCGGCAGACTCAAGGCGAGACAAATCAGGCTGATGTTGCAAGATGGCTGAATGTAAGCCGTTGTGTAATCCGACTGTAGAACCAGTTTAAAGAATAGAATCAGCATCATGACGTTTCAGTCGAGATAGGCCGAGGGCAACAACAGCCTTTCATGATATCATGTGCGTTTATCTGAGCAAAGAAGCAGGACCCCAACTCACTTGCGATTCGTGCTTCCTGCAGCAACAGGATGGCTGGCATCATTGTCTACGTTATGCAGAAAGATGCATGAAGGAGGTTGGTTACTCGGGTTACTCTACGTTAGGGTTACTAAGTCGGTTACTCGGAACTCTACATTATGCGATCGGTAGTGTACGTACCCATTACCTCCCCATAACAGCCGGACTTAAATGCATTCAAATTGGACACGAATGCAACAAGATAGCTGATGTCATCATCTACGGTACGCAGAAGGATGTATGAAGAAGGGCTCTACGTTAGGCCATCAGTAATGTGCGTCCCTGATACCTCGTGTAACAGGCAGTTCGAATGCATACGAATGGGTTAAAAGTGGGCACGAATGCAACAAAAAAGGCTGGTATCATCTTTAATGGTACGCAGAAGGATGCATGAAGGAGGGCCCTACTTTAGGCAATCAGTAATGTGCGTGCCTGATACCTCGTGTAACAGGCAGTTCGAATGTATACGAATGGGTTAAAAGTGGGCACGAATGCAACAAAAAAGGCTAGTATCATCTTTAATGGTACGCAGAAGGATGCATGAAGGAGGGCCCTACTTTAGGCAATCAGTAATGTGCGTGCCTGATACCTCGTGTAACAGGCAGTTCGAATGTATACGAATGGGTTAAAAGTGGGCACTAATGCAACAAAAAAGGCTGGTATCATCTTTAATGGTACGCAGAAGGATGCATGAAGGAGGGCCCTACTTTAGGCAATCAGTAATGTGCGTGCCTGATACCTCGTGTAACAGGCAGTTCGAATGTATACGAATGGGTTAAAAGTGGGCACGAATGCAACAAAAAAGGCTAGTATCATCTTTAATGGTACGCAGAAGGATGCATGAAGGAGGGCCCTACTTTAGGCAATCAGTAATGTGCGTGCCTGATACCTCGTGTAACAGGCAGTTCGAATGTATACGAATGGGTTAAAAGTGGCCACGAATGCAACAAAAAAGGCTGGTATCATCTTTAATGGTACGCAGAAGGATGCATGAAGGAGGGCCCTACTTTAGGCAATCAGTAATGTGCGTGCCTGATACCTCGTGTAACAGGCAGTTCGAATGTATACGAATGGGTTAAAAGTGGGCACTAATGCAACAAAAAAGGCTGGTATCATCTTTAATGGTACGCAGAAGGATGCATGAAGGAGGGCCCTACTTTAGGCAATCAGTAATGTGCGTGCCTGATACCTCATTTAACAGGCAATTCGAATGCATACGAATGGGTTGAAAGTGGGCACGAATGCAACAAAAGGTTGGTATCATCGTTAATGGTACGTAGAAGGATGCATGAAGGAAGGCTCTACGTTAGAGCGATTGGTTGTGCGTGTCCGTTACCTCCTGTAATAGGCGGGCTCGAATGTAAATGAATGTATATGAATGCATTTAAATTGAGCTGAATGCATGTCAACTGGAGTGGAGATCAATGGATGTGAGTACATTGACTAATCTTCATGTGGAGATAGTCTGGGACATGTTATCATCCCTCTCATATGTACGAAATGAATAGTTATGTTTACGTTTCTTGTAAGATAATGGTCACTTGTTTGGAGAGGTATCTGGGTGGACGAAGAGTGACCTATGTGTATTCCCAGGGGGAATCATGAATACTCACCCCTATAGAAATGAGGTTCTGAATCCCATTGTTCGTACGTAGGGAAGTGCTATTTGCAATATATTTATTCTGCAAGTTGATAATGCCCGCACATGCTTTCGGGACAGTACCGTGAATATGAAACTATCGTTAGTATATCAAATTGCCCAGCGTACTCATCCAATTTGAATCCCGTTTAATGTATGGGACGCTCGTGGAAGACGTGTTGCCTACCTCAAACCCTACAGGGGCTTGAAATGCTTTGCAGAAACAGTAAGAGTTGTCGCTGCTTACTGACTTCACACGACCTCATTGTAAGTGTGGAACATGTTGGTCATGTATTGCTGTGAGGAAAAACCACACCCCTCATTAAGTTATTTTTCCCTATTTTATTTTTATGTGTATTTGTGCACTTGTTTTTGCATATCTCAGACAAAATGTATGTGCCATATCTCAGATCAATAAGACTGGAGAACATGGTACTGGTTTCTTGCCAAATTGGTGACTAAAATTTTTGTTGCCTAAAGGACGTTTGGATATGCCGTCATATTCGATATCTACATGCACTTCCACTTGCAGGCAAGCAGAAGTGCATATAGCAAACCGACGACAGGTTACCATATTCTAAAATTATCACCAATTGACGATTTTAACTATTGCCAATTGGCGATGATGTCTGGTTCTTAAGTCTAACAATCATGTGTTCTGTAGAATGTGATTCGATAAAGATTTTCATCAAATTTTATGCGAATCGGCTGAATAGTTTTTAATTCATACTGGATTTTTTGCTTTCTTGGCAGTATTATTTGGGAAGCGCACAAATGAAATGTTCGTTTTCTATTTCCTTAAAACGTATCCCATCTCCATTACCTAAGAAATTACATTCGTTTAGCGCAGGGTCGAGAAATTAGATCATGGAAATTAGACTACTTCATGGAAGCGACGAAAATCCTGTGTCCAAGAAACCATTCTTTTCTTAATTTTCTTGGAAGAAAATACAAAGCACGGAAGAATAAGGGAGAAGGTTAAGGAAAAGCATCCAGTTTAATCATGGGTCTAGGCGGTGGGGCCACCATTATTTTCTGGAAGATAACACAACGAGGTCTACAACTTCTCTTTTCCCCCTGTTTGCAGCATCAAAATCGTTACATTGTCGCATCTTAGGCTATTCCACCTTTTCTATGTAATTCAAAGTTTTTATACTGGAGCCAAATAAGAAAGTGTAGTACACAAATATATCTGCGCGAATTTCGTCGAATTATTTTCTAGGGATAGGAAACTTTCTTTGTATAGTAAACCTTTTAGTAATTTCTTTGCATTGCTGTTTTAAGGAGACTTTATTCGTAAATTCCACATACTACTATTTTTTCTTGTTAAATGTTCAATTTTGGATAAATGGTTGGTTTATATAGGTTTTATAGCGCATGGGCCATATTTGACAATGCTGATCCTGACACAAGACATACGCACAATGAAAGTTTTTATTGACACATAAGAGAGAAACATACCGTGGGAGGAATGCATCTGACAGGAATCGAACCGACGCTGCGCCGATAACTTGAAGGTTGCTAGTGGAGTGGGCATAACCACTGAGTCGCGGTTGCCCCATTTTGAGCAAATAACAGTTCTGCATTTATCTAATGTATCCCCGAAAGCTCATACACGAACCCTCGTTTCCTCAACTGTTACTCGTAGTAACACATTTCCAATTACAAATACTTTTAAGTAAAGTAACAATGTGTCTTATAACCGTTTTAAATCTAGGAGAATATTTGGTGTGAACATGGAAACGAACTTTTCGAGGTGTCATTCAGTGTTAAATTTTAAATTGCTAGATATTTCTTGAGATGTTGCGATGTAATACTCCATGAGTCTGATTCTCATGAATCAGTTGTGATTCTTTTATGACAAGTTCCTCTGTTTAAAACTTTTATAAGTTGTTACCTTATTTGAAGCATTTTTGTAAATCTTCGGTTTGTAATTGAAACACACTAAGACAAAAATGTATTTCCGAGAAACGTTAGGGAGAACATTTTTACTCCCTAAGCTTTAGTCTCTAAGACAGTCTCAAGAATAAATCTCACCCTTATGCAAAGAAAAATATAACTAGTATATACACTTCATCAATCTGAAGATTACTAGTCTGGTTTAGAAAAACTTTAAAAACTCATATTTGAAATTTTTGACTTGGTGTGTTTCACTTGTAAGGCGATATGCGTACTAATTTTTGGAGCATCCTTATTTTCGAATTAACATTATGGACAATTCGTGTTTTCAAACTTTATTTCGTTTGCTCAAATTCAATTATCTTTATTTCTAGCAATTTGAATAACAGGAAAAGAAACACGTTACATTTGCAAATAGTCACAAACATTTAAATGCCAAAAATTAAATTCGTCGACACCTTATTTTGTCAATCCTTTCTAAAGATGTTTGTGAAATCTAGTCTTTACGGCTAGACTTCAGTTTTTAATGTATTCAAAACGGATTTTTCCTTCGCAATAAAAATATTGATTGAAACAGAGTAAAGGGTGTATTTTGTTCTTAGTGTTAACTAGATTATGATTCTAACAAGTGCAAAAAGTTTAGCTAAACACTTCTCGATATCGGTTCTTTTGAACTCGTCTTAACCCTCCCGGAGGTTGTCTCGTCGAGGTATCTCGTCATTATCAATCTTGATGGACCAGATATCTCGTCCACTTAGTTACTTACCAGATCTTGATTATCTTATCTTAGTTACTTACCAATCATGATGGACGAGATATCTCGTCATTAAAAAACTAACCAGATCATTATCTCGTCATCATCAAAAGACCTGCAATAGACAATATCTTGATAGCGAAGTATCTCGTCATTAGAAAAATTGGTCAGATCTTGGTGGACGAGATATCTCGTCGAAATCACTTAAAGGGTTAAACATAATTTTTATAAATAATGAATTGTCATAAAGTAAAGTATAGTAATTTTGAAATCTATGTTACTGCGTGTCATCTAAAAACAGCCGATGTGTTCACAATAACTTCGTCTCTTCGATAGAGATACTTACACCAATGCTACGCTTCAAGCCTAAAAATTGACGGCTGTAACTTTCACCAAGAACAGCTATAAACTACCTTCGATAACAGCACAATCCAATCCGTTCGAAAAAGTGAACCTCAATAAGAAAGTTGGCAAAAGTAATTGCACGTCCCAACACAACTTTGCTTGATTTTTCTTTCAGCCGAGAAATATGTGTCTAGTTGGCCGGAGTAAAAAGGACTCGGACTGTCTCATAATTCAAAACCGTGAGAACTTTTCAGGGTTTTTGTGAGAGGAGCAAATATTTTTCCTCCTTTTCAAGCGATTATGGCCAAGTGAGTGGAATCTACCCCCTTCTGTATTCAGTGGTAAACTCCGATCAATACGAAGAAATCTTTTCCCGAAATAACATCTCTCGTTTCCCTATTGAGATCAAAGCAGCCTTCTTAAGATTGAGACCACGTGGCTACTGTATTTGGTGAGATATGGGAATATCCATAAGAGAAATGTTGTTTCCCCTTTTCCCATTAAAGCTAGGATATATCGAAGAATACAAAGTTTCCTTGTTTTCTTTTGTATTCGGCACATTAAATTACTTTGTTTTTCCGATATCTGTCTACACAAATGTGATAATAATATTCCTTGCAACACTGAGAAAATAATGGTCTTTACATACTAGAATTTATCTTAGACTTTCTTACAGTAGGTTTTCGCTTCATAAGTAAGGGCCAAGGTGGCCCAGTTGGAATTATTAGGTTGGATTGATTAGCAACCGGAGGATTGCGAGTTCGAAACTAGGTCTAGCCAAAAACCGTCGTGTACACGGGGCTGGTGCACGTTAAATTTGTCGTGGTTTCAAATATCCTCACATTGGCGTGGTGTGGAAGTTTGGAGAGTGAGGTGCCAACTCAGGTGTTGCCACCTGACCGTGGTTCAAAATTACGAGGTATTGTCTCAGATCCTTCCCATCGGAATTGATCGCTGACCGTTGCCAATAACCCTCTGTGGTGCTCCAATGCGATTAAGTTCAACTACCATTCCATCTCGTCCGGTTGCTGTCCAACAATTTATAATACCATCGCACACTTGTCCGTCACGTCACATTGCTGTCCGTAAACTTCTGATGCCAACTTATAATTCCTACAGCATAATATCGTCGAAGTAATAATTAAGGAGCGTCTTATTTTAAAAGGACGGGTAAACGTTAAAATAAAATCACTTCTAAATAACCTTAACTAACATTAACGTAGAATTATTTAAAAATAAGACGGGTAGCCATGTGTTGCAATTCAAAGGTTTTTAATTTTAACAGGTTTCCATTACAAGACGATTAAAATCAGTTAAACTGACATTTGTTTTCCATTTTTCAAATTATATTGCTGTATTAAATTGTTCTACTGAAAACTGTATTAAATTCGCAAGCCTTTATCTATCATTCCAAATAGATGTGTGGGACCGAATCTCTGAATTAAAAGAAAAAGTACCACAAATATTCGATTTTAAACTGCATGCCGTCGGAGTAAAGCGAATTTTAAATAGAACTTTGCTAATCTTGAAATAATATCACGATAAGAAAATATTCGAACTAGAACTTTTGAGAAATTAAAAATGTTTCGTCTTAATTGAAGAAATTTGAGGTTGCTTACTTTCTGGTAGTCTTATCGACATGTAAAATACATTGCTTGTTTTGCATTGCATCGCAAACTCCACAAACACGTGCAGTTTGGTGGAGATCAAATTAATTTGTAATCCTCTCATAATGATGTTAAATTTTGTAAATCTTTCATCCCTTGTGCAAGAGCGACACATGTAAAAAATATTGGTATAAAACAGAGTGCAAGACTGTTGGTCGTAGGTCCATAATTTTTACAGGAAATGAACAAAAGGGGTATTCATTATTATTCCAAAACTCAAAATCTCTTCCTGTAAAAGTTACCTTAGATTCATCATTAATATTTTTCTCTTACTTTAGGGTTGCAATGTATGTGAAATGGGTTATTTGGATGGATATATCATGTATAAGTATTTGCGTTCAAAATAAATTGCAGATTATAAAAATGTGAAAATGGAGTTTAAAAAATTGTTTTCCTAGCATTTAAATTACATCTGCATTTTTCTATGAAAGAATAGGGATTATTCCTATAACCTTTTCAATCGATATTTAACCAATTTAACCCGAGAACACCCGGTAATTCTGCTAGCTTTGAATAAAACAGGTAAATGATTCAAATTTCTGCAAAACTTTTATATTTCTATGGATTCTTTTTACTTATAGTATAGATATATTATGATTAAAAATGGAATCATTTTAATGCTTCTACCATTAAAAAAATTTTTATGAACAAAAATATTAGAACAAATGTTTCCCATGTTTTTATAGTTTTAATAGGTCCGTTTTTGGACCTTGTCCTATAAACCCCCAAATCCATCCTGCGATATACCTTAAAAACTAATTACTTTACATAATCTACATTAATGAAACTATAAATTTATTTTCTAGTTATGGTGGTATTGAAAACGGGGTGCGATATAATTATTATGTATTTAGTGAAGAAAATCTGTTGAGGGTTTAACCAAAGAACCTATAACTATGGTTTCCAAACTTAAATTGATGTTAGGTGTATAAATCTACTTTCTATCAGTGTAGAATAAATAAAATAAAATAGTCCATTGGATTCTTGTTCTTCAACACTTTCAAAAACAACCAATACCTTACAAATATTTATCGTTCTATCTTCAAATAAACTAATTTGGTTTATGAAATTTTTTAACCTAAATTCATAAAATGTTTAGTATCAGTATATTTATGTTATTTAACCCTCCTGGTGGTTGTGTCGATGAGGTATCTCGTCAATAGCAAACCTGACCAGATCTTTATGGACGAGGTATATCGTTCATCGAAATCATGTCTCTCGTCACTGGAAGAAAACGGACCAAATCTTGATCTCTTTCTAATAAAAGAATCGGCAATATCCTGATGACGAAATATCTTGTCATTTGTAAAATTGGTCAGGTCTTTATGGAAGTGATGTCTCGTTAAAACCACTTGGAAGGTTAATAATTTCATGACCAAATATATTTTGTTTTTAAACATAAACTATACTGTTAATTAAAAAATAACTAATTTACATGAATCAGCAAATAGAATGCTTTCGTAGAACAATGTCTCATTAATATTTCGCCCTATGAAGGTTATTTTGCTCCAGCCACATTTTTGTGAAAGTGCTTCAGATGTCGCTAATTTAGTTAAAACGTGACAAAAATGGCGGAATCGAAGAACCTTGCGATTTCAGTTCACACAAATACAAACCATCCAGAGAAGCGGAGTTCTTCCCTAAAGGTTGAACGACCTGAGTAAATGAAGTTATAAAAGTCCGGGAAGAGGGGATAAAGGAAATGTGGGTGAAATATTAAGAAATTATGCTGCAGTGTTGATATAATCTCAAGACGTTAGAAGGATAAAACGATTGAAAACATATTTTAGGGCACGTACGCAGTGAGTTTTCAAGGATTAAAATACGTCAACAGTGTATACATCTCGAATTGATACTAGATCGAAGATATTTTAAAATAAAGCTCATATGGTATTGTGTAAAGCTAATATGGTATTGAAGATTATAGGTATGCTTTTAAGTATAATGTTTAGTGTTTGGTAACTACTTTTTAACTTGTGGCCATGTGACATGTTACTCAAATGCAATTTATCAACAATGTATTCATCTCGAATTGACACTGGATTGAAGATAGAGCTAATATGGGTATTGTATATTGAAGATGATAGGTACGCTCTTAAGTACATTGTTTAGTGTTTGGAAACTACTTTGGACATGTTACTCGAATACAATTTCATCATGTCCACTTGTATTTAAATTAAAAACCAAACATCGTCATTCGCTATGCTTCAAATAGGTTCTTAACCGAGAGTACTTTTTCCTCTCACGTGGTTAGTTTACTTTTATACTTGAAAACCATCGACCTTCTGATGAAATAGACGGAGAATGTGGACAGAGTCAGTGTCGTAATATGTCAAAAGTGTAGGTTACTTGGACTTGATAATAGATTTGGGTGACTGGCTATCGCTCGTCAGTTAATCCTACATTAGGATTCCTGCTTTCTACCAATACCAGGCGACTTCCAGATCTTCAAACCGAGTGATCGATTTCACTAGAAGGTCGATGTAGAAAATTCTCATAAGTATCTGATGCTTGATAACACTGTATAACAATCTGAGATTCAAAAATGAACAGTTGTCTGTACGTGAGTGTGCTCTTACTGTTTTTTAACCCCTGAGTGTCACGAGATTTCCGAGTATTACACAATTGTTTTTACCATATAACACACATAGTGACAAAATCGTCACATCTGTTAATTGGAATGGTCTAAAGATAGTTTCTATTGATCAAGATGTCTATAAAGAAGCCATGCAGGGAAAACTGCAAGTTGCATGGTGGAATTATGCGTGCAGACCCTCCGTGAGACATAAATTCTTATATAATCAGCGTGTAACTACCATTTACCCTCATATTGGTTTCGACGAGGTATTTCGTCCATCAAGATCTGACCAATGTTGCTAATGACGAGATACCTTGTCATCAAGATGTTTCCTATTTTTTTATGATGACGAGATATTTCGTTCATCAAGATCTGGTCAGTTTTCCTGATGTAGCGTCATGGTTTCCCTTCTTCGGGAACCTGAAATTCCTCCCTAGCACGAACTGACCGACCGTGTATAAATCCTCCCGAGCGGAAGTGTCTGGAGGGGACAAAGGAACGTTCAGCAGCCCCTTCGTTTTTTAACTGTCCCCCTTCATTAACGAGGAATTGGAGGGGTGGAGACCTTCATTCCCGACCCCTCGACGAAGAGATCTGTTGAAGTTTTATAAGTGAACAAACGCAGAGCTGGTCTGCTCCCACAGGACCATGGGACTGAAGCCATTGTCAGATGGGCCTTGAAATCTACCTTAAATTGTTTAACCTTGTAAATACTGTAAATTTAATCTAATTAAATGTGCTGTTTGTTTAAAGCTGTTTCAATGCCTAAACCAACTTCCCAGAACTTAAATTCATTTAACGGCGTTACACTGATGACGAGAGTCGAGACAGCCACCAGAAGGGTTTGCTCAAAATGACTCAAATTGGAGGTATTGCACCATCACGGCAGTACCTAGGTTTAGTGACCCTGATATGCGTTTTTGTTTGCTTTCAGAATGTGAACAAATACTACCTTAGCTTGGACCCAAGTGCCGAAGACTTGGCCCACGCAACCGGCCTCTTCCTCAACTACAACGGCTGGTCTCGGGTCATCGTGATGCGGGACCACTCGACCTTCTTCGACACCTTCTCCCGCACCCTGCACCGCCACTACGTCCTCGACGTCCGTCTCGACGACAGCCTCAACGAGCTGCAGCTGTTCGAGATGGTGGCCGACGTCCTGCACAGCGACGTCCGAGTCATCGTGGTGGCCTGCGGACAGCTGTTGGCAGAGAGGATATTCCGGCAGGCGCGCAAGGCCAATCTCCTCAATGGGAGATGGATATGGATTTTGGTAAGCCTCGTCACCCTGATACGAAAGAGTTTTTCAGTATAAACATAAACGATTAGTAAAAATGTAAAACATAAACTATCGAATATGAAAGCCTGTGAAGAATAGTTAATGGTAGAGCAAAACGTCTACCATTATCAGAACAAAAAGGAAAACACGAGTTTAGCCTCTGAGCGTCGATGGTTGGTTGGTAGTTGATTAACGTCTCACTGGAACATCACAACGAACTATTATCGACGGTCTGGAATCAATCCGGATGGGAAAAATCCGAGGACAAAGCGTAGTTTTGAACCACGGTCAGATGACGAGGTCAACACCTGAGCTGGCACCCACTCTCCAAACTTCCACACGATACAAACATGAGGACATTTTAATCATGAGGGACATGCTAATCCGTTGCTCTTCCAACTGGGCTACAGCAACCCACACATAAAAATAGATAAGACTTTCCTAATGTTCAACTCGAGAATAGTCTAAACATAAACAAACCACCTGAAGACGAAGAAATACTTTTGGTTGAGACTTAATTTGAACCATCACCGTTTTGATCGCACTCCCACTGACTTTAAAAAATTCGTGTGAAAAATTCGGGCCAGACTGTGGAATAGATATTTACAAGAGGGCATTTCTAGAAAATAAAAAATGTTATTAGCCGTATTAATTCTTTAAACGACATGTTAAAATTGGTTCGAGTAACATGCCAAAATTATGTCCCTTTCGAAATGAGACTGAAAAAGATCTTCCTGTCAAACTGAAAATGGTTTTCCTGTCAAGTTACTATATGGGCGTTAATGTTTCCACATCGAAAAATGTGTTTCCTGAACGTATACCAAACGTAACACCACTTGTCTTGTTTTTCGAATAAGATTTCCGCACTTCGCCAATAAAAATTCCAAGATTTCCGAATTGATAAGATATGGTAGTTGATTGGTCAACACCAAACGTCACCAAAACGGTAATAACCTACTTTTAAAATTACCCCGATATGCATCCTACATTTGTGTAAAGGAAACAAAATCTTCGCTTTTCGTCTGATTTTTTGTTTACAATGAAATCACTCTAATTCTCAAACTTCGTAGAACAAACATTTGCAAAACACTCGGCATTTTTCAGGGGGTTTACTATTAAACTGAATTAATTCTTTAAGCAACATGTTGAATTTCTTTTCGAATAACCTGCCAAATTATGTCATTCAAAATGAAAAAGAACAGAAAATGCGTACCATCACAAAAACAGTAGCCCATTTGAGTAATCCTAGTTCCTAGTACCCTGTTATTGTCCCCATCTTAGTCCCAGTATGGCCTTATCGCGATTTCAGTTTTTTTTTTGTTTGTTTCTGGCGAGAGTCAAATATTTTAGGGATAGCCGAATAGAATGCCATAATTTTATGGCAGATAAAATGCGTACTTGAATTAAGAATTCAATATTGCGCCAGCTTGGTACAATTTGGCAATTGAACGTAAACTAGGATTTGACCATCGATTTTCTAATGAAACAGATGGAGTATGTGCGCGCAGCTTCATATATGTTGTTTCTGACGATCACTTGATCTAAAGATCTGTCAAGTGGTTGTGGGGAAAACCATGAATCCTTAAGTGAGACAAATTATTGATTGGTTAAAGTGATTATCCAGCGTGAATGAAAACACTAGTCTCCGCTTCGATAACCAATCGACTCAAGTCGATTGGTTATCGAAGAAAGCCGAAGCCGAAAGCCGGTTGGCCGAAGAAAGAAAGCCCCTGTGACACTCTTTTAAGATCCATTTTACCCCATTGACCTATTGAAATAGATCGTGTTATAGTTTTAAAAGACCAAAGAGGTTTTTATTGAGCTTCGCCGGCTTACAAAATGAAACCATTAAGTCGAAAAACAAATCTGAGAAAACGAAGAAAAATTCTACTCGCTGATAAATTTACTAAGTGTGTTTCTCAAGAATAATCTAACCTTCATGCAAAGAAAAACTAACTTGGTAGACTTCATCAGTTTAAAGATCGCCACAAACTTAAATGATGTTATTTTGAAAGTTTTTATGTAATCCGTTAATCGACAATACTGTAAAAATATTGATGATATGTACAGTACAAGAAATGAGAAAAAGCGCTATCCATATTTCAAAAACAATCGGCATCAGCTTTCGTATAAGCTTGACACGTTCTCAGTTATTAATGTTCTTGACCCGTTATAAAAGTCGTTGAAAATGTGTAGTCTTTTGTACTAATAAATACAAGCCTACATTAAAATGGGCGTGGTTGGATGGGCGGAGCACATGTGCCCGAAGGACCTCTGTTTCCAGGTCTTGATCTTGGATGTTGACTAAAAAAGTTTTAGACAGTAGAAAAACTTGTGAGATATAATTTGGGACTTGGAAGTCGAGCAAATTGGAGAGTACCGTATGCAAGCTTGAATAACATTTCCAAAATTGGTTAAACTCTTCAAACATTTTGCGATGGTTGAACGTTGAACAGCGTCCGGTGTTGACATATTATGATCTAGCAAGATGGTCTAGTGTCATTGCCAAATGAAAAATGGAGTTTTCATTACATGCAAGACATACTCTCAATTCAACAATTTGAGTGCAAGGTTTAAAATATTTAAAATATAGTGCTTACGACATGAATTTAAGATTAAAAAGAAATGCATTTATATAAAGGTAATAAATTTGTAAATCAGGTAATAATTAAAAATGTGGTGATTTATAAGCAAATACATTCAAATGCAAATTCCCAACTTGTGGACTTACTCTTAATATTCATTCACGTAATTTATTTTATACCGTAATTTACACACCATTAGGTTACTAGCAATTTTATGCTTCGAACAAATTACGGTAATGAGCTAAGGATTTAAAAATTCTCTCTCATCTTAAGCTTAATATGAAGATGATGAAATTGCTTTTTTTAGATGTATAACGCCCGACGTCAAGGAAAGGAAGTCAAGGGTCATTTACTTTTCTTATTCTCAGTGGTAATTAGCCGGTAGATTTTGATCCTCCTCTAATAGATGATTTGTCAGGTGGCCAATGAATGCTCCCTGTTTCTTTTTAGCTCTATAGACACTCGAGTTTTTCAAGATATTATCATAACCTTCTTTTCAGCTGAATATATTATTTAGTCTACCTTAATGCGTATTGATATAGGAATTTATTCAGCTAAATTGCGAAAGGTTCATATTTAGTTAGACATGTTAAATATTTTATACAAAAATACTGTTGCAGCATTGGACAGACGGAAATTTTTCGTTTTGTTCTCTCCCAGTTTAAGTCCAAATAAGATTAAAAGTGACACATACTTTAGATCATTTTATGATTTGGAAATTTGACTATCGCTTAAAAGTGTTATTATCACTCATTTATTCTGTTTGTCACCAGTAACAAAAACATGAATTTTGATTTTGAAATTTTCTCGTCCTACAAAAATGTTTCGATTTCTTATTAATTTTCGTTTTCCTTCTTAATTCCATTGATTTGATATCCTAGAACCTTTGAGCTTAGCACAGCTTATTAGAGACTGGAAGCAATACTATAGTCCTCCCATGAGTTGGCAGTCGTCGGTTTCTAACTAGTCTATTAGTTAAATTAAGGGACTAGTGGTAACGTAAACAAAATGTTTCCGCAACTGATATATTTAACGCAGATTCTTGGGTTCCAGGTTTATTGTTTGAAGACGAAAGGGGTAGGATTGATAGCGAGTTGGCAAGGGGGAAACATCCACAGCAATCGACATTCATGGTACTGAATATGGTAGGTTTCTAGTGACGCGCTTTCACACCTTTTCAAAAATCGACTGATCCAAGGTCGACGGCTTTCTCGTCGGAACCGTACCATAGTGTATTCGCGATATTTGCTGTTCTTGGCAGGTTAGTTACTTGTGTAGGTAGTTTACCTCACTTTTATCTTCCAACTTCTACAAGTTCTCCTGGAAGATATGCTCTCTGTGTGCTACGAAATAATTAAAAAGCTCTCTGTGTGCTATGAAATAATTAAAAAATACTAATTTATGAAGACTCACAGTGTAATTCGATTGGTGGAAAACTCGATGCTGCAATACTAAGGGATGGTGCCGTGCGATATAAAGGGCCACTGTAGTTCAGTTGGTAGAGTCACGAATTAGCAACCGGAGGATTAACGAAGTTAACTAGATCGAACCAAAGACTGTCGTCTACGTGTGAGCTGATGGACGTTAGTTCTGTCGTGGCCTCAAATGTCCTCACGTTGGCGTGGTATGGAAGTTTGGAGAGTAGGGTGCCAGCTCAGGTGTGGACCTTGTTATCTGACCGCGGTTCAAAATTACGAGGTGTTATCCTCGGATCTTTCTCTTCGGGATTGATCCCGGGCCGTCGCCAATACCCCGTTGTGTTGCTCCAGTGAGACGTAAATTCTTATACCTCTACCTACCTACGTGATATAAACATGCTGGAACAACATCGTAGTTCTATGGATCGTTTGAGTACGTGGTTTAAATCAAATATGTGGTACCATCGCCAATAGGCAATATAACTATCTCCAAGGAGCGATAACTTTGAAATATTGTGACCCTTTGTAGGTTTCGTGCAAGTGGAAGGCATCCAATGTGGTGGTCTATACAAATAGACGTACTGCGACGAAACTTTTAGTCGCCAATTCGGGAGAGAGGCCGGTACAATGATCTTTTGTGAGTTTAACCCATTTTTTCTTATTTTGTTATCAAAATAAGGCTAATAACTGAAAGTCATTCATGAAGAACTATGTACCATGGAACTTCATATTACAAAACGTGCAGGAACATCAAACGAAATAGCTCTGTTTAACCCGATATAGATAGTGAGCTCCATCAGTCAGGGTGGTATAATGTAAGCATCTCAGTCAAGTCCCTACTTTAAAGTTATATACCCAATCAAACACTAGCACATGTACTTGATCCCTATTGGAACTGTGTGTTATGAAAAACAGATATTCCACTAGGGTAGTAATGGGAAATGCTGTTCTTTTCAGAACAGTTCTTTGCAGTTCCGGTTCTTTATCAAAGAGCTCTTCAATACTACTCACCACTGTTCTTCAAGATATCGCAGTCTACTCAAAAAGAAGAAGCACTTTTCCTAAGAGACAGACATCTTCTAGATCTTATGGCGGGGCAGTTTTCGTGGTAGACAGACCGGTCTCGGATTTTGCTAATGCATTATGTTTTTGTTGGCACTCTGTAGACAATGTTCTTTTTGACAAATGACAAATTTCGCAATTAATACTGCGCTGATTTTCACATAAATTTGACAATGTTTTCATTTGAAGAACATTTGAAGAACAGCTCAAGAAAAGAGCGAGAACATTGAGTCACTAAAAGAGCAATTCAAGAATGGTTGGTGGTTGTTTTCGGTTTTATGACGAAAGGGTCATATTTGGCCAAGTTGCACCAAATACAAGACAGACGACACAATGAGAGAGGAAGAAAAAACAAAAGGGTACGCGAGGGTAAAAATAAAGGAGAGAAAAGATAACTTGGGTTTCGTCGGGCTTGTGATGCCCGTACACACCCAAAGAAGATGTGCGCCGTTCTTGAACTGTGCCCCAGTTCAAGAACGGAGCGAGAGCATTAATTAGTTAGAAGAGAACATATTAGAAACAGGGAACAGTTTAGGAATAAAAAACGTGTATATCGAAAAGTGAAGAAAAATCAGTAACAGGAAACGGTGTAAGTAGAGCAACATAGGATAAACAGCTCTACTTTGAACTTAGCGCAATAGACTGTATAAAATCTTTGGGTTCCAGGTTAAGTAAAGTTGACTGGCCATGATAATTACCTTGGGTGTCGCGCACTAAATTACGTTGTGGCTGCGTTTTCATCCCCGTTTAAAATAATGTCTAATAATGTTCAAAATAAATTGTGCCAATGTCATTTTCATCTGTATGATTTTGTGGTACATAGAATTCTTTTCTATTTCGATTAAAGCAAAGTCGAAGTCTTGACGTACCGATTAACTTTTAAAAAGTTCAGATCATATTGATGAATTGGACTGTTTTGTAAATAACGACCGACTTTCTTTTCAAAATTCTAATTTCATTCTGTATTATTAAAAACGAAGTAGTTAATAAGTGGTAAAGTTTCCTCTAAAAAAGCGAACAGGGAACAGGTTTTCATGAAAAGTAAGAACACGTTGTTCCTTTCTTTTCTTCTTGGAGAACAGATGAGAAAAAGTAGGTTATTCTTTCTTTTCTTCTTGGAGAACAGATGAGAAAAAGTAGGTTATTCTTTCTTTTCTCGATCCCTACAATGGGAGAACATCGAAAGGATAAGGGGGTTGATGAGGTCATGGAGAACCTTGCCCGAAGGGGTCTCAATCTCCGGTATTGACACTATAGCACTTAATAAGGGGCCTGCCTTAATATTTAGGGATTATAATAATTTTGTAGATTTTGGGGAAAGGACAATCTCTCTGGTTACCCCGTCACCAACCTGGATACTGATCTCCATCAGGTTGATGATGTAATCATCTTCGGCCAATCCCTACTCTAAAGTGACATACCTAACCCAACACAGGTACCTGGTCTAATGCTATTTTACACGTTCGAATAGACGCGGCTAGAACTCCACTTATCTAGCCCTCTATCCCAGACTAATGTCCCCAACTTTTTCATCACGCCAATCTAATTAGTTTCCCTAAGTTGATTAGACCCGGAGAGTTATCTGTTCGAATTATGTTAATTATTACCGAAATACAAGGTGTCCAGATAATAGACGTGAAATATAAGTAGACTGAGCATTGATATTGAGATGAGCTTCAAAAGGTGTGACCAATCGACTAGTAGTCACTGCTAGGTAAAAAATGGATTTGGATGGCCAATTTGGTATCTTATCACTTCGTCTTGTCGGTATAATATCTTATGACAAGATAAGTGTGTGAATACGCCTTTCCATAGAGGGGCAACAAAAGTGGTTAAATGGCCAAAGTCTACTACTATCAGATGATCAATGGAGGAATCAGATTATGAATCAATAAATGGGCGTCTTCTCCCATTCCATGGACCAATCACATGATGAATGTTAGGTTCCACCCAGCACTCGAAAGTAGTCTAAGGGTCACGTTTCTATTAGTTTTGATCACATGATCCTAGGCACATACAAAGTTTACCATTGCTCACTCTAATTTTAAATTTCCTTTATGGTCCAGATACCTTCTTCTTGGACCACATTCACATGTCGACTTGAAGAAAGCGCGAAACTCCAAGCAGCCGGACTGTCATCGGCATTTGTGAGGATCGAACTCACATCCAAGGGGTTGACTACCGCTTTCCAAACGATTAATCTAACCACTCGGCCACTATTGTGGTAAATATACGTAGAAGCACACAATGAACCAATAAACAGACTTCGTTCCACTATATCCATCATTTGTTTTAAATAACTTAGAGGAAATAAAGTTATTGGCCCCAATCTTATCTTAGAATCCTATTTGCCTTAACTTTTCATCAACTACAAAAAGAAAAATTGCTTGTAGGCAACAATAATACTTGACAGTGCCTTGGAGAAGCTAATATTCCGTAATTTCACTCATCCATTGTCCAAAATCTCCTCACTTTTAGAATTTTCGTTATAGCATCTAAATTAAAGTTTTACAAAAGATTTTTTTGCAGATATTACTTGTAGAAAGATTAGAAATTGATGTTAAACATTTTTGTTATTCTGAGTTTATGTGTTTAATTTTTTTTTGGCAAACCTTGGAATGCAGTTGTGTTGTGAAGCGTGCAACTGAAGTCCATCGAATGTTTCCTTTAATAAATCGGTAAATGACCATTGTTGAGAGAATGTTTTGCAATAGGTAACTTGCACTGGCAGCTGGCAAGTAAAAAACATGGCTGACAAAGAGCTTTCCAATAGCTTAAAAATATTATTCAATCTATGCTACGTCATTTAGTACTTAAAAGGTTCGCAAGATATTGTTCATATTTTAAATATCACTCTCTTCGTAGGTAAATAGTTGTATTTACATAGCACTTGAGAAAAACACTGGCTATTGGCAAAGAATCAGGAAGGGTCCAGGATCAATCCCGAAACGAAAGATACGAGGACAACACGGAATTTTGAATCACGGTCAAGTGCCAAAGTCAACACCTGAGCTATCATCCCACTCTCTAAGCTTCCACACCAAGCCAACGCGAGGACAGAGAACATGACAGGTTTATCATATACCAACCCCATGGACCCGATAGTCTTTGTATGGATAGAGTTTTGATCAAACCTTTTTCGAGCAACCCTCCGGTTGCTAGGTAGGTAGTTGAATTAACGGCTCACTGGAGCAACAGATCAATCCAGAAGAAAGGATCCGAGAACAGCACCTCGCAATTTTGAACCACGGTCAGATGACTAGACCTTACGGTTGCTAATCCAACTACCAACTATGCTACCGGTGTTTTCGTATACGTTGGTATTTGGATTGTAGTTGTGGCTTGGGGGCCATGGTTGAGTCAATTACGGAAGTTCAAGAAAATAAAGATTTTTCAGACATTTATTTAAGTCGATAAATATTAAGCATTGTTCTTTCTACTCGCAGATCGAGAGTGCCTTTAGTTTCAAGGGTCGAACAGGCCAGGGCGAACTACGCTTCCCGGCTGGTGTGCTGGGACTTCGACTCAGAAACCACAGCCTTGACAGGGCAGCCGTTCGCTCCGCAGTCCTGTTCTTCGCCAACTCCATCACCCACTACAGCGACCTCAGCATCTGGACATTGGACAAGGACGCCCTCAACTACACAGACCCTATCTCGTGCTGGTTCGGACCGGGGAACGCACGGGCAGCGTTTGCTGAATTCATTCACAAGTAAGAACTGTCTATCCATTAATCTTCCAAATGTTTCGACGAGGTATCTGGTCAATTTTTCTCGAGACGAGATATCTAGTCAATACAAAACTGCCCTAAAACTCCAAGGAATGAAGATCCACTAGGAAAAACAAATTGTCCCATGCCCAGGACTGGTGACAGCTTGGGCATGGGACCTCCAGGCTAGCCACTTCGAGATAATTTTCGGCCCGAAGATAAATCACCAAGAGTGTTAAGTTAACCCTACTGGTGGTTGTCTTAACGAGCTATATCGTTATTAACAATCTCATTAGCAATTAGATCTTGAAGAACGAGATATCGCGTTATTAGAAGAAAGGTGACCAGATCCTGATTTCGCCATCGTCAAAAAATTGGCAGTATCTTGATGACGAGATATCTCGTCATTAGCAAAATTTGTCAGATCTTGGTTTTGGTTGGTTTTTGAACCAGAGGTAGGACACTTTTGGGCAGTTTTCGACTTGAAGATAAAATGGGTTAATGATATTTTGCAAAGGTCAATACATTGGAGCTCTTATCATCTGAATCAACTGCGGAACGTGCCGACATCACTAAATCGATATTTCAAGACAATCGAAAATGCATTAATGCAGAATTGAAGTTTGAAAGGTAACAAGAAGGGGTAGATAGGTAGTTGGGTGGAATTAACGTCGCACTGGAGCAATACACCGGGATCTGTTCGGGATCAATCCCGAAGGGAAATGCCTTAAATTGAAGGAATAATAAGTTGGCTTCAGAAGTTGACGGACAGCAATGTGACGTACGGAACGGTTGGTAGGTAGTTGAATTTACATCGCATTGTAGCAACACAGCGGGCTGTTGGCGACGGTCAGGGATTAATTCCTATGGGAAGGATCCTAGGACAACACCTCGTAATTTTGAACCACGGTCTTATGACGAGGTCAACACCTGAGCCTGGCACACCACTATCCAAACTTCCACACCACACTAATGTGAGGACATTTGAGGCCATAACAGATTTAACGTGCACAAGCCCTACATACAAAAGGGTGTTTGGTTGAATCAAGTTTCGGACTCACAACCCTCCGATTTTCAAGGAAAAGGAGTTAGCGAAAAAGAATTTTATTTATTTCGTTAAAATTAACAGCAAGAAGATAGTTTAATTCTTAAAATCATTTGATTTGTTCACAGCTAGGTAGGGCCACCATTGCTAGCGTGTTTGACCATCGCATTAGTAGCCTGTGAGCTATAGGTATCGCAGGTTCGATTTTTGTAACTACTCGGGGTATATTTCTCTCTTCTGTATCATTAAAACTTTCCTTATATGTCTTACAATTTACTTCGGATGCAAATATGTATACATGATATATCCATCCATATAATCCATTTCATATTCATCGCACTTCTGCTGTAAGACAAACTACAAAAGTTTTTTCTAGTAACTACTACAAAAGTCGATTTTCAGTTTTGGAGTGATTACGAATATCCCCATAAGTTCATTTTCAGTAAAAATGTCGAGTTGTCGAATTATAGTCTTTCACTAAGTTTTCCTATAAATGTTTTACTCATGTCATCCTTGCATCAGGTATGTGATGTTTTCAAATTTAATCATCAATATGAGATGATGGTAAATTAAATTGTTACGGCATTAATTTATTAATTTTAATTTAATTATTAATTAATTACTAATAATAATTTATTCTGAAGCTAAAAGCAAACACATTTTTTTCTTGAAAATTGCTTTGTCATATGACCGTGGTTGAAAATTATGAAGTGTTGTTCTTGGATCTTTCCTTTGGGGATGATCCCGGACCGTCGCCGATTGCCCGTTGTGTTGTTCCAGTGCTACGTTAATTAATTACCATTATCTTGAAGATTCCTTTCAGCGGTACGTGGAATATTGGAGCTTGTTTTAAAAATAAATGTCATCAGTGTAGACAAAGCAAACTCAATCAATTACAATATTTAAAAACAGAAGTTCGATTTTAAAGCATTTAAAAAAAGAGAGAATCACTGCTTTCCACCAATGTTTCACAAGTATCTAAATTGCGTAAGAACAGCTTCAACTTATAGAGTAATGAGCCTCAACCTGTTACTTAAGACAAAAAATTCCAATTTTTCAAAATTTCTAACTGATATTATTCCAAGATCAGCAGTCTCATTTAAAATTCTCTTTACTCCGACAGGCACATTCAGTTTTAAGTCGAATCCTTGTGGTACTTTTTAAATTCGGATATTTGGTTTCTAATGAAAACCACGTACTAATTTAGAATAGGCGTAGATACTCTACTATGGAGTACAGTTTCAATAATGCCAATGAAAAACAATTGCAAATTTAATGGATTTTAATCATTTTGTAATAAAAATCTGTCAAAATTTTGAAATATATTTGAACTACAGCGCATGGCTTCCCTTTTTAATTTAACGTAACCCATCTTATTTTAAAGTAAATATTTTTAATTTTACTGGTTATTTTAAAATAAGAAGTTACATACCATAATAAAAAAGCTTTTGTTTTGCTTATTTTATTTATTTTTGTAAAACAGCATTCTACAAACCTTTACGTATTCAACCAAAGTTGGTCGATATAAACATATACCACCAAGAAATTAGCCTGTCTAGTGATATTTTGCAGAAAATAAATAATTCATTAAAATTCAACTCCTAAATAATATATCTGCAATATGTAAAATACTGGAGCACATAAATACAAACATAAACGAAATTCCGAAAATTGAAAAAAAAATGTAGAATTCTGAAAAAGAAAGTGTCGAATGTGTCAAATTTCTATTTCCTGAAATAGAATAATTCGAAAAAAGAATTTTGAACAATATTGATAAAGACAATAATGTGATTTATTTACAAAAGAACGCATTTATAATACTTGGAAATGCACAAATATGACCGCAACATATTTCTCTGTCAACTCAAATACAAAACCACAGAATTCTAAATCAAATTAAAAAATAAATTATTACTTCTGGCATTGCCAGGTATCAAATAGCAAAATTGCGCTTTTATGATCAATGAGTTTTATGTTTGGGCTTTTCGTGTTTCTTTACAAAATGTAAGTTTTGTAAAATTAATTATTTTAAGTATCCATTTTTCATCAATTAGATATTTTTAAATTACATTTTTATGGAAAGAAATAAAA
Organism: Meta bourneti; assembly: GCA_933210815.1. Classification (NCBI taxonomy): domain Eukaryota; kingdom Metazoa; phylum Arthropoda; class Arachnida; order Araneae; family Tetragnathidae; genus Meta; species Meta bourneti. Next base: position 63,387,194 of record OW119926.1, read on the forward strand.
AATCAGTTTAAACATAATTCGAATTTTAAATTATTTAAAAATAATGTTTCGGAAGAAAATTATTTTCAAGCAATACTGGTAAAACTAAGGTAGAAATTTTGGAAGCAAGTTCGGCCCTACACGTCGATGTTTCACGTGTTAAAAAATTAAATTTATCGCACTGAAATCACATAATCGTAGCCTAAAAGTTACAACTAGATAAGCATTTTTAGAATTCCTATCCAATTCTAGATTCATTATCCTCGAGCTTCAAGAATCTTAGGATCGAATAAAAAGTTCACAAAAGTTCACACACCCTTAAATACTATCACCTTTATAAAAGGATCAAGATGAGAAATGTTTCCAACGTCTGATCTTCACATATTTCAAATGTCTTTTGAATCCCTTTGTAAGTAACTGGTTTCAAATTTTGATTTCACCGAAGATAAAATAACTGAAGAGGGCTTTATTTTGAAAAAAAATACAGATCCTATTACGGTCGAAAGTAAATTTGTCAGTGAGTCTATCTTGGCTTGATTTCAAAGTAATCGATTCATATGTGTGAGATTTCATCGTCCTGATACTGAACATAATTATTTTTTGGAAAAACTGGGCCAGCTATTTTCAACATTTTCATATCAGGGCATACATAAAATAATTAGTAAAATTATACGATGCGTAAAATAATTTTTTATTATTTGCCGATCTGACAAAAGAATAAGTATAATTTTGGAAAATAAAGTAAAATAGTAATTTAATTTGCTTCAAAGTAGCTTTCTATAAAAATTTGTGAAACAATTTATTCATTATACTTGCGACAAAAATACACTGCTGGCCATCGAAAGTGTAACATCATGAAGGAATCAACCAATAGCTTTGAAATTTATACAATGCGTAGATTATGGAAGAATAAGCGAATGATTAGCACTGCAGCATATATGTAAATCATGTGTGCTAGCCAAAGTATCATAAAAAGGCAGGTAAGAAGTAATGTAAGCATAAAAGGTAAGCAGCAGTATAAAAAGGGAAGATGGTAAAAGTAATGGCAGTCATACGCACGTTTCTGATTTGACAGAGGATGAATTGTGGCCTTAGAGGGAGAGACTGCTTATTATCCTTTCGAGTAGTTGGTGCTCGTGTTGGACAAAATCAAGCCACTATGATGCGAATCGGTTTGTGGCAACGTGAACAATTGCAGCATCCTCGTTGCACCACCGAACGAGAGGGCAGATATCCTGCAAGCATGGATATTAAAGAGGGTATTGAAACATGAACCCTAGCTCAAGAATTGGAGTGTGTTGCACAAAATCCCGTGTCAGCACGTACAATTCGACGTCGTCTGCAGCAGCGGAGAATTTTTCCAAGCCGCCAATTGGTGAGACTTTCTATGACTCTAAGCCATAAGCGTCTGTCGCTGCAATGGTGCAAAAAATGTTGCACATCAATAAACGAATACTATGATACCGTCTTTTCAGGCGAATTTCGATTCTGTCTACAGCACCACGATGGTCGCATCCGATTTCCACGGCACCGTGGTTACCGCCAGCATGACTTTTACACTATACTAGGCAACTATACCAGGACTTTTTCTGTAAGGAAACAACAATTAAATAAATAAATTAATTAATAAACATCGAAACCGTTATTCTGATTCCGAAAATTATGTCTCGTTGAATCAGTGATTAGGGTGACTGAAGTGGAACTCTTCGGAATCTAGAAGTGTGATAGATTTTCTGAGAGAGACGATGAGCTATTTCCTATGGAAGCAGGTTTCCCGAATCTTCATCAGTCAGTTTCTACTGGATTCTGATTGAAGCTGATTGGACCAGATTTCTGTTAGTCTGAAGGGGCCGTGAGGACCATTCTCGTGATTAACTACGTCCTGGTGTTCAAAAGAAACGACAATTAAATAAATCAATTAATTAATAAACATCGAAACCGTTATTCTGATTCCGAAAATTATGTCTCATCGAATCAGTGATTAGGGTGACTGAAGTGGAACTCAGTCAGACAAACAAGATTTTCAGATTGCTTCGCGATTGAAGTCTTTTTTTTTATTTGTGAAAACAACCTATATTTTCCATTGAAATGGCTGTCTTTGTTTTAAAACATACTATACATATGTCTATAGACCCAGGTTGGATCCCGAATTTTTTATGAAATCAAGATCAACTTTTGTCCATTCCAGCTTGATTTAGGAAACGGTTATTTTGGCTTAAAACAGAAATGTAACGAACACAGAATACCTGTACAACCATAATGACATCTTAACAAAGACTGAAGTAGTAAAATGTCCCACATATACAGTAGGGTTTAAAGATGCATTTGCCTAACTCTGGGATGTAGCTGATGGAAACATTAAAAAATAAGGTGAGTACGTTTCGATCATGCCTTGTACGTATTAACGTTTATTTCAATAAATAACATATCCAACGCCATGACTGAGCCTTTTCACATATCTTGGCTATTAACGTATCAAGAGTATTCGCTTTAAGGAAGAGCTGTAATAATAAAATATGAAGAGCCCCGACAACACATACCTGGTACTATAGAGACCTGGAGCCTAGCTCAAATATACGGGTGAGAGAAAATGTCAAACTGCCCTTTCTAGACTTGTGAACGGACACATCAGATTTCTATCCTTGGCAAAGGACCATAAGGCTCCTCAAACTTGCATAAGTGTAGCACTAAACAAGCCTCCCCAAGTCATCTTCTGACCAGCGTTGGTCTGGCAAGGGATGTTCTATATAGAAGACCTGATCTAGTGGACTTTTTGAGCGTGTCCAGACACGCTCAAAAACTTATGGACTTAGTCTAGCTGTTTAGCTAGACCTTGAGGATTAAGTAACAACACAATCACAGTGCATTTTAGTAAGAAAGCAGCTGACTGGTAAAATCTATTTCTAGTTGGATACTAAGAACGGGAAAAAACTATCATGCGCAAATCATGTGTGCGATCGCCATAGGTGATATTTTTGTTTCAAACTTAGTAAGGGTTTTCGGCATCGAACTATAAGCTCAAATTCAGAATTCGTGCAAAATAAGCCACTTGCCACGCATTGTTTACGTTTAACCTATCACCAAATTTACCGAATTGACTTAATCGAAATCACTGACTCAAAAATCCAACTTACCCGAACAAGAATGTACTTCAAACTTGAAAATGCAATAAATCTTGTAGGCACACAACAAAAAGTCATTACCAAATATATAATGACTCCAAATTCAAACGACGTTTAGGAAAAACCGAGGCCCTGAAACGAGCGGGTTGAATAGACAGTTCAACTTTATCCAACGCAACATAAAAACTATTCTAACGACACGGAAGCATCATCACATTACAAACTAACTTAGAAACTCACACCTCGAAAGCTCGGCGTTCATAATTCCCAGCCAGACGTATCCTCGGTTTATTGGGCGAGTGGAAGTGAAATTTGATAAGGCTTTAACTCTTTTACTAGCTTCCGAAACCAATCGATTTTCCACCCACTAATGTCTGTTTTCACTAGAATTCTTGCTTCAGTAAAACTCGTATCTCTCTCGCACGAGCTCGTGGCATAGGGAAGACGGGGGAAAGAAACGGGAAGATAACTTTCCTTTGTAATTGCTTTATGGAATAGTTTTTACGGTCGGCCCCGTAGAGTGTTGTAAAATTGCTGTTACTTTAGTTTTCGAATTTAGCGTCTTTTCGAAAGGAAAACGCAACGACCAAGCGTGTCTGGAATTCAGAGGCCTACGTGTTTCATGTTCGACAAATGCCCGCGAGAAATTTGCAGTCTTGCTTAATAAAGTGGTTCGCAAGTATTTCACTTTTGCTGTCAAGATTTTACGAACTAGCAGACCCACGCACAGCATCTGCATTACATTCTTCATTGTTCTTCATTGTTCATATGTATGTTGATGATACACACAGCGTTGTGAATATTTTTCGTTTCATAAGAGAATCTTAAAAAATATTCTTTGGATTGAAAAGTTCCAGGAAAAGATTTTATTGTAGGTAAACTATTTGTAGTCGAGAAAACTTCCAGAGAGATGATTACATTAGATTTGATGAGCTATTGGAAAATTATGTAAATTAAAGTTACGAAGAAAGATCGAAACCTGAAGGAAAATACGACTCCAATATTTTGTTAAAACTGAGGAACTTATCACATTTTATTCTCGCATTTGGCAGGTAAGAACCATGTTAATCGATGGAGCAAGTTACGAAATGTACTACATATTGTGCTTCTTTCAGAAGATATCCTGTTATCAAGAAACCAGATAGAAAATATGCTACGAAATGTAGAATGTAATTCTGTTTTAGAAGTATCTGAATCACCTAGACCAGGGCTTGGCAAACTGCGGCTCTTTTGTTACGTATATGTGGCTCTGAAGTAAAATTGAAAATAAAAATAAAACTATCATAGGCTTCATATATAAAATTTTTAAGGGATTTTGTTCACACAATGTTGTTTTCGTTTGTAGACTGCTATAATATATCTACAGAAGGCAGACACATTGATTTTCAATACTTGAAATAGTCTTCCGGACTCTTCGTGATTTGAAAAAATTTGCATTTGGTATATTCTCAATATCTGCGAGTCTACGTATTTATGTTGACAATAGTTTTCTAACATGAATTTCATTAAATGTAAATATATTCAACCGTTGGACGTAGCACCGGGCACACACATACATGATACAGACAGACAGATGGACGGACAGAAGAAAAACGTGCAAGAGATGTATTTTGCATCAGAAGGTCCAAAACGGATAGAAAACTTGAAATGGATCGAAAATATTCAATGTACAAACACTCTATTCTTATTTATATAGATTAAACTATATTTTCATAACTTGTTAAGTTTTTTATTTTCAAGATGTAAATAGATATTATAAATTGATCATTGCCAGAACCCAAACAAGAAAAATACTTCTGTTCTGATATCTTCAAGCTTATTCGTTGAGCACAATCATAAAAGTATGTGCAAACGATTTTTCATATCAGTTAGAAGTTTTCACCTTTATTAAGCAAGACGATTTTCATCTCATCCTCCCCAAAAAATGTTTGTCCTTATCAATGATCACTTATTGATTTATCTTTCAGTCAGGAGTCTTAAAAAGTTGAAGAGAATATGTATCAGGAAAAGATAAATTAATGTAAAAGTACGTCTAGAATGACTTATTGTCTAGGACTAAACGATCTAAAATAGGCAAATGAAATAATTGACTAAAATAATGGTTCAATAGTGAGCTAGGATACTTTAGTACTTAGATACCTTACACTACTTTTAGAATACGGCGAAAGGCATATATTTTTTTATTTAGAGTAATTTTATGTTAGAATGTGAGGTCAATCAAAATGTAGGGAAACGAGTAATGCAAGAGAAAATTTTTCTGCTAAAACAGTAGAAAAAGCAAAAACGATATTCACACAGAAAATGTTTCAAAACGAACTTATAATTAAATTATTAATAAGTATGTAATTTCTATATATGACAAAGCCAGTAAGTTTAATTTTTAGTTCCATTTTGAATTATTATTTGAGAATATTATAACAAGTACTTGAATAGCAATAAATGATTTAAAGAGCTTATGATATTCTTATCGCAAGGGGCTTTACAGCTAGTTCATGATAAACGAATAAATTTTCATTCATGCATATTGAAATAAGAAACGCGTTCATTTTAAAACAGTTTAGAGTACTTGTTGTAAAACTATATAAAGTTTGAGGCATACCAATATACTTGATTATCAGAAGGCACTAAACAACAAACAAAAGGTTATATTCATACTTTCTTACATTTCGGTTTTGTTTTTAACACGAAAAAATGTATGGGAAAGTAAGATTTTGATATTGAAAAAAGGGTTATTTAGCAACAAACAAAAGGTTATAGTCATACTTTCTTACAAATAATAGTTCTTACCACCGCTAGTCAAAATGAATGTAGAGTAATATTCTGTTCCTTCACCCAACTCCTACTTGATAGGGAAAACAGAGGTGCAAGTGTCATGTGGTCAGAGAGAGCAGTGACCACGTGAAGCTGTGAGATGTTTGACTGATGTGTGATCGGAGTAGAAAAAAGGTCAAAGAAGGACAGGAAGACGAACCAATCGTGCTTTGTGAGGCTCTTCCTTAGGACAAAGATTGTTATTTGTTGCGTCATTTGTTGTTTTAACGTTTATCCAATAAACGTTTCGTTGCGTTTCAAGTATTCTCTCTCTTTTGCCATAAAAGAACCACACGAATATTGTATACTAGTCTAAATGAATATGATCTTGTGCATCGATGTAGAGAAAATCTAAGGCCACCTTGGGAAAGTTAAGAAAAAAGTTGCCTTTCAGTGGATCCCAAGTCACTGAAATTTTTATGGCAATGAACAAACGAACCAATTGGCAAACGTTGGAGCACATTTGCCTCAACCTAAATCCCTTTTGTTTCTACGTAGTATTAAGAGGCTTATAAACTGGTCTATAAGGACTAATAGACGAAAAGGATGCAGAAAATAATTGGAATGTTTTATTGAGGAACAAATCATATAACCCAGGTTCCTTACCCAGAGCTCAAGGAGTCGCTTGCTTCCAATTTCTTACAGGGCATTACTACTTACTAAGACATTTACTCTATATCGTAGTTGCTAGATTAGCGAGACGCTTTGGGAACTAGACGAAATGACTGAAGATCACCTCAACGACAACCCTAAAGTTCCTGACAACACAACTGCAAATATTGTAGATGGTGTTTTTAAGCTATATTTAATCACTTCAATACGGTTTTGTTTTCAATTTCTCGAAAAATGTGTGTCAAAATAGGAAATTTCGTCCTAGAAATAAAAAATGATTTTAACCAAAGCAAAAATTTATAGTCAACTTTCGTACAGTTCGGTTTTGTTTTCAACTCGAAAAATGAATGTCAAAATAAGATTTTGGTATTGAAGTAAAAATGATTTAGCTCCAAGCGACAGGTTATAGCCATATTTTCTTTCTCATAGTCCAGTTTTGTTTTCAACTCGAAAAATGTACGTCAAAATATGATTTTGGTATAGAAATAAAAATGATTTAGATAAACAAAAAATGAGTATGGTCAATGACGTAGGTCTCAATTTCCGGGTTTGGAAAATAACGTCGCGTCGTTGGAAAGCCATTTACGGAGGTTCCATTCAATTTCCTGTTATCGACTGGGGGCAAAGGAGAATTCGTTAAAAAGAATTGCAGGCAGAAGACTAGCCCTTTCTCATCCCTAAGCACCCGAGTTTAAAGTTTGACTCACCAACACATGCTTCATATCTCTCATCTACAATGTATGTTAGGATTCTATTAACCGAGGTATGTTCAAGCGCTGGTTTGAAAAGGTCTTTTTGCACAAGTCGCGATATGTTTGTTAAAGTAGCCACCATGAATTATATTTGCTTTAAAAGCTATCTTAAAACACCTTTGCTATTTATATTTTTATACCTTTTGCGTTCTTTTATTTCTTCGCGTAAACCCTCGGACGGGTAAATAAAGATATATTCATGCAAAATGAATCAGTAGGTATGTACCCTTAATTATCTTTTTAATCGTATGTCGCTAAAACAAACTTCAGGTAGAAATTCTTCAATGATAATGGTAATTAATTATTGTTGAACTGGAGCAGCAAAACTGGCTATCGGTGACGGTGCGGGATAAATCTTCAAGGGAAAGATTCAAGGACAACACTACGTAATTTTGAACCACGGTCAAATGACGAAGCCAACACCTGAGCTGGAACTCCACTCTCCAAACTTCCAACCAAGTCAACGTGAGGACATTTGTATCCACGACAGATATAACGTGCACCAGCCCCGTGTACACGATGGTTCAACAAAAGACCTCAAATATCCTCACATTGGCGTAGTGTGGAAGTTGGGAGAGTGAGTTGCCAGCTCAGAAATTCGTCAAATAGTACGTAGATTGCGAAATAAAAGCTACTTTAGGAGACTGAATAATATAAAGTTGCGGGGGAAATTCGACTTTATTTTTCGATTGTCCATAGAAGACCAAATTCAAAGGTACCATTCAATAGAAAATAACGTCTTCAATAATTCATATGCATAAAATTTGCTTAAACGGTCGCATTAAATTCTGCAAAAATTTCATAATTTTCAATGACCCAATTTTAACAGAAAATTTCAAATTCATTAAAATTCAATTTCGTATATCAAGTTTCAAGTCAGCTGTTTCTGGATTATGAGTGCATAAAATGTGGAGCAATATAAATTATGTTATGAATTAGTTTCCCAACTTTTTAATCGTGTCTTCCAAAAAGTTATCTTCATACCACGCTTAAAATTTATGTTGTTACTTTTAAGGAATTCAAAAAAATCTATGTTGTGTCTTCTAAAAAATGACCTTCCTATCGTGCTTAAAATTTACGTTAGGTTTCTTTTAAAGAATTGAAAAAAAATCCATGTTGTGTCTTCTAAAAAATGGTCTACCTTTCATTCTTTAAAGTGATGCTATGTTACTTTTAAGAATTCAAAAAATATATTTATCTTCTAAAAAATGATCGCTCTCTATCACTTCCTATCACGCTTAAAATTTACCTTATGTTACTTTTAAGGAATTTAAAAAAATCTACATCGTGTTTCTTTTTAAATTGATATTTAGTATGCAATATTAATTATAAAATTAATAAACAGAAACAATTTCTAAGGAAAGATCAAGGAAACCAGAACGGAATATTTTGCGCATATAAAAGACTACTGAATTTAAACCAGTTGCTTCAGTTCAAACTCCTTGGACCCCACAAATCGCACGATTTGTATGATTTTTGTAGTAAGGGGGTGAACTGCCAGGCGCTTACGCCAGGGGTCATAGTGCTGTGTTGCTGGTTCTTCGACATTTACATTGACCTTTGTGTATTTAATATAAAACCTTGAGCTCCCCATGAGCTAACATACTGGGACAGTTAATACTACACGTCTAAATGAATCTAGTATATATGTAATATGATTTCCAATGAGCATGTTAAATTTGTAAGTAATATTAATTAATTTCTGAACTCAACTAATCAAGGATTGTAATAATTATCCTACTTATAAAATACAAGACTTGCGACAACGTGGATCACTTTTTATTCTCTCTCATGGTTAAAATTAAATAAAATATTTAAATAATTTCACCGAAATTGCTTCAGCAGAATAAATAAATATTAAATCATGACATGGGTGCTAGGAAACGAAAGGCAAGCTACAATATTTATGACAAAATAGTAGAAAACGCAAGTGATATTTATCGTGGCCTACGAAAACTGAACTTGTTTTCTTTGACAACGTATTTATACAGAAACTTAGTGAAAACGTGCATGCAATATTATAATTAAATCTGTATAAATAAAAATGGAGTGTTTGTGCATTGAATATTTTCAACCCATTTCAAGTTATTTATCCGTTTTGAGCCCTTCTAATGCAAAATAAGTGGTTTTCGCGTTTGGTGTCTGTTTGTATGTGTGTGTCCGAACTACGTTCAAACAGCTGGGTATATTTTCATGAAAATTTGCGTACAGTGAGTTCTCAAAGTAACATAGTGACTGAGTTTCATCGCGTCAGTCTGTCTATCCGTCTTCTCATTTTACGTCTGTGTGTTTGTGCAAGTACACTGCTGGCCACCCAAATTGCAACACCAAGAAAGACAAGAGATATCACAACAAAATTTATTTTGTAGATAACATGCTGACCAAGTATCAAATGATTAAATTTATAGACTTCTGTGAAGTGTGGTTCCTGCCAAAATCAGTAGCCAGAGTAGCCGCCATTGTTGGAGATCACCGCTGCCACACGCCTCGGCATTGATTCAAAGAGACTTTGGATGTGTTCTTGGGGTACAGCAGACCAAGCAGCTTCCACACGTTGCCAAAGTTGATCTGGTGTGGCAGCTGGGGATGTATTCTGGGTCAATCGTTGAGCAACCATGGACCACATGTTTTCTATCGGCGAAAGATCCGGAGAGCGAGCTGGCCAGGGAAGCAATTCAATCTGGCGATTGACGAAGAACCCTTGGACAATGCGTGCCACGTGTGGTCGCGCATTATCCTGTTGAAATATGGCTGTGGGCAAGCCCTGAAGGTAAGGAAGGACAACTGGCTCCAACACCTCGGAGATGTAGCGCTGGCTGTTTAAAGTACCAGCAATGCGTACTAGAGGAGTGCGAGAGTGATATCCAATACCGCCCCATACCATAATACCCGGTGCAGGACCAGTGTGGCGGTGCATAACGCAGCTGTTCAGCATCCTCTCTCCACGGTGTCTCCAGACTCGAATCCGACCATCGTGGTGTTGCAGATAGAAGCGTGACTCGTCAGTAAAGACAATTTCATTCCATTCTGCCGTCCACATCCTTCTTTCATCGCACCATTGGCGGCGGAAACGTCTGTGGTTCTGCGTCAAGGGTAGACGAAGCAATGGACGTCTTGCGGACAGACCACTCTGCTGTAAACGGCGTCGAATGGTACGCGCAGACACTGGATGATGCGGTACAGACTGAATGTGCTGTGCTATGGTTCGTGATGTGGCTGAGCGATCCGTCACTGCCATACGCACAATATGCCTGTCATCACGTGAAGTGGTGCACTGAGGGGATGCGATCGAACACGTCGGTCCGTCGTACCCTCCTGCATCCAACGATCACATATCCGCATTACAGTTGTTTGGTTTCGTCCAACACGACTACCGATTTCCCTGAAAGATAATCCACAATCTCGGTAGGCCACTATCCTTCCTCTGTCGAACTCGGATACTTGATCAAAAGATGATCGCTGTTTTCTACGAGGCATAATTGACCGTTTTTTTGAAAAAACCACAAGAAAAACACAATTGCCGTACTTGAAATCGTCGAAATCTCCAAGCCTTAAATAGCGCTTTGAAGTGGCGCCACAGGCGCGCGTGATGTGCGTCTGCGCTGAAATTCTAATCATTTGTATATCTCACCTCCGCTAATGCATGTTGTAAATTTCATATTATTTGCATGCTTCCTTCAGGGTGTTGCATTTACGGTGGCCAGCAGTGTATCTTATAGAGCACTCGCAACCACGTGGTCTGACCATAGCAACGCCGGAATGACGTCCCTAGCAACCGTTGCTGTAGGACAAGCAATGGCTTCTGTTCCATTAGTAAGCATGGATGTTTCAGTGCGAAATCGCTACGATCAAAAAATATCTATCATTAACGGAATGGATCCGTATGATTTGGACAATCCAAACGCCTCTTCGAATCCTGAAGATTTTCCAAAGATCAATTTATGGTGTATTGGACATTATTTAGTTTTCAAAACTTCCCATAAACTTCCTTTCAAACTTGCATAACAATTTGTTTGTCCTACAGCAGTTAACAGTTAAGAAAAATAACTGATCATGACGTCACCTGCGAATGCTCTATACAAGTAATTCAACTTAGTTTCGCATAAGTTAAGTACTTTATAGAACATATATTAGATTAGAAAATCCATCATTTAAATTTTCTTTGCCTACATTTTTAGGCAAGTGTCACGCTAAAACAGCCGAATATCTGTACATAAATCAACTTTTATTTGGCACTTTTGGTGAAGATGGGATGTCAATTGATCATTACGATTACTCGGATTGTTTTACCAGTACAGCTGGAAAAGCAATTATTTTTCCAAAAATTATTACAGTGGAATCCCGGTTATCCGAAAAGCACGAGACCGAAGCATTTTCGGTTAATCGAGATTCCATAGGAATTTTCAGATAACCGGGAAGCTTCCTTTGTTCTTCCTCTTCTGTCACCAAATGAGATGGCACTTCTTCCCCTTGTCGCTTTAACGTTATCTCGTCTTCCGTCCTTCAAGGTCAGTCGAGACAGCGCATTCGTACGGGAAGCAACTGCACGTGTTTCTCTTAAGATGAGTGGTATAAAGCGCAAACGAAACGTTGTAAGCTTAGAGGACAAGCTAAATGCCTTGAAAAGGGTTGACAATGGAGAGTCTTTGAAGATTATTTGTGCTGATTTGGCCGTGCGAAGGTCTGCACTTGCGGATTGGATTAAAAACCGTGTCCAGATTGAGACGTGATGCACGAAGACTGCAACAAATGTAGGCTTAGCTAGAAGCACGATGAAACAATCTGAAAGTAATAAAGTGGACGAGGCTCTTTTTCATTGGTTTACGCAAGCACGCGAGAAAGGATCACCTCTGAGTGGGTCTATTCTTCAAGTAAAATGCTTGAATAAGGCAATGGTAGAGATCCAAATTTCTCGGCAAGCGTAGGGTGGTTAGATCGCTGGAAAAAGCGGAACGGCGTCACATCGGCATTTGTGCTGAGAAACTTTCCGCGGATCTTGCTCGAGTGAAACGCTTCCAGGAGAAATTTTCTCAGATTATTGCCGAAGAAAACTTAACTGCTGACCAAATTTATAATTGCGATAAAACAGGCTTGAACTTTAAAATGTTGCCAAGTCGCACATTAGCCTCGAGTGCAGAGAAAAATGCTCCCGGTTTCAAGACTGCAAAGCAAAGAGTAAGTCTTTTGGTTGCTGCCAATGCATCAGAGTCCCATAAACTTCCGCTGGTGTTAATTGGGAAATCAGCCAAACCCAGAGCTTTCAAGAATGTCAATATGAAATATTTTCCTGTGAAATACCGACCTCGAAAAAATTCGTGGATGAAGTGTGGCATTTTCATTGAATGGTTTTTGAAAGAATTTGTTCCAGAGGTGAAAGTTTTCTTAAGGAAAAACCTTCCTCAGAAGGCAATTCTTTTACTAGATAATGCAGTATCACACCCGTCAGAAAATGAGCTTGAGAAGGATAGGATCAGAGCGATTTTCTTGTCTCCGAATGTAACTTCCCTGATCCAACCAATGGACCAGGGGGTTATTGGAGACGTTATAGGAAACGGCTTTTGCAATTTTTGATTGAACGACTAAATGATGAAGCGGGAGTTAGCCAATATTTGAAACTTGTAGACATGAAAAAATTGGCTGCTGGGCAGCTTCTTCATGGAATGAAATTCATAAACAATCATCAGTGAGATCTTGGTGAAAATTGTGGCCGACGGTTGAGTCACTAGTTTTTGGAACAGTTGATTTGGTTGAAACTAGACGACAATTCTGATCTTAATCACGAAGTGTTCTCGGATATGTTCAAATTGCTTCCCGGGGAAATATCTGACGTTGAAGTCGAAGGCTGGTTTGCTCCAAACACCGATGAACAGGACTTAACTGATGAAGAAATAGTTGCGGCAGTAAATAAAGAAGATACTGTTGTTGAAGTGGAGCCCGAAAAGACAGAGAATTCCAGCATTTCACATACTGAAGCTACAAAAATCTTAGATGCAGCACTTCGATATATTGAAACACAAGATGATACCACCATTTCGGATGTGCTCTTGTTTAAAAGATGGCGTGACAAGGCTGCTTTAAAACGATCCCAAATTGAACAGCAAAAAAATCACTGCCCATATTTCGTAAAGTAACCTGCATATTTTGTAAGCAGCTTTTGTTTACATTCTTTACTTCTTTGCATGTATTTCTTTTCTTTACGTATACATCACATATTTTGCATTAAATTCGCGATTCTATCACATATTATTGCTTCAAGTTTGAGTCATTCAGAGTTATATATTTTATCATTCATGAACGGATATTTTTAAGTTTTGAAATATTTTCAATATTTAAATAAAACAAAAAAGGGCCTTTCGGTTAAGCCGATTAACGGATAAGCGGGATTCAGATAACCGAGATTCTACTGTATATTACAGAATTTAAACTCTAATACATTATTTTAATCCCTTTCTTTTCTTTGCGAAATGTAAACAATTTCCGAATATTTGAAACATATGACATTTAAAGGAAATAAAACATTCACTTTTGCACTAGAGCAAGGTAGAATTAATTATTTATATCCAATTTTGCTAAAAATGTGTGTTAATTTTCTGGACGGCATGTGTACACTTCGATCAACTTAACTCAGTCCTTGGTTTGACACAGGTTGTTAAAATTCCCATTTGTGAAAAGAATTAAAGCATACAGCTCAAAACCTTTGAACTAAGACTGGAAGCTAATCGAATTTATTCAAAGTATTTGAAATTTTGACAAAGACGACAATGACCTTTACAAAACGATTAAACACATTAAAACTTGCATTTATTTTCCATGTTTTGTTTCAAATAAAATTATTATGCTTGGTTTTATTGAAATCTGCTCTCAATAGACAGATAAAACCTTCATTCTCATTCTAAGCAGGTATGTGGTTTCCATTTAAAACTCAATCGCTGAATTGAGATTGCGCTTTACTGGTAGTGCGTGCTCAACCAAACCAAAACTCGTGTTGGTTGATCACGTGCAACAATATTATTTTCTGATTTTTTTTCCTCGGAATTATTTTCGCATTTCTAAATATTATTCTATTTTAAATTGTGGCAACTACGAGATAAAAAAAAGAATCTCGAAATTTTTTCTTTAGAACGTTTCCTTTCCAAAGACTTTAGTTTCATTTCGCTCTGCTTTCTGTGGTTTAAATTTAATAAATCTTTATTTTTTATAAATAACTTGTAATTCCTATTCGTCACATGCAACACCACAAAGATTCGATTTGAAACTGAATGCAAGATATAGTAAAACAAATTTTAAATGGAACTTTGCCGATATTGAAAGAATGTTAATGTTCGACAAAATCCAAGCTAGGACTTTTGGAATGTTGAAAATTATTTGTTGTAGCAACAGAAAGTCTCAAGGTTGCCTACTTTACGAGTTGAGTTATATTCAAGTAACTTATTACATCTGTCAAAAGTTTATTGAAATTGCGATTTTCTTTTTTTTAAATACTGTCAAATCGATTTACCATTTTGTAAAAATCGTAATAGGTTAGCTTTGCTTTCTCTGTACTGAAGACATTCAATTTTAAAACATGTTCTTTTGTTATTGCACGTGTCACTAAATCGACTACTAATATTCAAGAAAAAATGTATTCGCTTTGAACAAATTAGTCATGAATATCTCATCCAATTAATTTCTCATCCTTTCTTTAAAGATGATAAAATTCGAAAATATCATGCCTGGTGCAAGAATGCCGCAAGTCAAAAAATATTGGTGGAACAACTATGAGTTCTAGATTAATAGGTATATTCGTCATTTTTATGAATTGAGTTGCGGCAATTTTACAGGAAGCGAATGTAAGAAGGGACATTCATAATTCCGTCTCCCCAAAAATCAACTCAAAATCGACTTTGTAGTAGTTACCTCAGTATCACCTTTCATAATTTTGTCTTACTACAGTGATACTACAGTGATGGATGTGAAATGGATTATTTCATGTATATACATGAATGGCAATTTGCGTCTAAAGCTAAAGTTATAAATTGTAGAAATTGTAAAAATATCTAAAAGTCGTTAAAAAATTATTTTCCTAACACTGATGGTATTTTTCTACGAAAGAGAAAAGTGAATATTCTATCACTTTTTCTATGTTCAATTAGCCAATTCAATCCGAGTAAGGTCAGGTAATTCTGTTAGTTATTAATATGTACTATATAATTTTCTATATTTGGCAGCGCCAGTAATGTTTCATTTTTAGTTCCATTTAGAATTATTAATCTAAATGTAATTTTGAGCTGCGAGTTTAATTGCGAGCTGTTTTATTGAGTTTTTCTGAAATTATTACTGATACTGAGGTGTATCTTATACTTGTGAGATTTATTAATTGAATTACTATACTCAGTATTCTGAGTTGTAAGTATTTATTGATACGTTTCAATGCGATTTACGATTATGCAGCAAAAGATAACCATGAAGATCACAAAGATAGCACTTTAATAGCAACGAATGATTTTTGGAACCTGTCGTATTCTTATCTCAACGGGATTTACAGTTAGTATACATAGATATATTTCAATTAAAATTGTGGTATGTTTTTGTCGATTTGCTAACTTAACCTTCCTGGTTATTGTCTCGACGAGGTATCTCGTCATTAGAAAAAACTGACTAGAGCCTGATAGACGAGTTTTCTCGTCATTAGGAAAAGAAGCTGGCCAGATCTTGATCTCGTCATCATCAAAGGATCGGCAATATGTTGATGACAAGATAACTCGTCATTAACAAAATTGGTCAGATGCTGATAGACGCGTTACCTCGTCGAAGTCACTTGTAGGGTTAACGCAATACACAAACTACCAAGACACAGATATCTGTACTAAGTGTTCAAAAGGGACTTAAATTTCCATTTGCATCATTTGCGCTTCAACTCATTCAAGATCATGAAGTTAGATAACGAATTTTCATTCTAACGCAGGACGACTGCTCGTCCTTCCACCTATAAAGTTCTTATTAATAAGATTTGCCTCCCTTTTTTACATCCAGCCTGCCTTACATATCTTTTTTATAGCTTATATATCAAGTTTATAGCATTATAAAAAGAGAAAATAAAATAAATTGATGGCCGTCCGCCGAGGTCGAACAGATCAGCCACGGAGGGGTGGATATTTTCTCTTGGCGAATGTATCCCCACACAAAAACTTCAGACGCTTCCTCCTAAACGCCAAAAGAAGCATTCAAAAAGTTGAGTAAAGCTTCCAGCGTGACGAACAAAGGAGCTGAAAAACGCGATTAAATCTCGGGGAAGAGAGAAAAAAGGCGAGTTCTTCGGATGAGCTTTTGTGAAAGTCAAATCGTTCGTATGCAAATGTTTCCAGATGAAAACTCTTTTTCATATCCGTGTTCTTCTTTAATCATACTTGCTATTGTTGAATTGGTTCAATAAAGTTCTTTTACTCATTTCCCCTTGAAGGTTAATTTACTTTTTCTGTTGTGTTTGATTTATTGATGCAATGCGGATTTCTATTGGAAATGCGTATTTAAAATACGCCATTTTCAAAAGAAATGTTCTAATAAGAGTACAATGCATGAGAATGAATAGCTGTTTGTTTCAAAAACACATTCTTCATAAGTAGAAAAATCTTTTATTTAACTTATTATTAATCTTATTTTAAACTCGGTTTCTTTTGAGATATAAAAGATTCAATTCTATAAACAACGTTGTTATGTATCAAATTAAAATGTATATTTTGGGCTTTTGATTTGTTTTTGATGGCGGATGCAAATGAATCATGCAATTCTTTCAAAATGAAACCTAGTTGGAGATATTTTTGCTGAGGTAAACGTGTTGTTTACTTTTAACTTAGAATTAACGCATTAACGTTTAATATATTCCATTGTTAAAGAAAATGTCGCACAGAATTTACAGTTCCAATGCTACTTCTTTTTTTCATATCATTTGTTATTTGGGAATTAGTTCTGAAAAATTTCGATTCTAAGATAAAAAGAATTGAAATAATGACTTTTTCAAAAGATTGTAAAGTCAAATTCCCTTAAAAGTACATAAACTGTATCAGGTTTAACCCTTTGACGGGTTCACACGCATATATCCGTTCTGTAACCTGCAATCTTCCCTACATGACTCCTAACCAGTTTTGACTGTCACGACCCATAGTTTCCTAGTACTCTTTCAATCAATAGATGAGGTTATTTAGTCATTATGCCTGTTATTGGGAAAAAGCAATACTACACTACTCGGAAGTCTCGTGACCCTCGGAGGATTAAATACTTATAAAAACAATTATTGTTTTGTTAATTAAAACTCTTGAGGATAGCTGCATTATTCACTCTAGAATGAAACTTTTTGAGATACATACAGTGGCTCCCAAAAGTGTTCGTACACTTTAAGAATTTGTAGAAAAAGCGCTGTAGCCTGGAATTGAATTCGAATATAAAGTCTAATATTTTTTCATATCATCACCATGTGATTCTGAATTCTTTAAAACATTCTTTAAAAAAATATTGACTCATTTTCTTTTCATAAAAATGAAAATGCAAGGAGGTAGAGAAAGAACACGCCACAAAAGTGATCGTACACCGAAACATTTTCGGATAAATTCATAAATAAAATTATCGTTTATCGCTTTTTTTTATTTTTGCATTGTGGTGACATTTAAAAAATCGTTTGGCTTTAATATTTGCCTGCTTACTTCGTAATATTATATTTATTATTTAAAAATGACTCGTAGTCGTAAGGAAACAACGAACAGCATTCGAAAATTAATTATTTTTCATCATAGTAGTGGTAAATCAGTTTGGAATATCTCTAAATTAGTAAATTTATCCCATTCTACGGTGCAGTATGTGATAAAACGCTTTAAAGAAGAAAATTGGATCGAAAACAAGGTAAGGAAAGGTCATCTGGCTAAGTTAACTCAATGTGATCAGAGATTTATAGTTAGAAAATTTTTGAAAAATCCACGTTTGAGTGAAGTAAAAATTTCTACAGAATTTACTAAAAAATTTTCTACTTTAATTTCATCTGAAACTGTTCGACGAGTGCTCAGCTGAATTAAATGGGCGTTCCGCTCGAATAAAAATTTTTTAAGTACGAAAAATAGAAAGCTAGGCTTTCCTTCACAAAATCAATGATAAATAAACCCGAAACGTATTGGAATCATGTCTTATTTGCAGATGAAAACAAATTTAACATGTTTGGTTCCGATGGGCGTATGGAGAAGAAAAAATGAGGAACTTAATCCCGAGAACTTAGTTGGAACAGTAAAGCATGGCGGTGGAAGTGTCCTTGTGTGTGGGTGCATGTCAGCATCAGGACTAGGTAATTTGGTATTTATTGATGGCATAATGAATCATACTCATTACTTAAATATTTAAAATACAATTTAAAATTATCAGCCCAAAATTTGGGTATTGGAAACAACTTTGTTTTTTATCAAGATAACGATCCGAAGCACACGGGTCTCAATGTTCGTCTCTGGTGTCTTTATAATTGTCCACAAGTTCTGAAAACACCACCTCAGTCGCCGGATTTAAACCCAATAGAACACATTTGGAGATAACTGGAGGTTAGAGTACGAAGACACGACATTAGAACGAAAAGCGAACTAAAAGCAGTAATGATTGAAGAATGGAGGAACATTGATGCAGAAATTACAAAAAAACTAGTGAACTCTATTTCCAGACGTTTAAAATCTGTTGTGGATGCTATAGGATAGCCTACTAAGCATTAATTTACCGAAATATTACAATATTTACTAATATGTAGAGATTTTTTTAAAGTGTACGAAGACTTTTGTGAGGTAACTTTTTTGTTACTCTTTGATTATTGATTTTCCAAAAAAAAACGTTTTACTATGTTTTTAAAATATTTTATGTAGTTTTGTTAAGAACAAGTTATAGATGTTATTAAAAAATTCCCATTCTGAAATATTAATTTTTATTAATGGATAGAGCAGTATTTAATTGAAATTCGTAAGTGTACGAACACTTTTGGGAGCCACTGTATATGTATAGTTTACAGCTTACTTTTCATCCTGTTACTAACAATTTCAAATAAAATGTACTAAAAAGATCAGTCTTCTTTTATCAAAAATTCTTAACCGCAATGTTTGCCTTCCGTTACTTAGTCCAAACTGCCCTCCAAACTGTTTTCAAAATCCTCGCACGGAGGCCATGACAATTCCAATATCAAATAACGAGTCAGAGAGGTTTTATTTCATTTCGAAAAACGAGGGGAAGAGGATGTTACGCATGGAATGAAATTTCTGAGGGAAAAGAGACGCCACATTCCAGTCAGGAAGCCAAGAAACTGTATTACGCCATTATCATAGTGTAAATAAATGGATACGACTCTTTCGTTTCAAGGATTTGGTTCAAGAAGAGAATACCTCCAATGTTTGGTGATAGAAAAGTAGCATAAAAGTTTACTGTCAACAGAATATGGTGGTCAATCCGAAATTGCTGAAAAGATGAAGAGGTACTTCGTCAAAAGAAATGTTCTGTTTTGAAGAACATAAAAACAAGGCAATCTAATTCAATTGAATTTTTTCCTACATTTTCTGGGGCATATCTTTTTGGGTATATACGGGCATCACAACCCCGATTGATCTTTCCTCCCTTTCATTTTTACATTCGTCTGTCCTTCTGCTTTTATTTCTTCCCTCATTGTGTTGCCTGTCTTGTGTTTGGTACAGCTTGGCCAAATATGGCCCTTGCGCTATAAAACTCGCAAACAACCAACTAACCAATCTGCATTTTCTGGTTTGTCTTCACTTATTTCATTCCATTTTATTGTGAAAATAAAGATGGAGAAAATTTATATTGGATTTTCTTAGTGTCTTCCTTTTCGTAGTGCACAAGTAAAGAATTATTTTTCATTTGGACACATATCCAGAAATTTAAACACCCCAAGCCATGTGGAAAACAAATTAAAGTTTGGGAAGAGGCACTATGCTAATATTACCTTCACTCGAATTTATCTGACCAATATACTTAATTTCAGAAAAATCAGCTTCCTAGGAGGAAATAATGAGTCAGTGACGATTCAATCAGAGCTCAACCAACACCTAAAAAGTTTATTTCTTTCTAGGAGGTGTTGGGTCGGCGGCAGCCAAGTTGGGAGAGTAACGGATTAGCAACCGAAGGTTACGAGCTCGAAACTTGGTCCACCCAAAGACCGTCGTGTACCGGTGGCTGGTGCACGTTTAATTTATCGTGGCTTCAAATGTCCTCACGTTAGTGTGGTGTGGAAGTTTGTAGAGTGGTGTGCCAGCTCACACAGGTGTTCACCTCGTCATCTGACCGGGTTCGAAATTACTTGGTGTTGTCCTAGGATCTTTCCCTTGGGGATTGATCCAGGACTGTCACCAATAGCCCGTTGTGTTGCTCCAGTGCGACATTAATTAACAACCTACCTACCTACTCTATGTGGTGTTGACTGAAACCAACACGATTTGTTTCACGTTTCATATTAACAGAGGAAGAACCTGTGGTTTCTATATTTTCAAACTTTAAAAACGAAAATCTTTGAGTATTTACTATGCGAACAGTAGTTAAGTTATAGAGCTTAAAATTATTGCCCATGATATCTTCCTGACTGTCCACGAATTCTGGTTAGTCTTTATTTGTTGCTATTTCATAAATAATACAGAAGATGCAATAATTTTGCGCCTGATCGCATTAAGTTCTTTTTATTTTTTATGAAATATATGTATTCGTGGTAATTCAGTTTTCAATGGTTTTTACTTTTTTTTATTTCTAATGTTATTTTAATTTCCGTTATCAATGTTTTACTGGTCTAATAATGCAACCATTTCTGGAAAAGAAAAGGTACCCAGCATGCTGCATTTGTGTAAACTTAGCAGTGCTATCTATCATCAACTATACTTAACCAAATTTCTTAGCTTACATTAAGTTAGGTATCTTCTATAGATGTGTACGGGTATCATAACCCCGAGATACCCAAGTGATCTCTTCTCCCTTTCATTTTTACCCTCTCATAACCTTCTAGTCTTTGCTTTTTCTTCGTAATTGTGTTGTTTGTTTTGTGATTGACGCAGCTTGGCTAAATATGGCCCTTTGCTCCACAAAACCATTAACCAACAATATTGGGTTAGGTTCTAAGGCTTTTTCTTAGTCTTTTCACTTGTGATAAGCTTTAATAACTTATTTAATTCTCTGATGTTAATAATAAAACATATTTTCAAACATTTAGACTTCACATGCTAAAAACTCATTCAACGTGTTAATCAATCAAATCTCGCTTATTCGAACCATCTTTCACTGTTCTGTTAAACATTACTAAGTTAATGCAGTTGTTATTTTGTTCGTAGCCTTTTTTCTTAGTTTTTCTCTTAAATCAGCACATAAAGATCACCCAGCAAATCGGAGCAAAAAATATTGCGATTTATCAGCACTAATATTGTTAAAGAAACTCGGTGCAAGGAGTTTCAAAACAAATTCAATTCAAATTGAAAAACTTTCTGAGGTACTTTAAATACATTTCATGGTATGAAATCATAAAACTGCATATTACTATTTGAGTGATGAATGTATGTCCCGTTGGTATTCAAAGCTTTCTTATTACTGTTGTGCAAAATGATCTTCACGCATTATCACACCTAAACCAAATGGACTGATAAACACAACATAATTCGACTTTTTCATTATAGTTTATCATGTGTTCCTTTACAATAGTTGAGATGTACAGTCTGTCTACCAGGATAGCTGCTCCAGACACAATGTCTAGGTTCTGGTGGTCACTACAGAAACGAGTCTTGCATTTTGAGTGGGAGTATGCAGATTTTATAATGGATCTTTTGTCGCAGTTGAAGGAAAAACCCGAATCATAATGCATGCCTAAATCAATAAAATTGCATTTTCTTAATAATGGATCCTTATTAATGCAATATACATTCTTGATATAATTTCTTGTGAGAGTGCAGGTCAAAGCGAAACAATGTCTATACGGAGCTTCAAAGCAATGGAACCTAAATGACTTCGCAATTTGACCGAAAGGCGAAGTCGCATAAGAATTTGAATAATTTACGTCTTCCTCTTGTTAAACGGGCCGTCGTGGCTCAGTAGGTATGCCCACTTCAACATCTTTGAGTTTAGTGGCGCAGGTTTGATTCCTGTCAGGTGCATTTCTCCATGGGTGTATTTCTCTCTTCTGTGTCAGTAAAACTTTCGTTGTATGTGTATGTCAGTTACTTGATACTGATGTGTCTCCCGCAGCATGACCAAATATGATCCTTACACCATAAAGCCCCAAAAACAACCAACCCATCCTTTTGTTAACTCTGCTTCTTCGTTGCAGGACGATGCTCGAGCAGAACCGCTTGAACACTTCGGGCTCCCTCTCCCCCGTTTTCGATATCTACAACCTCCTGCCGCACACTGGTAAAGCCATCCACCACGTGACAGACGTCGCGGACGCTCATCCCCGGCGCTGGAAGCGAATCGGCAACATCACGAACGGCAGAGTGTCGCTGAATGCAGTGCTCTGGTTGGGCAAAAAGCACGTTGGACCCTCCAAACAGGGCCAGGAAAGGTACCGAGTAGTCACCGCCTTCGCCCCTCCTTTTGTAATGCCTGCTACAAGAGTGGAAAACGAATCTTGCCTTCTTGGACTGCCATGTTTACAGGTAATGACATTAACCCTCCAAGTGGCTTCAACGAGGTATCTCGTCCATCAATATCTGACCAATTTTGGTAATGACGAGATATCTCATCATCAAGACATTGCCGATTATTTGATGATAACAAGATCAAGATCTGGTCAGTTTTCTTCTAATGACGAGAGACAACGTGATCTTGATGGACGAGATATTTCTTTCATCAAGATCTAGCCAATTTTGTTTTCGACGAGATATTTCGTCAAGACATTGCCGATTTTTTGAGGATGACTACATCAAGATCTGGTCAGTTTTCCTCTAATGAAGAGAAGCGACATGATCTGGATGGGCGAGATACTTCGTCCATGAAGATCTGATCAGTTTTGCTAATGACGAAATGCCTCGTCGAGATAACCACCAGGAGGATTAAAGGCTCATTTATACTTGTACGTCAATCTGAATCCACTCTGTATCCCGATCCGTCTAACCAGTGAGAAGAATCAGAAAGAAATTGTTATATAACTGTAAATGAAAAATCCTACACGATGTCTGTATAAGCATTAATTATCATCTTTGTTAGAGTTAAACAACACTTTACAAAAAATTAATATTGTTACCACGTCTTGTTACCCAGACCGCCGCTCTTTAACTTCAAAAATAATCCATCAGCTATATTTCAGCTGTTGTTACGCTGAGCTTTAATGCTTGACAGGTACATAAATCAAGTGAAATATTTCTTGTCCCACTAATATTCCACATATATTTCTCGTAAAGCTTTGGAGAGGGGAAGGCTACAGGAGCTTTATTCTCTATGAATCAGAAGTGTCTTTTGTGGAGAATGCCTTGATTGTTAAAATATTTATATGGTCTCCAAATTATTTAATACTGTTTCTGTTTAAAAGCTTATTGACTGTACTGGGTGGTAAAGTAACTAACATATACCAGCTCCTAGTGGCAGCAGTTTTCCACGAATCGGAATGAAATTTAAGATATAGAGTTCAAGGTATGCACTCGAGAATTATGCAAATAACTAAAATCATGCTCACGTGGTTATGGCTACAGTTAACAGATTTCGAATAGCAATATCTCCTTTTTTATCGCAAGATCATCGGCGCAGTGAACAACTGGAAATGGTGTTGAAATGTTACCTTTAGTTTTAAAAACGACTGAGCAAGAACATTGTCAAAGAAGATGAGTGTGAACCATAAAAGAGGGATGAAAGGCAATAAGTGATAATACATAAAATTTGCATAAATCACAAATACCTATCACATAACGCAAATTGCCAACACCGTTTTTGGTACTTCATTGCAACCAGTTCCTATTAATACCACTTAACCTGGAATTTCATTCCAATTCGTTGAAAATCGCGATCGCTAGGGGCTGGTATATAGGGGAAGTTACCTAATGACCACCCTATATTTCTTCAAAGCCCCATTGATGAGAGTTTTCTAAGTTGAATCTGGTATAATGGTTAGTAAGTACTGTTTAGAATGCTTTGATGCATTTAGTTTTTGACTAGTTTTCATCTAACATATTTGTCTATGAACGTAAGACACCGTCTAAAAATTAAGGATAATGCAATTCGAGATGATGAACACGGATACTGAATTATGGTGTTGTCATCGATACTGACCAAGTGTCAGTATCGATGTCAACACCACAACCACTTCAAACCTAGCGATCTGTAGAAATGGCATGAAGATGCGCGCACATGCTCCGTCTATTTCAATGGAAGAAAATGTTCATAAATACACGTATCCGTGTCAATTAAGTACGTATGAAATCGTGATCTCTAATCTCCATCCTCTCTTTCAATATGCCTTTCCTTTGGGCAGGTGAAAACGAATTCGAAGCCGGAACTCATTCGCCTGTTTGCCGACTACCACTACCGTCGTCTTCTGGAAGGGATCGACTACAACATCAGCTGCTGCGCGGGCATCTCCATAGACTTGGCGAAGGCCTTAGCCAATGACCTCAACTTTGCCTTTGATCTCTACCTCGTAGCTGACGGGTTTTTCGGCACCAGTAGAGGAAACAGGTGGAATGGTAAGACAGCTCCTGCATCAAAATTTGCCTTCAGAATTAATTTACCCTCCCAAACTTATTTTACTGAGGTGGCCTTAACTTCTTGGTTCCGGAGGTCGACATATGCGTTTTATACAACTTGTGATCAAATAGAATTCGTACTCTTTCATTTCAAAATATCTTTTACGTATAATTGAAACTATATTGGAAATTTCTGTTCAAAGTACCTTATTTGTAGCGATTCTCTTTCCTCTTTACATTTACTGAAGAATGTTGCAAGTACAGAAAAATTGGTTGTTGAAACGCTTTTAACAATTAGTTCTCTTAAAAATAGAGGAACTGAGATTTTTTTGCCTATGTGCGTGGACACTGTGAAATTTACGGGAATGAAAGAGCTGATTTTTTAGCCAAAGACGCTTTGAATTTAGCAATTGATGTAAATTGTAACATTCCTAAGTGTTACTTGAAAGGCTCATATTATGAAAAGCTTGTTGCTAAGTGGAACGAAGAGTATGTCTCGTCTGAGAAAGTTGGCCACACCAAAAAATTTTTTCCTACTATTAAGCATAGATTGAACTCAGAATTATTTTTCTTCACAAACTTCCAAATTACATAATTTTTATCTGGCCATGGAAATTTTGCTAAATATCTATATAGGTTTCATCTTCGGACTAATGATTTGTGCGAGTGTTTTAAAAAGCAGCCACAAGATGTAGAGCATTTGCTTTTTAGTTGTCCTGCATTTAAAACTTCAAGAATGTGCCTAAAAAATGATTTGAGAAAATTAGGTGAAACATGGCCAGTGAAACTCAATGTTTTTGTAAAATCTAATCTGCTTTTCTACTCATTTGTCAAGTTCATAAAATCTTGTAATTTCAGTTAAATTGTTTTCCACTGTTTCTTTGTTAAATCAACTTACTTCTATAAGCCCCGTGTTGTACTTCTGTGGTGCACGGGGAGTTTGCTTTAGTTCAATAAAAAAATAGCTAGATGCATGTTTTTCTTGTTTTGGATTGTTTTGGGTTCAGCTAAAAGTTTTCTGTAAGGAATATTTATTTCTTAGGGGATCCCAAAAATATTTAAAACAAATATGTTAATTTTCTAAACATTATCAATTTTTAATACTATGTGGTTTCGAAGAGATAGCTCCTCCATCAAGATCTGACCAATTTTGCTAATGACGAGATATAGCGTTAAGATATTGCTAGGATTTTTATGATGCCGAGATCGAGATCTGGTCAGTTTTCTTTTAATAAGAAGAGACGACGAGAATTTGATGGACGAAATATCTCGTCCATAAAGATCTGTTCAATTTGGCTTATTACGAAATACTTCGTTGAGATAACCACCAGGAGGGTGAATATTTGACAGACAAATAAAGACAACCACTAGAAATGTCCGAATGTATCCCTTTTGAGGGACTTATCAATTTGACGGGCACTCCTGGTTACTTTAATTAAAAATAAAAAATAATGAATAAATTAATAATAAAATAGATAACGCAGATATATGCTATAATCTAGAAATTTCTTGAATTTCTTGTAACTAATAGGTTTTTGGAGTACACAAAACTATTTAACACGTTCCCTTTTAAGTCATGTATGAGTAAATACCTTTTTCAAGTCCCGTACACCAAAAATGGCACACACTATAGAGTTTTATTTCTAAAAAGAATCTATTTTCTGTTAACTGAAAATTTATTGACAAGTAGAGTAAATATTAGATAAAAAGTACAGTATAACAAACGATAATAAATGTATTTCATATTGTAAATATACAAAACCATCTATTATTTTCCTGAAAATGAACTGCAAGTTGCAGATGGTGCAAACTCGATGTGTCAGTAAAACTTTCTTTGTGTGTATGTCTTGACGTTGTCCGTCCTGTGTTTGGCACAGCACGGCATATGGCCAAATATGGTCATTGCGCCATAACACCCAACCAGTCAACCTGAAAATGAGTTTTGCTGTGCATTGAAAGCGGCTATTCGCGGCATGAAACGTATTAACTAAAAAAGCCCTCGCACAAAATATGAGAAACCTGTTATCTAATAAAGATCTGACTCATTAGATAAGAGAAGCTAGTGAAGTTACAGTAACTTAGTAATACAAACTAGAAGGTTGCAATGTGTAATGAATGTTATTAAATTTGGAACTTAAGTAAGTGCAGCTGGGGATTCTATCCCTATCATTCAAGATTATATTGAAAAACAGAATGACTAAAAAAGAATTCCGATGCCTTTTCAGTAGTTGTATATGTTAAATAGTCAATATATTCGAATGCGTAAAATCACCTTTGGAACTTTTCCCAAACTTAGTTATGGCATAAATATATTCTATGAATTAAAGCAAGGTATTAAAAAATATAACTACGCCTGTCATTACATCTCTTTTATTTCAAACTCGTACATCATCAAGATTACACAAGTTAACCCACTACTCTACATAGGGTGGAATATTATAACTGTATAAGTATTAGTATAGAATGTAATTAAAATAAATGAGAGAGACGATACAATTGACGGGCAAATCAAACTTGTGAGCTCTGATGGAATACCAGTATAAGAGGTGTAATTCAACAAGGATTTGATTAGCTTTGAGTTTGCTTCTACAAACACTTTTACAAAAGGTAGAAGATTTTTGCTCAAGAAAAGTTTGAAATTTTAAAATAAATAATATTTATTCAAGTACGTCGGAATTAGGGTTGGGTATTTCAATTAATGTCACACTGGAGCAACACAATGGGCTATTGGTGACGGTCCGGGATCAATCCCAAAGGGAAAGATCCGAGGACAACACCACGTAATTTTGAACCACGGTCAGATGACGAGGCAACACCTGAGCTGGCACCCCACTCTCCAAACTTCCACACCACGCCAACGTGAGGACATTTGAGGCCACGACAGATTTAACGTGCACCAGCCCCCTTTGTACACGACGGTGTTTGGCTGGATTCGAACTCGCAACCCTTCGGTTGCTAGTTCGTTACTCTTCCAACCGGGCCACCGCGGCCCACGTCGGAATTAAAAATGGCTAGAATGAATTTATTTAAGTAGGTATTTGAATTTACGTCGCACTGGGAGCAACACTACGGGCTGTTGGCGACTAAATTTATTTAAAGGACGTTATTTTTAACATTTTTTCATTCATGCATAGATTGATAATAGCTACTCAAGTAGTCATTTGAAGTACTAAAACTTTTCCCATCAACTTTCAGAGTCTGGTTCCTCTAAAGATATTTTTAAGCTGGAGTGAAAATTTAGGCTCAGTAACAAAATGTGATAAATAGTCTCAATTTCACTACTGGAAAAAATATTTAAATGCTTTACTCAGGGTAACAATTACAAGGAGAATGCGAGACTCATTTAAGCTTCATTACATAGTTTTCAATTTTAACCCATCGCAGAAACAAAGTAATGTTCTTTTTTGTAAAAGAGACTAATACAACATTCTTAAGAGATTCTTCCCTCCATTCAGATAAAATAAACGAAAAGACTCTTCATCAAAGAGGTATTTAGCAGCAATTAAAGGTAAGAAAAAATACTTTCCTCCCCGATGTTTCCTTTTCAGTTCTTTAATCTTCCAGAGAAAACTACTTCGGACAAGAAAAAATTAAAGCTTATTTGAAATAAGAGCCATTTAAGAAAAAGAAATTTCGAACTTATTTTTAGTTCCTGTTTTAACGTTCTGCTTTCTGCATACTTAATAAATTATTTAATTCACTTGGATTAAAGCTTAGTTTACACTTAGCAATCTGCGTTTGAATGAGATTCAATGTGTGTTTAATTTTATAATTTATTAATAAAATACCAAAAGCGCTAAAATAAATTTATATTAACTAGCAGATCCGTGCATAGCATCTGGGCTAAACTTACTTAAGTGCTTATGTCCATTGATGGCAAAGTGTCATTGCTCACATTTCATATCTTATTTTAATACATTTATAATGAATACAGCATCCATAGTCATAAATGGATTTCATACCTCTAAATACCATAAAATTATTCAAAAATACATAACATCATTTCGTTTATTATTATTGTTATTGGTATTTATTATTAGTGTTAATTCGTATATCTAATAAAATACATTACAAAAAGTAAACCTCAGT
Organism: Meta bourneti; assembly: GCA_933210815.1. Lineage (NCBI taxonomy): Eukaryota > Metazoa > Arthropoda > Arachnida > Araneae > Tetragnathidae > Meta > Meta bourneti. The sequence goes on from OW119926.1 coordinate 63,416,210, forward strand.
CATGTTACCACAATTCGATTATGAAATTGGATTATGAAAGTCTACATCAATTTCATCTCATTCCCATGTTCATTGGCAACCTCAGTTATGCAACCACAATTAGATTATGAACGTCTACTTCAATTTCATCCCATTCCCTTGTTCATTGGCGATACGGCATTTTTTCAAGCTAAACCTATTTTGCTTGTGTTTTATTTCCTTGCTGATTTCTATTTTCAAGGTTTATCATTGCTTTGTGTAATCAGATTGCTGAAGAATTTCACAGAGCGTTTCCATGTCGTTTTAGCAATATTATTCAGCTCCACAGCTTAAACTAAACAGCAAAATTCGAGAATGAATCCTGTTGTTGCAATTCGACATATATGTGCGTGTATGTTTCAAGCCCGTCAAGGGGTGGCCGGCATGCATTTATTAGAAATAAAACATGAAAGAAATACAATATCAATACAAAGTGCGTGCATGCAACAGAAACAAAGATAATACAAAAACAAGGAACTCGCTTTAAAAAGATATATGTTTTTGCCTTATCTGACACACACTAGTGGAAGATGATAGTACTTACACTCCTTCACATGTTGCCTGAAAGGAATCAATTTAAAAACCAATTGATGCCAGCACTATTCAAAAATAACACTTCTAAACTCGAGTTTCCCTTTATTTACTTTGGTCCTGATGATGGTGGACGCTTAGCTCCACCGAAATAGCAATTGACTTTATCATCTCCATTAGTCATTTTTGTATTTTTGATATTTGACTACAGTTATGTGCTCTGGTTTCTTGTTTTGTTGACAAAACTGCTGAGGAGTGCTTTTTCATCCACTAATTAGGTAGTCCTTTTAGCCCGACGAGGTTTCTCTTCATTAAGAGGAATCTGACCAGATTCTGATGGACGAGATATCACTTCATTAGTAAAAAACTGATCAGATCTTGATCAATATTGTACTTGTCAAAAAATCGGCAGTATCTTGATGACGGGATATCTCGTCATTAGCAGAATTGGTGAGATCTCGATGGACGAGATATCTCGTCGAAACCACTCGAGGGCTAAACATTCGGAAATCAGTCCACCCCTGGTTCATCAATTCACACGGTGTCTTTTGCTTTTCAGGCATGACGTTAGACGTGAAGTCCGGTGTAGCGCACATGGCTTTCTCAGCGTTCAGCATGTCAAGCGAGCGTTCCGAAGTTATCGATTACTCCGTCCCCTTCTACCACTCGGGGGTGTCCTGCCTCACCTTCACCCAGGAAAGGGACGTGCCGCTTTCTGCCTTTCTCATCCCCTTCAGGTAAAGGTTCGATTGAATCTTCATTCATTTGCAGACGATGAATGGAAAGACATGACATTTAAACGCCGTCTTTTCGTAGACACTGATGAATAAAACCAAAAGGATGGCGGTTAAAAGAACTGCTCTTTGTATGTAGGCATGGCTGTTTTCCTACAAACTTTGTGTCAGCAACCATTATGCAAATCAGCGAATTATGGTGGGAATCCCTTTTTAAGAGTATGAAATTTGTATTAAATAAAATCAAAGTAGAATCGGTAAGTCAGCAACTGAGTGGTGGTTGTCAGAGGCGAAGATAGACTTTGGGGAACTTAGGTCAAACAGGATCATCCTGTCCAAAGTAAATTTTACATATTTAAAGTAGGTAAGTAAGTAATTAACGTCGCACTGGAACAATACAACGGGCTATTGGCAAAGGTCCGGGATCAATCCCCAAAGGCATTGTCCTTGAAAGATCCAAGGATAACGCCTCGTAATTTTGAATCACGGTCAGATGACGAGGTCAACGCCTGAGCTGGCACACCACTCTTCACATTTCCACACCACGCCAACGTGAGGACATCTGAGGGCACGACAGATTTAATGTGTACCAGCCCCCATGAATACGACGGTCTTTGGCTGGACTGAGTTTCGAGCTCTCAACCTTCCGTTTGCTAATCTGTTGCTCTTCTAACTGAGCTACCATGGCCCTTACATATTTAAAATGACGATAATTAGGACAAAATATTCTAATTCGTTCCGTTTAATTTTGTTAATATACAGTGACGTCCGTCTAAAGAGCAACGCCTTCAAGGACTAGAGATATATCATGGTTCTGTATTATACAAATAAAATAAGACACAAGGGTGAAATGATTATAATTACAACTACCTTTGACTAGCAGAACACGAAAAAATCAGTAATTGTGTAGCCACCATTGGTGGCAATAACTACTGACAAGTCTGATTGAAAGACAGGTATTCATGTGTGATTGGGGTATGTTACTCTATGCTTCTTCCACGCGTTGCCTAAGTTCATCTGATGGTCTGTGGTGCGACAGTCGTTAGGCGATCATCGACCAGACGTGTTGGGTGGTTGACAGATCTGGTGAAACTACGGGCCATGGAAGAAGTGAAACCTGGGGTACAATGAGGAATTATTGTATATTGCGTGTCACATGCGATCGTGCATTGTCTTGTAGAGAACTGGTCACAGTCCTGAAGATAAGGGAAAACAACTGATTTCACAAAACTTCAGAGATGTAGTGGTGGTTGTTGAGTGTACCGGAAATGCGTAGTAGGCGTGTGTATAATCCATTGGCGCATCGTACCATAACACCAGGTGACCATACGTTAACACCAGGTGACCATACCATAACACCAGGATGCGATTATCGTGGTAGTGTAGACAGAATCGAGATCAGTCTGAAAAGACGATGTCATGCCATTCGTTTGTCCATGTGTGGTAAGTTGTTGTGCAACACACCCTAATTTTAAGTAATTGTTTTTTTATGTTGCCATACAATCCGTAATAGCCACGCGCACAAGATGCCTGCTCTCTTGCTCAGTGGTGTGTGACGAGGCTTCTGCAATCGCTCACGTCGGTCAGTTCGTCCCTCCTGCACCCACCAATTCCATATTCTCATCACTGTGGCTTGATTTCGTTCAACACGAGCACCGATTTCTCGGAAGGATAATCCGTAGCTTCTCGATAAGTCACAATTCTTCCTTCGTCAAACTCAGAAGCGTGTATGACTGCCGTATTTTTCGATGTAGCATAACTAAGCTTCCTATATACAGTAACAGGGAGAAAACACATTTTTAATACTTAAAACCGGCTCTCTGTTTTCCCTTTCATACTGCTTACTGGCGTTAATTAAAATTAGCTATAAGCAACGCTAAAACTGTGATTAGTTAAATTAGTTCTTAAAGTTATCGGAAGTAATTTTTCTTTTTCGGTAGTTTTTTAGGCTTACACACTGAAAAAGTTCGTATTTAAATAAACAATCAGACGGCAAGTGAAGCTTTTACTTCCACTACCAAAATGCTCTCGTGTGATACATACGAGGTAACCTTAAAATTAAGGTTATAACAGTTTTGGCGACGTTTGGCGTCTAATCTAACAGGCTCTGACCAATCAACTATCATATATAAATTCGGAATTCATTCTTCGGAATTTTGTTTTGACGAGGTATTTAAATCGTATTCGAAAAACAAGCCAAGCTATGTCATGTTCAGATTACGTACAGGAAACACGTTTCGCCTCAGAAACACAACTATCACCTCATTTAGCTTGGTAGAAAATGCCTCTCGTAGTTAAGAACATTTAAAATAAAGTAATTCAAGTGACGAACAAAAACATTTCCTAACGCAAGAAACCGAAAATCTTGAAATGTTGTTATTCATTTAGCATAAATAATAAAGTAACTAAAGTAAACAGGAAACAGAATATCAAATGTGAATCACAATAAACTCTAATAAAAGTATCCTATGAAATGACTATATTCTACAAATAAATTCAGTTCATTGATACAAAGCAGCACCTTCATTTGAAAAGCAATCGATGACAGGATTTTATCCAGAAACGTTTTTCGTAATCGGCTTTGTGGTTAATAATTCATAAGCCATTTAAACCATATGGAGTTCATGGATTTTACATCCATATAAACGAATATGTAACAGCCATTTTACATCATTAGTTAGTGGTTTACTATTTTCTCTTGATGATACTATTTTATAACTTCCATTTATGTCAATATTTTCTATAAATTTTCCAATATGCGTAGTTTCCAAACAGAATTTGTAAAACATTTTCTCCATTGACTGTTACTGAAATAATTAATTTTAAAGATTAATTGACTATAGTTAAATAAAAGTCAAAGATATGAATAGAAACTTCAGTCAATAAAACTTTAAAGTATCAACAAGTTTGATTAACTATATAGTAGCAAGGGTAATAACATCTGTACAGTAATAAATGGTTGAACTTCATTGTAATAACACTTTTGCTTTGAATTTATTTTTAAATATGCTTACATTTGCAAATGTGTTGTAAGCTAAAACTTTTTCATTACTCTTGTAGTTTAGACCATACAAATCTTACGTTCACTACTATACCACAGTAGCATATTACTTCCTAGTACTTATTTCAGTACCTATATTTTAAGTTTCAGTAAGATTATTCAACAATAATTATAGTTAATTTATATTAAATAGCATCTCAAAGTCTTGTTACCATCGTGGTATCAATCATCCTCATTTTTATCACTTTGTGTTGGATTCAACCTGAACACTCTACAAATGAATCACCTTAAAGGAAGTGGGCAAATAAATTATTTGTGTCGATCGCGTTGGACTCGGCTATGATTAAAAAGAGGGATGGGGTGGAGGACCGCTTTATCTAAAGGTGCTTATTATTATTTAAAAGAAATGGAGTTTGACTTTAATTTCCCTATTCTTTGTTAATTTCAATGCGTATTGTTTTTATAAGTGCGCATGATTTGGTTACAGAAAATAATACAATTTAGCTGTTCATATGGATTTTTTTATTCCCTAATATAGCGCGCAACTGTGGATTGCTATTTTCGCATGTCTCAACCTAACAGCCATTTTTGCTGCCATTTACGAATGGCTGTCTCCATTTGGCCTCAACCCTTGGGGACGCATGCGCACTAGAAACTTTTCCATAGCATCAGCATTGTGGGTCATGTGGTCGTTGCTCTTCTCTCACTTGGTCGCTTTTAAGGTAAGAAGTTTTGAATTGTCTCTCTTCTCGAATGTGAGTACTAAAATATGGTCAGTTTCTTTTAACAGGACACAGTACCTTTTGAACAATGATTTTTCATTTAACGTTTTCGTAAAATATACAGGTAAAATATACGTCTGAATACTTCAATAATCGAAAACAGTCGGAAAAATCGTCAATCCTCCAAATAGTTTCGACGAGATATCTCGCCCATCAAGATCTGAACAATTTTACGAATGGTTAGATATCTCGTCATCAAGATATGGCCGATTCTTTTATGATGATGAGATCAAGATCTGATCAGTTTTCTTCGAATGACGAGATATCTCGTTCATCACGATTTGGTCAATTTTTGCTAATGACGAGATACCTCGTCGAGACAACAACCAGGAGGGTTAAATGCAACGAAAATTGGACCATCCCTGAAATTATTTTCTGAATACGCGGGTCGTGTTAGCACAAATGGAAGAATTGAGGATTCGCAACCGGAGGGTTGTGAGTTCGAAACTCGATCCAACCAAAAACCGTTGTGTATGGGGGGCTGGTACACATTAAATCTGTCTTGACCTCAAATGTCCTCACGTTGGCGTGGTATGGAAATTTGAAGGTGGAGTGCCAGCTTACGTGTTGACCTCGTCATCTGACTGTGGTTCAAAATTACGAGTTGTCCTCGGATTTTTCCCTTCGGGGTTGATCCGTTTCCAAAAGCCCTCAGTGTTTTTGCAGTGCAAAGTAAATTTAATTGTCTATGTGAATATGCTCTCCTTTTTAAAAAAATCAAATGTTCTTTAGGTAAGTAGGTATTTGAATTAACGTCGCACTGGTGCAACACAATAGGCTATTGGCGACGGTCCGGAATCAAACAAGAAGGGAAAGGTCCAAATGTTCTTTAGGAGAGAGGCGATTTTTTGTTGAGGTTTGCGCGTAGCAGCTAATGCATCAGTGGTGTGCTGCTTGCAGTCAGAAAAGATAGATGCGGCCCAAGAGACATGCTTCCAACTTTGAATACAAATGTCCTCCGTCTATCAATGTGGTACTCTAAACCTTTTTAGTGAGTTGAAGGGCTTGGGTCATGTATGTAATTTACATTTCCAGCAATAGATTTATCGATATTGACTTATTACTTATTAATATTAGGAAATCATGTGTCGATTAATACTTATTCGTTCTTTGCAAGGTTTGGAGATTGTAATAACATATACCTACGAATCTGCATATTATGTTCATTAGATTAGAACATTAAAAAATCACTCATTCAGTGCTGGGGTATATTCAATAGGAGGGCCCAAAGTTCTCGAATTCTTCCCTAAATGGTGGTTCATTGGATTTGCCCATTGTGCTAGCAACCATGGAAGAAATATAAAAGAAGTGTGAGCAATGGTAGCCATTTTATGTGCCCAGGATCATGTGACCAAAACTAGTAGCAGCGTGACCTTTATACTGAGTTCGTCTGCTGGGTTTGACCTAACATTCATCATCTGATTGGTCCACAGGATGGGAGAAGACTCCCATCCATTGATTCATCATCTCATTGTGATCATCTGTTAGTAGTAAAAAAATTCTTAGTGGTAATAGGCAATTTCACCACTTCTGTCTACAATCTCTAGAAATGCTGATTCACACACCTACCCTGTGATAAGATGCTACATCGCCAAACGATGAGATAAGATACCAAATCGGCCAACCACGTCAATTTTTCTTACAGCAGTCACGTGACTACTAGTCGACGCGTTGATCGCACTTTTTGAAGCTCCTCTCAATATGAATGCTCAGTTTACTTATATTTCACGCCTATGCTAGCAACCCACGAATTTTATGCTGCTTAGGTTCGATTCTTATCAGATTCGTTTCCTCCCTGGGTGTATTTATCACTCTTCTGACTTGTGTTGTGTGTATATATCCATTACTTGATGGACATATACACACAACACACACATATACACACATGAAAAACTTTCATTGCGTGTATTTGACCATTACTTGATGTTGTTTGTCTTGTGCTTGGTGCAGCTTGCCCACATATGGCCCTTGTGCCATAAAACCCAACCCACCAACTCAATGCTCATTTATCGTTACGGCATTTAGTGAAAAGAAGACTAGAAGAGAAAAGATTAGACGACTTAAGAGAAAGAAGATTCGACCACTCAAAATAACTTTCGGAATACGCGCTCGACGAAAAGTGCTTTTTTTATTAACCCTCCTGCTAGTTGTCACGACGAGGTATCTCGTCTCATCATCAAAACCAACCAGATATGGATGGACGAGATATCTCGTAATTAGAAGAAAACTGACCAGATCTTGATCTCGTCATCATAAAAAAAATTGACAATATCTTGGTGATGAGTTACCTCGTCGTAAGCAAAATTGGTCAGATATTGATGGACGAGATATCTCGTCGTAACCACTTGGAGGTTTAAAGCAAATTTTTACGAGAAAAGGAGGTGGTTTGCTGAGGTTTGCAAGTGGGTAGCTTATATCTCAGAAAGGCTAAGACCGCCAGCTGGTTGGCCATTGCGCCACGCAAATCAACTCAAACTGATACGAAATCGCTTCGGGATCCATCGATATAAAAACTTTATTCCTGCGCCATAATTTAATATCACGCAGAGCACGGATGTAAAATATTTTTTGAACGAAAAAGATAGAAATGCTGGCTGTGCAATTTACGGCCGAATATGCGTCAAAGACCGGGACTGCACCTTCACAGGGAATGAAATAAATAACCGATGGATTTCCGAAAAGTTAAGGGAGCGACATTTTCCGGCGTGCGATTTATGAGGAGTTGTGAAATACTCAGGGATAAATATGAACTCTGCTTCCGAGTTTTCGAAGAGTTAAATCATTTATTTGCTGACGCGATTGTGCAAAATATATCGCTTCCGTTCTTTGTCTTTCATTCTGAGTACCAGATGAAACTGATGGATGCAGCTTCTGGAGTGGCGTAGACTGCTCTACGAATAAAGCAATATCACAAATGATGTAAAAATGGAAGACACACTGCTTTAATCCTCTTGGTGTTTGTCTCGACGAGATTATCTCGTCATTATCAAAACTGGTAGATCTTAATGGACGAGATATCTCATCGTTAGAAGAAAACTGGCCAGATCTTATGGACGAGATATCTCATCGTTAGAAGAAAACTGGCCAGATCTTAATGGACGAGATATCTCATCGTTAGAAGAAAACTGACTAGATCTTAATGGACGAGATATCTCATCGTTAGAAGAAAACTGGCCAGATCTTAATGGACGAGATATCTCATCGTTAGAAGAAAACTGGCCAGATCTTAATGGACGAGATATCTCATCGTTAGAAGAAAACTGGCCAGATCTTAATGGACGAGATATCTCATCGTTAGAAGAAAACTGGCCAGATCTTAATGGACGAGATATCTCATCGTTAGAAGAAAACTGGCCAGATCTTAATGAACGAGATATCTCATCGTTAGAAGAAAACTGACCAGATCTTAATGGACGAGATATTTCATCGTTAGAAGAAAACTGACCAGATCTTAATGGACGAGATATCTCATCGTTAGAAGAAAACTGGCCAGATCATAATGGACGAGATATCTCATCGTTAGAAGAAAACTGACCAGATCTTGATATCATCATTAAAAAATCAGCAACTTCTTGATAACGAGACATCTAGCCATTAATAAAATTCGTCAGATCTTGGTGGTCGAGATATATCGTCGGAGGGTTAAAACCGTATAACTTTTAATGCGACTGTGTAAAGCAGGTTTCCCAAAGTGGACACTACCTCCCCTGTGAACGTTGATTGAATCTTGAAGACAATGCTTTTTGTCCACAGGGGAAATAGGGAGGCGTAATGAGATGCAAAAGAACGTAATAAGAATTTGTAGCCTAAAAATATTTTAAGCAAACACATGTCCTTTTGATCATAGACACACTCACTACACTGATACATTGTAGCATGAATTATAACATTGTAAAATACATGTTGTGTGTGTGAAACTGTTCGGTCTATAGTGTGATTTTTACCGTTCATGTTTACCGTGAAATTCTATAAATAGGTCAGAAGACTTAAATCACTATTAGACTCCTAATTATGTGTCGAGCAATTATCAACTTGTTGATAATTGCTGATTTTTTGATAATATATCCTTGATTTATTCTAAAATAAATCAAGGATATTATTTAATTTATTTTAGAATAAATCAAGGATATTATTCTAAAATTAATCATAAGATGCACACACAGCTACATATAAGTGTTTTGGTGAATTCAAAAATTGAAATCGCAGTTATACTTGTAATTTGCTATTAGTTAAGGTAGTTTTCAGAAGGGGCTCGACAAAACTGTCATTAAAAAGTGAGTGTTGAGCCAAAAATGTTAGGGAAGCTATGATGTAGGTTATGATGTCAGACACCATTTAATGCCGCCATAAACTATAAGAGGGATTTTCAGTGCAAACATAAACCAGACGGAAAGCAAAGATTTTTCTTCCTCTACCCAAATTGTGGCAGGTTGGGAGAATACGCACCGGTAACCGGGGGTTGCGAGTTCGGAACTTGATCCAATCAAAGACCGTCATCCAAATGGAGACTGGTACACGTTAATTCTGTCGTGGCCTCAAATGTTCAAATGCTACAATACGCTTCCACGTTGGCGTAGTGTAGAAGTTTGGAGAGTGAGGTGCCAGCTCACGTGCAAACCTAGTCATCAGACCGTGGTTCAAAACTACAAGGTATTGTCTTTGATGCTTTCCCTTCGGAATTGATCCTGGATTGTTACCAATAGTCGTTGTGTCGCTCCAGTGCAACGTTAATTTCCCCGCTATCCAAATGCTCTTGCATGGTACATATCGAGGTTACCTTAAAATGCAGTTTATCGTCGTTTTGGCGTTAATCAATTAATTATTATACGTCAATTCGGAATCCATTCTTTGGAATTTCTTTTTGCGATGTGCTGAAATCGTATTAAAAAAACAAGCTAAGTGACGCCACTCCCAGAATAGGTACAATAGGTACAGGAAATGCGTTCCACCATAAAAATGACAACCACATATAGCTTGATAGAAAAAGCCACTCATAATCTAGGGGGAAACATCGTGCTAATTTTTAAATGTATTTAAGCACTCGCTTCCACTTTTTGTCCTTAAGCTTAGCACTTGGCTGCTCTTATCTTACATATCAATTGTAGGTGTATGAGAAGTCAGCTCTAACGAATCGCCGACTGGTGAAGAGCTGTCCCTCATGTTGGTGAGATATTTATTAAATTGTACTAATGTCAAAAATTAGAGGTAAATATTTGAGGGGATCCTCTCAATGTCTTATCAGAATATCCTATTAATATTTCGGACCTTGCGCCATAAAACCCCAATAACCAATCCAATCCTATCAATATTTCGCAAAGGTGTCGCAATTTGCACAGAAATTATTTATTGTGTTTATTTACACATAAATCTCCGAGTTGATGAAATTTTTGCTATTAAAAGGTATTTTTATTTATTGTGACAACCTCTTTGAGTCCTGGAACAACTGCTTTGAAATAATGTAATAATAGGGTAATTTAGTATATGTTAAGCACTCGGAATCCATCGGAGTTATTTCGCCACAATTTGCCCCAAATCACGTTCATGTATAACAGTTAGTAACAGAATTATGTTCCCAAGAAAAATTGATTATATTCATATTCTCTTACTCCTACTTAAATATTATAAAACAGAAAAAGTGTATAGAAATCATATATCTTTGACAATACAAAACATACTGCATTATGTACCCTGTCGAGATAGCGTAATGCTCGGGTCGACTCCAATTTCACCTGTAGAGAAGCCTCACTAGTCACTTTTCCATTGATCAGATTGTGAGTAAGGTTGCGTTAAATAGTTGGATAAATGTCAAGAACATTGATCCGGTCCCTCTCAAAATTGGTGACTAAAATTTTCACCAAAAAAACGGCTACTTGGAAAGGCCCCTATATTGATACATTCCACCTGCGTGCAAGCGAAAATGCATGTTTAAACATATGAAGGGTAGGAGGTAGGTAGTTGAATTTACTTCGCACTGGAATAACACAACGGGATATTAACCCTCTAAGTGTTTAGACGATATATCCCTTTCATCAAGATATGACCAATTTTGCTAATGACGAGATATCTCGTCATGAAGATATTGCCGAGTTTTTGATGATGACGAGGTCAAGAACTGGTCAGTTTTACTAAAGACGAGATATCTCGTCGAGACAACCACCAGGTAGGTTAAAACAAGAATCACCTGCCACGGATTATCGTATTCCACAATTATCACCAATTGACGATGGTAATTATTGCCAATTGGTGATGGTCCATGGTTTTGAGTCTAACCAATAGTTGTAGATTAACAAAGCGATATGACCGTCTTCTTTCCAATTTTCAAAACGTTCTCCCCATTAATTTTTATTTCGTTCGGTAACTTATGTTTTCTTTTGACAAGTTGACTTTCACCACCCCCACTATCTCCTTTTAATTTAACCACCCATTTATTTCTTATAAAACTTATACTTGATTCTCAATCTGACTCTTTAACAGCGCACTAACATACCCTTTTCTGTAGCATTCTAAATAAACAAAAATAATTCGTCTACAAGAAAACAGCAATTTTCTAAAGTTCGATGTTTGCTGTCTTTAGTGAATAACTCTCCTCTGTGATGAATTTTCATGATTTGCTCGTTTTTTCTCCATAGGCTCCCAAATCGTGGCCGAACAAGGTGTTGATCAACTTGTGGGGATGTTTTAGTGTTATTTTTGTGTCTTCCTATACGGCGAACATCGCTGCACATTTTGCGGGACTTTTTTTTCATCTGAGAGTGGATGACTTCCATGACGCAAGTGTGAGTAGAACAACTTGGAAAACTTTTTCTTTCAATTTTATCAACTTATAAGTCTCATAAGAAATAAAAATGGATTTTGCAAAAGATTGCCTTCCTGAATTCATAAACATATTATATAATCTACAACTCGAGTAACAATAAGATTTCGAAACTATCCATTGAAGTTATTTTAGTAATTTTTTAAGATTATCCAAATTCTATTGACCTTCTATGCAATTCCATCAATTTTACCAGTAGCTTTCCATGCAAATTAGTTTTGTTATCTATTTTTTCATAGTAATTTTTCATCAAAATAAATTTACTTGGAAAGTGGAGTGTTAATGAAAAGGGGTAAAAAATTTCTGAATAAACCACCTCTCGTGCTATTTGGGAGACTGATGCATTCGCTGAATATCCCCACTATGAAGAAAATCATCAAATAGCTGAGAGCGGTAAGGGCTGTAGTAATAGTTCGGGAATATGAATTGGAACACAGAGCATCACCTAAGAGTCAAACATGAAAAACTGAACGTCCGCACAGCATGTTTTACCTATATTTCATATCAATAACACAGAGTATCTGTCGTTCTTCTTAAATTATTATTGGCATAAACAAACTACACCAAGTCTAGCCCACGAGAGTATTAAAATGAAAACGGACCATAGTAATGAGAAAAAGGGATGTAGTTTCTATTTTAATCCGGAGCCACCTAAGGGAAGAAGTCTGCCTTTGTCTTCTAGCTTTAGCTGGAAATAATGGAATGGCCTTCAAGCCTAGGGTGACCCTACTAAACGAGGGTTCATGTTGAACTTTGCCCTTTTTACCCAGCAATCCCTTTCCCCGGAACATTGAGGGAACATAGCAGAACTTGGGGAGTACCTATGTCGAAAATGGGGAACTTTGCACCAGTTAAACCCACCCACATTAACAAACTACGCTCAAATTTGTCCCTTTTGGTAGTGTTAAAAGGACTGTAACTATGTTTTTCATCCTCTCCATAAAGTGATGCAATGGGAATCGATCTGCTAATTGAAATTAAATTTGAAAAGGGCAAATTGAATCGTTCAGTTTAGATGTTTCTGGATGAACACCTATGCGCCGGGATATTTGATAAAAACTATTGGCAGCATATGCTCAGGGCAGTTTCCTTGAACCTTCCATAAACAGTTTACATGGAAACAATGCTCCTGTGGTGGTTATACTCTTTAGCGTTGCTTTGTATACTTCATCCTGTAACCTCGTGCAGTTAACACTAGATACCGGTACCGCTGAGGTATTAAGATTCTAGGTCACCTTTAATGACATGTCACACTTGTTCTAGACCCACCTCCTACCTACTCACCGTGAGGTTTAGAGCATTTAATGGTAGGAGGGGGAAGGATGTCACACTTGTTGTCAAAATGGGAGAGAAATGGGAGGGAAAGCCTGTTGTACAATCAATGAAATGTCCACTCTCTATCTACCATGAAAACTACCCCCGCAATACAGCCAGATCTAGTCTGTTCCCCAAAAACGGGCCCTTCCCATTTAACATGGGTGAAATCTATAAAAAATATTTGACCACTATCTGAAAAAAACAAAAGAATATGTGTCACATTGACGCCCTTAGCAAATCGTAAATATATTTGTTATGAATTTTTCTTGTTGCCGAGATCTATACTTGTAAACTACCTCTTTCCGCTTTCCAAATCCGCACAAAACTAATTAAGATTAAGACATCCACCAGTCATTTCTACACAAAATAAACGAACCCTGTTACTATGGTAGCCAGCGCAATTCAGATTTAGTGACGGGAGCAGTTCTCGAGGTAGACACTTGCTGTGACCACATTCGCATTGAACAGAGAAATGCAACCATGAAGAACCAAGACAACGCTATGTAGATTGGACTGAACAAAATGGTTGGCAATTATTTGTCATCCTCACCAAATCACCCTCAGGAATATGGCTTGATGCCTCAGGTCTCGGAAATTTGACTCCAGATCACAAGAATTTTAATTCATCGCGATAATATATCGCACTCACAGTACAAGATAAGTATATGAGGCTACCTCATACTGTGACAGTGCTTCAAAAAGCTTCCTAGACAGGTACAGATCTTTTAAAAGAGAATAACGTCAACAGATTCCAAAATTAATAAATTCAATTTATTCAATCATAATAACAAAACACAGCAAATAAGAACAAACAATTTCTGTCTTAAAGAAAGAGGAAACGCAATCAAAGTAACTCATTATATAACATGCGCATCTGCAGAACAAACTTAACACCTGTTCGATTGACAGGAACGAGTCGGCATTTGTGTAATGCAGCCAAAGAACTAATGCCATCACAGGGATCCTAATGATGCGACGATAGGTGCATTCTCTGGTATGCATCCACTGGATGTGGGAAGCCAGGAGCCGAGCAACCTACTAGGTTTGCACAACTAAGGGCACAAAAATACGTGCCTCGATCAGATTTCCCGTCTCAACGTGTTTTAGCAACAAATGTAAACGCGTTTTAATACTGGTTGTAGTCTAAAGTGTTACTCCGACGTGAAGGCAGTCGACCTTGTGTCAATCAATTTTTGAAAAGGTGTTAGGAGAATGCTGCCATATGGAAAAGCATGAATGGGCAGTCACCGTAGGTGGTTTTCTCACGACAACCCGTTATCAGTTCTGTCGATTTCGGAGTCGAACTATAAACTTAGAACCAGAATCCGCGCTAAAGAAGATAATTGTGGAAGTGATTTTTGTTTCCACAAGTCTCCCGATTTAACTAATAGACTCGTTCAAAACCACGCAACTCGATTGCCAACTCCCAAGAGCCGGACTATAACGTCTCCAGTATTTTGTATCTTTTCCAGTGTGGACTCTAGCACATTCGGAAATCTACCCCCGACCCAGTTTAGGCATACATTGAGACCTAGGTGTATTGGAAACTTTCTGATACCTTGATTATCAACAATAACGCTATTATTCCTCTTTGAAATCCCCCTTTTTTACGTGCTTTCTAATTGTGAATTACTTTTTTAAATTTTTAGCTTTTGAATCAAAGAACGGGAACTGCTAAAGGGAGCGCTGCCGAATCCTATATATACGCTCAAAATCAAAGACTCTGGCAGCATATCCAGAAATACGGTTTCTCTGACCTTGAAGAAGGATTAGACAAACTAAGGTATTGTATTCCGAAGAAATTTAGTACACGATAGTGACATAAGTGCTTTACCAAATATAACCGGCATCTTCAGAACGGTCCTCTTTCATTAACTACAATGAGGTAGATGAACAGAACGAAACTTTAGTCAAACTGTGTGACAGTAAAAATGTAAAACTTCAAAAAATGATTAAAAATTAAAAATTTATGAAAAATCGTCCATGGCCATTTCGGTGGAACAAAACGTCAGGACAGAAGTAAGACAATAAGGGCAACGCGAGTTTATGTTATTGCAGAATACAGTAACCCATATCTCACTTTTTTTACTAATCCTTGCGTGTGAGGGCTATGAAGCACTAGTGTCGTTCACTAGTCCCTTTTCATAGGTTTTCAACTTTTATTAGTCATTTTTTGAAATTTTACATTTTTACTACTATATGCGGGGTGTTGAACGTTTTAAAAATAACAATGAACTTGGATTTTAATAAATCAAACTGAGAAATGCCCAAATTTAAAATATTTACATCGATAAATAAGTACTGTTTCACAACATTCTTTGATGTGTGACTAATTTGTAATTTGCACAAATAGCAAAAATTCCAAAACTTTGAATGAAATAATTGTTTGATTATTAAATTTGGCATATCAAAGGCCATTCAATGAAATTTGTATGAGTATCGGTGGACCATCCGCCCATTTTAGTATCAGCCTTCGTCAGTCAACAAATGGGCAGTCCGCCCTTGTCTACATAGGAGCCGCAGTAGCCCATTTGGAAGAGCAACGGATTAGCAACCGGAGGTTTGCGAGTTCGAAACTATCCAACCAAAGACCGTCGTGTACGTTGGAGCTGGTACACGTTGAATCTGTCGGGGCCTCAAATGTCCTCATATTGTCGTGGTGTAGAAATTTGAAGAGTGGGGTTCCAGATCAGGTGTTGTTCTCGTCATCTGACCTTGGTTCAAAATTAAGAGGCGTTTTCCTTGAATCTTTCCCTTTGGGATTGATCCCAGACCGTCACCGATAGTCGTTGTGTTGCTCCAGTGCGACGTTAATTAACTACCTACTCTTGTCTACATCTGAATCGGCCACATAATGTTCAGTCCACAAGTACCAAATCATCCATTTCAACTCTGCAGTGCTAATGAAACTGTTCGATATGAGTGTGCGTGTCGCCGGCTCATTATTCACGGAGTCCGTCTTAAAATTCCAGACGCGGCAAGTTGGATGTGCTGATTGGAGACACCGTGGTGCTTGATTATTTCAGAGGCAACGATCCGGGCTGCAGTCTTCACTTGCTGGGACACTCCATATTTGACGATGCGTATGCAGTGGGCATGCAGAAAGGTTTCCGACTCAAAGTGAGTTACTTCTTCCTTTTTACAAGTCTAAAATAACTTATTAATATCGTTGGGAAAATCAATTCCTATGCGCCCATGTTAGTCCGCTATTTGTATGCAGGAGGGTTGACGGTCTGTTACATGCTACATATATCCCACCCGGCTTGAACACCACTTTACAAAGCTTTGAAAGGCAGTGCAACTTTTATTACCAAAAGTAATTTAGGATGGAGATAGGTTACACTGCTGTAGTACTTGTCTAGGGTGTGTTGAAAATTTAAAGAAGCTAGATTACAAAGAGACGAGTACTCTAACACAACACTTAATTAAATACTGAAATAAGATACAGAAGAGGTTGTTACGGTTAGATTATGACACAGCTTACACGCTGGTTCATAGTTTTGTGAGTTGTTTTTGACGGTGCTCCACCTGCTATGTCAAAATTGTAACTGATCGACACGCTTCCATCTGCGCGTGGAAGCGGTCGATCAGTTACAATCTAGACTCAACTGATTTTTTGAATGAATAAAGTTACAGTTTACAGTTCTGCTGGCCACACTAGGAGTGACCTCTGGTGGTGGTATGAGGGATGAATCCTACATATATATTACCATACCGTATGTTAATTTTTGTAATGATCGCTAGGCTTACCACAATACTCCCCCTCCAGAACTTAGAAGTGGCTGAAATCGACGGATGCTACCAATAGGTGATAGATTACCAACTGCGTGAGACCATGAGAACTGTATTAAGATCAAGGGTATACTTCCGTATGAGTGATCATGCAAATTATTATTACGACCGTTGAGTAGCCTTTAGCAGCCGAGTGAGAGGCGTTGTATGAAGTAAAAGCTGAGTGGTCAGCGAAGAATGAAGCCTTGATAGAAATAGGAGCGGTGTCTGTAATCACAGGGCTTAAGACGGCTGTTGAAAGTGATTAGCATTGAATTGGCACTGTTCATCGTAGACCCTTCGTCAATGTGCGAGTGCCGTCTAGTATTTATCAGATGCGCTATCAGGCTTGTTTCAGAAAACAGGCATGTTCGTAAACACATCCGCCAGTCATTAATTTATAATTTAAAAAATTATTTTCTAGTTTTATGCGTAGAGATTATAAATATATGCTTCTGTATGTTGCTCAACCATCACAGCTGTAGATTTCAGCAGAAGGCAGTTGAGGCTAGTTTTGCAGCATATAGAAACACATTTACACATAAAACTAGAAATTCCTTTTTATGTTTTAATTATGGCGATATTGCAGGTGGGAAGCGGTGATTTTTCTGATATCTCATAACGGTGAGGACGCTTAATCAACACTTTATTGAGTGATGATACTGTTATTTAGTATTAAGTACTAGATACATATGTAAACATAATGTAACAATCGTCAAGCGTAAATAATCAAACTTAGCGATACTGCCATTTTGATTAGAATGGTAGTATGGAGGGTGTTTCAAAACTCTGCACAAACTTAAACTCTATTCACACAGGAAATACATGTCCGCAAGCGCCACCTGAATTTACCACAATGCTCTATTCAGGTATTCGAAAAATATTTGGGGAGGGTCTATATATTAGTGCCCCTATCTTTCTGACATAACAGCCATAGGACCCATTAATTCAGACTGCAAGCTTCTTTACTTGGATGTACCCATATTAACTGTCTATTTGAATATTTATCTATCATGCTTGGGCACCATAATAAGAATAGGGGGCAAATGGGGCAGACTTCTATTAAGTTGACATCTCTGGGTGTAGAAAAATTGATTCAAAGAAATACTTCACGAGAGTCACTGTTATCTTTCCAGAAGTCCATCTCCACCTTGATCCTGTGCTACAACGAGCATGTCTTCGTGGGGCAGTTTCAAAGGAACTTCGAACTTCAAGGAAAGGCTCGAATAAGCACATTAAAAAATGTTTGGAACCAGATCCTGATTACAATAATATTGGAGGGGGCAATTATTTCATCCAAGTCGATGAATAGGAGCACTAATGCATATTTATTAATCCCCTATCCATCGACATTCTAATGAAATAGACGGAGCACGTGCGCGCAGCTTCATACTATTTCTTCCGGTCACTCGGTTTGAAGATTTGTCACGTGGTTGTGGGAAAAGACATGAATACTAATGTAGGACAAATTATTGATTAGTCAAAGTAGTTACCCAGCGAGCTTAAAAACACTAGTTTGCGCTACGATAGCCAATCGGACCAAGTTGACTCGCAAGCCCATATGACTTACCCTTCTGAGATCCTATGACACCGACTTCAACCACACGCTTTGTCTATTTCATTGAAAGGTCGATCTCTCTGACATAGCAGTCACATGACCTATTGATTCAGGTTGTTACTTTCCTTGCTTGGTACTACCTATATTATCTGTATATCTGAATATTTATCCCTCATGTGTGGGGATTCGGTTCCCCACCATAAATATCGAGGGCAAGAGATTCGGGTCCCAAGAAAGTTGACATCCCTGGGTGGAGGATTCAATGGAATGCGAAATACTTCACGAGAGTCAATGTTATCTTTCCAGAAGCCCATCTCCACCCTGATCCTGCGTTACAACGAGCATGGCTTCATGGAGCAGTTGCAGAAGAAGTGGTTCGGGCGCGTGCCTTGCTTCAACCACTCGGTGCACCGCCTCAACAAACCACAGCCCCTGAGTCTGAGGTCGGTGGCCGGGGTGTTCCTCATGCTGCTGCTCGGAGGGGCCGTGGGGGTGCTCATCCTCTTCATCGAGCACGCGGTCTTCAAACATGCCTTACCTCAACTCAGAAAGAAACCGCCGGAGTGCTTCTGGAAGAGTCCGAATGTCATGTTCTTCAGCCAGGTGAGTCCGTCTTTCACTTGTAGTTGGGGTTAACGGAGCACATGGACCCGTAGGGGCTGTAACGTCTTGGTTCACGGGTAGCTTAGACTAGTTAACATTCAAAAGTATCCGTTTCTAGACTAACTATTTTATTTACAACTTTGGTACAATTAGTCGGTAAAATGAATGAAGAGTTCATTTAAAGATTGTTCGTTGGAAAGTCCAAAGTTTTATCGAGGCGCTTCTTATGGTTGCTGGCGAGCCTCTCACAAATTACTCGGAGGAGTCTAATTCACGGCTACGGCGAGCCTTTTCTCAATAAAAATACTCAGATGAGTATAGAGTCCCAAGGCAGGATATCTCAGTCTTTTCGGATGAGATCAATCTCCACTACTAGGACGAGCAGTTACGCAGGTTTCTCGGAGGAGTCTCCTTCACGGCTACGGGCGAGACTTTCTCAATAAAATACTCAGGCGAGTATAGAATCCCAGGGCGGGATAAATCGGCCTTTTCCAGCTCGGATGAGCTCTCCCGAAAGATGGCAATCTTTCGCCGACAGTGAACGGGTGTTCACTTCTCGTTCGACTTTCGTCTCTCTCCAAAACGGTCTCTCCCTTGCTCTCTCTCTCTCTCTCTCTCTCTCTTCTCTTCTCGTTCCAATCCTCCTCTCAAGATCTCAAAAACTCTATATTTCGGGTGCTTCTCGACTCGTCCTTTTCGTTTCGGGTCGGCCTCTTAGTCGGTGCTGGTTGGCTGTTGAATATTCTCACCATCTTCGGACCTTCCCGAATGGCTCTCGCACGTTGGCCTCTCCCCTTGACTTTTACGACAGACTTCGGCGGACTTGAAAGGGGACCATAAACCCTTGTCGGCAATGGTCATCGTAATTCATCTCCGTACCTTTTTGTCTCGAAATGTCATAGAGAGCGACAGAAAGGCGCCTGCCTTTTGTTTCGAAGCCACCGACGATTTTTTGCCCCTGGAGTCGCTACTGCCGTTAAAAAACTATCTCGGGGTGGTCGTTCTTTTCGGCACGATCGCCGCCAGATTATCAGCCCCCCTATCTCTTTCGGCTGCCGTGGGGGTCGTTTCGGTGTGGTCTTTCCTTTCGGCACTTGATCCGCCGGCAAGATTGTCAGTTTCCCTAGCCGCCGTTACAGGGCCTTAATCTCCAGTCGATGGGTGAGTGGCAGGATAAATGGTGCTGTCAGGTTAGTTGTGAGTCTGATCAATGGGTAGAAGCTTAATGAGTTATTTGGTTCTGTGTTATAGTTTGGATTGTGGACCGGGAGTTCAGGTGCTTTTCCGAGTGGCAGAGCCCTTCTAGTGCCGCCTCTTTGAGGGGTCTATTTAAGTAGTATGAGTGAGGATTTTGTGAGTTCGTCTTTCCTGGTGTTATTCCTGTTTTGTTTTCCGAATGTGGTTAGACCTGAATCGTCTTCGAAGGGTTGGCTACGAACGTGGTAGTTTCGAATAAAACGTTAAAGCATGAGAAGATAGCTCTCGTCTTCTATAAAAGCAAAATTCAAAGATAAACTCGTCTAGACATTTTCTTTTCCAAAAACAATGAAATCGGAATTGACCTTGAAGGAATTATTGCGAACATTTTCGTATCAGGTAGGTAAGTAGTTAATGAACGTCGTTCTGGAGCAACACAACAAGATACTGGCGACGGTTCGGGATCAACTACGAAGGGAAAGATCCGAGGACAACGCTTCGTAATTTTGAACCATGGTCAGATGACGAGAACACCTGAGCTGACACCCCTCTCTCCAAACTTCCACACCACGTCAACGTGAGGACATTTGAGACCACAATAGATTTAACATGGACCAGCCCCATGTACACGACGGTCCTTGACAAGACCTGGTTTCGAACTCGCACCCCTCCGGTTGCTAATCCGTTGCTCTTCCAACTGGGCTACCGTGGCCCCCACTTTAGTACGAGAGAAAAGGAATAAACTCATCAAGGAAATTTTTTGTGCGAATACAATGAAACCTCAATTGACTTTAAATGGATGGCTACGAGCACGACAGTTTTGGAAGGAACATTAAAACTCTAAAGCTTATAGTCCTTTGTCTTCCACAATAGCTAAAACCAGAAAACATAATAAAACAATAAAATCTTAATTGTTCTTAAAGGAATGACTGCTTTTACTGTAGTTTAAGAAAAAACGTTAAAAGATAGTTTTTTATCATCTGTAAAAGCAGGGAAATAAACTTATCAAGGAATTGTTTTACCAAATGCAATGAACCTCAATTTACTTTAAATGGATGGCTGCAAGCTCGGTAGTTTCGTAAGAAGCAATTAAACCACTAAAACTCGCAGTTCTTAGCTAAACCCAGAGATATGTTTATCAAGGAAAGAATTTTGGTTTGCCAAATTTAATAAGGACTGAGTAGTCCTTAATGGAATTATTACTAACGTGGCAGTGAGGAAACGTTAAGAGACGTTTCTTTGTCTTCTTCAAAAGCAAAGACTAGGGATAGAATCTGAATATCACCAAGTTCAAGTTCTTCAAAATGGGGGAGCTAATTTTTCGTGTATTCCTGATTTATTTTTTAATGCAACGAAACCTGAATTGTCATTAAAAGTATGACAACGATCAAGGTAGTTTTGGACGAAATGTTAATACACTAAGACTCGTAGTTCTGTATCCTGCAAAAGCAAAAACCAAGAATATACTCATGCAGGAATTTTTATTTCCCAATTACGACAAAACTTGAATTAAAGGATGACAAAATCAATAGTTCCGCAGAACATGTTAAAAACTAAAAAGGCGGTTATTTTCTTCAAAGTCAAATAAAAAGAAAAGCTCATCAAGGTACTTTTTTCCTCAACATCCTCGACGATTATGCCCAACTCTCTTATTAATATTTAAACAGTACTATACGTAACGAAAATGAAATAAATCACTTTATCTAAACTAAAGGAAGGAATAAATCCAAACCCAACATATCTAGTTTTTGTCCAACGAAAATCTTGATCTAATTAGCCCTCGGTTGGAAAAAAAAGATCAAATAACCGTAGAGCTGAATCAAACTAACGATAATTTTCAAAATAACACAATACCTATAGGCAACGAGAATATCTAAAACAATAGGATCAGTGTTATAGACGAAGGCAGATAGTTGAAAAAATATAAATAAAATCAGTTTATCTTAAAGCAAAAAAACTTTTATGTATGAAAGAAAAGAATAAAAACCCGGAGACATTTTTTTTAATTATACAACTTCAAAATGTTAATATGTTCTTATAGTTAGACAATAACTTTATATTTAGAAAATACATATCACGTTTTATTTAAGATTGTGATGCAAGTTCTTTGCTTTCTAATATTTGTTGAATGCAGAGCAGAACGGATGGCTTTTTCCAATTAAATATAATCGATCCTTTTGTTTTGTAGAAATTATACAGATTCATCAACACAGTGGAGCTTGTTTCACCACATCATTCGGCTAAAGAAATCGTTTCTAATCTCAGAGAAGGTCAAATATTTAGTCTCTTTCAGAAAAGTGTGAAAAGAGTAAGTGCAGTACTTTTTGCTTTCTTAATTTGGTGCAAGTTTTCTAAGAATCCAAAAACATGTCTAATTTTTACATCATTTTTTTAATAGAACCTTGATTATCCAATCTTCTATTAATCAAGTGTACGTGTTATCCGAGTCGAATTTGATATCGAGGTTTTTAAGTTTTTAAAAAAGCTTCGAGCAAGAGTATGCACACTTTATCCGTGGCTAATCTTGGTTTGGCGAACAGAATGCTACCTGATCGTATCTGAGACTGACTCATCGTAAAGTTATCACAATAAATACCTACTGGGACACAAATCCGATATTATTCTTAATCTTTGCTTTATGAACCTTTTAGCAGCAGTAATAGTAACATACACAGTATAGTAAAATTTTTCTGTATTTCGTTTAGGCTGTTTTGTGTTACTACGTCTATATTATCCGAGTTTCTGGTTATCCATGGTGGCCTCAGTCCACATTGCCTCAAATAATCAATGTTTCACTGTATGTATTAGGGGTACCCATAAGTGATGTCGTTTTACGGGCATATACTTTTGGTGTGTTTCTTAAGGTTGCTACAGCATTGAGCTCATTCCAGTTTTGCTGCATATACGTACGTTGTAATTTCAGTTGAGATTTTTAGAGTGTTAAATATCCTTTACGAAATGAATAATGGTAAACCTGGTGGTGAAGCTCAGGTTAGGCATTGTATGCTTTTTCAGTATAATTGCTGTCGTAACATGCCTACGGTAACTGTGAATATCTATGCAATTTATGAAAATTGTTTAGATGTTCGCAAGTGCCAACGATGGTTCAAAACATTTTATTGTGGCAATTTTGACCTGATGCCCCAAGAAGTGATCGTTCAATTCAATTTGATGAAGACGCTTTGAGGGTTATTATGATAGAAGATACTCACCAAATTCTCGAGGGAATTTCAGAAAGGATGAATGCTTCTGGGTCAACAGTTCAACCCCACTTGAAATCCATTGGGAAGTTTCAGGATGCCGGTGTATACTCCATATTCTCAGTGATGAGAACAAACTGCAAAGGTCCTCCATATGCAACTTGCTCATACACCACCATAAAAAGAACCATTTTTTACCGTATCATAACTCTATAACCCAGTGGTGAAAAAACAATGGCTTTCCACTGAAGAACCACTGAGAAAAATTCTAAAGCCCAATATCCATGCAAGCAAGATTCTGTGTTGGAATATTCATGGTGTAGTTCACTTTGAGCTGCTTAATGTCGGAGAAACCGTTACAGCAGACATTTATTGTTGACCGATTGAAAGCAGCCGTTGGCAGAAAAACAACCTGTTTTGATCAACAGAAAACATGATAATGCGAGACCACATGTTGCGACGATGACTGAACAAAAATTATGAAACTCAGATGTGTTCACCCCACCCTCCATACTCACCTGACCTTTCCCCATCTGATTGTCATCTTTTCAGATCCTTACAGCACTTTCTTGCTGGGAAAAAATTCAATTCTTATGAAAAGGTTAAAAACCCATTGGTTGAGTATTTTGACTCTAAAGCCCCAGAATTTTTTAAAGCTTGGATAGAAAACTTGATAACCAGATGGGGAAGATCATAGAAAACTAGGGTGACTACACTGTTGATAAAACCCGCTTTTAAAATAATATACTAAATTTACATCTTACTTTAAAAATGACATTATTTATGGGTACCCTAAAATAACTGTTATTAGTCAATGCACAAGTTTCCAATTTGTTCGTTGTGTATTTCTTGCTTCCTTATAAGTTTAAAAAAATCAACCCCTAAACCTATAGTTTTCAATCATGTCCGGTAAATGCTATCAGTGCAAGAGAAACTAGTTTTAATTATATAATGGAGCTATGGAAAATAGAATAACTAAAATCTTCGCTTACGTAAAATTGACTTTGAATCATCTTAATGAACATATGCATTCTAGAATTTGGTGTAATACCTCCCAATTGGATTTAAAAACTATGCCCCTCAGAGTTACTTTTTAAAAAATCGACATACTTGAGCAGATAATAAATAGCCAAGTTTTCACACTATAATCTTGTGTAATATTAAATAAAAAGTAACACAACGATCATATACAGTGGATAAAAAAAGTTTCCGTACGGAACCGAAAACGGCGTATAAATTGTTATAATTTCTATATAAATCTCACCAAAGATTCAGAAACTGAACAAAAAATTTCTTTCATATTAAAGAATGTGTTCACAACAAAAGTTCCTTAATTTTTACAAATAAAAAAGTAATTATTTAAAACTTCGAGAAAAACATACAAAATGAAAGACAAAAAAAGTTTCCGTACGCACTATGCAAATTCATTAGAACGTACATTCTAGCAGCCCCGCATTCAATTATTATAACTATTGAATGAAAAAGAACTTCAGTATTGTAAGTAATCATTTCAAATTATTTTTATACCATTGTATCGCCTAAAATGGGAATTCCGAAAGCTATTCGCGATTGGTGATAAAGTTGAGAAATAACGGATTATCAATGAGGAAAATATTGGCAAAATCGCAAACAAATCTAAATCTACGGTAAATTCGCTGTAAGATATATTTAGGAACAAACTGGAAATAGGAACCGATCCGGAAGACCTTAGAAATTGAGCCATATACACCAGGAATATTCTGCGAAACGTTCGTGATAATACACGAATTAGGCACCATAACTTGCATCCTTGTTGAAAACTGATTACAATCTTGAAATACAACCTCAGACTATAAGAAAAGTAATTAAAAAAGTAGCTACAACGGGCATGTTGCACGTAAGAAGTCACTCTTTAGCAAACTTAACAGAAGAGTCTTGAGTTTGCAAAAAAGCATGTGAGTAAGCCCTTAACTTTTTGGGATTCTGTAATTTTCAGGGATGAATCAAAATTTGTCTCTATAGTTCAAATGGACGAGTTATGGCATGGAGAAAAACAAAATATCAAATGCAAACAAAAAAATGTAGAACTGTAAAACACGGCGGAAGAAATGCAAAGGTATGGGGTTGAATGAGTTCTTCTGTTGTGTATAATTTATGTTTTGCTGAAAGTAACACGGATAGCTATGTGTACCTAGACATTTTGAAATAGTCCTTGCTAGTGCTACGAAACTGTCGTTTGGAAGACAATTTATCTTCCAACAGGACAACGATTCAAAACACACTGCAACGTTCTGTAAAAAATGATTCCTTTGCCATATGTCACAGGAACTGCACACACCACAGTCTCCTGATTTAAACCCCATGGAACACTTATGGGAAGAAATCGGTCGTGAACTGAAAATTATGATACTAGCAGCAAAGATAACCTGAAAACTGGATGTCTGGAACCATTCTGGACGTTTGGAACAAAATTACTCCAGAAACAACAAAAGAATTTGTGGGAGTCATGCCTAAACTTCTGAGAGAGGTCATTAAAGCAAAAGTAGGTTCAACTTACCATTAAATGATGAAACATGCGGGGAAATAACGTTCAGTGAAATATTTTTCACCTTACGGAGACTTTTTTGCTTCATATTTGCCACAGTTTTGTGTTATTGTGAATTATGTGTTAAATTATATTAATATTTTTGTTTAAATGCAATAGAAACTTTCTATGCAATTATGCTCATCTGTTTTGCCATTCTTATTTCTTCAATATTTATATTCTGCAAATAATAAAACAATTTATTTCAAATAGTAAGGGCGTACAGAAACTTTTTTTACTCACTGTAGATATTAAAATTTTTATTTATAGTTTTAGGTAGTGTGTCGGATCGTTATCAATTTCATTTTGCTGAAGCTCAAATGATCTTATGGTTTTCTTTTTTTGCAAATAGAAAGCAAAGGAAGAAGCGAGAAGAAGAAAAAGCAAATCACAATTTTTTGAAATGATTCAAGAAATACGAAAAGTGTAAGTGATTTTCACGTAAATATACGCATGCGTTTATAGCCTTAAAGTGGTGATAAAAATTCCTCCATATTTTTGCATTTTAGATAATCTTTTTATGTTTATTTCACGTGTCACTGTAAAACTTAGGAAAATGACTCGTCTTGTTTCCAAGAAAATGGTACGTCGTTTTTCCTCCCTTGAATTAAGATTTTAGATAAGTGCTTATACATACAATCCCTCTTTCCTTTTGATTCTCTGTTAACTTATCGTTGTTATCACATTTTTTGCAATCATATTGAGATTTCTAAAAGAATATTGATTTTTAAGTTCTCACTCAAACGTTCCAGTCACAATCTGTTAAGGACTCTGACAGGACACGTTGCGTGGTGATTCGAACCTAATATTCCATGCAAATAAAAAAGTCATGCTATTCACTTTTTGGGTAATTGGAATATCAATTCAATTATATTCAATTATCAATTCAATTATATAATATTAAATAATTGTAGATACTTTTGGGTTGCACGCATGGAGACGAACGCTTATTAAAAAATTAACGTTTATTAAGAAAACTAAAGATGATACAAAACTATACAGAACATCGATCAATACTTTCTCACACCGTCTTGAATTGTTCTAAATCCCAAATTCCTTTGTTTTTTCACATTTTAATCATGCTTAAAGTTCACAATATTATCGTTTGCTTTTGCATAATAAATATAATATAATTCTCGGGTCGTTTGCGCACTTGCATAATAAATATAATATCATAATTCTCGGATCGTTTGTGCACTTGCATAATAAATATAATTCTCGGATCGTTTACACGCGCAATAAAAATTTAATTTTTGGATTTCTTGCATGTGCTTACAGACTCAGTACAAGTTTCTAACAAATGAGGCACGTAACATGTACCATGCATTTGTGATTGCAAAGACATCAAAAGAGCTGCGTAACATTTATAACTGAGAATGAAGAGATTAAATGGAATCCAAAATATCTAATGGCTAGCAATAAACCGATCTTATAGGTTATATACTAGATTTGCACCTAATCCTGGCAACTCTGGATGATCCAAGAATTGCCTTTATATGTTTGGTTTGTCGCTCTACGGTCATTTTTGCTACACGAGGGCTAATTAGACCGCGACATACGGCTTCACTCCATGCCAAACCGGGAATCGAACCCAGAGTCAGTGAAGCGCTACCTTTGAGCTTGGGGCTTTTAATAAGGCAGGAAAATGAAAGAATGGAGAGAAAATGGTTGACCATGCGCAAGGACTGACTGCGCATATTATCTGAACTGGATGTCAGTCTCAGTAAGAAGCAGGGGTAGGAGAGAAGAGTCTATGCTGACTATAACCTTTGAGCATGGCAAGCGCCATTAACCAGTCATAACAAGAAATCATTTCGGGCTGAAAGGATGGGGCATCAGCAATCCTTTGTTGACTTTTGTGGTGAAAACTAAAAATGTTAATATAGAAACTGACGCCTCACTCAGATTTACGTTAAAAAAACTTCGATTTTGATTCAGGTTTTGTCAATTTTTACATTTTTTGTCACCCAATTTTAATTTTTTAATTAGGAGATTCAGGGCTTCCGCGGACGCTATGCCACTGTAGGATATGGAAGTTAACCTAAGATTTATGAATATTGTTCAGAATGTTGAACTTTGATTTTGAACGGTGCTACAATAGTCCCTTTAAAATCTATGTATGATTTAGATGTGGATAGGGAGGAAACATTTCCACTTCATCCAACACTAGTAAAAGTCATCAATGTATCTCTACCTTTCAGTGTTATCTGGAAAGGTTTGCTTGTAAAATAAGCTTCGACAACTAAAATGCATTTCTTATTTACTCTCGAGTTTAAATTAGTTTTCGAGTTGGAGGAACTTCCTTACAACCCACGTTTATTGTTGAAACTGAATTACAGTAGGCGTTTATCTCCATTAAAATAGTTGTGTTTGTTAACGACAGAGAATTAGTAATTTGATGACTTGTAGAACTTTAAATTCTGTTTCGACGTTTAACATACTATTTTACTTTTATCCAATGTAGTGTATTCATTTATCATTGATAACAAGGCACTTTGAAATTCTTTGATGTATTAAATTTGAGTGCTTATAGTTTTAAGTTTTAGTATTCTTTGCATAGACGTATGGAAATGTTCTGGTATATAATAAACAGAACAGCCTGTTTTTCCTAAAATCATAGCTATAGTCCGGCTCCTGCAAGTTGGCAGTCAAGTCACGTGGTTTTGAACAAGTCTATTCTTTAAATGAGGCGATAGGTTGAAATGTAAATAAAATGCTTCCGCAACGGACCTCTACCATGGATTCTGGTTCCAAGTTTACCGTTCGGTGACGAAAGAGATGGCTGTGATAATGAGTCAGCGGAGGAACCATTCATGCTTCTGCGTATAGCAGCCTTCTAACGATCTCTTTCACCTTTCTCAAAACTTGACTGACCCAAGGTTGATTGCCTTCTAACGAGCTTCCACCTTTTCAAAAATTGACTGATTCAAGGTCGATTGCCTTCTCGTCGGAACCGCACTATAGCCTTTGTGTGTCTTGTTTCCCCTTATGATCCGTCGTGGCTCAGTGGTCCAATGCGCTAGCAACCTTCGAGTTGTAGGCTGATGCAGGTTCGATTCCTGTCAGATGCATTCCTTCCTTGGTGTATTTTTCTCTTCTGTGTCAATAGCCCGTTGTGTTGCTCCAGTCGACATTAATTAAAAATTCCAAATTATCTTCTGTGTCAGCGAAACTTTCATTGGTGTGTTACTTGCTATTGCTGTTACTTGCTATTGTATGGCTCGTGTCTGTCACAGCATGGCCAAAATATGGCCCTTCAGCTATAAAACCCCCAAACAACCAATAACCAGCCAATTCTTATGATATAAAGAAAAGTATACATTAGTAGTATAAAATAAACTATAAAGTAAAATAATTTAATACTTAGTTAAACGGGTAAAATTTCTCAAAATGATTAATAAAGTATGTTAAAATCTAAAAATTGTCTATGACTAGTTTCAAAAAACCATACGTGCCTATACCACCGTCAAAACCAAAGCAATCACAAGTGGGAAACTCATTTTTGGGAAGTCATCAGTTTTTACCTTATCGAACACACTAATCAAAACCACGTAAATGGTACTAGTGTTTTTCCTTTACACATGATCTGGAAAGACGTACTTGGAAAAGTGAGTGCTGTTAATATAGGGTCCTCACATGGGAAGATCGACATTACCATAGTACCTGGAACTGAGCACATCAGGAATATGGAGAAAGGTTTCGTACTATAATGAGTAGCCCTTTTTTAGATTGAAAAGTTAAATTTTTATTGTATTTATAATAATGAAACTGTGCAATAAATATGCAAAAAAATTTAGAAAAAGTTATACATTTGTGCCTTAAGCAATACGTACTTGAAATGCACATTGGTATTTCATGAGAATCCGCCATTTCTACCTAGTACCTGGCCCTTAAAGTAACTTGGTTCTAGATCCCGGAGAGCAGATGTAGGAGGTTTGAGTAACGCTGGGTGAAGAAAGTTCATTCAAACGTGAGCTTTTTTATAATTATTTTGGCCTAGACGATGGGAAGCGTATTGTCCTTCCAACTTCCATCAACCGTTTGGGGTATTTGTCACTCTTTGGTCAGTTTTTTGCTACATCAGAGTTAATTAGACCGGGACATGCGGTTTATAGTGAATTTCGAACCACTATGAACAAATATGTCTTGACCGGGATTCAAACTGTTGTACCAAGGGTAGGAGTAGATGGTTTCTGTTCGTTGTTTGGGTGTTACGGCGAAATGGTCATATTTGGCCTAGCTGCACCAAACACACACAAAAAAGAATTATAAACAAAATCAAGCAAAACTAATATCAGATTCAGCAATTTACTATTTCAAGAGCAAAGGGAGGAAAGAAGAAATGATCACTTGGGTGTTTCGGGAGCGCGACTCCTGTGTTTACCAAATACAGTAAGGCCCACAGGGATAAAACAGATTACTAGAGTACACTCTTGTCCAAAAGTTAAACATAACTGCTGTTTATGTGAATATTTCAGAAAATCTACATAGGAATGGAAGGAAACGCGGTATGCGGGTGTAATAGGGTTGTAGAAGAAAACAATTCAAAACAAGGATAATTATGACTTTTATTGCCCAAAGATAAGGGTTGCAAGAAAAGGTTCGCAATACGAGTGTCAACTTTAGTGAAACAGAATGATTAAAACAATGTGATGCTGAAGTTTAATACGGGAACCTCTGGTAGCCATGCATGCTGCACAACCATTTCCCATACTTTCGATGAGGGTATGGATGAGTTGTGTGCCCAAAGAGTTCCAAACCTCACGGAGATCAGTTTTCAATTCCGGAACTGAGCTTGGTGGGTGGCGGAGGGCAGCAAGTCTCTCGAGCATATCCCACATGCTTTATAGGATTCAGATCATTAGAGTTTGAAGGCCACTTCATGCGGTGGATATCTTCACTTTGAAGGAAGGCGTCAACCAGGGCTGCACGATGAGGAGGCGCGTTATCATCCATGAATATGAAACCAGGACCGACAGCACCTCAAAACGGATGAACGGTAGACTCAAGGACTTCGTCGCTGTATCTTTGACCGGTAACCAGTAGTAATAGATGCATGCCCAGACCATGACTCCCCTGAAGGAAAACGATGTCTTTTCGTGATGTTCCCGGGTGAAAACGCGTTCCACGTTCTCTCCAGATCGTGCTACAACGAGAATCGGTTTTTGCAGACTAAATCTGGACTCGTCACTGAACATGACATTGTCCCACTGTTGTCGACTCCACTGCCGATGTTCCAAACTCCACTGTAAACGCGCGCGTTTCTGTGCAGACGTCAGGGGGATGCAAACTGCTGGTCTTCTGGCATAGACCAACGTGTTTGAGTCTCCTGTAAACAGTTTGTCTCGAAACTATGACTCCTGTGGCGGCTGTCAGGGCTGAACCCAGTTGTCTGGTGGAACGGTTCTTCTGACGTCGCGCAGTTATCGCCAAATATCGGTCTTACCGAGGGGTTGTTACCCTTGGCCGACCTGGTACTGGTCGTCGGGTACCATCTCCAGTGGTTTGAAACCTCTGCCACAGTCTGGAGATCACACACTGAGGCACATTCAGAATTCGAGAAGCCTCGGTTTGGGATCGACCGGATTCCAGCATTCCAATAATTCGTCCCTTCACAAACATGTCCAGTTGGCATCTATGTGACATCTTTCGTCCTTATTGATTGTTAATAACGCTCCGTATCACAGCAATTGCGAAATTTTTGTCTAAACTGGCCATGCCGCTCGAGGCCGTTTTATACTCGTTCCGACGTGCGCCGGTGCTTCGCGCATGTTGAGGTCGATTGAACTGTTTCGCATATGCACAATGTTTTACCTTCCTCCCACGATTCTCTACAAGTGATTTTGAACCATTGTATTCATATTTACTCCGATTTTTTCGCATTTTACGAATTATGCTTAACTTTTGGACATGAGTATACATCGGGTTCGGTAAGACCGTACACACCTAAAGGAGACGTGCCCTGGAGGGTAGACAGTTCTGGATTTTCTATCTTTATTAGTAGTTTTGGGAGGTTTTTTATGCCATTTACAACTATTTTGGGATGGAATGTTTTGCCTTTGTTTTAATTTGACTATATGAAATAGAAATTCATAGTATTTTTGTGCTTTCATTCAGGGTTCGATTGCAAAAGGAACAGCGTCGTAACCATCCAGAAGCTCCTATTACGATCCAACCTCAACAGTTCCCTCACGAAGTTGGGTCTCCAGTGCTCGTAGGATCCCCAGTGCTTCCCCTGGACACGCAGCGGCTCCTGTTCGTACCCCAGAGCTCATCCTCCCCGCCCAAAACGCGCAGTTCGTGGACTGACCTCTGCAAGAGAGGACCGGCCTTCTTCGGCACGACGAGGTACAGTCACCTCACGCAGCTCGAGGAGCCTGCGGGGTTCCACCTCGCAGGCACGAGCAACAACCGCAATTCCCCGCCTTCGTTCCGACCTCACTGCCTGGTGAGGAACGATTCACCCCTGGAGGACCTAAGCTCCTCCGGTGGTGAGGACCAGCCTGCCTTCGACACTACCGTCCTCAGCATCAGCGTCGAGGACCTCCGGCTGGTGGACACGTCCGCGACCCGCTTGCTGCCCCTCAAGAGGCACGGGTCCCTGGACGACGTCCTGTGGAAACGGAAGTACTCACAACACAGTCCGAAGAGGAAGAAGCTGCCATCCGTGTCCGAACCGAAGATGGTCGTCCGGAGGATGCTCGAAGTGGACGAACTCCTTCTTTATTCGATGAGCAAGGAGGAGATCATCCACTCGTGGCAGGCATCAGAAAGAAAACTCTTGAACAGACTCCGGGACACCATCAAGGAGAAAAAGTCACTCGAGAGGAAGCTCGTTTTCATTCAGAAAACGCTGGTAAAACCGCCGTGAGTTTTCATTTGGCACTCCCCTTTTAATAACTCGAGGAAGTTTCAGGTCTTAAGAAAAGTCAAGCAATCTTCGAGATTGTCGACTACCATGTAGATCGCTTAATTCATGAAGTTCACACTAAAGGACTTGCGCTAGGCAACGAGAGAGTAGAAGCTTTGTAAGGCAGTTGGTCAATTTTTAAAATTTCTGGATGAGCGATTCCAGAAGATAAAGGTCTTCAACTAAATCGACGAAATCTTAATGCATGCTGCACCGAGATTATGGCACCGTAACGATCAAACACTGAAATAGTTGGGTAGTTAAGCAGCACAGTCCACTCAAAAATAACGATTTCTGAGGTATAATTAAAAAATTTGAATGTCTTTGACAGAAAGATTACCAGATCTGTATTAGAAATTCTCGTCTGTTTTCTCACTATTTTGCATGCCATAAAAATTAGCACCGCATTATAATAGCCGAATTTCAGTAAGGAGATGTTTAACTCTTTAAAAGACATTAAAATCAGACAAATAGTAAAAATAAATATAATACATGTTAGCATCTTTTGAGTTAGCTCTAAACGTTAAAATATTCTTAGAACACATTTTTGTCATTCAACAGTCATTTTTAAACTAGTGTAGACTTTTGACAACGATAATTATTTATAGAAATGTTGAAGGCCTTTAAGTTCTTCAACAGATATTCGAGCTACTCCAGTCCAGTGTATAATATAAATTTTATTAGGATTAAATTAGATAGGATTCTTCTTAGAAGTCCTAGAGTTCCATTTTCATGAATGGAAATACTTTTATAAAAACATACTTTAGATGCATATGTATATTTAACAAAGAAAATTGGAAAAATTATATACCACCAGGAACCAAGTGTTCAGTATCGAAAAGTGCATTTACACAAAAAATCTAAAAGTAATTCAGCTTCAAACTGAAACAAAGCTATAAAAATGTCTACCTTTTTTTAATTATATTTAGCTGTTTCTAAAATATTTATTTTGTTAATAGATCAAATTTACCTTCATAACACTCTTGTCGAAAAGGTCAAAAGTGATTCAAAATTACAAAGATCTGAAGTTTTAAAACTTTATTACATTATCTGTTTTCTCATTGACTTCGAACTTAATTCATCAAAATAGTTCTTATAAACCTCTCTTTACCTGCTTGAAAAATGCAAATTTCTTCTAGAAATAACACGTTTGGCTTCACAGTAACTTTAAAATAAGTTCTCAATACCTCAATCGATTCCGAAATTCCGTGTATGACTTTTTTAAACAAAAGTATTTCTGCGAATATGTAATCTATAGCTATAAATATCGATTATAATTTAAAAAGTGATTCTGATACATTTTATTTCAATTTATCAGAATCACTTTTATTTCCAAAAATATTGTTAGAATTGGTTAAACATTAATCAAGAAAGATTAATACTTTTTTCCATTATAATGGGGGGTTTTCACCTCTTACAAAAAAAAAATTATAATGGAATACGAGGTAGTTTCCCGAATGCTGAACGATAACTCTCAAGTCAAAGCATTATAACTAACAGTTATACTCAGAAAATAAATATGTAGGCCAAGAACCATTCTCACGCTATATTTTGTATGCAGTTTTCACAAAACTGTTTTTGAAAATTGTTTGGAATATTATTTATAAAATAATTCAATGCACTAAATCAGAGATTTCCAACTTCATCTCACAGCACACAAACTAATTACTAAAATTCTGCGGCACACCGAAAATAATATTATATTTTTTGCCGATCTGACTGAAAATTGGTATGATTTTGCTTGATTTACAAAAATAATAGTAATTACCTACCCTTTTTGCTCCGATGTGGCTTTTTAAAAAATCTTGAAACAATTTGATATTTTGTGATAAACAAATTATACTCAAAATTATTGTACAGGTATTATTTACTCGAATTTTACTTGAAATTATTTGTAAACACACTTGTCAAAAGTTCAAAACTGAAACGGAATGAAATAAATCTTGCACAATTAAAGCCGTTCCACCATCCGTAAGGCACACCAGTGCAGTGGCCCTAATATTTTTGAATTTTTATTTTTACCCCTTTTATATTCATTACAAAAGTGATATATGAAATTCTTTAAATAATTGTTGGTGGATAAAAAGGAATTTTCATTTTTCTAAAGAATAATACTTCAGAGGTAAAATCAGATCGGATCACACCTTTCCGAAACAAAATCTGAGTAAATAACCATTTTTAAAATGCACCTGTTTTAAATTTTACCAAACTGAATAAATGTTCATAACTGAATAAATAACGAAAACCAACTTTTACCAATACTGAAGGTAAGAAATATGAATATCTGATTCATCAGGAAGAAATATGTGTTTCTATGTATTTATTCTCCTTATAATTGAAAAATTGAAAAGAAGCATTGTGATTACGATTCTGATAATTTACTATTGCTTTTTAAAAGTAATGAGTAAGCTTATTGTTATTATAGAAGAAAATTGACTGTCAAGTAGATTTATAAAAAATTAGCCATATATGCAGTTGTTTCTGTGTAGCATAGAGATATTTTTAAATATAGAAAGGATATAGAAATTATATTTTAAATTTAAGCATTCAAACTTTTAGTTTTCAAAGATTTAGAATACAATTATGAATCCAATTGTTGAATTTTTTTGTTATAAGAGATTTAGACAGAAATATATATGTATGTGAGTTTTCAGCACTATCACTTTGAATAGATTTATATTATATATAAAATAGATTACCTAAAGAGGTTAATATGCTTGTATTAGATTGAGAGGTGTGGCTATGGATATGGACTGTATTTTTGGGGTATGTTTTACTTTTAATAATATCTAGCAATATTCTATTCAAAGCAATAAAGTTTCTATAAAATTTTAGAAGATAATCGAATTACATTTTTTCAGGTCTATCCCAAATCCCTAAAATATTTTTAAACGAAAAAATTTAAGACAGGATTTTATTGAATTGATTTCCATTTGATACTTCATTAAAATATTTGTAAACAGAGTTCTCATTTTATGAGCATTACTTAAAATTAAAATCTATCTAAGCTATCTAAACAAAATGGATGATGAAATAAATGAGTAATTAAGAAATGAAAGTTCAGTGGTTTGAATGTTCCAAAATATCAAACACAAAAACGCGTCAAAGCACAGTTAAAATTTCTTGTTCATATTCTGTCATGACCTTTCCACATTAATTCATGTCAATTTAAAAAAGAAAAATAACTAACAAAATAAATTGCAAGAAAAAGTAAAAATTTAACTGAAGGTCACAGATGTTGTAGAAGTGAAAATATTAATTTTGCTTTAAATATCCGTTATTATTGTTTTGTAGCGATTTAAAAAGTAAATTTAATATTTGTTCACGCAAGTACACTTAAATGCGCCATCTATGTGCTTGAATACAGAAACTAAACAAAGTAGTATAGACCGGCTCCCGTGAGTTGGCAGTTGGTGTTTTGGACGAGCCTATTCTTAAAATTAAGAGACAAGATGAAAAGTAAGCAAAGCGCTTCCACAGCTAGTGTCTTTAGCACAGATTCTGGATCAAGTTTATCGTTAGGTTCCGAAAGCGATAACGGATAACAAGTTGGCGAGGGAGAACCATCCATTCATACTTTTGCATATGGTAGTCTTCTGACGAACTTTTACACCCTTTCAAAAATCGACTGACCCATGGTCTTCTCGTCGGAGCCGCACTATACAATTTAATAACATCTGAAGGGATGTCTCGGCATATTTGTGTTTACGTCATTCAGGTTAATTTCCTTTCTGTAGAAATTTTGTTTTTTTAATTTCTCTTATAGATAGTATTTCTCTCTTAAACAATGCACAAAATGGATTAGATATTTATGTATTAATAATCATAAAAGTTGTAGGTTATACTTATCAACACAAAAGTACATACCTTTTAAGAAAAAGCATGAGGTCAACATTTTTATAATAGCATTGCTTTAAAACAATAAGACAAATATTACTAGTAACCCACCAGATTATTCAAAAATGTTTTCCAAGCTAACAAAATGAGAATTATTCCTTGAAACTGTTTGCGATTCAAATAATTTTATTGCATGAAATGTGAAAACTATGAAGCAAGTTTTCTCAGCAAAGAGCATCAAATAATTTGTTCACTAGAAAATAATTTAATAACTATTATATTTCACATCAGTTTTTATTGAATAGAAAATGTCGGAGTAAAAAGGAATAAAATCTTTAGATAGTGCAAGTAGATAGAAAACGATATAACATACCACCTACCTAAGAAATGCCACCCTGAAACTATGCAATTCCATTTCGCCTTAGTGCATATTTAGCAAGTTTTATAATACTATTATATATATTGCAAATGACTTGTATACTTTTTCTGCTCCTTATGAGCAATAAAGTTGTGTTTTTATGTTTGAAGGAAACTCAGTACGAAACAGCATCATACAACTGTGTAACAGATACGTTGTTAATGGAATAAAGATGTTATTTTGATTAGGAATACATAATGTTGTCTCTAATTTTTGCTCTCATACACAAACAAGTATTATTCCTGTGCATATGTGCGGTACAGCCAAAGACAGTCCTATACACGGGGGCTGGTGCATGTTAAATCTGTGGTGGCCTCACATTGGCGTGGTATGGAAGTTTGGAGAGTGGGGTGCCAGCTCAGGTGTTGTTCTCGTCATCTGACCGTGGTTCAAAATTACGAGGCCGCTGTCTTTCCTTCGGGATTGATCTCGGACCATCGCGAATAGCCCATTGTGTTGCTGCAGTGCGACATTAATTAACTACCTACCAATGCATATGTCATTTAAAGAATATGCACCAGTAGCGTATCGTAGCATTGTTAACTGGGGAAGCCGAGATTGAATCGAAAGCAAAAGCCTAATGCTCTGCTTTGGACAAATTTGAATCAACTCGATACGCCGTTGTTCCTTACCCTCAAAGCCAATGAAATTGAAATCGTTTAGTCCTAAGATGAAAAAGAGCCGAAAAGGCGCATTGGCGCCTAATCCTGACAACTGTCTTGATGAGTCTTTCACAAAGACAAGGAGGAGAGGTTATTGCCCAAGAGCCATATTTGGTCATGCTGCGCCAAACACAAGACAAAAAGGCAAACAGGAAATGCAATAATGATATACTATGCGCAAGAACCTACTGCACATATTATCTGGATTGGATGCTGGCTTCAGTAGAAAGCATGGGGTACGGTAAAAATCTATGCTGAAGGTACCTATAGCTCATGACAAACACTATTAACAAATCATAGTAAAAACCATGCGAGGCTAAAAAGACGGGCATTGACATTCCCTGTTTGGCTTTCTGCGGTGAAAATCACTGACGTTAAAATTGAAACTCACGTATCACTTAGATTTACGGGGCAGCGGTAGCCCGGTTGGAAGAGTAGCGGATTAGCAACCGGAGGGTAGCGAGTTCGAAACTCGATCCAACTGAAGACCGCCGTGTACGAGGGCGCTGCTTCACTCGTGGGGGATGCTTCCCTAAATTTGTCTTGGCCTCAAACGTCTTTTGTTGGCTAGTGTGGAAATTTGGATAGTAGGATCCCAACTCAGGTGTGACCTCGTCATCTGATCGTGGTTATAAATTACATGTCCTCGGATATCTCTTCTAGATTGATCCCGGACTGTCGCCAATAGCTCGTTGCGTTGCTCCAGTGAGGAGTTAATTGAACTACCTATCCACTAAGATTTATGCTAAAAAATCCTCGTTTTCGCTTCAAGTTTTATCGATTATTTTCGTCATCGCATTTAAAAAAAGATATTAGTTGATGCCGAGCTTCTATGGACGCTAAGCTGATATATATAACTTTTCATTCATTTGTTCATTTCACAGCTATTATTCAAACTGCAAAAAATTATTGTAGTCTTTACGAGGTATGCTTCTCATCTGGTCTAAAACTGTTATAAAGGGTAAGGATTGGTTGGTTGATTTCGGGTTTTATGGCGGAAGGGCCCCATATTTGGCCAATAAAGGGTAAAGAAAAAAGAAACGAAAATCTAAAATGCTTCTCATTAACACTCCATTTATATTCGCTATTCATTTATCCATCAAGTTTCCAGGCAGACTCGGTATTATATCAATGCCAGTGCATTTCGCTCTCAGAAGCCTGTGAACCAGTCAGTAAATGTGATGATTCAGCACCTTTCCCACGCTCTGCTCGTCATTTTGCACATACAGATGACGAGGTCACGCCTGAGCTGGCACCCCATTCTCCAAACTCCACCACGCCAACGTGAAGACATTTGAGACCACAACAGATTTAACGTGTACCAGTCCCCACGTACAAGAGGGTCTTTGATGGGATCAAGTTTCGAACTCATAAACCTTCGGTTGCTAATTCGCCCTCCTTCATTCAGGAACACAAGGCTTCCACCCACTTGCCTTGAATGTAATTGAACAAACTAAGTCTGGCCTGTGTTGGTCTGACGAGAGGATCTCTATGGAAGTCCTGATCTGGTGTTGGACTTGATAGTTACTTAGCTAGACCTTAAGGAATAAGTAACAATAACGTAGAAAGGCGGAATAGCTGAGAGGGAATTGAAATTGTTACTCTTTTCCATGCACTTAAAAGTTTTATGAGTTCTATCTAGCAAATTGTTTCAAGTATTGAAGCCTTTGTCGCATAATCAGTAAAGTACCCATAAAATTCAATTGCATACTTATAACCTCATATGCAAGATTTCTTGCCATACAAATTAACATTTTTTTACCAATAACAAATGCAATTCTCAATACATGTTTGAAATTTTGGCAAAGAAATACCCATCTGACAGGATCTCCTTTGGATAACAATTTAAAAATTAAAAATAGAGTATTCGCTCAAATTTAAAAATTAAGTGAGCTGCTCAAGTAAAATGTGTAATCATGTTTCACCAAATATAATATGCCTCAAAAACACTTTTTAAAACATATCTTACTTTTTAAGTTTTAAACACAACTAGCAGAATTACCCTGAGATGCTCGGTTAAATTGGTTAAATGCTGATTCTATTTCATAGCAAAATGCAAGCATCATTTAAGTGTACAGAAAATATTTTTTAACATCGTTTTAACTTTTTCATAGCTTCTACAATTTACTTCGGACACAAATATGTATACATAATATATCCATCCATATAATCCATTCATCACACCTCTTGTTGTAAGACAAACTATAAAAGCTTTTTCTGAGATGACTTCCTCAAGTCGATTTTGAGTTTTGGAGTGATTACGAATGCCAATGAAGTTCACTTCTAGTAAAAATGAGGAACTGTCGTTCAGTCTTGCACTCAGTTTTCCAATCAATATTATTTGCGGTATCCTTGCACCATGGATTCGATGTTTTCGAATTACATTATCAGAGGACAGCAAATTACTGTTACCGCATTCGTGGTTAATTTATTTTGAAGCACACATTTTTTTCTTGAAAACTATTCAGCCGCACGTGGAAAAACGGAACTTGTTTTTAAAACAAATGTCATCAGTGTAGGCAAAGCGAACTTAATCGATTACCTTTTACAAAATCACTGCTTTCAATGAATGTTTCACAGGTACCTAAGTTGTATACGAACAGTCTCAACTTCAAGTAAGCAACCTCGACTTTCTGCCTCTTAAGACAAAAAATTTCTATTTTTCAACAGTCCTAGTTTCACTAGTAGTCACTCCTAGTTTACATACTTCCTTACTATATTATTCCAAGTCTTATTTAAAATTTGCTTTCCTCCAATAGAAAAATTTAAATCGAATCCTTAAGGTACTTTTTCAATTGAGACTCAGTTTCTATATGAAAACCAAGTACATATGGAGTACAGCTTTCAATAATACCCATAAAACATGAAAAATAAATGTAAATTAAATTGATTTTAATCGTCTTGTAATGAAAATATGTCAAAATTTAGAAAAATCTTTGAACTACAACGTATGGCTACCTGTTTTGATTTAACATAACATCTTATTTTAGAATAATTTTATTTTAACTTTACCAGTCATTTTAAAATAAGAAGTTATACACCTTACTTAAAAAGGTTTCCATTTATTTTTATGAAACAGAATTCCACAAACTATAACATATTTAACCAGTCTTAAGGAAAGTTCGTCAAAATATACATATACACCAAGAAATTACCCATGTCTAGTACTATTTGGCAGGAAATAAAAATAATCCATTACAATTTAGTTGCTAAATAATATATCTAATATGAAAAGTAATGGAACACATAAATACAAACAGAAACGAAATTCTGGTCAGTGAAAAATGTCGAATTCTGAAAAACGAAAGATCGAGCAAGCGTGTTGAATTTCGACATCATGAGAATCTTCTGAAATAAAGAAATTCGGAGAAACACGCTTGAAAAATATTTTGTTAGACAATAATGAATTATTTACAAAAACAAATTTACAAAACTTAGAAATATTCAAATAAGACCGCAACATTTGTCTTAACTGAAATACAAACACGGAAAATTCTAAATCTAATTTATAAAATAAAACATTAATTATGGCATTGCCAGTTACCAAATTGCAAAATTACACTTTTATGATCAATGAGTTTTTTGGCTTTTCGTGTTCCAATACAAAATGCAAGTTGTGTAAAATTAAGTATTTTAAATATCCATTTTTTTCATCATTCAAATATTCCTAAATTATTTATATTGTGGAAAGAAATAAAAAATTAGTTCAAACATAATTAGAATTTTAAATTGTTTAAGTATAACGTTTCGGAAAAAATTATTTTGAGTAATACTGGTAAAAGAATTTTATTATAAAATTTGATTTTCGATCAATACTGGTAAAACAGAGTTGCGTACAGCAATCGTTTTATGCTCAATGTTTTTCCTATGGCAATTTCGGATTGATTTAGCCCCTCTGCACATATATGTTAAAGAGAACAAGGGTTAATATGTAGCTTGCGATAATCGCAGGGTTCCAAAGTATAAATGTACCAAATTTCGTGTGGATTGGTCAAACAGTGTGGATTTGTATAGAGAACATACAGACAGACAGATGGCAACTCTGCTTTATATGTATAATGTGCATAAATGTGTGACCCTTTTTCCTTTTACACATGGATTGACATAAATTAACTAGCTGAATTTAAATTCTGTCAATCATTTTATACATACAATTTTTCTAGTTTGAAATATGAAAAAGAACTTCATCAATGTTTTTTGAGTAAAACACATGAGTCAATAAAATTTCATAAGATCATCAATAAAATCAATTTTATTTCAATCAAAAATGGTCATATTTTGTATGCAAAACAAGGTATCACATAAGCACCTGACCACATAAGCACCCAGCAGTAAATTATCAGGTCTTTAAAAAAATACATAACCAAAATATAATTTAATATCTATTTCATAATATTTAACAAATTTAAATATGACAATATTTCAATTTTCATATTCTTAAATGAGGATTCAGCTAAGTATTTGAATAACATTAAAAGTAGGTATACGAGGCAAGTGGTT
Source organism: Meta bourneti (assembly GCA_933210815.1). Classification (NCBI taxonomy): domain Eukaryota; kingdom Metazoa; phylum Arthropoda; class Arachnida; order Araneae; family Tetragnathidae; genus Meta; species Meta bourneti. The sequence continues at coordinate 63,458,626 of OW119926.1, forward strand.
TCTCTCAGACATTGAATGAAATAAAAAATAAAATAAATGCCAACATCTCGAAATAGAACATTTTTTGTTAAAAAATATGTATATTTATAAGTTTAAGATTTTTTACAAAAAGAACTCATATATATGATACTGCAAAATTTATTTACATAATACAACTCATAATCACAATGAGACAAAATTTACAGAATATGTATAAAGCCATCAAATCACCAAACTACATAACCCCATATACACTCTTATCACTTCAACCAAGAATACTTAAACAAATTGATAATACACCCCCAAATCCATTAAAAATCAATACAAATGAAGTCAATGCAAACAACCATTAATACGTTTTTTAAGAGGAAACATTTGATACCTTACAAATATGAAAAGAAGTCTAGAACAATTTTTTATAGCATTCTGATATTGCATTGTTCGTTTAAAATTGTCAAAAGTAAATTATTTATTGATTCATTCAATGTTCAAGCAATGAAAATCTATCAGAGCAATTAATTAAAACATTTCATTAACAGCAAACACTTTTTTAAAAATGTAATAAGCTATAATTAATTATACTTTGCAAATATATACTAATATTCTAAACGGATATTTACCTCACAGATCTTCAAACACAATAAAAATTCTATCCTCAATGGAACAATTATAGTAAACAAACCAAAGGAATCGTACGTAATGAGATTTAATGGTTTAATGATTGAGTAATGAGATTTATAATTGAGATTACACAGTTTATGCCACCTTAAAATCAAAAAGCTTTCCTAAACTTGACATTTTAAAATAGCTATAACATACTTTAATCACAATATTAAGACTGCCATACACCATTAACATTAGAATGGGATGGTTTGGATTTCATAAAATAAAATCTGCCTTGGGAACCTCCACCATTCAAATTGAATCTTACTAAAAATATAATTAATTGTATTTAGATTTCAAGATATTACATTCAAAATCATAACTTTCAAACTTTCCCTTTTGAAAGTGTATTTTGATTTGAAAATTCCATTTGAACATCCATATGTGCCTTCACTTAATTTATCACTTTAGTTTGATTTTTAAATATTAATAAGTAAATTTTAATATACAAGTAGCACATTAGAAAAGAAACATGAATATAAAAAGCAAATAAATTATCATCAAACTGCTTTACTTCTTGATAAGTTATAATAAACAAACGTTTTTAAATCAGGTTTATATCTCATTTCGCCTTATGATAAATTGTATCAGTTTAGAGTAAAACACTCATCAACTGTCAATTTTATATAATATAGATATTAATTTATGTTTATAAACTTACAACTGCATGCTTTAACACATAATAATTTATGAAATGTGCAGCTGATAATTATATTGTGAGGTTGTATAATGTGACTAACACAATGATGATAATAAAATTATCTATTAACAGAAGCTTAATGAAGATTGAGTACACTCATTCATTCACTGTCTCATTAATTTACTTATCACTTTCAATAATTTAACATCAATAAACTTTTCATGACATAAAACATGTTCACGAAATTTCATTACAATTTTTTATACATTTGAATAACTTTTGTGAGAAATCATTTGTTTTGAAGCTAATGAATGCTTTTGTACTGGATCTTTATAAGTTATCTTTTATAAGTTCCTTTCAGATTTATCTATTATTATATGAGTATGTATGAGTATAGTATCGAAAGGGGAGTATATTGAATGAGTATTTATGAATGTTGAAAATATAATTTGAGTATTAAATATACATTAGCTATGACTAAAAAGGTTTCCAAGTCATCATTATGAAAAGGTAATTCTTTGTAAAGTGCTTAGAATTCTGAAACTTCAAAACAATTAATTACTTACAATTATTCAGGTTCCCATTTTAAGTTTGGGGTAACACAAAATTCAAATAACAAGAACTTCATTTGTACCGATATACAAAGCAAATATACAAAAATAACCTATAACCAAGTTAAAACAACTTTAAATTAGATCTGGATTGTAACAAATAAAAAGGATTTACCTACTCTAAGTATCACTTGTATAAATATATATATATTGAACTACATCTACAAACAATGCTTGAAATAAATATAATGATTTATGCTCATAAATCAACAAATTGCACTTAGCATTTGAATTATCAATTAAGTAGTTGTACTAAACGCATTCTGCATGCTTTCTGCACAAATATACGAGTGAATGGTATTTACTTAATATTCAAGAAACCAATTTGTGTGGACGAAACAAACAATATATGAAAGATGCTCATTACATTTGTATGGTCTAATATCTTAACAGAGATTACAGAAAATAATTATCACCGATAAAATTGGTGTTTAGTTCACTTGATAATACTATGGTACTTCTTTGTTACAAGGGAAGGGGGGCCAATTAGAACTAAAAAATTGGAACTTAGCTTTGTAATTTTAAGATATTTAATGGCAAAGCCAAAAATACAACATATGCACATTAATTTTGCGATTTTTCATGGAAATTTTTTAATTTATATGGAAATAAACCATGCTTTAAATTCAAGTTGTTAAAACAAACAAAAGTTCATTGATAAACAAAATTAATGACTTTTGCTAGTGATTTTCTCAAATTAAATAGCTCTTAAGAACTTAAAGCATTTTACAAACCATTAGTTCAAAAATAAAACCTTGACTCATTGAAAGTAAATTTCTTACATTATTATTTCAAAGATGGTTGGTTTTGGGGTTTTATGGCGCAAGGGCCATATTTGGCCATGCTGCGCCAGGTTATTACAAAGAACTTAGCTTAAATCAAGAGTCATTTACACAAAGTTGATTTCAAAGTGATGTAGATGCTAGATGTAACAATGATGCTAGATATAACTTCAATCCTAGGTATAACAAATATCAGTGAAAGAAAGCAGATATCAATCACAGACACACACAAAAAAGAGATGAAATTATGTTTAGAATTCTTTCAATAAGTAGTAGGAAAATTTAGAGAAATTAAGCACGACTGACACACAGTGTAAGAGCTATGTATCGAAGCATGACAAAATGTTTAATCCAAGGGATTATTCAATTTTTAAATCTCCTCAAATACCAATCAAAATATGTTCAAAGCAGAAGTAAACCTACAGGTGTTTATTGGAAACTTTAGTCAAATAACTACATCAATCATTCTAAATAGGCATGTGGTTTATATTTAGAAATCGATTCTCTGAATTGAAAAAAGTGCCATAACGATTCACCTGAAAACTGCATGGCAGTTGTAGTAAAGCATATTTAAATTAAAACTTTGTTGACCTTGGAATAGCATGGTTCGAAAAAATTTGAACAATGACTTGATTTTTGCTTCAAGTGACAAAAGGTTGAAGTTTCTCCCAAAGTCATTATTCAGCTTAGCTACATGTGAAATATTTATTGAAAACAGATTTTCTTTTTTAAGACAGCAGTGAAATCAACCTTCTGGAAAAAATTTAATTGATTTTAGCTTCATCTCTATGTATCTTAGTTTTGTCTGCATTGAAGACATTTATTTTAAAAACACTCCTTTATATCACATGCTGTTGAACGGAATTTTCAAGAAAAATAACGTATTTACTTATTACAACAAAATTATGTGCCAAACATAAACTCTATACCCTTCCAGTTATTAAAAAATTTAAAGAAATGTTTTGATCCAAAGCTCAAAAAGCAAAACAAAGATCAAAGATTTGAAAAGACTTTTAATTCATAAGTTTTATAATCCCAGGATCATTGCTATGTTTAAAAAAATTAATTAAGCATGATCAAGTTTATTAATCTAATTTTTTGCTATTATTTTTCTTAATATTTTAAATGAACATCTTTCAATACAAAATCATTTACCCTATCTTTACTATAAAAGCACTTATTTGCAAATTTCCCTTTTAAAAAGAAGTTATGCCTTTTGTCATGATTAGTTTGAGTATTGCTAGTCTTAGTAAAGAAGTCGTTTCAAATTCAGAACACCTTTTTAAAAATGTACTTTGAAACAATGAATTAAAAATATATATTATTATTAAAATAGTTTAATCCTAACTTTACTTTCTGCTAGAAAACTATCAAAATAGTATAATTCAGCCAAAACATTGTTTGATATAGGGTAAAAAGTTAAAAACAAGATGTTATAACACTTTAAAAGCAACATACATTGATTTCAACATAGTTTCATATGCAGTACTTCATTACAATATTTCTTGATATATCACCACCATTAGGATATATTATTCTTTTACTCAAATTTTAATGAACTTCAGGTTTGTGGAAAGAACAGAAAATATAATTACTATTTTTTCACTCAGTCGAAAATTTGAATAGACCAACCCCCCAAAAATAGGAAAGTTTAAAAATTATTTAAATTGTATGCAATGTACCCCTACAAGAATTTCATTACCATTTTGAAAAGCAATTATTGAAAAGTATTTTATCAGGTTTTGCAATACTTTGGAAATTTTAATATTTTCAAATTTGTATTTAATTTGTAGTTTTACACAAAATCAAATCAAAACTGCATTGGTGAAGAGTTTATGCTTTTAACTTTCCATAAATCTCTTTGATTCCTGCTATAATGTATAAGTGCTTACATGTAACTTACAGTGCTTTTTTGGGAAACGAGAAAAAACACAATATATTGAGGTTATTGTACATTAAATTATAATCAGAATCATAACATTTATAAACATATTCTGTTATTTATAAAGAATCACTAATACTATTTGTGTAATAACGTTTTAAAAGATAAAAGTGTTGACAAAAATTTCTGTTTTTTAAAATGTGAATCTAAGTATTTTCAAATATTCAGTACACCAAAGAATAGTATTGAACAATGTCATTTTTTACACTATTCTTTGATCCAATTACTGGTATCCAGTTCAAATTTTAAAAATTACTTAAACGATTGGTTATAAAAAACAATATTTGTTCATGCATCCACTTGAAAACTTGAAAGATTTCAAAACAATTCTCTTAATACTTGTATTTTGAAAGAATTTGTAAATTTTACACTTCCTTATAAAATTATTACATAAGTAGAAAAACTTGAGCATATAACTATTAAAATAAGTTCATTTAACAACAAAAACAAAACATACATAATATTTACTGGTCTATTTTTCTATTAAATACAGTTCCTCCCTTCTCTGTAACTTTGGCTCATAATAGGCACAAATGTGGCACTGTTGATTTTAATATATTCTGCAATAAAATAACTTACATTAATAAAATTTACCTAGGAAAAATACATGTTTGAAAATTACTTGGGAAATATGACTTATGAATCCCCTACCATTGAAATACAATATAAATCCTACTATAAAATGTGATTAAAATAGAAAAATTAAACATGATTAGAATACATGAGTAAATGGGTTTACACATACAAGTTAACTTTTACTTATACAGAAGAGAGAAATACACCCAGCAAGGAATAGAACTGGTGTTGCCTACAACTAGCCAGTTGCTAGCACGGTGGGCGAATCCTGAGCCATGGTGACCCCTTAAATAATGAAGAATTCAATGCCACTGAAGTGACAGAAAAACTGGTACAGACAAGCCTATACAAAATACATAGCAATGCCACCTATACATGTCATTGGTTGTATCTGCCAGTGAATATATAAACCAGACATCTGTGCAAGCATCTAGCCATTTCCGCCATGATAACATGGCAGGCTATAACAATTTCAGTGATTGGATTTTCACATACTCCCATTTCAAGGGTGTATTGTGACTACAGGAATTCTGGCAAAATCTGTAACTCACAACAGCAGTGCAGCCAAAAAGACTCTGAGTGAATGTGACCAGCGTTGGCTGGCAAGAATCATTTCACATGATACACATGTAATACTGCCTCAAATAACATCAGAATTCAATGCTGGACCGGCAACAAACACCAGATGAGAACTGCAATGTTCCCTCAAAGATATGGGTTTTAGGTACCAACACCCAACTCCACTACCCTTGACGAATACTAGACATATAGCTATGTGCCTCAACTAGGCTTAGATACACCATTACTAGAAACTTGATGACTGGAAACAAGTAGACTGGTCTGGCGAGTCTCGTTTCCAACTGTTTCGGGCAGATTGAAGGATCCATGAGTGGAGGATCCCCATTAAGCTTTGGATCTCGCATGTCAACAGGGGAATGTACAGGGGATCTGCTAAATGTGCATGCAAGTAGAGGATCCTTTAACAGAGTAATTGGTGGCAACTGGGGTGTCAGTGGCCAGCTCCAAAAGATCTGGTATCTTACTATTATTGAAAAGATCATAACATACGGAGCTGGCATTTGGGGCGGTTATCTTACTAAGCAACAAATTTCAAAACTTCAATCAATACAACGTCCGTTTTTATTAAAAATCATTCGAGCTTATACTACCGCTCCAACTGACTCCCTAAATGCACTGTGTGGGATCCCCCCCTCCATGTGACTTTTTTGCCTTTATTCAAAAAATTTAAAATCTGGCACCAACGACTCCCTGACCCAGAAATCGAAGGGCTGTCACCACAAAATATCGATTACAATATACCAATCTTAACCCGTCCCTCTCTCTCAACTTCTTTAAAATTTCCCTCTTTATTAGATCATCCAGACCTCAATGTGTACACGGATGGTTCGGGTATTGATGGTAATATCGGAGCCTCCGTGAGCATATTCGAGGATACAAAATTAACCAAAGTTCTTTGTTATAAACTTCACAATAAAATTTACGCCTTTCAAGCTGAATTAACTGCAATCTACAAAGCTATAATCTGGGCAATCCAAAATAATAAAAGAATTACAATTTTTAGTGACAGCCTTAGTTCGATTTCAGGCCTTACAATCATCATCTAATAAATCTAATTACTTAAATAAAATTAAATCTGAAATCTCACACTATATTAATAATTTTGGCCAGAGCTGGGTCAGGGCACACATAGGGCTGGCCGGGAATGAGCTCGCCGATCACTTTGCAAAACTTGCCTCCTGCTGTGGCGAGGAATTGGAAGTTCCTGCCCCATATTCTTTTTAAAAAAGAAATTTATTACGCTTTACCATCAACAAATGGCAGGAACACTGTGAGCTATCCAACAAAGGCCATCGCTTAAGATCTTTTTGGCCTATGGTTAGCACCAATATCCTCGTCACAGGCAGGAACATTAATTGGTTTTTAACTGGTCAACCCTTTCATGTCATATCTCCAGATTTAAAGTCAAATCCTCCAACCTCTGTTCCTGTGGAGAGGTGTGGGATGCTGACCATTACCTCTTTGGCTGTCCTCTTACTAAAGATTATCATCTTTCCCTGCCAACTGATCGTAACAAATTATGGAAGCCGTACTCAAAAATAAAATTTCACAATATAGAATCAAAATGTGCATGAGGACTGTCGGATAGGTGGCGGATCGCGCCCCTTCCTCCCCATAGGAGCTAAATCTACATTGGACCCTTGATTGACTTCTCTTCTTACCTTTGGACTTACATTGTATCTTTTATATCTCTTTATTAATATTTTTCATGTTCCATTTTACACTTCACAATATCTACCTATTATTATATAGAATAATGTTCTATTAAATTTTCTATTATTGTATACTTATTCTGTACACATCAAAATTTCTCATTGTAAATTGCTCTGTTATAAATTACTTATAGTTCTGTGTTTTTCTTTCATTCTGTACATATCAAAATTCTGACTGCAACTGTATCTGTTTTCTATTATTTTGATGTTCTTTACCACATTGTTCAATTACTTTACACATTAATGTAAAATTGTTACCTTAATGTATGTCTAAATTTTAATAAATGCTACATGTGCCCACTTAAGGGGAAGTAGCGGTGCTTTTTCTGTCCGGGTCTGGGTTTCTCATTCATCCCTTTGGTGCTGGTCAAGTTTTTCCCCACCTCTTCATATATATGTTCTACACCGCTTGGTGAGTAGAAGAGGTGAAGGTCTGGAGGGGATTGTACAGGCTGGTAGCGGCTCCGTAATGGTATGGGGTTTGTTAAGCTGGCATTCAATGAGACCTGTGGTACGTCTACAAACATCTCTGACAGATGAATGCTATGTGTACATCCTTTCTGATGAGTTACACCCATTCATGTCCTACACAAATTCTGATGGTTTTGGCCTCATCCAACAGGACAATGCACTGCCACAAGTCTAGACATGCCAAATTATGGTTAAAGGAACACTCATCTGAGTTTGGGGTCTTGTCATTCCCTATCTGTCACCAGATCTCAATGTCATCAAACACATCTGGGATGCCATGTAACACACTGAAACACAGAAATCCTTTACCTCGGAATATAACAGAATCGTGGACTACTCTGCAGGAAGTATGGTGTTCAATGCCTACAGAATACTTCTGCAAGATTGTGGTGTCTATTGCTCATCATATTTCTAAAGTTCAACGCTCCTGTGGTGAGCCTACAAAGTATTAGATTGGTGTACCAGTTTTCTGGCACTTCAGTGTACATCTGAATGCAATATCAATAAAAGGGCAAATTTAACAATGAAGATATCTTATCAATATTTCTAAACGTTTTATAATTAATAAAAATTTATAGTGGTATAAGAGTATAATAATTCCTTTATTTTATTACTATTAATTATTTTATAACTTTAATTAATTATTTATTATTAATTTTATTATTCAATTATCATTTTATGAAATAATTACTTTTTGACACTGCAAACTATTAAATTATACTTGCAGAGCAAATGCTACAAATGGCTACATACAGAAAAAAAAATTTCAGATAAGTATCAGTTAATTTGTAGTATTGAACAAATTAGACATTTTAAATTTAAACAGGAAAGTTGTGTTGTTTTTTTTTAATATTTTAATATAATTTTACAGGACTTTGAAATTCAAACCTTAAGCTAAGCTAATCTTTATAAATCAAACTCTTACCTGTTTTCAGCCTTTCTTAGCTACCACTAAAAGCTTTGGATTTGATGATTCATTGTGTACAAATGTTATGTACGAATATACCAAGCTGCCAAGCATGCTGAAAGAGTCACAAAGATTAGTCATTAGATGCTACTGGGTTTATTCACTTTTAAGAATTTTTATGGAAGCAACATTTAAATATGTCTAAACAGTAGGTGATCATATTATTAAAACCACCTTTATAAATTAACTATTTAAATTACAAGTTATTAGGGAAAAGAAAACCTGGTTGGAAATTTTTTTATTTCGTACAACATACAAATGTTAACAAATTTTAAATAAATAGTTGTCAATATTGGTTTTACAACCTGTCATATAGTCATCATCCAAGTTTACCCAAAACTCAGAAAAAAATTTTGTACATGGCATTAATAATTTGATCACCCAACTGCAAAGCATGAAATCAATAAAAATGAGTATTTTGTTTTACCATGCACATTACAAAATAAAAACATGATACCCAAATTCTGAAAACTATTGTTCTTATACTATAATTATTAGTAATATGATTAGATACTCTACATTACACTCCAAGAATAGAATCAATACTAAAAAACGCACTTTTCAACCTGTCAATAGTCATGCAGTGGCCTTCAGCCCACTCTTTAACACTTGATCTATTGTACCTCTTATTCCTTTACAAATGGAATGGTTTGTATAGATGATCTCGAATATCCCACATATTAACTACCAAGTTTGGTTGCATTCCTGCAAAATCTAGAAAGTTATTAGATCTAGAGAGTGAGTTCAATCTTTTCAACATGTGTGCACTTACTGATATCTTAAACTTTGGAACAAGGAAAAGCAAGTACTGGCATTCCTCACTTCCTATTCCTAATTCCATTACTGCAACTAGGTTGTTAAACAAATTGGTCAAAGAGAGGAACTTAATTGCTTTTATAATTCTGAATAAAGAAAAGGATTTCACACATCAGCAATGATGGTGGTTAATAATTAACTTATTTTAGGGGACTATGCAGAACTTTAGTGCTGCTGAGTAATCATAACAGGAAATGACAGGTGCAGGGTTAGCAAGACCTACTGATCACCAACAGTACATGTAATGAGAACATTCCAGCATCCAATTTGTCGTTCAATGCTGGTTGTATTTGGAAGTGTCGGATGCCAGACTGGGATATGTATGAAATCCTGTTTGATTACATTGTATCCTGGAATGGCAGTGGCACTGCCTACATTTTTGCTCGTGCGTGTGAAAACGATCTAAAAGGGATTCTACACACTGGTAAGTAGTTGATTTAGCAACACAATGGGCTATTGGCAACAGTCCATGATCAATCCTGAAAGGAAAGATCCGAGAGCAACACCTTGTAATTTTGAACCATGGTCAGATGACAAGATCAACACGTGAGCAGGCACTCCAGTCTCCAAACTTCCACACCATGCCAACATGAGGACATTTGAGGCCAGGGCAGATTTAATGTGCACCAGCCCCCACACACACAATGATATTTGGTTGGATCGAGTTTCAAACTCACAACCCTCCAGTTGCTAATCCGCTACTCTTCCAACTGGACTACCATGGCCCTTCCCCACACTGGAGAGCTGGTTGTTGTAAGTCCAAGCAGTGTTTAAACAGGTAGGTTGCTAAGTGAGGACAACCTGTAGTGGAGATCAACACACCTTGCATACTTTCTCGTAGCTCCTGTTATTCAGGAATCCCACAGTTCATGATCACTCCATTCTTTTCTAGAGCATGTGTTATGATTAGACTTTTCGTCGATCACTTGCTTCCTTTTTCCTAACATAATAAAAATTGTTCATTGCTTCATAACAGCTTTTACTTGTATCCATCTTTCAATTGTATATCTAACAAATGTGCAAAAACTGAAGTTTCTGACTTTGATACAGATTAATCAAATTTTTCAGAACTTGGTTTTTTGCTGTTTTTAATTACAGGTTGACATATCTTGATTGTTCCCTTTCTCATAATTCTCAAGTTCCTTATAATTTTTCAAATTTTATTTTGCTCTACATACAATTATGCAATTAAATAATTTTTCTGTCAATATGTGAAAATCAGCTTTTAGAAATACATCCTAGTAAAATTTATGTAGGATACATGATCACAGCTGCTTACATGTTTTCTATTTTTCAGTGTACATCCGTCGGTCAGAAAGTCTAGCATAACCACTTGCATTAAAAAAAGTAGTATGCCTATTCACAGGTTAAGTTACACTTACAGAAGAAAACAATAACTATGTAGAGGAATACCTCCACAAGTCTGTCACACAAAAATCCTAAATGGTAACAAATACTTCACAATTCACATTGGAATTAGAATTTTTTTCCTCTACTGAAAATTCTTATATTTTGAAATTTTGTATTTTGGGTCAGTTTTGGGATGTGGCAATTCTGTAAAATATTTTTATTTTACAGAATTGTGCTTGAAGAGGAGAGGTCTTTTAGGCAGAGAATTGTGTGTGAAATGTCTTGATTCAGTGAACGCAGTTTGATTAAAATTAAGCTGAAAATAATTTTCAATCAAGATTAAACTGAGATTTTCAGTTGCAGTAGTATTTTACAGATATCTTAAATTCACACACACATGTTAAATGCATTTTAGATAAAATCGGAAAATTAGATCCTCAATTTACTAATTTCCAGTATTCTTATGAATATCCTAGAATAAGACAAAAATCTGGAATTTTGTATAGGAAAAATATTTAAAGGTAATTATATTAGGCAGACAAATGTAATAAAATGGATAAATGTTTCCCTTCAAAAAGTAATATTTATTTAAAGCTATAGCAAATATTCCAGCTATTCTACTATGAGGAAAGGTCATGAATTTAAAAATGCAGTCTTCTTTCTTATCCTTGTTCAAAATTATCAGTTCCATATCCTTCCAGTCAAAAGTGTCCAAAAGATGTATTGGATCGGTACTTTTCAGTTATCTCCGGTCATATTTTTCTAGTGACTTTTTGGTAACAGAAGAGACATCCTCAGTGCCATTTGCATTTACTTATGCTTTCCACACTTTTTACCGTGGCTTCACTTGTTTTTACTTGTGATAGTTGAGCACATCATTTTCACACTCTACTTTTTTTGCAGTTTCTATAAGTTAAGTGTTCAGTACTTTTTATATTTTCTTTTTATTTACAACATGCAATTTCTTTGAAGTTTTTGTCGCAAAATGTAAGTTTTCTCTGCTGCTTTGGTGTTCATTTTTTGCCGGAATTGCAAATAGTGTCAGGGATGTCTCTTGTCACCAAGATAATGCAACTGGAGATAACTGAAAAGTACCCTTGGATCATCATGAATGTCCTTCCATGACACAGTGAAACATTGCAATATATGATCAGAACTATCAAAGCTGTTACCCTGACAGAGTTATGAGTCAGAATAAACAACCTTTTTCCTGCCACATTGTAGTGTAATATTCTGCCTCTTCACCCAACCCCTAATTGATGGGGAAAGCAGAGGCACAAGTGTCACGTGTTCAGAAAGAAGTGACCACATGGTGATGCTGTTAGGTGTTAGACAGAGGGGTGATCGAGTGGAAGGTCAGATAAGGGCAGGGAATGAAAGAGTGAGAAAGACGTTGGGCATAGCAGACTGAAAGTACTTCATAAGGCTCATCCCTGAGACTAAAGATTGTCAATTATTGTTTTTTGTTATAACGTTTATTCAATAAACATCTGTGAGTATGTTCTCTTTCTTTTGCCAAAAAGAACCACATGAGGAACATTACACACATATTTCATTACTTTGGAGTGATCAGTTCTATATCATGAAAATCATGTCTGCTCTTCTCCACACACACACAACTTGAAATTGGCAATTTAACCAGGTCTTTGCCATCTATACCAATGATGTTGTGATGTCCTATATACCCCAGACTTTCTTTTCTTTTGCATACAAGTCTATTTCTTTGAAGTTAAGTTTGCTTCCCTAAGGAAAATTTAAGTTAGTCAACCCTAGCAAGTCCATCTGCCAATTCATTCGAGAGCTATGCCAGCAGTAGTTTACTATTGGTAAGGTCTCAAACCAGACAGGTCTTCAGGGATAGAGGTCAGACCAAGTAGATATCTAGGGGAAGATACTGATTCCAAACCAGGAGACCATTTTCTATATTATATTAACAGCCATTCTTATGGGCAAAGTCATACTGCTATAGCAAGTGCCTCACCTCTTCTCAGAATAGTCTTCACCCCTCATGATGTCAATTGATTTAGAAAAATGAATAATAAATACTATATTTACAAAAGTATTTGAATACCTACTAACATGCCAATAAAAGCAAATTTTGTAAGATAAATTTCAAGTTTTTAATGTATTAGGGATATTATATGCAAGGTATTATGTATTTAATATAACTGCAACATCCCCAGAAAACGGGAATATTACTGTGCAGTCATGGTAGACAGCAGATACACCCAAAGTGCCATTCTTGATATTTATAGATCTCTAAATGACTATAGTGTAAGAAAAGAACATAAGAAGGAATAGAGGACATCGAACACACACATCATGCATTCAGTGGCCTCCCTCAGAATGTCTGATGATGTCTGTTAGGGAGTGAGTCTTGGAATCTAAAAAGTTAGGGGATGGGCCAATTATTTGGCCTTGTCTTTAGGGTGATTGAACTTGAGTTGGTCCTGTTGTACAGAAAGGGTGAAAGTAAAGGATTCGGGAGTTAATAATGGGGATATATTAACATTTATCATATATATTAAATTTGTGTTTGGGTGATTTGGGGGTGGTTTTAAGACTCATAAAAAATTAATTTGGAAATCTGTTGGAATTAAAAGTGAAATTCATTCGTATATTATTTATCGAGTTTTATTTTCCCAATTTTTACACAAAGAGGTCTAATTTCTTTTGTTAATTACTTAACAAAAGTTTTAAAAATTTTGCAGTCTGAAAAACATTAAACATTTAAGATATTACAAGAAACTGACAAATTCACTAAAATACATACAAAAAGGGAAAAATTAAGATTTCCAAGGGCTAACTCCAAACCGGAAGTGTTTTATTAAATTACACAATAGTTAAAATGTGAAAATTGGAATAGGGTTATCTCTGGACTTTACTTGCACTTTCGAGACATTATATTGCTGTATCTATAAATTGAAACATTTTGTAAAATGTGATCTGAAGAGCAGCATATTACCACAGTAACATGTACATGTAAATAAAATTTTGATCATAGTTGAGAAGATTAATAATTCTGGCCTTCTACAAATGTCCAACACCAATGCCTGTATATAACTACATTCTTCTCAAGTTTTTATGTAATTTCTCCAGTTCTACTGAATGGTCTGCATTCTTTTTCAATTTTGTCACAAAATTGGATAAGTGAACATTTCATCATGCAACTGATCTGATAGACAGGCTTAGTATGGTTTTCTGGAAATGCCAAATGCATTTAATCACCCTTTAAAAATTTTCTCAATGTTACATCTTAGCAGCTAACTAGATTCTTAACTAAATTTAATCAAAAAGCAATTTATTTTAACTTATATTGAATAAATTCTGTTTCATACTAAAGTGAGGTAACATTTCGAGCATAATTTCCTCAGAAGTGTAGCTGAAAGAAGTTTTAATTTTTTCAATCATAGTTTAAATTAGCAGGGGTGAAGTTGATTGCCTGCTCGTGGTACCCCCTGTGTAATCTGAACAACCAACACGAGGTTAGCCTTTAGCATGCTGACCAATGAATCAAAAGAACCTCACTCAATCTAATAAAGGCCCTTCTTAGGACTGGACATAAGTCTCCTCATCTTGTATTGGAATGCGGGAGGCCTTAACGATGTGAAATTTTTACTCTTCAAATAAAATGTCTACCATCTAGACATAGATATCTTTTTTCATTGTTGAAGCTAGAGCTGATACAGATCCCTTTGAATTTTATACGACAAATGGCTACACCTCTACATCCTCCAAAGATCCCGCCAAGTTGCTTTGGGTATTTTAATTGGCATCAAAAATGGAATATGCTCAAAGTTTGAGGTCCTCCGTAAAATGCAAGAGAATGATAGGGCTGAGGTATGGAAAAACCAGAAGCATTTTAGTGTTGTTAATCTTTATAATCCTCCTGGTAACATCCCATCGCTTGGTACAGTCGAAGATGCCACTCAGGATTATGGCATTATAATGGGAGATTTTAATAGTCCTTCTCCCCGATGGGGTTACCAAAGACTAATGCCTGCTGGCAAACATAGAGGAATTTATCGATGACAACCTCCTAGTTGTCATCGATAAATCGACCTCCTAGTTGTCGAAATAACTGATACTCCACCGATTTTTCTCTCATTTGAGGGCCAAATGTCTCATCCTGACTTAGTGCTAAGCAGACCACATATTTCCCAAAAGTGTGGCTTCTCGATGATATGGGGGCTGTGGCCATCGCTCTAGACTAGTAGACACCTTCACTGGAAAAACATGCTATCGATCCAGTAGAGTTCCCTGTTGGAATTTCAAGTAGATTGGAAGAAATTTCACAAACTCACGGATGATACTCTGCCATAGTCATTTATCTGGTCAACTCCCGAATCATTTTCCTAACTGAGACTACTCAAATAGGTCAAGGCATACATCTCAAGAGGGCAGCTCAAGAACTTTCGCCCCTTCTGGAATGAAAAACTAACAAGCCTTAAAAAGATATGTGATGTTGCAAGGAAGAGGGCAGAGAAAACAAAGCAGCTTTCGGACTGCATTTCAGTCAGAAATTCACAGGCTCAGCTGCAGAAAGAGGTGAAGCTGTCCAAAATACTTGCCTTTAGATAATTCCTCTCCACTATGTAAATTTAATTCCATCTACTCCGTAAAGATGGAATTAAAGCTCACCGCTTTGTGTCGTACCTCAACAATGATGTGCCACCAACCGAACAACTTCCTTTCAGGCATGGGTACAAGGGGTTCAAGGACACAAAAGATACCGCAAATACTTTCTGCAAGCATTATGCTAACATAAGTCAAGTTCACAGGTCCAGAAGCACTTATAAGCATCTGACTAAGATATCACTATCCTCATGCTTCACGGAGTTCGAACAAATGATATTTGCAAATAATTATGCATTTAAGACCAAATCCAGAAAATCTGGAGTAGATGAAATTTACAGTTTCTGAAAAATTTGGGTGAAACAGCTCACACAACTAATTTTTCTCACGATTATCAACTTGACCTGGGAAAGACACATACCTCAACAGTGAAGAAAGGGAGGAATAATACTGATATCTAAAAAAGGAAAACCTTCTAATAGAGAGCTAAAGACCAGTTGCTCTTGCTAGTGTTAGTTGTAAAGTAACTGAAAGATGAATGGTCGTCAACCATCTTAACCAGGTCCTTGACATGAACATTATAAATAATACCCAAGCAGACTTTAGGGCCCACCATGGTACCATGGATCACGTTGTCTACTTTTCTCAATGCATAGAAAATGGGTAACACAGGAAAATGTCTACACTTGCCATCCTCAGGGACCTAAAGAATGCTTATGATACTGTGTGGAGACCTATGCTTCTCCATAAACTTGCCTAGAGTGGAGTCTGGAAATCTGTCCAACTGGATAAGATCTTTTATATCCCAAAGGCAAATACGTGTACACCATGCAAATTGTACCTCCAGATTCCGCACACAATAGCAAGGTCTTGCACAGGGTGCTGTCCTCAGTTGCAGCTTGTTCAATTTAGTGGTTAATGGCATTCTCAAAACAGTCCCCAGCATCCAAGGAATCCAGGCATTACTATACGCCGATGACCTCTCATTATCTGAGCAATTGGTAGTCTGTCTCATTGATGCTCTCGAATTAACACTAAATAATGCAGACTGGACACATGGACAAGCAAAAATGCAATGACTGTTAACATGTAAAAAACCACTTACCAGCTCTTCATTCTCTACTAAACATCAGTCACTTTGTGTTATAGAGGAAGCGAATTGGAACAGAATAATATCTCTAAATACCTAGGGGTGTCAATGAACTGCTACCTGTCGTCGAAACCCCATATTGAGGACTGTGCCACCAGGGCCTCTAAGAGATCGGCTGCTAAAAAGACTAATTGCCATAACTTGGGGAGCCAACCAAATCGTTCTTATGACAGCTTACAAAAGCTATGTCAGACCACTGCTAGAGCAATCACCACCTGATTCCACAAACCAAAACCTTGATTTGGTTCAAAATGCTGCTCTTCGTATCATAATTGGTGCACCCAAGTCCACACCGATTTTGTCTATGGAGGTTCAGCTTCAAGTGGAACCCACACAAGTCTGTTGTGAAAAGTTCAATCTTCACTCCTGGGAACGATATAAACGTACCCATCGTCAACACTGGGCTGGTTACAGGCAAGCTACTGAAAGGCTAAAAACGCAAAGGACGCCACTGACCATGATCAAAAATCTTCTTGAGAAATACCACATCCAGTTTAGTGACCAGCTCCTCTCGCCATACTGCAGGTATTTTATCTTTTGTCTGTGGCCAGCCTTAAACTTCTGAACCATTGCTCCCCTAAAAGCAAGTCACTCGAGGAACTCAAGATGGCGGCCCTGCAAACTATTCCTACAAATTTTCCAGACAACCAGTGGATCCATGTTTACACCAATGGATTGTCAATGCCTGGTACTGGAAAGACTGGCGCAGGTTACTGCAGCACCATGTTTGAGGGTTGCGTCTCCATCGGGCTCACAAAAGTAATTATGATGTGGGGGACACAGCCATTCAGGCAGCATCCCATGAACTCTCTAAGATCAACCCTCCCACCAAGGCAGTTTTCCTCGTAGACTCCAGGGTAGCAATTTGAAACATCACGAGTAACAGTGATATAGACTGCCCATTAACTCTGAAGTCAGGGAGGTTCTCTCCAAGCTGCTTGAAAAAGGATGGTAGCTATGGCTGCAATGGGTACCGTCATGTAAACATTGCAAGCAATAAAAGGGCTCACTTGCAATGATGGGGGCGGCTTTGATTCAGTCGGTTTGCGCCTCTACTTTAAATTCCAGCAAAGCCCAAATTAACCCTGCTGTTGGCCACTGGTTGAGGCAACAGCAACTGACGGTTTCAAAGGGAAAGAAATGGGCAACACTCGTCACCATGGTTCGATCTGCCATGGCCAGCCTAGGGCAGTCGGTGTGGCGCTGTTCCAGATGACTACTGGGCATGACTACCTTGCTGCCCACTTGCACAGGATCCACATGTTGCCCTTCCCACAATGCCCACTGTGTGGTCAGGGTGTCATGAATGCTGCCCACCTGCATCAGTGCCCGGCCTTGGACCAAGAGCCAGACATCAAGGAGGATGAGTCAAGGAAGCTTTCCTGTTTCTACTGGGCGGGCACCACCAAATGGCCCAACAGCGAAGGGTGGGTGTTGGCTAGCAAGCAGTTTTTCAACCATAGTTTCACTTCAAGTTCAAAGAAAAATATGAGCCATCACTGAACAATAAAGACAACTTAGAAAACACTCCATTATCAAGATCATTATTTTTGAAAATCAAAAAACTAAGCACTTCTAAGCATTTTCAATTAATGTACAACCTCTGCACAGTTCAATTAATGTACAACCTCTGCACAGATAAACATCTAAGTGTAGAGTCTGGAGGAAGATGCAGTCCCAGTCACCTACTTGGAAATTCATCATTTAATGATATAGATTTTACAGTACTTGCAAGCCCATAATTTTCTGTGACCTAAGGTAAGTTGTCCATGAAATCAGACTGTCTTCAACATCAGATAGGATACTGGTCAACAGGAAGACTCAAATTTTAAAATACAGGCCTTCAATCCCGTTGTTCACAATGCCATACCATACATTTACTAAAAATTACTGCTGGCACTCATCCTGATGGTTGGTTGGGTTTTATGATACATTTATGATATTTGGATAAGCTGCACTAAACACAGTACAGACAATATAAAGAATGGACAAATACAGAAGGAAAGTTTTACTGACACAGAAGAGAGTGTACAGTCTGGTCCCAAGGAACTTTAAGATATCGATAGCTGCCAATTTGTGTGCGACCCCTTGGAGGGGTGCCGAAGAACCAACGGGGTTGTTTTTTAGAGAAAGAGAAGTGCGACCAGAGGGGAAGCCTTGTAAGGACGCTTTGCTTGGACAATTGTTTATTCTGTTAATTAATTCTTGTTTAAATTACCGTCCTTTTAAAACTTTTCTGTAATATATAACCTATCTGTAAATAAACTTTAATTTATAGTTAATTAGTCAGTTTCTGTTTAATTTTAAACAATGAATCTTTCAAAAAACTACAAAATGGCCATGGTGTACTCATCAGAGCACATTTGAAGGAGGTACGGAAAAGAGTGACGGCGCACCTGGTTGGACGAGACCTAGCGCAGAGCTTCAACACAAGGTGAGAGCTCTTATTTATGTTAAGTGCAACTCCCCTGGCTATATTTGAATTGTTGAAAGCACATAAGTGCTGATATCTATGAAATCAAAAGTGTGACAGTACATTTAATGAAAAGCTCATCAGAGCAGATTTTTGTTTGAGTAGCACACCAGTGCGGCGTCTAAAGTACATCATTACTCTAAATTTTTGATGAAAAGCTCGTCAGAGCAGATTTTCTTTTAAATAGCATGTAAGTGCTGTGACTTAAGTACATCAGTACTTTGAAAAGTTTTGAAAAGCTTGTCAGAGCACATTTAATTTCGAATTGCATGCCAGTGCAAAAGTTTAAGTGCATCAGTATATTCGAAAAGCTTGTCAGGGCAGATTTTGTTAAATGTAAAAGGCACATTGATACAAGGCTAGAATAAGAAAATTTGAAAATTTTATGGAAAAGTCTATACCAGGGTTTATCTAGCTCATTGCTGTTGTGCTTGTATGTGAACTGGGCTATTTGGAAGTGCTGATGGCATATTATGTATCATTATAAGCTGATAATATAGTCTCACTATTGTATTTCTATATTTCAATTATTGAATTATTCATGCTAAAAGTATATTATATGAGTATAGATATAAAAAATTATTCATTTGGTAGATTATTATGAAATGAAATTAAGTGTGGATGTTGATTGCTGGTGATATTTTAAAAGTTGATTTTAAGGTATTATAAATGCGACCTATTCCAAATGTAAATTGGAAGTTGTTACATTTTTGTAAGTAGATTGTTGTTCATATGATATGAAGTTTAAATATTGATGAATCACTCATTTTTATGCATATTTTGAAAGTTGTTAAAAGTGTGATAAATTTGAACTGATATTATTTTATAGAGAACTGTGCATGAATATGAAGTGATAATATTAAGTACTATTTCTGAATTTATTGGTACTGTATCAGTTTTTTCTAACTATTATACATCGATAATATTGTCCTTTTTCAACTTGTGTAAAGAGGGTACTGTAGAATTCATTTTACTAAGCCTAATAGGAGTGAAAAATCATTATTGTTAAAAATCATTATTGTTACTTATAGAGTTGGAGTTAAAACTCCAACTCTATAAGACCCCTCCGAGAGAAGCCTAAGAACCAATGGGGTTGGGTTTTTCTAGACAAAGAGGAGTATGACCAGAGGGGAGGCCTTGTGAGGACGTTTTGCTAGGACAATAGTTTATTCTGTTAATTAATTCTTAAGTTTAAATTACCCAATCCTCTTAAAACTTTTCTGTAATATATAACCTATCTGTAAATAAACTTTAATTTATACTTAATTAATCAGTTTTTGTTTAATTGACCTTTTAATCAATGAATCTTTCAAAAAACTACAAAATGGCCACAGCATACTCATCAGAGCACATTTGAAGGAGGTACGGAAAAGTGTGACTGAGAGAAATACACCCAGGATAAGAAACAGGAATCGAACCTGCATTGCCTACAACTCACACTCATCCTAATGGATGCCAAATAGATTGTGATTGCTCCAAAAGTACTCATTGTGTTTGTTAATAGTACATCTTGAGTGATGCAGCCTTACCATTCCAAGTTTGCATAACATCAAGCTTGCAATCTTTGACCTATGTTTTTGAAGAAGTTGACAAATTGACCCCTCTTACTACATTGACATCTCCCCATGAGATTTGGTCATTTGGCATGCAGCAGATGTATGTTGTTGGCAACAAAATCTCAGGCAAGAGAAAGACACAAGACAGAAAGTTCGAAATAATCTTAGAAAGAGATTTTATCGAGTACTGGAAACAGTTAAAACAACACACCTTCATGAATCAAAGAATCAAAATGCTTTCAATAAGAGATACTTCTAGAAGGGAGCAACAAAAAAGTGTCAATTGAACATTGACAAACATTTGATACATTATTCTTTGGAATATTTATTTACATACTTCTTTAAATACCTCTATTTTCTAAAAAGGAATTGAACTTGGTTTAACTAATAGCTTACCAAACTTGTTTGACTTAATGCCTCCTTTTTAAAGACAATTTTTTTCATCCCCTTCCGAAAATTCTATCTCAACTAATAATAAATGGCAAGTGTAACTGCCTATAATTTTTGAAATTCACTACAATATTTATGTATGAAATTTCTGAATTTCAAGAAACTAGTTTGGAAATTAAACAGAGCTGAAATTACAAAGCTATTTATTAAAACGAAGTAAAGAAAAATAAATTGCATGTAAATGCACTAGATTGTACAGTAAACTTAATACAACATGCATATTCCTACCACTGGACTTGTAAGAACCTGTGTAAGTAGGAACTGTGTGTAAATAAATACATGCAAACACTCACTTGTTGCAACCTGTCATTTTGTTTTTAGACTGATCAGTTTCAACATGCATTTTAAAATGTATACTTTCAATAATGCAACACTTCAACGAGTGTCTGTAGTCAAGTGTATAAGTGTTTGTTTAAAACATTTTCAGATGGCAAATTTTTTTAGCATCTTATTACTCAATATTGATCCTCAATGTCCCTATTTCCTCTGGGGCCAGTATTGTTCCCAAAAATTAGTTCAGTGGCCACAGGGGGGGGTGATAGTGCACTTTGGAAAACTATGATTTAACTTATTCTACTGTAAAAAAAATGTAATAAATAAATTCACAGTTGATAAATACAAGAACTTATTCTTTTTTTAAAAGTAGTAAAATATAAAATTTACCTAATATTCAAGCCTATAAAATTTGTCCAACTGAAGATGTAGTCTCCACCCAGATACATTCCTATATATGTGACCAGAATATTCTATAAAATATTATGGAAATATGTATCAGAAATTTTTTCAAGACAATCTAGATCTAAAATTCAAATTTTAAATAAAATAGAAAAATTAAAAATGATTATGCAAACATAAGAGTAACACAGAAATACATTCTCTTAATTTGACTTTTTAAATAGTGAAAAAAAATAATTACCTCTTCTGTAAGACTTAGTTAAAGTTGGGCAAGCAGTTATACTGAATCAACAAACTACAAAATTTCTTCCAGATATTTAATTCATCATTTTAAAACAAATGTATTGATACTATTATGAATTCTAATTTTATTTATATTTTAAAAACTGGATTGGATTTCCTGAATCAAGGTTTTATTACTGAAATGACATGTGCTTGCCAAACTATATGCATATTATATAAGTTATGAAACAATAACATTTTATATTTATATAATGTCTAAAATAATATCCTTGCAAGAAAGATATCCTGGAAAAATTAGTTATTGCCGCAAACAATTCAATTTTTTTAAAAAAGGAACAATTCCACAGGCAAAAAAAAGGGAACACTAATAAAAAAATTTCTAATCAAGATTTAAAACTCCTAATACTTGATAATTATCTTAAAATAAATTCAATTACACTTAATCTATGAACAGCAGTTGACAACTTGATAGCAGCAGAAATTTTCTTTCTAAGACAATATTCAACAAATTTATAACTCCAAAGTTGTCATAAAGCCTTGAAATATCAGATGATACACTATGTGCCTTTTTAGTCATTGGATAAAAATGTTAACATTTCTTACTGCTATCTTAAAAGATGCATGAATCATTAAAAACGCAAACCAAAACCTGATGAGTCACATTGCAATATCAACGGCCAAAAATTTGTAGTGAATGAATGAAATATTGAATTAAACATTAATAAAATAAATTAAGGGAGAAACAAACATACTTTTCTAGAAATTTCAGTTTTGTAATAATTTTTAAGGCTTATTATTTTACTCTAAAAGCACCATAAAATTTTTATTTTCAGAACTAAATATCAATAGCACACTGCCATTGGAATCATTCAGTTATTGGGCAGTAGATTCTGATAACCAACTATAACATACAACACAATGGGTAGATTTAATGAAAAAGATCCAATTCGCAATAAAGAAACTGTTAAATTTAACAAACGTACATTGTCAGAATGTTCTAATAACTTTCCATTTGAAATACATATCACCATATTTACAAATTTAGTTTTCTGAAGAAAAATTCAATTACATTAATGATAGTAATTTTGCATTAAACTTTCACGACTGTATTTTACAAAACATTCAAATGAGTTTCAATTAATTCCTAACAACTTAATTTCAGAGAACACTCCAAACTTAATCCTTTTAGAAGAGTAGTTTTAATTAAAAACATATTCTATACTTGCCATGAAGATTTCTAAATATTATGAAAACTCTTTTCCTGATTTTAATTTTTAGGAAAAATATAATTTTATCTGTCACAGAAAAATGAATAATAATGATGAAATGAAAATTAATTAATAACAGGTTCTACGTGTTTAAAAAATATTTTTATAGCAACAATTATATAGGATTATTCAGTCAGGACTTTACTCACAAAAGCACTATAATTTTAAAACAGGAAAACATTTCTTATGGGAACATCTGATAGGTACTGCATACATTGAAGTGATAGAAAAACTGGTACATCAGTCTAATATTTGGTAGGCCTCCTAGGGTAGTGTAGAACTGAAGAAATATAACTGAGCATTGCCAGAATTCTTGTAGCCACGGTACATCCTCGAAATTAGGTACATGAAATTCCCACCTCTTCTACCTTCAAAATGCTTTGATCCATCTCATGAGCTCATCATTAAACCGCATTAAAAGTCATTTAATAACTTGTCATTCTCACAATGAAAAAAGTTCTAGATGCTTCCAAATGTCTATCGCATTATATATGCACTGGCAAATGCAACTAATGACATGCATAGGTGACATTGCTAAATATTGTACATAGGCTTCTCTGTACCAGTTTTTTGGCACTTCAGTGTACAGCAATGTTTGGAACTATTTAGCAGCTGAAATACAACATCACACAGGAAATAAAACAATAAATACCAACATATTGAAGAGTCCATTTGACAATAAAGAATGAGTTGATCTATTTAGATGCCAATGGCGGATATTTTCAATATGTGTGATATTCATGTGATTGATCAGAGGTAGGGCACTTTGTATTCAAATGTAATTTTGAAATGTTTCCTCCTTCAAAATTTTGCTTTTTTGGGTAAAGCCCTAGTGAATCACTCTGTATAATGTAATCAAAATAAGATTTCAAAAATAACTTATTCTTAAAAGACTCATTGGAAAGATATTTTAAATTTCCTTACTTTAATCACTCCGACGATTGTTGTAGTTAAAGCAGAATTATAGGCTGTACATAAAACTGTGGAGTACATCAAAACAAATCCCATAAAACATGACAGAAGGAATGATGTTAGGAACATGGCATCTAACCATTTGTAATATGATATTGTCTAAATAATAAAATAAGATCGTCAATATCAAATATTTAAGTGATTAATAGGAAAAAATATTCAGTTTATAAACATATCTTCAAAATTAGAATGACACAATTTTGAATATGTATATATATATATATAGATATATATTGTCACCTTGTCTTTAGAACTTTTAATTTAAATGTAACACTGTTTTCATAAAATACGAAAGTTAAAAATCAACATTTTTAAACTTAATTTTGAAAACTGATAAAGAACTTTGAAAGCTTGATAATTATCTTTAATTAAAGAAAAATGTTTCTGAAAATAAAAACTTACAGAAATTATAATTCACATTATACTTTTTGTTTTAAATATTTATATTGTTATAAATATATTGAATGGGTGTTAAAACTTATTTCTCCTATACAAAGTCTAAAAATAGTTTAATTTGTTTCATTTGAAAGTAAATTCAATAAAATTTTATTTAACTATTCTAAAACATAATGTTAACACACACCCTTTTCTTTTCAACATTAATCTGGACAAAGTTTTCTCCACTTATTTCCTGATTTCTGTTTCAAACTTTAAACTGAAGATTTTTTAATAAATAAAATAAAAAATATTTGTAACAATCTTATGAAAGCATATAAAAATTATTTAAACATTTTCAGCAGAGTTAAACACCCACTTTAATCACTGTTATCACAGAAATACTGAATTGCTTCATAAATGTATTTACTAGTTACCAACTGTAAGCTGTTAAGTACTTACTTTCTCTACTTCTCCTGAGTATACCCATAGAAGTGTCAAAGGTGCTATCATAAATAGAGCATTATAAAACAGCAAACCATATTTTCCTAAGTCCTACAAAAATACATGGAGATGTCATCATTATAATAAATAGTAATTTATGTTGAAATTTTTCTATATCCAAACAAAGCATTTTGAGAAAAACAAGAAATATTTCGCATTTAAATTGAACGGTTTGTATAAAAAATTACAAAACCGGTTTAAGTTCCAGACTGCACCAACTTATCTAATTCCTATAACTGTAGCTTTTTCATTTTTTACTATCACCTAAATTTAATTAAATATTTTTTATGTGATATTTTTTACACACATTAATGACATTTGACCCTAGATGGATACCATTAACCTTAATATTTGAATGCAGGTAAAATTATACAAAGATCTTGTAAAAACTAAGGTTTTTAAAAAATTTTCAGACTTCCAGTAAATATTAAGGCATTTTAAGCCTAAAAACTAAAATGAAAAATCTGGCCTTTTTAAGGCCCATGGGAGCCCTGTACTAATGTGTCCCATGAAGTCTAATCTGCACCATATTCATATTCCTATATATCAAGTTATCTTCAGGAGATGCAAAGCCCCTACATATGGAAAATCACCAGTAACATAGTACCAGGGCCCAAGGTAGATTGATTGACTGGGTTTTATAGAGCAAGAGCCATATTTGGCCAAGCTGCACAAGACAGATAATGTCAAGTAATGGACATACACAAGGAAAGTTTTACAAACAGAGAAGAGAGAAATGCACCCAGAGAGGAATCGAACAGCCATCTGCAACTTGCACTTTGCTAGAGCAGCAGGCAAACCCACTGAGCCACAGCAACCCCAAGAGGGAAAGAGGAGATCCAAGAATGTAAAAATTATTTGCAGTAATGTGTAGTCTATTTTCTAACTTTAAAAAGATCTGTCTTTATTGCATCTATGGACCAATCAGCTAACTAGGTACCAAAGCCATTAGTGCAGATGTGAAGACCTGAGGATATGCAAGGCATGAATCATTCACATGAAAGCAAAACTCAAACCAAAACCTGAATGAAAAATACATTTTTCAAATCAACAATTCCCAGCATAAGGATGAGTTTTATTCTCTTTTTAAGTCTGTGAACTCTACCTATTTCTTTTTATTGTTCTCTGGTTGGGGGAGCAAAATATTGAACATTTAATTTAAGTGTAGTAAAATTTTTTTTGTGAATTGGCTACTTTGGCAGTTTGATAACATTCTCATGCTGCCAAGAGGGACCAGGCCCAACGTATTATGTAACTTAACTAAAACTCCCTTGTAGTTCCCATGCTCATGTTATGGTCTATAGCAAACATTTGTTTTGTAAATTACCAGCTCATAGGAGTTAATTTGTAGCAACTCATTGGGGCAAATTTAAATAGAAAATCTATTTAACCTTGTTGACCACTTTAGTTACCTTTAACAAACAATATTTTTTCTTCACGACTTAGGAATTCAAAACTAAAACAGTCACTGTGTCAAAGGAAAGACTAGATATTAAGAACTGGGATTGCTCTCATATTTTTCAGATAAAGCTAAAAACATCCTAATATGGATTTGTTTCTATTGTGGGTTAAACAAGCATAAAAAATAGCATGGGAAATGTCAGAAATATAAGTTCCTTTGTTTTGTCACTTTGAGAAAGACTGACTTAACACTTCCAATATGTTCTATGTTAAATTGATTCAAAATAGGTAACCTAAGAATTTTATATCTGCATACAACTTTTAACACTAAAAGAAATGTAACTGACAAAATATTGGCGAAACATGAAAGCTTTCAACAATTAGTACAGAATGATTCCTCAAAGCCCATGCATTTAGAATTGAATAGGAATTCACCTAATTGTACTTTATATTATGCTGGTTGACCAATGAATAGCAAACTGCACTTAATAGTTGGACTGTATTGTTCAGAGATATTGGGAAGCAAGGAGGCATATGGTTTAGTTGTCAAATGCATGGCAATTGTAAATAAATAACAATGATTCTGTTTCAAGAAATGTATTTTGTTAACTCTAAATAGACAACATTAAATATAAAAATAATTACTTTTTTAATAATGAACATTAATATCAAGCAAAATAACCATTTAGTAAATAGAATAATAATTTATTTTTGCTTGGAATTCCTGGTTACTTCAACATACTGCCAGAATTCCAAGAGAAAATGTTTTCGTAGAGATAAAAAGTCAAGTTATAAAAATATGATTAAAAGTCTTCTAATTTTTCACTAATTCAAATAACAAGCTGCTTACCCTTGCATCTAATTTCTTTTTAACACAAATATTGTTTGCTGCAGTGAAGAAGTCATTACACAATACAAATATATAACCTTTTACTTCAAAAGAAAGATCATCTCTGCAAAACATTTTAAAATATATCAAAACTTATAAACAAAATATTATTACACAATATGGTATTATGGAAGTATGTATATATAATATAAAATGAAGCTTTTTCAAAACCATTTTTGCTAGTTAAATTTCCTTATACCATGCATACACATAGAAAACAGTCATCTGAAACAAAATGTTTTAAAAGTATAAGCCAGATGATAAAAATAAAATAAAATTTTGCAGTCACTAGTTAACAAAGAGAACAAAATTATTTCAATAAACATAACTGCAATTGAAAATATATTACAAAAGGTTGAGAAGATTTAGCAGCATGAAATATTTTGTATAATATATATGCAATAAATCGAATCAAATGCCCTAATATCAAAAATATTAGTTTTAGCCTAACATACAGATTTTGCATAATTATGTACCTCTCATATTGTTGATAGGTAATTTTCTTCGCTTTAGTATTGAAGATGATTTGTTATTAATTGCACAGATAAGAATCCATATTACATCAGTCAATCAGAATTGAATGACTAGGTTATTTAAGTACCATGAACATAAATCATGAGCTTGATATGAAATGATGGTATATGGTATTCAATTCCAACAGGGAAGGTACACTAAATTTCTAAGTTTTGTGAAAATGGGATAGTAGTCATTGACACTGGAATGATGTGCTAAAGCAAATGCACTAAAGATAAACTAATACAAGATGCATTAAAGACAGATGTACTAAAACAAAGAATTTAGTAAATCCATCATTATTGGCACACACAAGAATTAGCTACTACTCGTACACATCAAACTAGGGGTACTCACAGTGGCAGCATAGTGCCCATCGATTTTCGTTTTTGCTTTCGATCCAATCTTAGCATTCCAGTTATCAACATTACGTTATGCTACTGGATAATGAAAAAATTTATGAAAAGATTGGATAAAAGTGATACTTGACATCAATATCTTTACTGAAACTACCATAGCTGTCAGATGCAAAAATGAGGGACTAAAATTTAACAAACTCATTCAGGTTGGTTGGGTTTTATGGTGCAAGGGCCATATTTGGCCCTGCTGTGCCAAACAAAAGACAGACCAAGTAATGGACATACACACATGGAAAGTTTACTGACACAAAAGAGAGAAACACACCCAGAGAAATCGAACTTGACAGGAATTGAACCTGCACCACCTACAACACACTTGGTAGTACAGTGGGCATATCCAATGAGTCACGACGACCCCACCTCATTCAGGTCCGACAACAAACAATTTAGAGCTACAGGCATGAGACTCAGTCAGAGATATCAACTACTTTTTGATTAATGTTAAAGATGTCCAATGGCATAGCTTTCCCAGATAAAATTATTTAAATTTGAAAATATTCTATGGTAAAACGAATTAAAATCGATAAAACCTGAAAAAAAATAATAAACATAAATCAAAAAATTTTTAAACATAAATCTGAGTAAGGCATCAGTTTTTATTTTGACATCCTCGATTTTCCCCTTATAAGGCCAACCAAGGAAAGCAGATGCCCGATTATTTCAGCTTCTAATGGTTTCTTACTATGATTAGTTAATGATGTTTGTCATGCAGAATGGGTACCTACAGAACAGATATTTACCCTCTCCTCATGCCTCTGATTGAGGCTAGCATCCTGTCAAGTTAATATGGGCTTGTCATTGTGCCTGGTCTATCATTCTCCTCATTTTCCCATCTTTATAACAGACTGCCTCAAATTTTAAGATCATCATATACATTTGACCAAATTGTGCCTTTTGGGCTTCTTTTTAACTTGGGTTAAAAACGATTTATACCTTTGGAGAAAAAATAAAGGTAAATGAATTTGACTTAGAAGGTTTTCTAAAGATAAGCATAACATTTGTTTCCCATCCAATCTCGGCATCCCTAGTTATCAATGTTACGCTACACTCCTGAAGATAACCAATATTAGTTTGTAAACATACTAAGAAATTCCAGGATATAAAATGTGCTTGAAAAAAATATTTTTTACCAATTTATCTCAACTACTTCCCAGAAAAAGTTAAAGTGCTGTGTTAAAAACAGAGGGAAAGGTAAGAAATAGAAGAGACAAATGAGATATCAGGGTCATGAGACAAATGCATGATGGCCGAATATAGTTAATGTTCAAAAAGAGAAAACCCTTGTGAGGACAATAATCACATGTATTTCAGTGCGAATAATAATTCAGTGCAACAAAGAAAATAGTTTATCAGGTAAGTTTATTTTTTTAAATGTTGTATGTGCATATAATGTCCATCAAAATTTTCACCTGATTCAGTTAATGTTTGATGCATTTTTTAGGACACCAAATGATTAAATATTTCATTCTGCATAGTAAAAAATAGAACAGGATGGGGGAAAAGATTTGACTTCAGTGTGCTAAAATTACATTTCAACCTTTTGTTGTAAACAAAACACACATTCATTACAGTTCATTTTATTCCTATATATTAATATATTTATGTTATATTGAAGTGTCCAAACAGAATCATCTGAAAAATAAATGTAAGTAAAAATATTTAGAGTAATGTTTTTATTGCTTTAATGATAACATGAAGTTAAATCATGAGAATTATAATAATTGTATTTTTCTCTAACTTATTAACTTATTAAACTCATTTTATGATTAGATTTTTATCTGTAGTTTTTACTTTAATTTTATGTGTGTAGATTATTTAAAATAGTTAATTTGGGAGCATAAAAAATGCTTTAAGATTAAAAATAAAATTTTCATTACTATAAATATTTTTAATATATAAGTCTTATCCCATTCTTTCACTAAGTTTGATTGCAAACATAGTACATCCAAAACCATTAAAATAATCAATCTAGGGACACCTAAAACTGCAAACACTTTTCTTTGAGGAAAAACTGCAAATGCAACACAATTTTTAAAAAAGCAAAACTTCAAAGTAAAAATCAAATTTAAAAGACAACTTATGTTTAATTTGAACCATGCATCTAAATCCCACTTCCTTAATATAAATGAATGAGATTTAAATTACTTTCTATGAACTTCTAACAAATTTTAGGGTTTTCAAAATGTATGAAAGACAAGAAATTTTGTCTACCAAAAGTATTTCATGGTTACATTTCTATATACACAGTGCATCAAATAAGTTTTAAGACTGGGTCTGTAAAAAGAAATGGAAACAAGAAATTAATACCTGTTTTGGTTTTTTATTCAAAATAGGACCCTCCGGCTTCAATGCACTTTTTACAGCGATTTATTAATGAATCGAACGCCTGTTGTAAATCACTTTGCGGAATGGCCTGCAAAGCACGCGTCGAAGCTTCTTGTATGGCCGAAATATCCTCAAAATAACACCCTTTTAACTTCATTTTAAGTTTTGGGAATAAGAAGTAGTCACAGGGTGCTAAATCAGGTGAATACGGTGGACTTCAAGAAGTTTGGATTGTTTTCAGCGGCTGAAATGATGTCTCTGCAATGTGCACTTCTCATTGCTTTTTGTTCAGGGGTTAAAGTGTGTGGAACAAATTTAGCACACACTTTTGTTTTGCCCAAATCTTCATGCAGGATGGTTCGAATTGTTTCTTTGTTCATGTTTAAAGAGTCTTCCATCATTCTCAGTGACGCACAGCGATCGTTTGTTACGAAATTTCGTATTTTTCAATAACTTCAGGTGTCCTAGATGAAATTGGTCTTCCACTACGCTGATCATCTTCTACCGTATCTCTTCCGTCCAAAAAACGTTGTGCCACACAAAAACATTTGATCTACTTAAACAACAGTCACCGTAAACTTGTTTCATGAGTTGGTATGTTTCCGAAGCACTTTTACCAAGTTTTGCGTTGAATTTAATTACAGCTCTTTGCTCCATCTTAAAAAATCAACATGAAAAAAATTCACTTCTGCAATGAACGCTCGCATTCTCTCAGCTACTTAACGAAATGCGCACAACTTGTTACCAGTGTGCCAGCAGACGATGGACGTTATGACGCATGCGCATTTACACTCATAGCGCCATTACAACCAGCGCTCTGGGACGAGTCTTAAAACTTATTTGACGCACTGTGTATACTAGTCTATAGTAAATTAATTTTTGTAGTGGTGCCTAAGTTTACCACAATACTCCCCCTCTGGAATTTAACAATGGCTGAATTTGGTAGATGTTACCACTAGTTGATATTGCCTGTTGTATGAGACTAAGAGTAAAGTACAGGTGTAGCTTCCTATGTATGGCAATACAAAATACGATTATGACTTTTGACTGCCCTGTGTTGCCTCTTATTGCCAAGTATGAGGCACTGAGTGAAAGCTGAATGGCAGCACAAAAATGAAGCTATGATAGGAATAGAAGTAGTGTCTGTAATCATAGCAATTCAGACCGTCCTTGGAAGTAGTTAGCATTGCATTAGCAATTCAACTGTTCACCCTGGCCCATCCAATGAAATATGTACTGATTGTTGCGAGTGTCATCTGGTAATCATCAGAAGCACCATCAGATTTTTTATAATGTGTGCTTGTTTATAATCACAGCCATCAGTCACCAATTATGCAAGACATGAGAAAGAAGTTGCAATTTTGTCTATCCAAAAGTACTGGAGATAGGTTACACTGCTCCATATAAACCCCTGTACAGGAAATTAATTTGTGTAGTGTTGGCTAAGTTTACCACAGGGTTCACAAAAGGGGTTAAACAGAGAACTACAAAGCAGCGCGAATGAACCACACATTTTTCTAAAAAGTTGTGTTGAAAAGGTATAATACTAAATTGTCCAATACTTGATTTTAATATATACATTTAAACCTAAACAATAATACACTTAAACTTATTAATTTAAGTATTAACTTATTTAATTTTATACATTTTTTCCAAGCCATTTAAGACATGATGTTTATGCTCATTTTTTTAAAATGAAATAGATACATTCATATTCTCAATGAAATAAAGTATAAATAAGTAACAGGAATTGTGGACATAGGAATTGAAACATAGAAGTGGCAAATATTTACTAATATTCCATACACAGTAATACTAATTACTTGTTAACACATTTTTTATCAATTGCATTTCCATGGTCTGTTAATTTAAACCTTAAAAGTAGATGCATGTTGAAGAGTGGAAGTTGGGAATACACAAAATATAAGCCATTTTAAGAAAAAATATTTGAACCATTCTATTTGTAAAATTTATAGTTTATTCATTTATTAATTATTAACTGCATTTAAAGCTAACGTTGTCAACTATTAAAATGTTTAATGTTGAATTCATGTTTTTTGATACAATATATTGTTTTTATAATTTCATAATGCAATATATCAGAGCTATTCAAATACTTACATAGCAGCAACTATGGCACCACCAACCATTGCAAATACAGTAAACACAATTGGCAAACTTTGGCTTGTGCTGCAGTAAGAAATAATACTAATATAGTGCATTTTTACATATCTAATGTGACAAGTGATTCAATAAATAATGGTATTCACTTCTGAATGAAAAGATTTTTACTAATAAAGAAAATTAAAAGTAGGGATTCCATTTTAAATTATTCATTTTTCAGAAAAAAACAAGATTAATTTTAAAACCTTACAAATGAATCAGAGTCGGTGACCGTTATAAATTAAATTAATTACCTCAAAAAGTACAGAACACATATTTTGTGAAACTCTAAAACACTGCTTAGTTTATAACACAAATCATGAAAAATCACATATAAAATCATTAACTTTTAACATACTGCTTCTAAAATGAATCAATAAATTAAGAGGAAAATTTTGAAGGAACAATACATTTAAATAATGAATAGCAAAAAACCAAAAGGAGCGGTTTTAAATGGTAACTAAAATTCTCAGTATTTGAAATAACTGAATTTTGTTCAGTCTAATTCAAGAGTGAGTTCTTTGTAAGTTGGAACTGGAATTTTCAACAGTGAATACTGTCACTCATGCCCTCATCCTTCAGCAGCTTTTAATTTTTTCTACGCACCAAGATGGATACATTTATTTGAAAATTATTCAAAATTCCACTTTTTTACTTTTGGTAAGTTACAATGTATGTGTAGAATTTCACCCTCCTCCAAATACAAAACCTTATGACTAATTTTTCATTTCAGCTCCTGTCCTTATCTAGCTCTGCATGCAGAGAGCTAGTTAAGCTCTGAGTTTTGAGTCGGAACATAAAACACTAAAAAACTTATTCACCAAGCAATTGAATAATTCAATTTTTAAATATCCTAAGTTGATACAAATGAGAAAAGAATAAAATTCAAATGCCAAAAATAACAAATACGATAGAACCTTTATTATTCAAGGTAATGTCATCTGGGCCCAAAATTGATTATTCTGGTCACCTTTTCAATCCCTACAGTTAACCAATTTAACCCGAGTTAGGTCAGGTAATTCTGCTAGTCTTACAATAAATCTGAATGTGCATTACTTATCTTTAAACTCTCTTGAAAAAGCCTTAAATGGTCTCTTTCGTAGCACTTCATGTATGCAAACTGCATCATTTCATCTTTCACATCACTTCATTTTACTTTTTCATGTTGTGATGATGTTTTTAATATAGTTCATTTTTTCATAGTTTTGAGTGTTCATGTTGCTTACTTAAATATTTTATGACGATTTTAATGTTGGTCCGGTTGTTAATCTGATATTTTAAAATCTACTTTTATTGAATTTTATTTTGCCTTGCATTTGGTGTATCTTATTCACTTTTGGATCTTGTGCTATAAAACCTAAACTGATTATCCATCTGCCCCCTTTAATTAGACTAGTCAAGAACAAAGTGGGAATACTCATGCTCAAAGCTCTATTTAAAACTTAAAACATATTTGATATCAAATTCAGCTTGGATAACATGAATATTTGAATTAGAACTCGGATAATCAAGTTTCTACTGTACTGTCCAAGCTTATGGTAAAGATACCACTGAAAATTATAGTGCAAAGCAATGTTCCAAAAATAATGGCTAAAACAATAAAAAATAAATATACATACTTCAAAATAAAATATTCTCCTATAAGAGTCATTAAAATTGTGAATCGACGCAGAACAGTAAACATGGGAAGACTGAAAAAAGAAAACAAATTGCAAATTGAAATAAAATGAAACATAACAAAAATAGTCATTATAAATATACATTTTACACATTGGCAATTTTAGTATGACAATGAATTTTAAATTATGAATTTTAGTATGCAAAGTACACATTTTTTTAATTATAATATAATAATAATAATAATAATATAATTTAATAATAATATATATTTAATTATAAATAAATTATACACCAACTTCACTTGTTCAGAAACAAATTTCAGAGAATATGAGTAGAATCTTCAGATAAATACAGAAATGAAATGTTACTTCAGTGAAATGAAGTAATGTATACTATTAAAGTTCTTACTTGAAATTATTTAATTGAATCATGAACAAAAATATAGAAGGTATATAAAGCTCAGTTTTAATACACAATAAATTTATGATTCATATTTTAATAAATAAATTTATTAAATGCTTCATTAACTTAAAGGTCCATTATGATACAAGGCTCAAAGACTGCAGAACAGTTAATTAGTTGTATTGGCTCTCATAACCACAGTATAGTTTACTTTTAAATCAAAAACGATTACCAATTGTTTTTTTTTTCAATTGCAAAATTGAAATATATAATCCCCCCCCCCAAAAAAAAAAAATTCCTACCGAACTTGGACATAAACTACAGTTGAACCTTGTTAAGACAAACTTATTACAAATTATTAATAGCATGAGTAAAATTCCAATCCCTTTTTCTAGCATGAATTCAATATTCTTTTAAGACAAATGTGGATGCTAATTATTGGTTATTGAACAAATTTCAAACATCAAATCATTCTTATTGCATATCATTAATACCAGTAATGCTAGTTTTCTATGCTCTCAGAAATTTTGGGAAGATTTTCGACATTGTTGAGTTTACAGTAAAACATCATGTTGGCAATTCACTTTCTTATGCAAAAAATTAAATAAATTGCATAAAATAGTTATGAAATCAAAATAGCATCGTTACTATATTTTATTTTAGTTAATTCTAAACTTATTTTATATTTTCATAAGCTTGTGATTATTTATGCACAAAAAGATACAGCAAATCAATTGGCAAATTTGTTGATAAAGCATTGAAATTTAGAAACAAATTGCATTTTTTTGACAACAAAATATTTATGCATATTTTAACAAATTTATATTATATACATACCTTATTTACAATTCATACAGTAATAAGCACTTTTTCTGGCAGTTTCTATGCACCATTTACTTACTGAACATGTTTTGTGTGTGCATTAGTTCCATATAAATTATACTTTTTAATTTCACATTTCCTGATATAAGATAAATTTGTCATGCAAATTGATTTATAATTTTGGTGCTTTTACTCACATTGACTCTTGAATTCATGAGACTCAATGACATTTTGCTAGACAAAATTAGTAAGACATTACTCTCACCTAAATATATATCTAGCAGCAAAGCGATCAGTTACTCATTATATATTTTTGATTCTGTGATATTTTGAGTGATATAAGTAGAAATTATTCTATGTATTGTCAATGTCATCTGAGACACTTTCTTGGGTTCGTCCAATTTACTTTCTTGTAATCTAAATATTTTCTCATAATTCAAATAAGATTAAATTTCTTTTAAGATAATTTTGGATGCTAATTTTCGGTTACCACGAACAAATTTTAAGCATCAAACATTCCTACTGCACATAATTAAGACAAATTAGCACCAGTAATGCTAGTTTCCTATGCATTCAGATAGCTTGAGAAGATTCATGATGTTGAGTTTACAGAAAAAAAACATAATAATGGCAATTTAGTTTTGTCCCAAGGAAATTCTCCCCTGTCAATTTCATGTATCACAAAAATGAACTCCAAGACCTTCCAATGCTCATGATATTGCAAAATTTATGACAATTTCATTTCACTCACAATTCAGCACTTGATAGATGTTATTCTTTACTCTATTAAGTTTTGAAAGCATTTGCCACAACTGTTCTAAAATTTAACTTTGGAACAAAAGCAATGAATAACCAAATGGAAATAACTGTTGAACACTGATTATTTTATTCCATTAAATTCACTACATTCAAATTAAAAATTATATAAAAAAAAATTAGGTGGTTTTTAAAGCTTAGAAATTATTTTGACTTAAAATATTTTATTAGGAAACCATAAAATAAAAATATAAGCCTTGAAAGAGCAAATTTCTTCAATAATCCAAATGCTTAAAATTTTTTATTAGTCAACTAACAAACTTCGATGAAAAATTTCTCGGTTTCACACAACCCAAAGAAATATAATGTTAAATATATTACAATAAAGTAGGAATTAACCAGAACCAATGCATTTCTATTAGTTAATGTACAGTATATTGAAAACAGCAGTTTGTATTACAAAAATCTTGCACTTCAAAATAGATCCTAAATAGAGATTAAATATTTTGAAGCACCTTATAAGCTCATTGTTTCTCCTTTTCAACTCTTTTATGGGAAATACAATGGTATGTTACTAAAGAGTATAATGTAAATAATTACTGTGATTAAATTACTAACATAAAAATTGGCTAAAACAACCTGCACCACTGTGAAAAACTAAAAATCATGAATAAATTAAAAGGTTTTGAACTTGAGTCATTGCACCTTTATCACACAAAAATTTCATTTATTCAACACCATTACTTCTATAAAATATTCAATCATTTCAGTTTGAAATGGGTGCTTATTTTGTATAGGTTGAATTAATTAACCAACATAAAATGGTAAGTTATTAACAATTACATTTACGTATATGATTATGAGGAACTAGTATTAGTTATTTAATTTTCTAGATAAGATACAATACTAGAGAAAAATGTATTTCAATCTGTGCAGAAGTCTAAATATATTAGCACTAATTGCATAACATTAACTATCAATCAAGAGGAGCTCCAGAGACAAACAAGTTAATTAAAAAAATTAAAGCCTTTCTAAAAAAATTAGAATTATCTCACTAAAAATTATAAATATTTCTTACTTCTGTCTAAAAAAGATAAATAGAAATATTAAGTTTATTGCACAGAACAGATTTGGACCATTAAATTAGTTTCCCACCTTTCAAAATACTAGTTTACTTTTTAAAAAATCAAAAAAATAGTAACATTTTAGAGTAAAAATAATCGAAATTCAGATTCTTTTTTCAGTGCTGTTGTTCACTTACAGAATTTAAAAAACATGCAGAAAATGTGCATAAAGATCAAAGTAAACATGAGAGTTTGAATATATGTTTAGTCTTTCTTACCTAAGATGTTTAGTTCCTCCTAAGCCACATACCAGATTTCCTATAAAGAAAAGTGGAAGAGGCCATATCTGTAAGAAAAAGTAAATGCATTTATATAAAAAATTATGAATCGTAACAAAATATTGTAACAATTTCAGCAGAGATGATGAAGGGTGATCTAGAGATGTAATGAGAGTTAACCTTCCTATTGGTCGATTTTATTTCCGGTTTAAAGAATGTTTAATCATAACACAATCTCCGTTCAAAGAGTTTGGTGAATGACCTTCGCACGCGGGTAATTCATAAGGAATTTTTGCCCGAAGGAAGCACATTGAATGGGCCTAAGTACGTTGATGTATTGGATCACCTTGAGAAACGGATACAGTGAGTGACGCCGCAGTATGCAGCAAAGGGCTCGTGGTTCCTACTCCACGATAACGAGCGTTGTACGCCAGTTTCTAGCCAAAAAAGAGATTGTGTCACTTGCTCACCCCCCTACTCTCCTGATCTGGCGCCCACGGATTATTTCCTGTTCCTGTTACTGAAGAGAGCCTTGAAAGGACAAAGATTTTCGACGATTGAGGAGATTCAACAAAACGTGACCTCTGAACTGAAGTGCATCTCAAATAACGCCTTCTCACATAGTTTCAGTGCCTTATTCACACGTTGTCAAACGTGCATAACATCAGATGGTAATTACTTTGAAGGACAGTGAACCTTGTTTGCTGATATGTGAATACCTTTCGCAAAATATATGTTTCACCAAACTTTTTGAACAGAGGTTGTAGTTCATTTGGTTTTAGTTATATTTTCTACAAAGCAATACATAGTGAGTGAAAATCATCAATAAGTAATTTTCTATCAGTTACAAGGGCACAAAAACTGATAATTCAATGAAAGAACTGTGGTCATCAGGATTTTGAAAGAGTTATATTTTTCTGGGGAGTGATAATTTCATGAAAGCCGCAGTCAGAGATCAGATGGTATATGAGAATCAAATATCAGTATTTTCAGCTGTATGAGTTTACTGTCTTTGTCTAGGTCTTTTTGGATTTTGGCAATATTGGATAGTCTTTCATATGTGAAGGGCAGGTAATAGAAAGGGAGAGAAACATTAGTGATTGATTTAGTTGGTTGGATATTTTGGCAATATTGCCAATTTCTTTGGCGACTGGGTATTAGATGTTGGCAGAGGAAGTTTGTGTAGCAATAAAAACTGCTGTTTTTTTTTACTTTTGAAAGAGATATTTTTGATGGATTGTGTGCTTTGACTATTTATTGAGCCTCCAAGTATGAAATTTTGTGGTTTATTCAGAAGTCTGAATCTATTTTCCTTCTGCCAGATATAGGACCAGTTCTAGAGAAAGACAGATGATGAAAGATAGACAATTAGAATTAGCGTGACATATTTTTATTTCAAGACCATCCATCAAGCAACAGATTCATTTGCTCAGGATATGAAAAATCATCATTTTTTAAATTAAAAAAATCGGATTTATTTGATTTAAATCAGATTTTTATGATTTTAATTAATTATTTGCCCCTACAAGTTTAAATTTGTTTAACATGAGATGTGTAAATCAGTGGTTTCTAGATGATTTTGATTCCTGTATAATTTTAATATTGATGGTTTAGGAAATGTAGCAGGGCAAATTTTTGAAAAACCTGGCAATGGAATTAGCAAAGTTAATCACACAATAGAGTAAATAGAAAAGTGCCACAAATGCCAAGTATAAGTAATGTTTTTTCATCTTGTTCTTGTACTGCTTAGATTACACTGATCTTAACAGATAACATAGAACTTTGGATATAGATAAGTAAGGTTGTATAGTGGTCATACAATACCATATAAAAATTCTTGAATAAAATTGTTCAAAAATCATAAATTTCAGAATTTTTTTACACTATCTACTTATGATATATTAACAAAATGCATAGAATTTCTGTAAGTATTTTCATATAAAATAATTAAAGACTTGTTTTTGAGAAAAAGTATGTCACCAATAGAAAATAAAAGGAACTTGTATCAGGTTTCACGATAAAATTATTAACATTAGTATAGTCACTATTAATATTTAGCTAGCAAAAGAACTTTTTGGTGACAAAAAATGTTATTTGTAGGTAAACAGTAAAACGTGATACAAGACATGAAAATACATAAATTAAAATCAAACATACCTATTTTTCAAATTTGCTATGCATTTGCAAGTATTTTATGGGTACATTCCAAGCACACAAACAGGGTTTATACACAGCATACAAGAAAATGAAACGAATTTTGTGAAATTTCAAGCTTTCAATAAAAAATTGATCATTATATTTAAAATAGCCTTACACCACATTCCACATTTCAATTCCATAAATAATAGTTATTACAGCAGTGTTGAGAAGTCCTAGGGATCAATGCATACAATTTCCAAACAAAATTTAAATAAAAATAAAAATTAACCAACGTATTACACAAAAGAAAATGAAAATATTAAATTGTCAATTATAAAAATTAATGTGCAAAATTATAATGCTTTTTTGATACTGCAGAAAACCTGTCACTGTGACTAGGTGTCTATTTTTTCAAGACAAGACTACAGTACTAAATAAATACTATAACACTTAAATAAAAAATACAGGTTGCAACAACTTTAATAACTTGAGTGGATATAGTTTGAACATCTTCACCAATCTCTTGAGAAGAATGGTTCAAAATTGGTCACATACGAATTATAATCACAAGTAATGTTTGAAACAAAACTATGCTGATGTGCTTTGCTGAATGCTGCTATGCTGAAGGCTTGTGATTTACACCTGTCAATCAATGCCCAAATGGGGAATACATACTTGTCTGGTAATTATGATCTCAATCAACAAATACTATTTTGGGAGGAGGATTTTCAGTATAATTTTTGAGGTGAATTGAGTTTACAAATTTCTTAACTTATTTGGATAAAATAACATGCATCTTGTTCATAGTTATTTCATTTTCAATACTATTACACTTAATACAGAAAATCTTGAAACTTTTTATTTAAATTGAATATTTTTAAATAAAATCACTTGATTCAAATCATGATTAAAATCAAGCTGATTTAGATTGGCATACTCTGCTTGACATGAATTTTTCAAGGGTCCACATTTTTTGCATTTGAAACACTTCAATAGATTAAGGACATAAAGCTGGACATAACATAAAATATAACCAGATATTACAGATTTAGGCCAAGTGGGAGAGTTTAAAGTCAAAATGATATGCTGAATTGAGATCAATTGTCCATCACAAGGAATCTTAATGCATCAGATGCCTGAAGCCTTGTACTTCTGAAATCCCTACAGCATGGTATCATCATTCATTCAAAATATTATATGGTGTTGTCTGAATAAAAGTACTGTCTCCAAATTACTGTAATCCCATAAGCATTTATGCTTGTTTTTCAGATCTAATGATTTCATGCATACTGTAATTTTGAAATTTGTTTTAGGATTAAAAAAGAAGATAAATTACTAAGTCATACATTTTCACTATGGAAAATCAAGTACAAGATTACTAGTTGAAAAGAATCATGAATGCTTTGATTTTGTGGATTTAGGCAATGTTAGGGCATGAGAGATTTTGAATATATATGAAATTTCAGCTTGGTGCACCTCTAGTCAACAAGGAGAGGCATTGTCTGCCAATTTTCAAACAGATCTAGCACTGAACAAAATAACGAAATCAAGATAGAGTTACAGTATTGTGGTGTAATCAACCTGTATGCCCAGGACACCTCTAGCTTACCTAAAACCTGTGTCGTGCTGAATACCTAATTTGTGTATTCAGCATGACAAAGGCGTACACATGCGTTTCAAATTCCAAAGACAATAGTAAGCAAACTGACCAGAAGCACACTCACCTCCTGCCCACCCATCTATGCAAAAATAGTGACCTAAGTGCATGTTAAAGAAATTCCGCTGCAATCCGTCAGGAAATTGGAGTTGACTTAAGAGTTTTATATTGGTAACCAAATACCTAATCTGTGTCATATTAAAAGTTTTTACTTCTTCCATAATTAAAGGAACAAGTAATTTAATGTTTCAATTTACCTTTCTAGGAACATCACTTGATATTGAAGGAAATTTCACAATACTTAATGATCTGCCAATGTAAAGAGTAAGTATTGTCACCAACATCTGAAATTTAAAAAAAATGTTGAATTAGGATAAATGTTGAATAAATCTTGTGGTGAGTGGATAAATCTTGCAAAGTACGAGCAAAACTGCATAAGACCAAATCACTAAATGACTTAATTGCTATTGATAAAGAGTGTGGAGACAATGGCATAATATGTAGCATAATGAAAATTGTAGCATAAGAATATTCATTTGTGAATTATGTGAATAAAATTCAATAGTTGTGAGACATCATAGAGGATACTTTTAGATTTGCTTCATATGACCCAAGGGCTGAACATCTTATGCATTATTACTAGTTCATTCTCCAAGTTATCTAAATTACATTGGTAATAATTCAATGAATTTTTTAAAAGGAAATGATACTTGAAAAAATACAATTCATTCAGTACCATACTTTTTTGTAGTATGATTATATTACTACAAAATATTGGCTTTTTGATACAGGAAGAATAAATATCAAGTGCGCTCTATTTTTATCTGAATTTCCCTTTCCAGTAGATAGTCTGTCAGAAGAAACACATGGCAAGAGGGAAAAGATCTGCAGCAGAATACTAATTATGAGGATGAAAAAACAGACAGAAGTAAAGAATTTATATTAAATCATGGTATTTCATACATAAATTTTGCTTATTTATTATCCAAATCTGTAAATATTATCTATGATGGAGCACTATTTTAAATGCAGTGGATGAATAAAGCAAATAAATAGATGATATAATCATCTTGCTACAAGTAGAATATGTAACTTCATTACAAAAACTAACCTAACTAGATGGCTTCCCAGAAATGAGAAGGGATAATTAACATTGTATATCCTGAGTATGACAAACATGTCAGTCTCCAATTTGCAATCCCAAAACATGATCTTTTCACCGACTGATTTGTACTGTAATATAGAAAGACAGAGAACTTCATTCCAACAAAGAGCGCTTATTGATTGAAATCTATGGCTCTAGTTCATATACAAATGCAGGTCTTTAAACTGCATTGCAGCTCCTTTGTGAGCCTGTATTTAATTTTGATTACTGCCATTACTGAAAC
The DNA here is from genome assembly GCA_933210815.1 of Meta bourneti. Taxonomy (NCBI): domain Eukaryota; kingdom Metazoa; phylum Arthropoda; class Arachnida; order Araneae; family Tetragnathidae; genus Meta; species Meta bourneti. The sequence goes on from OW119926.1 coordinate 63,501,791, forward strand.
TGCCTAACACAAATAAAATATCATTAAAGGAGAATCAAACCTCAGGTCATCTAAGTTTTCCAAGGTGCCTCAGCCATTATCCACCTCCTGAAAGTGATATTAACCAACTACATAGTTGTTGGTACGTAGTTGAAAATTATATTAACCAACTAGTTTCTCATAGCCAAATCCTCTACAACAAATATTTTGTGATATTATATTATAGGACACCCTAATAGATCGGTGGAACATCAAGATTATTGAAGCACATTCAAACTTTTGTGGTTCCCTTTTAGGTAGGTTGCAGAACCTTAGGTTGGTTGGTTGATTTTGGGTTTTATGGTGCAAGGGCCATATTTGGCCAAGCTGCACCAAACACAAGACAACAGGAGAGGAAAAAAGCAGAAGGGTAGACAAGGGTAAAAATGAAAGGGAGCAGAGAACACTCGGGCACCTTGTGCAGCACAGTTAGAAGCCACAAGTTTGAAAATCTTCACTTTAGAAAATACAGTAACCCCTCATAATATTTTCTAGGAGGACAAGAAAAAGCACAATTTATGAGGGGAGCAATATATTGAGGGTCGAAAAACTTTCTAATAGAAATAAAAAAAGCAAAAATTATACATTAGATTTAGTGGATCTTTTAGTTAAAACTATTGTACAACTACAAATTAAATGCAAAATCCATGGTGAAACCTTAGAAATATTAATTTCATTAAATATTTCCAAAACAAATTTTACTTCTCAACCATGTTTTCAATCCACCCAATTTTTGTTAAATTCTATTTTAACCTTTTCACGAAGGTTGGGTACATGTTTCCTTGTAACTAGTGTGTTCTCGCCAGGTGCTTGGAAAACTTTGGACTACTCAAAGGGGTTGGTACTGTACACAAGAGAGTTGACCTATCTATTGAAAGTAAATTGTTCATTTAAGAATCTGTCCCAGCTCCCAGGCTTTCATTTCCTCTTCCCTTCATCTAGCCTGTAATTTACATAAACAGCAACACTGAGTTTTTGTATGAGATAGAACTAAAAAGCACAACAGTAAAAAAAATATTTATGCATTTCAGTTGACATCTGAAGATCAATTGAATCCTTTGCTGCTGACTATGTATACTATTCTCTTCAATAGGTATAATCCATATTTACTCTGCTGTCTGTATTTTTTTGGTAATAAGAGAATGCTTTCTATCCTAAGCAGTAAGGATGCTCTTAAGAGACATTTTGAAGAGGACATTCACAAATTTCTATCACAGTCCAATGAAGAACCTCAACCTCCTACTTGGTGATATCTATACAGGAGAGATATTTTGCAGTGTCGGTGGGTGCCTCTGAGGGAATTCTTATACAGTGAACAGAGGCATGAGAATTGGCTAACTGTTTCAAGCAAGTGACTGTTACTTTCAGTGGGAATAGTCTGAGAAGTACTTGGCTTCCTCACACCAAAAATTAACGAAAAGATAATAAAAAACAGTATAGCCAAATGCACGATATATTGAGGTGAGAAAAAATAAGGGGCTAATGTATTTCATAAAAACTACATTTTGTAATGAAACTTGTTACTAGTCGAAATTAGTTGGGAAGATCCAAGGCAGATATAACAAGGGGGATACAATAAGGGGTTAATATGTTTTATAAAAACTACATTTTGTAAAGAAATTTATGTGGCTAGTCGAAATTACAGTTGGCATGATCCAAGGTAACAGCTTGAACGTCAGCCTTGAAAAGCTTGAGATGACTTGAGCTGATAGTGAGATGATGCATCTTGATTTTAAAGAAATAAATTATAAAGAATTACCAATCCATGCATCAAAGTTAACTTAGATAGAAGAGATAAATTAAATTAATCCTCAGTTTTCGTACTCCGGGAAGCAGTAGGCCTGGCCCATGTTATGGTAAAGCTCTCATCAGATTAATATGCTTTTGAGGGGAAAATATTAGTTTACAATAACATTTTCTTTGTTTCTTCCTTTGCTTATAAATGTCACCAATTTTACTATTTTTATAAGCTTGAGTGTGGAGTGTCTTTAATTTTGCATTTGTTTACGATAGTTCTATTCTTCTCTACTTAAAAATTTTTTTCAATGCCTGGCCACTGATCTCTACAGCCTTTGGCATACAATAAAGGGTGAACTGATGGCTATTTGTGAAGGAGCATACAATGGATAAGACACAGTTACTGCAAACAAGAAGTCACCAACATCCATGCACTTACAAACCGCGATTCCTCTTAAGAAATTAAAATGCAATGAATTCAATACAATTAAACTATAGTTAGTTAAATATTAAATATGAATGCAAATTTTTATGCAAAGGAGCAGTGGAGATTTACACTTAGGTAACGGAAGCTGTGAAAAAGTTTGAAAAACACATTACGGTGAAATAAATTCAACTATATTCCTGTGGTGGGTAAGCTCTCCACAATACAAAGTTGTATCTATATGGCATTTTAGGACCATGTGTCACAATCACATCTGCCAGTAACTAATGTAATAGAACATGGAAAGTCAGATAATTTCAATCAACTATGAAGTACTTTTTGGTAGATTTAAATTACCTGCCTTCACGTCATGCTATAGATTTTACAGATATACATACTCAGGATTATAAGGGGCTGCTTAGTGGATTACTGAAAAGATGAAACAAGAAAAGTGTCCCATCAAAATAACTTACTTTATCAACATAAACAATATTGTTGATAATTCTTATCATGTTCTACTGTTATAGCTTTACATTTATAATTTACTTTTCAGAGAACGCAGACACTCCTCACTTAACGATCAAGTTCCATTCCTAACACAAGGTTGTTAAGCAAATTGGTCAGCAAATAAGGTGCTTAACTGTTTTTATTAATAAAAGTCTAAAGGAAGAAAAAGGTCTAGGATGATAACTAATTTGTTTTATGGGACTATCCAGAACTTTAAGGCAACTGAGTAATCACAACAGGAAATGACATTGACAAGTTCAATGCCAGCTGCATTTTTGTATCATATTGGGTAAACTAGGTACATCAATAACCAAGAGAACATGTAATGAGAACATTCCTGCATCTGACTTGTCAAATTCACTGCATTTGCCGATGTGAGCAGCCAGATTGAGTTCATGTAAAATCTTCCATTTGATTACATTGTATCTGCAGTCAGCATTTGCATCCATTTTGCTGATGTGGGTGAAAACGGCACAAAAAAAGGGATTTCCGAAACTCAGACTGAAATAGGGAATTCCCAGTGCTTGAGAGCTGGTCATAAGTCCGAGTAGTTGTAAAACAGGTAGATCATTAAGTGAGAAGTACCTGTACATGAAATTTTTAAAGTTCTGAACGTTAAAAGTATTTTACACAAGTGAAGGATATACCTGTCCAATTCCAAGAGCATGAGCAGAGGGAAATCTATAAAAATAAATCACATAAATAACACAATAAAAGATTGACACTTTTTTAGAAAATCGAAAAATACTTTAAAAATTCACTTTACTTCAAAACACAGGTTTTCATTGAACATTACAAATTGCTGACTTAGAGCAGAAATTCATTAACTGACATTTTTTTCGGAGACATTAAATGCTTCTTTTCATGATGAGAAAAGTCATTGTAAACCTATTTAAGGTAACTTTCCATTAAAATGCTTATAACTAATAGTCTTTAAACAGCTGTACAGTAAAAGAAATTTAGTGTCAATAAATGAGTTGATGCTCTTCTAAACCAAAGACATATTTTCAGTCTAATAGTTACTGGAGAAATGACATAGATGCGCCATACATATCTGAAGCTAATTGCAATATTTATTGTATTACATTTTGCAGTTCAATAATTAATACAACAAAGTGAAGTGATTGAAGTTCAATAAAAGTTTTGCTTAAACTAGGTCAGGCTGAGTTTTACACACTTATCTCCTGTATTAGATTTAGATTATTTGCTTTAACATCATTTTTATAAAGCTTTTTCTGTTTTGTATTTATAGTTTCTATCATTAGAGATTTTTTGTGCCTCTAAGCAAAAATAATCACTTCTTTTATAAAACAAATCAGTTCATTATGAATATTTTTGATTTGCATATGAATAAAAGCATATGAATAAATTTTCTAACATTACTACAGGAATGGAGTTATTTTCTATCAAATTTGCATTCATACTGTAAATTTAAGATAATTAACTCAAAATAAAAATACACTTTTTTGAATTCAAGTACTTTTCTAAACAAAGTATCATTTGATACTTTCAAATTCATGGTCAACAACCAAACAATTAAAAATGCTTAATGTCAAGTTAAACTGTAAAACTGGTGTAAAAACTTCAATCTATTGCTAATTAATGATACGATGCTGTTAATTAAATGTCTTGTCTAAGTTCCCCTCCAAAATTAAATCCTGGTTACAGAACTAATTATTAGTGTCTGGCACCTTATATAAGTGGAAAATTTATTCAATAACCATATTTTTATCACTATTAAAAAGCTTTAAAATGAGAAGGTGTCTTACATTTGCAACCCCTGCAGTACCAAACTTAAGGCAAGTACTACATTAGGGCATTGTGTACTATTTCATATCTTATTCAAATCAAGGCCCTGATTTAAAATGAATAAATGAAATGGCTAATTTCATTAAATATTTGGATTTTAAGAATATTCTATTGATTTCATATGTAGAAAAATTAAAAATGACTAGTAATGTCAAAAATTTTATTTTCTATTTAATTGTCAGTATTGGCTCAATTTTTATCCTTCCTTTTCTGCATCAATAAAAGATACACTAAAGTTCTATATTTACTTATTGGTATTAGTTTTTAAATCATTTGAAGGCAATCTCAAATGTATGGTTTTAAGAAACTAATAGGAAATTGTTGATATTATAGAGAATAAACGTTTTCATAATTAAAAATCTTTAAATGAAAAATAGAGGATATTTACTTGTAATTTGTCAAAACTATCTTATTCACGACTATTATGAGAAAAGACGAGATGCCATAAAATCCAGCAGAAAATAAGCGCCAAAAATACAAGTTCGCTTTGTCTTCTGCCAATGTATCTGTCATGACTGGAGGAATGGAAACTTGAATTTGGTGATTTTTATTTGACACATTTGGAAAGTTCAGTGGTTTCAAGCCATGCTCAATCATATTACGTTTAAAGATTTTTTTCGGAGAAAAAATCTCAAGGTTATTTTTTAATTTTGGATGATTAAATTGCCTTGGTCAGAATTGCTCAAAAATCTTCACATCTTTCGAGCTAAGATAGAAGGGACTGAATATTTATTTTCAAAGTTGAGATCATTTTTAAAAGTAAACAAAACCTTATCTTTGAGTTTTCAGTGAATAAGGCAGTTAATAAAACTTATTGAACAAATTATAAAAATTATGTTCTACAAAAATTTCAACTTTTTGAGTTCTGAAATAAATCTTTGAAACTTGCATGTAAGTGATATTTTGCACTCTCTTTTCAATTATTGAAAAAAAGAACACAGATGATTCGTAATATTTTTTTAATTTTAACTTAATGCATCTTCTTTCGTAAAACCTTCGGAATTGATCCCGGACTACCGGCAATAACAAGTAATTGCTCCAGTGTGACGCAAACGACTACCTTCCTAACACACATCTAAATCAACGTAAATGACAAAAAATAATTTGGTTGCTTTTTTCTTAAATTATAAAGTAGTCATTTAACTTTATAAGCTTTGCCAAACTTTTAGTGTTTCGATTCTTCCTCAAGAGATTGAGTATTAGAAACCTTCAAACTAAAATTTTAAATGAATATACCTCCGTTTTTATTTTGATGATTAAGTAGTGTTGTTTTTACTTAAAATTTCTATTTACTCTGCGTATTAAATAAACATTTTTCTTTCTACTGTACTTTTATCGAAATTCGTTGCTTGGCAGTAAAGTATTACTGAAATCTCTCCTTCAAAAGAATAATTGCAGAATTCTGTTTTAAAATTTCACATTTTTATTTATTTTGGTTTTCCTTTCATATTTAAGGATTTTTAGAGAGGGAGAAAAAAATCTTTTCTGAATAGAATGCTAGTTCGAGGTTAAAGTAGTATTCGTGGAAAGATATAATGTCGGATCGAGAAAGTGGGGATGAACAGCATCCTGCCCAAAGTATGTTTACGAATTAAATTATTCTTCATTTACTCATCTTTCATGTGCTTTAAATTAAGTTAGGAAACTTGACTCATTTCAAATTCATCAACATGGTACATTTTTCAGTCTTTTTATTACTTTGTATCATTTGGCGGGTCTGTTTTAAGCAAACATGGCGAAGAAGGCAACATTCATCTACATAGTATAAATTTTAAGATTGAAAGGGTTTTTTATATATCGCTTATATTAATGGATTATTCAAATGACGGAGCCAAAACAGATGTTTATTCACGAATCTCGTGCGCTTTTCTTTATCGATATTTGTTCAAAGTTACTAACATAAGCATTATTGAGACATCGGCAGATGAAAAAAATGTAATTAAATTTATAATTAAAAAAAAGTACTGTGAAATTTCAAATCGAATGAGTTTCCATATTGTTTCCTTGTATTCAGTTATCAATATTTTAATGAAATGATAATAATGATATGAGTGATCGGTGCCAAAGTAATCGTATTATAATATTTATCTACACTTACCATGACTTCTAAATGTTATACACGAGTTCAGATGTAAACTGTTGGCCACTTTTGACACTTAATAGCATTTCGAAGTCAGTGCAAGCACATAAAATAAATGTATTGTGAAAGTAAACTTATTTGGATTTATTTTTAACTTATGGAAAGTTGTTGAATTCTCAATTAGAGCAATGTTACTGTGGAAAATCGTCCATACTGATGTGTTTTCATTTTTAATATACATTAAATAACGCTAATGAAAGCAATTGGTCATAATTTTTCTTTAAAAGGAAATATTTAGTTATTTTTAGAAAGGTATATTAGTAAATAAAATATATTTAGCAAATTGTTATTACTTCAGGAAGTTTCTTGTAATGGGGGTTTAATGAAGAGATAAATTGATGGTAGATGATTCTAAATATAACACATACTGGAACAAAATTAATATATTCCAGTGTATATGCAAGTGTATAACATATTATGTTCCAGTCCTAATTTTGTAAAAATAACTCATGCTTTATTTAGCCCTCCTATTGCAAAACATGACCATTGAGCAACAAACCAAAGTTGTGAACTTTATTTTCATTACTGAAAAAGGCTTGGATTTTTTTAAACTGAATTTTAGATTGTGCGTTTGGGGATTTCTTGAAAAACACTATTTTCTGAATTAGCTGTATCAAAACTAGAAGTTTCTTGTTGGTTTTAGACCTGTAAGCTAAGACTCTGTCAATTTTTACTATTTTGAATTGATACTTCATGGGTTAAAAATTGCCATAAAATTTAAAATTAATGATGGAAACATCATTTTGCTGTTTTGCCCCATGCATGAATGTGTTTTAGCATAGTAACCTTTATATGTGCTGCAGCTTAATATTAGTTCCTATATACTGTAGCTTACTATTAGTTCCTATATACTGTAGCTTACTATTAGTTCCTATATACTGTGAGATGGTTCAACTTCTGTATCAGACGTAACTTAAAAGTTAAATTCAAGCACTTTTTTCTATTGGTCTAATTAGCCCCATGCAGCAAAAAAATACAGTAGGGTGATAAACCATCTGCAGACATATTGATGTTTTGAACCAAAAGAAAATTTTTGAAAATGAATATAGTATTTTAAAAATCAGCTGTGCTGTAATTCATTTACATGATTATGTTGCAATCTTTAGTATACTCGATGTTTTGTCATAACTTACTCACACTAGATCTTATCTAGATTCTTACTTTAGTATAAGTTGTGAATATTAATGCTGTTGTAATTTGTTCGCAAAGGAGTGTAGTATTAGAACTGTTGCGCGTCAATGATTATTTACTCATGGTATTTAAATATTTTTTCTGTTCTGTGGAATTACAGTCCATGATATCAATTAATTGTCTGGGTTTGAATCCCCTTCTGGGCATTAATATTTGTTCAGAATTTATTTTAAGTTGATCCTATTGAAGAAACCGCACCAATCAACTATTTACGATCAGCAATAAATAGTTACATTCATTTGATGCAAAGTGCACTAAATGAATGCAAATGCCTCATAGTTAGCAAAATTTGTAGATTATATGCATGTAAGCTAAGCTAAAAAATAGTTTTTAGTTTTGGGAATTATGAAAATTAAGAATTTTGACTCAAACTACCATCACACTTCATTTCTAGAGGTTATTTATTCTCAATTATTTATCCACAAAATCAATAACTGCAGAAATAAGCTCATCCAGTTTTTAAAACTTAATGTAAGTGAAAAAATTTGGGTTCCTTAAAGGTTTTATAATTTCCAAATTTTGCTGAAAGATTAAATATGTTGGGCATTATACATTCTTCCTCTAAATGGTACAAAATAATTTAGTTTCATTTTAATTTGTTTGATATTTGTTTTTTTTTGTCTTTAAATATCATTGTGAGGCTTGCACTGATGACATTGGGAGTCTTGATCATATTGTGCCTGTGCCTTTATTTTAAAATATTTCAAGTGTGCTTATGTTATCCTTGATCAAACTAGACAGTTTTCATTACACACACAATGCTTACTTCACTGATAGTAAAATGTATGGGTGATACTGTAAAGTTATCTTCTGGTAAAAATCTATTATAAAAGTTCCTAATTCCATTGGTAAGAATTGTAATAAAATCTCATTTACCGTTTGCATAAAACGCTTACTATTAACGTAGTGATAATGTAAAGGAGATGTTTGCATTCCTATCTAGGTTGATCTTGTAATCAGGAGTTCTGTTAGCATATAATAGCCTGTTGTGTTGCTCCAGAGTGACATTAATTAAAATACCTACCTGTTAAGCATATATTAGGTTGGGTCTTGACATGCATTTATGCAACTGGATTATCTTTATGAGCTATTGAAATTAAAATGTGTAAATGAAATTAAAAAGAATTGTTTAAATCAAACGAATGACCATCTGTTTCCATGATGCTTTATTCATAAGATTTTAGAAGTAATAGAAAAATGACTTGCATTTGTTGCAACTTGATGTAATTCTGTACTTAAATTTACCAAAATATGCACATTTGCTGAAAACGAATGAATATATCGGCATTGGAAGCCTCCATGAAATTGTAAAATGGAACTTCATAAACCCTTGTGGCATTTTGAGCTAGTTTAATATTTTTATAGCTTTTCTAAATGTGTTTAAAATTTTCTTTCCTGAAACTTGGTCTATTCATCTTTAATGAGAGAAACAGTAAATGTGAATTGTTACATAAAAGTTAATTTTTTCTTATTGATTAAATTAAATTGTCCTTTATTTTGACAGATTTTCGTATAGCGAAGTTAGAAAATTATTGGAAAAGGATATATTGTCCCCACATAAGGGGGAATATAACTTGCCTTTTTAAAATTGTTGCCACGAACTATCAAGTTAAATCGGATTAATCAACTAGAGAACTATCTTAATGGAGAAGAAACATGAAAGATAGCCATCTTGAAATTAAATTGCATATCATTCTGCTACCTCCTGTATACTGTATTGAAAACCTAATTTTGCCATGACCTTGAAAATCACCTGTATGTTAAACCATAGTAATTGTGATTACTTATGAGGAACCATGACAATTCATCAAATGAATTGATGAAATAAACTAACATAGTTTAATGTCTGGTGTAATAGTTCAAAATTATTTCAATCTAACATTATTCATAGACACTTTCATGTGGTTATCTCCTTTGGTCTCATGTTGACTTACAAGCTTTCAAAAAACCAGAAATAAACCTGCTTGACTTTCATTAAATTGAGAAGTGATAGTTCGATTTTAGAATTGTTTGTATGTGCTTTCTGTATTTTATGTAAATTCTGTTCCAGATATTTTGTCACTTGAACATGTTGCTTATTATAATATTGATATTTCTTTCAACAACTTATATCTTTTTAAACTGGAACATTTTATTGTCATTGAATTAGGGGAGTGGGAACATTCACAACATTTAGGGTATCCTGTTTGTTGGCTTTATTAATTGCTTTTGCCTGTTGTGTATGCCTTTGTTTAATAAGCAACTGTGAGACTCAGTGTATTTAAACACGTTTTCCATCCTTTTTCTATGAAGAGAACAGCTTTCCATCTTAGATTCTTCCAATTCTCTAAATTCTTAAGTCTATCAATAGAAAATATTTTCTTAATAGTGTTATGAGCAACAAAATTTAGTCTATTAAATTATACATGAACAAAGAAATTATTGCATCGTTTTGCTGAAATTTTTAGGAAATGAGCAGAGGGACTTGTATAATAGACTAGTTTAAAATTTAGTGTGCAAATACATCATCTGGCAATCATAAAAGGCAATGACATTTTGCTAGGATATCAGTTGTGCTTTTGATTTTGTAATGGTTTGTATGTTTCTTTAATTAGAAAATTGTCATGGTTGTTGATTATATTGCTAGTGTTTTCATGATGTTGGATGGTGAAGGAGCTAACCCTGTGTATGACAAAAAGGTAACTTAGAAAAGCTCGCATATTCTAAAATTGGTGAAATTTTGTAAATTTGAATGTTTTTAATTTTGTTAGCGAGAAGTCACCCTGAAAATGATGAAAAGTGAAAATAAAGCTATTCAAAATATTGTTCAAAGACTTCAAATGTTAATGCCATACTACTTAATGTGAGTGCAATGTGCAAGCCTTGCAGTCCAAACACTAGTTTCATGACTTAAAAACAGGAATGTTATAAATTCTTAAGTTTGAATTTTAATTAAGTGTAATGTAATTCGGTAATAATTTTTTTTTAATTGAAACTTCCAGAAATGCTACATAAATTTGAGGTCTTGACAAAAAAAATTTGAACTGAGAAAAAAATGTTAGAGGCTTCAATCCTAATTTATGCAAGACCTTAAACTTTTACTGGTAAATTAAAAAAGATTGGAATATATGAAGAAAATGTCAAATTTTAGTCTTCGCGAGCTAGTTGTGGTGAGAAAATTGTAGTTAACTCGGAGACTTTATTTCTATTAAGATAATTGATGACAATTAATAATTTAAATGTATTTTTCTTGGATCCTGAGTCCAGTTGCCGTCTAAGCCCATAAGTCCAAATCTTCTCAAGTAAGTATAAACAAATTATGCCTAATAAACAATTCAGAAGTTCTTAATTGAGGCCTATGACCATTTCAGTAGAACGTAATGCCTACCATCATTCAGAACTAAAATATAGTGGGAAAACTCATGTTTAACACTTTCGGGCCTAATGGGCATATACGTCCCAGAGATTAGATTGGGTAAATAAATCCCACTTTTGAATGGGTTTTTACGTCTTTAGTGTACTTAAGGAATTAGGGAATAAAAATATGACTAAAGAAACCTGGCAATACTTTCAGATTGCAAATGGCGGACTTATGTTTTTGAGCACGCCCATTCATTCTGATGAATTAGTGACTGGTTCGGAAACAAAAAGATGGTACAAAATTAGACGTTAGTTGCCCAGAAGCCATTTCCCACTACAATATGTACATGAATGTAGTTGACTGCTGTGATGAAATGGCTACTTTTTATGGTCATGGCAGAAAATCAGACAAGTGGTGGAAAAAGATTTTTTGGAAATTAGTTATGATTTCTGTTGTGAATGCATGGATTATGAAGTGTGATGTGGAACATAAAACAGAACCACTATTATCATTCATGATCCCCTTCGCTGAGCAATAATGTTGGAAGGGAGAAAGCAAACACTAAAAGAACGCGAAAGTACGGTCGTCCGTCCAAAAAAGCCAAAACTACTTTTTCAGAGTTAAATTTTAATGATGCAAAAGTCGGGGCGAAAGGGTTAAATAAAATTAAGTAGCCTTTCCTTGTTAATGAGATGCACTAGTATATCATTAACTAGAGTGTCAGATGACAGTGTTGAGCAACATCAATTTTTTTAGTTTTATTATTTTTAACATGGTTCATGTTTTCTTTGATTATATAAATCATCTGTGTTAAGATAATACTTGACAGAATTTGTTTTGTGGAATCCAGTTCTGCATGATCTAGGTATGGAGGACTACACACCAAACTCTTTTCTTCAAGTGTCATTAATCTTCTCACTGGAATCAGGATGCTTGGCTATTGAAAGTTAGTTGTCCTTCCGAGAATTGGGCCTGTAATTTGCCCAAATAGCTGCACTGGGTATTGTGTAAAATGATAGACAAAATAAGATTTATTCTTATACCTCGTATGACTTTTGAAAATCGACCCTTACTGCTTACTAAGCACACTGTTCTTCCCTTTGTTTTTAACTTAAAATTTTATTTTTACATGCATCACAAAAGTATTACATGTATGAATCTGATAAATTGAAACAAAATTATAGACCAACAGTTACTTAATTTTTACAATAAAGTTATTTTAGAAATAAGGTTCTTAAATGTACTGGAGTAATTATCAGAAAAGAGCAGATTTACTGGAATGGCCAAGAGTCCCCGAGAGAAGCAGCAAGTTGAAACAGAAATCTATCATAATCAAGTAATGGGCAATGTAAGAGGATGTGATTGATGTCTTTAGCTACAGAATTGTCATGATTGCAGAATGATGAACCAATAAGGTGGAAACTATTTTTATTTAGCTTTAGTCTATGCATAAATTGAATGTTTTCATCTCCAAGCAGAAAGGATGATTTTGAAAACTACTTTGGATGACAGTCATTTGTAATTTGCGTTGCTTTTCCCTTGAAAACTGCAAAATTTAGTTAGATCAGTCGAAGCACTTAATTGAATGCTGGGTCATTCCATGCGAAAACACCTGTTTTGTTGCACCATAGTCGCAGATTTTTTTCAAATTTTTACCATATATAGACATGGCAGTGACACCCATAGATCTCAATTATTTAAATATTTTGTCTGATATTAGCTGAGATACGGGAATATAAAAATTGGTCAATTTTACAAAATGGCTGCCATCTTGGATTTGCTATACTGTCTATAAATGACCCTAACTTGAGAACTAATAGTTCAAATTTAGTAATTGGTACCAAATGGAAGCCTTTCCTCCCTGGGTGTATTTCTCTCTTCTGTGTCAGTAAAACTTTCATTGTGTGTGTCTATTACTTGATATTGTGTCTGGCACAGCATGGCCAAATATGACCCTTGCACCATAAAACCCCAAAGCCAACCAACCAAATGAAAGCCATTTATTTCAGAAGTGTATATAAGCCACAAAAACAATGGTAATTTTACATTTTAGGGAATTTTTTTACATGTAAAGTGAAAAAATCACTTTTATAAACAGTCGACTTTAAAGGGCTAAAGAAAAAATGAACCCTCTTATTTTTTCTGAAACTTTGTGGAAGTATTAACTACTAACATGTACTTGAATCTGACAAAAATTCAGAGGTAAAATTCGTTGTTTCTGAATAAAAGCTATTCTAATGATAGCATATGTATTTTAAAATAGTGGTCATCTACAGTACAAAAATGATCATAGCTTAAAAAAATGTGGTCAATTTTCAGTTTTTATGAAATACTAATTCAAAGCAGGCTCACATTAAATGTAAAAATATCAATAGAATATCAAATTAGTTCTATATATTTTTTAATTTATTTTATCTCATGAAAAAGTTGAAAAAAAATTGTTTTTTATTTATTTAAATTATTTTTAAAAAATACTTACCAAAATTTTATGTGTTTTATAATACAGTGTAACTTGGATAAAACGAACGTCTCTAATTCGAAATCGTCGTTAATTCGAAGATTTCTCTTAGTCCCTTGAACTTCTCATTAAATCAATGTTAAGAAATCATGGATAATTTGAAGTTCAACTTCCTTAATTCGAAGTTTTTTATAAAAACTTTCAAACCATAACGACTTTTCGGCCTTTCATCGTTAAGAAATCATCACCGGAATACCCCCACCTGTTCAACACGTAATAGCTGAGACCCCCCTTCCCGCCACCTGCTACATAAGCTACAGCACATGTAATATGTACTGTAGCTTACGTAATGTAAATCTTATTTTGTTTACATACATATAATGTTTGTCTTTCATACCATGATCTTTCTGAATAAATATTTACTTATTGACAGAATAATCTTTTCAAGCATTCAGTGGATCTGAAATTAAAGTTAAAAGATGTAACTTTCTTAATTCGAAGTTGTGGATAATTCGAATTTTTTTAGTGGTCCCTTCAGCTTTGAATTATCCAAGTTGCAATGTATTTAATTACAATATTTCTGTTAAAAAATTCACATTCATGCTTAAGAACCACTTTTAGTGAATTGAACATATTTTCAATATTGCGCTTTATCATTGCTAATTTGCTTGATAAACTCATTGCTCTATTTATGCATAACATTTTTTGCAAAATTTCAATGCCATTATTAAGAAAAAGGTTGAATTTGAGTCTTGATACTGCTATCCTAGTGGAAGATTTTCTGAAAATTATACCTTCATTATACAAGATGCTATTCAAAGCATTCATTCTAATAACAAGCAGGTTTAAGGATCTTTTCCTTAAGCCTGCTTGTTATTTGAATATGCTATTTGAATATTTTTTCATGTGAACTCTGTTTCTATGTGTGTAATAAGTGATAATTTAGTGCATGACACTTCAGCATTTTGGACTTTTCAAAAAATAATTATCAAAGATTTAATCACACAAGTTCCACAAATTCAAATACGAAGTTTACATTTATAGAAACTCGGAACAATACAAATAAGTTTTAAAACTTATTTTTGCCATTTGGTGTAAAAGCTGAGTGGTACATTTTTGCCTCATGTCATGGAATAGGAGTTTGACGATATTGGTGGAACCATAAAGTGTATGGCTCCTTTAATAAGCCTTAAGCATCCGTGCAAAGATGTAATATTAAATGCTTTTGGACAACATTACCAGAGTTCATTAAAGAAATAGATACTTTTTCGTAGCGAAATTGTAATTTATAATAATCAATTAGCATATAGTAGATACGCAATGGCAAATGCAATAATAGGAACAAGAACTAATCACTATTTTCCACCAATAAAAAAAGTCAGACATAGGTTTCCAGTTTTATGTTCCTCAACAACATTTGTGCTACCATGGGATGGGAGAAAACCATCAAATTACCAACATTTTGAAATGAACAATAACTTGCATGTTTGTATGGAATTAATTGGTGGATAAGGAAAGATTTGGGATTATTGTGAGGAATATGATTACAAAATTATGTTCATACTTCATCATGGACTAGTGCATCCTATATATGGTCAGAGCCTTTAGACGCATGTCGGATTTCTAATGAATACATAATGAAAATCCTATCTTTACCCATAACTACAACTGGGCGAACATATGTTGCTCCTGGTGAAAATCAATTGAACTATTTTTCCAAAACTACAAGACAAATTGAATCATACTATAATAATGCTTTTAACTTTACCATTAATATTAATGTGGTGGCCTTTTTATTTCTGCTTAGTATTTGTCTTAAAAATTTCTTGGTAGTGCTATCAATGTATTGTTTATTATGTTTTTAAAACATATTTCAGAGCCCAGAAATTTTATTTTATTAATATAAAATACATGTGCTTACATTTTCTACCAAGTTTCTAAAAAGTATTGGATCAGCTTAAAATATTCAGTAATGTCAACTAATATATTTTGTATTATATTGAGTCTATATTTATTTATGTATAATAATGGGTATTAGTATTATATATTTGGGGCTATTGAAAGTATTTTTGTATTTATAATTAAATTAAGAAACTGAGTAGACATTTCCCTGTGTAATTTTGATACTATGTACCCCAAGCATAATGTAAATATATTTAACAAAAATATTATAATTGAATATTATAAAACATAACATTTTGTAAAGTATTTTAAAATAATTTAAATGAATAAAAAAATTTCTTCAATGGTACGAAAAATACTTTTAAAGATGCCATGTGAAAGTAAATTAAAAAATACATAGGACTGTAATTTGATGTTCTATTAATATTTTTACATTTAATGGTGCCTGCTTTCAATTAGTATTTCATAAAAACTGAAAATTTACCATATTTTTTAAGCTATGGTCATTTTTGCATTGAAAATGACCACCGTTTGAAATATATGCTATAATTAGAATAGCTTTTATTCAGAAACGAAGAATTTTACCTCTGAATTGTTGTCAGATTCAAGTACATATATTAGTTAATACTTCCACAAAATTTCCGAAAAATAAGAGGGTTCATTTTTTCTATAGCCCTTTAAAGTCGACTTCTTTTAAAAGTGATTTTTTCACTTTACATGTAAAAGAATCCACTAAACTGTAAAATTGCCATTGTTTTTGTATTTTATATACACTCCTGAAATAAATGGCTACCATTTGGTACCAAAATTACTAAATTTGAACTATTAGTTCTCAAGTTAGGGTCATTTATAGATAGTGGCAAATCCAAGATGGCCGCCATTTTGTAAAACTGACCAATTTTTAAATTCCCTTATTTCAGCTAATAGTGACAAAATATTTCAATAATTGAGATCTATGGGTTCCACTGCCATGTCTATCTATGGTAAAAATTTGAAAAGATTCCATGACTATGGTGCAACACCCACTAGGTGTCCCCATATGGAATGACCCTGCTAACAGACATGCCAATTTTGTACACAAGTTGCTTTTATGCTTTTCCAGCATAGCAAAGATCAAAATATGCAATAGTACTGTATTGTAATCTACAAGGTTATTCAAATTCTTTAGAGCATGGCAATTCAGTTGGTAAGAAAATTGCATCCCATGGATTTGGAATTCATTTTAAGCCATAGTGCACCCTTGTCTAGCTAAAACATGAAATTAAACTGTATTTTAAACACATTTTTCCGAGTGCAACTTCAATTTTTGTAAGAAAGGTTCAAATTTAGTTACTCTGGTAAATTTTGGCTGTGTATTTGTATACTCAGCTGATTACTTAACTCTTAACAAATTTCAGATTTGTAAAATAGTTATCACCTGTAAAACCCTGGGTGAAAAGTTGGTAGCTCCAAACAAATGTTTTTGCATGAATAATGTTTTATAAAGTAAACTCAAATAAAGTTTAATGAGTTCATTTTTTCCCAGTCTCATTACACAACTGGCAGCTTAGCTACCGAACTGACATAACTGAAACAATTTATGTATCATTGTAAGACTTAAATGGAATTTGAATTATTCATGTATTCTCTAAACAGTTACTTTGTTTTTCAAGATTTGAATCTTAAAACAAATTCTTTTTTCTGTTTTTATCTTACAAATATTCACTAAACTAATTTTCTGATGTTCAGAAATACTACCTATTTTCTTTCCTTGTAAAACTGCTTTAGATTTTGAATTAAATTTATTTCACTTACAAGATAAGTTAATCATGCTGTTTACGAAATATAGTTCAGATTCTAGAAGAAAAAAATTAACTGTCCATCATTTAAATTTACTGCCTGTTTATAACACAGTACAAACAAACCATACGAAAAGTGACGATTTTTCTTCCGTTACTCAAATGCTCTCGCTTGATACACATTGGATTTACCTTAAAATGCAGTTTATCATTGTTTGGCGTTTAATCTGATTGTCTTTGATCAATCAACTATCATTTATCAAATCAGAATTAATTCTTTGAAATTTTTATTGACGAAGTGCTGAAATTTATTTGAAAAACAAGTCGTGACGTCACGTCCGGAATACGTACACGAAACACGTTCCGTCGCAAAATCACTACCGTCACCTACACATTTAGCAAAACAGAAAAACCTCCTAAGATTGATATTTTGAATTCAGCGTAGCGAAAAACAATCTAAATTTCGGAATGTTTTCCGTGATCGACTGCCAGAAATCGTAAAAATTAAGAACATTCCTTAGCGGTTATCAAGTATGTGCAGCTGCTGGAAAAACGATCTATTCGTACATCGGTGAAAGTAGGAAATGCAGATCCATTCAACAGGAAATAAAATCTTCAAAACCATATACGTAATTCAGTTATAATTTCTAATTTTCCTCCAATTATGAAGTTTTGAGCAATAGTTAAAGTGCAATGTCTAGTTTTTGCCTTCTTTATATCCAATATATTTTTCAGTCATTCTCTTTGTGTCAGCTGTGGATGCTTCAATCTTGATTTCCAAAATAATCAATTGTAAGAGAATCAATTGGATGATGCCATAATTGACTAATGACCGGTATTGAAAAACACTTGAGTCACTAGTATTGAAATAATCTGGAAAAGTGGGGATATAAATGTTTGGAGATTTAATTATAACATTTTGACTCATGGGTAGATAAATGTGATTTGAAAGTTTCAAGATCACCTTCAGAATTCTTAGAATATGTATGTTGATCAACCTTGAACTTATTTAATGTGCGATATAGTCCTTTATTTCCCAACGTCTGCTTACTTTTGAATTTATAGAAATAAAAAAAATACTTGCGTTTTATGTGTATCGTTCTGTTAATTTGTTTTCATCCACTATTGCATTTTTCTGTTACAAAAAAATTTTGAATTTTTTTAATTATGTTTATTTAAAGGCGGCTATATAATTCGCTTGATTCGATATTTCAAAGGCCATCCTGTATTGATAACGAACCCAGGAATGAATTTTAATGGAGGGTTGAAATGTTTGCAGGTAATCGCAGTTTAAGAATTGTCGATAAGAAAAGGATTGAATTCACAATTGCAAGCCCATTCATATGCAATGAAAGAAAAGGAAAACTCGCAACAACTTCATTTGGTGCCGTTCTGTAAAACGCCTATCTCATCCCCAGACGCGCATTTAATCTTCGGTCGATGCTGCAACTTTATTTCCGATGTATTTATGGCTACTATGTTGTTTTGACATCTAAATTTAATCCTCTTCTGAGTAAGTGATCGAACAAATTACCGATGCTAAATCCGCGGGTTTTTTTCCTTGTGGGTGGGAAGGGGACCGGCGTCAAAGTACACGTTTTTGCTTTAGTCTGGCAGCTTCATCCCTTTTAACTCCCGCGGAAATGTAGGCCGGCCGACGGCTGCGCGGATAGTTAATGCTCTGTCTGGCAGGGTCAATGGCCGCCGCGGTATGGCGAAAGGTGTTCTTTCTGAGAATGAAGGGTTGCTAAGATTTTTTTCGCTCTTCGTACCGATTGCCGGCTTTTTTTTATGTCGCTGCATTTATGTGAAGGTATGCTACACATGTTGCAAATGCTGTGTATCGATTCCCTCTTAATTTTTACTCGCTCAGATCGATAAAGAATTTGTTGCTTACGTAAGTTAGTAATCATGTATCGGTACTCGGATGGCGATAAGTTAAGGTTATGCCGAACAAATTGTTACATTGTAATCATACACAGTGACACAGTTAGGGTGGGTAAGGGACAACCTGGAACCTTGAAAGATAACTAGAACATTTTTAATTTTCTTTGTCTAACTGAGAGTTTTCCAGAAAATTTTAACTACTACTATTTTTAATAACCAAATTAATAATGAACAAAAATTGTTTTAGTCCAAAAATTTCAAATTTGTTTTTCTTTCATGCCAAAATTTTTTATGTTTTTGAATAAGACTAAGAAAGGAATGAAACCAAGATTTGAAGCACATACCACAGTATTGGCTAACTTTTCTAATATACTTACATATCAGGAATTACCCAGTTTTTGACTGAAAATGTTTTTGTCAGCAGTAAAGAAATGGTCTGTTTAGCTGTTGTTTATGCCCATAATCGCGAAACTAGTCTGCTTATTTCAACTTAATTTTGTTGTGATTGGGAAAAGGTGTCCAAGTATTGTCATCAGGGTATTCCGATTTAAATTTCATTTTTCTTTCTGTTATGTTTAATAGAAATTGAGAATGAAATACTGAACAAGATGCATGTTATTTTATTCAAATAAGTTAAGAACTTCGCTCGTACTGAGTTCACCTCAAAATTTATTAAAAATCATCCTCCCTCTGAAGACACTAAATAACAGTATTTGCTGATTGGGATCATAATTACCAGATAAGTATTTTCATCTTGGGCCATTGACCAACAGGTGTCACTCACAAGCCTGCTCATCAATGTTGGTTTTGTTTTAAACATTCTATGTGACTATAAATCGCACATGGCCAATTTTAAACCATTCACCATATGTTGAGTGAAGACTCGAAATATATTCATTCAATTTATTAAAATTGTGGTAACTTGCTCTCTTTTTTATGATGTTCTTGCTATTTATTTAATATTGGAGTCTTCATGAAAAATATGAAGACACAGCGAAAAGATTTTCTTCAGTATCGCAAAGCATTCCAATTTTGCACACAATTCTTTATAATTGGCAATTTTAAGTTTCATTTTTTTGTGTAATATATTGATTAATTTTTATTTCAATTTATTGGGCAATTTTATGCATTGATCCCTTAGAATTCTTTACCCTGCTGGAATAACTATTCAATATTTATGGAATTTAAATTTAGAATCTAAAAGTTAATTCATTCATCTGATAATTGAGTACGTTGAGAAAAAATTATGGGTTGAAGCAGAAAGCTATTGGAATTGATAGTTTTTATTACAAGCTTAAAATTCCACTGAATTGGTATTATCTGGGGGTGCTATTATACTTGTTCTTTGTTCAGAGAGAAAAGCTTCATCTTTTTTGTTTTAATTATTAACTCTTTTTGTGTACTTCGAATATACCTATGAAATACTTGTCAATGCTCAAAGAATTTGAAAAATAGACATTTGATTTCAAATTTTTGCATTTTCATGTCTCATTTTTACTGTTCACTTACAAAAACTAACAATTTCTTCACCAATAAGTTATTTTTGCAAGCAAAAAATTAATTAGAAGTAAGGAATTTTTCAAGATGCAAGTTTCTTTTATTTTCTATTGATGACATGATTTTTTCTCAAAAGCAAGTCTTGAACCAATTAATTATTTTATATCTAAATAATTAAACATTTTATACATACATAATAAATATACAGGGTGTCCCAAAAAGGTTGTTCAGAAAATTTATCTTTTTACCATTTGGAGATAGGTAGGCAATGTAAATTGCAAAAGTACACCAAATAAGGTAAGTAATTAAGATATGTGAATAAAATTATCACGTGATAACAATTTAAGCGGATTCAGTTTTTAATTTTTATACAACCCCTCTAGATAAAAATCCGAGATAGCAAAAATGTTCCTTACCTGCATCCCTATCGTTAGCAGAAAACTGCATTTCTGTAGGTTGAACAGTAACGGAGGCATAATGACGCAAAAAAGTTGACTTATGACCACTTGTGCACAGCTGGTCAAGCAGTCAAATTAGGGACCGTATACATTATGCTAAAAAAGCATTTTTTTCGGTCAGAAAGTGCAACATTGTGCAAAGTAATGTAGTATTGCAACTGCAGATCTCAATGAATAATAGTAGACAATGTAATCTTTAATAAAAATATTGTATAAAAAATGGTTTAAATAAAAATAAAAGAAAATTTACAACGCATGTTAAAATGTTTTCCATCTGCAGCAATTCAGAACTTAGCTCTTCATTTTTGGCCATGGGTCAGTTTCCGTCCTAAATTTAGATACGGACCCCTTAAAATGAACCTCTTGTATCTCCGTTAATATTCAACCTACAGAAATGTAGTTTTCTGCTAACGATAGGGAACAGGTAAGGAACATTTTTGCTATCTCGGATTTTTATCTAGAGGGGTCGTATAAAAATTAAAAACTGAATCCGCTTAAATTGTTATCACGTGATAATTTTATTCACATATCTTAATTACTTACCTTATTTGGTGTACTTTTGCAATTTACATTGCCTACCTATCTCCAAATGGTGAAAAGATAAATTGCAGAACAACCTTTTTGGGACACCCTGTATAATGCAAAACAAATTCTGAAATTTGTATGATTGAAAAAATTCATTATATAGTTTTCATGGGGGATCCAGTAACCTTATTTATTTGGGTCCAAAAATTCATATTACTGGTTATGGGTTAAACTCGAAGTAATCTAAACCACTTGAGAACCAGATGGAAAAACATTGCTCGTTTTGGCATTTGGGGTACTGTCTATTTACTCTATCATATGATTTACTTTGCTAAATCCTATGTCACGTTTAATCTTTCAAAAAATTTACACTGCTATATTTCTTAATACATTAATGTTTAAATAAATCAAAACTATCTAGAAACTACACTGTAATTTGCGTGTCTCATGTCCAACAAATTTAAACTTGTACGGGAAAGGAATTCATTAAAATCCGATTTAAATAAAAAAAATTTGATTTAAATCCAATGGTTTTTTTTAATCACGATTTTTTTTCCGTACCCTGCTCCTTATGCAAAAGTGCCACGTCTCAAAAATTGCAGTTTTACATGCAAGCATTTCAAAAGTTTTGAAACCATGAAAAGCAGAGTACTGAATCATTTCTCAGCGTAGATTTGACACTGATTGTTTGAGTTACAGAAATCTTAAAGGATATAGACTTAAAATGGAGTATTCACAATCATTCAAAGGCTCAAAATTGGCTTTTTTAGTTGTATCACTCTTGCACCATGAGTATTGTCTTTCTGTACTACTTGTGTTGTCAATCACTCAAACTACTTAACAAATTTCATGCAACAAGAGTTACTTGAAATTATATTTATGGGAAGTATATATTAGCATTCATAATTGTAGTATGCTGTCTTGTAACTTTTTACAAAGTGTGGCATATTCCTGAAAATTCAATAATCATGCCAAAACTAAACAGTGAAAAATTAAAGAATTTCTGTTGTGCAATTTATCCAAAAGTTAAATTTGCCAAGTTACCATTCCACAACAGTACATAAATTATACCTCTTGTGTAGTCATTCACATTGCTGTTTCAAAAGTTTATCAGATCTACTCATAATGCATTATCTCAGTTCTCCAGTAAGACAGTTCATATAAAGGGGTTAAAATTTGATACTTGGAACTTTGTGAAATTGGAGCTCATTAAAATATGCAACAATTACAATTATACGTTTCAAACATGAATTTCATTTTGACAACCAAGTATTCAACACATTTGTCATTTTCGATGCCTGAATGCTTTTCAGAATTTTCTAATTTGATAAATGAATTGAAAAGTGAAAGAAATACCCCCGGAAAAAATAGTGTTCTCATAAAATAACATCCAAAAGTGCCAACGGCCATAGCAATCCCTTTTCGTCATGCTATTTATATACATCTACATAAACAAAATTGTGCCCAGATTAGACAAATCTTTAGATGCCACTTAAGCATTCCTTTCTGCTCCTAATTTCTAATCCTGTATTATGTACATTATTATATTTTATTGAGCAATGTTCTCAGACATTTGATAGTCAGGAGATCAAATGTATCAGTCTTGCAAAGAACATACAAGGAGAGATAAATTTATAAGTTTTGCTCCTATTCACACAGAATTCAATCATTGTTATGTTTTCAATATGCCTGAAATGTTTAGGGAAATGGAATTGACTTAAAATTTTACGGAAAATTGAGTTTTAGATGTTTAGAAAAAGGGGGCTTTTATGGTTTTTAAATTTGTATTTGAAAAGTTCATCATTTTTATTTATTATGAATATTTCTTGACACACATTCTTTTAAAAAGCTTTTTGGAGAATTTGATAATTTTTTTTAATTTAGAACATGTATCTGCAAGATCTAATATAAAATCAATTGCTTTGAAAAGTTTCACTTTCTTATTCATGAAATAACATACAACCATACATATTTCATGAATAAACATTTTATTCCATACCTTTCTAAATGTTAATTAGCTTAAAATGTCTTTGGACCCCACTACTTCTGTTACTAATAAGTGCACAAAAATAATTGTTGAAACCCTACATTCTATTTTCAGACAGTTATGTGTTTTACGTTGTCTAAAATTTTATTGAATCTTTTATGTTAAATGTATTATAAAACATTTTTCATCTTTCTAGGGGGGCAGATGGTGCCTCAGGGGGAGCAAGAGCTGGCCACAAAGATGCTACAAATACAGTCTAAAAGGTTTTATCTGGATGTGAAACAAAATAGAAGAGGACGTTTTATAAAAGTTGCTGAGGTATTACGTTTTTCCTCAAAGTATGGACACGCTCATGATAAATACTGATTTATTTCCTTGCTCATTCAGTTTCATAAGAAACATAAAATAAGTATAGTAAAAGTACTTCTAACAAGCTTTTGCTGATTGGGAAGTGTTATCTTTTGCTTGTTTTTTAGGTATTTGGTTTTTACAAAATGATACTGCAGTAGGGTATTGTGTGTGGTTTGAACCATTTGTGATATTGTACTTACAAAGTATCTATGTGGGAGTTTGGGAATTTTTACTAGTTGTAAACACACCCTAATCACATCTCTAAATAGCATGACTATCTTGTCATGTTAAAATACAAATTTGTTATGTAAAAATTATTGACATACACTTAAGTTGGCATTGAACACATTTTATAGTGAAACTCATTTTAATATTTTTTTTAATGTATGTACCTTATGAGTTAAAATTATAGAAGTGAAAAATTTACTTACATTTCACTGGAATTTTATTCTTGTTGACTTTTATTTTGTGCAGAGGGATTTGGATTAGTAGACATAATTACAAAGTTTGTATTGTTCTCTTAAACAGATTTGCTTCAATCAAAGTTACAATTTCTGATAGTCCACATAGGAAACCTTTTTTGATGCAATAATTGAGAGCACTTTTTGCATATATCAACCCTTGTTTTCAGTATTAATTTCTTGACATTTTTCATTTTGTTAATATTTAAGTAAGATCTGAAAACAAATTTTAAACATTAAGCAGTCATAAGATAATCTTAATTTACATGCAACATTTGATATTGTTACTTTTCTAACAGTTGATATTGGTATATCCAAAGTATTTTCAGTTTGTAACAAAAGACATATTTGTTAGAAGAGGGTTAAATGATCGACCAGACCGATAATTTCACTTATGGTTTGAATCTTTGTTTCCAATTTTTCACTTAGAAAACCAGTATTACCTATGGGAAGTTTTGTTTTTTAAGACTAATATAAACCCGCTGTGAAACATTTAGTTTCAGATGGTGATATTCAAAATTACAGAGAGCTTGACTAGGATTAGATTGGGATGTTTCTTTGTTTTTTACAAATAACAATTTTTTTTAATAAATATTGTTATGATTTTAGTTATATTTTTTCTTAGTTCAATTAATCTATTTTAATCATGTCTCATGGGTATCTGATTTTCATCATGTAAAGCAACAATTAAGTAATGGCCATGGACCCCCTTAGGAGTCCGTAATGGCCATGAACCCCTTAGGAGTCCGTAATGGCCATGAACCCCTTAGGAGTCCGTAATGCCCAGAGCACTGATTTAAATGTATAAATCATTAGGAAATGCAATATTGTTTAACATTTTGAGTTGAAGTAAAAGCCTACCTTTTACATTAATTTCCACACTTGTCGCGAATCATTCTATTTAAGGTATAGGTATGTTTGGTCTTATAGTTGGTTAATTCTTTTGAATGAATATTGTAAATGTTTTGTAAACACTACTTTTCACGTAATATATTCAATGCATTTGGAAACGAGATTGAGAATTGGTTTGGAGATTTTTAAGTCAATAGGAGAGGATCTTACTCCTAGTACGGGCTCAGGCAGATCATCAAAGGTTCAAGTATCTACTTTATTTCCTTCATTAAAATAGCAAATTACAAAATGACGATTTTTCACTCTAAATAGGCATACAAAATCAAATAAACTCTGACGAAAGGGATATTTTAGAGGAATATAGTTTAATGTGTCTATTGTAAAACAATTCAGAATTGCATTTTGAGTTCTAAAGCAACAGGAACCAAATTAGTAATGCTCGGGTACACAGTATCCATGCATCGCCCAATTGGCGGCTGAAAGTTTCGTTTAACTTTAAAAGTAAAACATCATATTACTATTATAAAAGATTAAACTTATGTATCATGAACATTGCAACAACTTTTACTTCATGGTCTTTTCAAATTCACTTTAAATCTGATAAAGGTCTCTTGTTCTATTTTGTAGTATTTGCTTAAATGGAAATTTCACCTAGTGCTGCCGAAATCTTAAAATCTTCTTTTTCACTAGTTGTGAACAATGATTTGTGAGTGATGAACAGTGGGAATTGGGGTGGAACAATGATAGTTACGTGTTCTCATAATAGCTGCTGACAATTCATTAAACCTATGTCGAACCTTAGACTCAATTAGACAGGTACATTTTCGACTTCAAATTGACATTTCATAAGTGAAGACTTTCAAACTTACTACCCTATCTCAAATACAACAGTTCTGGCTTTATCTATAAATTCAGTTCTTTTAAACAGGTTTATTTTTACTTGTCACAGCTTCTCAAAAAGGCAATTTTCTAAAAAAAAAAAAGTTGGAAAGATCAGATTTAATTTTTCTTTTATTCTAAATTAGATATTGTATTTATCTGTCTAATAATACTTAATATTTAGATTTCCTAAAGATACAAATAAGTCAAAAAGACTTTCCACTGATTAAATTATTTCGCTGATGAGAAACACTTAGATTAAGCAAAAAACTGGGTTCACTAAAATAATTTTATGTGAACTTTTGCATGCTCACCATAAATAATAATTTTATTATATCGCATTTTTATATTGGCGAAGCTTATAACTTACATTATCAGCTGCAATAAAAATAGTCAAATTTCCATCTAGTTTAAAACATTCCTGGAATGAAAACAAGCAAAAGGCAATGAAAATTTCAGAATATCTTGGTCTATATAACGTTTGAAAGTTTTTGTCATCAGTAGCTGTCCTTCAGTTAAATATGCATTTTGCAAAATTGCATTTTTTCTATAATTTTAATTTTTAAATGTTTTTCCCTTTACTTAGGAGTAGAAATACAATCACTAAATTACACCACGCTATTTGTTATAAAAAGCTCTTCATTAAGAACAATTTTTAATATTGTCCTTTCCATTTCTAGATGTACCAGAACAATTTGAAATTTGTAGCAAATTGGCAGAATTGGTATTTTTGATCTCTCAAATACAGCAGTGACTGCTATTGACATATTCTGACTTTTCCTAAGATACCTTTTTCTGGAGAATGTGGATGAGGAATGGAGAATAGAATATAAAATTTTTTTAATTTGTGTCAATAACTTATTGAAAAATAGGATGGGAAACAGGCTACTTTTAGTGTTAAAAAATCCACATGTGTGACCTATTTAAAAACTAATTTTCATTACAATTTGATGTCGGCCACAACCGATTTGCTCATTTTACGTGGAAATGTCCCAGATGTGATCATGTACATCATGCATGGTAGGTTTCATTCCCAACGAAAACTGGCCTTGTGGTGTGTGTGGTTTTTTTTTTATGTTGTACAGTGTATATTGATGTTTCTTGTAATAATTATTACAAAATAGGGAATTACATAACACAGACTGTCTGACCAGGAAGTATAACTTTATTCTACTGAATTTTGTAAAGATCTTTATGTTTGATCATGTACTATTTTACGAAATATCAAACTCATTATCACTATTCCCTCATTAGTTGAAATAAGCAATATTTTTCAGTTTTCCCAATTCTAATATCCTTTTAATGTAGGTTGGAGCTGCTGGAAGAAAAAGTAGGCTACTCCTAGCAATGTCTACTGCTGCTGAATTCAGAGACCATCTTACTTCATTTAGTGAACTTTATGCATCTTTAGGTAAGTGATTTTTGATTGTACTATTGTTTTGAACTTTATTGATAAGAACTTTAAATCTTAATGCGTTTATCTTAATCTAAAGTGCTCATACTGTAACTCAATTACACTGAGAATAGAGTTTCAAATAACATGGTGAAGTGGCAATCCATCTAGTCATGTTATTTTTACATTGGGGCAGTGAGATTGCTCACATTAACTTTTAAAATCTTTGATTAATTTCAGTTTGCCTCAATACATAAATCTCCTTAAGTGAATATCTGGTTCTAAAATGCAGCCTTATATATTGCATCTGTTAACTTCCATAAAATTGAATGCCCAATGCATTCAGTTTCATGATTTTTCAAATTCTGATAGCAGATTCTGGTTTGGGGTAATGAAAATCAATTTCAAGTTTCCATCATTTTTATTCAACTTTTATCTTTGTTTATTCTATGATTTGTCTGAAAGTAGAGGGCCAGAACCCACTTTTTCTCTAAAACTGCATTTCATCAGTGATTGAATAATGATTTGATAGAAATCATTTTTGACAAGTCAGAAAACTTAAATGGAATGCAGGCACTCTTCACCTAATGACCTAAGTTCCATTCTAACTGCAAGGTCAAAAACAAATTGGTTGATAAGCGAGGAGCTTAATTGTTTTTATTTATTCTTAATAAAGATGGTTTTCACACAAACAAGCGTTAACAGTGTCTTTGACACCACTGAGTAACTCGGTAAGTATAACAAGAAGTGACATGTTCAAGGAAAACATAGTGCAGAACATGTAATGAGATCCTCCAAGAGAAACCAACAGAACATGTAATGAGATCCTCCAAGTATCCAATTTGTTGAATTCAATGTCGGCTGCATTTGAAGATGTCAGACCAGGCTTTGAGTGAAATCCTCTGTTTCATTACATTCTATTCAGTACCAGCTCTGGTTTTGCAGGTGTATGAAAGTGTCCTAAGAAAGGGAATTTCCATCATTGGAGAGCTGGTTTAAGTCCAAATGATTGTTAAGTGATGAGTATCTGAACAATGTTGTAATATAATATCTGATGGTATATTACCAAAAGTTTCCATACCAACAAAAAAAAATTGGTAACACGAAAGCTTGTGGGCATTTCGTTCAGAATAATGAAGGTCAGGATTATAGAAATGCAGACAAAAATCAGGCATTAACTGCACCTAAACATTTTCCATCATTTGCAGTGCTATTTTAATATATTTTTGTTTTCATGAATGTGTATAAACACAATGTAATGAATTGGATCTGAACTTCAATGCGCCTACTTAAAAATAAGAACATAAATAGTGTGTTAGAAGAAAGAATAAACAGTCAATCTGTTGAAATTTGCCAGACATTAGAATGATTCAGAAACTTAAGCCTCAAGAATGACAACTGGATCTTAAAAACTTGGTCAAAATGAAATAGAATTTTATTGAATTGTTTTGTAATTTAAAAAGACCACTTCAAACTTTTCTATCAAGCATCAATGAGATCTCCCATTTATCACTGCTAATATAATTTTTGTGTATGCTTTGAAATAGGTCCACCTAACCCTGATAATTTACCAGAAGATGGAAAATTAAAAAGTGAAGTAATGGTGAAAGACAATAGACGTTATTATTTGGACCTCAAAGAAAATTCTCGTGGAAGGTTCCTAAGGGTAATTATACTATTTGTATACGTATTTTTTAGCTGCAGTATGTGTGTGTGTGCTTCCCAAACTTATGTGAATAGTGGTTCACTTTTAAAACAACAAACCATCTGCCTCCTATCTTTAGTTCATCTCTATTGAAAAGGCTGATGATCTTGGGAAGGGCTGCCATAAGTCATTTGTCTCAAGAAGTTTGACAATTGTAATTTCAAAATTTAGTTTTGATCTCTTTGCCAAAAATCGAACTTCACAGGTCTGCAAAGTTGTGAAGTGGAATAGTTCTTTAAATTTTCAAAGATGGTAACATAGCTGAAGTAATATTTGTGCACTTGTCTGGGATGATGTTTTCCTACCTGCCAACAAGTGTTGAAGCATTAATAATTTTATAGTTCCTAATTGCTAACTACAGAATGCGTTACTAAAACTACTGATAGTAAAATTTTCTTTTTGTTTAATTTCATCTTTCCTTGTTAATTTAATGAGTTGTCTGTAGACACAAAAGTAATTAGTTTTCAGAGCTGTCTTTAGTGGATTTTGTTTATCGTGAATGATTATTATCACACATTCAGCTATGGGAATGGAAGAGAAGTGGCAAGCACATGGTCAAAAAATAACTCCTGTTTACATCTGGTTTGTTTGAATTTTTTTAGTTCAATGTCTTAGCTCAGATACAAAAAGCCAGTGCTTATTTTTCTGAGCTCTTTTCACCTTGTACATTTCTGTGCTGCAGTTAACCCTCCTGGTAGTTTATCTTCGGGTCAAAAACTGCCCTATAGTGGCCGGCATCTGATACAAAACCTGTTGCAAATTGATACCAAGGGATGAGTTGTTTTTCCTACTTGGATATTTTCCCTCCTGGACACATCACTTAGGTGTGTATGAGCTTCACGAACCCAAGGTACCCTAGTGATCTGTTCTTTCCCCTCAGGGTCAGGGTAGACAATAGACCTTTTACCCTTAGGAATATTTGATGTTTTCTTTGTTAAGAATTTACAATTGTTAATTCTCATTTCAAAAAAGTCATTCAACAGACCCTTGCTAATTTGTGGAATCGACTGGAAGGTGTTTGTCTGTAGGATGATTTTTAGAAATCTAATAGTTAGCATTCTTTGTATGCTTTAATTTGAGACTTTCAGAGAAAACGCTATTGCCAAAACAAGTAAGAACCACATGCAAAAATGCTCCCGAGACGTGGGAAGACACTGTAGACTTGTTTTTGAAAGTCTTTTAAAACAGCTTCTATACCAGCTCAAATGGAATTCACCTACTCAGGAAAAGGGCAACAGGAATGGAGCACTTGAAAAACTCATTAGAGGCCCACCTTTGTGATATCTTGCAAGGGGTGTGAAACAACAAGCGTCGCAGTGAAACCTGCAGTTTATCTCTCTGTGGGCTCTACCTTAGCAAAATAGGGCAGTTTTATAAGGTACCTCATGATTAGCAAAATTATCTAGATCGTTTTGGACAAGGTATCTCAGGGAAAGCACTTGAAAAGTTAAAGAGAAAGAATTCAAGTAAAAATAATAAAATAAAATGTTTATAATGATAAAAATTAAAATGCCACAGTTTGATTTTACCTTAAGTCCTGATGCTTTCTGGTCATTCCTGTTAAAGGTACAGCTTTAAATTATGAATCAGTTTCTGCTGAAACGATTGATAACAAGGATGAATGAGTGGGAGGGATTCATTCATAAGATTAAGCATTTTCTTGGCAGTGGGATTGTTGTCAATGAGATGCTTCCGGTTTTGCTACATTATGTGTTAGCATGTATTATATAGAATTATATTTATAAATGTTTTGGTAAGAAACGGTATGAATTTTTGCACAATGATTGTAAAGGAAAGCTGTTCTTTGTTTTTCTGATTTATTTTTGGATGCTAGAAAAGTAGGATGGTACACATGATAGATGTGGTCTTGCATCACAAGCATGAGTATGAACATTGGCAAGTATATTATAGATTTTTCGTTAGAAATTTTTCCAAAATAAAATACAATTCCTGCTGATTGATGCAAGTTCAGAACGTTCAATACATATCTTGAGTTTAGTTGTCATATTCTATATTCTCCATAAGCTACACCAGACTTCTTTTCCCCAATGTTTATATATGCATGTATGTAAAATATAGTCATTTCTTTACATTTTTAAGTCATTTTTATACCTTTCTTGGGTCAACAAAATCTTGGCTTTGCTTATATTTCTAAATTCAAAATCGATGGCTTCAGAATTGTGTTTCTTGGAAATAGCACTGTTGAGAGATGTGCACTTGTACTTGGCATTTACGTGAATAAAATATCTACTTATGAGAAAATAGATAACATGTTTTTATGAAAACTGTTTTATTGTGAAGTGTGTTTCAGGATCAGAATTTTTAATTGATTAATATATTTTAGGTTTCACAAACTATAGCTAGAGGTGGTCCTCGTTCGCAAATTGCCATACCAGCCCAGGGTATGATAGAATTTCGTGACGCTCTTACTGATTTACTAGAAGAATTTGGAACAGATGATGGAGGTATGTTGATTTTTAATGATGCAAGCAATAAAACAAACAAAGCAAGTATATATCCATTCAACTTGCTTATTTGTTATTTAGTTGAAAGGTTTCTTTAGTCAATATTTTCTTTCCTTGTCAATTTCTTATCTTTCTCAATATGTTGTCCAATTTGTTTCTAAATTTTTCAAATTGCCAGTTAGGGCATTGGTTGATAATTTTTAGATTACATTTTATAGTATTTATCCTCAAGTGTGCTTAAGGGAATTTCGTTTGTTGTGAACTATTTTTATATTTATATTTCATGCAAAAAAAATTCTAAATATTAATACATCTGATAAATAAGTGTTCAAGTAAAAAAGTTTTTGTTTTGCAAGAAAAAATGGTAAGAATTTCTTAATTTTTAAAATTTGTTCTAGATTAACATCTAGAAATTTCAGATATCTGTTTTTGCACTTCTAGTTTAATTGTTTGCCAGTTTGTGGCATTGCCATAATGCTTTGTGATGTCTTGAGACTGTTTTAAGAATCTTCCTGGTAATTTTTTCAAGCTTTTCTTCCACTTTTCATATTAACACTCTTCTGAAAAAACTAATCATTTTAAGAATTTGTTAACATGTTCAAAAATAAAACACAAATCAATTTAAGAATTGCCTGCATTAAAATTAGAAAAAAGTATATTGCAAAAGGCTATCCAAATTTCTTGTAATTTTTCAGTTATTTATATCTGGTTGGTGAGAAAATATGAACCTAAAATTAGCAATGATATCAATTTTGACAAATCATATTACTATTCATAAATTATTTGATTGAATTGAGTAAAACTTTCAAATTATTCTTATTATGGGATAAGTGTAAATGTGACATATCTATGGAACTTTCCATCTCAAAAATCACATAAATTGGGGGTTTTGTTCAGCCATTGAATTTTAGACACTGACTTGACATTGGCAGTTTTTCAAATTAGATTAACTCTCTTTTGATTTGCATTATATATTTTATTAACAAAATCAATTACTCGTTTCAACACATGCATGTTTATTCTTTTGATGATTAACAGACCCATAATTGTAAGAACATTGCATACAAGAAAATTATACTTCCTTTGTACATTCTTTTTAAGGACACTGGAAAGGTATTGCTTTTGGTATGGATATAAGTTCTAAATGCTGGAATAAAATGTTTTAAAGTGAATTCTATGTGTAATCAAATTAATTGTTTCAGGTATTTGGTAATAAAAGAAATTAGGTGTAGCAAGATATGTTTATTGTAATAGTACTGTAGTATTGTAAGTGTTGTACATATAAAACATGCCAAAAAAAATAAATTATAGCACTGTTTGATTTTACGCAGTTTAAGATTTTTAAAGGTTATTTTATTTTGTTTTAAAGAATTATGCTTCTATTAAATTTATTTTTAATTTGACTAATTGAAAAATTATGAAGACAATTTTTTAAAGAAATACTTTTGTTTTTAAACAACTTAAATATTTCCAGACACTAATTCTACATCAAGTGCCTGTTTTGTTACTTTTGTTTTTCTGATGTATGAGGAAAGGTATTTATTTTTATTTCTTTTCAGAATTTAAAGGAGAATTACCTGAAGGCCAACATATGCGAGTAGAAAATAAGAACTTTTATTTTGATATTGGTCAAAACAGCAGAGGAATTTACATGCGTATATCAGAGGTAGGTTTTTTACCCAGTAATTTTGCCTTCAAAATTTTTCTCATTTTGCAATAGATCAGAATATTTTTAAATAAAAATCAGTGCCAGTTTTTTAAAATGTACAGATTTTTATGTAAAAAAAAAAAAAATGTCTACAGATTTTTTATGTCACGTACGAGGATGTTTCTCAAAATTGCATATTACATTTTTGGATAGTGATATCCATTTTTTATTCGATCTTCATTTCTTCAATCAACAAATGTTACAAAACAAATACTTGTAACAGTTACCCAGGAAAAGGCAGATTGGTACATATAAGTTAATGGATTGTAAAAATTTTGGTTAGGGGATTATGAAAAACAATTACAGTGGAGCACCTATTATACATTTCTCATTTATGTGTGAAATTAAAAAAATAATACTCTGGACAATTGCCCTACCCCTGCACCTGATACAGATTTTCTGCAAAACGTTTTGTTCCTTGTTTTTTCCTTGCCAGTACAAGTCATGTGTAACCTTTAGATTTGGGAATAAAAAATTTAAAAGACTTTATGTACGAGTGTTATGGACCCGGAGTACTCTAGTGATCTTCTCTGTTCCCATGGGCTTACTGTAAACATGGGAGTTGTTCTCCAGGGATACCCAAGCGATCTTTTCTGCTTTCATCCCACTACTATATCCGAGTACCTTTTCTCCCATTCACTACATTTTTAACTTGTTTTTGGCGTAGCTTGGCCAAATATGGCCCTTGTGCCATAAAACAGCCAATACCAATCTCTTTCCTGGAGGAAAAGTATGCTTATTGTCATGCTCAGTTAGCTGTAATCATTGATGAGTTGGTTGCTACTAAATTTGCCGAAAATGACAGTAGCAGTGAGGGCAAGAACACCAAAAAAGTTCTCTCCGCCAACTTTCAGAGAAGTTGTTTCTTCTGTGGAAACCTTGTGCAATTGTTTCTTATGTCAAGAAACAGAATAAAAAGAACTTTTCAATAATTAAATTCAATAGAAAATCTATTATTTTGAAGCTCAACAGAATGCTGGATGACAAGCCTCTGTGACTGTTTTCTTTCTCTTCAGAAAAATTTATTTTAAAAAATTTAAACTTTTAATGACATACTTTTATTGTGAATAATTAGATAAGTCGATAAGGCATGATTTATTATGTTCATAAAGATCTTTCTAAAGTTTCTTTTCTCTTAGAATGCAATTAGTACAAAATGTTTTTCGTTTATGCATCTTTTTATAGTCCCTTCAAGAGACATAAATGGTGCTTTTCTGCATTTTCTCAATTTTAAAATGTTAGTTTTAAATTATACTGTAAAGTTTTGTTCAATATTGAAACTATTTTAAAACAAATAGTGGAATTTTGGATTTGTACATTAGAATTGTTAATTTTGTTAGAATTGTTCCAGGGATTTCAATGCTACTTGTGCTGTTGCAGTAAATGTTAGCATATATGAAAATGCTGAAAAAACCAAACCATCCCTTTATTTCGAGCATTATTCACAGTAGTGCAAATTCAAAGATATCATTCAATAGGGAATAACATCCTCTACAAATTCAGGGGGACGTCTTCATATCAAGTTTGGCACACAAAAAAATTTCTAATGGAAACACCATGTTTTGATGCCTTAATCAGATTCTGCATCGTTAAATTAGTCTATGAAATTTCATGACTTTACTATCTTTATATCCAGATATATTCAATGTTAAAGTTGCTGTCAATTTCAGGGATCATCTCCATATTGAAATTGCTATTCATAGATCGAGATTAATTGTAGTTATAACTACACAAATTTCAAATTTGAACACTATTTCAAACATATTTGTCAGCGCATGCAAACGATCCGAGAATTATTCGAGGTTTGTCAGACGGTTTTTAGCCTTTTGGTTGCCCCCTAAATCACTATAATGAGGATTGAGCTGAAATATTGCATGATCATATTAGAAGTCCTTCTGAATCGATTCCCATCAAAATATAGTAAGGTTCCAATTCATAATTTTCTCAAACATTAATTTAATATTTATTGCATACTAAATACTATTTTTAAAATAAAATAGGTGGATTTTGTTTGGGTTGTTTAACCACTTAACAGTTTCTATTTTTTTTGTCCATTTTTGATAAACAATTTTGTATTCAAATCGATTATATAAATTCAAATCAGCAGTCAAAATTGTTACAAGTATTAAATTGCATAATTTATGATAATTTTTAATTATAGCGAAAAATTGGCATTTTTACTTAAAGTTGGCTTTTCTGAACAAGAACTTTTAAGAACACTTGACAGAAATGGATGTGAGAAAAGAGCATGCATTTAATACTTGCATTTTTATTTAATTTCAAAACTCAGATTTTGTATGATAAATTTTAAAACATGGAGATAATTAGAGTCCTATATCACAATCGGGACAAAAATATCTGGTTTCTTTTCTCATCCATTTTCCGCTATCGTTCCTTTTTGAGTAACACAAAGCATTGCCTCGTCGGTCTCAGTTTCTTTTCGGTGGGTGGAATCACTTCTAAAAAGTGTCTTTTAGTCAGCCGTACAGGATTCTGCAAAATTCCTGGTCGTCCTTTTTTTCTCATTCAATGTTCCATGCCTTTCGATCAGGCGATCAACTAAGTCAAGTCTAAAATTCAAATGAGAGTATTTTCCTCCAAACTCTTCTGGTACGAAATAAAAGCATTCCACAGTGATATATCAAAGAGATGAAAGAATATTTTTTCCTCTTTTTTTATGACGGGAGGAATTGGTGAGATGTTGATCCGTTTTATCAACACCCATAGTATTATTGTACTGCATTACTACTTTTGGTTTCTTTTTGACTTCATCATTGTGAGACGACACTTCAATCATTTCGGAATTGTGTATAGTAGATAACAGAGTTACAACCTTCTTATCCATCCATTTGATGATGCATACCTTTCCTCTTTGGTAAGCACAGATTTCGCCTTTTTTTAGTTTCTTTGCAATTCCTTTGGAACGTCTTTTCTGCTAAGTTTGAGTGTTCCATACATATCTGTTTGCTTGCTGAGAAGGATGTCTGCCAGTTCTGGAGATGTGTAAAAATTATCTGTTAGGCAATATCCTTTATTGAATAGTGGCTGCATAAGAGTCATTACCACTTGAGATGACTTGCAAAGATGTTGGTAATTGTCATCAAAAAGTGTATCTTTTCCCGTGTATACAATCAGTTGATATACATGAGCAGACTTTGATTCACATAGCATAAAAGTTTTTATACCGAATCATGATCGCTTCAGCGATATATATTGTTTCCAGTGTAATCGCCCTTTGAATAGCATCAAGCTCTCGTCGATTGTTACATCTCTTTCAAGTGTGATAATTTCTCTAAAACGAGTATTCAAATGCTTGATTATAGGCCAGAGTTTTTGTAACTTTGGACACTCATGTGTTTCAGCCCCCATCATCAGAAAAATGTAAATACCGGTGAATGAGGTGAAAACAACGATAAGATATAATTTTTGAATAAAATGGCGTTGATGTTGAATGTCTTACTCCAATATTGCTCAATATCTGGCTTTTTAACAATTCCTTGTAAAATATTCACAGCGAGAAACACTTGAATTTCGTTTATCAGCGTTGGTTCCCATTTTCTTGCTCTGCTATTTCTTCATAGAATACTGTTTCGAATACGTCTATCTGCATATTTATTAGTTTCAGAAACTATTATTTCAAGGAGGTTACAATCAAAGAAAATATCAAGAAACTGTAAAGTTCCATTACTTCCATCAATATCCAAATGAACAGCAGGATTCGCTGTGAAAGGAAATCGCGGCAGTGCTGGAGGAGGATTACTAATATCAATTTCGCAAAAGTTATGCACCTGAGTTAGATCATCGGAACTTTCCGTTTCCTCATCACTAGAGAAGTCCGATAACGAACTTTCACAACTTCCAGAATTATTTAGAGAAATTTCCGATTCGTTATTTGGATCCAATATCAGAATTATATTCTGTTATGAGCCGCTCACTGTCACTCATTCCCTTTTATTTTAGCACAAAATTCAAAAGAAATAGTATTTGCAACGTGTGATACACTACACAAGTGAAAACAAAATTCACTCCTTCTCCCACTTAAACAAAAAGCAGTAAAACCTGATATTAAAACCGGTGTATGAATGTTTTGCATTTCAATCTTTACTGGACTACAAGAGCTATCTAATTAGAAACATTGCATACGAAAAAAGTTGAAAAGCCGGGCAAATCATTGGATTGGCGTAGAAAAATAAGATGGCCCGAGCTGCGGACGGGCAAATCAGAAAAGTGACCTTTCGCAGCACCCGGACAGTGTTCGGGCAAAACTGTTAGGGGGTTAACAGTAATATGATATAATATATCAGTGCTATAGAAATATTATTTAGGAAGATATCTATAAAAATCTGAGAAACTGATTTAACATTAGGAGCTCCAATCTTTCTCCTCTCATAACTTCGAAACAGTAAGACCTAATAACATGAAATTTGGTATCTGAAGTTAAATTATGATATAGATTCAAAATAGGGGTTGGGTTTCCATTGGAAATTATAAAGTTGGTGCACAATTTAATATGAAGACAGCCCCTTATGCAAATTTTATGCATTTGAATTTATAGAAGACGTTAGATCCTGTCAAACGCCATCTTTGAATTTTCTCTACTGTTAAAAGTGCTCGAATGAAAAGGGGTGGTTAGAGTTTTTTTCTTTGACTGTACATTGAAACAAATTTCCCTCAATACTTATATTTATATTCAAGATCAAGAACAGTAAAATTGGATGTATAGCATAGGACAAATCATGATTGGAACTATTTCTGAAATGCCAAAAGTTCACAAGATAGTATTGGACCATTTCTCCGTTAAACCATTAGTTTTCACTAGCATTAACTTTCATTTCAATAATTTCATTTCCATTCGATTCTTTATAAAAGAAATACATGTATGAAAATGTTATGTTGTTTTGCAATACTTTAAAATTGACTACCTTAAAATTAGCATTGGACTGGAAACAATCAGAAAAGAAACTAAAATACTCAAGAAAGGAAAACAAGGTTCCCACAGGCCTTAAAAATGCCTGATTTTGAATTTTTGTTTTTAAGAATTCTTAAAAAGCCTAAATATTTGCCGAAAGTCCTTTAAAACTTCTAAGTGTTTTTTCCTCAAAAACACTGCATATTTTATTTCATCTGCATTCAAAAACCAAGATCATGTAACATGTCCAAGGTCGTGTGTTATCAAAAACTGAAGCCAACTCTAGCACTTGACCTATCCTGTAACTTCACTCGTGAGTTAATCTATTGCTCTCTGTTATATATAAATGGAGCCTTTAAAATGAAAAAAAATAGCCTTAGAAGACCTTTTTCCCAAGAGAGGGAACCCTGAAAACATGCGAGAAATGTTTGGTTCTTGAATGCATTTAGTATCTCATCACTTGCAGTTTTTTGTGGATTATTTTCAGTTTTGCTGTGTTTTAAGTATGACCTTTCATACTAAAATCTTTAACAGTTAAATTCTGCACCAGCATTTTCTCCATAAATAGTAGATTTTTTTGCATCTTTGGAAGTTGACAAGAAAAGTTCATCTCAAAAAATTAAATGCAAGGAGCTTCCCTTTTTCACTCATACTGAAGCTGCAGATGCTATATTCCCCTAGACTTTTCAAGGAAGATGAGCTGAATCAAAACTTTTTCATGAATACAGCTAATAATGTCCCTGTTTTCAATTTGTCCATATATATTATCTCTTCAAAGTGTTTATTCCCCTGGTAGAGGTGGAAGTTATCGAAAGGTAAATTAGATGTTAAATGAACTGAGTTTGTCTCAAAATTCTTATGCAAGAAAAACAATAAAATGAGCCTAAATACATTTGGAAGTGACCAACAAATGAAAAATGAGTAATTACTGTAATATTCACACTTATACTATACATTATTAATTTAAGCTGTGGTCATATAGTTCCACTGCTGTCTATTTCAATCATTTAGTTTACAAATTAAACAGCAATGTACAACTATATGGTTTAAACTTGCTTGTGTGCTTCCATTTTTACAGGTAAAGAGTAATTTGAGAACAGCCATCACCATTCCAGAGAAATCATGGTCTCGCTTTCGAGATATATTTGCTGACTATGTAGACAAGATGAAAGAATTGTCCGAGAAATCTGCTACAGGGGGTAAATGAAGTTATGTCTAGTGCCATCCTGAGCAAAATCAATTGTACAGAGACATTAGTAGTATGCGACACGTTCTTTGCAGATTCCGACTGTCCCGCTGGTGATTGTTTAGGTGCTGTTATTTGTTCCCGGTGAATGACTGTTTTCTTTGTTGCGTCGCTAAGAGATAAATATTAAACAAAAAGCTTTGGCCCATGCTACGCTGGGCCTTGTCTCTATGGACCAGAAACCCGGTGAAAATATGGATGCTATTGCTGTGTTGTTTGTTTTGTTAAGTATTGGTTTCTGATTGTTCTTTCTGAAGTAATGAACACAGTTGCAAAAGTGAATTTAGGTGAGTAAGTGATTATGTCAAATTGCTATTTTCAAAACTTAGTTTTAAAAAATACTGTACTTGAAGAATTTGAAGGTGATTTTATTTCTACACTGAACGGGTGATCATTTTCAGAGTATATATAAATATATATATATATCTTTGCATTGTTTAGATTTTTTAAATTTATCGATTTTGTTTGATATGCGATTCAGTTTGTAGTTCATTATTTTTCTACATGTACATACATATGTATGCTGTTCATAC
Organism: Meta bourneti; assembly: GCA_933210815.1. NCBI lineage: Eukaryota > Metazoa > Arthropoda > Arachnida > Araneae > Tetragnathidae > Meta > Meta bourneti. The sequence goes on from OW119926.1 coordinate 63,541,951, forward strand.
AGATCTTTTGTATGCACATCAAGAATTCTGGATTGTTCAATGCAAGACACGAAACAGTCTTTTGGAATTTGTGAAAAGACAGTATTATACTAGAAGATTTATTGTTACGTCTGAACATGAAGCCCTTGATAAAAAATATGTACTCATTGTGTTTCATTTTCAACTGATAGGTACACTTATATCTTATTCTCTCTTTATTTCATACTTTGGCATGTTACTTTAAAACTTTGTTCGGACACTCATGAATTTTGTGATTACCTCTACAGTGTAGCACATGTATTGTTATATGAAGAAAAAATATAAATTATAAAGTTATCTATAAACTTTGCTTCTGCACTGTTAATACTTCTGCTTTTTTATTTAAATGCCTATTATACATAGCTTATCCTTTAAAAGCAGCCTAATGTTGCATCAGAGTAAGTTATAAATGTTCTAATGCTGACAAATTCGTTACCTGGGTGGGATTGCGTTTCTAAAGTCTCCAGGCTTCAAGTATTTTTACAATACGTGACTGATGCCTCAAGTCATTTGTAAAGAATGTTGTTTTTAGCACTTTTAAGATAAAGAAACTGCCATTCTTAAGTGTTAGTCATTGTAGAGCCCTTTTTTAATTGAGCATGCATTAGGCTAGAAAAGGTTGCTCGGAGGCTTGAGGGGAAAAAAGTCAAATACCAACTGAATGTGGGGCCATCGTGTATTAAAAGGAAAGGTAACAATCAAGTGGCTTGAATGCCTTCTCTGATACTTATCACACCTGTTAAATATTTTCTGATTAACTAGTTATACTTGTTACATTTAATGTCTTTCAGAATTTGTATAAGTTAGTAAGTGTATTGTTGAAAAGTTAAGAATGAGATTTTGGAAACGCAACTTGCTGTTTTACCGGTTTGAGGTTGAAGTTGGACTGAAGGCCTCCAGAAATCACTGATATTTGCGATCCTCATTATGTGCCTGACAAATACAGTAGATTAGAATGTGCCGGGAAATGAAAAAAGTATCCTGTGCCACCCCAAAGTAACACATTTACTGTAACTTGTCAGTTGGGGCTATTTGAATTTCCATCTGCCTTAAAGGCACTCCAAGTTCAAATGTCAGTGAAGTCTGTTGGGCTGGATGCATTGATTGCTTCTGGGACTCGATGAAACAGAAAGCTGCTTTTTCGAGAAGTTGTTGCTTGTTACACTATTTAAAACTATTTACTGAACTGAAATGTTTCAGAAATGTAACCCAAATCAAAAGAGAAAAGAAAAATCTTTAAAAAAATATGTATTTTCTCCTATGATGTAAAATTTTTGGGTGGGATCAGTGCAGATAATATTGAAGTGAAAATTACATTCACTGTAGTTTTAGTCTGTTGAAAACTTACTAGCAGTCTTTCTCTGTATATATCAAAAGTCTTTTTGGATTGACTTAAAATTAGGACACAACTTTGTACATTTTTATGGGCAGTTAGAAGTTTCTTTAATTATTGTTCAAAGATATAGGAGACATAAAACAGATATATTAAGTTCTGAGATGCTCTTGTATTTTGTATGTAAATATTTGTGTATTGAGTGATCTATATATTGCTTTCTGTTAATGTGTTTGATGAGCTCACCTATTGGAATTCAAAGTTTATTTTTTGAAAAAAAAATATTTGATTGGTTCTTATGAAAGTACTTGAATTTTAATTTTGGAGTACTTTTGAATTTTTTCGATCGTCTTTCAGTAGGTTACATCTCGAAAAATTCTTTTTTCACCTTGTTGGATGACCAGATTTTAACTGAACGTTGGTTTTAAATATTTGATGTTTTACATTATTTTTAATGTTATAACATTTAAGAGTTCAATGGATTTAAGGTTGTGGATGTCTATTATCATCAATTATGACTTTTAATTAAATTTAATTATATGAACCCAGAGGCTACATACCAGATTCTTTTTCTCTTGTTTTGTTTTAAAAAGCTTCAATAAGACTGCAGTCGTGTCAGTTTTGGGAAAGAAATGTTATGCTACAGTCGACTTGTCTCTATTTGATTCTGGATAGTTGTGTTTTAATGAAATGTCTGTAGCAATTAAAGATATATGGTCCTTAGGTGAGCTGCACCTTACTTTGTTTCAAAATTCTTAATGACCTTTGTCAAATGCTGTTGTTACATAAGTCTGTTTGCAGTGACAAAGAGAGTTAATTCTCACACACCGGCCATTGCTAGCTATACTTTTCTATTAGCAGTTACTGCCAGGCTGCTGTTTTTCATATAAAAAATATAAAAACCTTAACACATTAAATCTAATACCATCTACTGATTGTTTTAAGTGTTTTTGACAAAAGTTGTGTGGGGCCCCTTTTTTGACATTTTTGTTGATTGTGCACCCTTCCTCTGAAGGTGCAGGATTTTAAATAATTTATGGGGTAACATAGCAATCACACTGCCACTCTAAAATAACTTACTGGGCTCATGCCTGGTAATATGCGCATCTAGAGAATTTGAAACGTTAGTTATTTGTTTGTTATATTGTTGTAAAATAAATGTTAGTGCAGCACTATAGATTTGTTTTTGTTAATTGATTACCTATCATTTGAATGAATTTAAATCTAAAATTTCTTGCTTTGTGCAAGGGCAGATATAGAAATCTAGTTGGATAGACTTTACATGGTAAAACATAGTTCTAGTAAGTTAGAATCCCGGTGTTGTTTTTCTGCAAAGTTTTTATCTAATTAAAATTATATTTATAGTTATTCTTGGATGTTAGATTTGTTTTCTTTAAACGTTTTTGTGTGTTAGTTTATATTGTCTTACCAAATTACAAATTGTACATGTTTGGATTCCCTAATTAGTTTGATATTTATGTATACAGTTAAAAAATATCACGTGTTCCTAATTGTAGATTTTTAAAAACAAGTGCTGTAAAATATTTTATTTTGCATTCTGTCATTTTTGTGTTTTAGAAACCAGTGATTTTTCTTTTTATGCAAGTATATAAAACTATTGGTGACTATAATTTTGCGGAAAAAAAAAGGTTTTTCTGTCTAACTTCTGAAGAATATATGTTCATGAGAAGTTACATTGTAATTGCTAAAAATTATGATCTCTCAATGTATATGAACATGTGTATTGGGAGAGATCTTGTCTGCCCTTGCTTTTTGTAATGTTGGAATAATTTTTTTATATTACTTAAGCTGACGGTGTTTTTCTTTCGTTTCACCCACATCAGAGCTTTAAGGAAGAGATTAGTGGGGATACTGTTAAAACTGCACAGTTTTATGACTTATGTAAAACCATTTGTAGATATATTTGTGAAATTTTATGTAACTTACTATGTTTTAAAAATATTCCTCTATTTTTAGTCTGTATTTCTTTAACGACACACACAAAACACTTAATCCTTCGTTATTGGTTGATAATTTATTCCATGAGCCTTCTTCTGGAGACCAAATTTGCATATAGGAACTTATCAAAATGTAATTCTATTTTTGTGATTCGACAATAAAAGGCATAATTTTCCAAGGCATTTGTCCTTTTACAACATGTGCATGGATTATTATGCTTTTTGAGAGAATTGTAATCTTGTTTTTAAAATGGTCATTTGCTAATGTAAATTAGTTGGGAAGTTCATCTGAATTCAGGAATAACTTTATGTTTATCTTTATGCTTTTTATCTTAATGTCACCCAAATGCTTTTTCTATGACATACTATTGAAAATGGATAATTTTCTGTAGTGATGCACAAGAGAGAGAGAGAGAGAGTAACATCTTTTAATCCAAACATGAGCAGAACAAAAAAGCCTTATATTTTTGGCCATTATAGGTTAAGTGTTTTATTGTATTTGTATGAAAATATTATGTTTATAATGCTTGACTCTTAAATTCAAAAATTCTAAACAATTAAAGATCACCTGTTACCTATACTTTTTGTGCATTTGAAAACTACCATTACTTAAAAAACTTGAAACATCTTTTCAAGAAAGATATGTCCTATACCTGTCCAGATTGGTTTTCTAGTTGTTCTGTGGGGAGGATATATTTTTACCTGCTAGTTAGTCTGAACATGGGGCCCATGATATTATAGCTTATTCCTAGCATAATAAAAATGTCAGGTTACAAATACAAGTTTAAAACCATGATCATCAAGGTCCATTAACTATCAGGCTAAAGAAAGATTTTTTAATTTGCATCCATTGTGAAAGCCACTGGTTGTAAAACTGGTGTTAAAGAAAATTTAGTTCCTGTGTACTTATATGTAGCGATAGAAAATATTTTAAAATTGCTATTTACATTTCCAAAACTAACTTGGATTATTTTAATGCTTTAATTTATTTAACCTTGAGGCAGCAAATTTACAATTCCTGCAAGGGGCTTGACACACTTTCACGCTTAACTTAAAGAGAAGAAATTTTACTGGTGTCAAACTAGAAATTATTCTTTGGTCTTTTCACTGAAGAGACCACTCTAGAACCAGACCTGAAACTAGTGATGGGTCCCAATGCAATCTTCCTAGATTAGTAACTATTTGAATGGTTATTTTTTTATTATGTTCTGATTTAATCACATAATAAATCCTTTGCATCATACATAAATATATCCCTTGCATAGCAAAAAGTGATAAGCCACAAACCAAGCAAATAAGATTTTCAAGTTACTGTTTGTAAAATACAGAAATTTCAAACAAGTACAAACTCTGAATGTACTGTGTTTTTGTTTTATTTTAATGTTTGATCTTATTTTGTTGCACTGAAATGGGACGTCCATACAAATCAATTTTAACCCGCATTGTTGAATAAAAATTACAGTTCAGGTTATTTAGAAGAAATAATGTTGAAAAATACAAAAAACTGGTGTAACATTTACAATTTAATAAACTGATGTGGTTATTTTTTATTTGGTAGTTTTTCTATTAAATATGTGTTTTCAGACAGATGACAAATAAACTATTGAAATGAATTATAAATTTCAGTAATGTGACGAATACTTCAAAAGTGATACTGATATATTTAATAAATAATTTATTTTAAATTCTTAGAAATCGGTCAATGTGCATCTCAAAATAAGTGACAAGATACAATGGTCCAATATATGTAGTTACAGGAATAAAAACGAACCACCTTTATTCGAGCAATTTTAACAGAAAATTCAAAGATGGTGTTCGACAGCAATTAACTTCTATAATTGAAATGCATAAGGGGCTGTCTTCATATTAAATTGAGCACCAACTTTTAATTTCCAATAGAAACAATTATTTTGGCAAGTTCAAATCTATCAAAATTTAACTTCAGATTCCAAATTTCTTGTCATTAGATCTTACCGTTTCGAAGTGAGTACGGAAAGATTGGAGCCCCAATGTTAAATCAGTTTCTCAGACTTATGGGTAATAAATTCCTAAATAATGGGCCGCGTTAGCCCGGTTGGAAGAGTAACGGACTAGCAACCGGAGGGTTCGAATTCAACCAGACTCGTACAAAGGGGGCTCAAATGTACTCACGGCGTGGTGTGGAATTTGGAGAGGGGTGCCAGCTGAGGTGTGACCCGTCATCTGACCGTGGTTCAAAATTACGTGGTGTTGCTTCGATCTTTCCCTTGTGGATTGATCCTGGAATTAAATTTCAGAAATCTATTTTGTTAATTATTGACGTTTAAAGTTCAAGGTCACACACAAATTTAGATTTCTGGACTAAAAGTGGCCTGTTTGCGATCCTATATTTCAATAAGTTATTGACACAAATTTAAAATTTTTATATCGTTGCATTCTTCAGAAAAGGGTCTTAGGAAATGTCAGAATATAATTTAATGGCCGTCATTGCTGAATCTGAGGGGTCGACGAAGATACAAATTTTTGCCAATTTGCTACAAATTTCAAATTGCTCTTGTATCTCTAGAAATGGAAAGACAATATTAAAAATTATTCTTAATGAGAAAAGCCTTTCCTAACAAATAGCGTGGCGTAATTTGGTGATTGTATTTCTACTCCTTTATAAAGAAAAACATTTAAAAGTAAAAATTATGGAAGAATACGATTTTTCAATTTTTAAAAATGCATATTTCACTGAGGGAAAACAAGAACATCAAAACTTTTCAATAAAAGAGCAAGTTGTCTATTATGTCCTGAAATTTTCATAATTGTAATTTGATTATTTTTGTCTCGAAAATTTTTAATTAGACGTGAATTTTACTTTTTTATTGCAGTTGATAATGAATTATAACCTCCGATAATATAAAAAATGCGATATAAGAAATATAACTATTATAATGGTGCACGGTGCAAAATTGCACATGAAATTTCTTTTTAAAGTCTGCTTAATCCAAGGAGTGTTTCCATCAGTGAAATAATTAGGTGGAAAGTTAATTTTGTTAGAGAAGTATTCGATTTGCTTTTTCCTTTGGAAATGTAAGTATTAAATACTACTACTTGTGAATATTAAATGTGTTATGTAAATATTAAGCATTATTAGTCAAGTAAGCACTAATTGTGAGAGTAAAAAAATTTAAACATCGTTGTTAAACTCGATTCTCCCAAATGTACATAACTCACGAAACCTTTTTCCATATTTATCACAATCACTAGTGAAATAAATAGATTCAAGATTCGGCAGCACTAAGAAAATTTCAATTTAAGCAATTACGACATTGAACTAGAGACCTTTATCAGATTGAAAGTGAATTCGAAGACAATCAAGTAAGGGTTTTAAATGTTTGAGCTTTTTTTAATTGTGATTTGATATCCTGCATTTAAAGTTTTTCTTCTAAAATTACAAATAATTTGGTATTTCATTGTTGCCATTTGAAACGAGTAATATACATAGAATGGGAGGAAATGCTGATTGGCGATAAACATTTCCAGTTGGTGCGATACTGATGGAATATGGTAACCCGTCGTAGAACATCCGAATAGTCGTTTGGCGACGAAATTTCAGTCGCCAATTGATAGGAAGGGCAACAACGTGTTTTTGCGTTTCACTAATTTTGTTATTGCTTTGGGACTCAAAATACAATCCTGAATTATTTTTTACAATAGACATTAAACTATTTTTCCAAAATATAGTTTTGGTCAGAGCTGTCCTTCATTTTGTGTGCCTATTTTAAGTGGAAAACCGTCATTTTATAGTTTTCCTTTGCTGTTTGGAAGATGAAGGAAATAAAAGCCGACCTCCAAACTTCAGCAGTAGTTTTATCATACCTAGCACTGTATCTGGTATGAATTTTTACGATGCATTTAATTTCCTTTAGCCCGTAGAAACCTTTTTAATTCTATCAAAATCGACTATTTTCCATTTTTCGCTACTAATTTGTAGCTTGACGCGCGCCGGGCCTATCAGGCCCGAGCATTACAAAAACTTGGCACAGAAAATCAGCCCCTCAATGGAATAAATCCAGTTTCACAGTAGCTGCATTCAAGGTCATGTAGGTCACAACCACAGGCATTTCAAGAATTTTCCCCCACTTGTTTTCTCAGAAAAACGGTGTGCGGGCCTTTGAGGCCCGGCGCGCGCGCTGGCGTTTTCGTTAAGATCGCGAAGGAGAACAGACGGATTGAAAATGTCTCGCTATTTGAGCTATGATGATGAAATGAAGAGATTACGGACGCTATTAGGTGAAGTGTCAATTGATGAAGAATCCATTAATGAAGAAGATGAAGAAATTGTTGATGAAGAGGAGTTTAGTGATCATCAGTCAAATTCGGAAGAAGATATTGATTCAAGCAATGAATCAGATATTTTTGAATCTATGGATCACTATCTTGGTAAAGATAAATTAACAAAATGGAATAAAAAAGAACCAAGAAAAAATGTGAGAACTCTGGCTCACAACATCATGACAAAATTGCCCGGAAATGTTGGAGAAGCGAAAGCTGTATCCTCGCATGTAAATTATTGGCAATTGCTTATCGACGAAACAATAATATCAACTATTGTGGAGTGTACGAATATTTATATTCAATCGATTGCTGGTAATTTTGAACGGGAAAGAGATGCTCGCCCCACAAGTACCTCAGAAGTAATGGCATTCATCGGACTTCTTTATTTTGGAGGACTCTACAAAGCTTCTCATGTAAATGTTCGTGATCTTTGGGCTACTGATGGTACTGGGTTTGACATTTTTCACAGAACTATGTCATGTAAACGTTTTTTATTTCTAATGAGGTGTTTGAGATTTGATGATGTTAGAAACCGTTCTTCTAGAAGAGAATTGGATAAACTTGCTCCCATCAGAAATATTTTCGAAAGATTTCTTGAAAATTGCAAAAAACTGTATAGTCTTGGCGAATATGTAACAATTGATGAAAAGTTAGAGCCATTTCGAGGAAGATGCTCGTTTCGTCAGTATATCCCTAGTAAACCTGCAAAATATGGACTCGAAATTTTTGCTCTAGTGGATGCAAGAACATTTTATACTTGGAACCTTGAAATTTATGCAGGAGCTCAACCTACAGGTCCGTACAGGACAGAAAATGGTCCCGATAAAATTGTCAAGAGATTAGTGAAACCCATCTTCAATTCAGGACGAAACCTTACTGTTGACAACTGGTATACCAGTTACAGTTTGGCAAAGGATCTCTTAGAGAAGAAAATCACACTTGTTGGAACAGTTAGAAAAATAAAAAAGAGCTACCAAAAGAATTTATTTGTGGAAAGAATCGGGAAGTGCATTCATCATTATTTGGATTTCAAAAAAACATGACTTTGGTTTCCTATGTGCCAAAGAAAAACAAATGCGTCGTCCTGTTATCTACAATGCATAATGATAGTGCCATTGATAAATCGACAGAAGAAGCCAAGAAACCAGAGATTATAACATTTTATAATCTAACAAAGGGTGCTGTAAATGTAGTGGATGAAATGTCATCTACATATTCTACTGCTAGAATAAGCAAAAGATGGCCCATGTTTGTATTTTTCAGTATATTAAATATTGCAACAATAAATGCCCGAGTACTGCTATTGTCAACTAAAACACCGGCGATTCAATGCAGAAAACGAAGTTTGTTTATCAAAGAACTTTTGAAGGACCACCTACAAGAAAGAAGTTTGCAACCAATGCTTCCACGTGAAATGCGAGAAAAACTAAACTAGCCAGAGTGAATATTGTGAAGCACCCCCGACAAAAAAACAAAAGAATTCTTCAAGAAAAAGGTGCCATGTATGCCCCAGTTCAAAGGACAGGAAATCACAAATTTGTTGTGCTAAGTGTGGAAAAAATGTATGTGGAGAACATAGCAATGTTCTCAGCAATAAATGTCAGTGAAATGTAAGTTTTATTTTCAATTTACTAATGTAACAATAATTTAATTTTTCATAAATGAATACTATTTCTAATTTGGTTTCTTAAATTTCGTTTTTCAGTATCAATGTGACATAATTATAAATTTAAAATGCATTTTAAAATGTATAATTTTAAAAGCTATATTTATCTGAAAAATACTTTTTTTATTTTTCATATTGTGTTTTGATTAACTAAATTAATTTTTAACGGTAAAATAAATTTTGTTTATGTTTTGTTAAGAAAATATTGCTTCGGGCCTACGAAGCCCGGCGCGCGTCTTCATGTAACAACAAGTAGCGCGCGTCTCCGCGGGTTAAATTTATAGAGGACGGTATTCCCTATTGAATGATATATTTGAATTTGCTCTGCTATGAATCTTGCTCGAAATAAAGGGAGTTCGTTTTTTCCCTGCGACTGTACATTATACTTTACCTAACATTCTATTTCGGATTTAAAAAGCTCAACAATAATCATTAAATAATTTTATCACCACACATTTAACTGCGGCTTACTGCAGCTTTTGAAAATTATAATCGTCTCTTCAGACACTTGAGAAGCGATCACTTTCCAATCCAAATATCTGCCAATAGCCTGTTGTGCTGGCTCCAGTACGACGTTAATTAAATACCTACGAATCCAAATTCTCAGAAATAAAATCTCGCAAATTCAAAATAGAAAACTTCATAAGTTAAAAATTATTTAAATTTGACAACCGTCAGTCTCATGGCAGATGTCAATCTCAATATAATTATCCCAATTGAATACTTGGCCGCAGTAGCCCGGTTGGAAGAGCAACGGAGTAGCAATCGGAGGGTTGCGACTTCGAAACTCAGTCGAATCAAAGACCGTGTGCACGGGGGCTGGTGAACGTTAAATATGTTGTGGTCTCAAATGTCCATATTGGTGAGGGGTGAAGGCTCAGATGTTGACCTCGGATCCTACCCTTGGGGATATCCCACTGCGTTGCTCCAGTAGTTAATTATCGTAACCCAATTGAATAGTAGGCCACGGTAAGCCCAGTTGAAAGAGCACGAGGGCTGGTGCACATTAAATCTGTCGTGTCCTCACGCTATTCCTACAACCGTGGTATGCAAGTTTGGAGAGGGGTGCCAGTTAAGGTGTTGACCTCGTCATCTCACCGTGATTCAAAATTACGACCTGTCCTGTGATCTCTCGCTTCGGAATTGATAGCTGAGCGGCACTAATATCTCGTAGTGCTCCAGTGCGACGTTAATTCAATTACCTACCCAATCGAATCCTAGCTCCAGTGAGGGGCCGCGGTAGCATAGTTAGTAGAGTTGCTAGTTTGAAACACGATCCAGTCAAAGACCGTCGTGTACGTATGGCTGATGCATGTTAAATCTGTTATAGTCGCACATGTTGGCGTGGTGTGAAAGCTTGTGTGAGTTGCCAGCTCAAGTGTTGACCTCGTCATCTGATCGTGGTTCAAAATTACGAGATGTCTTCGGATCTTTCCCTTAGGTATTGATTCCGGACCGTTTCCAATAGCCCATTGCGTTGTTCCAGTGCGATATAAATTTAACTACTTACCTAGTTATAGTGAAATTCTAAGGTAATTTTGAACCACGGTCTGATGAAGTCATCACCTGAGCTGGCACCCCACTCTAAATTTCCACGCCAGCGTGGTTACATTTCAGGCTACGACAGATTTAACGTGCACCAGCCCGCACCTACTCGACGGTCTTTGGTTAGATCGAGTTTCAAACTCGCAACTCTCCGGTTGCTAATCCGCTACTCTTACAACCGGGCTACCATGGCCCTAGAAACTACCGGGACAATTCTTTTGAAAATACAAAACTAAAAAGTTTCAATTAAAAAACAGAATTTAAAAGACCCAGCCGAATACCAAAACGTTTTTCAGATCCAAAATTACTAGCAAAAAAACAATTTGTCGAGCATTTCAATGATTTTTTAAAGACCCTGTCCGCCCACCTACCCAGAGGGTGTAAGGCTACACGAGAGGTGGTCGGGGGCACTTTTGTCAAGCCTCATTAGGTCCTCATGGCCCCTTAGCCCAACCTTACAGTCAAAATGCAGATGATTCATGTAGAACAAATATAAGTTGCAAAAAATTAACAGGATCCAAAGACCAGTCACAATTATAAAAGACGTTTACCCATCTAGTAGATCAGATAATAATATATTAAACAATGCACTAAATGATTGAAATGAACAAAAGTAATGTTACGTAGACATTGCATTCCATAGGACAACTAAGTGACTAGTGATTATAAAATTTAAAGTCAGTATAAAAATAAGAATGGGAAACTTAAACATCTATATCCATACACACATATTATATAACCGTTAGAATTATACAATCTTTTCAGTTTGATTATAAAGGCGCACATAGAGTGGTGATATACCCAGAATTACACATTAAGGGCATCTGTCGGAGGCTCTAGATATTTTGAGTATATTTTTTGTAAGCATTTGAGTTTATTAATTTGCGTTGTGGTTAAATTTTTACACCCAGCCCCATATAATAATCCAGCCACAAAAAATATATAATTTATATATTTTTTGATCGGAGGTACCAAATTTTTAATATTTTTATCAGTGCCCCCAGTTTTACCTGTAACTTTTAAAACTCTTGCTTATCAATAAACATTCGTCTTTTAAACAACTAATATGTGAGCCCGTTTTCTATTATCAATCCTAAATATTTTAGATGTGCATTTTCTGGTTAGTGTTAAAAATGGGGTTTCTTTTTAGTTTCCCTGTGTTTCCGAACATAATGGCATAACATTTATTCATAAATATTGTTAGTCTTAACTGACGGATAGTTATACTAAGTTTAATAACGAGTTAGTATTTCGTTTTTCAGAATTCTGCAGTTTTCAATGACAGGAATTTCATTTCTGTTTGTATTTATATGTTCTAGTATTTTCCGTATTACAGATATATTATTTAGAAGTTAAATTTTAATCAATTATTTTTATTTTCTGCAAAATATCACTAGATATGGGCAATTTCTTGGTGGAATATGTATATTTCGACCAACTTTCCTTAAGTCTGATTGAATACGTAATGATTTGTAGAGTTCTGTCTCATAAAAATACATGAAAACCTATTTAAATAAGGTGTGTAACTTCTTATTTTAAAATGACCGGTAAAGTTAAAATAAAATTATTTTAAAGATGGGTTATGTTAAATCAAAACGGGTAGGCATACGTTGTCGTTCAAAGATATTTCTAAATTTTGACATAGATTTTCATTACATGACGATTAAAATCAATTAAATTTACACTTGTTTCTCATATTTCATGGGTATTATTGAAAGCTGTACTCCATTGTCAAGTAACTACATCTATCATTCTAAATAGGTATGAGGTTTCCATATAGATAATGAATCTCTCAATTGAAAAAAGTACCATAAGAATTCGATTTTAAATCGAATTTCTGTTGGAGCAAAGCGAATTTTAAATAAGACTGCTGATCTTGGAATAATATCACAGTAAGGAAGTAGTATTTTACTAGGACTTTTGAAAAATTGAAATTGTTTGTCTTAAGGGACAGAAAGTCGAGGTGCTTACTTGAAGTTGACGCTGTTCTTATCCAACTTAGGTACCTGCGAAACATTCATTGAAAGCAGTGATTTTGTAAAAATTGTAATCGATTGAGTTTGCTTTGTTGATACTGATGACATTTTAAAAACAAGCTCCGTTTTCCACGGGCTAGAATAGAATTTTTAAGAAAAAAAATGTGGTTGCTTCAAAATAAATTAATCACGAATGCCGTAACAATTTAATTTACTCAAATGCAAATTCGACTTCTGTAGAAGTCACCTTAGAAAGAAAATTTTGTCGTTTGTCTTACAGCAGGCGTGTGATGAATTTGAAATTCATTATGTGGATGGATATATCATGTATACATATTTTCTCTCCCAGTAAATTGTAGAAGCTATGAAAAAGTAAAAACGATGTTAAAAGAAATATTTTCCGTACACTTAGATAATGCAGTACCGAAGTTGGTCTCTTTCGGATACGGGGCAAATGATTCCGACGGTCCCGAAACTAGATTTACTTATTTAGAAATATAAACTTTTTTTAAATCAGGATCAGGTGTATTTAAGTCTACAAAATTCTTGTCCATTATTCTAAAATGCAACGATTAATTTTATAACATGTAATCGGTAGATCTATCTGATTTAATCTGAAGAACGTTTACATGTCTCGTCTAGGATGGAGCTCATTTCGAAATTAAAACATTTGAATAAATTTTCGCAAACACAATATCACAAGTATTTCAGTGTCGCCTACTAGGCAACGTGTGCATGTGGGATGTAAACAGGGTGTCCCAAAAAGTTTGTTCCGCAATTTATCTTTTTACCATTTGGAGATAGGTAGGCAATGTAAATTGAAAAAGTACACCAAGTAAGGTAAATAATTAAGATATGTGAATAAAATTATCACGTGATAATTTAAGCGGATTCAGTTTTTAATTTAAATACGACCCCTCTAGATAAAAATTCGAGATAGCAAAAATGTTCCTTACCTGTATCTCTATCGTTAGTAAAAAACTACATTTCTGTAGGGTTGAATGGTAACGGAGACACAAGAGGTTCCATTTTAAGGGGGCCGTATCTAAATTTAGAACGGAAACTGACCCATGGCCAAAAATGCAGAGCTGTTCTGCATTGCTGCAGATGGAAAACATTTTGAACATGCGTTGTAAATTTCCTTTTATTTTTATTTAAACCATTTTTTATACAATATTTTTATTAAAAATTACATTGTCTTGCGATTTTCATCTGCAGTTGCAATACTACATTACTTTGCACAATGTTGAACTTTCTGACCGAAAAAAAAATGCTTTTTAGCATAATGTATACGGTCCCTAATTTGACTGCTTGACCAGCTGTGCACAAGCGGTATAAGTCAACTTTTTTGCGTCATTATGACTCCGTTACTGTTCAACCTACAGAAATGCAGTTTTCTGCTAACGATAGGGATGCAGGTAAAGAATTTTTTCCTATCTCGGATTTTTATCTTGAGGGGTCGTATACAAATTAAAAACTGAATCCGCTTAAATTGTTATCACGTGATAATTTTATTCATATATCTTAATTGCTTACCTTATTTGGTGTACTTTTGCAATTTACATTGCCTACCTATCTCCAAATGGTAAAAAGATAAGTTGCGTAACAACCTTTTTGGGACACCCTGTATAACTTTTCTGTGTGAATACGTCTTTAAATTCATTCCACTCTTCTATATAAATAAGAATGGAGTGTTTGTACATTGAATATTTTCGATCCATTTCAAGTTTTCTATCCGTTTTGGGTCCTTTTGATGCAAAATCCGTCTCTTGCGCGTTTGATGTCTGTCTGTGTGCCAAGGTTTCTTTCTAGAAAGGGAATAGGTTTGCTCCAATAACGCGAAACTCGTTCTGAGCGGAGAAATGATCGTGACGTACTGGCGGGAAAGTCAGACCCTGGCGCCTAGACGTTTCCCGCACAACTGAACCGGATTTCGCCTTGAATTATTAAACTCGCAGAAGACGAATCCGACCCCACAAAACGACGATTTTTCTTTTATTCAATAGCTGATAATATGAAGTATTTACACAAGGAGCCTCATTAATGAAATGAATACCATTTTTGTGAAAAACGCGACTGAAAAATGTGAAAAACAGAAATCTCCAAGACCATTAACCACTCCCCCTGCTGTTTCATTGGCTTTGTAGATGGGACTCTGGGCCCCGTTTCGCGGTTTTACTAGATATCTATCCTCAAGGGATTTGCTTAGTGAAAGGGGATCGTAGATCATTCAAAATAGAGCAAATTGGGAAAACTTAGTCTTCTTTTTTCGCTTAAACATTTCCATTGCGGGGTTCACGTTTATCTTGGGTGGAAGGTGATTTTGACCGCTTGTTTGGAGTAGAAGAAATAATGCTCAATTTCCAAACATTATAAGAAAAACCCTGATTGCTTCAATTTAATATTGTATCGATACTTTAATCCAACACTTTCGTACCTAATTCATCCTACAAAAAAGTTATTTCAGATATTTTTTCCTTCGAATTTTCAAAAGAAACGAACCACATTTTGAAAATAATGAATACAAAAAAAATGCAAGCATACTTTTAAAAAATTAAATCATTCAAAATAACTTCATGATTGATTGTTTCTAATCTATAGTAGTCATTTAGCAAGTTAAATCAGTTATTTTTCAATTGAAATTAATGTATTGAAAAAGAAATCACTTCATTACTTTGTGGCCATCGTGGCTCGGTGGGTATGTTCACTGCCCTAGCAACCTTTGAGGTATAGGACGCGCAGGTTCGATTCCTGTCAGGTGCATTCCTCCCTGGGTGTGTTTCTCTCTCTTCTGTGTCAGTAAAGCTTTCATTGTGGGTCTGTCTGTTACTTGATATTGTATGTCGTGTCTGGCGCAGCATGGCCAAATATGGCCCTTGCGCCATAAAACCCCAAAACCAACCACTTCCTCTTACTTACATTATTCCTTTCATCAATCAGTTCACACAAATATTTACTTTTGTAAATTTCATGCACAAGGTACATACAGATTTATCACAATTGGTAAAACTTTTCAGTTTTGTCTCCATTGCATTTATTATTTCGTGCTGCTTTAGTTTACGGGTAGAGGCATCACAAACCACAATAAATTACGTTTTATAGTATAGGTTAACTAAACTTACCGGGAGTGGGGATTTCAAACAAATGCACTGAATCTTTAAGCACTACTCAATGTAAAATAAACTCTAAAAAACTTAAATTATAGCTCAAGCTCTGGAAAACTTACACAATTCTTTGTAAGTTTGCGTAGCCAAGAACTAAACTAGTGTCGGCGAATGATGAAGGATCGCAGCTGCATCGGAATAATCCCTTATCCACGCACGTCTTCTTGGCCCTGGGTTCGAATCCAGGTCTGGGAAAGGATGTTCTTAATGGTTCGAAACAACAGTGTTGAAAAACAGGTATGAACACTGGAATATAATTATTTCAAGCAAAATGGAGCCAGCTTTCAAATAAATTCTTCGATGGTAAAAAAAAATAGTCCTAATGCATAGTGTTTTAATAGATCCTTTTAATAGAATGCACGATAACTATGATACACCTTACTTTTCTCACATCTGACTGTCCACGCCAACGTGAGGACATTTGAGACCAAGACAGATTTAACGTGCCCCATCCCCACGTACACGGCGTTTGCGAGTTCGAAACTCGATCGAGTTTCGAACTCGCAACCTTCTGGCTGCTAATGCGCTGCTCTTCCAATCGGACTACCGCGGCCCTTGGTAAGAAAATAATATATTTATAGACTGTTCAAATCATTTTGCATTCAAACTGACCGCTTCCTTAATTCTGTTAATAGTATGTAAAAAGTGCTAACTGTTGCTCCATGATAAAATTTCCTTTTCATTTGAAAATTAAGAATCATTGTAATATAGAATGTTTTGGCGAGATTACGTTATTCAAATTGCTATCAAGTTTGTTTTTCGTAAAATACTTTCCACATTAGGTGTTCTGTGAAAATTGATAAATCCTTTCATACTTAAAACTAATTGTAGAATATTTCGTTCAGGTCTAAGGTACTCTTCCTGCGGTTTGGTTGCTCTAGATTTAGTTTTTCATAAAAACTTTAGTTTAGTTCCCCGGTACTCACGCACTTTTCGAACAATAATTTCCAATTTTGTATAATTGTGTCTTATATTCAATATGATGAGCATATGATGAGCAAAGGTTAACTACCGAAGACCCTGATTTTTAAAAGAATAAATCATCTACACAATCAATAGTTACAGATCGGTTATTTTTAAACAAAAAGGATGCACTTAATTGAGTGTTAATCGCGTTCAATGAATTAAATACACACTCAAATATGTGTAAACATAAATAAATAACATCTTTGCTACGCTAATTAAACGCAATAACTTTCCCCGATCACTGCAAATCCCTTGAGGATAGATGTTTGGTAAAACTGCGAAACGAGGCCCAGGGAGTCCAATCCACAAAGCCAATGAAACAGCAGGGGGAGTGGTTTTGGAAATTTCTGTTTTTCACACTTTTCAGCAACGTTTTTCTCAAGAATGGTATTCATTTCATTAATGAGGCTCCTTGTGTAAATGCTTCATATTATCAGTTATTGAATAAAAGAAAAATCGTCGTTTTGTGAGGTCGGTTTCGTCTTCTGCGAGTTTAATAATTCAAGGCGAAATCCGATTCAGTTGTATGGGAAACGTCTAGGCGCCAGGGTCTGACTTTCCCGCCAGTACGTCAGGATACTACGTAAAACGCGTCATACTGCAACTCGCTTTTCGGCCAGATGGCTCCCCCCTGTGTGTGTGCCCATGGTACGTCCAAACGGTTGAATATATTTTCATGAAACTTTGCATACTACGAATACTTACATTCATTTAGTGACTGAACTTGGTTGCGTTAGTCTGTCCGTCTTTCCGTTCTATGTTTGATTTTATGTCTGTGTGTTTGTACAAGTACCACATAAAACTTATTCAACATATTTGAAAGCAATGTTGTATATTTGATACACCGCATTTTAATTTAGTGAATACATTATTTAAAATTTCTTTGTTTACGTATTTAAGCAAGTTTCATGTTAAAACATCTGAGTAACTACTTAAATCAACCATAATTTGGTAGTTTTAGAAAAGCTGGAATGCATATTGAGCATTGCAATTAGTTAAATTGTTTTACCAGTACTTCTGAAAAATCAATTACTTTTTAAAAAACTATTTTGACGGAATTTAAATTCAAATACTTTTTTATTTGGAGCCTTATTTATTTTCTTTGGAAAATATAAACTATTTCCGAACATTTGGGACAGACGATATTTTGCAACAAAACGGAAACTCGAGCTCGTTTGCCAAGTGCAGTGATATTTTTTCGCTCCGAATTAATTTCATATCTTTAAATTCTATCTAATTTTAGTTGTAAGTTGTGGCAACTGTGCGAGATCGAGATAAAAAAGAATCACGAATTTATATCTTTAGAACTTTTCCCGCCAACTTTTATTTATTTTAATTCTCTTCTCTATTTTAAATATTTATTATTGTATTTTGAATATTTATTTCTATTTTGAATATTTATTTTGAATATTAATACATTGTATTTTCTTTTCATCACACGCAGCACCACCGCAAAGTATTCTGTTGAAACGGCATGTAAGTTAGAATAAAGCACATTTTAAGTGGAATTTTGCCATTATTGAAAGAATGTTAATGTTAAAAATATCCGAACTAGGACTTTTGAAATATTAGAAATTCCTTATCATAACGACAGAAGGCCAAGATGGCTTATTTTACGAATTGAAGCTATATTTAAGCAACTTGTATAGGGAAAATTTGTTTAAAACAATGGTTTCTTTAGAAGAAGCGCAGTCAAATTGATTTACCATTTAAAAAAATGGTAATAGATTACCTATGCTTTACCATTTAAAAAATGGTAATAGGTTATCTATGGTTTACCACTACTGAAGACTTTAAATTTTAAAACAAGTTCTTTTATTGTTTGCACGTGCCACAAAACGGAATTTTCAAGAAAAATGTATTCGCTTTTAAAACAAACTTAGTGATAAATATCTTAGATTAATTTGTCATCTTTCCCTTACGGTAGCGAAATTCGAAAAGAGTGCCAAAAATAAAAAATATTGGCAGGTAAATTACGTAAGAGAGTATCCCCAGTAGATTCGCCATTTTTACCAATTGAGATGAGCAATTTTACAGGAATAGAACTTAAGAAAGGGAATTCCTAATCCTCCCTCCAAATCGGCTTTTGTAGCAGTTACCTTAGTGTCTCACCTTTCGCCAATTTGCACATTTAACAGGGGTGCCATATACAGTGGCTCCCAAAAGTGTTCGTACACTTACGAATTTCAATGAAATACTGCTCTATCCATCAATAAAAATTAATATTTCAGAATGGCAATTTTTTAATAACATCTATAATGTGTTCTTAACAAAACTACATAAAATGTTTTTAAAACATAGTAAAACTTTTTTTTGGAAAATCAATAATCAAAAAGTTACCTCACAAAAGTCTTCGTACATTTAAAAAAAATCTCTACATATTAGTAAATATTGTAATATTTCGGTGAATTAATACTTAGTAGGATATTCTATAGCATCTACAAGTTTTTAAACGTCTGGGAATAGAGTTCACTAGTTTTTTTTGCAATTTCTGCATCAATGTTCCTCCATTCTTCAATCATTACTGTTTTTAGTTCGCTTTTCGTTTTAATGTAGTGTCTTCGTACTCAAACCTCCAGTTCTCTCCAAATGTGTTCTATTGGGTTTAAATCCGGCGACTGAGGTGGTGTTTTCAGAACCTGTGGACAATTATATATAGACACTAGATGCGAACGCTGAGAGCCGTGTGGTTAGCATAGTTATCTTGATAAAAACAAAGTTGTTACCAAAACCCAAATTTTGGGCTGATAATTTTAAATTGTCTTTTAAAATATTTAAATAAATAGCATGATTCATTATGACATCAATACCAAATTACCTACTCCTGATGCTGACATGCACCCCCACACAAGGACACCTCCACCGCCATGCTTTACTGTTCCAACTAAGTTCTTGAGATTAAGTTTCTCATTTTTTCTTCTCCATACAATTATAAGCCCATCGTAACCAAACATGTTAAATTTGCTTTCATCTGCAAATAAGACATGATTTCAATACGTTTCGGGCTTATTTATCATTGATTTTGCGAAGAAAAGCCTAAGCTTTTTATTTTTCGCACTTACAAAAAATTTTCTTCGGGCAGAACGCCCATTTAATCCAGCTGATCTGAGCACTCGACGAACAGTTTCAGATGAAATTGAAGTAGAAAAATTTTCAGCAAATTCTGTAGAAATTTTTACAGCATTCAAACGTGGATTTTTCAAATTTTCTAACTTTAAATCTCTGATCACGTTGAGTTAACTTTGCCTGACGACCTTTCCTTACCTTGTATTCGATCCGATTTTCTTCTTTAAAGCGTTTTATCACATACTGCACCGAAGAATGGGATAAATTTACTAATTTAGAGATATTCCGAACTGATTTACCAGTACTATGATAAAAATTAATCAATTTTCGAATGCTGTTCGTTGTTTCCTTACGACTACGAGCCATTTTTAAATAATAAATAGAATATTACGAAGTAAGCAAGCAAAGATTAAAGCCAAACAATTTTTTAAGTCACCACAATGCAAAAATAAAAAAAGCGATAAACGATAATTTTATTTATGAATTTATCCGAAAATGTTTCGGTGTACGATCACTTTTGTGACGTGTTCTTTCTCTGCGTCCTTTCATTTTCATTTTTATAAAAATAAAACGAGTCAATATTTTTTTTATAGAATGTTAGGTTTTATTCAGAATCACATGGAGATGATATGAAAAAATATTGAACTTTATATTCGAATTCAATTCCAGGCTACAGCGCTTTTTCTACAAATTTTTAGTATACGAACACTTTTGGGAGCCACTGTACATGAAATTTATTGCATGTATAGAATTTGTGTCCAAAGTAGGTTGTAGAAATTATAAAAATATCGAAAAGGTGTTAAAAAATTATTTTACTCACACTTAAATGGTTTGGCATTTTTCTACGAAAGAGGAAAGTGATTATTTCATGGTCACTTTCAATATATAGTTAACCAATTCAACCCGAGTGAGGTCGGACAATTTTGGTAGTATGCAATATAGGAGGGATCCTCGGCGAAAACTAGCGACCAAAACAATGGCAAGATTGATCGTGCTTATGCAGTGTGTAGGAGGGGTGGGAGAGCTAATGTTTTCAAGAGTCGATATCTGTTTCAAGTGCATAGGTCGCAAATTTTCATAAGTCCAGAGTCAAGATTCATGAAATCAGTTTCAATAAATTCACTGAGAACAAACAAAACAAAGACTTTAATAAGGTGACATCTAAAATTGCAATACAATTCGGCTTCATTTCGCGGCCAAGATATTTAGCGTCATTACGTTTCCATTGTTACAGTTCAACTGATTGGCGCAAGAGCGCCATCTAACGTCATTGCGGAACATACTCCACCACGATGAACCTTGGTTCATCATAAAAAATAATATATAGGTAACATCGAATCGTCAAATTTAAGTTTTAAACAAAATGTTCAGCAAAATATAAGTTATAAAAGTAAACTGTTGACAACAAAATACTACAAATTAAATTAAAATATTATCAAATACTAAATTTAAAACATGAGAAATAACTTGCACAATATACTTACAAATCTTCAGAATTAAAAGAAAAAATATATACCTGCTTAAAAATTCACAAATCTGAAGAATTAGCAAATTTACACTTTAAATCTGAAAAACACAATACTTGACATGTTAATACAAAGTAAAATGGAAAATTTTAAAGAAAACAAGAAATAATTAATGTTTATACAAGTTTATTTAGATAAGGGCAAGAGTGAAAGTTTATGGATAGGGCGTATCAGTTCTCCAAATAAAGTTTTTAATTTCACCACACGCACCTTTCCATCTGCACCAGGGTACAGTTCTACTATTCGCCACTTTAGTGGAGGCAAATTGTCGTTTTTAATTAAGACTAAGTCATTGATGTTCAAATTGGGCTTATCCTTCAATCATTTAGCACGTCCTTGCAGCTGTGAGATAGTCCGTGGACCGACGTTTCCAGAAGCTTTGGAAAAGCTGTTGGGTCGATTTCCATCTTTCTGTTGGGGTCAGTTTGTTTATAGTAAAATCAGGTCCAGGGATAGCAGTCAATGCAGTTCCAATTATGAAATGTCCAGGTGTTAAAGGACTTAGGTCATCAGGATCCGAAGAGATGGAAACTATCGGCCTGGAATTCAAACATGCTTCGATTTGGGCAATTAGTGTGTGAAACTCTTCATGAGTTAGAACTTGTGTTCCAACAGTTCGCTTTAAGTGAACTTTCATTTGTTTTACACCAGCCTCCAGAGGCCACCAAAGTGAGGTGCAGCTGGAGGGTTGAAAGTCCACTGAATATTTTCTTCAGTTAAATAGTTCTGAGTTTTTCAGCAGAAGAAAGTGTGGCAATGATTCTTTTTAATTCTCGGCCGGCTCCAACAAAATTGGTACCTCTGTCAGAAAAGATTTTTTGGTTTCCCTCTACGTGCAGCGAATCTTTTCAGCGATGCTATGAATGCTTCTGTAGTGAGATCGCTGACTACTTTTAGATGAATGGCTTTGATAGAGAAGCATACGTAGACACAAACATAGCATTTAAATGGTTTCACACCACTTCCCTTTCGAGTCTTAATCAGGAAGAGTCCTGCAAAATCCAGTCCAATTTTGGAAAATACTCTGCCCAGCACAACACGAGCAGTTGGGAGGTCTGCCATTATCTGAGTGGCAGTAGCTGCTCGATTTCTAAAACACTTCATACATTTCCAAATTATTTTTCTAACAACTTCTCGGCAGTTAATGATCCAAAACCTTTGTCGGAGTGTTGACATTGTTAACGTAGGACCACCATGGAGGTTCACTTCATGAAAATGTTTGATTATCAAATCTGTAACATGGTGTTTCTTAGGAAGAATATTTGATGCTTCTGGTCTTCTCAAAGGTTTGAATTTCTAAGCCTTCCACCAACTCTGAGGATTTCCTCTTTGTCAAGAAATGGATTCAATGCCAAGATTTTACTATTGAGAGTTAAATTCTTCCCAGCTTTCAAAAGCTTAATTTCTTCTCTAAATTCAAGTTGCTGTATAAATTTCAAAATCAAAATGGTTGCTTTTTCAAGTTCTTGGATAGTTAAAAATCCCTTAAGTTTTGAAGATGTTGGCTTAGCCTCAAACACCACGTTGGCTTGTAGAACCTCAAACACCACGCAGTTATGCGTTTCAATTTGGTCCAGGAAGAAAACTTGAAGATCAATTCAAATTCGGACTCTTTGCTAGCAATCTATATATATAAAATAGGATGTGTGTGTGTGTGTATGTGGGTATATTTTCTATACAAATCTACACCGTTTGACCAATCCATACCAAATTTGGTACACTTATACTTTA
Source organism: Meta bourneti (assembly GCA_933210815.1). Taxonomy (NCBI): domain Eukaryota; kingdom Metazoa; phylum Arthropoda; class Arachnida; order Araneae; family Tetragnathidae; genus Meta; species Meta bourneti. The sequence goes on from OW119926.1 coordinate 63,565,202, forward strand.
GAACACTGCGATCAGCATAGGCTAACTCTTAACCCCCGTTCTATTGGCTCTGGGGGGCTAAAAACTATTCGAAATCGCAATAGAAATAACATTGAGCATAGATTGATTGCTTTAGGCAGCGATGGTTGCTTTACTATTGTTGATCGAAAAACAATTTTTTCCAAAACAAATTAAATTACAGTATTTATGTTTGAACTGACTTTTTAGTTCTTCCCATGATGTAAATAAATTATAGATATTTTATTGATGAAGGAAAGAATATTTTAAAATATTTATGTTTGCAAGGAAATTCAAGGAAAGGTTTTCAGTTCAAGGATTATTTTCAAGGAAAGTTGGTGTATATTTCGACCAACTTTCCTTAAATAATTTATTGAATACGTAATGATTTGTAGAATTCTGTTTCACGAGGCTTTTTAGGTAAGGCGTGTAACTTATTTTAAAATGTCCGCAATAGATACATGTGAATCCTCCGTTGAAAGCATTGATTTTCTTTCTGAAAAATTCTGTAAAATCGACCTTCTGCTTTTTGAAAAATTTTTATCTATTCAGTTTAATTTGTCTACACCGATTATATTTATTTCTAAACCAAGCACCGTTATTCCGAAAAGCACAAACGAAAAACTCATTGATCATAAAAGCGTAATTTTGCTACTCGGTATCTGGCAGCACCAGAATTAATGTTTACTCTTTTTTATAAAACTTTGTAGAACTTTCTAGAAAGTTGGGGAAACGGAAACTTAATTGGACTCATGGTGGAGAACATTCCAGCACCCACTCGATTCTTAGCTGGTCGTATTTAAAGGAAGCTAACTCGGTAAGTCTTCCAGTTTATCATGTTTCAGTGAATCTGGCAGTTTTATTTCGCTCTTTTGATTGTATAAGTGTTTCCTACTTTTTTCGACAGTGTTAGTGTACATTTTTGATTTATATTTCTAAACGGATGTAAGTACTACATAATTTTAAATTCGTTTTTTCGTTAATTTTAGCTTTGCATTGTATTCTATAATAGATTTCATTGCTCAGTGAGTGTCCTTTTGCTTATTTTATGAAATAGCATTTTTTGTATTTTTTTACAGATTTCTTTGCTGTAGCAATGCCTCCAAGGAAGGGGAAGACGATCGGCCAAGTGCAGTCAACGGCTAAGATGATGAAAGATGAGCGTAGTCAAGAAACTTCCGAGAAGAAGACTTGCAATTGCGAGAGAGCTACAACATCTAGAGCAACAGAGAACAGCACAGCAGCGTGAGGCCCGACTTCAGAATAAGAGGGATAGTGCTACTACATTTAGAGCAACAGAGACGACATAGCAGCGTGAGGCCCGACTACAGGATAAGAGAGATAGAGCTACTACATCTAGAGCAACAGAGACGGCACAACAGCGTGAGGCCCGACTACAGGATAAGAGAGATAGAGCCAAACGATCACGGACTGCGCACCATTTTAGCTTAGCATTGGAAGAATTCCACTATGATTCACATAAAGACTACTCGCTGCATGCAAGTGTTACCATCGGGAAAATGGAAATGGTTTGTAGTTACTGTCAAGCCAAAAAGTTTAAATCAGAGTCTACTGGTATTTGCTGTAAAAATGGAAAACTTAAACTCTGCCAACTGGAACCACCACCGCAAGAACTTTTGTCTTACACATCAGCAGATACGTCAGAGTCGAAGCATTTTCTTAGTAACATCAGAAAATACAACTCATGTTTCCAAATGACATCATTCGGCGCCACATCAGTTGTTGGAGAGCCCGGATTTCCGTCGACATTCAAGGTGCAAGGGCAGATTTACCATAGAGCGGGATCGTTGCTTCCGCTGCCAGATCAACCACCAAAATTTCTACAACTATATTTTATTCAAAACGAACAAATGGAAACTGATCAGAGGTGCGCCTACATCTCGGGAACCAGACGTCAGATTGTGTTAAACTTACAGAGGATGTTTCATGAGCACAATAATCTTATTAAAACGTTTGAAACAGCATTGGAACGTATGCCAACAGATGAATATAAAGTAGTCATAAGAGCAGACCGAAGACCAGCAGGCGAACACGAGCGGCGCTTTAACTCTCCTCAAGCAGATGAAGTCGCGGTGGTTATATCAGGCGATGAATTCCATCAACGGGATATCGTTATTCAATGACGAGGTGAATCTTTGCAGCGCATTTCGGAAACACATCGATCTTATGATGCTCTGGAGTACCCAGTGATATTCCCCCACATGGTGAAGATGGATATCATTTTAATCTGAGACAGATCAACCCAAGAACAGGTGAAACAACGAGCAAGAAAGTTTCAGTGATGGATTTATATGCGTACAGATTAATGGTTCGAGATACTGAGCAGTACCACGTATTGAACTGCAGGCAATTGTTTCATCAGTTCATCGTCGATATGTACACAAAAGTCGAGAGTGAGCGTCTCCTTTACATTCGCCTAAATCAACGTAAACTGAGAGTTGACGAATATATTCACCTGAGAGATGCTGTGGGAAATGACGGGAACGTTGAAAACCTCGGTGCCTTGGTCATACTACCAGCTACATTTACAGGAGTCCCAGACACATGCACGAATACACACAAGATGCTATGACGTACGCGAGGACGTACGGGAGACCAGACTTATTTATCACCTTCACCTGCAATCCGACTTGGACGGAGATCAAGGAGGTTCTTACCAATGGTCAATTACCCAGTGAGCGCCACGACTTGATTGCGAGAGTATTTAAACAGAAGCAGTTGAAACTGATTGACGTTATAACAAAGAGCCATGTATTTGGAGTACCGAGATGCTGGATGTATACGTTTGAATTATTATTTTATTTCTATGATGAGTTTTATATTTTTACATGAATATTATGAATATTTGATTGATAAAAAAAGGATAGTTAAAATATTTCATTATTCATAATTTACATTTTGTAATGGAACACGAAAAACTTCAACTCATTAATCATAAAAGCGTAATTTTGTTATTTTAGATTTGGCAAACCAGAATTAATGTTTTATTATTTTATAAATTTGATTTAGAATCCCGAGTTTGTCTGTTTGAGTTAGCACAGCTAAATGTTGCAGTCATATTTGAGCATTACTAAATTTCATAAATCATTATCGTCTTTATCAATATTTTCAAATGTCTTTTTCGAATCGCTCTATTTCAGAATAAACTCAGGCAGTCGAAATTCGACACTGCGCATCATTCGTTTTTTAGAATTCTGCATTTTTTCGTCGGAATTTCGTTTCTGTTCGTATTTATGTCTTAATCTTTTACATATTGCAATATATTCAGGAATTAAATGCATATATTTGCGTCCGAAGTATATTATAGAAGCTATGAAAAAGTTAAAATGTATTTTCCGTGCAACTTAAATGATTGCATTTTTCTGTGAAAAAAAAGTGCTTATTCTAATTCACTTTTCAAGCAACATTTAACCATTTCAACCCGAGCAACGCCGGGTAATTCAGCTAGTAGAATATATAACAGCTCGACGCTGTCCTTGAAATACTTCTACCTTAGGATTTATCAAAGGATCAAATTGAGACATTGGCAGATTTCCTTCTTTCAACCACACTGGACCATGAAACCAAATTTTATTATTTACTAGATCAGATATATTTTGGATCCACATGAGACTATATCGGCAGGATTTTCGGTTCCTTTACAGTATTTCCATTGCGTAGGTGAAACAAGATTTTGAATTTCACATACACGATGTGCAACAAAATGTTTCCAATTGTTAGGTGATCCTTTTATCCAGTGAAGTACGATATGAAAGTCACTAAAACAAAATATATTACCTTCACTGATACCAAATGATTTCTTCAAATATTTAACAATTCTTGCAGAAATAACAGCCCCCATGAGTTCTAAACGAGGCAAAGTTAATTTCTTAAGTGGGGACACTCGGCCCTTGAAAGCACAAAAGATGTAGAGCATAAATCAGGATCCCGAAAATACGCAACAGCTCCATATCACTCGAGACTAGCATCACAAAACAAATAAAGTTCTAACCTAGCAAAATTTACACATTCATCATTCAAAAAATTTCTTCTAGGAATACACAAATTCAATATAACTTCAATTTAAAAATACCATAATTTAAATTTTTCACTTAAATCTATGGGCAAAACTGTGTCCCATAACTCTTGCAACAGGAATTTTATTCTGATAACAAAAGGTGCAATGAATCCAACGGGATCATATATTTTAGCCACAGTCTGTAATATTTTCCGTTTTGTAATATTTTGCCAATCGAGTGATTGTAAAAATTGTTGCACACACACACATCTAATTTTAATACGTCCCCTTCAGAATCCCAGATTATTCCCAAAACCTTTAATGTTTTTTTATTTAAGCTGTCTTCCTTGCTAATTATTCATTTCTCTTCCCATTTACTTCTCAAAGATACAGAATTAGATTCAAATTTTCTTAAATGTATACTAGCGTTTTCAAGTATTTTAAGTCAGTAGTAAACAATGAGAAAGCTTCATCAGTAGAGTCTGCTCCGTAGATCAGATCATCCACATATAAGGACTTATCAAGCATATCAACCACTTCACTATGTTCCTTTTCTTAACCTTTTATGTGATGCTTAATAGTGGCGGACAGAATAAATGGACTTGTTATTACACCAAATGTTACTCGGCACATTAGAAAAACTTTAATACCTAAACTGTTGTCAGAAGAATTGTCAAACCACAAAAATCTCAAAAAATTCTTATCTTTACCAGCAATTTGAATTTGGTGAAAAGCCCTCTCTAGGTCGGCACAAAATGCAATTTTGTATATACGAAATTTTAAAATTACATCCAACAGGTTGGGATTTAAATTTGGGCCAGATATCAAACAGTTTAGAGCTGAATCCAATGACTAATGCAAGAATTGGCCAAAAGAGCAATTTTAATTAACACTAAGCACAAGACAAAACAATTACAAGAATAAACAAACATAAAAAGTAACATCTCGGGGGAACGAAACTTCAGCGCGTCAGTTCTACGCTCGCCTTGGGAAACAACTAGAGAAAAATGGTTCATTCTCTTTCGCGGAGAGTGTGTCAGGTGGTCCGCCATCACCAATCAAGGCGCATATCGCTGAGATACACGTTAAGGGGCTGATGCGTTACAACCTCCCCCTCTGGCTCCGACGACGTCCCGACGAGGAGTCAGCATTACGTGCTTTAGGAGGGCGTCCTCTCTTTCTTAATGGGACCACAGGAGTACTGTCAGTAGCTTTACATTCCTTGAGAGCTGAAGAGTGATAAACTCCTATAGGTGTGGTCGGATTTTTGGGATCTGCAATTTCATAAGTTGTAGGTGACCGTTGTGTGAGCACCACGTAAGGTCCGTCACGTCGAGGCATGAATTTGGCAGTCCTTTTCTTTTCTGCGTTACTCACAGGGTGCATGGTGACCCAAACGTGATCACCAGTATTGACCCGATGTTCTATAAAAGGGGTAGGCTCTCCCCCTTGCTTGAAGGTAGACTCAAATTTTTCCAACAAACCATTCATCTTTCTGCGCTGATCGGACGTTAAATGTTCTCCTTCATCAGAACGCAGTGAGCTTGGTGATATAGCTTGGCTGTATGAGAGTTGCTGGTTGCAACTTGAACGTTCATCTTCTTCATGAAAATTTCCTTTGTTGCTACAGTTGTCGACAGGCTGTTGAGTCTTTACTGGTGGGTCTTCAACAGATAGCAGATATTTTACAGGGATATCTTTCTTGAAACCAATCTTCCAACAGGGATTGTCAGAGAAATGCCAATTTTTGTTCTTCATGTCTAGAACAATTCCGGACTTTTCCAAAAAGTCGGTTCCTAGTAGAGTACGATTCTTTTTTGCATTTGGTAATGCCAGTAAATTCAGCGAGACTGATTTTCCTTCAATCTCTATTTTCACCATGGCGGTGCAAGCCTCTTCAGTTGTTTGACAACCATTTGCCAAAGTCATTGTTACTACTTCTCTTTGGAACTCTACTCCTCTCTTTTTTAACTGGTGGTACAGGATCTCTCCAGCGACTGTTCTGCTGGCACCACTATCAACACAAACCCTGGCTCTTACTCCCGATATACAGATATCTATTAGCGCTAACGGGGATGCATCGGTGTGACAGGTATACATGCGGACAGAGTTCGCTTGGAATGGCTCCCTTCTTGTCGATGACGAACAGTTTTTGCATTTTGATTTGATGGTTCCTGGTGCTCCACATCCGTAGCACGATATTTCTTTCTTCTCTTCAATACCCCTTGGTGTAATTCTGTCTTGTGAAAAGGAGTCCCTCCTACTTTGACTGAGGACCCCGGGATCCCGCCTACTGTTACTGGGAATCCCTGGCAGACTTTGTCTATTATCTCTTTGTTCCAATTGTGATTGTTGGGTTCTATAGTAATTTCTTTTTTGGAACACGGGTTTTGTTTCATGTTGCTTCGGGTTGACAGTACGTAAGTTGTCGTAACTGTCCATCTTCTCCACTAGGTCACTTGGGGTGACCCATTCGCTCCATACGTCCAAGAAATGGTTTTTAACCTCTGAAGGAACACGTTTCTTCATTTGATCCAGGATCATGAGGTCTTTCAATTTCTCAAAATCCGTTATGTTCAATTCTGCTAGCCATGCTTCAAAATAGCTACGCAGTTCAAAATGAAAGTCCTTCCATGTGCTCTCAGGACTTTTCTTGTGAGTTGCGAAGAGTTGTCGCATTCTCTCAGCACTTAATTTAAATCTCTGAAGCAGCATTGTTCTAATGTGATCAAAATCATGAGCCTTCTGTTCTGGTTCTCTGGCGATGAGTTGTGCCACGCTATTAGGTAATAGGCCCAGGAGATAGGCAACCCAGTTATGTCTCCCTACTTTAAGAACTTTCATCTGTCGTTCGAATAACTGAAGAAACAATGTCATATCACCATCATTCGGATCAAAATCAGGTAGCAACTTTTTCAAGTTAAAGTTGGGTTGATGGTCTGCAGACAGAGGATTAAAACCAGAGACCTGCTCCAATTTCTGTGATTCTACCTGCAGACGGAGTCTTTCCAACTCGTACGCTCTTTCCCGTTCTATTCTTTCATTTTCCCGTTCTATTCTTTCATTTTCCCGTTCTATTCTTTCCTTTTCCTCAGCCTTTCTTTTTCTTCTGCTTTCTCTTTTGCACGGTTTTCGCTTATAGACAGAAGCAGATTTTTCGTGAAGTCTTCATCATAACTTTCATCTCCAGTGATAAATCTTTTTATATCAACTACTCTAGCATCAGCAGGTATTTCGATGCCGAGTTCATTCGCCAACTCTATCAGGTCATATTTAAGAGCTCTTGCCAAATAAGACATCTTTAGGTTACGAAGTGTACAAATAATTTTGAATGCGAAAGTAAACAAGTTCAGTAAAAAAATTTTTTAAATAGATCCCACACAGTTTGTTTTCAAGAAAAAAAAATTAAATTAATGACCACTTCTTATAGGTACTACTTGTTCAGCATTGTTAAACAAATTACTTTTAAAACATTAACATTTGTCCAATAACACTTAAACACATGTTATTTATGAACATTAAATTCCAAAACACTTTTAAATATTCAAAACCAAAACATTAGATAACATTCCACTCGTGAGTTAGTCTTATTTCAATAATACTTCAAAAGAAATGATAAATTCTCGTAATATTTCAAAATTCCAAAAGAATACCAATGCTTAAACAAAATGAATCCATATTTCCTAATATCTAATCCTTAAAGGCATAATATAAACACATTTCTGCGCACGTTGCACTTGTTTCATACATAGATTAACAAAACCAATAACTCTCAAAAGGAAATCGCACAATGTAGCTCAAACACAAAATAAAGAAAAAAATTGCTTTAAACATCTAGAAAGGTTTTTTTTTTAATGCAGCTGGCAGAAAACAGACCTTGAATCTATTGAGTTATGACTCATGAACATGACCGAATCAGAATGCGATCGGTTCTTGCACTTTTGAAACGAAATAACGCTGTAGCTTTCGTTTTTTGAACACAATTAATTCACACCACTTAATATTTTTACAAAGTAGCTTATTACAAAATGAATACACATAACGTATTTTCAAAAAAACTTATTCTAGCAGTACACTTAATCAAAACAATACTACTTTGCACTTTTACTTTAAGAACAAAACTTTTCATAAAACACAAATACTTTTCACAAAACACAAATACTTTGCACTTGTGAACCAAAGGAATAATAACATTTAAAGTGATTTCACACTATATTTTAAACAAGAATACTGTTTGAACACAAAACGAAACTTCAAAATTCTGTTGCTGGACACGGGTTGGCCAAATCGAAAGTACTGCTAGACAAGAATGATTTTAAACAAATTAAAATAAACTTATCTCATTCTTCATCACCACTTGGGGATACGAGCATAAGGATGATCCGTGGAAGGGATTTCCACCTATATTCAATAGGATACACCTGGGATGAGGCTTCCAAAAATAGTGAGTTCGACGCCGCTGCAGAACACAAAAACCATGGCTTTTCCTACCAGTATGCTAACTCGGGATGAGTTTCTAAACATCAATGAAACACAGGGTGTGTTTTTCTTTCAATACCAACAGTATTGGACCTAGATTCCTGAACAAAAAACGAGTTGTTCCCAAAGGCTTTAATTCGGGCCCCACGTTGGGCGCCAATTTTAGAGCTGAATCCAATGACTAATGCAAGAATTGGCCAAAAGAGCAATTTTAATTAACACTAAGCACAAGACAAAACAATTACAAGAATAAACAAACATAAAAAGTAACATCTCGGGGGAACAAAACTTCAGCGCGTCAGTTCTACGCTCGCCTTGGGAAACAACTAGAGAAAAATGATTCATTCTCTTTCGCGGAGAGTGTGTCACGTGGTCCGCCATCACCAATCAAGGCGCATATCGCTGAGATACACGTTAAGGGGCTGATGCGTTACAACAGTCATTTAATGATTTAGCATCTTTCGCTTTCGATGAAGCATCAAAAACTATCCTAACTTTTGTTGTTGATTTGTCTTCGCGTATAACGGGTCTATGAGGCATATAATAAGTTTCATTTTCAACAAACTTACATTCTTCAATAATTCCCTTATCAGCTTGTTCTTTAATATTATCATATTCATTATATAATTTTTCCTTTTAATTTATTTTCTAGTCCAAGAAATCTTTGTTTAGCAACAAAAGAATTATCTGAAAGTTCCGATTTATTTTCGTTCCACAAGTTTTGTTTCGTATCGACCATCATTACATTTCAGATTATCATTAAAATATTTAATCGTATTTAAATCAGTCTCATAAAATGTTTCGTTTTTATCTTCAATGCCTATTGAATCTAGTTTCCAAAAGGATTGCAAGTCAAATGTTTTTGCTTCATCACTAGATAAAAAAATAATGCATTAATTCTAGTATTATTTTTTTCGACTTTGCTTATTAAAGTAAAACCGAAAATAGTTGGCGAAACAAATAAATCATCTACTTGAGTAACACAACCATTTTGTACACGCCAAAAATATTCAGCTCCTAGTGAAATACTTATTTTTTCATTATTAGGATTCGAATCGGACAGTTCCCATCCTCGCTTACTCATAAATTCTTGAATGTTTAGACCAGGGGTAGTCAACCTTTTTATACCTACCGCCCACCGGTTCCTCAGTAACTTAATTTAGCACAACTGCAAAGCACTCGTAAATTTTGAGTGGAGGTTTCGTAAAAATATGTAGTTAAATTTATCTTTTTATTTATACTTACCATATGTTTATAATACACAGAAAATTTAATTTGATGCTGCATCATTTCTGCATCACCATCGTTACAGCGCCTAATAGTGCGGAAGCTGCTTAAATTGAAGAAAAAGAAAATTGAATTTAAAAACTATAAAAGTATAAAGTCCATTAAATGACCTTTAATTAATTATTAATGAGATCCTTGGGGCTAGTACTGCGAAATTAAATATTTGATATCTGGTTCAATTTTCGTAAGGAACAAACGAAGGTCTCCTCTTTCGGAAATATTCAGACAATTTCTCTGGTGATATGATTAACAGCGCTAAAGCCTGATTTTACAAGATATGAGGTAGGGAAAGATATGAATAAATTGAATATAATTTTCCACATATTTGGATATAACGCAGGCATTTTTTTATTTAACCACAGGTTTTCGTATCCACCACTATCGAAATTATATTTACTCTCTTCATCATATCTAAGTTCTAACATTTCTTCTAGGCAAGTTGTACCAGCCTCCTCAATATATTTGCAGTAAAAGGATTTTTCATCCAGTCATACACCTTCAAGTTCAAAATATCTTCAAATCGTTTTTCCATATCCAATTTAAGTTCGTTAAGGTGGCTACCGAGTCTTTCAATCTCCTCTAGAGTTACATCATCTTTTATTTCAACATTAACTGCCATTTCTTCAATTCGTCACTACTGTGCTATCGCTTAAGAGCAACGTTTTTAAAGCTTCAGGTATATCCTGATGCATTACTGTTGAGACAAGTTCTTTTATAGAGGGTATTATTAAAGTTTCTCCAATATTATAGCTTTTATCACTTTTTGCAATTAATTGTGAAATGCGATAAGCGGCAGTTAATCCATCTTCGTTCGTTGCATGTTGTTTCTTAAATGATGCAAGGATTGTTGGACGATTTTGAATTTTTTTATATATTTCCTGAAATATTTAATGCCTTTATCTTTTGGATGCTTTGTAGCAAGATGTTCTCACAATCTACTTGGCTTCATTGGATAATGTTTTATGACACAATAAACACATTGGGAGTTGTTTATTTACAACAGATTCGATGAAACCCATCTTCAGATACTCAGGTAAATAGCCACGAGCGTACTATTTCTTTTTTGAGACACGGGCTCACATTATTTCACTGAATTTATAAAACTTGTTTGAAGCCGTAAGCATGTGCTTACTTTCACAAATCTAGGGATGGGGGAAAAGAACGAACTGTACTTTTTCACCTGTTCTTCAAAAAGAACGGGAATAGCCTGTTCCCACTTTTCACAAAAACCTGTTCTCGGTTCTTTTTGTAAAAAGAAACATTGCAATTTTTTTATACTTCGATTTTAAACAGGTGGGAATTTTGCAAAGCTCTCTTTTCTCGAATTTTCTAAGTTCGCAAAAATTTTCGTATATTCTAAATTATGCTAAGTCCGAAACACGGCTGTTCAACCAACCTACAGTTCGTGACTCACTTTGTTTCCTGTTGATTCATTCACCTGTTCTCTGTCCATAAACTACTTCCTGCTCTGAGATTACTTCCTGTTTGAGAGCAGGAATCAATTTACCAAAGGAATCGATTCCTGCTCCCAAACTGATCCTACCCTATTCTCCGTTCTCGGAGCTGTTTTATTTTCTGTTGGGAAAATGATTCCTGCTCTCGAACTGTTCTGATCCTGTTCTCCGTTCTCGGAGCTGATCTCGATGAATTAATTGTTCGCGTAGATGTTCTCAGAGGAACGCTCTCGCTCTGCGTTCGCTGGACTGCACCGGGAACAGTTCTTGACTAAATCAAGGCTCCGACGTTTGACGAATTTGTGAAAAGACTAGCCTAATTGTGAAAATTTTTAATTAGGCAATGCCAGGGTGGTGAAAGTTTTAAACAAATTTAAAAAAAACATTACTGATTAAGATTTTGTTGTCTAGATTTCTCTCTAGTAGTGTTGCCTCTACTCGTTCTTAGGATTTGTAATGCTTTTAACTTCTTTTAACCGAATTTTACCACACAATGGAACGCAAATTTGCAAATGTGTGGACATATTTCACTATGAAAGATGGATATTTCGGATCGGGCGTATTATTCTATATGTCGGAAATCGATCTGCTTTACATCATCTATTTCTAATTTAAAAAGACATCTCAGAAAAATGCATCCCACCATAAAACTAAGTGTTGAAAAGTGAAAGTTGACGGAAACCAGCACTGAAAGCGTATCGCCTCAACCACTAAAGAAACAGTCGGTAAGTAACGATATTATGTTTATTGACAATAATGTAATTATTAATTGTAATAGTAACAATTAGTTGTATCGATTTTTAAAAGACCATGCAAAATAAGAAAAAAATTAGAGAATTTTGTACTAAGGTACGAAGTTTTTATTTCATACAAATTTGTATATAAAAATTTAATTCACTGCGTTCACATTTGATATTTAAAGTATTCTCAATCCCTTCTGATTTATACACTTCCTGTTTTGAAAATTAAAATAGTTATTGCTTTTTGTAACAATAATATGCAGTTTCTTTTGATTTTGAGAAAATGTGAAATGTAATGAAAATTGTGTACGAAACTGAACTCCTATTTTTGCCAACTATTTTTATAAAGTAGTATTCATTGTTGTAGTGTTTATATTTTACGTATTGTATATTTTCGTAATGTATATTTCAATTCTACTTATTTATATTCATGTTTTTGAACGTGCTGAGATATATCGTGTAATGATTAATCTGACCTTTGATAAATAAATTTTACTTTCAAAGTGATAACCTCAAGATGTCTTAAGTACTTAATTTTTAATGGCTATTCCATGTTGCTCAAAGATATATTTAGACGTCTGCCCTGTAATTACCAGGGCTCGAATTTTGTTGACCCTCAAAATGTATAACGAAGAGAAGAAACATTTTTTGTCCTATGCACCACGAATCACATTTTCAGAAACCATGCTGTAGATCAGAGGTTCCCAACCTTTTCTGGACCACCGCCCCTTTACAAGAAAAAAAAATTTCAACGCCCCCTCTCCCATAATAGTTATACCAAATTTTAAAATATTGTTGCACATTATCTATCTATCTATTAAGAATCACAAAGTAGAAATTAAAGACCATCAAAATTAGAAAATTGTTTATTAAAAATTTAAAAATTAACACAAAAATAGTAATAAAAAAATTAATGAGATGGTTGAGGCTGGTGGAGTTTTATCAATTTGTTAATGTCGGGTTCCAATTTTGTCAACATCAGTCGCAAATTGCCACGCTCAGTGATCTGCAGTCTGTTCCTTTTCTTAGAAAGTAAATTTGCTACTGCACTGAACCTACGCTCAGCCAAATACGATGAAGGAAATGCAATAAAAAATTTCTGTACTATTTCCCACAATCCAGGGTAGAGTGCTGGTATTGATTTTTGAAGCCAGAACTCTTGGTATCCATTTCTGAATTTTACTTTTAGTTCTTCGTTAGTTGTGAGTTCTACGAGTTCCTCTTCTAAATTTGATGATTCTGCTATATCTGCATTTGCGAAAGGATTTAAAACCCAACTCGGTATATACATGCCTAAAATATCCTGGAATCGCTCCTTAAAATCAGCATGAAGAACGATCAAATGTTGGCAGTAAGTAAATCTTCCTGTTTTGCAGAGACTGCTGATAACGTGGGAAAGTGGCTGTATTCACCTCTACCTAAATTTTGTTTGAACAGAAGTTTCCCCACAAAAGCAGCTGTGAAGTTTTTAGTTTTAATTAAATTCAACTCATCATCTTGCAATTGTAAATTTACTTCATTCAAGCGAGAGTGATGGCATTGGCATTGTACCGGAACGCATCGTATACTATACGTTACGAAATATTTACCTGTTTAGGTTGTCACTTCTGGTCAAGCAAGTCGATAAATATAAATAAATATTATATAAATAAATTTATACATAAATAAATATTGCATTTATTTATGTATAAAGATTGAAGCTCAAAAACACTTTATTCACAGACAATTATGGAACGGATGTTTTACAAATCGAAATATCAAATTTTTACGTCATTTTGAATATTTTTTAGATTATTTTAGGCATTTTATTGGTCATTATACATTTCTAAGTTAACCAAATCCAGGATCTTGTAAACACAGGGGAATCAATTTTAGGTTGGGAAAAAAGATTTTCATCCTATTTTTTAATGGCTGTAAAATTAAAAGAGTTGATAAGGGGCAACAAAATATCTTATTAAAGTGACATTCCCTTTAAAAACATGGCAATACTTCCGCTTACGCTTAGTATTTAAAAGGAATATCTTCAAAAAGATTAGGTCGGCAATTGAGAAAAAAATATTTTCAAAGAAAATCATGTTTTTGGTATCGATCTGTCGTAAAATTTTACGCTGATTTGAAATCCGTTGAAATTTTGATTCTAGCTTTAACCATTCAAAAGATAGAAACTTGGATTAGGGGAATAAAAAACACAATTTAATGCATAACGGAATTGACCTTGAAAAACGCCCAAGAGGTGTTCACATGATAGCGTTCGAAAATTCTTATCAAACGCGCGATGGAAAAAGTTCATGTGAACGGGGCTTTATCATGTGAAAACCTCTTGGGCGTTTTTCAAGGTCAGTTTCCATTATGCATTGAATTGTGTTTTTTATTCCCCACAACCAAGTTTCTATCTTTTGAATGGTTAAATATAGAATCAAAATTTCAACGGATTTTAAATCAGCGTAAAATTTTACGATAGATCGATACCAAAATCATGATTTTCTTTGAAAATATTAATTTTTTCTCAATTGTCGCACTAATCTTTTTGAAGATATTCCTTTTAATATTAAGCGTAAGCGGAAGTATTGCCATGTTTTTAAGGGAGTGTCAGTTTAATAAGATATTTTGTTGCCCCTTTCAACTCTTAATTTTACAGCTATTAACAAATAGGATGAAAATCTTTTTTTTCCCAACCTAAAATTGATTCCCCTGTGTTTACAAGAGCCTGGATTTGGTTAACTTAGAAATGTATAAAAATGACCAATAAAATACCTAAAATAATCTAAAAAATATTCAAAATGACGTAAAAATTTGATATTCTTTCGATTTGTAAAACATCCGTTCCCTAATTGCCTGTGAATAAAGTGTTTTTGAACTTCAATCTTTATACATAAATAAATGCAATATAATCGACTTGCTGACCAGAAGTGACAACCTAAACAGGTAAATATTTCGTCACATATAGTATACGATGCGTTCCAGTGCAATGCCAATGCCATCAACCTCGATTGTAAATTTTTGCACGTTAGCTTTTCGTACGTTTTTCAAAATTTTTCGAATGACGGGATATTTTGGACCTAGGAACCGGTAAGAGTCAGCAAATCAGAGAAACAGTGCTTTATGTAGTTCAAATTGTGGCATTATGAAACATTTTCATTAACTCTAAAATCCTCAAGTATTCGTTTTTTACTGTCAAGACTAGAGGGAAAAAAACCTATAACCTTCACTCTAGTGTCGATGATTCACCCACCAAAAAAAATAATAGTAGGAAGGATTTGTTTTGTGTTAAGGGGTGACCATGGATTTTTTGGGCTCAAGAAGCTAGCAGATGAGTCATTTGTAATATGTTTCATCGTAAAAGCGAAACTACGTATGAAAAATTGGAATATTTCTATAAAACTTTGATTAAAACGAAATTAACTGCAATATGACCAAACAATTTCCTTAAAATTGACAGTGTAAAATAAAAATATATCCCTCAAAAATCCACATTTCTAGAATCAGGAAATTGGAAACTGAATTTCTGTTTATATGGCATTGTCTACGAAGTACTATCAAAAAGATGACACGCAAACAAAATCCGGCACTGGCGATAACCTTTCTTTTTTGTTATTTTTGCAGGTT
This sequence comes from Meta bourneti, assembly GCA_933210815.1. NCBI lineage: Eukaryota > Metazoa > Arthropoda > Arachnida > Araneae > Tetragnathidae > Meta > Meta bourneti. The sequence goes on from OW119926.1 coordinate 63,580,783, forward strand.
TTATCGTGTTTCCTACGATCTACAGCTAATTGTTATTTAATTTTCCTTCAAATAAATCTCTATATTTTTAAAACCTATCTAAACATTTTAATATATCAGCACAAATAACACATATATAACAATAATTAGTTTTTAATATTTATTTAATTTTTCTTGAGTTCCGACTATCCGAAACGAAAGCTAACCCTCCAACCTATCCTCTTTCAGGGGTTTTGTAGAACAAATTGAATACAGACTGGGAAATATTTCAACTAAAATTTGATTAAAACCCACGATGAAACGAGACAATTATGTTACAACTAAAAGACCTCCAAGAAAAACCAAAAAACAGTACATGTCGAAAACCAGGAGATTGCTAATTTGCTAATACAATTTGCGTCTACACGTACATATAATATAAAAATTTCGTTTAAAGTAGTTACAACACTAACTGCAAGATTAAAATATAAATTCTATGAAATATAAGCTCACTGTAAATTAATTTCAGTAAATCAGATGTTCATTTTCAAAAGTGATATCAAGTTCAATGTAACACGAGGATGTGAAAAATGTATGAAAATTGAAACTTATCTTACGCATTTCACGTTGAGGACAAATAAAAAATAACTTTAAAGTTTAGCTTTTAAATTGAATATTTAATTTTAGCTTTATTTTAAAGACGTTTACCGCACATGAAAACTAGAATGGACAGACGTTATCTCAGAAATAAAATTACCCACTATCCCCTTTAATTGTAAACTATCACATTTGTACAAGTTTTGTGTGAAGGCAGGGTAAATTTCTTCAATAAATCGAATACGATTAAATTTTCTCATCCTATTTTTAATGGCCATAAATATAAAGCAGTGGATTAAGACAAAATACTCCAATCAAGTTATTTCTTTTCTATAAAAACGAGATGAATACTCCCTTTTGTGTTTGTAATGAATATATTCGCCAAATGCGTATCGCAGAAATATTAGTTACAGTTGAAAAATTATTTATATTTAAAGAAAATCGCATTTTAGGTATCGATCTAGTGTAAAATTTTCCGCAGATTTCAAATCCGTTGTATCTTTAACGATCGCGAAGATAGGAACTTGGACTAGGGGAATAAAAAAGCCCTAACGCGCTTCAAAACGCGTGTCATGTGAACGATGCAGAACAATCCTATGTATCTCCAAGCACCTTCTAATCGTTTGAACGACCGGAGATTGTTGAAGCGCCGAAGCAATCTAGCGCGTGGATTCTCGCGATTTCTGCATGTGAACACTCCAGTAGAACTGTACTTTGGCTACCCGCGTTTTGTTTTGACGTAAAACGCGCGTTAGGCCCCGTTCACATGAGGCGTTTTCCAACGCGCCATTTTTTCCTCAAAAACTACTTAACGTAGACAATATTTCATATTTTTGTAATGTATGAAGAAGTTTCTTTTCATCTATTTGGAAACAACATTTCTAAACTTCATATTTAAGCTGACAAATAATAACGACAAATGGAAAATAGTCGATTTTGATAGAATTGTAAAGGTTTCTATGGGCTAAAGGAAATCAAATGCATCGTTGAAATTCATACCAGATACAGTGCTAGGTATGATAAAACTACTGCTGAAGTTTGGAAGTCGGCTTTTATTTCCTTCATCTTCCAAACAGCAAAGGAAAACCATAAAATGACGGTTTTCCACTTAAATTAGGCACACAAATTTAAATGGACAACTCTGACGAAAACCATATTTTGGATATATATAGTTTAATATGTCTATTGTAAAAAATAATTCAGGATTGTATTTTGAGTACCAAAGCAACAATAACAAAATTAGTAAAACGCAAAAACCCGTTCTTGTCCTTCAATTAATTGGCGAATGAAAGTTTCGCCGCCAAACGACTATTCGGATGTTCTATGACGGGTTACCATATTCCATCAGTATCGTACTAACTGGCAATGTTCATTATCGCCAATCAAAGCATTTCCTTCCCATTCTATACATATTACTCTTTTCAAATGACAACAATGTAATGGAAACAATGAAACTCCGAATCAACAATGAAGAACCAAATTATTTTTAACTTTTGAAGGGAATTTTAAAAGCAGGACATCAAATCATAATTTAAAAAGCTTTAACATTTAAAACCTTTTCTTGATTGTATTCAAATTCACTTTCAATCTGATAAAGGTTTCTTGTTCAATTTCGTAGTTGCTTAAATTGAAATTTTCCTAGTGCTGCCGAATTCTTGAATCTACTTATTTCACTAGTGATTGTGATAAATATGGAAAAAGGATTCGTGTGTGTGTGTGTGTGTGAGTTATGTACATTTGGGAGAATCGAGTTTAACAACGATGTTTAATTTTTTTTACTCTCAAATTCAGTGTTTACCTCACTAATAATGTTAAATATTTACAAAACGCATTTAATATTCGCAAGTAGTAGTATTTAATATTTACGTTTCCAAAGGAAAAAGCAAATCGAAAAGACTTCTCTAACAAAATTAACTTTCCACCTAATTATTTCACTGATGGAAACACTCCTCGGATTAAGCAAAAAAGATTTTAAAAAGAAATTTCATGTGAAATTTTGCACGTGCACCATAATAATAGTTATACTTCATTCTTATACCGCGTTTTTTATTATCGGAGGTTATAATTCATTATAAGCTGCGATAAAAAAGTAAAATTTACATCTATTTAAGAATTTTCCCGAGACAAAAATAATCAAATTACAATTATGAAAATTTCAGGACATATAATAGACATCTTGCTCTTTTATGTTGAAAAGTTTTGATGTTCTTGGAGTTTTCCCTCAGTGAAATATGCATTTTTAAAAATTGAAAAATCGTATTTTCCATAATTTTTACTTTTAAATGTTTTTTCTTTATAAAGGAGTAGAAATACAATCACCAAATTACGCCAAGCTATTTGTTAGGAAAGGCTCTTCATTAAGAATAATTTTTAATATTGTCTTTCCGTTTATAGAGATGCCAGAGCAGTTTGAAATTTGTAGCAAATTGGCAAAATTTCTATTTTCGTCGACCCCTCAGATTCAGCAATGAGGGCCATTAAATTATATTCTGACGTTCCCTAAGAGACCCTTTTCTGAAGAATTCAACGATATAAAAATTTTAAAATTTTGTCAATTACTTATTGAAATATAGGATCGCAAACAGGCCACTTTTAGTGCCAGAAAATCTAAATTTGTGTGACCTTGAACTTTAAATGTCAATAATTAACAAAATATAGATTTCTGAAACCTAATATTTTGCAATTGTTCAATACTATATGTGACCTATTTAAAAACTGATTTTCATTAAAATCGGTGATATGTCAGCCACTGCCAATTTGCTTATTTTGCGTGGAATGACCCAACTACCAACTGGACGAATATATGTTGGTCCTGGTTAAAATCAATTGAACTATATTGTTCCAAAACTACAAGATAATTGAATCATACTATAATAATGCTTTTAACTTTACCATTAATATTTACGTGGTGGCCCTTTTGTTTGTACTTAATATTTGTCTAAAAATTTCTCAATATTGCTATTAATGTATTGTTCACATATTTCTTTGATCTTTAAAGACCTATATGTTTTAAAAAATTCCAGTGCCCAGAAATTTTAATTTATCCATGTAAAGTACATGTGTGCTTACATTTTCTACAAAGTTTCGAAAAAAATATTAGATCAGCTTAAAATATTTCAGTAATGTCAATTGTAATATATTTTGAAATATAACGAGCCTATATTTATTTATGTATAATAATGGGTATTACTATTATATATTTGGGGCTATTATAAGTATTTTGTTATTTATAATTAAGTTAAACTGAGAAGTATGCAAATTTCCCTGTGTAATTTTGATACAATGTACACTAAACATAATGTAAATATATTTAACAAAAATATGGTAATTAAATATTAAAAACCGCATAACATTTTGTAAAGTATTTTTTTAAATAATTTAAATGAGTAAAAACAATTTTTCTTCAATGGTCTTAATATACTTTTCCAGACACCATGTGATAAAATAAATTAAAAAATACATACGACTGTAATTTGATGCTCTATTGATATTTTTACGTTTAATGTGAGCCTGCTTTGAATTAATACTTCATAAAAACTAAAATTTGATCATATTTTTTTAAGCTATGGTCATTTTTGCACTGCAGATGACCACTGTTTTGAAATACATATGCTATCATTAGAATAGCTTTTATTTAGAAACGAAGAATTTTACATCTGAATTTTTGTCAGATTCAAGTACATACAGTGAGTAAAAGAAGTTTCCGTACGCACTTACTATTTGAAAAAAATGGCTTTATTATCTGCAGAATATAATTATTGGAGAAATAAAAATGGACAAACAGATGAGCATAATTGCATATAAAGTTTCTATTGCATTTAAACAAAAAATATTTATATAATTTAAAGCATAATTCACAGTAACACAAAAATGTAGCAAATATAAAGCAAAAAAGTCTCCGTACGGTGAAAAATATTTCATTAATTGTTATTTCCAAGCCTATGTTCCATCATTTAAAGGTCAGTTGAACCTGCTTTTGCTTTAATGACCTCTCACAGAAGTTTAGGCACTCCCTCAAGTTTTTTTTGTTATTTCTGGAGAAATTTTGTTCCAGACTCCCAGAATGGCACTTTTCAGGTTATCTTTGCTGCTGGCATCATAATTTTTTAGTACACGACCGATTTCTTCCCATAAGTGTTCCATGGGGTTTAAATTAGAAGAATTGTGGTGTGTGAAATTGCTGCGACGTATGGTAAAGGCATCATTCTTTACAGAACGTTGCAGTGTGTTTTGAATCGTTGTCCTGTTGGAAGATAAATAGTCTTACCAGAGACATTTTTGTAGCACTAGCAAGGACATTTTGTTTCAAAATGTCTAGGTACACATAGCTATCCATATTCCCTTCAACAAAACAGAAATTATACACACCAGAAGAACTCATGCAACCCCATACCTTTACATTTCCTCCGCCGTGTTTTACAGTTCTACATAAGTTTTTTTGTTTGCATTTGTTGTTTTGGTTTTCTCCATACCATAACTCGTCCATCTGAACCACAGAAGAGACAAAATTTTGATTCGTCTCTTAAAAGTACAAAATCCCAAAAAGTTAAGGCCTTACATGCTTTCTTGCAGACCACTTTCTTCTGTTAATTTGCAAATGAATGGCTTTTTACGTACAACATGCCCATTGCAGCCATCTTTTTCATTACTTTTCTTACCGTATGAGGTTATATTTCAAGATTATTATCAGTTTTCAACAAGGATGCAAGTTGTGGTGCACTAATTCGTGGATTATCGCGAATCTTTCTCAGAATATTCCTCGTGTATATAGCTCAATTTCTAAGGTCTTCCTGAACGCGCGCGCGGTTCCTATTTTCCAGATTCAACTTAATTGTATCTTTTAATGATTTTTACTGTAGATTTAGATTTGTTTGCGATTTCATCATTATTTTCCTCATTGATAAATCGTCATTTCTCAACTTTATCACCAATACAAGAAAACTTTCGGAATTCCCCTTTTGGGCGATCCACTGGTATAGAAATAGTTTGCAATTATGATTACTTACCACTATACTCAAGTTCTTTTTCATTCGATAGTTATGATTATTGAATGCGAGGCTGCTAGAATGTACGTTCTAATGAATTTGCATAGTGCGTACTGAAACTTTTTTGCCTTTCATTTCGTATGTTTTTCTCAAAGTTTTAATTAATTACTTCTTATTTTTGAAAATTAGGGAATTTGGGTTGCGAACGCATTCTCTAGCATGAAATAAGTTACTTGTGCAGTTTCTGAATCTGCTGAGATTTCTTTAGAAATGTAATAATTTATACTCCGTTTTCGCTTCCATACGGAAACTTTTTTATTCACTGTATGTTAGTTAATACTTCCACAAAGTTTCCGAAAAAATAAGAGGGTTCATTTTTTCTATAGCCCTTTAAAGTCGACTGTTTTTAAAAGTGATTTTTTCACTTTACGTGTAAAATATCCACTAAAATGTAAAATTTCCATTGTTTTTGTGTTATATATATACTCCTGAAATAAATGGCTGCCATTTGGTACCAAAATTACTAAATTTGAACTTTGACTTCTCAATTTGTGGTAATTTATAATCAGTGTGGCAAATGCAAGATGGCCGCCATTTTGTAAAATCGACCAAATTTTAAATTCCTGTATCTCTGGTAATATCGGACAAAATATTTAAATAATTGAGATCTATGGGTTTCACTGCCATCTCTATCTATGGTAAAAATTTGAAAGGAATCCATTACTATGGTGCAACATCCACCAGGTGTCCCCATGTGGAATAGTGGAAAACCTTAGGGCACATCTTTAGGTATGTACGGGCATCACAACCCCGGGGAACCTGAGTGATCTTTCCTCCCTTTCATTTTTACCCTCACCTTCCTTTCTGCGTTTTTGCTTTTTCTTCCTCTGTTATTTTGCTGTCTGTCTTGTGTTTTGCGCCAAATATGGCCCTTGCGCCATAAAACTCCGAAAACAACCAACTGTATGTGGCATTATTTAAGGGAATATTGAACTTTCAAAACAAATTTTTGAAGCATTATGCGACTATAAAACTTTGCATAGACTGTTTATTTTTATCAAAAAGCCAAAACATAAAATTTGGTCCAAAAATATAAGGTTATGCTGAAGTTATTTCATAAAACCTGGTGAAAAGTTTTTATAAATCAGCAAAAATTGATACGTCTCATGTGCATTAATTTTCCATGTATTGTCAATATTTTAATTACTATAATAGTTTATATACATATTAACTTCAATAAGTCCATTTAGGTGTATCATTTAATTGTAAAGCAAAAAAAGTGTTAAAAACACCTAAAATTTTGCAAAAAAGCATAGGATAAGCAATATTTTAAATCGAAATTTCCAAATTTAAGCATGATGAATTTTTTATTTGCACAGATTACAAGAATAAAACAGATTGCAAGGATTATCCAAAAGAAATTAAACTAAATTAAATAAAATCAAATGCACAGAGCTCATTTCGAAATCAGAATGTCAAAAAATGTCAATAAGAGGAAAACGCGTTTTGTAGTAGACTTACTACACTTTTCTACACAACATCTATTATGATTTAAATTGCTATACATGTAATTCCGTCAAAAATTATCGTAATTTAAAATTTTTTTTGTTATTTAGTTTGATATCAATTAATTTTTAAAGCTAAAATTAAAAAAACCGCAATTTTTCCATCGATTTTGGTTATTTTCAAAGTCCACTGTCCCTTAAAAGTAACGTGATACGCTATTGGCAACCCTACTTTCATTACCATCAAAATTTCTCACATGGTGTAATTAATATTAACCATATGAATGGTATTCTTAGTTTTCTTTTTCTGAATATAAATTGATAAATTTCGCTTGCATCATCACACTCAGAACCATTTACCCAAGTATCCATTACTGTCTAGTCGAATTGAATTTTTTGTATAATTCAAGTGATATTATCAATGATAATCGAAATGTCGAACTGTAAGTTGCGATCACCAGCGAATCGAATTTGCATTTTTTCCCATGAAGTGTTCCTTACATTACAACAGATTACAATCAGATCAAAATTCAGATTAAAAAAATCGAATTATAATTCGTTACCATTTTACAGCTTTTTCCTATTTTGTTACAATTATCCGAAAATAATTCAGTTAGCAATTCACAGGATAGCAGGTAGGTCGCACTGGAGCAACACAACAGGTTATTGGCGACTGTCCGGGATCAATCTCGAAGAGAAAGATCGAAGGACGCCTCGTAATTTTGAACCATGGTCAGATGACGAGAACTACACCTGAGATGGCACCCCACTCTCCAAACTTCTACACCACCCCGACGTGAGTACATTTGAGGTCACGACACATTTAACGTGTACCAGCCTCAGTATACACTAATCTGTCTGGACCAAGTTTCGAACTCGTAACCTTCCGGTTGCTAATGCGTTGCTCTTCCAACTGGGCTACTGCGGCATGGGTAGCATGGAATGTGTTCGGATTGAGTCATTCTTGGAGGATGTTTATGTTCTACTTTGTTCTTACTCGTACCATCCAATTCTTATGTTCTGGTGTTCTTTATTCTATTTACCCAGTAGAATCAGTTAGGTTTTTGCTTGATAATCTGGATGTTCTATTGAGATAAAATCAAAGGTTCTGAAGGAATTTTTCGCTAAGGGTTCAAGAATGATTGAATTTATATTTTTAATATTGACATGTGCACGCATGCATACATGTATGTTATTCATGCGTGAGTATGCATGCGTATAAGTGTATAGGTATGCTTATAAGTGTATAAGTATGCTTATAAGTGTGTAAGTATGCTTATAAGTGTATAAGTATGCTTATAAGTGTATAAGTATGCTTTTAGCATGCACTTATGTGTGTTTGCGTGTGATAATTTCTTTTGAATTATTATGGCCCTGAAAAGGACCTTTTTATATGATAGCCCTGAAAATGGCCGTTTTTATGGTTCTAAAAAGGGCCGTATTTTAGTTAAGGTTAGATAAGTTACTACTAAGGAAAACAACTGTATTTGTTTTTAAAAAGTTTTTTTTGATTCTTTGGAACAGTTTATCTTTTTTCAGTTTGCGTCCATTCCATTTCTTGATGGAACTGGACTGGAAACTGCTCTGGACCCTGCTCTGGACTGGAAAATCGAGCCACGTCTAACGGCTTCACCGTTGGTAGAATGCTTGTCTTCATCATTTTCTTCTTCAATGCGCCTCAAACTAGGAACATACTGCATTTTTCCTTCCGATTGCGCCATTTCATGCGATGTTGAACGTAAAAGTGCCAGTTTTTCAAGAAATCCGGGCGGGTATGACCGTCACCCTCACTTGTCCACAAATGTTTCAGCTCTGTTCTTCCATGCCTATACAGTAGTAATGGGCAGAATCGAGTAAGTATTCGAATACATATACAAAAACGATTAATCGATAGTAAGAATCGGAGAACTACGATATAAGGTACATATTTAAAAATAACAAGTTATCGTGCCATTCGTGGTATAGCGGTTCGAATCCGCTACAAGAGGAATTTGGATTGTTTTAATGCGAATGATAATTTTTGACAAGACAATCAAATTTATTCTATTTTTTTAATATTTTGATCAAAGAACTGTGATTAAAGGAGGAATTTAATTTTTAAAAAATTTAAATTTTTTCTGAATTATATTTAATTTGTTTTCTTTTCCGAATAATTTATATAAATTTTTTAAAAAAGATTTATGTATAATTACTATTATCAATCTATTTGAACTAGACAAATTGCATTTTGAAGAACAGCAAAAATTAATCCCATGTACAAATTGCTGAATTTTCAGGTCACGCATATATTTTTTCATTTATAAATATGTGTCAAGTATTTTTTATCTTGATTTTGCAAATCATGATTTTTAAATTTTAGTTTTCGCGGAAGATTTGATTTTCTACCCTATTTTGAGAAAATCGTTAATAATCACTTTTAACAGGGAATGTAGCCAGAATTTTATTTTGAGGGAGCCCCGAAGATCAGAATGAAACTTTTTATACATAACTCTTTAGACACTTTTAAAAAGTTTGTATGAATGTAAAAAATGTTTTGTTTCTTTTGATACCAGGATCTGAAACTTCAAAATTATTTCTCTAAATTTATCATAAAAGTGACACGTCTCGGTTGATCTAAGTACACGAATGATTCCGTAAATATTTACAAAATAAATTACATTAAATAATCAAATCTTGTTCCTGGAAATTCACTTTTATTTTTGCAACTGTTTGGAGTACGAAGATGTGAGAAGAGGTAGAGTCAAAGCAGAAAAAATATTCATAATAATTTTACTATCGTAATGAAGATTGTGTCAGATATTTAAAAAAATAATTTTAGTTATTGTCAGATATTTTAAAGAAAATAAAAGCCATCTTAAGAATTAAATAACGTTATTTTACTTGAAGAAAAAGAAAAGCATATCAAGCATTATGTACCTTATTTGCAGATGTATTTTAAATGTCAAAAATAAGAAAGCTTGAAAATTAAATTAAATTTTTAAAAATTAGGTGTAAATAATTAAAAATTAAAATATTGTTGAAATTAAAATTGAAAAATTAAAAATACTTCCAGCTTGATTTTCAAAAATAAAAGGCAAACCATTGTGTAATTTACTGAAAACTAAGCCTGCCTTTCGGGAAATTGTTTCCAGAAAATTTCAAATCTAATCCCTTAATCGATGCAATTTTTCGACACTTCATCACATGCATTTTCAGGACATGTAAAATTGGAAAAAGCAAAATCGAGACAAGAAGCATAACACTAACGAGAACCATGGATACCCATGCAATGTGACGCTGCTACTTAAGATGAATACTCTGGTATTCGAATACGCAAAGTGAGTACTCTGGTACCAAAAATGAGTACTCTGGTACACAAAGTGAGTACTTTGGTATTGAATACCTTGGATCTGAGTACTTTGGTAACCGAATACTTTGGAAAAGAATCGAGTACAACGATTACTTTTAAGTATCGAGTACATGAGTACTTTTATATTCGAATACTCCAATCACTACTTTACAGTCCTAATAGTCCAAGCACAGGGGTGTTCTTTCTTGTCTGAATATGTTTCGCAGATGCATTCAGAGAATTTCCACTTGCAAATCTTTTTGGTCCTTTGAAAGTATCCAATATCCCGTTCGGTTCAGCGAAAGCATTCGGTGAATCTCCACTGGCAAAGCTATTTCCTTTTACAGGTTCTTCAAGAGTATCTACAAACTTTCCTCTCTCATCTGGTTTCATTGAGCCATTAAATCTCCACAAACGAAATTTTCTGCTTTTACTTGTTTCTCGGACGTGTTCACATTCTCATTTGTCATTGTAAGTACTTTTGTGGTCGATAGTGTCATTTCGAAGTTTTCGTTCACAACTTGAACTGACCTGTTCACTTTTAAGATATCTTTCGTTGAATCTGTGCTGGTGTGTTTTATCACTTTTTCTATCGGCATTGCTTCAATATTTCCCTTTTCAACTGAGTCTATGTCAACCTTATCATTGATGATGGCCATGACCAACATAAAGTATGTCATCAGCGGTAAAATAAAAGCTACATTACCGATGGTAATAAGCTCAAAAAGTCCCCAAATCCAAGGACATAAAAATAACCATCCAATAACAGCAGATGTATTTATATTTAATTCGTTTCAGAAAGTCGCATAAGAAATCGCAATATTTGCTATCACAAGAAAATTATTTGTTTGCCTGATTTGATTTGTAACACTGGTTAAGAGATAAAGCATTGCTATGGGTGTGCATATTGTTATATCCTTTCATTATTCCTGCAGTTCAATTCCCAACAGTGTAAGGTATTCATTTTTAAAGATATTTAATAAACAATAAAAACAAGGTAACAATTGTTACAATTGTGTGATGCTACAATTGTGGGAAAACGGAAATCTTTTGATTTTCCCGATAAGTTAAAAGGCAATAAATGTTTCAAATGTAATTAATTCTTTTAATGGACACATTTTCAAGAGACTGTCCCAAAACCCGTGAAGTAAAGAGTAGCTATTGTAGTTGCGGATTCCCGAAAAATTCAAAAGAATGTTATCCTCAACGATTCAGAACACATTGCCTTAATTGACACAGGTAGCGAGGTGACAATGATCAACAAAGAATTATACGGCACGCTGGAAAACATTACGTGGATTACAGACAATATAGTATTAATGGGTATAAGGGGTGATAAAATTACTCCTTTTAAATATTTCAATGCCCAAATTCATATTGATGATGCAATTATATCGACAAATGTTTACGTTCTTACAGATATATGCAATAATTTTGTGATTGGAATGGATATTCTCAATCAAGTAAATTTTGATTTTACAAGTGCAAGTACGAGTACATAAAAAATATCATGTGCAAAAACTGTTCAAATTTGCAGAAACGACACAAAACGAGGAAACACCAATTCAGATTCCAACAACTTGATGTACATGGCGAATGCAGTTAATTTGGACCAAATAGAGGTCTTCCACATAAAAAAATCATGAGCACAAACGTCATATTGTAGAATTAGTTAGTAATTAAAAGAAGTTGTGACTATGAAGCGCCCCAATTGTGTTTTGTAAGAAAAAGAAGGAAATTATAGACTTTGTGTTGACTACGGAAAGTTAAATAAAAAATCATTAAAGATCGCTTTTCTCTTCCTTTAATCGAAGATGTCCTTGGCAATCTCGGAAACTCTCAAGTGTTTACCACTCTAGATCTCAAGAACGGTTTTTCCACTTTGACGAAAAGTGCACAAAATAATATACAGCCTTTGTGACCCATGAAGGTCAGTAGGAATATCTATATGTTCCATTTGGCTTGTCCACCAGCCCCAATGTTTTCCAGAGATACGTATACCACATGTTCAGAGACCTTTTAAATGATAGTAGAAATTTACCTCGACGACACTATAATCCCATCTCACAACGAAAAAGGGGAATTCAAAAGTTAAAGCGCGTTTTTGACGTTGCACCTAAATACGGACTCGAATTAAATCTCAAGAAGTGTCATTTTTTACAAAGATGAATAATTTTTAGGATTCGAACTAACGAATGGAACAATCAAACCATCTCCAATTAAAACTATATCAGTACAAAATTTTCCAGAACCCAAAACCGCGAAACAAGTTCTGAGTTTCCTCTGACTCACAGGTTATTTCCGGAAATTTATCCAGAACTATTCACAGATTTTTAAACCTTTATGTGACCTACTGCGCAATAATGTTAAATTATGTTTCAAACGAGAAAAAAAAGAAGCTTTTCAAACACTCAATACTTTATTGTCTAATACCCCTGTCCATTTATTCAAAAAACCTATTATGGAACTCTACACCGACACCAGTTGCCATGGATTTGGCTCTTGTCTTTTACAAAAAGATGATGACGGCAATATGCATCTCATTCAGTTCATGAGCAAAAAGACGACTCCTCAACAAGATAAATACAGCAGTTATGAACCTAAAGCTCTCGCTGTCATTGAGGCCCTAAACAAGTTTCGGAATTATCTACTTGGTAACATATTTAAAGTATTGACCGATTGCTCCGATTTCCAAAAGACCATGAAAATAAGGAATTAACACCTATAATCGCACGATGGGCTCCTTTCCTACAAGATCTTGACTACGAAATTGTTCACAGACCAGAAAAGTTAATGAAACATTGCAGACGCTCTTAGCCGTTTTCCGACGATTGCAGCTTCTAATCAAGGCAGCCACACAACGAAAACCCGCAGTAATGATGTTTACCACTGCACACGACGAAAAAATGCTTTTAAACAGAACGCTGTTAGTAAACGCTGAAATCAACCCAACGTTGTACAAAATTGTTGCATGATGAAAAATGTACAAGAATATCCCAAACACGCTCTACTCCAGGGGTCTCTAAATTTTTTCACTTGAGGGCCAGATTGAAAAATTCTGGAAGTCAGATGGGCCAACAACATACACACATAAATATATATACACACACGTGTGTGTATGTGTGTGGGGGGATGGACATTGGGTCAACATCGATTTTTTGAAGCTTCCGAAATAAACTAGTTAACAAAAACAGGTGTTTAAATAAAAATGTTGAAGATTTATCCAAAGAAAACAAATTTATTCCAAAAAATGTAAATGTACATATAAGTTGGCCTAAGGAAAAAATAACATTCAACAATATTCCTATGTATCATTCTTTGGCTTTCTTTTGTACGTATGGGACGTGTGGAGTTGCTTCTGGCATATACTGTATGTCCATTTTAGGTCAAATTTCGATGATCTTATCACTAGAATGGATTTCAAGTGTTCATCTGACAAATTAGCCCTTTAATTTTACAAAGGTCATTTTTGAAAATGTCTGTTCGCAGATATAGGTCGATCCAAACACTGAAAGTTCTGATCTTGCAAAGTTCTTTATTTCTTTGAAATCATCACCCAATGACCTGCATGAAAGAAACTCAGAAGTTTACTGTTTTAAAATTAAAAATGAACTAAATATAATCACTTGTAAAATGAAAGAAGGTCCGCATTCTTGTAACATTCCTTGAAATATTCTTTCAAGGAATTCATTTGACGTAAGTTCAATCAATTCAAGTTGAAGTTCTGTTGGCGCATTTTCGATTTTACATCGGAATGTATTTTGAAATAGCTTGATCTTTTCTACTGTAGCTGCATAATAAAAGTCTGCGAAGCGGTTTTCAAATTCCTCACGTAGTTTTATGATAGTTTGTACTACATAATGTGATGGGAAAGGCACACAAGTTTCACTAACACGTTTCGAAGTGGTCCAAAATTGTCTTTCCTAATTGGTTTTCAAAAAGAACAAGTTTTATTCTAAAAACTTTTACATGTTGGAACATGTTTACAAAGGACTTTTCGCCTTGAAGTTTCAAATGTAAAAAATTAAGACGAGTGGTAATATCAACAGCAAATGCAAGCTCCACAGCCACTGATCTGAAAGCTCTTCTACAGGCTTACCCTGTTCAATCATGAAAATGTCAATAGCTTGGCGCAGCTCAAAAAACCTTTGGAGTACTTTTCCTCTGCTTAGCCAACGTTCCTCACACTGTTTAAGAGTGGGATGGGATGTAATTTACTGTCTTAACAACGACCTGCATTACTTCCGACACATTTATGTTTTCCCCACACAAGGATTGTTGATGGATAATGCAATGAAAAACCATTGGTTTCTCACCTCCAGCATTTTGAATAGCATTGCATATATGCTCTTCTAATCCTGCTTTACTGCCACACATACTTTTACCTCCACCTGTGGTAACGCCTTTTAGTTTTTTAGATCTAATTGAAGTTTAGAAAAGGTTTCAATTACCTTAGTAAAGAACGCAAGGCAAACGCTCTAATGAGAAGCGGAAACCGTTATTAAATTGGAGGCGCTCAGTAATGAAAGTCATTTATTAATATTTTGTAATAGTTTATTTTCCATAAAACCGGCTCGAAGAACCTCGAACCTACTGAGACTCGAATTACTGCAACTCTACTGAATTTGAATTATTTTTGCGATTTTACGAAAAATTGCATCCAGCATCGGCTGGGTTTCCGCGGGCCGGACAATGACCTTTCGCGGGACAGGTTTGGCCCGCGGGCCGTAGTTTGGATATCCCTGCTCTACTCAGACATGTTTCGCTTTCTTTTTTCACTTTTGTATTCACTTTGTGTTCTCATTTCGTTCGTATACAGCCAGTGGACCTGGCTATATAAGATGCCCGTGTGTGGGATATAGAATAAAGAACAAGTAGAACTTATGCCACTTCCTGTCATCCAGAATGTGAACAAGCACCATGATGTCCAGATAGACCCGGCGACGTAAATTACAGATTTCACAGAGACAGTTCTACAGATTGACTCGAGAAGATGGCGTACGACCATGCCTGATGAACACCCGATGTAAAGATACGTTTAACTTGTAAATATGTTCCCCTTTCCATTGTAAATAAACATCTTTAATTGTTAACAATGTCGCTTCCATCCCTTCTTTTACTGCAGATAAGAGTTTTACGTATTCTAAATATATAACAAAAATTTATTTTTTAATTTTTAAACATAATTTTCCGACTATCCGAACTCCAGCTTACCCTCTTCCCGGAGTTCATTTTGTGGCACTAAATGAAACCGCAATGATATTACGATTGGAGAATGTTTCAACAAAAATTTGATTAAAACCCTGTACGAAACAAGAGAGAAAATTATGCTAAAATTTTAAAAAATGTCTAAGAATGACCAAAAAACAGTACATTTCGAAAATCAAGAGATTGCAAATTGAATTTCCATTTATTTGTACATATAATACAAGAAGTTCGATAAAAGTAGCAACAATAATAAAAGTAGTAACATTTTCAGTTGGATCAAAATATATTCTATGAAAAACAAGCTCAGTAAAAGATGAGTTCATTTTTAAAATCATATCAGTAGAGTAAAAATGGGGGTTCTACGCCAGGGGATTTGGGGATAAGGAAGTGACGTCATGGCAGAAAGTGACGTCATGACATGAAATTACGTCATTACCGGAAGTTGAGTTGTTTTAACGGAAGTGACGTCGTAACAGGAAGTTGTTTAGTTGTTTCCTATTCCTTCTGCTAGCGGAAGTGACGTTTTAACGAGTTGAGTTGTTTTCTCTTGCTCCTTCTACCGGAAGTATCATCGTGATGGGGAGGTAGAGTTGAGTTGTTTACATCTGGAGGTTGTTTGTGTGCTGCTTGTTTTTACTATTTGGACTTTTATTTCTACACATTTAGTTTGTGGCAACGTTTGTAATAGGCTACGGTGGCGCCATCTAGAGGGGAGTTTTAGAATGATATTTCTTTTAAAATAATAGTATTTCTTTTCTTTTATGGAATTTGAACTCTCGACAAAAGGTTTCGTGACACACCTAGTGTTGATGCTTTTACCAGTTGTACCGAGGAACCCCGGTTGAACATCATTAAAAATTAGTAGTAGTAGTTTATCACTGTACATTATCTTTGATTTAACTTCGTACGATTTCAAATTACATTTATTTAAAGAGATTTTGAACATTTTTTCACTTTACACAATGCCTTCACAAGGTGAAGTTGTTTTTGCTATTTTGTTGTACACGTTGATGTGCACCATATTATAAGATTTATACATATTAACAGATAGAGTATATTCACCGCTAGCTTTTTTACTCTTTCTGAACGCTACTGCCAGTACTTTAGTTTTACAAAATGCGAGTCACAATATCGAATAACAGCATTTCTTGCTGTAATGAAGGAGACATATCAGGATCCGAAGCACGAAGCAAGTTTTGGTGGTGTCGATGTATTATACCGTGCTGCTCGCAGCAAAGTTCCCAAGAAAGAGATAAGGAAATGGTTAGAAGGAGTCGACGTACACTCTTCACAAACCGATACCAGGAAATTTCCGACCAACCGAATCATCGTATATTCAAAGGATCAATAGTGGCAGGCTGATTTAGTGGACGTTTCCAACTTAAGGAAATATAATCAAGGTTTTCGGTATATACTGACATGCACTGATATTTTATCAAAGTATTCATGGGCAATACCGTTGAAAGGAAAAGAGAAAATATTATAGATGATTTCAAAATGATATTAGCAGAGCGTCAACCTAAATCTCTTCAAACAGACCAGGGTACAGAATTTAAAAACATAAAGTTTCAAAGATTTATAAAACAGAATCATATACGATTTTTCACAACTTTTAACGAAACCAAAGCTTCGGTGGTAGAGAGATTTAATCGTACTTTAAAAGCTAAAATGTGGAAGTACTTTACAAGTAAAAATATTTATCGTTATGTTAACGTTCTACCTAAATAGATCTATAGTTACAACCACACATACCATTGAAGCATTAAGAGAGCTCCTATAGATGTAGACGACAGCAACGAGAAAGACGTTTGGTTCACTTTGTATGGAAACGAATCTATAAAACCTTCAAAGTGCATTTTCTAAGTTGGAGATATCGTACGAATCTCAAAGTGAAAGCTGACATTTGAAAAAGGATATGAAACCAACTGGTCAGAAGAGCTATTCACAATCAGCGAGTGTGTTAAAAGAAATCCTGTTGTCTATAGGGTAAAAGACTTACTAGGTGAAGTCATTCAAGGCACGTTCTATACACAAGAATTACAGAAAGTGAAAATGAAAGAATCATTTACAGTGGAGAAAATTTTAAAAAAGAAGCGCTCACGGATTGGAAAGCTAGAATATTTAGTAAAATATCTAGGTTATCCTCAAAAATTTAATGAGTGGCTACCTACATCGCGTTTGTTTGACTTATAAAAGGGTATAACCCTTTACATCGAGATTATTTTACAAGATGAGCTTCTACCTGACGCTTCCGAGCGATAGCTCTATGAATTATTTTCCTGAGAATAAAATTTCTCATTTTATCACACGTCAACCAACTCCTATAATACTAAGCGGAGTGGGAAGTAGCCCTGGTGGAATTTATCTCTATCCGCATACTTGGTATAATGTGAACGCAGACAACAATCTAATTTGCTACGATTTAAATAATGGTGAAGAAATTGGAAGGAGAATACCCCCGGTTTTTACGAAACGATACCGGATACTTTAAGCGCCTTGATGATTGAAGACATTTTAAAAAAGTAACTTTTAAATTCAATAATGTAACAAAACGAGTCACCATCAAAGTACATGAAGGTGTTAAAGTGATATTACATGAGAGAGAGACGGATTATCTCATATGCTCGGTTTTGAACCTACAGAGATAACTTCTCCGAACATTGACGTTAGTGCTTAAGTTCAGAGTCCTTACGTAGCCGATCCTTGTGCCCATTATAGAGTACTGATGGTGTATACTGACATTGTGGAACCGCAGATTGTAGGCGACGTTTTGGCACCACTACTGCGGATCGTGAGAGTAACAGGTAGCGATGGGAAAGTCGTAAGTGCTCAATATGATAAATCACATTACCTTCCAGTGACTCGAAAAACGATAGAGACATTAGAAATAGATATAAGGATGCATACTGATGAATTAACACCATTTGAACGCGCACGTTCATACGTGAAACTTCACTTTCGACAAAAATATTTATAATGTATGTACCTTATCAATGCTGTCAAAAATCCTATGAGGATTACTATGCGGATCAGACGAGTAATGGAAATGCTTTTTATCAAGGTGTTCCATCTTTTCAGAAAGGTTATGGTTGTGGAGGTTTGTTTCGCTCATTTTTCAGAGCAGCCGTTCCACTCTTAAAATCCGGTGCGAAAGCATTTAGAAAACAGATATTGAGTAGTGGATTGAATGTGTTGAATGACGTCTCCCAAGGACAAAATGTGAGGCAAGCTGTGAGAAGGCGTCTTAAAGAAGCAAGTCGCACTCTTACCGACAAAGCAGCATTTGGGGTGAAGAATATGATAGGATCTGGCCGTTATAAAAAGCGGAAATTGCAAAAGAAAATAATCAGTTCACATCGAAAAAAGAAGAGTAAAACACGTGACATTTTCAATTAAGGATGGCTTTTCTTATTCACAAAGATTCAACTGCATGTGCTAAATCCGAATTGGATTTGTTTGCTATACCCCCACACAGACGGCAATCGAAAGGGGGCAGTTTGTAGAGTATCACCCTCTTGCTAACATTCGTGATGGAGGTCCAGTTGAATTTAACATCTCCGGAACGGGAGAAGGATTTGAGTTCATCTTACCTATACGCGAAAGTTAAAATTGTAAAAGCGGATGGCACTCCTCTACCCGAAAG
Source organism: Meta bourneti (assembly GCA_933210815.1). NCBI lineage: Eukaryota > Metazoa > Arthropoda > Arachnida > Araneae > Tetragnathidae > Meta > Meta bourneti. The sequence continues at coordinate 63,600,007 of OW119926.1, forward strand.
TGAACTCGTAGCACCTGTGAATTTATTTTTACATGCATTGTTTTCTCAAGAAGATGTGAGTCTTAACGAAAGAAATATATCTGCGGCAAATAACACTTATCCATACAGGGCCTATACTGAAACCCTTCTGTACTATGGAGAAGATGCTAAGAAAACTTTACTAACTTGTGAAGGCTTTTACAAAGATACTAATTTAAATCAGGCAAATCCACTCGCTAATGAACCCAATGAAGGTTTAAAAAAGCGGTATGAAATGACAAAAATGAATAAAACCCTTGATATGGTGGGTCAATTACACTGTGACATTTTTCAACAAAATAGATTGTTACTAAACCTTGTGGATTTGAAAATAAAAATGATACATAGCAAATCGAGTTTCTGTTTGATGTCATTTGAAAGTACAGATGATTACAAGGTTTGGTCAACAAGCCTCTTTGTTTATACGAAAAGTGAAGGTAAGCCCAGGGGTTTCTCTGGGTCATGAGAAAGCATTGGAAAAAAGTACTGCTAAATACCAACATCCTTTTACATCCTTCAACAACATTTAATTCAACATCCTTTTACAATGGTTATCGCTGGCCCCACGGGGTGTGGCAAGACTTATTTTGTGCGTGATTTGACAAGATCAAAACGCGATATGTTTTCGGTTGCACCCGATAAAGTGGTGTGGTTTTACGATATTCATCAACCCCTCTACAATACAATAGATAAGAATGTCACATTTGTGGAAGGCGCACCAGTTAATTATCATGAATATCTAGGAATGAACACTCTTTTTATAATCGATGATTTGATGAGTGAGTGTGAGAGTGATAAGCGCTTAACCCAACTGTTTACAAAAGGTAATCACCATTTAAACTTGAGTGTAATATTTATAACACAATTTTTTTTCTATAAGGGCAAAGAAATGAGAGGTATTACTTTGAACGCACACTATCTACTACTTTGTAAAAATCGACGTGATATGAGTCAAATAGTACATTTAGGCAAGCAATTATTTCCCCGAGATGTAAAATTTTTCCAAGAAGTATTTGATGATGCAACGAAAATGCCCTACTCTTATTTATTTATAGATTTGTGCAGCGAGACTCCTGAAGATCTCAGACTGCGCACAAATATTTTACCAACACAAATCCCACACATATATAAAAGGAAAGGCAAATAAAAAACTGATACATTTGAAGAAATGACATTGACTAAAGAGCAAGTTAAACAGTTGCAACTACTTCAAATCTGTCCTACCAAGTATAGGAAGAATCTACTGCAAGAAATACCTCCCTCTGCTGTAAAAGCAATTTGCGAGTGTTGCTATAATACACTGCAAGGTAACACCTCTAACGAAACATCAGAAAATAAGTCTTCAAAAGTATAAAGGAACGCTACGGAAACTTACTGATAAGATGGTCTCGATTTTGCAAAAACGAAAATTGATAGTACAAAAAGGTGGTTTCCTCAACTTTCTCATACCTGCTGCGTAAAGTGTTTTATCCTCTGTTTTAAATGGAGGAGCTCGCTAAAAAATATGCCTTGGTACCTGCTGATTCATTAACTAGACATACCGCTACCGAGCAACATTTGTCAGAATTCTATAAAGAAATGTCACACATTCTGAACAGCTTTCTAGAAGAACATGAAAAAGTTCGACGCTATTACGAACTGCTGCAAAAGAAAATCAATTTGTAGGAGTTTAATCCTTCTAATAAATAAGTCAGTGAACCACTGCCATAAAATATCAAAACTGCAGAGAATGAAAATTACGATGCAATTGTATTAAATTCAGTTCCTCAAAGTATGAAAAGGCAAGCCATCTCCCTTTTACACATTTTGAAAAGCAATCCTGAAGAATTTAGTTGGAATAATAAAGGAGAAATATCTTTTAGAGGACAAAATTACTCTCAATCTAATTTAGCCGATCTTTTTAATTTAATATTTACCAATAGAAAAAGAGTAAACGCCCATAGGCAAGAGTACATTCTTAAACGTTTTGAGGGATTTCAACGTACCGCAACATTATATCAAGAATAAGCGCTTAAATATCTATCTCTCTATATAATTGGATATGCGTGTATATATTTGTATACAAATCTACACCGTTTGTCCAATCCACACCAAATTTGGTACACTTATACTTTAGAACACTGCGGTCAGCATAGGTTAACTCTTAATCCCGTTATATTGGCCCTAGGGGGCTAAAAACTATTCGAAATCGCCATAGAAATAACATTGAGCATAGATTGATTGCTTTAGGCAGCTATGGTTGATTTACAAGTGTTGATCGAAAAACAATTTTTTCCGAAACAAATTAAATTATAATATTTATGTTTGAACTGACTTTTAGTTCTTCCCATGATGTAAATAAATTATAGATATTTTATTGTTGAAGAAAGAATATTTTAAACTATTTATTTTTGCAAGGAAAGGTTTTCAGGAGTTCAAGCATGATTTTCAAGGAAAATTGGTGTATATTTCCACCAACTTTCCTTAAAAAATTTATTGAATACGTAATGATTTGTAGAATTCTGTTTCAAAAGCTTTTTAGGTAAGGCGTGTAACTTATTTTAAAATGTCCGGAATAGAGATACAGGTGAATCCTCCGTTGAAAGCAGTGATTTTCTTTCTTAAAAATTCTGTAAAATCGACCTTCTGCTTTTTGAAAATTTTTTATCTATTCAGTTTAATTTGTCTACACCGATTACATTTATTTCTAACCCAAGCACCGTTATTCCGAAAAGCACAAACGAAAAACTCATTGATCATAAAAACTCAATTTTGCTACTCGGTATCTGACAGCACCAGAATTAATGTTTACTTTTTTTTATAAAACTTTGTAGAACTTTCTAGAAAGTTGGGGAAACGGAAACTTCCTTGGACTCATGATGGAGAACATTCCAGCACCCACTCGATTCTTAGCTGGTAGTATTTAAAGGAAGCTAACTCGGTAAGTCTTCCAGTTTATCATCTTTCAGTGAATCTGACAGCTTTATTTCGCTCTTTTAGTTGATTGTATAAGTGTTTCCTACTTTATTTGACAGTGATAGTGTACATTTTGGATTTATATTTCTAAACGGATGTAAGTACTTCATAATTTTAAATTTGTTTTTTCGTTAATTTTGGTTTTTTATTGTATTCTCTAATAGATTTCATTTGCTCAGTGAGAGTGTGCCTTTTGCTTAATTCATGAAATAGCTTTTTTGTATTCTTTTAGAGATTTCTTTGCTGTAGCAATGCCTCCAAGGAAGCGAAATGCGATCGGCCAAGTGCAGTCAACGGCAAAGATGATGAAAGATAAGCATAGTCAAGAAACTTCCGAGGAGAGGAATAGATTGCGAGAGAGAGAGAGCTACTACATTTAGAGCAACAGAGACGGCACAACAGCATGAGGCCCGACTTCAGGATAAGAGGGATAGAGCTACTACATTTAGAGCAACAGAGACGGCACAGCAGCGTGAGGCCCGACTACAGGAAAAGAGAGATAGAGCTACTACCTTTAGAGAAACAGTGACGGCACAGCAGCGTCAGGCACGACTACAGGATAAGAGAGATAGAGCCAAACGACCACGGACTGCGCACCATTTTAGCTTAGCATTGGAAGGATTCCACTACGATTCACATAAAGACTACTCGCTGCATGCAAGTGTTACCATCGGGAAAATGGAAATGTTTTGTAGTTACTGTCAAGCTAAAAAGTTTAAATCAGAGTCTACTGGTATTTGCTGCAAAAATGGAAAAGTTAAACTCTGCCAACTGGAACCACCACCACAAGAACTTTGATGACACATCAGGAGACACGTCAGAGTCGAAGCATTTTCTTAATAACATCAGAAAATACAACTCATGTTTCCAAATGACATCATTCGGCGCCACATCAGTTGTTGGACCGCCCGGATATCCATCGACATTCAATGTGCAAGGGCAGATTTACCATAGAACGGGATCGTTGCTTCCGCTACCAGATCAACCACCAAAATTTCTACAATTATATTTTATTCAAAACGAACAAATGGAAACTGATCAGAGGTGCGCCTACATCTCGGGAGCAAGACGTCAGATTGTGTTAAACTTACAGAGGATATTTCATGAGCACAATAATCTTATTAAAACGTTTGAAACAGCATTGGAACGTATGCCAACAGATGAATATAAAGTAGTCATAAGAGCAGACCGAAGACCAGCAGGCGAACACGAGCGGCGCTTTAACTCTCCTCAAACAGATGAAGTCGCGGTGGGAATATCAGGCGATGAGTTTCATCAATGGGATATCGTTATTCAACGACGAGGTGAATCATTGCAGCGCATTTCGGAAACACATCGATCTTATGATGCTCTGTAGTACCCAGTGATACTCCCCCATGGTGAAGATGGATATCATTTTAATCTGAGGCAGATCAACCCAAGAACAGGTGAAACAACCAGCAAGAAAGTTTCAGCGATGGATTTCTATACGTACAGATTAATGGTTCGAGATACTGAGCAGAACCACGTATTGAACTGCAGGCAATTATTTCATCAGTTCATCGTCGATATGTACGCAAAAGTCGAGAGTGAGCGTCTCCTTTACATTCGTCTAAATCAACGTAAACTGAGAGTTGACGAATATGTTCACCTGAGAGATGCTGTGGCAAATGACGGGAACATTGAAAACCTCGGTGCCTTAGTCATACTACCAGCTACATTTACAGGCAGTCCCAGACACATGCACGAATACACGCAAGATGCTATGACGTACGTGAGGACGTAAGGGAGACTAGACTTATTTATCACCTTCGCCTGCAATCTGACTTGTACGGAGATCAAGGAGGTTCTTACCAATGGTCAATTACCCAGTGAGCGCCACGACTTGATTGCGAGAGTATTTAAACAGAAGCAGTTGAAACTGCACGTTGCGCATCTTTCGTTTTTAGAATTCTGCATTTTTTCGTCGGAATTTCGTTTCTGTTTGTCTTTATGTCTTAATCTTTTACATATTGCAATATATTCAGGAATTAAATGTATACATTTGCGTCCGAAGTATATTGTAGAAGCTATGAAAAAGTTAAAACGTATTTTCCGTACAACTTAAATGATTTCATTTTTCTGTGAAAGAAAAGTGATTATTATAATTCACTTTTCTAGCAACATTTAACCATTTCAACCCGAGCAACGCCGGGTAATTCAGCTAGTAGCATATAAAGAAGGGCATGGGAAGAAATTTGTAATACACATGAAGCCACCTGTAAAACATAAATGGCAAACACTGATGAAATAAAACGATTAAATGTATTTTACGTCTCACTCTTTTTTCCTCTCTCTACTAACATATTTTAGATATAAATGTTTAAAAATGGATTAATTGAAGAGTATAAAATTTCCAAATAATTATTTATTGAATGCTTAAGCATTGGCAAACAGCAGTGATTTAACATCATCCATACACATAAATTTAAAAAATCTTTTGGTACACAATTAAAATCGTTTGCTAATTCACTTATATCAACGAGTTGTAAAATTGATGGACCAAGAATTTCATACTTACCGAGATCCGTTAATGTTATTCATTCATGTTTCAGTTGTGAACAGTTGTTATAGATACGCCCATCGCACTCAAAAACATTGCGCATTTCAACTGCTGTATGTTTTTCACGTCTTTTGATGAACGCATTTAGGGTCAAATCACTGCTGGTACTTTCTTGTGTTAACTTGGGAAGTCTCCAAAAAGAGAGCGTTAATCAAGTCTTCCGAAATCGTATGATTCTGATTAAGACAACAAAATACTACATTAAAGAGTGATATCTTTCTATAAAAACGAAATAAATACTCCCTTTGTCAAATGCGTATAGCGAAAATATTAAAGTTACAATTGAAAAATTATTTATGTAAAGAAAATCACATTTTGGAAAACAATCTGAAGGTAAAATTTTCCGCTGATTTGAAATCCGTTGAAATTTTTACTCTATCTTGAACGATCGCGAAGATAGAAATTTGGACTAGGGGAATAAAAAGCCCTAAGGCCTGTGAACAGCGCAATCCCTTCCTATGTGTCCCCATGTATGCCTTCCAATCCTTAGAACGAACAGATGATCTCGAAGCGATGAATCAAGCTAGTTCTTGTGATTTCTGCATGTGTAGCTCCAGTAGTACTTTAGATAGCCCCGTTGTTGGTTGACATCGTATGTGCGTACCTCATGTGAACAGGGTCTAAGTCAAGTAGCGACTGCAGAATGCTATGTGATCGCTAAAGTTTTACGACAATCAGGTATAAACGTCAAAACTCACATGCGTCACCAACTGAAAACTGACGGAAGTGGAACTGAAAACAATACATTGAATAATAATGAATTATTTTTTTACTTCTGCAGAAAATTCTGCCCAAGAGAATCTTTCTGGATGGGTTACTATAAACAAGAAAAAGAGTATCCCGATTTAGGATTTTAGTTATCAAACGAAGGATTCTCTAAAACCGAAAACGTGGAAGGAGCATTTAGCATTTGGTGGACTTACTGTACCCTCATCATCTAAGTGACGAGAAGTCAACGAAGTTATAGAAGAGTTCATTCGATTTCACCCTCCAGAAGGTTTGCATACATACTATTGAATCGTAAATGTTTTGGCAGAAAGCGTTTCTTTGATATTTCTGGAAATAGCCCAACAAGTGATTAAAATTTATATCCAAATGAGAACTATCATCCGAATAAAGTATTTAAGCAGAAAAATTAGCGATGAAAACAAATCAAATGTAGAAAACCTGGACGATAACAGAAAGAAAAAAAATAAAATTGATGAAAATAAATATTTTAAGTAAGTGAATATTTTCAAAAATCTATTTAATTTTTTCATAAAATTTTTTAGGTAACGTACTAATTGGATTATTTTGGTTCTAGGAATCGGCATAAGCCTATTCCGAATCAATGAGAAACAGTGCTTTAGGTTGTTGAAAAATTGTGGTATCGTTTTGATTAACAACTCAGAAATCCCAAAGTATGTTATATTTAGTTTTTACTGTCAAGACACAAGAGAAAAACCCTACAACCTTTACTCTTTCCAATGTCGGTGATTCCTACCAATAAAAAGTAGTAAGGATTTGTTTTTATTTTGGGGTGATCACGGATCTTTTGGGCTCAAGAAGCTAGCAGATGAGTCATTTGTAACGTGTTTTGTCCTAAAAGTGAAACTGAAAAATTGGAGCCTTACGCTAAAAACTGGAAACAGACCAAACAATTTCCTAAAAATCTCAAAATTGGCAGTATCAAATAAAAAAATACTCCCTCCCCAAGAAAAAAAACTATATTTCCAAAAATAGGAATTTTTGTTTATACGGGCATTCTTTACGAAGTAATCAGATGACACAAACAAAATCCCGGCACTCGTGATAACCTTTCTTAGTCTTATGTTTTGCTTGTTGGTTTTATCGTTTTTCCTTCCATTTAGCTAATTTTTATTTAATTTTCATTCAAATAAATTTGTATATTTAAAAAAATCCTTCTCTAATCATTTTAATGTATCAGTATAAGGAACACATCTCTATAACAATAGTTAGGTTTAAAAAATTTCCCCGTAATTCCGACTATCCGAAACGAAACCTAATCCTCGAACCTATCCTCTTTCAGGGGTCAGTTTTGTAGCACAAATGCAACCACGAATGAAATAACGACTGGGGAACTCAGGTGCCAAATCAGGTGTTGCCTCGCCATCTGACCGTGATTCAAAATTACGTGTTGTCCTCGATCTTTCCCTTTGAGATTGATCCCGGACCGTCACCAATAGCCCGTTGTTTTGCTTCAGTGTGACGTTAATTAAAATACCCATTTACCTACCACAATAGTAATGTTCGGGATTGATCCCGGATCATTGCTAATAACCCGTTGTGTTGCTCCAGTGCGACGTTAATTAAATGCCTAATCTAAACTAACCTCAGTAGTAATGCTCAGTCTACTTACATTTCGCGTTCCGGTCATGAATAATCACATCCAGCTAGTTGTAGGAGGAGCAGGTTCGATTCCTGTTCCTTGCTCTGAGAGTATTTTTCTCTTCTGTGATGACAGTGAAACCTTCCATCCGGGTGCAGGTCCAATACTTGACATTGTCTATCTTGTATTTTGTACAGCTTGGTTAAATACGACCCTTGCACCATAAAACCCCAACCAACTTGAATAATCCGGACATCGGGTTCAATTCGAAAATATCAGAATCAATTTTCTTCTATTATGTTATTATTATAACATGTTTCTTTATATTGTTATTACTTAATGAAAATCAATATAGGAATTTCTTAGATCCACACAAATAGTGATGTATATGTACTGCAATCAACCAGCAATGTTTTTCAATAATTGGATAGCTTATAAGGTAGGTAGGTAGGTATTTTAATTAACATCACGCTGGAGCAACACAACGGGCTATTGGTGACGCTCCGAGATCAATCCCAAAGAGAAAGATCCGAGGACTTCACCACGTAATTTTGAGCCACGGGGATAGCTTATAAACTGAACACAGATCTATCATCAAGTTTCCACGTTTATAATGGTTGGCGAGGTGTGGAAGTTGAGAGAGAGTAGTGCGTCAGCTCAGATGTTGACCTCGTCATCCTACCGTAGTTCAAAATTACGCGTTGTCCGGATCTTTTTCTTGGGAATTGATCCCGGAACGTCGTTATTAGCCTTTAATGTTGCTCCGGTGCGACTAAATCAATTACCACCACCACTTTTATAATGACAGATTAGTCTCGAAAATTCCCTCTTTGAACAACTTAAAGATCCGGTTACAAATCATCGTCAAAGTGTTGGGCTTGTGCTAGAAAATATATTTGTGACACAAAAGAGAAACGAAAGATTTTCAATATCAAACAAACCTGTCTCCGATGATTTTACTTCTGCTGTTCAAACGCTCCCGTAAGATATATGTAGGAGTTTCCTTAAAATACAGTTTATGGCTTTTTGGCGACGTTTGGTGCCTGATCTAATTGGTTGTTGAGCAATGAGAATTCAGAATTTCTTTGGATTTTTTATTGGTAGGTTGTTGATTTTACGTCACATCGAAGCAACGCAACGGGTTATTTGCGTTAGTCCGGGATCAATCCCAAAGGAGAAGAACGAGCATAGACGTGAATCCGAGCAATTTTTCTTGGTGAAGTGCTCAAATCGTGTTCGAAAAAACCCAACAAAACCAAACCAAACCAATCATCGTTGTGTTGCTCCAGTGTGACGTTAATTAAAATACCTACCTCTCATTCACCTGAGGTTGGTTATTTGGAAATGAACCTGTACCCCCGACATCTCTGACCACTAGCGCAATAGTCACATTGGTCTTAAACTTTCTTGTTCGAAAAGGGCAAACAACTGAGCAACAGAAGAGTATCAAAATTTATAAATCCGTATTTCGAAACTATAAGTTAAATGTAGCATTGAATAGTAGATGCATTTCGTCTTACCTTGTATATATTTCTTTTGCTTCCACCCATGACATTGTTTATTAAAACTGTAATCTTAAATATTACTTATGTCATATGGCAACGCTACGGGAAAAGAAATGATTTCATTTATATTAGGCTGGAAAGCTGTGATTCTTACTATCAAAATTTTGTAAGTATCAGTTTCGATTACTAATCGTTACAAAATTGAAATGATTTTGTAAATATGATTTCAATTCATTTCGTTATCATATCTCTTGTGAGATTTTTAACGTGCAGCTGCGGATTAATAAGTAGATTAGTCCCTAAAACAGTGGTCTGGGTAGATTATGCAGTCGCGGTCTTTTTGTTTTGATCTTGTATCACCTTGCTAAGTACATATCACTGCAACAAATGAAAATGTTTGCACTTACTCTTCTGTGAGAAATGTAGCAAATATTAGTTCTTGGTTTGCATGTTAATTTTCCCTTCCCTATTCCAGTAAATAGGACATTTTATAAACAAGATCGCTGGATAACTGATTTTACAACTCTTAACATTTTTTTACCCTTGCGCATTACAGATAAAGAGTAAAAATTGTTGCTCAGGACAATTTAAAGGCAATATTAATTCACTATGAAAAATGTTGGCAGTTAAATTCAAATTGAATCTCATGTTTAATAAGGAGCATCTTTTGATTTTGGTTGGATTGAGTGTTAAATAAGATTAGGTCGATTGCTTTTAATATTAATTTTTAACATGAAAATGGATCTAAATACACTATTGATTATTACATTTTCACATAAAAGTTTCTAGAATGATTATTTAGATTTCATTAAACTATGTCCAATTGATAATTTGAACAGTTCACTGATCCTAAATAGATCCAGTCCTCTAATCTAAAGGGATATCCTATTAGATTAGACTAAATTTCAGATTTATTGTTATTTTCACATAAAATCTTTTAGAATGGTTATTTTTTCCTCATAACTATACAAACTATTCGTCCTAATTAATAATGTGGACTACACATTAATCATGAATGGGTGGTAGAGCCTGTTAGATTTATGAATTCACTGTATTTCAATCCTTTTCTCTCTATCTGACCGTTATTTTGTGTGTTGTCAATTTATGTTGAAAGTGGTTCACTGTTCCTTTAAATTTTTTCAAAGGTTTCTTTATATTTATTCATAACTACATGTAAAAGATCTAGATTTTTTATAATATTTAACTGTTTGATTGACATTTTATGTTATTTTCAAAAGATTTGCCTTTAGAAGTTCTAAAATAATTCAGTGTGCTAAAGTAGTAATTCAATTGGTGAACTCTACTTCTTCCTGGGGGATTAGAACAATAGAGGGGATGTTGATAACATTCCCTGTATTGTGATCTCCGATAACAAAGTGCTGGAAGACGAGGCATTTGTATGTTAAAAATGGACAGAAGGTATGGGGTTATAAGGCATTTGTCTGAAGGGTAAATTTACAGTGTAGCAATTAGAGCAAGCCTGGACAACCCAAATCTTCTGCATATCATCATGATACACAATTTCCTGTGGGTTGTTGCACATAAGATAATATTTTCAAAATATAGTTTTAAACATTTGTTCTCTTGTTTTATTAAAGGAATGTACCAGTGATATGCATATTTTTGCAATCATATGCTTCAATTGTAATTGTTGTACACATTGAATGTACAAATTTTCATTTGTTATTGATGCATCATCCACACTAGGAAAGTTAGGTCATGGAAAGTTCAACACTAGCTGATAGCAGAAATGCAAAGGAGTGTATTAGAATAAATGGTACAAACATGTCATATATACCAATTCAAAACAAAGTTATATTTTGTGCTTGTACCAAGCTGTCAATAAGTTTAAAAGTAGAAACTGCACTGTTTTGATTGATGTTTTGAATTATTGTACATAGATCTGTATTGCTAAAAAGATTTTGCTTAGAGGATCTTTTAATAAATTGATCTTTGTTTGATTTTTATTGTGATTGTTTATGTGACTACTGTCTATCATGAGAACTGCTCCTGACACCATGTCTGGGTGGTGACAGTTATAAAAACAGGGTTTATTCATTTTGCGTAGGGGTGGCTCTTGTAGATGACTTAATTTTATTTTTTACGAATGTTGGAGAGGTAGTTTACGGTAGATATGGACAAAAAAAAATCATAAAAAATTTCAAATTTGTCAGCAATGTTACAAATTTCAATACATTTCTTCAAGCATCAATTTAAAGAATTAAATTAATTTTTAATTTAAATAGTTTAATCACAACTAATTCAACAAAAAATCATTTTGGAACAAGTTAGTACATAACTTCAAATAGTTCTATGAATCATAAGGGATACCATGTGGTATTGTAGTAAATATAAAAGGCAAGACTTGTGACGATGTAGATAAAATTTTTTATCTTCTATCATGGTTATAAAGTTAAATAAAATATTTAAATAATGTGGAAATTGCTTGGTGCACAGTAAATAAATATTAAATCATGATACAGGTGTAAGGAAATGAGTAACTCTAGAGATAATATTTGTGATAGAATGCTAGCAGAAAAAGACAAGCTATATTTATACAGAAACTTAATGAAAACACATGTGATACTGTAATTAAATTATTAATAACTATGCAATTTTCTATATCTCGCAATGCCAGTAATGTTTAATTTTAAGTTCCATTTAAAATTATTATTTGAGCTGTGACTTTGTTAGAGTTCTGTATAATTGAGTTTTTGTGAGATTGAGAAATATCCTACAAATCAAAAGATTTGTTGGATTTATCAATTGTCTTATTCTGAGTATTTTAAGTTGTAACAATGAAGCATATCAAGGATATGTTTCAATATACACTGAATGTTTGATTTATTCCACAAACAATAAGCTCTTGAATAGCAATAAGTGATTTTGTATTGTTTCAAGGAGCTTTACATTTGTTTTGTTAATGCTTAGTATACTTTGTTTAATTAACATTTTGTGATTTTCATGTTTCAGGGTGTTTATTGAAAATTAGAAATTACATCTTGGTGTGCTATTGTTTGACTTGGTATGTTTCAATGTTTTTAAATATTTAAAATGCAAACATTTTTAGAACATTAAATACTGACTTATTTTCATGCTGTTGCAATATTTCCCTTCTCATAATTATTTCAAACTTAGTTTTATTGTGTTGTAACATTTAGTATGTTAGAACTTGGCTAGTATGTTAGAACTATGGAGGCAGTATCAATTCAATTTTACAAATGCTTGGTGGCATTCTGAGAAACTACTCATTTGCATTCATTTGGCTTGTATTCCAAGTTAAAAAAGTAAAATAGCTTGACGAAATATTGCCCTTGTGCTATAAAACCTAACCCAACCAAAGTAAAATATGTAGTTAAAATGGTGTCATTTTATTTCTGATGAGAGCTAAGTATCTGGTAAAATGTTATAAAAAGTTGTCATTTTAGAAACAAATTGAAGGAATAAAAAGCTAGAAAGACCAACTTTTAATTGCTGATTGTCTAAGTTTGATTATAGAATACCATTTTATGTGCTAATTGGATTAAATGTAAAATGGAACACGAAGGGAACGACTATAAAAGCTAGAGGATTTTTGGAATTGTTATTTTTTCTTGTCTTAAAATTGCTCTGAACTGGCATGAAGATGAAATTTTTATCTTACTGATGACTACTTTGTACCTTTTAATTTTTCCGTATGTCTCCAGACAAATGTGTCGTCCGGATTTCTCTTTAAGGAGAAAATTTTTGAAGTGACACCGATTTCAAAGTTTTGGCGCAAGAAGGGGCAATCACAAAGGAAAAACATCAGAATCGGTGTTTGCTAGATTGTCGTAAAGTGTTTTTTAGCACACATTTTTGATCAAAACCTGCAAATATACCATCAAACCACCAAAAAATTATTTGCTCATTTTGCATATATTTGGTGCCATTTTGTGTTAAAAATCAACGAATTGATTATGCCAAGTTCAAATTGTGTAAAGTATGTAACAATGCTAATAATCTATACAAAGTATGTAACAGTAATAGAGAGCAGGATTACTTTTAATGCCTTGAATTGTTTTCATAAAGCCGAATTTGGCACAATTTTTGCTTATTTGGAGCTTTTAATTATTTTTTAATTTAAGAATTGTTAGGCATTTTTCTTTTCTAGCAGTTGTTTGTTATGTCACAAAAATCTTGATCTTTTTCTTGCGAGGTTGGCAAGAATACTTCCCTAACAAGTATTTCAGTTTTAAAATTATTCTAGTATTATAGCCAAATTGTAAATTTGTAATGTTTAACTTAACCAGTTATACATTAAGCAATTCAAAATTTGAAGTTATTAACATCATTTTTCATTCCCAATAAATAATAAATCTTGTGAAACTAAAGATTGCAATTAATTTCCTAATAAAGCAAGGTTCGATTCCTGTCAGGTGCATTCCTCCCTGGATGTATTTCTCTCTTCTGTGTCAGTAAAACTTTCATTGTGTGTGTCTGTCTGTTTCTTAATGTTGTATATCTTGTGTCTGGCACAGCATGGCCAAATATGGCCCTTGCACCATGAAACCCCCAAACCAACCTGATAAAGCTAAGTTCATTTGTAAGTTCAAAGTACCGTTAATGCAAAGGTACAAATCCTTGTGGGGATGTATTTAAGCAAAGTATACAAAAAACATTGATATGCTGTGGGTTGAATTGTTCAAAGTAAAGTTTACATGCTTTCACCTGCCAAATTTACACTGTTTGGTCATATAATGTATAAATTTTGACTAACATGTTAAGTTATGTGTATATATGGTAAGATTACTATTTTTCATGAACTTGGTAGTGTCTTGTAGGCTGTTAAAATTGTTAAAGAAAGATTAAACTTTTTTTTATTCTACCATCAGAAAATAATGTGCTATGCTACCTGTTGTATATTAGATGTTTCCTTCATACGATGGTATATTACAGCATACATGTTTCAATCGTTAAAAAATTGACTAGTAAAGCTAGTGTTAGCAGAGAACATTCTCCTAACATTAAAAACTTTTCTATTTGAAACGTCATTTTTCAGGAAATATAATTTATTGACAGCAGAAATCAACCTAAAGCGTATTTTATTTTTATTCACAACTAGCAGTAATCGCACGGCGCTGTCTGTGACATCATTCTTGTTATGTCCTCACTGATACTGAAAACATTAAAAAGAAAAAACAATTTTAAGAATGAGTCCCACCACCCGACATGACACGGACATGTCACCTCATTCCTTCCACCTCGCTGTTCCTTGTCTAGAGAACTTCATGATACAACACTATGTTCAATGTTCTTCCATTTGGAGCTAGGATGTAAAGATTCTTGGCTTTTCCAACTCTTGAACAACCCGCATACAGTTGACCGTGGGAGAAACACGTTTTAATGAGATCAAGTCCTACAACTTTCAGCAATCGTCCTTGTGCCTTGTTGATGCTCATGGCGAAACTTACACGAATAGGGAATTGAAGTCGTTTAAATTGGGAGATCTGAAGGGATGATTGGGATCCTAGGAATAAATACTACTTCGCCTGCAGCATGTCCAGTCATGATGGTGGCTTCAATAATATTCTTCAGTTTTTTGATAGTCTTGTTCCATTGCAGAGTGAGGTGGATGCAGATTTCTGAGAAGCATAATCGGTACCCAAAAACTCTGTTGTGTAGTTCACAGCTTCATCTGTGTCTCATGTAGTGTCGATAGATTTGGAAATTGGAACACTACAGGGCAATTGTAAAAGTTGCTTATTTTATTGGCTAAATCAAAATAATGTAGTTATTTGCCTGAAATAAAAATGATATTAAAATTACAGAAATTATACAAATTCAAAAGTAAGTTATGAAAAAACCACTACTGAAATAAAAATGTGATTGAATTTTTAAATATAACGCTATACTTTTAAAAATCTTGATATGTCAGCTCACTGATTCCGACAAACAACCTTAATGAATCACAATATCAGCGAAATCAAAACCAAATTAAACAGTAATAAACACTGTTACTTCATTTCATGTAATTTATTAATGCAAACATTATACTTTTTGCAAAAAATACCCAAACGAAAACAGAACAATACAAAAAAATTAACAAACTTTAATGTAATTCGGGGAGGTTGAAAGTGCCAATTTAAAAATGGAAGTGGGCCGTAATTACCTTAATTTTGAAGCTAGGAATGAGGTGTACATTGATTAAACAATAATAAACACTTCATTTCATGTAATTTATTAACACAATCGTTATACTCTTAATTTTGACTTTTTGAGAAAGATGGTCCACTTGAGAATTTTTAATTATTTTTGGTTCTTCAGGAAAGTTGGGTCCACTTAATGATAAAAGCTTTAAATTTGGAGTACCAACCCCCCTGTTATTCCATTGTTATGATTTTTTATTGATTTTGAAAGCTTTAATTAAATATATAAATGCTAATTTCTTCTAAGATATTTATCACAATTTTATAAAACCACTATTGTTTCAAAGTAAATTTTTTTTCTAAGAACATTATTTTTAATAGTTTGTACTCACCTTTGATCATCCACCTCTTTTCAAAGATTTTATCATGGAGAAATCTGGCCGTATTTTCTGGCTTTTGGCGTTTCTTTTGATGTATCTTTTCTGACCCCTTGGTGGGCTCTGGGTCTTGAAAATTTTTGTGGATGTTCTTTTTGTTTTGTATTTGAAGTCCAAATTTGGTGAGAGTCTGATCACATTTTGCGCGATATTCTGGGTTTTAATCAAGAGCTCTTTGAATATGTTGGATGGTCCAGTTTCAAAACATTAATAGAAGTCAGCATGTGTTATAAGTACCTTTGTCCAATCGGTCTTCAGATACGTCATAGTAGAAGAGGGACTAGCAGCACAAAATATTAATTGAAAAATTTTGTAGATTAAATTTTAAAATTCAGGCTTCGAGGGACATTTAGTGTCACTTTTAGGACTACCTGTGTGCTAAATTTCATGGCTATAAGTGCTATAGATTCGTCTGGACACCGCAGTCACACAAACACTTCCTTTTATAATAGTAGAGATATATAAACACTGTTTTATAGAAGTTATTTATAATTGTTAGTTTTTATTGAAAACAATGATCCATTTTTCATATATTACTGACAATGCTGCTGCCATAGTGAAATCTAGAAATATGATAATCAACATATATCCTCAAATTTCTGCATGTAATTGTGCAGCACATGCATTAAACACTTATTGGTTAGTGTAAACAAACTGAGTGAATTCGAAAATAAGTACACACAGTATCAAAGAAGTAAATAATTCACACTTCTGTCCAAACCCGTGAAAAGAGCAGAGTAGAAAACAACGGTGATGTTTACTTTTTCTTTGTTTCTAATGTTGACTTAAGTACTACATTTTTAAACTTGTGATTTTGTTTTCATTTATGTAATCATTCGGTGATTAAGAAATATTGCATGACCTTTTTAAGCATTTTTTGCTTTTAGATGGAAAATTTTGATTATTCTCAATAAATTGTTACTGAGAAATCTTTATCTGATGAAAACTTAAGAAAATATTTTATCTCTAAATTGTCAGGAAGAATATAGTTATGTACAAACACTTAATAGGGTTTTGAAAATTGCTAAATCCTTAACCTTGCTAACCTTATGAACTACATTTCATGTATGTATAATAGTGTTAGTACTTTTCTTAAATGTTCTTACAAGTGCATAATTTTGTTTTAAAAACAACCCTGATTAGTGCTTCTTTCCCCTTTAGAGTGTTTTAGTAGCAAAAAATATAACAATAGAGCAGTAAAGCAAACAAACATCGAAAGTGCTTAACCTTTAGGTTCCAGCCTCAAAATTTTGTATGTTCCTCTGAATGGCAGATTTTGTCAGATTCTCCCCTTTTACATGTCCAGGATGAGTGCGTCATGAATGGCTCCCACACTGACCACAGAAGGGACTCTTAGGTATTGTAACAGCAGTGGAAAAAGTAATCAGGAGAATGGTTACAATACATTTTTCCCGAATCACAGCTTGAGTGGAAACATTTCATTTGGTTGCACTCATTTTAACATTTTATGTCTTTAACATGGATGTATTCACATTTATTGATTAAGATTAAAATGTTCTTATTGAAGTACGGACAATAGAAACAACATTACACTTGCACTTTTACTAGTATAAATTTGTAATTCTAATTTTTTAATGTTTATAATCATGTTTAATTTTATATGTTAACAACAATTAATTATAATTTTTTTATGTCTATATTTAATATTGATAATCATATTCATATTTAAAATTTGACATTTCAGAATTTCCTTACAATTTATAATTTTTTATTGTTTTTAATGTTTTGCATCAGTTATATTAATATCGGGGCATTTTTAAGTGTTCAAATATTACTACAGGGCTCCTATTATGACAGTGTCGAAGGATGCCATTTGCAAATCAATCTGGAAACCTGTTTTATGGGACACTGAAACGGGTGACTAAAAATAATAGATTTCTACTTTCAACAGAGGGCTTGAAATAAAAAATATTTTTCTTTTCCTTGAACCACATAGTTCTCTTTTACACTAATCAAGATAAAGTTATGATTATTAGAAATTTTGCATTGATTAGCATTTCTACAGGTATGCTTTCATATGACATCTTGCTTCATTGAAATTATTTTCTACTCTGAATTTTCTTATTTTAAATCAGTTATAGTAATACTCATCAGTGCTACTGCTACTGTTTGTTTTAAATTCTTTGAAAATTAATTACATATTACAGAGTTGCATGATAAGAAATTTTAAGTTTAGAAAAATAAGCTTTTAATTAAATTTTTTTTAAACATTCTTTCAATTAGTTAGGAGTCTGATGTAAATTTGAATATATTTATTCCACAAACATGAATTGTTTCAGTCTGCAAAACAAGTCTTTCATAACAAATTACCTTTGTCTAAATAAATTAACTTTAAAACTGCAAGAGTTTTGGTGTAGTGATTTTAAATGAGCAATTTTTTGCCTTGAAAGCAGTTACGCAATGCTAATTCAAATGTCCAGGTATTTAAATGATAGTGTTAATACAAAATTACAAACTTCACACACACACACACAGACAAATTTATGGTTTTATGCACAGGGTTCGAATAATGCAAAAGCAAATCCGGTTAAGATTTAAAAGGATCTTGCAAACTTAATTGTTTGTCATCTAACAATAGATTGACCTTTAATTTTTTAAATATGATATTCAAAACACTAAATCCAATTTCTATTATTGGAACTTCAAGCCATAAATAAAAAACAAAACATGCAACGTTGGTATTCTGATTAAGCTGTAATTTGTTAGTACTAGTTTTGTCTCCTTATTACTGTTTTGCCCTGCCATTGGAAATAAAAAACTTCCAGCACTAGTTATGATTTAATGCTCAAAACATCTGAATATTGTATGTCTTTGAAATCAACTTAGTTTCTAATCTGACAGCTTCCCAATTGCAACTAGAGTTTGATATAATTGTAGAAAGCCATTTCTATCTCCACTCATAGCCATGTATCATGTACAATCCTACTAGGTTAGATTATGATTGGATATTGCAATATTCAAACTCTGTGTACCCTGTTGATATTTGCTTTAAAAGTTTCTAAAAATATATATTTCACTAATGTATGTGGCACAGAAATCAGTGTTATTTGTATTTTGATGAATGGTAACAAATGGATGTAAACAATCTAAAGTCAATTGCTATCAGATTAATTTGCCAATTTTGCCATAAAGTTGAGATATGCTTAATTTGTGCTACCAACCAAATAATTTTGCTTGAAAAGCTTTTGCCACTCTTATGAATTCTTCAGCAGTCTGATTACAGAAGGCAATGAGAAATCTGGAAGATAGATAATAGTGCAGAAAAGAAAATATGAGCATACCTGAAAATAGGTAAAAATATATTTAATTAAAGGTCAAATTTTAATGAATTGTCTTCAAACAAGTGAATGAGATGTAATTGGAAGTGGATGCTCAGAATCTAATTGTGGTAATGTGACTGAGGTGTGAATTTTTTAACTTGCACCTCATTGGAAATAATAATTAACACGAGATTATATTTGAAAAATGTAAACAAATGCTTTATATTTTTGACTGATTTGATTTGGACATAAAATGTGTATATGTATGCTTATATTTATTATAAATGGATTTAAATAAGGTATAAAATGTTAGTAACAGCATTGTGCCCTCAATAGATATTAGCAATTAAATTTTAGCACAGATGCTAAGCCCAGGTCTACTAGTATATTGTAATTTCATGAGTCTGCATGTCATAACATTGCAAAAATTGTAAGATTCCCAAAATCTTGGTGTAAAATTTTGACAGGTTGGTTGTACGTTTAGTACCATATTAAGCATTCAGTTGCACATTTTGCAACAAAGCTAAATTGTAATCTGTTCTAAACAGGCCTCAATACGCACCATAGTTTGTTAATAAGGTTTCATTATACACCCTGGTAATCTAAAGTTATGATTTTCAGTAGTGATGGCATTCATACAAGTATTGTCAATAGCATTTTTATTTTGAGTTTTTTATTTCCTTATGAGAAAAATTTATGATTTTGGAATATTTAAATTCAGTATCCGATTTGAATTCAGTGTAGACTTGAGTAGATTGTAGAATTCGGGGATGAAAGTATTTAGTTTTTTATGTTGGACAGAAGGATAAGATATTTGACCATTAGGCTTTTTGTTTGCCATAATTGTGAGCAGCTAGAAGTGAAAATAAGCGTAGTATAGTTCCATCTTAAATCCTTTATTTTGACTTGGAGGATGTAATATATATTTATTTGTTTATAGGAGAATGAATACGACCATGTTCAAAGTTGACTTGACTTGATGTCAGCTTCAGTGTAAGAGACAAGGTATGTTGTACATTGATAACTGTTAATGTGTTTCTTTTTTATAACATGATTTGGACGTTTTTGGTTCAGCTAATTTAAATTGAAATTATCATAAATCTGCAATATCCTAATGGTTATGCATTTCCCATTCAATTAAAAATTCTATTTCTGTTCCCTTCTGCTGTTTTTTGTGGGAAACCAGCAAAAGAGCACCAATAAATCTTGTTCTTAACCTTGTCACACATCTATTTCAATTGTTTTATGTGCGAACAACCATAGGTTGGAGGGCAGACACCACTTAAACTTGCAGTCAACTACCCCTCCTGAATTTATTCTTTATTATAATATTTCTTTAAAAATACAAGATTCTCATCTGGTAGCAAGGGAGTACGGGCTCAACAGTGGATCTGGCACACTAATCAATAGTTGGGATATTTTGATGATAAACAAATATTAAATGTAGAGTATCAGTGTAATTTTCCAATATTAAAAAAATCTGCTTTTAAAGTATCAGGTTTGTAAAGATATCTAATATGAGTAATGTGTAACTTCTATATTGTTTCTGTTTCAAAAAATATTTGCAGGGAAGAGTGTTGATCTTGGACCAATTTTTACTGCATAATTTTTTAAACACAAGTTATAATTTTCTCACTAAGAAATTTTTTCAGAATTACATTATACTTTTACCTTTAAAACAAATTTTTTCATGTATGTATGTCAGCATACACAAACGTTTTTGTTACACAGGTGTACTGGACTAATTATCATTCAGGTAATGATAATTAGTCCTAGTACATGTACCTTGGACGATTAGATGTAACCTTGGATAACACTATTTTTGAGTTATTCTTTACTTGTTTTAAACTGTTGATTGAATCAAGATATTCATCTAAATAAATGAAACACATTTTAAACAATTTTAAGGCATTTAATTGAAGCATAAATTTGATAGAAATCCTTACAGTTTATTGAAATATTTATACTAAGATGTGTTACACGAAGTACGCGATAAAATCCTTTAAAACTTAGCAGCATGTCTTTTGCTCATTTCCTATTAA
The DNA here is from genome assembly GCA_933210815.1 of Meta bourneti. NCBI lineage: Eukaryota > Metazoa > Arthropoda > Arachnida > Araneae > Tetragnathidae > Meta > Meta bourneti. Next base: position 63,621,262 of record OW119926.1, read on the forward strand.
TTCTACCAAGGTAAAATTTCCTATTCACAAGTCTACCTCTAGTTTCTTTTTCCTGATGCAATTCCAAAAGAATATCTTAAAAAGGACTTTCACACATTATTTGTATCTTGTAAAGTCAATTCTTCATCCAAGTCTCGCTTTAGAACTATGTGTACTGTTTCATCTTAGATAAAATACTTTTGGTGTAATATAGTGGTTTTGTTTCTTTTCAATATCTTTTTCTGCTGTTACTGTTAATATACAGTCTTTCTGTTTCCTTACAACTTGGCCTTTTCTTTGAACAGTTTTTGTATAGGTCAAATTATTTCAGGGGATACTGCTACATGTTATTTTCCCTGACCAAAACTAGATGCTTTGGGTGCATCACTTATGGTTGAAGGGCGAATTAGTGGAAGGCCTATTATCTGTTTTGGATGCATCATATGGTCAATCAGGTTACATAAGATGCTCATTCTTATAACATATTTCCATTTAAAAGGCACCTTAAATCTTAATGTGAAGTTTTGAATCTGCCATGAACTGATACATTGCCAAGTGACATACACCAATGCAAACTCTTCTATGTTCTTATTTACTTTTATTGTTCATACAACCTTATTTATTTAAGATATTAGGTGACAATTATGTAAATGTACATATGTAAGTTGAGATTTGCTGCACTATAATATGAGATATTTACAGAGAATTGAAAATGTTGACAGTGTTTTAAGCATGTCTGGAGGTCTTATGCTCTTTCTATCGTTTAAGAGGAATGCTAGAATAGAAGTGAGTAATTAAGTTTAAAGAAGTGTTTGCGTGGTAGACTTAGTGACATCATTTATTGGCAAATTCAAAACGTCCTTACATCAACACCCCCTCTGGATGGTTTAGCACCAAGATAAAGTTTCAAAGTTCAAATTAGGTTAGGGTAGAAGTTTGGTTAAAACATCTGCTATCATCTCTGAATTCCTGCAATTGTCTCCTCAGGGGCTGTCTTGCTCAGTGGGTATGATCACTGCACTAGCAACCTGCGAGTTGTGTAGGTGGAGCAGGTTCAATTCGTCCCTGGGTGTATTTCTCTCTTCTGTGTTAGCAAAACTTTTCTTGTGTGTATGTCCATAACTGGATGTTGTCTCTTGAGTTTGGCACAGCATGGCCAAATATGGCCCTTGTGCCATAAAAACCCAATCCAACCATCCAATTATCTTAGTTGAATTGTTCCTTTCTCTTGCAGGTTGATGTAGTGATGCTTTATATCAATGTGTTTAGTTTGTGCGTTATTCCTCCCAGATTGTGATAATTTAATACAAGATTTGTTATCTTCAAAGATGATAATGGGTAGATTTTGTGTTAATCCTAAGTCTCTTACATCAAGCTGATTATTAATTGTGTTTCTTGTGCTGCATGAGACATTAATGTACATCAGCTTTTGTAGAAGAGAAAGCAATGATGTTCTGTCTCCTTGAATTTCAGAATATAGCTTTGTTTGCTATGAGCATGTATTCTCTGATATGTATCCACTGATGGATTTTCTGGATTCTTTCTCCAATCTGCATCATAGTAATGTGATGGAATAGATTTTTCTTCCCTAGAGTACATCAATTTCAGATTTTTAGTTTAAGTAGCTTATTAGTTTCTTCACTGCTTCTCAGTCTTTCATTTTTGATTTCTTGTTCCTCCTGCTCAGTAGGTTGATTGAATTTGCAATATTGGCACACATATCAAGATTCCATAGCTCAGTGGTAGACTGCTGGTGTTCTACTCTGAAGACCTGAGTTTTATATTAACCCTACCATCACTTTTCATAGTTGTGTTGGATGTATTTATGTTAATTTGATTATTTATTCATTTAATCTTCCATGTTCATGAATGTTCCATGTGACATCATTTCTATTTCCAGTTAGGAATGTAAAATTCTTTTCTCCCCAGCCAGGAGGCAGAATTTCTGCTCTTATCTTAGGAGTAGCATTCTGTTATTTCTATTGCATTAAAATTATTTGCCTCAAAACTGCTTGGCATGTATTGCATGACAATATCAGGTCTTGTCGCAGTAGCTAGAAGAGTGCCTCACTGCTCTTCTGAATTGAGAATTATCTGGAAGAAGCTCTTGAGTTCCTTCGTTTTGTGATAATTGGGATAATGGACAGGTAGGTAGGTTGGTTTTTCTTTTCATCTGAATTTCTCAACTAATTCTCTTTTCCTTCTGTGGCTACCCCGAGGTACCCAAGTGATCTTTCTTCACTTTTAGTTTTACCTGCACTTACCCTTCTGATTTTTGCTTTCTCTTCCTCCCTCATTGTGTTGTCTGTCTTGTGTTTGGCCAAATAAGGCCCTCGTGCCATAAAACCCGAAAACCAACCTTCTGTTACTGAGACCAAGAGTTTCATCTTTACCTTTGGTTATTTCTATACATAAGTAATGCTTTACTTCTACATCTGTTATGTCATTCTTTTCTGAGATTTTCAATGACGTATTGTTTCTTTCTCTTGCTTGCAATGAGATATAGAGATGATATATGGAGTACATATACACATACAGTATGATGTATATGGAGTTATCTTCAATAAACAGACAAGGTCCTACTTCACTTTATCTGAAGTTATTTTGCAGGATGCTGTCAGCAATTTTTTGATTCCAGACTCTTGCAACTTTCTTAAGCCCATAAATTGCTTGTCAGCTTGCATGCCTTTTCCTTTACTCCAACTTAGACATATCCCTCTTGTTATTCCATGTAAATTTCCATATTACCATGGACAAAAGCCGTTGTCACATTATGTGAAGAATTTTCGTGCTTTGTGTTACACTTAGAAATGATCTAATTTTTATATATTTCACAACTGGAGCAAATGCTTCATAGTCAGTGCCAAATTTCTGGCTAAAGCCTTTTGCAACTTATCTTGCTTTGTAGAAATTTATTTAACCATTTTGATTGCATTTTGCTTTAAAGGCCCATTTGTAGCCTATGGCTTTTCTATCTTTTGGTAAATATACATGTTTCCCAGGTATTGTTTTCTTCAAGACTTTATTTCTTTTGTAGCTTCTAACCACATTCTTTTTTCCTTTTCTATCGATGTTTGAATGCCAGCTTTTTTAGGTTCAATATTGAGAATTTCTCATGGTAGCCATAGCAATCAGGTGGTTAACCTTTTGTGATTCTGCTTGATCTCCCTGATATCTTTAAATTGTTTCTTAGATTCAGTATCCACTGTTTCAGGAACTTATTGATTTTTATAATTTTCTTAAGATTTTCATCATTAGTCTTGAAAGAGTTACATGGAGATTCTGTATTCCCCAGGTTTTGGATGCAGCTTGTCTGTTATTGAACTTGGCATCATAAAACCCCAGGACTTCATAAATCAGACAGTTCTGATTATGATTTTATCTTTGGCAACTAGGATATAGTATCCTTTACTTCTACAGTTGTAATCCATAAGTTTTCTTTCTGAAACAGTATTGTCTATTTTTCCTTTCTTGGATTTGTGAATATAAGAGAAAGTTTTGCATCCAAATGTTCTAAAATGGGAGAGGTCAGGTTTCTGTTGGCATTTTGCTGTTTTTTGTGGGCATACAATTCTGGAGATAATTCAGTTAGTACAGCTTCTGCCCAATATTTCTTAGATTGATCTGTTAGTTAAGAGGCATTTTGTTTCTACAAGGGTTCTGTTTTTGTATTCACTAACATTTTGTGCTGGACAATGTGGAACAGTTAGTTGATATTGTATGCTGTATCTTTCAAAGTATTCATTTAATTTTTTATTGAGGTTATCCTGGGGTTTTATGCCCCACTGTTATACATTTGTACTTTCTTTCCAAATTTGTGAGGATGACAAATTGTTTAAGTTTTGATGCTGCTATATTTTTTCTTTTCATTTTTTAAATTACTGTAAACTTACTGTAGTCATGTGCAAAAGTTACAGAGTATAGATTCCTACGGACAGAGGGTTTTTGTATTGGTCTGCATATATCAGTATGAAGGAGCTCGAAAGGCTTAGGTGATGCTTTAAATTTAGATTCTTCAGGATATGGAAGGATCAGTTGATATACATTTTGTGCATGGAATACATGTATATTCATCCTTGCAATAATATAGTTTAATTCCTTCAGCAAAATCTTTATTCACAAGTAATTTACTTGTATTATTGTTCCTATGACCTAGTTGTATATGCCAAACTTGCAGGTTTGATATTTACATTCAAAGGCTATGTGAACTAATGTTTAATTAATTGTTTTGATTTGGTAGATATTATTTAAGGTATTACATTCCAAGTAGATTTTATCTTTTACAATTTCGCATTTGTTACCTTTGTATACAACTGAAAAGCCTTTTGCTCAACTTTGACCCATTGGGTCAGCATGGCTCATTGGGTCTGCCCATGTGCTAGAAACCTGTGTCGTGGGCAGTACAGGTTCGATTCCTCTGGGTATGTTTCTCTCTTCTGTGCCAATGAAACTTTCCTTGTATGGTATATCCATTTCTTGCCATTGTCTTTTGTTTAACTCAGTTTTGTTCAATATACTTCACTTGTGCCATAAAAACTAAAAACTAAAAACCATCTCTAGGAGTGTTTGTATGTCTCCATTTTCTTCAAGTTTATACAATATAATATTTTTCACAAACAGAGTACTAGAAAAGTTTGATCTTTTGTTTTTCCCATGTGGATTTTGCTGTTTTCATATTTTATATGAAATTACGTGTTATCCATGATAAATAAGTTGATCATTGTGTGACACGATCACGTTTATTCCATTTCAGAGTTACGGGATCACGAGTTTAATTTTCGATAACATCGTTAAGATACTCTTTAATTAACAGTATTTCCAGTTTAAATTTCCATGTTGAATAGTTATTAGATCTAACAAATAAAAAAATTGTCTTGTAGAAGATATTTTATAGAGAATGCAATTGTGCTCATGAACTTTAGTTTTGCTTTCAAATTTACAGTACTGTAGTTCTTTTTCAAATGAAAGCTGTATTAGAAAATTACTCAGCATGCAGATAAACAAAAGTAGTTATTAACACAAGGTTTGAAAGGCTGAAATGGTCACCAACACTGTATACAGCACTTTGTCACAAATGTCAATTACATATACTTAATATCGAATTTCTCTGCTAGATTGCAGATATTTAATTTGAGATGCATGCTGTGCAAGGTTCAACACTCTTCCCTATTTGTGATTTTTAGAAAAATTTCAAATTGAAAATCAGGATTACAATTCCTTTCTCAATTTTACAGTTCCGAGTCAGGTAAAATTTTGTAACTTGTGTTAAAAGTGGTTATGTGTATGGAAACAATTGCAAAATGGATGATTTAGAAATATCATAATTTGTACAATTCTGGTTTGGCTAAATATAATTTATAATTAAGATTTTTCCCTATGGAAAATAAAAGAACTTTGCATACAAAAAAATTTTTGAACATGAATATCCCTGCTGATACCGATTTTAGCTGCTATATGTGTTTTATTTTATGCATATTGAGTTTTTATAACTTGGAAATAACTTCATGTTTGTTTATAGGTTATCTTTTCAAGTCGTGCCTTTATTTTGTTCCGGCCATGTTTTGACATCTAAAGGAAGACATAAGTTCACACTTATGGTGAACTAAATATTACTGCCATTATGCTTCAACTGTTTGCTGCTTGTGATTCATTCTTAGAGGAATGTAAACTTTCACTAGTAATACATTGAATGCCTCCTCGAAATTCTGGATCAGTAGACTCAAATTTAGGACACCATTCTGCAACACAAATGCAAGTATCTAATCTTCCAGTAGCACAAAGTGCTGGAGAACAAAGCACCTCTGAACAAAACAATGCTGGCTATGCTGCTGGTGCAGGTAATGCTCCACCAGTGCCTGTTGGTGCAGTTGGTAATCCTGCACCATCACAAGACCAAGAAAAACGAAGATTAATCCAACTTCAGTTGGTACTACTTCTGCATGCTTATAAATGTAGGAGTAATGAAAATCCTGCTAATGGAGAAGCAAGACAGTGCTCTTTACCGAACTGTTCTACTATGAAACATGTATTGAGTCACATGACAACATGTCAAGCTGGTAAGACTTGCACAGTCCCGCATTGTGCTTCTTCTAGTCAGATAATATCCCACTGGAAAAATTGTACTCAAGATGATTGTCCTGTTTGTGTGCCTTTAAAGCAAGCTGCTGGTCGAAGACAACAGGAACGAGCTGCTCCTGTACCACCAAGTCAACCAGGTCAACATCCTGGTCCAGCTGACATGCAGAGGGCATATGCTGCTCTTGGACTTCCATTTAATGCTGGTAATGATAATGCAAACATCAACTCCATGATGCAGAGGAATCAAACTTTAGGTGGACCTCACATGAATGATGAAGGCCCTCATTGTTCTCAGACCCTGAACCATGTGAGAACTTTGCAACCAGCCCAGCAAAACATGCAGCAATCTCAACTTCAACTTCGGCCAATGTTGCAGAACAGCAGCACTGCAGGTATTTCTAGCCCGAATGCACAGAATTTTTTAACAATTGATAATTTTCAGTCTAAAATAAATGCTACAAATGTTTCACTTCTGAATTCTGCATCAAATCAAGTAGGTAATATTAGTACAATGGCTGATAGTTCCCTCACAAAGGATTGGCATGCATTTGTTGGTCCTGAGTTAAGGCAGCATTTAGTCCAAAAAATAGTCCAAACTATATTCCCTACCATTGATTTTTCAAATGTACGAGATACAAGAATAGTTAATTTAGTTGCATATTCTGAGAAAGTTGAATGTGACATGTATAGGTCAGCTAATAGTAGAGAAGAATACTATCAGTTACTCGCTGAAAAAATCTATAAAATACAGAAAGAATTGGAGGATAAACGTCTGAAAGGAAAGGAAAATCAATTGCAGCAGGAAGTAGCGGCTAATGTGGAAAGTGTACTTAATAGCTCTGAAACTGCTAGTCCTAAACTTCCCATTACAGGTGTTTTACCCCAGCTGCATTTGCCTGGTCCAAGTAATTCTGAAACTCAGCAAAAAATGCCACCACCAAATATTACCGTTTCTACCAACACTGCCAGGACATCAGATATCTTTTCTAGATCTCAACCATCAAATGCATTGACTACTAATATTAATATACCTCTTAATCAGAATCAATTCAATCAAGCACGTCAAAGTCCATTGTCATCAATTGGCTTGCACCAACAACAGCATTTCAATAATATGAATACTTCTGTGTCAACAGTTACTATTCCTTCAAATGATCAGTCTCCAATTTCTTCAACTCTCACTAGTATTTCAATTTCTCAGTTTAATTCAACTGTTCAGAAAAACTCACAACTAGCTGGCTCATTGCAGCAAAACCATTTGCAGCTGGCCAACTCGAATCTACATCAGAATCAACTTCAGATGTCGAATTCATCTTTGCAACAAAACCATCTACAGTTGCCAAATTTGGGATTGCAGCAAAATCATTCATCTTTTCAACAGAACCAAATGCAGATGGCCAATTCATCTCTGCAGCAGAATCATCTGCACCCAGGAAGTTTGTCTCTACAGCAAAACCATCTGCAAATGACAAATCCATCCCTTCAACAAAACAATTCACAGATGGCATATGCTTTTAAAGCTAGACAGGTTATGCAACACCAGCAGGCACCAAGATTAATGGGACAAGTTAATCAAGAACAGCTGCTTATGTCCTCAAATATAAAAGGATCAATTCATTTGATGAATCAGCAGAGTCAGATTCAGCAGCAGAGTCAGATTCAGCAGCAGAGTCAGATTCAGCAGCAGAGCCAGATTCAGCAGCAGAACCAGATTCAGCAGCAGAACCAGATTCAGCAGCAGAACCAGATTCAGCAGCAGAGCCAGATTCAGCAGCAGAGCCAGATTCAGCAGCAGAGCCAGATTCAGCAGCAGAGCCAGATGCAGCATCAACCTCAGATGCAGCAGCAAAGCCTGCAGCAGCAAAATTTGCAGCAGCAAAATTTGCAACAGCAAAACTTGCAGCAGCAAAACCAGATGCAAACACAAAATCAGATGCAACAATTTTCTTCACAGCCTCAACAAATGCAGCCTCCTATGAATCAGCTTATTATGGCATCCCAAGCTTCTCTGTCACCTCAGATTTCTCAACCACAGTTTAATGAAATTACCCAATCTGCTACTCCGCAGCCACAGGAAAATTCTGAATTTCAGCAGACACCGATTGCACGAACACCTCGACCTGGATCTGTTCCTGCTCCTTCACCCCAAACACCCATCTCCCAGGCCCAGCCATATGCCTCTCAAGTGGAACAGCATATAACAAAGCATGAAAAAGTTTTGTTGTCACAACAATCTGGACTAAATACTGAAGAGGGCAATGAAGAATTCCAGCCACAAATATCTACCTCGCAAGATGATTCCTCATCCATGAATCAGATGAATAGTTCTTCATCTGTTGGTCAGTTAAACAATACCAATGGTAGTACTTCATTATCAACACCAGATCATGGTAAAGATTTTACAGGAGGTAAAAATTTTGGCTTTGCTTCTCAATCTTCTGAAGATAACTATGGCGAAAAAATGGAATTGGATAATGATGTCAAACCTAAGAGTGGCAAACTAGCCACCATGGAGGAAACAAATATTTCAATTAAAATTGAAATTGAGGTTAAGGAAGAAGCAATGGATACTAATAAAAGTGATACAATGGATAAGCAGCCAAGTGTTCAGGTTAAGGAAGAACCAATTAGTCCTTCTCAGTCTTCCACAAAGACTACTGATGCTCCAGGTAATAAATCAGAACCATCAGCTGGAACTTCTCAACCTCCAGCTAAGCTCAAACCGAACAGGAAATTATTTGAGCCTGGTGAGTTACGTCAAGCATTGATGCCCACATTAGAAAATCTTTACAAGCAAGATCCTGAATCCCTTCCTTTTCGGCAACCTGTGGATCCTCAAGTTTTACAGATTCCTGATTATTTTGATATTATAAAGAAACCAATGGATTTATCAACCATTAAAAGAAAATTGGATACTGGTCAATATCAAGATCCCTGGCAATATATAGATGATGTCAATTTAATGTTTGATAATGCCTGGCTGTATAATAGGAAAACATATAGGGTATATAAGTATTGTTCAAGACTTGCAGAAGTCTTCGAACGGGATATTGATCCTGTAATGGTCTCATTAGGCTATTGCTGTGGTCAAAAGTACGTCTTCCAACCCCAAATTTTGTGCTGTTACGGCAAGCAGCTGTGCACTATACCCAGAGATGCTAAATATTGGAGTTACGAAAATCGATACACTTATTGTCAAAAGTGTTTTTCCGATATTTCTGGGGATACTGTTTCTCTTGAAGAAGATCCTATGCAGCCACATGTTGTTATTAAAAAGGAGAGATTTGTTGAAATGAAAAATAATCATTTAGATTTAGAGCCTTTTGTTGATTGTAGTGATTGTGGCAGGAAATTGCACCAAATATGCGTTCTCCATTTTGAATCAATTTGGCATGAGGGCTTCACCTGTGACAACTGTTTAAAAAGCAAGGGTAAAAAAAGGAGAGAAAACAAATTTACATCCAAAAGATTACCACAAACAAAACTGGGGCAGTACATTGAAAGTCGTGTCAGTAACTTCTTAAAGAGAAGAGAAAATACAGCTGGTCCAGTAACAGTTCGGGTTGTATCAAGCTCAGAAAAATATTCAGAAGTGAAGCCAGAGATGAAAGCTAGGTTTGTTGAGAGTGGGGAAATGCCTAATCGTTTCCCATATAGAGCAAAGGCTTTATTTGCATTTGAAGAAATTGACGGTGTTGATACATGCTTTTTTGGTATGCACGTCCAAGAGTATGGTTCCGACTGTGCTCCACCAAATGCAAGACGTGTTTATATTGCATACTTAGACAGTGTTCATTTCTTTCAGCCTAAAGAGTTAAGAACTCCTGTTTACCATGAGATTCTACTTGGTTATTTGGATTATGCAAAACAACTTGGATATACAATGGCACACATATGGGCTTGTCCTCCCAGTGAAGGAGATGATTACATCTTCCATTGTCACCCTAATGACCAAAAGATTCCAAAACCTAAAATGCTTCAAAATTGGTATAAAAAGATGCTTGACAAAGGTATAATTGATAGGATTGTATTGGATTACAAGGATATTTTGAAACAGGCTACTGAAGATAACTTAACTAGTGCTGCTGAATTACCATATTTTGATGATGACTTTTGGCCCAATGTTCTTGAAGACAGTATCAAGGAACTTGAGCAGGAAGATGAAGAAAAGAGGAAAGCAGAAGCTTCAGCTGCTGAAGCAGCTGCAAGGGTCAGTGCAACAACGGCTGATGTTATTGAAAGTGAAGAAGATAGTGTTAATGGCAAGAAGAAAGGCCAAAAGAGTGGTCGGAATAAGAAAGCCAATAAAAACAAGAATAATCAAAAGAAGAATAAAAAGTCAAATTTTCTGTTTGCTGGAAATGATTTGACTGCTAAAGTTATATCCATGATGGAAAAACACAAAGAAGTGTTTTTTGTTATCCGATTGCAGTCTATCAAAACCGCTTTGCTTCCTATTATAGATCCAGATCCTTTTATTGCTTGTGAACTAATGGATGGTCGTGATACATTCTTAACAATGGCTAGAGAGAAGCATTATGAGTTTTCTTCTTTGCGTCGCACAAAATATTCTACTATGGCCATGTTGTATCAGCTGCATAATCAAGGACAAGATCAATTTGTTTATACTTGCAATAACTGCAAAAGAAATGTGGAGACAAGGTATCATTGCACTGTATGCGATGACTTTGATTTATGCGTTAATTGCTTCAGCAAAGATGGTCATAAACATAAAATGCAGAAATTAGGTTTTGAATTAGGTGACGATGCATCTGGTAACAACCAAAAGCCAGTGAATCCTCAAGAATCTAGGAGACTGGCAATTCAGCGGTGCATTCAATCTCTAGAACATGCTTGCCAATGTAGAGATGCTAATTGCCGCCTGCCTAGTTGTCACAAAATGAAAGTTCTTGTGCATCATGCGAAGAACTGTGAGCGCAAGGGCACTGGAACATGCGAAAAATGCAAGCAGCTTATTGCTTTGAACTGCTACCATGCTAAAAGCTGCCAAGAGACCAAATGTCCTGTGCCGTTTTGTTTGAATATAAAGTACAAATTCAAACAACAGCGTTTGCAACAGGCTCAAATCCTGAAACGTCGTATTGCCACTATGCAAAATCAAGGAATGACTGATGCAGCAAAGCAATCAAGCAGTCCAGGAAATTTAAATTCTGCGAGTCAGCAGTCCCCAGACCCTAAACCTCAATCATCACCTCACCATCCCCAACCTGGAATTGGTGCAAAACCATCTGCCTGCCCTCCTGTCGGTGCTTTGCAAGCTGTTCAACAAGTTCAAGCTGCAGCTGCTAGACAGACTGTTCCACATATTGTGACTGGTGCAAGACCAACTGTACCCCATATGGTTGGAGCATCTGTTAATTATGGTAATAATAATCCCATTATGAATCATCCTACGTCAAATACAACTTTGATACGAGCACAGCAACAGATGCAGAAACCTATGACTCAAATGGTGCCAGGTGTTCCTAATCGTATGTTAGGAGCGAGAAACATGGCAGGTTGGGAGAATACTAACTATCCACAAAGTTCTCAGCCTCAAATCCCACCTCCACAACAAACTGGTCAACCGATGGGTCTTCGTCAACAGTCTCAAATCATGCCTGGAAGTAGTATGCCTAATCCTGCTGCAAATGCCATGAGTGGAGTGGGATTGCCTCGTCCCACTACGCCCATGTCAGTTTTGTCCAATGTAGGCATATCACCTTCAACTGCCCTGCAAGGACCCGACCACGTATTGCAACAATTGCTTCAGACTTTGAAATCATCCAATTTTCCACAACACAAACAGCAGGTGTTGCAAATCCTAAAATCAAATCCCCAACTTATGGCAGCATTCATTAAACAAAGAACTGCTCAACAGAGTACATTGACTGAAAGAAGCATGATTGGGCAACCTCCTCAACCTCGTATGTGGCAGCAACAGCAGCAGCAGCGCCAAACACAGCAGCAGCACTTGCTGGTAATGCAGCAAAGACAACAACTGCAACAGCAGCAGCAGCCCAATCAGTTTCCACAGCCTCCCATATACTCCCAGCGTCCCAGGATGCCTATGCAGGCGAATTATGGCCATCCGCAAGGCTTTCAGAATGATAACTCTCAGTTTCCGTTCCAGCAGCAGCGGCAGCAGATTCTTATGCAACCACAAATCAAGCAAATGACTTCCCCAACTCATCCTCCTGTGAGCCCACAGCAAGGCATCTATGGTCTTCCTCAGGGGTCCATACCCTCACCATCCCAGCAACATTTGTTGCAGCAGGTGAGATCCCCATCCCCAACTAATGCACAACTAGCACAAGTACTTTGTTCTCCCCAGCCCATAGCATCACCCAGAACTCAGGCGAATGGGCTTCAGAATCAACCGATTCCGTCTCCCAGGCAGCAGCAGGCCCCTTCTCCTATATATCCTGCACAAACTCAATCACCTCATCTTGGCCTCTCCATGGGGACATCAAGACTCACAGGCCCCGAACAAATGGGGAATAGAAATGACATGATGCTTACGCATATGACAAATCCAGTGTCTTCTCATCCCAACATAGCCAATCAGCTACAGAGCCCAATTAACCAAGAATTAGGGCCCCCATCTAGAGACAGTTTGGACTTGGATCAACTGACTCGAGAAGAACAGCTCAACAGATATGTTGAAAACTTATAACCAAGTGACATTTCTCCCCAACCTTATTTCTTTCTTAAGGCAAAAATATTTTCTTGAGAATACATTTTCTATCATACTTTTGATATCTGACTTTTATGGGTTACAATTACTTGTAAATATCAGTGACAATTCACAATTATATAAAGATTTTCCCCCTTTTATTGTTTTGTTGAAAAGTTATGTATAATTTATATTTTGTAAAGTAAATTTTACTTTACTTTAGATTCAGGATAGTTATAATCTGTTTCATAAATGTGGGAAGTATTTGGTAGTTGACTTTTAGTGTTGTTAATTGTTACCCTTTGATCTCATACGGTCTTTTTATACAAAATATTATTGTTTTTCATTTGTACAGTCATGAATTCAGTAAGTTACATAATCTTGTCATCATATCATTTATGTGCTTAAAACAACATATTCATAAAGTAATACCAGATACATTACTGAATGGAAGATTTACTATTTCTACTTTTGTATATACGAGACTAAAAAGGAATTACAACATATTTGGAGATTGAACATCTTCCTCAGAAATGTGCATGCAGGCACATTACATTATTCTAAATAAGACATTCCAGATAATTAGTGTCAAACACTTTTGTTAGAGGACTTTGAATAAGCCGTACAAATTTACTAGTGTTTGGAATAACTTGTGTCAGAACATCATTGTGCTGACTTTATTCTGTTTAATATATATATATATATTTTGTACTTGTCATGTTAAAATTAGTTATTTATCATTTGATTTAGCTACTGTATAAATTTGTAATTCTTTATGTATACTTAAGCTTATTTTCAATTTAGCATAATGGTAATGCTATTTTGACTCTTCAAAGCAATAAAATAAAATGAAACTTCTTGCTTTATTAACTTGTGTAAATAATCATAGAAAATCAATCATTAAAGTTAAAATTTTCTGGAAACTGGTAGTTTTTCTTATTTTGTCAACACTCGGTTCACTTAAAACAGAAAAATTAAATATCAGTCATCTTCATGTGCTTGCTCTAAAAGATTTTTTTCCCTCATACATTTAAGGAAGTCATCTGCCATGGGTGGCTGTCAAACTTCATTAAATCGAAATGTTGACTAAGCTAATCTTCTGTAATTTTTGCAAGCACTTCTGTAATTTTTGCAATTAAATAGTTTGTTTTCTCTAAGTAGTCAAAAATTTTCTTTCAATCGTGGCTAATGGATCTTATGTACATCTGTTAGTTATAGGCAGTACTGGTTCAATTCCTCTCTGGATATTTCTCTCTTCTGTGCCAATATAGCTTTCCTTGTGTGTATATATTCATAAACTTGCCCATTCAAAAGGGATTTTAGAAAGCATTTATAAAGAAAATGTAAAACTGACTAGGCATCAAATAGAACACGTTTTTTACTCAAGACATTTGTTACAGGGAGAATCTGCTCTAATATGCAACAAAAGAACATAATGTTCTCAGTTCGACAAGTTCTGAAGGAATGTCCTGCTTTTAACAAATATATTTTAATGATTGGGCACTGCACATCCTGAATTGAAAGACCTTTTGGAAGATTCATGCTATCCAAAAATCTTTTTATCACTGACACTGGTTACGTAAACTATATTTAAGATTTAAAACTTTGTACATTAATCACAATTTACTGAATTTTATATAGATTTGTGTTACATTATAATTTTAATAACACAATTAATTAGAATTTACTGTTTTGTGCAGTTTGGCCAAACCACAGTACCTTGTGCCATAAAAACACATTCATTCACTTGATGGTTGACATAGCTTAGCCTAATATTGTCTTTGTGCTATAAAACCTAACCAACCATCTTCTGTACAAGGAGTTGGAAGTTCAAACCTACTTATGTTAAAATGGAGTGAATGCTTTTGCACCAAGTGGAAACATAAACTTTTCATAAACATTTGCATTTAACATGAAAAGCCAATTAGACAAAGTTAGCTTAGAAGGGGTTTTATATTTCTCAACACCTGGTACAATTTTTTAGCTTAATAAGGTGACATCTTTGCAATTCGTATGTAAGTAAACAATTCGTTTTCTTTTTAGCATTTAAATTTTGTTTTTGTCATGGTGGCAACTGAATTGCTATTTGAACACTTTCTAAGAAAATTTTAATGATCAATCTTTTTGCCAAATAAATATGCAACATAATCATAGTATGCTGATTTAAATCAAGTGATTTTTATTAAAAATCAGTTTTAAATTTGATTTTCCTTTTTGTATGGAGGTTATTATTGAAAATGAAATAACTGAACAAGATGCATGTTATTTTATTCAAATAAGTTAAGTCTGAAAAAATAGATACTCAAGTCACAATGAAAGTTTTCTGCAGTATCAGAAAAAGCATTCCAATTTTGCACATAAATCTTTATAATTGGGAAATTTAATATTTTCATTTTGTTTGTGAAATATGTTGGTTAATTTTTATTTCAATTCAATTGGTAAATTTTATGCATTGATCCCTAGAGGAATTCTTTACATATAGCACAACGATTCTATATTTATGGAATTGAAGTTAGAAATGTAAAAGTTAATTTGCCCATCTTATAATTGAGTAACAAAATAGATTACAGTTTGAAGGGAAAAGCTATTTTACTGATTATAATTGGAATATGAATTATTGTAAGCTCAAAATTCCACTCAATCAGCATGTTTTGGGAGAATGCTATTTCATGTATTCTATGCATAGAGAAAAGCTAAATTTTCTTGTGTTATATATACATCCTTTTTGTGTGTGCTGGGAATATCACTGAAATACTTATCAATGTTCTGAGAAAATAGGCATATCATGTCAATTTATGTATATTTTCATGTCTTTCTAATTTTTTCTTACAAATAACGTTTTTCACAAATAAGTACTTTTTGAAAGCTAAATATTAATGAGAAGTAAGAATTTTTTCACATAAATTTTGGTGCAAGAATTCCTTTTATTTTATTTCCTATTAGTGACATGTTGCTCCAGTGCGACTTTAACTACCTGCCTATTAGTGCCGTTTCTCAAACACAATTCTTTAACCAATTAATTACTTTATAAAATAACTTAAGGAATTATATATATTTACATATACATAATGCAAAAAATTCTGAAAATTTTCTGATTTATACAAAACTTTATACGGTGTTAGCGGGATGCCCCGTTATTTATCTAGGTCCAAAAAGTTTCATACCATCGGTTATGGGTTAAAATCAAACTAATCTAAACCACTCAAGATCCAGATGGGAAACCATTGCTTATGCATGGCATTTGTTGTGCTGTTCTATTTACTCTATCGTGTGATTTAACTTTGCTTATTCCTATATTGCGTTTTAATCTAAAAAAATTACCTTTATATTTTCTAATATATTAATGTTATTCATAAATATTAATGTTTAATATAAAACTATCTAGAAACTACTGATTTGCGTCTCATTTCCAACAAGTTTAAACTTGAATGGGCAAGGGATAAATTAAAATAAAAAATCTGATTTTTATTAATTTTTTCATACCCTGCTTATCAATGTTCAGAAAATTTGAAAAAAGATAGGCATATTTGATTTCAATTTATGTAGATTTTTGTCTGGTCTTATTTTTTACTATTTACTTACAAATAACATTTTTTGACAAACAAGTACTTTTTGCAAGCTAAATATCAATAAGTTTTTTTCATGAATTTTGTAGCAAATTTCTTTCATATTATTATCTATTAGTAACATGATTTTCTCAAAAACAAGTCTAACCAATTACAGGAAATAAAAATCACTAAAGGAATTCTATACATTTTATCAATATATAATGGATAAAAGTTCTGAAATTTGTCTGATTTTTGATTATTTTATACAAAAAATTATATGGTGTTAGTGGAATCTCATCAAAAAATTTCATCACAGGTTAGGGGTTAAAATCAGACTAATCTAAGCCCGATGAGAAAACATTGATTATGCAAGGCATTTGCTGTACTCTTCTATTTACTCTCTCTCTATCATGTGATTTACTTGGCAATTCCTATATAGCGTTTTAATCTTTCAAAAAATTTACCCTGCTATATTTCCTAATACATTAATGTTATTCACCATAAATATTAACGTTTAACATAAATCAAAACTATCTAGAAACTACACTGATTTGTATGTCTTATATGTCCCAACAAGTTTAAACTTATACAGGCAACAGATTAATTTAAATCATAAAAATCTGATTTAAATCATAAAAATCCGATTTAAAATAAAAAAATCTGATTTAAATAAAATAAATCCGATTTTTGATTTAAAAAAATCATGATTTTTCATACCCTGAACATAATACATACTGCTCAAAACATCTAAAAAGTGGAGGGTAACAACTCAAATGTCGGTATATAAATCGAACAAAATGTAAATCACTTAATTGTATGGTCTTGAAGGCTAAGTTGCATAAATCTCCCAATGCAAAGATAGCATATTTTATTTTTATTCGCAGCTAGTGGTAAAACGAATCTTGTGCATAGGAGTTTCCTGGATGGTAGCTTTCAAGTAATTTACAGAAACATGCTTTGAATCTTGTCTTGCATGTTAACTTTGTGTATTGAATACTATTTAGACTTAATTTAAAAAGTTTAGTTTTTGATACACATTCTTATTTTTATACTTATGCACATTTTATTCAAATTTACTAATGTCAAAGTAATACGCAAGCAATCTGATAATAGGAAGCACGAGGAAATAATTTCTTTCCTCTGGAAATTCTTATTTTCCTGCATATTTTATTAAAATTGATATTTTTACTTTTAAGCATCAATATACTTTTCTTTCAACATAAATGGATTTGTAGGTGAAGTAATTTTCATTAAAAAAATTTATGGCAAATTTATCAAACTTGTATAAAGTGGTACACAATTCAAGTCTGTTTTGCACATCTTAATTCTAACAAGCAAATGTTTAGCCAAGTTAAATATTAAATGTAATGCTTTTAGGATTTCGAACCAAGATGTCATTAATTTCTGAAGCAAATATGTTTGCAATAATTATCTGACTAGCCTCTAATTAGCTCTTGTATAGTCAGATGTATAATTAATTCTGATTATATAATTAATTTCTACAGTTCAGCTTCCTAGTGGACAAAATTGGATGAATTTTACAAAACCACCCACTTTTAAAATGTGATTAATAGGCAATGTATATGTACCCACTTTTTCCATCACAAAATTTTCTTGATTTGATACTAATCCTGTTGCCCAAGCATTCTAAATTTAAAAAAAGATTTAAAACACTTGAATTCTGTAACAAGGGATTAAATTCAGTCTGTTGTGGGGGAACAATCCTAGTGTTTTCTAAGAAACAATTGTTATAACAATATATTGAAATAATAGTATTCATTGTTTTGCATAATTGAACTAAGAACTAAAATTCGAATATACTGTAAAAAACCTAGATCAATTGTCACTCAAGAAATTTTTCTTGTGTGAAGAAATTTTGACTCGTCAAAAAAATCAGTAATATATCTTGATACCGAGACATCTCTAAAAGAGCAAAATTGGTCAGATCTTCATGGATGAGATATCTCACTGAAACCACTTGGAGGGGTAATACTACTTCACATACGTATTATAATGCCTATAACTTGTCTAATTTGTAAATGAAATGAACACTTGTCAGTACAATTAACTTTCCAGAGAATCAGTCAATCCTCATTTATGACCTCATTTTGTTTGTCACCATCAGACACAAACCCTGCATGTTTAGACCTTTCCACATTGACAGTTATCCAAGAAAGCATTTGAATTTGCCATGAGTAAACAAGAGTAGTAATAGTGCTGTCTGAGAGGTAGACGGGATTGAAGAAAGTTGACTTATCAGGGCTTTACTGTATGTGGTTGATAAGTATGCATAGCATTGGAAAAATTAAATTATAGCTTGAAGATCTTGAAAAACCCATAGAAATTGCCTTTGGGACAAATGGTAGACCAGAACAAAATTCACTGGTTAGACAATCTATTTGGGTAGGCATTAATGTTATTAGATTTTTAAACTAGTTTAAATGATAGCATGTAGACAAGGGGAGGCATCTTAATGAACAAAAAAAGCAATGTGTGAACAATTTCAATGTAAAAAAAGCCTATGATCCTTCTACAGCTATAAATTTGTCTCTGGGTCCCATTCTTTTACTTTTACACTGCAGTAGTCCTCATTGTTGATCCATGGGTGTAATGGTATTTGTATACTCAAACTATTTTACAATTTAAGAAATGAAATGAAAAGTTCTTAATGAATTCAAAATTAAAATTAGTACCTGAACTTCAAGAAAATTAGCTGAAGTAATCAAAGCTATGTATAAACAGTAACTGCATTCAAAATGAATTTTAAATTGTGGCAATAACAAAAACTTGGTCTTATATTTAATTCATCTCAAAACTATCTGCAGCCACGTAAACAGCAAATGTTATCAATATCAACAATTTCATATGAATTGCAACCACATCCATTAAACCTGCCAGAGATGATTAATTTCACAAAAACAAGCT
The DNA here is from genome assembly GCA_933210815.1 of Meta bourneti. Lineage (NCBI taxonomy): Eukaryota > Metazoa > Arthropoda > Arachnida > Araneae > Tetragnathidae > Meta > Meta bourneti. The sequence continues at coordinate 63,640,468 of OW119926.1, forward strand.
CAAGTGTCTCCCCCATTAATTGTTATATTCTTTACTTATAAAATTAAATTCCAACTTTTATAATGGATAAAAGTATGGTCTGTGACAACTTGTCTCAATGTCTTTACACAATTTACACTGTAAATTTTATAACACTAGTCTCTGTTTTTCTTCAGGTTTTAAACAGGTTATCAGCAAGCAATTTAAATAGCAAAACCGGCATGAGTTACTTTATGAAACTTGTATGGGATAGAAGACAATTTATTATTCAGGATATTGTAATATGGAAGTGTGCAATTTATCCTTTAACTCAACAAATTAAAATGAGTAGACTGATGTTAAAAAAATGAAATTCTAACTCTACAATTCTTTCCATTTAACATTACGTATTACAAATATTTTTATTTTATTTTCAAATATATATTTATTTCATTTATAATTTTGGGAAACTGGAGTTCATGCAATTAATTTTAAAACATGATTTTGAACCAATTGCGATCCATTTTCATACATTGTAAATTAATATGGAAATAACATTAAATTAGAGACAACCAAGTTTATTGAAATTACAAAGTAGCAGTGAATGACAAAACATTAAATTTGTTATACAAATGGAATTCCTTGTAGTAAAAGATACAAAAATTTACAAAAGCACATTGGATTCACATCTAAGATGACATACAAAATCACTGCAATATATTTTCTATTATCAATGATTCTAAACACAATGGCACCATCCCATAAATGGGATAGTAAATATAAGTTTATGTGCACAGACGAATAGTGCTTTTTCCAGTAACTACTATGAATTCATCGTCTTGAAGATCCTTTAGAACATCTTCAAACATATCTCTGGTGATCATCTATAAAAAATAGTATAAATTATTATTGAAAATATTTAGATATGCTAAGTACCCATCCAGGTGTGGCAAACCATAAAATGTGATGAGAAAATTTAAGACAAAATAAAAATATGTGATAAATATTATGCAGAAAAATTATCTTATATTCATAAGACATTAGGCACAATTTACACAACAGTAAAAAGCCAAATGAAAAGCAATGAATGTGCTATATGTAAGATATGTTAGCACTACTAATTATTACATTAATATCTTCCAAAATTATAAAAGCATTCATGAATACTACATAAACCAATGTTTCAAGGTTGTTTGATACCAGCAGGATTGGAAGACAAAACCAGAGAAATCGTAGTGATTTCAAATTTGTTCAAACTACCTTTTGAACACCTATATTTGAACTAAATTTACAGTCACTTTTCGAATCACCACAGCACAAATGCTGTCACAATCAAGGTAAGAAAAGTCATGATTTTTTTTTAAAAAAATAATAAAAATCGGATTTATTTGATTTAAATCATTTGTTTTATTTAAATCTGATTTTTATTAATTCCTTGCTTGTACAAGTTAAAACTTGTTAGACATGAGAAATGCAAATCAGTAGTTTCTTGATAGTTTTAATTTATGTTAAACATTAATATTTATGATGAATAAAATTAATGTATTAGGAAATATAGCAGGGTAAAATTTTAAGATTAAAATGTGAATTAGCCAAGTTAATCACATGAGAGTAAATAGAACAGTACAACAAATGCCATGTATAAGCAATGTTTTCCCATCTGGTTCTTGAACGGTTTAGATTAGTTTGATTTTCACCCATAACAGGTAGCATGAAATTTAATGGACCTACAAAAATAAGGTTGCAGGATCCCACTAACACCATATTATAAATTTTTGTATAAAATTAATCAAATATCAAATTTCAGAATTTCTTTTTATTATATACTTATATATGAATGATATGTATAGAATTTCTTTGGTTATTTTATATAAAGTGATTAATTTGTTAGACTTGTTTTGGGGAAAAATCATGTCACCAATGAAAACTAAAATAAAAGGAATTGCATCATGAAAAAATTCCTACTTCTTAATATTTAGCTTACATAAATAACCTATTAGTGAAACAATGTTATTTGCAAGTAAATAATAAATGAAGCAAAACATGAAATTATGCATAAATTGAAATCAAAATACCTAATTTTCAAATTTTCTCTGAGCTTTGATAATTTGAGTATTTCAAAGTTATATTAGAAGCACACATAAAAAGGGTTCATACATAACATACAAGAAATTGAAGCTTTTCTCTATGAACAGCATAGAATAAGTGTAATAGCATTCTCCCAGAAAATGCCAATTGAGTGGAATTTTGAGCTTGCAATGAAAAAAATCATTAAAATAGCTTTCCGCTTCAATCCATAATCTAATTTTTCAACATACTCAATCATCAGACAATTAATTATTATCAGTGAATTAACTTTTGCATTCCAAATTTCAATTCCCTAAATACAGAATAGTTATCCTAGCAGTTTAAAGAATTCCTGAGATGCCTATGCATAAAATTTCCCAATTAAATTTAAATAAAAATAAACAAACATTACAGAAAAATGAAAATATTAAAATTCCCAATTATAAAGATTTTATGTGCAAAATTGGAAGGTTTTAGTGATACTGCAGAAAACTTTTTCATTGTGACTTAAGTCTATTTTTTCATAAACATACTACTACTTCTTAACTTATTTGAATAAAATAACATGCATCTTGTTCATAGTTATTTCATTTTCAATTTTCAAAAACCTGATACAGAAGGAAAATGAAATTTAAAATTTTGATTTAAATCAATGATTTTTTAATAAAAATATCTTGATTTAAATTGGCATACCCTGGTCACAATAATAAAGCTTAAATGATACCTGCATTTCTAAAATTGACAATAAGAAATTTAAGATTGAATTAATTATAAAATAACACCAAGAAAACAATGGATAACTGCACAATAGGTAGGTAGTAATAAATTTGACTTACACTATCTTAATTTATTACATCAGTTTTAAACTACTCTAATTACTGGTTAAATTATTTGCATATCTATTTATATTATAAACAAAAAAAACAGAGGTTATTATTTGTATAACATTAACAATTTAAATGGTAAATAATGAGATGAAATTTTCTAGATAATGCATATACTTTTTAAAATGAAACATAATCTCCAACTTTCACCGGTGCATATTTTAATTTCTTAAAATCTTTTTAAGTAACCTTTATGTTGGGAAAATTATGGCATCTTTTTAAACATTACAAATAATAATAGATAAGTGTGTCGGCAATACTTTGTTGAATATTTTCTAGCATTACTTTCAGTTCTGTATCATTAAACATTGTCAACTTTAAATAAAATTATGGGCTGTAGCTCTTTCCAATTCAGTTTCCGTGATGAAAATCCAGCTACATAACTATTATTCTGTTTAAGAAACATCTTCACTCAGTATTTTAAGTCATTTGAAAATATTATCAAAACTATTCAAGAGAGTAGAAATAGTACAAAATCCGAATGAAGTTGAGTTGAAACTTTCTGGAAACAATGCCACACTTTGGACAACTGTATATGTAGAGGCATTATACCAGTCAAACAATACAACAGACATTGTCTGTTCCTTTTACAATTTTGGTAATTGATGCATTTGGAAAGAGGGAATTAAGCATAAAGTAGTTAAAGATATTACAAATTTGAACCAAAAGTGGGAACTTACAATTTCAGATTGGGCTTTCAGATCATCAAATACTTTGGAGTAGATGAAAGATTTGGTAGTTTTGCTCTTTGCTTGGAGCATTTTCCTAAGACTCTGTCCAATTTCAATACGACGTCGACGAGCAGTGCTACTCATTCCTGTTGTTAAAATGGAAACATCGATTTTACCAGATGATGGATCAGTAGCCGATTGTTTTAAAGCTTCTCGATGCAACCTAAAAAACAATATGCACACTGGTTAATGAATACAACTATTACAAATAATTTGACTAACAATTAACTGACTAGTCAGTTAGTGATCTGGCCAAAATAAGAATTTTACTAGAGTCATGAGAATTTTACTATTTTAAATAAATTAAGTTCAATATGAAAATCTTTTTATTTCAGATTAAATATTATACAGTATATAATTTACACTCAGTTCATTCAAATAAACTTGAAATGACACTTGGAAATATAAAATATGCATTACCTAAAATATATGAAAAAAGAACACATGGAGTAGTTACCCAGAATGCAGAAATAATGAAGAGGTGACATATTTATAATATAGACATAGTGCTATACTTATTCATTTATGATCTATACTGCATAGGACAATTATTCTAAACATACTTGCCAACCTCCAAGAAAAGAAATCTGGAAGACTTTTATTATATGAAAAGCAACATGACGATTGCCAAAAAATAAACTCTTAAGACAATTCAAAACATCAAATCACAAACAATTGTGCCAAATTACTAAGAACTGCACAAAATTGGGCTCTATGAAAAGCAATTCAAAACACAAAAAGTAACCATGCTCTCTACAACTGTAAAATGATTAGCGGCAGTTTGAAGTTGGCATAACTGATCTGATAAAATTAACACAAAATGGTGCCACATATATGCAAAAACAGAGGTTGAACTTTTTGTGAGTATTTTAGAGGTATACTTGAAGGTTTTTCTTGAAAAGTAGTGCCAAAAGTTTTCATGACAATCTAGCATCTACAGATTCCAATGGTTCCTTTCATGGTTGGAGTCAAAACTTTGAAATTGGTGTTTTGGCCTTTGAAAATAGGAACATTATCTCCCAAAAGAGAAATCTGGAAAATATTTTTCCCATCTGAAAGACCAAAACCAAGTGTTTTTCTGGAAGACTTAAGGGGAAGTTGGCAGCTATGCAATTACCATAGTTTGGGAAATACTGACATAAAAGATCCTTAGACAAGTGACTGATTGAAGTCTTAAAATAAACTTTTAAATGCAAGTTCCTTCATCTTTTTAATACAATGGAGGAATAAAATTATACCTTTTTGCTTCTTCAACGTCAACTAAATCCACAACATTTGAAAAGCGCACTTTGGCATGTGCTTCAGCAAGTCGTATTAAAGATTCCAGCTGCCTTGGATATGCAGACACTTGTCCACGGCCAGCTCCCACTTTGCGCATTTCAACATAAGCTTGAATCAAACTCTGGGAAGCTTCTTCACTTAATTTAGGGTGGATGTTTGTTCGGGCATATGCTATGTAATCTTTCAAGAGAGTCAAATCCTGAAAATAAAATACATAATATTATTTGGCAAAAGCAGGGCTGCCACAGCCGAGTACTTGTGAAACAGTAGAATACATGTTTAAAAATAGGAGCAAAAGTCTCCTCTTAAACAGTATTTTAGTTGCTCAGACACAAAATCAATCGGCTAAAACACAAAATGTGCTAATTAAGTATACAACAGACATTGAGGATCTTGACAATTTTCTCCTGAAAGAAAAATGTCTTTCCGTCCTCTATTAGTTAAGGGACTACATTTTCGCTGACCTGCGGTGAATTAAAAAAAAGTTGCCAAAATTTTGAAGATAGGAGCTTTTGAGGCGATTTTGCTTATAAAAATACCCCTAGTTGCCAAAGCAGAAAAAATAGTAGCAAAAAGTCGCCCTTTAGTTGCCTGCAGCAGCCCTGCACAAGAAATTAACAAAACAGCCTATTATTGCTCAAATAATCTACAGCAAGATATCATGATGGTTGCTTTTTGGTTCCTAATGTTTGTTACACGTGGCATAGTCAGAGGGGTACTAGTAAATGCATGTCATGCACATAGGTAAGTGGCCATGATAAAAGTAAACAGCTACACTGTTAAATCTTTTCAAACACCAGAAGAAAATAGTGGTTTAATATTCATTACAAAGTATGAAAGTAATGATTATGGACATCGTTTTTTCTGCAGACTCCACAACTACCTCACATTTCAACATTGTATCATAAAAAGGGAATCTCCAATAAGAATCTTGAACAAGGCTGAAATATTTGCTTCAAGCTATTTAGTGTTACTTATTTTCAAAATATTTGGAAAATAATCATTGAGCAATTATTTGTGACCTTAGATGTGTCACTTTGTATGTGCTTACAGTAATTTTACAGACTATAAATAGTTTATAGCCTTGTTAACCAAAAACAGTTACTTATTATTTTAGAAAATGTAAATAAGATCTTAATTTTGCATAAAAAAATTCAATTTTTAACTTGGGTGTTTTTTTTAAATAAAATACTAGCCACATTATTCTGAGCCTAGTTTTTTAGATATCAATCAGAAAATTATGATTTCAGAATGAAGAGTTAGAAAAACACTTAAGTTCAAAATTCCAACAGCCTACAATCCTAGCAACTAAATTCTGTTTCGCTAATGCATTAAATAGTTTAATTCAAGATATTTTTGAACACTAGTAAAATATGTTTTTCAATAAATTTTTAGTTACTTTATGCTGATTGCGAAAGTTACATCGAAAGATTGCTTTATAAATTGTTCAACGCACAAGCAAAACTATTTGAAATTAAAAAAATAATAATACATACGATTTCTTAATATAAAAGGCCTCCAAGATTAATTTAATTTTAAAACAAAAAAACTTAACCTAACAAGTTATTGGAAAGTTTTGATTACTAAATTATCCAATTTTTTATGTGGATTAGCTTAAACAAATAAGATATTTTAATTAATACAAACCATGATTTCTTCTTGTTCTTCATCTGGGCTTCTGTAATACAATGATACCAAGTGCCTAGCAAGTCTCCTATCATATACTTCATCTTGAGGATCCAAAATTAAGAAGATCAGATCAAACCTGAAAGAGATTTTAAAAATATGTTGAATCAAGGGTCACTATCTCAAGGTACCTAAATTTAAAAAAATGAAAATTAATCCTATGAGGGGTTTGACACACATAATTCCATCTTGCAACCAAGTCTTCCAAACAGTTTTAACCCTATTGAGAAAAGAATCTTTGGATTCCCTCAGCCAATAGATGTGGCTATTTAATTATTATGGGGAAAAGCAATACTACACTACTTAGAAATCATGTGATGCTTTGAGGGTGTTAAGCACCCTTTAACCCTTTCAAGAGCAGGGTGAAATCTGACTTACCATCACTCCTAAAGGGGTTAGAAAAATGCCCAATAAAATTGCATTTGATTCAAAAATTACAAAAAAAAATTGCTTTTAAATAGGTTTTTTTATTTTTTGGTATAAGTATCACAAAATTTGGCAATTTTCTTCCTTTCAGAAAGATGCAGAAAATATTTTTTCTGGCAAAAGACCAGAAAATCTGGATACCAGAGATTCGCTGAGAAAAAGTAAGCCTTAAATGAATTTTGACAAAAATGAAGCAAATTACTTAAAAATAAGCTCGTTTCAGGGTTCTTATTTTTTAAAATAAAAAATAAAACAACTTTTAAATGCATGGATCCTTTATCCTAAACTAGCAGTACCTGCATGGCATTGCCCATGACATCATTCTTGTTGTCCTCACTGATACTGAAAACATTAAAAAGAAAAAACAATTTTAAGAATGAGTCCCACCACCACTTGACACGAAACTGGCATGTCGCCTCATTCCTTCCACCTCACTGATCCTTGCTTAGAGAGCTTTATGTTACACTATGTTCAATGTTCTTCCATTTGGAGCTAGGATGTAAAGATTCTTGGCTTTTCCAATTCTTAAACAACCCACATGGACAGTGGAACTATATTTCAAACAGATCTTGTATAATAAATGAACTTGGAATGCCCAGAAAAATCGCTTTTTTTTTACAAAATGAAACATGCAAATGATAATGCCCAAAGAGACAAGCAAATTAACCATATTTTTATATATTCTGTATCAAACAAAAAATAAATAGCCAGCATTTTCATAGATTTTTGGAAACCTGGATTTTACAAGCACCCAGATTTAACAAGCAAATGTACAGGTGCTTTTGATTTTACTAAAAATGGGTTCAGCTGCATCTACAAATAAATGCTTAATCTTCTCAGTTTTTATTATATTTTAAGATGTTACTAGAATATAAACTTGTTTCTAAAGCAAAATTATTTACGGAAATCAGAATTTCCACAATATTGCTTTAATTTATTTCATAGTATGAGGATCATCATATTCTATGAATTTTCCCAGTCATAGTCACATATCTAATGGATTATTTTAACATCTAATTTTCCAAAGCATGTTAGTGCTATATTGCAGTAAATTAGGAAAACATTTGGAATTGAAATATATTGGGTCATTCGGAAAGTTCTGTGTTTTTTTTATGATAAATACCAACGAAGCAGTACAAAAACTTAAGAAAATGTTATTGAATCACATAAGCACCATTTCGTTCTGTGACTTCTTGCCATCTTTCCGGCAGCTGGAAAATTCCTTTTTTAAAAAAGTCATTAGGCTTATTTATAAAGAAGTTATCGAGGTGCTGTTTGACAGTCTCCAAAGAATTGAACTCCAGGCCGTTCAGAGAACTTTGAAGTGACCTGAAGAGGTGCAAATCTGTACAAAATATCTGTCATACTCAATAAGTCTTTGTCTGACATTCAGCGAAATGGGGCTGAGCATTGCCATGCTGGAAGACAACACCTCGACGATTGGTCAGTTCTGGCCGCTTTGCTTCAATTTCTGCTTTTAATACTGCCATTTGAGAACAGTATTCTTCTGAATTTATTGTCTGATTTTGTGGCAACAATTCATAATAAACAATTTCTTTGTAGTCCCATCATACACAAAGCATTACTTTTTTGCGATGCAGCCTCCCCTCTCGATGTTACTTGGGGAGGTTCATTTGGCTTACCCCATGATCTTTTTCTTGTAACATTATTGTATAGTATCTGGCTTAAATTTATCAAACTACCTTCGAACTGTGTCATTAGAAACAGCACTTTGTCCATATACAGCACCAATTTTACGAGCAGTCTGACTAGCATTTTTTCCTTTCTTAAACTAAAAGAGCATATGACGAAAATGAACTTTTTGGTTCTCCATTCTTAGCACTGCAGTGAAACAAAAATTGTGCCACAACACAAGCAAGAATTATGCAGTGAAAGCAGAAAAGATCGAATTTACACATCTGCTTCAATCAAGGTCACTCCTTATCAGCAGTAGCAAAATAGTAATAAGAAAGCGTGCTTCGGGGGGCATTCCATGTAAAATCAGACCATACAACCTGACCCTCTGATTTATTTCAAAATTTGGCGATTTGTTGCCATCACATGAGATAATTTTGTAAATAAATGTACATCTTGAGTAAACATTACTTTTGACCTTGGAATTACAAAAAGAGTGTTCTTTTATATTATGTTAAAGATTTGCTACCTATATTTGTCATCTGAAAGTATCAAGTTGGGACACGCATAGAGGGGGAATTGACGCTAATGGAAAAATGTAAGTTAAGCCCATAAATACCTGTACCTTTAGACCTGATTGTTCAATCGAGATAAAAATAGGTCTTATATATTGCAGATAATCTTTCTTATGATGCATTTTTATTTGTTTTCAACAATATATAAAACATTAAAAATGCAACAATTGCCTTAGAAAAATTAGAGCATACGATTTTTTCTGAAAATCAGGGTAAAAGGTGAAACTGAATGACCTTGAATTTAAAGTCACTTATATAGGGTCAGGTAATATCATAAGAAAGGTTATGCATTTATCTACAAAATAAGCTCCATTTTTATCTCGAATCAACAATCAGGTCAAGGGATACAGGTGTCCATGGGTTTTGTTTACATGATTCCAATTACTTTGAATATTTTTCTATTAACCTATGCATGCCCCAACTTCAAACTTTCAGAAAGAAAACATGAGACATACTAACATATTTTTAAGGGGGAAAAATGAAGAAGTAACCTCATGTAATTCAAGGTCTACTTGAGTGACTTTAAAATTAAAATGTCATATTTCATTAGTAAGATCATATTTTTTCTGCAAAATAAGCCTTATGTGAGCCCGAACGGACAATTAGGTCAAACGATTCAGATGTTAATGGGTACTGATTCATAATTCCATTTACTTTGAGTATTTTTTATGAACCCATGAATGCCCCACCTTGAAACTTTCAGAAAGCTAAGATAAATAATGTACCATGTTAAACATCTTTAGAAAGGTTGTGCATTTATATACAAAATATGCCCTAATTTACTCCGATTAAACAATTAGATCCAGGGATACGGGCGAGTTAATGATTCTAGACTCATGGAAAATGGCTCAATTTTTCAAATTTAAAAATATTATAACTAAAACACTATTACAAGTAGAAAGCTAAAAATGTTCATTTTTTCTTTTTGTGGCTGGGCAACAAAATCACAAATTTTTTTTTGTGCGGTTTGACATGGAATGTTCCATATACTGTCTACTACATTTGCTTAAAATGTGACTACTTAATTTGATGTCTCATTAATTTGAAATGTGATTTTCAAGAATTTTTGGAATGTTTTAAATGTTACATTATTAATCAATATTAAGGAAACAAAATGCAAACAAAACATGTGGTAGTAATTTTTTTTTGTTTAGTTTCTTTTTAGTATTAATTTTGCTTCAGTGAACTATATTCTGACAAAACATAATTCACCTTTTTTATAACACATTTTAATCAGGGTATGCCAATTTAAATCAAACTTTAAATTTTCTTAATTAAAGCTTAATTATTATATTACAGATGAAATAACCTTGGACAGAATGCATGATTTTATACAAATAATTTGACAGAAATTATCTTCTACTCTGTAACACCCAAAGAATGATCCTCTTTTAAAACTGAAAATAGCTGACTTCCTGACTTTGAGGACACTAGAGATAATAGTATTGATTGGGATGCAGTGGCGTGAACTCAATTGGAGTCTAAATAAAGCAATACTTACTTCATGGATAAGTGTTTTGAATATCTTTAATTTTGTTTATATAAATCATTACTGATATCAGTATAATTTGTAATATATGTTGGAGGTGGGCTGGATCCCAACCAATAAAATATTAGGATCCCAGAGTTCAGGTTCCTAGAACTTTGCACCCCTTTTGATAAATTGACATAATAAGAGAGAATAACTTTGCTTATTTGCTGACTTGTATTTTAATATTTATCCTTAATGTTTGGGGGCCCTGGCATAAAATATTTTAAAAGGTTCCAAGGGTCAAGCTCCTAGGACATGTTTGGTGTAGGTGTTTTTAAACTTACTTGGTTTCTCATAGGAAATATTTACATTTCCCCTTTCTAGGGACACAAGGGGTTTGGGCCCTCAGGAGTTGATGCCTGTATTGGGATGACAATGGCAACTGATCAACCAATATTTCTCTTTTTGCTCACTGAAAGCAAGTGCCACTTACAAATCTTTTGATCAACAGAGGCTGAATTTCATACATAAGGGGGCAGTTCCTTTTTAAACACTCTTCCAACACTTTAACTGTTAAAAAACAGATAACGTGATGCTCTTAAGTAATTACATAAGTATCATTAATGTTCGAACACTTTTTAATTGCAAATGCATGCAATTCTCATTTTAACCTCTGCAGAGAACAGTTTCTTCAGGTTTATATTGCATAGATATTTTTTATAATACATAAAAACTATGTCAAATTGCCTCGACTCATTTTGACTGCCATAAGAATGTCATCCAAAAGGTAGGTAAGTATTTTAATTAATGTCACACTGAAGCAACACAACGGGCTATTGACGACAGTCTGGGATCAATCCCTGAGGGAAAGAACTGAGGACAATGGTCAGATGAAGAGGTAACACCTGAGCTGGCACCCCACTCTCCAAACTTTCACACCATGGCAATGTGATCATCAAAAGGAAATAATGTAATTTAAAAATCTATAAAATTAAGGAAACATTTTGTTTAGGTTATTGCAACAAAATGTTGTACCTAAAAAACAATTAAATTGTTTAAAGGATATAAATCAATTGAGTGAGATTTTTTGTGATGGTTTCACTGTTTGCCATGTCATAATTAAAGGTAAAAATCTGGAATAGTAGGCATCTTTGCATTACAAGCAATTTTAATTATTGGAAAAATACATTAACAGTCAAGTCAACTAAAAAAAATCCAGGTACAGTAAAGCATAACCAGAAATTTTGAATTTTTCATGCCAATTAAACAAACAAAATGAAAATAAAATTTATCACTTAGAAAATTTTTTACTTGAATACATACGGGTAGGAATTTTAATACTTAATATTAATGAGCAAAAATTTAAGTTTGAATAAGTTCAATTATGGTCAAACAGGACTTTGTAGAAAAGTATCCAATTCAGTAATAAAATGAATGAAATGCATATTGAAGAAAATTCAGCAAAAATTTCTTTTAAGTACAAGAATTAGCTGAATAAGTGTTTCAATTAAACTAAAAATTCAAAAGCAAATAACAAACACAGTAAAAGGAAGTAAGCAATAAAAAATACTGAATAGATTGCAATAAAGTAAATGAATAGACAAATTCTTAATTTAGACTGACCTGGATAAGAGTGTATGTGGAAGTTGAATATTTTCAATGATAGTTTTATTTTTATTCCACTGTGATTCCACAGGATTTGCTGCAGCTAAAATGGATGTTCGAGCATTCAACTGGCAAATTATACCAGCTTTTGCAATAGACAAAGTTTGTTGTTCCTATAAAATAATAGAGAAAAGAACAATTCATAAAAATGTAGTTGGAAATAGTTTTTTTATAAATTGGTTTATCACTCTACAATCATTTTTACTATAAAAGGGCTAATTAAGATCAGGGTCTACTTGAATTTTAAATGAATAACACCAAGAGTTAGAAATTAGTAGAAAGTCAGGAGTCAATGGTACTTAAACCTTTTCTCAATTGCCAAAATACTCTACTTGGGTGCAATTACAAAATATATTTAGTTAATATAGAAGTGTGTAGTATTAGGGTTTCTACTCTTCAAGGTTGCTTTTTTAGGGTTTTATGGGGCAAGGGCCATATTTGGCCATGCTGCGCCAGACACAATACAATATCAAGTAATTAACACACACAATGAAAGCTTTATTGACACAGAAGAGAGAAATACACCCAGGGAGGAATTCACCTGGCAGGAATCGAACCCGTGCCACCTACAACTCGAAGGCTTATAGTGGACATACCCACTGAGCTACGGCGGCCCTCTACTCTTCAAGGAAATGAAAATTTGGGACTTTTGAAGACTATTTTTCATTCATAAAGCCAATATATCACTGATAGATAAACCTATGAATGCACATAAAAAACTTTTATGAGCATGCTGCAGGGTATACCGATTTAAATCAGAATATAAATCAAGTGATTTTTATTAAAAAAATCATCGATTTAAATCAAAATTTTGAATTTGATTTTCCTTTCTGTGTTAAGTTTATATGAAATAACTACGAAGAGATGCAGGTTATTTTATTTAAATAAGTTAAGAACTATATAAAATAAGTTAAGTAGTCTGGAGATCAAACAATAAAGACAAAAAATCACAATGAAAACGTTTTTTGCAGTATCACAAAAACATTCCAATTTTGCACATCAATTTTTATAATTGGAAATTTCAATATTTTCATTTTGTTTCATATAATTTGTTGGTTAATTTTTATTAAATGAAATAGGAAAGTTTTATGAATTGATCCATAGAAATTGTTTAAACTGTTAGTATAACTATTTTGTATTTATGCAATTGGAAATGTAAAATGTGCCTATCTGATAATTGAGTAAGCATATTAACAAAATAAATTATGGATTGCAGCTGAAAGCTACTTTAATGATTACAATGGTTTTTTATTGCAATGTCTGTGGTATTAATGCCACATGAGTCACACATCACTTTCGTGTGACACAACATGACCTACTCTGCTGAACAATCATAACACGTTGACGGATTCTCAGCATCAGTACCTATGAGCCAGACAGTGGTACCAATAAAATGTAAAAATATAAATAGAGAAGAAATTTATATCACATGTCATTTAGGAAGCAGCTCAACTTGGCAACCACTGCTGCACACAATAAACAATCATACTATCAAAACCCTTCCTACTCCAGAGACCAACATAGTAGACTTTCTACGCCTCGTCCGGCTCCCTGCGCGTATGCCACAATGTCATTATCAATTACTGCTGTTCATTAGGTAATTCTGATTTGAAGAATTATTAGTTTTGTTTGCTCAACCTTTTGTAGTTTATAATGAACATATTTATTCAGAAATAGGAAGCACTTCACAAACTTGATTTCAATCTACACCGGCTAGAAATAAAAATAAAATAATTATTATTTTAACCCATAATAGAGCATGGCCAGTCATATTTTCGAGGAGTTTAAACATAGCAGCAGTGATGATTCTTCCATTTGGTGTCATTATCTTCGTGAAAGAAATGGTCAACTAGCCAAATGCAAAAAATGTTCTAAAGAAATAAAATGTGTTGACAGCTCAACAGGTGCATTACATACACACCTAAAGATGCATAGTATTTCCAAAGAAAAGAAGTAGTACCTATTTTGTAAGAAAGTCCAGCAATATCATCGACAAAATTAACAAAATATTTTAATAATCTAGTTGATGACACGTTGTAGCAGTTTTATCAAGAATGACCGTGTTGGATGGACTTCCTTTTTCTGTATTTTGCACTTCAACTGATATTCGTAAATCTCTCATTGCAAGGGGATTTCCAAATATTTCAAAATCTTCAAATACCATTCAGAAATTAGTGATCACCTATTTACAAAGTGCGGGCAGCTGCTGTCTGTGAATTTAATAGGCTAAAGTTAAAAGGATACAGAGCGAGTCTAACTCTTGACGAATGGACATCAGTAAGGAATTGACGATTTTGGAACATCAATGTACATTGTCAAATACAATTTTGGAGTCTAGGTCTGGTTCGTGTGCATGGAAGTTTACAAGCTGAGAGATGTGTCGAATTAGAAGAAAATTGGGAGTTTTTGGAGTGTGCTCTGATAAAGATATAGTATGTATCACTACAGATGGAGCATCGATCATGAAAAAAGTAGGCAAATTGATTAAAGCTGAGCAACAGCTGTCTAGCGCATGCCATTCAGCTTGGTGTAATCAAAGTGCTATACAAAAAAGTACCCATCGAAGTTGAAAAAAGTAACTCACAATCGGATAATGAACCTGAATAGGAATGTGACTCAGAATCCGGAAGGTGAGAATATTGAATTGGGTATCGACAATGATGAAGATTCGGAATTGGAAGATGAAAATTCATTTGAAAGTGGGTTCAGTATTGTTTACTCAGATGATGTAGATGGAAATTCGGCTTCAGATGTTAAACATGAAACCATCTTACCACTTATTACAAAAATTAGAGTGGTGATATGATTGTTCAGAAAATTCCTAACGAAAAACGATGACATACTGCAAAAAATGTGAAATTGGAATTTGGTAGAGTACTCATTGATTTTAGATTCAAAAACACGATGGAATAGTTTACTCATCATGTTGGAAAGGTTCAACAAATTAAAATCATGTGTTCAGAAAGCCCTAATTGATTTGTCATTGAAAATTTCATTCTCTGAACAGGACTTTAATTTATTAGTGGATACTATTTCTGTCTTATTGCCAGTATACTTACAGTGAAAGCATTATGTAGAGCAGATACAAATCTGCTGACGCTGTTTAAATTTCATGTTGATATCTATAATGATCTTCATACTACACTCGGTAATGAACTGCAAGAATCCCTAGAATTAAGAATTCAAGAAAGACGCACTAACGCGTCAGCAGTACTTCAATTTCTACATAATGGGTATCGAACCTGTGGTAAAAGATCGGAATATGTGTTTAATAAGTTGGGGAAACCGGCTATCTGTCGGTTTATAGATAACCTGATAAAACGTTTATCGCCGTCTTCTTTAACACCAGCACAATTTGATGCAAGGGATATAAACTTCGATAACAAAGATGATGTTGTGGAAAAAATCTTGTTTTATACATGGGACAATTGCTGCAGAGGGCAATTGACAAGGAGCTTGATCGTTCGGCATCACTGGATAATTGTACAAGTAGTGATTTTGAAATGGAAATTGAAAAAGAAATTGCAGTATTGGAAGGAGGGGAGCCAAGTGCACAATCATGGAGCTGTGCTACAAATACTTACTCACTATTCCACAGCGTGGAGTTGGAACGGGCACTCTCATCGTCAGGTCAATTCATAACCAAAATAAGATCGAGGTTGATGATGTCTTCATAAATTCACTGTTTTCTGTGAGCACACTTTAATGCCGAAAAAATGCTAACTGTCTGGCAGGTGATTTTATAGTTCTCAATGTTAGATATTAATCATTTTATGCATGTATATAAGTTACATACTTAAGAAATAAATTTATTGAATGTTTGTTACACAAATATAGCGTTTTTCTTATTTTTTAGAAAACCGGTTTTCGAGTTTTGGAAAAAATGAAAACCGTAAAACAGGTTTTGCATTTTACTAAAACCGAGCAATCACTAATGTTAAGTACAAACCCTTTTTGTGTGTTTGGAATATAACTTCAAAACACGTATCAACACTCAGGGAAAATTTGAAAAATAGGCATACATGATTTCAATTTATATATATTTTTGTGTTTCGCTACTTATTTACAAGTAACATTTCTTTTGCAATTAAATTCTGTTTGCAAGCTAAATATTAATGAGAAGTAGGAAAGAAATTTTACTTCGAAAAATTGGGAATACCATACCATAATTTATATTAGAATTATTTACAATAAAGATTTTCAACTATATCATAATTGAATGCATAGTATTGATTTTAAGTTGGAACTCGAAGAAAAGATTTCTTGCTTACCATTACTTCATGAAGAATTGAGCGAGTACTATCAGTCATTTTATCAAACTCGTCAATACAGCAAATTCCATTATCACTCAACACCAAAGCTCCTCTGGAAAATGCAGTGTTACAAATTAAGTTTAGAGTTAAAAGTTCTTTAAATTGAAGAAATGCATGCTTAAATTGAAAAGAAAAAACACATACGTTTGCAGAACAAGTTGACGAGTTTCAGGATCACGAGTAACATATGCAGTAAGACCAACAGCACTAGAGCCTTTGCCAGAAGTATACTGTCCTCTTGGTACAAGATTATACACATATTGCAACAATTGAGATTTACTGGTACCTGGGTCTCCACAAAGCAGAATATTTATTTCAGACCTGTTAGAAACAAAATATTTTCACAATTAAATAAATTTTAGATTTGGAAAATAAAAATTCAGCAGTCAAACTGATTTATCAAAATCAAGGAAAAGACACAACCAGTAAAGAACTTTCTCTTGATCATTTACAACAATACTCATGCTGCTACAATATTTTGCAATTTCAACACAGAACATTCTAAGATTGAGTGCATCATGAATAAAATCTGCAACTTTTTGTACTAAAAACCTGGGTTAACATTTTTGATTAGGGAGTAGAATGAAAATATATTTTAATTTTGAAGAATTCAATTTTCAGCAGTTTACAGAAATTGCCATTTTCCTACATCTGTCAAGTCGCAATTTTTTATTTCTGTAAACAAAAACTTGTTACTTAATTCCTTAAGACTTAAAAAGTTATAAATTTTAATGTTTTTTCAAATGATTGACCATGAACAACTTTGTGTTTGTTCAGAATTATGGTCTCAATATAATGAAAGTAAAAAATATCTTTCTCGGTAAAAGCTGTCAGAGGTTTAAAGAGATACAATTTGCATATCATCAGCTTTACATGTAAAACACAACAAGACAAAAATAGTTCTGAGTGGACATCACCAACTCAAAGATAATCAGATTCTAGTTTAGAAAAGCTAGAAACCTCGTAGCTTGAAAATTTTGACTCGGTGCGTTTCACCTGTAAGACAATGATATACAATTCCTGCAATGATTAGATCCAAACTATGTTAATTTAAATCACATTATTTTCCCTTTAATTTTTTCTATTGAAGCTTAATAATAATATTGAAAATGAAATAACACGGGAAAGGATACATGCCATTTTACACAAATAAATTTTAAAATTTGATTGCATTCACTAGTACCACAAAGATTGTTTTTAAAACTGAAAATTTTCAGCTTCCCTATTTTGAGGGCACTCTAGGTACAATAGTACTGATTGGGATAAAAATGACAATCAACACATATTTTTCTATTTGGTCACTGAAAACAGGTGCTGTAAATTTGATTCTTAGCAGAAGCTGAGTTTTACAGATATGGGGCCAGTCCTAACTTTGTGCAGTGTTTTAGGGTTAATTTTAATACTTTTCCACATGGGAAGGAAGATTGGAAATACTTGAACTGATTTCTTTTGAAAGGGAATATGCAATATTTTTAAGAAAGCAATGTATCCCAACTATCCTTTGGAATGGGAAAATTCATTTAGAGTTTAGTATTTGTGTAACATAAGACAAGAAAGTCATTGACCTTACAGCTTACTTTAGTTTGGCTGATACAACTGCAGTACTAGTAGTAGCATAAAGCCATCTTATCACCCCATCTACTTCTGTATGTGTGTAGAAAGAATATATTAAATTTACAGTTTAACTTAAATAAATTGCAATTTTTACACTTAAAACTTTGAAAGAAGTTGTGTAGCAAAAAGTTGGAAAAATTAAAATTTAATCTCCTCTCATTTACATGTTTGTCAAGTTGAAATCTGGAATTTCAAGTATTATGGACTTGTAACACAAGATTGAAACCAAATGAAAGGATAGAGGAAACAAGACTGAAGATTAATCTTAACTGTTTAACCTTTCACAAAAATATTACTCCCTATATTGTTCTACTATATTTCCTAAGACCTGATAAAATGTTTAACATAAATCAGTTTAAATTTATTCTTCGCACATTCAAATTAGTACGTCATAAAAATCGATTTAACTAGTATCTTCAGCTCTAGGGAATTTTCCCAGTTTATATAGCCATTATATAATTGAGCATATAAGGCAAACTGCAAGGTTATACTAAAGTACAACATAGCAATACAGCAATTAATTATTTTTCTTTAAATGCCTGGCCAATTGAATACTGCTCACTATGGCACTACAAGGGCTGATTTGTGAACTATTTTACTTTGCACTACTTTGATTACCCTGGTGCACCAGAGGTGTGGGTTCATGCCCTACACCTCACATACATCCCACACATTCCAAGCACAACCTGTTAAAAAAGGCCCCATATTCCTTCCAGACAGACAAACATCCATGCTTTGCCCCAGATTCGAACTAGGCATCTTTCAATCCAAAAGCCTGCACCATAACCACTAGACCAATTGGTATAAATTAATATAAATAATTAAATATATATACATATGTTTTACCTAAATTTTCCTTTGCTTTTATTGGTGAAGTCCTTCTTGGTGCCACCAAACAGTTGCAACAGA
Organism: Meta bourneti; assembly: GCA_933210815.1. Taxonomy (NCBI): domain Eukaryota; kingdom Metazoa; phylum Arthropoda; class Arachnida; order Araneae; family Tetragnathidae; genus Meta; species Meta bourneti. Next base: position 63,659,683 of record OW119926.1, read on the forward strand.
ATACCTTTCTTGATGTCTTCATTTTCATAAATACTAGGGGCTATTAAAAGGAAATAATATTACTATTTTTTTATTACTTTTTCCAATTAGTTCAGAATAAAAATATTACTAAAAGACTGAAAAGTAGATTTGATATTAATATCCATAAGGCAGAAAAAGGTGTGAGAATGCAAATTTGCTTATGGCAGTGAAAAATTCACTTATAAATTATAAAGTAAAACTAAATAGAAGAAACTAAAATAAAGATTACAGGACTGCCACAGCCCAAAATACTTTTGAAATAGTAGTTTAAGAAGCATGCCATTGGCGAATATCAGTCAAGTTTTGTTTCGGGCGGAAAATGTTTAGCAATTGCCCTTAGGATGGCATCAAACATATTATAAACTGCGAGTAGGGACTCGAGGTGGTGGCGAGATGTTCCTCGATGTTTTTTATTTTGCACTTCCCCAGATGCGTTCTATATTCTGTGTGCGCGTGCCAGTTTCAGAATCAATAAAATTGTATTTGTGGTTCACTTAGCAGTGAATATAACCAGATTGTTCCAGTTCTTCCGTCTTATACCCCTTCCAACAGTCGGAAAAAATGGTCGATCCATCTTTAATGTTTTTTTTTATTTCGTTTGTTAATGTGGTAGCACTACAATCAGGGACTATAAGAAATGTTTCGTGACAAATGCCCCCAAATATCCATTGGGATGGGAATATTCTTCCAGCATTATTTCATAATGATCAAGTGTTACATAAAAATTTATTTCGATGTAAAAACAGAACATGATATCTAATGCAACTACGCACCGAACACTGAACTGTGGTTTTAAAAAAAGTTTTGCAAAACAATCAGAATCAATGAAATTGTATATGTGGTTCACTTGGCAGTGAATATAACCAGATTGTTCCGGTTCTTCCGTCTTATACCCCTTCCAACAGATTTGGCGATTAATCGCTGGCATGTGGTTAATACGTAAGTACCAATTCGTAAATAGTAGCAAGACTAGTCTTCAGATAAAGCTTATTTTAGTCACAGTAGCTATATCTTTGATGCATGATCTTCAAAAATCACTCTTTGGGATTCAAGTAGGAAGTATTTGGCGTAGATTGGCGCTTGGTGAACAGATTACCTTTTATCAGAAAAATACTATACACTGTTATACAGATGCCTCGTTGAAGCAATCAGAATGCCTAAAATGGTACCAAATGTTTTGATACTGTTGGCCAATACCAAAGTCAAAACAATTTTCCAAATGATGAAACATTAGGTATAACAAGATTTCATGTTAGTGGTTAAAAATTGTAAGGCCTTCATTTTCGAAAAATCAACAAAACTATGAAAATAGCTTTCAAGACGATTTTGTATAAAAAGATACTCCTAGTCAGCAAGGGTGAAAAATAGCAAAAAGTCGTCTTTTTTGTCATCAGTGGCAGCCAAGATTTAGAATCTGATATTTAATATGGATCGAATGAAACTTCTTTTTAAAAATTTCAGCTAATAAAAACAAAAATCTCACCCAATGCCCTGGCAAGTCTCTCATAGATATCAGGTAATTGTGATAGCTCCTTCAGTTTTTCTATTCTTTCAGGAGCAAAACGAAGATCAATGCTAGAAAATGGAACAATTAGTCAAATGTAAAAACTACATGTAAGCCAAAAAATTTAAACATGCAAAAATAAAATAAATAATTTAACAAAATCAATTAGTTCCAGGCAAATAAGGCCTTAATTAAAGATCAATTAGAAATTAAAACATTCAAAGACAATTACAACTCACCCATCTTCCACGTCTTCGTATAGTCTCTTAGTATCTATTTTACGGAAATGCACAACATCGATATGGGTTCGGTAAACAGCTTTCAGATTTCTCTGCTTGGGGTTTACACGTGAAGGAGTAGCTCTGTATATGCCAGTTACAGTAATCCTAAGACAAATATACAACTTAAAGCCTTGTTATACATGATATAGTATCAAATCAGGTCAGAAGACATGGTAATAGATTCAATCATAATTCTTCTTTCTTGATATTTAAAACTAAATACCTTTAAACAATCAATTTTTAACCTTTTTCAGAACATTGCACACATAAGCTAATTACTAAAATTATGTGGCACACCAATATATATGTATATATATATTGACAATCTGACAAAAAGTATTTCGATTGATTTACAAAAAATAATAGTAATTACCAACCCTTTTTAACCTCAAAGAGGCTTTTTAAAAACAATTTATGATAATTGGTAAGAACAATGACACTCAAAGTTATTTAGAAGGGACTCAAAAATTGGAGTATTATTTGAAATTATTTATAAACACACTTGTCAAAAGTTCAAAATTGAACTGTTGAAATGAAATTACACCATTCAAGCTGTTTCACAAGCTTATGGATGTAAGACACAGATTGAAAATTGCTGCCTTAAACTGATGTTTGATTTTAAATACGTTATTAAATAATGCTGAGTGACATTAAATTTTATATATTAAAAGGCTTTCAATAATTCAATGGACATAAAAATATGCAGAATTGATTTGAATTACTAAGAATTGCAATATAAAAGCCTCATATAAATATTAACAGTCGTAAAAAAGGCATGTCTATGCCAAAATTTGTTTTGGCATAGACATGCGATTTGGACAACTTTTGGCATACTTTAATCATCTGCATCAAGAATCATAATTGGGCCCATTTCGTTAATATTCCCTTGAAATCTTGAATAAAGGCTATGCCTTTCCAGTATGATCATCAGCTGCACTAATAGTTTGGATTTAATTTTCAATACTTTACAGTATAATATTCCAATCATTGTATATTTTTGTTTTGGCATAAAATATTATTTGGAAAGCTCAGTTCTTCAGGTAAACATTGCAGATTTCTTTGTTTCAAAGATCTGTATCAAAGAAAACTTCATGGAATCATAACCTTTTTCTTGATAAAGCTGCCAGACAAGCTTTGAAATATAAGTATACATAAGATACTTATATGATCTGCAATCCTTTTGTAGTGATTTCGACTTCAAACCAAAATAGCCATCTTTTGATTAAAAGGATTTTTGACACGCAATGAGTATTTTGCATAGCCCAAAAAGCCACAATATTAGACATTTTAGGAACAAGATAAAACCAAATTAATCAAGGGGAATACTTCCGAGAAATATTAGTTATACAATTAGTTACAGGAACTACGCTTGATATTACAATAATCTGTGGCTGTGGTTAGTGATTGCGCGGTTTTAGTAAAATGAAAAACCTGTTTCGTACAAAATACGAAAAACGCTATATTTGTGTGTATAACAAACATTAAATAAATTTATTTCTTAAGTATGTAACTCATATACATACATAAAACGATAATGATCTAACAGTGAGAGACATAAAATCACCTTCCAGTACAGTTAGCATTTTTTTGGCATCAAAGTGTGCTCGCAGAAAACATAGTGAATTTATTTATGGAGGCATCACTCAACCTCGATCTTATTTTCGTTAAGAATTGACCTGACCATGATCCGACTCCACACTTGTCAGTGGAATAGTAAGTATTTGTAGCACAGCTTCATAATTGTGCTTTTGGTTCCCCCTCCTTCCAACACTGCAACATCTTTTTCAATTTCCGTTTCAAAATCACTACTTGTACAATTATCCAGTGATGCCGAACCAGCAAGCTCCTTGTCAATTGCCCTCTGCAGCAATTGTCCCATGTATAAAACAGAAGATTTTTCCACAACATCATCGCCTTGGTCATCGAAGTTTATATCCCTTGCATCGGATTGTGCTGGTGTTAAAGAAGGCGATAAACATTTTATCAGGTTATCTATAAACCGACAGATAGCCGGTTTCCCCAACTTATTAAACACATATTCCAATCTTTTACCACAGGTTCGATACCCATTATGTAGAAATTGAAGTACTGCTGACGCGTTAGTGCGTCTTTCTTGAATTCTTAATCCTGGAATTCTTTCAGTTCATTACCAAGTGTAGTATGAAGATTATTTAAAGACGACAACATGAAATTTAAAGCAGCATCAGCAGTCAATAGATTTGCATCTGCTCTACATAATGCTTCCACTGTAAGTATACTGGCAATAAGACAGAAATAGTATCCACTAATAAATTAAAGTCCTGTTCAGAGAATGAAATTTTCAATGACAAATCAATTAGGGCTTTCTGAACACATGATTTTAATTTGTTGAACCTTTCCAACATGATGAGTAAACTATTCCATCGTGTTTTTGAATCTAAAATCAATGAGTACTCTACCAAATTCCAATTTCACATTTTTTGCAGTATGTCATCGTTTTTCGTTAGGAATTTTCTGAACAATCATACCACCACTCTAATTTTTGTAATAAGTGGCAAGATGGTTTCATGTTTAACATCTGAAGCCGAATTTCCATCTACATCATCTGAGTAAACAATACTGAACCCACTTTCAAATGAATTTTCATCTTGGATATTGACAAACGAATCTTCTTCATTGTCAATATCCAATTCAATATTCTCTCCTTCAGATTCTGAGACAGTCACATTCGGATTCAGGTTCATTATCCGATTGTGAGTTACTTTTTTCAACTTCGACAGGTATTTTTTGTAAAGCACTTTGATTACACCAAGCTGAATGGCATGCGCTAGACAGCTGTTGCTCAGCTTTAATCAATTTGCCTACTTTTTTCATGACCGATGCTCCATCTGTAGTGATACATACTATATCTTTATCAAAGCACACACCAAAAACTTCCAATTTTCTTCTAATTACTTTGACACATCTCTCAGCTGGTAAACTTCCATGTACACAAACCAGACCTAGACTCCAAAATTGTTTTTGACAATGTACATAGATGTTCAAAAATCGTAGATTCCTCACTGATGTCCATTCGTCAAGAGTTAGACTCGCTCTATATCCTTTTAACTTTAGCCCATTAAATTCACAGACAACAGCTGACCGCACTCTATAAATATGCGATCACTAATTTTTTAATGGTATTTGAAGATTTTGGAATATTTGGAAATCCCCTTGCAATGAGATTGATGAATATCAGTAGAAATGCAAAATACAGAAAAAGGAAGTCCATCCAAAGCGGTCATACTTGATAAAACTGCTAGCAACATGCCATCAACTAGATTATTAAAATATTTTGTTAATTTTGTCGAAGATGATATTGCTGGACTTTCTTCCAAAATAGGTACTACTTCTTTTCTTTGGAAATACTATGCATCTTTAGGTGTGTATGTAATGCACCTGTTGAGCTGCCAACACATTTTATTTCTTTAGAACATTTTTTGCATTGGCTAGTTGACCATTTCTTTCACGAAGATAATGACACCAAATGGAAGAATCATCACTGCTGCTATGTTTAAACTCCTCGAAAATATGACTGGCCATGCTCTATTATGGGTGAAAATAATAAAAATTATTATTTTATTTTTATTTCTAGCCAGTGTAGATTGAAATCATGTTTGTGAAGTACCTCTTATTTCTGAATAAATATGTTCATTATAAACTACAAAAGGTTGAGCAAACAAAACTAATAATTCTTCAAATCAGAATTACCTAATGAACAGCAGTAATTGATAATGACATTGTGGCATACGCGCAGGGAGCCGGACGAGGCGTAGAAAGTCTACTACGTTGGTCTCTGGAGTAGGAAGGGTTTTGATAGTATGATTGTTTATTGTGTGCAGCAGTGGTAGCCGAGTTGAGCTGCTTCCTAAATGACATGTGATATAAATTTCTTCTCTATTTATATTTTTACATTTTATTGGTACCCCTGTCTGGCTCATATGTACTGATGCTGAGAATCCATCGACATGTTATGATTGTTCAGCAGAGAAGTAGATCATGTTGTGTCACACGAAAGCGATGTGTGACTCATGTGGCATTAATACCAGACATGTAATAATGTTGAATTTTTATTCTGATAGGGTAGTAAACACTAAACATTTAGTTGTTTGTATCAGTGTACGTAGTATTGTACACCTTGTTGTGGTGAATTTCTCTGATGGGTTGCCAAAGCGTAAAACCGAAAACCCTGTTTTCTTCTATCATAAAACAGGTTTTTTGGTTTTAAAATTTGGGCCAGTTTCCTGGTTTCCCCAAACCGGTTTTGCAATCACTAGCTGTGGTTGTTCTCCAACAGCTAGCAGCAAATTGAAGAATAGTATCATTGATACTGGTCATACTTAATTCAGTCCCAGTAAGCTAGAAATCACTTAGCACTTTGAAGCCAAAGAAAACCCAAAACTGATAAATGCCATAACTATGGGTTTTATAATATTATGACAAGAGAAAAAGCTGTTTTATTTTCTGCTCCAGGACAGAGGCTCTATCCATAATCGATATTAGAATTTGTTTTATCAAAACATGTACTATATTTAAAGATATGAGTCCTTCAATCTATATACACTGCTGACCACTGAAAATGCAACACCATGAAGGAAGCATTCAATGGCCTTGAAATTTTCATGTGTGTAGATAATAGAAGGATATGCAAATGATTAGCATTGCAGCACATATGCAAGTCATATGTGCCTGTAATGCTCCCTGCAAACAGTATAAAAAGGAAGAACAGAGAGCCAATTTTAAGTACTAGAAATGTATTTTCTCACTGTTCCTGCATAGGAATCTTAATTATGCCCCTCCGAAAAATACGAGTCTTACGAACACACTTCGAGTTTGATAGAGGAAGAATTGTGGATTATCGAGACTGCTGATTATTCTTACAAAAATCAGTGCTAGTGTTGAACAAAATCAAACCTACACAAATCTACATCATTTGACCAATCCACACAAATTTATGTACACTTATGCTATAGAACACACAGTGGGAAACATATATTAAGTATCGTTTAATTTGTCCTGAGTATGCAGAAGAGGCTTAAATCAATTTGAATTCACCATAGAAATAACATTGAGTATTATGATTCAGTTGAAACTGAAATTGTTTTACTGGAAAAGTGATTTTTCCAAATATTTATTTTAATATTTTTTCCAAACATTTATTTTAATAGAGTTTTAAAGTCTTATACTTATGTTAGAACTCATTTTTTTTCTTTCTAAATTATAAATATAATCTATGAATAATTGATCGATGATATACAGATTTAAAGTATTTAATTTTCCATAAATGTTTTGTAAGCAAACTGAGTCTATTTAAAATCTAAAAAGTGCAAACGAAAAAACCTATTTACTACAAAAGAACAATTTTGCTACTCAGAATCTGGTTGGTTGTTTAAGATGAAAGCACCATATTTGGCCAAGCTGCACCAAAACACAAGACAATGTCAAGTAATTGTGAAAAGAAAGGATGGAGAGAAGAGAAAGATTGCTTGAGTATCCTGGGGTCGCAACCCCCATGTTTACCAGAGGTAGTCAACCCCAGAGACGTAACTAGGCGTTTCCACCCGGGGCAAGAACTCACCTTGGCGCCCCCACCCCCACCGACCAACCAAACCAAAACCCTCCCCGACAACACCTGATATCGCCACCACACATTAATTCCACTAGTCCAAATTTTTTTTATTAAACTTAAATGGCAAAGGCTTGATTTTAAAGGTAAATAGATTAATTTGCAGTAATTTCATTTTTAGTACAAGATAAAATATTTAATTAATTCTAAGATATTTCATTGACAAATAATCTAAGAGTAGCATGTGTGGTAGTCTTTCATACTTATAATAGCTGCAAATGAAATGAAATGGTTTTATCAAATGATATCGGGATATGTGTGGGCTGCATCAAAATGAACAGACTGTTGCTTTAGAATAGGTTATTTAATAATGATAAATACAGAGGCTGTTTTATCATTATTAAATGATTTTGATGAGCTGTAAAAAAATTGTATGCTACGAAAGAATTTTATTTTCACAGCAGTTAAATAGTTAAAGTATAACTTATCTTCTGCTAACTCAGAGTTTTGTTTACTTTCAAAATGGCGCTTTTAAAAAAGCAAAGGATGGAAGGCTATGTTTCCGCTCTCTTCGAAGAGAATTATGCTTATTCAATTATTCAAAAACACTGTAAAAGTCATGTTTTTTCTATTTCTAAAGGTACGATAAGTAATATTATTAATGAGAAAGGAATAAACGCGTAAAAGTGGAATAATACTTCCAAATACGTATCCAAAAAAGAAAATTTCTGAGAATATTTGTAAGGTAAGAATTTTAAAAGAGAATCCGTCAAGTCAGACTACTACAAAGTCATTAAAAGTTCAGTTTCAACTGTAAATAAAATAATTAACAGTGATTTGAATCTTAAAAAGGCTAAAAAATATAATGTTCATCGTCTATCTCCACAGCATATTGCAGAACTCGCTGCAGAATTCTGTATGAGAAGCATTTAGCTGGAGAAAGATGGAAAAATGTTGTGACAATAGATGAGGCGTGGGTGTATTTAAAAGATTGCAATAAAAAAGAACAATTTATTATAAAAGAGAAGAAAAATCTTAAAACGTGATTCAACTTTATAACTTTAACATGAGAACTTTCTCTAAGAGATTTATGATTGTTGCTGGTTTTTATATCATGGAAAATTAAAAGTAAAGAGGAGGGGAAAATGTAAAAATCAACTCCCACATATTATCAAGACCCTATTTTATCCCCAATATTAATAAAAGAAATACTATATCTTTATCCAAAGTGCCAACAATCAGTAGAACTGCATCAGGATAAAGCAAGCAGCCACACATCTAAATACACTATTAAATTCGTGGAAAAAATGGAACAAGAAACTGGTATCAAGTCAATAAATACCCTTTACTGATATTCCTGTTAAATCTCTAGATGTCTCACCCATGGACTTTTGTGCTTTTAAAAAGAGAATTATCAAAACGTCTACCGAAAACCATTCAAGGATTTTGGAAAACTGTGGAACAAGAATTAATAATAACAGATTTTATTACAACATATGAGGACAAGATTTGTCCTCATATGTTGTAAACTGCAAGAAGGAATCCTGCCTTGCGATCTGATGTTTCTCTGCACTAAAATTGGTGTATTTAAACATTAACAATTGGTATTGTAATTCTAGGTATTTGTTAACTGTAAAAACGATTAGAAAGCCCAATATATGAAGGACTGAGAATAAATACATTCTGACAGACCTTATAATGCAAGCAATGTATTTATATGTACAGTAATGTTGGAAAGAAAGCCTCATTGAGCTACTTTTAAACATTGATCAAATGTGCCCAAATTTAGTCAGTTAGTTTTTAGCACATTGGAACAAAATTAAAGGGTAAGACCCCCAAAAAATTTACTTAGAAAAAGGATCATCTTAACGTACAAATAGTACTTTTCATATATTATAGCTTTGGAGTTTGCAATTTGAATTATATACTATCAGTTAATAATAAAATACACTCAACAAGGGACTATTAAGATTTCAAGAACATACCTGTCACCTGGTTGTACAGAATCAACTAAATCATTATGAGCATACAGTATAACATTATGAGGTGTTTGACCAGGAGGCATGTCATCTGTAATAAAATTTGATACATGGTATAAATGAATACAAAATTGCTATGATAGAAAATCTGCTACTGATCCATTGATATTATTGGATTTTTATTTAGGTAATTTGATTATGGCTGAATTTTAAAACAATATAAGCTTGACATTGAAAGATTAACAGGTAGGTTGTTAAGTGAGGAGTATCTGCATTACAGTAAATACAGCAAGCAGAAAGCTTAAGATTGAAGGATGAAAGAATTTCACATTAAACTAATTATTTTATTCCATAACACAAGAAAAACTTAACCTGGAGATTCCTGAAGTTTCACCATTTGTTTGTCTGTGAAATGAGAACGGTTGTGACTAAGCCCGTAAGTGTAATTGGTATTACAACTGGCACAAACAGTTGGCTCAGCAATACGGCCTCGATCTAACTCCACACTAACAGTTTCCCAACAAAGGCTGCAAGTGAAAAATGCTTCTCGCATTTCTGGGATAAGGTTTGACGATCGTATTACCATGCCGCTGATTGTGATAAGCTGGTCGATATCTAAATAAAAATGAGGATACATTATGAGTTATGCAAAATGAAATGTAAAAGAAATAAAAAATTCCATTAAAAAATATTTTTCAAACCTTTTTAGGTCATTCTACAATCTGAAAGTGATCACTAGACCTGATAAAAAAATATTTACAAACGACGAAAAACATCACATACATACCTTCAGGGCTCAGATGCCTTAAATTTTTGGTCCTTTCAGCATTGAATGGTCGAACTTGTATCGTATGAGGCAACTGGCTATCAGGATATTTTTCAAAAAATAATTCATTTACAGCCATATCAAAAGTTGGAATAACCTCTTGAGGATATGAAACAAGCTGTCGGTATATATCAGAATCAAAACTATTCAGGTGGGCACAGTTCACATTTAGGAAGGGCTCTTCCAAGGTGAAAATCTACAAAATTAAAGATATTTTAATTTTACTTTCTCATGTTAAAATCAGGTAGTGGAAATATCACTTAAAAAGATGAGACACATAACTGTCATTTTCTTGATTTACAGCAAGAATTGATTTATTAACAGGTAAATTTAAAAATTGAAGGACATAATACCAGATATAGCGAGAAATGCATATTTTACTAGAAAGTAGGTCTAAAAGAGCTAAAAAGCTGAGACAAAACTGTATAATGGGTGATCTTAAAAATTCATGGATACAAATAAGAGCTTAACTTTATATGTAACGTAGCTTTTAACGGAGGGTTCAATCCCCACATCATTGATGAAGCCTTTCATAAGTTTAATTGACCACCCCAACAGTTGTTTAAAACAAGTTCAACGATTCAAAATGGCTTCCAATTTTGTCATTCTTCCCTTTATTGCTTGCGTAACAAGATCCATTTTCAATCTGGTAAAGATCCCATTCAAATCATCAACTGGTGGGGAATATATCACATACCCTGCACAAGTGGTACAGGTTATATTAGTTAAACTAAGCGAGATTTGAAATTCAGGTTGCAAAAACAGATTCATTGAGTGAAAAAATAAATCTGCCATCATTCAACACTGTTGAGAATTTCCTCACCAGTTTGTTTTCGAACAAGCAAAAGCAGGCAATCTCTGAGATCTATTCTTGAGTTAAACATCAGAGAAGTCTTATCTATTTTACGTTGTTGAACACACTAGTGAATGACTAGTGCTTCCCTGCTTTAACAAGCAGCCTGCAAAGGCAAGTGAGCTGTGGCAACAGTCAAGAATAACTTATTAGACATTTTTTCTCTTATGGCCTACTTTTGTCCTGATGGTGGGAGATACCTTGCTCCACTGAAATGGCAATTGATGATCTTTTTCATTTATAAATGTTATTAGTCACTATTTCGAAGGTTTTTCTGAACATCAATCTTACTTCTAGCATCTTTGCTGGTCACTGCAAAGCCCAAATCTTAACCCTAGAGAACATTTGGGACATGTTGGAAAGGAGCATCTAATAGCAATCTCCTCTGCCACCCACTTTACAGGATCTGCATAATGCATGGACTCACTCTCTTTGGACTTATGTGCACTTCAGACATACTACCGATGAATTTTCGTTTTAATTTCGCTAATAGAAAAATCAACATTTATTCAGCAGAAACAAATGAATTATTTACCTCTTCTAATTTCTGCATGTAAAAAGGACGTAACAAGTCTACATTATCGATAAGCTCATCAGTTTCCAAATTGATATCTGTATATTCTAATATGAACTGAGTGAATTTACTTTTGCACTGGCTTACAACCACGTCTGTACCCCAAATGACCAATTGAGGGCCAGCATTATTGTCACTAGTCACAACAGCAGGGTCAGACATAACATCAGGATCACTCTAAATGCAGAGAAAAAACATATTTTAACACATAGAAAAAGGATGAAGTACAACTATTATTAAATTAATAAGAGAAAAAATTGAAAAATGACTGAAATTAAGAGTTAATATTAAAGATATTTCTTTTTGAAAAATTAAATTAAATGATTAAAAAAAATTAAGGACTTTCAACAAAAATTGTCCTTTACTCGTCTGTAGCAGCCCAGCTATTATCTGCCGACCTCCAAGATAAAATTCGGAAGATTTTTATGACATAAAAAGCAACTGTCAGAAAAGAAAAAGCGAAAACAATTTAAAATGTAAAAAACAATTTACAAGGCAGAATTAGCGACAATTGGGCTTGATGAAACAATTGAAAACCAAAAGTAACCTTGCTCCTACAACTGTTATCCTATGCCTGGAGGTAGTTCAAACTTGGAGTAATCGATTCAGCAATATTTTACACAAAATGATGACAATTAAACTTTTTTTGAGTGTTTAAGAGGTATTTTTTGCAGGTTTTTAAAAATTAATCCCCAAGGTTTTTATGACAATTTAGTAACCACTGACATTGATGTTTTTCTTTTGTCATGACTTGGCACTAAAACTTTGAAATTGGTGTCACACTTGAAACGTTTCTCCCTAAAGAAAAATCCAGAACATATTTTTACCTCTGGAAGACGGGAAAAACAAGTGCTTTTCCCATCTTTTCCGAAACATTCCAGGAAAAGTTGGAAGGTATGTCATTGTATATAAAAACTTTATTAATTTGATAAATAAAACATGATTTAACTTACAGCTTCAGATCCAACATTGACCTGTCGCATTCGTCGTTCACTTCGAATGTCATGTCTCTGACGGATAGGAGTACCACGCCTACAATTATATAAGTTTATGAAAGAATGTACCAAATGTATCTACAGAGTACAATACATATGTAATACTAAATACTCACAAAAGATGAATTTAAAATATATTGAGAACATATTAAGCAACTGAATAATCAAAAAGAGCATCCAGGATCAATATTCATTATTGCAAATAGGAATACAGAAATGTGGCAATTATGTATAACTTAGACAATGTATGTTACTTAAGAATCTTTATGGAATTCTAGAATATATTTGGATTGTTGATGAGCAATTGTGACACTTTTCACAAGATTGCCAATTCAGAATAATCAATGTTACTCATCTCCCTACATTCAAAACTTAATATTGCTTCTGGTTTCCTCTAAGCTGCTTAGTGCATACAGTTGAACTTACCTATAGGTAAAGTTTAAAGATTTCCCTGGGTATGAAAGCATGGAAAGAGAAGATGAATGAAATATTTTGTGTGATTTAGACATTTAGTTATATTTAAATAAGCTAAAGTAAAAATGCACCAAAAGTAAATCTATGAATGTTTGCTCATGAACAAAAAAATACTTGGAGGAAAAAAAGCACAAAATTTTGTTTACAAATAGATTCAATGAAAAATACTTGTTTGTTTAATCTTTCAAAGTTTCTCCATTAAAAATTATCTTAAATTTGTAATCTTCGAAGCACAACTGTTGGAAAAATTACAGGTTTTAATTAAAAATATGTAAAAAGCCTTGGTATAAATTCCAAACAATTTATATTATGTGTAACTCCTTTTTCTCTAGTGTTAGTTTTTCAAAAATAATTTTCCCTATTTTCAGTTAAAACATAATTCTGGCAAACAGTGCTAGCTTTTTTAAGTTGGCATTTGAACCCATCTACCTATATTTTGAATTAACCACAATCTATTTCATTAAAATGATTTTAACATTGATGAATATGTTCAAGTTTATATAGTAATAAAGCTTGTAATTTTCTCTTTATGTGATGTTTTAAAATGAGTTTAATTGCTTGATTTTGAAAAGTGATTATCGATAGCTTTTAAAATGTAGAATTTAAGGCCAGCTCTAAATTTCTTATAGTATCAACATATAATTGGAACAAAACCACATGCATATTTAAATTATATTCACATGGAATTGATCTGATAAAAAATTAAGATGAGCAAGTATACTTCACAATTTAACAAAGAACTCAATATATAAATTAACTTTACCTTACAATAAAATAAATTTGAATTACAACATAACAATTCAGAATATACAGCCTTTTTCATTCATTATTTTGAAAAAATTGTGAAATTAGGAAATGATAATCGGCCAGATACCATGGATAAAGCATGAATTTTTTACTGAAACAAGGTCAACTTGAATGCAGAATACTTTGTGGGATTATGTATAGAATACTCTACAGATAAGTATCACGAGCAAAGTGGGATGATCTGATTTGCTGGATTCATTCACTACATGTCATGTGCAAAAGCACAGTGAAAGAGAGCTCGGCTATCAAGGTTGCCAAACAGCATAATTATCACTTAAATGCCAAATTTGTTTAGTTTAATTGTTGGTAGTTTTATACTCACACCGATTTTAGCTTTAATATCATTGTGAACAAAACGAAGACTGGAATGTGAAAATTTGATTTTTGTTTGAATGTCTAAGAATGGGGGAATAATACAATTAAAAACTCTATTTAAACCATACAAACCAAATTATTAAAATTTGCAATTGGATTGGCAAAAGAAAAAATTTATTTATTTGAAAATTTATAATAGCAAATCAGAATTTTTATGGTAGAAAAAAATCATCTACAAAAGCAATCTTTCTTCTTTTACACTTGTTATTCTACAAAACTTGCTGGTACAGAATTATTGCTTACCCAACTGAACGTCCAACAGTGCCATGTGAGCTTGGTGTTCCATAGTTTAAAGGAGAACTCAAATCCAATTCGCTGAATACTACAAGAAATAATAAAGATGTTATCAATAAGTACAAATAATAAATGTAACTTTTAGTTATAAAAATCTAACTTTTTACTCGTATATTATGGCAGATTTACCAAAATACATGATAAAAATGTATAATATGCCTAATTGCAAAAGGATATAAATTAAGAATAAATTTTTATACATAGCTTTCGAAATGTTAGCTACACTAAAATTCATGATTAGACCAATGGTCTGATAATGTGCAATCTGTTAAACAATCCTGTTATTCAGTGACCTCTGGTGAAAAGACAATGATCTTATGAAAGTCCATTTGTAGAAAGGCAGTAAACTCAACAGATGAAAGGGCTGCCTACGCAAAATCATATATGGCGACCACAAAAGTAATGATTTGTTTCACGAACTTCTAATCAGGGTTTGTCAAGTTAGTCAGGGTTAAATCAAGTGATTTCTATTAAAAAAATCAATTTAAATCAAAATTTTATAATTAATTTTTCTTTCTGTTACATTAAATAATATTGAAAATGAAATAACTGAACAAGATGTATGTCATTTCATTCAAATAAGCTAAGAACGCTTGTACTGAGTTTACTCCAAAATTATATTGAAAATCATCCTCCCTTTGAAGACATTAAATAACAGTATTTGTTGATTGGGATCATAATTATCAGACAAGTATGTATTTCCATCTTGGGCCATTGACCAATACGTGTCACTCACAAGCTTGCTCATCAGCATGGGTTTTGTTTTAAACAGTCCATGTGACTAAATAGCACATGGCCAATTTTAACTTTTTGTGTGTTCTTGGAATATATCTATGAAATACTTGTCAATGCACAAAGAATTTTAAAAATAGGTATATTTGATTTTAAAATTTATGTATTTTCATGTCGCATCTCATTTTTTTACTGTTGCCAAATAACAATTTTTTCCACCATTAAGTTGTTTTTACAAGCTAAATATTAATGAGAAGTAGGAATTTTTTCATGATGCAAGTTCCTTTTATTTTCTATTGGTGACATGATTTTTTCTCAAAAGCAAATCTTGAACCAATTAATCATTTGATATCAAAATAATGAAAGCAATTCAAAACATTTTATTCATATATAATAAATATATAGTGTAAAAAAATTCTGAAATTTGTATGATTAAAAAAATTTATAATACGGTGTCAGTGGGATCCTGCAACCTTATTTATCCAGGTCCAAAAATTTCACATCACTGGTTATAGGTTGAACTCAAAGTAATCTTAACCGCTTGAGAACTAGACGGAAAAACATTGCTTATGCTTGGCATATTTGGGGCACTGTTCTAATTACTCAATCATGTGATTTACTTTGCTAATTCCTGTCTCGTTTTAATCTTTCAAAAATTTACCCAGCTATATTTCCTAATACATTAACATTTCATATAAAAAATATTAATGTTATAATATTAATATTAATGTTATAATATTAATGTTTAAACCAAAACTATCTAGAAACTGCACTGTAATTTGCGTGTCTCATGTCCAAACAAATTTAACATGTACAGGCCAGGAATTAATAAAAATCTGATTTAAATAAAACAAATCTGATTTTAATCAAATAAATTTGCTGTTTATGATTATGATTTTTCATACCTTGCTTATAATTACTACTACACTTCCAGAACTGAGCATTAAATTCAGTCAGAAACCAATCATGGAAAAGACTATTACTTACATTTAACCTGTCACCTAATTTAATGAACAAACTCACTCAAAACCACATGACTTAGATGCCAACTTGTCAGAGCTGGACCGTAGGACAGATGATTATAAGTGGTGTATAATGGGTAACTTATGGTATTATAATGGGTAACTTATCTCCAAGTCCCAGTGAAATCTATGAAAGACTGATGAACTCACCAACAGCTCAATCCAGACGCAAGATTCACAAGAGTCAGAGGGTCTTTTGCCCAGGTTCTCCTAACTCCCTACCCACAAAAATAGTGGCCACTTCGCTGAGCTACAAAAATATATAAATTTACCTGCTCGACTTGCAGGGTCAGGGGGTGACGACATAATGGGTACCATATCTTCTGGTGGAGATGATGGTAGAGGCATTAAATCTGAGCTATCATTCGAATTTTGTTGTCTTGCTGTAATATTAGAAATAATATTTTTAGTAATACTTGAATTGATACGATAGACTAAATAACATACTAGGAGACATACACTGTCTAAAAAATAAAATAAAACAAATATAAATAGAAACAATAAAAAACATGATTTTTTACAATCTGGTATTACATGTCTTTGTAACTGCAATAGAAACCATGGACAGTCGATTTAGTTGGCAGTTATGAGATTTTATGAACTTCTCATCTGTGCATGTTTAATTCATATATAACCTCAATTTTAACAGTTCACAAATGATATTTATTTCAATGACAATTGTGAGTCCAGTGATTGATGAGTTAATGTACATTATTCATGAAAATTTTTCGCTAAAGTTGCAATTGCACTTTTAAGATTTTTTTGTATTTAGTATCTTTAAGAAATGTGATTAAAATTAACATAGCACAATTTTCGGGTGAGATGTCGAATCCGAGACCGTGGCGATTTATCGCCAAACATGGTAACCTTGTTGTTTTGATTAAGCGTTATGGCAACCCTATGCAAAAGGTGTTTCGCGTAGGAAAGTCAACGTTTTTTTTTAACAAACATACTGGCTTAGGACGCCATCTTGATTTGGCAACAAAAATTGCTTGGCGACAAACATGTCTCGGATTCTACATCTTTACCCAATTTTCAATATTTGATAGCTTAAAAAATGTTTTGCCCTCGAAAGTTCAGAATAGTGATTTGACCAGAAATTGATCACTGCACATTCAGAATGGAGACTAGCATTTATTTAGTGCAAATGTTTTAGTCTAATTACCAGTGTATATCAAACAAGGCTAGGCAAGACAATTTTTCATGATATTCTAAATTAATTTTAACACAAGAACTCTCAGATATTAAACAAGAAAATATACATAAAAATAGCACCACATCAAGCAATGGATGACTAGCATTTATTTTTTTTTAAATAAAATTTAAATTGAAACATTAGTGCAAATATTTCAGTGTAATCACCAGCATATTTCTATCAAACATGGCAAGGCTAAGCATTTTTCATGACATTCTAAATAAATTTTAAGGAACACAAGAACAAACTATCACATATTAAACAAGAAAATAAATGTAAAAATAAAGAATTCTTTGGTATTAATTTTAACAGAAACTTAAGTCTGAGACTACAATCTCCAAAACACATAATACAAATGGCTTGTTTTTGAGGAATGCAATTATATACTGTTATCAGCAACTAACACATTAAACCTGTGTACTTTTAATTCCTCATTTGTAATAATTTTGCCAGTTAGCTTCACATTTTTCTCAAATCCGCTTAACTTTCCTTTTTCCATTATCAGCCACCTTTTGAGACTTATTAGGCCATAGTACATGATCTAGAATGTAGGATAAACAAAAGGTTCAGTAGAAATACAAGTATTACTGACTGTTTCCTTAATATAAATTTCATTGCTTCAGTATTTATATTCTAGTTGCTTAACCCAGGAAAGCCATGCTGTAACGTTTGGTACCCGTGAAAATAGATTAAGAAATGTTTATATTTCCTGGGCATTTTCTCTTCATTTTTGGGGTATAGTAGTTAACTTCCCCTGTAATTTCAATTTCATCATCTTTCTCACTTTATCATCTTAAATTTTTGAGACTGCCACCATTTTACAATACATTTACAGGTATTAATGTATATCAGTAATGGATTACTTCTCTTTTACTAACTAGCAACTTGGTCAAATACTGGATACAGGCTCATTTTGTATATCTAATTTACAGAAAACTGCTAAATACTTACTTGGTCATCATGAAATATCAAACTTCCAATTTAAAATCAGTTTGACTTAAAAAACCCAGTACTAATTGACCTAGAATAGTGATGCATTCCAGAAAACTATGGTACAAGTGGAATTAATCGATGTATTCAGAAGAAAACTTAGAAAGCTTTGTCAAAGTCTGCACCACTTTGAAATGCAAGATTAGAAAATGTTAAGACCAATTCTAAAATTTAAACAGGTTACCTGGTGAGCTAGTTGAAGAACGAGTTCTTTTTCCACGTGGTCCTCTCATTTTGAGTACTTATAAATTGCCTTAAATCTTAAAAATTAAAACAAATATGTTAATTGCAAAGATTAAAAGGTAATGTAATAATTTTAATACGAATTACAGTAAAAATGTTGCGAAATGTACAGAATTCACACATTGGTTAAAAACTAATCTGACAAGAAATTGGGAATGACAAGTTAAAAAGTGTTATATCGTAAATAATTGGGATATTAAAAATAATAGTAATTCAATATATTTATATACAAAGATTCAAATCAATGAATTTGCAATGCAAAGTTTACAAACAATGAGAATTCATGTCAATGTCAAAAACATCAGCTATTTCAATTGTGTTTTAGACGTTCAGGTTTGAAATGCCTTACCTTATAATGCAAACCGCTGATGTGAAATTTTGTGATTGAACGATACAAATTTTTCAATCAAAACTATGCATATAAAGTCAATGGAAAGAGAAAGTAACTAGCCCCAAAACAATCGAAATGTTGAGATATTTGGCGCGAAAACAATAGAGAAACGACATCAAAGTTGTTGCCAACAAATTTTAATTCCGATCTTTTAATGATCGTGCAGCAGTAGATAGTTGAATTAATTGACGCCAGTCATGGATCAATTCCAAAGAATCTTGTCCCGGATACAATACCTTGCAACAGGTTAAAAATGATTGGTTGATTATTTTTATACCACAAGAGCAAGATCTGGCCAAGCTGTGCCAAGCAGTGTTTTCATGTTAAATAAATGGGGTAGGTAGTTGAACCTACATTGCACTGGATCAACACAATTGACTGTTGACAAAGGTCTGGAATCAATCCTCAAAGGAAAGATCCGAGGACACCTATTAATTTTGAAACACGATCAGATGACGAGGTCAACACCAGAGCTGGCACTCTACTTCCCAGACTTCCACGTTACGCAAACGTGAGGACATTTGAGGTCACGACAGATTTAGGCCGCGTTCGTAAACAACTCTCTGACAAAAGTGCAAACCAAGAAATAATCCGTCACATGACCTCCGTTTAACCAGTTCTGAAGTTTCATTTACGAACGATTAGGTTTCTCCGTCTCGTCACAAATATTTTACTTCGTTTCGCCATGCAATTGGCAATTTGTTTTGACAAATTCAATCTGAAAATGAGCCTAAGCCACATGAGTAGAGATGCAATACAACATTCACATCTACCTCCTCGGACGCCAACTTCTGAACTGACAAAACCTAGCACCCCAGAGTAAATAGCTATCTTTTACTCTGTGCCTAGCACAATCTCAGTTCGTTTCAACCGATTTTTTTCGTTTCCAGTGACTTATGAAACGGCTAGTTTTTCACACTAGAAAATCTGAGAGACTTTTGGAACGCTCGATTCGAATAACTAGTATAGCCCGTGTAGTGCGATGTTAGTTAACTACCATTACCATTACCATCGAATAACCCGTACAACCGGTGCGATTTATTCACGTTTACGAACGAGCCCTTAATCTGTACCAGTCTTCATTTAAACGATGGTCTTTGGCTGGACCAAGTTTCGAGTTCGCAACTCTGGTTACTTTCACGTTGGTGTGATGTGGAAGTTTGCCAGCTCAGGTGTGGCCTCACTTTGACCGTGGTTCAAAATTAAGTGGGGCCGCGGTGGCCCGGTTGGAAGAGTAACGAACTAGCAACCGAAGGGTTGCGAGTTCGAATCCAGCCAAACACCGTCGTGTACAAAGGGGGCTGGTGCACGTTAAATCTGTCGTGGCCTCAAATGTCCTCACGTTGGCGTGGTGTGGAAGTTTGGAGAGTGGGGTGCCAGCTCAGGTGTTGCCTCGTCATCTGACCGTGGTTCAAAATTACGTGGTGTTGTCCTCGGATCTTTCCCTTTGGGATTGATCCCGGACCGTCACCAATAGCCCATTGTGTTGCTCCAGTGTGACGTTAATTGAAATAATAAAAAAAAAAATAATAAAAATAATAAAATCAAAATTAAGTGGTGTCGTCGGGTTTGATTCCGCTGTGTTGCTCCAGTGTGACGTTAATTAAATACCTACCTACCTAACTGGTGTTAACCAATCAATTATTATTATTATCGAAAGGCTTAAATCGTATTAAAAAAACAAGTCAACTGACTTCACATTCATTATACGTAAAGGTAGGTATTCAATTAACGTCACACTTGAGCAACACAACGGGCTATTGGCGGCGGTCCGGGATCAAACCCAAAGGAAAGGATTCGATAATTCATACAGCAAACACGTATTACCCTAGAAACAGTACCGCCACCTACATTTAAACCGAACAATCGGTATAGTGGTGTCTTAACTTCTGTATTGAAGGGTTCATGGTTCAAATCCTGTTAAGGCATGGGTGTTTTTCCGTCTAGAATGAATGGTAGGTAGGTATTTTAATTAACGTCACGCTGGAGAAACACAACTGGCTATTGGTGACGGTCCGGGATCAATCCGAAAAGGGAAAGATCCGACTAGAATGAATGTGTAACTTCTCTATAAAGGGGCTAGGTGGTAGTTTTATTTTCGTCATACTGGAACAATAACATCTAAGGGCTAATGGCGACAGTCCAGGATCAATCCCGAAGGTAGGTAGTTGGGTATTTCAATTAACGTCACACTGGAGCAACACAATGGGCTATTGGTGACGGTCCGGGATCAATCCCAAAGGGAAAGATCCGAGGACAACACCACGTAATTTTGAACCACGGTCAGATGACGAGGCAACACCTGAGCTGGCACCCCACTCTCCAAACTTCCACACCACGCCAACGTGAGGACATTTGAGGCCACGACAGATTTAACGTGCACCAGCCCCCTTTGTACACGACGGTGTTTTGGCTGGATTCGAACTCGCAACCCTTCGGTTGCTAGTTCGTTACTCTTCCAACCGGGCCACCGCGGCCCGGTAGGTAGTTGAATTAATTTAGCTCTAGAGCAGCCCAACGAGCTATTGGCGATGGTCCGGGATCAATCCTGAAGGAAAAGATCAGAAGACAACACTAATTTTTTAACCAAGGTCAAATGACGAGTTCAACATCTGAGCTGGCACCCCACTCTCCAAACTTCCACACCACACCAACGTGAGGATATTTGAGGTCACGACAGATGTATCGTGGACCAACCCCCGTGTACACAATGGTCTTTGGGTAGCTTTTGTTTTAGGAATATTGTCAAATTAAAAATGCTTCGTATTTAAAACTAGTAATAGCAAATTATGTACTAGCAAAATAACTTGATCTCACTCGGGTTGAATTGGCTAGCTATAGATTGAAATTGATCAAAATAATCTCCTTCCTCTTTCGTAGAAAAATGCCAAATAATTTTAGTGTGAGTAAAATAATTTTTTAACACCTTTTCGACATTTTTATAATTCCTACGACCTATTTTGGACACAAATCCTTTACATGCATATCCATCCATGTAATACATTTTACATATATCATACTGTAACGGCGGCTAGAGAAACGACCACCACGGCAGCGTGGGAAAATGAAAAATCTTGTTGACTCAGGTGTCGAGAGGAAAAGCCCACACACCATAACGACCACCCGAAAACATCTTCTTAATGATTTCTTAACGACAGCCAGCCAGCAGGGGTCGGAAATCGTTCTGGTTTCAAAACAAAGGGCAGGCGCCTTTCTGTCGCTCTCTTCGACATTTCGAGACCAAGAAGACAGAGAGATAAATGATGATGAGTTTCCGACAGGGTTTGATGGTCCCCTTTCAAGTCCGCCGAAGTCTGTCGTAAAAGTTGAGGGGAAAGACCAACGTGAGACAGCCAATCAAGAACGTGAGAAATCTTCAACACCCAATCCAGCACCGACTAAAAGGCGGACCCGAAACGGAAAGGAGGAGTCGTTAAGCACCCAACAGATAGAGAGTTTTAGAAAGATCACCAGAGAGAGGAGAGACGGGGACAGACGATCAGAGAGAGAGCTCGGAGAGAGGCGGTCAGCATAGACCGTTTTTGGAGCTTGAAGTGAATATCCGTTCACTGTTGTGCATTTATCCCACCTTGGGATCCTATACTCGCCGGAGTATTTTAGTGAGAAAGGCTAGACCGTAGCCGTAAAGAGAAGCCTCCTAGAGATCCGTGTAACTGCTCATCCTAGTAGTGATCCTGTCCAGAAAGTCTGAGATTTCCTGCCTTGGAACTCTGTACTCATCCGAGTAATTTTTTGTTGAGAATAGGCTCACCCGTAGCCGTGCGTTAGACTCCCCCGAGCGAAATTGTGAGGCTCGCCAGCAGCTTAAGCGCCTAGATAGAACTTTGGATCTTCCAAGGAACTAATATTAATGAACTCTACATTCATTTTCCGACTTTTTGTACAAATTGTAAAATAAACCAATTTAGTCCAGAATCGGATATTTTCAATGGTAACTAGTCTAGCTAGTGAATCAAGACGTTACAATACCCTGCAAAAGGTACAAATTGACGAAAGGTTATAAACACAAGGTAACTACTATAAAAAAGACGATTTTGAGGGAGGATTAGGAATGCCCTCTTTCTTTTGTCCTTTTTCTGTAAAATTACTCAACTAAATTCGTAAAAATGACGAATCTACTGCGAATACTCTCATCATTATTCATACAGATACGAAAACTGCTAACTAAAAACAATAATCTTGTAATTCGTAGCCCGTTTAAAGGTAGGTTGTTAGTTAATTAACGGTCTGGACCAACACAACGTAACCCGTTTGAAAGCCGCCTGCCCGCCTGCACGAACACATAATTAGAAATAAAAAATTATACTGTTCTACTCTTATAATACCTGTTTCGAATTTAAAATAGTTTCAAATGTACTTTTAAAAGTATAAATATGCATTTAAATTTGAATTTTATAAAAACATAATTAAATTATTACTTCTCGTTCACTAAATATACATTTAGTTCATAGTATGTAAAATTGTAAATGAGAAAAACTTATTTTTCATTTAGATGTGCTCTAAAAAATATATTTCTGTAATATGTGGGTCTTTCGAGCATATATCCTTATGAGCATCATTCTCATTAATGCAATTCAAACTTCATTATTACACAGGTAATTTAAATATAAAACAAAAATTCGTACTTTAACAATCATTTAAGCAAAACTAAAAATTTCTATTGTTCATTAGTTTTAATTTGTATCAAACACCCTATCTTTTCTTATACTGTCTCATAAAGTAAAGAGAGATGCACACATTAACGAATAGACATGATTATAGTATCCACGATGCAACAGTACTCGTTTTAAAACGTTTTATATAAAGAAATATGAAAAGGAAAAAAGCAAATAAATAAATAGTAACAATTCTAGGATGCGTATAGGATGTGATCCTTTCCTTCTCTCTCCTTACAATTGTATTCATAGCAAGATTAGATCCTTTTTCATAACTAAACATTTTGCTTGTCATCTGCCACCCCTTCGGAAAATCCCATAGAGAAGGTTCTCCCGCTGATCGAAGGGCCACGGTAGCCCCTAGTTGGAAAGACTAACGAATCAGCAACCGGAGGGTTGCGAGTTCAAAACTCGATCCAACCAAAGACCATCGTGTATGCGGGGGCTGGTTCACGTTAAATCTGCGTAGGCCTCAAATGTCCTCACGTTGTTGTAGTGTGGAAGTTTTGAGAGTGGGATTCCAGTTCAGGTGTTGACCTCGTCATCTGACCATGGTTCAAAATGACGAGGTGTTGTCCTCGGATCTTTCCCTTCGAACCGATCCCGGACTGTCGACAATAACCCGTTGCGTTGCTCCAGTACGACCTTAACTACCTACCTTACCGCTGATTGAAGTTGCCAGTCGTCATGTGATCATGAGTTTCTCCTGATTAGTAACCCTATTCTCTCTCTACCTCCACTATGGTCTTTACAAGTCAAGACTGCTCAACATCCGAATACCTCTTTTTAGAAACATTCCTGGAGTTCAATAAGCAAACCAAAAATGTGTGCGTTGTGATTAGACTTGAAATAATTTCTACTTTTTTAATGTACATCGCATTCGCATAAGGGTTCGTGTACGTATTTAGTTTGATATAATTTTCACAATTTCAAATAGCACACGCACATTTTATAAGGTCAAAAAAGATCACCCTATCACACTTGCGCTAAATCTATATAAATAAAAATAGTGTTATAACTGTCCTCCTGTAATTACTGGGGTAAAAACCAAAGTAATCATTAAAAAATCTCGGGGTAAAGTTTTATGTATATTTAATTATAAGAGAACACAGTTACAAAGGACGGTAAAAACATAAACAATTAAACATTTAGATACAATTTGGGCAAAAAAAGCAGACGAGGCGTCCGTTACATTTAAGGTCCAAGCTCTCTCTGCCTGCGTAATAGCATAGCAGCACGATGATAGATTGGTCACGTTTAGTGGCGCCATCTATATGTCAGAATTGGTAGTATAGTGTGCGTTATATACTCCCCCTCAGGTTTCGAAGACGTCCCGATGAGGAACCTGCAGTTGAGTCTGGTGGTTTATGCCTCGGACGACCCCGTTTCCTTAGAGGGTGCACTGGGTTTGTGGATTGTCTTTGGTTGCACGGTTTCACAGCTGATGTGTGATATATGCCCAAGGGCACTGTCTGCTCATCAGGGCTTGCTATCACGTAAGAGGTGGGCGACTTTTGCGTCACGATGACATATGGTCCATCTCTCTTTGGTACGAACTTTGCTGTTTTTCCCTTAGCGGTGCTGCTGATGGGATGGAGATCAATGTAGACGTGATCGCCTGGTGCATAGTGTGGGGCAGGTGATCTTTTCTTGTCTGCATATTTTTTGTGTTTGTCTTGTTTCTGCTCTAACCTCTCTTTCACTTGTTTGGATATTTTTGCAAAACGTTTGAGGTAGGGCGTAAATTCAGGGACGAAATTATCACTTTCAAGGACGGTTCTTAAGTCATGGGTGACATCATCAGTAGTTCTGAGCTCTCGTCCGAAAGTTAGATAGGCAGCAGTGTGTCCTGTCGAGTCACACTTTGCTGAATTCATTGCGAACCGGATATGTGGCAGATGTTCAGGCCAGGTTGTATGTTGATCTTTGACTAGGATTGCTAGTCTAGGCTTCAAATCCCGATTTTTCCGTTCCACTGGGTTAGCTTCAGGGTGGTATACTGGTGTTAGTGATTGGTCTATCTCTAACAGGGAACACAGTTGTTGGATCACAAAAGAAACGAATTGTGGTCCGTTGTCACTGATTATCTTTCGGGGTAAACCATACCGCATTAGTACTTCTTCCAACAGGACTTTAGCACATTCAGCCGCTGTAGCATTGGGCAATGCAAACAGTTCGATCCACTTCTTCCCATCTTTGCTCTCGAGCAACGGTCCAAATAGGTCCATGGATAGGACTTCAAATCTTCGCGACTGCACAGGAGTCTGTAGTAAACCAGCTGGTTTCTGGTTTGAGGCTTTATACCTATTGCACTCTGGGCAATTCTTGATATATTCGGTGATATGCTTTCTCATGCCGGTCCAATAATAACGGGAGGCTATTCTATGGAATGTTCCCTCGGCTCCGTAGTGTCCGGCAGCCGGTGCATCATGGTGCTCCTTGAGAACATTTTCCCTTTCTTGAACCGGAACAACGATCTGTGCGTCTTCAGCTTCCACATCAGGGGCATAACGGTATAGCACACCCTGATTCATCAGGTAGCCTCTTGCAGTCCAATTTGCAAAATTTTCATTTTTCTCTTCAGATTCAAAAGTGTCTATGATCTTCTTGATGTCGTTATCTTTAAGTTGTTCTTCCCTCAATTCTTTTGAGCTTCTGGAAGGCAACATCACAGAGACAGTGCAGGCTTCGCACGTATCCTCTTCATGTAGGCAAGTAGGGCGCGACAGCATGTCGGCCACTACGTTGGCCTTTCCAGGGATATACTCAATTTTCAAATTGAATGCTTGTAACTGTAGGGCCCACCGGGCTAGTCTTCCGGACGGGGACTTCAGGCTCATCAGCCACTTCAGGGGCTGGTGGTCAGATGCTATGATGACTTCTTGTCCATCCACGTATCCTCTAAATTTGATGAGGGCCCACACCACGGCTAAGGCTTCGCGCTCGGTGGTGGAATAATTGCGTTCCGCACTTTGGAGTAGTCGGCTGGCATATTCGACGGGGCGTTCATCTTGACCTGCACCTTGCAAAAGTACCGCTCCTAAGGCATAGTTACTAGCATCAGTCCTTATCGTAAAGGGTTGAGTAAAATCCGCTTGCTTTAGTATTGGTGGTGTCACTAAGCATTTCTTTAGGGTGCTGAAAGCTTCTTGATGTTCAGATGTCCATGTCCAAGGTGTGTTTTTCTTGGTTAGGTTACTTAAGGGTCTTGACAGTTCGGAGAAGTTCGGGACGAACTTTCTGTACCAAGAACAGGTTTGTAGAAATGACTGCAGTTGCTTGATATTCTTTGGTGGGGGAATATTTTGGATAGATGAAACTTTTTCCGTCTCTGCTTCAATTCCTTTAGGAGTGATCCATAGACCAAGATATTTGACCTTTGAACAGGAAAATGTACATTTATCGCGATTGGCACAAAGGTTGAATTTAATTAATTTGGTAAAAACTGCTTCTAAATCCTTTAAATGTTGGTCGAAACTTGGGGATAAAACTATGATATCATCCAGATAGGCCAGGACTGGCAAATCTCTTCTGAATACATCCATTAATCTCTGAAAGGTTGCAGGTGCATTTCTTAGTCCGAAAGGCATTTTGTTGAATCTATAGGTTCCAAAGGGACACACAAAAGCAGTTTTGTCCTTGTCAGGTGGGTAAACATTTACTTGGTGGTATCCTGCTTTCAAGTCGATGGTGGACATGTAGGCTGTATGCTTCGCATCCTGCAGGAGGTCATCCATGCGGGGCAAAGGGTAGACATCGGGAACTGTGATGGCATTCAGCTTCCGGTAGTCGATACACAGCCTCACATCTCCATTAGGTTTGGGAATCAGGACCACAGGAGCTCCATAGGCGGATTCACACTCCTCTATGATGTTCTTCTGTAGCAAGTCATCAAGTTCTTTCTTCAATAACTCCTTCTTAGTTGGGGACATCCTATATGGAGGAACAGCCACAGGTGGGTGGTCTCCGGTATTGATGTGATGTTCGATCAAGGGTGTTGTCCCTCCCCCTAGCTTGAAGACAGTGTCAAATTTGGCAATTAGATCATTGAGATCTTTTCTTTGGTGAGGATCCAGGTTTTCTCCTTCTTCCTCTCTCAGTTGACAGATGTTGGATTCTATCTGTTCTTTGCCCTGAACGGGAGTCAGAGGTAATTCTTCACCGAAGGGGTACTTTTCTTTGGGCTTGTCATGAAAAAACCAGTTTTTGTTGGCTAAGTCCAGTACCACTCTAGCGGTCTCTAGGAAATCTGTTCCTAGTAAGGTACGGTTGTTGGTTGCATCCGGCAGGATAATGAAGTTGGTCATAATCTTGCGGTCTTCCAGGTATACTGGAACCTGGGTGGTGAGACATTTCTCCAGAGTCTGGGATCCATTTGCTAGGTGCAACGTGAGCTCCGTCTTCTGAAAAGGTAAGTTGTTTTCCTTAAACAGGGAGTAGAGATATGCTCCAGCTATGGAATGTGTAGAGCCTGTGTCAGCGCACATTCTTCCATAAACTCCGCAAATAGTTGCGTCCAATAGGGTTATTGGTGATCCCTTGGTAATTGAAGCAAAGGCTTTCAGGTGATTGGTGGAGACCTTCTTCTTTGGCGGCGAGCAATCTGGGCATTTTGCTTTGATGTACCCGGATTTTCCACAGCCAAAACATGCTACGCCAGGTTTAACTTCGAGTGGAGGGTCAGGATTTGATCCGTCCGTTCTATTTCCATGGAAAGGAAAAGTCTTTTTAGGTGGGTTAAGACGGGTTGCGTCTTCTTTATGCCTTTCAAAATTTCTTTTCTTGAAAGCCGAATCTTTTCTAGAGGTGGAGCGTTGGTTGTCATACGCATCCAGTTTGTCAGCCAGTTCTCCAGGGGAATTCCATGTATGCCAGTCATCCAGGAAATGTTCACGGGCCTCTGGTGGGGCTTTCCTTTTCAGTTGGTCAGCCAACATCAGGTCCTTTAGCTGGTCAAAGTTGGTGACATTCAGCTCTTCTAGCCATCCTTCCAGGTAACTGCGGATTTCAAAGTAGAAGTCGCGCCAGGTACTCTCAGGAGTTTTTCGATGCTGGCTGAAAAGTTGTCGGAAGCGTTCGCTGGTTAGCTTGAACCGCTTCAGCAGGACATCCTTTACGTGGGAATACTCCTGAGCCTTCTCTTCAGGCTCCCTTGCGATCAACTTAGCCACATCGGCTGGTAGGACACCGATCAAGTAGGCGACCCATTTGGCCTCTGGAATCTTCAGGAACTTCAACTGTCTCTCAAAGAGATTTAAGAATAATCCCATATCATCCTGCTTGGGGTTGAAGTAGGGAATCAGCTTTTTTAACTCGAACTTGGGCAAGTCAACATCACCTTCGGAAGCATGGGCTTCGGAGCCTGCAGAAATTTTCTGAGCTTCTAACTGTAGTCTCAACTTTTCCAATTCGAAGCGTTGATCCTGTTCTCTTTTCTTTTTCAGCCTGATCCAGGTCCATCTGTTTTTCTCTTAGGACTCGTTCTGCTTCTTTTTCAGCGCGATCCAGGTCCATTTGTTTTTTTTCTTAGGACTCGTTCTGCTTCTTTTTCTTTTTCAGCACGGTCAAGGGCTGCTTGTCGTTCCCTATCGGCTTCTTCAGCTTTTCTATCCTCAATGATAGTAACCAATCTTTCTTTAGCAAAGTCTTCATCATACTGATCAGATTTGACGATGAGATTCTTCAATTCGACAATCCTTATGTCAGAAACGACATCGACGCCAAAATCTTGAGCCAGGATCCTCAGATCCTCTTTCTTTCCACGCGCGAGGAAAGCCATTGTTGCCTGAGGGGGGTATTGGGGAGAAGGAGAGTTCCAACGAAATTTTGTGGACGAGAAAAGAAAACTGTCCTAATTGGATGTAACAGTCCTAAACAATGTCTTATTTAACTGGTGTATAAATTGTGTAAGCTGACATAAAATATTAGTAACACAAGATCGGTAGAACATAAACAGTACACAGGGTGTGAATACAAAACAATATGCCTACTTTCTCTTTTAAACAAAATTAAAAGTTACTAAATATTCTTAAAATTTAAAAATTTTCTTTTAAATTATTCAACAATGAAAGGTTTACACAATTAAATCAATTAAGTTTTGAACACAGTACCATGCCAATCCTGTAACAATAGAATTCTTACAAAATCGAAACAATAATAGCGACGAATCAACTAAATTCCAAATGAAGTTCAAAACCAGAATTTTAAACAAAATCAAAATTCAAATCAAGCCTAAATTTAAACCAAAATTAAATTTAAAACCAGAACCAAGTTAGAATTAAAGAATTCAAACAAAAAACCAAATTAGAATTAAAGGATTCTAAACCGAAATCAATTCTAAATTTAAGTATTTAAAACAAAACAGAATTTACAGTAAGATAGATTCAAAGAAAAATCAAAACGAAATTTTATATATATATATATATAATATGTATTCTTATTGTAAAATTTGTCATACACAATGTTAAACATTCTATGCTTTCTGTTTCACCAGGGTGGCCAAAACAAGATTCAAAATTACAATCACAATAAGAGAAATACACTTATCTGTAAAGACATTAGCAGGTTGCGAATTTTTATTCTTCTTGTTGTCGGGATGACAAACACTTCAGAGACCTACCAAATCCTGTGAAAATGCGAGAGAGAGCTGGGATATTTTATTTCGGGCCAAACGTTGGGGGGCCAATTTATAACTGTCCTCCTGTAATTACTGGGGTAAAAACCAAAGTAATCATTAAAAAATCTCGGGGTAAAGTTTTATATATATTTAATTATAAGAGAACACAGTTACAAAGGACGGTAAAAACATAAACACAAACAATTAAACATTTAGATACAATTTGGGCAAAAAAAGCAGACGAGGCGTCCGTTACATTTAAGGTCCAAGCTCTCTCTGCCTGCGTAATAGCATAGCAGCACGATGATAGATTGGTCACGTTTAGTGGCGCCATCTATATGTCAGAATTGGTAGTATAGTGTGCGTTATAGTGTTTATATGTTGAATATTTTCGACCCATTTCAAGTTTTGGCACTTCTGATGCAAAATTCGTCTCTTGCTCGTTTGGTATCTGTCCATCTATCTGTCTATATGTTATGCCCGTACAACGTCCAAACGGTTGAATATATTTTCATGAAACTTTGCATACTGTGAGTACTTACATTCATTTGGTGATTGAATTTGATTGCGTAAGTCTGCCTTTCCTTCTTCCCGTTCTATGTTCGATTTTGTGTCTGTGTTTGTACAAGTATCACATAAAATGTAAAAGTTAAGCATAATTGCTGTTTATGTGAATATTTCAGAAAATCTACATCGGAATGGGAGGAAACGTGGTATGCGAGTGTAGTAGGATTATAGAAGAAAAACAATGCAAAACAAGTATAAAAATGGCTTTTATTATCCAAAGAAAAGGGCTGTAAGAAAAAGATTCACAATTCGAGTGTCAACTTTAGTGAAACAGAATGATTAAAACAATGTGATGCTGAAGTTTAATATGGTGTGTGGGAACCTCTGGTAACCACTCATGCTGCACTACGATTTCCCATACTTTCGATGAGGGTATCGATGAGTTGTGTGCTCAAAGAATTCCAAGCCTCACGGAGAGCAGTATTCAATTCCGGAACGGAGCTTGGTGGGTGGCGGAGGGCAGCAATGTCTCTCGAGCATATCCCACATGCTTTATAGGATTCAGATCAGGAGAGTTGTCAGGAAAATGCATGCGGTGGATATGTTCACTTTGAAGGAAGACGTCGACCAGGGCTGCATGTTGAGGAGGCACGTTATCATCCATGAATATGAAACCAGGACCAGCAGCCCCACGAAACAGGCGAACGGTATGCTCAAGTACTTCGTCTCTGTATCTTTGACCAGTAACAGACCCCGTATCAAAGATGTGGAGGTCTGTGCGGCCGTACAGCATGGTGCCTGCCCACACCATGACTCCCCTGAAGGAAAACGATGTCTTTTCGTGGTGTTTCCCGGGTGAAAACACGTTTGAAGTTCTCTCCAGATCGTGGTACGACGAGAATCAGTTTCTAGACTAAATCCGAACTCGTCACTGAACATGACATTGCCCCACTGTTATCGACCCCACTGCCGATATTCCGAACTCCACTGTATATACGCTCGTTTCTGTGCAAACGTCAGGGGATGCAAAGTGCTGGTCGTCTGGCATAGAGACCAACGTATCTGTCTCCTGTAAACAGTTTGTCTCGAATCGAAACTATGACTGGCGGCTGTCAGGGCTGAGCCCAGTTGTCTGGTAGAACGGTTCCTCTGACGTCGCACAGTTATCGCCAAATATGGGTCTTGCCGAGCTGTTGTTACCATTGGCCGACCTGGTACTGGTCGTCGGGTAACATCTCCAGTGGTGTGAAATCACTTCCTGTCTAGAGATCCCACACTTAGGCCCCGTTCACATGGACTTTTTCGAACGCGCGTTAGGCCCCGTTCACATGAGGCGTTTTCCAACGCGCGTTTTAGGTCTAAACAAAACGCGGGTAGTAAATAGAGTACATAGAGTTCTACTGGAGTGTTCACATGCAGAAATCGCGAGAATCCAAGCGCTAGACTGCTTCGGCGCTTCAACAATCTCCGGTCGTTCTCGCGATTTGAAGGCGTTTTGAGAAGCATAGGTTTCTTCTGCAGCGTTCACATGACACGCGTTTTGATGGGCGTTAGGGCTTTTTTATTCCTCTAGTCCAAGTTTCTATCTTCGCGATCGTTAAAGATAGAGTGAAAATTTCAACGGATTTGAAATCTGCGGAAAATTTTACACCAGATCGATACCTGAAATGTGATTTTCTTGAAATAAATAATTTTGCAACTAATTTTACTATTTTCGCGATACGGATTTGACGAATATATTCATTATGACACAAAAGGGAGTATTCATCTCGTTTTTATAGAAAAGATATAACTTGATTGGAGTATTTTGTCTTAATCCACTGCTTTATATTTATGGCCATTAAAAATAGGATGAGAAAATTTAATCGCATTCGATTTATTGAAGAAATTTTCCCTGCTTTCACACAAAACTTGTAAAAAGGTGACAGTTTATAACTAAAGGGTATAGTGGGTAATTTTATTTCTGAGAATAACGAATACTGACAACTACCCGTTCTAGTTTTCATGTGCGGTAAAGTCTTTAAAATAAAGCTTAAATTAAATATTCAATTTAAAAGCTAAACTTTAGTTATTTTTTTATCTGTCCTCAACGGGTGAAATACGTAATATAAGTTTCAATTTTCATTCATTTTTCACATCCTCGTGTTACAGTGAACTCGATATCACTTTTGAAAATGAACTTAAGTTACTGTGAGCTTATTTTTCATAGAATTTATATTTTAATCTTGCAGTTAGTGTTATTACTACTTTAATCGAAATTTTTATATTATATATACGTGTAGACGCAAATTCTATTAGCAATCTCCTGGTTTTCGATATGTATACTGCTTTTTGTTTTTCTTTGAGATTTTTTTAGTTTAACATAATTTTCTCGTTTCATCGTGGGGTTTAATCAAATTTTAGTTGAAATATTTCCCAATCATTCTATTCGTGGTTCCATTTGTGCTACAAAACCCCTGAAAGAGGGTAGGTTGGAGGGTTAGTTTTCATTTCGGATAGTCGGAACTCGGGGAAAATTGTGTTTAAAAATTAAAAACTAATTATTGTTATGTATGTGTTATTTGTGCTGATACATTAAAATGTTTAGAGATAGGTTTTAAAGTATAGAGATTTATTTGAAGGAAAATTAAATAAAAATTAGCTATAGATCGTAGGAAACACGATAAAACCTGCAAAAATAGCATAAAAAAAGAAAGGTTATCATCAGTGCTGGATTTTGTTTGCGTGTCATCTGTTGATATTACTTCGTAGACAATGCCATATGAACAGAAATTCCGTTTCCAATTTCCTGGTTCTAAAAATAAAGTTTTTTGGGGATATATTTTTGCTTTACACTGTCAATTTTAAAATTTTAAGTAAATTGTTTGGTCATTTTCCAGTTAGTTTCGTTCTTAATCAAAGTTTTACAGAAATATTCCAATTTTTCATACGCAGTTTAGCTTTTACGATAAAACGCATTACAAATAACTCATCTGCTAGCTTCTTGAGCCCAAACAATCCGTGATCACCCCTTAACACAAAACAAATCCTACTGTTTTTATTGGTGGGTGAATCATCGACACAGGAGAGTGAAGGTTATAGGGTTTCTTTCTCTAGTCTTGACAGTAAAAAACGAATACTTTAAGATTTTAGAGTTAATGAAAATGTTTAATAATGCCACAATTTGAACTACATAAAGCACTTATTCTCTTATCCGCTGGCTCTTACCGGTTCCTAGGTCCAAAATATCCCGTCATTCGAAAAATTTGGAAAAACGTACGAAAAGCTAACGTTCAAAAATTTACAACCGAGGTTGATGGCATTGGCATCGTATACTATACGTTACTAAAGATTTACCTGTTTAGGTTGTCACTTCTGGTCAGCAAGTCGATTTGTATTTATTTATGTATAAAGGTTGAAGTTCAAAAACATTTTATTCACAGGCAATTAGGGAACGGATGTTTTACAAATCGAAAGAATATCAATTTTTTACGTCGTTTTGAATATTTTTTACATTATTTTAGGCATTTTATTGCTCATTATACATTTCTAAGTTAACCAAATACAGGCTCTTGTTAATACAGAGAAATCAATTTTAGGTTGGGAAAGAAAGATTTTCATCCTACTTTTAATGGCTGTAAAATTAAAACAGTTGATAAGGGGCAACAAAATATCTTATTAAAGTGATATTCCCTTTAAAAACAAGGCAATACTTCCTCTTACGCTTAGTATAAAAGGAATATCTGAAAAGATTAGTTGCGACTATTGACAAAAAAATAATTTTTTCAAAGAAAATTATGATTTTGGTATCGATCTAGCGTAAAATTTTACGCTGATTTGAAATCCGTTGAAATTTTGATTCTATGTCTAACCATTCAAAAGATAGCAACTTGGATTAAGGGAATAAAAAAACAATTTAAGCCATAACGGAAACCGACCTTGA
Source organism: Meta bourneti (assembly GCA_933210815.1). Taxonomy (NCBI): domain Eukaryota; kingdom Metazoa; phylum Arthropoda; class Arachnida; order Araneae; family Tetragnathidae; genus Meta; species Meta bourneti. The sequence continues at coordinate 63,694,544 of OW119926.1, forward strand.
AAAGCGCCCAAGTGCTGTTCACATGGTAACGCTCGAAAATTGTTATCTAAGGCCCCGTTCACATGGACTTTTTGCAACGCGCGTTTGAAAAGAATTTTCGAGCGTTACCATGTGAACAGCACTTGGGCGCTTTTCAAGGTCAGTTTCCGTTATGCATTAAAATGTTTTTTTATTCCCTTAATCCAACTTTCTATCTTTTGAATGGTTAAAGATAGAGCCAAAATTTCAACGGATTTCAAATCAGCGTAAAATTTTACGATAGATCGATACCAAAATCATGCTTTTCTTTGAAAAAATTATTTTTTTTGTCAATAGTCGCAACTAATCTTTTTTCAGATATTCCTGTTATACTAAGCGGAAGCGGAAGTATTGCCTTATTTTTAAAGGGAATGTCACTTTAATACGATATTTTGTTGCCCCTTATCAACTGTTTTAATTTTACAGCCTTTAAAAGTAGGATGAAAATCTTTCTTTCCCAACCTAAAATTAATTTCTCTGTATTCACAAGAGCCTGTATTTGGTTAACTTAGAAATGCATAATGAGCAATAAAATGCCTAAAATAATCTAAAAAATATTCAAAACGACGTAAAAATTTGATATTCTTTCGATTTGTAAAACATCCGTTCCCTAATTGCCTGTGAATAAAGTGTTTTTGAACTTCAACCTTTATACATAAATAAATGCAATATAATCGACTTGCTGACCAGAAATGACAACCTAAACAGGTAAATATTTCGTCACATATAGTATACGATTCCAAAACCATCAACCTCGGTTGTAAATTTTTGAACGTTAGCTTTTCGTACGTTTTTCCAAATTTTTCGAATGACGGGATATTTTGGACCTAGGAACCGGTAAGAGCCAGCAAATCAGAGAAACAGTGCTTTATGTAGTTCAAATTGTGGCATTATTAAACATTTTCATTAACTCTAAAATCTTAAAGTATTCGTTTTTTACTGTCAAGACTAGAGGAAGAAACCCTATAATCTTCACTCTCCAGTGTCGATGATTCATCCACCAATAAAAAGTAGGATTTGTTTTGTGTTAAGGGGTGATCACGGATTTTTTGGGCTCAAGAAGCTAGCAGATGAGTCATTTGTAATGCGTTTTATCGTAAAAGCGAAACTGCGTAAGAAAAATTGGAATATTTCTGTAAAACTTTGATAAAAAACGAAACAAATTAGAAAATGACCAAAGAATTTCCTTAAAATTTTAAAATTGACAGTGTAAAATAAAAATATATCCCCAAAAACGTTATTTCTAGAACCAGGAAATTGGAAACGGAATTTCTGTTTATATGGCATTGTCTACGAAGTACTATCAAAAGATGACACGCAAACAAAATCCGGCACTGGTGATAACCTTTCTTTTTTATGCTATTTTTGCAGGTTTTATCGTGTTTCCTACGATCTATAGCTAATTTTTATTTAATTTTCCTTCAAATAAATCTCTATACTTCTTTAAAACCTATCTCTAAACATTTTAATGTATCAGCACAAATAACACATATAACAATAATTAGTTTTTTAATTTTTAAACACAATTTTCCCAGATTTCCAACTATCCGAAACGAATACTAACCCTCCAACCTACCCTCTTTCAGGGGTTTTGTAGCACAAATGGAACCAGGAATGGAATAATGACTGGGAAGTATTTTAACTAAAATTTGATTAAACCCCACGATGAAACGAGAAAATTTTGTTAAAACTAAAAAATCTCAAAGAAAAACCAAAAAGCAGTATATATCGAAAATCAGGAGATTGCTAATAGAATTTGCGTCTACACGTATATATAATATAAAAATTTTGATTAAAGTAGTAATAACACTAACTGCAAGATTAAAATATAAATTCTATGAAAAATAAGCTCACAGTAAATTAAGTTGATTTTCAAAAGTGATATCGAGTTCAATGTAACACGAGGATGTGAAAAATGAATGAAAATTGAAACTTATCTTACGCATTTCACACGTTGAGGAAAAATAAAAAAATAACTAAAGTTTAGCTTTTTTAAACTGAATATTTTATTTAAGCTTTATTTTAAAGACGTTTGCCGCACATGAAAACTAGAACGGACAGTTGTCGGTATACGTTATTCTCAGAAATAAAATTACCCACTATCCTCTTTAGTTATAAACTATCAAATTTTTGCAAGTTTTGTGTGAAAGCAGGGTAAATTTCTTCAATAAGTCGAATACGATTCAATTTTCTCATCCTATTTTTAATGGCCATAAATATAAATCAGTGGATTAAGACAAAATACTCCAATCAAGTTATATCTTTTCTATAAAAACGAGATTAATACTCCCTTTTGTGTTCGTAATGGATATATTCGTCAAATGAGTATCGCGAAAATAGTAAAATTACAGTTGAAAAATTATTTATTTAAAGAAAATCACATTTCAGGTATCGATCTGGTGTAAAATGTTCCGCAGATTTCAAATCCGTTGAAATTTTCACTCTATCTTTAACGATCGCGAAGATAGAAACTTGGACTAGAGGAATTAAAAAGCCTAACGCCTGTCAAAACGCGTGTCATGTGAACGCAGCAGAAGAAACCTATGCTTCTTCGAACGCCTTCAAATCGCGAGAACGACCGGAGATTGTTGAAGCGCCGAAGCTGTCTAGCGCTTGGATTCTCGCGATTTCTGCATGTGAACACTCCAGTAGAACTCTATGTATTTTGGCTACCCGCGTTTTGTTTAGACGTAAAACGCGCGTTGGAAAACGCCTCATGTGAACGGGGCCTAAGGCCCCGTTCACATGGACTTTTTGCAACGCGCGTTTGAAAAGAATTTTCGAGTGTTACCATGTGAACAGCACTTGGGCGCTTTTCAAGGTCAGTTTCCGTTATGAATTAAATTGTTTTTTTATTCCCTCAATCCAAGTTTCTATCTTTTGAATGGTTAAAGATAGAGTCAAAATTTCAACGGATTTCAAATCAGCGTAAAATTTTACGTTAGATCCATACCAAAATCATGATTTTCTTTGTAAAACTTATTTTTTTGTCAATAGTCGCAACTAATCTTTTTTCAGATATTCCTTTTATACTTAGCGTAAGCGGAAGTATTGCCTTGTTTTTATAGGGAATGTCACTTTAATACGATATTTTGTTGCCTCTTATCAACTGTTTTAATTTTACAGCCATTAAAAGTAGGATGAAAATCTTTCTTTCCCAACCTAAAAAATTGATTACTCTGTATTCACAAGAGCCTGTATTTGGTTAACTTAGAAATGTATAATGACCAATAAAATGCCTAAAATAATCTAAAAATATTGAAAATGATGTAAAAATTTGATATTCTTTCGATTTGTAAAACATCCGTTCCCTAATTGCCTGTGAATAAAGTATTTTTGAACTTCAACCTTTATACATAAATAAATGCAATATAATCGACTTGCTGACTAGAAGTGACAACCTAAACAGGTAAATCTTTCGTAACGTATAGTATACGATTGCAATGCTATCAACTTCGGTTGTAAAATTTTGAACGTTAGCTTTTCGTACATTTTAAAAAAATTTCGAATGACGGGATATTTTGGACCTAGGAACCGGTAAGATCCAGCGGATCAGAGAAGCAGTGCTTTATGTAGTTAAAATTGTGGCATTATTAAACATTTTCATTAACTCTAAAATCTTCAAGTATTAGTTTTTTACTGTCAAGACTAGAGGAAGAAACCCTATAACCTTCACTCTCCATTGTCGATTATTCACCCACCAATAAAAATAGTAGGATTTGTTTTGTGTTAAGGGGTGATCACGGATTTTTGGGCTCAAGAAGCTAGCAGATGAGTCATTTGTAATGCGTTTTATCGTAAAAGCGAAACTGCGTATGAAAAATTGGAATATTTCTGTAAAACTTTGATTAAAAACGAAACTAACTGGATAATGACCAAACAAGTTCCTTAAAATTTTAAAATTGAGTGTAAAGTAAAAATATATCCCCACAAAATTTTATTTCTAGGACCAGGAAATTGGAAACGGAATTTGTGTTTATATAGCATTGTCTACGAAGTACTATCAAAAGATGACACGCAAACAAAATCCGGCACTGGTGATAACCTTTCTTTTTTTATGGTATTTTTGCAGGTTTTATCGTGTTTCCTACGATCTATAGCTAATTTTTATTTCATTTTTCTTCAAATAAATCTCTATACTTCTTTAAAACCTATCTCTAAACATTTTAATGTATCAGCACAAATAACACATATATAACAATAATTAGTTTTTAATTTTTAAACACAATTTTCCCTGAGTTCCAACTATCCGAAACGAATACTAACCCTCCAACCTACCCTCTTTCATGGGTTTTGTAGCACAAATGGAACCACGAATGGAATAATGACTTGGAAATATTTCAACTAAAATTTGATTAAACCCCACGATGAAACGAGAAAATTTTGTTAAAACTAAAAAAATCTCAAAGAAAAACCAAAAAACTGTATATATCGAAAACCAGGAGATTGCTAATAGAATTTGCGTTTGCACGTATATATAATATAAAATTTTTGATTAAAGTAGTAATAACACTAACTGCAAGATTAAAATATAAATTCTATGAAAAATAAATTCACAGTAAATTAAGTTCATTTTCAAAAGTGATATCGAGTTCAATGTAACACGAGAATGTGAAAAATGAATGAAAATTGAAACTTATCTTACGCATTTCACCCGTTGAGGAAAAATAAAAAAATAATTAGTTTAGCTCTTTTAAATTGAATATTTAATTTAAGCTTTATTTTAAAGACGTTTGCCGCACATGAAAATTAGAACGGACAGTTGTCGGTAAACGTTTTTCTCAGAAATAAAATTACTCACTATCCTTTTTATTTATAAACTATCACATTTTTACAAGTTTTGTGTGAAAGCAGGTAAATTCCTTCAATAAATCGAATACTATTAATTTTTCACATCCTATTTTTAATGGCCATAAGTATAAATCAGTGGATTAAGACAAAATACTCCAATCAAGTTGTATCTTTTCTATAAAAACGAGATGAATACTCCCTTTTGTGTTCGTAATGAATATATTCGTCAAATCCGTATCGCGAAAATAGTAAAATTACAGTTGAAAAAGTATTTATTTAAAGAAAATCAAATTTAAGGTATCGATCTGGTGTAAAATGTTCCGCAGATTTCAAATCCGTTGAAATTTTCACTCTATCTTTAACGATCGCGAAGATAGAAACTTGGACTAGAGGAATAAAAAAGCCCTAACGCCTGTCAAAACGCGTGTCATGTGAACGCAGCAGAAGAAACCTATGCTTCTTCGAACGCCTTCAAATCGCGAGAACGACCGGAGATTGTTGAAGCGCCGAAGCTGTCTAGCGCTTGGATTCTCGCGATTTCTGCATGTGAACACTCCAGTAGAACTCTATGTATTTTGGCTACCCGCGTTTTGTTTAGACGTAAAACGCGCGTTGGAAAACGCCTCATGTGAACGGGGCCTAAGGCCCCGTTCACATGGACTTTTTGCAACGCGCGTTTGAAAAGAATTTTCGAGTGTTACCATGTGAACAGCACTTGGGCGCTTTTCAAGGTCAGTTTCCGTTATGAATTAAATTGTTTTTTTATTCCCTCAATCCAAGTTTCTATCTTTTGAATGGTTAAAGATAGAGTCAAAATTTCAACGGATTTCAAATCAGCGTAAAATTTTACGTTAGATCCATACCAAAATCATGATTTTCTTTGTAAAACTTATTTTTTTGTCAATAGTCGCAACTAATCTTTTTTCAGATATTCCTTTTATACTTAGCGTAAGCGGAAGTATTGCCTTGTTTTTATAGGGAATGTCACTTTAATACGATATTTTGTTGCCTCTTATCAACTGTTTTAATTTTACAGCCATTAAAAGTAGGATGAAAATCTTTCTTTCCCAACCTAAAAAATTGATTACTCTGTATTCACAAGAGCCTGTATTTGGTTAACTTAGAAATGTATAATGACCAATAAAATGCCTAAAATAATCTAAAAATATTGAAAATGATGTAAAAATTTGATATTCTTTCGATTTGTAAAACATCCGTTCCCTAATTGCCTGTGAATAAAGTATTTTTGAACTTCAACCTTTATACATAAATAAATGCAATATAATCGACTTGCTGACTAGAAGTGACAACCTAAACAGGTAAATCTTTCGTAACGTATAGTATACGATTGCAATGCTATCAACTTCGGTTGTAAAATTTTGAACGTTAGCTTTTCGTACATTTTAAAAAAATTTCGAATGACGGGATATTTTGGACCTAGGAACCGGTAAGATCCAGCGGATCAGAGAAGCAGTGCTTTATGTAGTTAAAATTGTGGCATTATTAAACATTTTCATTAACTCTAAAATCTTCAAGTATTAGTTTTTTACTGTCAAGACTAGAGGAAGAAACCCTATAACCTTCACTCTCCATTGTCGATTATTCACCCACCAATAAAAATAGTAGGATTTGTTTTGTGTTAAGGGGTGATCACGGATTTTTGGGCTCAAGAAGCTAGCAGATGAGTCATTTGTAATGCGTTTTATCGTAAAAGCGAAACTGCGTATGAAAAATTGGAATATTTCTGTAAAACTTTGATTAAAAACGAAACTAACTGGATAATGACCAAACAAGTTCCTTAAAATTTTAAAATTGAGTGTAAAGTAAAAATATATCCCCACAAAATTTTATTTCTAGGACCAGGAAATTGGAAACGGAATTTGTGTTTATATGGCATTGTCTACGAAGTACTATCAAAAGATGACACGCAAACAAAATCCGGCACTGGTGATAACCTTTCTTTTTTTATGGTATTTTTGCAGGTTTTATCGTGTTTCCTACGATCTATAGCTAATTTTTATTTCATTTTTCTTCAAATAAATCTCTATACTTCTTTAAAACCTATCTCTAAACATTTTAATGTATCAGCACAAATAACACATATATAACAATAATTAGTTTTTAATTTTTAAACACAATTTTCCCTGAGTTCCAACTATCCGAAACGAATACTAACCCTCCAACCTACCCTCTTTCATGGGTTTTGTAGCACAAATGGAACCACGAATGGAATAATGACTTGGAAATATTTCAACTAAAATTTGATTAAACCCCACGATGAAACGAGAAAATTTTGTTAAAACTAAAAAAATCTCAAAGAAAAACCAAAAAACTGTATATATCGAAAACCAGGAGATTGCTAATAGAATTTGCGTTTGCACGTATATATAATATAAAATTTTTGATTAAAGTAGTAATAACACTAACTGCAAGATTAAAATATAAATTCTATGAAAAATAAGCGCACAGTAAATTAAGTTCATTTTCAAAAGTGATATAAACTGTCACATTTTTACAAGTTTTGTGTGAAAGCAGGGTAAATTTCTTCAATAAATCGAATACGATTCAATTTTCTCATCCTATTTTTAATGGCCATAAGTATAAAGCAGTGGATTAAGACAAAATACTCCAATCAAGTTATATCTTTTCTATAAAAACGAGAAGAATACTCCCTTTTGTGTTCGTAATGAATATATTCGTCAAATCCGTATCGCGAAAATAGTAAAATTACAGTTGAAAATTTATTTTTATGTAAAGAAAATCAAATTTAATGTATCTATCTGATGTAAAATTTTCCGCAGATTTGAAATCCGTTGAAATTTTCACTCTATCTTTAACGATCGCGAAGATAGAAACTTGGACTAGAGGAATAAAAAAGCCCTAACTCCCGTCAAAACGCGTGTCATGTGAACGCAGTAGAAGAAACCTATGCTTCTTCAAACGCGTTCAAATCGCGAGAACGACCGGAGATTGTTGAAGCGCCGAAGCTGTCTAGCGCTTGGATTCTCGCGATTTCTGCATGTGAACACTCCAGTAGAACTCTATGTACTTTGGCTACCCGCGTTTTGTTTAGACGTAAAACGCGCGTTGGAAAACGCCTCATGTGAACGGGGCCTAACGCGCGTTGCAAAAAGTCCATGTGAACGGGGCCTTAGGCCCCGTTCACATGGACTTTTTGCAACGCGCGTTAGATAAGAATTTTCGAGCGTTGCCATGTGAACAGCACTTGGGCGCTTTTCAAGGTCGGTTTCCGTTATGCCTTAAATTGTTTTTTTTATTCCCTTAATCCAAGTTGCTATCTTTTGAATGGTTAGAGATAGAGTCAAAATTTCAACGGATTTCAAATCAGCGTAAAATTTTACGTTAGATCGATACTAAAAGCATAATTTTCTTTGAAAAAATTATTTTTTTGTCAATAGTCGCAACTAATCTTTTTTCAGATATTCCTTTTATACTAAGCGTAAGAGGAAGTATTGCCTTGTTTTTAAAGGAAATGACACTTTATAAGATATTTTGTTGCCCCTTATCAACTGTTTTAATTTTACATCCATCAAAAGTAGGATGAAAATCTTTCTTTCCCAACCTAAAATTGATTTCTCTGTATTCACAAGAGCCTGTATTTGGTTAACTTAGAAATGTATAATGAGCAATAAAATGCCTAAAATAATCTAAAAAATATTCAAAGCGACGTAAAAATTTGATATTCTTTCGCTTTGTAAAACATCCGTTCCCTAATTGCCTGTGAATAAAATGTTTTTGAACTTCAACCTTTATACATAAATAAATGCAATATAATCGACTTGCTGACCAGAAGTGACAACCTAAACACGTAAATCTTTAGTAACGTATAGTATACGGTGCCAATGCCATCAACCTCGGTTGTAAATTTTTGAACGTTAGCTTTTCGTACGTTTTTCCAAATTTTTCGAATGACGGGATATTTTGGACCTAGGAACCGGTAAGAGCCAGCGGATCAGAGAATCAGTGTTTTATGTAGTTCAAATTGTGGCATTATTAAACATTTTCATTAACTCTAAAAGTATTCGTTTTTTACTGTCAAGACTAGAGAAAGAAACCCTATACCTTCACTCTCCAGTGTCGGTGATTCACCCACCAATAAAAACAGTAGGATTTGTTTTGTGTTAAGGGGTGATCACGGATATTTTGGGCTCAAGAAGCTAGCAGATGAGTTATTTGTAATGCGTTTTATCGTAAAAGCGAAACTGCGTAAGAAAAATTGGAATATTTCTGTAAAACTTTGATTAAGAACGAAACTAACTGGAAAATGACCAAACAATTTCCTTAAAATTTTAAAATTGACAGTGTAAAGTAAAAATATGTCCCCAAAAAACTTTACTTTTAGAACCAGGAAATTGGAAACGGAATTTCTGTTCATATGGCATTGTCTACGAAGTAATATCAAAAGATGACACGCAAACAAAATCCAGCACTGATGATAACCTTTCATTTTTTATGCTATTTTTGCAAGTTTTATCGTGTTTCCTACGATCTATAGCTAATTTTTATTTAATTTTCCTTCAAATAAATCTCTATACTTCTTTAAAAACTATCTCTAAACATTTTAATGTATCAGCTTAAATAACACATATATAACAATAATTAGTTTTTAATTTTTAAACACAATTTTCCCTGAGTTCCGACTATCCGAAACGAAAACTAACCCTCCAACCTACCCTCTTTCAGGGGTTTTGTAGCCAAATGGAACCACGAATAGAATGACTGGGAAATATTTCAACTAAAATTTGATTAAACCCCACGATGAAACGAGAAATTTATGTTGAAACTAAAAAAATCTCAAAGAAAAACAAAAAGCAGTATACATATCAAAAACCAGGAGATTGCTAATAGAATTTGCGTCTACACGTATATATAATATAAAAATTTCGATTAAGTAGTAATAACACTAACTGCAAGATTAAAATATAAATTCTATGAAAAATAAATTCACAGTAAATTAAGTTCATTTTCAAAAGTGATATCGAGTTCAATGTAAGACGAGAATGTGAAAAATGAATGAAAATTGAAACTTATTTTACGCATTTCACCCGTTGAGGAAAAATAAAAAAATAATTAGTTTAGCTCTTTTAAATTGAATATTTAATTTAAGCTTTATTTTAAAGACGTTTACCGCACATGAAAACTAGAACGGGCAGTTGTCAGTATTCGTTATTCTCAGAAATAAAATTACCCACTATACCCTTTAGTTATAAACTGTCACCTTTTTACAAGTTTTGTGTGAAAGCAGGGAAAATTTCTTCAATAAGTCGAATGCGATTAAATTTTCTCTGTTGTAGGCGAAACAGGTGCAAGGAAAGTGATTCAGTCACTCCATGCTTATCTCAAGTATTTATTATGTTTTCTTCTGTTCACTGTTCGTAGAACCCCTTTATCTTTGAAAAATCAGATTTTTGTCTTCATTGAAATATACATGGAATTTGTCAGTAATACCCTCGAGCCCTCCCTGACAGCAGTTAATTCTTCGTACAACCTGAGACGGAACAACTCTATCAATTCCATGACTTCTTTGTTAGAGTCACAAAGTGGAGAGTTTTCCTTTCATCAAGATACTCCTTCGGAAGATCTTCTAGCAGAACTAGGACGCATCATTAACCCAATTACACCATCTAGGCACTACATCACAAAGTCATCAAGAAACGTATGCAACTCAATATTACAAGAACTTGGAAGGAGACTTGCTTATGAGCAACCCACACCCCAAGAAAATGCCTCACAAATTTTGAAATCTTATGAGATTAAGAAATCAAAACCCAATACAAAGCAGAAACCTTCCACAATCCTCCTTTACCCAAAATCGAAAATTGAAGATTCTCAAGGCACAATAGAAAACATCGTGAAACAGCATATTAAGCCTTCAAAACAACAAATAAAGGTAAAAAAGACAAGACCATTACAAAATAATGGAATTGCTGTAGTTTGCAACGGAGAAGAAGATGTTGAAAAGCTGCTGGAATGTATAAACAGTAATTGCGTTTTAAATAATTTAATCCAATCCAGAAAACCTGCAGTTAGAACACCAAGACTAAAAATATTTGGTTTACCGAAAGAAACAGAAGATGAAGAGATAGTCGCATCTATTTGTACAGAAACAAAAGCATTACCAGAAGAGGTACAAATTAAATTCAAAATTAAAACCAATGAAGATAAAATGCATTGCATTGTGTCGTTACCAGCCCCACAATTCAAGCACCTAAAATCAAGGGGAAAGATCAGCATTGGATGGTCAACATACAATGTTAAAGAACATTTTAATATCAAGAGGTGCTATAGATGCCAAATGTATGGCCACACTCAAAACAATTGCCATACTCACAAAATATACTGTGCTCATTGTTCTGGACCACATAAAACAGTTGAATGCAAAAGCCAATCTCTCAAATGCATCAACTGTTGGGAGCAAGTGGAAAAATATGGAGCCAATATAAACATGGCTCACTCTTCAGCAGATGTTATATGTCCATGCTATCAAGAAGAAGTCAAAATATTCAAAAAGACAATCTCCTATTAAAATGTCACACCACACATCAACTCAATTCATAAGTACACAAATTCGTCCCACATTGACATTCGTTCAAATAAACCTAAGGAAAGCAAGAGCTCCAACAAGCCAACTCTTGTTTATGACAGAGAAATATGAACCAGATGTGATTTTGGTACAAGAGCCATATGTAAAGGAAAATAAAATCATAGGAATACCCGGTTCGTGGATACACTGGATCTCGAAAAATAAAAAAGCAGGGATTATAATAACAAATAGAAATCTGCATCCAGCTATTATTGCAATTACCGATAACACGGTGGTGGTTAAAACTGAAAATATTAACGGGTCTCTAATGGTTTTTTCAGCTTACTCATCACCTCAAGACGACCTTAACGTAACTCTTCAAGAACTCAGCGAAAATGTTAGGAAAGGTGGAAATGAATACTTTTTAATTGGTGGCGATTTAAATGCTCATAGCATCAACTGGGGGTACGACCACCAAAACTCTAGAGGGTCAGAACTACTGGAATTCATACACGAACATAAACTACAGATCCTCAACGATCCCAAATCACCTCCAACCTTTAACAACAACATGAATGTGGGTTGGCCGGACATTACTTTGGTGTCTCACCCAGAACTAGCGAATCAGTGCGGCTGGGAAGTACTGGATGAGGAAACACTGAGTGACCACATGTACGTCAGAACAGTTATCTCATCGGTAAGAAAATCATCGACGTACACCAGGTACAAAACAGCCTTTGGAGGACACACAAAATTCGCACTCAACTTCGAAAAGGATGCAGCCCGAATATATAGAGACATTGCCAAATGCTCAGAGCCAGAAACATTGGACAAAATAACTGAGGACTTGCAAAATTCTATCACCACAGCCTGCAATAAGGCATTCAGGAAAAAGAAATTTTCCTACAATAATACCAAACCTGTTTGGTGGAACCAGGAGCTACAGATCAAAAAGAGGGAAGTAAATGCTCTTAGAAGAAGATCTCAAAAGGCACAGGGTGAAGAAAAAGCACGAGCTAGAGAAATTTATGCACAGAAAAGAGCTCAACTCGTAAAAGATGTAAATAAATCCAAAAAGGAAGCTTGGAGAAAATTCTGTACAGATGCTGGTTCTCCTTACGGTAAACAGTACAAGGCAGTTTTTCGGAAAGGAACAATACCAGATGAAATTTTCAAAATAGCAGGTGACGGAAACGCAGGTTCTGTCAAAGAACTCGCGGGTAAAATTCTGGAATCACTTTACCCGTGTAACAACTGCAACAGTATAACGGTTGAAGATTTCACTAATACGCTAAGGGACCCAGACTTCTCCAAAGACGAGGTCAACAGAACTGTCAATTATCTTCCGAAAGGCAAAGCACCTGGATATGATGGTATAGATAATCTCGTGTTGCAAATTATCAATAACAAATTTCCAGAACTTCTATTTGCTTTCTTCAATAAATGTCTAAATCTTGCGACCTTTCCTAAGCCCCTAAAAGTAGGAATTATCATTCTTTTCCACAAGGAAGGAAGAAAACACGATGAAATAAAATCATATCGACCAATTACTCTTCTTCCAACTCTGGGTAAAGCTTTGGAGAGATTGCTTGTACAAAGGTTGACTTATCATCAAGTTGAAAACAAAGAAAGACATGCACTCCAGTTTGGATTCAAGGAGGGCTCATCTGTTGACAATGCTCTAGAAACCTTGCTAAACAGAATTAACGAAGAGAAAAAGAAAAAACTGCATGTCGCTGTAGTGTCGGTTGATATTGAGGGGGCATTCGACAATCTTCACTATAATATCATCAAAAACAGATTAGCGAAATCTAAATGCCCTTCCAATATTAAAAATACTCTTGCTAAAGTACTTGAGGTCAGAAAAGTCATGCTCATGACAAGCGAGGGTCCAGCAATCAAGGAACAAGGGAAAGGCTGTCCACAGGGATCGTGCAGCGGACCAGTGCTGTGGAATATCGTGGCCGATGAAGCATTAGTTCTACCATGGCCGGAAGGAGTCCACATGCAAGCATTTGCTGACGACTTTGCCTTTATTATCGCGGCAAAATCAGAGCGCAAATTAGGTGAGCTAGCCACAAATGCACTGGACCTGTTAAAAACCTGGACAGATCAGCAAGGTCTGAACGTGTCCGAAGAAAAAACTAAGTACCTCCTCCTTAGTAATCTTTCGAGAGGACCTTCCATCTACTGGAATAAAAAAAGAATTAAACGAACTAGTACTTTAAAGTACCTAGGACTTACATTAGACGAGAAGCTAAATTGGGCAGCTCATGTACAGACTTTAGGACAAAAAGCCATGTTCCAATTTCAAATGCTACAAAGAATAGCTGGAACGAGATGGGGAATAGGGCAGAAATTTCGAAAGCTGCTGTACAAAACAGTGACAGAAAGAATGTTGAGTCATGGTGCAGTGGTCTGGGGTCATAACCCAACTCAACGAACTATAAGAAAGCTTAATGGGATACAACGAAAATTTCTGATCTCAATTACAGGCAGTTACAGAACAGCACCCACTTTGGCCCTTCAAACAATTGCGGGAATTCCACCACTACATCTTTCACTTCAAAAAGAAGCAGTGTGCGTCAAAATGAGAATGAGAATAAGTACAAAGCTTGGAAATGCAAATTATGACAAAGATGACTACGAGGAAAGGGCAATAGGTTGGTCTGTACATCCAGCTAAAACTCTTTCATATGACAGAATAAACCCAGCAGTGGGAGTACCTCACTCCGGCATAAGCTACTTCACCGATGGCTCCAAAATGGAAAATAGAGTGGGAAGTGCTTTTTGTTCTATGCAAGGAGGGCGTATAACCCAGCAATGGTTCACGAGAATGCAAGACAGCAACTCCGTTTTCCAGGCGGAACTGTATGGGATTTTAGCAGCCATAAAAGCGGCAGAAGCAAGAGCAGATAAAAATGTAAAGATCTGGTCAGACAGCCGAGCTGGTCTCCTGGCACTTAGAAATCCAAAAACGCCGAGTCCACTGGCACGAAGAATACAATGTTTATTAAATAACAACAAGGAAATTTGTCTAGGCTGGATTAAAGCCCATGCGGGCCATGAAGGAAACGAAGAAGCAGATAGGTTAGCAAAAGAGGCAACCACAACGGAGTGCATTGATGAAGGGGTGAAATGGCCCAGAAGTCATTGCAGGAGGGAAACCACTAGCTGGCTACTTGGTGCATGGCAGAAAGAATGGGATGAAGGAGAAACAGGTAGGATGGTACATGATGTGTTGCCTAGAGTGTCACTAAAATCGGCAAGTTGGACCAGGGAAGAGACACTCTTCTTCACAGGGCATGGTCCGTTCCCATCCTACCTAACGAGGTTTAAAAAAATCAGTTCAGAAAATTGCTCCTGTGGTGAAATCGGCACACCTCTACATTACATTACAGTCTGCCCCCTTACAGCATCATGGCATATGAGGACGCCTGCCGACCACCTTCAAATCGCATGGCTCAGGAACATTGCTACTACCAAGGGCTCGAGGATCAAAATTATTAACATGATGAGATTCATTGAGAATCATCAGGACTTGATCATCCAAAGAGACTGAAAAACCTACTTTTTTTCTTCTCTCATGTTGTATATATGTATATAGTGTAACTTAGTATAATATAGATGTAATTACTGTATAGATATAATAATGTAAAAATGTAACGTGCTCTAAATTCTGAATAGACATGTCACCTCGGTGGCATGCTCTATTCATCCCAACCACATTTATTTAAACTGGTACAGTGTCTCACGACACTAGGCACGGGAATGTGAGTTGGTGTTAGTTAGTTAGTTCGTAATGAATATATTCGTCAAATCCGTATCGCGAAAATAGTAAAATTACAGTTGAAAAAGTATTTATTTAAAGAAAATCAAATTTAAGGTATCGATCTGGTGTAAAATTTTCCGCAGATTTCAAATCCGTTGAAATTTTCACTCTATCTTTAACGATCGCGAAGATAGAAACTTGAACTAGAGGAATAAAAAAGCCCTAACGCCCGTCAAAACGCGTGTCATGTGAACGCAGCAGAAGAAACCTATGCTTCTTCGAACGCCCTCAAATCGCGAGAACGACCGGAGATTGTTGAAGCGCCGAAGCAGTCTAGCGCTTGGATTCTCGCGATTTCTGCATGTGAACACTCCAGTAGAACTCTATGTACTTTGGCTACCCGCGTTTTGTTTAGACGTAAAACGCGCGTTGGAAAACGCCTCATGTGAACGGGGCCTTAGATAAGAATTTTCGAGCACTGTCATGTGAACACCTCTTCGGCGCTTTTCAAGGTCAATTCCGTTATGCATTAAATTGTGTTTTTTATTCCCCTAATCCAAGTTTCTATCTTTTGAATGGCTAAAGATAGAATCAAAATTTCAACGGATTTCAAATCAGCGTAAAATTTTACGTTAAATCGATTCCAAAATCATGATTTTCTTTGAAAAAATTATTTTTTTGTCAATAGTCGCAACTAATCTTTTTTCAGATATTCTTTTTGTACTAAGCGTAAGCGAAAGTATTGCATTGTTTTTAAAGGAAATGTCACTCTAATAAGATATTTTGTTGCCCCTTATCAAGAGCTTTTAATTTTACAACCATTAAAATAGGATGAAAATCTTTCTTTTCCAACCTAAAATTGATTTCTCTATTCACACGAGCCTAGATTTGGTTAACTTAGAAATGTATAAAATTGACCAATAAAATGCCTAAAATAATCTAAAAAATATTCAAAATGACGCAAAAATTTGATATTTCGATTTGTAAAACATCCGTTCCATAATTGCCTTGAATAAAGTGTTTTTGAGCTTCAATCTTTATACATAAATAAATGCAATATAATCGACTTGCTGACCAGAAGTGACAACCTAAACAGGTAAATCTTTCGTAACGTATAGTATACGATGCGTTACAGTGCAATGCCATCAACCTCGATTGTAAATTTTTGAACGTTAGCTTTTCGTTTTTCAAGAATTTTCGAATGACGGGATATTTTGGATCTAGGAACAGGTAAGAGCCAACGTATATCAGAGAAACAGTGCTTTATGTAGTTCAAATTGTGGCATTATTAAACATTTTCATTAACTCTAAAATCCTAAAGTATTCGTTTTTTACTTCAAGACTAGAGGAAAAACCCTAGAACCTTCACTCTCCAGTGTTGATGATGCACCCACCAATAAAAAATAGTAAGAAGGATTTGTTTTGTGATAAGGGGTGATCACGGTTTTTTGGGCTCAAGATGCTATCAGATGAGTCATTTGTAATGTGTTTTATCGTTAAAGCGAAATTGCGTATGAAAAGTTGGAATATTTCTATAAAACTTTGATTAAAAACGAAATTAACTGGAAAATGACCAAGCAATTTCCTTAAAATTTTAAAATTGAGTGTAAAGTAAAAATATATCCCCAAAAAAACTACATTTCTAGAACCAGGAAATTGGAAACGGAATCTCTGTTTATATGGCATTGTCTACGAAGTACTATCAAAAAGTTGACACGCAAACAAACAAAATCCGGCATTGGTGATAACCTTTCTTTTTTATGCTATTTTTGCAGGTTTTATCGTCTTTCATACGATCTAAAGCTAATTTTTATTTAATTTTCCTTCAAATAAATCTCTATACTTTTTTAAAACTTATCTCTAAACATTTTAATATATCAGCACAAATAACACACAATAATTAGTTTTTAATTTTTAAACACAATTTTCCCTGAGTTCCGACTATCCGAAACGAAAACTAACCCTCCAACTTACCCTCTTTCAGGGGTTTTGTAGCACAAATGGAACCACGAATAGAATGATTGGGAAATATTTCAACTAAAATTTGATTAAACCCCACGATAAAACGAGAAAATTATGTTAAAACTAAAAAAAATCTCAAAGAAAAACAAAAAGCAGTATACATATCGAAAACCAGGAGATTGCTAATAGAATTTGCGTCTACACGTATATATAATATAAAAATTTCGATTAAAGTAGTAATAACACTAACTGCAAGATTAAAATATAAATTCTATGAAAAATAAGCTCACAGTAACTTAAGTTCATTTTCAAAAGTGATATCGAGTTCACTGTAACACGAGGATGTGAAAAATGAATGAAAATTGAAACTTATATTAAGCATTTCACCCGTTGAGGACAAATAAAAAAATAACTAAAGTTTAGCTTTTAAATTGAATATTTAATTTCAGCTTTATTTTAAAGACGTTTACCGCACATGAAAACGAATACTGACAACTGCCCGTTCTAGTTATTTTCAGAAATAAAATTACCCACTATACCCTTTAGTTATAAACTGTCACCTTTTTACAAGTTTTGTGTGAAAGCAGGGAAAATTTCTTCAATAAATCGAATGCGATTAAATTTTCTCATCCTATTTTTAATAGCCATAAACATAAAGCAGTGGATTAAGACAAAATACTCCAATCAAGTTATATCTTTTCTATAAAAACGAGATGAATACTCCCTTTTGTGTCATAATGAATATATTCGTCAAATCCGTATCGCGAAAATAGTAAAATTACAGTTGCAAAATTATTTATTTAAAGAAAATTACATTTCAGGTATCGATCTGGGGTAAAATTTTCCGCAGATTTCAAATCCGTTGAAATTTTCACTCTATCTTTAACGATCGCGAAGATAGAAACTTGGACTAGAGGAATAAAAAAGCCCTAACGCCAGTCAAAACGCGTGTCATGTGAACGCTGCAGAAGAAACCTATGCTTCTCAAAACGCCTTCAAATCGCGAGAACAACCGGAGATTGTTGAAGCGCCGAAGCTGTCTAGCGCTTGGATTCTCGCGATTTCTGCATGTGAACACTCCAGTAGAACTCTATGTACTTTGGCTACCCGCGTTTTGTTTAGACGTAAAACGCGCGTTGGAAAACGCCTCATGTGAACGGGGCCTTAAGCACATTCAGAATTTGAGACGCTTCGGTTTGGGATCGACCGGATTCCAGCATTCCAGTAATTCGTCCATTCACAAACATGTCCAGTTGGCAACTTTGTAACATCTTTCGTCTTTATTGTTTGTTAACAGTGCTCCGTACCTCAGCAATTACGAAATTTTTGTCTAAACTGGCCATGCCGCTCCAGGCCGTCTTATACTCGTTCCGACATGCACCGGTTCTTTGCGCATGTCGACGTCGACTGAACTGTTTTGCATATGAAAAATGTTTTACCTTCATCCCACGATTCTCCACAAGTAATTTTAACCATTGTATCCAAATTTACTCCCAATTTTTCGCATTTTACGAATTATGCTTATCTTTTGGACATGAGTGTATTCAACATATTTTAATGCAATGTTCTTTATTTGATTCACCATATTTTAGTATAGTCCATACATTATTTGAAATTTCTTTGTTTATATATTCAGGCAAGTTTCATCTTAAAACATCTGAGTGACTTTACTCAAATCAACCATAATTTGGTAGTTTTGGAGTAGCCGGAAGGTATATTGAGCATGCAATTATTTGGATTGTTTATGTAGTGCATTGCAAACATTGCTATCTGGTTCTTG
Organism: Meta bourneti; assembly: GCA_933210815.1. Lineage (NCBI taxonomy): Eukaryota > Metazoa > Arthropoda > Arachnida > Araneae > Tetragnathidae > Meta > Meta bourneti. The sequence continues at coordinate 63,713,411 of OW119926.1, forward strand.
AGCTGTTTAGATTAGTTTGATTTCAACCCATAGCGGTGGCATGAATTTTGTGGGCTAGTTCACAATGGAGATAGAGCGCTGTGACACCGATTTATTAATTGATGAAATACAAAAAGGTATGCTAAATGGAATATGGAGCAGGGTGTGAAAAAAATCATTAAAATTGGATTTTTATGATTTTAGAAAGTTTACAAATATAAAATTAACAAGTACTAATTATAGGAATTTAAGTAATCTGGGAATTGGAGTTGGTAGAATTAGAGAGTAAGAATATTTTATACATGTAATCTTTAAATGGTTTCACGAACAGTTTAGAATTGAACTTGAGCCACTTTTGACTAACGGTTTGAAAATGACTAACTGCAAAGCTTGACTAGTTTCTTTTGCTTTTAGTTTTCATTCATAAACTCGTTGAATCTGAATAACATGAAATAAAAGCAAGTTAAAGTTTAATTGAAAACACATCAAACATTGATTTTAATTATACTTTGTAGACTTGTGATAAAAAATAGAAAATAATTGAGTGTAAAGTAAACGGAACGAACCTTATATCTTATCGGAAGTTGAGTTGCATAACATATGTTGCTTAGGAACGATGAGACTCAAGAAAGCGTTCGTAAATGCAACTACAGAACTGGTGAAACGGAGGTCATGTGACGGATTATTTTTTGGTTTGCATTTTTTTCAGAGAATTGTTTACGAACGCCGCCATTGGCATACTCTAGAGACTTCTTTCTCCCTTAAAATTTAAATTCTACAAAAATGTAAAATGTTAAATGACATTTATTTACATTTGTGAAATTGTGTATTTATCAATTGTGTACTTTTATTAGAGTATGATAGTTTATATGTGATGAATAGGAATTACAATGTATTAACGAAAGCGGAAGTTAGTTAACCAATTCAACCCGAGTAATGTCGGGTAATTATATATATATATATATATATATATATATATATATATATGCTAGTATTAAATATAAACACATTCTTATATTCGGTGATATAAGAGAAATTCTTTCGGGGTTCATCTGAATAATTGGTATTTAGTTTAAAATAAAGGTCACGCATCTAAGAATCATGTAAAGTTCAAAATAATTTACTTTGGTTGATAAATGTTTCTTAATATTTTAAGGATAAGAACTATAGTGGCCTTGTTTCTTTCATCCACCACGGTATTGAATTAATCAAACTGAACACTCATCTTGATTAATTACGTTCAATGCCACACAAGCTGATACCCCAAACTTATCAACTGAGGTACCTAATTCCGGCCAAATTAATATAAGATTTCTATATTTCTCAACGATTTTCGGTTGAGTTGAGGTATTCTAGGCCACTTTAGTGCACAAAGACGTAAGTTTGCTATCAATTTGACTAGTAATGGTTTTTTTAATGGGGTTGTTGAGGTTCTAGAAAATAATAAATGGCATTTTAAGTGTGATAACTTAAATTCTAACTTAAGCGTTAAAGTTAAAACGCTATTAAAGATATGTATGTGCAAACTTCTCTAGCTAGAAAATAAACACATCACTTGTTGAAATAGAAACTATCCATCTAGGAAGAGATGTCCAGAACACAATGGACCATTGTTTGTTCCAGTATGTGGCAATAAGAGACTCCGTTTAGTCGGCCATTAATCCGATGTATGGTGAATTGAGCTGACCTGCAGCCTCAAACAGATAGAGAACTTGCACTTCACTAGTGACTCGTTTTACAAGTTCCTGATTGAATCTAACCCATTTCTAAAAGAGTGCACGTTGCTTTTGTCTGCAAACAAAACCGAATTCCAGTCATTTTCGGTCCAGTTGGCAAACGTTTGAGAGCAAAACTGAGTCGTTCACAAACTCGTTGATATGTTAGCTTTTGTGCTTCTATTGGATTTCGGAGATTTGTTTCTCTTGAAAGGTTGCGACCTATCGTGCATACACGCGCACTATTCGTTTAAAATTTGAAAATCTGCCCAAGAAATAAAATTTATTTCCTATGCATGATGCACTTAAAATTTAGAACAAAACATATTTAATTCACCAAGAAAAACTTAAAAATATATATTTTTGCATCATTTTCGACTTATTTTATTATTAGTTATTTACCTGCTCTCTTTCCTTTTATTTACATATCTCTTTAGTGCACACACACATATTCTCGCTTCTTCAATACACTTCTAAAAAAAATTTTAGGACGGCCCAAATGCAAGTCGAAATGATACAGTTTGAAATAAAGGATATATCTTAATAACTATTGAAATATATAAACTTAAACGTGTTGCACACATCTAGGTTTGAGATATTACTGAATCGGTTGAACTTAATATTTATACGTTTCGATTTCTAATTTTTTAAATTTTGAATTTAATGATTAATTAACCCCTACACCCAATTTAACACGTGAAGTTAAAATTTTTAGATGATTTTCGATGTCCATTGATTTAGAAATTTATTGACTCTTTAAAATCTCTGGATATATTGTTTCTTTTACTGCGCTATTCGTTTATTGAGATGATTAGTTTTTGTAAATTTTAACTTGATTGGTTTAGTCCAATGGAACCAACATAGTTATGTGTTATGCTTCAAAACAATTTCCATCTGTTTGGGGCCATAATGTGACATAACTGATTTATTTCATACATTGTTATACTTAAATTTCTGATTGCAAGGGCCTTGCAGGTTAATTGAAGGGGTTGCTATCACTAACAATGTTTTTAGTGGCATTTGAATTGCCCGTTTATTTTTCACTTGTAAAGATCATTCTATTTTCACTTTTTCCATCATGTTTCACAGAAGAAAAGTATTTAGAAATAGATTTTTGATCAAACCAGTTTAAAATGTCTATCATGTTTTAAAATGATTTTCATCTGTTTGGAGTCAATAAAGTTAAATAACGGACTTATTTCATATTTTGTTATTATATGTTTAAATTTCCGTTTACAAAGACCCTGCAGTTGACTGAAGGGTTGCTATCATTATCAGTGTATTTAGTAGTAAATAAGTTACCTCATTCTTTTTTCCTTGGAAAGATAATTATAATTTCCTGTTTTTCTATCCTGTTTCACTGAAGAAAGATATTTTAAAGATAGATTTTTTGATAAAACCAGTTCAGAATACGTCTGAAACTTTAAACATAATATTTTTCTTCTGTATAAATATCAGTCTTAGATGATTAATATCTCAATGTAATTTGTGCCATCACTCTTTGAATAACAGTTTTCAATTTTGTTCTTATCTAAAAATTCACTGATTTCGTTTGCTATTCTACAGTCATTCAACTTATGATGATGATGATGTTTGTTAAACTTAAAAGTTGTCAAATTTCGTCTTAAACTTAGACTGATGTTCCTTTTTAAAAAAAAGTATGGTTTCATTTGTTTCTTGTCGAGAATTCGAGTACGCGCATAAATTAGGATTAGGTTTTTGAAACGCCTGATGTGATATATTCTATGGGGGAATTGTTTGAGAACAGCTTCCTCAATGGAACTACTGAGGCATCAAATTCATTACCTCCCTTTGAATTAGAATCATCCTCGAAGATGCGCATATTAATAAGACAAGGATGGTTATTGAGGCGACTTTAAACCTGTTGAATTATTCATGCTAGAACTTTAATGAATTAAACAAGCCGGAGAGCTGGTAGCCTGGAGATGTGTTTCATTTTAAGCTTTAATTTGACATCATTATTCATATGTGTATTTGCCCTTTCACCCTTTTGCACTTAAATTAAGGGTTGAACAAAGGTTACACAACTCATCTTAAAATAATTGACTACTGATGCCTGTTAAGGTTGTGGATAATCTTGCTCCCAGAATGAAATAAAAGAGCTCTTCTTGAGAGCATATTTTCATCATTAGCTTGAGATATCAATGACAGGCATTTTCGGTCAAACTAAATATACATAGATGGCGGTAGTGTTTCTGCGGCGATACGTGTTCCTGTACGTATTCTGAACTTGACGTCAATAGGTTTGTTTTTCAAATAGGATTTCAGCACTTCACCAATAAAAATTCCAAAGAATGAATTCCGAATTGATATAAGATATTTGATTGGTTAACATCAATTAATTTTAAACGCCAAACGTTGCCTGAACTGCGATAAACTACATTTTAAAGTATCCCCCATATGTACCATACGAGAGCATGTGGACAGCAGAAATAAAATCTTCGCGGACCGTCTGGTTTGTTTACATTGAGAATCTCATTGGGGAAATCTGCGGAGAAATGATTGTATTTCAAGGACCAAAATTTGACATTGTATTTTGAAAAATTACAGTGCAGAATTCTATATGATAATTGAATAGCTTGTTGTGTTGCTCCAGTGTGACGTTAATTAAAATACCTACCTACCTATATGATAATTGAAATTGAAACTTAAAAATGAAATGTGTGAAATACAGGAGGAATGGATTTTTATACTGAAAGAATATTATCTTCTGTTAAAAATTATTAATCATTTTGATTTGTAAAGAACTAAGGGTATTAGTTTTTCGTTTACAACTGAAATGACAGAAACAACTAAAAAACTGAATGATGAAATGAATAAGAACCTCGAATTTTGAATACTTAAAAGCGTAAGCTCTAAAGGGTATTTTTACATGTCTATTCAAAATTTTGTTCATCTTCAGATTTCTATAGTTTCAAATGCATTTGTTTCTTAGGAATGAATGAAAATGCGTGCATACAGGGTACTTGTATATACTCGTGCATACAGGGTACTTGTATATACTCGTGCATACAGGGTACTTGTATATACTCGTGCATACAGGGTACTTGCATATACTCGTGCATACAGGGTACTTGTATATACTCGTGCATACAGGGTACTTGTATATACTCGTGCATACAGGGTACTTGCATATACTCGTGCATACAGGGTACTTGTATATACTCGTGCATACAGGGTATTTCAAGTCTTCATGTACAAATTATAAGGAGATGTAGAGAACGCTAAATTAAATATTATTTACAACGGGCGTATGTTCGGAAGAGCTTCCCTGATTGGCTGGATGGCATTGCTCGCCAGTCTGGCAAGTGATCAGTTTGGGCTATCGTCATTTTAGATGCTGCCTTCGTACGGGTAACATGTATAATTTAACAGTTATTGAAATATCTGACATGAACCTTGCATATGGGGAAGCTCGCAAGCAGACGAATCCGCAGTTATAGAATAGGAAAATAATTGCTTCGATACAAAGTACACTTTAGCGAACAGTTCCTTTCAGCGTCTACAGTGAAGCTCCAAAGAGAAGGAAGATGATTTTGGGGAAGTCCATACGTTCAAAAGGTATTTAGGATCTCGAAGGGAAAGGCGGGCTGGGTTTTATGACGCAAAAGCCATATTTGACCATGCTGTACCAGAGAGACAACCTCGAGGAGAAAAGACTGTTATACGCAAAGTCATGTGCAGCGTTTGCAATAGGTGATCATTGGTTTCGCCCGCTCCGAAACCACCTGACTCAAATGCCAACACGGCGGGGCCATATTGTCACGGTTCTTTCACTTCCCGGCCACCCCCTTGACAGGCTTTAAGCCCTTTGTGGGCAGGTCGGGGGTCTGGGTTACATATATAAATAAAGATGTTGACGGGTCCTGTTCATTAGTGTCCACACTATTGAAACTGGCTAAATTACATGATGCATACATGTTACAATTCGCAAGTGAGTACGCGGCTTTAGGGATAAGGCCTTGAGTGGGTCGTTTTATTAGGCTCATTCTTGAGACTAAATTTTGCAATCATTCGGCATTTACTATCCTATGAGAGAGTGTAGTTATTAATGATTGCGATTCTGCTGAAGAATTACGTCTCTTATACGACCTGTCTGCTGGTTTATTAAATCTCTTCTGGGTTTCATAGGTTCGATTACACCCTTGGTGTATTTCTCTTTTCTGTGTCAATAAAGCTGTGTCACGCGCACCAAGTCGCGCAGGATGATCCACCATTTGCGACTCAAGCGCACGACACAGGCAAGCCATACATTGGTTCAACATCAGTTCTGTAACACTAAAATGGCTGAAATTAGCATGCGTACCAACATGTTTTATTCACAGAAACGGAATACGCATGCGCAGATTTTGTCACGTCCTGCTTCAGTGTGTAGCGAGGCCTACAGGTCACGTTTAGGGTAGTATCAGACGGGGCGACCTGGGAAGCTGAACTCTAGTTAGCCTCTTTTGCCTTACTAGATACAGATATGAAGAGGTGTCCATACTACGACTACTTTTTTAAAACTTGGATCCCTTTACCCGATTCATAAGCCAAGTCGCAGCGAAAAGAAGTAGTGTGACTCGGGTGGAGCTTCCCAGGTCGCCCCGTCAGATACCAGACTCACAGGTTGAAGAGCTGGCGTTCCTCGTCAATCTGTTAACCCTCCAAGTGGTTTCGACGAGATATGTTGTCCGTCAAGATCTGACCAACTTTGTTGAGGACGAGATACCTCGTCATCAAGATGTTGCCGATTTTTTTATGATGACGAGATCAAGATCTGGTCAGTTTTCTTCTAATGATGAGATATCTCATCCATCAAGATCTAGTTAGTTTTTCTAATGACGATATACCTCGTCGCGATAAGAGGGTTAAGCCAATGTTGGACGGGGCTACTTGGAAGGCTTCTGGATTGGATTGGATGTTTGGATTTTATGGCGTTAGGTCAGGCTTACCAGGAACTCGGCTTTGATATAGCTTCTGTGTCCACTCATGCGTATTCTGTGTATAGAAAACATGTCTGTACGCATGACTATTTCAGCCAATTTTAGTGTAGTAGTACTGATGTTGTATCAATGTGCGGTTTACCTAGAATTGTTGGCGTAATAAATTGATTTTCCTTGTTATATTTAACCCTTCAAAGCCTTTCGACGAGATATTTCGTCAATAAAGAACTATACAATTTTGCTTAGGACGAGATATCTCGTCAGCAGGATATTGCCGATATTTTGATCAAGATCAGGTCAGTTTTTCTAAGGACGAGATATCTCGTCATCACAGATCTCGCCAGTTTTGCCAATGACGAAATACCTCGTAGATTCAACCACCAGGAGGGTTAAGATACAGAGAAGTGCAGAGGGAATGGAGTAGCTGGCCCATGCCCCCTTTATCTATTTGTCGAAAGGTGCCTTTTGCCGTTGTCTTGATTTGAAAATTGATGAATCCAAACCGATCCGATGGGGCCGATATGGATTCGCTCTTTGTGTTTAAATATTGAGCTATATATGCCCGTCTTGTTTCCATAAGATAGAGGATAAAATACACAGTAGGTGCCGGTGATATTGTTTATTCATTGTAATTTGATTTTTCTTGCCTGTCATCCAAGACAACCGCTGAAGATCATCTAGAGAAACCAGTTGGTGTTGAGAATCGACAGTAACCACCGGTAGGTAGTTAATTAATGTAGCACTGGAGTAACACATCGGGCTATTGGCGACGGTCCGCGATCCATCACGAAGGGAAAGATCCGAGGACAACACCTCGTCATTTTCAACCACGGTCAGATGACGAGGTCAGCACTTGACGCTGGCACCCCACTCTCCAAAATTCCACACCGTGTCACCGTTCCAAAGCGTGAGGACATTTGAGGCCACGACATATTTAACATGCAACATCCCCCACGTTCATGTCGATCTTTAATTGAATGGAGTTTCGAGGTTGCTAATCCATTACTCTTCCAACTGGGCTATAGTGGCCCCATTAACCACCTGTAGACGGACCATTCATTTTCAACTGAGACCTAGTTACGAGATTTTTAACTTTAATATACAGGTAACCCCCGTATAACACGGCACTTCTATAGCACAGATTCACTCTAACACGGTTCGAGAATTGGGAACATCCCCGTATAACACGGCACTTCTATAGCACGGATTCACTCTAACACGGTTCGAGAATTGGGAACATCCCCGTATAACACGGTGCTTTTATGGAATGATTGGAACAACGATGCGAAAAGGACGGCATTATGAAAGTTTTATTTAAACGGTGTAGCATGGGAATATCCTAAGAACTACACGCGCGGATATTATCTCGAGATAAATTAAATAAAAAGTAACTTAGCTTAGAAGAGATATGGCGTCTCTCGGGGATCCCCGCTCGTCTTCAAAAAGAAAAAATGGCAAGAACGCTTAACACGTTTCTTTCTCACTAAACTGCAAGGTCGTTGAACTGGGGCGAAAAAAAGAGAGCGTTTTCTTCCTCTCCACGCTTTTTATCAGTTTTTCAGGGGGTCGCAAATCAGGGGAGATGATCTTGTCAATCAAGGGAGTTGGACTTCCTGATTCGCTGTTTTTAAACTAGCTCATCTGTAATTTGTTAGACGGACACACATGACATGGCATGACGTAACTTTCTGGAAGATTCTTAGCATAGTTAATGAGCATCACTGGTGCGAGGGAGAAAACGGAATTGAGAAATAAAGGACTTACAAAATAAATGGCATCACTGATCTCATGGCTGTCAGAGGATGAGGATATCTTACCAAAAAGAAAACACCCTCGGTTAATAGTGCTTAGTGATGACGAAAAAACATTGTTTAATTCATATTAATATGTATTACTTCTTAAGAAAATTTTAATAAAGATATTTATCTTAATTATGAAAATATAATAGCATGTTTTTTAATTTTTGGAACCTAACCCCCCTTTTCGTACTAGTTCTTTGTTTCGTATAACACGGATTCGCATAACACGGCAATTTTTTGGAACATAACTCCCGTGTTATACGGGGGTTACCTGTGCGCTATTGGATCTGGAGCAATTGTAGCCAACTTCAAGTTATGTTGAGAAGAACATAGAGCATTTTCAACACCTAGAACTGCTCGCACCAAAGCAATGAAATATATTACAGGACAAAAGATTTACCTTGACTGCCCACAACTGTCAGGATAATATCATGGCTAGTCCTGACCACTCTTGCAGTGTTTCGGGGTGTCATGGAAGGACATTCATGACCTGAGACATCGTTTGGACATTTTTCGCAGGAAGGACATCATGGAAATGATCTATTTTTCTTCGGGATAAGAAAAATAATTATTGTAATTTTCTCAATCCACACTAGTGCACTATGTTAACATTAATTACATACCAAAATCAACGTTCAATCGCTTGAAGTTCAGTACTGAAACGAAAACAAAACTGCGCACGCGATGCAGAGCACAAAAATGACCATCCACTTTGACTATCACGAACTGCCATTGATCTGACGGCCTCCACCACTTATGACTGTCAATAAATGTCATCTATGCGCTGTCAAACCAATCTCGATTTTCCAGTCGTTACCACGCTACCGATAACCCCGTAGTTATTGCGAGTTGAAATCCGTTACACAATTACGTCGAGTTCACCCTTAATATGGGCCGTGGTAGCCCGGTTGGAAGAGAAGCGGATTAGCAACAGGAGGGTTGCGAGTTCGAAACTCCATCCAACCAAAGACCGTCGTGTACATGGGGCTGGTGCATGTTAAATGTGTTGTGGCCTCAAATGTCCTCAAGTTGGCGTGGTGTGAAAGTTTGTTGAGTGGTATGCCAGATCAGGTGTTGACCTCGTCATCTGATCTGGTTCAAAATTATGAGGTGTTGTCCTTGGACCTTTCCCTTCGGGAACCGTTGCCAATAGCCAGTTGTGTTGCTCCAATGCGACGTTAATTCAACTACCTACTATCTCACCGCTAATCTGCATGATACTGTAAGACGGATTTCTACGTCAAAAATTATACCATTTACAAGACATGTAAACAAACTTTTGTGAAAAAGTCTTCAACTGACACCCTAGAATTTGTAACCTGGTTCAAGTGTGAGTTCCTTGTAGGTTTGAGCTGGAATCGGACAGTAAATGCTGTTTAATGTCCTGATACATTAACATGTTATAACAGTTTTTAGTTAATATTTTTTTCAGCAAACGTAATTGGATACAGTTTAGTAAAAATGAGTACGGAAATGAAACGACTTTGAAAAACGAATTAAAGTTGTAATTTTTGCTTTTCATAAGCTAGGATTGATTGTATGTGTGAAGTGAAAAAAAGTGGAATCGAGAACACTATGTATAAAACATGTAGCCCTTTGTCCATTTTAGATCCTGTTCCTAATCAGTTTTTTCACAGCACTGTTAAGACCCCATTCATACAGAAAGGTAACTACTGTCACTTCGTAGAGATCGAATGGGTCATCCCAGGAAGGGTCATTTTAAAAGGGCAAGGAAAAGCAAAGAAGCGTAGTAATTTAATTGGGTAATATTTGATTACTCATAAAACCACTATAAAATTACAAAGGTCATTAAAAGATTAAAACGTTGCTTTATGATTGCGAGATAACCAATTATAAAGTTCAGATTAATTTAAATATTCAAAGGAAAACGACATAAGACCTGTTTTTTAGATTCAGTGAAAAAATTTCGTTGCATTTACGTTAATTGTAAATGCTTTTTTCTTGCTCTCAATAAATACATAACGTTAAAAGGGGACGAAATGAATATAATTAACGGAATATACTGACAACATCGAATTGACAAGAGAATATTTAAGTGATCAATGAATAGTTTCTATGCCTATATGTAGATGGCAGCAGGAGTAGAAATCAAAATTTCGTTCTTACCATCGACGTGATGGTAGGCTTGATATTTAGTGCCTTTGCGTGTTATCTAGCTTTCCCTTGTAAAGGCAACTAAAATCAAAACAAATTTTTTATGTCAGTTTTCCATATTCAGGAAAACTTTATGTGGAACTTTTTCTGGTATTCCCCCGCGTTGGAATTATTGTGTAAGAAAATTAGGCCGTGGGAACTAACGATCGACTACTTCGAATATTATAGATTTATTGAGTTAGGGAAAATGTCACCGAAAGCAACACAATTTCTATTAGGATATCGCTTGAACAACATATACGTTATATCATACTTCTGATAATATTGTAGTTATAGTGCGAAGAAGGCTCCTGCACATCATTTTCGCTAGTATAAATACCATCACATTAAAACTTAATAACCCTTTATGTTGTTCCAGTACGATGTTAATTAACTACCTACCACATTAAAAAATTAAAAAGAACATTTTAAAAATAGTTTCCTCGCACATAAAATAAGAACTAGGGAATGATAAAAACTACCGCAAGCACCCTAAAAGAAATTCTGTTTTGATGTACCTATGGAATAGTTGCCAAAGCTTAGTTGCTCATGGAAAATCAGTAGGCAGAAGGGTCTCTGTGGCTTAGTAGGATTGCCCACAACACTAGTAATCTGTGAATATCAGAGTCAGTTTCACCCGGTAAATAACCAAGGCAGTATTTTTTTTGCGTCTTGTGTCTTACTTGATGGCAATTTATAAATGGATCCGAACACATAAGTCGGAGTAAGACGAACGCACAGTACTCAATCAATCGGTTGCAGGATTATGAAGAAAACATTATTGCTCTATTAGAGATATTTAGATTCAGCCTCTACAAAATCACATGTTAGGCTAGAGGACCATGCGAACCTACAGATTCAACGAATGGAGTAATTCTTTCCACATAGGCATTCCTCACTTAACGACCGAGTTCCGTTGAAGCGGCTTGGTCGTTAAGTGAATTGGTCAATAAGCAAGGAACTAAATAGTCTTTTATTTATTTTAGTGAAGAAAAGGTCTAAAGGGGGGAATCAGTGCCAATAACAGGGGACTATCAGAACTTTGGCGCCGCAAAGTAATTATAACAGGAAATGACAGGTGCACGGTTAGCAAGGTGCATCAATCACCAACAAAACATTTAATAAGAACATTCCGATACTTGATTTGTCGACTTCAACCTGAGCTGCATTTTCCGTTGTCGACAGCCGGATCGGGCTATGAGTGAAATCCCCCATTTGATTACATTGTATCAGGGGATGGTTTTCCGGTTTTGCCTGTGGGTGTGAAAATGCCCTAAGGAAGGGTTGCAAATCCCCAACAGAACGCGCAATGGGAACATTCCCGCATCAGAAATTCGGTTCTACCGGCAACATTTGCCGGTAGGACCGAAAATCTGTTCGAAAAACCTTCCATTTCATTATAACACATTGGATATGGAGCAAGCTTTGGTACCGGTTTTCGCGGTTTGTGTGAAAACGGTATTAACAGGGTCAGGGGCGCACCCAGGATATCAACCTGGAGGGCTATATTTTTATCTCTCTAAACTCTTTATTTAGCGGTGATTTTAAAATTTAAAATTCCTTTGAAATATAGATTAGTTTAGAGTGTGTGACCTAGAGACAAGTTTTAAAGTGACTATTCCAAGACGAATAGAAGCTGCATTGAAGGGAAAAGGTGTCAACATTTGAATAAAATATTAAAATTTTCAGTTATTTTATCCAACCTCAGTAAATGAGAAATAGAACACTTTTGTAAATAGGCTAAAAGCAATGAATAAATATTTGTTGATTGAAAGGAGGTAATATCAAAGCAACTTTATACAAGATTTTTAAAGCAATCACTGAATTAAATAAGATTATTTTTTGCTTTTTATAGGATCTAGGAGGAGCTTAAGCCCCCTCCGTATAGTTGCGCCTCTGCATAGGATATTCCCGAGACTCATGCTGAGGAAGGGGATTCCTCACGATGGAGGGCTGGTCGAAATTCCGAGAGGTCGTTAAACGACCTATCTGTTTAACGACCTAACTGTTTCCTGCATCCTAAGAACTACAGAAACTTCGAATATAAACTGTTATTGAGATAGGTAAGTAGTTGTTTACGTAGCACTGGTGCAATACAGCGAGCTATTGGGACAATCTGGAATCAATCCCGAACGGAGTTTAACAGAGGTGTAGCTTTACACGAAAATGTTGTATGGATGCCTACAGACCTCCAATAATACACACCACTTTTTACTACAATAGGGTGCATCCTGCCCATTCGATAAATTTTTTTAACGTTCTGTGGTCATTCTTTGCTACTCTCTAATTAAACAGTGACCTGCGGCTTCAACTCTAAATCATTCGAAAAACATTTTTTTTTCAGGGTTTCAAATGATCAGGTTTGTTTTATAGTGTTGCAAGAAAACGGTCATGTCATTCACCATCATCACGTGACTTTAAATTCTAAAACGAAACAAAGACAAGCTTCAATAATTGTAACATGGGTTACAAACATCTAAAAACAATTCAAACAATAACAGGCTAGAGAGAAAGCGTAACGACCATCTGGAAAATTCAATATAAACAAAAAAACATTATAAATTTGTATTTTCCTAGAGAAAATCCATGTAAACAGAAAGATTCTATAGCAAGGGAATAAAAAGTCAATACGCTATCCATGTTCTCCCGAATACCGAAGTAAACCATACTTTTATCCCTATCGAATTGTGTGTGAGTGTAAAAGACGATTTTCACACAAAATCCATACATGGATTTTCTGAAAAGGTTGCCCGTTTGTCTCTTCTCTATGTGGAATGCTTCCTGCATCCTAAGAACTACAGAAACTTCGAATATAAACTGTTATTGAGATAGGTAAGTAGTTGATTTACGTAGCACTGGTGCAATACAGCAAGCTATTGGGACGATCTGGAATAATAATGTGGAATGTGGAATGTTTCCTGCATCCTAAGAACTACAAAAGCTTCGAATATAAACTGTTATTGAGATAGGTAAGTAGTTGTTTACGTAGCACTGGTGCAGTACAGCGAGCTATTGGGACGATCTGGAATCAATCCCGAAGGGAAAGATCCGAATATTATTGAGATAGATACCTGGTCATTGAAGTCAGATCATGCAAATATTGATGAATTTTTCAAAAAAGGCTTTAATCAGCTTTTCCCAAATAATACTTGTGCGTGTTTGCCTATTGTATGATATTGTTTAGCATGCCCAAAGATATGGCTTTTGCGCCATAAAACACCCAAAACAACCTAACTAAACTAAATAATGATATCATCAATTTCAATGCACTGTCATGAAACAATCATATAAATTTAAACTTCTCGGCATATTATTTGACATTTTTTTTCGATCAATGGTTGGTTTTGGGAGCAAGGGCCAAATTTGGTCAACTTTTCAATCAGTTAAATGAGGTAGAAGAGTGACTGAAATGGGAAAGTTTACTGTGAGAGCGTTTGCTAATAAGAGTTTATGTTTCACACGTAGACGTGAAATATAAGTAGACCGACTATTGAGAGGAGCTTCAAAAAATGTAACCAACATGCCGACTAGTAGTCACGTGACTGCTCGGTGAAAAATGGGCTGGGTAGGCTGATTTGGTATACTATTGTCTTGTTTGGTGATAAAACATCTTTTGACAGGGTAGGTGTGTGAATGCGCATTTCTATAGAGTGGAGACAAAAGTGGTGGAATAGTCAAAGTCTACTACTATCAGATGATCAACCAATGGACCAATCAGATGATGATTTAATGGATGGGCGTCTCCTCTATGGTAGAATGCGTAGCGTAATATTGACAGCTGGTGATGCCGAGGTTGGATCAAAAGCAAAAACTATATTTTGCTTAGCTTTAGACAACCTTATAAGTCAACTAGATCCGCCGTAGTTTCTTTTCGTCAAAGACAATAAAACACAAATAATTTTTAGTCCTAAGTTAAAGAGAATCCCAAAAGGCGCAATGCGTCTAATCGTGACAACTCTGTGTGGATGATCCAAGCGCTTCTTAGAGATCGAGACTGTATTTTACAAACGTGTGTGAGGGTAGTTGGAATTAATGTCGCACTGGAGCAACACAACGGGCTATTGGCTTTCCATCAGAGATCAATCCCGGAGGTTAAAAATCTGATGACAATACCTCTCAATTTTGATCCACGGTCAAATGACGAATTAACACTTGAGCTGGCACCCCACTCTCCAAATTAAAAATGTGGGAAAATGAGAGAGAACAGGAAGAGAATGATAGACCGTGCGCACGGACCAACTTTGCACATTATCTAGATGCTAGTTTCAGTAGGAAGCATGGGATAGGAGAGAACCATCAGTGCTGAAGACACCAATTGCGCATGTGTGTGTGACTATTAACCAATCATAGTGATAAATTATTTGTAGCTGAAAGGATGGGGCATGAGCAGTCATTGGTTGACTTTTTACGGTGAAAATCAAGGACGTTGAAATAGAAACTGATGACTCGCTCAGACTTCCATTATAAAATCGCCGTCTTTGCTTCAGGTTTGATCGATTTTAATTTTTATTTGCCGCCTAATTAAGTTATTTTCTTGAGAATGCTGGGCTTCTGGTCTTTCATGGACCCTACGCCAATGCTCCATTCCATAACTTTCAATTCTTAGATAAGACTCATGTTGGATGGACAGGTTATGAGGGATAGAATGATATGCACATATGTAACGCCATTTTTTTCTGCCCACTGATAATGTTCATCTATGCATACGTCGGTTGTTATTATATCTTTAATTCTAATGATATAATAACAATGGACAAAACTATATTGGGATCCTTTGGCATCACATATTTTTTTAAAAATCAGACTCCTTTGTTAGTTAGACAGATATTATAAAATTAGAGTACCCGAACATTTATTTCCTTCAAATTTATAAAATTAAGCTTTGTATATTGTATAAAGATCGTTGAGTTTCAATGGTAGCAGGTCGATCGTTATTAAATACGGGATGTGCCTTGAAAAATTTTATCCATAATTTTTCACTCTTGCTCCATCACAATGAACTAAACTGTAGTCTCAATTAAAAAATATTTTAAGATGACATACACTTAAGTTAAGGTTACATTTTAAATATGCATTAAGTAAAAATAACTTCAGTACAAAATATTAATAAATTTTGCCACTTCTAAGCTGTGGAATATTTAGCCTAATATGAAACACGAACCTAAGTTGTACGAATATCATATCATACATAGTGTTTGCTAATATTCATGGTAAGCCTTCAAATATATTCGAAATACTACAATGGTATTTCTCTCGAAAGAGTGGAGAAATACTACTAGTGAAATATTAAACTTAAAATCAAAGAATCTATTTCACATAAGCATACATCAATAAATTTACCTATATTTCTTTGTTTACAAGTGTTAGGAGTAATAATGCCAGGAATATATTTTACGAAACGATATTTATTAAAAAGTAAAAATTTTGTTTCGTCACGATAATTATTCATTTTAAAGTACAAATTTGGCATATGCTTTACAGACGATTTTATTAATGTTTTAATTTCTGTGAGAGGTATTTTCGGTGGAGCTAAATATAGATAGCGATAGCGTTTTTGCAGCGATACATGTTTCCTGCACGTATTCCGAACTTGATGTCAAGTGTCATGGTTTTTGCATGCGTTTTCAGCACTTCGCCAATAAAAATTCTGAATTGATGTATGATAGTTGATTGGATTAAACGCTAAGCATAACCAAAATTGTGATAAACTGCAATTTGAGGTGACCCCGATATGTATCATGTGAGAGAATGAGATAAAAACAATGAAACAATAGGTGTTCCACAAAAATGTCGGTACGAAAAGATTCTCGGAATTTGTTAATACAGTCAAACCTTGTTAAGACGAATTTCATGGAACCGTAAAAAATTGCATCATACGTAGTTAGTGTTATCCAAATTCCGAAAAAAAGCATTATTTCAACAATAAAATAAAACATTAATACATTTACATTAATTACTGTACAATTCTTGGTTCACAGATAAATGGTATTCTTCATCACAAAGATTATGCAGATGATTCTTGATTATATGGATGATTCTTGATTACAGCTAATTCTTGATTGAGCAATTTTTGTCTTGAAATAATTATTGATTTTTGTGCTTTGTTTTTTTCGGGACATTCTTAAAATTTTTTTTTGATGTGATCAATGCTATTTAATTGAACAGATGAATTTTCACTGTAAACAAAAAGCTGTGAACAATTTCTAAGCCAGCAGTAGCTTCTTTTGAAGAAGGCATACTTATTCCTTCGTCTTCGGAATCTTCATTTATTCTCTCATTTTCTTCCACAAATAATTTTTCTACAATTTCGGAATCACTTAATGTTTCTGATAAAACGATTGATAAGAATCCGTTTGCCCTTAAGTTTTGAAAAGTTGTGCATCTCAACCAGGCGATTAGTTAACTCGAATTTTATTAAACGAATGTTGCATTATTTGAATATACATTTTGATGGGGATTGGATGGGGTCGTACTAAAGTACCTATTATCAGTAAGTCTTATTAAATGAGTTCGTATTAATGTGTGAGATGTGTGACTGTATATTAATATTTAAATAAAAATTATTATATTTTATCATGGTTTCCTGTTCTTCTATCGCCAAAGATAATATATGCACGCAAGAACCTGCACATGTGCTATATTTCTATATGGGCCATGAAATCCTTTGTTATTCTTACTGTGTTGGAATGCTATTGAATTTTTCAAGTCAGGAAATTCACTAAGTTTGCTGCAAATTGGAAAAAATATATAGCATTTTATTTCAGAATTTCATAAGCCCAAGATGGAATGAACTTCAGAGCCTAATGTCGTAACGGTTCTTGCTTTGTACAAGCGAGGCATGATGTGCTACTTTCAAAATGGTAACATAAACTTCCCACAAAAATGGCGAATTATTTGCATTCTAAGGAGTTTTATTATTCATGCTCATTAGTGAGTTCGATATACTACTGTTTTAAAAGACGATCGAAAGTTGCACGCCCAGTACATGTAATTCGAGTCAGGAAAGAGTTAAAAAATATTCGGCGAAAAATTGAATTTCCAGAAAAAAGTTTTGGAGCGTATGGGGGACAAAATTTAAAGTTCCTGTTAGTGAAGAGTACAGCACCGTTTGGAATACTAAGCAGTTCTATCTTAATTTGATTTATTTGAGGACTGCATTTTGTTTTCTGTTTCGATTCTTATCTGTGGTATGGGAGTTTAGTTGTATAGACTGTGATGTATACAATACATACACAACTTCAAAGTAATGCTGCAAATGCTTTTTTAAAGTAGCTTGCGTTAGGAAGAAGAAACGCAATGTTTTGATGTGGACTACGTCTAACTCCGAGGTCTCTCGAATCACTTATTTTCATTGGCTTTCGAATCTTTGCAACGGCATCTATTGGGAGGTCTTGAATTTCCCCTCCTGTCAACAGAAGTCATTCCTCAAAACTTATCAATCAAATTGTATTTTGATTTTTTCCAAGGGCCAATTGAAATAGTTTTTTGGTTAAAAATGCGTGTCGAACAGTAATCGTGTTAGCAAGTTTACGAACAGCATGGAGTACAATTCGCATGCTGCGCAATACATTGTGTGCACGATGCTTCCTTCCTGTGAGTAGGATAATGATACAAAAATTTCTGTGTATACCACCGTGTTTGATACGGTCTATCTCGGCAACCATAAGCACATTGCAACTGGGTGTGACATCGTTTTAAAGCTTTCAAAGACGTCTATTCAAATATAGAAAGAATATTTCTCAGTGATTTGAACTGAGCATTAAAAAATATAGTTTTCTTGTGAATCAGGGTGAACTCTTGACACTATCGCGGTACATCTGGACAATCGTGAGGGCAACACGGCTGTGAGTGGTATCGTTTCAAATCTTTCTATGAGATCTATTAAAATATACCCAAAACATTTCACAGTGGTTTGAACTGATTATTTAAACAATTATTTTCTTGTGAGCGGTGAACATTTTTATAACAAATCAAATAAACGCTTTGAAACAATACTCGACTAGCTCATTTCAATCCTCCAATCTGCAAGTCGTAGTCCTACGCTCCAAACTGATGAATTAATCAGAACTGAGTCTTTGCAAAAGTGGTCCAAAATTGAAGGATAGGTCTTAAATTAAACATTGTGAAAATTGCACTGGGTTAACGAATGAACAAGCTGTGTAATAACCACAATAGAAGTTCGATTCCTGGAACAACTTGAAATTGGGAAATTGAAATTACCAATTTCTATAAAGCATTATCCTTAATTTAAGTCATTTGAGTTGCAGAAGTAACTATTAATACCAGGAATTCCTTTCTAATACTTATGAATAATTAATAAGTAGCTTTTGCATTTTTCTTTAAAAGTCAAGCAACTTGGATTTCATAGATTTGAGTATATTGCGATGATTAGGGTAGGAGTGTCTTGTGAAAATCAAAAATTAGCCTAAAAGCTCCCACAAATGATAAAATAAATAAAACATAACTGAACGAATAAGAGTCAACAAATTTGCTGATGTACATTTGTTTTCCGCTCATAATCTAATAAATAGTTCAAACTGATCTGTTTTAACGGATGATTTTGATAGATTCCTCGAAAAATGAATATAAAATATAATCATATTACTCATTTTTTACATTCAATTTTAACGCTTTGTTTTAACAGGCTTTGGTTTCGAATCCTATTTTGGACTTGTGTGTTAGTAGCGGTTCGTTATCCACGTTAAGCAATAGGTCTTTGTCTAAATAGCCCTCGTGAAGCAAAAAATTACCTCAGAGGTAAAACCGATCAATCTTTCACATTCAGTGTGTCCGAGAGCAAAACGAATTTTCCCTACTGTTGAGAATCGATCCCGAATCGGATTTGGGATTGATCAAGTTCGGGAATCAATCCCGAAGGGATAGATCCAAGGACAACACCTCGCAATTTTGAACCACAGTCATATGACGAGGTCAAAACCTGAATTGACACCCCACTCTCCAAACTTCCACACCACGCCACAGCGAGGACATTTGAGGCCACGGAAGATTTAGAGTGAAATACCACCGTGTACACAACGGTCTTTGACTGGACTAAGTTTCGAACTAGCACCCCTCCGGTTGTTAATCCGTTGCTCTTCCAACCGGGCTACCGCGGGCCTTGAAACTTATAGGATGTGCAGAGAAGGGTATGAAAAACGGTTAGAATTGCACAGTGATTGGCTCCGAGGATATTTAGATTATAAATAATGTTGTTTGGGAGACACATAAGTAGTGTGTTGTGGACATTGAACAGTAAAAGTTCCTCTCGTCTTATCGACGACAAAAGACGTAATATGAACAAAGGACAGAGTTCAAATGAGGACAAATGGTCGGTCTGCGTGAAGGTGGATTTTCATACCACGACATTGCTCCTTTCATGGGACATAAATGTCACGACAGTGATGACTGCACGCATTCCTTTGTGGTGGCTTCCCTTGACCTTGAATCTTGCGCCATAAAACTGTAAAATCCAATCCAAACCCTTGACCTTGAACCCTCAAGGCCTCAGACTGCAATTCTCAACGACGGCGTGCTAACTGGGAACATGTCCTGTTTCCAGACTAATCCCTCTTCAACTTGGGCTACAATGATGGTTTGATACACATTACTCGTAGAAGGCAGTCTTCCAGCATGCAATGTATAGTGTCATAATATCTAAATGCCAGGCGTGATGGTATGGGGCACTATTCGTTATCTCGGCTGATACAAATTCAGGGTAATCGCACTGACACTCGCTACTAATTTACAACAACGGTAAAATTCGAGTGGTTTACACAAAGGTAGGTAGGTAGGAAGGAAGGTATTTTAATTAACGTCACAACTGGAGCAACACAACGGGCTATTGTTGACGGTCCGGGATCAATCCCAAAGAGAAAGACCTGAGGATAGCACCACGTAATTTTGAACCACGGTCAGATGATGTGGTTTACACAAAGCAAAACCTCCAAAGTAACAGAATTAGGGATTGATCCCGGACCGTCATCAATAGCCCTTTGTGTTGCTCCAGTGCGACGTTGATCATTCTACCAACCTACCTATCAGGATAACAGGTAAACTAGTTTCAGGAAAACCAGCTTTGAATAAAATCACATGCTTTAAGAAAATAAACAGGTATTTCTGAAATCATACAGCATTGTCATTTTATCGAATGCAAATCGTTGTATGCATCTGTGTAGACGCGTGTATAAATTCACAGTATGAAAGTAGTTGAAGCATATAAGAGCTTTTCGCAGAGATAATGAGACAAAAACGAGTTCAAGTAATGTCTATGTTATTCCATTTAATTGCACATAAGCGAAAAAAATAAATGACAGAAAGGAAGGAAAAAAGTTTTTAACGCAAACAATTCGATTTGGAGTTTTAGCAACAGCTTAAATCCATCACGAATTGTTTTTAGTGAAAATACAGCAATCTGTCAATAAAACGTGCTGGATATTGGCACTGATATCAAAAATTGTGACACGCACATAATTAAGATGTACTCAAAAACCAATCAATGGTTATCTAAATTGAAAAGAAACTGAAGCAAATTGAATGATTGTATGCAAAAAATACATCATTAGTGCGAGACGCACTTTTATTTAATGCAAATCTTTAAATATTCGCATTTTAACTTTTTTTCCTGTCGGAAACGCATTTCAAGCATTTTGATGTAGAGACGAAAAAGAAAATTAAAAACCACTAATGGAAAGAGAGGAAGAGAGAGAGAGAGAGAGAGAGAGAGCGCTCGAAATTTATATTGAGCGACGTTACTCTGAATAAGCTGAGCAATTAATTAAAACGGTTCAACTTCAATTAAATTTAGTAACAGCTTCTAAACGTCAGATTAATATCGATTTCAACAAAAAATGGCGGAGCAGTATTTGAGGAATAAAATGTTACGAAATCCGCAGGAGAAAAAACCCCGACTACAGTCGATAATAGAAGGGGAAAAAAGTGGTACCGACTCCTTTTTTACTTTTCCTAAACTAATCCGAGATCGGAAAAATGATCAACACTCAGTCAATAAGGAAGCTAAAAATCTGTTAGATGGCTCTGATGCGAAGGAAGAGATTTTTTTACTTCACCAAGGAAAGGATGTAATCCATAGATTGTGATGAGATTATTTTTTTGAGGTAAAGGTAAATTTACTCTATATTTTTTGTGAGGCTAAAAAATCGGTCGACATGATTCCTTTTACTGTGTGAAATTTTAAGGATATCCTCGTGCAAAAAATATTTTGCTTTTTAATAAGTCCAGCATTAAAAAAACTGATAAGTGCTATAGGGTAATCAGGACAAGAAGAAATAAATTTATGTGAAGCGATAAGAAATTTTTAAACTGTGGAAGGGATTTTTCGTAAAAATCATCAAAGAATAAAGTGTGGAGAAAAAAATATTTTCTTTCACGAAGCTATTATAATGTTTTTAGCATACTGTAAGAAATTAAAATTTCATGTGTTCGTAATTAACATTTTTTATAGTACCATTACAAAAATATGCCAACAATTACAAGAAAAATTGCAATACAAAAATAAATTTCCTTCGAGATCAAATTTCGAACTTTTATTTAGAATACCGTGTTTTCGAAGAGCGCGATAAATTTTTAACGAGATGCGCGGGAAACCGTTTTTTGTCTTTGAATATGTGCCCTAAAGCGGACCAGTTTCCCCAAAGTCCTCCAGGAAAGCATGACTCCAAAGTTCGTGTTGGTGCGATGTGGCAACACTTCCCATGGTGCTACAGGGTAATGCCAAGAGTGCCACATTCTCGCAAATTAGTACTCGAAGGGTCATATGTTCTATAGCCACGGTGGCTCAGTGGGCTTGCCCTTTCCGCTAACAACCTGAGAGTTGTGCGTGTAGTAAAACTATGTGTATGTATATATCCATTATTTGAATTTTTCTTTGTTTGGTGCAGCTTGGTCAAATATGGCCTAATACTTCCCGGTATAACAGACTCTGGTGAATTGGATTTTGAGCCCCGTGGTTTTGAACGGGGTATTCGTTAAATTAGGGGACATGTCAAACGTAAACAATACACTGCCGAAATTGGCCATATTGTACACTTTTGAATGGGCATTAGTTTGAATGATGCGCAAATAGTGACGGATGGTTCATTTCCCCCTATATTTATACAAACACTCGTATATGTGAGAAAGAGAACGGTCATTGAAGCAATTTTCTGAAACGTTATGTCAAGAGATCAATCGTCACTAATCAAATCGTAGAAGACGATATTTTCTCAGTTATGGCGAATCGATTTCAAGCTGGATGTCCAGGTATAATTAGTTCTCGTGTAACAAAAAATGACCGTAGAGTGATAAACCAACTATGACGAATCGTAGGTTCAAAACAATAAAAGAAGATACAGATGCTCCTCACTTAACGCCCCATCTGCTTAACGACCTGTCTGCTTAACAACCTCTCGGACTTACCACCAGCTTTCCAGTGCGGATAATACTATTTTTATAGACAGTTTCACACAAACCGGCAAAAACGTCACCAACGCCGGACCGGATGCAATGTAACCAGATGAATAATTTCACATTTAGCCCGGTCTGGTTACCGACATCGGCAAATGTAGCTGGCGTTGGACTTGACAAATTGGATGACGGAATGTTCTGTTGGTGATCCTTGCTTCCTTACATCTGTTATTTCCTATTATGATTATTCAGCTGTGCCCAAGTTCTGGATAGTCCTCTAAACAGACTAGTTATCGAGCCTTTTTTTACCTCCTGCAGAACTTTTCTTTATTTAGAATAAAGGAATAAGCTCTTATCGACCAATTCGCTTAACGATCTAGTCGTAGGAATTGAACTCGGTCGTTAAGTGAGGAATTTCAGTAATCCTTTCGCATCCAAAGCTTCGAAGATCATCAAAGAAGAAAAATCATTTACCTACTTCTTCGTCACCTACATTTTGTGACGTCTCACGTATCTAATAGTTTAGTTGTGAGGCTTTCATCTCTTAGGTGGTAGTAGTCTGTAGCTTACGTATTGACAAGTTCATTACATACACACATAAGGTACGCGCCTTCATTTTAGAAAAGAATACGAGTCAGAAATTTTCAAAAAAAATTCTGAAGTAGAATTTTAAAACTTTTTCCGTGCGAAAACTAGTGTAACTGATGTTGATGGAAATTTGTAAGCAATAAAAATGTGGTGAATTTTTAGTTCCGATATAATTACAAATGGTATATGTAGTCATAAATATGACACATGAATTCAACTTGAAATTTGGGAATATCTGTATTTATTAACCTTCCAAGTGGTTTCGACGAGATATCTCATCCATCAAGGTCTGACCAATTTTGCAAATGACAAGGTACCTGATCCCTCAAGTTGATCAGTTTTGCTAATGACAAGATACCTCGTCGAAACAAATATGACCTATTGCTCCAAGGGAAATGAAGATCCAAGTAGGAAAAAATTGCCCCTTAACCAGAACTGGTGACAATTTGGAACAAGTTTCTGCGTTACAGACTGGCCACTACATAGCACTTTTCGAAGCGAACATAAGCCACCAGGAGGGTTAAGCTATTTGGTTGTCCATATGCTTTTAAACATAATCAATAGTGGCTTGAATATTAAAACAAAATTGCTTTATCTTCTGTAATATCTAAGGCCCTAATAGAGGACATTAAAAATTCGTAAAAGAACATAAATTGTGTTTATCTACCTTAAAAATCGGGCCTTGTTTGGGGAAGACTTTTATTTTAATGAATTACGGACAGTTGACACCACAATAAAAATTACTGGAAACGTAAAAGAACTTTCTTTGTAAATGGGGAAAAGTAGACTAATTTTCTCAACTGCTTACATAATCTGAAAAAGTACCATTTAGTTAAGAATGTGTTTCATCCCTAAGGTACTCGATTCGTTATTTTTGGTTCTGATTATTGTAGTCAGAAGCCCCAATCCTCTACCATTTGATTTGCACATTAGCATTTCTCAAAGTTGAAAATGATCTTTGCATTCCTATTTAATTAATATATTGCAGTAAAAAGCTTTGGTTTTATCCATGAATGTTCTCCAAATACAGAGAGAGAGAGAGAGAGAGAGTAAAAAGCAGCATATATTGTTCATCAGTCGATAAGGAGTGGACATGTTTTGTTTTCATTTGGCTTCATCCAAACATTTTTCTTCTAGACTTGTGGCATTGTCCTATTCACCCATGCTTTATGCACGTAACACAGAAAACCGTTTTAATTGGAATATGTTATTCACTGTCCTACGCAATTGACTCAATGACTTCCACCAACTGATTTCATTCATGATTTCTTATGTCAGAAGAGTTAGTTTCTCGATTGCTTTATTCTCGTTGTTTCAGTTAATTCTAAACCGTCCATATATCTAAGAATGTTCTCCTCCAGATACAAAGATAAAGAGAAAACCATCTTAGATTGTACATCAATCGATATGGAATGGGCATGTTTTGTTTTCCTTTGACTTCACCCAAACATTTTTCTTCGAAGCTTTACCTTGCGCGTTGTCTTACTCACCCATTGGGGTAAAACTTTTGTTTTGTGGAACAAAGAGCAGAGATTTAGCATCCATCATTCTCGGAAAACATATGTATGTGCTTTTCTTATGAAATATTCTTGGACACTCTTTCTTTTCCTTCTATGTTTCTCACATGTCATTTCTGAATCTCGTTATATTTATGCCTTCCTTGCTAAAATAAGTCCCAGAATTTATGAACATTACTTTTAGGCCTTTTTTGGCTCCTAATGTTTCACCCGTATTCCACTCAAAGAACCACACCATAATAATAATAAAAAAAACGTTATGAGTTGTATAGTTGTGTCATAATCCGTTTTAAAAGATGGAGGAGTTGAATTTAAAGCGCTCATTTCCAAGCACTGAAACAGTACAGTCAGCAAATATTTATTCAGACACCCGTTTCAAGCATCGTGGCAAGCAATATGGAGTAACATATACAGATCGTGCAACCATGCGAATTCTAAAGGACGCATTTTCAGACCGAATAATTTCAAAATCGGGTGACGCCGATGGTCCCTTGTTCCTTGATTCGACCTTTGATTTTTTATCTATGGAGATACTTAAAGGAACGAATCTACGCTAACAAGCCGGCAACGATCCAACAGCTTAAGCAAAAACATTGAACAAATCCCCAGAGAATGTGCTGGCTGCGGAAGCCTAGTTGGAAGAGCAACCGGAGGGTTGCGAGTTCGAAACTCAATCCAACCAAAGACCGTAGTGTACAAGGGGGGCTGGTGCACGTTAAATCGTGGCCTCAATTGTTCTCACGTTGGCATGGTGTGGAATTTTGGAGAGTGAGGTGCCAGTTTAGTTGATCTCGTCCTCTGAGCGTGGTTCAAAATTATGATGTGTTGTCCTAGGATCTTTCCCTTTGGGAAAGATCTCGGACCGCCGCCAATAGCCCTTTGTGTTGCTTCAGTGCAACGTTAATTAACTACCTACCCCCAGAGAATGTGCTAAAGCGAAATGGAAAATGTGATCGAACAGCTCAGCCAGAAGTAGTCATTTGGCCGATGTCATATTTCACAAGTAATGTCATTGAGTAAATAATAAGGAAAATAAATTAAAAATGCTTTGTTTAAAAGCCATTCCAAAAAACAAAATGGTTTCCTTACATAAAAACATCCTGTATGTTATTATCCGAAAAATATATCTGTGCGGATGTGTGTAAATGCACAGTAGCAGAATAAATTGATTAACTGAATTACGCCAGAAAACATTAGTCTTTTGACTCAAAATATTCTCTTCCAATATCGCTAAAACATAGCATTACGTTCTAAGCCGCGTCAAATGGTGTCAAATGTAATTACATGTTCCCCAACTTCTAAGTGCTTCACCAACAATGGCAGATATCAATGGGCCATGCGTGCGTAATTTCTTTTGTCGCGGATATCGTTTATTCTGATACGTAAAATCCTTCCTATCTCCATTTTCAAATAAATTATTTAATTTGAATGGAATGAAATATATTCCTAAGATTTTGACTCTTGATTAAGATTGGACGGCGATAAATTCAGTTATGAAGAACAGTAGTTTTTTTGGATTTTGAATCGATCCAACGATTGAATCATGTTTCGTTGTCAACACGTGCATTATCTCTAGTAGAACCACGTGCATAGCATTTGCTTTAAGTAGTTTCTTAATTGCTATATCTATTGATGAAAGTGTCATTACTAACATTTCATACCTTATGTGAATCTATTTATAATGAATACAGGCATTTATATGCCCATTTCATACGTCCAAATGAAATAAAATTAGTTAAAAATATAGAACTGCATTTTGCTTGCACTTTTCAAATGTATTCTTATCGGTGTTTATTCTTACTTCCAATCAAGTGCTAAAAGTCACACCTGCGTTATGTCACCATAATTAGCTTCTGAACGTCCACTTCAGTTGCATCTCATTCACTAGTTCAAAGACTATATATATATATATATATATATATATATATATATATATATATATATATATATATATATATATATATATATATATATATATATATATATATATATATTCGATTATTTTTTAACTTCTAAACCTATTTTCGGGTTGGCTCAGATTTTATTTTCTGCGCTAATTTCTGTCTTCGAGATTTCAATTTGCCTTGTACAATAAGGATGCTGAATTTCATTAGAATAGCGAGAGCTATTCGGTACAGTTCATGCAGCTCCTAGCTCAAATTAAGCATATTTAAAATGAAACGAAAAATTGGCGAATTAATCTATTAGCGATCGATTTCATACTGTTTATATCCGTTTGTTGCCATTCGTCATTTTCAAATTGTCTGTTGCTGATTTTTGTGCCACGATTTTACTGGGTTTTATTTCGCAAGGGTCATACTTGACCAAGTCGCACAAAACAATGTAAATGGACATATATACACAAAAGGAAAGATTTACTGACACAGAAGGAGAGAAATATACCCAGGGACCACAATCGAACGTGCACCATCTACTACTCGCAGGTTTGATAGAGCAGTGAAAAAACTGAATGTGTCACAAGGAGTGGCATTGTGATCTCAGTTCATGATCATATATTATTTATTGTAATAGTTTAATCAGAAACAAATACCCAATCAGATCTGATTTTAGAGAAATTTCTTCATTTAATTTGAAATACATTGATTGTTACTAGATTGATATAGTACGGATACCCCACGAGAAGAGATCTGACCCCTCCTACGTCACGTGGTACCGGACGATTCGATTGCCTTTCCTTAAACGAGTGTCAACTGAACATTAATGGGAGAGGTTGCTTTAGTCAATCTTTAACGGCCCTTTTAGCGTTTTGTTCAGTAACTCGAATAAAGAATGACTGTTGACATGAAAGGATCTAGTACAAAGGCAGAAAAGAAAATGTTGGTGGAGTTCCCTCATTTGCAATCCTAAAGTGGGATCTCTACCTGGAGTGAAATGGACTGTCCCTAAGCCCGGCCACATTCTGGAGTAGCATACGACAAAACGTACTACATGCGCATGCGTATAGTGCGGTTCCAACTGGAGGCAGTCAGCCATGGGGCAGTTAATTTTTGAAAAGGTGTGAAAGCGTGTTAGGAGAAAGTTCCCTCGCGTAAAAGCATGAATAACGATCAACGTGGTTGCTTTGTTCTCTGCAAACTCGTTATCATTGCTATCGCTTTCGGCACCGAATGATAGACTGTAAACCAGTTCCACGCCAAAGACAACTGTTTTGGAAGCGATTTGGTTACGTTATCAACAGTCCCCTTACTTAACTATCAGATTCGTTCAAAACCACATCCAACTCGACATCCAACTCGTGGGATCTGTTTCGATTAAAAAATATGTTGGTACGCAGGCGTATTTCAGCCAATTCTGTGTCGCGAGACTGAAGTTGGACCAATGTGGGACTTGTCTAAAGAGGTGTGTCGAAGTTATTAACTCTATAGTCCATTACTCTTAAATCTGAAATACATGCCAGGTGTCTGTCCTGTGTTGTCAAAGATGCTTCTTGCGCCATAAAGCCCAAACCAACCAACTCAATGACATGCCTCTATTTTCTTCGTCGCCATTATGCCATTTCCAAAGGATTTCTTACACACACATGTCCAAAAGTTGAGGATAATTCGCATCAAGTAAAGTCACGTGACATTAATTTAATAGTAAAATGTTTGAGATGCTCTCGCATGTCACATTGGAGCCTACACAACACCACCAAGGACAGCACAAGTCAAAATACGTGTTTTAAAGCGTGAGACAAACTCCTAGCCACTGGAACTGCTGGTCGTCCTGGTGGAATGCATGTCTCTATGTTATGAGGCCTGCATTAGGATCAGAGATAAGAACATTTCGTATTGAGCTGCTTTTAGCTGAGGAAAAGATGTTTTTTCAACAACTAAACCTACAATGTGTTTGCTTAAGCATATTTTTCCATTTCTTTAGTTCCCAGTAGCAAACACCCTGATGTACCCCTTGTGTGGGTATTTTATTTCATTCCTCATAGCTCGTGGAATTTTCAATTGTCATTTGAGGTACTTCGGTGCAAATACTTGGTACGGGATTCACCTCGAATTCTATTATCCTTCAATTTGGGACATGAATCTGTTTTAACATCCATTGCAAATTGCATAAACTAAAGGGCCGCGGTAGCAGAGTTGTAAGAGCAACGGATTAGCAATCGGAGGGTTGCGAGTTCGAAACACTGTCTAGCAAAAGCCCCGTTGTGTACACGGGGGCTGTGCATGTTAAAACTGTCGTGGCCTCAAATGTCATTACGTTGGCGTGGTGTTGAAGTTTGAAGAGTGGGGTGCTAGGCCAGGTGTTGTTCTCGTCATCTGACTGTGGTTCAAAATTACAAGGCGTTGTCCTTGGATTTTTCTCTTCGGAATTGATCCCGTACCGTCGCCAATAGCCCGATGTTTTGCTCCAGTGCGACGTTCATTAACTACCTATCTACCTACAAAAACTAAAAAATGTGTTGAAAGTATCCAACAAAAATATGCAAAAGGAGGTACGAAAATAAAATCTAAAGCGTTCCAAAGCGTATTTTTCTTCCTTTCGCATTATTATTCGTTTGCTGGAGTTAATCTCACCGAACTATATCTAGCATATGCAAGAGTATCAAATCAAGCTAATTGTTACTGTTGAACAAATCGATGCGAGACGACCATAATATTTAATGGTTCATACTTATCTACCTTATGTATTGCATTAGGACGAGAAGTTAAAAGTAAATAGAATGCGTTTGGTTTTCTTTGCTTTTAAATTAAAAGTTTTTTGTAATAAATATAAGGCTACTTGAAAACAATAATTACAATATGTATATACAATATGTATATACAATAAGAATTGATTTTAGTGCGCACAAGCGGAAGGCAACGTCTTCAATCATATTTGAGAAAGAACGCAGTGCTGATAGAATTTTCATCTGTATAATAATAAAATTTTTGGAATCTGAAGACTAGTTCATAACTTAAAATATAGTTTTTCCAGTCCCTTTTTCACCTTATTATATCAACGAAATCAATCATAACTTTTTTATGCCAAAAAGGAATCGAAATTACGGTATCCGTTTTTTGAATAATAATTGAAAAACACCACTTTATCGATTTCAATACAATTCTGTTTTGCGATTTCGCATGGTTATAAATATCAACTACCTTTTCTGAGGTAAAATTTTCAGGAAAAGCTAGATTGAGTTGAAACTTAAGTTTTTCATGCTATATATATATATATATTAAATTTACCAAAAGATATTACTGTTTATCCAATAAATATGTATTTATGAATCTGATACCAGTGAGAGATATATGGCGTCTCAGCTAAACGTAGAGCATCGTAATTTGTAGATATTAGGATTGATTCCTTCTAATATTAGAATGGTACACATGAGAATTATAAAATAACTTTTTTCTATTGATTTCTCTCTGGACTAGCAAATTTTAAAATTGCCAGTAAAAACTGTAATAATGTTGACTGACCTTTGAAGCAGAAGCTTGATTAACTGAGCTCTGATAAACCGAATGTTGGGTTATCCGAACCGAATTTGATACCGAGTTGTTTATTTAAAGCTTTAACCCTCTTGATGGTTGTCTCGGTGAGGTTATCTCATCATTAGCAAAATTGACGAGATCTTGATGGACGAAATATCTCGTCATTAGAAGAAAACTGACCTGATCCTGATATCATCATAAGAAATCTGCAATACCTTTATGGCAAGATATCTCGTCGAAAACACTTGGAGGGTTAAATAAAGCTTTGAGAAAGAGTCCTTGACTGATCTGGTTTAGTGGGTAGATGGCTGGTTTGGATTGTATAGTGTAAGATCCAAACATGGATAAGCTGAGCCAAAGGCAAGGCAAAATAAAATTCAGTAAAAACATAATTAAAAATATCAGATTAACAACCAGACCAACATTAAAAGAACGATAGAAGATTTAAGTTAACAATGCGAAAACAAAACAAACACTTCAAAAGAATGAAAAGAGTAAATTTTTATAGAGGCATACAATGCATTGTAAATTTAGATATTAATTTATTTAATAATTTGCAGTTATGCATAGACATATATGTACAGAAGGTTGTCATTACATCAAATAAAGATGCCGTTTACCAATATGAATTGAGTTCCACACTGAACATACAAGCACAAAGTTCGTGAATATTTCATGCAATACGTAGTATTGGTATGGAGGTAGCAAATTTGTGTAGATGAGAAGTTCAGGAGAGTGCTACTCGCCGACTGGTCTTTGGAATTGGAATGTCACTGGGCATGCTAAGATGAGGGCGCCGCTATGGGGTCGGTAATCACTTTTTAAGGCTTTACTATGGTTTGTGGAGGAGCTTTTCCGTCATCCCGTTCATTCCCCCCATTTCCGTTCTTTTTCCGTCATCCACTCTCAGCATTTACAGATATGCCGATTAGATAGTGAATGAGACAGTATATAAGATACACAGATAAAACTTTAGTCAAACTAGTATGTGTAGTAAAACTTAACTGGTAGTAAAACTTATAAACTTCAAAATGTGACTCATAAAGACTAAAACATGTGATCAATAGCTACTTCGGTGGGGAAGAATGTCCACCACCATCAGGACAGAAGTAAAGAGCGAGAGGAAAGCGAGTTTCAATGGTTGTCCTAGAATAGTGTTGCCATAACTCGCATTTTTTAATTACGATCTTCTCGGTCGTATGCAATGGTGGAGAGCAGTAGTGTCAATAGCACTAGTGTGTTAGATAAATTAAAAATGGATAATGCTTATCTTGTTATATGATTTCCAGTATATGACATTCCCAGAGAAACGACATTTATCGTGTAGAAACACAATAAATGTCCAACACGTGTCCGTACCAACTAATGGTTAATTTGTAAGGAGTAGCTTCTACAGATTTGTTGCTGACAGGATTGTTGTTGGTGCATTTTGCCATTCCTCTCTGAATTGAGTCACATACTAGTTGACATGCAGTTGGGGAACTGGTTACCATTTTTGCTCAATCTGTTAAGATCCTGTGTTGTCTGGTGTGGTTGTATAAAAGAACACAAATTGTTAGGAATAGTAAAGCAAAATAAAATAAACGATTGTGCTGAATTAGGATGAATGATTGTTGCATAAGACATAAATTAATGAATATTCGATGAATAGCAATTGAACTCCAAAAATAGTGACGCAAAAAAACTTAATTTCAGTGTGGTAATAAAATAAATTCGTAAGACAAATAGAATATGCAATGACTTCATTTGGTCGAATCGAATCGAATATGAAATTGAGTTAATAAAATTTATGGGAGATAAATTGCTAGAGCCGATGTCTGAGGATTTCTGCCATAGAAGTATCCCCTAATCATTTCTTTCACGAGTCATCTGCTAGACACTGGCGCAACAGAAAATCATAAAGAGCAAAGCCAACCCACGTGCAGAGAGTTCAAAAGATTACACAGCGGCATTCGAATAAACTTTCAGCTGGAGACACCTCTGAAATAGCATATTCAGGGACTCTTTTCTCCCTTCACCTCGTGTAGTCGGTTCCTAAAGTCCATCAACATCTATTCCAGGTCAGCAGGTTCTGACACCTCCGGGGTGGAGAGACAGAGGCATTGACTAATGTTTAATGCATTCTGCTTGAAAGTGAGGATCTATTTTTCAGGCTACTAGACAGACGGAGTGCGCAAAAAAAGAAGAGGTGAGCGATAAGGTGCGAATAAAAAAAGGGAAATAGGGAAAAAAAGTGGTGAGAAAGTAGTTCGGGAGCTTAACTCTGTTTGGGAAAAATAAGATCCGAGAAACAAGAGGATTGTATATGTGTTGGGGGAGCATGGTGTGGCTTAGGTAAAGCAAGTGGATTGTTTATTGAAATTTATTCCTCCTTTAGACTCTGTCTGGATTGTACTTTCAAATACTAACTTTTTATGCTATTGGTAAATGTTTAGCTTGTATTCACAAAAGTACGACGTTAATTTCCCTTTATATATTACTGTTTGAGTATTGAATATTTTATTCAGATTAAATAATTTTTTGCGAACATTTTTTCACTCAATTGATTTAATGTATTTTTTATTTCTCTTTTGGATTCTATCTGGATTGTACTTTAAAATACAAACTTTTTATGTTATCAATAAATGTTTAGAATGTGTTCATTAATTTTCCTTTAAATATTACTGTTAGAATATTATATTTTATTCAGATTAAATAATTTTCTACAAATATTTGTTGACTTAATTGATTTAAATATTGAATACGTGATGCTTTTAATTATTATTTTGGCATTCATAGAGGGCCCATCAAAAACGTCGTTTCTCAATTATTTTATCACTCTTACATTGTCCTATTCGCAAATAAAAGGAACCAAAGCTTTAAACTTTATCGTAGTTCATAGACAAATCGTATAGAACATGAAAGATATATTTTTATAATTCTTAAAATAAAATTTCCCATGTGAAACAACTCCTCAGTATAAGAAACTCCCCATGAAGAACAAAAAGAAAACTTGGTGATTATGACAGAGAAAAATAACTTGTTATGCATCATAAGATGAAATATCTTTGCTAATGAGAACTAATTTGTTCTGTAGCGAAAATAAAAATCATTAAAAAAATTGTATTAAATGAAGTCATTACTTAAATTTGTTTCTTTTGACGAGAGAAATACATATTGCCATCTCATTTTATTTCATTGCTAGAATTCAATAGAGTAATACGGATATACATGTTTCTGAATTTCAGTTAATATAAGCTTTCTTTTGGAAAAAAGACGTAGCAAATAATATAAAAAATAAAGACTAATAAGGCTGAGAATCGATCTTAAATATTTAAAGATTCATATAAACTTGATTATAAAAGTATTGGAAGAGAAATAATTTTAAAACTTTTAATTTTAGCTGTGTATTTATTCAACATGTTATTTAAACTATCGAATTTAAGGTGTGAGGGTTCAATCGCAACTTAGTTGTTGTTTAATTATAGTCGAATGTAGGGTTAGTTCTCGAAGTTATCCTGAAAGTATTCTTGCATATGCACAGAGTATATTTACATAAAGTCAGTAAGTTCGAGTGATGTTCACTCTATTGAATCTTTATTACTCTACAGTCAAGACAAAAATTGTGTTTTCATCCAAGGAAAAAAATTCGTGAAGCTTACTAGTGTATATCTATAGAAATACTTCATCATGAACAGCGAATTTGTAAGAAAAGAGTGGGTGAAAAAGAGCTGTTGGATCCTGCTAAGAATTACTCGATTAATGAAAGCTTGGGCGAAATTACCTCTATAGATTCATCATTTATCAACTAGTTTGTATTAGATAACGACTGCTTTTAACGATGTTTTAATAATAGTAAGAACTTACGAAGACACTTCTTAATATTGACTTGCAAAAGAAACAAATAGCAGTTTTATGACCTTTTAAAAGTATCTTCGGATTATTAACAAAATCGAATTTAACAAATTTTGCTGGAATCTTATGTCTGGTATTTTAGGATTGAAAAGAATTTGGGGTTTTAATCGTGCAAGGTCTGAAAACGGAAAAGTTGCCAGGGTGTTTAAGAAATATTATTTTTGAGGATTTATTGATGTAATTCTTCGTCTAATGTGTTAAGTGCTGTCACAGACTATTATGGATTTATTGTGTGAAACTCTTACCTAAACAAGGTGGTAAAATTAGTAATATTTTCTTACAAAACTTTTCCAGAAATTGGAATATTGTATGAGAATTTTTCTTCTGATTAGTGAAAAACTAAAATGAGTTAACATTACATTAGATGCTTTTTGTTAAGCTTCATAATTGTTTACAGGAAAATCTAAGATGGCTAATAAGTAATCTCGAAATTTTTAGTAAAAATACTACTGCTGTTTCTAGAAAAATATAACACTTCACTAAATAATGCATTGTCAATGACTCGATCATCATTTGGGCAGCCTTCCTAACTTCATTCGGTCTAATTAGCCCTTGTATAACAAAAATGATAGTAGAGTAAACCAAACTTTATTTCATTCTTCCTAAATTTGATATTATTTCGAGCAAAAATCTTGACAGATGCATTTCACTGTCACACAGAGAATTCGTTTTTACTATCAAGCGAGTTTTCAAGTGTATCTTTAAAGACTAGTGAGACATTGAAATTTTGTCTACCAAAAAGTACATCATGGCGGAGATAGGTTACATTGCTATATATACAAGTGTAAGTTTATTTTTATAATGGTGGCTTCACCAAAAATTCAACAATTGGTAATCCAAAACCAAGATCGAATGAATGATAATAATCCAGCATCTGATTAGGATTCTGTAGGAAGATTTGAGAAGAGAGAAATTTTTTCAGAAGTGCTTAGTAGGTGCGTTGTGAGCACTTTTGACTTAAGTGAACATCCTTTATCCAGGGCATTTTCGTTTATGACGTTATCTAAGATGTAGGCTGTACGATCTCTCAAAAGTACTCATAAATTACCGATTTTCATGAAACCACCAAGAAATTCTTAATAAGGATCTTATTAAGCATTTTTGATTTGTATTCGCATTTCCCATCCGATATATTTTGCGACTGTGATGTCTTAAAGATAAAGGCTACCTATTTATAAACTTGTCATATCTGTTAATATTAGCTTGATTTCCAAGAAAATAGTTATTATTTATAAGGTTAATAGTAATCATTGTTTATGTATCAGTTTATTAGTTACAATCAAAGGTTTCTTGATATTTAACGATAGATAAAGTGTTATTATATTGCAAAACCGAATATTTAGAAAATACCATCGTCTTATAAACATGTTAGCGTGTTAAATGAAACATTTCTTCAAATTGTATTCGACCACTTGACATTCCTACACTAGCAAAAAAAGCAACAAATAACTTCATTTTCCCTGCAAATTCATAAGGATTTTGAACATTTTACAGTGATGCAGTCCTAATAAAGTGTTTGGGATACTTGAAGTTGTATTGTGGTACAAAACAATTTTCTTTCATTTCAAAGACAAACTAACAAGGATTTAAGAAAACAAACGTGTTACCAATACAGTGATGTTGAAGGTAGATACCGCAATATAATTTAAATAAATGTCTCTTGACACTCCTACTCATTTAGAAAATCCTAAGTGCCGGAAGATGGTATATATAATCCAAGTTGTGTAGCTTACGCTTTCCACAATAACCGTATTATGTACTCTGCTGGTTGAATTTGTTTTCTTTTTCTCGCTCAGGAGACACGCTAAAGCTTTTCAAATGTTCTTTAATAAAAAAATTAAGAAATGATTTCCTGGGTAGGTAAGTATTTTAATTAACGTCGCACTGGAGCACAACACAACGGACTATCAAACTGATTTCCTGGTGTATCACGCTTGTGTAATCTCCAAATACAGCGAGCATGAATGACTGGAAGCAATGAGTACATCTTGAACCCTTTTGGGTTATTTACAGGAAGAAACAAACGCCATAATAAGTCCACCAATTTCATTGCTCATTCACATTTCTTTTGCACCAAATTGTTGCCCATTGAAACAAAACTAACACCTTAAATAAATGTCATTGTCAATACTAACAAGAACGATTATCGTAAGTCGATCTTTCCCTTCAAGATTGAGGGATTGATCCCGGATTGTCGCCAATAGCCTGTTGTGTGCTCCGTTAATTCAATTACCTTGCCTTGTAAGTAATGCTACGATTTTGATTGTAATCTAAGCATCCTTAAATGACAAATAATGTATAACTTGATGGTTTACTTGGATATATTTTTATGATGTACCATTTAAATAATAACATCTCATCTTCATCACCAGAAAAGGCACTAAATGCGTGTTTGATAGTAGACGCTTTTTAGTAAAGAAACAATAAATGTCTTGCAATAAACTCTGATAAGACCAATATGTTCCTTGATTATTCCTAGAAATGGCTAAGTTTCATGGATAAGGGAACCTCTTTAGAGAAGGTCTCTTTTTGTATCTATAGCATTGTCCCGGCCCTGTCTCAATAATCTTTCAATTTGTTTTGGTGATAGCTTGAGACAACTGTTAAAAACATGGTCGACACTTCAACAACGCTTTGTGATGCCTTGGGAACATGAATACACAATCTACATCCACTGTTTTCATTCTCCTCAACCCAATATTTTGTCTCTAAATAGCAGCTCAAAGACTAATTTTACTTTGCCAATAGGAGTCTGCCTCAACAATTCCAACGTTTCAGCCATCAATAGACGCAGGGAAAAAACTTAGAGTTTAGTAATTTCTGGGGAATTCTTCTAAAAAATAAATAAATAAGTAGATAATAAAAGTGATATGTGACTTTTCTTAATATCGTAAATTGTTTTTATGGAAATTGAGTTCTAGAACGTGCTGCAAAACACAATAATTGAAACATTTGTTATTGGAGGATCATCTTGTATCGTAGCTAAAGATTTGAGGACTACTTTTAAGAGCGACTAATTTAATTTCGAAATAATTTGTTACAACATCGGAAAGATTTAGGTTTTGAATATTTTACAACCTGGAAACTACCACTTAAAAATGTTTAGGTTATGGGAGAGTTCATGTCTCTATCAATATATATCTAACTTTTCTATCTATAAATGGAAGGAACAGAAAGGATATTTTTAATGGGACTATAAAAAAATCTTTTTGACTGTATCTAAAATACTTCATATTACATATATGAAATCCATTTAAGATTTAGAGAACATGAAAAAATGAGTCACATTGTACTTATTAATTTGTCTTAAAACAAAATAAGTTATTTACTATGTATGCATAAAATTTTGTTTTGGGATTTCCACAACAATTTTGAAGAAAATATAATGCATTAAATAATTGATTTATAATGCTTCTTTTGATCATGGATTACTTTAAATGCTTCATAATCGGGATTAGGGAAAGCAAATTCCGAAATAAAGGTGATGGCGTTTTTCATTGTGACTACGATGCTTGATGGTTTCCAAAAACCATTAGCATTTTAACTAATGAGTGTGCGTGAGAAAACAAAAAAAGACCTTACCCAACTCATACCCCAACTGGAATACAACAACTGATTGCAGTTTATTGAGTAATAATTTAAGTACATTCAGTTTCATATATAATTCACAGTGCTAACTCTCCCCCTATTTAGGATCGTTCAGTTTCTTATATAATTCCCAGTGCTAACTCTATCTCGAATCATTCAGTTTCAAGTATAATCTCCAGCATCCACTTTCAATTCAGGGGACAATCTTTCTTAACAGACACCGCACTGCTTGTTCAGAATCATAATGTCACTTGCCTCACGAAAGGGTATTTCAGTAAAATGTAACTGATCAAAAAAGAAATAGATGCTCATTTTATTTCTTTCGATCCATTTGAAACGCTTCCTATTTTCAGACTAAAAACAATTTCCAATATTCATTATGAAGCACTCAATCTTGTAAAAGCTTTTATAGGTACAAGACTCAAAATTGCACCGGAAGCAATCTTGAATTTATTGTGAGATACTTTTTTAACCGAGGTCTTATAAGATTTCCTTGTAGAGGAAATTAGTCGTTTTCCCTTCTGATGTCAACACGAAAATATTTCAGTTTGATATGACACGTGAAAGGGCCACATAAAGTGGTTCATGGCAAAAGCATTCTCCACTTGGGTCAACTCCAACCACATTCGTGTGCGTATATTATCTTTCCGTCTCGGAAAACGGTAACACAGTATATTAATTTGAATTAAAGAGCTTCTCAAACAAAAACGTGCTCACCCAACAACAGATGTATTTACCATGAGTGAGCACCGTGTATACTGACACAGCAGCATGCACCTGTGATAGATGCATGTGTTCCTAGTGTCTTTCTCCCTTAATAATGAGGGCCACGGTAGCCCGGTTGGAGTAGAGTATTAGCTACAGGAGGGTTGCGAGTTTGAAACTCAATCCAACTAAAGACCGTCGTGAACGTATAGTCTGGTGCACGTTAAATGTCCTCACGTTGGCGTGGTGTGGCCATATTGAGAGTGGGGGTGTCCGCTCAGGTGTGACCTCGTCATCTGACGGTAGTTGAAAACTACGAGGTATTATCTTCGGATCTTTCTTTTCGGGATTGATCCCGGAAAGTCGTCAATAACCCGTTGGGTTGCTCCAGTGCAACGTTAATTCAACTATCTACCTACCCTTAATAATAAAATGCTCGGTTGGCTGTTTTTTACTTGCTTCACTAAAATCTGCACTGCACATCTCCTTTTAGCCATAGATTGCTGTTTTATCCACTTAAATTTCACTCATCAAATGTTCTATAGAATGGTGAAAACCACATCAACTTGTCGAGATTACCCCGAACAGACTCCTACCGAGGGCTTGATTTTATATAGTAGAGATATAGTATTTATTTTGTACACTTTCAAAAAAGAATGCTAGTTTTAAACGCAGACTTTTAAAGTAAGTTGGTCGCTTTAAAAATAATTATTTTCTCCCCTGTTCTTTTGTTTCAGTGTCTTGAAATCGTTTCAAGACATTTATTGGTGGTAAATCGAAGCAGTCAAATGTTCATGTAGTATAGTGTGAGTATAGTGTAATGGAATTGGACTTTTCCCCAAATGCAATTTTGGCTCTTCTTAATGTGGAATATGTGCAAAAGACCTGGAAAGTAAAAAAAGACTTACGAAAATTGAATACAGTTCACTCTTAGAACACATTCCATTCTTAGAAGGAATCGATAGTGAATCTCCCCTTTTTCTCGCGAAGTCCCATCCTCTTTATCACAAGTCCTTGATTACTCTTCCTATTTTTGGGATCAGCCAGCTTACAGGAAGCTTCAGGCGAGTAGACTTAGTAGAGGACCTCTGCTGTATTCTGTCGATCTTATCCGAAGCTTCATCGCCTTGTAATCCAATGTTAGCTTTGATCTTTGAAATAGTGAAATTGTGGTTGTAGAGTGTCATGCAATAGTTATTTTATTACTATTCATGATATGCAACATGATATATTCATGAGGTTTGAGGAATTGCTTCTTTTATGGCCAAAAGTTCGGCTTAGAATATTTTGTTGCTTTAATGAAGGAGAAAGGGCCTTGAAACCATCATGTATTCCCTTATAAACGAAAAAACGTTTGCCAACGCCTTTGGAAACCATCGATGTAAATTAATATTGTTGCATATCAATATTTAGGGGAGTGCACTGACCAAGCACAATCATGTGCTTTGCACATGATTGCGCTTGGTGCTACCAATCATGTACATGATTGGTAGTTCTCAAAATCTGTTTAAGGGGACATGGTACCTTTTGAACAATGTTTTTAAATTTCATATTCATAAGAAAATGTTTTAGTGTACCTTATTCTAATGCACATTAAATATACATTACAAAATAAAAATAATAATTTTTTCATTCACAATAATTAAAAAATTCAATTTTTACCAAAAAATTTCAGTATTTTCAAATTCCTATTCTCTCTTGAAATTTAAATGTTTTTCAATTTTTTTTATTTACCTCCCATGAAGTGTTCCCCGCAATATTGTGCATGGGATTTCCTATAACATTGTTAGTTGTTTTTTTACAAATATTTGGTGACAAACACTATGAAAAACACCAAAAAGACAGTCATAGTTGATTTCATCAATTTTTTGAAAAAAATAACTATCCAAACCTATTCCATAACTTTTCCAAATCCTATTCCATGCACAAAGTCATCAAATATATCATTATAAACAACCAAAAAAGTTTCAAATCTCTACATCATTTACAAAAAAAGGCCTTAGCGTTTTAAGTACCTGTAGTCATGAAAAATAAAAAGCTGAGAAAAAGCAGTTTAAACGCTTTCGGTTTCAGTCCTTACATTCGATAGCGAAACTTCAATGACTCGTAAAATAATATAGCTACAGATATAAAATTTTGCGCACATATTCATTGAAGTTGTATAATTAATAAATGATAATAAAAAATTCTACATTTCGGTAATTTTTACGGTACTATGTCCCCTTAAGTACCCCAGGTTACTGGCTGTTTGGCATTAGTGACTAGGAGTGGTATAACTCCAGACAAACCTTGGATGGATCGTTCCAGAGGCATTGTGATAAGAAGCGTTGAATACACTATTAGCGTGTTTCATTTGTGTAAACGTAAGACTTTTGCACCATGTATTTGTAACATGGTGCAAAAGTCTTATAACTTTAGTATTGCTATGATATTAACCTCCTGTTAGTTGTTTTGACGAGGCATCTGAGGTAAAACTGACCAGATATTGATGGACGAAATATCTCGTCATTAGAAGAAAGCTGACCAGATCTTGATCTCGTCATCATAGAAAAATTGGCAATATCTTGACAAGTTATCTCGTCATTATCAAAATTGGTCAAATCTTCATGGATGAGATATCTCGTCGAAACACTTGGAGTGTTAACAATGATAACGTGTTGATTATTTGTTAACATCGCTAACATAAAGCATTAAGTAAGAAATGCAGTCGAAAACCTTTCGGACAATCTCCCATAAATTAGCGTGGTTCGCCCTCATTCTATTAGATGTAATGCATACAAATTACAAATGTAGTAAATCAGCTTTCCAACAGGCAGCTCGTTGTAAGCCAGTAGCATAGGATATTTACTATATATCTAGCTTTAACAATTTCAAAGATGGGACCCTATAAGAGTTATAAATGGTTTGTGCAGATAAAAACTAACCAGTTCTTGGCTGCTAACCATGCCTAAGGATGGTTTGCTAAGATCATGTCTGGACTCCTATACTTACAGCCCTGTGGGAGCCTATGTTTTTTATAGAAGCAGTCTGAAATCTTATTGACTTCACCTCATGTTTAGCATAATGAAATGAAGTTGATAAACAGATGGAAGATAAACACAAATAAAAATTGACAAATATAAGTCAGACTCAGTAAAAACTAATGATGTTTCATGTTCAAAAATAAAACAATAGTCTCTATACGAATAATACGTTCTCAAATAATATTTGACTCCTGGACGAAGAGTCTCACAGATGAGAGTGATATTTCGATATAAGTAAGTAATGATATTTTCTTATCTTGGCAGAAGTCTGACAGGCATCAGACTCGTGGCAGTGCTATGTCTCCCAAATGGTTTCCGTTTACTGTCAGTTATACCTGAAATTATTTATTAAGTTTCATAGAAAGTATTATCCACAATAGATGAATATAACGTTTGAGGATTTCAGTACGTATATCAAAGCTGCTCCAAAAGCATCGTAAGCTTACGTCACAATGCGTGTTTATTGAAAATAATTCAGAATTCCAATAAAAACAATTTTATGAGTGAAAAACTTTTATGTGAGTTGCATTTATAACATCCTATCTGCCCATTAGGTTAACACTTTTTCTCCAAAGCATGATGTATTGCAGAAATTAAACTGACTATAGATAAACGAACATAAAAAATTTCGAATAAGGACTTATGAGAGGGAGTTTGAGTGTGAACAAACAAACTATTGTAGATGCTAAGAGAATATTTTTCTTCCGCTCCCAAATGCCCTCTCGTGATACATGGGGTTACCTCAAAAAGGAAGTTTATCACCGTCTGGGCGAAATTTGGAGTTTAACCCTCTGAGCATTGCGAGATTGCTGAGTATTATAGTGATGCTTTTACTCCACAACGTACTTATTGACTATTGGTTAAGAGAATTTATGGATTCTTCCAACCTTTAGAAATATGCCATTGGTCTTTCCAAAGAAAATAATCATTTGGAAAGATTATGTTGCTCCTTTCCTTAAAATAGAATGTTTTGGAAATATTTTATTGTTTCTTTCCTCAGAAAAATTCTATTGGTCAAATCAAAATTGGTTAGAAGTCACGCAGGGAAGACTTGCAGTTTGCATGAAGGAATTATGCATGTGAATTCCTCCAAGGATTAATCGAACTGCTGTTAACCTATCAACTATCACATATAAATTCAAACTTCATACTTTGGAGTTTTTATTGTCGAAGTGCTGAAATCGTATTCTGAAAACAAGCCATCTGACGTTACGTTCCGAATACCTATGGGAAACACGATCGCCACAGAAATATTACCACCATCTACATTTAGCTTTACAGAAAATGTCTTCCATAGCTAAAAATAGAACCCTACCATCTATATAATAGTATTGTTTTATTGATTGAATGTATTTGATTGCGAGTTTAGTTACGTTATTAAATGGTTGATTTGGTTTGTCGCCGTACTAATCCACTTTTGTTATCCGAACGTTAATGAGAGCGTAACTCATAGCTTCATTTCTATCGCGTAAAATTCACTAGAAAACGCCCATTTGAGCTATCTATATCATATTTAATCTCTGTTAGTTTGAAATTAGTTCCCTGAAATCCATTCTAACTCACATGGCTGTTTGTATGAACTTGATATCAACTCAATCACAAGCAGCGATTTCAGAATTGATGAGTATAGTTTTCAATATTATCAACATCAAACGTTTTGAAAGTGTTATTTTGTATAATATTCAATATTTACTATTATTAGGCTGTTACTATCTGTTATTAGGTCATTCCTAATAACAGATAGTAATATATATTCCTAATAACAGAAATTTTGATATCAATATTGTTTTAATGACCTATTACTACCATTGAAGATAGTAGATAAGAGAAGAGCAATGTTTTTTATTCTCCCAAATAAGTACTGGCCAAATATGGCTCTTACGTCATAAAACCCCCAAAACCAACCAACCAAATAAGTATATATGAACCTTGAATATCTAAGACCAGGATATCCGAATAGCCAGAAGCTCGGATAATATGGACGTAATTACACAAAACAAACCAATACGAAATACAGAAAAACTTACAGTACTACATTTCATTGTTACTGCAACTGAAAAATTCATAACGCAAGTATTAAAGTAATCTTCATTCGTATTTGTTGTTACAGTAAGTATTTATTGTGATAATTTTACAATAAATCTGGATTTGAGTTATGTAGTACCTTTAAAACACTCTTGAGAAAGTCCCTTACGATCTTCTGTTTCACATAACTTTCACACACGGAATTGATTTTTCACATCAATGCAGTTTAAACTAGTTTACTTTTTCATGTTGTTGATGTCTTGGTTTTAATAAATTTAATTTTCTCATACTTTTAAAGTGTTTATTTTGTTTTCATGTTGTTTACTGAAATGTATTATCGTGTTTTCAGTGTTCGTCTGGTTGTTAAATCTGATATTATACAATATTTTTTATTAAATTTTATTTGTCTTGAGTTTGGCACAGCTTAGCTTTGGATCTTACCTCCATACAATACAAACCAACCAACCATCTCGCCACTAAAACAGACCAGTCAAGGACAAAACACACTCATGCTTGAAGCTTTACTTAAAGCTTAAAAACAAAGTACCGAATTTGACTAGGATAACACTGATACTCGGTTAATTGGAGCTCCGGTAATTAAGGTTCTACCGTATATGGATTCTTCCGCGTTCGTGGGTGTTTTAGATTTAGGGACTGTGTGTCGAGCAAATGGATCTTTCATCATAAGTCTTAAGTAATGAATCCGAGCAAATTCGAAACTGAGAGGTGCAGTTTCATTAAATGTCATTCCTTTAACGAATGAGGCCCTCAGGGGCACATCTCTTTTAGGTGTGTTCGGGCTTCAGGAACCCGAGTGATCTTTTCTTTACTCATGGGGTTTACTGTCTACTAAACACGGAGGTCGCGCTCTCAGGTTAACCAAGCGACCTTTAAAAACTTCCATCTCACTACTGTTCCCAATCCTTTTTCTCCTTTCACTACATTTTTTACTTGACGTTGTCTTGTGTTTGGCACAGCTTAGCCAAATATAGC
The DNA here is from genome assembly GCA_933210815.1 of Meta bourneti. Taxonomy (NCBI): domain Eukaryota; kingdom Metazoa; phylum Arthropoda; class Arachnida; order Araneae; family Tetragnathidae; genus Meta; species Meta bourneti. The sequence goes on from OW119926.1 coordinate 63,758,168, forward strand.
CAAAATCTCCAACCAACCTTTATCGATCGGGAGCTCGATAAATAAAGAGCTCAAACAAATAAAATTTGCTTAACAGTGCACCCGATTTCGAAACAATTTACTATCTTGCGTATGAATAACTATGTAGTTATTTTGACGTAGAACTGTGTCTGATTCCGCTGATAGTATGGGGCGACTTATGGGTATATAGACCGACTATGAGAGAAATAGGTCCCAATTGAAATCGTCATATCGTTAAAAATACATGCTGACATTAATCATGTAGGCATATTCGCAAACCACATGGAATTCAATTTGCATTCTTCGCATCGTGCGTACATTCCTTTTCCTCTCAGTGAACGGAAGAAATGATGTAATATTTCTGTGTGCCACTGCGTTTGACTCAGTACATCTAGGCAACCGTGAGCGCGACATGAGTGTGTATGGTATGTTTATAAAGCTCTTGACAAGATCTATTAGAGTGCATGCAGAGGGGGGGGGGGACATTTTACACTAGCTTGAACTGAACATTTAAAAAATCGTTTCCTTGTGAACATTTTTACAACAAATATATAAAAGTTTTGAAACCATACTAAATTAGCTCATTTGAGCTCTCCGATCTGCAAATCGTAGTATTTATACTTCAAACTGACGTTTCAATCAGAATTGAGCCTATTTGTTTTGTTTCTCTTGCAGGAAGGTGTCGTTATTTTAAAAGACAGATAGATTCTAGAGAACAGAGAGGATGGAGTACCCAAGTTACTTGAAAGTGAGTAATTATTCCTGCTTGTTTCAACGAATAATGGTTTCACGGCTCAAGAAGAACACATGGGTTCACCTTTAAGAGAGTCGAAAAGAAATAACGTGTTGTTGCTTCTGCTATAACTGAGCATATAACTGTTGCGGAGAAAAGTACTAACGATATATGCCACATCTGTGTAGATATTTCGCTAACGTACGTGCCATTATTTGTACTTTGGTGAATGGAAAGAAACGAATGTAAACAATATCAAAACAATCTTTACTAGATTAATTTCCCAATTTTGCTACTTAGTTTTATCAAGCTTGGTTTTCAGCTGTGGAACTGCTTAGAATAATTAAAACTATACGGAAGAACTCTTCTCTATGGTAGTAAAAAATATAGAAGACAGAAAGCAACTAAGAACAGAAAATGAGAGCGAACGTAAAACTAGTTTAGACTTTAAAAAAATGTCAAATCGGCTTAAAATAAAAGGATTGTATCCCAATGCAATTGAAGTGGATGTTCAGGAGCTAATTGCTATGACATGACTAAGGTAAGCCTATTTTGTCGTCACTGCATTAGAAATAAGAATTAAGACCAGTAAGAAATGCACGAAATGCGACCTTATATATTTTTACTAACTTTATTTCATTTGGAAGTATGAAATGTTCATATCTTGATACTTACATTCAGTATAATGGATCCGAATTAAGCATTAGTTGTGAGTAACAACACTAAAATCAGTGGATATAAAAAATTTCGAAACTTTTGCAGAAATGCTAAGAGGGGGCTATACGTTTCTCTCTTTCTTTTTTATTTCTTCTCTTCAATAAGTAGTTCATAATCATGTAGATTTCTAAAATGTACTTATGGTTTACGCCCCACTTTTTATCATACATCACTAGCTCATAACAACACGGCTTGTTTTAGTATCGACAATGTTTGTGCTTCTCCTGAACTATTATTAATAGCAGCAAACCCTGTTTTTCTAAGGATATGCACATTTTTTTTATTCTACTTTAGATCTCAGCCTTTCCGTCATAAGTCTGTCTGGCAGCCCAACACAGTCTTAAAACAGAAATAAGTATGGAACTCTATCAATAGTATTCATTGCGATTTCAGAAAGATCAGGGCATCGATTGAGGTGGGCTCCTGTCATGTTTGAAAGACCACACAGAGGGTAAGATTAAGATTCTGACTAGCCAATTCGGTAGAATTGATATTTGTCTAATAAGAACATGAAAAAAGCGACTACTATATCTCTGGGTAGATCCTGTGGCAACTGAGACCTTAGCAAGGAGGATATAGTTGAGGTAATTTAGAACCAGCTGTAACTAAGCCATTCGCCAACTCATTGTTCTCATCATCACAGCAGTAGGGGAACCACTGCAGTGATATATCGGTCACTGACCATAATAAAATTTATTGCAATTTGGCACCTGGGAAATCAACGCTGAACAACTGCAAGAGGAAGATGTAATTGCCTTGATTGTGGCTTGGAAGTCAACAAAAATGATAAGATTGAGTTCATTTCTGTCCTATTGACCATAATAGGATTTAATGCGATTGTGACAAAACTATGAATGTACCAAAGCATTTACATAACGATTCAGGTCACTATTTGCATCGGTTACGGAGTTACCTTAACTCTCCAAATAATTTCGACGAGATATCTCGTCATCAAGATATTGCCGATTTTTTTATGATGACGAGATCAAGATGTGGTCACTTTTCTCTAGATGATTGAACTTGATGGAAGAGGTATCTCGTCCATCAAGATCTGGCCAGTTTTGCTAATGACACCTCATCGAGACAACCACCAAGAAGGTCAAAAAGTAGCAAGTGACGTCATTTCAGGAATACATACAGGAAACACCCTCTTTCACAAAAAACCAGTTGCAGTAGGGACTTGTATAGTAATTTTTCGTTCGTTATAAAACACATCATGAATACATGTTAGTTTACCATATTATATATAAATTAAAACCTCAATTGCTTTGGATACTTTGTTAACAATATTCAAGAATATTCAGAAATTCCTAAACATTGGTTTGCTTTGTTTTTCTTTTATAATGCGCGAAATTGCAAGAAAAAGCTGAAACAAAGTCTCAAAAGATAGCTTTGGGAAAAATCTGGGCACTGAGACTGAAACTATTTTGTCTTATATGGACTTAATATATTGTATTTGGTTATTGTGAAGGAAGCACTACTGCATATAGATAAATCGCAGAATTTTGTACTTCTCAACTAACTTGCTTTGAGCTTTGTATCTTTTTGCAAGCCTAAAATATACTTTAAGGATATTTTTGAAAAGGAAATTAAATTAAGACAAAGAAAGAAATCATAAAACCTATCTAATCAAAAAATATTTTGCCTTATATAGACTTAATATGTTGTAGTTGATTATTGTGAAGGAAGGACTACTGCCTGTAGACAAAACACAGAATTTTGCACTTATTAAATAACTTGCTTTGAGCTTTGTACCTTTTCCTAAAATAAACTTTGAAGATATTTTGAAAAGGAAATTAAATTAAAAGAACGAAATAAAATCTATAAAATAATCTTTAATGCCTTTGTACAAAATTGTTTTGTTAAGAATTTTGAAAAAGAAAAGGAACTACTCGAAAAGTATTCAGCAGAGGTTGGTTAGTTTTACTAGATCCAAGTCCATTTATAACCCAGGCACATTAATCACTTCCAGAAGTACTAAAGGGAGAATTCTTAATTGAGTAGTTTTGGATGTGTGAGCCCTAAAGTTCTCCCTAGGTATGGAATATCCTAGTCGGCTAAACAAAAGCTCGCGATTAGACAGTATTGTTCGAAAGTTAGTCTGGTGATAATGAAGTTTCCCTTTCTTTGTAATGTCAGAATAAGTTGCTAAAGAGGAAGTTTTATAATCCCATTTCTCCGTTTAGTGCACTGCGCCAGCTATAGAAAATGTAGAAACTTTGCAGACTGAATTAAAATGTCCACTCAACTAAGAGGCATTGAAAATTATATTTAATTTGATTTACATTAGGTTTAAGAAGATATTTGCATTAAAAAACTTATTAATATCTCATTCATACATATCGTTTCCCTTATTAAATCAAGGTAATTAAAAGAAATAATTCTTTTTAAAACTTGTGGATTTTGAAATCTTTGTCCAGTGATATTTAAAAAATAACTTTCACTGTTGTAGGTATCAGGCAAGGATCCTTGAAATTAGAAGCCAGACCTGGACCGAAAGTAAAGGTGTTGGTTAAGGTAAGGTTTTACAACAGGTGGTGGCATCAAGACGCGGTAGTATACTGTTAGGAATTCTAATTTTACCTCTATTTTTCTTATTCTACCTATTATTTTAGCTTGGTACAGTGAAGACTGTTTAGAATGGAGAGAGAGAATTGGCGACCGCCAATAATAAAAACGTTCGCCAGCTTCCGACAGGAAGTGACAATAAGTCCAGTAGTACCGAGGAGGTCTGAGGAGCGAGGTAGATCGCTCGGTGTAAGAAAAACACAGGCGTGTCACCTGTGTATGATTTGTAAATCCCATAGAGGATATATTATTAATTTCAATTTTCTTAAATGTCTTATGTTCGTGTTGTGTTCTGTTAAATAAACGTGTTTGTGATTTTAACTGAAGTGGTTATTGAAGAGCCAAGTCATCGTGGTAAAACAGCATCACCTGCTGGGACTAACCTAGTGAAGTACACCAATTATACTAGTGAACTAAAACTACATTAGTGTGAGTGAGAAACTGTAGTTACAGGGTTAGACTTTTCTCAAAAGAATTATAACTACGAACTCAATCACTTTTAGTCAGTATTTGTATCCAAATTATGAAAAATTGCTCATTTCATAATTTAAATTTCCTTAATAATGCAAAATTGTTTCCAAGGAAATTTTACTAATATTATAAAAACAAAACGATAACAATACAAATTATGTGTGCATTGTTCTTTTAACTAAATACAAAATAACTTATACAGAAGAGAGATTAGCAACTGTCATCAATAGATGTAAGAAATTCCTTCAGACCAGATATTCTTAGGTAAAAGTAAGCAAACAGTTTATCCGGAGACATTACAAGTATTCACTGTAGAGTAAAGCAATAAAACAGAGCAACATAATTGGAATGTCCACAGCATTGACATTCTAATGAATTAGAGCATGTGAGTGGAGTCACTGGTAAGATCTCAGAAGAGTAAGTCACGTGGGCTTACGAATCGACTTGGAGCGATTGATTATCGAAATGCAGACTAGTGTTTTCAACCACGCTGTATAATCACAATAAAAAATCAATAATTTGTCCCACATCAGGGATTCCTGCTTTTTCGCACAACCACGAGACAGATCTTCAAACCGAGCGATCAAAAGAAATATCATGAAGCTGCGCGCCCATGCTCCGTCTATTATTTTATTAGGAGGTCGATGGTCAACACAGGGACAGGTCACAAACGCGTCTGGTGACGCGCATGTGACATGCAAGGCGATGTATTCAGACTGGAAGGAGCAGGTATTAGGCATAGACACGAAGTATAAGTACATTAAGCATTACTATTGAGAGGTGCTTCATAAAGTGTGACCAACATTTCGATTAGTTGTCGTGGGACTGCTCTGTGAAAAATTGTCTTGGTTAGCCAATTTTTCTCCTAATCGCCTAGTTTGGCGATACAAAATGATACGATTCGTTTCAGTCTTAGAAAATTATTAGTAATTCCGAGAATGCTGTCCACAAAGTCAATATTATTGGTGAAAGTCAATGTTGCGAGGTTTCCTTCCTTTAGTTCCATCAAGTAATCATCATCAGGAGGGCACACACTTTCTCTGAAATTGGGAATCTGCATGAAGAAATCCAGGACCACACCACCAAAGTTGACAGTCGGCTATCTTTTCAGGGCTCAGACCTCTTGACACCAGATCAGTTGGATTGTCTTCCGACTTCACATGTTGCCACTGGAAATCTGTAGTCAGCTGTTGAATTCTTGTTATTCTCTGTTAGCAACAAAGGTCTTTAACAAATGCGGGGAAGTTCGGATCCATGCCAAAACGATGGTGGAATCAAACCACAAGTAGACTCCTTGAACATCTAGTCTTACAAATTTCATCACCTTGGTTATAAGCTTGGACAGCAATTCTGCAGCACACAGTTCCAAACGCGGAATAGTGATGGTTTTAATGGGTGCTACTCATGATTTACTAGTCACAAGGTTAACCACAATTTGACCCGATGAAGTTGTGCATTTCAAATAGACAACTGCACCATACGCATCTTTAGATGAATCCGAGAATCCATGAAGTTTTAACTGACTAACTATCTCCGGTAGGACACATCGACCGATTCTAACGTCTTCAATTGCTCGTAACGCTGAAGCAAATTTTCTCCATTCTTCAGATTCCTTCTTAGGAAATTCTTGGTCCCAGTCCACAGCCAGCAACCAAAGTCCTTGCATGAATATCTCCGCCCTTGTAATTACTGGACCCAGTAATCCAAGTGGGTCAAAGATTCTTGCGATTTCTGACAGGACAAGGCGTTTGGTGTACTTCGTCATGGTGCTGGTTGACTCAGACACAGAAAAACGGAACTGATCATTTTTGGGGTCCCAGCTCAATCTTAATTGTGTCCCTTTCTGACTTGTCAAAATGATAATCTTGATCCTCATATGGTACTTGCTGCAGAAGAATCCTATCGTTAGAGCACCACTTGTGAAGTTGCATACCACCTGACTGCAACATTCCGATTAACTGAGTTTGAAGTTCAAGAGCAGAAGATATATCATCAGCTCCTGACAAAATATCATCAACGTTAAAAGTCTGTTAGAGATGCTGATGCAGCCAAGGGAAAACGTTTTTCTTCGTCTAAAATTAGTTGTTTCAATGTCCTAGTAGCAAGAAATGGTGCACTAACTGTTCCATAAGTGACCGTTTTTAATCTGTAGGTTTTAACTAGATCATCTGCACCATTTTTCCAAAGGATTCTTTGCAGGTCCCTTTGGTCTGGATTAATTTCTATCATTCTATACATCTTTTTAATGTCAGATGTAAAGGCGATTTGATGTTTCCGAAATCGTATTAAAATCGAAACCAAGTCCTCTTGAATTATACCTCCGTTCATTTGCAAAGAATTTAATGATTTCCCAGTTGAAGACACAGATGAGGCGTTAAAGACCACTCTTAACTTTGTGGTACTTTTATCTGGGCGATAAACAGCATGATGAGGTATATAATAGGCAAGTTTGGTTTCAAGTTCTTCTTTAACTTCCTCCATATGGCCCAATTCTTCATATTCCTTCAAAAAGTCCTTATAAAGCGATGACAGATTAGTATCTCGGAGCTGACGCTTCCAAAGGGTGTTCAATTGACTCAAGGCTGTATGTCTGGAGACACCTAAACATATAGGGTCTTCCTTAAACGGCATCTCAACCACATATCTGCCCGTTTTGTTTCTGAAATGTGTTTTTACAAAACGATCTTCGCACATCAACTGGAGATTCTTCGATTGCTTCTATTTCCCAAAAGCGGCGAATTGTGTTTTCTAAAACGTCATTATTTCTGGCGAAGAAACAATGCACGGATTGAATGCTAGGTAAAGTACCATACACTATATACCCAAACACAGATTCCTGAAGCGAAATTTCATCGCTAATCTTCTCTCTTCTAGCCCTTATGATTTCAAAAAAAGAGTTCAACACCTATCAGCATGTTGATTTATAAAATTCTGGATCTGCTAACTCCACAAACGGTACATTTATTCCGGAAATATCTAAAATAGAAGAAGGGGTTAAATCTGTAATTTTCGGAACGATCAGAAATTCAAGGTTTTCCTTAAATGTCTCCTTGCTATTCGATATTGTCCCTTAAATTTAATGTTTAATTGTGTGAACTGACCCATTAATTCCTGACACGGGTACATAAATTTTATCCTTCTTTAATCCCAAAGCATTTGCGTAATCAGCAGTTACTAAATTTACTTGGCTACCGTTGTCCTAAATTGCCCTGCATCCTTCACATAAGTAATCACAGTACTTAATAGCGTTTTGCATTTTTTCTCTATAACACAGGTTGCGATTGAGAAGGCGCCGAATTCTCATTCTCAGCTGAGTCATCAACTTTGAACGAAATCGAATCTCGTATACATTCGTTTCTCGTCTCGCCTATTTCCTGTTTTGGGGAAGGCATAGGGGAAGAAATCTGAAACTCACGGTGGAGGAGCGAGTGGTGTTTCCTTTTACATTCCGAACATGAATATTTTGATTTACATTGCTGCGCCAAGTGCGATTTATTCAAACAATTTAGACAAAGTTTATTAGTTCGCACAACCTCGTATCTTTTTTGTACATTTAAATCTCTGCATGCCAAACACCTGCCTAACATATGCTGACCTTTGCATAAAATACATTTTAAGTTTTCATCTTTTATAATTAAGCTTTTAGCCTTGTTAGAAGAAAAGGGATTTCTGAAATTTGCTGGTTTTGAGAACATGTATCTACTTAGATTTTCAATCACGAGACTTCGTTTTTCAAGGAAGTTTAAAAGCGTGTCTAATTCTGGTACTTCTTTTGTTGTTAATGACAGTTCAAATTGTTTCCTAGTTTCACGATCCAATTTCTGACAAATGATATTTATCAGCAAAATGTCTGATAAATCACTTCGGTCGAAATCTAAAAGTTTCAGAGCTCGTAAATTCTTATTTACACAATCTATCAGATTACGCAAGTCTTTAGAGGACTCATGTTGCAGTTTTTCATAATTGATTATGGCTTGTACATGAGTATCGACAATTGCCCTTTTATTCTGATATCTATCTTCCAGAGCTTTAAATAATGACCCAAAAGTGTCATCTGTCGTTTCGATGTGCTTACAATCGCCTTTTAACGAAGCTCGGAGGTAGAACAGTTTTTGATCGTCTGTTAATTGAACGTTATTAGAAATTACATTTTCAAATTGAATTTTGAAAATGCTCCAGTCCTCATATTTTCCCGAGAATATGGGAAGTGGGATTTCTGGCAGTTTCACACTCGACTTCCAATCATTTCGACTCGAATCAACAGTCGAGGAATCAATATTTTGTTGCGTTTTCAACTTAGATAGTAGATATGAAAGCCTTACCTCAATCTTTTCAAGGCGATCATCCATGAGTTGAATATCTTCTTCAACATCAGGGAAGTCCTTACTGGGTGGCAAATCAAAAGATTGCAGTTGCAGTTCTTCGATTTTCTTCTTAATATCCTTTGTAAGTTCTAATTTTATAGAAAGTTCCACCCTAGATTCTGGAGCTTCTTCAAAGGTTTTAATATAGGTTTCCAATCGAATTATTTTGCCTTTCAAGACAGTTTTGATCTTGTTAAGCCTATCCATAGATGCTTAATTTCGTTCTCCGGCTCGACGGACCAAATGTCGAGGCCCACCAAAGAAGTGGACTGTGTTTAAACTAACAATTTATTCAAACTTAACAAGATCGACAATATGGACAAGGTGGTTCCCGAAAGGAACGCTTGCGATCTCCTAATCGCATCAAAATCAGCAGTAATCTATCTACCGCTTGAGAAGTTCCGACTGCAAACTTTGGCTTCCTCTTTCCAACTGCTCAGTTCAGAGCCATTTGGCGCTCGCCAATCATAAGCGATGACGCCAAGAAACTTGAGTCGCCAAAGGCGCGAACAACTTTCATTTTAATATTTGAAAGAGGAAAAACCTGCATAATACTTTTTTACGAAAGTATTTTGTGGGCAATACTTCTTTTGTAAGGAGATTATAGAACAAGCAATATATAGAAGAAATACTTAGACTTATCTATTTTTTTGTCAAGAACGATTTTCCTTACATAATAATTTCGTATGAATTACTTCTCTTTCTTTGAAAAAGTTTTTGCCGTTGCTTGTATTTCAAATAAGCTTGTTCAGTATATATTATAGAGTGAAAGCGCATTATAAAACATCTTAATAATCTGTATCTCTTGAAAAGCTAAAAACATTTTTAGTATTTAAAAAATTTTTTATTCCTTAAAATCTTATTAAAAAACTTCAGTTTTTATGTGTTCATAAAGATAAACTCCTTTAAAATTTCGATTCAGTCCAAGTAAAGTAAATTCTGGTTGAGTATCGAAATAAAAACAAATCAGAAGGTTTCTTTCTTATGAATGTGAGAAGTAGGGTAAACTTTTAAACATGAGATGTTGCGATGGAATTGGGAGTTATTTTTTTAATGTTTACCTAAAGGTTTATAATTTAATTTGTTATATAGTTAAGTTAGTATTAATATTAGTTACGTAATCAAAAAATTATTGAGACAATAATTGAAATCACATAGGAAAAGCATAAACATTTCTTCAAATAGAAAATTAAACAGAGAAAAATAGTGAAAATATTATTTTACTTGTTTATACTTAACTAAAGTACTCTAAAGTAACTAAAACTCTAAGTAAAGTAACTAAAGTAACTTAACTAAAGTACTTAACACAAGTATTCTTCCTACTACTGGTCCCTACATGAATTTGCATGGTTTTTTGCAAATTCATTCACAAAAAAAATTGCATGCGACCTAGAGCATGCTTGCCTTGCATCTATCCAGATAAACATACCAAATTTAACATTGGCAGAATCCGATTTGTATCGCCATGATGGTTAAATATACGCTTATCCAAGAATGAGAAAGTCGTTTCAAAATTATGGAGGCTCCTAAGTCATTGTCATTTATTTTGTTAAGTTCCATTTTCATAGTGTAGTTCTCATCCCGCGTGGTTGCATTTCTCAATTCACTGCGAATGATGTCACTGCTAGTGTAAACATTTCACTAATCGAGCACCAGGATGTCATCCCTACTTCTTGTGTCAATGCATTTCAGTAAGAAGTGTAGAAGCGGAACCAGTTTCAATAGGCGTGACCTAGAAGGTGCTTGCCCAATCCTCTACCGAGATCAACAGGTTGGTTAAGCTTGCTCATACAAAATAATACGAAAGTCGTCGGATCATTGTAGAGGCTCCTGAGATGATTGTGTGTGTGTGATTTCCATTACTTCTATATTAATCAATTCTATTTGGATAGTTTCGTCCTCGTCCCATGTGGTTGCATTTCTTTATACAATGCGAACATTGTCATCACAAGGGTTTACACTTCACTGATTGAGTAACAGGGTTTTACCCCCGTTTCTTCCGTATTAATGTATTTTAGCAACACGTTTAGACTTGATATTAGAGGTCTTGGAAAAAACTGGCTCACATTTAGCTACCAACTTGAAGAAAACAGGTAGGTAGGTATTTTAATAAACGTCACACTGGGGTAACACAACGCGCTATTGAAGAAGAAAACAGGAAACTGAGCAGACAATCCTAAATCGACACCTTTTAAGAACGTACAACCTAACAATCACCTAATAATATGGTAGCGGATGAAAATATTAACTAAATTCCGTGTACACAAACATCACTAAATTTCCTATTTCACAACAATCGGGTAGAAATTAACCCTCCACGGCCCATCAAATAAATTCGAAATTTATTAAAAAATATAGAAAAATGTATTTTTTGTGAACATTTTTTCTAACTAATAATTGGATCTTTCCCTTCGGATTGATTCCGGACCATCGCCAATAGCCATTTGAGTTGCTCTAGAGCGACGTTAATTTGAATACCTACCTGATTCCGGACCATCGCCAATAGTCCTTTGAGTTGCTCTAGAGCGACGCTAGTTTGACTACCTACCTCTAATTAATAATAAATAAAAATTGAAAATAATTATTCACATCATGAAATACTTTAATTTGAGTGTCGTAAACATTTTTCACATCTTATTTACTTTGAGCTATTATTTTCAATAACACATAATACTCGTTCACTTAAGCAAAAAGCTCAAATACTTGAAATAACTCCCTGAATAATTGATATTTTAATTCAGAAAATGCATAAAATCCACATTGGTTCCCTTAAATGCCATTTATCATTTCGACGCAGCAATCGCTAACTATGAATAACGGCTTTTAAAGCATCTACATTTTCTTAGCAGTATTTTTTTTAAAAATCAGTGCGCACTTTATATTTATCAGTGAAAGTGTATTTAACCTTTTATCCGCAGTATCTTAGCAAAGCAGAAGACTCATCGAGGAAATAAAAAGCGGAGAAAAAATTCCTGCTCGTTACAAGTTCTTGTAAGACATTTCAGGCTACATTAATCATTCCACAGTTTATCAGAGACTGCGCCAAACAATATTTTTCTTGCAGATTTCAGTATAATTTTTTTTCTGAGGGAAGGAGCATTGTGTGTGTGTGTGTGTGATTAATCTTATGTGTTAAGAGCTAAGTTTATTCTTTCGCCCTCTTGTGCTATGGTTTCATGAAGTCGGCCTATTTATCTCGTTAACAAAGGGGAAATTGTCTTTTATGCCTTCAATAATCTATTATTAGTTTTTACTTTAATGCAGGGATCTATGTCTTGTGAGGGCTGGATCATAGTAGGTTTATCCGGTTAGTGGACAGTGACCAAATGCCGTTGAAACTCGATTTAACCAAGTGCTTTCGGCGGGATATCTCGTCAATCAAGATCTGACAAATTTTCTAATGACGCTGCTTCTCGTCATCAAGATATTGCCGATTTTTTTATGATGAGACCAAAATCAGGACAGTTTTTTCCAGCGACGAGATTTCTCATCAATCAAGATCTGGTCAGTTTTCCAATGTCGACATACACTGTCGAGACAACCACCATGAGGGTCAACCCTCTTGATGGATGGTCCCTTACGATGAGGTATCCTGTCATTCGCAAAACTGACCAGATCTTAATGGAATAGATATTTCGCCATTAGAAGAAACCTGGGCCTTGCTCTCATCACCATCAAAAACTGAAACATCTCATCATGGTAAAAAAATTGGCAATATCTTTTATGACGAAATATCTCGTCATTAGCAAAATTGGTCAGATTGTGATGGACGAGATATGTGATCGAAACCACTTGGAGGGTTAACAAAGGACCATTTATGTACATTTCATTAAAGTACGGGGCATAAAATCGACGATTTGCCTATCGGGAAATGGTAAGTAATTCAAAGTCAAACGCTACAGAATTCATTCGTCAGTTTTGCCATTTCGTTTAAATAATCAATTCGAGCTACTGAGCTGCATAATATTGCTAAAACTAAGTGGAAGGGCTCGCCACTCAAATGAAATTCTTTAGCAGTCTGATTACAGAAAGCAATGTGTGAAATCTGGAAGATAGAAATCAAAGCTGAAAAATAACCGAATCGCCTTTGAAAAAGAAAATGGGACGAGATTGAAGAATTGTTCAGAATCTAATTGGGGTGATATGACTGAGATGGGTCTTTGCTTTGCATTTACTGGAAACAAGCAGTAAAAGTAATCGAAATGCTGTTACATATATTACTAGCAGAATTACTCGGCTTTGCTCGGGTTGAATTGGTTAGATGTTGATTCTATTTCATAGAAAAGTGCAAGCATCATTTAAGTGTACAAAAATATTTTTTCACATCATTTTAACCTTTTCAAAGCTTCTACAATTTATTTTGGACGCAAATATGTATAAAGGATATATCCATCCATATAAACAATTTCATATTCATCGCACTCTTGCTGTAAGACAAACTTCAAAAGTGTTTTTAAGATGACTACTACAGAAGTAGATTTTCAGTTTTGGGGTGATTGTGAATGCCCCTTAAGTTCATTTTCAGTAAAAATGACGAACTTCCAGCGTGTAGCCTTGCTTTAAGTTTTCCTATCAATATTTATTATTTTTTGGGTGCTCTTGAACCAGTGATTCGATGCTTTCGAATTTCGTCATCATTGTGAGAGGATGGCAAGTTAAATTGTTACAGCATTCGTGATTAATTTATTTTGAAGCAAACACATTCTTTCTTGGAAAATTCTATTCAGAAGCACTTGGAATAACGCAGCTTGTTTTAAAAATAAATGTCATCAGTGTAGACAAAGCAAAATCAAAATCGATTACAATTTTTACAAAATCACTGCTTTAAACTAATATTTCACAGGTACCTAAGTTGCATACCAACAGTTTCAACTTCAAGTCAGCAACTTCGATCTTCTGTTACTAAGACAAAAAAATTCTATTTTTCCACCACGTTCTAGTTTAAATACTTCCTTTCTGTGAAATTATTCCAAGATCAGCAAAGTTTTATTTAAAATTCGCTTTATGTAAGACATTTGAAAAATATTTATAGACAATAATGAATTATTTACAAAAGAATACAAATTTACAAAACTTAGAAATGCTCAAATATGACTGCATCATTTCGCTGTCTTAACTCAAATACACAAACACGGAATTCTAAATCTGATTTATAAAATAAAATATTAATTCTGGCGGGGGAAAATTATAGTAATTTAAAAAATTTATAAGTATGCAAAATTACAACTGTCTCAAAATATTTCGAAGGTGTATCTTTGATATGAAGCTTCTCAGAATTTCTTCGTTGCTTACAGACTGTTCTAAGTACCAACCAATATCAACTCACGTAAGATCACTTTTCAAGATTTTTACATCTAATTAGCTTGTTCACACATAGGGAAAAAGTATAGGAAAAGCACATCAAATTTATCCACATGTTGATGAGGTAGAAAATTATAGTAATTTGCAGTAGTAGTAGAGAACAGACAGACGCCAACTCTGCTTTATATATGGATAATTTTATTTCATTTAGAGGTATATGAAATCCATTTATTCAATGTGGTTGGTGTATTCATTATAAATGGATTGAAATAAGATATGAAATTGAGTAACAACAATTTGGTATTATTAAATGTAAGCAATTAAAGATGTTTGGCTCAGATGCTAGTTTATATTCGTCTTTTCGAGGGAGTAAATCGTAAACTTATCGCAGCTTGGCCAAATATGGCTATTGCGCCATAAAAACCAAAACGAACCAAATCGAAAAAATAGGTGAATGGTAATTGAGAACATGTCTTCGTATACCTGTGAATATTAAACAGTAGAGATGGGCTGTTATCTCGATGGCAGGTTAAATAACAGTGCTATTGCATATGTACAGCTGGCAACAGTTATCGAAAATAATAACATATCGATTAAAGTTATGATATAGTAGTGAAGCAATTTAAATTGAATAAGATTTTCATTGAGAAGGGCATTTGAACTTTTGAAAAAAGTGTTTCGATCCACCCAACTGCTCAGCTATAGGTTGCTGCAATCGATTTTGGTCTTTCATTGTTTTGAATCTGTGTCTTGTCCTACAATATTTTGAATCTGTGCCTTGTCCTGCAATATTTTGAAGCTATTACCTTTCAAGAAACTGAAGCAAATCAGGGCTGATGAACTATTACCACTTATTTGAAATCGACGGAATCATGTGTATTCTAACTTAACTTGGTTATGAGAGAAATATTAACTGCTGAAGTTACGATATTTGTACACTACTGTTTGAAAATTGCAACACCGTGAAGGAGTGATGGTCATCATTAAGAACTTATTAATGCGATATTATCATTTATTTGAAGTAAGAGTCATGTGTTCTAACTTACCTTGGTTATGAGAAAAACAGACAGAAATAAGAACTGCTGAAGTTATTTGTATACTAATCTTTGTGAATTTATACATAAAGTTGCAATTTTCATAAACAGTAGCGTACATAGTTTTAAATATATTGCTGGTCATTGGAAATGCAACACCATGAAGGGAGCATCCAATGACCTTGAAATTTGCATGATGCGTAAGGATATGCAAATAATTAGCACTGCAATGTGTATATGCAAATAATCTCGCCTGTCACACCACCAAATGAGAGGACAGACATATTGTGTGACTATCAAGGATCGTAATACAACATCAAGAAACCTAGCTCAACAATTAGGGTATGTTGCACAATAACCTGTGCCAGCATGTATAATTTGACGTCGTCTGCAGCAAACGGGAAGTTTTTATGGCGTCCATTGCTGCGACTATCTTTGACTACACCACAAGCGTCTATGGCTGCAATGGTGCATAAAACGCCGCACAGGGACAAACGAATGGCATAATGTCATCTTTTCAGACGATTCTGTCTATTGCATTACGATGCCGGCACCGCGGCGACAGACTGTATGACTTTTGCATTATGGATAGCCATACTAGTCCGTAACCTGGAGTTATAGTTTAAAGCACCAGTGGATTATTCTTCCGTACCCGCCTAGTACGCATTGTCGACACACTCAAAAGCCACTGCTACATCTCTAAAGTTTTGGAGCTTGTATTATTTCCATAGTCTCAGGGCTTGCCTGTAGTCAGTTTTTAACAAGAAAATAAGCAACCGCACGTGATATGCAACGTACAACAATTCCTCAGTGTCCACCAGGCTTCACTTTTTCCATGGCCTGCCAGAAGTTTACCAGATCTGTCGCCCGCCGATGATCTCTCAACGAGTGGCACACCACAGACCACCCCAGGCTAAGCTAGATGAACTTTGACAACATGTAGAAGTAGCATGGACAGACCTACACACACCCAAAACCTCTTCGTGTCAATGGCGAGACGTGTAGCAGAATTATCGTCGTTCATGGTGGCAACACAAAATACTTATTTCTTAGCGTTCCTCAAGTCGAAAGGAGCTGTGATTCCAATAATTTCACCCTTGTGCCTTATGTCATTTGTATAATAAATATGGCTCTTATCCTTCATGGTGTTGCATTTTCGATGGCGAGCTGTGTAATTACAAATATTTCATTACGATTTTGAAGAATTGTAACGGTTTTTCTCTTAATTATAAATATTACCAAGCTACAAAAATATTTCAAAAATTAAACTTTAGAATTGATTGACTCTTTCATCTGAATTCTTTCCTTGTTTTGTGTTGGAATCAGAATAATCCCAGAAAATTAGAAAGGTTGAAAATGCAACTATGTAGTAGGTTTTCTAGCTCAGGAAGTAAAAACAAAATTTTTGAAATTTTATATACTATTGTTACTATTATTTACGGTCTCCAAAATATTACAGGATTTTCTTTTCGACAACGAAATAAAACGTCTCAAGCATCTTGTTCAAGCAGATTTATTTTCCGTTCGAGCATTTCTATTTGAAGCAGAACCATTCCTTAAATTGATCACATGGAATTTAGTTTTACGGTACCCTGACCAGCGAAGGTAGTTTACTCTCTCCAAAAAGGACGTGCACTGAATTCCTCCTAAAAATATGTGTTTTACAGCAGTAAATTTGAAGTCTTGAAACTGCAATGATTTTTCTTCTCAGAGGGAATGTTATACATGTATTCATATAAAGATTTATAAGACGGTGAAAGTAGTAGAGGTTAAGGAGCAAGACAAGGTATATAGAGATACGTTCTCACTAGGAATAAATGCTTCAAAACTTGACTTTTAAAGTTTGATTTTCTGAAACAAGTAATATTGCGTCAAATTTATTATAAATCACGTAATACTATACTTTTAATCCAAGATTTTGTTTGCATATTTAACAATAGTTTATTTAGAACATACATATATTAATATACAAAGCAATTTCCCAGAAACACATATAAAGCCTCTTTGATTCGAGGGTAGGGTATGGGTATTTCAATTAACGTCACACTGGAGCAACACAATGGGTCTTTGATTCGAAGCCACGTAGCAGCTATTATTGTAGCTTGTGAAGACTTCACTACATACGGATTTTTTCAGGTTATAGTTGTATTGTTCTTAGAATGTAATCGTTTATGCACAGTAATATCAGTAATATGTGGTATAAATTTCATTCTAATCATACGATTCTTTCATATAGTTGCAATTTTTAAACAGTTCTATATAACCGTACTCTTCCAAAATTACAAAGTTTTGTATTAAATTTCTAATAGAATGAAATTCAAAAGCTCCTTCTAATTTTCAGCAATCAATTACGTGTACTTTACTTTATTCCTAGATATTATCTGTTGAGATTGCTTTCTTGTTCTGTTTTTGAACATGAAATGCCTGCCGCTTCATTTTATTGCTAGATATGCTAGAGCGTTACTTGTTTTTTGATATTGTTGTATCCATAGATCTAATAGCAAGTTCAGTTCAGTCCCTTCTCTCGCTATTGATGTGATTTCTTGATATTACAGAACTTGAGGAAAAGACAACATAAAATTCTCAATCTTGCGTAAGTATAACCGAGGAGAATTTACATAAACCTTTTATTCTGTAGCCCTATAAGCTCATGCTGAGTTCGCTATTTAAATTTCTATCTCAGTCCTTTGCGAAGTATTAGTTTGACTTTCGTATAACATTTACACGAGAAAAACCCCATACAAGGTTTTTTGACTATTTGGAAATGGACTTTACTTGCTGTAGTATAAAACCTAATTTTCTCTCAGAACCGAATCGGACTGGAGAGCCTTTCAGTGTACTTAGGCATTCGTAAAAGGGGTATGTATACTGCGACAGATTTAAACAGGTACAATCCTACAAACATGATACGTTAGGATAAGATTGAAAGACTGAAGTGCTGCTTTTCAAACCGTTTCGAATCTTTGAAAAAACCTTACCTCTCCCGTTCCCCGAAAAAGAGAATATCACCAGATTATACGAAGGTATCAAAAAGTTTGCAGCATTCATATTCTAGAGACTCCCATTCATGAGTTGTTGATAACGCTACAGCGTGTACACAGAACCCCCAAACGATGTCTCAGATGAAAGATAAGAGTTGTACGGCATATCGCTTAGGCTCCAAAAAGCATATCATGAGAAATGTCAAACGGATCTTTTGATTCAATAACTTTTATGCGGCTTAGAACCGATATCTACTTGTAAGACGAGAGTTTTGAGATACTGATATAAGGGAAACTTGGCAAATGAATCTATGCATCGGGAGATATTTAAGGTATAATGCTCTTCCACTTTTGATGATTATCTCAGACTATTTTTGTAGCGTGAAAGAGGCAGATATTATCGTGCAATTTTTCGCACATGATGCTACCAATTAGAGTTTCAAAGTTTAGAAATCACTATTTTGTGTCGCAATGTATTGGTAAAAGGATAAAAATATTTGTCTATTTTCAAGTTGATAACTTTACATGTTGATGTGGGGTTAGTATATTTTATAGACCGTTGGTCAGGTGTTTATTTGGAAAGTTTTAATTTTGCTTAAGTTTGAATCTAGTAAAATTTTGGGATTATACAAGATGATTCACTCAATATTTTACGAAAATTGCTATAATTTTGAATGGGGAACACATTTCAAGGTGAATTGGAATATAAAGTGCCTTATCTCTTCACAATCACATCGATATTATAGAAGATGTTGAAAATGTCCGTCGTTGGCATCTGAAAAGAAATAAACTCGGCGTTGCATATTGTCAAATGTATGCTCCAGCATGGTATTTATCGCTTAAATTTCCTGTGTGATGTTTTTCTGCTGCTGAATAATCCTAGACATTTCTGCATACTACATCTATAAGATGACCCCATAAGAAATGTATTTCAGTTTCAAAATTAAAACGCTTGTTTGGGTAAGTTCCTAGTGAATAACCCTGTATTTTAATGGTGAAAAAAGCGAGAAACAAATTCTACAACAGGCCTAAGGACAATTTAGACCTTTCAAAGACATTTTAAGGGGAAAACGATTAAAGTGTACTTTTATTGAAAATCGGATATTTTAATTTTAAAGTTTCAAAATTAGTCAAGCATAAAGTAATTAAAATGTAATTTTGTAAATTGTAATGGATGCATGGTAATGGAGAAGCATTCTAAAGATGAAAACGCAGATGAAAGTTATACAATAATAAAAAAGTATTTATTCTACCATTCATCATCACTTTGAGTATGATCAATTATGGCAAATTGTTATGATAATTGTGGTGTTATCAAGATATTCTAGAGTCTGAAAATCAAATCATTGTATTGAGCCAAAAATAAATAAGATCAAAGTAAAGGCTCATCACTATTTCTTTGGTTTGGTATATAGATCCTAGTAACTTTATGCTACGGGAAAGCAAAATATAGAATCTATCGTCTCTGGAATTACGTTTTGTGGATTCTGAAGAAATACTATACACATTGTAATAGTGCATGATAAAGGGACATTGATTGTTTTTGCTGAAATACAATAGACTCTGATAGTTCTTTCAGGAACCCATGCTTTCTTTGAATTGCACTATGAGAGGCATTTTCTGTCAAGTTAAATGTAGGTGGTGGTAATGTTTCAGCGGAGAAACCTGTTTCCAGTACGTATTCTAAACGTGACGTCACTTGCTTGTTTGAATACGATATACGATTTCAGTATTTCTCATAAAAATTCCAAAGAATGAATTCCAAATTGATGTATGATAGTTGGTTGGTCAACACTAATCATATTAAATGCCAAACATCGCGAGAGGATTTGGGTTGTTGAAGTATCGCATACCGTGTGGTTTATTTTCATTGAAAATTCCTCTCATAGAGTAATGATTATTTATGACAGATTTTACTATTACATTACACTCTTTTATCTACCAAATGGCATGTTGAGTTTAAAAACGCAAAAGAGGACTTTGACCACTCTTTTCTCTTTTCCCAGTCAGCCGTTAGGAAAGATAGTTGAAATCATTTGACTGTTTTAATTCAATTAAATGTTTTTTATAAATTATAAAATTTGTTTTTTTTTTCAGAGGTAAAAGGTTACACTGATTTAGGGAATCAGTTCCTTTGAAGGTTAGGTACAATTTTCACTTTGGGTGTTTGTTTTTGTTAGAGATTTCAAGAAGCAATAAAAGTTTTCGTATTCAATTTATCCTCTATCAAAGTTCGGGCGATATTTTACAGATGCTTATAAACAGAAATTTTGAGACTTTAGAAGGCGGTCGAGTGGGGACATCCCCTCTGCCTTGAAGCTAATAAAAAGGAGGGATCGAAGGGATTAAGAGAATAAGAGAGCTCGAATATAAGCTAGCTCGTTCTACACAGGTAAGCCCGTCTACAAAATAATAGCCACAGTGGTAATGGATTATAGTAGGTAGTAAAGATTCAAAACAACACCTTAAATCTTGGCCTTATATTATGGACAGAACTAGTCGAGATATCTGGTGCGCACTGGCTCTATTTGCTTGCAGTGGGTACCATATAACATTGATTTATTTGTTAATGAGATAGTTGATAAGTGGCAAAGGAGGGTTTGCTAGTAGATCAACCCAGCAGACAATGGTATCACTGCCGCAGAAATTCACTCCTAGTACAAATTAAAAGATAAAACATAGTACGTTCCTCCCCATATTCTTGGTATCCCGCACAGCACCATGGACTGTCGTTGCACTTTAAAGGTTCAAGACTACACCAGACTGCTTTGCCAAGACTTAGAAGCGGATCACGCTCCGAAACCTCAGCAATTTTTCATATTTTTGATTGTATCGCAGTCTTTGTGAGACAGGAGTCGGTCACACCGACCTTCTAATGAAATAGGTGAAGTATATGCGCAGAATTTCGTGCTATCTCTTCTGGTCACTTGGTTTAAAGATCTGTCATGTAGATGTGGGAAAAAGCATGAATCCTAATGTGGGATGAATTATTGATTGGTTAAAGTGGGATTAAAAGCACTAGTCTGCATTTTGATAGCCAATTGGTTCAAGTCGACTCGAAAGCCCACGTGACTTTTGAGATCTTACGTCACCAACTCCGCCCACATGCTATTTCATTAGAAGGTCGATGATTGGCCACTGTTCAACTTAAAAAAAACATGGTATTACGGACTCTGGTCTAGATTTTACCTTGACTAAGGGGATAAGTAACAACAATAGTGGAATAGTAGAAGGTTTGGAGTTATCCGCTATTCTTGACTAATCTCCAACAGCATGTCTTGTACTTTTCGACCCATTCCAAACACTATCGTGAAGGCCTGTGCTCATGAAAGTCATGCTCATTTCGACATGACTATCGCGTCTTCTGTCCTTGCAATCCCAGCTCCTCCTCTCTCTCTTCAACGGTCCGTCTGAAAGTCAATCTTTAAAAATATCCTTCTCCCCATATAGTTCTCCCCATCACAACCACCTCACCAATTCTTGAAATCAAGAACAAAGTGAAAAACAAATAACTAAGTGCAGTTTTGATTGAGCCGTCAGCTAGAATTGACTACGACTTGCAGTTCAGAGTTGAAATGAGCTAATCGAGTATTGTTTCAAAGCGTTTATTTAATTTGGTTATAAGTCTTCAACAGTTCAGAAAACAGTTTTTAAATGTTCAATTCAAACCACTGTGAAATGTTTTCTTTGTATACTTGAATAGATATCTAAGAGCTTTAAAATATGATATCATGCACAGTCGTGTTGCACATTGTCGAAATTAGGCGTTTTTGGACCTGGGGGAAATGAAACTGATGCCACCCTCTGTCCAAAACAAATTTCATGCTCGTCATATATTTGAATACATCACGTCAAGAGCTTTAAAAAGATACCATGCACAGTCGCGTTGCGCTCATAATTGCCGAGGTAGACTGAGTCAAACGCGGCGGCTCACTCAGAAATATTGTATCATTTCCCCATCCACGGGGTGGGATGGGATTGTAACGCACATGATATATTGCGCAGTATGCGAATTGGACTCCATGCTGTTTACAATATTCCAACACAATTACTGTTCGGCATGTATTTTTTACAATATAACGATCTCAGTTGAGATCTATTTTTGTCACAAGCAGTCGGCCGTAAGTCACCCCATACTAACCGAAGAGTTAAACGTATCCTACGTCAAAAAATGAAAACCCAAAGCACAATACGCGCAGAATACAATAAAAAAAGTCAATATAATCACTGAAGTTATTTGGATTACGTAATAGTTCAGTTATGAAATAATCACTATGGAATAGTTTTTACAATGTCTTACGAATTGAGTCTGGATCAAGAGATATATGAGCCAGAACTAAATTAGTACTGAGAGGAAACTACTATTTAAGAACGCTTCTGTGTATTATAAAGACACCTCGA
Organism: Meta bourneti; assembly: GCA_933210815.1. NCBI lineage: Eukaryota > Metazoa > Arthropoda > Arachnida > Araneae > Tetragnathidae > Meta > Meta bourneti. The sequence goes on from OW119926.1 coordinate 63,780,738, forward strand.
AATAGTTTGTTTCCTTTATTGAATTTCTAATTTCTTAATTTTCTTAACTTCAAATGAAAACTAGAAGATACAAATCCGAGTTAATGCAGGTCTTATCGAATCTAAATTTCAATTGTCAAAATATTATGCAATAAAGAAAATAGCATTTCACGAGTATTAAAAAAATAAAAAAGTAGCTGACCTCGTCTGTCTCTTATTTTTAAAAATATTCCTTAAAGAATTTCTTCATGTGTAAAAATTGTTGATGTCTTCTTTTCAGTCTGAACTCTCTTCAAAAAAGATTTATACAGCAGCTATTTTCATCCCAAAGAGCTTTCTGTAAGAAGCGGTGCAAATTTCATTATTTGAATAGAAAGGATTTATTTCAAACGAAACAGACGCATTGTCCACGAAATAATTTTTGTGATGTAATTTAAAAATTTTTTGAAACTCAGACGCATAAACCTGAACAAAACAGTTTTGATAGAGAAAAACCTCCAGTAAAAATTATGCGCAAGAATATATATATATATATATATATATATATATATATATATATATATATAGTTTAAACTTTCGTTAAAGAAAACTAGAAAAAGAAAAGTATGAAATAACGGAAAAGTTCCTATTCCTGAGAAAATACTAGATTTGAATCGCGATTTTTGTAGAAATTTTAACATTGACAGCTTAGAGTAGCGATTTTCAAACTTTTTCATCTCATGGCCAACTTAAACTAATTACTAAAATTCTGAGGCACACACAAAATTTCTTGCCGATTCTTCTCAAAAGTTTTTGCTGATCTGAAAAGAAAGGTACAATTTTGCTTGATTTACAAAAAATAATAGTAATTTCCTACCGCCTTTTTGCTTCAAAGTGCTAAAATATTTTGAAAACTATTTATGATACTTTTTAGTAAAAAAGTAATACTCGCAAGATGCCCAAGCGATCTTTATCTACCTTCTCCTTTCCATCCCTTCTTTTCACAAAGGACAAATATGGCCCTTGCCACCATAAACACAAAACCAACCAACCGTTTGTCAATGTACAGTCGCGGAAAAGAAAACGAACCACCCCTTTATCTCGAGCACTTTTCATAGAAGAGCAAATTCAAAGATATCATTCAATAGAGAATAACGTCTTATACAAATTCAAATGCAAAAAAATGCATAAGGGGACGTCTTCATATCAAATTTTGCACAAAAAACACAGAAATTTCTAATGGAAACACCCTGTTTTGATGCCTTATTCAGATTCTGCATCGTTAAATTAGTCTAAATATGAAATTTCACGACTTTACTATTTTTATATCCGGAGATATTCACTGTCAAAATTGCTGTCAATTTCAGGGCTATTCGTATATCGAGATTAATTGTAGTTATAGCTACCCGAATTTCAAATTTAAACACTATTTCAAACGTATTTGTCAGCGCTTGCCAAACGATCCAAGACATTATATTTATTATGTTAGTGAAAACGATTGGAGAATTACATTATTATATTTATTATGCAAGTGAAAACGATCCGAGAATTATCATCCAAGGTTTGTCAGACTTTTTTTAAACTTTTGCTTGCCCCCTAAAATCGCCATAATGAGGAAAATTGAATGTAAAGCAAAAAGTAAACATTGGAATGATCTGAAATTTTGCATGGTCATATTAGAAGTACTTCTAAATCGATTCCTATCAAAATTTAGTAAGGTTCCAATTCACAATTTTTTCAAACATTAGTTTAATAATTATTATTTCATACTAAAAACTATTTTTAAAATAAAATATTAGGTGGATTTTGTTTGGATCGTTTAACAGTAACATGGTACAAAATATCAGAGCTACAGATATATTATGCAGGAAGGTATCCGTAAAAGTCTAAGAAACTGATTTAACATTAGGAATTCCAATTTTTCTGTACTCATAGCTTCGAAACAGTAAGACCAAATGACATGAAATTTGGTATCTGAAGTTAAATTTTGGTATAAATTCGAAATTATGTGTCGAAATGGGGGTTTCTATTGGAAATTATGAAGTTGGTGCTGAATTTAATATGAAGAAGGCCCCTTATGCAAATTTTATGCATTTGAATTGATAGAAGACGTTAGTTACTGTCAAACGCCATCTTTGAATTTTCTCTACTGTTAAAATTGCTCGAATGAAGAGGGGTGGTTCTTTTTATCCCTCTCTACTATTATTTGATTACGAAACAATCCATAACTGGTAAACGTCTGCTCTTTGCCTCCGTCAGTCCTATATTGACACTGGACTGGTTCCATTAAAGCATGTGCACTTAAGTTGGTCGCGACTAAGGCAGTGAACATGTGGCTCCAGGGAAAGGTAGTTGAGTGACGTGGTTTTGAACGGGTCTATTAGTCAAATTATGGGACTGGTGATAAAATAAACAACTCCCTTCCACAACTGGTGTCCCTGAAGCGGATTCTAGTTCTAAATTTAATGCTCGGTGCTGGAAGTGATGACGATTTGGCAGTGAGAAAAATCTAAGGCGATCGCCGTTTATGCTTTTGTGTAAGACAACCTTTTCCTAACTCTCTTTCACACTAGAAATCAACTGACCAAAGGCGAGCCCTCACTACACATAGCAATGAAAACTGAGTTCATTATTATGAAGCTTCGCAAATGGGATAAATGTGACCCGAACTCAATCGGCAATAGCCGAAAGCCATTCATCCTATTATGAGAGCGTACAGTAACTAACTGGAAAGGTCCACACGTTGCATGAGAGAGTCATCTGTTAGATAGACTTAAGTCAATAGAAAAGGAGACTGGTTATATCCTTTCTTCCGACCACGATAAGAGCAAAAATAAATAACCAGTCCTCAGCAGAGAAGCACTTAGATATTGGAGGGGAAGATATTGAGAGGTAGGGAATTGAACAGTTATTGGAGTATGTTGCAGAGAAATAGCTATATTTGCTGCTATCATTTTCTTTTCGATATAAAAAGAAGAGATTATAAAAAGATTGAACACGGGTTCTTGAAATAAGGGGTGCTGACTTCGAAAGCTAAAGTTACAGAATACTTGAGAGGTTTTTTATTTCCAAAAGATTAGTTTGGAGTGGTGGAAAGAAGCTATAATTTGTAGTACAAAAAATTATGCACACATATTATAAATAGGAGTACATAAAAATATCCTGGAAGTTTCTTTTCAATACAAAAAGGAGAGATTACAAAAGAATGAACACTCTGGGTTACTGGAATAAGACTAATTTCGAAAGTTGAAGTTCCAGATTACTTGATTTTCTTTGTTTTCAAAAGATTATTTTGAGAGTGTACAAAAAATGAGTACGAGTTTGGCTAAATTACATAAAAATTCCCCTGAAAGTTTCTTTTCCATACAAAAAGAAGAGATTATAAAAAAGATTGAACACACTGAGATTCTGAAACAAGAATTATTGACTTCCAGGACAAGAATACTTAATTATTTTTATTTTCAAAGATTGCTTTGATTAGTGGATTCATACACTATAATTTGGAGTACAAAAATTATACTCACAAATTATAAGTTGGAGCACATAATATTTTAAAAAGTATTAATACTGCCAGGAGAAAATTTGTTTTAATTCTTAGGTAAAGGTGATAGTCATTATTAATCAATATAAAAGAAGCAATTTAGAAATGTGCTTCGGCTATGAAAATTGAATTGATAAATTTATATTTCAAATATTCATGATCATGGGTGTGTATTATTAATTTTAGCTTTCTCGTTGTTTTTCAATGATTTGAGATTTGATTCATTTCATTTAGATTTCATTAATACAGCGGAATGTCACAATATGAAAGACATTCAACGGTTACAAAAGGTTAAAGGCCGAATTGCCAGTGTCGCCGGGGAGGAAGATTCCCTATATGAGGAATCTTCGTGCATACACACACAGGCCGCGTTCGTAAACAACTCTGAAAAAAGTGCAAACCAAACACAATCCACCACCATGACCTCCGTTTCACCAATTCTGAAGTTCCATTTACGAACGATAAGTTTTTTTTATCTCTTTCGCCATGTAATTGGCAATTTGTTTTGATAAATTCAATCTGAAAATGAGCCAAAACCATACACATGAGCAGAGATGTATGAGTAGAGATGCATTACAACATTTACATCTATCTTTTAGGTCGCAAACTTCTGAACTGACAAAACCTAGAACAATCTCAGATTGTCTCAAACGATTTTTTTTCGTTTCCAGTGACTCATGAAACGGGTTGTTTTTAAAACTAGAAAATCTGAGAAACTCTTGGAACGCTCGGTTCGAATAACTCGTACAACCGGTGCGATTTATTCGCGTTTACGAACGAGCCCACAATACCTACTTACTGTGTGTGCTATACATACACAATATATGCGCCACACATACTTTTCAGAAGGCAAGAAAATTGGTAAGATTGCGAATGGGATCTAATGGAATTCCAAGCCACATGATACATAACTTTGAGTAAGTAGGACACGGCAAAATACATGCCTCGAGTTGCCATTCGTCACAATGTATTTGAACATATATGCTGCGCCATTGTTCTGCACGTTGAATTGCAACTCATCAGAAAACACGACTTGTCTACACATAAATTCCTGTATTCGAAACCTCTGAAACGGCTGAGGTTAAAGAAGATTCATATCAATAGAACTCTAGCAACAAAGTCTATTAAACAGGAATTGGACACGTGTCTCGATGTTTAAGGACAAAGTCTGATTTGCTCCGTTATTTTACCAACTAATATACACAACTTTGAGTGCTAATTTGACCAAGAGTCTAAAGATTAAAAGAGATTCCAATCACTGCAAACATCCTTGTCTGAACCAGGTTGAGAACCTAGAGATTGTTGAACTGAGGTCCAGAGAGCTAACAAACCTGGCCAACATATATGCGCTGAAACTCTATATGTAGATGAATGTAGGTAGGTAGGTAAATTAACGTTGCACTGGAGCAACACAACGGGCTGTTGACGGATCCGGGGACAATCACGAAGGGAAAGACCCAAGGACAACACTTGTCATTTCGAACCACGGTTAGATGACGAGGTCAAAACCTGAGTTGGAACCCCACTCTCCAAAGATCCACACCACTTCAATGTAAGGATAGGCCACGACAGATTTAATGTGCCCGACGGTCTTTGGTTGGAACGAGTTTTAAGCTCGCAACCCTCCGGCTGCTAATCTGATACCTTTCCAACAGGACTACTGCTGCCGACTATGTAAATGAAAGTAGATTAGTATTTAAAATCAAGATATTTCTCACGTAAAACAAATAGGTTTGGTTCTAATTGAGCCTTCAGTTTGGAGCATAGGACTACGAATTACAGCTAGTAGAGCATTTTTTCATAGCTTTGTCTAGAAAACCCGCGATATCGTCAAAAGTGTGCACCAGTTGAGAAAAAAACCATTCTTAAATGTTCAGTTCAAACTACAGCGAGTTTTTCATATATTCAAATAGATCTCTCTCAGAACCTTAAAACGATACCAGGTACAGTCGTATTGCTCTCATAATATTGTCAAAAGTGTTCCTTTGTTCACAAGAAAACAATCTTTTAAGTAGTCAGTTCAAACTACTGTGAAATGTTCTTCATATATGCAGTACGGTGTCTAGGGTGTGATGAAGTAAAGCTGGATGACACGGAGATTAGGACTAACACAACATTTAATTATTCTACGAACTACTATATACATGAAAGGTTACATGGATGCCGGCACAGCCTACACACTGGCACATGCACGAATTGTATAAATGGCGCTCCACCTGCGCGTGGAAGCGTTCCAGTTACAAGTCCAGCTCAACTCGAACTGAGTTGGGAAAATAAAGTCACAGTTACAGTTCTACTCCGCGCGCTGGACGCGACCTCTGGTGGCGGCATGGGGATGGATTCCACAACTCGGCCATTCCTGAAACCCCATTCCGTCCTCGGAATCTCACCAGAACTGCATATCTAAAAAATTATAAAAAAGGGAAATTAAAAGCAAACAATAAAAGAAAATTTCGTAGTGTGCTGAAGTCTGGATCTCTCTAGCACATTGCAATAGTCCAAGGTTTCATGTGATCGGCAGCAGTGGACGTGAGACCTGGTCCTTCATGATGGACAACTTTCTCCACATCGTACCGGTCATTCGCTCTGCTTGCTTTCACACGATAGGGGCCGAAGAACTTTGGACGTAGCTTCAGACCAGATCCAAACTGGGTTCTTTGGATGTCTACCAGATCACCTATCTTGTAACAACTAGCTTTTTTTCTTTTCCGGTTGAAACTCTTGCGATTATCTTCTTGTATTTTCAGGATATTTCGCTTTGCCTCATCTCGAAGTTTTTCACGATTCTCCATCATTAAGGTGATGTTTTCTTCTTCGAGCACTTGCAAAATTCTTGAGTCGTCCGGACTCTTCATCTTCACACCTGTAAGCAACTCGAATGGAGACCATTTGGTGCTTCTGCTCGTAGTGTTGTTGATTGCTCGCTGGACAACATCTATATGCTTGTACCACTTCGTTGGGTCGTCAATGGACAGCTTTGCCAATACAGGGATCAGTGTCCTATGCATTCTCTCAACCTGACCATTTCCTCTTGGAATTCCGGTGGTTATTCTGACGTGATATATATCTTCTTTCCTGCAATACTCCTCGAATTCCTTTGAAGTGAATGCAGCACCTCTATCGGAAATTATTCTCAAAGGATTTCCAAATGTAGCTTGTTGCTGTTTCAACTTCTGTAATGCGTCCTGAGCGGATGTTGATTTCACTGGGTATAGCCAAACAAATTTTGAAAAAGCATCAACAACCGTGAAAATGTAATTGTAGAGTTTGTTCGTAGAAAGAAACGGACCAATAAAATGAATGTGAAAAGTACTCAAAGGGGTATTTTCCTTTGGTATTGGATTCAAGAGTCCTGCTTTTCGTTCTCTAGTATGCACTCAACACAGTTGGATACAATATTTTCTACACACTTCCTAATGTTAGGGAAATAAAAATCTTGTTTAACGATATTTTCAGTCTTTGCAACTGCAAAATGACCTCGAAGATGTGCTTCTCTAACTACCTCGGTTTACATGGAATGTGGGACCACGAGTGCATCCTTGTCATTAACAATTTTGTACAAAACACCGTTTTTTAAGACAAACTCACTTTCTTTACCGTCTTCCAACAGTTTTTTGATTGCGGAGACGTATTCATCTTTCAATTGTAATGCGGCAATTTTTTGAGTTACGTCATCACGTACAACCAACATAATGGGATTCCTACTAAGTGTATCGACGTGTTTCATTTGACTACCCGGGCGATGTTTTATCTCATAGTCAAAATCCTGGAGGAAGAGGGCCCATCTAGCGATTTTGGGAGTCAAATCCCTTTTATCCATGGTTTTCTGAAACGCAGAACAGTCGGTGTAGATTTGAAATCTAGATCCCAATAAGTAGTTCCTAAACTTTTTAATGCCTCTATAATAGCTAATACTTCCAACTCGTAACTAGAATATTTTTCTTCTTGCACCGTCGATTTCTTACTAAAGTAAGAGATAGGATGAGTTTTATCTTCGTTATCATGTTGAAGTAAAATTGCTCTGTAACCATGTTTACTAACGTCTGTGTGAAGTTCTAACTTAGCACCTTGTCTTAAGATATGTAGAACCGGATTAGCGGACAGTGCATTTTTGAGAGTTTCGAAAGCTGCCCTCTGCTTTGGACCGAAACAAAATGTTGTTGATCACTTAGTGGCTTAGCGACAACCGAATAACCAGGAATATACTTCCGAAAGTAACCAGTGAGTCCAAGGAAACTTGTTTGGGCGTTTTAGGATCTGGGAAGTTACGAACAGCAGCAGTTTTTGTTGGTGAAGGTTGAATCGTACCATTTTCGATAATATGTCCCAAGAATTCAATTTTTCTCTTTAAGAATTGACACTTTTTAAAGTTTAGTTGAAGTCCAAATTTTGAAACAGTCTCTAATACACGTTTTAGATGTTTTACCCCTTCCTTCTCATCAAAGGATGGGATAATTAAATCATCAAGGTACAGAGCTACAATACCATCATTGATAAGGTAACGAAATACGTGGTGAATGTATCTCTGAAAAACGCTGGGGCTGTTTGACAAGCCGAAGGGAATTTTGAGAAATTCGTACTGATCTTCATGTGTAATAAACGAGGTCAGTCTGGTACTATCCGTATCGACATCTACATGGAAGAAATCATTTTTTAAATCAATACAACTGAAAACCTGGGCTGGTCGTTGAAACTTGTCGAGTACATCAGAAATTAGTGGTAATGGGTACCTATCTTTAACCATTTTTTTTTATTTAATTTCCTGTAATCCACAGTCTCATTGAGTCATCCTTTTTGCGACAAATCACCACAGGGGATGCGTAGTCGGAGCAAGACCGTTGAATAATACCTGTCTGAAGCCACTCTTCTATTTGCTCTTCGACTGCCAATTTCTCCGGAAATGACAATCTACGAGGTCTTTGGCAGACCGGAATATCGTCGGTTAAAACGATGGTCATTTTTAAATTAGTACTCTCAGTTTTTCGCAGTTTATAAGCTTCTATCAAATCGGAAATCTCCTTACGCAATCTTCTGTCAATGATGTGACTCAGATCCAAAGCGTTCTTTTTCCAAAATACAAGCTACGTGAAACAAGAAAGAATCCATCTCATTATTTTTTATCCCAGCGGAAAAACAAGAATTCGACAAGGTCGGAGTTCAGTTTGGGAAATAAAACAGAATCAGTTGCATTTTTGGTATTTCTTTCAGAGAAAGAAACATTTTGAGTTTCAGTTCCTGACTGCGCTTTAGCGATGACTCATTTTGCGAGATGTTTGATCTGATAGTGCACGGATACATTCAGGCGGGATGATGCAATCAACCGCTAATTTCTCGCAAATTGCACTTTCAAATTGTAATGATTCACTGGCTTCACCCAATGAAAATAAGAACGATGCCAAGTCAGCCTTTACTGTACTGCAAAAAGCACCTGTCAAAACAACTTTCCCAACAGAGGATTTATTCGGGAAGAGTTTTTTGTTTATGCAAATTGTTTGACTTCCAGAATCAGAAACTGCAATAATTTTTTTGCCATCGATGAAAAGTTCGACGCCGCACTGTAACTCACTGAATGGCCTGTTGTTTATCTCAACACTAGAAACTAAATATTCATTTCGTTTTTCATTCGCATTACTTCTTTCTTTGTTAGAGTGTTCTGGAGTTTTTCCAAACCGTTTCGGACAATTTTTTGCCTAGTGTAAATCTCCACATACATAACAAGAGGTATTTGGCGTATTCTTTAAATGAGAATTTCCAAAATATTCATTACGTTTTCTATTCGGTTTATTTGGAAACCACTTAGTTTCTTTCATCGGAAACCGCCTACTTTCGTTTGCCTGAGCTCGCATCGGATTAGTTTCGTTTAGCGCTTTACCTTTCGATGAAAAGAAAACATCACATTCCCTGCCCAGTTCATGTGGTTTAAACCAATTTTCACCTTGTCGTATGCCTATGTGAGCTTTAGTTTCGTTATCGAGTGATTGAAACAATTTATCTGATACCATTAATTCACACAATGATGGATAATCATTCACATTCCTTAACTTACAATAATACTCGAATGTAGCTGCCAATCGCGATGCAAATGTACATGCGATTCGTTTTCAATTCTTTTCCCTTTTTTAAAGTTATTAAGACATTCTTGCGGGGTTGGTTGATATTCTTTCAATACTAATGATTTCAGTTTCTCATAATCATACACATCTTGTTCAGTCACGTAAATCAAAACATTGTTAGTTTTCTCCCCAAGAATGTTAATCAAAATTTCCGTTTTCAAATCGTCTGGAACGTTTTTAATACTAAACGCCTTCTCCAAAGATTGAAAAAACAAATTGAAAGTTTCTGGTTTAGATGGTACGGGAATAGTTAACGTTTCGATACTCTATCAAATTCTCTAGATTACGGGATGGTAACTCACTTAACGAACGATGGGTAATATTGTGAGGAGATTGTCCTCTTAAAGTTTCGATTTCGAACTCCTTTTCCAACTGCGCAAGTTTTAATTTTTCTAACTCAGGTTTCGTTTGTTCGGCACGATCTTTACTTTCTATCCCTCAACGATAGAGTCTGTAATAGAACGAACGAAATCGAGGTCACTCTTGTAAATTTCACTGTTTTCAATTAACACTTTCAAATCAATAACTTTAGCACCGGGAAGTACAGTTTCACCAATCTCTTCAGCGATGAGGATTAAGTCCTCCTTTCTGCACTTATTGAACATGGTCATGATTATAATGAAATAGTCCTACCTCCAAATTTCCAATCCTATGCCCTGATGAAAGTACAAATTCCAGCCGAGTCCCCACCCCCACTTGTAGTACGGTGTCTAGGGTGTGATGAAGTGAAGCTGGATGACACGGAGATTAGGACTAACACAACATTTAATTATTCTACGAAGTACTATATACATGAAAGGTTACATGGATGCCGGCACAGCCTACACGCTGGCACATGCACGAATTGTATAAACGGCGCTCCACCTGCGCGTGGAAGCGTTCACAGTTACAAGTCCAGCTCAACTCGAACTGAGTTAGGAAAATAAAGTCACAGTTACAGTTCTACTCCGCGCGCTGGACGCGACCTCTGGTGGCGGCATGGGGATGGATTCCACATATATTTGAATAGATCTTGTCGAGAGCTTGTGTTGCACTCACGGTTGTCGGGATAGACTGAGTGAAACGTGGCAGCACATCCAAAAATATTGCATCATTTCTTCTCGCCCACGGGGAGGGAGGGGAAATCCCTATACTATTCACGGAGTTAGATATGTCAAAAGCTGCATAAGCTTATTTTTATGAAAATAGTTTCAATTTTAATTTAAGATTAGTTTTAGAAAGGTTTTATGTTGTTTAACGATTACTAGGAGTCAATTTTCAATATTGTAAATTTAAAATCGGAGATCAAAATGTGTAACAAATAAAACATGATTATTTTTTCGTTGCAATTTAATCACAGACCGTCACCAATACATCTTTGTGTTGCTCCAGTGAGACGTTAATTCAATTACCTATTTACCGTAACAATTTAGTGTTAGTCTGAAATAATAAGAAAACAAGAAAATTGAGGTACACTTTATACAGAGGTTTAGAATAAATTGTCTCGAGGTTTATTTACCTCACTGTATTGGAATACGCATATCTTAATTAATAGGATGAAATCCAAGGAAGAAGCAAACAAAGATCAGTCTCCCCTGAGGTCCTCGTTACGTATAAAATATTTAGAGGGATAAAACGTTACAAATATTTCAGTCTTAATTATGTCATGGTTTCTAAGTAAGCTCCTTTCTTCAAAACTTAAGTTTGCAAACATGTATATCATTTGAATTTAACAACTTGAAGCTTGTTCAAAAAAGAATAAATCGACGCTTTTGCATTTTAATCTTTGAATTAATAGTTTTATTTTGCTCATGCTTTAAGTATGATGAATGTGAAGTTGTCTGGGTTTATGTTTCACTCATGGCTTTTGTATTGAACATATGATTGTGCAAAATATCGGATTGCAATAATTTTATTGGATTGGATCGTGAAATATTATTGGATTGGGTACTATTGAATTTGGTACTATTGGATTGGAAGTGAATGTTATTGCAAAGTCTTGCAATTCAAAATTAAATTAAATTTGGTGCTGGGTATAATATTGGAAATATGGTTCCATGCGCATTATAATTTTCCATCTGTTATCAATAGTTCAATTCACGTAATAGCTTCTATCTGAATAAGTCAAGTAAACTTCATTTGGTAAGTGTACCACTTAATTTTAAAACAAAAACAATTTTATTCTAAGACACCTAAAATTTTACAAAAAAGCAGAGATTAAGTAACAAATGGTAACGAAGAGCGAAGCTGTTACAAGAATAGAAGCAATGTACGTTATCACAGGAATTCAGACAGTTAATGGTTATTATTATTGATTGGCATCTCATTGTCAATTCAATTGTTCACTATGGACCATCTATCGAACTGCTGTTTGAAGTTGCTTTTGAAAGTGTTCGAGTTCAAATTACGTCCTGCAGTCACTAATTTAGCAAGACGTGTGAAAGACAGTGCAACTTTATCTACTAAAAAGTATTTCATGGTGGAGATAATTTACACTACTATATGTGCTAGTGTATAGTTAGATTTTGTATAGTTATGGTTAAGTTAACAAAGTGAATTATAACTTGATTCAAGATACATTTGAAGAACTAAAATAAATTTATTTGAATTTAAGAAATAATTAGATAAATTGTAATAAAGAAGAAAGTTTATATTTGAATGAAGTTCTAAATAATTTAAAATTCTCGGTATATAACATATACTCTGCACTTACTAACCTTTTTATGATGATTAATTATTTTCTTTGCACTGGGCTATTGTGTTATTCAATCTTGATTTTGTGCTTCTATGCCAACAAAATTAAGTATTCTGTATTCTCTCCCATAGTTATAGCGAAATTTAATTTGCTGTGGCATATTACATTGAAACCACATGAATTAAATTTTAAACCCTTTTTACAGTTCCTCCATGATTGTCGATATTCCTGTTTTAGCGAACTCCTGCTTTTGTGTGTTGCTGTTTAAGTGCGTTTTTCAAATGTTTCAAGTCTGAAATGTCTTTGTACTTTATTTTTGTCTCGAAGTAAAGTGAGCAAATGTGAGTTTCCATGGAGATCTTGTCAATCGCATCACATTCAACCATTATTTATGAAGAAAATGTTGACGTTATTGCGCTGCGCATGCTGTTTGCTTACATGAATGCGCGGACACAAAATATTAAAATTGGATTACGTTCCAACTGGGTTTTTGTATTAGGCACTGGCACACAAAGAAACTTTGTATCGATTCCGGTTCTGTCCAAAACAGGTGTCACTAAATCACCGCATATATCATTAACAGAAGTTATAGAATGCATTCACTTGTAGAATTTTGTTTCGATTTCATTCTTCCATTTTTTATTAATCTCTGGCGAGACATAACAATAGCAGTCATTTGGGAACCTAGCCTCGTAGATTGCCAAGTTACAGAAGATTCGTTTTCTACTACAATACAGTGAAGAGTTGTTGCCAGGGATTTGAGGAGCAGTCTATAAATCAAGTGTTATGAATTGGAATGTGGAGTCGTTATTCGATCTTCTTTGTCAGCATTTTTCACTGTATAGTCGCCATTCTTGCGTTTAATGTGCTCGTCATAGTTTGTAGGTCAGTTATAATCGACATCATGGGAGCTTTGTAGGTTCAGTGAATGCATAAACAAATTGTGCGTTGATCTTTTTGGGTTTGGGGAATGAGTCAGTACAAAATATTTCTCGGTAGATATACAACAACAGGGGCTCTTTCTATTCCACAGCGGTGTTCTCTGTATAACTCTTACGGTTTCTGTTAGAGAGATTGCCATATAAGTATATCTGGAAGAGGTCTTTCGGCAAGTAATGCGACTCAAGGATAGGACATGATTCGATGTGTTTTAATCAGAGTGATATGATCTTCACTGGCTGCGTTACTTGATGGACCTTTTCCTCTACTGTCATTAATGTATCTTACTAAGAGAATATCATTAGATCTTTCAAAATATGCTTATGGAGCTATTACTGATTGAAAGAACTCTTTCTAAAATATTTTTGGCATACTCTTATAATTTCGTTTTTTCTTACAGAGAGTGACGTGGTGCATTTTTTCTCCCTAGAAAGGTTTGAAAAACGACTTTTGAACTCATCATGTCTAACGTATTTCATTATAACATCTTTCTGTCGTTTATAATTTGACGGATTCAATATTCAGCCCATAAGGTAACCCTAACATTTTCTGTAAACGTTTTAGAACACTCGAAGCCACATCTACTACGATTTATAACTTCGAGTTTTGTCGCTGGTCTCAAGTTTGTGCTGGAATTAATATACGGAAGACACTCAAATACAAAGGAGTATCAAAAAGTAAGGTGAATTTTTGATTGACCGAAAAACGTGCAGAGATAAATATATGAAAATTTATTATGTTTGACAAATCGTATTACACTATCATTCGACAAAGGAACCATAGTGGTCTAAGCATTTATTCCAACGTGGCACCAAATCATAAATGCCCTTTTCAAAGAAATCTTGCTCCAGGTTCCCTAACCAGGTAAGTGTAGCCTGTTGTGCCTCTTCCAGTGTATGGAAACGCTGCCTACGGAGGAGTTTCTTCAGGGGCCAAGCAAATGGTAATACTGCTCACTGAACCATATGAGCTATTCAATGCATTTTCAATATCATGCAACCTCACTCTTCTGTCTTCACGAATCATGGCATCGACGACAGCCACATTCGTGTCGTTACACCACACATACACTTGTTTCTGCGACATAACACTCTCTCCATAAACTTCCAACAATTCTCGATGATATTACATGTTTTTTCCCCTTGTCCCATAAAAAACGAATGACACCGCGCACCTCCTCCTTGGAGTAATGCTCAAGTCGATGCGCCATCTTTGATTTGCTCTAAGCACCAGACGGGTTGACATAGAAGTTTCTACAAGCCGTCACACTTCTATCACCTTGGTACTTGCAACATATAAAAAAATTAATTAGCTACACAAAAAACTCTGAGTTTTAGAGACCAATTCACCTTATTTTTTGATATATTCTTGTATTTACTTTCTATTTATATTTCCCCCTTTAGATGGTACTTTTTTCGCCAACGAGTGGTTTGCCAAACCGAGAAAAACAAAACAAAAATATATATCATGTAACTTTCTACTAAAAACCGATGAACACACACAATATTGACGGGTATACTTTTCGACGCTATATCAACAATTGGAAATTATTTGTGTCCACATTATGGATACTGAATTAGAAATTACTTTAATATTTTGATTGAAGTGTAAGAAAAAAGAGAAATTATCATTCTCACTCAGTAAGTTTGACCATTACTGAATTTTCAACAGTATTGTTATCTCCTTCTCAGCTACGATCTTTATCTAAAACCATCTACTTCGAACGTCCTCGATTCATATTTATCATCAATTGTCAACGTCATTAAACTAAATATTTATCCAAACACTGAAATAATCGTCATTCACGAAGAGCAAAGAAAATGGTATAAACGTGTTAGAAAGTAAGCATAACGCGAATCAATCGATGATAAAATTGCACTAAATGCAAATTTTATTCAAATGGAATGAGATGAAATTGAATAAGTATATTTTAATGATGTATTATTTTTGAATAAAGGCTTTTCATTTGCAATATTTCATTAAATTAAGTAAATAACTTTGGTATATTATGTAAATCATCTCTTAAGAAATGCGAATACATAATATAGTGACTCAATAAACTTCAACTGGTCAAACATTACCTGAACTCGTAACTGAATTCAACTAAAATTCATTAAGTGCTTTTAATGATATTTAGCTTTTTTTGCCTCATGCTGACTCTACATATATGGAGTTTATTAAAGCATATTAATGATTCATAGTCGAAAATTTTAACTTGGGATGGATAAAAATACATGGTTTAAGGCACATCGTGATTTACGTCTTGAAATTTTCAAGATATTTTTGCAATATAAAAACCCTTTAAGAGTTAAAATCACTAAAATTTAGTTCCTGAAATTGTTGTATAACATAAAAGTAAATATTTATATAAGTTCTAATCACTTAACGACCTACCTGTTTAACGACCACTTGGACTTACGACCAACTCTCCAGCCCTTTCCCAGCCAACGTCGGCACAATGTAATCAAATGAAGGGTTTCACACACAGTCCGGTCCGGCTGCCGATATCAGGAAATGCGACAGGCTTTAAACTCTACAAATGGGAATGTTTTAAGAGCATGTTATAAAGGTATTTTTAATAGCATAGTTCTAGGCACTTAAGAAAAGTAAGAGTATTACGTAAACAATATTTTTTTGATGTAATCAATCCAATAAAAAGGCTTAAGCCTAGAAACACTAAATTAAAGATTTAAATAAAAATGAAAAAACAATACAAAAGAATTTCTTATATTCAACCTTCTATGAGCAAGTTGGAAAAGTCATATGCTACATTTTGTATGGAGATCTGGAACTGCGTCAGATCTGCATTCTGAAAAGAACACCCATAATCCTTGTATCAAAACAAGGTAGGTAGGTATTTTAATTATTGTCACACTGGAGCAATACAACGGGCTATTGGCGACGGTCCGGGATAAACCCGAAGGAAAAAAATCCGAGGACACCACCACGTAATTTTGAACCACAGTCAGATGACGAGGTCAGCACCTGATCTGGCACCACACTCTCCAAACCCACACCACGCCACCATGAGGACATTTGAGGCCACGACAAATTTAACATGCACCAGCCCCCTTTGTACACGACGGTCTGTGGTTGGATTCGAACTCTCAATCCTCCGGTTGCTAATCCGTTACTCTTCCAACCGGGCTACTGCGGCCTTGTATCAAAACAAGGAGTCACGGTTAATGATTGAAATCAATGGTTAAAAGGATTGAAGATAAAATTATCCTTAACTTCTAAATAAAACAAAACACTAAAGAAAAGTAAGAGTACTATGTAAACGATATGAATGTTGCTTGATATCAATCCAATAAAAAGGCTAAAGCATGGAAACATTAAATTAAAGATCTAAATAAAAATTAAAAACAATACAAAAGTATTTCTTAGACTCAATCTTCTATGAGCTAGTTGGAAAAAGTCATATAATGCTACATTCATTTTATATGGAAATCTGAAACTAGGCGTCAAATCTGCACACTAAAAAGAAGACCATAATCTGAGTATCAAAACAAGGAGGCACGGTTACTAACTGAAATCAATGGTCAAAAGAATTGAAGATAAAATTATCCTCAACTGCTAAATAAAACACTAAAGAAAAGTAGGAATATTATGTAAACGATATGAGGATTTCTTGATATCATCAATCCAATAAGAGGCTAAAGCCCGGAAACATTAAATTAAAGATTCAAATAAAGACGAACGACGGAAAGTTTTCTAGATTAGCAAGTCATCCTAAGCCCATCCAGGCACTAGCCCCATGGCGAAAACATCGCAGTCTCTAAAGACCTTCTCTTCTGGGAGAGCAGAGTTAAAAAAAGAAGTAAATGTTTGTGTAATATAAAGCAGACAAATTTCCCGACGTCTACATCTTTTTGCTGCACTCACTCTTGATAAATGAGATTCCGTTTACTTCGGGGATATTTGCGAAAGGCCATTATAAAAACGAACTGGGGGTGTTATGGCTTCTTTATATCTCTCTGAAAGCGAGGCATTTGCGTGTAACACGGCGAAAAAAAAAGTTTCTCGGTAACCGTACACGAGTTGGTAACCGAATTTCCCATCCTCAATGTTTTAACTTTTATTGATCTGCATCAGTGCGGTGTCTTGTGACTCTTTGATCCTCCCCAATAACAAGGCCGGGGATCGCTCCTAAATGAGATTTCCTATCCATTCCCCGCTCTCCGAGAAAGAGATAATGAAGAGGAAAAGAGAAAATAAGAGCCCTAACTCCTTGTTAAAACAGCCGTGGAGCTCGCTAAGTTGTGATTAGAGCGGAAAAATTCTAAAGTTTCACAAAATCCGAGGGTCTGTAACTGTTTCACTTTCGCAGTTTGTACGGCGTTTAATCCGGGGTGTAAGCACGGTGTTAAGCCCTAAATGTGGAGTAATTTGTCTTCTGAGAGGTGCGAAAGATTATGAAATGGATTTCGCAAGAGATATTTGTGTCTTGCATTTTAATCGTAAAAAAATCAGTTGAAAGGGGGATTTTCAGACAACAATCTGAATCCGTGTTATATTTGTTTTAAAAAGACGAACGTTGTATGTGCAAGGGAAATAATTGCAAGGGAGATTTTCAATTTTAATATAAACTTCAATTGGAGACATTACTTGGAAGTAAATTTCAAATGTTCCCGTTACATAAATTGAAATCTCGTTTGTTGGAAGCATTGCAATTTAAAATCAGCCCAAGATGTCTATTTTTTTGCTTTAATTTATTTGCAACTGTCCGGTTTATGTTAGATTCTAAAGTTTTAATTATAATTGTTGTATTTACGTCCCTCTAAGTCTACTGGAATATCTAAACACTGTCAACCTTACCCTAATTTATGGACTGATACTTCCAGTTCGAGTGCGCCGCCTTCATAGGAACTGCGCATGCGCATCAACAGATGCTTTTGTAACTTGTCCTATGCAGACGCTTGTTATGTGGCTCTATATATTTTTACTTTTTTGTACGATGTGACTCCATAACACACAATAACTAAATAACCACATCTATTGGTTGAAAGAATCCATGGATTCTTTCAACCAATAGATGTGGTTATTTAGTCATTGCGTGTGTTATGCTGTGCGTTGAAAGAATCCATGGATTCTTTTAACCTTTAGAAAGATTATATTCCTTTTTAAAAATATCGTCCTTTGAAAAGGTTCTATTGGTACCCTTCTTGGGAATAGAATCCTTTGGATGGATTCTATTGGCCTTTCCTTAGAATAGAATCCTTTGGAAAGATATTTTTTAAGATTTCATTGGTCCATTCCTTGATCGTTTATTAGTAATACGAATCAGAAATGATCGTTTATTAGTAATACGAATATCAACAAGACTAACCTAAAACTGCTTTAAAACCTACATTTATTTTCAAATCATCTGGGTTCTCATTAAAATTTCAATGTATTCTTAATTTTTGGGCACTTATGATGGCATAGTACGGTTAGTTTACAGCTGTACTCTTTTACTGCTCTTTTGTACTCCATTTAAACTGAAGGGTTCAAAGAAATATAAAGATTAAAACCCAATGATTAAATTATTAATCTTACCATTATAAGCTGTCACACAGTTTAAAAAGAGTTTCCAGTAATTCCTAACCTTTCCACTCATGTGGAACCCTTTGCACTTTAGTGCGAGAGCCTTGATGAGAGAAGTAAACACATTTATATGAATATAATTTGAACAGTATTGTTGACAAGTGCCAGTCATTTGGCAGCTAGGCCATTAGACCATGTACTCTCCAATTTTTTCACAGTACAATTAAATGACACTAGTGCAGGGCACTTCGCCAAATGTTCGCCAGACATAGGCTGTCTTAGGTCGCAAAATTACAGTCTGGGGAATCAGCAAGTCCTATTCGGTGGAGATGGGCCCGGATACAGTAGTAGCCACTAAGCAGTCTGAACTTGGCAACTTCTTCCCATTGAGGAGATCTGGAACAACTGACTTACTATTGCAGAGAACGCACCAAGGCTTGTTTCCTTTAGATAGCGAGAGATTCCGCTTTAAATTCTTTCCTATGCATCATTTGATACGTAGTTTTGACGAATAAAAAGTCATGCGCTTTCAAAATTCCTGTACAGCCATAGACTTTTTTGGACAAACAGTCCGCTTTTCATTTCCCGGCTTACCACAATGTGTAGGTACTTACTGTAGATACTCTGTGAATTGGATATTTAAAAAGTGTCCTCGTCTTCTGAATATAATTTGAATTGTGTGAGCAACAATAAAAAAATTGAAGAATGATTTTGAATTTTGCTTGTATAAAACATTTACGTAGGAAGAGAAGACGAATTTCTAAGTTTAACCACCACAACGGATTAACATGAATTTTTAATGAATTTTTGGGAGCTAAGAATTTTTTCTACGTGTTTATAATTTGAATAGAAGGGGCAATTACCAAAAGAAAACCCGAAGAAAAACCCCTTCGAATATATTAACAAACGTAGACAGAGAACAAATTTTAAAATTTAAGTGGCTTAGTTTATTGATTTTAAGTCTTAATTAGAGTCGATCTTTCCCTTTGACTGATTTGAATCATAAGAATAATCTTTTCATTTGACTGTGATTTTAATCATAAGAATAATAAAAATATTTCAATCTTTTTAGGAAAACATTGAAAGGAAGCACTGAACATTGGAAACATTGAACAAAAAAGGAAGACAATCAACTTTAAAGTGCAGACTAAAAAGAAACTTTATTTTTATATTTTACTTTTATATAGCTTTTTAAATAGGTGTCTATGGGCTTATAATCTTCTGGAATCTACATTAAAAAGGTTCGGAACACCTCGCCTAGACTGACGAGTGTTCTGAACAATCAAATCAAACAGGAACAAAATAGTTCTTAAGCTATGTGATAACTTAAAAACGAAATATTAGATTTTGTGTTATACATTTCTTGAGTCAATTTTCTAATCTTAATTTCATTCAGAATAATAATTTATTTATGAAGGTACACTTGACAAAGACAGCAAAAGCTATAATTGAAGGCGAACTACAAAGAGAATAAATTATCTTAAGGGAAACTGAAATAGTATATCTGATATCAAATAAACAATTTCTTCGTAAATAATACTAATACGGCACAGTCCATAAATAATACTTATACTAGGCAATCAATCCATAAATAATACTTATACTAGACAATCAATCCATAAATAATACTTACAAATGATAGGAGGATAAAAATAGACAGATACGAATCACATTGATGTAAAGATCAGTCTACACAGGAGAATAAAAACTACTCAAACAAAAAGAAAAAGCAAAAATAACATAAATACCTTTCTTTAACGATAATATCGTAAATCTGTTGATCTCTCTCATAAAAAGGAAAAAAAGATCTAGTACTAAAATATAAAACAAAGTAATCACTTCATATAGGCTTAGAAAAGCTCTAATTGATGCTCCTAAAATATAATCTCTGCAAACAAGTGTATATTTCAAGCTACAAATAGAAAAAAATTCTTAGTTTTTTCTATAGATTTATTTTTAGTTCGTTAGCGATAATAAAACACGGAATTAAGTTTTAGATTATACATCATTATTGCTAATTTTAGTATATACTCATGTTTTTATAAACTAATTATCCTTACATAATACACTGCGGTTCATAGAAAATGCAATACCAACAAAGACTTGAATAATAGCAATGAAATTAATTTTAGCGATGACATGTACTTCTTTGCATAAATGATTGAAATTACAGAAATGTAAGTCAAAAGGAACTTGCTAAAATCAGTACTTTGCGTTACCACCTTTAGCGGTCATAACTGATTGCACAAGGAGTGACATTGACAGAAGATTCATGGTCGTCTGTGAAAAGTCGTTCCACGCAGATTCAACACGCATCTACTATTCGTCAGTTGTAACTGCGCGGGACGACATTCAGACCACTTTTGGACCAATCATGTCCCACACGTATAACACGGGGGAAAATCGGGCCACTCAGGAGGCTAAAGAAGTGGTACTTGTGGTCACTGAAGTAACTTCGAATTATTCGGGCAACACGGGAATGAGCTCATACTTCTTCAACTGTTCGAAATAGCTCGTTTTGAGAGGCATGTGTACAAAGAGCAGCAATAAAAATCAATTCCCCGACACAATGTTCTTCCCAAGACACAATGTGCTCACAAGGCTTTTGGAGTTCTTTTATATCTTCCGAGATACATTTCAGAATTTTGGGCGAGCAGCTAACTTTCATACTCAGCTAAGATTTTAACCATTTGAATTTGGCCATATTTACCTACTCGCCTTCCAAATTTCCGATTAATCCAACTGTTTCTCGGTGTTGAATTTTCAATAAACAGTAATATTGCGTAATTTTTCTACCAAAGAATGATGTAACCTCTGATAAAAACAGAACTTCTGTTTCAGCATGCTGTAAAACTAGTGCATAAACAAGAATATACAGATACCTTCATGACGTAATTTTCAATTCCATAAAGTGTGCAGGGCATAACGGATTTATACTCGACCATTCTAGACAGATCGATGGTATGGCAATTGCGCCAAGTGGTTTGAATGCGCTTACACAGTGTTAGATGACAGGTTAAATATAAACAATTGCCTTTCTCACTTGACGTATTAAGCACGGTTTCTGATTCTGATGTTATTGTTGGATGCCGGATGCCTGTAGAGTCCTTCTATGTCAAATCAACTCACTCAAGTATAATTTTCAACTTGAACTTTACGGATTTCAATGAAATTTAGTATATACGTAACCTCATGTAAGAAATAAAATTCATTCTGGGATTTTTTGTGAAATTAATCTCTCAAACAAATCTATATAATAAGTAAAAAGCAATTTCATGGATTCAGAGGAGACAGTAAAATTAATTATGTCTTTTTATGGAGGATGGCACATGAAATCCTGCAACATCAAAAAATAGTTTTTAAATAACTAACAAGTTCATTCTTATTGAAAGTTTTACAGTGGTGCGTTCATATGTCAAAGTCGGCCTTTTGTCATACACAAAATCCCGATCTCCTACCATTGTCACATGAGAGTGCAACTTTTCAAGAATCGGAGATGATTGAAAGTAAGTTTATTTATTTATGAAACTATATTTAGTGTTATGAATTGCATTAGTGAAGTTCAACATTGATTATAGTCATTTACTGAAGTATCCGTTGAATGCTTTCTTGGAGTTTTATGTGGCAAAAAGGGCATATTAAACACTTTCACCGAATTTAATGAATCTCTCAATTTATTTTAATTAATATTTTATTTCACGTAATTAATATTCAAATTATCAACTTTTTCTTATGATTTTAAATAAATAAATTTTTTATCATTATTTTATCTGCGTTGTTAAATATTACTGAGCTTCCACATTTTGTTATCTATGCAGTTTTAGAACTGTTTTATGAGGACTTAAGAGGGTGCTACGTGTTTTATGCTATTAGTTTCAATACTGTTAAAATGTTTTAATACAGTTATAGGAATTTATTAATGTTTTAAATATGTCGTTTATTACTCTGTCCCTTTTTATCAAAACAATTGCAGTGTATTTTTAAAATTTGGTTTTGTAGTGAGATGACAGCAAAATTATGATATGTTTGTGAAATTCTGTGTACATGTTTAATATATAATTTTGTGATAGATAATTTATTCAAATTAAGTAAAAATTATTATATTAGTCATATTATTCGGTTAACCTTGAGTAAAAAAGTATTTTTAAGCAAATACAGAAAGCGTACTTCCAACTAGTTGAAAGGTAATCTCGATTTAATTTAGGGATTTCGACAACCTTTTCGTCCTTTTATAGGGAATTTAACATGCGCTTAGGGATTTTTCATACTTCGAAAGGGAATTTGATGGTAATTTATTATTTTCTGAGCGCGTCGGGTTTTCCGATCAGGGTCATTGCACAAAATAATTTATTTAAGCTTAACTATTCAAAAACTGCAAAAAGTGCTCGCACACTGATAGCATATTTGTAAAGAAACTTAGGAAAAAATAATCAGGTTTTTAAAAGATGGCGTTTTTGAGAAAAATGAATTTAAAATTGGTCAAATTGAAAAATTTGTTCTTAATACTATCTACGTACTACTAATGAAATTAGTATGAATAGTTGCTCTAAAGTTTTACATTTTTTGAAGAAACAAAATTGGATTAGCTTAAATACTTCAGGAGATATGCGTTTTTTAACAAGGTGATGTATTATGCTAAGAAAAATAAATTTTAATTTGTAAAGTCACTTTCACAGCCCTGTATCTCGAAGAAATTTTTTTTCCAGATTGCCAAATATGTTGATTCAAGGTGGCCCAAAATTTACCTGTATGAAAAATATCATTCGAATCGAAGATGGTGAGGTGAACAGCCTTACCTGGATTTGAATGGATTCATCCATATGTGTTTGTGTGTGGTTCAGGCTGACTGAACAAAGTTTTGATTAATACAATAAACTAAGGCTGAACCATAAAATATTAATTACCTCTAAATCAATCTAATACGAGTTCCAATACCCAATGGGCAGTACCCAATTTCCAGTCCTTGACTCCTCGGCCAAGTGGTCCATATATCTTGCCACCCCCTTTCACCTTTGAACTCCAATCATCTCGTTAACTTGGACCTTCCACGGACTCTCCTGCTTTCAAATCGCATATGTAAGATCAAATTGCTCCTTCGTTAAACCACAGACTTCTACAGTGATCTTTCTTGATAGATCCCCTGATCCAATAATCTGTCTCTTAATCCTTATCCCTCTAGCAAGTTCATTATAAACTATTCATTCTTTTCACGAGCCCCTTGTCAAAGGAGCGGGCAGAGCCGTTCCAAACACCGAAAAACCAACATCTCAACGAATTATGTCATCACTTGTTTGTTGCTGAAGTAACAGAGAATTGTTATGGAATTTTCTGCCTCTCCTTTTGTGAAAAAACCTACATTATATATATTCGATACCAAAAGATCATTCTCTCTTGCCTTATATCAATTTTGCCACTGTCGTCACGACTGCAGGCTTATAATTGCAGCAATTATTATTCTGTGTATATATATATATATATATATATATATATATATATATATATATATATATATATATATATATATATATATATATATATATATATATATATATATATATATATATATATATATATATATATATATATATATATATATATATATATATATATATATAAAATCAGTTCTGCACCTAATGTCTGACAACTTTAAAGGGGAAATTACTAGAAATTTTGGATGTGGTCCTGTGACAAAATTAAGTTACTTTTACTGTTCGTACCAAGAAAATTGTGCACATCACAGCTGACTTGTACTGTTATTCCCGCAAATCAAAGATACAGCCTTTGTGTCCTACAGAATTCTACAGGATGTATGTACTAAATTTAGTGTGAATTGTTCTGACATTGATTGTATAAATACGCAATGTTATTCCTATGACGATTTCGAATTGTCTTTAGCCCCCTGTACCATATCGACGATAAAAAAGACCACTTTTTTTATAATAATAAATATTGTCATAAAAATATACATTCCAATAACAAAGCTACAGTTTAAGAATTTACAGACGGGATACATAAACGACTCAGCAATTTTCAGCGCAACCGCACCCATCTGGTAGTCCATTATACTCTAAGATTCTAAAAAACTCCAACATCATCTTGAGAGGTGACTCCTGTAGATATTAACTCTGGCGTCATCTGCACAGCCAGACCGGGAGAGAGCGCCTCCTAGCAATTGCTCTGCCCAGGATGACGAGACGTTACACACCTCTGCACACCCGAGAAAAAGAGACGACCTACGTTACCCGCAGGGTTCCAAAGAATAGGTGCGCCAATATAGGTACGTATATTACATATACTATATAGACCATTACCAAAATCAAATAAGAGAACCCAAATAAAAACAAGAACAAAATGATGCAAGTAATAATAAGACCAAAACAGGTGAAGCAAAATAACAACAATAATATTGACCCATTAGATGATCAGCGCTAAAAGCCACAGAGAACAAATAAAGGGAAATAATAAGTAAAGTAAATCTACCCTTAGAATTCCAAGAGAAACAAGATAAAATAAAATATGTAAATGTTGAGTGAGCCCGCTTACTTTATCAAGGGGAGCAAAGGAGGAGTCACTTAAAAGGGATGCTTTGACTTTTTCTGTACTTGTGTGAGCCGGGCCGAAGAGATCAATACAAGTTACTCCCGCAAACTCGAAGTACTACCAGAAAGAAAAATCATAAAAAATATTACCTATTACCAAGGTTAGGAAGGAAAAATCAATAGAACGGTCAAAGGAATTATCTTACCGAATGTTGCCGCACAAGCCAGCAGAGCAAAACACTGCAAGATCCGTCCTATCTAGAATAGCGGATTTAAAAAGAGCAAGAGGGTGGCTTGGAATAACATAAAAGATTTGTACAAGTGAAAGGGAGGGGAGAAAGGTAAATTTTAACAAGAAATTATAATTGCGACTAGAAATTAAGAGTGTGGCAGGGGTGAAATTGATGGAATAAAAGAGAGTAAAAATGAAAAATAATAATTATGAAATTGAATAATGGCTCCACCTAGTTGTACATATAAGAAGGAAAATAAAGATAAAACTATTTTTAAATGAGGTTGAAAAAGGGATTATAGGAAAAACGTTTTAAGAAAACTGTCGGGGAAGTTGTTATTTAAGAGGGTAGTTAAGAGTTTTGAGCTGATTATCAATAGTAATTTGGTCCCTGCAGATATGATGAATTCTATGGATTTGATTATAAATTGAGTTTTTGTAGATACAGAAAGATATTGGAGTCCCAGGGAACAAGCTTTTTAATATTAAATTGAAAGTTATTTTATTTGTCATAAATATAGGTTGTAGATTTAGAACTGACATCAATATGAATGTCAAGTAAGTTAGAAGAAAAAGGTGAGCTATTTGTCTTTTTGAGGATGAGTTCTGTGGGATAAATATTTTTCCAAAAGTCAGTTAACTCTGGAGAGTTAAAAATTATTAAATCATCTATGTAGAGATAGGAGCTAACAAATTTAGATGTGTGCTATCTTTCATAAAAATGGAGGTAGAGGTTAGCTAGAATGCTGGAAAAAGTGGTACTTTGTGGTATTCCTTGTACTTGTTGGAATAGATGTTCACCATTAAAGATAAAATTATTGAAGACACAAAGATTGATAAGGATATTCTAATATTGTTGAGAAATATTAAGAAGGTAAATTCAGTGTAGTAGGGGTTAAGAACATCTATAAAGTTATGGAGCAGGATACTAGTGAAGAGGTCTTTAAAATCGAAGGAGTCAATTTGTGAGATATTGTTATTGGAAGAAAGAAAATTAAGAACTGGAGTGTTATTGTTAATGATTCAACAGTTTTCTCTTAAGTGATAGCTTTTAGAATGATTTTTAAAAATTTAAAAAAGATTTTGATTGGTTTATACATGTAATTTTGATTAGTGCCACAATTGATAATCTAAAAGTTTTTTTTGAGAAATTTAGGGGTGATGGTAATGTAGGGAAGAGTATATTGTAGTTCTTAAGCTTCAGAGTTTTGTTGAAGGCAATGATTTTTTTAACAATAATATGATGAGTAGCATGTGTTTTTTTTGTAAGTAATGGATTTTTAAGTTCAGAATCTAGTAGGTTAAAATAACGTTTTTTGTAGAAGAAACCGAAATTGCAGTTGCCTTTGTCTATTGGAGTAATAATAAAAAGATATTGTAGGTTTTTAATTGAATTTTTAATTTCTGCAAAATCGAAAGTGCTAGTTTTAAAAGAAGTAGAGGAGATGAATTTTTTAAAAAAATTGTAAAGGCACCATTTTCTTTCAGGGAAAAAAATCCAAGGGTAAACAGAATTTGTTTGAAATTTTGAGGTATTAGAGGTTTTTGTCGTTAAGAAAAGTTTTGAGTGCGAAGGATTTTTTAGTTTTTAGCAGAGGTCTAAATTTAGTGCCTTTTGACATGAGTTGTCTAAAAGATGCATTTTTGACAATATCGAGGTTAACAGTGATTATGTGTTTATGGTGGTATCGATAAAATTATAGTAGTTTTTATCTTCACAGATACAGATGGAGGAGTCTCGGAAAAGATTGGTGGATTTGAAGAATTTGTTGTAATTAAAAATCAACAGACCGAGTGTGGTGTGATATTTAAAACTTTTGAAAATATTGACATTTTTAATGGTGAGAGTGAAGAGTGAAGCAGTTGATTAAAAACAGAGGTGAATTTGAAATTATAAGTAAGGTCTAGAA
This sequence comes from Meta bourneti, assembly GCA_933210815.1. Lineage (NCBI taxonomy): Eukaryota > Metazoa > Arthropoda > Arachnida > Araneae > Tetragnathidae > Meta > Meta bourneti. Next base: position 63,808,170 of record OW119926.1, read on the forward strand.
ATTTAATAGTAAAGTAGAGAGGGTCAGGATTCTTATTGAAGTTTAATAAAGGGATGCGAGAGTGAAAAAGTCATAGATTAGGATTCTAAAGTGAGTACTTTTGAAAGGGCAAAAGTGTCAAGCATTTCAAGGAATTTGAGACTTTTTTATTTAGAGAGAACATGTAGTTTTTAAGAGTTTTCCAGTTAAAGGAGGTCTTAAAGTGTAATTTCAAATCTTCCAGATCTTTCTTGAGATTTTTATAGGGTATAGAATGACAGGTTTTAATTCTATCTTTATTTATTTTTCTACCACGTTTAGTTTCACTGCTGTGAAATATTTGGGATGTGTTACAGTTTGAAGGATTGATGTGTGTGCCATTAGAAGCATCATTAAGTCCATATGGCAAGAGAGTTTTAAATTTGGAAATATTTCGAATTCGTGTCTTTTGTTGAGATTAGGACAAATATTTAAATGGAGATTTTAGCATTGGTGAAGAATTGAATTTGAAAATGGTTAAATTCAGCATTAAAGGATTGAGTTTTATTGTAATTTTTGATGTTGGATCTGTGTAAATTGATTGAAAACTACAATCTATTTTATTATTACTCCAATAGACAAAGCCAACTTCAATTTCGGTTTCTTCTGCAAAAAACTTTATCTTAACCTACTAGATTCTGAACTTAAAAACTCCATCACTTACAAAAAACACATACAACTCATCATATTATTGTTAAAAAAAAATCATTGTCTTCAACAAAACTCTGAAGCTTAAGAACAACAATATACTCTTCCCCTACATTACCATCACCCCTAAATTTCACAAAACCCCCAAAACTTTTAGATTCATCATTTGTGGCACTAACAAAATTACATGTATAAACCAGGCAAAATCTTTTTAAAATTTTAAAAATCATTCTTACAGCTATCACGTTAAAAGAAAACTGTTGAATCATTAACAATAACACTCCAATTATTAATTTTCTTTCTTATAATAACAATATCTCACAAATCGACTCCTTCGATTTTGAAGACCTCTTCACTAGCATCCCGCTCCATAACCTTATTGATGTTCTTAACTCCTACTACACTGAATTTAACCTTCTTAATATTTCTCAACAATATTGGAGTAGCCTTATCAATCTTTGTGTCCTCAATAATTTTATCTTTAATGGTGAACATCTATTCCAACAAGTACAAGGAATACCACAAGGTACCAATTTTTCCAGCATTCTAGCTAACTTCTACCTCCATTTTTATGAAAGATCGCACACATCTAAATTTGTTAGATCCTATCGCTACATAGATATTTTAATAATTTTTAGCTCACTGACTTTTGGAAAGATATTTATCCCATTGAACTCATCCTCAAAAAGACAAATGGCTCACCTTTTTCTACTAACTTCCTTGACATTCATATTGATGTCAGTTCTAAATCTACAACCGATATCTACGATAAAAGAAATGGCTTTCAATTTAATATTATCAAGCTTGTTCCCTGGGACTCTAATATCTCTTTCAGTATCTACAGAAACTCAATTTATAATCAAATCCATAGAATTCATCATATCTGCAGGGACCAAACTACTATTGATAATCAGTTCAAAACTCTTAAAACTACCCTCTTAAATAACAACTTCCCCAACAGTTTTCTTAAGAAGTTTTTTCTATAATCCGTTTTCAACCTCATTTAAAAATAGTTTTTATCTTTATTTTCCTTCTTATATTTACAATCAGATGGAGCCATCATTCAATTTCATAATTATATTTTTCTCTTTTGCTCTCTTTTATTCCATCAATTTCACCCATATCACAATCTTAATTTCTTGTCATAATTTTAATTTCTTGTTAAAATATACCTTTCTCCCCTCCCTTTCACTTGTACAAATCTTTCATGTTATTCCAAGCCACCCTCTTGTTCTTTTTAAATCCGCTATTCTAGATAGGACGGATCTTGCAGTGTTTTGCTCTCCTGGCTTGCGTGGCAACATTCGGTAAGGTAATTCCTTTGGCCGTTCTATTGATTTTTCCTTCCTAACCTTGGTAATAGGCAATATTTTTTATGATTTTTCTTTCTGGTAGTACTTTGAGTTTTCGGGGGTAACTGGTATTGATCTCTTCGTCCCGTCTCACACAAGTACAGAACAACTCAAAGCATCCAATTTAAGCGACCCCAGCTTAGCCCCCCCCTTGATAAAGTAAGCGGGCTCAGTAGTGAACATTTACATAACTTAATTTTATCTTGCTTCTAGGGGAATTCTATTCTAAGGGTAGATATTTACTTATACATATATGTAATATATCTATATATGTATAAGTAAATATCTACCCTTAGAATAGAATATATATATATATATAATATATATATATATATATATATATATATATATATATATACATATATATATGGTTCATCTGACCATGGTCAGATGATGAGGTCAATAACTGAGCTGACACCTTCACTTTCCAAACTTCCACACCAAGCCACCGTGAGGGCATGCGAGGCTACGACAGATTTAACGTACAGCAGCCCCCGTGTACACGACGGTCTGGCTAGACCGAGTTTCGAACTCGCAATACTCCGGTTGCTAATCCATTGCTTTTCGAACTGGGCTACCACGGTCCATGGGCTTTAAAATAAGTTCGAGTTCAACTTTGTAAAATGAGTGGAACTCGACATTTTACAAAATTAGTATCCTAATGGCACCCAAATTTTTTCGTATTTTCAAGTTTTCTATTAATATCTTAAAATCTTAAAATGTTTTTAGTGTTACACTTGAAACTATTACAATATATTGGCAAACATGAACTCACATAATTTATTTTTTCAGAATTCATACAGAAGTTTCAAGTCACCCCCATGTAAAATTGATTTCGCCACTGACGTAACAGTGCACGTTTACACTGATGTAAAAGGAGGCAAGAGTATGTTCAGACATAATTGCAAAGCTCAAAAAGTACAATGAGCGGACAATATGACCTTAGTGACTTAGACAGAAGATAAGTGATTGGTTGTTAAAATTGTTGTTAATCTGTTAGAGAAATTTCGGACATGTCACACGTACCGCGTGCCACTGTACGTGATGTAATTGTAAAGTGGACACGTGTTGGAGCTACTAGTGCCCATCCAAGGTCAGGTCGACCATGTCGTCTCACAGATAGGAGTCGTAGAGTGCTGGAAAGGGTAGTCAAAGATAATCGGATGGAATCGGTGCAAACTATTTGTGATGTGTTTCAACGATGCTCGGGATGTATCTTAAGTACCAAGACGATTTGCCGGGAGATGGGAACTTTGGGTTTTCACGGCCAAGAAGCCGCCTATAAGCCGCATATTACTGCAGCACATGCGAAGCGTCGCTTAGTTGATGTGCAACTCGTAACTGGATTCTTGAATAATGGTGACGTGCCCTTTGGAGCAATGAATCCCGGTACTTTCTGGAAGTCTGACGGCCGAGACTGGTGTAGAGAATGCCTGGTGAACATCACCTACCCGAATGTATTGTGACTCAAGCCAAGTTTGGTGAAGGAGGCATTATGGTATGGTGCTATTTCTCGTGGTTTGGCCTGAGCCCTCTGGTTCCTGTGAAGGAAACTTTAAAGGCACAGGTCTATCTTACATTTTGGACAATTCAACATTTCTCGCATTATGGGAACAGTTTGGTACCAGCCCATTTTTGGTTCAACACGACTGGGCTTCTGTCCACACAGCAGGTGTCGTACAGACTTATTTTTTTATATGGATGTTGAAGAAATGGACTGGCTTCCGTATAGCCCTGACCTGAATCCCATAGAACACCTGTGGGATGAATTGTAATAGCGTTTGAGAGCCAGGTCACACAGGCCTCTATCGGTGTAAGAACTGACCACTGATTTCTGCAAGAATGGCGTGCCATTTCAGCTGAAGCTTACCAACGATTAGTGGACATTAATCGTTGGTAAAGTCTTACTAATATAGTAGCCGCTGTTATTAAAGCAAAAGGCCGACACACTCCACATTAATTTTTGATTCCTGTGCACAAGAACTACACTTTACAGGTGTCTGGATACTTTTGTCTATATGGTACATAGATATTCGTGGTATCAAGTGTATTTTGGGTGTTTCGTGAGTTGTTTACCTCGTGTTCGGTTTTGTAAATAACGTATATTATTAATTAGTTAAGAGATCAGTACCCATCTTGAAATGAATTCTGCCAAGATTATTTTCTTTCTTACCAAAGTCGCAGAACAAAGTGCGATATTGGATGTTTCGTGAGTAGTTCATTTAGTGTACGGTTTTGTAAATAACTTATATTTTAGTTCTGATTTGTGACTTGAATTATGGGGCTCTCCCGTAAATATACTCTGGTATGTCTTTCATGCTTTTTATTGAACCGTTTTTTGTAAACATGATATTTAAATCCTGTTCTTGTTAATTGTGAAAGCATTCGCAATTAACAATACAAGTGAGTTTAAGAAGAAAGGAAAGCTTAAAGGGAAAGTTGAAGGCTTAACAGGCGAGTTTAAGAAATCTCAGGGCAGCGCGACTCTTTCGAAGTTTAAAGGAGAAACTTATAATCTCACAGGAAAATCCAAGGTTGATTTTGAGAAATTAAAGGGGAAACCGGAACAGTTGGAGAGAACTTAGAAAATAAATTAACCTTTCCAAACTAGTTTAGTGTGGAAGTTGTAAATTTAACGGACAAATTAAAAGGGGACTGTTTCAGGATTGACGCAATAATGATAAAATTCAGAAATTAGAAAATCCGATGAAGAATTCTTCAGTAGGTATCGGATTACTAGTTTCATGCAGTGATTGCACCGAGAGGTGTATTATATTCTAGTTTATATGTAGTCACATTGTAGTACCAACGATAAAATACAGTTTTAGGTTATATGGGTAATTATAAAACTGGCAGGTGTACTTTCATGAAGTGTCCTTAAAGCTTCCGTAGAGGGAGCCTTGGAACATAAGAATCTGACCATCACAATGTAGTGAAGATGTGGTGAAAGGAACCTGAAAGTCTTGCACAAACATCGCAGCCAGGAACAAGGGAATTCGCAGTGTTGTTCATAGCTACGTCGAAGGATTTGTCAATGTTCTTCTTGCCGTTTCCACCTCAATAAGACCCAGCTTCATTATCATTGCTCTGACCAATGCCAGCAAATCCACTCATCCCATAATCAATTATTATGGTTATTGACGCCTCCCAATTTCTTATAGGCGCAGTGACGTAAGTCCTTCTATTTTCTATTAGATCCCATGGCGTCATGGCGACAAATTGAAGAATTTGTGTCAACAACAGTCTATATTGCATAGAATTATAATTTCACAGTGGGAAAGTTATAGACGTGGATATGGTCTTTGATATTTGTGCTAGGGTGTCATTTACCACGGCTGCGATGCTCAAGGTACAATTCTATGGGTCTAGGGAGGTGCTGCTTTAACCTCTTGGTTCAGTCCTTCTATTTTATATTAGATTACGTGATGTAACGGGGCCAGATGGAGTGGGAAGGTACACAGCAATAGTTCGCTGAAGGAATGTCTGATTCGATACAGAGCATACTCTCAGACTGAAATCTCTTCATGACTGTCAATCAGACACTCCTCAGTGCCACAGTTTTGCTATGAAATTATAAACATGATTTTACTCAATAAAGAGCATGAAGAGGACAGTTAAGTGCTTTTCGAATTCTTTCAAATCAAGGCGGTACTTTTTTAGGACAACTAAGGAATTAATTAGTACCTCCACAATTTCCAGCCTCCAAGGATTCCCGTATAATACACATTCCCGTATAATCACATGCATTCTACTGCTCAGGCAAGCGGAAAAAGCTGAACAGATCAGCAAGGTATTTCTAGTTTCTTTCCAGAGAACCCACCAGATAACTACCAGAAGTGCCCCCGTGCTTATCCTTTTGAGGGACGTATCAGTTTCATGGGTACACGGGGGGTTTCATGGGGATGTGTCAGTTACAATCTAAAATATGTGAAGGAGTTGCTGCGGTAACGTATGGACAAGTTGGGGACGTTCTTAACTCCTTTTACGACTGTCATGCATCTTGTGAGCTTACTTTTAAATCTTGCCAGAGCAATCTGGTTGCAGTTTTAAACCTTTAAAACGTAACGACATTCTCGGGTGTTTTGCAGGATATTAAGAGTGTGGGAGGGGAACAAATCATATTTCGCAGTTCTTCATGACAATGGTTAAACTCGGTTTCGCTAAAGCTCGGGTGTCTCAATGACGTCTCGAAGAACCGTGATGATGAAAAAATATTTGAGAAGATAGATAGGTAGGGAAGTAATTAATTAATGTCGCACTGGAGCAACTCAACGGGCTATTGGGCCGGTCAGGGATCAATCCAGAAGGGAAAGATCCAAGAACAGCGCCTCGGGATTTTGAACCAAGGTCAAATGACTAGAACAATACCTGAGCTGGCACCTCACTCTCCAAACTTCCATACCACGCCAAGGTGAGGATATTTGAGGGCAAGACAGATTTATCGTGCACCAGCCTCAGTGTATGCGACGGTCTTTGGCTGGACCAACTTTCAATCTCGCAAAACCCCTGTTGCTAATCTGTTGCTCTTCCTAATGGTCTACTGCGGCCCTTGAGAAGTTAAAAATCATGAATACATCGTTAAACAAACTTAGAGATTCGTTAGAAAATTGAAGCTTTTAATGGAAACCTGGAATTTAATCTGCTAAACTGATCGTTCAGAGCACTCGGAAGTTGAAAGTGGAAGGGTTCTTTAGGTGTTAATAAAGATTAAAAATACGCAGAGAGAGTAAAACAACATTTACTTTTCTTCTTAAAAAGAAAGTTTTATTATTCTGATCTCTTCATTCATATCAATTCGATTCTAAAAAAGCAATTTCAAGTTATTCTGTTGGTCTAAGCTCGAAAAGTCATCAATTTTGAACAGATATGAAAAATCAGAATTCAGATAAGAAAATTTATCTGAATTAAAATACTGTAAACCCTTTTTACTTTTTATCGAATCTGGAAATAAATCTGAATTTTTCATCTTTTCTGGCATTTGCGATTCCTTAATACTACTACTTATTCTGAAAAGCATAGAAAATAAGAATAAAGCCGTCTCAAAGACGAATGGAGTTGAATTACTCTTTTTTAAATTTCCCTACTTCAAAATAACTTCAATCACACGTTTTGAGTAATTCAAAAATTATAACTGAAATACTATGCTTATGCAAGTAAAAAAAGCTCGATAGAAGTTCAATGGTTGCCATAAATGATATGAATATACCCCTCTCAAGTACGTTTTGATTTTACGCTAATATCATTCTCAGTCAATTTTAGAGGCATGCAATTTCTCTAGATCATGACTTTTAGGAAATAATGGATTTCTTCCTTTTTCATTATGATTGTCTTCTTTTTTTATTACTTCAAAAAGTCGATATTGCATTGAATATGTAGATTCTTGCGCTTCCTTGAAATAATCTCATTATTACGCTGCAGCCTCACGAAGATTTTTATTCTAAAGTGGTATGGTGGAATAGTAATTCCGACCAGTCGCTTCTGGGTTTTATTTCGAGGCCTTCTGCATCTAATTCACCTACGCAAGCATTTGTAAAGTATACTTTTATTTGAATTCAGTTCCCCTAAATCCTCCCAGAAAGTAAGATTATGTTTGCAGTGTTAATACTTTCTTTAGTAAATGTTAGTGTTAGTGAATTCAAAATGGTTCAACACACATTGGACGTTATATGTATTAATTTCCTGAGGGATAAAGACAGTTTAAACAAATTTATTTTATGTTTAGTTCAGATGTATAATGTAAAAATTGACCTAGATAATACAATTTACTACATAGCCTATAACACTATATTACTATTTTAAATGAACTAAATTACTAAATACCATGCAAAGGAGGCAGGTGCTGGCTCCGTCATGGCCTCAAATGTCCTCACATTAGCGTGGTGTGGAAGTTCGGAGAGTAGGTTGCCAGCTCAGGTGTAACCTCGTCATCTGACCGTGGTTCAAAATTAAGTGTTGTCAGATCTTTCCCTTCTGGATTGATCCCGCCCTGTCACCACCAGCTCGTTGTGATGCTTCTGTACGACAATTAAATACCCACCTACCTACTTAAATACAATGTGTGAATTATAATAGAACCACATTACTACAATAGCTTGTAATATTATTAGCTATAGTTTCAATGGACTATAATAGTCCCTACTACAATGGACTATAACAATGCTATAAACTACCGTAGACAACTATATTTTACAGTAGACTACGATAATGCTATATGCTATAATAGACTATAATAATGCCATATACTACATTATACTAGGATTAGCTTTAAACTATAATAATTCTGTATATTACAACACACTATAATAATGCAATTACTACAATAGACTACGATAATGCTATGTACTACAATAGACTATTATAATACTATATACTACAACAGATTATAATAATGCTATACTGTAATAGCTATAATAATGCTATATTACTCTACTAGACGTAATTAAACAGTTTTCCTAACCATGTCAACAGCTTCACATTAGAAAGTTACCGTGTATTTTGGGCGTGTTATAGATTTAATTATATTAAATTACATGTATACATTACACTTAATTAATTAAATTACACGTATATTAAATTACATACGTACTCTAAAAGCTCTGCATTCGTAAAATAACTGACTAGAAATTAGAACTCGACGAAAAATGTTAAATGGAACCAGAAAGAAAAGCAATATTTAAATGAGAGAAGAGCTTAAAATGTGCGCGCGAAAAGTGCTGGTGTGGAAATTAGAAATGTCATTTTAAACAGATTAGATAGGTGTAGTATAATATTCTCTATAAAATTCTATAAGTATGGTAAACATTATATAAAATATTATAAGTATACTTCAAGTACAATACTTTACACGTATTTGTATTGAGATGTAGTTGAATACTATGGAAGTATTCCACAAATTAGCTAGGACTATACATATAAAATGACATTTACATTTTTCTGTGAAAAGAGAGAAGTAATTATTCTGATCTGTATTTATTCCATAATAAATTGATTCAATTTGGAAAATGACCAATAAATTATGCTAGTAGATTTATAAAACTTAAAAATGGGTACTTATGTGTTCTCAATTTCTTTAAATTTGAGGCTGCAACTGACTGTCTCTAAAATAGAATTAATAATTTCCCTTGTGATATATCAAACGGAAGGAAACAAAAGAAACTTAATGTACTTTCGATGAAGTTTGATGCTGCAAGCATTCAAATATTTAGAAAATAATAAGCACACTATTGTAAGCAAATTTAAGATACAAGTTATTCTGCCATATTAGAATGAAATGCTTCCAATTTTAGTAAGATGAAGACAGCATAGAAAGGATTTTAGAAATATTTGGTTAGTTAGAACTTTTTCATCTCCATTAAACTCAACTGAGAAATTGAAATAAAGCTGATATTACTTTAAACAAAATGGAACTGTTTTATATAAACGTTGAATCAAGCAGCATTTTTTATTGATCTATATAAGATTTGGATAATTTATTTCTCTAACTTTTAGGTTTTCTGTGTAGAATAGTTTATCCTTTAATTTTAATAGCAAATGTATGAAATCGAAATAAGAGACGTGAGAACTTTCTGCTACGTAAAATGTTAACGTTAGAATTTTAAAAAATTGGAACGACATTTATAAAAAAATGCATCGTAATTGTATTATATTTCACCGAAATATTTAATAAAAAACTCCTTTGGTTTAGTATTTTTCTTCAGAAAGAGAAGAATTCCTATAGCATAGTTGTATTTTTACACGCAATAAAAAAATAGGAACTTTTTACACAATGGTACATCAATAATTGTTACTTTCAAATCGTAATTTTATGAACGTTTTATACCTATCATGTATCACAAGAATTGTAAAAATGAGAAGCAAAACGACTTAAAATAAAGACAGCCCTTAAATGTATCTTGCTTAAAAATAATACACTGCTGGCCACCGTAAATGCAACACCCTGAAGGAAGCATGCAAATAATATGAAATTTACAACATGCATTAGCGGAGGTGAGATATGCAAATGATTAGAATTTCAGCGCAGACGCACATCACGCGCGCCTGTGGCGTCACTTCAAAGCGCTATTTAAGGCTTGGAGATTTCGACGATTTCAAGTACGGCAATTGTGTTTTTCTTGTGGTTTTTTAAAAAAAAACCGATCAATTATGCCTCGTAGAAAACAGCGATCATCTTTTGATCAAGTATCCGAGTTCGACAGAGGAAGGATAGTGGCCTACCGAGATTGTGGATTATCTTTCAGGGAAATCGGTAGTCGTGTTGGACGAAACCAAACAACTGTAATGCGGATATGTGATCGTTGGATGCAGGAGGGTACGACGGACCGACGTGTTCGATCGCATCCACCTCAGTGCACCACTTCACGTGATGACAGGCATATTGTGCGTATGGCAGTGACGGATCGCTCAGCCACATCACGAACCATAGCACAGCACATTCAGTCTGTACCGCATCATCCAGTGTCTGCGCGTACCATTCGACGCCGTTTACAGCAGAGTGGTCTGTCCGCAAGACGTCCATTGCTTCGTCTACCCTTGACGCAGAACCACAGACGTTTCCGCCGCCAATGGTGCGATGAAAGAAGGATGTGGACGGCAGAATGGAATGAAATTGTCTTTACTGACGAGTCACGCTTCTGTCTGCAACACCACGATGGTCGGATTCGAGTCTGGAGACACCGTGAAGAGAGGATGCTGAACAGCTGCGTTATGCACCGCCACACTGGTCCTGCACCGGGTATTATGGTATGGGGCGGTATTGGATATCACTCTCGCACTCCTCTGGTACGCATTGCCGGTACTTTAAACAGCCAGCGCTACATCACCAAGGTGTTGGAGCCAGTTGTCCTTCCTTACCTTCAGCGCTTGCCCACAGCCATATTTCAACAGGATAATGCGCAACCACACGTGGCACGCATTGTCCAAGGGTTCTTCGTCAATCGCCAGATTGAATTGCTTCCCTGGCCAGCTCGCTCTCCGGATCTTTCGCCGATAGAAAACATGTGGTCCATGGTTGCTCAACGATTGACCCAGAATACATCCCCAGCTGCCACACCAGATCAACTTTGGCAACGTGTGGAAGCTGCTTGGTCTGCTGTACCCCAAGAACACATCCAAGGCACACAGTTTGAATCAATGCCGAGGCGTGTGGCAGCGGTGATCTCCAACAATGGCGGCTACTCTGGCTACTGATTTTGGCAGGAACCACACTTCACAGAAGTCTATAAATTTAATCATTTGATACTTGGTCAACATGTTATCTACAAAATAAATTTTGTTGTGATATCTCTTGTCTTTCTTGGTGTTGCAATTTGGGTGGCCAGCAGTGTATATCCAATTTCGATTTTGATCGTATTTTTCCTCTTCAGCTAAAAATAAAGTTTTAGCAATATGATTCTCTCTAAGGAAATGATTACTGTAACTTTTGTAAAAATTTTCACACGCATTTCTTTCTTTCAAGTGGATATAAACGGATATTTCAAGTATATATATAATCCTTCTTTTGGCTCGATCCTAGTTACTAAGGTCAGTATCATCATTCACCAAGTTGACTTTTCAACAATGTTAAACAGAATCATTTCGCATTGACTTGGCGACAAAAAATTCAAATTCCACCAAGGCGACACTGTTAACTCGGGTTTAGCGATTTTTCTCTTTTAATTATCATTTTGAGAATGTTTAATTTCTCCCCAACTTCATACTTAGTTTAAATAATTGAAATTCGTTAAAGAAAATCGTTATTTTCAAATTTTTATTCCAATTATAATTTCATTAAAGTAATCTCTGCAATCTGATAGTGCTGTATTTTGTTATGACCCACAAAACAATCTGATAAGAACACTTTGACCTCTTCCGCAAATAGTCTTCGAAAAGAACTTAACTTTTCTGCTTTAATTGATTCTAATGACTACTTAGTAATGTAGTGCTTACAAATATACTTTCTATAATATCTTATCCTCAGACGTTCTTTCAACGGTACTGTGAACACAAGCACAGACTATCTGAAAAGAAAACTACTCGTAGTTTGTATAATGTTACATGGCTTGCAAAATACGTGATTATGAGTTGTGGAACGCATATTTTGCTACGAATTCACGAAGCATCTAGATCATACCATTTATGGAACATGACTTGTATCATAACACAGCATTTGAAAGGAATAAATTTTTGCAATTCTCTAATTTATCTTAATTCTATTAAATTCAATTTAAATTCGTCAAAATGACGCAAGTTGGTGGGTAATGCATGTGTAAATATTTGAAAGTATTCTCAAAAGTCTATTGTATACAGGAATTTTGTAATGAAGATATCTATCTACACATATATATGTTTTGATAAGGATATCTTACTTCTAAAGAACGTTTCTAAAATATAAAACAGCAGTGTAAAGTGTGTAAGATTCATTGAAGCCGAGCATGTTTTCAAAATGATGTCGACGTATTCAACGATCCCGCTGTCACCATGGAGTGATGAGTTGAAAGCTGAAAGACTTCGCATAAAAGTAACAAACAAAACGAAATGGAACGACTTATATCATTCAGAATATAAGGAATTAGGAAGGGTCATAGTGTTTGAATATGGGTTGAGTGGACCGGTGAGGTCTAGCTCCTCGACAAATCCACAAGTGAAAAGTTCCAAACTTATCGTATGCCCCGTAGCATCGTCGTCACCACAGTGTGTTGGTTGTTAAAAAGTTTATCTATATCTATCTATCCATCTATCTATCTATTTCTATATATACTTATAATACCAAAGTTTCGAAACCAAAAGAAAGCAACTCGATCAAGTATGTAAAAAACAAATTAAAGGTGAAATTTTGTCAAGGACTCATTTGCAGTCTGTGTTATTCTCTTGATTCTACGAATTTTCCCATGCAAAAGACTCCGAATAAAATCTCCCAGTCTTTTCACCCCTTGAAAAATCTCCCTTATGTAATAAACAGTAAGTCAATACCTTCGCAGTCAAATATGATAAATAATATGAATGAAATAAAAAAAGATAAGAGTAAAAGATTCCTAGAAAATCTGTGAAACTTTCTCTGAGAGAAAGTTGTTTCGAAACTTCGCGACGTCTTAGTCATGCGGCCCTATGACGAGTGTAATGTTTGTGGGGGATTTTAAAGTATTAAATGGTAGATTCTCCACATTTCCAAAGAAAAAAACACCTCTCACTTCTCATTTCAACCTCAGAAAAGGTATGGAGCACCTTAATTCCCCAGAATCGCCGTTCGTGTATGAGAAATGGTTTATTTTTTCCCCAGAAATCTTTGGAAAATCCTGGAGAGAATTTCGGATGCTTTATTTATTATTTGTTTGCTTTTTCTCCTGCCTCCTGGAAGTATCCAGATTCTTTCCCCGATTTTTTCTTTCAATCCATGGGATTCGTTTTTTTCTCTCCTCTTGCTCCTTCCAGTAAGTTCTGAAGTGGCGAAAATGCAAGAGAAGGCTCTTGGAGTGAGATCGAAGTTTGAAGTCAATTTCTAGCTATATTGCTTCTGGTTCGATACTCTTTGGAAAATACTCTTAAGATGTAAGTGTATGGGGGGTATCCATGAATTTGTAATACTCATTTTCAAGGTTCACTTTCGTAACTCTTAGAGGAAATGCCAACATATAATGAGACAGAGAAGTACACTCATAAATCTTGATCACCTTTCCAAAAATCCATTTCAGTTGAATAACCATAAAGATATGTTATACTATAATGGCTCATACAAAATTATACACAGGGAGTTTCTAAACTTCCTGTACAAAGTTTAAAGTGAGGTAAGAACATAAAACTAAACAGTATTCACTTCGGGAGGTATATCCACAAGATCCACTATAATATACTAGAGAATATGAAATGATAGTTCTTTTGTTACCTTTATATCAGCAGATTAAACGAGAATAGCATAACTTTAACTACCTTATTATGAAAAGTACACATTTCCGTAGTATGATTAGTTTATACAGGCTATAAATGCAACATAAATGAATATAAATATGGAAAGAGTCAATAGATGAACACTAAACTTTATTAATGCTACAGAAAAATGTTTATAATTTAGTTTGTGCTAAAGTATATAGAGGAATTTTATAATAGATGAAACTTAAATTAACCGTAGAATGAGTTGTTATGATTTATATTAGGGGAACTTTAAAGTTTACGTAGAGATCCACGAATGTAAAATATAAGAAAAACATATATCAGCTTTCACATACAGTTAGGAAATTTACTCCAGATACGAAGTATGGTAGAAGGATAATTGAAATATATATTTCCAGTAATATAAAGGTTTATTTGTGAATAAGACTCATTTTACACACTGAATAAAATACCTTACAGATATCATAAAACTATTATAAAAATCGTAACTAGAAAAATTATTTAAAATTCGTGAGAACCATAAGCAATTTACGCTAGAGACGAAGTATGATAGAGGATCATTGAAATGATATATTTTCAATAATGTAACGGGGGATTTATTTGCGGACATGACTCATTTTAAACACTGAATATAAAATACTTTATAGATATTTCATAAAAATATAAAAATCTTGACTAGAAAAATAATTTAAAATCCACGAGAGCCACCAAGAAATGGTAGTTTAATTAAGAATTTTCTATTAACCAAACAAAATAAAGATTCATCTAAGAAAGACTGATTTTATTCACGTTTAATTCAAGAAAAGTAAGTGTTGTCCAAATGTTAAACATGAACTTCATTATATTTTCTACTCGAAGAATTAATTGCAATTACGTTTTTAATGAAGAACATATTTCCTGTTTAAATATTACGATTAGAATGAAAATGAGTAGGAAATATAATTACGTAGAAAAGTAAAAAAGGTTAGTAATCTACAAAACATGCATTTGCCATATTTCCTCTTCTGACTAAATTGCAATTTTGTTTCAAAAAGATAAAACTGGGGAAAATTGTGATTGAAAAAAAGAATCCCCACTTTTGTTTTCGAATCTTAAATGTTACAATTTCCGTCGCTCGTAAAGAAGTAAATGGCAGAACATCCGTTATGTATTACATTGCAATACGACGAAACGGGTGCTTTGATATATTTATGAAAACATTCGAAATCAAAGGGGAAGATAAAATATTAGTAACAAATGCAATTCTGTTCTATATTCGGAATTTTATATTTAAGCATTATTTTTTGATGATTGAAGTTTTTTCTGTTTGAAAATGTTTTGGCCGGTAGTCATTCAGTCAGCTATGGGAATAAACGGAGCATTTGTAGCCATATTGTGTATATTTATGAAAACTGACTCAGTGTAGATAAAAGCAGTATTCTAGAGGACCATTGGTTATCTGGTCAGCCATTTGATTTAGCTTCTTTTTACTGATCTCGAGCGAAAAGCGATATGTTTTTAAAATCCAATATGTTTACAGTAAGGAATTTCAGAAAGAGTCTATATTTTAACAGCATGAAGGTTTTTCGAAGGAAAAAGATGTCTTTTGAAGGGAAGGAATCTGTATTTCAAAAGGTCATGAATATTTTATCTAGCAGTTGTTAAAGTTTTAGGCAGCTTCTGTAGGAATGAGGCTATTTTCTCGCTGGTTTTTATCTAAAAAATAAAAACACTTCTCTTATGAAGCGTAAAATAATTATTTAGAATTCTAAAACACTATAGAGCTTTGATTATCCGAACTCCAATTAATCGATTATATGTTTTATCCGAACCGAATTTGATACCTGATTTCTTAGTTTTAAATAAAGTTCCGAACATGAGTCACTGTCCAAAGAGGCTAGAAAGTTCTGCGAAACAGGAAGACGGTTAAAAACTTTTCGAATACCCCTTTGTGTTGCTCTATTATGACGTTAATTAAAATACATACCTATCTAAAAACTTTTCGGGAGAGTTTAAAAAGTAAGGACGGAACTCAAGTCCAGATTTATTGTAAAATTATCACAATAAATATATACTGTGGCACAAATCCGAATATAGCTTATTTTTAATCCTAGATCTATGAATCTTTTAGTAGCAGTAGTTGTGACATATAGTGCAACAATTTTTTTCTGTATTTCGTATAGGCTGCTTTGTGTTACTATATCCATGTTATCCAAGATGTCCTAGAGGCCACGGTAGTCCGGTTGGAAGAGTAACGGATTAGTAATCTAAGGGTTGCGAGTTGGAAACTCAGTCCAACCAAAGACCGTGGTGTACAAAGGGGGCAGGTGCACGTTAAATCTGCCAGGGCCTCGAATGGCGTGGTGTGGAAGTTTGGAGAGTGGGTTGCCAGCTCAGGTGTTGACCTCGTCATCAAACCGTGGTTCAAAATTGCGTGGTGTTGACCTCGTCATCTGACACTCGTTCAAAATTACGAGGCATTGTCTTTGGACCTTTCCCGTTGGCGTGGTGTGGAAGTTTGGACAGTGGGGTGGCAGCTCATGTGTTGCCTCGTAATCTGACCGTGATTCAAAATTACATGATGTTGTCCTCGTATCTTCCGATCATTGTAAATAGCCGGTCGTGTTGCTCTAGTGCGACGTTAATTAATTACCATCACTATTACCATTTCCATCTTGGACCATTCCCTTCAGGAATGATCCCGGACAGTCACCAATAGCCCGTTGTGTTGCTCCAGTGCGACGTTAATTAACTACCCCTCGCGAAATGGCCTCGGTACGTATTACCTTGGATAATCAAGGTTCTACTGTAATTTAAAATATTCCTTTTTTATTTGAAAATACGGTTTCATTTTTTATGACGCAACATATTTGTCAAGTTCAAATAAAATTGTAAAAGAGAGCATTCATATTTATAGAATTTTCTCGATTGGTTTGCTACGTCTACGCGTTACGAAGTTTCATGCCACCAAATAATTATATTCCATATACTTCACTGGATCTTAGTGGATAGTATATAGGCAACGGTATTCGTAATCTTTTTTTCTGGGAGACCAATAATTGTACTTTTTCAAAGTAAGAAATTCAAAGTCCAGTTCTAGAAATCCTATTCAATGAAACAAAAACCTTTTAAGCTATCAAAAATAGTTATTTGACTTCAGTTAAATAAACTTATATTAAAGTTTTTGTATCCTAAGCCAGATCTAAGCCTTTCACCATAAGTCTGTCCGGCAGCCCAATATATAACAGAAATAAAGTATAGCACACACACACAAACACACACGCACGTCAACACACATCGACCATTTTGCTTAAGGACCTAGACGTAAGAAGGGAACTTGGTTGTTAAGTGAGGAGTGCTTGTATCGCTTTTAACCAGATTACATTTAATAATTAAATAACCACATCTATTGGCTTAAAAAAGAATCCTAGGAAACATTATACTATTGGTCACGAAGGTCAAAACCAGTTAGAGGTCATGCACGAAAGACTAGGTTCCGAATGTGTATATATATATATATGTGTGTGTGTGTGAGCCCCTCAGAGAGTTAAGATTAAGTATTTGATATGTATCGGGGGAGGACAGTAATCCATTTTTACATTTCCAGTCAGTTGATATCTATTTTGAAATAATATAAATAACAGATCGTTCAATATCAGTTTGTTGGTTGTTTTCGGGTTTTGTGTTACACGTGAGGTCCACAGAGAGTTAAGATTTGATATTTGAAAGGCAGTAATCCATTGTACCTTTCTTGTCAGTTATATCTATTTTGGAATGATATACGAGGATAAAAGTTAAAAATTATCCGAACTTTCGCCATAACACATCTTTAGGTTTGCCTTCTGCGCATGCATGATAAGAGTTGATACTATTGTGGTCACATTATCGAAGTTAAACCTTGATAGCGTCAGTTTTCTTGCTTCTGTTTGTATGTAAACATGGCCGCTCCGTTATCCGTGTGCACCAAGTAGGAAGAAAGCAGTGATCCGATTTCTCCGGTCGGAAGGTGTGCCAGGAGCTGAAATTCATCGGAGGTTTTCAACACAATACGTGGTTCCATTTTTATGAGCCAGAATCCAGAAAGGAACGTATGGAGTGGAAATACCAAAGATCGCCATAGAAGAAATTCAAGACTCAAATTTTCGTGGGAAAGGGGATGCTAACCATTTTTTGGGACTCACAAAGGCCTATACAGGAAGGCTACCTAGAAAAAGGGCTTACGATCAACAGTGCAAGATACAGTGATTTGCTGGGCAGCAATCTGAAATCAGCGATTCACACCAAACGCCGAGGCCTATAGTCGAAGAAAGTGTTGCGGCCAGACAGTTGAAACCATTACCTATTTGGGTTTCGAGGTGCTGAAACACCCTGCCTACAGCCCAGATCTCGCCCCTTCCAACTACCATCTCTTTGGACCGCTCAAAGATGTTTTACGAGGTCGTCGATTTTCTTCGGATAAAGAAGTGCGGGAAATGGTGCATTAATGGATGGGCTACCAACTGAAACCCTTCTTCTTAGAGCGAATACGCAAGCTTGTGGACCGCTGGACCATGTGCATTGAAAAGGAAGGAGACTATATAGAAAAATGACGTACTTGTTCAACCCCTACCCCAACCCCTGTGTAAATAATTTTAAAAAAAGTTCGGATAATTTTTGACTTTCCCTCGTAAATAACAAATATTAAGATGTGTGATTGATGTCTACTTGCAATCGCTCTTCGAATGAAGATCTGCATCTTGAAAAGGTTGTGTCATATCAATAGATTACTCAACTATCTTTCACTATTGTTTTTTGGAATGATTTTTTAAGACTTTAAAGCTTCAAATTGACGTGTAAGAAATACAGAAGAAAACAACGAAAAAGGATATATATCAAATCTGCTTGGAGTAAATTTCAACGTAGCTCTTTTTGCGAAATAACGCTCCGTTTTGCTTCGCTGCATTTTTAAATAATATTTTTTTATGAATGAGTATCACTGTCATGGGATATTATGTGAAATGATCCGATTCGATTACTAATTCACTTGGAGATGAAAACTCTGGTCACTTTTCGGGTGATCAGAGAATCATTAATATTGCATTAAATAGTTATAGATTAACCTTTTGGTCGCACACATGAAGATGAACACTTGATAAAAAATTTACTTATTAATAATACTAATTTACTTATTGATACTTATTAAAAAATTTAGACACTTATTAAAAAATTAAGGACGACACAAAACTATATAGGACACGAATCAACTCTTTCTACTGTCTCCGATTCTTCCAAATTCTAAATTAATTTTTATCGCATTCCATATCATGGTTACAGTTTGATGTCCATAGTTAAAAAATACATTCGTAATATCATAGTTTGCGAGCGCATAATAAATATAATAGCAAGCCCTAACAACGTTCACACGTGAGCTTAGTAGCCATCGACCTTCTAATGAAATAGACGGAGAATGTGCCCACAGCTTTTTGTTATTTCTTCTGATCGCTCGGTTTGTAGATATGTCATATGGTTGTGTGGGAAAAAGCATGGATCTTAAATTATTGATTGGTTAAATTAATTATCCAACGTGTTCAAAAGCACAAGATAGCCAATCAGCTAAGTTGATTCGTAAGACTACTTAATTTTTACGCAATTCAGAGATCTTAAGACATTGACTCCGCCCACATGCTGTGTCTGTTTCATTAGAAGGTCAATGTTAGTAGCAAGCTCGCAATAAAAATTAAACTCAGCGAGCGCTTGAACGCGCTCACGCTCCTCTAGAAGCATAAATGCAAAGCTTCAACAACTACAGACCATCAACCTCCTAAGGAAATAGACAAAGTTTGTGGCCAGAGTTGCTGTCGTATGATCTCTAAGGAGTAAATCATGTGGGCATACCAATTGACAGCTGATTGGCTTTCGAAGCGTAGACTAATGGTTTTAATCAAGGTGGATAATTACTTTAACCAAACAATAACTCACGCTTTTTCCCACAACCACGTGGGGCTGTGGTAGCCCAGTTAGAAGAGCAACGGATTAACAACCGGAGGGTTGCGATTTCGAAATTCAGTTCAAGCAAAGACCGCCGTGTACACGGGGATTGTACGCGTTAAATCTGTCGTGGCCTCAAATGTCCTCCCGTTGATGTGATGTGGAAATTTGGAGAATGGGGTGCCAGCTCAGGTATTGACCTCGTCATCTGAACCGTGGTTCATAATTATGAGGCGTTTGCATTAGATCTTTCCCTTCGGGATTGATCGTCGCCAATAGCCCGCTGTGTTGTTGCAGTGGGACTTTAATTAACTATCTACCTACCCAAACCACGTGAAACTACTTTAAACCGAGAAATAGCATAAAGCTATTACCATCTATTTCATCAGAATGTCGATGCCACAGACACTTTCTGCCGAAGGGCCGTATCTGCTCTGTGGTCCCAGTTGATCTATCTGGTGGGCAGCATCTGGTATGAGTGTTTGATAAAATTATCCGGGGGTCGTTTCTGGCCTGCGAGTCGGGTAAACCTATACGGTGGGCCATATCTGGTCGTCTCCGGTTCTGATTAACCTTTTCCAAGAGCCGTATCTAGTCTGCGGACCGAGTTTTTTAGTGGATTTTTTATAGGATTTATATCAAAACCAAGATCCTCAATTTCCTTAATATTTTAATAATAATAAACATATTTGCTACAATTCCTTTATGTTATGCATGGGGGTTTTTGTGGACGAAACCTGACTACAACAGCCATTTCACAAATTGCTAAACAAATCGCAGAATACTAAGAAATATGCATATCTTTCAAAAATATGCTATAAAGTAAAATGGATTTTTTATAGGATTTATATCAAAACCAAGATCCTCAATTTCCTTAATATTTTAATTTGATCCCGGACAGTCGCAAATAGTCAATTGTATTGCTTCAGTGTGGTGTTAACTAACTACTTATCTACCCCTACTTTAACATTTTAGAATTAACTAATTTTAATTCTTCCATTTAGAAGGGAGAGATGTAATTATTATATTACGTTACAAATATTCATTTTCTGATTAAACGCATTTGAAACGTGGCCATTAAAATGGTCTACGGTTAAAAGCTAAAACTTTTTACATATAACATAAACGTGTTTTAACACAGAACGCAATGGCATTGTCCTTAACTTTTGCAAATTTCTCTATCAGGCACCTGTGAAGTGCTTTCGTATCTTTGAAATACTTACAAAAGCTTAATGGAAAATCGATAGATTTATTAATATCGATTTACATATTCTTCTGCCCAAGGGAAAATTTTATTCTTGCATTTATTTTTAAGAGGACATTTTGTGTCTTATAACTCCCCCCTTTTAACATATTTCAGCTGGTGAGTCCATTAGAATAACTATAACCCATTTTACCTTTAGAAAAGGAACTCGTTGAATACATTATCATCCGTATCTTCTTGCATCGTTAAATAAAGGGCGATTTTTAAATCTCTCTAAATACAGTAGATCGACATTTATTAATATAAATTTTACATTGTATACTTTAAAGAACTTTTTAAATAAATCTGTATCGATACATAAAGTAAAAGCTTTTATGCATTCATTAATTCTAGGAGTATGAATCATTGCAATATGGTAAAAGATTACTTTAGATTCTAAGACTATGGATCATTGCAATGCGGCAGTGAAAGATTATCTTAGATTCTGAGAGTATGAGAATCTTTGCAATATGATAATAAAAAATTACCCTAGAGTGTAAGAGTATGAATTGGTGCAATATGGCAAAAATATTACTTTAGATTCTAAGAGTATTGATAATTGCAATGTGTGGTAGGAAATGATCACCTTTTAGATTATAAGAACGAGTTGTAGATCAACCGATCTACAACTCGTACAAAGAAAGGTTCTAAAAATTTGATTCAAAGAGAAAAATAAGCTAGAAACATTAAATAGTATGTCTTAGTAGATTAGATAGTATATGATAGTATACTAGATAATATCAAAAGCAAATGAGACACAAAATAATAAAAAACAAATTAAGTATTTTTTAATGAATTATGAGAGGCTTTTCTATCAAGCTTACTGTAGATTTTCTGCGGCGGAATGTGTTTCCTTGTACGCATTTCGAACATGATGTTACTTGGTTTGTGTTTCGAATACGATTTCAGCACGTCGCTAATAACAATTCCAAAGAATGGATTACGAATTAATATTTCCTAGTTGATTGGTCAATGCCAGTTAGATTAAACGCCGAACGTTGCCAAAACGGCGGTAAGCTACATTTTGAGGCAATCCCGATGATTTCCCTTTGCTAGATGAAAATCAAGCGGAAAAGTAAACGAAGCGCTTTTGAGAGTAAAGATACAGAATCCAGTATTGAAGTCACCAATGAGAGGGATTTTTAGTGTAAGCAAACAAAGTAGGACAAAAAGTGAGGAATTTAGATCCTTTACCCAAATGCTCTCGTAGGATACACACATATCGGGGTTGCCTTAAAATACAGTTTATCACCTTTTCGTCTAAGTTTGGTGCCTTAATCTAATTGATAAATCAACAATTATACATCAATCGAAATTCGTTCTTCGGAATATCTAGGAACGACGTACTGAAATCGTGTTCAATAAAAAAGTCAAATGACGTCATGTTCGGAATACGTACAGGAAATATCACCGCAGAAATACTACAACCACCTACATTTATCTTGACAAAAAAAGCCTTTTATACAAATTATGCCTAGGTTGCTGAACTAAAAATGAAAAATGGATAGGTTATCAGAATTGGCTCTAAATTACTGCATGTTCCGGATTTTTCATCTTTATTCATTTCAGAAATATTCATGAGATTTCTTAGTTGCAAAGAAAACAAATCAAGTGGTTTCAAAACCCCCATTAAATTTGGCTTTTATAAACTTTCTTGGTTTACTTCCACGTTTGGAAGGGATAATGATTTCTACTGATATCTCTACTGAATAGAATGATCAAAGGGCAAATACAACCATAAGCAAACTTCATTTTTCGATTTTAACTTCTAATCAAGTGAATGGAAAAGAATCATAAAACACTAAGTGCAGCTCTAAAAAATACCATTAAAGCACTTAAAATATCCTCAGGATTTTACTACGATTGAATAAGAACACAAACTAGATTTGTTTGCCCGTCTTAAAGGACAGTTATGTCATTCGTGGGAAGACCATCAGAATATTATATTAATTCCAATTTTGCATGCAAAAGGGTCTATTTCTGAAGCAATGCCAAATGTTGCGTTTAGATAAAATACAGCATTTACATTTTCTAAAGACACTTTATGAGCGTAATAAATAAATGGGGTGATGCATAGGCTTTTATTTTTATATCGCTTCAGCAGGGGCGTTTTATTTACTGAAGGCTTTCCCAGCCGTAAAATTACCAGCATAAATAAATGTATTATATTAAATGCTGAAATTTTAAACTGTGGAGCACAGCATACTATAAATTAAATGGATGCGGCGAACATCCATTAATTTTAGTATTCATTAAGGTTTTATTTGTATACTTAAAAATGTGTTAAGAGGTGTATTAGGATTGGTTTGTAGCTATACGATCATTGTAAATTCAGAGGCGTGTTAGAAAAACTATGGCCATCTTTTCATTCTAGCATTGAAAAAGAATGCAACAATCTATGCTTTTAGTTTGGCTATTGATACCTCTCATATCGTATTAGAATTAAGAGTAGTCACATAGTTATAGAATAGAAATATTCAGGCGAATTATACCAGCATAGATTGGTCTCTTTTCAAATTCTTTTTTGTTATTTTTCAAAGTTGGGCTTCCATTACTGGGAGGTAAACACCTTGAAACTAATTATCTTTTGAGTTTTCTGTATCCTTTTGTGTTATTTCTGCACGCACTACCTTTTTTTCGTGTTTTGAATTTATATTTCTGTACTACTGTTATGAGTTTTAATTTGCATTCTCAATGCTGTATATTTCGAAAAGAATATCAAATTGTTAAATATTTTCTGCATTTGATTTGACTTAAAAATTACTATTCTGTATTATAGGGATTGATTTATAGGAATTTCAACTACAGTAGAACTTTGAATATCCGAGCTCCAATTAACCAAATTCCGCGTTATCAGAGCCGAATTCAGCGACACTCGGTCCAGCCAAAGACCGTCTTGTACACGGGGGCTGGTGCACGTTAGCTTTGTCGTCGCCTCAAATATCCTCACGTTGGTGTGGAAGTTTGGAGAGTGGGATGCCAGCTTATACGTTGACCTCTTCATCTGATCTGGTTCAAAATTATGTGTTGTCCTTGGATTTCTCCCTTGGGATGGATCCCGGACCGTCACTGCCAATAGTCCGTTGTGTTGCTTCAATGCGACGTTAATTAACTACCTACCTACTGAGCCGAATTTTTTTCTCTTCAGCGTTAAATAAAAGATTGAGCATGATTATGTTCGTTTTTCTTTGACTGAGAGGGCTGTCGTGGCTCAATGTGTATGCTCACTGTGCTAACAACCTGCGAGTTGTAGGGATGCAGGTCCGATTCCACCCTGGATGCATTTCGTTCTTTTGTGTCAGTAAACCTTCCTTTTGTGTGTATGTCCATTATGCTGTCTGTCTTGTGTTTGGATCAGCATGGCCTAATATGGCCCAAAACCAATCCAACCAATCATTTTCCTTGACTGGTCTGGTGTAGGTGCGCCTGTCACATCTTGAGATTGTAAAATTAAATACATACTGACACAAATCCGAATATAGATATGAACCTTTCAGTATCAGTAGTAAGGTAACATGTAGTACAGAAAATGTTTTCTGTACTACACTATGGACTGTGCTACCACATCCATGTAATCCATGTTTCTGGTCATCCCAGGTCGCTTCTGTGTGCATTACTTCGGATAATCAAGATTCTACTGTATTTAAAAGTGAGGCACACTTTTCTAGAGAAAAGGAAATAGACACATTTAAAAATAAAGGTAAAACAAATTTATGTTAAAAACTCTTGAATGCAATTTCTAATTTGCTTGACGATGATAGATAATTCCATCCTTGGATACATCGGTCAGAGAAAAATTAATGAAAACCCTAAAAATTATGTTGGTAATGTAATGGTCTCAAGAATTCAGAAGTGAAATTCACATATTATCGTTAACATGGATGGTTGATTTTTTATTGCGCCACCAATCTGCGCCGAGCGATGTCTTTACTGTCAAATAAATGGACACACACCAGGAAAGTTTTACTAATACAGAAGAGAGAAATACACCCAGAGGAGTAACAGAAAGTTAACCTGCGCGTGATAGCCTGGTGGGAAAACCACACTGAGCTCTTTAACCTTTCAAGTGGTTTCGAGAGATATTTCGTCCATCAAGAACTGACCAATTTTGCTAATGACGAGATATCTCATCATCAAGATATTGCCAATTTTTCGAGGATGACGAGATCAAGATTTGGTCAATTTTCTTCTAATGACGAGAGATGAGAAGATCTTGATAGACGAGATGTCCCGTCCATGAAGATCTAGTCCATTTAGCTTATCAGGAGATGCCTCGTTGAGACAGCCACCAGGAGGGTTAATACGAAATGAATTAAATTAAAAATATCAAATATAAGATTTTTATTGAAAATAATTAAACTAGAGGGAAAGTGAAGATTTTGCGCTCCCTATACAAATACTCTCGCATGATGCATATAATGGTAACCTTAAAATGTTGTTTATCGCCATTTTGGCATCGTTTGGAATAAAACCTAATTGGCGCTAACCAATCAACTGTTATATACCAATTCCGAGTTCTTTCTTTGCATTTTTTTATTCACGTTGGCATAATGCGTAAATTTGGAGAGTGGAGTGTAAGCTCAGGTGTTGACTTCGTCATCTGACCGTGGATATATACGTGTGAACCCTCTTAAAGAATTAAAAAAGGTGAAACAATGAATTGTAAATAACTAATACAGTCGAAATTTCCAAAAGAACAAGACGTGCTTCAAAGTCTCTCGTATAGCAAGACATTTATCTCAAATAAAACATTTATCTGAATCAACTGGGTGAGATTTTTAAGTAGGCATGAGTGACAATATGGACTATTTTAGCTTTGGCAATAAAGGTGGAAACTTTATTGGAGACTTCCGTCCCTATTTATCACCAGTTATTACATTACTGAGGGCAGCGACAGCCCGGTTGGAAGAGCAACGGATTAGCAACTGGAGGGTTGCTAATCCGTTCGAAACTAGGTCCAACCAAAAACCGTCGTTTACACGGAGGCTGGTAAACGTTAAATCTGCAGTGGCCTCAAATGTCTTTACGTTGGCGTGGATTGGAAGTTTGGAGAGTGGAGTGAAATCTCAGGTGTAGTCTTGTCATCTGACCGTGGTTCAAAATCACGAGGTATTTTCGTAGGAACTTCCCTTCGTGATTGATCCCGGACCCTCGCCAATAGCCCTTTATGTTGCGCCAGTGCGACGTAAATTAAACTGCAAAAATATCTTTGTAATTTTTATTTACGACGTGATGAAATCACCTTAAAAAAACAAGACAAGTGACGTCAAGTTCAGAATACGTACAGGAGACACGAATCTCTACAGATACGCTACTGCCATCTATATTTAATTTGACAAGAAATACCTTAAATATTTTTATATCAATATCATCTATATTATTTCTATAGTATAGATCCTTTTTACGCCTTTTACACGCGGCGAATCTTAATAAGTGAGGTATCAAAAGAAAGACAATTTCCCGGTGCACTTACGAATCCGTTCTATATCTCCAAGGTGTGTAGAGGGGGGCTAAAAATAATTCAAAATCCACATAGGAATAACATTAAGTGTAAAACGATTACGGTACGCAAATCAGTTTGTTTTACCAGTATTGATGGAAAAACAACTTTTCCAATAATATTCTTTTACCAGTATTACTCGGAAAACCAGTTTGTTTTACCAGTATTGATGGAAAAACAACTTTTCCAATAACATTGTGTTACCAGTATTACTCGGAACAATTTTTTCATCATCTATATTATTTCTATAGTATAGATCCCTTTTACGCCTGTTACACGCGACGAATTATTTATTTATGTGTTGAACTGGTTTTTCATTTCTTCCCATAATATCAAGAATTTATGAATATGCGATTTGATGATATAAGGATATTAAACAACGCGTTTCACGTGAGGTTAAGATTTGAAAAAAAAAATGAAAATATACAACTTAACAATTTTTTGTGAATTCTAGAGTTAAAATAACCTTACTAGGCCTTTTGGCGGAAGAATTACGTGCTTTACACAAATGGTTGGAACAACGATAACAATGATCTCAAGGAGGAAGTGTTGTAAATAGTGATTGAACAAACCTTTTTGATATTTTTGATATAAAAAAATTCGCTTACATTTTTCACCCTTACAACGGATGGGTGTGGTGTTGGAATTGTCCATGCGAGAATTCTCGCACGGGCGCGGTAGTATATCATTAAAGCTGAAAACAGCAGCAATTTTATTTCTAAAATAAAAATTTTTTTCATTGTTTTCCCAGAGGACTCGCTTTTCAATAACAAAAGGGGATAAGCCAAATTAACCTTGGATGCAGTGCTTTTAATGATTTGAGCATTGAATGTTTTGGAATAATGTAAAACTCAAATACTATTCTTCTTTCTTATCCTATGTATATTTACACGAGTAGAACTCGTCTGATATTGATCCTAAGATTTGGGAGACATCTATGAAACAGTCCGACTTAGCCACACGTTGAAGACATAAAATATCATGTCACAATGAGTTTTTACTTACACAGGAAGAGGTGGTAGGTACGTATTTGAATTAATGTCACACTGGAGAAACACAACGGGTTATATTGACACATAAGAAAGAAAAATACAACCAGGGGGGAATGCACCTGACAGGAATCAAATCTGCGCCACCTTCAACTCGAAGGTTGCTAGCCCAGTGGAACACCCACTGAGCCACGATGCCCCCCAAATACTATTAAATATATTGAGTAATTTGACTGTCTCCGTGACTTTCCAGGGCCACAGTGGCCCTGTTGGAAGAGTAACGGATTAGCAAACGGAGGGTTGCGAGTTAGAATCCAGCCAAACACCGTGGTGTACAAAGGGGGCTGGTGCACGTTAAATCTGTCGTGGCCTCAAATGTCCTCACGTTGGCGTGGTGTGGAAGTTT
Organism: Meta bourneti; assembly: GCA_933210815.1. NCBI lineage: Eukaryota > Metazoa > Arthropoda > Arachnida > Araneae > Tetragnathidae > Meta > Meta bourneti. The sequence goes on from OW119926.1 coordinate 63,836,134, forward strand.
GGAGAGTGGGGTCCCAGCTCAGGTGTTCCCTCGTCATCTGACCGGTTCAAAATTACGTGGTATCGTTCTCGGATCTTTCCCTCTGTGATTGATCCCTGACCGTCACCAATAGCCCGTTGTGTTGCTCCAGTGTGACGTTAATTGAAATACCTACCTTCCTACCATGACTTTGCCCACAATGCTGCAGTTTTTGCTTTATAGGAAGTAAAGTTTCGATTCCTTTAACTTACTCTGAGTGTGTTTCTCTCTGATAAAAATCATTACATATTCGGCAAGTGATATGATAAATACAAATAACAAGCACTTCTGTAGTTGAAAGAGAACATTTACCAAAAGTAAAATACAATTTACTATTTCTAAGCCAAACTTAAATTCAAAGCAATACAAAGTACATCTACTAACAAGAACATTTAAATATAATATAGTCATGTAGAAATGACTAAATTGTTTATGAATGTAGTATTTTATTTAAGCAGATTGCTACTCACCAAATAAACTTCTGCCTCCCGCCTAGGAGAGATTAAGAAATTTTATACCCCGAACCGGAAATGAAAATAGAATGACATGGAACGTCCTAAAACTTTCGAGTCTTTTCGAATACATGAATAAATCAAATTAATATCTCATATATCATACATATGCAACTAAAACTTAAGTACATCCTGACAAGATTTAGTACAGAATCGAAGTCTTCAGTATACTGCCTGTATTGTAGCAGTGAGTAGTGGAATTGCGGTTATATAAAGGGTGATAAATGGTATTTATGGAAGCATATGATAATGCGAGACAATTATACATAGTCCTTTAAATACAAAATGAATTATAGTAAAAATATAATTATCTCAGGCGTAGCAATACTTTTACTTTAAGAGCTCAAAGGCAATTTTTATTAAGAACTATGCAATATCCATGTGATATGAGGGCAGCCCAGTTGGAAGAGTAACGGATCAGCAACTGGAGGGTTGCAAGTTCGGGACTAGGTAGAACCAAAGACCGCCAAAGAAAACCAAAGTGTACACGGGGGTTGGTGCTCGTGTCGTGGCTTCAACTGTTGGCATGGTGTGGAATTTTGGAGAAGGAGTGCCAGCTTAGCTGTTGAAATCGTCATCTGACAATGGTTCAAAATTACGAGGTGTTGTCCTCGGATCTTTTCATTCGGATCCAGGACCGTCGTTGCTAAATTAATTAACTACCTACCATGTAATACGTTAATTAAGCTTGTGAATGTGTGTTTTCCTAACCATCTTAGAGTCCCGAGATTTCTGAGTAGCGTAGTGTTGCTTTTGCCCCACAACACACATAATGACAACACTACGGCGCTTTTATTCCGATACCTAAATATGGGACGACTGTTGTTCTGCCCGTAGTCAAATGGTTTGGCCTATTGGTTGGAATCGTGGAAAAGATTCTATTGGTCAAGAGGCCAAACTTGTAAGAAGTCGCTCAGAGTAGATTGCAGGTTGCATGAAGGATATATGCGTCCTTGGTGTTTATGCATTTATTTATTGTTCATTGTTCTGACTATAAGTTTGTGGTTTTCTTAAACTTTTTGGTCTCCTTCTGGCCACCCGGTGTCTAATATAAACCGGTTTCTTTTTCTTTGGGGTGTCTCTTATAAACCACACAATTGTATGATTTGGTTTATTATATTTTCAGGGTGGCCAGTGCGGAGCCACGTGTTTCGTCTTTGTAAACCGGCAGTGTGCCGGTCGTCATTATATTTTTATTGTTTGGCCCTGTTGGCCCTTTTTGCGTTGTACTTTTTATGATTCAATAAATTGTGGTGCCCTTGTTGCTTGGGGCCGCACGTGTGGGAGTCGGGTGTGCTACCTGCCGTTGGGTTGGGTTGCTCGCCGTCCTCTTTCGTGTCCTCTGGCGGAGGTCACCCCCCCCGCTTCCCATGCACAAAGCTCTAAGACTTCCAGGCGAGGTGGGAGGCGGCGGGTCCTGAAGGATATATGCGTGGAAACAAGAGGGTCAAATTTTAGGGCCAGAGAAATTTTATAACTGTTTATGATAGTTATGATTGAAATATCATATAATGATCATCATTAAAGATGTAGTACTACAGTATTCTGCCGCGCTAGTCAAGGAGGCAGTACTTCCTACGCCTCCTATCTTAACGGTTAACGGTAGTTACGATGCTGAATACAAACGCATCTGATGGCTTGTAATGCTAGAAAACTGTTTGAGATCACTCAGTCAACAGTTGGTTGAGTGATCATACTGTTATGTTTTTGACGTGAATACGTTTTTAAAATCAGAACAGTACTGAAGGGAATGCATGAAAAGTCTAGAGTTACAAAAAAGTTTACAATTGTTTTGTCTTGCGATTTCAGAACTAGAGGAAACATCCCGAAGATATAGCGTCATGCAGACAAAAGATGTCCCTACCTGATATGACCATTGCATCGAGTGCGCAAGCGTACTGAACACGGAGAAGGGGTTCGCAATACTGCGGAATTCTAAGGAGCTGGTCGAATTTTGGTTCAGTGGTTCACCTTAAATTGCTTGGAGTGATGACTGTGTAAGTGGGGTCATTTGAAAGCTACCCCACTAACTACGTTGCAATTAATATTGGACAAAAACAACAATCGTGCACGAAGAGAACGTGCACGATTGATTGATTGAATTCTACTCAATTATCACGTGATGATAATTGAGTAGAATTCAAATATATAAAATTTCATATGATTTCAGAACTATCTAGAAGATAAATATAACGAAGAAACATCTAGAAGATAAATATAACGTCGTGTAGAAAAAGGAAGTCCGTATCTGACATGACCTTCGACCAGAGTGCGCAGGTACAATGAGCGCGGGGAGGGGGTACGCAGTATGTCGAAATTCTATGGTGCTGAGCGAACTTTGGGCCAGTGTGATTTTTGTTTACGTGGAGTGAGGACTACGTAGATGGTGTCTTTTGAAAACTACAAAACTACGCTACAATCACAAGCCTTTAATCAACAAAATTATCCTCCAATATTAATATCAATATGCACATTAATCGTTCAAATTGTAAATAAATTGTTGAATATTCACAATAAACAATCGTTGAAACTTCCTATGTCTGCTTCATTTATTACACAATCCAACATCAGGTCCGAGTATTCGCGTTAAAACTAGGGTTTATGTCCTCGAAACAACCCACCAGTTTTTTTATTCCTTAAGGTCTAGCCAAACAGGTAGATCAGGATTCTGAGCACGCTCAAAAGGGGTCCACCGCTAGATCAGGATTTCAGTAAAGTTTCTCAGTCAATATAGTGTTACTAAGTATTATATACTGTAACGACTTCTCTGGATAGCTTGCTAGATTCAAATCTACAGAGAACAGTCTAGCTTGAATAACAAACGATAATTTTATTGAGAACAATTTCTTGACTATATTAGAATCTATTTACACGGCACTTTCACGAATTTCTATGCCTCTGCTAACTGGATGCGACAGGTTGTCGAAATCTCAGGTACGTACGAAAGTCTCTGAGTGGGAGAAAAGTCTCTCAATTATCTCGGGTGACGATTACAACAGATCAGCACCGGATCTTCATGGGATGACGGGTCGATTCAGGTTCCCTGCCGGACGAGAAGTCAGCACCGGATTCTTCGCAGGTCGTCGGTTCGGCACAATAGGGGGACGGCTTCACTGGGGTCGTCGGGTCAGCACAAGACGGGCACGATTCCGCTGGGCTCGTCGGGTCAGCACAAGACGGGAACGGCTCCGCTGGGGTCGTCGGGTCAGCACAAGACGGGCACGGCTCCACTGGGGTCGTCGGGTCAGCACAAGACGGGAACGGCTCCACTGGGGTCGTCGGGTCAGCACAAGACGGGCACGGCCCCGCTGGGGTCGTCGGGTCAGCACAAGACGGGTACAGCTCCGCTGGGGTCGTCGGGTCAGCACAAGACGGGCACGGCTCCGCTGGGGTCACCATAAGACGGGCACGGCTCCGCTGGGGTCGTCGGGTCAGCACAAGACGGGCACGGTATCTCTTCGGAACTCCAGTACGTTCCTTCGGTTTCTCTGGACGAGAAAACAACTCCAAGCTATTTACTGACTAAGGAGTTAGACCACTTGCAGGGTCGCTGGGTCGAGCCTCTCGGATGAGACCAAAGCAGGAACTCGAGATGGGCAGCCTACGCCAGGCTACAAGAACGCGTCCTCTCGGGGTGAGAGAACCGTCTCCAAAAATAGATTTTCTCCCTAAGGAGTGACCGCTCAAAGGGTCGCTGAGCCAAGCCGCTCGAACGAGAACACAAGCAAGACTCGAGATGGGCAGCCTACGCCAGGCTACAAGAACGCGTCCTCTCGGGGTGAGAGAACCGTCTCCAAAAATAGATTTTCTCCCTAAGGAGTGACCGCTCAAAGGGTCGCTGAGCCAAGCCGCTCGAACGAGAACACAAGCAAGACTCGAGATGGGCAGCCTACGCCAGGCTACAAGAACGCGTCCTCTCGGGGTGAGAGAACCGTCTCCAAAAATAGATTTTCTCCCTAAGGATTGACCGCTCAAAGGGTCGCTGAGTCAAGCCTCTCGAACGAGAACACCGGTAAGAACTGACGATTCGACTCTCTTCGTTTCCATCGAAACCTCGGGGCCTTTGTTCGCTAGTGGTTTTTGATTCGCTGTTGATCCGGCGACGACTGTCTGACGTAAAATGGGATTAGCTACTTAGCGCAGGTGGTCTTAATTACCTGGCAGGTGGGCTTAATCACCTGGCAGGTGGAATCTAATCACCTGGGCGTTCCTGAACGAATTCTCTTTGCCCGTTTTGGGTACAAATCCAGACCGTCTGGTGCCAGAGATGGAAACACATTGTCCGTGTTTTAACGACTCTGTCGGTGAGTTTGCCTTTGGAGGGTTAATTGAGGGGTCCATCAATGAATCCTCACAATACGCATCGTATAGGAATCAACAACTCGAAAAGATAACGCCTGAAAAGACTCATAACATTAAGAAACAGAGATCGCTCAACCAACAGGTGGCTGAGTGATCATACTGATATCGAGTGTTGTTAAGTATTATTGACTCATCGTATAAAAATGGTCAACTCAAGAAGATAACCCTTGAAAATAGCAATCCTTAACCAATAATTGGTTGCATGATCATACCTTTATCCATTGCTGTCAATGATTATTATTTTTCAAATTACGTCCACCATAGTTTTCTCAAATATGAGGAGTTGTGCAGTCCAATACAATAAAGAGAGCATTTTGAAATTAACAGAAGAACGAATATCTTGCAAAGAGGCTTGCCAGTCATGTTTACGTCATCAGAGTGGACAGTCCGGAAAGTCAGAAAGTCTAATGCAACATAAATGAGCTTGTAGGTAGTGATATGCAGTCAGATCCCTAAAGCATGTAACCCCTACAGATTTAAGTAAATCGCATTGAATCAGAAAGGCTGGCCCAAATAGTCCCACCAGTGGTCTCTTTGATAAGGTTCTTCTCTTTTCAGGATACTTTTTGGGAACTTAATGTTTCGTATGATTCGGGGAAATAAGAGGAAGCTTCCTTTGCTAGCTTATCAGTTTGTTCATTCACGCAAGTATCACTGTGACTGGTAATCCATTGATCTCTCTTCCAGAACTCAGAAAAGTGTTAAATATTACATAAGCATCGTATACAATCGTCAACTTGAAAAGATAAGGCTATGAAAGACTCATAACTCTAGAAAATAGCTAGAGATCATTCAACCAACAGTTGATTGAGTGATGAGTTATTTAGGGTTACTAAGTGTTATATGAACACACACACACACACACACACACACACACACACACACACACACACACACACACACACACACACACACACACACACACACACACACACACACACACACACACACACACACACACACACACACACACACACACACACACACACACACACACACACACACACACACACACACACACATGTATTTAAATAACTCTAATATTTAGATAACACATTATTTAACCTCCCATAAAATACATCGTTTATCCAAGCTGTTTAGTAAAGGACTAAAAAAATTTAAGATTCGGTTTTAGAAGCTTTCCTCATCAGTACTCATTTTGGTAAGTGAAAATTTAACTGATAACTTATATAAGCGAGACTGAACCCTTAAATATAACCTTTGAAAAAATTAACAACTTTTATACAGATCAATCTTAAACCTGGACTTTAATTTTTCGAAAATTTATGTTTTCTGAATGCAATAGTTCTTTAGTAACAATTAGTTGAAAAATGGAAATAGACAACACACATTTTTAATATGTGTACTTTAAGAATTTTACATAGTTATAATTACATTAATTAAAATCTGACGATGAAATATTAAAATAAGATCTCGGTTTGAAAAATATATTTCTTTACAAGGATTAAAATATACCGAGATTGAGTACTTTTTGCTTACAAGTACTATATAAATAAATACAAAATTCTGAAATATTTTATAATGCACATCTTTATTCTACCTTAGGAATAAGAAGTATTGCTTAAAATTAACACTTTTGGAAAGAGTATTCCATAATTCAGTCATAAAAAATAAATTATGTAAGCGAAAGTAGAAAAAAGGAAATCTAACACGTTTAAATTTATCTTGTATTGTTTAAAAGAAATATATCTGATTCATTTTTATCTGCTTTTTCTCTTCAGCAGAAAATGAAATTCTAATTATATGATTCTCTCCGGTGGAAATGCTTATTGCCTTTTTACCTATAAAATCCTTTTCATGTAAGTTTCTTTCAGACCTCCAAGTGATTATAAATTCCATCGATTTTTTTTCTCTTACACGTAACGCACATTAAATAAGATTTAACACTTACCATTTTAAGAATATTTCGTTCTTTACTTTATCTTTTTCGACATTTTATACATTTTACTAACGTTTATTTAAAGCCATTATAGTCTCTTACGAAAAAAAATAGTTTTCAATGTAAGCTTTCATAAAAGTGTGAAGAAACCTAGTAACTAAATACAGCGTTATTAGGCTAGAGAGATTATATCTAATATAATTATTCTTATTTTATACAGTCAACTAAATACATCACTATTATATTGGAGACTATTTAACATAATTATTTTTATTACACAGTAAACTTAAAAACATCACTATTATATTTGAGACTAGATTTAATGTAATAATCAATCTATGTTGTATTTAGTTGACTGTGCAATAAGAATAATTATATTTATATTTATATATTATAAATACAATATAAATGTAATTCATATAAATAAAAATCGAGTACTTGTTTGTAAAGTGAATATTTGCGCTCCATTTCAAGCTATTTATTCATTTTGAGTAATTTTAATTCAAAATTAGTAGTTTTCGCACTTGTCCGTCTGTATTTGTGTGCCATATTCTACGTTCGAACAACAGGATATATTTTTTATGAAACTTTGTATACTTTGAGTACATGAGTACTATGAATTACGAGTATTTAGACTTACCATTTTACTCATAGCATCTTAGGGAAGGAATTTAACAGCGTCAGGCTGTCTGCCTGTATTCCCGTTTTATGTTTTCGAGTTTGTATGTTTGTAAAATACCATATAAAGTAGAATTAATATATTTTTATAAAATGTATATTTTATAAAAATATATTAATTCTACTAAAAATATAAAACATGTTCCAAAGTGAATACATTACTTAAATTTCCTTTTATTACATTTTAAATCAAGTTTTGACACTAAAAATCGTAATACCCATACTTAAATTAACCTTAATTTGGCAAAGCATTGTGTACTCTCAGATGTTTTTAACAGAAAAACAATTATTTTTACAGAATTTAAATTCTAATACTTTATTTTTTGTGAGCTTATCAATTTTGCGAAATATCAATAATTTACGACTATTTTGAGCAGATGATATAAACCACTCAATTATTTTGCATTAGAGCTTGGCAGAAATTAGTTATTTTATGTTCAATACTGCTAAAGACACGTTCATTTTCTAGAGATGTGTATATTTCGACAAACTTTCATGAAAAGTACTTGGTTTAATTAACACATGTGGTTTTAGAATTCCGTTTTTATGGAAAGAAAACATACAGCAAAAATTTTTTGACTTGTAGTTAGGTTTTATTCAAGTATTTCAAAATTTTCAAATAAAGTTATCTGGTTTTATTGAAAGCTGCGCTCGATAGGCACAGTCAACACCATCAATTCTTATTCTAAACAAGTACGCCGTTTTCATTCAAAACTCAATATATGATAGGTAGTTGAATTTACGCCACACTGGAGCAATAAAACGGGTTATTGTCGACGGTCCGGAACCAATCCGAAGGGAAAAGGTCCGTGGGCAACACCTCGTAATTTTGAATCACTGTCAGATGACGAGGTCACACCTGAGCTGGCATCCCACTCTCCAAACTTCCACACCACGCCAACATGAGAACATTTGAGACCACGACAGATTTAACGCACGTCAGTCGCCACGTATATTACGGTCTTTGGTTGGATCGAGTTTCTCTCTCTCAATCCACTGGTTGTAATCCGCTACTCTTCCAACCCGGCTACCGAGGTATATTGATGTGTGTGTGTCTGTTAGTTCATAAATTCAATATCTGAATTGAAAAATTGATTGAAGGGGTAGCGCATGCAAAATGAAACGAAAACCAGTCTTCGTTAACCATTTGCAGTAATGTTATTTTCTGTTCTTTTCGCCGAATTGGAGCCTTCACTCATTACTATGTCTTTTATTTTCCCTGTTTTTTGCTTCGTTGGAGTCTATCACTCATAATTATGAGTGCCAGACAATTAACTATAGTTTCGTCATTTTTACGATTGGAGTTGCGTTAATTTTACAGGAGGAACTTAAGAGAGGCTTTATAATCCCCCAAACTCAAACTCAACTTTCGTAAGCTTGTCTTAGAAATAGGGATGTGATATATGTAAAATAGATTGTGTCGATGGATATACACGCATTCAATTTGCGTCTGAAGTAAGTAGTAGAAATTATAAATACGTCGAAAAGCCGTGAAAATGCTATTTTCCTAGCACTTAAATGATGTTGGCATTTTTCTATGAAAGAGAAAAAAGTGATTATTCTGGTAACCTTTTCAATCTACAGATAACAAATTCAATCCAAGTAAGGTCAGGTAACTTTGCTAGTTATTCTTGTTAGTACAGATCGTATTACTCGTAAACAAAAAATACATCATGGGGAAACTCGAACCTTTGCTAAGAAATATGCGAAGCATGCGGAGTTATTATTCTAATATTTAAATTGGAAATTATATTAGCCAGATGTATTTTTATTAGAGGAATTTGCAGTGTAAATAAGCAATCCTGATGGAATACGAAGATACATATCGGGGTTAACTTAAAATTTAGTTTATCTTCGTTTTGGCGATGTTTAGCGTTTACTCGAATTGGCGTTGACCAATCAGCTACCAAATATCAATAAGGAATGAATTCTTTTGAATATTTATTGTTGAAGTGCTGAAATCGTATTCGAAAAACAAACCGACTTCATGTTCAGAATATGTACAAGGAAACCAGTTTCTTCACAGGAACACTACCGCTACCCATGCTTATCTTGATAGAAAATGCCTTTCATACAGATGGGATAACTGTCAATTATTGATAACAGTGTTAAAGGTTATTGCTAATTTGAATAATAGTTGTTATTAGCTGCCAATATTGCAGTATTAATAACTAACACTGACAGTTAATACATAAAATCAATAGTTTATAATTTCACTGACCAAAAAGGTTTCTTAAATAAGATAGGTATAGTCGGCTTAGAGCAGAAACTCATTACCTGACATTTTTGGGAAAGGCATTTTTGGACACTAAATGATTATTTTCATGATGACGAGAAATATGTTTTTGTATCATTTGAAAAAATTTATACTATCAAAATGTTTACAATTTTAATTTTTAACTTAAAAACTAATAGTTAATCTTTAATCCGCTATACTGTAAAATTTATTCTTTTTTGACAGTTAATGAGTTTCTACTCAAAGCCGACGATATAATCCAGAGGTTTAAAGATAGTTAAGTATCAGAAAGTTTTTCGCATAAACCCTTTTTTCGAAAAATGTTCGTTCGCAGTATTTTTTGCTAGAAAGTTACACAGTATAATCTGTTTTAGAATAATAACTATTGAAATTGATGCATAGAAATATTTAATTTAAATAGAAAAATCTATAATTACTTAAGAAGTGTCTCATTAATAGTTTTTAAATATTAATAATATTTTTAATTTTTTTCAAATTTCAAATTTTTTTAAATACGATAAATCCCCATCGTTTTTATAATTCTAAATATTATACTTTACGGATTAATAAGTATAAAAAGGGATTCATAGAAATTTGTTCCTACAAATAACAATATTGATGATTATATAAGAAGTGGCACGTAAAGAATTCATACAAATAACAATATCAACTATTGAGTATGGAAAGCCTAATTATCCATTTTTAAGCGGGCCGCGGTGGCCCAGTTGGAAGAGTAACGAACTAGCAACCGAAGGGTTGCGAGTTCGAATCCAGCCAAACACCGTCGTGTACAAAGGGGGCTGGTGCACGTTAAATCTGTCGTGGCCTCAAATGTCCTCACGTTGGCGTGGTGTGGAAGTTTGGAGAGTGGGGTGCCAGCTCAGGTGTTGCCTCGTCATCTGACCGTGGTTCAAAATTACGTGGTGTTGTCCTCGGATCTTTCCCTTTGGGATTGATCCCGGACCGTCACCAATAGCCCATTGTGTTGCTCCAGTGTGACGTTAATTGAAATACCCAACCCATTTTTAAGCATTAATAATTTTTCATAAATATGATAAATGCAATCGTTTTTATCAATCTAAATATTATACTTTATGGATTAATAAGCATGAAAAATGATTCATAAAAATATGCTCATACAAATAAGAATATAAGTGATTATATAAGAAGTGATAAAGAATTCACGCAAAAACAATATAAACAATTGCCGTAAGAAAAGCCTCATTAACCATTTTTAAACATTAATAATTTTTCTTAAATGTGATACATCGGATCAAAGTATCAATCTAAATAGATAATTAAATTTTGAAAGTATAAATAAGAATATAATTTATAGTACAGGAGAAATCGTTACAGATCTGAATTTCATTATTAAAATATAGTTAGATAATAAACAAAATTATTGAAAGCAAGTATTTTTAAATAAGTATTGAAAGTACTTTTGTTTTCTCGTCTATAGAGCATGACCACATGAAAAAACACAATTAGGCTCAGTTCGGAGTGAGCCTTCAGTTTGGTAAGCAGGACTACGACTTGCAAATCACAGAGCTGAAATGAGCCAGTCGTGTACGCTCTCAAAGCGTTTTATTTATTTTTTATAAATATTTACCGGCTCACAAGAAAGTATTTTTTAAAATGTTTAGTTCAAATCATTGAATAGATCTTGCCTAGATCTTAAAATGATACAACGCACACAGTGTTACGCTCACGGTTGCCGAGATAGACTGAGTAAAATGCAACGGCATATCTAGATGTATTGCACGAGTTATCTCCACTCACGTTGTGGGAGAGGATCATCGCTCGCACAATGCGTTGCACAGTATGGTTGCATGCAGTTGTAGGAATCAATTTCAGTAATTGGAATCCATGCTGTTTACGAAAGATATAACGATTTCAACGTAATGATTTGGGACCTATTTTTGTCACAGGTGATCGGACGTACCCCTATACATCCACGGAATTAGACATAACCATTCGTCAAAAATGTGAGTTCTGGCCACTTTGCTACATCGTGAGTGTTCCACAACCCTTCCAAGTAAAACGCAAGGAAGACAAAACAGTGAAAGGTATTGATAATTTCTTTATTTTAAGCCTCACCGAAATTAAGAATAATTAATTAAATAACTGACAGAAGACAGTAACTCTTGGCAGACAATAAGTATTGGAATTTTCCATTAAGTTTTAATCGAGATAATGTAGTATCCATTTGAGCAAACATAATCTAAGAAGGAACGTTTCAATTATCCTACAGTACATCTTATGAAACAAACGGTTTTGAAATGGCTTTGTCTCTGGGAATCATTCGAGGGAATTGAAAAATTTGTGTACATTCCAGTTCTAATCAACCGCAAGTTGATTTTGAATGATTTATTCATTATTTGAAAGCATTTAGTTATACGAGGAAATGATTTCTAGGAATTATTCATCTGATTTTCTGTTTCCAGTAGGAGTATGTTTGTTTTTCCATTAGGTGTATAATTTTATCTACGATACTAAGATTGAATCTTTTATTAGAAAATCGAGTTTTTTAGAAATTTAGATTTTTGTTGGAAGATAATGAATGAACTGCCCTTTTCTGAAAGTTTAATTAGCGTGTCTGTTCATTAGCTGTGTTACATAAAGTTTTCTGTTTATTTTATAAGATTGATTTCGTATACTACTCTTTTAAAGTTTATTTGAATAATAAAATAGTAGCATAAAAATAACTAGGGAATTTGATGTCAAATAATTTAAGGTCCAATTCTACCGAAGAGCTCCCCAAACGAATGCAAATTCTTCACTCTAGATTTTTCTATAGAATTTGCATTGGGGGTAAAGAGAAAAAGGCTACTTATTTAATTTTTACAATCTTAATTGAAAACATTATATTTGAGCATAGGGAAACAATGAAGAATTCTATATTTGGTAATAATAGTTACGTATTAATTTTTGCCAAATTCGAAGTTTGCATGTGTTTTAAATATTTCGATGCATCAGTTTGGGCCTTTATTCAAGGTTTGCTTTGTTTAGAATACTGTTAACGCATGTTTGTACTCTCTCCTACATATGTGGATAATGTTGCCAGACATGAATATATCTTACTCAGTTTAGCTTTTATCAGTATAATTACCTTTACCAACTATCTCTTCATTAACTACTTCACATTTTCAATCGGAATCACATTCAGAAAATTTCCAAGCTTAGGTAATGAATGCAGATTATTTTCAGTCTCCTTCTTGCATAAGGAAACTATGGTAGCCCAGTTGGTAGAGTCGCTGATCAGCAACCGGAGGGTTGAGAGTTCAAAACTCGACCCAACCAAAGAACTTTGTTTACAGGGGGACTGGAGCATGCTAAATTTGTCATGGCTTCAAGTAATCTTCCGTTGGTGTGATATGGAAGAGTGGGGTGACAGCTCGGGTGTTGACCTCGTCATCTGACCGTGGGTCAAGATTACGAGGTGTTCCCCTCGGATCACTCCCTTCGGGATTAATCTCGGACTCTTACCAAGAGCTCGTTGTGTTTTTCCAGTGTGTTGTAAATTCAACTTCTTAAGATAACATTGTATAAAAACCAAGGAGTCCAGATCCCTTGCCCCTAATTATAGAAATAATCATTGATTGAAGATTTCACATGTAGCACCAATACAGTCCAGATTGTATTTTTCACTAATAAGTCTTCTCACCAACTTAGGATTGCTTACAGAATTTTAAAATGTTTTCTCATCACTAAAATGAACCTGAAGTAAATAAAAATGTCACAACCATTCCGTTTGAAAATAGATTTAACGAATTTACGTAAGTCGCTTTTAGAAGAAAATGCACATGATATCCAAAAGTCCAGATCTCGTTTATTGGTATGAGATGTTTCACTTTCATAAAAGTAGTTAATATGAGCTTCCGAGCATGTTTGTGGCTTTTTGGGAGTTCATTTCTAAAAGTTTTTACGTTGTAACTTTTCAGATGCAAGAATGTAACTGTCATTATTTTTTGTATTACAAATTCTGGTTTCTAGACAAATCTTCAAACAACATTCCTGATTATGAAGGAAATATGGGTTTTTAATCGCACTTTTCTTGCTCAATGGGTAGATTCGTGATCTAAATCCTATTTCTTTATTTTTAAGGCTAATTAGACGCGTCCAATCTTTAGAAAATCTCTCAATTGGAATTGTTTTCTGTACAAATCAGAGCAGGAAAACCTCTGCAATCTTTCGAGGTATCTAATCACTTGTTTGACATATTTTTTTAAGCAATATTGGTATTTTCAGGAAAAAAACGATGGTTAATAAAAGAGAATTGAACGATGTTTAGCATTACAGAAAGCACACAAAATAAAATTTAGATTCACCAAAATTCCTCATAACATACTTGCTGTCTCGTCAACATAGCATTTGACACCTGCTATTATTACAGGTTTTTGTCATCTTCACAAGAAATTACGTCATAAAACGCCATTATTTCTATCAAATATTAGTTCATTAACAAAATTAGATAGATTAGTTAAATAGTTGAGCCGTGTGAGAGGGATTTTCAGTGTAAACAAACTGACGGAATGCGAAGATTTTACATCAGTTCCCAAATTCTCAGGCATAATACATATAGGGGTTACATTAAAATGTAATTTATCGCCTTTGCGGCAACGTATGACGTTTAATATAACTAAGATCGACAAATCAGATTTCATATTTCAATTAGAAATCTGTTTAGAATTTTTATTGGCGACATATTGAAATCGTATTTGAAAAACAAGTCAAGTAGCGTCAGGTTCGAAATACGTACAGAAAAACAACTACCGCCTTCTACATTGAAACTACCGCCTCATACATTGTTAGAAAATGTCTCTCTTTATAACGCTGGTCCTCAGAAGTAAATTATCTGCAAAATATATAAGTATGACTAATAATTTAGTCATAGACTGCAATTGGTCCTATATAGTTAAAACAGTTGAATTCAAACATGAAATAATTTCGAAAATCGCTCGAGAAATGGAAGCTTTTATGTGGAATAAACTTTGCTTAAAGCGAAGAAAACATTGTGGAACTTTCAAAAAACTATTCCGCGTTTCGATTCCATCAATATAATAGTCTCATAGTCTCGACATACCGATTTATTCGATGTCAGTTTATTTAAATAATCTCAAACAGAATGTTTACACAATTCTATTCAAAATTCAATTTCGGCAGAGTATTGAAAATGGCTCCATTCTTTTTTGCGCGGCTCCAAAGACGTCTGAAGCTGAGAAAAGCGGAGAGATTATTGAACTTCTTGAATATTTCGAACAAAATTCTTCTTCTGGGACGAAAAAGTCTTTCCTCGAGTTTAATAGCCTTTTTCGAGCGAATCACTTCATGCGCCTCTGAATCTGCGAGCTTTACCTAAAGTGAGTTCTAATCTCTCCCTAAGCCGAAATAGGGGCACGCCTTAAAGTTTAGTTATAATCTTAAGGCTAAATAACACGCCATAAGAGGTAATATGAACTTTTGCTCCTGCAGTTATGAAATTTTGAAAGTGAAGTGTAAAGATTCTGAAGGGTCTGTGAAGCGGTGTGAATGCGTTAGCTTTTAGAGCCAGGAACACAAATTTCAGGAAAATAATAACGGGACCGGGTCTTTAGAATTAAAAGATCTAAGTAAGGCTTAGATCTTTTAATTCTAAGGTAAAGGTGGATTATATTTTATGTGGCCAAAATTGTTTGATGATTGGAAATAATAACGAGAAGACTATTTATTTTTCGGGCATCGATAAATAAAAATATAGTGAAGGTGACAAAGATGTATCTGAGAAATTATTATTCTAGATAATAGAATAAATAATTTTCTGTGCTTTGTTTGAAAATTTTGAAGTTATTGAATGAAAAATATATTGTGCGATGATGGGAGGAATTTCGAAAAATGTATTAATTACAATATTGTAGGTGTTTCAAGCGCAATTGTATAAAGACTTTGTTTTATATGTCTGGCTTATGAAGTTTTTGTTAACAGTATAGAAATACTTGTTGATAGTATTAATTCGTAAAAAGAAACATTTTTCCTAACATGTCTCAGTAAAATAAAAACAAAAAGGTAAATTTTAATTTAACAAAAAATGGATGCACTTGCTTTTGAATGTTAACTGTTTTTTAAGGGATATTTTTGAGAAGAATAAATGTTTCAGTTAAAACCATGTATACAATTTAGAGTTGTGTACTATGTATATTTACTGTATACGTGAAGTAAAATTAGTTGAGAATATAGTAGCTGTAGAATAGAATGAATTATCTTTATATAGTTATACGTATTTGCATTTAGGGTTATTCAACTTTTCGTATTAACAGTCTAACATTTTATTTATTATTAACACTTTGGTTTGAAGAGATTTTAGCATCAGAGAATATACAATAAGATGTGGGGCCATATAATTCTTAATCAAAAATTTAGTTTTTTTTGTTTTTATTAACGCTTTTAAACAAATCAAAAACTAATATGAGACAAGTGATGAGAACGACATTTGATTATTGTAACAGGGCAGGAACTGGTTAAAGATATGAAGATATTAAAATTTATTCCACAGATTAAGAATAAAAATTAATTTTCCTTGTTTTGAAAAATGAATAAACATATTCAGATGTGAAATAATTTTACATAAATCTCACATTATTGACTCTTTTGCTTAGAATTGAATATAAAAAAAGAAAGATAAGGATAAATGAAAAGGTCTTGCAATTTTGATATTAGAAAGAAAATTAGCAAGAAAACAAGATAAAAACTAATATCAGCTTCTTCTACGTATGATCAATATATTACTTTCAATAAATATGAAAGTGAGCCGATTTCATACAAGGTATATTACTTTGACTCACTCAAGTTTCTTAGATTGAGGAATGTGTTCTAAAATAAGTGACATTACAAATGTTATAAACTTTCAATAGATGAATTGAAATTCAGCTTAATATGTTTCCTTAATTAAATTGATTTTAACCCGAATACCTAGCTTTATAAATTAAATTTTTATATATAAGTGAATGTCCAAATGATATTTTTTTCAGCTTTCCAATCGGAATTTATTATAAGATCTACAAGCTCAAGTGTCCAATTAAAGTTGGAAAACGCGTTAACTTTTTGTATTTTAAAATGAAAAACCACTCTATAACAAAAATAATTTCGATCATAATATTTAAAAACTAAATACAATTGAAAATTTGAAAAAAAATCCTTAAGATGTTCAGCTCACAAACAGTTTGGTCATAACAAATAATTTGGTGAGAAAGTTTCCTCACGATGTATTTATTCAAAGAAGCAGTTGATTTTTTAAAGTATTTTCAAATATCTTATTAAAGGGAATGAAATTTTACAAATAATTGAATAAATTATAAGTAAATTAAGTTACCGTGTTTCTGGCTTTTAACTTGTATATCTTTTTTAGGAATAATTTTATGTAGTTCTTAACCTTTCTACTACAGCAAACTTAATTAACTTTCTGTTCTCTATTATCTACTTCGAATAAAATTCATAAATAAACCAGCCATACAATTAAGACTTCATTCTTTTCATTAGTTTTATACAGTGGTAAACTTGTTACTTTTGCATTCTTACACGCATATTTCTTCAAATTCAATTTTCATGAAATGCAGCTAAATATTTCCTATTAATTCAGTAATCCGTAAAAGTGTGAATTTTGGGTGTTCAATGAACTTTGACGATTTCAATTTAAAGCTGTTCCTGATTTGTCCTCATTCTATCAAACATTTTAAGAAATTTAAGGTAACTTGCAAAGTACTCGATGGAACTCAAACCCCGTAAGCGTTCCATACAAACTTTTCTCAAAACTTCTCCAAAATTGCCGATTTGAAGTGGAAGTTAGAGACTGAACCTGTAGTCATGTGAAATATTCTGAATTACTATTTCTGGTTACAGTTGAGAGAAACAAAACTTTCCAGTGGTATGGCCTATACGTTTATGTAATACCAATTTACTTGAAACGCTTGAAGAGCACACAATGGGCCAGAATAGTTATTCTTTCATTAGTGAAATTTTAAATTTTAATCACATTGGGTCATCAATCAACTGATTATAACTGAACGCTTGTTTAGTTTTATAGCAAATATTCTATATTAAAGTATCATATAGTTCAAACAATTAATTATACCGTAATGTAAAGTTACTTAATATAATTGGTGTTGACCAATCAACTATCATATCTTTTCTGAATTTATTCTTTGGAATTTTTACTGTCGAAGTGTTGAAATCGTATTCGAAAAACAAATCGACCGGAAATACGTACTGCTGCAGAAACAGTACCGACACCCTACATAAATGTCGGCTTAAAAGCCGACCGATCAGTCTTGTGGCTAGTGTGATAGCTTCTGGATCCAAAGGCTCCAGGTTCGATTCCGGAATGAGGCATCGATATTTGTCCTCCTGGAATGAATTTGTGACCTCTCTTTAATTGGACTCTGTTTAGAATGTGTTATACATAAGAGATAGGTCGGTAGTTAATTAACGTCGAATTGGAGCAACTCAACGGACTATTGACGACGGTCGAATCAAATTCGAAGGGAAAAATCTAAGGACAACTCCTCGTAATTTTGAAACACGGTCAGATGACGAGAACAACATCTGAACTGGCACTCCACTCGCCAATTTTCCACAACACTCCAACTTGAGGACATTTGAGGCCATGAAATATTTAACGTGCATCAGTCCCCACCTACACGGCGTTGTTTGGTTGCATCTAGTCTCGAACTCACAACCCTCCGGTTGCTGATCCACGACTCTGCCAACGGGACTACAAGGGCCCGTCTAATATTTCGGAAGTTAAACACACGAAAAGAACACGCACTTCAAGGTACCCCCAAATAAGAAATTTGAATGTGTACAAATTTCAAATTTTAATATTTAATATTTATTTCTAAAAAGTAAGATTTAAAACATAAATGATCAAAATGAAATAAAAATGGTGTGATACACTTCGACATGTGATCGAAGCATGTTATAAAAATAAGAAAGTTCAAAATATGCAATTTTTTCAAAACACCATTATAAACTTTTATCTTGGTTTAAAAGTATTTTTTATTTGTGAAAGATTACAAACCAAAACGAAGCATTCTAAATTTGGAATACTGGTACTGTAATTCTATTCGTGTTACTATTCGTTATATACTAGAAATAAATTAATAAAAAAACAATAATAGGTATTAAATACTAGAATAACTATATCTTTAATACTAATAAAAATAATAGTAACGATAGAAGTAACAGTAACAAAAATGGAAGTACCAATAAAAAATAATGTCACTAACAATTATAGTACTAATAGCATTAACATTAATGAGAATAATAGTATCGATAGCAATAGTATTAATAAGAATAATAGTACCAATAGTAATAATATTAATACGAATAATAACGATAGCAATAACATTAAGAAAGTACCGATAATAATATTAATAAGAATAATAGTACCGATGGCATTAATAATAATAAGAATAATAGTACCCAAAGCAACAATAATTACCCCGAATATAGTTATTCTCTCCTCCTGAGATATTTTGTATTATTCACTTTTATTTTAACGTAAAAGATGCTATAGCTTGCAAAGGAAAAAAGTATATCATAATATGATAGAAAAACATCTCCCATGTCGAGATCCTCGTTCCTCAAAGCTATCCATCACCCATGACTTAACGAACACTTATGAATAAAATCTATATCTTACCGGGGACATTTGTAAGCATAATGCAACGTTCGCAAAACGCGTATATGATGGAAATTGGACCTGCCAGTAGATTTATTACGCCCTTAAAGGCGGAAAGAAAGCGGCATGCGGTCACCAGAGCCTTCACGTTTAATCAACATCAATTTTATACAGAGGCCAGCAGTAAATCAAGCCGTAGTCCGGCAAGCGGAAGAATCACTGCAGGGCCTGTCTCATTCCTCTCCATATAGCCTTGTTTCTTAGCGTTGGTTCTTTTCATATTAGCCTCATTTAACAAACCATATCTCTTGCTTGTTGGGGGCTTAGTGAGGGAGGTGAGGTGGTCTGTTGCAATCAGATCCTGCATCAATTAAGGTCCGTTTTGTTGAGTATTGCGATTCGGATTTGATGGACCGTTCTGTTGCTCCAGTGAGACGTAAATTCAATAGGCGGTAAAGTTAGAAATTTTAGAATATATATACGTATATGTATTCTTGTGGTGCTTTTTTTTTTTGGGGGGGGGGCTACTTTCGGTGAACTACCGCCCACACGCAGAAAACATCATATTGTGTTGGCTAGGTAAGGCTCCTCCTCGATGACTCCCTGATCCGCAACACTACGTCATTTTTTTCGAAATTTTCTTGGAACTCTTAAATCTAAATAAATTCCTAAATTTATCTTCGTTTCAAATTATATATATATACACGATGAAAGAGGACGTGATCGTTGTTTTCTTTAAAACCTTTATCTATATTTACTAACGTGCGTGGTACAAAAATAGACATTATTTGTTTTTTGGCGAATGGTAGCAAATGAATGTAAACTGTATAGAATCAACTAATTTTTCATTTTCTTTCAAATTGCTTGATTTGATCTATGAAGCTATAGAATAATGTTACAAGTACTCAGAAGAGCTGGCCAGTCTAATTCAATTCATCAGTTATTTGATGACAGATGACAATGAGGAGTCGGAAAGATAGATATCAGTGCAGAAAAGAAAATGATAGCGAATGAGAATATAGGTTAAACTATACCTAATCGCTTTTCGAGTAAATGCGATGCAATTGCCGTGGACGTCCAGAAAATAACTGTGGTAACAGGATTGAGGTGAACTTTTTGCCAGGCACTGTAATGGAAATAACTAACACCACTAAGAAGTGCAATTTCATGTTTTTTGACTAACTGTATTTCATTCGGAGGTACCAAATTCCCACAAAAATATTTATATAGATCATAAACGGATTTAAATAAGGCATAAAAATGAGTAACGACACTGCCATTAATTGATATAGATAAAAATATCAGGCCATATGCTAGGTTCGGGTCTTCTAGTGTTGTATGTAAGAGTAAAAACTACCTACAACGGTATTAGAAAGTAATAGTTTGGCCATTTAGGCGGATATACACGTCCACCATCTTTATAACCAAAGTGGAAGACAAGTTTAAATATGTTTCCATTCGTGAGTTGTTGCCTCCTCTAACTTTTTAAATCAAATCCTTCCAAGTCACACAAAAAAGCACTAGCATCATAAACTACTGTGTTGTATGACGTAAGTGAGTATTTTCTGTTAAACTAAATACAGGGGTCACGCTAGTATTTTTAAGTCTGTACGTACGTATTGTTTTGTCCTGGAAGAAGCGTAACTGGACAGAGGTTATCGAATTCAATTTCAGCCCCCATGTCGATTATAAAATAAAGATTAACTTTAATTCATATTTTGAGTTCATTTTTTATTAAACTGAAATGCCCAACATATGTGCTGCGAATGGCTGCTCCTTGAAGTCTGGATCTAATTGTTTCACTTCAACAATTTAGCGTCGGAAAGCTCGAACGTGATAAATTAAAGTTCGAGATAATAGTTATTTACCCGAATTGTTTCTTCTTCCGATAGTTTTCTTGTGTTTATCCTGAAAAACTAATACACATGCAAGGATTTTCATTTATTTAATTATGAAAGCGAAATTATAAATTACATATCGTCGGCTTACAAGTGAAAACTTCCAAGTCGATCCACAATTCTGAGAAAACAAAGGAGAAAAAAATTCTCCCTATACTTTACTCACTAGGACCGTGGTAGCCCGGTTGGCAGAGTAACGGATTAGCAACCGGAGGGTTACGAGTTTGAATCCAACCAAAGACCGTCGTGTACAAGGGTGGCTGGTGCACTTTAAATCTGTCGTGGCCTCAAATGTCCTCACGTTGCCGTGGTGTGGAAGTTTGGAGAGTGGGGTGCCAGCTCAGGTGTTGTTCTCGTCATCTGACCGTGGTTCAAAATTACGTGATGTTGTCCTCGGATCTTTCCCTTTGGGATTGATCCCGGACCGTCACCAATAACCCGTTGTGTTGATGCAGTGCGACGTTAATTAAAATACCTATCTACCTACTTTTAATCGCTAGGCGTTTTTCTTAAGAAATCTAATCTTCATGCAAAGAAGAAACAACTTAGTGTACTTCACTGGTCTGAAGATCACACATTTGGATTTAGGAAAGATAAAGCACGTATCTTGAAACTTTTGTGACTTGGTGTGTTTCACTTGTAAGCTAACGACATGTTGTTGGCTTTAAGAGGCAAATTACTATTAATATGGCATATTGTAGAAGAAATTAAAATTCTGATTTGCCTACTTGAAATTGGCAGCAAAAAATAGATTGTCCACATTCCTCTTCTAGGCTTTGCAGAGTATACTTGAAGTCAATGTAGATAGAATTATGTTCTAAGCACTTTCCTCTGTACTCTAAATGCAATTCAGCTCAGGCCTCACAAGAGCGCATCATCCGTTTTGTCTGACCCTCAGGTCCAGCTTATTCATCAACTCTGAGACAGTTTGATGGCCTTAAACATCACGGTCTAAATAGACTTGCAGCAATTTTATTTATACCAAGTGAGATAAGTAATAACGCGATTTCTAATAACAATTTTGACATAAAAAACATCTTTGAATTGACGTTTTATGTTCTTTTTACACATGCCACTGCACCCTTGTGTTCTATAATTAGTAAGGGCCTTCAACCTTGTTTTCGAAACCCTTACTAGTTAAAGAAAACAAGGGTTAAGGTATTTTGAAATCTTATTTTTGTTGGGTAGTTGAGAAGAAATCTAATCTTTATGCAAAGAGAAACAACTTAACTTTAAATGTAAGTGGAAAACAATGGTTTGAGGTATTTTGAAATTTTACTTTGGTTGGTAGTTGAGTACATTCCGCAGTGGAGTAACACAACGGGCAACTGGCGACGGTCCAGGATCAATTCCGAAGGGAAAGGCCCGAGGCAACACCTCATAATTTTGAACATGTCAGATAACGAGATCAACACCTGAGCTGGCACCCCACCCTTCAAACTTCTATACCAATCCTACGTGAGGATATGAGGCCAAGATAGATTTAATATGGATCCCCACGTACACGACGGTCTTTGGTTGGATCGAGTTTTGAACTTGGAACCCCCGGTTGCTAATTTGCGAGTTTACCAACTGGGCTATCGCCACCCAATCTTTGGAAAGGTACTCTATAAAATAAAATAAAGTATATATGAACCAATAATTACAGTACATCACGAATTTTAATATATGCCCAAAACATGCATTTAAATCTTTCGCCATATTTGTTTTGTGAAACATTACAAAAAGTGATAACGCACAAAGTGTTAACGAATCTGCTATATATCTTGCATTAAGTTTCAAAATTACTTGTTACCATGCACTAGTTTAAAAAATTAGTTTTTATAAGTATGGTGGACATAAAAGCAGAACTAACTGATGAATAGCTTTCGTTTAGAATTTCATTGAAATGCAGCTGGAATATACTATAAATCTGACCAGATAAATATTTTTTTTTAAGATGAAATATATAATTTTCTCATAGGGATCAATGAAACGAAAAAGCATACAACCAGAAAAATAAACATTCAACCAATCGTATTGCGGTGTACCATAAAAATTATAACATTATGATAATAGAAATGAAAATATATATTAGTTTACCTATTTATACGAAATATATGTTAATAAGGCATACTTTCTCAAATAGAGTTGTGATGTTTTAAAAAATAAAACATTGAAATCAAAACTGATTAAAACAGTGAAATAAAAACTGATTAAAACATTAAAATTAAAATTGATTAAAAAATTGAAATAAAAACTGATTAAAACATTGATACAAATTGTTTTTAAAATACATATAAAATTGTTACTTTCTGGAAGGCACACTGAATACTGAAATCAGGTCAGAGATAAATGTATTACATAATTATTTCAAGTCAGTACAAACAATTCTCATACATTTTTATCCTACAGTTCTTTAAAGATATATCAATACAAGATGCACGAAATAGAATAATGACAAATATGTTCAGATATAAATAATCTATGTTAGCTGTGATGTTTTAAATAAAAGATGTAAACAGAATGGCTCGATTCTTGTTCGAAGCTTGAATTCGAGGGTGGATAAAATTCCATATTTTCAGACTTCAGAGCTTCCAAATCAATTTTAATGGTTTTCAAACCAGTAAACGGTAGCTCGTCTAGAATTCTTTTCATGTTGATAATGTTTGAACACGCAACTATAAAACTGTACATCGACGAATACATATACAAAATCAAAAAACGTTGAAAACTAAGGCTTTTCCACCAAGCACAAGGTTATTAGGTTATTACTGGCGTATACTGAAATCCATTAAGTTGTTCGCAGTTACCATAATGAAGTCTGCAACTCTATGCAGGCATTTTCTATTGGATATTTCAACAATGTTATTTTAGAAAACTACTATTACTCTTAAGGAAAAACAAAATCCAATCAATTATTTTGATGAAATAGTTTTCTGTTCTCTTTTATGATTTGCGGATGAAACAATTCGAAATACTTCAAAAGGCAATTTCTGACTGGCGTATTATTTTGAAGAGTACGTCAAGACAGAAGTAGAGTTGGTTGGTTTTTGGGTTTTATGGCGCAAGGGCTATATTTGGCCATGCTGCGCCAGATGCAATCAACAGATACACACACAATGAAAGTTTTTACTGACACAGAAGAGAGAAATACACCCAGGGTGGAATGCACTTAACAGGAATCGAACCTGCGTCGCCTACAACTCGAAGGTTGCTTGCTTAGTGGCCATACCCGACGGCCCCGACAGAAGTCAAGGTTTAATGTCTTTCATTAAATATTTTATTTGGGTAGGTAGGTATTTTAATTAACATAGCACTGGAGCAACACTACGGGATATTGACGAAGGTCCGGGATCAAACCCGAAGGGAAAGATCCGAGGACAAAAATATTTTATTTGGGACTTGTAAAGTTGCGCTTATATCTATACAGATCTATAGCTAACTTCCATCAATTGTCCGACAGTAACTAACATAGATTGTTTGCATCTGAACATATTTGCCATTGTTCTATCTCGAACAGCTTGCATTGATATATCTTTACAGAACTGTGGGATAAAATGTATGAATTTTTTATACTGACTTGAAATAATTATGTAATACATTTATATCTGACATTGATTTCAGTATCCAGTATACCTTCGAGAAAGTTGCAATTTGATATATATTTTGCAAACAATTTGTATCAATGTTTTAATTTCCTTTACATATTGTAAATGGAGTATTATGTTGTAAATGTATTATATACATACATATATATATATAGGAAATAAATATGCATATAAGTATAAATAATTACATAAGTAGAATTAAATTTATGTATTTATCTTCATTGATGTTCTTTTGCTATTTAAACAATTAGTAAATAGGTGTTCCACAAACATGTCAACACAAAAAAATTATTGGAATTTAATTGAATATTAATAATAATTAATGTAAACTTCATCCCGTTTTCCTGTGGTTTTATAGTCAGGGACAATGGATGAACTCAAAAATTTATAAATTAATCCCCAAAATCCAAAACCAAATTGAGTGAACTATCAGTCATTCCATCAGGAAAGTAAACGGTTAGTCAACTAGTTACAGAATTGTCTGACAGGTAGCTTGATAGTGTTATTATCCTATGTAGAACTATAAAGTAGATTACTAATAATCATCAGGCAGAAATTCATAAGTGTTAATACAATTGTGTATACTGTCAGAGAGAACTGTAGCTACAGATCTGTACAGGTATAAATGTACCTTAACTAATTTAAGAGATCGTAGGTAGTAGGTAGCTGAATTAACCTCCGTAAAGCTGAAGCAACTCATTGGTTCTTGGCTACGGTCCGGGATCAATCCCGAAGGGAAAGATCTAAAGAGCTTTCGTAACACATCGAAAACACCTCATAATTTTGAACCACAGTCAGAGGACGACCAACACCTGGCACTAGCACCCCCACTCTCCGAATTTCTAAACCACGCCAACGTGAGGAAACGACAGATTTAACGTGCACCAGGTCCCACATGCACAAAGGTCTTTGGTTGGATCGAGTTTCGAACTCGTAACCATACAGTACGCAATCCTCTACTTTATCAATTGGACTACCGGGGCCCTTAAGAGAGCTTAGGAAAAGCGAAAATTAAATAAGGAAGTTTTTTTTACGAAATTGTTAGACTCAATGCATTGTAGAGCAATTATTGCGACGTTTCACAATGAATTAAGCGTGCTTCATTAGTCAAAAATATGTACACAATTAATGTTTCACTGATACATTTCCCCAAAGATCTTTGATAATCTGTCCGCCTAATTTGAAACACACCCGATTTCGTCGTAATATATTTTAATCTTTCATAAATTAAAATTATTTGGGAGTAAACATATTAAAAACGAAGGTCATTGTAAGATACAAGTTGCATTAAAAAACTCCTTGACTAACACGCGTGCATCGGGAATGTGAATTTGTTAGTAAATGCACGTCAGAAGCTTTTAGCTGGAGTCGTAAAATTCAGTATTTCCAAACATCTCTGAATGTTTCACAATTACCGTCGACATATTCCAGTGTTTCTCAGTTTATTCACGTTAAAAATATTAAAGATACACATGCATAATGGTTACATGAGAAACATAACAATATTTACATATTTGTATATTTCGTATTTGAATTTATATAGTTAGAGGGATTGAATTAATATTATATTGGACCTATCAGTAATTATCAGGAAAATCATATTTCCATTTAGTGAAGTATTTTAAAATCATTTACAAAATTATTCTTATGTATCTATACACATTGAAAGGGTTTTAACTTTTAACTTCATACTGTATCAAATTTGGAACATAAATTATTCATATCTTTGATATTCAAAAGAAATTTTCCACCGTTGATGCATGTATCAATTTTGAAACGTTAACAAGCCTTATAATCCCAACCGTAGCTATTTTCGCGAATAGAAAATGAAAAGATATTGTCTTTAACTGAGTAAAAGAGGCTTATTTTGAATTCATTTGAACTCTGTCAGCATTTTAATTTTTCAGTAGTTTCATATCTTTTCTACATGCAGCGTAGAAGCACGTAATACGGGACACGATTTTAAAAGAGTGTCAAAAGTAAGGAAATTGTTTTTAAATGAATCAAAACCAACTTAACGGCAGAAAGTATGAATTGCGTAAAAAAGTCAAGTTTATCGATTTTCATTAACAATGGTTCCGAAAAGTATTTGGCCACCTCACACTTCTATTTTTTTTATCTATTTAATAAGGATGTTGAGGTTGAAATTATAATGTTTGTTTCCATGCGCCAATATATAAATTAGGCCCATTTCTATGCCAAATACATTAGTGAATTATATACATATGTAGATTATTATTTCAAACACATTCAAGCTTCTATAAAAATTAAGCACAATGTTTCAGTTACGACACAGTAATAAAATTTCAATTAATTGTTCTATTTTAAAGATTGATTTAATGTATGATTTTTTGACGTGAATACGTCTTTAAAATAGGAACAAAACTGGGGGGCCTGCATGAAAAGTTGAGCGTTACAAAAAAGCTTTACAACTGTCTCGCATTATTCATATCGGGGTTACCTTAAAATGATATTTTTCACAGTTTTGGCGTTTAATCTAATTGGTATTGACTAATATCAACTATCATATATCAATGCGGAATTTATTCTTTGGAATTTTTATTGGCGAAGTGCTGAAATTGTTGCTAATTATATTCGAAAGAAAATGCTGTCGTGTGTATTAGACAAACAAGTGACAACTGACGTCACGTTCAGAATACGTACAGGAAACACGTACCGCCGCAGAACACACCGCCACATATATTTAGCTTGAAAGAAAATGTGTCTCATTGAAATACCACTTTCCCACACGTGTCTGCAAAGCAAAAAATTATTTTTGGTTTGAAAATAAAAAATGAAGTAAAGGGTTAAAATATCCAGAATTTATTTACTCGTAAAAATATTATACCATTTCGGGTCGATTAAGTTACAGAAGGTTTCAGACTTTCCAACTTGTTTCGTCTGACGTGCGATTTTTTTCCATGTCGATTACGTAAAGATGAATGAAAACAAACGAAAGAAGTTCTTGAAATGAGTCGACCACATTGTTCTTTCACTCGTCTTTTTGGCCGCCCGAATCCGATGTTACGGTGATTTACCGAAGAAAGAAAAACATTCCACTCTTTGTGAGGTTAGGGGTTAATTTATAGGAAACTAACGACGAATGTTGTTGGGGAAATAAAGTTGAAACTCATTAATCAGTGTCTGATAGTCGAACATTAACGAAATATTTTTTAAACGTACTTTTAAACGACAGAATTTCCGGAACTTTGAAAAATAATTTATCAGATTTTCTGCCCGTTTCAAACATTAGAGTTGCTTAAAGTTAAGTTTCGTTTTAACAAATGCCTAAACTCTGAGGTTTAGGTAAGAGCGTTCAATATTATTGGTTAAAGTGAAAAATGGATAAGTTCACTAATTACACTGCTGGCCACCGTAAATGCAACACCCTGAAGGAAGCATGCAAATAATATGAAATTTACAACATGCATTAGCGGAGGTGAGATATGCAAATGATTAGAATTTCAGCGCAGACGCATATCACGCGCGCCTGTGGCGCCACTTCAAAGCGCTATTTAAGGCTTGGAGATTTCGACGATTTCAAGTACGGCAATTGTGTTTTTCTTGTGGTTTTTTCAAAAAAACGATCAATTATGCCTCGTAGAAAACAGCGATCATCTTTTGATCAAGTATCCGAGTTCGACAGAGGAAGGATAGTGGCCTACCGAGATTGTGGATTATCTTTCAGGGAAATCGGTAGTCGTGTTGGACGAAACCAAACAACTGTAATGCGGATATGTGATCGTTGGATGCAGGAGGGTACGACGGACCGACGTGTTCGATCGCATCCACCTCAGTGCACCACTTCACGTGATGACGGGCATATTGTGCGTATGGCAGTGACGGATCGCTCAGCCACATCACGAACCATAGCACAGCACATTCAGTCTGTACCGCATCATCCAGTGTCTGCGCGTACCATTCGACGCCGTTTCCAGCAGAGTGGTCTGTCCGCAAGACGTCCATTGCTTCGTCTACCCTTGACGCAGAACCACAGACGTTTCCGCCGCCAATGTTGCGATGAAAGAAGGATGTGGACGGCAGAATGGAATGAAATTGTCTTTACTGACGAGTCACGCTCCTGTCTGCAACACCACGATGGTCGGATTCGAGTCTGGAGACACCGTGAAGAGAGGATGCTGAACAGCTGCGTTATGCACCGCCACACTGGTCCTGCACCGAGTATTATGGTATGGGGCGGTATTGGATATCACTCTCGCACTCCTCTAGTACGCATTGCCGGTACTTTAAACAGCCAGCGCTACATCTCCGAGGTGTTGGAGCCAGTTGTCCTTCCTTACCTTCAGGGCTTGCCCACAGCCATATTTCAACAGGATAATGCGCGACCAAACGTGGCACGCATTGTCCAAGGGTTCTTCGTCAATCGCCAGATTGAATTGCTTCCCTGGCCAGCTCGCTCTCCGGATCTTTCGCCGATAGAAAACATGTGGTCCATGGTTGCTCAATGATTGGCCCAGAATACATCCCCAGCTGCCACACCAGATCAACTTTGGCAACGTGTGGAAGCTGCTTGGTCTGCTGTACCCCAAGAACACATCCAAAGTCTCTT
Organism: Meta bourneti; assembly: GCA_933210815.1. NCBI lineage: Eukaryota > Metazoa > Arthropoda > Arachnida > Araneae > Tetragnathidae > Meta > Meta bourneti. Next base: position 63,865,550 of record OW119926.1, read on the forward strand.
TGAATCAATGCCGAGGCGTGTGGCAGCGGTGATCTCCAACAATGGCGGCTACTCTGGCTACTGATTTTGGCAGGAACCACACTTCACAGAAGTCTATAAATTTAATCATTTGATACTTGGTCAACATGTTATCTACAAAATAAATTTTGTTGTGATATCTCTTGTCTTTCTTGGTGTTGCAATTTGGGTGGCCAGCAGTGTAGTTTCCAAGCGATCCTGTGTTTGTGGATATACGTTTTACAGACTTTTAGAACTGATACAACAGAAATTTTGGTTTTCTCTTAAATGATTTATAAAGAACTCTAAAAATGAAGCTATATCATTGTGTGTTGAAGACAATTAGGAGTAGTTATAAACTGATTTCATTTGATAACGTTGTTTGGTTCAACCTTTATTTATTTTTAGCACGATTAAAGGATATTGAATTATACAGAGTGTCCTACAAGTTCCCGTATTGACGATTCGTGAATTTATTATACGAAAACAACAAACTTTGAAACAATTATTTTTCTGCTAATGGTGAAAAGTACTTTTAACATAACGTAGGAAAAAATTTGAACTCACATTTATAATAAATGTTCAAAATGTCCGCCCGTTTCTTGGAGGCATAGCTGAAAGTCGTTAGCGCATATTTTTAGAAACGCGTTTCAAGATGCTGGGAGTGACCTGTATCCTTTGAGTAATGGCAATTTTCAGATCATCTATTGCTTGGGGATTATCTTTAATAAACTTTGTTCTTTAAATATCTCCACAAAAAAAGTCAGGGATGCTCAGATCAGGGGAACGAGGTGACCAAAGATTTCTTGAGATGAGTCGATCGACAAAAAATCTTGAAGCATGCCCATGGTTTCATAACTTGTACCGCAGGTTGCACCGTCTTGTTGGAACTAAGAATCTCGTTCATTCATTTCTAATAATGCAAGAAATTTTGGATAAGTTCTTCGTATACAGTGCCATCAACGGTTGACTCGAAAAACAGAGGCCCAACAATCCTTTTGCGTGATACGGCGCACCAAACGCCAATTTTTTGAGAATGTAAAGGTTCTTGCATAAATGAAATGAGGATTTGTCGTTGCCCAAATGCGGGAGTTTTGCGTGTTCACATAACCACTTAAATGAAACCATGCCTCATCGGAGAAAAATGTTTTGTCCAAAATGTTGATGTTGCTGCGAATAAATCTCGGAACCATCGGCAATAATAAAGCCGTTTCTCATTGTCCGGTGACTTTACTCCTGTAACATTTTTACACGATAAGCACGAAAATGCAAAGCTCTTAAAGCCTTATGTGTCGATCCACATAAGGCTTTATGTGATGTGCCCATTTGCTGTGACAAACGCCTCATGGATTGTTGAGGAGATTGAAATATCCTACGTTGAGTTTCTTGCACAAAGTCTGATGTAACGACTTTCGGTCTTCCACCGAACCTGTCTCACCAAATCGCCGAACGAGTTGATATAGCGTATCTTTACTCGGTATTGCATCATCTGGATATTTATGTCGTCAAAATTCTTTACATCTTTCATATGATTTACACTGCTGGCCACCGTAAATGCAACACCCTGAAGGAAGCATGCAAATAATATGAAATTTACAACATGCATTAGCGGAGGTGAGATATGCAAATGATTAGAATTTCAGCGCAGACGCACATCACGCGCGCCTGTGGCGCCACTTCAAAGCGCTATTTAAGGCTTGGAGATTTCGAAGATTTCAAGTACGGCAATTGTGTTTTTCTTGTGGTTTTTTCAAAAAACGATCAATTATGCCTCGTAGAAAACAGCGATCATCTTTTGATCAAGTATCCGAGTTCGACAGAGGAAGGATAGTGGCCTACCGAGATTGTGGATTATCTTTCAGGGAAATCGGTAGTCGTGTTGGACGAAACCAAACAACTGTAATGCGGATATGTGATCGTTGGATGCAGGAGGGTACGACGGACCGACGTGTTCGATCGCATCCACCTCAGTGCACCACTTCACGTGATGACAGGCATATTGTGCGTATGGCAGTGACGGATCGCTCAGCCACATCACGAACCATAGCACAGCACATTCAGTCTGTACCGCATCATCCAGTGTCTGCGCGTACCATTCGACGCCGTTTACAGCAGAGTGGTCTGTCCGCAAGACGTCCATTGCTTCGTCTACCCTTGACGCAGAACCATAGACGTTTCCGCCGCCAATGGTGCGATGAAAGAAGATGTGGACGGCAGAATGGAATGAAATTGTCTTTACTGACGATTCACGCTTCTGTCTGCAACACCACGATGGTCGGATTCGAGTCTGGAGACACCGTGAAGAGAGGATGCTGAACAGCTGCGTTATGCACCGCCACACTGGTCCTGCACCGGGTATTATGGTATGGGGCGGTATTGGATATCACTCTCGCACTCCTCTAGTACGCATTGCCGGTACTTTAAACAGCCAGCGCTACATCTCCGAGGTGTTGGAGCCAGTTGTCCTTCCTTACCTTCAGGGCTTGCCCACAGCCATATTTCAAAAGGATAATGCGCGACCACACGTGGCACGCATTGTCCAAGGGTTCTTCGTCAATCGCCAGATTGAATTGCTTCCCTGGCCAGCTCGCTCTCCGGATCTTTCGTCGATAGAAAACATGTGGTCCATGGTTGCTCAACGATTGACCCAGAATACATCCCCAGCTGCCACACCAGATCAACTTTGGCAACGTGTGGAAGCTGCTTGGTCTGCTCTACCCCAAGAACACATTCAAAGTCTCTTTGAATCAATGCCGAGGCGTGTGGCAGCGGTGATCTCCAATAATGGCGGCTACTCTGGCTACTGATTTTGGCAGGAACCACACTTCACAGAAGTCTATAAATTTAATCATTTGATACTTGGTCAACATGTTATCTACAAAATAAATTTTGTTGTGATATCTCTTGTCTTTCTTGGTGTTGCAATTTGGGTGGCCAGCAGTGTACATTCAAAATAAGCCCAAGCAGCGCAATTCTCTGAATGCGTGATAAACTCATTTTGCAATGAAGAATAAAATGACATGGACCTTTATTATCGCACGACTTGAGCGAGAAGAAAGCCAAACGATAAAAATTAAAGAATACATAAAATTATAAGCAGACGATAAAATTCAATAATTAAAAAACATGGGCAAATGATTTTTTAAAATTGGAGTGCGGTAACTTTTAGGACACTCTGTGCTTATGTCCACATTTCCAAGAAATGTATTTGGCTTTTTGTTTTCTTAGTGAGAGTAGAGAATTAACAGAAAGAGGTCAAAAGATCAAATTAGAGATTTATAGCTGGTCATTTCTTAACAGTATAAATTTATTCATTAACTCGTCATAAGATATTACGGTAAGCTACAGATAAGATGATTATTTTAAGTTTGTCAAAATAGCTATGTGATGCTTACGGCTGCATCGAAAAAAAAAAGCTTGAGTTCTGAATGAGCTTGAAATTCGGAGCGTAAAACTGCAACTTTTAAAAATGTTCAGATAAGATAAGATGAAACTACCAGAAAATAATTTCTTTCATGAGAAATAAGAGAATAAGATGTAAAAATATAAAGGAAGTGAACCCGCTTACTTTGCAAGGGGGTAAAGCAGGAATCACTTTTAAGAAAAATGAGCTTTTTTTCCTATACTTGTGTGGGGCTTAGACAAAGAAATTAACACAAGTTAGCACGAAAACTCAAAAATAAATACCGAAGATAAGTGGAGAATATAAAATAATCAGACATAAAGCATCATCTACAATCATGAAAGAATCTTCGTAGAACAACAGCCAAAGGAATAAAAACAGTTAAAGGAATAAAAGCAGCCAAACAAAAATAGTCCTACCATTTAGAAATGCTGCCCTGTCAAACAATTTTGGAGACCTGTTGCCAGAACCAGGAGAGCGAAAATCGAAAGATTATTTTATTTAGAGTGAGGCTGAATAGTAAAAAGAAAATTTTTACATGTGAATAAAAGGAAGGAGAGAAGGTAATCTGCATACATAAAATTAAATGTGTAACAGGATGAGTTTAAAGAAATTTTGGAGGAGCTATAGTTATAATAAAATTTGGCGCCCTCTAGTGGTGGAAGAAAAGGATGAAGAATTTTTTTTATGAGAGGTTAAAAAATAGGAGGTAATGAATAAATTATGGAAAAACTTTTTCAGAAAATGTAGGGAAATATATCTTTATTCTTGAGGGTTTGCTTGAAGAATTTTAAGCTGCTTATCAATAATAATTTGATCTCTGCAGATATAAATTTTGTGGATTTGATTATAAATTACATTCTGTAAATACTAATAGAGATGTCAGAATCAAGGAACAAGCTTATTAATATTAAATTGGAAGTCGTTCTCTTATAGTAAATATCAATAGTTGATTTTGTACTGACATCAATATGAATGTCAAGGAAATTGCTAGATAGATATGAATTATTTGCTTTTTTAGGATGAATTCAGTGGGATAGATATCTTTCCAAAAATTAATGACTGGTTAAAAATGATTAAATCATCTATACGTATAGTGATAAGAGCTAACAAATTTAGATGTGCATGATGTTTCTAAGAAATGGAGGCAAAAATTTGCAAGATTGCTGGAGAAGGAGGTACCCAGTGTATCCCTTGTACTTGTTGAAATTGATACTCATCATTAAAGGTAAAATTACGGAGGACACAAAGATTAATAAGGCTATTCCAATATTGTTTAGAAATATGAATTAAGGGAATTCAGTGTAGTAAGAATTAAGAACATCAATAAGATTATTAAGAGGGATACTGGTGAACAGATCTTTAAAGTCAAAGGAATCTATATATTGTTACTATCTGTATAAATAAGAATGGAGTGTTTGTTTGTACGTTGAATATTTTCGACCCCTTTCAAGTTTTCTATCCGTTTTGGGTCCTGATGCAAACTCCGTCTCTTTGCGCGTTTGATGTCTGTCTATCTGCCTGTATGTGTGTGCCCGTACTACGTAGAAAAGGTAGAAAAATATATTTTCATGAAACTTTGCATACTGTGAGTACTTACATTCATTTAGTGACTGAACTTGGTTGAGTAAGTCTGTTCATCTTCCTGTTCTATGTTTGATTTTGTGTCTGTGTGTTTGTACAATTATCATATAATTTGTTCAACATTTTTTAATGCAATTTTCAATATTTGATAAAAACATATTTTAATTTAGCGAATACGTTATTTAAAATTTCTTTGCTTAAATATTAGGCAAGTTTCACATCAAAACATCTGAGTAAGTATAGTTAAATCAACTATAATTTGGTAGTGTTAGAGTAGCTGGAAGGTAGATTGAGCATTGCATTACTTGGATTGCTTTACCAGTGCTGCTGAAAAATCAATTATTTTTTCCAAAAACTATTTTCATGGAATTTAAATTCTAATATTTAAAAAAATTCTGAATATTTGGGAAACAATAAAGAAAATAAATAAAATATAAATAAAATATACAAAACAAAACCGTTTAAAATAGGACTGGTAGCTAATATGGCAACCTTGGTATTCTTTTAATCGTTTGCTTTTCTTAAATTTGTGTCTTATATTTCAAGAATCTATTTCGTAGTGAAAAAGCAGATACATTTATTACTTTTAGTTTGAAGCTTTTTAAAATCTATTTTAAGATGTATTTCCGTATTTTCAATTTGATGTCTTTCGTTCAATAACTGTAATTAAGGTAAGTAATGGTTTAATTAGTTTTAAAAGGGTTTGATTAGTTTTTAATTTTTTATCATTGTATGATAATTTTGGGAAACGTTTTCGTGTTTTTAAATGATATACAAGGCCTTTATATGCATACTCTAAACTATTCTATGCATTCTGAGTAATATTGGCACACTCTAGAGACTTCCTGTCTTGCTAAAAATTTAAATTCTACAAAAATGCAAAATGTTAAATTTGACATTTATTTACAGTTGTGAAATAGTGTATTTAACAATTGTGTGCTTTTATTAGTTTGGTAGTTGTACATGTGATGAATTAGTATTTCAATTTATTAACGAAATCGGAAGTTAGTGAACTAATTCAACCCGAGTAACGCCGGGTAATTCTGCTAGTTAAAGATAAAATTAAGAATTGTTTGTGGAGTGTTATTATTAATAATCCAACTATTTTCTCTAAGCATAATTGTTAAGAATAATTTTTAATAAGTTAAAAAAGATTTTGCCTGGTTTAGACATATACATAGGTTAGGTTAGTGCCACAGGAAACGTATCTAAATGCTATGGTTTTTTGTGAAATTTAGGGGTCATGGTAATGTAGGGGAAGAGAATGTTGTAATTTTTAAATTGTAAAGTTTTATTGAAAGGAATTATTTTTTAACAATAATATTATGACTAATATTATTTTTTAAATATTTTCTAGAGTCCTTGAGTTCTGCATCGAGCAGGTTTGGATAGAATGTTTTGCAAGAGAAGTCAAAGTTGCAGTTTGCTTTATGCATTGAGGTTAATACATTAAAAGAGATTATAAGTTTTTAATTGAATTATTAATTTCTGCAATATCGAAAGCGTAGCTTTGAAAGAAGCGGAAATAAACTTTTTAAACAAATTATACAGGCACCATTTCCATTCTGTGAAAAATTCCAAGGGTGAAGAAAATTTGTTTGAAATTTTAAAGCAGAAAAGGTCTATGTCGTTAAGAAAAATTTTAATTTTTTAGTTTTAGGTATTTTCTCGACAATATTGAGGTTACCAGTGATTATATGTTTATGGTGGGGATCGATAAATTTTAAATAGTTTTTATGGTATACTGCTTGACAAACGCCTCATCATCATTGGACCTTAATATAAACTCTTATTGCTAAATGTTTTGCGAAATAGAAACATCAGAGCAATATCTCTCGGAGAATTCCTCTCACCCACACTGCCATCTCTAGATTGGCCAGTGGAAATTTGAAATGATGGTAGGTAGGTATTTTAATTAACGTCACACTGGAGCAACACAACGCGCTATTGGTGATGGTCCAGGATCAATTCCAAAGGGAAAGATCCGAGGACAACACCACGTAATTTTGAACCACGGTCAGATGGCGAGACAACACCTGAGCTGGCACCCCACTCTCCAAACTTCTACACCACGCCAACGTGAGGACATTTGAGGCTCTGGCAGATTTAACGTGCACCTGCCCCCTTTGTACACCACGGTCTTTTGGTTGGATTTGAACTCGCAACCCTCCTGTTGCTAATCCGTTACTCTTCCAACCGGGCCACTGCGGCCCCATGATTTTCGTGAGCTGTCGTAAATGTAATCTGGAGTTGGCCTCTTCTGATAACCTCTTTGCTTATCTGGAACTATCCAGGAAGGTTCTATATTTTAATCTCTTGATGGTCTTGGACTTTTTGAAGAGTGCATGAACTCACGGACTTGATCTAGCTTGTATAGACCTATATGAGAAACAACATCGCATTATCATTAAATCGGAGATAAATCAATCACAGTAAGAATAAATTACTACTTCACGAACAAAAACATTATCTTTTACTTCAACCACCAGAGCTAAAAGGGCATAGTTAATGAAAACAACTTCAAGGCCAAACTTTGCAAAAAAAATTTCGAAAATCCACTCTCGAATTCACAAATGCTAAAAATTAATCTAGAAAATATCCCACCTCCAAACTTCATGAACTGCGAAACTAACTTATTCCAGAAAAAAACTATTTCATAAACTTATCTGCGGAGATAACAGAAGTTAAAGAAAAATAATTCTTTGACGAAAGAAAAGCAAATATTTTCTTCTGTAGTATTCCAAACTCGCAGGAGCAAGAAAGCGGCCTGAAATCTAAAAAAGTAAGAAAGAAAATATAAGAAGGAAGGAAGAAAAATATAATTTAGCGATCATATACTAAGTATAAAAAAGCAAGGTGTGGGAGCAGTATTTGCATTGGATTAGAGACAGTTTTATCCTATTCCGATAAATGACACACATCCCAGTTAAATAGGAAGATTTAATAAATTCCCGGAAAGTCGATTTTGATTTGAATATCTGTTTTTATGCAGACTACTATGTGAATGGATTTTTCTATTTCTTAATTTTTTCCTGCTAGAGGAAGAAAATATTTTACCGTTTGTAAGAGCAAGAAAATAAGAAGTTCAGAGTGAAGAATTAAAACTTCAATTGGATTGAGCGAAGGACTTCCCTTTTGAGGGTCCTGTTTTTTTTATTTTCGCAATTCCGGGAAATTTAATTTGAAACAATTCTTACCTGCCTTAAAGTTTGGGCGAATATGGTGAAATTAATCAATATCTATGGTGTGGTTTTATTTAAAGTTACATTTCATATTAAATTGTATCAAACACTAGATTTTCTCAATAGATTTGAAAACATATAAGGAGTTTGAGAGAATCCAATTTTGATACCTTTATTAAGTCATACTAATTTTTTATATTACTTCTATAAACCACTTTTTAGAATATGCCTTCTTTTTTATAACTTACAACTTTCTTAGTATAGAAGATGAAAGTCGCTTTTAACAGAATGCGTATGTTCTGCATTTGAGGAAAACGTTTTATTTCAATATTACCAAAGAACAAAGTAGGCAGCTCATGTACTTGAAATGACTGAGTGTATAGATGACATTGTAGGACAGTTGCATGAGTAGAATAAGCAATGTAGCTGATAAAAAACAAAAGTTCCCTTTTCTTATTAATTTTTTATTTTTTTACCTACATTCCTTATTAGTTATTTTTTACCTACATTCCTTATGAGTTATTTTTCTTCAATTCTTTATTGGTCATTTATCTCATATTTGTTTTTAATTATTCTACCTGCAATGTTTTAAAAGTCACCACAGTACACTTTATCCCCATTCACTTTAAATGAAAATTTAGAATTCTAACAGTTCTAACGGAGTTTTCTACAGGATTCTTCATTAAGATGAATCATTCAGGAATTTTTAATTAATTAAAAAAATTTGTGAACACTTATTAATTTTCGAAATATAGGCAAATCTCAGTTTTTTCTAAAAAAGCGAAGTTTTTACTATATTTTTAAATTGCTAGTTGGTTTCTGGCGAATTTATCTTAGGAATTGCAACCTTTTGTCCATTTTTACTCCTGCACTGAGACCGAAGACATGCAAATTCTTTGAGAACACTTTATTGAAAAAATGTTCACACATTTTTATTTATCACAAAAAATATTTAGCATTCATTAGCAACTCAACGCAAGCAGGGAATGACCTTAATAGACACCAGAGGGCAAGTTTACGTTACATTATATTGGCAAGTTTACAGCCTCAGGCAACGTGTACGAGAGGACACAAACGCATCCCAGAGAAATTTGCTTAATGGATGCCCTAATAGGATTAAGTGCCCATAGGTTTACGTCGTTATTGACATAAAATACAGAAATGAAATCTACACCACCCTTCCCAAATGATATTAGCAGTCTTTGGGAAATGTAATTACCACGCATCTTAAGGACGTGATGATCGAAAACTTTATTAGTTGTGCTCTTTTTATTTCGATGATCTAATTTTTCACGCGACGCGAAAGAACGTAGTGCTTGGTTTGTGTTTACAAAGGCTGTTTTTGTTTAGTTGTGTTATGTGTTCAAGAGAGAGAGTAAAGGAGGAGGCGTTGTTAAAAAGTATATGGGTTCGCTCGTGTTCTCTAATAATTAGATAAGTTAAGCTTTTGCATGCCGTTGGGTTGGATCGAAAGTTGCGGACTCTTTAAGATCAATGGCTTTCAATTTATGGGACGAGGGTAGTAATCCGATGGGTCATTTATCGTTGCCTTTACCGGTTAATGCAAGTAATTTAAAGGTATCTTAAAGGTTAGGTTCGTAAAATTGTGTAGTCGTCTCCTCTTTGAGGATAAACTGGTTTCACTGATGTCACCAGGAGACACAATAATATCAAGATGTCGTCACAGAATATTTGAAACAAATTTGGGTTTCATACAATGAGATTTTATAATTTTATAACTCTGAGAGTAACGAGATTTCCGAGTAGTGTAGTGTTGCTTTTTCCCTATTCACATAGAATGACTAAATAACCGCATCTATAGATTGAAAAATTCTAAGAAATATTTTATTTGTCAAGAAAGACAAAACAGTTAGAAGTCATGCAGAGAAGACTACATGTTTTAGAACGAATATATGCGTGTGAATCTCAGAAGTTTAGCGATTCTGTAGTTTATGTTATTGATATATATGACATCAAGGTGCATTTTCTTAATAAGAGTCACATTAAACTTTGTTTACGAAGGCTATTTTTATTTAGTTGTGTCTTGTATATTCAATAGAAAGTAAAAAGGACGCTTCGTGTTGTTGAAAAGTACATGGGTTCGCTCGTGTTCTCTGATAATTAGATAAGTTAAGCTTTTACATGAGAGATGTTAGGTTGGATCAAAATCTGCGGACTCTTTAAGATCAATGGTTTTTAATTTATGGGATCCGATGGATCATTTATCGTAGCTTTTCTCGGTTTATGTAGGTAATTTGAAGGTATCTTAAAGCTAGGTTCATAAAATAATGCAGTCGTCTCTTTAAGAAAAAACTGCTTTCATGAGACACAAATAATACCAAGTTATCATTAAACAAACTCGAGTTTTATAGTGATTTTATAATTTTTTAATTGTGCTTCCAATCGTATCTTGATAGGTCTCCCAATAAACCAAACCAGAATTGCGTTTGAGGTGAAATTGTCTCAGCAATCCACTGCACAATTAATCATCTTAATTCATAATGGTAAGGTTGGTTTTCTGAACACCATGTACAAGTTATTACACCCACAATAAATCTGATTCTCGAAGCAAACAATTGTAATGTGTAGTTTCCTTAGGGCTGTTTATGTAAGATAGCTCTACTATTTTGTGTTAATAACCCTTAGGTGACCATTCCTAGGTTGATAAACCTTTATTTCTTCAATAAAATCTTTGCGTAGTCGACTAACTGTACAAATTTAGAATTTCTAAATGCATCGCAACATCAACCTGTCTTAAACCTGTTCGTAGAATTTCAACTGCATATTCATTTCTTCAAAGCTTAAATATTGCCTTTATATTATTTCGACGAGGGAGACCACCTCGCACCGATTCGAGACGGGATTCGAAGTGAGAGATCTTCGAACGTTCACATGAACAACGGAGTTTCTTAGGATTGAAAATACTGTAGATAGAGTGCTTTTAAGACATATTTTTCACTTCAGAACTCTATTGGGCTGCTTGTCAATTGATGGTCGATAGAACGGAGCCTGGAGTAAGATATGAAAAATATATTAATTCGATGCAGTCAAATTTTTAGAAAAACGGTAATGACAATTGTTTTCCTGTTATTTACTGTGTACAGTTTCCCACTGTTCAACGCTACTTATAAATGAGCCTGAAGGTTAAGTAGATTTTCTTTATAGGAGAAACTTTGCATGTATAAGTATCGTATTAATGGGAGCTATTCCTGTTCTAGCTAGCTCTGTTTAGATGGCCACCCAGGTCTCCTGACCTTACGCTCGTTGATTTTTTTTGTTTTGGAATACGTTAAAGTTTCTTTACTTGTCTCATTGTCAGCAACATTCGATATGTCCCGGGACCGTATTACTGCTGATTTAATGATATTCAATTCGGAAATGCTATAGCACGTTTGAGTCGAACTTTGCTGCATGAACATGTAACGAGAAAAGCAATATCGAACATTTGTATGTTATGATTAAAACGTTGAAAATTTTTACTTCTTTTCAAGTAGAACCCGTTGTTTTATGTGTAGTATTATGCAAAAGGCAGTGTTTTGAAACCCGATGAATCATTTATAACTTCATATAGTGCAAAGATTAGAGCTCAAATTCATGACCTCTAACACTGATTGAGTGTGAATAAGTTTGCTATCATACTATTAGAAAGAAGACGTAGTGCAACTTTACCAGTGGCTTTGTTAGGTTTTCGGAGACTTCGGTGCAAAAGGTCCAAATGGGGCCCCTAACTACGAGTGCCAAACGTGAATTCAGGAGTTTTAACTCTAATTTATATAGGTACGCATTATATTATAAATTAGATTTAACCATACATAAACAATTATGCATACGTAATACATGGTTTTACAAATTTGAAGAACAATGGTATCAAATAATGAGATGTTAATTGTTTCATTTAGCTTATCGTTACAATAAGATCAACATGATCAGAATAGGTGTTATTTAGGACTTAAGGTTAAGGTCTTACCAAACTAAAATAATAATAGGCTTTTAGAATAAAATAACTTGGTCTTGCATGGATAATTAATTGAACTTTTTATAAAATTAAAATAGCTAAATATTATTTAACTAGGTTACTAGTAGGCATTATGTAGTAAACGTAAAACAATTTTAAAAGGACAATTTAAAGCAATAAAAACTAAGACTAAAATTTAACAAAGCTTAAAGTCCAAATTTTCTTGATATCAGGAAAATAAATTATTTATTCAACAGTAAAAACATTGATTAAACTTGAGATTTGAAGATTTTCTTTCTTGATTTCATATCGGCAAAGATATCAACGTTTCATTTTCTATTGACAGTAGATCCAAACCACTTAGGCGTTCTCGAGTCATAGAACTTCTAAGGTAGTTTTTGATCATTTTTAATTTAGAAAATGATCTTTCAGCTTTGGCCACTAACAGGAATAGTTAAGTACATACAGCAAGCAGTGCATACATCAGGATAGGCGGAAGTCAAAGAACTATGTTCAATCAACAGTAAATTAGCAAGCTATTTCACATCAGTCATGTTTTTAATCTTAGATTTGAAGAAACTTCTGACTGATAATATTTGTGATCTAAACAAAGGTGTTATGTCGTCAGAAAAGGTTTCTGCAAATTTGTCAGCTTCTTTTTCCAGTTGATCATCAGTAGAAGCCAAAAAGAAGGGTTGAATTATCCAATATGCGTCTACTACTGACTTTATGCCCTTGAACCGGTTGTCAAGTTGTGAACATATAGTATCAATCATGGGATAATATATTGTCACCTTAAAACTTGATTTTGGGTCAGTGAGTCTTTGATCTTCACAAAGCTCATCAAAGTGACTTTTCACCTTAGTGACTCTCTTGTTTGAAAACTGAGTCAAATTCTCCATTTTGAGCAGATTTTGGCTGCCTCTTCAACAATAAATTGAAAGATACTCGAAGGTCATTTATCTCCAAAAGAGCATTACTCAAAAGGTCGGGCGGCATTTCTACCTAGAGATTCTGCTTGTAGCGATTTTGAGGCAATATTTATGTTTTCTAAAATTTTACATTGAATTACCAACAGTAAAACAAATCTGAAGGATTCGAGTGCTTTAGTCAGGCCAATAGCTTCATTCCTTTTCTTCAAATTTTTACTGTTCAACATTATAAGAGATAAAGTTCTCAGAACGTCAGTGAATCTTTCTTTAAGAGCATGCACAGTATCGTATCTTTCTACCCAGCGAGTAGGATTAAGTGTTTTCAAAGTAACACTTGATGTTGAATCCGAACAAGCTCTCAAATTTCCCACCGTACAATGCTAAATCCAAAAGAGCTATAGACATTTTGAACCGCTTCAAAGAATTGCCCTATTTCCCGGTTGACCTCTACTGCATTTTAAATGACTAAATTCAAGTTATGGCTGGCGCAATGGACAAAATAAGCATGGGGTGCGATTTGTTTATTCTTTGTTGAATCCCATTGTACTCTCCACTCATTACGGCAGCTCCATCAAATCCTTGACCTCGGCATTTCGTTATATCTAGACCTTTTTCCGTAATATATTTGATGATTTGTTCTGCAAGTCCAGAAGCTGTCTGATCTTTTACTGCTGTAAAGAAGTAAACGATTCACATATCTTTATTTCACAAGGTTTTCCATTTTCGTCGCTAATTACTTTAACATAACGGAAACTTTCCCTCAACTGATCAGTCTTACCTATATCTTGTGTTGTGTCCATAATTATTGAAAAAGATTACCCACTTCTTGTTTCTGATACAATTTCATTCAGAACTTCATCATCTAATAAAGATATTACTTCATTTTAAATAGTAGGGCTCAAATAATTTATAGAGCCACGAGGATTTTCTAATAGTTATTTTAAAATAGGGTCATATTCAGAGAGAAGTTCAATAATTGAAAGAAAGTTTCCTTTGTTTGAGTCATCCATATTTGCGCTTTCCACGGAATGGAAGTTTGCATGCGGCTAACATGAATGAGACATCAATAACCCTTTTCAAAACATTTCTCCAAAAGTTCCGCTCATCTTTCAATTTTTTAATTAAAACCTCGTCTACAGCACCATGATTTCTCCATTGCTCATATGCTACACAAGAATTAGTATGGTTTTGTGAATTCTCGTGTGTCTTAATTTGTTCTGATAGATGCCTCCAATCACGCAAACTGGTTTCCCACGGATTACGGGTTCCTGAAGTTCCTTTTTGAGGAAATAACCAGCATGGTAGGCAATAAACACCATCGAACGTGGAAGAGTAACACAACCAAGATCTGTTGAGTCTTAGACCGGATCTCGTTACAAAAGTATAGTAATTACTGGAAAAGGATCTTCCATTTTGTTTGCCACTCGGAAACGGCCCAGGAGGTTGACATGGTCTTGAAGCAGTGATACACTTTTTCATCTGTGTCAGTAATGGAGTTAGGAAAGTACGATTTTTCTCCATGGGAAGCATTTTCTACAGCATCACAAAGTTGATCAAGTTGTATCTGTAACTCAAGCAGCAATTATTAGTACTGCATGGTTTCATTTTATTATTTATGGTTTATTATTTTGATACAGTATTCTATTCATTAATAAAAACATGTTATTGCTAAAGTAAAAATAAAAATATGGAAGAAATACATAAGGATTGTTCAATTATTTTTATACTACCGTCCGTACTCACTTGGATTTTATCTCCGATCTCCTCAACAGTAGCGTTTGCCAGTTGAATCTCAGGTAGGCACTGATCTTTATGCATAACATTTGCATTTTATTGTTGTAGGTTCTGGTTTTCTCATGTCAACTCTCATCCTTCTCTAAATCTAAATTAATTAAAATAACTATCGATTTCCATTCGCTTAGACGAACAAAACAAAGTAACATACTACTACATGATTTGTTGATCCCACAAGAAATGCTTAGTACTTCGTGGGCTGGTCTAAAGGACGGAAAAAAGGATTTTTTTGTAATCCCCATTTTTAGTATTTAGTATTTATTTGTGTGTTAATTCTTACCGGTTAAAGTATCATTACAACTTCTGGCGCGATGTAGCCAGAAGTTGTAGCAGTTACTGTCAATAACAAACAATTTCCAACGGCAAGTCGACAATTCATTCATATGCATCAGCATCAATAAATATTAACTGAAACTATTAACAGACTTGTAGTATAGACTTGAACAGAGTGGTGGCGCAGTGCCTCTATGAGGGTGGTAGACGTGGAAGCTAGAGCCGGCGGCGGCGCATGAGCATCGTGGTCGGACAAGTCACTCAACAGACTGCCAAGTGCATAACAGATGACACGGCTGACGCGCTGTGAATCCCCCCTCACTCAACTACTGTCCCGCCAGTATATTCTTTGTTTTTTTCGAAATAATTCTCTCACATGCAATTGCAGCAACAATAAGGAATAACCTTAAATATTAGGTTATACGTTAATTTGTTACAGAATTTTTTACCACGGGATACCTTCAAAATATTTTTAAATAGGAACCCCACCTTTATTGGGGGTCGGCGGGGTCCTGCCCCTGACTTCGGGGGCCCCGATTGGACCAGCTAGCTACTCCTCTGAACTTTACTATTTCAAGCTGAATGACTGATTTAGAACGAAAAGCACGATATTTATGAACTTAAGACATATTGATTTGGCTTTAAAGTTAAAAACGAGGACTATTTAGGTAACTAGCGGACTTGAGAATTTGCTGGAAAAGATAGCCTCAAAGTACTTAACCAAGAAAACATATATGGCGCTAAAACTCGAAGATAAATTCATAACATCTGACGATTACAAATAAATTTTCTATCATTATACTAGAAAGAAGTCAAGATACCATATACGTTGCAGTTTCAAGCTGAATGACTGATTGAGAACGAAAACCACTATGTTCTGCAACTCAGCGATAATTGAGAGCAAACAAATTTTGTGATGAATTAGTAACAAGCCATCTCGAGACCAATACATATAATGAGGGAATATATATAAGTAAAAGAGGATTGTATCACATAATGAGTTTATTTTACCTATTTGTCTACGATCAAGGCAAGTTTTCTTTATCCGTGTAACAAACAAAACACTAGTGTTACAATCAAACCGTCTCACAAGCTCTGTTCCGCAGGTCTCAGCCCCATGCTATTCAATGGTTTCTTTTTTATGACATTCTTTGATTACGCTCCGTACGTGATACCCTCTTCCTCTTCCTGATGACGAAAGGACAAGAGGAATGTTTCTTTCTATGTCGCCACTTTAGGAGAGTGCAGTTTTTGTTTCTCTTAGGGGACATTCATTGCGATTTTGGTGAAACTTCAGCCCTTTAGCATGGGCATTAATTTACCTTGTACTGGAGAAAATGTATTGCTTCCTAAATTCCCTCTGCGGTAAAGAGTACTTATCTAAATTTTGATACTTTTATGATTGAATTGTGGATATTAAACTACGAAGCAGTTCAAAAGTACATTTGATTAAACTATGTCTTAAAATAAACAACTTTATAAAATAAAAAGAAAAGACGAAGGATGCAAGATCAGAACTATTTAATTCTGTATCTTCCTCCAAGAAAAGCAGACACACTACATGCAAATTTTGTTTGATTTCAACTGTAATGAGAGGGATTTTCAATGTGAAACAAACACACAAACCAGACTGAAAACGGATATTTTACTTCCTGTTACCAAAATACTCTCGCTTGATACCTATCGGAGTGACCAAAAATTGCATTTTTGGTGATGTTTGGCGTTGAATATAATTGAGCCACCAATCGATTATCCTATTTCAATTTGGAATTCATTCTTTGTAGGGTTTTTTGGCTAAGAACTGAAATCGTGTCCGAAAAACAGGGTAAGTGATGTTACGTTTAGAATACGTACTGGGAACATGTTGACGATGACTTCTATTAATATAAGTTTAACAACTTTTCTCAAAATAAAACTAAGGAAATAAAATTTCGGCTGAATTCAAGGTTGACAACATTAGATTCTGTATTTAGGTTTGAGAAATCCTTCGATCCCAGACTTCCCAAAATGCGCGTAATCATAAACTAATATATATGTCCTTTAACACTCGATGAGGAATCTCATCATTAGAAAAACTGGCCATATCTTGATGGATGAGATATCTGGTCATTAGAAGAAAACTAATCATATCTTGATATCGCCATTGAAAAATCGGCACTATCGTGATGACGAGATATTTCGTCATTAGCAAGATTGGCCAGATGTTGATGGACGAGATATCTCGTCGAAAGGACTTAGAGGGTTAATCAAGCCACAGAATGTAGCTATACTATCCATCTACAACTCCCACACTCATTACTTTTTTTCAGATAGCTACTTAAGAAACTTAATTTGAAAAGTGGAAAGCACTTTAGATCAATATTTCCTTCTATCCTCTACCTGAGAATTCGTGCTCCAAGGCTCTAAATAGATTAACATGTTGATTCGCATTTTTATAAAATAACGGGCGACGAGAAAACAACTTTCTTTCCTAAACAACGCGTTTTTTTTACAAATCCGTGTTTTTTTCTCATTTCTTTAAACGCCAAAGGCGTTATTTGACTTCAGACATTATTTTCCCCGAGCACGAACTTGAAGAAGCAATTCGCATTACCGTAAAACATGACGACAAAATTGCGTGTTTACTCATGCAGCGAAGGGGTCGACGACAGCTTTGCGACCAAAATTAATCTCGCAACTTGTGGCGAAAGCAGTGGGAGTCACGTAAAACAATAATTACAAATGCATCGGATGGGTTGTTTCTTACTTAGTCTTAGCACGCGTTATTAGCCGACTCATTCCGCGAATAATAAATGTTAAGGTCTCCGTTGCATATGTTTTCGTTTTATGGTTCTGTTTGTTCATGTAGATTTGGCTCGATCCGCTGTGTTGATCATAAATGACGATGCTATGTTGCCGAGAGAACATGTCGACACGGATTATACATCGTAAACACGTAGCCTGAAATGTTTAAGACTCGTTTGTAAGAGATATTATTTATACTTGGGAGATGCAACAGTAAAATATATGGGAATGTCTAAAGGGATTAATAATACACGGGGAAAGTTGTTGAGTTAAAAACTAAAAATCACTGTTGGAAATGGAGAACATGTTTTAATTAGCTCCACTCATATCCTCTACGACAGGGGTGGTCAACTTCTGTATATATATGCTCGACTTTTTTTCTTAAAAATATGTCACGATCTACCTACTAAAATCTTGGCATTTAACACATTCAAAGTTGTGTCTTGTGTACTAATAAATAAAAATGGGGAGGGGGTATTAAAACAGAATGATATTTTATTAATAATATTTATTAACTGAAAAGTTGCCACAGAAAAAATAGATTAAATTTTATTTTATTATCTTATCATTAATTGGAAGTCTGTGTTTGCATGTCTCCAACCAAGAGTTCATAATTTGGTGTGTATCCAGACAAATATAATGATAATGAATCTTCAGTATGGGAATTAGTAAGTAGGGAACGGTTTTTAGTCTTCGTGAACTTTAAATATGAAAAAGCCGATTCACATAAGTATGTAGATCCAAAACAGTTGTTGAAATATTCGCTACATTTGGTGATATTGGGATACTTTTCTCGATTGACGTATTTCCAAAAAACTTCCTCAAGTTCTCTGGCTTGTATGGTTAGATCAGTTTGTAGATTTATAATTTCATTTTCTAACGCGTTTTTTTCAAATTATTAAATGTGTCAAATTTTTGCGGCAATATGTTTTACACTGAAATCCTTTTTAAAAGGAAAAGACAGATAAAGGACAAAAGAAAAGATACTGCACAATAACTAACTTTTTCAAAATCATGAAATCTGACCTCAAAGTCTTCAATCACCTTTTTAATTTCTGCAACGTATTTTTCAATGTTATAATTACAATTTTCATGTTTTTGTAGGTGATCGGACTATTTGAAAAGTGATTCAAATAGTTTGTTGAAGATCTTCTATTAGTGTAATAAATTTTGTTTTGTATGCATTAATGCTACTGATCATTTCAATTATTGTCTTGTTTTTCCTTGTAATTCTAAATTTAGATCACTTAATTTCGATGTAAAATCTGTGAGAAACGCTAAATCACTGAGCCAAGTTTCATCATTTAAATTTGCACATTCTTGATCTTGCTCTTCGAGAAAAATTTTATCTCAGTTAATAAATCACGAAATCGTAACAGAAATGTACTTCTACTTAGCCACTTTACATCGGTATCATCATCATCTATAGAATTACTAAAGTATAGGATCCATCGACCTTAAAATGAAATAGACGGAGCATGTGCCCGCAGCTTCATGTTATTTCTTCCAATTGCTCGGTTTGAAGATCTGTCACGTGGTTGTGGGTAAAAGCATGAATCCTAAATTATTGATTGGTTAAAGTGATTATCCACCGTGATCAAAACACTAGCCTGCGCTTCCATAGCCAATTGGCTTAGTCGATTTGTAATTTACCTTTCAGAGATCTTACGACAGTGACTCCGCCCACATGATCCGTCTTTTCATTTTAAGGTCGATGATAGGATTCCTTTTACGCCTCTACACGCGACGAATTACTTATTTATATATTGAACTTGTTTTTCATTTCTTTCCATAATATTAATAATTTATGTATATGTGATTTGATGATATAAGGATAATCAAAAGACGCATGTTCCACACGAGGTTAAGATTTGTAAACAAATTGAATATATTCAACTTAACAATTCTGTGAATTCCAGAGAGTTAAGATAACCTTATAGGCCTTTTGGAGGAAGAATTACGTGCTTTATAAAAATGTTGGGACAACGCTAACAGTGATCTCAAGGAGGAAGTGCTGTAAATAGTGATTGAATAAACTTTTTTGATATTTTGGATATAAAAAATTCGCTTATATCTTTCACTCTTACAACGGATGGGGAGGGTGTAATTGTTCATGCGAGAATTCTCGCACGGGCATGCTAGTCTATATTATTTCTATAGTATAGATCTCTTTTACGCCTCTTACACGCGAGAATTCTCGCACGGGCATGCTAGTCTATATTATTTCTATAGTATAGATCTCTTTTACGCCTCTTACACGCGAGAATTCTCGCACGGGCATGCTAGTCTATATTATTTCTATAGTATAGATCTCTTTTACGCCTCTTACACGCGACGAATCTTAACAAGTGAGGTATCAAAAGAAAGAGAATTTCCCGGAGCACTGACGAATCCGTTCTATTTCTCCAAGATGTGTAGAGGGGGGCTAAAAACAATTCGAAATCCCCATAGGAATAACATTGAATGTAAAACGATTGCGGTACGTAACTCAGTTTGTTTTACCAGTATTGATGGAAAAACAACTTTCCAATAAACTTGTTTTACCAGAATTACTTAGAAAACCAGTTTGTTTTACCAGTATTGATGAAAAAACAACTTTTACAATAAAATTGTTTTACCAGTATTACTCGGAAAACAAGTTTTTCATCATCTATATTATTTCTATAGTTTAGATCCCTTTTACGTCTCTTACACGCGACGAATCATTTATGTATTGAAATGGTTTTTCATTTCTTTCCATAATATCAATAATTTATGAATATCTGATTTGATGATATAAGGATATTAAACGACGCATGTTAAACGCGAGGTTAAGATTTGGAAAAAAAAATTGAAAATTTATAACTAAACAATTTTTGTGAATTCTAGAGTAAAGATAACCTTTTTGGGCCTTTAGGCGGAAGAATTATGTGCTTTACAGAAATGGTTGGAACAACGCTAACAATGATTTCAAGGATGAAGTGTTGTAAATAGCGATTGAATAATTTTTTTTGATATTTTATACATAAAAAAATTCGTTCGAAAAAAAAGAATTGTTCATGCGAGAATTCTCGTACGGGCACGCTAGTGTAATAATAATTCTAGCTGTCCTTCATCAAGTTGCAATTGGAAGAGACGCCGTTTGAGGGAACTTCCTCAAATGGAATTAACAATTTTGAATGCTATGTCCATTATTTCTTTTGTATTTAATCTTTTGCTGGCTAACACTTGTTGATGACTTATGCAGCGGTAGCTAAAAAAACTTGGGAATTCGTCATCATTTTGGCATAGAGTTATAAATCCATTTAAGCGGCCTGTCATTGCTCCTGCTCCATCTGTTGTTATTGAAACTAATTCAAAAAGTGGTAGTTTCAAATTAGTGAGGAAGTTTTTAAAAGAGTTGAATATATCTACACCTCTAGTCCTTTCTTTCAAAGAAATCATACCCAACAATTCTTTAGATAATCTTTAAAAATCCATATGAATAAAAATAAGCAATTGTGCTGCGTCACGTATATCTGTCGATTAATCAAATTGAAGGGACCGTTTGTTTCTATGAGTCACTACTAAGTTGCGTTTGCGTGTTGAAATCGTCTCCTGTCGGCTGTGATCAACCAAAAATCGCTTCGCGATCGGCCGGTCAATCGTGATCGACTTGTTGGCCATTCCTGCTCTACGATACTAATACTGAATAATACAGCAAAGATATATAGATACATAGAAAGCTATTAAGAAAACATGAGGAATGTAGTTCAGTTGGAAAAATTTCAAACCAATGAACCTCCTAGAAGTTGAGGATATATTTTAATTTGTAACACACCTACCGCCTACGATAATAAATACTGGGTAATACAACACTAAAATACATAGCTACAGTAGACCCTTGATTACCCAATTTTCTATTAACTGAGTGTCCACGGTATCTGAGTCAACTTGATACAATTTTCTTGCTTTATGAATCTTTTAGTAGTAGTAACATACAGTACAGTAAATGTTTTATGTGTTTTTTCGTATAGGTTGCTTTATGTTACTATGTCCGTAGTATACGAGTTTTTAGTTATCCGAGGAGGTCTCGGTCTGCATTAATTTGGATAATCAAGGTACTACTGCATATCGAAAGCTGTTAATACAACATGAGGTAGGTAGTTAATTAACGTCACACTGGAGCAACAGAAAGCAATGTTGGCGGCGGTCCAGGATCAACCCCGAAGGGAAAGTGGAGGGCAACACCTCGTCATTTTCAATTACGGTCAGATGACGAGGTCAACACCTGAGCTGGCACCACTCTCCAAACTTCCACACCACTCCATCAATAAAACACGAGGAAAGTATTTGCATTGAAAAATTTCAAATCGATGAACTGCTGTAAATACAGGAGTCAATTAATAACCCTCAAATCATTTATAATCCTTATACTTGAGTACTATGGGTAAATTTCTATTTTCTGTGTCAGTAAAACTTTTCTTGTGAGTGTATGTCCATTTATTAGACGGGAAATGCATTGCTTGGTGAAACTTGGCCAGATCTGGCCCTTGCGTCAAAAAAAATTACCAACTTAATACTTGGGGATACAACTGTAAAATATTTAGGTATGTCGAAAGTGATTAATGATACATGGGGAAAACAGTTGATTTAAAAACTACAAATCACTGAAAGTAATGGAAGATATTTCTTAATTTATAACACTTATCATCTATGAAATTAATACTTGGTAAGACAACAATAAAATATGTATTTGTATCGAAAGCGTTTAACACTGCATGGAGAAAGTAGATCAGTTGAAAAATATTTGAAATCGATTTGCTGTTAGAAATTGGAGGACTTATTTTAATTTATATATCGCTCATATCATCTACGACACTAATGCTTGGTAATGCGATCTACGACATTAACTTATACTTGGAAAATACAACAATAAAATACGTAGGCATATAAAAAGCATTTATTTATAATATTCATAACACATATGGGTAATAGCTGTTTTAAATATAATTTTATATACATACTCGTATATATATATATATTTATAAAGCAGAAGCTCATGAACATTTTTTCGGAGAGTCAATGTTCATTTTCATGATGAAGAGAAATACATTTCCATATTGTAATTTGTTCAAAAGATAAATAACGCTGTCCAAATGTTTTGATTTATATTTTTTGACCTGAAAGGTAATAGTTACTTTTTAAACAGCTGTGCAGTAAACAATTCCTTCTGTCACTTAATGAGTTTCTGCTCTAAGCTGATGATATAGTTTAATTCATGATACCCTCTATCTACGACACTGACAAAAATGCATGTCATTTCAGATCTGAAAGTGTATAAATTGCCATCTTGATTTTTACAATTTCTTTATAAGAAAATTAATTCTTTTTTCTTTGAGTAAAATTAATTTTTTCTTTGATTTCTCCGGCGGGGAATAGAGGTTTCTTTCACCATATCAAGTGCCTAATGCACAATTTCTCTTTGTCAAGAAGCCAAATATCGATAAAATTCTTGATAATTGATAGAGCTAAGCCACATATAAGAGAATTACGAGTCCCATGACATTCTCCTATTTTCTGGATTGGTTTCTCTAGGCACATATATCTCCATTTCCACGTCTGTATGGCTCTTTTTTATACAACTGAAGCCACTCACAGTGAGAACAAATAGTAATAAAATTAATACGAAATGAGAAATAATCAATTATAATCCTTTTATTTTGTGTGATTTAATTGTATAATACAATATTAGTGTAATGAAGTTACTCACCACATTTATTTTACACTTTATTTTTTAAACAGCATGTCCCTCAATGATACCTCCTAAAATCTTTTGATGCCAAAATGTGTTGACAGCTACAACAGGTAGGTGTTTTCCTACTTGTCTCCAGCATATATATTTACACATGTTTCGATTATTCCATTTAGCCAAAAAAATTTACGCCTGTCATACCAAAGTTGTTGATTGGTTAAATCACTATCTATCTATCCGTATATCTGTGATTTAGCCAAAGTTTGACCATGTGCTATGTAAAGTCAAAAGTATGTGAGTACCAAAAGAAATGTTTTTTCAATTCAGCATTGTGATTTTTTCTATTTAAAATTTTAGGGAAATTCCATTTCAGTTTCATTAAATATTCTAATTGTGTTGAAGTGACAAAAATCTGAATTAAAACTGTGTAATTGTTTTATATCTTCTGAGTGTTGTGATTTTACATGTAATTTTAATCGAAATATGCTCTACTTATGTCTCCACATCAGGAGTTATCGATTTCTATTGTTTAAGTCAAGGCATGAAAGGATAACATATTCTGTTTTATTGTAAATATGTATTTTTACATGTGCATTCACAAATCAGAACAAATGTGCATTGTACTAACCATAAGCACACTATTTAATTAACGCTATGTATTATTGCAATACTCACCATATAATTGGTTTCTCATCATAATTAGTAACTGTAACTAACCACAAATAAGTAAAATAATTTGAAGTTCTATATATTTCTATTCATTGCTTCACCAAAAACAGGATAAAAGTTTAGTATTTGAATAACTTAAACAGAAATGCCCTTCCACCCAGGATAACCAGACGTAGATAAACATTTAACCAGTGGTGCGTGTTATAAATTTTTCTAATAAAGTAAGTCTAACGGGGCTTATTCAATGGAGAAACGGCTTCCTCAGTTCTAGATGGAAGTGGGATGATGTCAAAATTTTGTCGTTTTCTCATTGGTCGCTACGGTTATGTTCTGGTTGACTTATAAGCTTTGAAGTTATTGCTGGTTTAAAATATCAATAAAGAATGATATAGCCTTTCTCAACCTCAGAACCTAGATTAAATTTCATAACAAAATTATTCATTGCTTCTTTATATACGCAAACTTTTCAAAATGTTTTGAAAATATGTTCATACGTTTTTAATACGGTGATACTCGGTTCACAAATATGCTTAGAGCGGAAACTGGCAGAGAACTCGGAGACAGAATGACAGCTAATACTGAATAAATTAGATTATTAATTTATTAATGCAAGTGCATTCAAAACATATAAACTTTATGAAAATATAATCAGTCTTTAAGCGTGGCTGAAACGTACATACACAAAATGAGTGAATCATATATTTTGAATTATAGAAGCACAAAAGAGAATTTTAAGCTGAAAGCTAGCAATGGGAGCAAGGAAGTAGTGTCTTTAATCCTTTGAGAGTCACGAGATTTCAGAGTAGTATAGTATTGCTTTTACTCCACATTTCTCACTTAATGATTAAATAAACATATCAATTGGGTGAAAGAATCTATGGATTCTTTCCTTAGCATAGAATCCCTTGGAAAGATTCTATTGCTCTTTTCCTTAGAATAGTTGGTTGGGTTTCTTTTCTTGGCCCAAGGACTATATTTGGCCATGCTGCACCAAACACAATACAGACAACTTCAAGTAATAGACACACACGCAAAGAAAGTTTTACTGACGCAGAAGAGAAGAGACAAATTCGCCCAGGAAGGGATCGAACCTGATCGAAATCGAACCTGTGAAGCATAACTCTCTGGTCGCTAGTGCAGTGAGCATACCCACTGTCATGACGGCCCCTTCCATAGAATAGAATTCATTAGTTTGATTTTTATTTCCGTATAATAGGATCCTTTCGAAAGTTTCAATTGCTCTTTCCTTAGTATAGAATCTTTTCGGTAGGTAGGAATTTTAATTAAGGTCGCACTGGAGTAACACAACGGGCTATTGGTGACGGTCCAGGATCAATCGCCCAAGGGAAAGATCCGAAACAATACCAATATAACAATAATATCCATAGACAATAATACTGACGTAATTTCGAATCACGGTCAGATGACGAAGCAACACCCCTGAGCTGGCACCCCACTTTCCAAACTTCCACACCACACCAATATGAGGACATCTGAGGCCACGGCAGAATTAACGTGCACCAGCCCCCTTTGTACACGAAGGTCTTTGGTCGGATTCGAATTCGCAACCCTCCGGTTGCTAATCCGTAACTTTTCCAACCGGGCTACCGCGGCCCCCAGAATCCTCTGGAAGATTCAATTATTCGTTTCCTTGAAACAGAATCCTTTGGAAAGATTCTAATGGTAACGGAGGTCAAAACTAGTTAGAAGCCATTAAAGGAAAACTGTAGGTTGAAATGTGGAATTCGTGTTGATCCCAAAGTGTGTTAACATATCCACAATGGAAAAATTACAGTGTTTTAGGTCGGGAGACCTGTGTGAGATTTACAACACGTGCTCTCTGTTGTGCGGAGGTGATTCCATATGAAGACTGCCGCATTGAATAACTAGTAGATAAAAATGTAAAATAACTTTAATCAAAATTCAATGAACACAAAATGCTGGAAAGTAAAACAGAGCGTGGCCTCAAATAAAGGTCACAAAATAAATTAGGCGATTGTAGATTTTTAAGTTTAGTTAAGAACGGAGATTCGGAGGGAATGGTATGATGTCCATACAGATTGTGTAAATAGTGTACTATATATCTTCCATGTCAGGACAAAAGGGGTTAAGTCTGACTTTTGATGTGATCAAAGGAGTCAAGTGGATCATTAATTTAAAAAATAACATAATATGCTTAAAATCAAAACTAAATGACTCTACGAATCTAAATTACAATTATTTGTATCATTTCATTCACCTTTCCCCCTGAATATTTGTGGGAAAAAGTGAAATATCCAACTTAAGATTCTGAGAAGCAGCCATCTTGATTTAACCCCATTTGCCCTTACAAGGAATATATATATATATATATATATATATATATATATATATATATATATATATATATATATATATATATATATATATATATATATATATATATATATATATATATATATAGTGCACTATTTACACAACCTGTATGGACATCACACCATGTATAGAAATAAATGATTTATGGCAAGATTGTGTCCCTCTTTATGTTCACCACAGTAATATCTAGTGAACTGCTTGACCATACCTGTTTCAACAGGTGGATATCTGAACAGCACTATCATCACCATCGCACCACCCATGGGTGTTCATCGTTCAGGTATCGATCCACCTCAATGGGTCTATGAGTTGGAGCCCCATCTTGTTGGAACATGGAGTTTCGGGAATCATCTTTCAGTTGAGGAAAAAACACAACTGGTACCATTCAACCATATCGAGGTACAATATACTCACCTGATGTGTCACAAGGAAGTCTGAAAGCATGAATTTTAAAATTTGAGATTTTCTCTTTCGTTACTTGATACGCAGGAATGATAAGATTCATAACATGGAAATTATAAGACTTCAAAGCCTGACGAATCATTTGTAATAAGCTTGTTTAATGCTCTTATTTTATCTACTCTCACATTAATGAAATTTGAATTTATATAATCTTGTAAGGAATTAACTACCATCGACCTTCTTATGAAATTTAGCATGTGTTATCGTAAGATCTCTAGGATATGTGGGCTTACGTCACGTGGGATTATGGATCGACTTAGCCGATTGGCTATCGAAACACAGACTAGCGTTTTGATCACATTGGATAATCATTTTAACCAATCAATAACATGGAAATTATAAGACTTCAAAGCCTGACGAATCATTTGTAATAAGCTTGTTTAATGCTCTTATTTTATCTACTCTCACATTAATGAAATTTGAATTTATATAACTCTTTCTGAGGATTCATGAGGATTCATTTTATAAACTGAGGATTCATGTTTTTTTCCACAACCACGTAACATATCTTCAAACCGGGCAACCGCAAGAAATAACCTTAAGCTTCACGCACTTTTTCCGTCTATTTCATTTGAAGGTCAATGTGAACTACCAGCTGCGAAAATGCAATCCTGTATCAAATGAGTGACCGGCGCGGCGCCAGTTATGGAGCTATAAAATCCCATTACCTGTCAAACTTTGAAATTAAAAGAACATCAGTTTCATCGTCAGATGCGACGAGAATGGAAGCATCAAATCGTGAAATTTCTCTGATTTGTATTTTTATTTGTTAGTGTCTGTGATTGTCTCTTTATTTTTGAGTTTTAAATTATTTAAGTAAACTTTTGTAATTGGACAGAACGGCTGCTGTTTCTTCCATTACAGCCCTACTTACAAAAACAAAGAATAAACTTATAACAATAATCTTTTTTATTTAACTAGCACAGAAAATAACAAACGCTGAACTGTGAACAAGAAAGTGTAAATTTTCTATTACATTTCTCTTCTTAGTGATACAATATATAATATAGCTACATTAAATGGAGATCTTCGGATGAAATAGTGATGGTTTATCTTTAATAGAGGGAAAAGCAAAAAATTCAATGTTTGCTAAAATGAAAATTTATTTGCACCTGGGAATTCAATATGCATTAAGAGAGACTGCTGATGTCATAATACACACACAGTTCGTCCTCACAGGAAAAATGAAAAAGAAAAAAACGAAATTCAACAAACGTAGAAAGGTATTAAACAATGCCATGATATTTGAAGCTCGCAATGTTTTATTTCCCAGAGGATATTTTATCTGAGTAAGAATTTAAGGCACAAATAAAACGTGTTTAGTGACAATATATTTACCCCAAAATGCTAATTCTTGAGACGATCTAACTCTAAATTTTGTGCATGCATTTCTTCTTGCAGTTTTAATACTTAAGGGACTATAAGGAAACATCAGCAATTCGGAAGTCTTATTCGAAGTCACAATGTTGCTACTTTTTCAAAGTAACAAGTTAAATTATCTCAACAATTTGTTAAAGTATCTAGAAATATAATTCTAGAAAGGGCAAGGGGGAGAGGCATGCAGAGTCAAAATACTCTAAAATTAAAATAAACCTAGAATATTTAAAAGACCCATTAATCATGGGTACTTTGTACTTTAAAATTTTTATCGAATATTATAAAATTATTGTAAAAGCTATACAATAAAAGCAGTTTCAGTTTTAAACATTAGTTGCTATTAACACTTTTGACTTTTCACCAAGAATACCAACTAAAAGAATTTATCTGGTTAGATTGGACTACTCTGGTGACTAAAACATTTAATGAGATTTACTCAAATATGCATTGCTTGAGATTAACCAGGAAAACGTAGACAACTAACCCGACTAAAGGCTCTAGCGAAGATCAAACGTGCAATCTGATTACCCTGTCTTGAGTTAGGCATGAAATTTATTCATGACTATATTCGAATTTGATGAAGTTTGGGGTGAGGAACTCTTGGAAAGCGGGCCAAATGTGGCACACCAACGACGTTTTTCTGGCACGCGAAACCCAGGACTACTACCTAAAAAATGATTACGTAAACAACTATCATACTTCTTCATTGAGTTGTATATTTTAACTTACATACGTTGCGAAAATAAATGAAGCTTGCCATCCTCTCTTTTATCTATCTTCCTTACTATTTTGCTGATTTTAAAAATTGCGTCTTTACATTATGCGACTGCATGTGTCAGCTAGAAAAACACTTAAAAGCGTCTATTAATAAAATATCCATTCTATCAACAGGAAAGATTCTGCAGAACGACCTTCAACCCTCCATGTCTTCCTAGTCTTGATGGACGAGATATCTCGTCCATCAAGATGTGACTGATTTTGTTAACGACGAGATATCTCATCATCAAGATATTGCCGAATCTTTTATATCTAGATCAAGATCTAGTCAGTTTTATCTACTGACGAAATATCTCGTCCATCAATATCTGATCAGTTTTGATAGCGTCGAGACACCTCGTCAAGATAACAACCAGGAGGGTTAAGTGAAATTTATGTCTCTAAATTGAATACATTAAATCTTATGACTTACACTAATTACTCTTTCAATGTACTTTGGTTTTTATTGTTCTAATGTGATTTTTGATCACTTGGAATGGTTCTCCCATGACTTAAAGGATACCATATAATATGTTCTTCAAAATTTCGGTTGGTACGTGAGAAAATTTTGCATCAAAGATTTAATGATTTTTAGCACCACGCTAGTAAAGGTTGCTAACACCTGGACTAAATTCTGGATTAACACACTTAGCTCCAGTGGACTAAACAGGGAAAGGTAGAGTAGGAAGATGAGCCTTGCAACTTTAATTCAACGAATTTTTCAGGAGAGAAATGGGAAGCTAATGGAGAGACTGGTGGGTAATCGCCTGACCTGGAGGCTTGAATTTTTCAATCTGCTCGATGACAGGCAATTTCGTTTTCGTCTGTGAAGTATTACTGCTGCTATACTTTATTTTACAAATTGTATCAATAAAGGCTTCGCAAAATAAAAAAAATCGACCACTATGGAGGAATTTATAGAATAAAAATCTGCCTTTAATAAAATACACTACTGCTTGTGAAAATTGCAACACCACGAAGGAATCATGCAAATTAAACGAAACTTGTAAGAAATGCAAAACGGGTTAAGATATGCAAATGATTAGAATTACAAAGCGGTCACGCATGTGTGAGCCGAGAAACACCATCTAAACTTCCAAGTGAGCCGTGTATAAAAAGCACTGTAAAGGTGCGTTAAAATGTGTGTATCGTCGTTTGACTGCTGTAAATGATTGATTAGAAGTCAATATGCCTCGCCAAAAACGCAGAGTACCATACGAGTAACTAACGGAGTTCGAACGGGGCCGCATGATCGGCCTCCGTGAGGGTGGACTTGCATCGTGAAATCGCAACTCGCACGGGGCGTAATGCCACAACAGTGATGCGTGTGTGGAAGAGATGTGCCATGGAGAACCGCACAAGTCGAAACCCCGGCAGTGGACCACGCAATATGACGTCACCATGGGATGACAGACACCTCATCCGCATGGCGGTGACGGACAGTACAGCATCCTCTCGCGGGTTGGCACAACATTGGAGCACGTCTACAGGTGAGTCATTGTCTGCCTCCACGGTTAGTCGAAGTCTGCTGCGCCATGGGCTACGTGCAAGGATTCCCTTGACGCTGAACCACCGACGCCTCCGGCTACAATGGGCTCACCAACACAGCCAATGGAGTGCCGATTGGCAACATGCCGTATTCTCAGATGAGTCCCGCTACAATCACGACTATAACGATGGACGCGTACTCATCAGACGGTACAGAGGCGACCGCCTTCTCCCGGAGTGTATTATTCAGCGTCATACTGGACGAACGACTGGCGTTATGGTATGGGGCGCTATTGGATATCATGGGTGATCCCGCCTACTCCAAATTGTGGGGACCCTGAACAGCGGGCGCTACATCAGGGAAGTTGTGGAGCCCGAGGTGCTACTCTCCTGCAACGCATTCCCTGAGCTGTATTTCAGCAAGACAATTCCCGTCCACATGTTGCTCGGAATGTACAAGACTTCTTCAGTGCACGACAGTTGCTGCTTATTCCATGGCCTGCACGTTCCCCGGATATGTCGCCCATTGAGCATGTCTGGGATTACATCGGATGGCGACTAGCTCGTACCATTCGTCGGGCAGAGAGTACAGCTGAACTTTGGCATCAGATAGAGACCATCTGGAATGCTATTCCTCAATATGACATTCAGAATCTTTATGATTCGATGCCACGACGTGACAGGTTCTCATCGCTGCGCGTGGCGGCTGCACAAGATATTGATTTTGGGAATTATTTTAGTTTTATTACTCTGTAAATTTGATAGTCTATTTAAACCACTATTAATAATACGTGGAATAAATTTCATTTATTTCTTATGATTCTTTCATAGCGTTGCAGTTTTTACAAGCAGTAGTGTACTACGATCGACTGCTTTTCATAATCTTCGGTTATCTTAATGGTTTCTTGAGCAAACGCTGTTTCAAAACTAGGTAAAATAATTCATTGTTAGACTGCAGGTTTGTTTTAACGAACGTTCCTCTCAGGGTTTATCTAGTAATCCTTCACTTTTAATATTGCATGATAGCTTAAGCGTGCTCCGGGCGGGAATACATGGTTCAAGTTTTGCTGATGACATTACTATCTAGTCTTTAGATGCTGAGCCTTTTATGCCAAGCACGACATCGTGCCATTAATTCCGACCAACCATCTATGACAAACGTCCAGTATTCATCTGGCTCTGAAATATCTTTAGCTCTCAAAGACGGAATGTACAGCTTTCATAAAGAGGTACTCTTTGAGAAACATTTCCCCTCGCTTTTTATTCATAATACACTGGCATGCAAAACTTAAGGAACACAACCATTTTTAACTGTTACAACCTCAAAATTAAACGAAACAGCCTGTGGCGATTTGAATAACCGGGGATATTCAGTGGAAAGAAGGAGCATATTCAAATTTTACAATCGTGACATCAGAGGCTCCGACAGAGATATGGGTTCTTCTCCCATAGGAGCCTCATTATTAGTATGCAAATGCGGTGCAAAACATGCATCAGTGTTGGAAGTGGCCATACAGCCTACTGAGGACCGCCACCTCTTTATTCGTGTTTTCACCCTTCTGTCTCATGGTACTCAGTGCAAAGTCATCACTCCAGTTCAAAGACTTTTTACTGCTCGCTTTTTCTTTTATTATCGTTTTGTTTTTACTCATCGGTTTGATAACTCCGACGTACCTTTTGTATCATTTTTTCACATCCAGATAACTTCACTGGAAAGTAGCAGCTGTGAAACTTACTGTTTTTTAAATTTTGCATGCCAGTTTTACTATGTGATCCACACCCAAAGTTGCTGAGCGTCATTCTCGGTTCCAAGCTATTATGAAACACTATACAATATCTACTAAATATATGTTCGAGACTGAACACACTGAAATTAATATCTACCAGCGTTTGTGGAGTGGACATCTCTATTAGACTTTTTTTAATCTAAATTACGAGATCCAAACTGACTTATGAACTGTTCTGCGAAACTTCGACTGAACTATGTGACTCCCAATCCATTGTTCTATTTTATTTGGTACTTCATGTGCGTAGAAGACATCTTGATATCGGTGCCAATGCACCAGAACCCTTTTCCAGGATATATGTTCAAGAGAGAAAGTTAATTGCTTAATAAAGCATACAAAAGTCAGCTTTCTATGATGTTCGCACAACAAGGGATGAACTGGCCACTACTTATGAAGCAGCACCTTCTCTCTCTCTACCATAGACAATCACCAACATATACGCTCATACAAACCTCCTCGAGACATTGGGTGGCAGACAAACGTTATAGCCACTACACTAGTTAAGTATAGTAAATAAACGTAACTAGCCGACAACTGGTTTACACAAAACAAGGGAGGTAGTGTGTTGCATTGAATCAAGAGGGAGGGGAGAGATTGAACGGATATAAACGCTGTGTATTTTAACCCTCCAAGTGGTTTTAACGATATATCTTGCCCATCAAGATATTGCCGATGTTTTATGATGACGAAATCAAGAGCTTCTTTTCATCAAATGACTAGATATCGCATCCATCAAGATCTAGTCAGTTTTTCTAATACCGAAATACCTCATCGAGAAAATTACCAGGAGGGTTTACCATACCGCCTAGTAAATAAAAGTAAGTAGCCTGTGTCACAACCGGCTTACTTAAGACAAGGGGAGGTAGTGTGTGCTAAAATAAATCAAGGGGAGAGAAGGATTGAATGGATATAGATAGAACCGATATGCATTTAAACTTAAACCCGAATCCTAAGCGGCGGAATCCGAATATTTCATTTGATAGCCCTGAGGCAGAAAATTCCCAATCCATAGGCAGCACTTTCAGCTGGTATGCGCAAAGACATTCAATCAAATTATAAGCCCTCGCACGTACGCTTCGAATGAGCTCATTTCGGGCCAATTAAAGCAAAATGTAGGATTCCAAGTCTGAAGAGCTCGACCACCTTTACGCTTCTTAGCGCCGTTAATAATTAGGCACACGAGAAACGGTTTGAAACACGAGTTTTAAGCCACCAAGTAATACCGGGGAATCTCGTTGAAATATCTTTGCAGTGCACGAATTATATCGCCACATAGCTGAAACGCTAGCACAGAGAGGGGTTATTATTAAATTAATTTTACAAGTTCTTACAGTGTGATACTGAAAGCCGTTGGATAGTAGATTTAGAAATAGTCTGTTGATATACTGAGTTCCATAGGCTCGCTTATGGGGAGGTTGGAGGGCTTCGGCCACTTCCAAAGCAACAGACACATTAAATTTTCGTATTTTCGTCTGCTGCGATATTTTTTGGGAAAGATCAGAATATGCCATATTTTAAGTAATACCGTTATTATATTTTTCAGCTGTATTTTTTTGCAGCTTTTTTTACTTCAAACAGATATCAGACTGTTGAATTTGGAGATATATTGTGGTTTTAGGTAGGTTAATTAACGTCGCACTGGAGCAACACAACGGGTGACGGTCCTGGATCAACCCCGAAGGAAAAGATCCAAGGACAATGCCTCGTAATTTTGAACCACTGTCAGAAGACGAGAACAACACCTGAGCCAGAACCCTACTATCCAAACTTCCATACCACGCCAAGGTGAGGATATTTGAGGCCACGACAGATTTAACGTGCACCAGTCCCCGTCTACATTTGGTCTTTGGCTGGACTAGTTTTGAACTCCTAACCCTCCGGTTGCTAATCCGTTGCTCTTTCAACTGGGCTACAGAGGCCCTATAATTTTAGAGAAACAGTTCTCCCTCAAAAAATGATTGCATCAGTACCAAGTTGCTGACAACTTTCTGAGCTAGTCCCTTCCCCCAGAAAATGTTTTGGATGCGCATGTGTGGAGTTTGGTAAGAGTGTTTCTTTTCGTTTAAGTCCTCTATAAATTAATTCTAAAAAAATAATTGTAAAACGACCAACCAGAACAAACCTTTCCAAAAATGCAGGCTGTTATCCCTATATACGAACACGATACCAATAGCAAAGTATGCTCTTTGGGTGTATATTCATACGATGTGATATTAAAAGCCTTTAGATGGTTAATACTTTTGTATCAGCCTGTCAACACATTAAACGAAATGGTTTTTAATTTTTTCTAATGTCCGGACAATTGAACATTACTCATTTTGACGGATTTATGAATCTCTTTACGTTGTCCTAGTGTACCACGGTGGGTGAATTCACGTTACACCTCAATACATACCCACAATACTGCAATATAATGTCTCAAGAAAAAATACTGTTGAGCAAGCAAACACTGTTTACCTCCATTCAAAATTTCAGGGATATTTAGCCCTCATGCATAAAAACATGATTATAGAGGAAAAAGCAAATCGACATTCGTGTAGTAAAATAAAAAAAACTGATCGACAAACCAAATTCCCAAATGCAATTTTGGTAACATTTTTTGTGAATATGGGTCGATCATTTGAAAACTTAGAGAATAAAAATTAGTAAATCCTAAGGCAGTGCCTTTATTTTAACTGAATCCAAGAATTTCGCAAAGTGTTTTTGAAATGCAAGAAAAATGTGATGAGAGCTATGTTCAAAAGCTGATCTTGACGTCACTAAAGAAGCGGATTTTTTACTGTGGCAACCAATAGAATTCCTAAAATAGAAGATACAGAATATGAATATTTATCTAGCTACCAAAACTTCAATACTTATCTTTGTAGCTCAGTGGGCAGAGGAATTAAGTTCGATTACTGAAATTCCAAGTTTGAGAACCGGTATAAATTAAGAGAATGAGAGATGAATTTTTGATGAAGAGATGAATTTCACAGTAAAGTCAACATTGAAGAATGTATACGTCATATTTGAGTTAAGTTCTTTCATGGAATAAAAGTGCTTTATTTATTTTTATCAAAGGAACTGACAGAACATAAAACTTGAAGGAGATAATCATATTTGTCTTTTTTATTAAAATTCTCTAGATGACAATCTGGATGATTTTCATCCTTTCAAAAACGAAGTCGAAATGTGACACATGTAAGTGGCGTATCTCTGAGAGTAATAGTCACTTTTTATTTCCATCAAGCACTCAAGAACTGAAATAAAAACAAAATGTTCTCATATAAAATTTCTGATATTTTAATAATTTATTTATCACTTGCTCGTTGCAATTTCAGGTATCACGATTGTGAAATTTATGTGAATACAGGGTATCTGATAAATAAACTAAATAAATTTATTTAGATTAAAAATAACTAATAAGTCATTCCTCAATACAACGATTTTTAAGTTGAGACAATAAGTGCAAAGATTTTTTATTGAGTCATAAAATATTATATTGAAGACATCACATTATCTTAGAACAAATTATATAAATTTACGCTAGTAGTATTTTAAGATAACAGATTAAATTAAACCTTACATAAAGTGAACTAGCCGTCCTTGCAGATTCTGGTGCTAGGTATATACACTCATGTCCAAAAGTTAAGAATAATTCGTAAAATGCGAAAAAATCGGAGTAAATATGGACACAATGGCTCAAAACCACTTATGGAGAATCGTGGGATGAAGGTAAAACATTGTGCATATGCAAAACAGTTCAGTCGACGTCGACATGCGCAAAGCATCTGCGCACGTTGGAACGAGAATAAAACGGCCTCTAGCTGCATGGCCAGTTTTGGCAGAAATTTCGTAATTGCAGTGGTACGGAGTGTTGTTAACAATCAATGAGGACGAAAGATGTCACATAGGTTCCAACTGAACATGTTTGTGAAGGGACGAATTATTGGAATGCTGGAATCTGGTCGATCTCAAAACTTAGCGTCTCGAATTCAAACCGCTGGAGATGTTACCCGACGACCAGTGCCATGTCGGCCAAGGGTAACAACCGCTTGGCAAGACCTATATTTGGCGATAACTGCGACATCAGAGTAACCGTTCTACCAGACAACTGGGTTCAGCCCTGACAGCCGCCACAGGAGTCATAGTTTCGAGACAGACTGTTTACAGGAGACTCAGACACGTTGGTCTCTATGCCAGACGACCAGCAGTTTCCATCCCCTGACGTCAGCACAGAAACGTGCGCGTTTACAATGGAGTTTGGAACATCGGCAGTGGAGTCGACAACAGTGGAGCAATGTAATGTTCAGTGACGAGTTCAGATTTAGTCTGCAAACTGATTCTTGTCGTACCACGCTCTGGAGAGAACGTGGAACGCGTTTTCACCCGGGAAAACATCACGGAAAGACATCGTTTTCCTTCAGGGGGAGTCATGGTCTGGACAGGCATCATGCTGGACGACCGCACAGATCTCCACATCTTTGACACGGGGTCTGTTACCGGACAAAGATACACAAACGAAGTCCTTGAGCCTACCGTTCACCTGTTTGGTGAGGTGCTGTTGGACCTGGTTTCATATTCATGGATGATAACGCGCCTCCTCAGTACAGCCCTGGTCGACTCCTTTCTTCAAAGAGAAGATATGCATGCACTGACCTGCCAACTCTCCTGATCTGAATTCTATGGAGCATGTGTGGGATATTCTCGGGAGATATATTGAAGCCATCCACCACCCACCAAGCTCCATTCCGGAATTGAAAACTGCTCTCCGTGAGGTTTGGAACTCTTTGAGCACGCAACTCATCCATACCCCCATCGAAAATATGGGAAATCGTTGTGCAGCATGAGTGGTTACCAGAGGTTCCCACACACCGTATTAAACTTCAGCATCACATTGTTTTAATCATTCTGTATCACTAAAGTTATTTATATAGGGGCCACTGTGGAAAGAGTAACGGATTAGCAACCTAAGGTTTGCCACTTCGAAACTCGATCCAACCAAAGACCGTCGTGTACATGGGGCTGGTTCACGTTAAAACGATCATGGCCTCAAATGTCTTCACGTTGACTTGAAGTTTGGAGAGTGGGGTGCAAGCTCAGGTGTGACCTCGTTATCCGACCGGTGGTGTTGTAATCGGATCTTTCCCTTGGGAATTGATACCGGACCATTGCCAATATCCCGTGTGTTGCTCCAGTGCGACTTTAAATCAACTACCTACCTATGTACAATCGCGGGAAAAAAACGAGCCACCCCTTCTCATTCGAGCAATTTGAGCAGTAGAGAAAATTCAAAGATGGCGTTTGACAGGAACTAACGTCTTCTATAAATTCAAATTCATAAAATTTGCATAAGGGGCCTTCTTCATATTAAATTGAGCACCAATTTCATAATTTACAATGAAACCCCCCTTTCAACGCACAATTTCGAATCTATATCAAAATTTAACTTCAGATACCAAATTTCATGTCATTAGGTCTCACTGTTTCGAAGTTATGAGTACAGAAAGATTGGAGCTCCTAATTTTAAATCAGTTTCTGACTTATGGATATCTTCCTAAATAATATTTCTATAGCGTTGATATTTTGTAGCATGTTACCGTTAAGCAACCGAAACAAAATCCACCTGATGTTTTATTTTAAAAATAGTATTTAGTATGCAATAATAATTATTAAAATAATGCTTGTAAAAAATATGGATTGGAATTTTATTATATTTTGATGGGAATCGATTCAGAAGGACTTCTAATATGACCATGCAAAATTTCAGCTTATTCCAATAATTAGTTTTTGCGTTACATTAAATTTTCCTCGTTATTGCAATTTTAGGGGTCAACCAAAAGTTTAAAAAACGTCTGACAAACCTCGGATAATAATTCTAGGATCGTTTGCACATGTAATTCTCCAATCGTTTTCACTTGCATAATAAGTATAATAATTCTAAGATCGATTGCACGAGCTGACAAATATTTTGATTTTGTTCAAATATTTGAAATTGTGTTCAAATTTGAAATTCCGGTAATTAAAATTAACTAATTAATTAATGTCGATCTACCAATAGCGATTTTTAATGTGAAGATGATCCCCGAAATTGACTGCAACTTTAGCATTGAATATCTCTGGATATAAAAATAGTAGTCATGAAATTTCACATTTAGACTAATTTAACGATGCCGAATCTGATTAATATATCAAAACATGGTGTTTCCATTAAAAATTTTATTTGTGCAAAATTTGAAATGAAAATAGCCCTAATATAATTTTTTGAACTTGAATTTGTAGAGGATGTTATTCCCTAATGAATAATATCTTTGAAGTTGCTCTACTATGAATAGTGCTCGAAATAAAAGGGGTGTTTCGTTTTTTTTCCGCGACTGTACCTTATTTATATAGTTGAGACATGTTTAATTATAAGCTTAAGCTAACCTCCCCTCAAATCCTGTTGTGTGTCTCATAGTGGAGAGATGATGTCACTGTGAGTAATGATGTATATCGGTAGGTTTCTCCTGGTTGGGTCACCCAAGGCATGAAGGCCAGACT
This sequence comes from Meta bourneti, assembly GCA_933210815.1. Taxonomy (NCBI): domain Eukaryota; kingdom Metazoa; phylum Arthropoda; class Arachnida; order Araneae; family Tetragnathidae; genus Meta; species Meta bourneti. The sequence continues at coordinate 63,904,580 of OW119926.1, forward strand.
ATAATCCCAGCTAAATGCTAGCAGGCAACTCTTGACTAAGTCCGACTTCACCCTTTCTGGTAGCTCACTAAAGTGAATCTGCAATTTTATCCCTTTGCTTTGTTCATGGTCAAAACCTCAAGAACTTCTTCCCATATTTTAGATTGTATCGGAATCTCTGTGGCATAACTCCTTGATGAATAGGAGTTGTTCATTGCGACTTGTAAAAATATGATCTTTTCGACTTGGTTTAAGCTAATTTGATCAAGGGGATTAGCAACAACAACGCTAATGGTGGTAAAACTATTATCGTATCGACAAACTTTAAAAGGAAGAATCTAGAATACACGAAGTAGGTTTATGAATGGGAACTTTTGCTTAATTTTAAAATTCAACGAACAAAAGTGCATTATCTTTGAAATTTCGAAAAGTAATGTTCCTTTAAAATATGAATGTTTTGTTTATGCTTAGTGTTTCAAAAATATCAAAGGAACACTATGATCAGTATTTAATCATGTTTCATCACCTATAAAGGTATTACTTTTGCATGTGAGAACATTGAACAAATTTAAATTATTACATGTTATATCAAAAACATTCCAGATGGGAAGAGAAACACGCAAGGAAAATGCAGGTTTTTCTGAAGATTTAAATACAATAGAAGATGAAAAGCCTTCAGTAAAAATTTAGTATGCCACTTCATCAAAATGACATGTAATCGGTTATAAGTTATTGCTTTTGAACAGAAAACTGCCCTTTTCAATACAAATTTTGGATACAGCAAACAATTCAAAAAATCGCTTTTTAATTTATTTCTCTAGCATTAAATAGAAATTCGCAGCTATATAAACAAAGAAAAACACATTTGCTTTTATCGAGAAGATTCTTTTGAGATATTAACCATGATTTAGAACATATTGTTTGCTAATATAAAATTAAAGTTAATGTGTCATTTTTCATGTTAATCATTTTTGAAATCTTATAAAGTAAGCTTGTGCAAAAAAAACGTACTCTTTACGTTAAATTCCATTGGGCACGATTTGTTTCAATATCTGTATGATAAATTTTGTTTATGCATATATTTTATGAGTTTGGTGTCTAGGAGAATTGTAATTTGATTAATTTAAAAATTGCCTACTAATATATTTCATTGGTTCTGACAAATATTAGAATCATAAAATTGCTGTTACTAATTCTGTTGGATATCTAACATTTTAATGAAGAATTTTGTGAGCGTAATTTTAGCAGCAGTCGTATTGTTCTGTTTTAGAAGTTAACGTTCTTGATGGTTTCATCTTTGCATTTCAGAAATTAATTCATTTAGAAGGCTGTTAGCGTTAATACAAGTGAATACTTTTAATTACATATTAGATACATTAAATATTACCTTTAATTTTTAGTTTATAGCCGATATTAAAATAGATGAACATAAAACTAAGATTACCATTTCAAACACTAATTAATCTAGATAAGAAAACTTAAAGAGTAAAATGTTTCTTTCTTCATTGTCTTTTATTGATAAATAGTACTGTATACTGTGCAACTGTACAATATACTAATAGTACAGTTACACAGTAAACAGTCCTATTTTATCAGTATAGTCAAAAAATATATTTTATGTTTAAGTTTCATTACAAAGTGATAATTTCTACATCAGATAGGAATATTTTATAATGATAATATTCAATACTTCAATTCAATATTATTTCGTGTATTTGTCTACTGCTCTCTGATTAACGATGTTTTTGTCATTATATTCCATATCATGTCAATTTCAGATATTTTGTTTGGAAACGCATTATATTAACTTAAAATAACAATATTATATTTAATATTTTCCTTGCACACCAATTTGATATATTTAGTTTGAAAATGCTTTATATTTGCTTGAAATAAGTTATTACCTTGTATAAACTAGTAGATAATGTAAATGACATTATAATATGCATGATTAATTATTACATTATATTATAAGTTGTCTCATTCAATTTTTTTATGCATTGAACTACTACGATAAGCACTTAAACTTTTTCTATAAAGCATAAATTAAAAAGTTTGCTTTGAATCAAATCAACCTCAATCAAAGTTCAGTAATATAATTTCAATGACATATTATAATATGCATGATTAATTATTACATTATATCATAAGTTCATTCATAGTGATTAACATTTAAAAATATTTTTTATGCATTGAACTACCACAAGCAGTTAAACGTTTTCTATAAAGCATAAATTCAAAAAGTTTGCTTTGAATCGAATCAACTTCAAAGTTCAGTAATATAATTTCAATCCATATTTTAAGTGTTTACTTTTAAAATACGAGTTAGTTTTCAAAATATTTAATCCGTGCTTCGAAATTTTTGGAATAGAAGGGGTCTGGTGGTGAGCCGAGAGACCATAATTCTAAATTCAGTCTCAAGAGTATTAGAGAATCAGTTTTGCATGCACGTCGAGTCTATGAACGAAAGTATTAAATTATTTCACGTTGCGAGGCTTACGTTAGTTTCCCCATGGTTGTGACAATCGTTATATAACCACTTTGACAGTTAAGATCTCCTTTGCCACATAAGAGCTCGTCTAACTGCCATTATAAAGGAGGTCAACATCTGGTAATGAGATTCAAGAGATACATTACTTTTAATGTTGCTTAATTTTCATTTAAGTAAATATTTTACCGTATCACGTATTTACGCTATTACAAGCATTGCAGCACTATCGTGCTGTATGTTTATTAGAGATTACTGCATTGCAAATACGAATGGCTAAAAACGAACAGTTTTATAAACCTACCGAAATAACAGAAAAAATTCCCACAGTTGAAAGAGTTTGAAACGAGATTCATGTAAATTTTTTGTATCCATTATATTTTTTAATTCTGAGCTAAAATGTTTATTTTAAGTTTTGAGCAAATTAGAACATCGACCCATAACATTGTTACTCTGATTTAGAAAGTTCGTTTGAAGATTAGGTTAAATTTCAATTCCGTTGTGTTATGAGGCTTCAAGGAGTTCATCAGTTTTTAATTTAAAGACCTAATTTATTAAGGTGCTTTACGTAATTTATGTATTTATGTATGTACATAAGTTATTAAATGAATTTAGAAGGCAATCGAGAGGGTTGATCCTTTATACCTTGAGGATAATAATAATAATAAAAAAAATATCTCGGATCTTTCCCTTGGGGATTGATCCCAGACCGTCACCAATATCCCGTTGTGTTGGCGCCTGTACGATTGTAATTAATTACCATTACCACCATTCTCAATAATAACAATAATACTTATAACAATAACAATGACACTGACAATGCCAACGACAATGATACTGACACTGTCAATGACAATGACAATGGAACTGACAGTACCACTAATAATACCAATATCAATGACATAACAATAACAATGACAATATCAATAACAATAACAATAAAAGTAACAATAACAATAAAAGTAACAATAACAATACCAATATCAATGACATAACAATAACAATGACAATATCAATAACAATAAAAATAAAGGTAACAATAACAATAACAATACGAGAGAAATTGAGAGGACGAAGAATATAATAGGTTAGTTTGACTAATATAATAAATAGAATACTATAGGTTAGTTTGAATCTAAAATACCTCGTTCTGATCAGGTTCACCCGCCCACGGAATAGTAGATTCAGACCGAATTTGTCCGTTATTCTCGGTATATCTTCTGCTCTTCTCCGGCAACATACCTGGTAGCCGTCCGCATCATTCCAATAACTGTCAGGAAATCCTTTCGTCTTTTTCCTCTTCAGGGGTCTCTCTGAAAGTCCCCTCGTTAAAAATGTCTGTCACTCCAAATAAATCTGGCGTAAAAGTATCTTCCATCTGTGACCACATTCACAGTTCTTACAAACAAGGTAAAGAAAAATATTCTATACACACAGAACACAATTTTGAAAAAGTTAACAAAACAACATACATCTTATATGTATAGATTATAAATACTCACCGTATTGGTAAGGGAGCTTAAAATAAAACACACTGCTAATAATAGTATTCCAGGTATCTTCCAATCATTCAGCATAATTTGCGAATTCATTCCGAAGCTCGCTCTCTTTATATTTCCTTCCAATCAAGGCAACTCATGTCTCATCGGGTCTCTCTGAAAGTCCCCTAGTTAAAAATGTCCCTCTCACTCCAAATAAATCTGGCGTGAAAGTCTCTACCCCGTCTGTGACCACATCCACAATTCTTACAATCGAGGTAAAGAAAAAATAATCTACAAACAATACACTCAGAACACGATAATGAACAAATTAACAAAACAGCATACAACTCACATATATATAGATTATAAATTCTCACGTATTGGTACGGAAGCTTAAAATAAAACGTACTGCTAATAATAGCATTCAAGGTATCTTCCAATCCTTCAACATGTTAATAATGGAAGAAGTATAATTTGCGAATTCATTCCGAAGCTCGCTCTTTATATTACCCTCCAATCAAGGCAACGCATGACTCAATAAATCACCAAATCCCAATAGATGCCTCGACTTCGGAAGTAAAAGCATTCCGGCCGAAACTAGTCCCGAAAAACTTTTGCGAAACTGATTTCCTCATTCACCTGATGAGCTCGTTTCCCCCTAAAAGCCGGTAGGAAAGCATTCCTAAAAGCAGGATATCCCTTCCCGTTTTAATTTTCGTCTTGCACACCCCGCTTCTCCCCAGGAGAGGGTTGGGCTGAGGTGGTTGAAGAACGGCCTCGCTGCACGCTTGCGAGCAGCGAGCCCCAACAATGCCGCGGCACACACACCGGCTTGATGAATGACACTGCCGGGGAGATAACTTAGGTAAACAAAAGATCCTATCGCGTTCCTTGATACGTTATCATTGTTGGTGGCTGAATCAAGGAAGCTAGACACGTTGTGGGGATTGGTATTTCGGCAAAATTCATCAGTTCTGATTAATGGGAATAATTGGAGTGCAGAGACTTGCCTGTCTAATTACAGGAAAAGTTCCGGGATTTGGGGAACAAGATGGAGGCTCCGGTTTTTGGTTTTCGGGGCTGGTTGCCCCTGCAGTGCCGCAACGTGAGATCCGGGGTGTTGTTGGAAGGGAGGAGGTTCGCCAACAATAGATGATTGAAGTTGGTCCTTTCACGGGAGTGGGGAATCGCTGTTAAGTGTGCTTCTAACGTTTTTGGAACAAAGCGTGAGGGATTTCAGTAATTTCATGGAGCACTCCCTTCTTTGTAGGGTTTTGAAACGGATATATTTGTGTGTGATAAACTAGTTGAGTAGCGTCCTACGATGTCTCGGGAGGGCACATTACCTGTTGTGAGGTAGTTATAGGTTGTTGAGATCATGTATATACGAACCGTAAGAAAGATCACTTTTGGTGTCATGGGTCACAATTTACAAAATATTTCTAAAGAATGAGCTTCAATTAGCATATACAATAATGAAAATGTTACTTATAAGTAAGCGTTGTTACTAATTCCCTTGGTCAAAGTATAGCTTAAACCAAGTCCAAAATACCATGTTTTACACTTCAAGTAACAAGCAATTCTTGTTTCCCTAGGAGTTGTCACACAATCTAAAATATGGGAAGGAGTTACTGGGTTGCAGAGCATGGAAAAGTTGGAAAGTTCTTAACATAGACATGAGATGTCTTCTTCCGCCCTGTCAACCAATCAGATGATGAATATTCGACCCATCCAGCTAGTGAAATTGGTTTAAAGGTCTCGTTACTACTAGTTTTGGTCACATGATCCTAGGCACATAAAAAAGTTAAGTTACCATTTCTCACTCTACTTTCATATTTCCTCTATGGTTCTTAACTCCTCTCATAAAAGTAATATATCTTGTATGTGCAATTCTATGTTTTGCCAGAGCAGTCTGAAACCTTTAAAATTCAATGACTGTTCAGGAGGCTGTGTGGGACACCAAGAATGTGGAGAAGAAACAAATCATATTTTGTGCTTTTTTAATTTCTGCAAGGAGTAAATTTCCGCGGTGATGAGATCACTATTTGATAAATTGATATTCTCTCAGCCCGCCTTTGCCAGCAAATCAACCATCTAATTCACGAATAAACCAACGTTAGATGGTATCCACTGCAAGCAAATAGAGTCAGTGCGCACCAGATATCCCGACAAGTTCTGCCCATAATATAAGGCCAATATTTAAGATATTGTTTTGAATTTTTACTATCTACCAAAATACATAACCACTGTGCTTTCTATTCCGTAGACCAGTTTACCTGAGTAGAACGAGGTTCCTCATATTCGGAATCTCCTATTCTTAGTTCCCTTCGATCTCTCGTTTTTTATTATCTTCAAGGCAGAGGGGATGTCTCTACTAAACCGCCTTCTAAAATTCCCTTAAAATAATCTCGTTACTAAATAAGCCAACCTAGAATGGTATACACACTTAAGTAAGTACAATTTCCAATGACAGCAGTAAAATCTGTCTAATCTAGAAAAATGCGTTTCATAATTTCTATCATAGCAGTGTCTTAGATCGAGACCGGATGATTAGTCTTTAAAATTGTTAAATGATTATAAATATGAACAGAAAACTCTTTGATCTTTAAAAAAAGGACAAAGAACAATGGGATTGATTTACAATAAAAATTTTCTTGTTACAATTTTAGTACGAGCGGAATTTTCATTTTTGGATTTTTAAAGTAATGTTAAACATAAATAAATAATGGAAATCAAGAAAGTCAATGAGTCGTAAGCAAGCAAAAGAATCAAATAAAAAATTACAATAATAGCGGAAAACATTATTACATTGCCTTTTAAATTTGTCGAATTTTTAAAATGTATGCGAATTACTACATCAGAAGCATAGACTATCGCATAATATGGAACAGATATTGTGTCTTACCTTATTTGCGGATACGTTACTAGATGAAGACCTGACTGGTTCAGAAGATTAAAGTCAGCCTTCGGACTGTGCACGTGGGCGTAATTGAGATATTACTATGGGAAGACCTTGAAATGGCAATTACCGTAGTGTGGGACTTGGTTTATCTTTCTATGGTCATATTTGACTGCACAAGGTACAGTCGGTTAAAAAAGTACCCGAACACCTTTTGTTATTTAAGTCACTGGAGTCGTACAATCAAACCAAAAGTATAATTTGACTTGGAATAAAGTCTACTATTGATAAATGTGAATATTATTTGCCATAAGAGTTTATCTCATTAACATTTTTTATCAACACAAATGTTTCAAAAGCTAATCCCCATTTTTGATTTCAGATTCTGATTTTATGGATCAAAATAGCCAGAATTCATGTAAAGTGCATTTATTTTGGTCAAATCTATGACGTCATGAGTGGCTGAAATCTGGAGTCGACTGATCAAAGTAACTAATATGTTACATTAAACTTGAATAACCCCCAAAATTTATGATTTATTTTAGTTTAAAGTAGAAATTTCTAATTATTATTAATTAATTAATTCATAATTAAAAAATAATGAAATGAAATGTGTACAGATTTTGAATGCAATCGACTCAGTGGTGTCTTAAACCTAATGTGCGAAATTTTAGTTCATTCATTTCAATGGTTTTTGAGATAGTCCTTTATTCAAAACTACGTCATTTTGACTTGTTTTGAGGACGTTCTAAAATAGAATCTTGAATTTATTTGGAGAATTTTTTTTCTCGATACAAATTTTATGTTCTTAATATCACACATAATATTCTATAAAATGCCAATATCGTTCTCAAAGTTAATAATGACGCCTGAATTAAGACGAAAGGTTAAAAGATGAAATTATCGGACTTCCACGAAGCTTTCTAGAAATTAGCCGTTTCCTCCAAGTCAGCATCTCAAAAGCTCCATACAGTTGTTGAGTAATGCCCTCTATAGGTTGTATAGATCGCATAGACATAGATTCGACACGAAATATATATTAAAAAGTTCAGCTAAGTGGCAAAATTTCTCTATCTGTTTATGGCCGCATGTGTCCCCAAGGCATAGGTAACCTACATAGATTAACGGATCGGTAATAATTGGTAACATACATAACAACAAAACGGAGTCACGTATTGTAACATACTGGAACAAACCATGATTTTTCAGGTCCTGGAAAATTACTTACCACGTTATGTTCTAAGTTTAAAAACAGATATGTCATTTATTATTTCTAAAGGACAATAGCTCCAATCACAAAAGTACCATGACAGCTAAATGGATAAAGGATCACTGCATCAGAAAGAATAGCCAAGAAATTCTGCAGACCTCAACCTGATAGAGTTATTGAACTGTCAAGAAGTTCCTCTGGTGATCATCTTTGGTCTACAGCTTGTGCCTCACGGCAATTAGCCGTAATCAAGACCTAGTTTGCAGTTTAACTGATTCTATACCTCATAGAATCCAAGAAGTAATAAACAAGAGCAGTTACTGTACCTCTCAATGAGTTGTAAACTATTAAATAAAATGTATTAACCAAAAGAAAGTATTTTTATCCTTTTTATTACTTGGTAACGTTTAGAGTTTAATCTAATTGGTGTTGATCAACCGACTATCACATACCAATTCAGAATTCGTTGTTTGGGAACTTTATTATCTACTTGTTGAAATCTATTCAAAAACTAAACATAGTGACGTCACTTTCGGAATACGTATAGGAAACATGTTTGACTGCAGAAACACTATCGTCAACTACATTTAGCTTTACAGAAAGGCATCTCATAGGTTCACCATTTCTTTTTGCACAAAATGAATAAAATTAGATATGAATAAATTTAATCCAGTAAAATTTACATCATGGTATAAAATTATGTTTACACAGAGCAAAGACCACTCTTCTTTTACGAAACCAAATGTAATGATGACATAAAATTAAATTTCTTACATAATATGACTTATGTAGAAAATGTATTAAAGTTTATCTCTGATTTCAGTCCATAACCTTTGAAGTTATCGGAAGCCGAGCACCCTTCCATATACAGGCCACAGTATAGATTTTACTTCCACTTTCCCCGGTTCAATCGGCCTGAAATTCTGAGATATGCGATTCCAGGGAATTCAAAGCTACTTCATCTTAGTCCGTTCATTCGTTGACATTGATGAAGTCGATTACATGAATATTTAAATGATAGTATAGGTAAACCCTAGAGAATTGCGATCGAGAACTCTTGGGCTTTATCTACGCATTAAGTCTACCTTACTCTAGTTCCCTCTGGGTTGTAATATACTAAGACTAGATTTCCGTTCGAACTTTCAAGTATTGGGTTTAGTAGTTTAGTTGCCTTGCGTAAGGATGGATAATTATTCTTAATCCAGCTTAATTTTAAGCATTACTTAGGCTGGTTGATAATATTTGCTTGAAATGTTATCCACCTATTTGGTTTGACTTCGATATCGTTGGAGGAAATGACTTGCTTGTACTTTGTGTTAATAGATTGTGCTATTCAGTTCAGTTAAATCTATGAGTTCATAGTAGATGTCATTTCGGTCCTCTCTGTCGTTTTAATTCCTTAGTTGATATTAATAGCTCTTTTGAGATGTTAGTATCGCACATATAAATCGTCGGCTTTGAGCAGAAACTCATTAACTGACAAAAAAGAATTTTGTTGTACAACTGTTTAAAGACAAACTAATAATTTTTAGTTATAAAATTAAATTATGAACATTTGGATAGTGTTATATTTTCCCCAAAAGATGCGGTAATGTAATTCTAATCATTATGAAAATGAGCTTTTTCGTGTCTCTAAAACATGTCTGTTAATGAGTTTCTGCTCTACGCCGAAAATATATCATCGTCTTAGAACATAAACTTCTTAACATATATTTTTTGTATTGTGTATTTTAAAGTTAAATTATTGGTTTTTACTTCAAAAAATACAAATGATAACCATCTGATTGTGTTTAAGTCTTTCAAACAAATTACACACATTATGACACTGTTTTTCACATGAAAATAAGTTTGTGTTGTCTTAAGAAAATGTCAATTGACGAGTTTCTGCTCTATGTCGACGATATACATATTTCACCAACGTAAGCAACAAAGATATCAACATTATCTGTTTATTTGTGAATGACAACAAACGGATATAAATAATATAAAACCAATCACTATGGGACTTTTTAACAAGTTTTGACGATTTGTTTAAATGTGCTTGATTTGAAATATGGGAACTACTAAACATACTCTGAAAAGGTGACCGTCCTAATGAAATTCTTCAGAAATCTGATGACAGAAGGTAATGACAAATATAAAAGATAATCAGTGTAGAAAGAAACGCAAACAAACGCGAAAATAGGGTTAAAATATCAAAAATACCGAATCGTCTTTAAACAGTGAATGGGATGCAATTGAAAACCTTCGTAAGCTATCTGTGTTAACATGACTGATATGTGCAGTTTTTGACATACATTTTACTGGAAATAAGATTTTACACCCTTAAAATATACACGTAATGCTGTTTAACATTATGATACTATTTTTTGGAGAAACGCGTATCGTTCATAGGCATAATAAATGGATTTAAGTAAGGTATGACCTGTGTATAACTACATTGTCAACAATAGACATAAGCAATAATGAAACTTTAGAGCAAATGTTTAGCGGATCTGTGATAAACATTTGATAGTTACCATATTAATCACACAATTTGAGATAACTCATATTCTTTCATTCTACATCTGATGGTGCTTCAAAATTGCATGGTGTTGTCCTCGGATCTTTCCCTTGGGGATTGAGCCCGGACCGTCGCCAATAGTCCATTGTGTTGCTCCAGTGCCACGTTAATTACTTACCTAACTATCTACCTATTGTTTCGGAACATCAGTTCATTTACTAAACTGCTTGTGTTATTCGTATATCTAGAAACCAACTAGAGTTTTTATTATCCCTCAGTTTCAAATAAATAACAATTACCATTTCGGTAATAAGCGCTATTATAATCACATTTTCCTTCATTTATTCACAATACTCGTTATCAACAAATATAACACAATTAAAAAAGGATGTTACAGTTATCTATCGCTATGACCATTTGTATAAGAAATGTGCTTCCAATCAGATAGAGTTAAAATATGTTGGATACATTATTTTTTAATGGATTGCATAGAAAATGACTAAATTTTATCTTTTTACACACCACTTATAACAAGAGACTTCCAATTAGGAAATATTATTTCTTCCTCTAATTAGTGAAATAAAACTTTTTCAAATGAAGTATTCACCAATTAATGAACTTTAAAAACGCATGATTTAAACTACTCTGTTGCTAGTAAGAATTAAAAATATTCAAAACAATGACGAATCAAGATTTGAAAATTTCGTCAATGTAAAAGATCGTCAATGGCCATTTCAGTGGAGCAAGATGTCCACCGTCATCTGCTTCTTATTAAGTTATGAGCTATTTTCAAAAATAGCTGTTTTTCTAGTTCGGATCAGGTTTACCAGCCGCCAACAAAATAACATGACGCGTAAGATAAATCACGAAGATCTCATTGATCTACTAGATACTGTCCTCCAAATATTTCGATCATCCCCGTAGACCTGACTCGGCCTTTAAATAGGTTTAACCGGCTCGCAGTCCATATATGGCCCTTCGAAAAAATTTACCCATCCCGCCGGAAAAATACGGCCCTCCTAAAGGTTTATCAAGCCCACCGCCAGAGACTGCCCTTCGAAAAGATATACCATAACCAACGGCCCCTCCGAAAACGTTTTTCTGACCCGCTGGCCAGATACTGTCCTCCTAAAAGTTTATTCGGCCCGCCGGTCAGATACTGCCCTTCGAAAAGGTATACATTACCCTCCGGATTACCCCCAGATACGGTCCACTGGCCAGAAAATATCTTTCTAAAAGATATACCTTATCCGCCGGCCAGATACCACCCTCCCAAAAGTTTTCCCGACACGCTGGCCAGATACGACCTTCCGTAAAAGTTTACCCGGCCAACCCACTACATATAGCTCTCAGAATAGGTTTACCTGGCGTTTCAAACCAGATACGAATATCAGATATTCCTGTGGGGGATACGCATTCATAAAAAATAAACACTTGTAAAGTTGTAAATTGGAGCATAGTGTTATTTTTCAAACAGCTACGATGAAATTTGGGCAAGCAGATTCATGTCATATATTACTGTTATTCATCTTGTTTTTAAATAATTTGTTAACACTACAAGTGGTTTCGACAAGATCTGATCAATTTTGTATATGACATCTAGTCACCAAGGTATTGCCGATTGTTTGACGACGACGAGATCAAGATCGGATCAGTTTTTCTAACCACGAGTTATCTCGTTTCCATCAAGATCCGATCAGTTTTGTTATTAAAGAGATGCCTCGTCGAGACAACCACAAGGAGGGTTAATACCTATGGTGATACACTAATCTTTATGAATTTCTTACCCGAAAGAGAGATGTGGAAAGAACCACAAGGAGGGTTAATACCTATGGTGATACACTAATCTTTATGAATTTCTTACCCGAAAGAGAGATGTGGAAAGAACCACAAGGAGGGTTAATACCTATGGTGATACACTAATCTTTATGAATTTCTTACCCGAAAGATAGATGTGGAAAGAACCACAAGGAGGGTTAATACCTATGGTGATACACTAATCTTTATGAATTTCTTACCCGAAAGAGAGATGTGGAAAGAACCACAAGGAGGGTTAATACCTATGGTGATACACTAATCTTTATGAATTTCTTACTCGAAAGAGAGATGTGGAAAGAACCACAAGGAAGGTTAATACCTATGGTGATACACTAATCTTTATGAATTTCTTACCCGAAAGAGAGATGGGGAAAGAAAGAAATCTACCTAAACACTCACCCTTTAAGAAAAGCGTTGAATCTCCTCGACTCATACCATCACGCAGTACACATCAACAGCAATTTCTAAAACGTTTCATCCGTTTATGCCGCAATTTTTCCCGGAATCTTTTAGAACAAGTTTTGAAATTTAAATGATGGACGAGCGACTGTACGAAGCAGGAAAAACAAGCAAAATCCCTCATCAAATTTGGAAGGAGTACTTTTATAAGACGCGGTAAAAATAATAGCAGCTTTTGTTTTCAAGAACAGTAGCCCGTGTGAAATAAGCTGATCGAACAGGTGCGTAGAAACCCTCTTTTGAAAAATGAGTTAAATTTAAGCTTCCTATCCCAACACACACACATCAATGTTACTACGTTTTGATGTATGGAGAAGCAGAAAATGCGAGTAGTGAAGGGCCGTTATATCTTAAAAAGTTGAGAGAAATGTGATTTGATCGATATTTATTCTCCGCTTAGAACAAGCAATGCAGTGGTTCTAAGTATTTTTCACATCAGATAACCTAATTCAATTTAAATAACTCTACTACACCTGTAGAATTCTTTTAAACGCTTCGTGTTCTAGTCGATGTTTGAGCTAGAGTTAAAAGGATGGTATGGTTTATGTGAACATTTTGAACGACCGTTTGAGATCCCAATGCTCGAATTTAAGATTGTAAAACTAAGCCATTGCTTATTCTTAGGGGATGAAGCTCGTACATTTTCGAATATTTAAATTCTGTAAAATTCAAACCAGTAAACAAAGAAAAGGTTAACTAGCCCTTATTTAAGGAGAGAATAGGGAGAATATCTTAATCATGCAGCACAGGAATAACTAGAAAATTATCATTGTACCTTAGAGACTTTTAAATGCATTTAAAACGTTATAGCATCAACTGGAAAAGTCGTTCAAAATAATAGCTCTTCGACGAGTATAGGATTGAGTGTATTGAATATTTTTCAAAAGTTTGATTTCATTGTAATTCCTTCATTTATCTAATGACTTAAAAATGCTCTAGATAAATTTGTAACCCCTCTTTCAGAAAAATTCTCACTCGCGAACTAATTTATGCATCGAATCTAATATAAAGTAATATAATACAAACATGCTATGTTAAATCGTATAAAAAACTGTCAAATATTGGCTAGAAGTTAGACACAAGAGGTGATAAGCTTTACAAGAGGTGGTAAGAAAGAAAAGAAATTGTTATTCAAAATTCAATAGTCTTTGAAAGGTAATTGTGTTCGAACAGAAATAACTTTTATTCTATATTTTTAGTTTTGCAATTTTTTTATACACTACTGTATATAAGTTCGGAAACACCCTGTACATTCCGAAAATATTGAATGTCCGACTTTTTTAAAAGATATTTTTTTGCAATTAAATATCGTATCTGGGGAATGAAAAGATAATTTCATACAACAGTTTATCATGCTTATTTGTCTAACGTGCAAAAAGTTAAATGTTATTTACATTTCATAATATTGCTAGGCAGACAATTTCTGAAAAGCGCAAAGTAAAATTGAGAGTATTTAAATTTAGTGTGAATCTCGTGGTCTTCTCCCATTGCAAATGATCAGTAAAAGCTAAGACTTAAGTTTTGATGCAACTTTTCGATGGCATTTTTTAATACTATGTTTTGAAATGTGTGTGGACTGGATTGAATGTTTGGGTTTTATGGCGCAAGATCCAAACACAGACAAGCTGCGCCAAGCGCAAAATAAAACAATAACAAATTATGTGAATGTTAAAGTTTTAAGAGAAAGTGTGGGAAAAAAATCAAGCGCAAGTCTTTTTATTACAATAAAGAGAAGAATTGTATTAAAAATTAATGTAGTCGCGGAAAAAAACCCGAACCACTCTCTTTATTTCTAGCACTATTTATAGTAGAGCAAATTCAACGATACCATTCAATAGGGAATAACGTCCTTTACAAATTCAATATGCAAAAAAATGCATAAGGGAAGGTCTTCATATCAAACTTAGCACGAACAATAAAATTTCCAATGGAAACACCCTGTTTTGATGCCTTAATCAGATTCTGCATAGTTAAATTAGTCTAAATATGAAATTTCATGACTTAACTATCTTTATATCCGGACATATTCAATATTAAAGTTGCTGTCAATTTCAGGGATCTCCACATTGGAAATCTCTATTCGTACATCGAAATTAATTGTAGTTATAGTTACCCGAATTTCAAATTTAAACAATATTTCACTCGTATTTGTCAGCGCGTGCAAACGATTCGAGATTTATATTTATTATGCGAGTGAAAACGATCCGAGAATTATATTTATTATACAAGCTCAAACGATAATATTGTGAATTGTAACCATGATTAAAATATGTAAAAGGATTTTGGAATTGAAAAAAATTCGAAACGGAGAAAGTGTTGATCGATATTCTGTAACATTTTTTTTATCGTCTTTAGTGTTCTTGATAAAAGTTATTATTTTTTTGAATTAACGTTCGTTTCTATGTATGCAACCAAAAAGCATATCTACAGTTATTTAATACAATCGAACTGATATATCCGATCACCCAAAAAGTGAATAGTTGTCATTGAATTGATCATTTTTTAGTAGAGTTCATCTATACGACACATAATTGGTAAAATGCAATGTATTTTAGATTAAAAACATAAATGAAATTTCCAACCATTCTTCAAAAATTTAGACGTTCCTCAGGTGTGTTAGACGTTTTTTTTAAATTTTTGATTGCCCCTAAAATCGTTATAATGAGGAAAATTTAATGTAACGCAAAATTTAATTATTGGAATAAGCTGAAATTTTGCATGGTCATATAAGTCCTTCTGAATCGATTCCTATTAAGACATAATCAAGCTCCAATTCATAATTTTTCAAACATTAATTTAATAATCATTATTGCATAATAAAAACTATTTTTAAAAATAAAATATTAGGTGGATTTTGTTTGAGTTGCTCAACAGTAACACGCTACAAAATATCAGCACTATATAAATATTTAGGAAGATTTCCATAAGTCTGAAAAACTGATTTAACATTATGAGCTTTAATCTTTCTGTACTCATAACTTCGAAACGGTAAGACCTAAGGACATGATATTTGGTATCTGAAGTTAAATTTTGATACAGATTTGAAATTTTGTGTCAAAATAGGAGGTTTCCATTGTAAATTATGAAGTTTGGGCTCAATTGAATATGAAGACGGCCCATTGTGCAAATTTTATGTATATCAATTTATAGAAGACGTTAGTTCCTATCAAACGCCATCTTTGAATTTTCGCTACTGTTAAAATTGTTCGAATGAAGAGGGATGGTTCGTTTTTCTTTCGCGACTGTACAGGAAGTGATGAATTAAAACATGTTGACTACATAGCAACATGATGTGTAACAAAAGGTAGGAAGTTATGAAAAGTGAAAATTCTAAATGAGATTTATAAATCCAGCAGCATTTAAAAATGGGAATAAATTTGTATGAGGTACTTTCCCGGTTATTTCCGGCAAGTTCAAATTTGTTGTTTTTAAAAAATCTAATATGATGGTAGTTGAAATCAGAACAATCAATTAAAAGGTGATGAACTGTCAGAGGTATTAAACATGAGTTACACGTAAATGCTTGTGGTGTAATATGCTGATATTGATTCTTATGGACACTGAGAAAGAAATTACTGTTGATAAACGAACCGTAAACGTATCTGTTCCAAACACAGCCACGTCACTTTGTGCAAAATAGCCTCTTTTGAAAAGGTTTCGGTGAGTTCTGTGTATTTAACACTATAGAAGTTTGGTGAAACTGGGCAGAATATAAAATGTTTTGCATCCGGTAGACCTCGAATAACTTCAAAAGCTGAAGAGAAGAATTTGATAGCCCACTCAAATATGACCATTTAAGAATTGCTCCTGAATTATGTCAAAACCTCAATTTGTAACAAAGTACACCAGTGTCATTAGCCACAGTAAAGAGAAGATTACAAGGACAGCCCAAGTGGATATGTGGCAGTGAAACACGTTTCTAAGAGCTATTAACAAAAAGAGACTACTGTAGACCAGAAACCATTAAAATTGGATCCTTGGAGGCTTGAGAAGGATCCTATTTACAATCCAAATTTGAATTTTTTGGCAATAAGAGATGAAAGTTTGTCCGCAGACACCTCAGTGAACAGAAATTTAGTGTATATTCTCATCGTCAAGCATGGATATGGTTATATGATAGTATGGGGCTATTTCGGAAGTAATACAACTGACAATTTGTTCAATTGAACGAGCATAGCTACCATAACATCCTACAACAAGTGATATCATGAGGGAAGCGCCTGGTTGGTTATTATTTTTGTTTTCCAGGATGCCAATCACCCCAAACTTTCTTTTAAGTTATGTTGAAACTATATTGCAACAAAATCAGAGAGCTTAATTTATGCACTAGCCTTCCCAGAATCCCGATCTCAATCCATTATAGTTTCAGTGGGAAGTGAAATTTCTTTTAATTTGAACAATTAAATATTTTATGTCACTTATATTTGCTGATATTTATTAGTTTTTGATAAAACGTCGAAGCGTTTCCAAACCTATGGACGATAGTTCATATCATAAGCCTTGTTCTACGCAAGTGGTGTCCAATGATTTAACACATTTTATAACTATTGCCAAAGAGGTTGATACTCGTACACAGTTATACAAAATAGAAAATATTTGTTTCTTTCGTTATTAGCAGTTTGTTTTAAAAGTAATCTTCCATTGAAGTTAAATTAATGAATGTAGTGTATTGATTGTGCAGTCTTAATTTTTTACCAGTGTAATGAACATCAAACTAAAAATATAACATGGGTAGAAATTTTAGTGCCTTTGCTTCACTGATTTGTATGATTGAAATGATCTTCAAATGAAGCTTGAAAACCTAACCTATGACACTGAACAGAAACAAATACATTTGTTGATTACTCCAATTCGATATTTCTGGTTGATTTTCATTTATTCGTTCCCCAATGGTTAAAAACATCCACAAATCTTTTTCGAAATCTTTTCATGCAATTTGTCTGGTCCAAATTCACTTTTCGTGATTGCTCTTGTTGGAGTCTACGATGTTTGTGCTCATCGATTGAAAGTTCGTTTATAATTGATTAAAAGACCTAAAATATATCTGTGCTTTTAGGCTGCAATTCTAAATGACTGGAGGACAGTTTATTTTCTTTCTGTTCAAAATTTTGCTATGGCGTAAAAAATTTTAACTTTTGATTAAAGATTGTCTACCCCACCGGCGGGGGTGGACTTCGAATTGTTAAAAGTAAAATATGTAATTTTAAACAATTCGACATCTTATAAATAAGGCCATGATTTTAGCAACATTAATTCAAGGAAATAACACTTTTTCCGATTGTCACCGTGTGAAAAACATTTTTATTCATTTCAATCAAATGTATTGATTCAATATGAGTAAAATTCTTAAGAAAATTTATCCAAGTTAGGTTTTAAGGTCAGATACATTTATGAAATAAGAATTATTTCAAGGAAAGAGCCAATGTCTATACTTTTGAATTAATTGTGTGTCATACCCTTCTTTACTAATATTAATGTCAGGTATTTTTCACAAGCTAGCATCCTTTTCTGAAACGATGCCTCTGGACTTCTAGCATCGTTTGACAGCTTAATGCAACCACGACCAGCCTTGTTTTTAACTACAATAGGAAACTAATACTACAGTCGTATAATGATATACAGAGAGATTGATTTTATAATACATCTATAACATTTTACTACCATTCTAATTGGAATTAAAAAATCTACTGCATAAAATAAATTATCCTTGACTAATGTCACATTTTATCTCTGTTGAAAACCCTATCGGGTTTTTGTAGCCCCAACTTGTCAGGATTTTTACGATTTCCTGTTGGGCCTGTCTGTCTCACTGAAGCTTTGGTAAGTAGGTAGGTATTTAATTAACGTCTCACTGGAGCAACACAACGGGCTATTGGCAACGGTCCGGGATCAACCCCCGAAGGGAAAGATCCGAGGACAACACCAGGTAATTTTGAACCACGGTCAGATGACGAGGTCACACCTGAGCTGGCACACCACTCTCCAATCTTCCACACCACGCCAACGTGAAGACATTTGAGGCCACGACAGATTTAACGTGCACGAGCCCCCTTTGTACACGACGGTCTTTGATTGGATTCGAACTCGCAACCCTCCGGTTGCTAGTCCGTTACTATTCCAACCGGGCTACCACGCCCTCACTAAATTTTGGAATGCTTTTCCTACTTCATTTTGTATAGAAAAAAGTGTAAAACGTTCCGAAGTATCAAAAAAATGCGTTTAGAGAACGTTTATGTTATATATGAAAAAATACATGCCTTAAACAAATCACGGAACTTCTTATGCTCACTTTATTTCTTTCTAAACCATTCATTTCACTCATTGTTAAAATGACATGGTACATGTTTAACCACCTGACACTACTTGGAAATCTCCGGGATGCTCATATGGTTAATAGCATTTAATGCGTATAATGTACAGCAAATAAAATATACTGTTATATTTAATATAATAGATCTGAGAAACTAGTTACTAATAACTATAATTAAATGTTTTAAAAACTTTACTTATAAATGTGCAATAAAAAGCTGCATCGAAAATTCATACCAATCCCTGGATAAAGTAATGAAAAATACCGTTACAACGATCAGAATGCATAACTCTTGAAAGCTTTAATTTAATTTCTTTTTACAATTTTTTCATTCTAATCGTATGCTTCACTGCAAGCTGCTATCCTTATGCAAAATAAGCAAAAACAGTACATGAAACAAGATATCTGCGAAATCCTGCATTTAAAACTGGAATTATGATTCGTATATTTTTCACGAATTTATTTCCGTCATAATTTAAAGTCTTTAATGACCTCACCTCCTTAAGTACCCTACTAAAATATATAACAGCAACTGCTCGGAAATATATCTTAGATGCGGAAGGATTCATATAGAAAATACTAAAGTGGGATAGGAAGCATTTTGCTTGTTAATCCCACATAACTATGGGATTTTCTCTGACATAACAGACATTTCTTATCTTCCTGCCAGTCCTCGTAGTTAAATCCTGTTTCCTGGGATATAAAGTTTTCTTTTTAAAAGGATTCAAGCTCAAAAAAGGAATCTTGTTTTCGGATAAGAGTATGTGTTCTTCATATTGCTAAGCCTCCTAGCACAGATAAAGCCTTCTTAAAGCAGTTTCGTAATGTAAATACTTAATATCAATTCTTACTTTTAAAGAACTCCAAAATTTAAAGCTTTTAAAGCGGAATATTCGTAGGAAGAGGAGTAATTTAAACCTTTTAAATATTTAGACAGATTTTCGATGACTGGGGTATTTTAAATGAGTGGGGTGAGATATTTAAAATGGGGAAAGGTTAGAATAGAAATTTATATTTTAGGAATGGTTTTCAGGTGTGCATTTGTTTCTTATTAATTTTCATTTTGTCTATAGCGCCGGTTCAAATGGATATTTTAAATGATTTCAGTGTGTACAGAGAGAGAGGCTATAACTCCTGATTCCCATGGTTATGCGCGATTAATCAAAAGAAAACAATAACGGTGTTACGCTTAAATGGTTTAAATAAATTAACCAATTAAAAAAATTGTTTGAATTTACTTATGTGTAACTTGTCATGATAAATAGTATTTTTGACATTATTGCAACCAAAATTATTTTTAAGCACTATATAATTGCGATAGTTCAGATTTTAGCGTTAGTAATTAATCCTCTGAGGAATTCACGCGCATTTATCCGTTTTGCAACCTGCAGTCTTCCCTGCATGACTTCGAACCAGTTGCAACCTTCTTCGCCAATAGAATAGTTCCTAGGAATCAACCAATGGATGTGGTTATTTAATCATCAATTATGATATGGGTAAGAGCAGTATTTAGGAATTTCCGTGATGCTCAGGAGGTTAAAAGAAAAACCACTCCACTTCATAGTATTGTAAGCCGTTCAAACCATGTTTTGAAATGAATATGTAATGGAACTAATTCGTGTTTATTTGCTATCAGTTACTGTTATCGATAGTTAAATAAATCTACCCTAATTGTATTTCCTACATTTGGATTGCCAGCAGCTGCAATAATTGAGACGTTGGCATTCGTGCAGGTCTATCTTTTTTGGGGAGACACAAAAATGACCCTTGGATTCACTACAGGAAACGACCTCCAACCATAAATTCAAAACAGTCTGATGGTTCGCTGGTTAATTGTTATGGAGCAAGACCCATACGACTTAATAGAGAATGAAACGGAGATTCAAGCTAAACCATACGCTAAATGTATAACCTGATTTCTCTCCAATGATTCCTTGTGGGTTTAGACATCCGAAAAAGTTCTGGGTGACAAATGTCCCCTACCATGCGTGGACGGAATAGAAAGTTTACCTGGTAGAGGGAAACTATATCTCTTCTCTCTCACATACAGATGACCCCTATTATGGATGGACTGGAGAGTTTACTTAGAAGAAGGAACACTACCACTTCACACACGCCAATGAACTCACTCGATTTTCCACAACAATGACACGGACCAAAGGACGAAGTTTCGATTCAAATGGAATGTGATATTCCAACTTCTGCTTCTGCTGAAATTATATTCTATATTGCAGATCCTCTCCACATCAATCCACAAAGGAAAAGTAGGATGTAAAGTTTTCGGAATGTTAAAATAATATAACACCCAGTAAAGTGATCCTTTCACAATAACACTGAGAAGGATACCATACCCCTTATGTGAATGGTTATCAAATTTGAAGGACAAAACTTTTAAAACAATATGATACACCTTGTTCTGGGCACCTGAGAATCCTGTTTGAATGGATAGCCTGATTGTAAGTGCACACTGTTCAAGTTACAATTACGCAACTGCATAATACAGCACAGAAAATCGATTTAAAAACATCAGACATTAAGATTGAAGTCTAAATTCTACTTCATCAATCAGGAAACAGTAATTGAAGTCGTGCTATCCAATAATGTTGAGATATGGTATTAAAGGACTTTCTATTGTACTATTTTGAAGTTATCAACAATACAGCTGAGCTTATAAGTATGGAGAAACAATCACAAATCTTACTTGCAATCCAACAATGCTTGGAAATGTCAATGAAAGGTTCATCCATTTTATTCATTTGAAGTTAATACAGAGAAACAATTACAGATTTTACACTATAATACTTGGAAATGGTAATGAGGATCCATCAATTGTACTCTTGAGATTATTACCATTATAACTGAAATTTGTAACATGGAGAAGGGATTACAATTCGTATGCAGCTTTACAATATTCAGAGTCATCATGTGATTTCACTCCCTAGAAAGTAAGCAGTTCAACAATATTTGTAAATGGTAATGGAGATCCATGCAGAGTATGACTCTTTTATAGTTACCTAGAATATAGCTGAGCTTCATAGTACGGAGAAACAATTACAAATCTAACAATCCAAACATTGGCGGAATTGGTAATGAAGGTTCTTCTATTGTATACTTTTGAAGTTTTCACCCAATGAACATCTCTAAGTTTTATTCTGCTGTTTAATAGATATTTAGTTGAGCTAAAGTATTGCAGTATCATAGTTTCCCTTTTTATATGTAACAAGAACTGATGCCATTAAACATCTAGATTAAAATCCAATACACAAGTGGAGGCATACACAAAGCCTGGTAAAACTCAGCCCAACAAGTCCGATCCCCGAAGTTCATCGATTGTACCATGATCGATGCCAGGTTTCAACACGATGTAGTTACAGATCGCCGAACATATAAGAGTTATATTGATAAAGTACTCGGAGAACGCTGACGAATACTGATTTTCTGTATTGTGTCGCAAGATTTTGATAGCAGAAGTAAATTGAGCAGAACGCTGTGTCAAGATTTGTCCCAGGCTCGTTTGTTTTATCAGCGTTGGAGAAGATTCCCCAGACAAGCGAGCAATATGACAAGTCATTGAAAGCGTTGTTTGTTCTTTAGAAAGAGAGAAAGACAGATGGGAAGGCATGCATGTAGATGCTACCCAATACAGTTCAAACACTTGTTTGATACTTCCCCTATTGGATTCAACAAAAAATCTGTAGGTGGAATTTTAAGACCATTGGTAAATTTCTTTGAATAAACTTGAACTGATGATATCGGACCATAAGTCGCACATTTCGTTTAGGATTTACTATAATACTTATTTAAAATTTTATTTATTCTGTCAAAAATTGTGTGTTTAAAAACAAATTTATTTATAGTCCTTCCATAGTTGAGGTCATCTTGTCTAGTTGCAGAAGAAGAATGCAGTAGAATAAATCTAAGACTGGATGCTTATGTGTTACAAATAATTTTAAAAAGAAACAAAGAAGATAGATACATTGGTAAACGATAATATTTTGCATTAAAAAGAAAGTTTTTGCATTAAAAACTGGTTTCATATGCGTTAAGCAATTAAATTTCTGTCCTGAAAAATGCGCTGAAATCGCAAAGTGAATCATAACTTAGTCATATTCGAATATTTGTCATGGATGAGTTTCATTCCCAGCTTAAGACAAGGATATCAAGGATGTGAGTTTGATCCTTGCCCCTTTATATACAGCATTTTACCTCGTTCATCTCGTTTTCTAAACTTTTGCTCAGATTTATTTTAATAATCGTACAATAAATGTCTCTTAATGAATTCTGTAGTTTATAATTTGATTTCTTTTGAATACCAGCTACCAGCATTCTTATACTACAAAACAAGCAAATGATCCAAAAATATCGAATATAGTTCAATTAAAAATATTAATTGAGTTAAATCTCTCATCAGGAGCCTTTTATAAGAAAGATTTCTTACTCAAATATCCAGGGATAGGATATTTGTTTTAGAAATTTTAGAAAATATGTATATTTTTGTTTTTTGGAATCACATAATTAAAGCTGAATTAGCTTTTCTTCGTATATACTTATTACTCAAAAAAATATCAGTGATCGTGATGAGTTTGGTTTAGATTTAGACAACCATATCCCAGAAGTTTTTTTGTAAAAATAATACAATTTTATGTAAAATAATACAATTATATTTTGTAATATTTTTATCAGAATTACTTTATTTGCTATTTATTTGATTTGCTACTATTTTATTTGCTACACATAATGTATCTTTCTAGATTAATATGCTTATAGTTCATATAAGAAGTCTTGTTATTGTCTCCAATCATGTAGAGGTTTCTACCCTCATGCAAGTGCATATAAAGTAGTTCCATGCATAAATAAAGATTCATAACACAAAAAGTTAGTTCAGTCTAAAAGTAGCGTTTTATTACACTAGATAACTTTTAATATACCATATTTCCTAAAATTTGACATCCAGTATTATGTGACATAACTGAACATAATGATATAGCCCTATTTATAGAATATGATATTTTTAATTCGTTTGATGACGAAAACTATTTTATTTGCTACACATAATGTATCTTTCTAGATTAATATGCAACGTATTTAGCATTGTAACATTCTGCCTATCTATTTCTCATTGCATCGTTACATCCGTTAATTGTAGTAAACCCTGACGATCTGCATACTAAGTTCCGAAAACTGTCTCACTTAAAACATAACATAACAGATACTTGCTCATTACGATAAAAGCTTCTGTTGCTTTCAACACATTTTTCACTCAACTCCATTAATATTCTACTCTGAAATCGATGGTGAGTTGTTTAACTTATTTTCGTATTATCAAAAAGAGGACAGTAATACCTCATGAGAAACTCAGACAGTAAAAGTTGTTTCAAACTGTGTGATAAATGTATAAAGTTTAAAGTATCTTTTACCTAGCTTCGAATCAAGCTAGTATATCATTGAACGAAAATCGAGAGAATATGCTGAAACTGAAATCGCATAACTCAAAGCCTCAAAACTCCATTCTTTAATTTGTATTAAGAAAGCAAATGGTATATTTTGACTGAACACATTCAGAGACCCCTCAGTGGAAACACTTAATTAGTCCTTGCGTACCAAACAAATGTCTAGATCGACAAACTAAACCAAACCTCAGAGAATTAACACACGACTAGGAAATAAGGGAACGCATTCGTTGCTTCTACTATTGCAATGAATCCTCGAAACCATTAAATACATTCTTAACTTTCCGAAAGAGATGTCAGAAATAGTTAGAAGAATATGGTTAGAAGATTGTCTTGAGAAGTTAAAAGGGGATCGATAAGACAGTTCATTTTGTTACGTTGCACAAACTGGCTAATTTTTCATTTGTTATATGTAGTATTTTCTGGTTAACTGGATAATAACAATTTGCCTTGTTTAAGTGATTATGCTAATGCATATACTATTTCATCCTTAAGTTTGCAGAGAAAATTTGAAAAGACAAACTAACATTACAGAGACTAACCATAACTTTGGTATTTCCTCGATTACAAACAGCTCCTTTAGCTTTTGTAACAATCATGCAATTCACATACTAACTATGATGTATCGGTTCAATAGTGATAGTATAGTCATGCGGACTGTTGTATATTTATTTTTTAGATTCCCCTTTCGCATACTTGCAGAAAGAAAAACCATTTTAGGCGGGATAGGCCACTACATCAGCATTGATACAATCTAATCAAATGATAAAATAATTTAGGTATCTTGGATATCCTTTTCCCACAAATATGCCCTCATCTCTCTTCTTTTTTCAATGTACTTTCTTAATTCAATTTGTTATATACATACGTATATTGAAATAAAATCCATTTGCCTTAAAACTATCATTAGCTTCTTATAAGGCTTCTGGGGAATGGTTAATAAGATCCCACTTTACGATCTAAAAGTAATAAAGTTATTGCATTAAAGTAAAACACTTATTCATAATAGACATTTTTTTAATATTCAACCACTGACCTATAACTTCTTTTTAATCTTGTGGTACTTTAAGGGGTGAACTGACGGTTATTTGTGAAGGATCACCCATTGTTCAAGCCGTCGTTACTCTTAAGAGGAACAATTACCAACATGTAAACGCTTACAACAGGGATTCGAAGCCGGAACCAAATGGGTGGCAGATAAACGCTACACCTACTTCATGGTAACACAATATATTGCATCTCTGCCAACTTACAAGAAAATAAATTCGGAATATTTTTATAACATGGAAAAGAAACGTGTGCAACTGTCAGAAAAGAAAAATGCCCCAAAATAGTTCTTAAAATCAAAAATAATTAAAAGAGCCAGATTAGCAAAATTAAGCTCTTTGGAAGAAATTCAAAACAGATAAAGTAACCCTGCTCTCTGTTGTTGCAATATGCCTGGCGACAGTTTGAACTCAGCATTTCTTATTTGGCTATACTTTGCATAAAATGACCACACGTATATACAAAAAGGTGTAATTAAACTTTTTCTTGAGTGTTTCAGAAGTGTGAAAATTAGTTGCAAAGAAGGTTTTCACGATTCCTCGCAACCACTGATTCGATGTTTTCTTTCGTGGTTACCACGACTTGGCGCTAGACGTTTTGACCTACGAAATTGGAAGACTCTCCCAAAGAAAAATTCGGAATTTTTTTCCCGTCCAGATCAGAAAGCCGGGTGTTTTTTCTGGAAGACTTCCAGAAAATCTTGAAAAGTTCGGCAGGTGCGTAATATTAATACGATAGAAGCAGATGAAGATGCAAGTTTGCAGGGCAGCATTTATATCCAATTTTTACTGACCTAATGTTCAGAGTAATTTATTACTCTATATGGAGAGATAATTTTTTCAGATATCCAGATTTCTGAGGCATCTGTTTTGGTTTTGCCTTTCTACTCTCAATTTTACTGCATAAGCTTCCATTTCAATGTAGGGCCACTGAAAAACTTTCGTAGCTTAGTAGAATTACAATGAGTAATAGATTTGGATTTTTCTTAATAACAATATTCTTAATTTCACGATTACATTTGGAGGATATTTCACTTCGCACTCGCTTCGTCATATACATAAAGCCTAATTAAACGAATATTTTGGACAAATACTAGTTTGGATTTCGTTCAAGAATTTATCTAAAAAAACGTCTGCCTGATTAATCAAAGAATTAATAAACGGTTTATATGAATTAGTATTTATGATATTAATATAAAATTTGATTCAATATTCCAAAATTTAAAAGTGGTTCTTATTTTCTTCCCCAGGAGGAATCATGAACCACTTGGCATTACCCTGCTACTCAACTGGGGTTGGATTCACGTTACATTCCACATACATATCAGATAGATATTTTAATTAACGTCGCACTGGAGCAACAGAACGAGCTATTTGCGACGGTACTGGATCAATCTCGAAGGGAAAAATCCAAGGATAACGCCTCGTAATTTTGAACCAGGTCTGATAACGAGAACACCTGAGCTGGCACCCTACTCTCCAAACTTCCACATCACAGCAACGTGAGGACATTTGAGGCCCCGACAGATTTAACATGCACCATCCTCCTTTGTTCACGACGGTCTTTGGTTGAATTCAAACTCGCAACCCTCCGATTGCTAAACCATTACTCTTCCAACCGGTCTACCTCGATCCCCACAAACATATCAGAGTGCCAAGCATTCTAGGTTCAACCCGTTTGATAGAGAGGCCAAGCATTCACTCCAGAACGACAAGTATATACAAGTATATACTACAAGTCTATACCTTACCCGGATTCAAACCAGGAACCTTTCGTTCCAGAAGCCAGGCCTGATCACTAGACCAATGGGTAGAATTTAATAGTGATTATGGCACCCAACTATACAGGGTTTCAATTCCTTATCATTTATATTCTGTAACAATTCCAAATTAAATTACATGAACTAAAATATTGTACTCGCAATTATTAATCATAAGATGGTTCTTTAAATGTGTTTTTCTTATGAATATCCTACTTAGCTTATGGTATTCATTGAAATAGTTTATTGGAATTCTGTTGTTTTGTTGGCTCATGCGTAATATACGGGGCCATGTTATTTGGGACATTTTACTCTGGATAAATTTTATAAATTGACGGAGCAGTTTTAACAACTTATGATTCCGTTGACTTTCTAATGACATCAAACAATTCATATGCTTTATATGTTGAGCTTTATTTTAAACTCCATGCTATACCTTATGAAAACTCTGAAGCCTATTTGGTTCCTGCATAAAATAGTTGGTCATCTCACTGTGGAATAGGCCAAATCAAGCAAGTTGAGAAGATATTTGCAGAATTTGTATAAGTACATTGCATTAATGGACGAAGCCTAAGCAACTAGCCTGAAATCAGAACAATACAGAAAGAATAGGGCTGCCTGTCATTGTTTACTCTGAAATCGTGATTGACTCTCTGACGGCCTCGGGTTTTATTTAACAGCGCCACGTCATTCCGAGCGACTGCCCTGTTATTGATGATAAACAGCATTCACTTAAATCAGATTAATACCAGGAAAAAAAAGCAAGAAGGTAAACTAAGTGATGGACGAGTTTTACGAGCTAATTCCTTATTTAGCCTTGGAGGTTGCCGGTCATTGAAAGATGTGGTTTCCCAGACGGCAGTAAAGTCTCATTTTCTCAGCAATGGGAGCCTACAAAGCTTTTATCCTGATAAAAATCTCGCGGTTAGATAAGTGAGAGTTAGCTAGCCGTATATGGCCTAGCTGGAAGGTTCATCCAGGAATCTTGTAATTGACAGCCGATCATCCATTTTTGGAGACATCAGGAAAAGAGGAATTTATTTTTATCGGAAGGTTGTCGTTATACCAGAAAATAAATCAATAATCGATGACAAATTACGCGATTTAACGGTGAATCGTTGCTGCCAGTGAATTTACTGACACTTCATCATCTGGAACTATCTTTCACGACAAGAATTTCTTGTTCGAATTCTTTTGGGAGATCACAGAATATCGATGACCGTTTAACTTTCTAACGGCATCAAATAACTCATGTTTTTATACGTTGAACTTTATCTCACCCCATGAAATATCCTATGGAAATTCTAGAGTCTGGTTCATACTTTAAATAGGTGACCATCTTGGACCAATTCCTGTGGAATTTTGACCAAATCAATTAAGTCGAGTAGACGATATTTACTGCTAGTATTATTCTGTACAAGGCTAGCAGTATGCTTATTATATAGTAAGTATACTGCTAGCCTTGTCTATAGTCTTGGAAGGTTCATCCAGGTATATCTTGTAATTGACAGCTGATCATCCATTTTTTTGGAGACAACGAAAAAGGGGAATTTATTGTTATCGGAAGAGGGTTGTTATTCTAGAAAATAAATCAATAATCGATGACAAATTACGCAATTTAACGGCGAATCGAAGCTGTCAGTGAATTTACCGACACTTCATCATCTGGAACTATCTTTCACGACAAGAATTCCTTGTTCGAATTCTTTTGGGAGACTGACAGAATATCGATGACAGTCTCGCCTGATAGTAATAAACTCGGCCCCATCCAGTTTGTGTTCGCGTTTCATTGTTATTTCTTTCTTAATCCTTCGGGGTCTTTACTTAGGAGTCTTCTTTGAAGACATGAGAGGAGAAAGACAAGGTGAGCAAAAAACTGTTTCCAACAAAACGCGGGGAAGAAAAGAATGGATCTATTAATCTTCATTTATACGAAAAAGCGAGGAAAAATATTTTGATTTATTATGAAGAGGAAGTGCTTTTTTAATACTTGACCGACGCAAATATTTTTAAATTTCGTTTTTGTAGTGACGTACTTAAAATGCTTTCCAGATTCAATATTTTAAAGTACTTTGGGGTTAGGCACTAAACTCTGGAGTTTTTGTGCCGCTAAAATAAAATTATTGGATCCGAATTTTGACAGGTATTAAATGACATTTTAGTCTCGTTTGTTATCAAGTAATGCAAGCATCACTTTGACATGAAAAATTGTGTTTGCTCTCTGTCGAACATTATGTTAAGCACCTATTCTACAAGACGGACATTATAATGAATTATTTCAGTCGAAAAATTAAGATATTTGTTTTTAATGCAATATCTACTTTTTGCTTAAAACTTAATGTTATTTATTAAAATTAAAACTTGGCAGAATGGAAAAGAAACACTTATAGATGAGCTTTAAACTATTTAAGACATTAGAATTAAATTTAAATTTTTTTCGCAATATATGAAATAGATTAGAAATAATCATTAAATAGAATAAAATAAGAGACTAAGTTTGATTCCTGTCCCCATCAGGGCAATATATGTTCATTCCAATGTGCAACTTTTACTATCAGTAAGAAATAATTTAGCAATCTTCTGTTGAGTTAAACTTTGATGCTCTAAGCTCTGTCAATGAGTGTTTATATATGTAGGCAGCAATGTCTATTGTACTCGCAGATCTATTCAAAGATAATATTTTGCTATTGTGTGCAGCTTATTCAAGAAATTTCTTTCAAAAAAGTACATCAAAACTTAAGAAAATGAAAGTACTGAAACTCAAATAACTGTCAACATATTGACTTTTATCACAGAAAATAGAAACTTATTTTAAAAACTGATTTTAGATTATGATTTTTCTTCATTGAACTTAATATCAGATTTTAGAAGTTGTTAAAAACATTGAGAAGACAAAACTGCTTGGGGTCTACTTGGCTTTAATTTCATTCAAAAGCTGGAATCATGTCTCCTTAATTACATCCTCTAATTCACCATCAGCTTTCAGAAACAAAAAGTTTCAAAATGTAGGAGACATGGACCCTCTCTGGCGATCGAAGTTATACAGATTTTTTATGCTTTTTAACTACATAAATATTGTGATCTGGAAACATTTAGTTTGTGGAGATGTTTCTTCTTCTAATGCCCGGCCAATTGAACGCTATCATTATGGCACTAGAAGGACGGATTCGTGAATCTCATTGAATTACCCTGGTGCATCACGGGAGGTGGGTTCAACGTTACACTTCACATAAATCACATTATAGGCACAACACGTTTAGAGAGGCCACACAGGCATTTTAGACGGACAAGCATCCATGTCTTACCTCGGATTCGAACTAGGGACCTTTCGATCCAGAAGTCAGCACCTGACCATTAGATCAAGTGGTTGGCAGAACTTTTTAGTTTTTGCATATGATGTCTCAATTAACACAAAATAGCAATAATATTTAAATGAAATTGTTATTTTAAGGTTAATTAATATATTTAAAAGGCAATGTTATAAAATTCAGAAAATAAGAAGCAATTTAGTCTTTATTATAGAAAGATTGATATTATCCGTTTATTATATGGCACTGACGTAAAAGCTGGAATTTCTTCGAATGCGCTTCCTTTGCACACCGCAATATTTCTCAACCTCTTATATAAATTTAAGTCTAGATAGACTTTTGTCTTGCTGGAGAGGAAATAAGGGGCTGAATTAAATGAAAATAACTCTGTACATTTTAAATTATTTAATTTGATTGGAAATAAAACTATATACAGGTATTTACAAAAATCGAAATTTAAGTTCAGATAGTTCTAAAAAGCAACATCCTTCCTTCTTCCTCTCACGTTCAAGAGTGTTAGTTTTCTTTTGAAGAAAAGTATATCTATTCCATCTGAAGGTTACGCAAGGGATCTCCTGATTGGCGTTGCTAGGCACAGTGTTTTTGTTGGTTGGACTCCTCGTCCTTGACATAAATGACAGAAATATTACCAGAAAAGTTTTCAGAAAAACAGTGATTTTCCCTATATGTAATATTTTATTTACCATTTTTGATACCTACATTAGATGAAGCTTATAATTTAAGTTTATTTTTATTATTGGAGTCTGAATTCGATGCATTAGCTTTTTTTAGACAATATATAGAAATAAAGAATGAGACCTCAGCTCTATAGAGTGTCAAATAATTGCAAAATAAAAGACTAACACATGCTTCTTTTGATTAGGCTCTGAAATTATAAAAGAAATATCTTGTTATGCATCGAAATATTTTAAATAGCTTTCCATATCACCAGAATATTTGCAAATTTGTGCCAAAATTTAAAAGCTGATTCTTGAAAACGTAACCGAAATTAATCGAATGACATCAATAAAATTATTACTACATGGAACACTTTCTCATAAAGATAAAATAACTTAGCTTTTTTTATTTTCTCTGGAAACGTTACATTCGTTGTAACGTAAATATTTTGAGTATACATGAAATACTTAAATTTATTTGTATGAAATTCAGTCGTAAGGTACTCTGATTAACGTGACTCCCTGATTCAACTTCATTACTACTAGGGAAATACTAGGCATTTCTCGGGTTTAATAGGTAAAACGTTGATTGAAAGTGATCCGAAAAACCACTCTTCTCTATCACAGAAAAGTGCAACTATCATGGAAAATGCAAATATAGAAAAAAATAAGTGAGCGGAAAATAATTTTTTCAACTCTAAACATTTTTATAGTTTCAACAGTTACTTTAGACAAAATACGTAAGCTTGTTTTATCCATCCATATCACATACATCGCGCAATAGTGTAAGACAAAACTACAAAAAGTGATCGTGAGATGACTATTACAGAAGTCGATTTTGAGTTATGGAATGATTTTGAAGTCCCTTAAGTTCGTTTCCTGTAAAAATGAAAAACGTATAGAGTAGTTTTGCACTCAGTTTTGCTATCAATACTTTTTAAGCTGTAGCCCTCTTGCCCCAGGGATGGGATATTTCCGAATTTCGCATTTTTCGAATTTGACATGATAAATCATATTGATAAATAGTTGGATTATTTTTGGTTCAATATTTGATGAATTGGCATCAGATTAAAAAAAAGAGCTTTTTAAGTACAGCACGTTTATTTCTACAGTAGACGAGAACTTTACATATTAAGTAAGTAATCGCAGCGTTTACTAGAAGCATGTAAGCATAACATAACGGAGCAAGGGACAGCACATTCACCCTGCCTCGAACACAAGTAGGAAGTTCCTCCTTTCCTTCACACTTTTCCTCCCCACACTCCACTGCAGTCTTTCGGTTGCAGTTAGGGGGATCTCGCAATAGTCATGATTAATTTATTTTCAAGCAAATACATTTTTTTCTTGAAAATTCCATTCCGTATGTGAAATAACAGCTTGTTTTAAAATTAAATGTCTTCAGTGCAGACAAAAGAACGATTACAATTTTTCAGGAAACCGATGTCCAATTTTGCAGCGTTTAAAAAAATAAATCAACGTTTTCAACGAATGTTTGAGACAGCAAAGTTACATAAGAACTCGTAACTTCGAACTTCAAATCGTAAAGTAAAATTCTGTCAGTCGAGACGAAAACTTTCATCTTTTCAAATATCCTAATTAGAATATTTTATAACCTTGATATTATTGCAAGATCAGCAAAGTTTATTTAAAATTATGACAAATGTTTATAGCACAGCTCATTTATGCAATATTTCTCTTTTCATCACATCAAAAATGAATGAAAGAGGAACCGAATCCAGGACTGCAGCATAGCAGCTATTGGAGTACTATCCTACATAAAAAATGGTTCGATTCGGCGACTCCACTATCGTACCTCTCTTTTACTACCAACCTAACTTTACCCACAAATTCCTGATTTCAGACTGTTATTTTTGTGTTTTAGGAAGAATATGTGACCTTGAACACAGCATCAACCCACATTGGCTATGGGCGTTGTAGATAATCTGGGTAAAGAACAGACCAGAGACTGACTACATGTTCCCAGCATAGATCCATCAGAGATGATCAGCGTGACCTTTGGGGAGAAATCTTCAGTTTTACCAATATTACAAATAGAAAAATTCTTCAGTTTTACCAATTTTACAAAGGGGAAAAATTCTCCAAAAATTTTTGAACTTTGTTACAAACCGGGATAATTTTTGGAACATCTATCCCAAAATGAAGCAAACCGACACCCTACCAGAACCTTACTCTATAGCAAACTCTTTACCTGTGTACTAAAAGTAGTATCTGTTATTGTCCATTTTACATAAAAAATATTCGAAATAAAAGTAAATAAATACCTAAACAGTTGTACAGATTTCTAATCGCAGATGAGCGGATGAGACTGAGTATTCAAACACGCGTATCGCTTCTGAAAGAGATTGAAACCCAGTACTCTCCCGACATCCCGTTTAACTAATCATTTTTATATTTTGAAAAAGTGACACTGTCAGTATTTTTACTTGATATTCCTCGTACCTTTATTCGTTGTTTTCTTCACTTTCATCCACACAAGCAAAACTTGAAACAATACTCTTTTCCAATATTTTAAAAACTTCAACTAGCTAGATACAATAAACGAAAGATTTCCAAATAAATGGGACAGAATTCAGCAATTGTGTCTCACCACCAACTCTTTCCATTACAGAGCTTAGGACCTTTACTCTAATACATAACTTTGCCCATAAATTCCTGATCCGACAGTATGTCTGTGGTATCTTAAGAAGAACATGTGCTCTTGAGCACAGCGCCAGTCCCTAATGGCAATGGGCGTCGTTGGTAATCGTGGAAAGAATAGACCAGAAACTACATGTTCGCGGCATTAGATCCACCAGGGACGAAGGCGTGGTCTCTAGAGGAGAAATTTTCCATAATTACTTCTATGACATGGTTTACCATGCACATCCTCTTGCAGGACCTGATGATTGCACCAGGAAAGTTTTAAATTAATCCGTTTCGAGGGCAGATAATTTCGCGATCTTTTTCTTTGTGGGGGAATAGAATAGCCCACCGCAGACTGTTTGTAGACTTTTGGGAGATAATTAGTAAAAAGTTGGGAGAGTAAACTGGTGGTATTTGGTGCTTCACTAGAGGGTGAGAAGAGCCCGGAATTTGCATCAGGCCTTCATTAACGGGTAAAGAAAGATTGAGTACTCTATTATGCTGATTTTCAGAAAAACAAATGCGCGTACTATGATTTATTACGCGATATTTAAAACCAGGAAAATGCAGAGCGCGTGAAGTGTCGGTAGAACTAAGACGGGAAATTGGTTTCCAAATATTTTAATATTACGTTTTGTTAGTTGACCTTCCGAGCTTCACGAGATTTCTGAGTAGTGTAGTATTACTTTACCCCACAGTATTCACAATGACTAAATAACCACACCGATTGGTCGACAGAATGCAAGGAAAAATTCCATTGGTCAAGAAAAGTGGCTAGAATTGACGCAGGGAAGACTGCAGATTCCAGAACGGATATATGCGTGTGAATTCAGAGTTCCATTCAGATTTAAATACCTTTTATAGTAAATTTCAATGAGCTTAAAATACCATTTCTTACCTCTTAATATTTAGATTGTAACCCTTCAAACCTCTGTCGGTATGTATGTAGGTAGTTAAGTAATATCACACTGGGGCAACACAACGGGCTGTTGGCGACGATCCGAGATCAAACCCGAAGCAAACCTCTGTCTTTACTAGCAGAACGTTGTGTAAAACACAAAGCAAAGATATGAATTACCTGATTTCAGGACACGAAAGGGGTTGAGAACTATCGGTTAAAAAGTTCATTAATAATTAAATAATATTGAAGAAAGGATAGTATTTTATATTGGTAGATCAGAATAAAGACCTTGAATGAATAATTCACGCATTACAATTTGTTGGTGAATTTTTATATTTTGGCTGATGTGTGTGTGTCACCTGGGTGGAATCACTTGGTAGCAATTCCACTTAGTTCAATATTGACTTAATGCTTATGGCAACATGTATATAAATAATAAACGATTGATGTACTTTTCTTCGCTTATTGATGTTTATAAACTCGATTCCTGTTGTGGGACGTTTATTTTTCGTCTTGTCATTGACGTTGATTTAATAATTGTTATTTAAAAGACAGCGGTAGTATATCCTCTCACATATTTTATCGCAACTCATCATTTGACAAAATTAAAAAAATGGCATATTTTAGAAAGCATTTCAACATGTGGCTTCTCATTGTCAAACGAATACCTTCATTTACAAACCTAATGCTCAATGCAATTCAAACAATCAGGCCATTATTTTCTCATTAATTCCTCGAAGCATTGATCCCCTTTGAGACGATTTGAGTTTTAAAAATTAGAATATAAAGGACAAAAGAAATAAATGGTTCCCCATTTAATCTATATTTTCCTGGAAATGAGATAACAACCTTATTTAAGAATGAAGCAATTTACGGAAAATGTTTATTCAGCTTTGCGAATTAAAGTACGACTAATCAAAAATGAAATTCTGATAAACAAAAATATAACTGTTTACCACAATTCCCTAACAAATAATTAACTTCCAAACATAAGAATGGTATAAAATAAGAATATAATCAAGATGAATGCTTCTTTATTGTTATGATTATGGAATTAAATTGGCATGTTCAGTGAATTTACTGAGAAATTTATTTGTTTCTTTCCCCTAGATGTAAAAGAGAATACAGCAACATAATTATAGAATATTTATGAGGGATTTTGTTTAAAGACGTTAGTAAATTTCGCAGAAAATACCATCCTGTATATAGTATATCATCGCCTATAGACTGCAACAGTGGCGCAACTCAAAAAATCACATTTTGAGATAAAAACGGGGTAAAAGTTCCAGTACTAGGGGTAAATACATATCACTATGCAAAACGCTTTTGACATCTAGCGATCCAGTATTGACGAAAGAGATTTTCCAGTTTGCTGTTGGAAACACATTTAGTTTTCCACATTGAGACATACTTTCTACAAAAATCATATTTTTCAAGTTGTGCCACCATAACAACCCATGCATAAATATAAGTGACGAGTTACGCATACAAATATAATTTTTCTAAATATTTTACTTGATTACTTTGCATTTAAAATACACTTGAGTTACCAGGATTACTTAAGCCCTTTATATGTTTAATAAAAGGATTCAAGTTAGCTGTCCAGACTTCTCATAAATTAGACGAAGGATGATTTACTTTAGAAACATGAATAGATTAGACTCTCAGTTTCAGAACTTGAAATAAATAACGATTGTCTAAGATTTTTAATGGTGTTATTAAATGTCTGAGCCCGACAGAATTTGTAGTTAATGAAGAATGTTTATGTGGAGTGAGAAATGATAAATCGGCAGATTGCGCTGAGATAAATGGTTACTCATGTATTATAGGTACTTATAAGTTATAAATACTGATTATTTTCCCGCATATACTGGATTTCGTGGTAGCTTACTGAAATGCTACGAAATGCTTCCAGATATCTCTATTGGTAGGACTTAGAAATAACTTTTACTATTAATGGTCGAGATACAACATTAATGAGTATTAAATTAAATTATCGAATTAGAGTTAAATAAATGGTTATTTGTCTCTTAGAGGTTACACCTGAAAATCAGTAAATTTTAAGTTAACCTGAATTTTTACTTGAGAACTTGAACTCATTTTAATCAAATTAGGGTACATTAGCAATAAATTTTTATGAAAACCAGGTACAAAACAGCTAGATAATAAGTTAGCATATGTTTGCACTCACAGGAGGTGAGCTTTTAATTTCTTTATAGTTAAATATTATAAGCTCAACAAATTTTATTAACATTTTATAATGTTATTTTATGATGAATGTTCCAAAAATTACAAGCAATATTGATGTATTATGATAGTTTTTATGAATTTTTAAAATAAGATATGTGATTAATCTTAAATAATCATATGATGAACGGCTTCTTCAA
This sequence comes from Meta bourneti, assembly GCA_933210815.1. Taxonomy (NCBI): domain Eukaryota; kingdom Metazoa; phylum Arthropoda; class Arachnida; order Araneae; family Tetragnathidae; genus Meta; species Meta bourneti. Next base: position 63,941,899 of record OW119926.1, read on the forward strand.
TGCATAAGATCTTAAAATTATCTCTCTCTCTCTCAGTTCACTCTTTAATTCTTCTGAAGTATATTTATAAAAAGAGGTGTCTATCTACAATTTTATTTTAATATAACAAACGGTTATTTTTACAATGGCATGAAATGATGAAATAGTACATTTTAGAATCTGAGGTGATTTTATCCTTTTAGAAACAGTGGGACTTCTGTCATCTCTTTTCTAATGATTCGGCCAATGAACCGTTAATTTTGCAATGATATGGAATGAGAAACTAAGGCATTTTAGACATTAAGGTATTAGGGCAACTCAGATAATCCTTTCACGATCGGTGGGTAATCAAGTATTTCTAATGTCTCAACTTGGTAGCTGAGTGGCTAGCGTTTTGACACTCGGTTCTGGAAACTCTGGGTTTGAATCTGTCTTAGCATGGAAGTCCGTAGGTGTTCAGATTCGGTCTGTTTGTCCATGTACGGCGTGCTACACCAATGCAGCCGCATACTCTTGTGGTGTAGAGTTAAACGTAGTCGCAGTAATGGACGCCTTGAAAAATCTCCCCACTGCTGAAGACGACATCGCATTATACGTGCTGACAGAGGTTGGTGTGTAACACGCCCTATTTCTTGAGCTCGGGTTCTTGATCTTCCAGTAATATCCGTAATAACCATAGACACAATATGTCAGTCCTCTCGTTAGGTAGTAGGTGGTCAACTAGGCTGCTGTAATCGTTCATCTCGATCAGTACGTTCGTCTTGCACTCACCGATTGCAGATTTGTACCACTATAGCTTGATTTAATAAGAAAGCACCACCAACACAAACACCGATTTCTCGGAAGCATAATACGCAGTCTCACGATTAACCACAATTCTTCCTCTGTCAAACTCAGAAAGATGTTCAGATAATTACCGTATGTTTGGACGAGGCAAAATTAATTTTCCTATACAGAGGAACAGCGAGAAACACAATTCCAATACTAGTTCTCTGTTCTCCCTTTTATACTGCTAACAAGGAGCGTTACTGACACACATGATTTCCGTATACGCTGCATTGTTAATCATTTGCATATCTATCTATGATATGCACATCATGCAAATTTCAAGGCTATTGGATGCTTCCTTCATGGTGTTATTTTTGATGGCCAGCAAAGTAGATAATAGAATAAGTTCCAATTATCATACTTTTTTTCAACTTGTACAGGCTTTTATATCTTAGCTTTAGTTTTAAATTTAATTACAGGTTTTGACTTTGTGTCCTACATTCCCTTAAAATCCAAAGAAAAAGTTTCTTCATGTCTAAAATACGTTCATATAAGGTGATAAGTATTCGTCCATCAAGTTTTTACTTTTCTAATTGTTTTAAAAGTGTCAAGAATACAGAAATATTTAATACCATCGTGTTCATCTTTTCTTCAGGGCTGCCGGGGTTCAGTTGAGTTGACCACTGAGAGTTGTTGACTGGGTATGTGCGATTCCTCCCTGAGTGCATTTTTCTCTTTTGTATCTGTAAAAACTTTCCTTGTGTATGTACGTCCACTATTTGATGTTATTTGTCTTAGAGTTCGGCGCAGCTTGGCCAAGTATGGCCTTTGTGCCACAAAGCCCAAAACAAGTCATCTTATTTTCATCAGCAGATAAAACAATAAATAAAACTGACCTTTTTAAAATAAGGGTTTCCAATATTTTGTTTTAATTTCCACGTAAATAAACGAAGAGGCTCAACTTATTTATTATTTGCATTAAAATGTCTTTGTGTTATCAAAATCTTGATTCATGTACCATCAAGATAAGTTCATAATAAAACAAGTTAAGAGAGAGTGAGTTATAAACTTGCCTATAAAATGGAATATACTTGTACTTTATATATACGATGTTTATAATTAAATTTTATAAATTAAATTCATTCACTCTTCACTTTCTACATATGTTTGTGATGAATTTGAATTTTGAACATTTGAAGTATATTTCAGCAATTGAAAGATCTAGGGCTCAGTCCCACAAACTCAGTTGTATTAAGTTATTACGCAAAACAATGTGGATACATTGATTTTATTACTTTATTCAATATTTTATCACACTTACTAATTTCCAACTTTTAGGTTTGTTTACTTCTGATATAATTTTTCCATTGCTGAGAAGTAATATTATATATAGCATGCGTTGAATAGAATTACACAATCCATTTTATAATGAGGGCTACGGTAGCCCAGTTGGTAGAGTGGCGGATTAGCAATCAGAGTTGCGAGTTCAAAACTCGATTCAATCAAAGACCATCGCGTATCGTGGTGTTAGTAAGCGTTTAATCTAACGTAGCCTCAAATGTCCTCACGTTGGCAAGGTGTGAAAGTTTGGAGAGTGGGGTGCCAGCTCATGTGTAGGTTTCGTCTTTTTTCTATTTCAAAACTGCAAGGTGTTGTTCTCGAATCTTTCCCTTTAGGTTTGATCCCGGATCTATACCAATAACCCGTTGTGTGTTTCGAGTGAGACATAAATTCAACTACCTATAAACCTACCATTTTACGATGATTGAAAATATTTTCATATTACTTTCCCTCAACTAAACGTTATCAACTGTTTTATATAAAATGGCTCAATGATCGTCACCTTGTACTATTCATATGCTACAGAAAATTTGCGTGTTTTTAGTTTTATTTTGCCTCATACTACACTTAGTTGAAAAATGTTACCCTACACAGGAATGATTCACAATATGTCACATTATTAAAATGGCGCATATTGAAATTTCAATAGTATATGTAACAGTTAGGTCATGTAAATTCAATTAGTACAACATCGTAAGAATCGTTCTACTGCAAACACTAATACTTGTGAACTGTTGAAACGTTTTAGTAATTGTAAAAATGCATATTAATAACGAGATGGTTGTATCCCAGGTTTCTAAGTTATTCTATGCCTTTCAATCTTGTGGCTCAGTGGGCTACTAGCAACCTGCCAACTGTAGGAGGAGCGGGTTCGGTTCTTAGAATATTACCCTGGGAACAGGTTTCCCACTTCTGTGCCTTTCATTGTGTATGTCCATTACTTGACATTTTCGGTCGTGTTTGGCGCAATTTGGCCTAATGTGGCCCTTGCGCCGTAAAACCCAACCAACCTTTCCAGCAGTTTTTGTAGTCTGACCAACCCTTTCTTGAGTGTTGACACCTTTGTACACACCCTTACAATTACATCCTGCACGATTGACCTAGGGTGCAATCTGGATGGATGTTTGGCCGCAATCGCATATACAGGTTAGTTACTCAAATAACGTCTTATGTGGACGCTTATCTGGAACTCCGATAACTTAGTAATTTCATTTATTTTTGGTATGAATGCGTTCCATAATGCCTATTCTTTGCCTATGCTCTTCTTATGCCCCATTAATACCAATCACGTCACCAGAAATTACTTTTTTCCTTTACCAATCAAGCGTCCGGAGACATTTTTCAACTCAGTATATGTCATATAAGACGAATCAGTCATGAACCTTTTGTATTTACGGGCCATGGGTTGACTTATAAAGATATAACCAACGGCAGTGCAAACATGAATTGCATATAGGAAACTCAGGCTTAAGATGTACTAATTTAGTTGCGCGTAGGTTAACGACTGTATGTGCCAAGCGGCAATCAAAGAGTGTGAAAGGTTCAAAATAAGCATATTTAGGGGTTGGTTCATACGCTTGTGAGAGAGGAATGCAATAGGATTGAATAATAAGTGAGTTTGATTTTCTGAGAAATCGATCAAGGTATAAATAGAGAGCGTTAAATAAAAATATTTCAGGACTTCGTCACATATTCATATTCAATTTACATAGAATTTTAGACGATAGCCTGAGTTGCAGTGATGAGGTTCTAAAAATTTAAGAGGATTTCTAAGGAAAGTGAGAACCTTGTTATTACATATTAATGAAGCTAATAATAGAATTAAACTGACGATTTTTGAATTCATATTCAAAGACTTTTCCAGGAAAATGTATTCATTATAATTCTATATCAATTCACCTGAAAATTTTATGACATGTTTTAAATGGTCTGATTATTAAAACTAAGGATGAAATTTTTAATAAAATGAAAAAAAATACTGCAATTTAACTTTGAGAATCTTAAATTGACCTGATTTTTCTTTCACTTTTTAAACTTAAATTATTTTTCAAACACTATTTAAAAGATATCGAAAATTCCATCCATAAAAGGGAAAAGAAAGGTTTTATGGTTCGAATAAAAATTATCCAGCTAAAACATCAAATTTTGAGGGTGAATTAGCATTATTATTTTTTAATTTGGCAATATTTAAAATAAAAAATCCCCGTGACATAATTTTAGCATTTTCTGGGGTAAAACATTAAATTGGATTTGTTAAGATAAATAATTACTCATAGTAGAATCAGATTTTATGTAGATCATCGGCTTAGAGCAAAAACACATTAACTGACAGCAGCGTATTTTATTATTTCAGCTGTTTAAGGACTAACTATTGGTTTTTAGGTCAAAAAACAAAAATTATGAGCATTTTGATAACATGTCTTTTAAGCATATTACAATACGACAATGCATTTTCCACCATCATGAAAATATGCATTTAGTGTCTCGGAAAAAATATCAGACAGTGAATTTCTGCTCTAAGCCGACGATATGAGAAACTGGATATTTGGGTGCTAAGTCCACTTACTTTCCATTTATAAGCAATCGATATAAAAATCTACTAACCTCTACAGACTACAAAAAAAAATATAATTTCAAATTCTTCAGACATCAGGGACAGAAAAACATTTATCTATTGAGAGCTACTTAAAAAGATGGATAGTCTTTTCCCGTCATAATGCTTTGGTTATTATAAACAGAAGAGGTATTGTAAATTGGGCTGTCATGAGTTTGTGACAGCTTGTGTCTGACAGGACCCGTGGCATGAGGGTAGCCAAGCAGTTTCTTAATCATTTGCGGAGTGTGTACTATCACATGAGCAGAAAAGTTTAAGTAAGTCATCCATAAGCCGAGGGCAGAGTTCTTTACATGTATGACGTATAAGTTTGCATTGTTAACAATACTTAGGTCTACATAGATTTCGTATAGCTATTTTATCCGATTGCTATTTAAGGTAAAACATTTGTTGCTTCTATTATAAAGTGAGGATGTTTGAAAGATACCAGTGTTTAATTATTTTCATTTTTTTGAATCAATAGCCACGAATACTCAAGTGTACGAGTAACTCACTGAAATGTTACAAAATAACATCAATCATATTTGAAGAAATAGATTAGCTATAATACAGGACACACACTTTAATACACGTACACATTAATACAGGACACACTCTTTAATACACGTACACATTAATACTGAACACACGCACATTAGTAATAAGTGCATATTTTGAGTAATACGTTTGAGTAATCAATACGTATTCGGATTTTAAAGATATCAATTGAATCACAGTCTACTTCAACATTAGAAAAATTTTGCTGCAGAAATATTTATAATAGTTTTTGTGCCATAATTCATTAAACGCTTTTTAACATCGTCATCAGACAAGATTTGCTTATGAAACAAACTTACAATTAAAATAATTGTACAATTGAAATAAATGAATTAAAAAATGATAAGTTAAAATAATTATCAGAAAATTATTTATAGTCATATGTAGAATTTTTCTGCTCCTGGTGATGTTTAACCCTCTGAGTGTAACGAGATTTCCAAGTAATGTAGTGTTGCTTTTATCCCATAACGCACGTGACGACTAAATAACTACTTCGATTGAAATAATCATAGGAAAGATTCAATTGGTCAAAACTAGTTAGGTCGTGAAGGGCAGGTAGTTGATTTTACATCACACTGGGGCAACATAATGGGCTCATGAAAGAAATATTGTACGTTACAGTACGGATATATGATTGTGAACCCCTAAGATGGTTAATAGTGACTAATGTATGATAGAATAGCATTATTTAGAAGCATTATTAGGTACCAAATTACAGGCCCGCCATGGCTCAGTGAATTGCAAAATGCGAGTTCTAGGCAGTGCAGGCTCAATTTCCGTAAATTACCCTATGTGTATGCCTCTCTTTATCAGTAAAAACTTTTCTGTGCATGTCTATTACTTAACATTGGCTGTCTTGAGTTTTGGCGCAGCTTGACAAAATCTGACCTTGCATAATAAAAGCCAAACATGTGACTGTGTGTGGCACTAAATGATTCATAAAACAGCCAAATAACATTCAAATATTTCATGTGTTTCGCTCATGACTACTTACTTACTGAACCCTCGTCCCTTCGGCTCACCAGAGGTTTAGAATTTCCATTGGAAGGACGGGGAGAGGGAAAACGAGATATAAAAGATACCACATACAATATAACATTTGGACATATTTGCACAAAGGAACAAAAGGCATCAATGGGCAAATATCAAAATTGGAACATAACAGCAAAAACATGAACAGAATACAGAGAAATTACCCAGCACTAGACACAATCAACACACGATGAACAGAAGTCAGTGGCCGGAGGGCCGAAAGGAGGCAAACAGGGCGACGTGATTATTTTATTCATCTTTTCTTAAAATTTATGCTATGGAGATTACATATGATATGAATTTATGATGGTTAAAATTACATCGGGGCAATAACACCCCAGTTTAATGGCAAAAATATATTTACACATTTAAATTCCTCAAAAATTTATCAAGAATAGTGCTCTGAGGATAAAACAGGAAAACGCCCCATTGGGAGTGTTCATAAAATAAAATATAAACAAATCTTATCTTTAAAATAATTAAAATAGTAGAACGTTCTAGAAAGGCGAAGTAATACATTACGTTGTCTCGTTAGAACTACCCCCTCCATTCCCAAAGAGTTGCACTTGGAATTGATAACTATATCACAGCCGATCAGTCACCTCCACACATTTTTTGATATTGTAAATTGAATTTTTGTTTTAATAATATTATTCATTCAAAATGGAAGATTTTCTTTTGAAGGTTTGGTAACATGATTTACTTCTGTGTGGGACAACTGAAAATGCAGTAATCGACGTCACCAACCAAGTCGCAATCACAGATGTCAGAATTTTTAATTGCGAACCTATTAAGGTAACTGACGAATGAGCCATGACCCGTGAGATACCTGACCAAATGTTTGTTTAAGGTGAGTCGATCGTCGCTAGCTATCAGTATAAAATCCATTCCCCTCACTCCTCTTGTGGTATTGTTATAATATGATTGCCCCATGTTAGACAGATTTTCCTTGATTATACAAGTTAAGTAGGAGTAGGGTGCAGGGACATCAATGTCCTCACAGAAAACGGAGGTAAAATTAGTGAAGTGATCATCTGTCTCGTTGCCAATCAGACCTACATGTGCCCTAACCCAGCTCAGTCCGAACGATGTCCTGTTTTGTTCTTTATATATTATTTAACTTCAGTTAGAAATTTAGATTTGTTGGTAGATTGCAGGGTATTAATCGAACTATGGCTGTCGTTACATATATTAATTTTTTGTTATTAATTGTAGCCCAGATTATTGCTTTATATGGCTAGAAGTTCGGCTTGAAATACAGAGTTGTGGGAGTTTAATTTGTAGCCGAATGTCTTTATTAGTTTAATTCCTTCGAAGATGCACACGGACGCACTGACATTGCCATGAATACCTGAGGTCTGTATTATCCATTTCAAAAGGGAATTCTGCTATGGTATTATGAGGGAGTTAAGTGAGAAGGGTGTGTTGGCATCGAAAATAAGAAGCGACAGCCCATTCAGAATCGGGTTAGGGAACCGCATATTCCAGATGTAAAATTTTAAATAAAGGCTATGGAGGATTAAGTGGAGTGGGGTATACCTGACATGGCGGCAAGTGCATCGGTGGGGGAGGTCATGTAAGCTCTAGTAATGTTTAGTAAAAATGGTCTTCGTAGGGTTTTAAGTTTTTTCGATCTGGGATTTAATGAGATGACCTCCACACACTCCAGCTCCATAGGTCGTTCATGACTAGATATGGACAGTAGATTAGTTATGAGTTAATGACCGATGGACTAAGCGACCAGATCTTAATTAGATTTCGACTCACCGAATTAATTATGCACAGCAATGATAGTTACGTTGATCGATTTAGATTTACTATTTGATTAGATTTTGGCTTGCTTTGATTTAAGAACAGGTTTTCTGCGGCTATTTTCAAGAAGCGTTATTCTTTGTTTCTAACATGGATATACATTCTCATTGGCTGATGATAAATGAAATCAATTAGCTCCCTCTAGTGAGTAGACAGTTGTTTGTTTTGGGGTTTTATAGCGCAATGGCCTTGGACAAACAGCGCCAAACACAAGACAAGCAACGGTATGTAATACAAAGAAGGCAAAAAGGGGGTAGGGGAGAGAACAGTGGGGAAGAAGTAAATATCGCTTGGGTATCCCGGGAGCACGTCGGTCGTGTTTACCAAAGACATTAAACCCCATGGTGAAAGAACAGATCACTAGGATACCTTGGGTTCGTGAAGCCCCTACACAACTAAAAGAGATGTGTCCCGGAGGGCTAGTAGCTAAACAGAACAAACTATATGAAATGTATTTTTTTCTTCAAGTAATGTTATTTTAATGCCCGACCACTGACCTCTTCAGCCTTTGACACCGCAAGGGAAGAATTGGAGATCATTTGTAGGGAAGCACCCAGTTATTCATAACGTGGACAATACCATACGCTTGTAAACTGAGATTTACTGAGTGGAAGACAAACACTATGACCACTATACCAATTGTATTGATATAAAAAGCATAATAATTTTTTGGAATCCGCTAAATAACTCTTATGCTTTCATTTTACTTATCAAATAAGTTATTTGTGTTTAAATTTTTACGACCTAACTACGCATCGTAAGACATAATATGTAGTATAAAAACAGGGATAATTGTACTTAAGTGGGCTCTTATTCGGGAATGGCCGTTATGTTTACAGCCCATCTCTTCAAATTTAAAGTCACAACAATAATTCAAAGTAAAAGAAAGGAGCAAAATAAGAGAAATATAATACGAGAATAGTATGTAACGATATCATAGATATTGAAACGTACAAAGCACGAAAATCGTAAATTTAAGATAAATAGTTGGGTAAAGATATGTGTTATAAGAGGCATTTTGTCTTCACGGGAAAAGGTGTCACTAATTCCATAAGATTGGCTATATAACAAGAAAGCTGCATAATCGAAAGCTATATAGCACGAAAGAAGGCGGGTTACCGGAAATTGACACCAGCTGTGAGATTGAACGTCACTTACAATCTATCTTTACCAATATCATTTATGTTTATACAGATTCGTATTACTTTCTTGGTATAAACAAGAAGGGGATAATATTTACTATTAGTAATAGTTATATTTGAAGGCAATTAATAACAACGCTTTGCTGTTTTGGTAACAAAACAAAAAATTTGCAGGATAATTAGCAGGAAATTTGGTCGTGATACATAGCTCGCGTATTTCCTTTATTGCTTTAAACTTGTCGGGCATTGTTTACTTTACAAAATGAATAAATCAGAAAGTTTCCAAAGAAAAACAGTTGACTTAATCACTATTGATGAAGATCGCAAATTTCAAAGTCGGAAGAAGGGAAATACTAATAAATTTATAAAATAAATTAGTGAATGAATACAACTTATACAATTTTATTAATTTTTATTTATAAATTACTATTTATTTTCAATTTGGCTCGTGAAAATTGCAGCTCGTTCCCATAAAACTATTTTAGTTGACCAGACTCAGTTTAGTCCATTAAAATGGCTAGAATAGAAAATTAATGCATATAACCAATAAAACTCTAAAGCACATAACTCCTCTCCTAAGGCGATAATTGTCTGCACTCCATAATTTAATTTCAAGTTTCCTATAAAGCATTTCTTTCCAAACTGAGTTCCTGTAATGTAATTTAAAGTCAAAAGCTGCAATAATTTGAAATCAAGTATAACCAATAAAACTCTAAAGCACATAACTCCTCTCCTAAGGCGATAATTGTCTGCACTCCATAATTTAATTTCAAGTTTCCTATAAAGCATTTCTTTCCAAACTGAGTTCCTGTAATGTAATTTAAAGTCAAAAGCTGCAATAATTTGAAATCAAGAAGTCGGAATTCCATCAGTGTAAAATGAATCTGAAAGATCCTAAGGAAACGGGATGGAAATGTTCAAGTTATATATGAGAAATATAATATAAAAAATTGATTCTCCAATTCAATGAACACACATCATTGCTTGGTGAAGACTAAACCAAGATCCTTCAGAACCAGTAATTTTATATTACGATAAAATATTTTCTTTCTTGAAATAACAAAATGGCTGTAGACCTGAAGCTATATCCCCTTGCATTTTTAATACATTTTCAATTCCAAACAAAAATTATAGATTCGTCTAGACTGATATTCATTATCTATTCAAATATATTTATTGCCAAAATTATTTCTATGGTCTGAAAAAGAATTAAATTATTTTCCTAATATTTTAATAAATAATGCATTAAATCATTAAGAAGTAATGATTTTCTTGATTTAAAAAAATGGAATTAATAAAAAAAGTTGAAGGTAAATACCACATGGCTTGCGATATAATTAAGGAATATAAAATGTCTTTCAACAAGTTAATCAAACGAGAACAGTAAAACTACAGAGAACGCGAGAACTAACGTATAATTGATTTTCTTGAAATATTTAAAATTCAAATGAAGTTTATTGATTTAGGTTTGTGGAAAAATCTTGATTATGCATGTTTTTTATATCAAATCAAACCGATGAATTACAGTTTAAAATTTTAAAACAGTTCTGATTCTCGAATATTTGATGAACAGAATAAAGTCAGTGTCTTTCACAAAAGAAAATTCAGGTATAAAACATATTCGTTCATAAATTTGGGACTAAATGGATAGTCTTGTAAAACTATTTTTAAAAATATTACTTTTTTCATGCAAATATAAATGGGGATGTATTTGAGAGTAAGTATCAAAGAATCGAGATTTTTATAGTGACAGATTCAAATAATAATATATTATTTGAATAAAATAAACATTAATATTATTCCACAAAGTAATACATATAATTCCAAATTTTTAGTAAGATCTTTCAGATTTCATCCCACAGAGTCTATCCGAAATTATTTAGCCATGTAATATGAAACAAGATACATTGGATCCAAGACTTTTGGCGCCTAGTCTTCAATCAACAAATTATTTTGAGGCCTTATAAATTTACTCAGTAGACCAGTTTATGTCTTGAGAGACACTGAATTACGGAATCCTGAAAGAATTCTGTAGCCACTCCACATTATCTGGGCAAAACTTCTCCCTACATCTATTGCTGAACTGCAATTTTCTTTCTATTTATAAATAAAATCCTACAATTTACGTAAAGGCTTTCATCGCATCATTCGGAAGATATGGTGTCTCCCCAACTGTATAAAACAAATTCTTAACCCTTTGGAAACTGATATTTTTCAACAGTTTTCCACGATACGCTGAAAATGTCAGACGAAAAAATATTCACTATGAAAATTAAAAATTGAACTACTAAAAAACCCGTAAATTTACGCAACTCAAATGTTATTTAATTACAAACTATATCCGCAAAGAATGCAGTTTTAAAATTATTGACTCAAATTTGTCTCTAAATTGTTTTCGAGGCACCAAGTCGAGAAGAGTTCCAACATGAATTAAACAACTAAAAAGGTCTACTCTTTAATGGAATGGGAAAGGAGGAACTCATCTGGTGACTTTTACTCATAACCGAAGTATTTCGAAAATAAACAATCCTATTAATTACACTATGGATAGTTATTTATGCACACTGCTTTTTCCAGGAAAAAAATTCGTTTGTGGATTTTTGTCACGCTAGAATTGCCAAATTCTACATTGTACCACTGTCTGAAACCTCTTCCTTTTCAAACGTGATTTTAACTTTAGTAACAACCAGAATTCGTAGGGAGCCTAATCCAGGCTATAGGAAGCTGAACTACTTGGTGATTTGATATTCTACCGAATCCCAAAGAACTTGCACAAGACGTGACGAATGGGTGCCAGCTTGTAAGATCCTATGACAAAATCTCCAACACAGGAGTTTTCGGAATTCATAGATCATGTTCTAGTTTTTGCACGGTTGATCACGCATATGTGTTAATTGCAGCCTATATTCTAATGTGTACATCCAACATTCTCTGGTATTCTGCTGGTTGAAGGTCTTCCAGAATGTGGATAACTTTCAACAGATTTTCGACCATCTTTGAAATTGGCTGTACCACATTTTTATTTGCGCTGGATTCATTGTATCAACCTCAAAAATCTCCTTAATCATCTAAAAAGTTTCCGTGGATGAACGTTCAAGTTTAAATCAAAATGTGATGCAAATTCGCTGCTCTATTCGCACTGTCATTGTGAATGTGACAGTCACACAGAACATACGCTCACTCCTGGGCGTCTAACACACAAACGATTAGTCCAATGGCTTCGCGATTTTTCAGACATGTACAGTCGCGGAAAGAAACGAACCACCCTTATTCATTCAAACAATTTTAACAGTATAGCAAATTAAAAGATGGCATTCAACAGGGGAATAACATCTTCTATAAATTCACATGCATAAAATTTTCTTAAGGTGTCATCTTCATATTAAATTGAGCACCAACTTCGTAATTTCCAATAGCAACCACCTATTATTACACAAAATTTAGAATCTATATCACGATTTATGATAGATTAATTACGATTTAACTTCGATTACCGATTTAACTTCAGATACCAACTTTCATGTCATTCATGAATACAGAAAGTTTGGAGCTCCTAATGTTAAATCAGTTTTCCAGACATTTATGGATATCTTCTTAAATAATATTCCTATAGCGCTGATATTTTGTGGCAGGCTGATATTAAGGTACCCAAAAATATATGTTTTCGTTTTTAATAATTTTTAGTTTTCATTTCGATATTTTAGTTTTCATTTTCAGTATGAATTATTAAATTAATATTCGAAAAAATTATTAAAAAGGAACCTTGATATATTTTGACAGAAATCAATTCAGAAAGACTAAACAATTTTAGCTCTTTCCTCTTGATAATTTTTGCGCTTCACTTAAATTTTAGCGATTACGGTGATTTTAGGGGGCATCCAAGAGATGAAAAAAATTATGACAAATCTGAGGAATATGTAAATTTTTGAAAATTGTTTAGAAATGTTATTTATGTAATCTAACGGTAATTGCCTTCTGCCTGCCATGTGTGTCACAGTTGAACAATGATCAATCTAATTGTTGAGATGGGCAAAACTATGTTTTTACGATAACAGTCAACTACTACTACTACTAACTTGGATAACAGTTATTATGAAAATTGTATTTATAGTTACTGAATAAGTTTAACAGTTATAATCAACTGTTAAAAATTGAAGCTGACGATGAAATTAAAGAGTAAATATTGATTATCACTCTTTCCTAATTTCTCGTCCATCAAGATCTGGTCAATTTTGCTTATCACGAGATGCCTCTTCGAGACAACCACCAGGAGGGTTAAGGTTCTTTGTAATCCTCTTTTAGTCAAGCTACAAATGAACAGTTCCTAATTAACTACTAATAATCTCAATCTTCGATTAGCAACTTAAATGTGGAGATGATCCCTGAAATGGGCAAAGACTTTCATATTGCGCCTCTCCCGATATAACGATAGTAAATACATGAAATTTAATATTTAGATTAATTCGACGATATAGAATCTGATTAAGGCATTGAAACATGGCGTCATTGAAAATTTTGTTGTTTACGCAAAATTTGATATGAATACTGCCCCTTATTCCATATTTTTTCATTTAAATTTGTAGATGACGTTATTTCCTATTGAATGATATCTTTGAATTTGCTCTATTATGAATAATGCTCGAAATGAAGGGGGTGGTTCGTTTTTTCCCACTACTGTACAAAAATGTTTCTTCTTGAGAGTCAAGTTACATCAATGCCAGTGAAACTGTTCTCATTACATTATGACTGGATACTTTCCGCACGGACCTCGTATCTATATAAATAAGAATGGAGTGTGAACATTTGATATTTTTGACCCATTTCAAGTTTTCTATCCGTTTTGAGCCCTTCTGATTCAAAATCCGTCTCTTGAGCGTTTGGTGTCTGTCTGGCCATTTATCTGTATGTGTATGCCTGTACTACGTCCAAACGGTTGAATATATTTTTATGAAACTTTGGATGCTGTGAGTACTTACATTCATTTAGTGACTGAACTTGGTTTCGTTAGTCTGTCTGTCCGTCTTCCCGTTCTGTTCTATTTTGTGTGTTTGTACAAGTATCACATAAAATATATTTAGCATATTTTAATGCAATGTTCTATATTTGATATGCCATATTTTAGTTTAGCTAATACATTATTTGAAATTTCTTTGCTTATATATTTAGGCAAGTTTATGTTAAAACATCTGAGTAACTATACTTAAATAAACCAGTTTGGCAGTTTTGTAGCTGGAAGGTATATTGAACATGCAATTATATGATTGTTTCACCAGTGCTACTAAAAAATCAATTATTTTTCCTAAAACTATATTTAAGGAATTTAAATTCTAATACTTTATTTATTTTGAGCCTTATTTTTTCTTTACGAAATAAAGAAAACTCTGAATATTTGAGACAGAAGATAAAGAGAATAAAACTTTATAAATAAAATATACAGAACAGACCTTTTAAAATATTACTGGTGGCTAATATGGCAACCTTGGTACTTTTCGATCGTTTGCTTTTTTAAATTTGTGTCTGTTATATTCGAAGAATCTATTTTGTAGTGAAAAAAACAGATACAATACATTCATTAGTTTTCGTTCTAAGCTATTAAAAATTTGTTTTAAGGTGTATTTCTATATTTTAAGTTCAATTACTGTTTTCAAGTTTTTCGTTCAATAACTGTAATTGAGGTAGGTAATGGTTTAATTAGTTTTAAAAATATTTTTAATCATTGTATGATAATTTTGGGAAACACTTTTGTTTTTAAATGACATACAAGGAGTTTATATGCATACATACCCTGAACTATTTTATGCATTCTGGTAACATCGGCACACTCTAGAGACTTTTCTGTCTTACTAAAAATTTAAATTCTACAGAAATGTAAAATGTTAAATATGAATTTATTTACATTTTATGAAATTGTGTATTTAACAATTGTGTACCTTTATTAGCGTGTGGTAGTTGTATGTGATGAATAGGGAATTACAATTTATTAAATAAAGCTGAAGTTAGCTAACCAATTCAACCCGAGTAAAGCTTGGTAATTCTGCTAGCATTTTAATATAATTGAGCAATTTTCTGAGACAAGCCTATGCAGAATTTTAGAATGAATTATGTATCACAACAGTGATATAGGACACATTTAATTTAGGATGCTTCATATACTATATGACAAAGATTGAAACACAACTATTTATGCAAAGTTAAAAAAATCTTATCACATTTCTAATTGGGTAAGCTACACTCACATTGACCTTCTAATTAAATTGAAGGAGCATGTACGTGAAACATCTTGTTATTCCTTCAGATCACTTGGTTTGAATATCTGTCACGTGGTTATGGGGAAAAGCACGAATCCGAATGTGGGACACATTATTGATTAGTTAAAGTGATTATCCAGCGTGATTAAAGACACTAGACTGCGCTTCGATAGTCAATCGATCCAAGTAGATTCGTAAGCCCAAGTGACTTACCCTTCTGATATCTTACGACAACGACTCCGCATACATGCTATTTCATTAGAAGACAGATATCCACGCACATACTCCATTCATTTCATTAGAATGTCGATGGGAAGAATAGACATTTGATTCTAATGCATGTATTTAAGTAAGTAGTTAATTAATGTCACACTGGAGCAACACAACGTCCTATTGGCGATTGTCCGATATCAATCCCCAAGGGAAAGATCAGATGTCAATACCACGTAATTTTGAACCACGGTCAGATGACGAGGTAACACCTGAGTTGGCACTCCATTCTCCAAACTTCTACACCACACCAACGTCAGGAAAGTTGAATCCACGACAGTTTTAACGAACATCAGCCGCCGTGTACCCGATGGTCCTTTACTGGACCGAGTTTCGAACTCACAAGCGTGTATTTGGTTTCAAGTATTGATGTCCTTACACACATGCCACACCCCTTGCGATTAGTGTTTTTTTAATTGTTTATTTTTTCAAATAATATTTTTAAACGAAATAAGATATTTTTTAAAAGTCGTGAGTTCGAACCAATTTTTTTTTGTTTTGTTCTGTTTTTTCATCTGCCAAATAGACAACGCCCTTTTCGAAGAAATATCATAGTCATGTCGAAAAATTCAATGCGAATTAAAAAAAGCGATTGAATGGATACGATATAAGAAATCAGTCTTTCTGTGTGGGGCTAGTGTACTTGTTTCTATTTCCCTTCTTCGGTGATCTGTTGGTGTTTTATTGAGATTAAAAGTACCATATGTACATTGTTTCTACATTTTTCACATATTAATCACACCTGCCTTTAACCCTCCTGTTGGTTATCTCGAAGAGGTATCTTGTCATAAGCAAAACTGACCAGATCTTGATGTTCGATGATCGTCATTTTGGAGATAGCTGACCAGATCTTGATGTTCGATGATCGTCATTTTGAGATAGCTGACCAGATCTTGACAAGATGTAGCGTCATAACCAACATTGGTCAGATCTTGATTGACAAGATATCTCGTCGAAACCATTTGGGTTAATGATTAGCTATTTGATCACAAATCAAAATTTCTTTAAAAGACACAGGTCCGCGGTAGCCCTGCTGGAAGATTAGCGGATTAGCAACCGAAGGGTTGCGAGACTCGATCCAACCAAAGTGCGTCGTTCACGTGGTGCTAGGGCACGTTTATCTGTCGTGGCATCAAAAGTCCTCACGTTGGCGTGGTGTGGAAGTTTGAAGAGTTGGGTGCCAGCTCAGGTGTTGACCTCGTCATACGACCGTGGCTCGAAATTACAAGTCGGTCAATAGCCCGTTGTGTTACTCCAGTACCACATTTATTCAACTACCTACCATTAAAAGACAAATAAACGAATTCTGAGGTATTTCAAATGCGATGGAGTGGCATAGTATAATATTTGGGTTGTCGCTCTTTTTTCGCAACGCAGTGATATTTGACCATGATCTAACTACTCGAAGTGGATTCCGAACCACTAAGAACATCCATGTTACAAACGGGATTCAAACCATGTACTTGCTGCGCCGAGGTCCAGGACACTAACCATTGGGCTACCGACTATTTGTGTATCGAATTTCACATTCTTATTAATTTCCCCTGTATGAATAAACTACCGTATATTTTAAAACTTTTGAACACACGTTAGAAAAAAGTTCAGTAGAATACCAATGACAAGAATTTTCAGTGGAAACAAATCAGACGGAAAGTGTAGATTTTACTTCTGCTACCCAAACGTTCTCTCATGATACGCATCGAGGTTACATCAAAATGTTTTTTGGCGGTATTTGGTATTTATTCTAATTGATTAATTGATGTTGACCAATCAATTATAATATATCCGAAATTCCCTCTTTGGAACTTTTACTGGCGAAGTTCTGAAATCCGTATTTGGAAAAAAAAAAACTGAAGCCCAGTTAAAATATGAACAAGAAACATATCGCCGTAGCAAGATTATCGCCAATTCCAATAGCTTGACTTCTATGATAAATGCTTTTCAAATTCAATGCATTTCTTTGTAACGAAACCTACCAAACAGATCACATTTTCCTTAAAAGACAATTAAGTTTACATTACATCAATCATACCATATATGATCTTACAAATTGTTTATTCTATTTAAATTGAAAACATTCGAAAATTCTCTTTGTAGTCGCATCTTTTTTTCTTTTTCAGTAAGTACAATATTCCTTCACACTTTCGTTGGCGAATTATCCTTGAACCGATATTGCAAACAATTTTGTATCAGTTTATTTGTGACAACTTATTTTAGACATTCGCCTTTCCAACAGAGGCAGATTTTAGGAATTGAAACTGATTCTATTGTTAAGAAAGACTGAATAAGTAAATTTAAAGCATTTAAAAGCAAAATAAAAGCACCCATCTCTGACTTAAGTTTGATATTCAGAATATTTTAATGGTTGTAACAGAATTTTATTGAAATCAATTATAAATTTAAATAAAACATATATCTATATGTAAATCTTTTAAAATCAGTTATTCTTTTGTATGTTACTAGCTTAAATGGATATAACTGTTTTTAGTTTAAAAAATTACTGGAAATGCTGATGGAAGATAAAAGTATTTTTATTCTTTTAAATTTATAAACTTATTTTAAATGTACTTGATTATTTTAATTAATTTAGCATTCTGGTTTCAAAGTAATCAGTTGATCCGCATGGTAAATTTTATTAAAGATTAACGAAATTTCAAAAAATATCCAAATTATCTAACTTTATGTATTTAAGTTTAATAACTTTGAAAAATGCTATTTGGAAACGTCTAGAGCTAAGATGAAGAATTTTCTCAGGAAGAGATTCCAAGTGAAGAAATATTTATTTATTCATTCATGATATTAACTTTGACGTTTAGCTGTAGCAATACATAGTGTGAAATTTACCCCTTTTCAAATTAATTTAATTAGAAAACTGCTTCGAGAAAATATTCTTTTACACATAATTGCTTGCTTAGTTCTAACTAAGCACGATTAAATTATCCACCTTTGAAAATGCAATTAGATAACTGCCTTCAAAAGTATTCATTTACCATAATTATGTCAGTTACTAGTAAATAAAATAATTATCTATGATAAAATAAGTTCACTTCAAATTATGCAATAAATTGAATAATGTATCGATACCACAGATAAATTTAAAACATTATGCACATCCAGTGAAACTAAAAGTGAAGTATGCGAAGATTAAGTAATTTATTAACCTCTTAAATATCTCCATTTTTATAAAATTGAGATACATGTATTTTGCGATGTTACTTTTCTTTGCTTAATTACGTGATTGAATTACTGAAAGAAAATATTCTTGAGAAGTTTTAAAATTCCAATCCATCTAATTTAATTTTTCTCGTGTATCTAAAATCTTTGATAAATCTAATGTCTGTTGTTCTGTGTCATAAGCAGCTTTAAATTTTAGAAGAGTGGTAATGACAAATATTGAAATAAACACCGGAATGGCATTGTGAACTAACACATTTCTTATACGTTTATGATGAGTTCTTTGTAAAGGTGTTTTAGTGGTATTCCAATAACTTTCCTCTTATTTTATTTAAGAAAGATGTATGTTTTAGAAAGCTTTTCTAGAAAACATACATTGAATGATATAGATACCCAAAATCAATTGATATTAGCAAAAATACACAATGAAAGAAAACATATAGCATGTTAAAGCTAAATAAAGTCCTTTCACATTAAGTATACTATACAGTCAATAATTGCATTTAATATTAACCCTCAAAGTGGTTTCAAGATATTTCGTCCATCATGATTTGACTATTTTGCTAATGACAAGCGAGATACCTCGTTATCAAGATATTGTCCATTTTTTATGCTGACGAGATCAAGATCTGGTCAGTTTTCTTCTAAATAAGAAATCTCTGGTCCATCAAGATCTGGTGAGTTTTGCTAATGATAGAGATACCTAGTTGAGACAACCACCAGGAAGGTTAATTATAAAATACAATCTGTCATTTGTGAACAACAGTCATTTACGTATTAAAGTACATATGATTTTAATGTAACAAGATTTATATAATAAAGATCAGATATTGATCTCTATGGGGCACATCTTCTTTTAAAACAGTTTTCTCTTAAAACTGGGTTATAAATGTGTCAGAAATTTCCAACTGTGCCTTGGTAAATAAGGGCCATTGTCCAAATTCATATATTTTGAATAATGTCTAAAATTAAATTCAAGGTGATATGAAAGTTATAATAGGAAAAAGGACAACATACTCCTACCAATACATTATAATCGAATCAAAACATGAAATAGTTTTGTCCACTGCATTAGAAATTAAAAAAGTCAAATTGCAAAATTAGATGTTACTGAAAACTTGCAAAATGGATATTGACTGCTTTTCCACCAAGGTACAGATGAATGATGGAGAAGTATATTCGCCACTACTACAATAGTACTTGTACAAGTAATTCTATACTTGTTCTTTTATTCAATCCTTTAAAATTTAGATTCAATTTTAAATTTTCATCCTAACCCTCCTGCGGTTGCTCCAAAGAAGCATCTCGTCATTAGCAGAACTAACCAAATATTATGGACAAGCTTTCTCATCCTGAGAAAAAACACTGACCAGATCTTGAACTCATCATCATAAAAAAATCGGTAATATAATCGATAGTAAGAAATTGGTTCTGATGACGAGATATCGCGTTATGAGCAAAATTGGTCAAATCTTTAGTGATGAGATATGTCTTCGAAACCACTTGAAGGGTTAAGGTAATCTTGTTTCGTCTTACTTTTCCGTTTCCCCAGTCCTACTGACTTGTAAAGGAGACAAAAGATAATCTACAAACAATATCTTTTCATTCATTATATTGCAATATTTTTACATATTGTAAAATAATTTTCCAATTGGTCTAGTGGTAAGGGATCCGGTTTGAATTTGGGTTAAGGCATGGATGTTTGTCCGTCTAGAATGAATGTGTGATCTCTTTATAAAGGATTTTGCTTATAATGTGGATGCAGTGAGGTGCAAAGTGAACTTATCCACTGCATTTCATCAGGGAAACGCAAAGTGGCTCATAAATCCGTCCTCGTGGTGTCATAATGAGTAATTTAGATTTTCCAAGCATGAAAAAACTTATTGTAAATCACACAAAAATAGTAAAAATACCAAGGCTTGGAGAAAATGAATAAATAACAAGACTGTTAATTCATTTTTTTAATTTTTTCGGAAACTAAAAACTTCCAAATCCGCACTAAAAAGAACTTATTGGGAAAAATTATAAGAAATTAACTATGGAAATAGAAAAAAAAATGAAAAATACACACATGAAACCGATCACATAATCAAAACCACACTAACAATGCAATACATATTCAATTACAGGTTCCTATACCATACCAGACACTAAGGTTTTTGTGTTGGTTGATCTGCATTGGTCTAGTCCCAAGTCGATTCTTCTTTCAATTCCAAATTACTCTTGCACGACACAAAAGAAGAATATGTAAATAGTTTCTTTCAGCGACCTCCCAGTTCGCCGACTTAAATATATTCCGTTATTTCGCCAAGTCTTCAAGCAGTTCATTGAAACGAAAGATCCATCACTTGAAAGTCAGCAGCAGGCGGCCTTCTGAGACAAAGAAAATAATCAAACGTTCGCAGCGTCTAAAAATGTAAATGTGTGTATAATGAGCTGTCCTTAGAACAGTGAACATTATCGCAGTTAAATCATGCATAGAAGTGCGGAGAGTCAAAAAAATAATACCTCATCTATGAAGAATACACTTGGCCTTTCTTTTCACCCTTAGGTTATAATGGAACGAAAATAAATTCATGCTAATAATTACATTTAAAATGCATTTGCTGATATTTCAGCATTAAGTAGAGGATAATAAACAGGGCCATCATTCGTATCTTGTGTTTTAAGTTTTATTTATAAAAGTAGTTTTTATCTTGTAATATTAGATTGAATGGGGCGGTTCAATTATTATCTTTTGTGTCTGCGTTCGATTTTTTCTTTGTAAGGGAAAGTAAAAATATTGTAAGCATTTATGGGAGGATTATATTTGATTCCAGACATGGAAATGAGTATTGTTACATGAAGCCTATTCTTATATTTTAGCTACATCATTTTATTCGAATTCTTTTGTCTGGTGAGAATTCGTTACATAGTTCATATTTACATTACGTTAAAGTATCTGTGTTGTTTTCTTGTATAATGTTTCTTGTATAATGTATTGTGTTTGAGTAAACGTATCTCAGATGCCAACCATACCTGGGCTCATTAATTTTACCTTTCAGTTTAAACCCTACCAGAAAAAAATGCAAGGGACTAAAACTTAATATAACTTATTTACCACATACACAAAACTGATCACTATCCATACATCGTTATTATAGACACTTATACACGCATCATATAACAAAGGTAAAATCAAATTGATCAAACTTGAAGATATGCCATCTTGACAAGCAAAGCAGTATCAAGAGGCATATATTTTGATAGTTACACACTCGCGGAAAAACCCCTGAACCACCCCCTTTATTTTCAGCACTATTCATTGTAGAGCAAATTCAAAGATATCATTCAATAGGGAATAACGTCCTCTACAAATTCAAGTGTGCAAAAAATTACATAAGGGGACGTCTTCATATCAAATTTTGTACAAGCAAAATTTCCAATGGAAACCACCATGTTTTGAGGGCTTAATCAGATTCTGCATCGTTAAATTAGTCTAAATATGAAATTTCATGACTACTATTTTTATATCTGGAGATATTCAATATTAAAGTTGCTATCAATTTCAGGGATTATCTCCACATTAAAAACCGCTATTTGTAGATCGATATTAATTGTAGTTATTCAGAAACTGTTCATTTTATGCTTAACTGAAAGAAGTCTACAAAGAACCTCAAAAGAAAAGTTCATTCTTGGCATAATCGTTTGCAAATGCAAAAATTCAAATACAAAATGTATGCAACTAAAAAGCCTACCTACAATAACTCAATACAATCGAACTGATATTCCGATCATCCAAAAAGTGAATAGTGAGTCTTTAAATTGATCATTGATTAGTAGAGCTCATCTATACGATATATAACTGGTTAAAAGCAATGTATTTTAGATTACATAAATGAAATTTACAACCATTTTTCAAAAATTTAAACGTTCCTCAGGTTTGTCAGTCGTTTTTTAAACTTTTGGCTGCCCCCTATAATTGACATATGGAAGAAATTTAATTTAACTTAAAAACTAACCATTGGAATGAACCGAAATTTTGCATGGTCATAGAAGTCCTTCTAAAACGATTGCTATCAAAATATAATAAGGTTCCAATTTATAATTTTTGCAAACATTAATGCAATAATTATTTTTGCATATTAAAAACTATTTGTAAAATAAAATATTGGGTGGATTTTGTTTGGGTTCTCTAACAGTAACATGGTATAAAATATCAGTGACATAGAAATATTACACTCATGTCCAAAATTATCTTTACATGCTTAATATCAGGGATTTCTCAGAAACTGTGAAATATAATTTTATGAATTTGTGTAAAATGACACACAACATCATAACACATAAATACAAAGGAAAAAATTTAAAAGCACTGCATGTGATATAAAACTGTAGCATGAAGCAATAAAAATGGCAATAATATGTGACAAGGAGAGTTCAGAAAAAAAAGAATAACTCAGAAAAAAATTAAGGCTTGCGAATTTAATATGGAATGTGATTTCCCCTGACGTGTACACACATATCACAACGTGTTTTAATGCTGACAATAATGTTGTTAACCACAGTTTGGGGAATTAAGTTCCACTCCTCCAGCAATGCGGTCTTCAGCGCATTTATATCTCTAGGAGGAGGATGTCTCCGTACAACTACTTTTACAAGGTAGTCCCATAAGTTCTCTATCGGGTTCAAATCAGTAGATTTTGCTGGCCACGGTATTCGCTCAATGGCTTCACTTACAAGGAATTCGTCAACGAGGTTTGCTCGATGTGGAAGAGCATTATCGTCCATAAATAAACAGTCAGATCCATGTGCACCTCTGTAAAGTCTTATATAATGTTCTAAGACCTCATCCCGATATCTCTGGCCGGTCACAGATCCGCTGTTGAAAACGTGTAGGGGCGTACTTCCATCGATCATTATTCCCCCCCATACCATCACACATGCACTACCGAAACGGTCACATTCCATAATGTTCGAAGGAAGATTTCGCGTTCCTGACTCCCTCCAGATGTAAACACGTTTAGAATCAGATGTTAAACTAAACCTCGACTCATCAGTAAAGAGAACATGGGTCCATTGGTGTTCACTCCAGTTCTGATGTTCTTTGCACCAATTAAAGCGATCCCTCTTTTGTTGAGAAGACAGTGAAACACATACCCTTGACTTTCTGGCATAGAGAACTTTTTCATTAAGCCTTCTGTATACAGTTTGCCGTGATACAACAGTTCCAGTGGTGGCTGCAACCTCTGAACTTAACTGCAGAGCAGTAGACTTCCTGTTACGACGGGCAGTTATTGCCAGATATCGATCTTGAGAAGCAGTTTTTATTCGTTTACGACCGTGTCCAGGCCTCCTTACAACAGTTCCAGAGTTCTGAAATTGTTTCCATAGCGTAGAGACTGTCTGTCTTGAAATATTTACACATCTCACTGCTGCCATGATTATCTACCCTGCTTCTAAATGGCCGATAATTCGCCACTTCACGGAGCCATAACAAACCGCTGTGAGTCCTTACACACTGAAATCAAACGCTGTGTTGCAAAAATTCCCTCAGATATTCACTTTGCGCAAAGCGCTTTATTCACCGTCGGATGACGTAACGCCTTGATTTGCATATCAGAAACCGTTTGATCACTTTTGATTGGATAATGCTAATTAGGCTTGTCTTTCACACATTCCATGCAAAAATGGATTACATCGATTGGATATTTCATAGAATAACATTATTTTGGTGTGTGTAAAGATAAATTTTTACATGAGTGTATTTAGGAAGATAAAAGCCTGAGAAACTGATATAACATTAGGAGCTCCAATCTTTTTGTACTCATAACTTACAAAAGGCAAGACCTAATGACATGAAATTTGGTATCTGAAGCTAAATTTTCGTATAGATTTTAAATTGTGTGTCAAAATAGGGGCTTCCATTGAAAATTATGAAGTTGGTGCTCAATTTAATATGAAGATGGCCCCTTATGCAAATTGTATGTATCTGAATTTATAGACTTTAGTTCAGATCGAACACCATCTTTGAATTTGCTTTACTGTTGAAATTACTCGAATGAAGTGGGGTGTTTAGTTTTTTCCTGCGACTGTACATATCTCTATATACTATCTTCTTGAATGCTTAAATGTGGTGCACGAGTACTGGACTTTTATTTGTACCAAAGATGAATCGAGTTTTGGTGATACATCTGTAGTGCATGTCGATATTGCTCACCGTCACACATCTCCTTTAGAACAGCAATATTTTGAAAGAATTTTGAATTCGTATTTGGTAATATATCTATATGCATGTCGCTGTTGCTCACCATTACACATCTCCGTTAGAACAATAATACTTTGAAAAGAAGACGGTTTGAAGTGTCCAGCGCCTGCTGCGGTTTTAAAACCTCATCAATCATGCCTCAGATGATTTAGGTAGATGCGGTGCTTCCGTTGACCCTTTTCCCTGAATCATCCTGCCAAACTGCTTGTTTTCAAAATGCTTTCCATGAATAATGGAAGTTGTCGCTCATTGGATCTAATAGACGTCATGATTAACATCTTGTAACAATGCTGACTCGTTTAAGTTGTGCGTGAGAAAACATCCTCAATATTGAGACCCTTTTTTAAATTTAATTTTCATTACATTTTAGAACTTTTATTTTTACAGTAAGGGCAAAATTGAACCGCATGCAACTTTTTAGTGTAAAATGTTCTTGATATTTGTTGCAATATTAGATCTCAAAGACACCATATTTAAATGCATGAAATATCTCTGTTTTATCAGTTGTTTGGAATAGTTATTCTCTTTAATTAGACACTCTCTTTAAATTTAATTTTGGTAATATTTTATTATTGCTTTTGTTTTTACAGAAATATAAAATATAACTCTTCAGCATAAAATATTCTCGAATACCACTGTAAGTTTAGATATTTGGATTTGCAGCTCATTTCTTAACTCCTCCTCCAAATAAGGATCTTATTTTCAGAATTACAGTTTTATACTTCTTTCAAAATTTAATGAAATTCGTGTACATTTCAAAATATTCTTTTATATTCATATTTTTTCTCTTTAATATTCCTCTATAATATTCATATTTTTTCTCTTTAATATTCCTCTATAATATTCATATTCTTATTCTTCAATATTCCTCTCTACTATTCACATTCTTACTCTTCAATACTCCTCTACTATTCACATTGTTTCGCTTTACTATTCCTATTCAATGTACACGTTATTTCTCTTTAATCTTAGGGATTGATCCCAGACCGTCGCCAATATCAGTTGTTTAGCTCCAGTGCGACGTTAATTAATTACCTACCTACCAACTTTTTCCAACATTTTTCTCTAATATTCATATTCCTTCTCTTCAATGTTTCTGTTTAATATTCATATTTTAGTCACTGAGCATTCCGGACAGCTGTTGCATTTCTCCATCGTTTTAGCTTATCTCTTCAGTTTTATATTCGTACAGGTTTTACAACAACATTTCAGAGGCCTTTCAATGAAACTAACGCCCGATTGCAGCCGTTTTCATAACATAGTCACATCTCTATTGCAAAAGTGATGATTATTTCACACTTTTCACATCTATATTGCAAAAGTGAAGTTTTTTATAAACAGCCAGATGAATATACATTTGAGCAGAAAGGCTAATGATAACTTTGTTCCTGTCGACATTTTTCAAATAACAGCTCAAAGTAATGGATGTAACTGGATTAAAGCTTCTACAACCGAATACCTTTTCGCAAGTGAAATTACATTTATTATTTTTATACTTCGAAATTGTTATTAAAAAGAAATAAATTTTAGAAATATGTATTTCACTTGCATGATAAGAAATAAAGGATATAATTTGTGTTTCTTAATTGGCAACATCTAGGCTAGTATCACGTAGAATACAACGATTGCAATGAGTGATTTCAAATTTATATGTACTTAAACTTTGCGGTGTAGTATTATTTTTATAATAAACTAAGGCGCAATTGAACTATGAAATGAAACTGTATGGGTGATAATTGAGAAGTTAACATATAAAGAAGTTAACTTCTACAAAATTTGTGTATACCAAGTGCGATAATGGCGAATGTTAAACTCAAAACATGATTTCTAGAAACTGCGAATCTCAGTGCTGCTTTTAAAGAGATTTTTCTGTAATCACACATAATACGTATACTCACACGTAATGAGAAGAACTTATAAAATAATTGCTGTCGTAATGTTTTATAATACACTTAATTTATTTTAATCGTAACATTCGAAAAAGTTAGTAAACTTATCAGCAAAATATCAGAAGGTAGAGTGTTATGGCTTTTATTTCCATACGTGGTTTCTGGAATAAGACATACCTGGAGAAGAAATAAAATACATAAATGGTTTCGCGTAACGAGAAAATTGTCCTCAATTTTTTTTTTAAATTGTCCTTTAAGAGCACACATGCCCAAAAATTATGGATAAGGCCATCCGAGATGGATCCCGTACTAAGTACCAGCACCGAAGTACATAAAATGACAGTCGAATATTCCACAAACTATGTGGAGAAAACTAAGAATATCCACATGCTTCGTAGTGCTACTGGGAACTAGAGATGAAAATAAAAAGCTTGGCGTGAAAGCATTGTAAGACTTTAGGATCTAAAGTTTTCGTGACAAGGAGTCCCATTCGTGCACTAGATGCATTGCTCTAGCATTTGCTCTTGAGTGGTCTTGGGTGGTAGTGTGAAGGCTGCAATGCAGCGACCGGGAGAGAGAACCCAAAGAATGTCCGTTAGATTGAGATCAGATGACCTTGCTTAAGAGGTCAGAATTTTCCTTAATATTTGGACATTTAATAAATTTCTATCTTGAAGTAGCAACTGTAAATAAAATCTATTCACAACAGTTTGAATCTCAACGTTTTTGAATAATACCGAATCCGTTATCATTTATGAAATTTGCTGGCACACTGAAACCTGTTACCTTTCTCAGATAACTGCGATAGATAATGTTACTTTCCTGAATTGGTATACGTTCCTGAATTGAGTATGCAATGCGTTCTTTCACAGAACTGATCGAATAGAATTGAAACGTTCGAATGTTAAAATGACTCGAGTATATTTGAGAAAGTTTTCTGTACCAACTTTCTTAATTTATTAGGCAGCCTCTTCGATTGATTTTGCAACATGTAACGGTGATCTAGACAGATGACTATCGATTCATCGATCATATTGTCTTATTCTGCTTGAGAACAATAGATAGTAAGAATATTATCGAGTAGACAAGAGGGAGAAAGTATTTGTGAGAGATCCGGAAGACACTGCTTTTGAGAGAGGGAGAAATCTGATTTGGCAATAATTATTTCGAATCTTCCTTTCATATACACTATTTTTGAAATCTTATTCCTTTTCTGCAAGGAAAGGGACAAGACTTTCGACTCTTGTACAACATTATCTAAGCTCAAACATTTCAAGACGTGATTCGATTTAGGTTTATTAACCAGAGCTTAAGAATAAAAACTAAGTGTAAAGATTCAAGGTACTTCACATATATACCAAATAGAAAGGAACTAAGTATGCAAGTTTGCAAATTTAACCAAGAAAACGAATCTTTTCAGAGCTTTACAATTCTCTGAAAGAATACTTTGTTCAAAGAAAAGGACTGAAATCCGAGAAAAAATTTTTCGTTTGGTAATGACAGTACAAGTAAAACCTAGAATTAATCATGACCCATGTTTTGAGTGTACGTACTTCAAATTTGAAGAATCCAACTTTTCAAGCATAATGCTTACCAAAACAATGCCTACCTACATGCGTGACATCATACTAAATGTCTAATGAAATAGACAGATCATGTGGTTGTGTCGCTGTCATAAGATCTCAGAAGGGTAAGTAATGTGTTCTTACGAATCGACGGACGATTGGCTATCGAAGCGTATAGTAGTGTTTTTAATCACACTGGATAATCACTTTAATCGATTAATATTATGTCCCACATTATTTTTCATGCTTTATCCCACAACCACATGACAGATCTTCAAGCCGAGGGACATAAAGAAATAGTATGAGGCTGCACACATATACTCCGTCTTTATTATTATAAGGTCGATGTATCTATTATAGTGTGGCTTCCGGGAAAATGCAGTTGAGACATGTGGGTTTGAACGAGTCTATTAACTAAATTAAGGGACTGGTGGTAACATAAACAAATTCCCTAAGTAAGTTGATCGATTGAAAAAATGATTCAAATCGAGTAGAAATTCATTTTAGAAATTAGATTTGAAAATACTTACAGTGTTTTACAAAAGTACTAGGCCTCCTAGTTCTCGCGCATATATGTACTTGAAGGTTTCTAATCCCCATATCAAAACAATTATATTAAAATGAGCATCAATTAACTCAAGGTTTTCGTAGTGACATTACCACATTGCTACGATATCTGTGTATAAATAAATGTGGTACAACATTTTTGTGTGCCCAATTTCATAGGTTGTGCAATGCTTAAATAATTTTAGAAATATTTGTTTGATTATTTCAAACGATTTTTAGCCGGTGCGCCACAAGAATGGCACTGGTATGCTTTAAGGATGGTGAAATGGTTTAAATTGTGTAAAATTTATTTAATTTCAACTGTTTAGTTTTGAACTTTTGACAAGCGTGTTAATCAATAGTTTTAAGAATAACCCCTTATAAATAATTTTGAGTAGTATTTTTATTTCAAAACAATCATAAATAAATTGTTTCTCAGAAAGACCTTTTAGTCACTTTAGAACAGAAAAGGTAGGATAATAATATTTTTGGGGTCAATCAATCCAAAATATATCTATATTTTGGTCAGATCGGCAAAACAATATTATATCGAAGATTGAAAATAACTGAATGAAAAAGGTTGAAATTAGGTGAAATATTTTGATGATAGACTATAAAAGAAAGTTGAACTTTTTTGTGGCTAAATTTAAAGTCAATATAGTAATGACATCCTCATAAATATCTGAAAAAGTTAGGAATGTGAAGTGTCTTAATATTTTTGGGACCCACTGTATATGACAAAATACTCAAACTGTAAAGTTATCAGAAATAAATAAGTGTATATAAAATAAATAATAACTATCGAGTTATAAAAGAACGTAAATGGATAAAATGAAGAGTTATAAATAAGGAGTAATAAGATATATGTAATTAGAAAAACATAAAACAATTCTATCTGTTGATGTAGTCTTTTAATTAGTGTTTAATCTCGAATCTCAATCTTTTAACTTAAGTATTTTTTATGAAACAATGTATATCGCCATTGCATTTTTAATTGTTTCATTGTTCATTAATATTATTTTCATTTTGAAGAGTTAAAATGTCTCAAGAAAGAGATCTAGCATCTTTACTGAGAGATTTCTAATTAGAAATCCATCTCGAATTCATCACGAAGAAACAGAATATCACTCAACTCTGGTGAGGATTGCATTCATTTATTAAAATTGATGGTGGCTCAGAAAGAAATTGATTGCTGCTACAAATTAATTAACACAGAAGACTTCCATCATTCATACATGGAATGTGACTTTTTGATCTGATTCGTCACCAAGTGCTCTCGGTAATTTCGCAACGACAAAGTGAAGAATTAATGAGCAATTGAATAATTTCAAACTTTACTTCATACGTAGAAAAGCGCACGCTTTCTTTGTGAGAACGGGAAAAATTCTCGAGAACATGATTAATCACAATTTTCAACAATTTAATCATTATTTCTTTCGAAAGGTAAGTACTTCCGTAACATCATTTTCTAAGTATTAAATGCAGTTACTGTTATTTTTTGTTTACGTCTTCGATTGTTAGAAAAGTTATGTATTTCGGTGAATGGAATTTTTGAAAATAAGTAAAGAAAACGTCGTTTCCCTTGATTAATTAAGTGTATCAGCTGTATGCAAGATCTTAATCAAACTCTCAATGAGATCTTGTATTATCGTGTCTAAAAAAGCATTTTTTATTGATGACTGTAATCGGTTTCAATTTTCAAACTTTTCCTGGAGTAATTTAAAATATTTCCTTAAAATAATCAAATGGAGAGGTAAATTCATCACATACTTGAATTAATATAAATATTTCAGGATATGGCAGCTAATTTGTGTAATTAAATTAAAAATAATAGTTATAAAAAATATCTAACTACTCGTACTTACAGGACTAAATGCCAAATTTATTTTAATGTTTTGTTAAAAATAGGCGATCTCTTAAATAGCAAGATATACCTATGAGCATTTCTTTATATTGTACTAGCTAAATTTACCCAGTGTTGCTCGGGTTGTTAATATGTAGCCTACATTACCCTATAAACGATATGATACTGAGCGATTTTCAGCGTAAGCGCACCCATCTGCGATTGTACCATACTCTAAGATTCTAAAAAAACTCCAAGGTCATCTTCAGAGGTGACACCTGTTGATGTTAACTCTGACGTCATCTGCACAGCCAGACCGGGTGAAAGCGCCCACTAGGCAAGTGCTCTATCCAGAATGACGGGATGTTACACCCCTCTCTATGCTGGCAACTACTTGGATTTCCACACATGTTAATTTAATTTTAACCATTTTTTTATTTCTAAAGCCTTTATCTTTAGTCTTGACAACTACACTACTGTTTGTGAAAATTGCAACACCATGAAGGAATCATGCAAATTAAACGAAACTTTCAGGAAATGCAAAACAGGTTAGGATATGCAAATGATTAGAATTACAAAGCGATCACGCATGTGTGGGCCGAGAAACACCCCCTAAACTTCCAAGTGAGCCGTTTATAAAAACACAGTAAAGGTACGTTAGTGCGTTAAAATGTGTGTATCGTCGTTTGACTGCTATAAAGGATTGATTAGAAGTCAATATGCCTCGCCGAAAACGCAGAGTGCCAAACGAGCAACTAACGGAGTTCGAACGGGGCCGCATGATCGGCCTCCGTGAGGGTGGACTTTCGTATCGTGAAATCGCCACTCGCACGGGGCGTAATGCCACAACAGTGATGCGTGTGTGGAAGAGATGGACCATGGAGAACCGGACAAGTCGAAACCCCGGCAGTGGGTCACTAATATGACGTCACCACGGGACGACAGACACTTGATACGCATGGCGTTGACGGATCATACAGCGTCCTCTCGTGCGTTTACTCACCATTGGAACACGTCTACAGGTGTGTCATTGTCTGCCCCCACGGTGACGTCTGCTGCGCCATGGGCTACGTGCAAGGATTCCCCTGCGCAGGATTCCATTGACGCTGAACCACCGACGCCTCCGACTAAAATGGGCTCACCAAAACAGCCAATGGCGTGCCGATTGGCAACAAGTCGTCTTCTCAGATGAGTCCCGCTACAATCTGGACTATAACGATGGACGCGTACTCGTCAGACGCTACAGAGGTGAACGCCTTCTCCCGGAGTGTCTTATTCAACGTCATACTAGACGAACGCCTGTTATTATTGTCTGGGGAGCTATTGGGTATCATGGGCGATCCCGTCTACTCCAAAATGTGGGGAACCTAGACAGCGGGCGCTACATCAGGGAAGTTGTGGATCCCGAGGTCCTACCCCTCCAGCAACGCATTCTCGGAGCTGTATTTCAGCAAGACAATGCCCGTCCACAAGTTGCTCGGAATGTACAAGCCTTCTTCAGTGCACGACAGGTTCCGCTTCTTCCATGGCCTGCCCGTTCCTCGGCTATGTCGTCCATGGAGCATGTATGGGATTACATCGGACGGCGACTAGCTCGTACCGCTCGTCGGGCAGAGAGTACGGCTGAACTTTGGCATCGGATAGAGGCCATCTGGAATGCCTTTTCTCAGCATGACATTCAAAATCTGTATGATTCGATGCCACGACGTGTGTAGGCTCTCATCGCTGTGTGTGGCGGCTGCATAAGATATTGATTTTCGCATTATTTTTTGATTTATTGCTCTGTAAATTTGATAGTTTATTTAAACCACTATAAGTAATACGTGGAATAAATTTAATTTATTTCTGATGATTATTTCATAGTGTTGCAATTTTCACAAACAGTAGTGTATAACTTTTGTATTGTACAAACACACTACTTTTAGTTTAATACACATTAAACAAGATTTTCATTGATTTATTTAATAACCAAGAATATTTAAATGAAACAAGTTGAAACTGAGCTATACGTACAACATATTCATAAAGAATTTAAATATACACTTTATTCTATTGGAAAAAGGAAGGGGTCAAGTCACTACTCAACTTACGTAATAATAAAATTACGTCAAAGAGAAAATTTCCTTTTCAAAATCATTCAATGTCGTTTTTGTAAATAATTTTGAGAAACTTCATTTATCTACATATTATTATTTTGAATCCCATATTCCGGGAACTGGTTGGTTGGAGTTTTATGGCACAAGGGCCATGTTTGGCTATGCTGTGCCAATATTCTGGGAACGGAATGTGGCCGGTAAGCGGTTCTCTCAATGCGTCAAACAATGATAGTACGATGGAAAAAATCAGAATATGATGATGGCTCTAGAAGAAATGTTAAAGCTTAAACATTAAAGGTGTATTAATTATTCAGGATTAAATTGAAAACAGAAGCGTCAAGTCTTTCGTAGGGGAAATTTATCTCTTTAGTACGATCCTATAGATATTAAAATAGTCCGTTTGTTACTCCAGTGCTACGTTAATTAACTACCTACATATAGATATTAAAAATAAAATGCATGTATAAAATATAGAATATATAGAAAATAGAAAAGATATATTAAAAAGAAAAACGATTTTCCGTACATAATTCAATTGTAATGTAAATTGAAATAAATTCAGTAGAAACAGTATGCTTGTGTTGTATGCATAGCTCAGGGTTTACTTCATTTACTTAATTATTCTTGTTTAACAAGCATACCCAATGAAAATATTTTGTTGCTTTGTTTCGATCGAAAGTAATGAGTTTTCAGAACAAAAAATACCATGTATAGAGAATCACCCCTTAGTATATTACCTTTTCTGGCTCTATTTAAGCTGTTTCATTCTTAATGAAACTTTAAAAAGTAGCTGGCCCTTAGAGATAAGAATAAGGATAGTTAATTTAATCTATGATTAAATTTTGAAATTTATACGAAATCTCCTTACCGATGACAACAGGTAAAGAAGATCTTTTCTCGAACAATTTACCTTTTTTGCTGTAGTCATAAAGATACTAAATGAACAATTACCATTCACTTATTTTTTGTAATGCGTAACAGCACCAAACATAGTACTGTCAAACAAGAAGTATAACAGTAATAAATAAACATAATATATAAGAAACTCCATAACAGTACCAAAGGTAGGTACTTAATTAACTGGAGCAATTCAACGGGCTATTGGTGACATTCCGGGATGAATCCCGAAGGTCC
The DNA here is from genome assembly GCA_933210815.1 of Meta bourneti. NCBI lineage: Eukaryota > Metazoa > Arthropoda > Arachnida > Araneae > Tetragnathidae > Meta > Meta bourneti. The sequence goes on from OW119926.1 coordinate 63,976,136, forward strand.
AATCCAAGGACAACGCCTCGTAATTTTGAACCTTAGCCAGATGACGAGAACAACACCTAACATGTCACTTCCCTCTCCAAACTATCACAGCACACCAACGTGAGGATATTTGAGGCCACGACGGATTTAACGTGCATCAGCCTCCTCGTACACGACGGTCTTTGGATGGACTGAGTTTCGAACTCGCAACCCTCCGGTTGCTAATCTGTTGTTCTTTGAACTGGGCTACCTCCACCCAACAGTACCTTGCAATATCATGTTAACTACAGTAAACAAATCATCACCTTTACAGTTCCATTTACAGGAAGCAGTTTGCATTATGCCTACAATATATTTTATACAGCAGATTGACTGGTGAATTTTTAGCTGCTAGATTCGCTTTAAAACTAGGACAGAAATAACCATTCTTCATGATGAAAGTTTAATAAAAAGCAGTTGTCAAAACAATTTCTTAACGGAGACTTATACTGAATTCCATGCGAAGAAAAATGCTCTAAAAATGAGACATTACATTTAATACAAGCAACAATAAAAATGAAAAACTAATGTGATGTACTAGATATATATTATCATAGGTAGAGCAGCAAGATAAATAACTTAATTTAATATCTACTCATGAATCCTAACTTAGCTGAGATAATTTATATAAATCGCTGAGTTAGTGGTTTGTTTCGCAAGATAAGCGAATGAAAATTTTCTGAAACTAACTCATTTTGAAAGAAAATTTATTTGTTTGTTCAGCATCATGACCAGGATAAAAGCCTTTAATTAATAAATTCATTGGTGTTTATTTTTGCCCAACTGTTACTCTTGACATGCTTCATAGGTGAACACAAATTTTCTTCAAATGAGAGCTATTCTATAACAAACACACCTGTATGTGTTTTAAAATTTTAAAAAGAATGAACCTGTAACATTGCGTGACTAATTTAGTTGTGAAAAACGCAAATTAAACATGTATTGTCGTGACTAGAGCTGTTTATTTTTAGAATCTGTACCTACGTAAGCAACAATTTTCTTCTAAGAATTTTAATTACGAAGTTTGAGCCTTAAAAGGATTAGTAATACCCAACATACTCGAATCTCTTTAAAAACCACAGGGGTATGTAACATGTTTCGAGTTTGAATTTTGGAGAATGCCGTGTCTCAGAATATCTCCTGATTTGAAAATGAAAATACTTCCTTATGATGACGTTTTATTAAATTTTGTATTTATTGCTTTTACACAATTCATTTTTTATATAACTATTAATTTATAAATATCTTATAATAATATTTATAAATAACTGATGTTTAGAAAGATGCCAGTAATGGTAAAAAGACATGAGATTTAATTGAGTACAATCAAATTTCTAGGAAGTAATTAAAATTTTTACCTTCACATAATATTTTTCACTTGCATAGAATAACAGCTGTAATATAAACAAAGTGAACAAACAACAATATGAAAGTATACTATGCGTTAAAAAGGTATTTAAAAATAGTAATTAATGACGGTTACGTAATTACTCAAAATAAAGTTGGTGAATATTATTTGGAGTAATTACGTTAAGTAAAGAAGTACGTTAAGAAAAGATACGTTTAAATTGCGTCAAAGAATTTCTTTTATTTTGAAGGAAATGTTGCTGTCTAAGTTTTTTATACTTCTTAACAGCTAATTGAAAATACGAATTGAAATGTTTTTTAACTCAAATGGAATACAACTTAAGCATTTAATGTCCTTATGTATTTTGTTTCGGCTTGAGCTGAAATTTGCTTCAAAATTTATTTTTCATTTTACTGTTATTAAATATTGCTTTATCAACTGTTAGTTATTTTCTGAGATACCCTTGACCAATTCACTTCCATTGATTTTATTTCTAAGATGCTAAGGACTTTGATTTTATAGAATTGAAGTGGGTATTTTTAAGTATATATATTTACCAATAAAAGGGGCTGTTTACTCGTGATATCTACGATCAGAGACAAATTTTGATATCGGTCTACGAACATGAAACTGAATTGACCATTGAAAATAATCGCATATTATTGACGATAGAAAAAGTGCAGTTTTTAAGGTAGACGAAAAATTCTTTATAACTGTATTGATGGTTTTGTCCTGATACAGATATAATCATTAATTTATTACCTTCCATTTTCGTTCTTCTTTCATGAATACCACTGGTAAACAGTACGTCTTTTAGCCTCACAAATTATTCATAATAGTGATAAATAGAAAAATCCATGTGATATGATTTGTAAAAATAAGAATTGATATGTTGTATGAAGTTTATTATTGTCTAAGCCTATAAATTTGAATCTTTTTACCTAAAAATCTCTTTGTAGAACATAGAAATCCTTCGTATTTCATTAGAAAAATAAAAATTGTTTAGCAACAACAAATTTCCTTTGTATCTATACTTAAACGCAAAAATACTTCAAATTGATTAAACTACATATTCTTTATATAAATTTATTAGAATCTGTTTTAAGTGAGGAGTAACATTTCAAAGGATCGCTTAGACAATGGAGAAAAGTGTAGACTCAATGCGAGTGTATGCAAAAATGCGTTCTTTAAAATATAGAAAACTAGAAAAACAAAATTTTATGAGTATAGCTAATATCTAAACTACCTTTTCAGACGTTAATCACGATTTAATAATAACACCAACAACAGTAAAACTAGAATATTACTATAATAATAATAATAATAATAATAATAATAATAATAATAACAACAACAATACTAATAACAATAACAATAATAATAATAACACTAACAATAATAACAATACTAACAACAATAATAATAACATTCATAACCAACAATAACACTACTACTACTAATAATAATGATAGCAATTAAAACAATAATAATTATAAAATACGATATGCACGCGATAAATGTGTCTTTTGAAATAATACCTTGCCTTAAAGAAAGGTTTTCCTCACTTGATTTTGGCAATTCAAAAAGAAAAGAACTCATAATTCATTCCGTGGCATGAGTTAACATCTGCAATTTGAAGTAGATAGCCCGAGGAATGTAACTGAGAAATTCAAAAATTCTTCGATGGTTAAAAGTTAAAAATATGCCTTTATAGTTAAAGGCTAAAAGAATACTCTTTTAGGCTCACCGAAAACTCGTCTCAAGAGAGTAAATATAACTTATCCCAAGCTCGTTTTTACAAGTATAAGAAAGATAATCCATTTGATTCCTTTTCTTCTCGTTAAGGGGCATGCTACGCATGAAAGTACAAGTTCCTTGCTACACAGTTTAGAAGATGTGAAAATTGAAACTTGCCTTTTCTTAGAATGTACTTTTAATGAATGCAAAATTATATAGATAAGCATACCATTAACGAAATATACGTATTCTAAAAAGCAGAAATAGCTAAGATTTCGAGAATACAAAAGCCTTCTAGTTTAAAATTTAGATATTATGTGTGGCTCCTAAAGAAAAAATCTACTAGTGAAGTGAAGCATATTGATGGTTCGTTTCTGTATAAGCTTTAATAAAAGTATATAACCATGAATAAAATATCACACCAGAGCACATAATTAAACGTTGGAGGATTGCTTTGTAGAAAGCTAGAAACAATTTTTTAAGTATTGACGATGCATATAAAATCCGTTTTACTTTTTAATAATACATTATGCTACATTTTTAATATTTTACGAAATTCATATTTTATATTTATATGCAATTACTGCTATATAAGAAATTTATCTCTACTATACCTTAAGGATTACCAACCAGAGGGTTGCGAATTCGAAGGTCAGTCCAGCCGAAGACCGTCGTGTACAAGGGGGCTGGTGCACATTAAATCTGCCGTGGCCTCAAATGTCCTATCGCTGTGTGGTGTGGATGTTTGGAGAGTGGGGTGCCAGCTCAGATGTTCTCGTCATCTGACAGTGGTTCAAAATTACGAAACGTTGTCGATGAATCTTTCCCTTCAGGATTGATCCCGGTTCCTCGCCAATAGCCCGTTGTGGTGCTCCAGTGCGACGTTAATTAACTACTACCAACTTCTATACCTTAAGATATATTTTTTGAAAAAGGAGTTTTTCTTATTAAGGCTTTTTAAATGTTTTTGAACAATGCTATTTAGATATATATAAAAACTCGTAACATGATTAACGGATTGAGGATGTTTGTATTTTACACTTGTGTTTAATCCACGACACTTCGTGCACTAGTATGATTGAATTGGATGGTATCAGACTCACAAGATTCACAGTAGTCATGAGGGTCAAGACGTTTTGAACTCTATATTTCTTCCTCGACGTTTTTCCTAGCAGTAAATTTCAAGAGAGAAAACTATAGAAACATAATCAAATATATATAATCGAAACATAAAATTATGTGTTCCAAATGCAATTTTCAACAGAGGGAGGCAAGATGTAAAGCTACTACAAGATCCAAAATGAGAAATATGCAAAAATAATTGAACGTTTTGAAGTTCATCTAAACAGGAGCAGAGACTCATTCATTAGAAAAAACAACTTGGAAGGTTTACCTATGGATCGACTATAAGAAGCCGTTATTTTTATGTACAAGTATGTGAAATACCCCAGACGGCACTAAGCGCGAAATTGCAAGAAGTTGTTGGCAGCCAAACGACAGAGCACATATAATAGCTCTGATCTCTGAACTAGTAACAGTGCGTGTGTGTTAAAATAAAATTTGGTTATTTATAGAACTGACTTATGATTATTACCACTGAACATACCAATGCTTTACATGGTGCATCGGCCGAGAAGTTTTGAAAATTGGGAAATTGTGATCGTGTTGTGTATGAAGATCCAGCTTGATGCTTTACCAACTGTTTGGATTATTCGTGTTTGGAGAACGCGAGAATTAGATCCTGCTTTGAAGTAAATGTGGTGAGATATTTATTTACCTTTTGGAGTACAAAGGTGAGGATTTGAATTTGTTAGAAAATTTATACTGAAATAGAACTTATTTAAATGGATAAGGTAAATAAATTGATTGAGAAGCGCGGTAACGTCCGAAGTGCAGTTACGAAGTTAGTCAATAAAAGTCAAGAAACTCTTAACGAAGGGTTAGATGCTTTAACTGAACTTCTTGAACTTTTAGAAACTAAAGAGCAAAATTTGAAGAGTTACGATTCCGATATTGAAGATTTGATAGATGACCCTGAAAGGTTCAGAAGAGAGATTAAATCGTCCGAAGAGTATGAAGATAAAATTTTGGTAACTAAAGTAAAAGTAAAATCCAAAATTAAAGAGTTGATGAGAACATAAAATTCATCAGAAACTGTTTTGGCAAATAATTCTTCCTTTATTTCAGAAACAAGGACTGCATTGAAATTGTCAAAGTTAGAAATATCGAAATTTAATGGCGATTCTAGCAAATTTTTGGAGTTCCTTAATTGTTTTAATAATGCCGTTGGTGAGAATTATTTACTTTCTAAGATTGAAAAGTTTCAATATTTGAAAACATTATTGGTAGGACCTGCTTATAGTGTTGCTGGGTTCGAATTAAATGAGAAAAATTATGATTCGTGCATGCAACTTTTGAAAGATAGATACGGTAAAACTGACGTTATTATTAATTCTTATATGTCAAAATTATTGAATTTAGAATCGGTGAAAACCTCGTATAATGTTAAAGGGTTACGTAAATTGTATGATGAAATTGAAGTAAATATTAGAAACCTACGTTCACTTAGTGTAACTGAAGGTTCGTACGGACATTTGTTAAATCCTATCATTCTTAAGTTATTGCCCCAAGATTTGGTTTTAGATTTCCATCGTAAAAGAAATAAAAGTAAATCTTGTGAAATTGGTGAAATAATAAATTTCATAAAAAATGAAGTAGAATCCAGGGAAATCACGGAAAGTTCAAATGGTAATGCTAAAACTTTTGAGACTAATCGGCAACCATTTCCAAACTATCGAAAGAATAATTACAAACCTAGATATACCCCAACCGCGGCAGCTTTAAATACGCAAATAAAAGATAAATGTATATTTTGTTTCGGGTTTCATGAATCGATTAATTGTAGAAAAACTAGTGCTGTAGAAAAATTCGATAGATTAAAGTTTGAAGGTAGGTGTTTTCTTTGTTTTGAAAAATATCATATGAGCATTTCTTGTAAATCTAGGATAAACTGTAAAAAATGTAAGTCTAATTCGCATCATGAGGTATTGTGTAGAAGGAACAACACAAATGTTCTTTCTCCACCCTATTCCTCCGACACCCCTGCTGAAACGATCCCGAAAATACGAATTCCTTCGATCACTTCAGGTGTTTCTGATCAAAGGTCTGAAAATATATCTGTTGCGCACAATAATATTCTAGGAAGTAGTAAAAAATCTTTTCTTCAAACTTGTTCAGTAATTGTGTGCTCGAAAAATAATAATAAATCGTTGGAAAGTAGAATAATGTTAGATTCCGGATCACACCGATCTTTTGTGTCTAAACGCATTGTGAAAGAATTAAATTTAAAACCCTTTCGCTATGAAAAATTGTCTATATACTCATTCGGTAAAAAATACCCTCGAGAGAAAAATTATCCCGTAGTTGGTTTGACCTTGCACAATCGAAAAGAGCCGGATAAGTGTTTAGAAGTGGAGTGCTTAGTCACTGAATTTATTGCTAATTTTGTCAGACGGAATCCTTCGAGTGAAACTTTAAAAGTATTGACAGCTGAGGGATTAAATCTCGCCGATACCTTCCTTTCAAATGGAGGTGCAAGTGTAGACCTGTTGGTTGGATGTGATTACTTCTGGGACATTATTTATGAGCAGGAAAGAATAAACAACGGTGGAATTTCGCTTGTTGGTTCGTGTTTTGGGTGGCTTCTTGTAGGCAATGAAAGAAGCGATTTTGCTGACTATAGCTTTGCGAACTCTTGTTTACTTATGGATTCTGAGAATGTGCTCTTTGACCTCAAACGGTTTTGGGAAATCGAGGAGTTGGAGTCAAAACAAAATCTTTCTGAAAAGGACAAGTTGTTAATTGATTCATTTGAGAATTTGTTGACATTTAACGGTGAGAGATATGTTTGTAAGTTGTTGTGGGAAGACTGTTCACATATTCCCCTGAAAGTTTAGGTTCGAATTATGAGGTCGCGAAGAAGCGTTTTGACAGTTTGAGATGTAGATTGAATAAAAACAAAGATATTTCGGATCAGTATAAGCAGATAATTAATGAACAATTAAAGTGTCAAATTGTAAGTAGATGCAAAAATGAAGACCCTAAATTAGGATATTACATGCCCCATAGAGCAGTCGTTAGGAATGACAAAGAAACAACTCGAGTTAGGATAGTTTATGACTGTAGTAGCAGAGCTAATGAAAAATTTAAATCTTTGAATGATTGTTTGGAATCTGGACCTAATCTTAACCCTAATTTAGTGGATATAATTCTGAAATTCCGTGAAAATCAAATTGCGTTTACAGGCGATATAGAAAAGGCTTTTCTTATGATTGAAATTTGTCAAGAAGATAGAAAATATCTAAAATTTTTGTGGTTTCATGATTCTGTAAATGAGTCTGACTAAACTTTATGTTTAAATCGTCTTCCATTTGGTCTAACGACATCACCCTTTGCATTAGCTTGTGTACTAAAGTTTCACATTGGCAAATATAAGGAAGATATGCCTCAATGTTTTGAAATGCTTAATTCTTTTCTTTATGTAGATGATTTGTGTCATGGGTCTCAGAATGCGGATGAGGCGTATTTGTTAACTTACAATGCAATTAATATTCTAAAAGATGCTGGATTTCATTTGAGGAAATTAAGAACAAATTCTCTTAAACTTCAAAAACTTTGGGTAGATAATAGTTTTGAGGAAAATATGGATTTTGGTCTAGGGACTGGGTTCTTGGGACTCATTTGGGATCATACTGAGGATAAAATTAAGTTAGACTTAAAAACTGTAAAAGGTTCCATTCAAAATGCTACAAACACCAAACGATTTGTTCTCGGAGTGATCTCGAAGATATTTGACCCTTGTGGTGTAGTGAGTCCTTGTGTCATGATTTTGAAGATAGTCATGCAGAAGATATGGGAACGAGGTTTAAAATGGGATGAAGAATTGCCTAGTGGGGACTTATCACTCAAGTGGAAAGACTGGTGCGACGAACTGTTTCACTTGGAAAAGCTATCTTTTGATAGAAAGTTTTTTGAAAATCAGTGCGACGATATTTCTTTGCACATTTTTTTCGACGCTAGTCCAGCAGCGTACGGAAGTGTAGCGTATTTTAGATACAGTGATATTAAAGGTAGAGTTAAGACTACTCTTGTCATCGCGAAGGGAAGAGTAGCCCCTTTGAAATTAATTTCATTGCCAAGATTAGAGCTTATGGGGGCGGTGATTAGTGCAAAACTGGCAAAATATTTGAAAGAACTGTTCCCTGAGCTATGTAAACGAACATATTTGTGGAGCGATTCGCAAATTACTATTCACTGGATTCGAGGAAACGCCAAAGACTGGAAATCTTTTGTTTGCAATAGGGTTTCTGAGATACAATCCTTGACTGATCCACAGCAATGGTTTCATTGCAACGGTGATGGCAATCCCGCGGATTTGATCTCAAGAGGTGTGCGTGCTTCGAAGCTTGCGATTGATTCCTTGTGGTGGAGGGGACCAAGTTGGATCTTGGAGCCAGAAGCGAATTGGCCATCTGGTCCTTCGGTACTTGTTGATGAGGAGAGTGTGATATCTGAAAGACGGATTAAAAATCTTTCTCTTCAGGTGTCAGTCATCGAGCCATCACCCCTGCCTTTATTGGACTTAAAAAGGTATAACTGTCTACAAAAACTTTATCGTGTGACTGCTTACGTGAAACGTTTTTTGTTTAATTGCAGAAACAGACAGAAATTGTATAGACCAATAGGTGCATCAGAAATCTTTGACTCTGAACGTTATTGGTTGAAAACTGTGCAGCGGAAACATTTCATGCATGAAATTGACTGTCTATCGAACGGAAAACGTTTGGACAAAAATTCTCCTGTGCACTGTTTGAGCCCTTTTTTAGATGAAAACGGTCTTCTTAGACTGAAAGGAAGGCTTCAGTTTTCCGATTTTTAGATCGGGGAAAAACATCCGATATTGTTGCCTTGCAAAGACAAATTTTGCGAAATTGTGGTTGTAGAGTGCCACAATAAAGTGTTCCATTGCGGAGTTGAAGCGACTCTGGCCCAAGTCCGAGAACAGTTTTGTATTATTAAGGGTCGCCAGTGTGTTAAAACTGTTTGAATAGTTGTGTCGTGTGCAGAGTAAGTCCTGGTACGCAGGAAACTGCACCTTTACCACCCGATCGAGTGCTTCAATCTCCTCCGTTTACTGTGACTGGTGTGGACTTTGCTGGTCCATTCTTTACTAGGGACAGTAATGCCAAACATTACTTGCTTCTTTTTACCTGTGCCACTTCGAGAGCTCTTCACTTTGAATTAGTTCCATCTATGTCAACAGAATCATTCCTTTTAGCTTTTCAGAAATTTATTTCACGACGTGGTCTGTGTTCCACAATTTATTCGGACAATGCTAAAGGTTTCAAGCGTGCAGAAATTGAACTCAAAAAGATCTGGAGTTGCATAAACCACCCATCTGTTCAAAATTTATTTGCTTCCCATGGTATTAAATGGAAATTTATTGTTGAGAAAGGAGCATGGTGGGGAGGGTTCTGGGAGAGGCATTTTCGAACTATTAAAACCTGTCTAAGAAAAATTGTTGGCCGTTCAACGCTCACAGTGAATGAGCTTGAAACGCTTTTTATTGAAATTGAAGCCATGATTAACTCACGGCCAATAACTTACATTTATGATGATCCTTCAGAGCCCTCACCATTAACTCCTGCACATTTCCTAATTGGGAAGCGATTAATTGGTCTTCCTGTTTCAAAAATTTCAAGGGAAGATTTGTGTAGTTCAAAAAGTGCTACGGTAAAACGATATAGACATCAGCAAACATTGCTTAATCACTTTTGGAGACGTTGGAGAAAACATTATCTCCTCTCTTTAAGATCTGCAAATGTGTGTCCTCCAACAAACGTTAAAACTCATTTTAAAGTTAATGATATTGTGTTGATTCTTGATGATCGTTACCCACGAAATTTGTGGTCTATGGGTAAAATCATAGAAATATTTCCAGGAAGAGACGGAAAAATCCGTTCCTGTCTAATAAAAACTCGATCTGGGACTATTAAAAGACCTGTACAATTATTATGTAATCTTGAAATTAATGATGAAAATTAACCGTTTATATTTTATATTCGATAATTTAGTTTATTTCTGTGTTATTGAATTGGTTATTTATATAAAAAAAAATGTTAAAATTACCTAATCTTGAACTGAAAAAAGAACTATTAAATTTATTAACTCGAATTATATTTATGTTCCTATTGAATTTATTTGTGATTTGTATCTGATTAATATTGGATTATTATATGCTCAAAAGGTAATTTATGTGAACTCTGAAAGAGTTCAGGTGGGGAGTGTGAAATACCCCAGACGGCACTAAGCGCCAAATTGTAAGAAGTTGTTGGCAGCCAAACGACAGAGCACATATAATAGCTCTGATCTCTGAACTAGTAACAGTGCGTGTGTGTTAAAATAAAATTTGGTTATTTATAGAACTGACTTATGATTATTACCACTGAACATACCAATGCTTTACAAAGTATAAACAAGTGTTTGATTAAAGTGATATACTTTTAAACCATCTTTACTATTGATACTTTACAAAATTTAAAAACAATATGTATTATTTAACAATAATCATATATCATGTGTGATGAAGCTACTCATCGCATTTATTGTTTGTACAAAAATGAAACTTTCTTTAAATGATCCCATTATAACTTGCCTCATACATATTTTAAACAATTCCTGTCCCTCAACTACCTGGCAATAGCAAAAAATGACTCATCTCAAAATTTTTTGATGACAAATGTTTGTACATTTACATCCGGTGGTACTAGCCTTCACCGATATATTTGCGCATGGTTTGATGCCATTCGACCAATAAGAAATTTCCATTTTGTCCCTCCAAAATTGTTGGTTAGCTAATTATTCTATAAACATAAGTACTCTGTAGTGGTAGATAGTTAATTAAGGTCACACTTCACAACAAAACATGCTATTGGTGACGGTCAGGAATCAATCCCGAAGAGTATCCAAGTACAACGCCTTGTAATTTTGAACCAGATCAGATGACAAAAACAACACTTGATCTGGAACACCACTCTCCAAACTTCCACACCACGCCAACTTGAGGACATATGAGGCCATGACAGATTTAACGTGCACCAGTCCCGTGTACTCGACGGTCTTTGGCTGCACCGAGTTTTGAACTCGCAACCATCCGGTTGCTTATCCTTTGCTCTTCGAACTGGGCTACCACGGCACAGTAACTCCTACAACATAAGCAGTTAACATTTAAAATTCGCGTTCCTAGAGGCAAGGCGTCCTAACGATGTTTCTTCCTATAGAGCCGAAATATATGCCTTAGGAATTAGGTTATATGGAATTCCCCTTTTGTTTTACGTCGCGAAGGAAGAAATTCTTCGGAAAAACACCATTTTATGCTTAGAGGAGAATAATTAAAAAAATTCACGAAAAGAATTTTGAAAATAGAAAAAACCACACTTATTCTTACTACTCTTCTACGTAAGTATTTACTTTAATGATAAAAGATTTACTTTTTCTGAAATATTGTTTTAGAAGTTTGTCCGAGTTAAATAATTTATTAGTTTTAAGTCTAATGGAACCAGTCTATATAATATGAACGTATTAGATCACATTAATTCTAGCAAACTAGAGTTATTTAGCATGGTAAAATGAAAAAGATAATGATTTACCAAAATTAATAAAGATTCAACTAATTGCGGGGCTGCCATAATCCCAATAATGCGGGGTTGCCTTTCCCTGCCACAACTCACTACAAAAGGCACACCAAAAAACGCGCCTAAAACGTTGTCATAAAATCTTTATATTAATGCTGTACCCCCTTTTAATTTCATTTTATTATGCATTTGCTTCACTGCATAATAGTTAATGTTCGAAGAGGGAATTGTATGATTTACCAAAGTGCAATAATTGTTTTGGGATCATTAAACAAATTTAATATCATTCTGAAATTACTAAAACCTCAATTTTGTAGATTGTAAAATTATCTGATTTTATAATACGCATTAATGTTAGACTTCCTGAATGTTATGATTTCCATGTGTGTTATTTTACTTTGAATTGAAGTAAACTTGGCTTACTGTCTAATGGGTCCATTTTCAAGCCATTTATGTTTCTATTGTTTAAATAACAACGTGAAAAGATAGTAAGTTACATTTTTGTTAATACATGTTTTTACATGTGTGTGTGTGCTCAGATATTATTACATATTTGTTTTCATTGTATCAACCTCACTTAACTCCTATTCTTATGTTGGGGTATGCTTCGGTTTGTATATTAATAACATTTTGGGGTAATGATTTAGTTTTGGCATAAATTTGGGGGGGGGGGCAAGTGATTTTCAAGAAACATTTACTTCTTTATGATATAATTGGTGGCGTGCATATATGATCAGTACAGTGCAAGGGCAACTTATAGTGCATTGAATTTCCTGAATCAGTAACGGGTGAATCCATTCAAATTCAGGCAATAAAAAAATATCCGCCTCACTACCTTCGATTTTATTACAAATTTAGTATATGGTGGCCAATGGCGTATGTTAAACTATGCTGCTTTTATTTTTTGCAAAATAATTTTTTTTTCATGGAAATAAGACCCTTTAAATGACGGTCAAAATATTCAATTTTACTTTTCAAGAATGTATCGTAGCACTTAAAATTTTGCTACGCTTAAACTATTAAAGATAAACTTGTTTTGGTTTTTGCTAGTGATTCTTAAACGAACTTTTCGTAATAATGAGCAACAATACCTTTTAAAATTAGATTAGTTTTTTAACAATTTGGCACGGAACTTGCTGAAGTTTGGTTAATATTTAGTAAAGAAACACCTTTAAAATTTTTGAAACTTTTTGTGTAAGTTCATTAGAATGTTGTTAATGTAGCATCCTATACAGCTAATGCAGTTTCTCAGATTGATTTTTAAGAGCCTTCAACGTAAGATACCATCGAAATTTCAACCGCTAACGCTTGCCAACGGTATTCCTCCAGCAGTAAGTAAGCGCCCGAATCTTCCCAACCAGCAGCTCAAGCACCTTTTTCGATACGATATTTTAACATGATTCATTATTTCTATACATATATCAATAAAATGTATGGAACTCAGATTTTTGATCATCCTATAATTCTACTGTTATAGTTTTAAAAAGAAATCAGCCAAAAACTCTACTTCCAATTTTTTACCGGGGAAATATTTGAACTGTGTATTGCTTCAGGACTGCATTAACATTTTCACTTGGTAATAATATAGCACTTGATGCAACAAATTATAAAACAGTTACAAGATATACTATTGTGAGGGCTCTAGGAGTGTTGATTATTTATATTCTACAAACAGCTGCTTTTTTTATCCACCCAGCTGCTCATATGGAGAAGATTGTATATTGAAAGAGTAGAGCTTTTTAATGTACCAATCATCATTACATTCGTCTGATTAAAGCTTATTCCTATACATTTTAAATCGTTTAGTATGTAATACTCATTTACTCTTAATTCATTCTTGGATTTGGGTATAATTCATTCTGGAATTTTGTGAAATTAATCTCTAATAAATCTATATAAAAAGTAAAAATCAATTTTATGGATTCAGAAGAGACAGATAAATTTAATTATGTCTTTTTAAGCAGGAAGGTACGTGAAAATTTTCCTGCAACATAAAAAAATAGCTTTTAAATAACTAATAAGTTCACTCTTGTTGAAAGTTTTACAATGGTGCGTTCATATGACAAAGTCGGCCTCTTTTCATACACAAAATCCCGATCTTCTAGCATTGTGACATGAGAGTGCAACTTTTCAAGAATCGGAGATGATTGAAGTAAGCTTATTTATTTATGAAGTTGTATTTAGTTATGAAATTACATTCGTGAAGTTCAACATTGAAATAGTCATTTATTGAAGTATCCGTTGAATACTTTCTTGTAGTTTAATGTGGCAGAAAGGACAGATTAAGCACTTTCGCCCAATTTAACGAATCTCACAATTTATTTTAATTAATATTTTATTTAACGTAACTAATATTCAAATTAGCAACTTTTCTTACGGTTTTAAATAAATAAAAAATATCATTATTTTATCTGCGATATTAAATATGACTGAGCTTCTACATTTTTCTTATCTATGCAGTTTTAGAACTGTTTCATGAGGATTTATAGGGTACTAAGTTTTGTGCCATTAGTTTCTATCCTGTTCAAATGTTTTAATATAGTTATAGAAATTTATTAATATTTTAAATAAGTAGTTTTTGTACTCTGCTCCTTTTTATCAAAACAATTACAGCATATTTTTAATATTTGGTTTCGTAATTAGATGAACAGCAAAATTATGTTTGTAAAATTCTGTGTACATGTTTAATATATAATTTTGTGATAGATAATTTATTCAAATTAAGTAAATACTGCAAATTATTATTCATATTCGGTTAACGTTGAGTAAAAAGTATTTTTAATCAAATACAGAAAGCGTAATTCACACTGGTTCAAAGGGAATCCCGATTTAATTTAGAGATTTCAAAAACCTTTTCGTTCTTTTATAGGGAATTTGACATGCTCTTAGGGATTTTTCGTAGTTCGAAAGGGAATTTGACGGTATTTCATTATTTTCTGATCGCGTCGGGTTTTCCGATCAGGGTCACTACACAAAATAATTTATTTAAGCATAACTATTCAAAAACTGCAAAAAGTGCTCACGCAATCTGATAGCATATTTATATAGGAACTTTGGAACAAATAATCAGATTTTTAAAAGCTGGCTTTTTTGAGAAAAATTAATTTAAAATTGATCAAATTGAAAAATTCATATTTCCAATGTTATTTACATACTATTGATACTAATGAAATTATTATCAATAGTTGCTCTAAAGTCTTTCATTTTTTTGAAAAAAGCAAAAACAAAATTGTATTATCTTAAATACTTTAGGAGATATGCGATTTTTAACAAGGCGATGTAAACTAAGAAAAATACATTTTAATTTGTGAGGTCATTTTCAAGCAATGTATCTCGAAGAAAACTTTTTTCGAGATTATAAAAAATATGTTGATTCAAGGTGGACCAAAATGTACCTGTATGCAAAATATCATTGGATTCGAAGATGGTGAAGTGAACAGCCTTACATGGATTTGAATGTATTCACCCTAACATCTGAAACAACTCTATTAACTGTGTGTGTGTGTGAAAGATTCAACTGAATGTTAACTGAAACATTTACTGAATCAATATTTCTAACCTACACATTCCAAACATGCTTTGTTGTATGAATTCTATTGAACTTTATTCCTTATACATAATACAATGAAAAATAATCTTTTAAATTCAACAACGGTTACATAAATATTCAAAGTGGATTTAAATACAACTGCTTTGAGTTTTGCTAGAGTGTGCAAATCAATTGATTTATCTGTTTCACTTTTATTTCTGTGTAGAAATGTTTCTGAACCATCATGAGCATTTTCACTATACTTTGCGAACCTAATTGCGTTACAACCCGACTTGCAGTCAAGTGAAACTTGTTTGTGTATAATAGAACATTCTCAAAAAAGAAACTTGTTAAATAACGAAATATGTTTACTTTTAATGTTTCAAACATTTTATTAAACTTATGCATTCGTAGTTTTACATCTTATATGAAATATGGTTTGAAACCATTCCGAGCACACTAGGAAGAGAAGCAATTAATAAAATGTATTTGCTTAGTTCTGTGCAAATTTACGAAGGGAAAAGTTTTGAATTTTTTGGGCTGTTTGAAAATTTATTGGAGCTCTTCTCTTCGGAGTCTATAGATATAAGAATGTTCATTATATAGAGAGAGATAGAATTTTCGGCGCAGGCACGAAACTATAGAAATATAAACCAGATTTCTACGATAGGGCGGTATTGCCTTAAAATGTGAATACCTATAAATAAGAATGGTGTTTGTACATTGAATATTTCCGCCCCATTAGATTTTTATCCGTTTCGTGTCTTTCTAATGCAAAATAAGTGTTTTCCACGTTTGGTGTCTGTATGTGTGTGTCAGTACTACATCCAAACGACTGGGTATACTTTCATGAAACTGCATACTGTAAGTACAGTCATTCCGTAACTGGACTTCGTTGCTTCAGTCTGTCTCTGTTTTTGTGTTTGTGCAAGTATCACATAATGAACTCAATATGATTTCATTAAATGTTAAATATTTTATAAGAATATATATTAGCTTAGGGAATACATTATTTTAATATCCTTTGACAACATTTTAAGGCAAATTTCACCCTATAACAGCTGAATGTCTATTCCTAAATCAACCCTATTATTGGAATTGGCAGATTTAGATTGTGTCATATGGACATCGGACCATCCTAAATCAACCTTAATTTGGAAATTTTGGAGAAAATGGGATGTATATCAAGCATTGTGATTACTTAGATTGTTTTATCAATGTAAAAGAAAACATTTTTCTGTATTAATAAATTAGAATAAAGATTTAGACAAAACGGTTGTCTTGATTTTTGTGAGAGGAAAGTTAATGTTTTTTCTGTAAATATGGGTTTGAATGAGTTTTGAATTTATTTTACTTTTAGTGAGGTCAGACAAATTTAGGGTTCGACCAAAACAAAAGACGATACGAATGGCGGCAGGGACTGTGTGCAAAAGAAAATTAACTGAGGGTAAAAGCCAAAAGGGCGTGAATGAAATTTGCTCTTCAGTTCGACGATTACGGGACGAACGGCATGAGGACTCTACTCAGAATTCGACGATCGTGGTGACAAGTCAAGATGTAAACAAGTCAACCGACTGAAATATAAGGATCAGAAAGTTGATGAACCCGTGAGTACAAATTAAATATAATAGGCTTACTTAGCAAGAAGGAGTATGGAAAACTGACCAGATGAGTTAGGCCTAACTATATCAGTGAGCCCTAAAGTTGCGAAATTAGTAAATTTAATACCAAAAAGATAATTACATCGCAGAATTTACTAAAAATATGCTCGATTCTATTAATGCTGAGAGGAGTGAATTTATCTTAAGGAAATTAGAAGAACAGATGCGTTATGCTCAAGAAGAGCAAGAAAAACGAATGGAGGCTGAAGAACAGAAATATATGATAGTAGAACTTCAAAGGTTTCTTCTCGAGGAACAGAAGTACCTCTTTGAGGAAGAATAATTTAAAGCTACTGGGGAACAAAATCGCATATTTGAAGAAAAGCGTTCAAAAAAGACAACTGGATTACAGTAACGCTTATTGAAAGAAGATCAACATAGAAAAATTGAGAAATAGTAGAGGCACATATTATAGGAAAAATTAAAGCTGAGTAAAAACTAAAGTGGTCTGAAGAATGACGAAGAATTTTAAATGAAAAAGAAATCTAGTTACTTCAAGCAATTGAAAAAGCTCTGGCTCTTAAAAGTGAAAGAGCACAGCCTTTAGGCATAGATGCTGATACTGGAATGCAGCAAGTCTCTTTGAAGAGAGGAATCTTACAAACAAGAAAAAACAACTGCTATGATTTGAGTTTCAGTGGATGAAGATGATTCATGTGAAGAGAAGGAGCTGTTGGTCATAAACAATGAATTCATAAAAGACAAAAAAAAAGAGCCTCTAATTTGCAAGAGAAAAACCCCTTAGCAACATAAATGTCAGCTTCTAAGGAAATTAGTGTAGATATAGGTGTTACATGTGTGTTAAAGAAGTTATTGATCTTATGCATTCTCTCTCAATTTATGAAAATATTTGAAAGATTCAAACTGACTGATGTTGATAAGGAGAGAAGAAACAGCTGCCAATGTGTTAAAAGATACAGCAAAAGAAGAAATCATCAGTAAAAGAAGTGGATACAGGGAATGAAAATCAAGGTCTAAGATTGTTCAAGAACAAAATCCGTCTCAAGTCCTGAAATCAATCTATTTGATGAGAAACATGATGACGACAGCCAAGATGTCGATATGGGAAAAATTGGAGTGCACTTTTCCCGAACATGAAAAGTTGATTTCTGAGGATAAGAGCTTGAAATTTGATTTAAGTACTATTTGATTTTGTAAAGAATGAGCTTGACAGTACCACTCAACAGTTTCAGAAAAACACTGTAATGACAGTTTATCTACAAAATGAAATAAAACTGTGTAAAGAAAAGTCAACTACAAAGACTGATTCAATGGTTGTCAGCGTAAAGGTGAACTCAGAATGACTTGGATCGCAGCAGACCACATGAAGCCATGATCCACTAACTCTCAATGAGTTGCATATAAGAAAATGTATATAAAAGTTTCAGATGTTGTTTTGCGTCTTCTTTAGACGAAGACGAATGCTGCTTACCAGTCAGACGGACTGAAGCCTGATGTTGAAGTATATAGATGTACCAGCCATACGAATTGAACCTGACAACAAACATTGCCGGTCAGACGTGTTGATTTTTGGAAATTTGATGCATTTTTGGAGGACAGAGGAAGACCGAACAGGACGGCCGAATGTGGAGATTGAATTTTCGTCAAGCACACGAGAAGGTAGAAAGAAAAAACAAGTGTCCGCGAGAGACCACAAGTTGGATCGTCAAAGTCTCTAAACCCCAGGTGAGTCGATCCAAGGAGGGTCTACAAATGTAAATACTGTAAATAAAATTTAACACGATCATTTAATTTTCTCAAGCACGTGTGCATATACGTTAAAATTGTAATTCTGTATTTTAAATTAATTAGAATTTCCGATTTAATATTATTTAAACTTTTTTTAATTTTTATTAACTTAAGTTTTCAGGAGAAAGAAAAATGTAGAGAAGAAATGAAGTGAGCCCACTTGCTTTATCGAGGAGAGCAAATGAGGAGTCACTTTAAATGGGAAGGCATTTTGAGTTTGTACTTGTGTGAGACTCAGCTTAAGAAATAATAATGGGAGAAAATTCAAAATAAAAACTTTCGGAAAACATTTGGAATGTAAAACATTACTAAATAGTAACATGAAATGAAAAGATCAGAAAAGGATGAAAGAAACGTAGTAATGAGAGAGAAAGATAGAGTCCCCCCTACCTTGTAGCATCCAAATAATTATCTGTCAAACAGTGTTGGAAAACAGCTGCCAATCAAGAAAAGATACATATATAGTTTTTCAAGCTGGTAAAAAAATTATGCTGGAATGTAATATCACATAGAAAATTTGTTTATGAGATGAACGATTTTAAAAACAGGATAGAAAATAATCACATGAATGCAAATTTTTGTGTTCGTAAAAGGGATAAATTAACATGCATATATTTTTCACTAACGTACGTGATACAGAAATCAACGTTGTTTATTTATTGCCGAATGGCAACAACGAGATGATGTAAACACAGATGACGATGTAAACAGTATGTTTACAGATGTCGACCGTTATGGGATTCATTCAGCAATTTTGCTGATTAATTTAAATATACTTGATTTGTAGAATAGAGCTGAATAAATTTGATAAAACTATACAGAGGAACTATGGCCATTCTAATTAAATTCTTCAAAAATCTGATTACAGAAAGCAATGAGGAATCTAGAAGAAATCTCGAAAATGTGAGCGAAAATAAGTTTAGCATCAAAAAATGCAAAATCACATTTGAACAACGGAATGGAGTGAAATTGAAGTGGACGTACAGAAGCTAATTGTGGTAACAAGACTAATGTGTTTTCCTATGTATTTTATTGCAAATAAGAATCAACACCAGTAAGAGTAAACGAAATACTATTATATGTATATAGGATAGTATTATTTCATTTATAGGTATGAAATCACACACACGCACACACGCACACACACACTTATTGAATATGGGTGTTAAATTCATTACAAATGGATTGAAATAAGAAATTAAATTGGGCATGACCACGTTGCCATCATTAGATGCAAGCAATTAATCCTACAAGTGGTTACGACGATATATCTTGTCCATCAAGATGTGACCAATTTTGCTAATGACGAGATACCTCGTCATCAATATATTGCCGATTTTTTTAATGATGACGATATCAAAATCTGGTCAGTTTTCTTCTAATGACGAGATAACTCGCCCATCCAGATCTGGTCAATTTTGCTAATGAGACAAGATAAATCGTCTAGACAACCACCAGGACGGTTAAGAAAGTTAAATGCAGATGTTATGCGCGTCTGCTGATTATAATCAATTCATAAAGGCTTATACCGTCTTTCACGGATCACGTCTGCCGCTTTAAACATCTACATCGTACTAACTTGGTTATTGCTCATACCCTCTGAAAGTTTATGCGATATGGGGAAGAGAATGGTTCCTTTGTTCCTTGTCTCCTGTCCTCCACTTTGCTTTGCTGTGGTAAAGGTACTGGGAGGTGAGGTGGCGAATGGATTTATAGATTATACTTTTGACAGTTTCTTATATTTGCGTCTATTTTTATGTTGTGTTTTCAGTTGTCTTACCTATCAGTTGCATTGAAATAAAAAAATAATAAAAGTAGTACAGTATAAAAAGGGATTGCAGTTTTTGTTAGAATTATTATTTTAACGCGATGACAACATAATCCAAAATGTTGCTACAGGTGTTGGTTTATGTTTCGAAAAAGATCCTGGTGGAAAACACTTTAATTTAACCATCTTGCTTGTAAGATTCTGTTCTAAAGTTTAATTCTATAGGAACTGCTTTAAATCCTTATATTTTAACCCTCCAAGTGGTTTCCATGAGATATGTCTTCCATAAAGATTTGGCCAATTTTGCTAAGTGCTAAGTACACTGCTGGCCACCCAAATTGCAACACCAAGAAAGACAAGAGATATCACAACAAAATTTATTTTGTAGATAACATGTTGACCAAGTATCAAATGATTAAATTCGACTTCTGTGAAGTGTGGTTCCTGCAAAAATCAGTGGCCAGAGTAGCCGCCATTGTTGGAGATCACCGCTGCCACACGCCTCGGCATTGATTCAAAGAGACTTTGGATGTGTTCTTGGGGTACAGCAGACCAAGCAGCTTCCACACGTTGCCAAAGTTGATCTGGTGTGGCAGCTGGGGATGTATTCTGGGTCAATCGTTGAGCAACCATGGACCACATGTTTTCTATCGGCGAAAGATCCGGAGAGCGAGCTGGCCAGGGAAGCAATTCAATCTGGCGATTGACGAAGAACCCTTGGACAATGCGTGCCACGTGTGGTCGCGCATTATACTGTTGAAATATGGCTGTGGGCAAGCCCTGAAGGTAAGGAAGGACAACTGGCTCCAACACCTCGGAGATGTAGCGCTGGCTGTTTAAAGTACCGGAAATGCGTACTAGAGGAGTGCGAGAGTGATATCCAATACCGCCCCATACCATAATACCCGGTGCAGGACCAGTATGGCGGTGCATAACGCAGCTGTTCAGCATCCTCTCTCCACGGTGTCTCCAGACTCGAATCCGACCATCGTGGTGTTGCAGACAGAAGCGTGACTCGTCAGTAAAGACAATTTCATTCCATTCTGCCGTCCGCATCCTTCTTTCATCGCACCATTGGCGGCGGAAACGTCTGTGGTTCTGCGTCAAGGGTAGACGAAGCAATGGACGTCTTGCGGACAAACCACTCTGCTGTAAACGGCGTCGAATGGTACGCGCAGACACTGGATGATGCGGTACAGACTGAATGTGCTGTGCTATGGTTCGTGATGTGGCTGAGCGATCCGTCACTGCCATACGCACAATATGCCTGTCATCACGTGAAGTGGTGCACTGAGGTGGATGCGATCGAACACGTCGGTCCGTCGTACCCTCCTGCATCCAACGATCACATATCCGCATTACAGTTGTTTGGTTTCGTCCAACACGACTACCGATTTCCCTGAAAGATAATCCACAATCTCGGTAGGCCACTATCCTTCCTCTGTCGAACTCGGATACTTGATCAAAAGATGATCGCTGTTTTCTACGAGGAATAATTGATCGTTTCTTTGAAAAAACCACAAGAAAAACACAATTGCCGTACTTGAAATCGTCGAAATCTCCAAGCCTTAAATAGCGCTTTGAAGTGGCGCCACAGGCGCGCGTGGTGTGCGTCTGCGCTGAAATTCTAATCATTTGCATATCTCACCTCCGCTAATGCATGTTGTAAATTTCATATTATTTGCATGCTTCCTTCAGGTTGTTGCATTTACGGTGGCCAGCAGTGTATATCGTCATCAAGATATTGCCGATTTTTTATGATGATGATGAGATAAAGGTCTGGTCAGTTTTTTCTATTGACGAGATATCTCGTCCATCAGGATCTGTTTAGTTTTCTTAATAACAAAATACCTCGTTGAGACAACAATCAGGAGGTATAAAAAACAAAAATTATAATATTTATTTTACTTTTAGTCTCTTTTGAAATTAAATGAATAACACGTAGGTAGATAGGTAGTTAGTTAATGTCACACTGGAGCAACACAACGTGGTATTGGCGACCGTCAGGGATAAATTCCGAAGGGAAAGATCCAAGGACAACGCCTTGTAATTTTGAGCCACGATCAGTGTCGAGGTCAACACTTGAGCTGGCCCACACTCTACAAACTTCCACACCACGTCAACGTGAGGACATCTGAGGCCACGACAGATTTAATGTGCACCAACCCCGTGTACACGACGGTCTTTGGCTGGATCGAGTTTCGAATTCTCAACCCTCCCGTTATTCTTCCAATTAAGCTTCAACGGCCCCATGAATACATGATTAAATACTTAAAATATGTGAACAGGTTTGTTATTAATGTAAGCTCGATGTTAGATTAGCTATCTATAAAATTAATTCCCATGAAGTTAATTTACTTAAATTTATATTATTTAAAAGAAAAAGTTATATTTTGAGGTGATTGAATTAGCTATCCAAGTAAAGGCTGACTCAGTTAGCCATTCACTGGAGATATTCTTCCTAGGTTTCAAACACTTTTTTTAAAGTAGATAACAATTTACTGTGCATCTTGGCATCAAATGAGACAAAGATTCTATTGTTTTGAAACACGAAAGAATTGGAAATGTGTTTTGATTCAAGTCAAAATGTGCAAATTTGTTTCAGATATATGCGCTTTTGAATAGTTTTTTATATAGCAGCATAGGGCATAAAAATGTAGCTGCGATTCTCACTGCAATATGGTCTGTCCCCAAAATGTATTTTGATTTTAAAGACAGCACTGAGTTTATTCTATCTGTTTCCTTTATTGAAAAACAATCAAATATTCCAATGCAAAGTCGCTTTAGAGAATTCAAACATTTATTCTTATTTACTATAATACAACTTTCGAATTCCCGATTTTGTTTCTCCATATCTAAAATACATCATGACGAAGTTGAATAGTTCTACTCTTAAAACGACAAAAATAAGTATAATGACTTTTGACACGTTGAACTATTTTTGAAACGAGCATCTGTCTTGTAAACATGTGCATAGGGATTTTCTGCTGCGAAATATGTATGCTTACAGATGCAGACACATTTCAATATGTTATCTGGACACGTTTTTAGAATGAAAGAGGTTAGAAAAACTTGGCACGACATTATTTTCCGGAACAAAACGAGAAAGAATAAAATTGGATACTTTTGTCTCGGAATGTGCCCTAAAACTTTCTCGAAAGGAAGTAACAAGGAAAACAATCAACTGCAGTTACAACTTCGCTCAAAATTTCACTTTAAGCTGACAAATATGTTTTTACGTCCCTTCATTTCCGTGCTATAAAAATATTAAAACAAATTCTGAAAAAAAATGTCTTAAATTATGAAACTAATATTTCAAAAGATACAATGTATGTATTTATATATATTTTCTCTATATATGTTCTTAATGTAGCACAGAATTCAATTTTATTTGAATACTGATGAATTGCAACAAGCGAATGTGGACAATATAAAATCAACCTTATGGTATTCGTTTAACAGTTTAAATATGTTTAATTTGAACTATGAAGATACTTAATATTGCAAATACTACCTAAAGATACTCCACTTTTTTGGCGGTCTGATTACAGAATGCAGTGAGGTAGGTAGTTAATTAATGTCGTACTGGAGCAGCATAACGGGCTATTGGCGACGGTCCGGGATCAATTCAAGGACATCACCTCGTAATTTTGAACCACTGTCAGATGACGAGAACAACACCTGATCTGGCACCCCACTCTCCAACCTTTCACAATACGCCAACTTGAGGGCATATGAGGCCAAGACAGATTTGACGTGCACTAGCCCTCGTATATACGAAGGTCTTTGGTTGGACCGAGTTTCGAAGTATCAATCCTCCGACTGTTAATCCTTTGTTCTTCCAACTGGGCTACTGTAGCCCTCAGAGTTCAGTGATAAATATGAAAGATGGAAATTGGCACAAGATAGAAAATGTGCAAACGCGAAGATAGCCAAAGGATATGGAATTTTCTCTGTACACGTCAATGGGATGTAATTGAAGAAGCTAATTATGGTAACGCGAATGAAATTTACTGTAAGATGACGTTTGCCATGTTCTGTATTAGAAAAACTTAATGCTAGTAAGAGTACACGAAAGACTGCTTCATATTTTTCATTAATTTTATTTTATTTGATGGTTTGAAATGTGCATACTGATGTTCTATTCATTATAAAGGAATTGAGTAAATAAAGTATCAAAAATTTTACTGCAGATATTATACGCAGGTGTTCTCTATTTAATAAAACATTGCCAATGATTCAATAAAGATAAAAAAATGAATGACCAAGTAAATATTTCATTAACCTTTCACTGCATACTGTATTAAATTTTATACGTAATTTTAATACTGTCAGTATACAATAGCACTTTTGCTTCTTCCCCTGCTACGAGTTGCAACAATTTAGAAGCCTTTCACTACTATTACTATTTTCAAGAATAGAGAACTTCAAAAGTCTAATTTCTGAGTAGATGATCGTTTTTGAAGACGTACTAGCTTCGTGAAAGCGTTTTCTAAGTCATTGGTGCATTAAAGTATACTTATGTCAACGAAACTTGACTATACAAAATCCCCTACAAGTAGGCAAAAAGTCTCAAGAGCGAAAATGTCACGCTAGTTTAATGAAATCATGCACTAAATACTTCACACTCATGAAAGATTGCATTCGTTGAAAGTATTATGTCATGGACAGTCAGTAAAACAAAATAATAATATTAAAACACTAAAGCGTATAATTTTAATGTAAATATTCAGTATTTTCAATTCGTATTAAAATTTTATTGATTTATTCTAAGAGAAATTAGTAATACTTCCATAACTGTATTTTTAGGATGTAAAGGTCCAATTTGTAGTACAAATATTTATAATCTAGTTAAGTTGACGTTAAGCATATTTTAACACTGTGTTTACGACGTTATTAGTCTACGAAAGTTGTTACATACATTTTTCTGGTTACTTTAGCATTTTGAATATTTGCTGTATTATACGTTCAACTTTTTTTAAGGTAAAGCACTGTAAATAAAATTTGATATATTATTAAGATCGCATTCCTTAAAGTTGCTTTCAAATTTTCATTAAAAAATACTTTTTTTATAAATGAATCATACATTTAAGATTGGTTTGGTTTTGACACATAAGAACCAAACAGAAGACAAACATCGCCAAGTAATAGACTTACACACTGAAGGAAACTGTCTCAGAAGAGGAAAATACACTCAGGGAGGAATGATTAACCGAAAAGATAATTCATGTTTGAAATTAAAAAATATATGCTTCAAAGGTTGATTTAATCCCATTTTTTAACTACGACACCCTTAGTTTATGTATGAAACATAAGTAACAATTTCAAGTTAAAAAATTAAAAATTTCCCCCTTTTATCTTTCCTAAATTATTTAATTTACACTTTCTATGAAAAAATGAGATCCAATGCAGCTCAAATGTGTCTTTTGTACTTAACTATATGAAACAACCGCCGATACTTGTAGAAATGCTTTGCGATTCCAAGAGATTTCATGCAAAGGAGTTATCAGAATCTGGTTAGTCGGATGGGAAAAAAAACCATTACTATAATAGAGAATACGATGGATTTGTAATGTTTCAAGAACTATATCTTTGTGGCGGAAGTATCCATTTTATATTAAAAACACGTATATTAAATTTAAGTTGACTTCAAGAAAGTTTGACTAAATGTTTACGAAGTGATTAGTGTATGAAAATAGTTTTGTATCTTTTTCTCAGTGCTGGTAACATTTTGAATATTTGCTGTACTATACTCTAAATTTTTATGTGATTAAACACTGTGAATCACTTTTAACACATTATTAAAGTTCCATTTAAATACGTCGTTTTCAAAGTTTAATTTTTTAAATATTTTTCTTTGTTATACATGAATCATTCTGACAAAAATAATAATTTGTTTGAAATAAAAAATGCTCAAAGATTAATTTAATCCCATTTTCTAAAGATAACGATGCTTAGTTTATGTACTTATATGTTTTAAGGGACAACGCAAAACAAAAAGTCGAAGTAAAATTTCCCCTTATTTCTTTTCTAAATTATTTAATTTATATTTTCTTTTAAAACAAGATCCAATGCAACGCAAATGTGTTTTTCGTACTTAAAATGTATAAAACAACCGTCGTTACTTTTAGAACTGCGTTGCGATTCTTTCCAATAGATTTAGTGTAAAAGAATTATCATCAGAAGTACCAGGCGACTCGGATGGGAAAAGCCATTACTATAATAGAGGCCAAGCAACGGTTATGAATATATCAATGGGGGTCTACACTGATGGGTAATTTTGGAATTTCCGTCCCTTAATTTTATGGAAAAGATATTCTTCCTCCCCTTTGCAGGCTTAATGCACAATCATAAATACCTACAATCGAACCATAAATTGGAAACAAAGTATTATAGCTCTTGTTTTTACTTAAGAGCCCAGCACTTACGGCAGCGTTGTTGTATTATTACGGCGTAATTTCGGTGGATTCAAACTACGGCAACATCAAGAGAAGAATTACTGAAACAAAGCGGAACATTTGAGCCCTTGTCGTTTTTGCAAATGAGAGGGGAGATTTGTTTTCGCAAAGCCAATCATGGATTTCATTATTAAAATGATAATTTCGGAGCTTCTTTACGTTAAAATCTTGCGCTGTGTTGTTTGACTAATAACTGTTGTAGTTAGATAAAACGAGACATCTACTGATTCGCAAAAATCATTAGAGGATAATGGGAGGCTTGGATAAAGAGGCTCAGTTTGGGTGATTTTGCGTTTTGTTATAGTTTTAACTATGGTAATAAGATAATTAACTTTATTACACTGTACTGCTTTTCTTGTGGATGAGGTTTAGTTACAAGATGAAACAAAATTATGCTATTTGGGATATTTAAATACCCAACGGTACCAATCCAAGGTTTCTACCTCTGAAATACCGCAATGCGTAGGTGAAGTACAAACACGACAGTGAAATTAATTCAGCTGAACCCCAGAACCTTGTATCCATTTAATAGAATGATATTTATAAGGGTAATCAGAAGAAAAAAGTTTGTGATCGAATCTCTACAGTGCGTTAAACTTGTGCATGCACATCTAGAGATAATGATAATACGATTTTCAAATCAGACTATATTTTACATTCACGCATCGTGATCACAAGAAGCTGCAGAAATTTTCAAAATATACGTAAGTTTACCAAAGAATCAAATGAACTACAGTTTATTTACTGCAAGACTGAAAAGCTGATTCGAGTATGAGATGGATTTTCAGTGTACACACAAACTAAAAAGACGGCATTTTACTACCTATTACCCAAATGTTCTCACATGATACATATAAGGTTACTTTAAAATGTGGTTAACACCGTTTTGGTGACGTTAGGCGTTTAATCTAATTAGCAATGACCAATTGACCCAATATATCAATTGGGAATTCATTCTTAGGAATTTCTACTGGCGGCGTGCTGAAATTGTATTCGAAAAATAAGCCAAGTAACGTCACGTCTAAAATACGTGCAAGAAGCACGTTCCACCACAAAAACATTACCGCCTACATTTAGCTTGACAAAAAAGCCTTTTATAGCTAAATATATTGGGTATTTCAATTAACGTCACACCGGAGCAACACAACGGGCTATTGGTGACGGTCCGGGATTAAATATATTGGAATTTTCGCAATCGAATATTTAATCTACGTTCATGGCGATCGAAATTTCACGACTATCACTAAATTTGCCCAGATTCATTCTTTAGTTCCACTAACTTTAAAGTGTT
Source organism: Meta bourneti (assembly GCA_933210815.1). Classification (NCBI taxonomy): domain Eukaryota; kingdom Metazoa; phylum Arthropoda; class Arachnida; order Araneae; family Tetragnathidae; genus Meta; species Meta bourneti. The sequence goes on from OW119926.1 coordinate 64,004,388, forward strand.
ATAAAATAGGAGAGTGGGAATGTAGGTTAAACACTTGATTTTTGTAACTCCAATACTATTTAAAATTGCCTGTATGCACTTGTGAGGAATGAGAGAAAATGCATTTGAATTGAATGAGTGTCCTTTTTCCCAAACACAGCATGATTTAGGAAGGATGCGAACAGTTCACCGACAAGACATCCAAACGATTGAAAAGAGGAAGAAAAAGATAACAGACTTTCTCTGTATATTAATGCCTCTGCTACTTTATCCTGAAGCAATCATATCTAAAAAACTAACATTGTCATGCTGCATTTGAATTTAAATGAGGGCTACGGCATTAGGCAATGTACGTTATGGAATATCTGATCGAGCAACCACTACACTCGCTTCAAGTAGTCTGAATGATTATGACATTATAGCGGAGTAAATACCTCCGGTGTTATAGATAAAATAGCAGGATTGGAAGGGAAAGGATTTAAAATGGAAGAGAGTCATATGTGGCTTAAATAAAATTTTCAAACTTACATCTTCTATTTTTTAGTTGGAAAGATGACAGTTCAGTTGCTCGTGGAACTCATTAGTGTTCTTGATCGTGATGCGTGAACTGAAAATATTACCTGCTTCCTAAACGTTTTTATAAATATATTTTGTTATACCATGCATAAGTTTGGTGCATTATAGTTATTCGATCAGACACTTCAATTTACACCACCCTAATAGTTACATTTTCTTTACACACATTTATGTACAGCGTTTGTATTACAATCCATCTGTAGTACAATTTGCTCTGTCCATGGTCATTGACAATGGTTATAATCTTAAAAAATATATCAGAGAATACAATAAATTAAACATTAAGATATCCAGGGACACTGTAAAGTTCCTACTTATACTTATAAAACAAATATAAATTTATTTTAGTTTATTAAACCGCCAGAATGAATATAGAGAAGCATGTAGTTTAAGTAATCTGGCTAATTTTAGGAAAGAAAACTTTGTAAAACATTTACTCAGTAAAGAAGTGCCCGCAAATATGATGGTATGTGTGAATTAGTGCACAACTTTAAATAAAAATATTTGGCACGTGATTTAAAAAGTGTGGACGATCAGATGAAAAAGTGAACTTAGAGAAAATGTTGCTGATAACATATCGCAAATATTCCGGGAGGGTTTTGAAATGCTGCTGAGCTATTTGAGTTATTCAGGGCCACTGATGTCAAAACTTACTTTGTTAATACATAAATGTTAAATTTTTTTAATTAGATATTTGAATGTACCCGAATATGAGAGACAGGGATTTTATGTACACCCGTGTGATAGTTTCATCATTTAGGGGAAAGGTTAAATTGAGTTATAAGACATTTCAGAAATATTCTTTTATCGCTCTATTAATTCTTAAATTAACTATAGGAAACATTTTTATCTATAGTTTCTCACATGTAGATGTAATTGTAATCTAAATACAGATTTATATACTATTTGAGAGAAGCAAGGTCTGTATAGTTTAAGGAGTTTTGCTCTTTATTTCTTGATTTCTTAGAATCAAACGACAAAAACATGTCGGAGTTCTAACCCTTATTCCAAGTCACAATGGCTATGCACTAACCTTTTGTTATTTTGCTCAGTTTAAATTAAAATTTTATAGGTTTGAAAAAATTAGTTTTTATAGGATTTCTATTTTGAGTTGTTTGCAGATTATATACGGTCCACTATTATTCAGCTTGATATATGATTATATTAATCAGTTTAAGGATTTAGATATTCGTTTCTTAATTTTTTAAACTGACACGCGCACCATTCTAAAATCTTTTTCCATTTCATTCTCTATTTTTAGAGATTTATAGAGGTTCTGCAAATGTCTACACAGACTGTATCGTATTAGCTGTTATATGCATTTAAGAATTTATAAATTTTAATGCCAATCAAATCAAACAACTTACAGCTCAGCATAACATAAAATAGGAGGATAGTTCAATATCATTTAGAAATTTAAAGATAAAATTTATCATTTTGATGTTCTTACTAAAACTACTACTTAAGATGTCCTTAAAAATTGACAACTTATTTTTTGAACAGGAATCATCAATCACATTATTTTTACTTCTTACATAAGAACAGCAATCATGAAATTACAAGAGTTATGCGCATTAAAACGAAGTCATGCGTTTAATTTATCAAAGACATTCATCAAATAACAAGAGTAATTCATATTAAAACTCGGACAAAAAATCGTCTTTGTCTCGATTTCCAAAAATCAGAATGATCTAATTACACAGGAATATTCGTCGTCATTTTCGGAACTAATATTAACGCTATACCATAAAAAGCTATAAAAATATATAATCAAATAATGCAATAATGAGTTGTTTTCTCCTTTTATACGCCAGAACATGTCAGCATCTCAAAATATTTTTGAAGAATCGCGATATTTACGCTCCATGTAAAAAACCCAGCACAATTACCACTTGGAAAACTTTTTATTCTTGCCTAGTATCTTGCTTTATTATTGCTTTTTGTAATATTTACTTATAGTTTTTTTATGAAGGTGGACCGTTGCTGTCAAGAGCAGTCCAGAAAGTAATGTCCAGTCTCGCTGAATGCTAAAGGATATGGGAGGACTTCTCTGCAGGAGTTTTTGGCAGATTTAGCTTTCTGGCGATGGGAGGGGATATTTATACAGAATATTATAACCTATGGTATTGTACACAACAAAGATCAGTCAGTTTTTTACGTACTTATTAGTGTATTCTGTTTTTGCGTAAAGACCATTCATGAATGAAGACACATATTATATTGACAGTCTAGAAAAGATATAGTATATTAATAGTTCAATATGGGTTGCATAAGTCAAAATTTCAGAATCCTGCATTACTTGAAGGCGTTATTTCAATAGTAATACAATTCCCCTTTTTGTGAAGTTGCTGCAACCACACTTTTTGGATAACAATTGATTTTCATGAACTTAAAACAACAGATAAAATCAATCTCTGCCAATTCAGGTCCACAATTTTTCAAATATGTTAACTGCTGAATTTCGTTCTATTTTTTAAACCCAATATATCTCTAAATATTTTTTAAACCACTATTAAAATAATGACTTGAACTGAAATTTCAATGTTTCCTCAAAATGTTCAAAATATGTTTGATATTTTTATATTAGTTTTACATCTTAGCAAATTTTCAGTATCTGTTAAAATCTCGATGCTTGGAACTTTTAAAAAGTTTTTCTTCTTTCTCTTCTTTACAACTTCCAGAACATGTTTTCATTACCTAAGTAATCATAGATAGTTGGCTGTAAAAAATCCAATTAACTACAAAGTACTTAAAATTAATAATGAATAAAAACTGAAAACTTTAAATGAAATTTCAAATGTACAAGTAAAATTAATTTAATCATTCAGTCTAAAATTTCTTTTCGAAACTCACTAGATTATATTGAAAGCAATTTTGTTCGCATTTTATTATAATGTTTTAGGTTCTGAGAAAAGAAACTTTTCTTTTAACTGAAAGATAACAAATAATTTAATGATTGTTTATTTTTAAAAAGATTTCTTTTAAATTAAACAAAAATAATTTGTATTTTTAATGTAAGAGAACTATTCGAAGCACTTAAAACTTACGAAAAAAATTGTGAGAAATTTATAATTTTTAATTGCACTGTGAAATTCGAAAGTTTACGTTCCGATTTTTTTTCACATTTTCACCTCATTAATAAAAATTACCTATTAAAGTTTTCATTGCATTATGTCCTTTTTAATGCTTTTGTTTTTATTTTCATTGCTTTATTTTATCAAGTCTTTGAGCACCCACTTTAACTTACATATAAGACGTTTTAATTATTTAAATACATTTAAGCGCCATCAATGTTTTCACAAATTGTGCTCCTAAAATTAGAATGATTTAGTAAACTTTCTGAATGGATTAATGTATCAAAAACCACAGTAGTATTTATTAAATTATATAATCATTTTCACTACCGATATACTTATGCATAAAAAATAGTGTCTGCACAGTTTTGAGACATTTCACTCTTATAATTGTACTTGCTTTTATTGGTTGTAAAAATAATTTATGGCTTAATTATTCACAGCATCTAAATTATGTGAAAAAATGTACTGCAAATTATCATATAAGAACAAAATAATTTTAACAAAATTCTTCTTATATTAAGTTTTGTCGTTAAAACTTCAAGACAGGAAAATAAAAATTTAGATGTTCTGTCTATTAAATCACTGCAAACTTAATGCATTTGAAATTGAAACGATTTAGTAATTCTTGTATGCTCCGATTTAGGCTACCGCATATTCTTTAAGAAGATATATTTTAAGTACGTAGTAGGTGTTTTATTAACGTCGCACTGGAGCAACACAACCAACTCTTTGCGACGATCCGTCAAACCCGAAAGGAAAGATCCAAGGACAATACCACCTAATTTTTAGCCACAGTCAGATGACGAGGTCACAACTGAGCTAAATATATTTTAGGATAAATATATTTGTTTCTGCTGAACCGCGGAATCAGTAACTATTTAAGTGTTACTTAATGTAATATTTAAACAGTTGCTAATCCTATTCTATATGCTTACTTCACTAACGTAAGAAGCATATAAATCGGAATTATTTGTACATTGGTGAATAACAACATCGAATATAAACAATATAACCGACGGGATTAATTCCCAACTTTGCCGGTTCTTTTAAATGTGGTTATGAGTTTTATGGTGCTTATAAAATATTGCTAAAATCCTCGGAGGAGTTCATTGTTCGAATTCTTCAGTACTTTGATGACAGAATGATAATGAGAAATCTTGAAGATAAAAATTAATATAAAATGTGCTGGAAAGAAAATGAAAGAGAACGCTAAAATAGGCTTAAACGTCAAAAAATACCTAATTGAATTTATCAGTCAAATGGGATGTAGTTAAAGTGGATGCTTAGAAGCTAATTGTGGTAATACGACTGTTAAGTACTTTCTACTCGCAATTTATTGGTAATAAAAATTGACATCAGTAAAAAGTGCACAAAATGCTATTTACACTTTGATAAATTTTATTTTATTTGGAGGAATGCATATCGATGTAAATACATATTATATATGGATTTAAATATAGTAAAAAATGTGCGCGCCTAGGCTGCCATCAATAAACATAAGCAATAAAATTTAGTACAGATGCTATGCATGGGCGTTCTTGTAAGTTATAATAAACATATAATTACATTTTGTATCAAAACAAACTGAAGCATACCGAAGCCAATGACCGATCGGAATAAAGCTAAACTCCACCAAAGGTTGGAGAACATTCGGGTTTTTCCCAAGGTCTGTACGAAGAGTCTCATCTCCACCCCAGAGTTCACACACTTTTACACGGGCCACGGCCTGTTCCTGCAGTATTTATTTCGTATGAATATTCATTGTAGTGACCTCTGCATCTGTGGTATGGAAGCAGACCGGGACCACTATGTTATCACCTGCCCCATCACAACTCATCTACACATAAAGGAACCAGCAGTACAGCACTATGACGCCTGGCTGTTCACCCCTTACTACAAAAGAAAATCATACAAATGGTGCGATTTGTGGCCTCCAGGAGTTTGAACTGAAGCAAGCGGTTTAAATTTTGTCGACTTCGATGTGCATAATTTTCCTTGGGCCTAACCTCTTTTCACCTAAAGATAACAGCCCTCAAATTCAGTCTCTTGCCTCTTAAATCCTCACAGAAAAATATATTTAGAGCAACACCTGCGTGTGTATTTCATTGCGTTAAATTTCTGGTTTGCATCACAAAAAAATTATTTTTCCTCATCCTCATCTAGTCATTTTTCACGTTATTATGGGAAATTTTTTTTACCGTAAACCCTCTGTAGGGTAGGTATACCATGATGGAGGTGAGTTGGGTTGAGAACCTTAGTATGTGATTAAATGAAGAGATAAAGAGAGAGAGAGAGATCACAATATCAAATCAAGAGGACTCTTGTTATTGGATAATTACATCATAAAGGTTGTAAAGACAACTCTGGTTGGTTTTTATATGGATAGTGATCTACTACTTAGGTCTTTCTAAGCCCGAATTTCAGGATGTTATTGGAGGAAAACTGATGTGATGTTAGAGAGATGTCTTAAATTGACATGCAGGTAGAATGTTTCAATAGAATGACCTTTGATGGTGAGACTAGGTTATTCGGGTTATACTGACTGAGACAGCTATTGACTCAGCACCTCAAATTTGAGGGGGGTTTTGCATTTGGATTTGCGGGCAGCAATACAGACAACTATTTCTGTTGAAACCCCTTATCAATTGTGATTCTTCGCTGTCGAGAATGAATTGTTTGCTGATGCTGAAAAATACAGATTATGGGCCATTGCTGCATCTAAAAGATCGAGCAGACGGATTTCCTTCCTCAGGAAGGGGCTCAGCTACTTCAACGATCGTACTTGTGAGATGTCTTACCATGCAATAAACTGTACATTAAAATAATTATGAACGTCAAATGTCAAGCACATTATCAGAACAAAGTTATAACGAAAAAGTAAAAGACGGAAGATCTAATTGCTATACTGAATAAGCCACGCATGAGACTTGATAGGACATGATATATATGATCATCCGTACCATCTACTATGTGAACTGAAAGTACCTATGAAGAAAGCCCACCTGCATTTCTATGGTATATACCATGGGATTGAATCCGAGATAGTCCGGTACTGGTGAGCTAGATTGGAGCAATGACTTGAACCATTAACTTTTCTTGTCATGTCGTTCGTGTTTTGATATTTAATTGGTACTGTTTTGTGTCTATTCGAAGTAATGCGGATAGATGTCATCTTGGATAATACGGACAACACAAAACAGCCTATATGAAATACAAAAAAAATCTACTGCAGATGATACTACTACTTCTACTTAAAGATTCATGAAACAAGGATTAAGAGTAATCTATCCTTGGATTTGTGTCACAGTATGTATTTATTGTGATGGTTGTATGTATACTACAGATCTGGACGTTAGTTACGTACCTTTTAAACTCTCTTGAAAAGGTCTTTCGAGGTACTCTGTTTCGCAGCTCTTTCACAAGCGTAAGCTTTTATCATTCATCTTTCACATCAATGCATTTTAAACTGCATTTCACTTTTTCGTGTTGACGATTATCTGTTTTTGATATGCTTGCTTTTTCAAACTTTTGAAATTTATTTTGTTTTATGTTGTTTACTTAAATATTTTATGATCCGTTTAATGTTGGTCTGGTTGTTAATTTGATATTTAAAAAAATATTTTTATTGAATATTATCTTGTCTTGCGTTTGGCACAGGTTGTCCACTCTTGGATCTTGCGTCATAAAACCCAAATGAACCATCCGCCATCAAACCAGACCAGTCGAGGACAAAGGACGCACATTCGTGCTCGAAGCTATATTTAATGCTTAGAAACCTAGGTATTAAATTCGGCTTGGATAACTCATACACTCAATCGCAATTCGGATAAACAATAGTCTATTGTATATTTAAATATATTATCACCCAATAAATACAATATTAGTTTATTTAACGATATAACACAAGGCAGACTAATTATTATACTGTAAAACTTCTACACAGAGCCAAAAACTCATATTACTTATCGAACAAATACTTCTTTGAAAACAGGATCGAAGTTTTGGGTTATGTAGAGGAATTAAATTAAAACTCTACTCTGGATTGAAAATAAGTTCATCTTTTCAGGGAGAGCCTCCAGTAAGCAGATTGATGAGACTTCATTTGCATATTAAAGAAATTGAAGTGACTGAGAAAATGCTCTTTTTGTGCCCAAACTCAAATATTATAAAATCAATTTAGGGAAATTAAGTAGAGAAAGGGAAGAATGTCCTGCGATGACGCAAATGAAATTGAAAATGGTAGCGAAGTGGTAGTATTAGCTGTTGAGTATTCAAATGAAAGCCTTTAATACGATGAGAGTTAATTTGAGTAGTCCGACCGATGCAAAGTTAAAGTCACTGTCAATTGAATTATTCATTTAAATGCCTTTGGTGGCTACGGAATTTAATCAGACAAATATTTTAACTATCCTAAGGAATTAGTGCATTCATTATAATTTTTTAAATAACTCTTAGACTATTTAAACACTATTTATACAGTTAGGGCAATGTTATGTGGGTAGTATTCAGTAATTTTTATAACACACATTTACACACGGAAGTGTTAATGAGAGGATCTCTGATAATGAATGATCCATAAATCTTCTGGCTAGTAGTAGTATCAGATTTGTTTTCTTGTTTCACATGTTATGTTCTTTTCATATATAGTGGTTTTTGAGAAATACTCATTTGAAAGAACAAAGAATTTGGCCTATGCTTCGCCAACAGATTTATAGAGACCTTGTTCCATTTATAAAGCACGAATATTTTAACTGTTATATATTGTTGATTGATATACGGGTGCATTTTAAAAATGTTATATTGTTGATTTATCTTGTATTGCATTCATATTGTTGTTTGACGTGCTGTTGTATTTTCAAACTGTTATGTTGTCAGTTGATGAACTGTTGTATTTTCAGACGGTTATATTGATGGTTGATGTACTGTAAAATCGTTAAACGGTTGTACTGATGCGTTTATCTGTTGAAACTTATTAAAAACCATTGGTTACTCAACCATCATAGGGGTCTTGACACACCATGATAACCGTTTTGTAAAGCAAGAGATGTTGGTCCATTGAGTCATAAGATTAAAAATTCAGATCAATGTGCGGATTATATTTGCGAAACAGGAAAGCTAAAAAGTAAGTTACCTATAATTCATATTTTGAAGCATACTTTAAACATGCTTATATTGTTTAGTATCGATCTGTTTTAACACTTTGTCTCAGTCTCATATTTTGATATTGGCGTGGTGTGGAAGTTTGGAGAGTGGGGTGCCAGCTCAGGTGTTGCCTCGTCATCTGACCGTGGTTCAAAATTACGTGGTGTTGTCCTCGGATCTTTCCCTTTGGGATTGATCCCGGACCGTCACCAATAGCCCGTTGTGTTGCTCCAGTGTGACGTTAATTGAAATAACAATAACAATAACAATAACATATTTTGATACATCTTTTGTATCGAGTCCTTGCATCGAATCTTGTTAGTCGAACTACCAACATTTATACAGATCCCAATATATATATTTTATTTTAACATTTCTTCCAGTCGATAGGGAGAGAGTCGAAATTTCAGGGTAAAGTGACCATATTCTATTAAAAACAATTCAAAGTAATTAAATAAAACTGTTCGTTACTTATTTCAGCCCAGCGATGCGATAAATACTTATTAAAGTTGTATAAGCAGCAGAAGAATAGGGTGCAAGAGCAGTTGAAAAATGTTGCAATAAGCAGTAAGTTGTCTTCTAGAAGAGCCTTAGGACTGTAATATGAAGAACATCAGAAAATAACGTATAAGCAATAATTCCGAAAAAGTAAGATAAATATATTTATTTTCTGGAAAAGAACCAAAGGTAATTTATTTGATACATAAGGTAACGGAAAACCATGATCTCTTATATGATTTCCTTAACATCTTATATTTTGAAAATGTAGTGAATAGTAGGCTTTGTGAGGACAGGAATTATCGTACATAAATAAAACCTCTATAGTTTGACATCTCTGAAACGTTAAAATGAGTTTCCAATAACATGACTTAATACCTTAGCGTTTCGTAAGATTATTGAATAGGTGAAACTACTGCCACACTCATTATACTACTTTTTCTAGTCCTTTTGAGATTGTAAGGGTTGTCGCATTCTATCCAGATATCTGATTTAGGAGAATCAGTTACCAGACTGTGAAAAATTTTTCACTCATACAGTCACTCATCAGTGAAGATCTCTATTAAATGAGAGTCCGATTTCAAACTTTCTTGCTCCAGTTTATGTTTCTCTTTGTTGGGATGATGTGAGAAGGATAAGAATTACTGGACGTCTGGTTCAGTGAACTGTTACTGATACAACGGCAAAGGTAAATAGTCTTGAAACTCTTGCTCTTGAGGCAGTAATAAGCACTCCATAGACGTCTGTCATAGTCGTCTGTTTTCTATGACACGGACACTTAATGCAAGATACTTCTACGGAAAAGTGATATTTGGACTTTGAGCGTAATTGTATAAAATGGAATCAACTTCAGTGACTTGGAACTGCCATCAAAACCTTGAGATGTTATTTTATGGCATTCAGGGCCATATATATTATCTTATACGATTCTTCTGATTGTTTTCGGTTTACAATATTTAAAAATGGTCAATCTGTTGTTTTTATTGTGTCTTATTTTCTGATTAACAATGCTATCTGAGCATGCGAATTGTAATATACTGGTACATGACAGTACATTCATTGCATATATTGAGATATGTTCCTGAATGTCATCTGGTTACATTTCAAAGGGCGCAAATTGGTTTAGGTTTCTGAACACCCGAAAAATAGATACTCTTTGATTTGTTTTAACCATTTCTGAGTACATTCAGAATTACTCTTACAGTGCATACATTTCAATTTATATAAAAACAATTATTTTCAGGACTAAGCAATATTTATGCAAACACCACTTGGGAGAGATATAAAGGATAAATATTCCAAATCATGCTACTATTATCCTCAATATTGAATCAAGCTATGGAGATATACAGGGTGGCCATAAAATAATTTTGACTTTAATTGCTCTCGTAAGCCAATTTTTACAGCTTAATTCAAATATGCTTGATTTTCATGGATCTGCCTAATATAATGAAATCAACACAGTACAGCTCAAAATTCATCAGCAGTCTGATTAATCAGCAGCAACTCTACAGTAACCTGATTACAGAAGGCAATGAGAAATCTGGAAGATAGTAATCAGCGCAATAAAAGAAAACTTGTGCGAACGTGAAAATATGATTAAACGTCAGAAAGTATCGAATCGCATTTGAACATGAGAATGGGAAAAACTACGTTAATGCACGTTCAGAAGCATTGTGGAAACATGAATGAGGTGTGCAGTTTTTGCCATGCTCTTTAATGGAAATATGAATTAACAACGTACGAAGTACACGAAATGCTGTTTCTTTATGTTTTCTAAAAGGTTTAGTGCTTTTGTATGAAATTTACGCGTCGATGCTTAGATTCATTATAAATGCATCTAAATTAGGTGTGCAATGTGTGTAAAGACGCTGTCATCAATAAATAGAAGCAATTAAAAAATTTTATCGCAGATGCACTGCTCAAGTCTGTTTGTTCTACTAAACTAAGAAAGTTGGAGAGACTTAATTAAGAGTTAGTATATTTACAGGCGGTTGATGGTCTAATATTAATTGTTAATTGTCGCTAAATCTTGTTAGAAACTACCAGATTTGTATCTTTTACTCTAAGATTTCTAGCGTTTGAAAAACACAAATACAACACGAGGAAAACAAGAACCTGGATAAATCAATCAATGGAGTAAACAGCACTTAACTTTGTATTTGAAATCAATATTGTCAATACTAGAATTAATTGGAAATCATTGAATGATTAACGATCTATTCAAGGTGCTTGATACAGCACCTGTCTAAGAATTCATGCATCCGAAAAATGATAAATTACCCATTAAACTCTACAATACCACATAATGAAATTTTAACGACGAAAACGAAAAAAACACAACACAATAGTTTGAGTATTTAATGAATAAATGGCGTGGAAAGTATTTTATTTTCGTCACAAATTTAGTTATTTCGTAAAGTGAATTAATTCCTTTTGTAGACTGAACATTGAATGGAAATGAATCATAGATTAACTAATTCAATAGATTTGGTGCAATAAAACTTTCGAACTAGTATTTTGCCTGACGGTCTGTCAAATTGGATCTCAACACCCTCAAGCAAATAGAAATCGTTGGATAAGTTTTGGAATTAAAAAAAATTATAGTATCTTTGATTACGCGCATATCTATTATTATACATGTGGATATGTCACTAATATGTGTGAGGTTCCAGCTCAAGTGTTGTCCTCGTTATCTGATTGTGATTCAAAATTACGAGGTGTACTAGAATCTTACCCTTCCAGATTGATCCCGGACTGTCGCCAATAGCCCGTTGTGTTGCTCCAGTGTGACATTAATTCAACTACCTACCGCCACTAATATGTGCACAACAAACATTCTTGCAAAGAATTCAAAGATAAAATGTTACCCATTGAAATTTTGCAAAGAAAAATCTTGGCGAAAAGTGTTTCATCAGTCTTGGTTCAGTAGGGAAGTTGATCTAGACAAAATTGCAAGAAAGAACAGATAATCTGGATTTAATAAAACTAGCAAACCCACGCATCGCATTATGTGTTAAAAGCTTCCGTAATTGATTATTTCTAATGATATCAGGGCCGTTTTTCACATTTGATACCTTATTTAAATCCATTTATAATGATAACAAGCAACGATATGCATTTTTCATACCTCCAATGAAATAAATAAAATTAATCAAATGAAAATCATGAGAGGGTTTTTCAGAGTAAACCAGAAGGTCCGAGATTTTACTTTGCTATCCAAGTGGTCTCGCATGATTTGTATCGTGGTTACCTTAAAATGTAGTTTATTGCCATTTTGTCAATTTGGTGTTTAATTTTGGCGTTTAATAAGGTTTAATCAATTTATTACCACACATAAATTCGGAATCTATTCTTTCTTAGTTTTTGGTATGTAGGTAGGATATCAAATAACGTCGCACTGGAGCAACACAACGGGCTATTACTCTTATTCATTGGAATCTACTGAAATCGTATTCGAAAATCAACTCAATTCACGTCACATTCGGAATACGTATATGACACATATATCACGATAGAAACATAATAGCCTGTTGTGTTGCTCTAGTGCAACGTCAAGGCATCTAACTATCTAGATAAGCCACAATTTTTCTTTTAAGTGAGAAACGTTCTCGTATGACTGCCGTATTTTTCGACGAGGCATAATTAAGCTTCCTATATACAACAGCAGCGAGAAAACACAATACCGATACTTACAACCGGCTCTTGGTTCTCCCTTTTTATACTGCTTACAGGGGGCGTTACTGGTACACATGATTTACATATACGCCGTAGTGCAGATCCTTCCATAATCTACACATCATGAACATTTCAAGGACGCTTTCTTCATGGTGCTGCATTTACGCTGACCATCAGTGAAAAATTTCCCAGTATTTCACCTGCTTCTAACAATTTGGTTTATAAGATGAATTTAATATTCTTTATTATTTCTTTAAGATATATTATTTTGTGTGCTTTTTTCAATGATATGTTGCTACATATATTCGAATACAACTGCGCTTTAAATTTTACTTCAATTATTCATTCCAAAGAGTAAATTTTTGATTGGAACTACTACTCTAAGGAATGCACTGAACATATGAGAATGAAAATCTGTTTACTAATTGCTTCAAATTCTCACGAAGTAATTTAAATTAATATTGAAATTTAACTGTGACTTCGAGGAAAAGATTTAGTAACTTAGATAATTGAATGAGACAGCATTATTGCTTTGGTTGTAACAAACGCTTGGAGCGAGAATTCAAAGTAAATCGTATATGTTTAGAAAATTCTGATTTAAATAAAACTACTAAATTTAGAGGAAGAGCATCGTTTGTGTTAAATAATAATCTGTTAAAAGATTCTGCTTAAGGAATCAGAGCAAAGCGTATTTTTCAGTTCTTGTAAACGGATGTGATTTTGCTCATTCATTAGAAAATAATCCCTATTTAATTTATTTTGGTGCAATCGCTTTACGTAACATGAAAAAGTTGGGCTTCAAATAAATCGGTTGTTTTTATTATTAGATTAGATCCAGTTTCCTATTCTGCTAGTTTCTTGTTTCTATTCAATTCAATTTTATCAAAACATCTTTAGCGAGAATCCTCATTATTTGCGTTAAGCATCAGGTATCACTTATTCAATTTTACCTCATTTTCAATGGCTGCCTGACGCACCTGGTGAAAAATATTTATTCGAAAGTGAATTTTAAATTTTGAGAAGAAATCCAAGTTTGCTTTTTGCACAAACACAAATGAAGTGGAGTGCCGAGTGTATCATTATTGTAATTGCCATTGGTGAGAAAGTAATAGTGGAATAAAAAAAAGTTCCGTTTAAAAAATAAAAAGAACAGAATCGTCTGAAAGGAAATACGATAAATTGAATGGACTTTACGTTCGAAACTAACAATCTTCTTTTAGCTCAGGATGGGAAGATAGGGTGAAACAGGAGATTTTCATCTCGCATTTGATAGGGTCCAATCCTTTCTGTTGGGGAGGTAATAAAAAAATTCCTTCCGATTCCTACCATTTAGTTCCTCTCTTAACTTCGACTGAGAATAAAAAAGAAAACTTCACGCAAACGGAAACGCATGCATCAAAGCTCGGCATTTTATCAAAAGGACGACGATTTTTAGCAGTTTTTTGCGAGCTCGCCTTCTTACAAAAATATTTTTTGAACCAGCGCTCGGGTTTTGTGCAGAAAGATCGGTGCCCAAAATCGAAACTTAAGCGTGCGATGTAGTAGTATGGAAGGTGCGTTAGTCACGTGATTTATGGAGACAATTGTTGGTTGGAAGCCTTCTTATCCATGGTGTTTACGGTGTCGAATGAAAGTATCAAAATGTAGGAAGGAAAGAAAAGAAATCTTCCTCCTCCACTACCATTACATCGAGTGAAATATTACGCGAAAGGTAATTTCTTTATTCCTAAGTAAAACGGGAGTTGAAACGTTGAGTAAATTAGATATTCTTCAGAGAACGAAAAGGCGGTCCGTATTGAAATTTATGTCCCCCTTTTTTGCAAATTTTAGCTGTTGGAATTGAAAGCCGAGAGCGTGAAAAATTTTCATCGCTTTTTTTAATGAAATTTTATATGTTTGTTTCTTCGGTGGTCTTATTTTTATCCTGCTTTCTATTCGAGACGTCGTTGTGCGAAATTAAAGCGCTGAACGGGGGATAAAAATAAAGTAATTTCAGCGAGTTCCCGTCTGGGATAATGTTTTGGACTCCCTTGCTTGCTTGGGTTCCAAAATGATTGCCAAGATGTGAAGTATTTTTTATCATATTGCAAAGAAAGTTTTTCTGTTACCATATAACACCAAATATCAACATCGAAAGGCGTTTCATGTTTTATGATTTTCATTTGCCTGATGAACACTGGCACGAAATTATTGGGGCGGGGGACAAGCAAAACCCAAGTTATTACACACGCGTGTCGGGAATTAACTAAATTTCGTGTAGGGTATGCCGAGAAATGAGAATACGATACTTGAAATACTTTGTCTAAAACAAAAAATATTTATTAAGAATTCTAAATTATATTGAATTGAGGCCTGTGATTTTCGGTATGATGAAAAATCTCCGAGTAGGGAAAAAGAGGGAAGTGATCTGATTCGTTATCATGTCGCGATGCGAGAAAATAATCTCTGAGTAGGGAAAAAAGGTCATTTAATTCGTTATCGGGTCACTACGTGGGAAAAATCTTTCAGAAAATCAGAGAAAAGGAGGGCGATGATCTTATTCATTATCATTTCGTGACGCTGGAAAAATCTTTGAGTAGGGAAAGAGAGGGAGGTGACCTGATTCCTTATCAGGTCGTGACGTGGCAAAGAATCTCTGAGTAGAGAAAAAGAGGGGGGTGATTTGATTCGTTATTAGGTGCGAAGTGGGGAAAAATCTCTAAGTAGGGAAAGGAGGGAGTTGATCTGATTCGTTATCAGGTCGTGATGCGGGAAAAAATCTTTGATTAGGGAAAAAGAGGGAGCCTGATCTGATTCGTTATCAGGGGTGACGCGGCAAACAATCTCTGAGTAGGGAAAAGAGGGAGGTCATCTTATTCGTTATTAGGTCGTGATGGGGAAGAATTCTGAGTAGGGAAAAGTAGGGAAGTGATTTGATTCGTTATCAGGTCGCGACGTGGGAAAAATCTCTATTCGGGAAAAGAGGAGGGAGGTGATCTAATTCGTTACATGGGAAAACATCACTGAGTAGGGAAAAAGAGGGAGGTGATCTGATTCGTTATGGAAGACAACGCAGGAGCCCATAGTTAATAAAGCTCATAGCACACTTGTCCGTTCCGTCACCGGTTTGCACGCGTATTCTACATATTTTCAGCTGATATGAGTTGTTTTTATCGTAGCATTCAGTCAACATCTCCAGACCAAAAAGGTCTCAACGATTTATCACGTCACATTACTAGGGCCTCCATCTAGCTGTTATTTTCAATCTGAAACGTTTATTTACTTTTCCGTGGATATGGTGTTCATAATTCAGTTTCAAGAGCAATTAAGAAATTAGGGAAATAAGGATATTTCGTCATTTCTGCTTCCAAAAATTTAGGTGCTAAATTTAGAAATAGATTGAACTGATTTTTCGGTTATAGGAATTATAGGCATGAACATTAAAAGAGTATATTAAAATTACAAATTAATAAATATTAAATTAGGCAAGAAAGTGATTTTTTAACATTATTCAGTAATTATAAGTTCAATCAGCAGTGAATATGAATCTAATTAATGAATTTATTAATTTTATTTATATATAGTTCACACAACAGGAGCATGCAATGGAACATTTTATTTTTTCAACCCGTACATCAGCGGCTAAACTAGAATAATAAATATGAGACAGCAATTGAAGAAATTGTTAAACATTAATTAACAGTAAGAGTACATTTACATATAAAGAAATGTCTTTTTTACTCAATATACACTATGTTTAGTAAAGACAACAAACTGAATTTTTACATTTTGTTATGAACGAAAATTGCGATAAAAAAAATCTTACTTTTCTAAAAGATATTGCACACAATGTGACAACATAAAAAATCGTGTTTTAGTTCCCATAGCTGTTTTATTCTATTTTAATTACCTCGATGATGTTAAGTTGGTATCAGTACATGGACAGCTACAGGACGTGGAGGAACCGTGACGTGACGGACATGATTGCGATGGTAAATTGACGGACTGCACAACGTGACGCGACGGAACGATGAGAGGGTGGGTCAGAGCGTCATTAGGAAGCACAAAGTGATGTTTTTTACGTATGTGCTGCAAATGTGCTGAAAAATGCTGGCAAGGAAAATAAGATAACATATGCTTCTAAGGCAGTAGACACACCCAGACTGAGGGGGTTTGTACATTGGCAATAAATGTTTTCTTCAATTACCACCTTAAAAAGTATAAATTAAAATTTCTATTGATAAAAAGACATTCATTTCATGTGGAAGAAATTCAATTTCTCAAAATACCATGATGATAAAAAATTTAAAACTCTAGACTTCATTCGTTGAAAAATAAGAACATTTTATGCACCGCTTAACCATGGCATCAATGTATATTTTATAGGAACAGATTCTCTCATTAATCTAATAACAGAAAAAGTAGTTGCACTCGTCTGAGATTTTGGTTGTTTGGAGGAAAAACTTTTATAAAATCGAGTCGGGTCGAGAAATAAGATGTGCATTTTCTATATAGAACTGCTTCAGATCTTCGTGTCTTTTTCTTTGTAATAAAAATAACCCACTTATTTTATCAAATATTTTGATAAAATACATGAGTTCTTCAACTTCAACTAAATGTGTATTAGTCGAAGCATAAAACTTTGAACTATTTGGCTATTTCAAACAGGCAGAAACTTTTTATTAAATGCATACGGGTTTCTACCAGAGCTATTTAAAATTAAGAATAAGGTATTGCTAGGAGTTGGAGATTGTTTAATGCAGATTACAATTATGAATACATTCATGAGGAATACAGATTTTTCAAATGCCTTTATACCATTTCTGCTCTATCATGTCTCTTATAAATGAAATTTCAAATTAGCAAATGATTCATTATAAAAATGACTAACTTCAAAAAATAATTACAAGAATTCAAACTGTTTGGTTCTCATTGGAAACTTTGTGACTGAGAATAGCATTGATTTATGATGACGTCTGTCTAAATTATCCTAGTTAAAGATGTCTGGAGCTAATTGTTTATTTAAACGGGCATTCAATTATATATATCTACAGGGCAACCATAAAATAACTTTCTCAATTTGGAGAAATCTGTAGTAAAATAGATTAAACGGAATGGAGTCAAATTTGGTACTGAGACTTTTGAAGACATGGAAAGATGTTTACAGCAAAAAAAATGAATCTTGTGTACAACAAATTGCATCCTCTGTGTGGCATGCTCTACAGCTGAGCGTACTGAGTCTATGGTGTCAAGAGGAACCTAATTCTAGTGAATAAAAGCTTATTTCCAAAAAGTTGAATCTCTATATTAATTTAAGCATCTATTGCCAGGTTATTTTAAAATTGCAACGCGCCACATATCTAGCAGGAATTAGTGGCGTGGTTGTTGCTTACGCAGTCGAAATATTGAATAATCCATTTTATCTGCGTTTAATGCAAATGTTTGACTGTTTCGACGCTGAACAATTCCAAATTTTCCCATTTCGGCTACTTATGGCACTAACTTTTTTTTCGCGGAACATATGTCCCTCTGTGTTCAAAAGTCACAATACCAAATTTGATACCATTCCGTTTATTCGATATAGCCACAGATGCCTCCCAAGAGTTAAAGTATGGCCACCCCGTATGATATGAAACGTTCGAAATATATATGCTAAAAATTTCGCTAATGCTGGTTTACGTATCATCACATACGAACTTAAATATGTGACCTTAACTCAAAAATAGCTTCCAAGTTAAATTGAAATTTCAAACAAGGGACCCTGCATGTACCCAGGGTTATTAAGGCATGGCAACTCATTGTAAATTATTTTACATCTATAAACTTAATTTAAAAAGGAAGTTAAAGAAAATTAGATTATTTTCGAATTTTACATACTATCTAAAGGAATCACATGCGCAAGAAATTTAGATATGTATACTGGTGAAGTTCTCAATTGAGAGTCGTTCTTAAATATGTGTGTTTTGTCATTCCCCGATCTGGCCAAATATGGCCCTTGCTCCATAAAACTCAAAACTAACCAACCATCCCCTATCGTTTTTTGCTAGACGTGGAAATGGACTAATTAGACAAGGACTTAAGGCTTAAAGTGGATTACTTACCACTACGAATATCCCTACCTGGTACGGGATTTGGACCCAGAGTCCATCGAAGAGACGGCCAGAGCAGTAACCTTTCAGCTTTGAGGCCTCCTTTATAAAATCTCCTTTATAAAATAAATATATATATATATACATCAAATAACTTTATTAACTCTGAAACATTAACGTTTCCAACAATCCATAACAGTTCGTAACAATCCATTTTGTATTTAACACTTTATTATGCCTTCATTATAATAAATTTAGAAAATTGGAAATAAATTTGTGGCCTCATGGAGTTACGAATAAGATTAACTAGTTATTTGTGACATACTCCTTTATTCTTACTCTTTAACAGCGGAATGATAAATAGACTCTTGTTTTGAAACCATTACAATTTAGTCTAGAGAGAAGAGCTTACTTTAAATAATATCTGAGACATACATTCCCTCCACGAAACTGAAAAATAAATAGAGTTTGTAATGTTATTTAATGTTAAATTCATTCTCAATTCAAAATTAATAAATCGGCATCTGAATCCATATATCAACAAGGAATTCGCTGCCAAATATACGAATAAAAATAGAAATATTATTTCCCTGACAAAAGCTACGCTGGCACATTGTACGTGTCCTTTAAATCATTTTTAGTTTTCAAGAGAGGGAAGATAGACTTCAACGATAATGTCTGAAAACCATCCCAATTCGGTCTAGATCAGTGGTAGTCAACCTGATCCCTACCATCCACTAGTGGGCGATTCAAGCTTTCATATGGTGGGTGGTAGGGGTTTTGTCCGATGCTGAAGCTACTTTCCGTTATCACCACGCATCTATGACTCAATGACAGAGCAGGTTGTACTGCACTGCAGTGCACATGACGAGGGCGGGTTGTACCAGCAGCCATCACTCAAGTGGAGTTCGTTTCATGGTGGGGCCAGTACGTAGTTAGATTTGTGAAAGTAAGCACGTGCCTACGGCTTCAAACAAGTTTTATAAATTGTGTAAAATATTGTGATCCCATGTCTCAAAAAAAGAAATACGCTCGTGGCTATTTACCGGAGTATCTGAAGATAGGTTTCATCGAATCTGTTGTAAATCAACAACTCTCAATGTGTTTACTGTGTCATAAAACATTATCCAATGATGCCAAGTCGATAGCGAGAACATCTTGCTGCAAAGCATCCAAAAGATAAAGGCAAATCCATTGAACATTTTCAGGAAATATATAAAAATTTCAAAATCATTCAACAATCCTTGCATCATTTAAGAAACAATATATAACGAACGAAGATGTATTAACTGCCGCTTATCGCATTTCACAATTAATTGCAAAAAGTGATAAAAGTTATAATATTGGAGAAACTTTAATAATAACCTCTATAAAAGAATTTATCTCAACAGGTAATGCATCAGGAGATACCTGAAGCTTCAAAAAAGTTGCCCCTAAGCGATGGCACAGTAAAGCGACGAATTGAAGAAATGGCAGTTAATGTTGAAAATAACTTTTAGGTATTCTCCAAAACTCTTCGTTTTCGATACAATCGGACGAGTCTACCATTGCAGATAATAATGTTTTATTGATGACATATGTACGTTATTTTGATGAAAACAATACATTACGAGAAGAAATGCTATTCGCAATAAATCTCAAGAGGATTATCAATAATTAATGCTATGAAATCATTCTTTGCAAAAAAATAATATACCTTTAAACAATATTGTTGCACGCGCTACTGATGGAGCACCATCAATGTAGGTCGCTATCGTGGATTTGTTGCTTATTTGAAGGAAGAAGTGCCAAATGTTTTATGTATTCATTGTGTGGTGCACAGACAAGATCTTGTGGGAAAGCATTTAAGTAGTCTCCATTCATCATCAACTATAATAATCAGACCTGTGAATAAGATCAAATCCAATGCCAAACATAATAGAATGTTTCGACAGCTGTTCCAGGACAATAAGGGACAATAACACAGAAGTTCGGTGGCTGTCAAAGGATGCATGTTTGTCTCTTTTTGTTGCATTATATGATAGTGTCATACATTTTTTGAAAGTATTAATGAGACCAATCTCTCAACAATTAAAATTAGTAGAGAGTGATGCCTTTTATTTAGCAGATATTTTCAAGAGATTTAATGAAATTAATTTGCAGCTTCAAAGAGCTAATAAAACTCTTATCAATTGCCAAATATTGTGTTATTTGTCGACAAACTTGATCTTCGTTACAATCTATTGAAGAGAGAATTTCATCAGTTTCCCGAATTATCATATTTAAAAGATGATGTAACTCCAGAGGAGATTGAAAGATTCAGTAGCCACCGTAACGAACTTAAATTGGATGTGGAAAAACGATTTGAAGATGTTTTGAACTTGAAGGTGTATGACTGGATGAAAAATTCTTTTACTGGAAATATTGAGGAGGCTGGTACAACTTGCAAAGAAGAACTGTTAGAACTTAGATATGATGAAGAGAGTAAATATAATTTCGATAGTGGTGGATATGAAAACTTATGGCTAAATAAAAAGAATGCCTGCGTAATATCTAAGTATGTGGAAAATTATATTCAATTTATTGATACCTTTCCCTACCTCATATCTTGTAGAATCAGGCTTTGGTGCTGTTAATCATGTTATCACAAAATAGAGAAACCGTCTGAATATTTCCGAAAGAGACCTTCGTTTGTTCCTTTCGAAAATTGAACCAGATGTCAAATATTTAGTTACACAGCATCAGCCTCAAGGATCTCACTAGTAATTAATTGAAGGTCATTTGATGTACTTTTATAGATTTTATATTTAATGTTCTTTTTTTTTCAATTTAAGCAGCTTCCGCACTAGTAGGTGCTGTATTGATGGAGATGCAGAAATGCAGCATCAAATTAAATTTTCTGTGTAGTATTAACATATGCAAAGTATCAATAAAAAGATAAATTTAACTACATATTTTTACTAAACCTCCACTCAAAAATTACGAGTACTTTGCAGTTGCGCTAAATTAAGTTACTACGGAACCGGTGGGCGGTAAGAAAATTTTACTACCAACAAAGATACAAGAGTGGGTAGGTATAAAAATTTTGACTACTCCTGGTCTAGATAGAAAAGCTAAGTTTAAATCTGAAACACACATTCACAAACTTTCACCACGAAACTGAAAAAGATAGATCGCATGCAATGCTATTTAATGTTTAATTCTCAATTCAAAATGAATAAATCGGTACCTGAACCCATAGAGAATCTATAAATTTACTACCAAATATACTTAAAAAAGCAGAAATATTATTTTAGGAAAGAGGATGCATTGGCACATTATACATCTTCTTGAAGTAATCTTTAGTTTTGAACAGTGGGAGGATAAACAGACTTTAATGAGGATGTTTCCAAAACTTCCCAACTTAGTCTAGTGAGAAAAACCTAATTTAAATAAGATCTGACCACGCGTATTTACAAATTTTCACTACAAAACTGAAGAACATATATCGCATGTAATGTTATTTAATGCGATCTTCATTTTCAATACAAAGTGAATAGAGCATCTAGAAATTTACAGCCAAACATACTTAAAAAAATCAGATGCTGTATTTGCACATTATACGTCCTTTTTAAGACATCTTTAGTTTTTAACAGCTGGAAGATAAATAGACGTCAATGATGATGTTTGCAAACCATCCCAAAGCTTAATTTAAATAAGATCTGACCACACGCATTCACAAATTTGAGAGAAACAAAACTGAGAGAGAAGTACATACATCGGACTAATTAGTATAACTAGATACATATAATGTTATTTAATGTTGACTTAATTTTATAAAATGAATAAATCGGTATTTAAAGCCATAGAACGGCCTGAAATTGGCTGCCAAATACACTTAAAAAACAGGAATATTATTTCCCGGATGGAATCTGCATTGACACACGACGAGTTGCAAAAATGAAACTATTCACTGCTGCCGTACGTAAATATGAGTTCCCAGCGTGTAATAACATGGTCCAATTCCGCGCGAGATTCATATCTTTTGAAGTTTATTTGATTCCCTTTGACATTCAGAAGGGAGAGGGTGGTAAAATTATCTCGAATATAGCCCTTACAACTTTCCGACGGTTCTATTTTGAAGTCGAATAATAATAATGGTGAAAAAGTAATCTTGGCATATTTTAATTCAATCTGAAGGATTTGCACTCGCATGATCTATGTGGTGTAGAGTAAAAATTTTAGTTGGTTTCCTTTTTCTAGTTTCTAAGATGTGATGAAAAGGAAATAAACTTTCCCTTCCAAAAAAATTATATGGATATGAATATTTGGCATGGAGCTTTGGCAAGATTTAAGTATAAAGGGCCTTATGCTTTCGATGATATATATTAAATTCACTTATGCTCCTTTGCTTATGCGTTGAAATATATTTTAAACTGGGCTTTGAGAATGATCAGATGGCGTATAATGCTTATTAATTTTTCTGTATATTGTTTTGATGGATACTTAACCCACGAAAAATATGAATCATTTTCGTGGGTAAATCACGTTTTCATTTATGTTCTAATACACATTTTATATTAGTTTTTTTATACTTAAGACTTAAGTTTTCTGATGCTATTATTTGCTTTTATGTCTTCATTTAATACATCTTGGTACATAAGTCCGGTGCATTGGCATTGAAATCAATATGTATTCTTCAAACATGAAAAGCAATGTACATAAAAAGGATTGATTCTCTGAGCGTCAAGATATTTTCAAGTGGTGTAGCAGATTTCCAAGTAGTTTTTAAGTCCTTTTATCCCGCAGCTTATATAATGAGGAACTAACCGCATCTATTGGTTGAAAGAATTCTAGAAAAGATTCCATCGGTCAAGAAGGTACCTGGTGAGAAGCAATCAACTTACACGTATGACTACATGTTGCAGAACGGATATATACCTGTGTACTCCTCAAAGAGTTAAAAAGGAACAATGGATTGTAAGTCACTAGTCCGGTCGAATTTCCAAGACAAGTCAAAGAACAAGATGTCCTTCACAGCCTGTCTCGTATTCAGGCGAGTAAGACATTTATCTCAATCAACAATGTGAGATCTTCAAGTAAGCGTGCAGCGACAATATGGCCTATTCTAGCTTTGACAGCAAAGGTGACAACTTTATTGGAGACCTTCGTCCCTATTTATCACACGGCCGCGATATCCCGGTTGGAAGGGTAACGGATCAGCAACAGCTTACCTACCTACCTATTACTTTGAAACATTATCTTTTACATTAAGAATTATTTTGTTTCAATGTTATCAATTATTTACCAAACATGATGATTTAAGTTTAAATTCTAATTCGGTACTTGATTCTTTTGATTAATTCAAGATAATTGCATAATATTGATTGAAGCTAGCTTTATAAATTAAAAAATAGTGCTAGAAATAATTAATGACTATTACGATTAAATAAACTCTTAAAGAGGATTGCAGTGTTTGGTATTTCAAACCTCTAAACCACATAAGACTTATTTTCACGAGTAGTACGAATATTTCGCAAAACGTAATGATTTTAAATCGAAAAAACGCGAATGCTTTTTTTTTCTTTTACCAACCTAAACTTACGAAATATGCTAAGGTTTTCAGCGTGAATGTACTTAAAAAATTCAAAGGAAATACAAAAAATATATGCTCTTTCCTGGAAATTTCTTGTCAGCGCTAACTCAATTCGGGAGGTTACTTTTTCTTACTAAATCTAATCGGCTTCCACTAAATCTTCTAACCCTGAAAGAAGTTAGCAACTTTTTATAAACTAGCGAACTGAGCACTTGAAGGATTTTTTATACTTTAAGCGAAAGAATATTGGAGGCGAGAATTTTTTTGGTTCCGTAAACTGTTAATTAAGAATTCTTGACATATCAGAAGAGTAGTTTAATCGGCTTTTCTCTGATTAAAGAATACTAATTTCCCTCTACTTACTTTAACAGCTCAAGAATAAGGTGTCATGATTTAATAATATTAACATGATTGGCCTATTTCTTTCGTGAGTTAATTACATTATCATCATGCGGTATTTTGTATGTAAAGGTAGTTATTAGTCTTTCTATTTAAGGTGTTTTTAGACTGAATGTCCACGAAAGCATTCATTTAAAGATTCTAGGTGTTCGAATGAGAAGCATTTTCTGTCAAGTTAAATATAGATGATGGTAGTGATTCTGTACTGAATATTTTTTGTACGTAATCCGAACGTGCCTTGGCTTGTTAATAGTATACGATTTCAGTACGCCACAAATAAAAATTCCGAATATAGTGGTCATACATTCATTCATGTTGCTTGGTCAACACGACTTGGAATAAGCGCGAAATTCCTCCAAAGTGGTGGTAAACTAGTTTAATGTAATTCCTATATGTATCATACCAGAGCATTTGGAAAGCAGTAGTAAAATTTCGCAGATCATCTGGTTTGTTTGTTTACACTGAAAACACTTCTCATTGGTATTTGACGAGAGCAAGATTATTATTGTATCAATATTAAGATCGTTTAAAAAATGAATTGAAAAGAAAGTCATGCATAAAAATAATGGAAAAACGTAAATGACTACTTTAAATATTTGAAAGGTTGTTTCTTTGTAGAAAAACTAGATATCTAACTGATGTAGCGGTCATAGCGTTCGGCGCCCACCCTGTAGGTTCCGGGTTCGAATCCCGGTTCGCAAGAGTTGGTGATCGCCCCTGTTAGGAGTAACGGTAGCTTATTCACTGGGTGCTCCTTAACAAATTGGATTTAGTTTGCCCTTTATAGTGTCGAAGTAGGCTGCGATCGAGAGTTTTTGTTGCTTCAGATAAATACATTTTCTACTTAATATATATGAACTTACAACTATAAACTGACTGTAAGTGTGTGAATGAGGCGTACACTATGCGTTGTTAAAGTTAAATACCAATTTATTCATTCATTTGGAAATTATATATATATATATATATATATATATATATGTACAAAAAAATTATTATCACTTTGAACGAAAGGTGCTGCATAAAAATCTACTTTGATTAAATTCCAGTGATCATGAAAACGTTACGTTCATGAATAGTTCATGTTGTGTGTCGTATTGGTATTATGGGATCATCTGGTTATTGATAGGTATGGTGAGGGGTGAATTATATGTAGATGAGAAGTTCAAGAGAGTATACTCACCAATTGGTGTTTGGCATTGGGTTCTGAGATGCTTCTCATTCAAGGTACTGTCATCACAACGATTCTAAGGTGCCCGAGATAACTTTTAAAGATTTCACTTCTGGGGTTGTCGAGGAGCTCGCTTCTTTACCGGTCATCCACTCAGCGTTTTTTAGATCTTTCATTCCCCGAGAGATTTCTAGTTTTTGTTCTTTGCTGGTTGCTCCAACTTCAACAAAATCTAACTTCATACACAATGCTCTTACCAATGCCAGCAAGTCCACTCATCCAATATTCCACTAGTAGGGCTACTTGACTCCTCCCAATTCCTTATATTCACAATGATGTAAGTTGTTCCATTTGATATTGGTTGTTGGTTTTATGCGTTGTCTTTCACTTTCAACTTGTCACTCTAAGGTGACAATGCAGGAATTGTACATAATGCCTAGAAAGTCTATAGGATGTAGGACGTTTTTAGGCAGAGCATGAAATGTCTGTGATATTTAATAAGAACCAGCGTAATAATATTTTTTATTCCAATCACTTGTTACAAATAATAAAGTAATTATAATATAATATATAAACACATACGATACGTTATCTAAATATAATCAAAACAAATTCATGAACACCATATTTTCGAAAAGGTTTGATTTTTCTTAAAAACATTTATTGCTCTTATACTTAGCACATAGTTAAAAAGATTCATTTTTATTTTCAGAAAGGTCAACTACTAGAAGTGGGTTTCCCTACGCCATTTTCATTATATTTTAAAATTAAATCTAAAGCAATTTGGAGAAAGTTGCTCCAGTTTCGACTGATTTTGACGTTTGTTTTATATTTAATCTCATGACAAAGCCAGCTACTAATTAATTATGGAAACTAAGTTAAAATAATATAAGGTAATTGTTACAGATACCACATGAAATTATTGCCACAAGTTTTCTCTATAAACACTTAATTTTCAAATTTCTGAAAACATAAGATTAGTTAATTTCACTTGTGAGAGAAATTCCTGATTTCTATATACACTGCTGGCCACCGTAAATGCAACACCCTGAAGGAAGCATGCAAATAATATGAAATTTACAACATGCATTAGCGAAGGTGAGATATGCAAATGATTAGAATTTCAGCGCAGACTCACATCACGCGCGCCTGTGGCGCCACTTCAAAGCGCTATTTAAGGCTTGGAGATTTCGACGATTTCCAGTACGGCAATTGTGTTTTTCTTGTGGTTTTTTCAAAAAAACGATCAATTATGCCTCGTAGAAAACAGCGATCATCTTTTGATCAAGTATCCGAGTTCGACAGAGGAAGGATAGTGGCCTACCGAGATTGTGGATTATCTTTCAGGGAAATCGGTAGTCGTGTTGGACGAAACCAAACAACTGTAATGCGGATATGTGATCGTTGGATGCAGGAGGGTACGACGGACCGACGTGTTCGTTCGCATCCACCTCAGTGCACCACTTCACGTGATGACAGGCATATTGTGCGTATGGCAGTGACGGATCGCTCAGCCACATCACGAACCATAGCACAGCACATTCAGTCTGTACCGCATCATCCAGTGTCTGCGCGTACCATTCGACGCCGTTTACAGCAGAGTGGTCTGTCCGCAAGACGTCCATTGCTTCGTCTACCCTTGACGCAGAACCACAGACGTTTCCGCCGCCAATGGTGCGATGAAAGAAGGATGTGGACGGCAGAATGGAATGAAATTGTCTTTACTGACGAGTCACGCTTCTGTCTGCAACACCACGATGGTCGGATTCGAGTCTGGAGACACCGTGGAGAGAGGATGCTGAACAGCTGCGTTATGCACCGCCACACTGGTCCTGCACCGGGTATTATGGTATGGGGCGGTATTGGATATCACTCTCGCACTCCTCCAGTACGCATTGCCGGTACTTTAAACAGCCAGCGCTACATCTCCGAGGTGTTGGAGCCAGTTGTCCTTCCTTACCTTCAGGGCTTGCCCACAGCCATATTTCAACAGGATAATGCGCGGCCACACGTGGCACGCATTGTCCAAGGGTTCTTCGTCAATCGCCAGATTGAATTTCTTCCCTGGCCAGCTCGCTCTCCGGATCTTTCGCCGATAGAAAACATGTGGTCCATGGTTGCTCAACGATTGACCCAGAATACATCCCCAACTGCCACACCAGATCAACTTTGGCAACGTGTGGAAGCTGCTTGGTCTGCTGTACCCCAAGAACACATCCAAAATCTCTTTGAATCAATGCCGAGGCGTGTGGCAGCGGTGATCTCCAACAATGGCGGCTACTCTGGCTACTGATTTTGGCAGGAACCACACTTCACAGAAGTCTATAAATTTAATCATTTGATACTTGGTCAACATGTTATCTACAAAATAAATTTTGTTGTGATATCTCTTGTCTTTCCTGGTGTTGCAATTTGGGTGGCCAGCAGTGTATATTTTCTGAAAATACATCCAATAAGAATAAAATAGAGCAGAAATTTTGAACCCTTTTCATCTCATATCACACAAACTAATTACTAGAATTCTGAGATATACAAAAATTATATTATATTTTTACTGATCTGACAAAAAAATCGTTATAATTTTGATTGAGTTACAAAAACAATAATACTAAGTACCCACCATTTTTGCTCCAAAGTGGCTTTTTAAAACATATTTTTATAACAATTGTTTTATTATACTCTCTAAATAAAGATATAATACCAATAAAGATATAAGCAGTGTGCCGCGGAATCCCGTTAAAAATCACTGAACTAGAGCAATGTGACATAAACTCTTCATTATATTCAATCATGCATAATATAGGTTCGTGTATACATGATTTATAATAGCTGATTTTCAGTAGGACATTTCACTCATAATAATTCGTAATTGCTGTACCAAATTACTGAAATATTGCTGTACCAAATTACAAAAAAGCACCAAATTACTCCCAGTTTCCCAATTAACATTGTCATCGCTTCACGTATCTAACACATCCGATATCGCATTTAGTGCTTCTCCACATCAATCATTTACACTAATCAAATAATTCATAGTTAATTAATAATAACAGTTAGTAACGAAATAAAGTACCTGGAACACTGATTAAAAGTCGATGAACTAGAATCAACTATTTATAATAGCTGATTTTTAGTAAGACATTTAACTCATAATACTTAATTCATAACTGTTGCAGAAAATAACTGTGTCGTGCCACATAGCTTAGAAAACAACGGAGGACTTCCAGCTCCCCAATTAACACTGTCATCGTTTCACGTATCTAACACATCCGATATCGCATTTAGTGCTTCTCCACATCCATCAGTTACACTAAGGGACACACCAAATAACCAGTGGGTAGCACTGAGATAAATAACATATCCGCTTGGAGAATTCCTCCCAGCTTAGAGAACTTTAGCTCATCAAGAGTACGTATTCTTGAGCAATTCATTGGGAATTCCGGAATCGTTCTGGTTCGCACGCAACAAATCGAAATTGCTTCCAATTTGTTCGCTATTCCTTTTCTATTTTTTGTGTTCCTTTTGTCATCTTTTTGTATTTACTTCCCTCTTTTCTCCGACGGCGTCTCCTTTCTTTACCTCTTAGCTACATCATCCTTTTATCAGGGAGGGTTGTTATTTTTATGCCATTCGCGCCTTTCGCACCTTCCTGTCTCTGGAGGTAAAGGTGTTACTCCTGAGCATTTTTGGCATGCTCCACCTGCTATCAGCACGCCCTGGAGGGGGAAGTTGGAATTTTTAGGATTCGCAGTAAGAATAGTAGTTGGAGTAAGTCGGAAGAAATGGAAAAGGCCGATCCGCAATCTTTGACTGAAATTTACAAAGGAGAATGGAAACTCGGAGCAATTTATGGGGCTCTATTTGTGGTGAATGAAAGGTGCAGTTAAATCGATATATAACGAATTCGGTAACTTTGGATAGCGATTAATTCGGAAGAAGTGGGGAAAAAGTTGATCAGCAATCTTTGATCGGAATTTACAATTTATGTAACAAATTCGTTAACGTTAGATTGCGGTTAAGTCGGCAGTGGTGGGAAAAGGTCGATCCGCAATTTTTGGCATGGGTTGTTTTGGCGTTTATGGCGAAAGGGATATATTTGGCCAAGTCGCGCCAAACACGATTACGTCAAGTAAAAATGTAGTGAAAGGAGAGAAAGGGAGATTGCAGAAAAGAGTACTGGGATGAGAGCAGAAAAGGTTGCTTGAATATTCCGGCAGCCGGTCCGCGTGTTTACTGAAGACAGTAAACCCCATGGGAAAAGAATAGATAATTAGAGTTCCTCGGGTCCGTCAAGCCTATACACACCTAAAGATATGCCCCTGAGGGCGGAATTTAAAAGGGAAAATGGAGCCCGGGATATGTGGAAAAGTTTTCATTAAGTAATGAACAGTCTGTAAGAGATTTCACATTACATAATTGCATAGAGATGTATTTGCGTTAAATTATGCATACTGGTAACTGTTATCTCAATTTAACAGTTTAAATTTTTAATTCAGGTTCAAGAGAGTGAGCAATACTGGTTCATAGTTGCATAAATAATCCATAAAACACCTGCATATTGACAATTCAGGGCAATAAGCTTGATTTAGATAAGAGTTCAATTGCCACATACACTGCTGGCCACCGTAAATGCAACACCCTGAAGGAAGCATGCAAATAATATGAAATTTACAACATGCATTAGCGGAGGTGAGATATGCAAATGATTAGAATTTCAGTGCAGACGCACATCACGCGCGCCTGTGGCGCCACTTCAAAGCGCTATTTAAGGCTTGGAGATTTCGACGATTTCAAGTACGGCAATTGTGTTTTTCTTGTGGTTTTTTCAAAAAAACGATCAATTATGCCTCGTAGAAAACAGCGATCATCTTTTGATCAAGTATCCGAGTTCGACAGAGGAAGGATAGTGGCCTACCGAGATTGTGGATTATCTTTCAGGGAAATCGGTAGTCGTGTTGGACGAAACCAAACAACTGTAATGCGGATATGTGATCGTTGGATGCAGGAGGGTACGACGGACCGACGTGTTCGATCGCATCCACCTCAGTGCACCACTTCACGTGATGACAGGCATATTGTGCGTATGGCAGTGACGGATCGCTCAGCCACATCACGAACCATAGCACAGCACATTCAGTCTGTACCGCATCATCCAGTGTCTGCGCGTACCATTCGACGCCGTTTACAGCAGAGTGGTCTGTCCGCAAGACGTCCATTGCTTCGTCTACCCTTGACGCAGAACCACAGACGTTTCCGCCGCCAATGGTGCGATGAAAGAAGGATGTGGACGGCAGAATGGAATGAAATTGTCTTTACTGACGAGTCACGCTTCTGTCTGCAACACCACGATGGTCGGATTCGAGTCTGGAGACACCGTGGAGAGAGGATGCTGAACAGCTGCGTTATGCACCGCCACACTGGTCCTTCACCGGGTATTATGGTATGGGGCGGTATTGGATATCACTCTCGCACTCCTCTAGTACGCATTACCGGTACTTTAAACGGCCAGCTCTACATCTCCGAGGTGTTGGAGCCAGTTGTCCTTCCTTACCTTCAGGGCTTGCCCACAGCCATATTTCAACAGGATAATGCGCGACCACACGTGGCACGCATTGTCCAAGGGTTCTTCGTCAATCGCCAGATTGAATTGCTTCCCTGGCCAGCTCGCTCTCCGGATCTTTCGCCGATAGAAAACATGTGGTCCATGGTTGCTCAACGATTGACCCAGAATACATCCCCAGCTGCCACACCAGATCAACTTTGGCAACGTGTGGAAGCTGCTTGGTCTGCTGTACCCCAAGAACACATCCAAAGTCTCTTTGAATCAATGCCGAGGCGTGTGGCAGCGGTGATCTCCAACAATGGCGGCTACTCTGGCTACTGATTTTGGCAGGAATCACACTTCACAGAAGTCTATAAATTTAATCATTTGATACTTGGTCAACATGTTATCTACAAAATAAATTTTGTTGTGATATCTCTTGTCTTTCTTGGTGTTGCAATTTGGGTGGCCAGCAGTGTAGAATGAGGTTTTAGTGTCTCAGTTCATAGAATTGTTGTGAGGGGGTTTTTCTTAGGAGGGAGGTACTTACCGACTTATAGTCTCTGACTTTGAGGCGTCGTTGATCAATGTTGCGGGGTGTCAGGCTGGATGATACGGGGTCTCAAAAGATACTTGCTTCCATTTTCGGGTCCTTTGAGGAACGCTATTGCAACTTTTAATTTTTCACTGATAAATGATTTAACTTTCATTAAATTCAATGCTCCAAGAACTGGACAGCTGGGTTACGTGTAATTTTGTATTACTTAGTAATGCTCTAGCCATTTTTAACTGTGGAAATAAGAATATTCAAAGAAATTGGATTTCATGTTAAAAAATTGCTGCGAAACGGCATTTGTTGTATAAAAGACTTGTGTCCCATTACGAGAGGTATTGGCGACCTTTTAAAGTGTGCGTGTGATAAAATCGCGAAATCTTTGATACAAAATTTTCTCATGTGCCAAACGAAATTTTGAGGAATATACATGCTAGTATAATTTAGGCCTAGGGAGAACCTTTTTAAATAATCAAATCACATTAGAGTAATAAAATAAAAAAAACCTTGGACGAGTGATTATTGTAAATCATAAGATTGAAGGAATGTAAAATTAGTTGTCATAATTTTTAATTAAAGATCGCTGTACAAAATCAATCCTGTTCATAACGTGGACACTTTATTATTAGTCTTTAAGTACAATTCTACCTGCTACACACAGCCATACAATTTAAAGCCGTAATTTTTAGCACCAGGAAAACAGTAAGGGACATAGATAAGAGACAGGATGGGAAGCTTTTATTTATTTTCCTAATTTATATCAATTGAGCTTAAATATATAACTGAGTAAAGAAGTTGGATATTTATTTATTTTTAAAGTGAGCCTTTTATTTTAAAGTTTAGCGTCACGGAAAAAAGTCGTTGTCTTGTCACTTTTGGCACGCATGCCTAGGTGCTTCCTAATGTAAGGGTTCCCTACCCTTACATTAGGACATTCTGTTATAATGGTACACACAATCTTCCAACAGATCTTTTAACAATACGTCTGTTGTATAATTTTTAATGCGAACTCGGCGTCTTAACCGTAACTATGTTCTCTTTTATAGTCAATTCGCTAAAGAAGGTTTTGGAAAGTTATTAATGTAGTTAAAAATACACGTGGCTTAAACCCACTCGCTATATAAACTACATTTTTACTCCACTCAAAATGCTATTACTTCTCTGTGTTGCTTCAATGAAATCCAAATATTCTGTTTATGTAAAATAATTTAAGGAATGGTTTACAAACCAGGGACTCTGGGTTGAAAATATCGTGTGCTCATAAAATATAAACATTTTTACTACCAACTCTTAATCGAGAACATCTGTCGTCGAATTTCTGTGCTCTGAATAAAAAGAAAAATCCCATAAAACAGCTGTGAAATCGATGTAGATTATCCTTGATAATAATTATAAGGCTAAACATGAGATTGTCAGACTCATGTTTAGCCTTATAATCTCTCAGAATTGTCATAAAAATTCATTCAGTGCACTTTGCCGATTTGAATATCACGCGTATTTATGTAAAGTTTGTGTACATTCTCTTTTCTGTACATACTAGGTTTCACAAACACGGTAATCTTTACAACGTTTCATTTTTCTCGTAGATTGATTTATTTCTATTTCTGTCCTTCAGATTGAAATCGTACTCAAATAGCATGCTTTGACATAATAAACCATAAGCTCTCGATTCGAAATGAAAGGATCAAGAGATATAGTCAACATACTCTTTCTTGCAAATCTCTAGTTCAGAAAGCTTGCTTTCATCTAAAATTGTACAGAAAATGCAGTTTACGAATCAAAAGAAAATTTCAAGCATAGTGAAATAAGTTTGGAAACATCAGTTTTTGAAGGTTTGATTCTCAGAAAGCTTAGGCAAAACGTCATAGAGACGGGTGTTAGCAAATATAAAAGAACTTCAATTGCTTATTTGTGATCTTTTACTTAGAGAATTCTATATAAAATAATGTGTAAATACGCACTTAATCAAATATAAAGCAGTACACACGTTTATAATACGATCGTTCCTACCTATGTATTCTAAGGCAGTGATTCCAAAAATGTGATCTTCGGAAAGTACAAAATATTTTACTAGCCAAAATAAAGAACTTCCAAGAAAAAATATTCCATTGTTTCTGATTCTTTTATGATTTGAAATCTAAATCAATTAGTAGGAGATTCCAGTATTTACTGATTTGAAATGGATTTAAAGTTGAGAGTGAATTAATATTCGAATTTTCAGAAATTAAACCAAACATGTCTGAACTAACTGCTAAAGAGCAATTTCATTCTTTACATTAAGATTAAAGTATATATTCTGATGTTTCTACTATAATACTATAATTTAAGAGTTTTGATTTTAATAATACTTTAATAATTTAATAATATATTTCAATTAATAAATAAGAGTTCGTATAATATTAATTTATTTTATTTGTTTTCTCCGTATTTCAGAGCTTTAATTGTCTTTAATCCTTAAGTCTCCAAGTGGTTCTGAAGAGATATCTCATCCATCAAGATCTGACTAATTTTGCTAATGAGGAGATTCCTCATCATCAATATTGTTCTTTAAGTTTAAAAATACAAAGACGAATATGAATCGAATGTGCATACGAATTGGAATACGAATAGATTAGGAATTGAATTGGGTACATACCCCTATTTCCCAGATAAAGGATATGGAGAAGCAAGAATTGAATACTGGACGCAGAAGGATATCAACTCCAGATGACAATTTAAAACTGGCTTAATTGTATCCTTTACAGGAGATTTGATTGAGTCAGAGATTTAGAGCTCAGTTTGCAGTGGGTGTACGAATTCCACTGTCCGACCTCTTTCAGCGTCCAAGCAAGAATGTGTCCCAGTAGCGTCTTCCTTCTCGTTGACCCCACCGGATAGGGGTGGAAAAAAGTTTCGGTTCGCAATCGGGGGGAGTTTTTTGCTTCTTTTGTTGACCTCTCGCTTTCCCCCGCGTCTCTCTCTCTGGCGTTACTCAACAAATATATTGCCAATTTTTTATAATGGCGAGATCAAGATCTGGTCAGTTTTCTATTAATGACGATACACCTCGTCGAGACAACCACCAGGAGAAGTTTAACTAATCAGTGAAGTTTTAACTAACTTGGTAATCTATTTAACTAACTTTGCAATCTATTTAACATAGATCTAAATATTCTACTACCAATATTAAGGTGGAAAATAATAATCACTACGGTCTAAAACATTTCTCACGTGCCCAATTCAATCTTATTATCTCATTGGTTCCGTGAAAATTTAACTTGCTAGCGGGTCTATGGACTGAATAGTTTGGAGCCAACTGCTCTAAGGAACAAGTATAAGATCTATCAAATTGATCTATATTTATCAGATAGTGGGAGCCCGGTTGGAAGACTAACGCACAAGCACAAGGATTGCGAGTTCAAATCCAACCAAAGACCGTCGTGTACAAAGGGGGTTGGGGCACGTTAAACCTATCGGGGCGTCAAATGTCCTCACGTTGGCGTGGTGTGTAAGTTTGGAGAGTG
The DNA here is from genome assembly GCA_933210815.1 of Meta bourneti. NCBI lineage: Eukaryota > Metazoa > Arthropoda > Arachnida > Araneae > Tetragnathidae > Meta > Meta bourneti. Next base: position 64,040,128 of record OW119926.1, read on the forward strand.
GGGTGCCAGCTCAGATGTGATCTCGTCATCTGACCGTGGTTCAAAATTACGTGGTGTTGACCTCGGTTCTTTCCCTTCGGGGGTTTATAACGGACCGTCCCCAATAGCCCGTCGGTTTGTTCCAGTCCGACGTTAATTAACTACCTATCAGATAGTGTTGAAGGAGAACCACCTTCTTTCACTTCGATTCATGTGGATCTTTGTAGTGAGGAGTAGTTAATTGCTTCCCTATCTATTCTGAGTCCTATATGTATAGAAAAGAATTTATCTCTACAATGGGTTGAATGAGTCGATATTAGACTATCTAGACCATTCAATACTCGTTACAAGAAAATGAACGTAATTACGAATCCTAAGTGCTTACAACAAGCCTGATGTAGAAAGTTTTCTACTTGAACGTTATCAAATGAAAGGGAAGTATGGTACTTCAGGACAAAAAGAATGCTTGTAAGAAAGTTTCATACAGTTTTGTTGTATTTAATAGGGTATTTGGAATTCCATCAGATGTCTGATTTAGTTTGTTTTCATTGCGTATCGTAAATATATATTATTTATCTGTATGTTGTGTTTAAACCTAATTTCAAATGTTTTTAGAGTTTCAAATAAAGGTAATTGGTTTCCAGAATTATTTATTACATAAAATGTGCTTTCAAATACATTTCACATTCTAATGGACTCCATTGAAGTAAAAATGAGTTTAATTCAGTCAGAAATTCTTTCATTTCTTTATTTTGAATTCATTTTTATTGTCTTTTTTATTTTGAAAACACGAACACAAGAGAGCATTAGTTTAGAAAGAAGATCTGTTTTTCTTTTCACTATTTCTTTTATATGCAATACAGCAACTTTAAATTAATGATACCAGTCTCTCCATGGATACAATGCGATTTCAATGTCCTTCTGAATGGTTCATTTCTTGCAACTGAAGGTAGCTTAATCCAGTATAAAGGTATGATTTTGTATGGCTTGAATTTTCGTTATCTTTGTTTAAAATTTACGAAGGCGTTTAACAAACTTGAATATGGGAATAGATAGTATAATAATAATAGAATAATAATAGAAATACTACTGTAGGCAGGTAGATATTTCAATTCACATCGCACTGGAACAACACATAAAGCTATTGGAAACTGTCCGCGATCAATCCCGAAGGGGAAGATCCGTGGATGACACATGGTAATTTTGAACCACTGTTAGATGGCGAGGACAACAGATCGTAATTTTGAACCACGGTCAGATGCCGAGGTCAGACCTGAGTTGGCACGTCGCTCTCCAAACTTCCACACCAGGCCGACCTGTGGGCACTTGAGTCCACCACAGATTTAACACCCACTAGCCCCTAATTACACAAAGTTCTGGTTGGATCGAGGTTCAAACACGCAATCCACCAGCTGCTAATCTGCGACTCTTCCAACTTGGCTACCGTCGCCCCATAATACTACTGTAAGACTGTATATTATAATTTTATTCCTGTTTAAATGGAAACTACTTACCACGTGTATTCTGGAGGTTATTGAATTTTGAACCGATAATTCTTTAAAATAGGCCTAATTGAAAACTACAAAAAATCTTTCCAGTTACATAATATATTAATTTTTCATTAAGGACTAGTGATACATGCTTTCTTTAATTTGACCTATTTCACGAAATGTTTTTAGTTGCACACTTTTTTCGTTCATATGGCGTCGTTAGTCACGAAATACAGTTATTACGCCATTATGGGTATTTTCAGTCCTTTATTTTCTTTAACAGCTTATCTTCAGCTGGAGATATTTAGACGTGTTAAAACCAATAAACCTCTTTAAATATTATTTTGTTACGTTATTTCACACATTTTTAATTGAATTTTTAGAACTTAGAGAATACTTTCAATGGTGATAACCCCAAAGGTGACAAGGCTCAGTGGGTATGCCCACTGCGCTAGCAACTTGCAAGTTGCAGGCGGTGCAGGTTCGATTTCTTTAATTTACCCTGGGTATATATTTCTATCTTCTGTCATTAAAATTTCCTTCTGAATATTCGTTACTTCACGTTGTCTGTCTTATGTTTGGAGCAGTTTGACCCAATATGGCCCTTTGCATCTTAAAATTCAACTATCCAACCTATGGTTCATTAACGTTGAGTTTGCTGTCAAAATTCTACTATCGTAAATATTTGTAATGAATATAGACCTAACGTTTCTAATTTGTTTAATTTTTTTCCCACTTATCTTTTATGCTTATCTGCTTCATTAAGGATAAAACTTTTTTCTTTACCAAAGTTAAACATTAAGTAATTCCAGAATAAATTTGATTTCAGATTTCCCAAACAATCTGATCCTTTCATTTTAACTGCAGATGTTAAATTAAGTCACGAGACATTTTGCAATTTCAAACCTAGCATTATAAAGTTATAAGGAATAGTTGGAAAATGTTAGATAAAGGATAGTTGATCTCAATATGTCACCCAACCTTTTTTTATTTCATAACAAACTTTTACAGTTCTTGGACAGCAATTCAATAACATGTGTTGTGGGGTTAATACTGAACTTACTAATGTTGAAAACAGTTGCAGTATTGTAACCTTGTAACGGGTAGTTATGGCTGTAAATGTAACTGCATTTAAGATGGTTGAAAACAGTAACCGAGGAATTATTATACAAGTTTTTAACATTTTTCATGCAGTGATTTGTACATAAGCAAAATTTTCTTTTGCATTGTTTCAGCTTGAAACAAAACCATTTATAGAGGTTTAATTTGCAAAAAAAAGAAGACACCTTTCGTCGACTGTGAGGAGGCTTAGAGATAATACTGTATCTATCTAAAGATTACAACACGATTATATGGCCTGAGCTTCCACTCCGCCTCATCTCAAATCGAAATCCTAGAAACCTTTATTTCTTCTGCACCAAACAAAGCCTGTCTCATCACTCTGTGCTTTACTTAATCCCCAATACTTGTCAGACACGAGTTCCTATTTAGAGACAAATCAAAATGGGATAAAGGCACAGAATCTGGTACTTGTGGCGATTTGTCGCCAACTCTGATAACCCGTTTATTTCTATTTTCCTGCTGTGTGAGTTATAGTCTATTTCGCGGTAACGACACAACTTTGCATGGCGATTTCAACTTCCTACATTATTCCTATCGACCCCGAGATAATTTTGAATTTCATTAAATGCACGCGTGCCGATTGAAGGGGAATCTGAAATCGAAATCGGAGTCATTTTATTTCTTCTGCACCGTGCAAAGCCTCCCCTTTCACCTTGTGCTTTACTTTATCCCTGATACTTGACTGACACGAATTCCTATGTCGGGGCAAATCAAAACTCGATAAAGGTGCATAATTTGGTACTTGGGGCGATTTGTTGTCAACTATGGTAAACCGTCTATTTCTATTTTCTATTGTATGACTTAAACGTTATTTTCAATTGGCGATATAATTTTGCATGGCGATTCCAACGTTCCTCATTCTGCATCTCAATCAAAAACTATAATCTGAGATATTTGTGACCTTCAATAAACGCACAAGTCCCAATTTGAAGAGAGAATTCATCTCAAATTGAAATCTGAGTAACCTTTATTTTCTGCCTCATACCTCCCCCTTCTCACCTTTACTTTAATTAATTTCAAATACTTGTCAGGCGCAACTCTTAATTTCGAGGCAAATCAAAACTGGATAAAGCAAAATCTCTTTCTTGGGATGGATTGGGCGCCAACTCTGGTAACCTGTGTATTTCTTTTCCCCTGTTGTCTGACCCAAACGCCATTTTGAGTTCTACATCACAATTTCTCTTGGCGACTTCAACGTACCAGATTCTGCACCTTTACTAAAAATTCTACTCGAGATAATTTTGACCTTCATTAAATACACGAGTGCCAATTAGAGGGGGAAATGTTCGAACATCATAATTAGTATCAAAAGGAGAAATGTGTGTTTCTAATTAGTAGCCGCGTGTCGAACATTTGAGATTTCCTCACTTATTTCAGAACGCTTTTAATATTCGGTGGCTTGCGGGATTCTACTAAAGGAATTAATAATTCAAACGGAATGAGATGCGTCAAATTTTTCATCTGAAGTAGCCATTAACTCCTGTTTCAAAGATTGGACTTCAGAAGCACAGACATCTTGAAATTATTACAGAACGAATGGATGGAGGGAAGTGACTTCCAAGATGTTTTCAAACCGAATGTGTTTTGAATTCTGAAACTTCATTCGTTGTGTCAGTGATTTCTATGCGGCGTATTCTTTTAGTTAATTGGTCTTATCTTTCATCTCAACTAACAAAGCACTTTTGTTTAATTCCCTTCAATTGCACAATTTTTAAAGATGATGGAAAGAGATGTCTCCATTACGTTGGTTCCAGATTATTGTTTTACGCGTGAAAAGTTTTATTTCGCTAAAGTGCTTGTTTTAAACCGGTTGTTTTAAGTTCATTGAAGTGTTGTTTATTATATGCATTCTATAAACTTGTTTACTGTTATTCAAATTGTAAGAAACATTCAAACTGTTTTAGAATAGTTACAAAATGCCGAGAGTCATACAGGGAAGTGTAATATCTATTCAAAACAAAAGTGGTAGGTAGTTAATTAACGTCGCATTGGATCAACACAGCGGGCTATTGATGATGGTCCGGGATCAATCCAAGGACAACGCCTCGTAATTTTGAACCACGGTCAGATGACGAGGTCAACACCTGGGCTCAAAACAAAAGTGAATTTATTATACCGGAATAGTAGAATTAAGAAAAATCAAGAGCATATACAAATTCAAGGTTTTCAGCGGACCCAAAACTCAAGGAATCCAACCATTCAGTCAAATTTTATTAAGATTGCATTGATGTGACCACATTTATCCTATGGCCACTTCTTTAAATGTGACCTTTATTAGGGCACCTTTGTAGAAGTCTAAATGATTAATGAAGACCCTGCGGTACCCAGCTAACAATATGATGTATGCATAGTCACCCAGGAAAGAACTAATTACTATGGTGTATTTATAACCTGTACTTTTCGTGCCGATATTCATAATTTATTATAATCTAAATTTAGACACAGATTATGTATTTGCAGCATTCTTGTCTCGGCAGTGATAATTTATGACTGTTATTGCTAAAGTTTACATATTTTTAGATAGGTGGCGCTGGTTTAATTCCTCCCTTGCTGTATTTCTCTCTTCTGTGTCAGTGAAACTTTCCTTGTATATTTCCTATTACATGTTATTGTAACGTTGTATGTCTTATGTTTGGCAAATCTTAGCCAAACAGCCCTTATGCCATAAAATCCAACCAACTTTTTAAAGTGGATCCGACTTTACTCAGAGGTAGAGAGGAAATCAGAGACTCTTAAATTAGGTTTTCATGGACAACCTTGAACTGAACTTTATTTTCATGAATAATATCTCTCAATTTCATCAAGTTATGCTCATAAGCGAAGTTCAATTAATTTAATTTTCAGCTTTTTGGATGTTTGAATGCTCTAATCTCAAACTCGACGATATAACATTTGAAAAGCGTATGAAACATTGGCAGGGAATCTTATTGTCACATGGAAATCACCTTCCAGAACCAACCAGTTCTGAATAGCTCTAGAAGACAAAACATTGTTATAACGCTTTAGCCAATTGCATGACACATATACCGTCTAAGGCGATTGTGTACAAGATCTAACTAGATCAAGTGTTGCCTTCTCTTTTAACTGTAAAATGGCCTAAAAACACTAATATCCCCATTTGATAAATCCTCTAACATAGAATATCTTTACAAATTTCCTCTTTTTGCTTTTCTAACACCCTCATTATGTTGTCTGTCTTGTGCTTGGCTCAGCTTGGCCAAATATGGCCCATACGCCATACAACCAGAAAACAACCAACCAACCATACAATTTCCATTTCAGTCTTTTCGGAAGATTAGAAGATGCTTTGCACATTATTGTACGTAACCTTTTCAGAGTATTGAAATATTTTACCAATTTTCGGACAAATATAGCTATTTTATTTTCACATCTGACGATTGAATGAAATGTCATAAATCCTAGTTCTTTCATATTGCAATCAGTATCAAAATTTAGCTCAGGACATCTTAGACATTCCAGATCTTCGGTGTTGAGAAAAGTATGCTGTTTTTTGATAACTTTTTTAAGATAAAATTTCATTTCTCAAATTTGCATTGACAGGACTTAATCACTAGTACTCAAATAAAATTTTGAACTCTTTGAAATTCCCCTTGAAAAAAAGCAGCTTCCCCAAAATGCTGAAAGGAATAAATTTAATTTGCAAATTTCCGTTGTCGACCTCGTTAAGAAAATATTTGGCATATTTTCCACAAAGCCTTTCAGAAACTTCTCAGGTAATCCAATAAAACCCTAATCCTATAAATAATGGGGATTACAATGGACAAACGAAATAATTGTTTTTCATTGGAGAATAAGGAAAATGACATAGGTCTAGATGGTAATTGCAAGTTAGTTCAGTGGGACTTAATAGCCCCAAACTGAAAAGGATTAGAATCAAGATGAAGATCATAGGATCGGAAATTACTTTTTATTTGAGTACATGATAAATGTTAAGTTTCCCGATGAGAATCAAATCGAGCGTTATGATAGGATTAATGTGTAACAAAATGCAGTTCAGAACATCTTTCAGAACGCGGTTAAGAGAAGAGTATTAAGTAGATTTTTGTAGAAATTCTTTCAAAAGCTAAATTTTCAATGAGTTAGGTTTGAATGATGGTGGATTAGAATTTCTCTTGTGAAAGATCAAATGATATGATGCAATTGATAGCTATAATTTAGAAATTTTTTTGAGTATCTTAAATGTTTCTCTACCTGAAACATTCATTGCTTTCATATATGCAAAAATGATTCAAACATAGGCGTTAGTACAATTGTCCATTAAAAGAAATGATCTAGTTATTAAAAACACGCTGTTATAAGTATTAATTAACGATATAAGCATTATATACACATTGAGTTGGATATATATATCAGAGAGAGAATTAGTTACCTTTCATTAAAATTTTAAATGTATAAAATTATCTTCAGTACACACACATTAGTTATTTGATCTGTACAGAATAAATCACTGGGTAATGACTAATTAAAAATCTTTCCTATATTTGCTGAAACAGTATATTGTTTTAAATATAACACGAATCACCCACTTTGAATTCTGTTATAATATTCGAAATTATAACAGATCCATAAAATTTTAGAAACTAAGCAAAATGTCACTATTACATGATATTAATATTTTTTCGTCCTTGCCAATTTCTTAAAATTTTATCCTCCTTATGAAAACGTACTGCATTCAAGGAATTAGAGATATTATTTTTTCTATTTTACATGGATAAGGACTTTCAGTATAAATAAACCAGCGAAAGGATTTTACCTCCCACTACCCAAATACTCTCCACAGTACATATCGGGGTTACCTTAGAATGTAGTCGACGCCATTTTGAAATCCATTGGTGATCTAATGACGTTGACCAATTAACTGCTATATATCAGTCCTGAACTCATTCTTTTTTATTTCTATTGAAGTGCGGGCACAGTGTGTTATTTTCGCAACTAGGTGGATAAAATTCAATTTTCTTAGTGTCGCAGATTGTCAAAAATACATCACATCTCAAAAATAGTATATCCAATTACCAAGGTCACGTGGGTGTTTTTATAAACAATTTATCCTAACAGGAAGTACAGGGGCTCAAAGTCTGACTTTCTGCGTTGACTGCAAAACAATCCTGACGAATGCGTATCAGTTCATTGAGTATAATTGAAAAGTATAGGTTATATATTTTCTTTAGCGCTATTTGTGGGATATCTTCTGATTATCAAGGTATGTTTACGTATTTTTATTTCCTGAAATACTATTTCATTAATTTGTAAGATGCTTTTGAATTTGTAGCTAATCATCTGAAGCAACTGTAAATTTCAAAATTTGACTAGAATTTTAACACATTATATAACTGTACCAAAATATTATATAACTTACCAAAACATTACATGTGGCTTATGGCCTAACTCATTTCTTGTGCGCACAACAAAAATTTTCTTGTGCAAATTTGCAAAAGTAATAAATTTTCCTTAAATTTCAGAATGACTGGAAATTTCCCATCAGTCCATTTTTAAAATTTGAGTGAAAAATTCGAATCAAACAAGAATGGATGCTATTATGGCATATTTTTTTCAAGAACTAGGAGTATCTTTGTTGCCATATAGTGTTTTAAATAGTATTAAAGTGAAAATTCTAAATTTCGTCAAAATATTGAGCAAAAGTGGAGTAAAGTGGGCAGACACAAAGAACGATTCCTTAGAAAAAATTTTCATTGGCTTCAAGGAAATCTTTCATTTTTGCATTATATAAGTAGTAATCTATCGAGTAATTCACAAATTGGTTTAACAAATAGGCCTGAAAGGCCTCATAAAGATTTTCAAGCCTGCAGTTCGAAATCCAAAAACGAAGAGTCACAAACCTTGTAGAAACAATTACTGAAGAAGAATTGTCAATGGCCACAGAAGTAAAATTACGAAAAACAGGAAAAAGAGATTCCGAGTCAATCGTCAGAGAACTCTCTGTTGTTTCCCCAAAAGAGGTACAGTAATGAAAATGGCACGTAGCTCTTTATTAAAAACCAGTAAAATTGTCTGCAAATTAAGCACTTGCACTAATAGTGGATGTCAATCTTACCACTCACCAATACAAAATTATACATCAACTTTAAATTATATACCTCTGATTATGAAGTTAAAGCAGTTAAATAGTTGTTACCTTTCCGGGATCCTCATCATGAAAACATCAGCTGAAGCACAAGTACAGTCACTTATCGATCACACTGTTTGGCGGTTATGTTCAGTTCAAGAACAAATCATTGAGACTGGTTTTGTCAAAAGAAAGTACCTTAAGTGTAATTACAAAGTGGGGCTGTGGTGGAACTGGACAAAACAGATACCAACAAAATTTTTCAGAACATCAATCTGACCAAAGTTTGTTTAGTATTTATATGGTACCTTTACAAATCTTTCAGGTAAAACGGGTAAAGAAACTATGACTTTACAAACGAGTGGAAAAGATATTTGGCAAGTTCTGTACCATCTTTGACCAGATACTGTCGTCCGATCAAATTTCTTTTTGCCAAGGAATCAGAAAATTTAATTACTATGGAAGTAAATAATGTCGAAAATCAAATTACTATGCTCTCACCCACAAATGTATTTCTAAATGAGATGGAAGTACTTACTTGTAAAGGCTACATTAATTTTTTGTATGGTAGATACTGGTGTAATGCTGTATCATCATGTAAATCAGGCCTGGCCAACACGCGGCCCGTCACGTTAAAATGTGCGGCCCGCCGGGCGATTTTATATTTCTATTGAAACTTTTGTTTTTCGTTGCATGTATACCAAAAAATATTAAATAAATGAAAATTTGACATAACGATAAAAAATTAAATTTTAAATTAACGATAGAAAAACCACGTAAAAATGTAATATAAATTGCGCCGGTAAGTGATAATTTCGCCAAGGAGTAATCGTGGTTGTGTATGGAAGCCGGCAGTCAAGGCTGACTCGAGACACTAGTCTAGACACGCTTGGGTCCGTCATCGTTTCGTTATCCACTGCACGAACGAAGTTATTATTTCAAGTGAATCTCTATTTATGTGTTAGGTTTGTTTTGGACTTACTGGCGTATGTACTAATTTGTTTGTGTGTGGTGCTGATAGTTGAATAAAAGTGACATCTGAAGACATCCAAAATTTGAAATTTATTCAAGTGAGTATATTTTTACTAATGCAGTAAATTTAAAAATTAGTAAGAATTTAATAAAATGTTAAATTGATAAAAGTTATTATAAATTTTCAAGTTTCAAGTGATCACTATTTGCATTAAGTTTAAAAAAGTTATTAAATATTGGTATTTTTACCAGGGCTTCGAACCGGAACTGAACCGAAAACCGGAAAAATTGCGGTTCTTTAATCGTAAACCGAACCCAAAAAATAGTCCACCTTTGAATCGAAATCGAAAACGTTATTTTTTTGTGCCGGTTTTCAGTTAATTTATACTTATTTCGGTTATTAGACACAAATTTTTAACTAAAAGACTTTCACTCTTTTTTATCTGCCGCTCAAATATAGCAAAGAGTAGCTGACTGCGTGCGCTTTCAAGGTCTATTTATTGCATTGTAAGCAAAATTCCGCAGAATCCACTAACTGGCATAAAACATTGACAGTTCTTTCTTTCAACACGTTCCCTGCGAGAATTCAAAAAGGATTATGAACTTTATAATCAATAATAATTTATAATAAAAGTATTACGTACTTTATAATTTACATAAAGTGATTATCAGGTTAAATGCAAATAATTTCCGCTATAGGTTGAGTGCTTGGTAAGCAAATTTAAGGTACAGGGGATTTTTATAAATTTAATTCATGATAATTTATTTCACAAATTAAATTTTTATGAAAATTTTAAAAAGATCTCTTTAAAAGACTATAATGACCCCTAGACACCCTAGATGACAACATTAAATCGAATTGCAATCGGAGAGAAAAACTGTTCGAATATACGTAAACCGGTTTAAACCGGTTTACGTACTATTGATGACGCTACTATTGATGATTTCAAAAATTTTGGTTAATAGAACGAAAACCGGAACGGAAAAAATTACGGTTCGAAGCCCTGATTTTTACATAATTAGAAAACAAGAATACTAAATTTACTTAAAAAAGTAAATTTTTTTGCTGTGTAATATACCAATATTCTCCAACTAACATTTATTTGAATTTTTTTTTGATTCATAACAAGGATGAATTCAAAGAAAAGAAAAGTTGTTGATGAAAACAGGAAATTTAATGATCGTTGGGAAAAAGATTATTTTTTCGCAATGCAGAATTCAAAATTAATGTGTTTAATTTGCAGAGAGACGGTCGCTGTATTTAAGGAACATAAAGTTAAAAGGCATCATGAGACAAAACATATTGAATATGTAAATTTCAGTAAAGAAGTAAAACGTTTTAAGTTAACTGCGCTTAAATCGCATCTGAAAGCTCAGCAAACGATGTTTGATTCATTATTACAACAACCATCTACCATTGTCAAAGCAAGTTATTCTGTTGCCATGTTGATTGCAAAGAAAATGAAACCATTATCGGATGATGAACTGGTAAAGGACTGTTTGGAAGCAGTTATAAAAGATGTTTTGCCTGATAAAAGAAAATTATTTTCAAGTATCAATCTTTCACGCCAATTTATATGTCGTCGCATTGATGACATTTCAGCTGAAATCGTAGAAACTTTGCGCGATAAAATTAACCAATTCAAAGCATATTCTTTGGCATTTGATGAAAGTACAGATATCTCAGACACATCTCAACTTGTGATATTTATTCGCGGTGTGAATGATTCATTCCAAGTGACAGAAGAAATGTTAAATCTTTTACATTTAAAAGACACAACTAGAGAAGATGCTTTCCAGGCGATTGAAAAATGTTTAGCCGAAAATAGCTTAAATTTTGAGGCTCTTTCAGGATTAACAACAGATGAAGCACCTGGCTTTGGTAGGTAAAAATAAGGGAGCTGTAAAACGTTATGAAAGTAGTTATAGAAATAGTAAATTACATTCGTTCACATGCTCTTCAGCATCGGCAATTCAAAGAATTCCTTAGCGAATTATCTTCTGAATATGGTGATACCGTATATTTTACCAATGTTAGATGGCTAAGTCGTGGAAAATGTTTGAAAAGATTTTTTAATTTACGGGAGGAAATAAATATGTTTATGAACGAGAAACAAGAATTTGTTCCAGAATTAAGTGATGATGATTGGTTGTTAGACCTATGTTTTTTAGTGGATATAACAGAAAAACTTAATCAGCTAAATAAGGACTTGCAAGGGCAAGATAATTTAATAATCGATGCTTGTAATTTCATCAAAGCTTTTAATAAGAAATTATTGTTATTTGAGTGCCAACTTAGAAATAATAATGATCAACATTTTCCTCTGTTAAATAACTTCCCAAAAAGCCAACCTAAGAATTTCTGGAAATATGCTAATGAAATAAAGAAACTTATAACTGCATTTGATAGTCGTTTTTCAGAATTAGCAAAATATGATAAAATGTTTGAAATATTTTGATGCCTATTTCATGTTAACGTGAATAGTGTTCCTGAAAATCTGCAAATGGAGTTAATTGAGTTACAGTGCAACAATAAAATGAAACAAATTTTTGCGTCCACGTCAAAAATTAATTTTTACAATACTTATATTACATCCGAGAGATATTCCCACTTAAGATATTTTGCACGAGCTGTAAGTGCTTTTGGATCCACATATGTTTGTGAAACATTTTTTTCGAAGATGAAATTTACAGAGTTCATCACGTGCTTCATTAACTGATGCCAATTTAGAAAACCAGCTACTATGTGCAACATCGAACATAAATATAGATTTACAAAAATTAAGTGAAGGAAAGGATAAACAAATATCTCATTAATTAAGACTCGAGAGTTCATTATATTTGAATCATAGTATAACAATAAAATTTTATTCATTTTGTATTTGTTTTATATTTTTAAAAGCATGTTTACCTAAAGTGCGGCCCGCTGTAACGTTACTCGTAATCAAAGTGGCCCGTGAAACCATTTGGGTTGGCCAGGCCTGATGTAAATCAACCCAGACATGTTATTTGCGTGGAGGAAAACCAAGCGAAATGAATAACCTGAATATTGTTTCACAAAAAGTCGTAGACAAAAACTTTTTCTTTTGAATTATCACCCTTGCATTCCTAGATACGTTTCTTTGAATGTGTACTCATACTCATTCAGGCTTGAAATTAAATCGTGGCAAGTTCGGGGATTAGAAAATAAGAATAAAGTGGCCCAAAAAAAAAGAAGCGATAACTTTCAGAGTGAAGATAACTTTAAAGCTGAGTTCGGTATGTTGATAGATATTCCCAAAAAGCAAGCTGGGAATACTAACGATGGAAATACCCCTCGCAAACTTTTTAGAAATGGTGAGAGGTCTGCCGAAATAACTGGGGTAGATGTGAAATTAATCAAGCGCTTCCATGTCATTAAAATGCTTAAATTCCGGTTTTCAGATAAACTTAGATAAGTTCGCTGTGTACACAAAATACTTACAAGATAATTATCTCAGAGAGTATTCTTGGTTCCGTATGATGACAATGACAGTAACTGTACACAAAATACTGATCCATGGAAAGGATATTATTGCATCTTGTATTCTTCCAATTGGTCAGTTCTCTGAAGAAGTGTAAGAGGCAAGAAATAAATATAATAGGCAATACAGAGAACTATTTACTAGAAAAACGTCAAGAATTGATACGAATACCGATTTAATGAGTAGATTACTCATCCCTCTCAAATCCACTCATTGCAAATTTACGAGCAAAGCCTAAACTAAACACAGTCAAATATTTCCAGAAGTGTTGAATTTGTTGGAAGAATCCTTGATTTGAACACATGAGTAAGCTACTTAGATAGTAGTGGTTCCGAGTAAATGTGTGTTTTCCCAGTTTTCCTACTATATGTATCAGATTTATTATAAAAATAAATAGTTTAAGTATTCAGTATCATTCAAGAGTATATTAACAAAAAATTGCAATTTTTTGTTACCTAATTTGTATGTCTTATGAACGGAGCAAAATTGATCGATTTCCTTAATTTCATCATATTTTTGCTTTTGAATACTGACAAAAATTGTTAAAGATACACTCTAACTAGTATTTGATTACTTAATGACTCTTAAAATCACTCAAAACCAGTGAATTTTTGATGCAATAATTTTGTCCACCTAGATTGCAAAAATAACGAAATGTGCGAAGTGCTGAAATCGTATTCGGAAAACAAGCCAAGTGACGTCACATCGGGAATACGTATAGGAAGCATGTTCCGCCACAAAAATACGACCACCACTTACATTTAGCCTGGCATTATGATAGAAAAGTCAAACAAAAAAATTATGACTGAATAGAAATCGATTGTATTTGAATTTGGAAGTTAATTTAAATTTTATCTTTAGGTAGTTAGGTATTTTAATTAACGTCGGACTGGAGCAACACAACAGGCTATTTAAAAATAGGTAAAAGATTGAAAATTAATAAAAATAATAATCGAAAGAATACATTGTAAATTTAAACAGTAGAAGGAAAACATCTGGAACAGAAGGAAAACCAGCACTTCTGCTGCAGCATAAACTTCAAATGTAAATAAGAAATAAAGTAATACAATTCTAAAGATCGAGACTAGTACACTAGTCACGATCACATACTTTATTTAAATTTAAAATTGGTAGAATCCAGTCTAAATGGCAATGCGAAGTTTAAGAAATGTCTTGGATTTAGAAATTGGATCTGTTTCTTTTTACCAAACACAACGTGTACAACAATGTCTTATTCAATTTTCAAAGTACTTTAGGTGCATTTTAAATTGTTGATTAAAAAGCTACTCTCTCTCTCTCTCTCTAATTATATATGGTATCTCTCCCTTAAGAACAACATCGTTAAATTAAGACCTAATTGAAAATAAATTATGTCTGGAAGGAATATTTCGTTTGAATAAAATTTCCAGCAGCTTTACTTAGCTAAATTAAAAAATTTAATTCATTGTCTTACCCTTTGAGCGTCATGAGATTTCTTATTAATGTAGTATTGCTTTTTCCTCACTACACATATCGACTAAATAACCGCAAGCTGGAAGGAATTATAGGACAGATTATATTGATCAAGATGAAAACTGGCTAGAAGTCATGAAAGGAAGATTTAAGGTTTCAGAACTAAATTTGGGTATGAAACCCTCAGAGGGTAATACCATTTAAATACGGTGTGAATTAAATTTCTTTGCAACGAAACTTTACAATATATAGCCTATATTACCTGATTTTTGCAATATTTATCTCAAATTTTTTGAGAGGGATGTTCCCAACATAAAATTTTTGGGGTAAAGGATTCGAGGTCCTAGATGTTGGCAATCTGGGACTTGAAACTGCATGGCAATGGCAGTTTATTGCGATCTATTTGGAAGAGCCAAAACGACTGAGATAACTTAAACGATAAAAAGTCGTGTGTGAGATTCGATCATACGCAAAAAAGCGAATGGTTTTTATTCGTAAGGGATAACTTATTGTGCGTGAAACAAGCCTTGAGAAGTTTGTGCTTATAAAAATGTGCACACCACTGCAGTGGGTAAAAACTCCATAACACACATATGGTGAGATGCCCTAGTATAACATCCTTTGGTAAGGAAGGCAGGAATGCCATCTGTTCCAGTACCTATAAAACCCTCTAAGAGTTTATGCCAGTGGTAGAGCAAGGATTTTATTTCGGAGTTTTCCAATGTTAGAAATCTAATTTTTATATAAATTGAAGAGATCTATCTGGACTTTATTAAATTAAAGAAAATGTCACTGTCTTTGTAGATTAGATTTAGTCACCAGTAAATTTTAAAGTGACGCATATTGGTTTATCTGGGTACAGACATTCTTTCACAACGATTGTCTTCTCCGAATATTTATAACAATTAAATAACAAAGAAAGTATTAAAATCGAGTCTCGAAATTCATTTAATATTTTTCTGTCACTTTTGAAATGTTTATACGATAGGTCGGTATGGATTAGATTATAAGCGTTTGTTTCAATGTAAAAACATTCACCATCTTCATGCTTTCATATTTCCTACTTGAGCAAGTTTATAAATGTTAGTTAACTGAATGATTATTATTTTATAAAATGTATGTCATAAAAGTACTATATGCCCCCTTTAGAGTATTTAGTTTTAAAAACGTCTTAAAAATAAGTAAACAATTCTTTCTGGAGGGTGGATTTCCAGCATACAACAGTGGGATAGCATAGCATACAACAGTGGAGTACATCTGGATCCCCTGGTCATTGCTGCTATAATACACCAATGTTGCATGCTCAGTCGATATACTAGCAGTCTCTTGACTGGTCTTACCTATAAAAGTGATACAAAAGGTAGGTAGGTATTTTAATTACTGTCGCACTGGAACACAACGGGCTATAGACGACGAAAATAGAAGCATAATATATATATATATATATATATATATATATATATATATATATATATATATATATATATATATATATATATATTATGCTTCTATTTATAGATGAAGGATGGCACAAGAAACTAATTTTGCCAAGTGATGAACGAGATATATTCTTCCTTAGAAACAAATAAATGAACGATTGAATGCTACTTGAAATTAGCAAAAAAACCTCATCACAATATGAAGTACTTTATATATGAATAATATGAACACGTCGCTGTCATTGCATGTATCCCACGGAGGATAAAACAAACCAAATCGTTAAGCAATCGTTGGCTTTGCGTGATCTGCAATCTTTAATACGGTCAATACTCATGTGACGCATTAATAAGATCCTAACGTAGCATCATATTTCCTCTCGAGATTTTTTATTAATAGAGCACGTTTGTGGTCGGGGGAAAAACTTCATATATACATCTATTCTACTGCTTAAACAATTGGACAAATTTTAGCGCTGTCTTTGAATTTATTTATTTCCATGGAGGCTAAAATTTAAAATTTTTTGTTCATATTAATGTTTACAAAACAATTTCAAAAGTATTTGATTAATAGTGGTTCTTGTAAATAATGAATAGTGATATATTGATTGAAACTTCTCTTGACGAACACTAATTTATTTACAGTACATGAGGACATCACAGAATATCCACACAATAGCTCAATATCCCTCGAGTTCACCCACCATCGAGCTGAAGCAGAAAGTCATCGTTGTTTATCCCATCCCACTGCAACCCTTCAGCATATCGGTTATAGGTGACGATCTCCAAAGACGTGAAGTATAAGTAGACTGATCATTGCTTTGAGAAGAACTTTAAAAAGTAACTAACATGTTGACTAGTATTCACATGACTACTCTGAAAACCTGACTTGGTTGGCCGATTTGGCATTTTATCCCTCGACGATGTAACATCTTATATCTGGGTATATATGTAAATGCACGTTTCTAATGAGTGATGACAAAAATGGTAAAATCGCCAGTCTACTGTTGTGTTGCTCGCACCAATCAGATGATCAGTCAATGGATGGTCGTCTTCTCCCGTCCCGAGGACCAATCAAATGATGAGCATTCGTTTCGTCCCGGCAGACATAAGCATAGTCTAGTTTTGGTCATATGATCCTGCCTGATAAGATTATCATTGCTCACAATCTACTTTTATAACTCCTTTATGGTGATTTCGCATAAGTGCCTCAGTACAGAATAAATGATAAATGACTCTTATAAGCAAAAACAAGAACGCACACATTTCTATTTGAATCAAAGTATGTAAAAATAACCCTTCTCTTACTTTAAATCATAAGCGCAATCGTAAAAATATATTCCTTAACTAATCAACAAAATACTTTAAAGCGACGCTGAATAGCAAATTTAGATTGCATCAACGTGCTCAGTCCTCAAACCACGTCCTCTTATCACCAGTTCATTTTCCCAGACCATCTTTATCGGCAAATGGTTAAAAAGAAGAAATGAAGCCCCTTTAAGAGATTACACGGTCTTCGCTCGTTAAATTCAACCCAGGGCATCATGCACCAACTCCACGAACCGCGGGAAGATAACTTACACTCCCATTCCACTTTAATATCGACATTTCTCAAAGAACCGGCGTATCTGATTTTGAACAGCGTGAAAGAAATGTCCAACCGCATTACTGGACATCCGAGATCGTCTATTTCAATCGCAAGGTGTTTGTTTGGAAGGACTGCCGCCGCTATCTGGAGTAGAGAGAAAGAAGCCTTGCAACGACTTGGCATTGCACTCACGTCCCCAGTAAGTCCAATGATTTTCGATTTTCTATTTTCTATTTCATTCCGCCGAGACTAGCTGGTACAAAATGAGCTAAAATATTACCCCGCAGGTTCCGGAATCCAGTGGTGGGAAATAAGGGAAATAAAATCCTACTTCAGTGGAAGAAACGCACCGAGAGGTCATCTCTTACAGTTTTACGTGAGAGGCATTTTAAGTGGACGGTGCTGGCAATTATTTGGCGGCCGTTTGTGTGGTGCTGGAAATGTGTAGCAAGCGCATTGGCGGGGATTAGTTGACTTACCAGATTCCCATGTAGAAGTGTATTTAAAATGCTCTGTTTCGGGAGTTCTTGAATTTTATTGGTTTGGGTTTCTCTATTGCCATGCACTCCAAAATACGTATAAAGAAATAAACAGTCCTTATCAGTTTTAGAGGAATTATCCTTTGAATTAGGTTCATTGGAACCTAAAGTGTTCCGATAAATGGAGGATATATTTCCAACTTTTAACAGTTCAATCACTACATTCAGCATTTGAAGTGTTTATTTATATAGTCGCACTTCACTGGAGTATTTGAAGTCTTTAATGCGTTACATCAGGGGGTCATCAAACTCAAAAATCTTGTTATGTATGATAGTACTCCACTAGAGCAGCGAACTGGTGTTCCCCGGCACAACGGTGTGCCACAAGAATGGCACAAGTGTGTTTTATGGATAGTGAAGGGGTTTAAATTATGTAACATTTATTTCATTTCTAGGATTCAGTTTTAAAAGTTTCACTAGTGCCTACCCAAATAACTTCAAGAAATATCCGTATAAATAATTTTGAGTATTAGTTTTCATAACAAAGTATCACAAGTAAGTTGTAGCAAAATATTTTTAAAATCCACTATTTGGAGAAAAGGACTAGCTAATTGCTATTTGTTTTGTGAATATATCGAAATTATAGCTATTTTTTGTCAGATCAGCAAAATATATATATTGTGGTTTGGCGAAGAAATTTAGTAATTAGTTAAGGTGTGCCATGACAAATAAAAGTTTAAAAATCGCTCCTCTAGAGAGGGAATACAAGTAGAAAGGGGCAGGACGCAACTCAGCCATTTTCGAGAAATATTGATTTTAAAATTCACGGTTGCTTATATACTGAGTGTTTATACGATGTACAAATAGGCAGAGTAGCTGCACCGCTTTGTTTATTTGGTTAACCCAAAGTAAAATAAATTTTAAAACGTTAGAAGATTTAACAAAAACACACACTTTCATGAGTAAATAAGGAAAACAACTAATGCTAAAAATGTGAGTTTGGGAAGAAAAAGTGCTGTTGCGCAAAAATGAACCATTGCTTCCACTAATATACATTTGCAGTGAAGCTGCACACATAAAAATGAATGAAAAGAAATCGAACCACAGATGGCAGCGATACGGCCGGATACGTATATAACGTGCTACGATGCTTACTCTATCATAGAATAAACAGTCAGTATATTAGCTATCGTGCATTTGAAAATCGATATCTCTCTAAAACGGCATCTTACACTTGTGCACTTGTATTCTTCTAGAGGATTATTATCCTATATAATGTTTTTCTTAGGATTAAGACCTACACTGACCCCTGGTCACCTAAAAGTTAAAATGCACCGCTTTATCAACAATTACTCCACTTGTGGCAATTCTAAACACGTCACTATCGAACCAGTTAAAGAGAAAAGACCTACATAACCTACAGAAGAGTCTTTTTACATTTTTACCGGTGACAAGGATTATAAGGTGACAAGGATATTGTTCCGAACGATACAGGTACACAACAGATTGAAATCGTCTGTATAAGTCAAGACGAACTTTTATAGACCATTTCAACCTGCCTCAATAGCGCCCTACTTTTTACCCTATCGAAGACAATACGCATGTTTTCTATTTTTATTCGTTCAGCTCGTTCGTATATTGAGCGGGAAAAGTTGCCTTACGTAGGCTTGATTAATCCTGTAAAATTTAACTATCTCAATTAATGTCTTGATCTGAATCTATTTAGCTGAATATTTGGAGTATAAATGCCATGCAAAGAAGACACAATACAAGTGTCATCTTCGTTGTTCTATAGGAGAAACGGCAATTTTTAGACCTATGGCTAGGGGAAGTATTTATACCCTCTCGGAACTCTTTTCAGTGAAAGTTGGAATCGATAATTTTTAAAGGATGGGACTAGCCTTTACAGACCATTTCAACCTGCATTCAAATATGGTCAGCAACGCCTTACTTTTATCCTATCTTAACAATCAGCATAATGTTTTCTATTTTTATTCGTTTAGCCTGAGTGGAGAAAAGTGGTAATAGATAAGCATAAGTAACCCTGCAAAGACCATTTCAACCTGTATTCTAATATGGTCAGCAACGCCCTACTTTTATCCTATCTTAACAATCAGCATAATGTTTTCTATTTTTATTCGTTTAGCCTGAGTGGAGAAAAGTTGTAATAGATAAGCATAAGTAACCCTGCAAAGACCATTTCAACCTGTATTCTAATATGGTCAGCAACGCCCTACTTTTATCCTATCTTAACAATCAGCATAATGTTTTCTATTTTTATTCGTTTAGCCTGAGTGGAGAAAAGTTGTAATAGATAAGCATAAGTAACCCTGCAAAGACCATTTCAACCTGTATTCTAATATGGTCAGCAACGCCCTACTTTTATCCTATCTTAACAATAAGCATAATGTTTTCTATTTTTATTCGTTTAGCCTGAGTGGAGAAAAGTTGTAATAGATAAGCATAAGTAACCCTGCAAAAACTTAGATATCTCATTTAGCGCCATGAGCTGACTATATTGGTTTGAATACTTGGAGTATAAATGTCATGAAATGAAGCCGCAGTACAGGTGTCATCATCGTTGTTTTAGGGTTTTATGCGCTACAAACGCCGATTTGTAGACCCATGGTTAAGGGGAAGTAGGTTCTGTCATCCGGAGGTTGTTTTAGTTAAAGTTGCATCGGCATCCCTATCACCAGCTAAAAGGAAAACCCATAAAATCTCCTAGCAATCAACCTGACTACAGACTTATAGTTAGATATCCGCAAAGACTTCTGGCATTGCATCTGATGCTGTATCCTGATATCAGCATCCATATAAAAACATCATAAAACCGAAACAATTTAAAGCTGAAAACAATAAGAAATGAAAATTTTTTATTTAAAAGTTATCAACAGCTATAAATTTGCAATATAACTCGATCATACTCCAAAACCAAAATTTCATATTCCCTAAATTCAATATTGAACAAGTTTTTACAATAGTGATAAGTGATTCAAAGTTTCTTAAGTTTAAGAGGTATGCTTGTAAAAAAATTCTTCAAGTCTATTCGCTACTACCTCGATTATAAAAAATTTGATTAACTTTGAATTTAAGGAATGGGAACTTTTATATAGTAAATTGCTTTATATTTAATAAGTGATTTATAAGTAAGAATACACATATAAACAAATTAAGGCTATCTCACAGGGTTACAACTCTTCAATACTTGTCAATCTCTTATTTCACTACTGTGAAAAAAGTTTTATTTACACATCAAATCTTTTTTTTTTCAGATATACAATTAACTTTGTTACTATTAATAACAATGACTTTGATGATATATGGCAATCTATTTACCTGGAAAACTAAATCTAATTAAAACAAATACAAAGGATTTTTTAAAGTTGATATATTGGTTTTAAATACGTACTAAAATTAACTAAACCAATATCTATATTTTTGACAAAAGACAATACTTTAATTTTCCAGTCTTTAAAATGATTATATTAGAATTCAACATTCTCTGCAAAAGTTCACTTTTACACCATTGCAAATTAAATTTGTACTTATAAAAAAATTTTAATTATGATACTGACTTTTCTACACAATGCCACAATTTAATCGATATTAATAAAAACTACCAACATCCCTCCTTTATTTAATTATATTAAGTTTCCTAAGTTTCCTAGTTTCCTCCTAAGTTTCAATTTCAAATACGAATTGCATTTAAGAGCAATGGAGTGGTTAAAATCAAAGCTCTAGTCTTGAGAATTGTTCAGTATTAGCTCATGTAGTTCGCTAAACCTCTAATAAACGAAGCTCCAAAAACAGGAGTTTTCCTTTTCTGAACTGAAAGATTCAATTTATATATAAAGATTCATGTTTCATGCATTTTTAAGTTAAAAAGTATCTAAGTTAAAAAGTATTTAAGTTAAAAAGTATTTAAGTTAAAAAGTATTTAAGTTAAAGAATTAATATGCATGAAAACATTTTTAGTGTTCAGCTGAATATTTTGAGGAAACACGTAGAGTTAAAAGTATCGAAATAAAAGTACTTATTTTGCGTATAGCGCCTCCTTCAACGTGGATGAAGTGAATTACTGGTAATAGAGTTTCTTATCAGGAGCAATTTACAGTCAAATACTAGAGGATGCACCTTTTATTATAACTACTTTACTTCCATTCATAATAAATTCTCTTACAGCTCTTTATATTATATTGTTATAAATTTTTACCGTATACATTTTTACATAATTTCGTTTAACTACCAAAATTTTTATTTTAGCCCAGTTGAGTAGCGAATTAACAACCGGAAGGTTACGAGTTTGAAACTCGATCCAACCGAAGACATTTATGTACGTGAGGACTGGTGTACGTTAAATCTGTTGTGGCCTCAAATGCGCTCCTTTGACGTGGTGTGAGAGTGCGGTGTCACAGCTCAGGTATTGTTCTCGCCATCTGACCGTGGTTCAAAATCACAAGGCGTTGTCCTTGGATCTTTCCCTTCAGGATTGATCCCGGATCATCGCCAATGGCCCGTTGTGCTCTAGTGCGACGCTGGTTCAACTATCTATCTCTATGCCTAAATTTTTGCAGAATCACCAGAAAATCTTCAATCTGAGTTAAATTCCTTTCGATTTAAAATAGAAAAACGGCAAATCTGTAATCGACTGTTTTTCTATAAAAATTCCTCATTCCAGCAAGTTGTTGAGCACTTCGATCCCCTCTTTTATCCGTCGCTTCAAATTCCTCCGCTTCTCCCAAGAACGGGAGATTTCCTTTCCTTTTTCCCCCTGTCTTAAATTAAAACGATTGAATCCTTAAAGGAAATCGATCAATCCATTCTGTCAGTTGGGGAAAGAAAAGGCGTAAAGTGTGTTAAGTCTCTGACAAAAGTGCGTGCTATTTTGCCAGTGTTATAGTTGAGTTTAGCCGTTTAACTGATATAGTGGTCACAGCGTCTATCTACCATCCAGTGGGTCCGGGATTCGAAACTTTGTAAGAGCACGGATGTTGGTGATTGTCCATATTTGGAGTAACGACGGCTTAATGGGTGCTCTTTTACAAATACACTACTGTTTGTGAAAATTGCAACACTATGAAAGAATCATCAGAAACAAATGAAATTTATTCCGCGTATTACTTATAGTGGTTTAAATAAACGATAAAATTTACAGAGCAATAAAGCAAAAATACTGCCGAAAATCAATATCTTGTGCAACCGCCACGTGCAAGGATGAGAGTCTGCACACGTCGTGGCATCGAATCATACAGATACTGAATGTCATGCTGAGGAATGGCATTCCAGATGGCCTCTGTCTGATGCCAAAGTTCAGCCGTACTCTCTACCCGACGAGCGGTACGAGCGAGTCGCCGTCCGTTGTAATCACAGACATGCTCAATGGGCCGACATATCGGGGGAACGTGCAGGCCATGCAAGAAGCGGAACCTGTCGTGCGCTGAAGGCTTGTACATTCCAAGCAACATGTGGACGGGCATTGTTTTGCTGAAATGCAGCTCCGGGAATGCGTTGGGGAAGGGTAGGACCTCGGGCTCCACAACTTCCCTGATGTAGCGCCCGCTGTTCAGGATCCCCACAAGTTGGAGTAGGCGGGATCGCTCATGATATCCAATAATGCTCCAGACTATAACGCCAGGCGTTCGTCCAGTATGACACTGAATAAGACATTCCGGGAGAAGGCGGTCACCTCTGTAGCGTCTGACGAGTACGCGTCCATTGTTATAGTCCAGATTGTAGCGGGACTCATCTGCGAAGACGACTTGTTGCCAATCGGCACTCCATTGGCTGTGTTGGTGAGCCCATTGTAGCCGGAGGCGTCGGTGGTTCAGAGTGAAGGGAATACTGCGCAGGGGAATCCTTGCACGTGGCGCAGCAGACGTCGACGAATGTGGGGGCAGACAATGGCACACCTGTAGACGTGCTCCAATGTTGAGCCAACGCACGAGAGGACGCTGTACGGTCCATCACCGTCATGCGGATGAGGTGTCTGTCGTCACGTGGTGACGTCATATTGCGTGACCCACTGCAGGGGTTTCCACGTGTCCGGTTCTCCATGGTCCATCTCTTCCACACACGCATCACTGTTATGGCATTACTCCCCGTGCGAGTGGCGATTTCACGATACGAAAGTCCACCCTCACGGAGCCCGATCACGCGACCCCGTTCGAACTCCGTTAGTTGCTCGTATGGCATTCTGCGTTTTTGGCGAGGCATATTGACTTTTAATCAAGCATTTACAGCAATCAAACGACGATACACGCATTTTAACGCACCTTTACAGTGCTTTTTATACACGGCTCACTTGGAAGTTTAGAGGGTGTTTCTCGGCCCACATATGCGTGATAGCTTTGTAATTCTAATCATTTACATATTGTAAGGTGTTTTGAATTTCCTGAAAGTTTCGTTTAATTTGCATGATTCGTTCATGATGTTGCAATTTTCACAAACAGTAGTGTAGTTGTCAAGACTAAAGAATAAGGATTTAGAAATAAAAAATGGTTAAAATTAAATGAACATATGTGGAAATCCAAGTAGTTGCCAGCATAGAGAGCTATGAGCCATTGATAGACACTTGTGTATTGTCATGATATAGTCGTTTGTACGACTAGCGACGAGGTATGTTAAGTAATCAGAGAACTTGAGGATTGGCCATTCTCCGGTATTGTCTGTCTTGATTGTCAAGTAATTGATTATCTGTTTGTCCACGAATCTGCAATTAATGTCTAGAGATCAACGCAAACATCACATTTATGTAAAAGGTTTTTTCTATTACCAATACGGTTTCAGCATTTCGCCAATAAAAATTTTAAAGAATATATTCCGAATTGATATACAAATGTTGATTCCTCTACTCGAAACGTCGCCAAATGGGCGACCAGCTACATGTTAAGGTAACCCTGATATGTATCACGCGAGAGCTTTTGGATAGTTGAAGCGAAATTTTCTCTTTCCGTCTGCTTGGTTTGTTTGCATTGAAAATTTCTCATACAGTACAAGTTTCATTATCCGATCTAATGTCGATCACGGCAACATCAGATAACCAGGAACTCTAGTAATACGGACGCAGCGACAAAACAGCCCATACGAAATACAGAATGCATGTTACTACTACTGGCTACAGAAAAATTCATAAAGCTAGAATTAAGAATATTCCATATTTCGATT
The DNA here is from genome assembly GCA_933210815.1 of Meta bourneti. NCBI lineage: Eukaryota > Metazoa > Arthropoda > Arachnida > Araneae > Tetragnathidae > Meta > Meta bourneti. Next base: position 64,065,401 of record OW119926.1, read on the forward strand.
TGTGTGCAATTGTCTGTATATATCGTGATAACTTTACATTAAATCTGGACGTGAGTTATATACATTTTCAAATATCTTGGAAAGGTCATTAACGGTCTTCTGGTGAGTAGTACCATCTCACCTTTTTGGACAATGTGCGCACACTTTCTCAAAGCTTTATTTAAAGCTTCGGGTCACGGTGGCCCATTTGGACGAGTGACGGATTAGCAACCGGAGGGTTACGAGTTCGAAATAGGTCCAATCAAAGACCGTAGTGTACACGGGGACTGGTGTACTTTAAATCTGTCGTGTCCTCAAATGTCCTAACATTGGCGTGGTGTGGTATTTCGGAGAGTGGGGTGCCAGCTCTGGTGCTGCCTCGTCATCTGACCGTGGTTCAAAACTACCTGGCGTTTTCCTCGAATCTTTCTCTTGATCCCAGACCGTCACCAATGGACCACTGTGTTGCTCCATGCGATGTAAATTAACTTCCTTAACTTTTTTAAAGCTTCAAAAAACCTCGCTGACAAAATTGGCTCTAAGAGCATTAACACTCGGTTAATCGCGGCTCGAATAATCAAGGTTCTACTGTAGTATTCAACGTTCAATATGTAAATAGTATCAAGAGAATTAATAAATCAATCTAGCCCTGATGATGTACCAGAACATCTTGTTGAGTATATTGATTTGAGTATTTTTTTTTTGGAATTTGGAATACTAATGAATTTAATGCTAGTTACTGTGCCAAACATCAATTGATAGATTTAGTGTTTGATAAACATTTAATTTTTCCTTTTAAAGTGCCAGGCACTTAGAATAATTGAAACTGAATATTGGTCACGTTCTGTAAAAATAATTACGATACTTGAATAGTTACTCCTTACATTATTCTAACACAAGTTTAATATTTAATTAATACCAATCTCATGATAAACATTTGAATACATTTTAGAAACCAATATAAATTTCAAAAAGCCATTGATACAGATTTGTTCATTTGATTGATACTTAAAACCATCCTCTGAACTGAAAACCTATGCTTTAAAAGTAAATTTTTCGGTGCAAGACCAGTTCGCCAAATTTTGGATGAAAAATTATTACTAGTCAAAATGATAAGTATATCACATGTAACGCATATTTATTTGCAGGTATAATTTATAAATTATATTCATTCTTATTTTTGTTCAAAGTACACAGTTTTGACTATATCACTTGAAGTGAAAGTTTTTACGCTTGAAAAATTTTAATCCTGTCTGTTACATTATGGCGTACTCAGTCGCAAAAAACCCAGCGTGTACTAAAGCCTTGTTTATCGAAGCTTTAGAGACGGTTGATTTTATTATAAAGATGATGGGCCGCGGTGGCCCGGTTGGAAGAGTAACGAACTAGCAACCGAAGGGTTGCGAGTTCGAATCCAGCCAAACACCGTCGTGTACAAAGGGGGCTGGTGCACGTTAAATCTGTCGTGGCCTCAAATGTCCTCACGTTGGCGTGGTGTGGAAGTTTGGAGAGTGGGGTGCCAGCTCAGGTGTTGCCTCGTCATCTGACCGTGGTTCAAAATTACGTGGTGTTGTCCTCGGATCTTTCCCTTTGGGATTGATCCCGGACCGTCACCAATAGCCCATTGTGTTGCTCCAGTGTGACGTTAATTGAAATACCCAACCCTACCCTAAAGATGATATTCTACAGATTAATTTAATTAATCGATATCTACTGCTTAGTCCTCTACCTTTGCAGAATTGCCTTTCACCTCACTAGTTCCATTTGTACTAAATGTTTATTGATTTCTATTAACGCTTGAAGGAGAGGCTGGTTGACACTTGCGGACAGTTGGCTCATGAATTAAAATATTGTGAGCATTGAAAGTTCTCTAAAAGTCTATGTACGGATTACCCGTCGGTGGAACGGTCAAAGCCGCTGGCCCACCTGGAGCCATAATTAAGAAACTTTAAAAAGCTTAAGAAACTTTAAAACGCTTGAAGTAATTAAGAAACTTAAAAATTTAAGCCCTTAAACGCTTCTCCTAAGACAGTGTACCACGGAATCCATGATCTGGTCCTAGTACACAAACGCTAATATATGCTCCTTCCCTATTTCTTTCGCCTAGTAACGACTTGAAGAATAATTTTTAAACCCCTCTGGGGAGAAAGCGTATCACAAAATAAATCAGCCTGCACTAAATAAGTCTTTTTAGACCTTGTACCATAGCATGTTCCCAATTCACAAACGCTAATATCTGGTCTTTTCATAATTCTTTCCTTTAGTAATAACTCGAAAAACTTTTAAGCTCTGTGAGAGGGTTTCACTAAACAAATCAGCCAGCATGCTCTAAAACGCGTCTCTTAAGATCTTGTACCATAGAATCCAGAGCATGTACCCAATGTTCAAACGCTAATATATGATCTTTCTACATTTTTTCCCCTGACTTCAAGAATTTTTAATCCCTTCTCTGAGAGGGTATCACGAAATAAATCAGCCCGCACTAAAGCACGTCTTTTAAGACCTTGTACCATGGTACATCCCAAAACCGCTAACGCCAATATCCGATCTTTCCATATTTCTTTCCCCTAGTAAAGGCTTGAAGAATTTGTAAGGCTATGTGAGAGAGTATCACGAAATAAATCAGCCCGCACTAAAACGCGTCTCTTAAGATCTTGTACCATGGTATCTTAAAAACCCTCTTAAATCCCTCACACACGTATCAGTTGAAATCATCCATCTGTTTGTTTGATGGGAAAAAACAAAGAAAAAAATGTGAGGAAAAAGGTTTTACACACAGAGTTTCGCTCCATCGTTTTAACTTCCAGGTGAATATACACAATAAGTTAGGGCCTTCCTACAATCTTAAACTTCTATCGTAATTTATTGACCGTTAAATGCGGCTTTAATGGCTCGTAGCCCGTATTGTTTCCATTAGAGAAAGAAGCCTTGATTGTTTGCCGTAAAACTGAAAATTTTTATGGGTGCAGGTTAAAAGAAAATTTATGCTTCAAGTAAATGATTTAACGACCAGCGCAAAGTTAATCTATTATGTTTTAATGAAGTGGCGGACTTGCCATTGTTTCCGAGATAAGGTGTGAGGCGATTTCTGGGTGGTTTTATTGCGGACCATCTCCTACATAGGGTCCGTAATAAAAATTTTCGATTTCGTTTTTATATGCAAAACTTCACTGCGAGGGAGAATATTACGGGGAGTGTGGAATCTCATTGCAAAACTCAGGTGAAGTGCGCAAGGGGATATTAAATTTTGGGCAAGGGAAAGTCCGCATGCATAAAAAGGCTATAAAACCCAGAAAAGTGATTTTGCAATTTTAAAAAGGTGTGACAAGAACAGCAAAGACTGATTATGTGTTATTGAGGAATTAGTCTTAGAGCATTTTACTGTTCTAAAATATTTACCAATAAGTTATATGATAAGCAAACAATATCCAAACAATGTAACAATAGGATAACGAATATCATTTGTATTTCTATTAAATTATAAATTATTTTCATGTGACAAAGACACAGAAGACTATGCAATTCTATTATTTTATGCTATTAAACAATTAGCACAATTTAAAGTTTTCTAAAATGTTTACGAAGTTAGACAATAAGCAAATAATATCTAAATGTTGTGACAATGGGAAAGCGTTTATTCCATAATTAACTGTAAAACTTATTGAGATAAGGATGCAACGAGTTCTAGAAATCATTCATTGGTATTCAAGTGTTTATTGTTATCTTTTGCGGAGTACTTGAAAACAATGAGTACGCACTGAAACATACCCTTAATATGCTTCATTGTTCATGCATCGAAATACAAAATATGAAAGCGTTTTTGTTGGATGATAATCCTCCCATAGTAGGGGATGTGAAGCACTTCCTCTTACTAACCCATGTTTTTTCTTTTGTATCATGTGTTTTTTGTGTGTGAATTTTTGAAATTTATCAATTAAATCAATGATGGAAAAAATTTTCTGCATATTTTTGTTAACATCCTATTGGAATATGTAAATATTTTTCCTTGATTAGGTGCGTTGTTTAGGTATTTAACTTTAAGTAAGACTTCATAAAACCGTCAACGCAACGAAAAGTCATGCATGACTAAACTCTGGTTCAGGAAAGTATAAATATCTTCATCCAGTGAATGACCTTGAGACCATACCAAAGGCAATTTTTGCAGGAAATCGCCATCCCTCTTAATGTGAATGGGAGGTCTATATCAGAAGTTGAAAGGCCAAAATTCACAAAATAAAAAACGTGAAGAAAGAAAAAAAATTCATCACATACTGAGCCTGTGAGTATTGAGATGAGATTTAGCAATCAAATTGAGAATTAGATCTTTAACTTTCAGTCTCGTTCTGTCGCATAAATGTCGTTGTGTATCGAGTTTTCTCAGAAGCAAGGTAATAATAGCTCCAATCTTAAATATCAAGTTTGATATCATATGAAGTTTTCTACATCTGAATTGTGGTTTAAAATTACGAGATATTTTCATCGGATCTTTCTCTTCAGGATAGATATCGGACCGTCACCAATAGCACGTTGTGTTTCTCCAGTGTGAATCTAACTTCCTTCCTTATGGGGTTTGCTCATTTAAAAACTCTATAGGATAATATCATTCAGAATTGTCTTCACCATCGGTATCAATTAAATCAGATCTTAAATATGTACTTGTTGTCTACTCTAAGAGATCATAAACATTTTCATTTAATGTGTCGGCATCGGAATTTCTGCGCCCTCTCCCGGCACATCAAAGAAAAAGTCTATGAGAAAGATCATCAGTAGTGGTTGATGACATAATACTTCATACGCTGCTATTTGCTCTGCATTTAAATTATTTGCCATTTCTGTAGCTTTTGATCGTACTGACTGATTAAACACTATTTGATTAAGCATCGTATATTGATTATTATTACGTGATGGAATTGTAAGAGTATATATCACATGAGATGTTGTTTACTTTGAAAGTGTCTCTCGAAAGCTCAAATTCAATCAGTTTACGATCCTCGTTGTTGTTCATACGATACGTATGTTCACTGTTATGTCTGTGTGCGAAATCTTCCTAAAGATGAGATTTATATTTTCCAAACGGGTATAGCAGAAAAGATAAGAATGTATGCATATAAATTTTTTTCTGAATCTCATCAGAAAAACATGGTCCTGAGCAATATCAGCCATTTATTCAGAGAAAGTTTGAGGTGACTTTGGTCATCAGATTTTTAGCCTTAATATGATTATTTACCTTATATCTAATGACTACATTGGCAATATTAACTATGCTTTGAGTTTGATCTTATGCTTTTATATGCCAATAAAGATGGGTACTTTCCGGCTTCAGGAAGTGTAAGATCGTTCCTCTTGATAGAAGTGCAATCTTGCAGAGAATCTGGTGGAACAGTACACGAATGACACCATAGAAGAGCGAGACGCTTCTCTCATATATACTGGAATGTCGAATACCAGAGTCCATCATCAGATTGATTATGATCAAATACGGTCTTTTTATCTTAAGACACAGCCCATTAAACCATCAGAGCAACACAAGTTGATGTTTTTCTTCAAATAGAGCAAACTGCATAATGCATGAAACTGAACAGGGGAAAAACTGAACTAGAGCAATGTCACCCCTATTCACCAGGTAAGAGCGCACTCAGGTTTGGATTTTTCAATTGGAAGGAGTTTGAGAAAAAAGAGATATAAATATACTGAATCAACTCTACTAACACCAAACCACATTTTTTTGAAGGTGCGGAAAACCAATTCTTCAAAAGGCAAAAACTCCCTGAGTGAACTGGTAAGATTTACGCATTATTAATCAAATGATTGAGTAATTAAGCAAAATTCTAAAGGGTTGCATTATACCACTAACGATATTAGAAGACACTCTTATCAGTGTAAGAATATATAGTAACTTGAGTAATTCGTTGAAATTGTCATTCAAACTGAGTTCATCAAAGAACAGAACAGTAGGCTACTGATAGTAATACATCTTTAGATTCTTATGTAATGCCAATTTTTTGTAATTATTACATTTTAAAGGCTTGAAATTAATATAAAAGATTAAAATGTTTCAAAATTCTATCGTCGAAAGTTAAAAAAATATTTTAACATTTGCTTTTTTTTTATTTACATTGCATGCAGGTTCCAGTTTCTATTTTTAAATATTAAAATACCCTGAAAAAAATGGGAATATTTTGCAAGTAAATTAATTTTATTTTTTGTTTGAAGAATCATATAAAGTTATAAAATTAAGAAATGTTATTTACTCATATACTAAGACTGGCTGAAATAAAAAATGTATAAACGTATAATAAAACAGATCCTGAAGAATTACGATAAATCAAAGCTTTCGAAAAGATGAAGAGATTCATAATATTTTGACAAAATAATCAAAGGAGAAAACTTTTTAATACTTACCACCTCAAGTAATGCTTCAAAGCTAGACTATATCCACACAAATATCAAATAAATAAACTTCAAGATAATAATAGCAAAGTTTTCTTAAGTACTTAAAATAGTTTCGGATAACTTCTTGAAGAGGGTTCCATCCTAAAAAAACAGGTGATCCAGTTTTTCATAAATAGTTGTATAAACGTATACAACTATTTACGAAAATTATATGATTATTATGCGTCTTAACTTTGAATCATCCATATTTGTTTGTCTTTAAGGGGAGTTGATTTTGAATTAATCAATTCCCAGACGAATTAAGAATCATTATTTGAGTTTTGAAAACAAATATGGGATGAAATGTATTTTTTGTAATTATATTACGGAAAATAATATGTCAAACTTCCGTATCTCCTACACAGCGTTTAAAACAGCCATTGCCCTATTGAAAAATAATATAGAATTTCAAGATATGGTTTGAGTACGTAATTTCTATTTGAAAAACATTTTAGTTTAACATAAACAACTGAATCATGTTATTACTGTATATATGATGTATGCGTTATTGATTATCGTTATTACATATGCGTTATTGACTATACAATAATTACATATGCGTTATTGACTATACAATAATTACATATGTATTATTGATTTTTCCTATTGATTACATTATAATCACTGAGTTTACATCTTTTGAGATTTTGTATTACATTGTAGCTTTCATTTTTCTGGATCTTTCTCTCAAGTAAAGAATATAAATATTATTATACAGTTTATGGTAGGAGTGTATTGTAGGGAACGTTCAATTCTATAAGCGATATAGCACCAATACTGGTAAACTGTTTTCTTTCTTGTTTTATAGTTTTCGATGTAGAAACGCCATGGAATCGGTAACAAATTTTCACTTGATGACTTGACTACAATTCGATTTTAACCAATTTTTTTTTATCAAAATACGATATAAATTGTTTCTTCATACTCGAAAATTTGTTGAAAACTCCAAGGAGTTGTCACATAGAAAGCTATAACAATAAGGTGGGTTACCAGAGTTTGCCCTAAATCACTCGCAGAATTGAACGTTCCCTACAATGTTCCTTTACACAAAGTGCTAAACATAATAATTTAGAACTTCAATGGGTACGTTGACAAATTTCAATGACACGCTTTTTATCTAAATCCTTTCATGAAATAACTATTATCCATAATTTAAAAAATACTTATTAAGAAATTTGGAATCAATTCTTATATTTTAAACTGTAATGATAGATAATTTACTAATGAAATTTTCACCAACGGTAAAAAAGATAACTTCAGAACAGGTTACGAATTTTTATACAAAATACAAATAAATGAAAGAGAAAACGTTTAAATATTCAAGTGAAAGAACATTGTACAATAAAATTACATGTATGTGAAAGATAAGCAAATTCTTAATTATAACGATTTGTAAAATGATGTATCAGAAAAATGCATCATTCGCTCGGAATTTATGTATAGTTAGTTATACATATAAATTATAGTGACTAAATAGTAGGTAAATTTGACTAGATCGCTTAAGAGATCGATTTCATAGACACAAATGTTTAGATTCATCACATTTATGTTTTATTTTAGTACTGTTTGACTCACAGTTGATTTTGATCACAAGTGAATATGCATGTATGAACAGTCATTTCAGTTTGAAGAAACATGAAACAAATTTAATTTGGCATTTTAAAAGTGTCTATAAAACTTATTTCTTCCTAAGGAAATAGAACAATGAAACTCGAAGAGAAAGTTTAAATTCTTCCTTGAAGAATGACAGTAAATATGAAAAGTTAATACAAATTGTGTGTATGCTTTTTATCTGTACGAAAATGAAGTACAATTTCATCTTTCTCACGTTTTGGAAAGGCATTTCAAATTTCATTATTCGAAATAAAGCAAACAGTAAAGTGGAAGGAACGTAGGAAACTTGAAAAGCGAGAAAGATTCCAGATGAAGTATGATTTGAGAGATATAAATTTAGACGAAGGATGGAGAACAAGTTATATTTCCTGTATTAAATTTGCAAAGCTGCAATAGCCTGAAAAGCAAATAATAGAGGAAATTTTGATTTCTCCAAGACTATGCAAACGTAGGTGGAGAAGCAAGGAAAGGAATGACTGAAATGTGGAAACGAAAAAATCAAAATAGTAGGAAAACAAACACAGAAACGGAAAGGGATTTGTTCTGTTTGGAGAGAAAGATTCACAGGAAAATAGGTTTGAGAGCTGTTTCCAAAGTTTATGGAAACAATAGCGGAGCGTGAAGTTTTATTTTATGTACCTTGACTCTTTCATAGCTAGAAGTATTTGAAATATTATGTATATAACACCAAAACTTTGATGGTAAAAATGAAACCGACAGCGTATAGATCCATACATTGATAGTGACACGGTGTTTGTTTTGCCGAAAATACCGAATATTGTAAAGCAATCTTTTCAGGTATTGTATGTCATAAAGATCTCGCTCAATTTTGGAGATATAGAATGCATTAATTTTATTCAATGAGCCCTACAGTAAGCGAACAGTAGAATTTTAATGTAATATGTCTTATTTGACTATTTGTTAGAAGATTCACACTGAAATTAATCAGAATTCACAGGATTTTAATAATTGTTTAGATAAATGAACTTAAGATAATTAAAGAGAAGAATATACGGTAATGTTGTTACTACTTATTTTAAGGATGAATTAATTCTTAATAAATTGAATTTAATTCTGCTCAAAGGAAGAGTGATCAGAAAATCATCTCAATTCAAATTTACATAAGCTACATCCTATCAAGGTAAAACACTTAAAACTTTAATATTTTCTCAATAATTCGTTAAACTTCAATATTTTCTCAATAATTCGTTAAACTTCAATATTTTCTTAATAACTTTTTGAACTTTAAAATATTTTCTTAATAATTCGTTAAACTTAATTAAAATAATAATTTATTCGCAATACTTTAAACTTTAACAGTTTGCAATCAGACATGCTACATGATACACATGGGTTGAACAAAATAATGTAAACAATTCAACTCAGAAATAACATAGATTATAAGGTATTGGGCCACCTTTTACCCAAGATACAGCTTCTACAAATCTTCGAAAAGTCATGCAGTTTTTAGAAGTAACCAAGGGGAATTTAGTCTGCTTAAACATTTGCTAATTGCATCGGTTTTATGGGAAGGGAGAATATGTTTCTCACTCATCTACAATGGATATCAACATATATTATTTGTCTCTACAATAGTTGATCTTGTTAAATGGTGACTAAGAATGCCCAAAATTAAGTTCATGCTTTTGTTCATCAAACATGATTTTTTATCAAACACACTTTTTAGCATTGAGTATTGAATCATAATTATTTTGAAAAGTAGCATCTTAGTTGAGAAACATTGTTTGGACCTTTAGATGAACCTGATTTGTATTTCTTCACATAATTGTAATCTGCAATTCGAAAGCTTATATAAGTTAGGAATCATTGAATGCCAAAATATTAGCCTCTAAGTTATCATAGAAAAACGACCATATTTGAGAGTTTGAAAAGGAAATTCTCTTTTCAAGTGTATCAAATATTTATGTTTTTAAATAAAACAGTGAATAAAAATAAAACTTTTGTTGAAATTGAATTATGACTTATTGCACCATATCACCCTTTCAATTCTACTGTTCACTAGCATTTAAGATTTATGTTTTTTAGAGATTAGCGTAGCTTTATACACATAATAAAAAATTGAATTTATGAAGTCCGCGGCAAGCTGCCTTTAAAATAACGGGTTCTTTAACCCTCCCGGTGGTTCTATTGACGAGGTGTCTCGTCATTAACAAAACTGACCAGATCTCAGTGGACGAAACATCTCGTCATTAGGAGAAAACTGACCAGATCTTGATCTCGTCATCATCAAAAATCGTCAATATATTGATGATGATTTATAGCGTCACTAGAGAAACTTGTCATATCTTGATAGACGAGATATCTCGTCGAAACCACTTTAGGGTTAAGATGCATTTTCAGATCTGCTAACACTCGTGCCTCAGCATTTTGTGTTGTCTGGATACAACTTTGAGTACACGACGTCTCTTTTGCAGTTTCTATTTTCCAGTTCTCCTTCTTTTCGTCGATGACGTTTTGACATATTTTTCATAATCTGTTATAATCATGGACATTAAGCTAGTCCGATTGTTTTACTCTTATCCGCTATAGAAAAACGGACTTAAAGCCGCTTTGCCTTTTTTTTCAAAGTTTGCGAAGTAACTCATTTTTCATCCATTCCGACCCAAAATTTGTGAACGAAATCTTTAAAAGCACTGAAAGACGTTCTTGAGACTCTAAACTATGGTTTAGAGTCTCAAGAACTTCTTGCGACTCTAAACTCCGGCTTCTCAAATTAGGCGCTAATGTCCCCCTGTGGGGGCTGATGGAATCTTGGAGAGCAGTGTTGGCTACAGCGAAATAACGGACCGATGAGATGCAAGAGTAGACATATAAAAAAGATGATAAAAGAGAGATTTCAAAAGCAGGTACCGATGCTGTGGGCAGCGACAAGAAAATTTTCGGTTGAATTTCCGTCATTATGTTGAGTTAAACGTGGATTTAGTGCTGTAAAGTCTTTTAACTGAAAATAACCGACAGAAGATAGTTGACTGGAGATTTAAGGATGTGGCTGGACGAAAATAAAACGTAATATAGACAAATTGGTCCAAGATCATCTTTGACAAAAACGATTAGTTATATTTTTACTTATTTCATTGATATTAGTTACTAAAACATTGAATAATCGTGTGGTTTTACGTGCAATTTATTTTCGTTATTTTATTTTAATGAATAGCTCTATAACTTCAGCTCCAAGCTCTGTTATTTCCAGAGTAGCTTTTTGAAATTTTGAAATTAAACACACAGCAGCATAAATAATGTGATGGAATTCAAAAATTATATATAAAGGCCACTGCTACACTTACAAATTATTATTAGTTGATTCTTTTCCTTTGTGGGCGACCGCGGTTCTTTGAAAAGGGGAGCTTTGAATCAAAAATATTTGGGAAATTATGCTCTAAAAGAATTTACAAAGAAAAATGGCGGAAAATGTTTTGTATTGGATAAACTAATGCAAAATATATCTTATTTAAGTATTTTATTTACCGATTTTACCTACCCATATTCTAATTCAAGTGAATTCCTGCCTCACCACACAGTGTGTTGAAATTGCATAGAGTATTCTTTGTGTGAAAACAAACTCGGGATTAAGATTTCGATCAAGTTTAGTTTCGAAATTGTTATCCATGACCACAAACACGTCGATTTCTTCACGCTTGATCAATCCGATTAAAACTGAACACATTTAACTCCGTTGCTATCTCACTCAGACAAACAGTGCACTATTTGCCATTGCATTAAACGGAAACTTATCCAGTTTTATTTTTTGTACGCCTATCCCTCACCGTAATCTGATTAACGTAGGGGTATGTGATTTGTGCTTGATTCTCATTACAGGCAGACGGCTCTGGGGTATCAATTAGAAATGGAGATTGGACGAGATGGCAAATCTTCATGTTGGAGTACCGTATTGGAAATTAAGCGGATTAAATTGGGGGATTATATTGGGTACTGGAGTATGTCGTTCAGATGCTGTACGTGGAAGGATTCTATCAAATGAATAAGCCCGATTCTCATGTGGGGAGGATTTAAGGTATCGAAATAATTACTGCGCACAAGGTAATATTTTTGTAAGGCTCTATGAATGTCTGGTAAGGATGCCTTTAGAAAATGGTTTTTATTAAGTAGATACTGGCATGTGTTTAGAATTTTAAGAAGCTTTTGTAGTAACTTATCATGGCTTTATCCTTGTTACACATTGCATTATATTGACTGGATCTTTGACTTTTCCATAAAAATTAACCCTCTTTCACATATATAATTAATACATATTCATGAAGATGTTCAAGAAAAGAAGTCTATGTTTGTTGTTTTGAGTTGTGAGAATTCGAAATGATTTTTTACATAGCACACATCATTGGAATTTTATTTTGATTCGTTAAGCATACATTTCGAGGATTATGGAGGACCTCAGCATTTCAGGGTACACACTCCTCGCAATGTTTAAAAGGTAAGACTAACAACTCCAATTAATAAATCCAAAAAGATTTGTTACTATATATTTTAATACTATTGTAGGGTTAGGTAAGATACTGACGATATTCTCCCCCTACAGAATGCCTTATGAATCAAGTAGGAGCTATCTGCAGTTTGGTCATTATATGTTGATGGTTGTTGTAGGCTTGTGTGAGTATTCGATACCTAACATCACTTGGTAATAGTATGACTCTTTAAATAAATTTGAAAGCCCTTACTACTTTCTAGGATTAATAGGTATCACAATATATACAGCATGTATCAACGATCGATCTATAATGAGCAAAGTTTAGGAACCTGGTTTTTGATAGGCAAAGCAGAATGGTAATCTGTTTTATATATTCAGTCATTAACTTTACTGGTAGGTAAATTCGCCATTGTATTTCTAGAATTTATCAGATACGGAATTCGATAAATGTTAGCAGCTAAGCGACCGATTTACCACTTGTACGAAACAGTCAGAACTATATTACGATCTCCCTGTCCATCCAAATGCATGGTCGTGGATTTCCACAAGATTAAGTTTCGGGCTGTTCCCTTTTAGCAACCAAGAGCGTAGACTCGCAATAGTAGGTATTTATAGTACGCGGATTTAATACCCTATAGTAACAGGGACAGAAGTCGTGATAACACATGGCTGTATATATGTGTGTGTGCGAGTAGTTCTGTATAACTATTCTCGACTTCACATGCATGTAGCACGGTACCTCAGTGATGGGTTGGGCATGCAGTTGCACGTCGTCAGAAAAAAGAGGGTCAGCCAAAATACAGCCATTTTGTGCATTCAATTTTGGAAATTTTTACAAAAGAAACTTATAAATCTATCAATTTGTATTTAATTTAATTAGAATATTCAAACAAGTACAAGAAGGGACGATTTAAAAAAGTATTTGTGATGAAGCTGTGGCATTTTGAGACTTGAACATGGAAGACTAATGCCCCAGAAAATGTCCTGCATATATAGTAGATCATTCAACAAAATTCTAGTAAGCCATATACGGTAAATTCCATTTGTGGTTTAAGGAGCGCCATCTATTGACAATTTACTTGAAAAGCGTGCTCAGTTAGTGTAGGTAGGAGATGGGAAAAATGTTATTTTACGTTAACAGGATGTGAAAACGGCTATTTCTAATTTAAGACACCGTTATTATTAACTATTTAACTTAACAATTTCGTTATCATCTAATAATTAACTGTAGCAATTACTAAAAATTATAATAGTTATAACTTCTAGAAATTGATGTTTTAATAGTGAGTAGGTAGTAAATTTTAATTAACCAGTAAGAGGTGATCTTAAAAAATGTAATGATTTCAACTTTTAATTTTCTTCAGTTTATTTCATAATTTTTAATTTAATATAGAAATTTTTGTAATAAGCTTAGTTAGTGTAAAATAAATTTTGTGATGTTAGCCGATAACATTTAAGCCAATAACTGTTATTATAACACATTTAAAGCATAACAGGTTCAAACTATTAATTTGACATAACGTTTGTTTTTAGTTATCGGAATAAAAGCCCATCTCTAGAGAGTCAATTTTAGATCCGCAACTTTAATATGAATGTACCACGCTGGATCTCCGGTTGCTCTTTGGTGGTGCCATTCATTTTAAATCATAACCTATTGGAAGTTATACTACTCTCTCCGAGCCATCCCTTGGTAATCCAACCTCTACTTATCCGACACGAATGCCAGAGCGTGCGGTATGCGACACGAAATGACCAGAGCTTCATTAAGGCAGACAAAAGTCCGTTCACACTACCCTTTGTGAAATGTGCAGCACCATGAACGAATGAAGGTAATAACTTGAAACTTATCAGATATGCAGAGCAGGATATGAAATGCAAATTATTATAATTGCAAACTGATTACGCGTACGTCGGCTCAGCAGAACCTTTTGAACTGACGTGTTAGGATTAAAACTACAACAGTCTGTTTAGGTAGTAGTGGTAGTGGTTGAATTTACATCGCATTGGAGCAACACAACGGGTTATTGGTGAAGATCCGTAGGGAAAGATACGAGGATAAGACCTCCTAATTTTGAGTCACGGTCAGATGACGAGGTCAATGCTTGAGCTGGCTCCTCAAGCTCTCTGAATTATCCCTCTCTGAGCTCTCTCTACGTTTCCACACAACGCCTACGTGAGGGCATTTGAGGCCAAGTGTCCCCCCACACACGACGGTCTTTGAATGGATCGAGTTCCGAACTCGCAAAGGTTGTAAATCCGTGGCTCTGCCAACTGGGCTACCGCGGCCAGGAAGAGCCTGACAAATAGTGCATTGTGAACAGTAAGCTGTAACATTTCTTTCAGGAATCACTACCTCGTCAACTACAGAGGTCACAATATGAACAAACGACGATTTCTAAAGACAGATGACGAATGATCGACCTGCGTGAAGGCTGATTTTTGTACCGCAACATTGCTGTTCGTGCGGGGCATAACGCCATGACAAGGATGGGTGTGTGGATGAAGTGGACATAAGAGAACCCGACACATCGACAATCCGGCAGTGGACCACGAAATATGACGACACTACAGGATGAAAGACATCTCTTTCGCATGACAGTGACGGACTGTTCAACTTCATCACTAATCTTAGCACAATGGTGGATCACTGTAACCTCTGCGATAGCCCAGATGGTAGTGTAGTAGATTAGCAACCGGAGGGTTGCGAATTCTAAACTCGATCCATCCAAAGACCTTCGTGTACGTGAGGGTTGTTGCACGCTAAATCTGATGTCAAACGTCCCCACGTTGGGGTGGTGTGGAGATTTAGAGAGGGGAGTGGGGGGTTAGCTCAGGTGTCGATCTCGTATGCTGCCACAGGCGACCTTTAGCTACTGTTTTGGAACCTTGCTTATTATCAGTAGCTTGTTAAGCAAAATCGTTCCCTTTCCAAAATTTTAGCGACTTTTCTAAAATTTTGGCAATTTCTTTTGAAAATTCACCAAAGGTCAACGAAATTTAGTCCTTTTTTAACAAACAAAGGACTGTAAAAATACTTTTTTCAGATTTATCTTGAGGGAGAAAATATTCCAAGTGGTGGAAATTTCGAAGTTTTGGTGCCTAGGCGTGACGACTATGGAAAAAAACCCATAGGAATCCGTGGTTGCTAGATTGTCATGAAAACAGTATTAAAATATTTATTTCTTTAATTTTAAAATTCAGATTTCTTGGCGAGATATTTGTATCTGAACAGCAGAAATTGCTAACAAAATAGGGTTTAAGAGCAAACTTTTAGTTATTATTTAAAAAATTTTGTCTGTGGCAGTCCTGATTTCGTCATCTGACCATGACTCAAAATTATGAGGTGTTGTTTTCAGACGTTTGTTGCCCTTCGGAATTGATCCCGGATCGTCACTAGTAATCCGTTTTGTTTCTCTAGTGCGACGCAAATTCAACTACCTACCTACATACCCTGCAATAGCTGTGGTCACTAGGCAACGAGTCAAAGTCCTCCAAACCTAATCAAAGCTAATACCAATGAACTGTGGACTCATACAATCAGCATTGCAAGTAGTTCACTTAAACACATCCAAAGCCTCAATTTGATTCGATACCACGGCGAATAACAGCTTTTATGAAGCTTGTGGAGGCTTCACAGCATGCTGATGTTTTCAGGTTATAGTTGTTTCATTGTTTTGAAAATTTAATTGTTTATGTACATTAATATCACTAATGTGTGGTATGAATTTTATTTTAGTAGCATGATTCTTTCTTGGTTTGCAATTTTCACAAACAGAGCATCAAAGTCACCACTCTAAGATGAGTAAATACTGCAGTACCGTACGGGTCATGTTTCTGTAGCATTATGATGTGTGTCTATTGTTTGTGATTTCTAAATGTTTCATGTAATAAACTTGACACATTCATTTAATAGGGATTTAAATTAAAAACTTTTACGCGCTCTCGATGATTATTGAATCCCCTACTAAAGGAATAGCTGAATTAATAAGAGTCCAATGTATAATTCTTAATGTTGGTGTATAAAATATCTATATAAAACCACCATCATTCGTCAAAATTTCATTGTGTTTATTGTTTCATGCTTTGTCTTTCAAAGAGAATTTATAGCCCATTGTGTTACTCTAGTACGAAGTTAATTAATCACCATTACCATCAAAGCGGATTAATGTGTTATGGAAATATTAATACATCAATCACAAATTTTATTTTCCAAATTTGATCAAGATGAACGATTTCTACATATCTGACTGATCTGTTTGAACAAAAATTAGCACAATTAATAATTGGAAAGCAATTAAAAATTACTAATAACTAACTAAACTCATTGCACCGAAAGTCAAAATTTAATAAATAAAAAAGTATCAGAGAAAAGTGAACTTTGAATGAAAAAGTATGTTCTGTATTAATTCAAGAATAAAGGAACGTAGATAATTTTTTTCAAAGCAAGAAGGAGTAAGATTTTTCCTTGTCAATTTCCATGTGATTAATCATACACAAAAATGTTTCCACTTACCTTTCTTTTGATGTGAATACCATATGTAGAAATTGACTAATAGAATTATATAAAAGAAAAATGTCATATTATACTTTAGAAAGTCCTATTAGAATTGTTCAATAAAGAACTTAACACTATATTAGCATATACTGTAGCAGAACACCAGTGTTTTTCTTCTCTCCTCCCCGAACGGAACGAGGAACTGATTATCAACTGTTTCCAAGGATAAGATCAGGATTTCCATGTGCCCCTTTTGAAAGTGCTAGCTTCTGTTTGTTAAGAAGCGAGAGGGTAATCGTTCTGTTGACCGTTTGGAGATGTATACCGTTTTCGTTTTTGTCTAAATAACTGTTATAAAATTTGTGTCTAGTCCTGAGATTTTATTTCATTTTTATATAGCTGGCCTGATAAATTGGCATAATACTTGATTCTCAGTAGTGGGTTTTTTAATGACGAAAGGGCCATATTTGGCCAGCTGCGCCAAGTACCAGACAATGTCAATACGAATATACGTAGAAGAGTTTTACTTACACAGAAGAGGGTGATACACTTAGAGTAAGTAATAAGAATCGAACTGCCATCATCTACAGCTCGCATTGATGCTCAGTAAATGTGAAACCTATTACAGAAATAGTTTTTTTCACAATTTAAAACTAGTCCTGACAAATATTTTAAAAAATTCATTTGTTATGCCCCAATGTGTTATAAAACTAGGCATACTTACATTCATTACATTTATTATGTAATTACTTGTAGAATTACCCAACTTTACTCGGGTTGTATTGGTTAACTGCAAGTTGAAATGAATATTTACTTTCTCTTTCGTATAAAATTGCAAGCACGAAACGCGGAAACCCTGATTTTGCATCAAAATGGTCCAAAACAGATGAATAATGAAATGGGGCGAACATATTCGCTGTACGTACATTCCATTTTTATTTATAAATATAATAAATGCCAAGTACAGAGAATTCTTAACTTTGAGACTCATGAGATTTTTGAAACGACCCTGCAACACACATAATGACTAAAATACTACATCTATTTGTTAAAAGAATGCATGCATACATTCTTCCAACCTTTAGAAAGATTATATTGATCATTT
Source organism: Meta bourneti (assembly GCA_933210815.1). Lineage (NCBI taxonomy): Eukaryota > Metazoa > Arthropoda > Arachnida > Araneae > Tetragnathidae > Meta > Meta bourneti. The sequence goes on from OW119926.1 coordinate 64,083,470, forward strand.
TCTTAAAATAGAATCCTTTGGAAGGATTCTATTAGTCTTTCTCTTCTTCCGCCTACACTATTACTTCCCTAGGATAAGATCATACAAGTTTTGTTAATACAATACCTTTGATATGTTATTTTAGTACTACTTTGCAAGAGTCAATTTTAATGGCATAATGTTGAGGTTTGTAAATAATCTGCAGGATATTAGAATTTTTATGAATTTGAGATCCATACACATTTTAATCTCAGAAACTAGGGTATTTAAGCAGTACTATCTTAAATATTTTGCTCTATATTTGCCTTATGTAAAGAGAGTAGAAGCAATTTACGTCCTAGATGTATTTGGAATTCATGTTTAGGGTCATTGACATTAAAGTAAACTGTATAATTTACCACATAATCTAAATTTCCAAATTACGTTAAGAGATCGTGTATGAAAGTGTATTATGCACTTTGTTAAGGTCTGTTTGTCTTCGTTACACTACATAATTACCATAGATATGGCATTCAAGCACTTACTACATTTATAAATATTTTCTCAAGTGCTAATTGTGATTTTGCATTTAATATTTAAATTTTCAGTACCTAAGAGAGGATAGAATTTACTGCTCTGGTATTAAGTATGATAGCATGCGTTTTGGGGAATTTAGTAATATATTTTGGAGATTAACACATTGCTTACAGAGGTTTTCTAATGCATCATAATGCAAAAATTCATGTCCTTTAAACATCTGAAAGTCATGAGATTTTCGAATAGTGTAGCATTTCTTCTACCCATCATGACTAAATAACCACATGGATGGGTTGATCGAATCTTAAAAAAAGATTCAATTGGTCAAGATTGTCAAAACTGGTTAAAAGTCATGCAGGATGGACTGCAGGTTGACAAACGAATTTATGCGTGTGAATCCCTCAGATGGTTAATTTGATATAATTTATGTATTTTTCTACAACTTGCATTTTTCATTCTTTTTCTCTGCTATATGATGCTCCTACATAAAACACTATTTTATGGATTCTAGGAATATTCCTCTTTAACAATATGATTACCATACGTCAAGGTTTGAAAGGCGTGCCTTGAGGTTCCGACCAGTTGGTCATTTTCTCCCGGTCAGAAGAAAAACATTGATTCCACGTTCTTTTAGATGTATAGATAGGCCTTTGATTGTCATTATACGAGCAAATGTGCCCTTTCCCAATGCGTTTTGATTATAACATTTACACTGATCCGTTGGAAGAAATGCGAAATTCTTTTCTGTCTGAAGTTTTCCCCATTCACCCAAACTTTCAGAAAACCCTGGGCTCAGGGTTGGATGTTGATGTTATTTAGAATGAGTAGCAATCTTATTTGTTGCAAAATCGAAATATCTGCATGACAAACTAATGAAGCAGAGGGATGGCTCTGCGATCATTTCAACAATCCGGTGTGTTGCTCTACGTTTCTTTTTTGTTATGCGAAAAAAATTATACTTAGACCTATGGCCTGAATAGAATTTCCAACGGCTACGAATATACATGACCCATACCAGGATTCGAACCCAAGGGTGAGAGCAGCACAGAGCGGATATAAAAATTAAGTGAGTTTTATGTGCCCAGGATCATGAGACCCAAACTAGCTGTAACGTGACTCCGAGACATTTTTCGTCTGCAGGGAGTAAAAGAATATTCATCATCTGATTGGTCCAAGGTGCCATAGACGTGAAATATAAGTAGACTCAGCATTCCTATTGAGAGGGTGCTTCATGACCAACATGTCGACTCGAAGTCTTGTGACTCCACTATGAAAACTTGACTTGATTGACCGATTTGGCATCTTGCCTCGTTCGGAAAACTTAGTAACCTTGGCTTATGAGTAAGTGTGTGCATGCACATTTCTATAGAGAAGCGACATAAATGATGAAATCGCAGTCAACTATGTCGCGCGGACCAATCAAATGTCGAATCAATGGATGGGCGTCTTCTACCGTTCCGTGGACCACATTATGCATGTTCGTTTCTACTCGGCATATAAAAATAGTCTAATGGTGACATTACTACTTGTTTTGGTTACATGATCCTGAGCATATTAAAGATTGCAACTACTTACTCTATTTTAAAATTTCCTCTATTCACGGGCCGGGAGGTGACAAATATCCATTGATTCATCATCTGATTAGTCCACGTGATATAGTAATGGACTTTGACGATTTCGCCATTTTCTTCGCCACTGTATAGAAATATGCATTCACACGTCTACCCAGTCATAGGATGTTATATCGCCAAACGAGGTGATAAGATGCCAAGTAGGCCGATCAGCTGAATTTTTTTATAGAATAGTTAAATGACTACTTGTCGACATGTTGATCAATTTTTGAAGCTCCTCTCAATAGAAATGCTGAGACTACTTTTAGTATTTTACGTGCATGGCGAGACTGATTATTGATCTCACTCCCGTATTAAAGTGCCCCGGATTAAAAAGCAAAATACAATACTAACCCTATTTGCAGGGTTACAGACAAGTTGAATTTTCATTTGGTTAACATTTCTTTTCCTATTGAAAAACTGCGCACTCTTCAAACATGAAATGTACAGTGTTTTGTAACTGCAAAGTAGAAAGTCAAAAGCATTCAAATTATGTGAACAGATATTTTAATGTAGGAGGCAGAACAAAAAGTTACTTTAAATTTTTTTCTTATACAATATTTTTGCAAAGTTTGAAATAAAGTATGAAATATTTAAAGTAATGCATAGTTACACTGTAGTTTTTGTAATAAAACAATTTATGTACTTTGATTACTAATATAATAATATTACTAAAATTTAACAAATCTATAGAACTTTAATATCTGAAAATTAAATATTTGAGAAATTTTTAAGCAAATATTTATGTATTTTGAAACTAATGGTATTTTAATACGTAATGAAAGCAGTGATTTGCATTCATATAGTTTTATGTTTTGTATAAAGCTTATTTAAATTTATCATAATCTAATGGTATTTCCATAATTAACGATTGTATAACCAGAGCTAAGACCTATTTAATCCATTTCAATTTTTTGTGTAGTAAAATTGTCTTAAACAAATTTTAAATATCCGTGTAAATAAAATAATTAATAGAGAAGGTATGATATATTTATTATATAAGAGAGTGTGATATTACTCTTTTGAAATCAGTCTACTCGTCTTAAACAATGCATGGAAATTTAATTGCCTGAAAAGATGCAATATTTTACCATTCTGTTGGCATATGCATGATTAGGTATGATTAGGGTTAATCTCATTTAATAACATTCCATAACAAGGCTTAAACCGTCTCCAATGAAATCGTAAATTTGGGTGGATGCAGACAGGCCCACAAGAAAAATTAATCTTCCTGACTTGTCAGGCACTATCAATAGCTATGATAGTCATACTCAAGGCATTACAGAAGTTTCATGAAAATTAGTTTGTTACTCAAAAGTAGAATTTAAATGTATGCTTGAGGTTGAAATTGTAAAAAGGCAAACTAAACAAATTGTAAACGAAATGTAGCTTAATTACGATGATAAAAATAACGACTTGTATCATAGTTGAAAATTGAACAAATGATTCAGATAGTACTCAAAACTCGTTCTGTGAAACGATTGGAAATATTTTATTCTAAAGAAATGGATGTGATTCCTTTAAAGTATTTTCAATCTCCATATATTAGCAAGTCTCGAGACAATTATGAGAATAATTTATGTATTTGATTAGAACCTGTAAAAAAATAAATATTTTTATATGCTGAGCCTCAACACTAATTGAACGATTTTTCTAGAAGTGTTATAAATTCCAAGATATTTTAAATTTTGTGAGAAAATTCAAAACTTGTTTAGAGAAACACACAATCTTTATAAGAGTTATTGGCTTCGTTAGTAATGGTGGAGTATGGCCAGGTAAACATTAAATTGAACTGGTTATATTTCTGAGAAAAATCACTAGTAAATCAAATAATTTGAGTTCAATATATTTTCCTTTCAAATTACTGACGGAGGATATTGTTAATTCTGTGAGGAATTCACAGGCATTCCACCTTGAAACCTGTTATCTTCCCGCAGGATTTCTAACAAGTTTTGACTTTGATGAATAGAATCTTTTCAAAGGATTCTATTCTAAGGAAAGAACCAATAGAATCATTCAAATAAAGATTATATTTCAAGGAAAGGATCAATGGAATCTTTCCAAAGCATTCTTGTAACAGATCTGGTCCAGCAGTGTACTGGATATTACTGTGGTGAATACAGAGAGGAACGCAATCTTGCCATTAATGATTTATTATATACATATATACACACTGTTGATACAGAATAAGGACCTCGTATGTCTACTCTGAATATCTGTCCTAAATAAACGTAAAAACATACAACCTCAAAATTTATTTTGTGAACTTTATTTGAGGTCAGGTCCTGGTAGTCTTGCCAACATTTTACGTTAGTTGAATTTTGATTAATTTATATTTCTATCCACAAGGTGTTCACTTCACCAGTCTTCATTTTTCACGTGAAATCACCCTTTACAACGAGGAGCACGTGATGTGAATCTCTCAATTCTATTCTAAGAGGAGGACCGATACAATCGTTACAAGGAAATGTAATATATTGTTGAAAGGACTAATAAAATCTTTCTCAAGATAGAAAGAATCAAGGGATTCTTTAAAAAGATGTGGTTATTTAGTAGTGTTAATTTAGTAGTGCATTGCGGAGTGAAAACAACGCTATACTACTCGGAAATATCGCTACGTTCAGAAAATTAATTATGAATTCAAGCTTGAGATCTCTGTACCCATGTGTTTATTATCCTGCACCTAAGACTTTGGGAAAACGAGTAATTTTAGCATTCTATCTTCATTTTTATGTTAAGAAATATAATACGTGCTGTTTGACTCAGTGAATTCAATGAAATTTGAATTTATGTAGGGGTAATTAAGATCCTTTCCAGGCCTTATACATTTGAAATAATTAAGGTAAACTCTTGACATTTACAGAGCTCAATTTTGGGCCATTACGCATTTTTATAGTTCCAAGTTCATATGGATGTTGTATTTTTTTCAATGAAATTAATTTTCTATTGTGTATTTTTCAAAACAGGCCAATTTATATTTTCCCTTGCCATTGAGTTTTGTTTGCCCATAATAGGTAGAGGCTTTCAATTTGTTAACAAAGAACGTGGAACGAAATAAAGATACTCATATATAAGTTACTGCTTTTTGTTCAACGACTGAAAGGACGTTGAGAACAAAAATATCCAAAAGTTGATTATTTTCAAAGAAAATAAAAGATTCCAATTCAGTGAAGAAAATTATGCAAGGATTTATTTAGGTTCATTTTGAATAGTACCTATGGTTTTTAAAATCGTGTTTTTGATTTCCATGCTTATGACATGCATCCCTTCTGCGCTTGTTTCAAAGTATTTTAAAATTATGTGCAAATCAAAAGCTTGATTCTTTCAGTCATATTTTCTGTAGCTTGTTTATGTTATAAGGAAAAGTATTTTCGAAATTATCGTGAAACAGAAAATATACTAAAAGCTAATATGAATTTAAAGAAATGTAAGAAACTTCTATAGCGAAGAGTTGTTGAAGGTGTTGCTGGATTTATTTAATGACAAATTTGTTCTACACTTGGTTCGGATGAAGAATGTTATACATGAAATGACTATAATTAATCCTATGCTGGTGGTATAGTTCAAAACAGCAACTAAAACCAATTCCTTAGAAGAAAATTCAATCATTCTCGCAATATTTCATCACTTCTTCCGAGAGCAAACACAAGACTTTTATCTGCGTTGTATAGAGATTTAAAATTGGTTCTGTCAAGGAATGTTATACAGTAATTTTGTCCAACCTATTTGTTGTATGGGGATACCTCCTGCAACAGCAACTGAATCCAATGCCTTAGAAGACAATTCAATCATTCACGTAATATTTCGGCACCTCTTCCGAGAGCAAGTAGTGTTCTTTATCAGCGTCGTATAGCGATTAAAACATTTTGGTTCTTTTAGGGAATATTATACAGCAAATATGTCCAACTTATCTGTTGCAGGGGCAACGGATATGGACACAAGTCAACTAAGTTGGAAGTCGTCTTCTGCTACAGCAACTGAATCCAATTCATCAGAAGGAAGTTCGAGAATTCACGCAATATTAAATTAACACAATATTTCGGTAACTGTTCCGAGAGCAGAGTCCCTATTCAGTGCGTATAGCGATTCCAGGAGTGGAAGTCAATCTCGAGAAAAGAATCCATTACGGGAAAGCAGGGGTGGTGAATGAAATAGAGAAGAGGAAGAACAAAAATATGCTTTCAAAGTAAGTCATGGAAATGTGGGAGTCAAATGAAATGGGCAGCAAATTTTGATACTGCTCACAAGATGGCTTATTTGGTTTGGTTCGTTTACCTACCACATTTTGAGCATAACTAGGACTCCTTAAACTAGGGCTTACGGTTTTAATTGAATTCCTAATCGCATCTATGCGAGACTGGGATTCTAAACCAGGACTTGTTGAACTGAAGGTCTGAGTACTAACCACTCATCCTCAAAGTCAGGAGATTTTCTTGTTTCGTGAAAACGGCACTTGCGAATTTCCATAAAGATAAGTAGTTACTGTAACTTCATCTATGAAGAGTATCATTGGGATCTCGAGCACATGAAAACGTTGTGTCTCATGTGTCAGTTCACTGAATACGTTTCACATCAGGAATCATAAAATACTTGTGTAAAATTCGTTCTTGTCATTGTCGAGTTAAAAACTTTTATTTCACTGAAGTATGCTTGCAGTGATCTGGGTATCAAAGAATTTCGTTACGATTTTCTGCTTAAGTAGTTTATCTCTATATTTTTCTGAAACAATGGTTCGGAAAAGATTTCTGGAACTAATGAAACAACTGTATTTTGTAATCTTGATCCTAGGTCATAGTTGGACAGCTGATCAACTTGCTTTCGTATCGATCTAATTTTCTTTATTTACAATCATCCAGATGTTACAAACTGAGAAAACACTTTACTGCTTTTCAAGTGAGTACAAATTAAGCCAATATATTCCCAGTCTAATGATAGTTCTATATTATATCTTGCATCCTATTGTTCACTTATTATAGTTACTTGTAGGATATGTCTATTCGGAAAAATATAAAACAAACCATAACGAAGAAACCATTGGTGCAATTTAACGAATGATTCAAACATATTCCTACCGGAGGAAAAGTTACTACTTGAATGTTTTTACTTGTGGAAATTAGTGAAAGAATTTAGCAGTACATTGAAAGAATAAGCTAATGTGTCAATAGGGACCTTCAGAACTTTAAATATTTTAAGTTTCAAAATTAAATTTCACTTTGCCCCTGTATACTATGTTAACTTTATTTTAAATGTGATACTGCAACTTTTGTAACACAGAAAATATAAAATAATTGGTTCGCTAAGGATATTATAAGTTTCATTTTAGGATCATCGTTTATTCATCCATTTGAATAAAGTGTTCAAACTGATCGCCTATCAAATTGTGAGGTAGATCAGAAACGCCTTAATGCTAGTGTCAATAACGTACCTATGAATGCTTCAATCGAGTTACCAACTCTAAGTCAAACTCTGAAATGATATAGCACAGTTCTCGCAGCTTAGGTGCACCAGAGTACAATTCTATTAATGAACCTGGCGCAGACCCTTATATCTCCGAGAACTAAAGTACCTGTGATATTCAAGTAAATACAGCACAGAACTACCACGCCTAAGCCAGTGCCACTGCACATTAACCTGGTGTTGAACTGATGTGTGGTTCAGATTCCAAATTCAGCACTGAATAGAAGACATGCTTTTGAGAGTCCTCCAACTAGTCTCCAGCCTTGTTATACGAGTCCCTTTCATGGTTCGGGCTAATGAGATGCAAGTGTGTATTCTATTAAGCCCGAGTTTCCCCTCGCTTATCGCTGGGATGTTGAGTAGCTAAACAAGTATCTTGCAGACGAATGCGAATGGTTTCGTGAGACGATAAACGTGCGACCTTTTAAAATGTGGCGGGATTGCTGTTGTTTCAATCCTTTTTGCTGGGTGTAAGATATAATATAATTACTGCAGTAGTTCTAAAAAGTGATTGAGCTTTGACGATCATTATTTCAGAGGTAAAAATTCTAGTATTCTTCACAGAAAATTTAAGCGGAATGAAATGTATTGCTTTCTAGATTTAAAGAAAAAATCATGCATAACTTAAACCCTCAAGTGGTTTCTATGAGATATCTCGTCCATCAAGATCTGACCAATCTCAGTAAAGACAAGATACCTCTTCATCTAGATATTGCCGATTTTTTGATGATAACGAGATCAAGATATAATCAGTTTTATTCTAATGATCATGATCGTGTATTTTTCTAATGACGAAAAATCTGGTCAGTCAAAATCTGACAGTTTTGTCAATGATGAAATACCTCGCCGAGACAATACTAGGAAGATTAAATAGTAGCTCCATTCAACAAAAAAAGCTGTATGTAGTCTGTAAAGAGCTATGTTGTATGTAAGGACAGGAAGTGCGCGTAAGGGGAAGTAGTCATATGCATCATCAGCACAGCCTCCTGCCCAATCGAAGCTCGTATCACCACAGCCAGTATACAGGGCGTTTCGAAAATATATGGTCAAATTGAAAATGGTGGTAGGAGAGCCGAAAATAAACATTTTTGTCAGAATGTGTGCCCGAAAATGGCACGTTTAGGTGGTAAAAGTACTATTTAGGTCAGATAGAATAGTTTCTGTGGCGTGATGCATCCTTCCAGGATCGAATTTTGAACGACAAACTCTGAATTCGTGTAGCGAAGCATGTATAAGCAAGAGCGTATTTGCAAAATCGATATTGCTCGAAATAGCTGAAAGTTGCTGTCCTGCCCCTTAGTCACTTGTATTCCTCTAGTAGTACTATTCTACATAAAAAAAGAGTGTGGACGATAGCCCAGTTAATTGAGTCGCGGATTGGCAAACGGATGGTTGCGAGTTCGGAATTCGATCCAATCAAAGAACGTCATGTAAGTGGGGCTGGCGTTCGTTAAATCTGTCGTGGCCTCAAATGTCCTCATGTTGGCGTGGTGTGAAAGTTTGGAGAGTAGGGTGCCAGCCCAGGTGTCATCTGACCATAGTTCAAAATTACTAGATATAGTCCTCGAATTTTTCCCTTCGGAATGGAACCTAGACCGTCGCCATTAGCCCGTTCTGTTGCTCCAATGCGAAATAAATTCAGTTACTTACCTACCTATAAAAAATTCAATACAGGGAATCCAGGGTCGTGCCTTGCTCAACTCGTGAACTTTTGGGAAGGGTGGATAAAACTAGTAATAATGTACCTTTGTAGCATTTTCACGAAATTAAAATGTGCATTCGTAAATTTCATTAAGTTGGTATATGATTAAAATCTGAGAAAAGTTTGAAAATTTTTGTACCACAATATTTGAGAAAAAGCTGGAATTCTGGATTGCTGGTTTTTAATGTATTCGTTCCTTTCGCGAGTTTGGAAAAGCCTTTTGACTTTGCAATATTTACGCAAAATATATGATTTGCATAAAAACGAAAAATAATCAGAAAATAAAAGATGTATAGTAAAAGTTTACGTAGCCTCAACATTTATTTTTGCTCTCATGGTTTATCTGAGCATTAGTATTCCATACTTGAATTCTGGAAACTGCTCTGGAAACAGATTGCATTTATGAGAATTGTAAGAGATATTTTTAGTTATATATTTTATTATATAAAAGAATTGTATAGTAATACACAAATTTTTGGTCATCAAAATATAGTATTGATATATTCGTAATAATATTGATATAACAGCTAATGTTTTAAACTGGGACTTTTTACGTGATTTGATTCCTGTACTATTAAATTTCCAAGTTTTAATTTAATTTGGTATTAAAACTGAGTTTCAAGAACTCAGAAACTTAAATGTTTTTATGAATTAATGCCATTTGTTACATCATATGCTAAGTTGAAGTCTCCGGTCTTTAAATTTGATGTGGTATACAGCGATGAGATCAATGTTCCTGATACAAGTACGAATTTCTTAGAAATAACTCAAAATATATTCTTCCATGTTCTAATGAAGAGAAAAGCCTACTTTTAAACGAAGGAATATTCGTGTCGTAGTTCTAAATCAACTAGAAGTTTAGAGGGTCGTTCTGATTAGTACCGCACAGGGATGATTCAGCATGTCAAATACCATCGATTGAAGGAATATATAGAAACATAAAGCGAAATAAGATTCGTCGTGAATCTGAGGAGTTTGTATATGTAGAAAACATGTTATGGAATATTAGAGAATCCTTTATAAACAATCGCCCGCACCTTGGCACTAGAGGCATAATGCCGCTTCTCATCTGATCCTAGATTTGTCGTTCCCATCACAATTGCTGTGTAGCTGAGATGGCAGCGTTAATGGTTTTAACACCAGCGACCCCAAATCAATTTTTCTTTGCTTTATCCCCTACAGGTTAAATATTCTTATCCAAAAATTCAAGTAAATTCAACTTAAGTTCACGCAATGAATCTATAAAGTAAACATAACTTTAAAATATTTTCTTCCCGACTAATGAGCTTAGGTGTGACCTCATCTGAACGTGTTTCAAAATTACGAGCTCTTGCCCTCGGATCTTTCTTTTCGCGATTGATACTGGACCGTCACCAGTAGCCCCTTGTATTGCTGCAGTGTGACGTAAATTCAACTACCTACTTATCTGCCTTCCCGGCTGATAAGTCTTTTTTCTTTCGTTTTAATCCCTAATTTCTTTCCCCAAATTTAAACTATTTTTCTCAATAACCTAAAGCTGAACAAAAACGTCCACGAAACGGATGCAGGACTTCAAAAGTACGGTAGGTAGGTATTTTAATTAACGTCACATTGGATCATACACAACGAGCTATTGGTGACGGTCCGGGATCAATCCCAAAGGGAAAGATCGCAGGAAAACACTACGTAATTTTGAACCCCGGTCAGATGACGAGGCAACATCTGAGCTGGCACCCTCAAAAGTACGTAATTTAAAAATATTGAAACATATAATTGATTAACGCTGATGTATCGGACCAACGCGTTTTAATTGATTTGTGGATTATTTCCTGTCAGTCTAGGTACAGCAGAATATGGTAGCTAAATGTACTTTCGGATACACTATAACGTTTGAGATCGTGCCTCGCAGAGGGCTCTCAATCAAGGTTAGGCCTCTAGTCCAATATTTTGGATTAGTATATGCTCCAGTCAATAGACTTGATTGAGCAGTTCACCAAACTCTGCCGTCTTCTGTGGCCAAGTACCTTCGAGTTATAGCCGCGCAGGTTCGATTCCTGTCGAGTGCCTTCCTCCCTGGGGGTATTTTTCTCTTCTGTGTCAGTAAAACTTTCATTGCGTGTGTCTATTACATGATATCGTATGTCTTGTGTCTGGCGCAGCATGGCCAAATAGGGCCCTTGCGCCATAAAACCCCAAAAAACCAACCAACCGTGGCCAAGTTTATATTTAAATTTCCTTCTAAGATTGTCTTGTACTCCTCACACATCTGATCAAGCTTTCTTCCGCAGCGTTCAAAATGTTATCAATATTTGAGTTTGGCTTAGAAAACAGCGCTGTATATTAGACATTTTTCTAAGATATACCACAGCAACATGGGGCTGCGATAGCCCAGTTGGAAGAGCAACATATTAGCAACAGGAGGGTTCCGAGTTCGAAACTCAGTTCAGCCGAAGACCATCGTGTACAAGGGGTCTGATGTACATTAAATCTGTCGTGGCCTTAAATGTCGCCACGTCGGCATGATGTGGAAGTTTGGTGAGTGAGGTGCCAACTCAGGTCATCTGACAATGGTTCAAAATTACAAGGCGTTGTCCTTGGGCCGCCGCCAACAGTCCGGTGTGTTGCTCCAGTGCGACGTTAATGATTTACCTATCACAGCAACATGAATGACTGTCTCGCAATTTGGAAATGGCTGAATGTCTTGCACCGAGGCATGGTTATTGGTGTAAATACCGACACCACTTGACTTTCCCTTCCTCTTCTGGATTGAATGGATATCGTCGCACTTTTAAAACTCGAGAAAGATGAAGCGCCCCGTCTGTATCATCCGCGTTTCTGCCAGTAGGAGCAAATCGCTAAACAGGAAACTATTGCCATAGACCATAATATCTTTAAGAAGCGCCTAGAGCGATTGGATGCTGTGGCACATGAACTTATAGCTATAACTCTCGTCTCTTCTACAAAATTACGTGGTGTCCTCGGATATTTTCCCTCGGGTCCTGATCCCCGATACTCGCCAATAGCTCGATGTGCTGATCCAGTACGCCATTAATTAAATACCTACCTCGTCTTTTCTACGAAGTAAATCAAACATTGGATCGGAAGACGTAAATTCGAGTTGGACTGGATTTAATTAAATAATTTATTACATTTTATGCATAAAACTAAGTGGATGACATGGCTCTAAAGGTAATTCGGAGTACTTCCGCATTTCCATAAATGAATTAGCGCTTATTTAAAGTTCAACGATAAAACTAGTAGAAATCGTCCACCCCATTTCGAAAATAAAAATGTTCTTACAAAATGTTACTACGATTGACGATTAAATAATAAAAATTAAATGAAGTAAAAATAAGCTGTCTTCATTTATTTATCACGCGAGACAAGACATCAATGCGCGCGTGCGCTTGAACAGAATCTTTCCTTTTAATTTTATTTTGATCGTGAAGTTTCTTTAAAACCGTTAAGGTAAACAATACCCAAGGGTCTCTTGAATAATAATGGTAAAATAAAAGTCTTTTTCATCAAAAATTTGTTTTTTTCACTACATGCAGTAATTGCATAGCTGTCATTATCTAGGTCACTATTTCCTAAAATGGACGTTCCCACCCCCTTGTGGGTGCTGAAGAAATTTTGGGAGTGAATGCTGCTGATCCCAGGGGAAAAAGGGGACGTTGAGGGGGCAATAAAATGATATAAAAATGTCAACTATAAGTGTTTTAAATAAACACTTAATCTCTTAACCATACAGATACACTCACTAGTGTTGAATTGTCACAAGTATACGTAGTAAAATTCAAGTTAACAACTGATCGGACTAAAACAAAATCACAGGTCGTACCAAGCCAGTGTTAGCATATATACATTTGCGCATACTTCAGATTTATATTTTTGATTGCAATTCTGTCATCCTGTCTCGTGTTTGGATTCAGTGTGATAACAAGTATTTTAACTTAATAGAACCGACGGTAAGTAGTTGAAATTTGAGGATAATGTTAACAAAATAGAGTCTAAAATAGACCAATTGGTAGCACACCAGGCTAATACTTCTCATTAGTGATAATTTTTAATTTTACTGATTTGATTGATACTGATTTCTAAATCGGATCAATAAATATCAATCTGTATACAGTTACTAATTATATATGAGCAATCTATGAGTGTGTTTATGTGCAATTTATTTCTTGTTATTTCATTTTAACGAAAATCTATAATTTTAGTTCTAAGCTGTTATATTTCCAAACTAGTTTTTGAAATTTTAGAATTGCGCTCACAGGTATATAAAAGTTTAGGTGAAATTCAAAAATTATAGGCACTCGTAATTTATTATTAGTTGAAATATATTTTCCCACAGAGGGGGCGCCGAAGAAAAGTATATTTGAAAGCGTTAAGCCAAAAAAGTTTGCGAAAATAGGATCTAGGGCTAAATAATAATGAACATGCAACTATTCTTCAGGTAAAGATTTTATCATAGATTTTATTCATGATACTTTCTCATCCTCACCTATTCAATATGTTCTAATTATAAAATACTTACACCTTCGAAATATATGAATGGGTCACACACAAATGTATTGTTTCATATATTACACACTTACTATATTTGTTAAATATTCATCACTAGTAGACCCGCGCAATTAAAATTTCTAATTTTTTAAATATTTACTGATGACAGTGTCGTTACTTACATTTGCTGTCTTATTCGAATCGATTTATCTATATATTAATACGTGAAGAAAAACTTTGTTCCCCTTTTTAAGCACATTGCGCGCACGGAGGAGTATGAGATTTGGTGTAATTAAAGTTCATATGGAGAAGGAGTGCAGAAAGATAAAATTAATATATAATATGCGTTACAAATATATTAAATTAAATAAAATAAAACATTCATCGTTTATGTTCATATATTGTAATCTATATATTAATACGTGAAGAAAAAACTTTGTACCCCTTTTTAAGCACATTGCGCGCGCGGAGGAGTATGATATTTTTGTCATAATTTGCCACCACATAAGTTAGTATTGAAAGTTAATTGCATTGTTTTGCTGATCAGAAACTTAAATACAAAAAAAAAGCATTAGTCAATGGAACAAGAATGCGCATCAAATTTATGCATCGTAATACTATTTATTGCGAAATTTTAACTGAAACCGCACGCAATAAGAGAATTTTGATTCCACGTATGAATTTAACATATTGCGGAACTATTTTACCATTTAACTTTCAAAGAACTCAATTTCTAATTATACCTGCATTTGCGATGACAATAAATAAGTCTCAAGGACAAACATTCGAAAAAATTGGAATTTTATTGAGGCATTCAGTTTTTACACATGGTCAATTGTACGTCGCAGCAAGCAGAGTGCGATCATTCGATGGTTTGAGATTTTATATTTCAGTCAAGGGCATTTAGCAAACGATGAAAGAATTTTTACAAAAAACATCGTCTACACAGAAGTTTTGAATCATTAAATTCATTGTCGAACTATTTCAAGTTTAATTTATTTTTTTAACCACCCGTTTTTTTTTGTTTCAATAAAAATATATATAAAAATATGAAGCACGTATTCCTTATTTCATTTTTTGGATTTATTTTTTATTTAAATTTTATATAATTTGAAAAAGATAGGCAAATTAACTGTGTAGCCTTGGCGAAACCTGTGGCCAGTATAGCAATAAAAAACCCCAAGAAAATGTCAAACAACGCGTTATTGTTTTTTAGATATTGCTTAACCAAGCTATAACGCATTTTTTCTATGACGCATTTGTACATGCTCGCAGCTTACGTAAAAGAACAAAATTCAAAAAATTATATGCAATGAATATAGAGGTATACTCTTTGACAAAAGAACCTTATTAACGTTCAAACTTAAAAATTAAATGAATTATGGTCGAATTTCGACCACTGGGCGACCACTAGTAATTTATAAAATCATCCAAATGCACATTTCATCTCTCCAAATAAAATAAAGCTAGTCAAAAAAATACAAAGTCGCATTTCGTGTACTTCCTACTGTGTTAATTGTTGTTTCTAATGCTATGCACGGCAAAATGTGCACACTTCCTTCATGTTACCCTAATAGGTTTCGGAACATGCGGTTCAATTGCATCCCATTCTTTTATCCAAAGCCAATTCGGCATTTTGTAGCGTCTAAAATATTCCAAATTGTCTGTTTTCCTTTTAAAATGATTTTAAAATAGAAACCCGTTTAAATTCTTACCAAAGTTCTTACCATTCATTTTAATATGGCATGTATTTGAATACATTTTTATTGGCACCTATAGAAAAATATCAAGAACCATAACATTATCCAAAATGAGACCATGGGAATTTTAAAGAATTGATATTTACGATGAAGATTATGTCTTAATCCATGGAGGAATCCACATGTATACGATCTGAAATCTTCTCAACATGACTTCCACTTCGCTTTGACCTGTTTAATCAATAGAATTTTTCCTAGGATTCTTTCAATCAATAGATGTATGGTTACTTTGTTGTTACGTAGAAAAGTAATACTACAATATTCGGACATCCAGTGACGTTCAGAGGTTCATTACATAGGCTAATTTAAGTCTTTACCAAAGCCGATTAATCGGTATAATGACCAGAGTACTTGATTCTGGATCGTAATGATTCTGGTTTGAAACCGAGGGTAAGATATGGATGTTTGTCAGACTGGAGTGAATATGTGGCCTCTATAAATGGGATATGCCCAGATTACATATATGTGTGTAACGTAAACCCACCCCTGTGGTTTACCAGAGTAATTCCAAGTGGTTCATAATTCCGCCCTTGTAGTGTCATGATGATCAATGTACAATTGGCCAGTCATTGAAAAAAGTCTTTACTATGAAGCCCCTGACTATTTAGTTTTGATATAACATGCACTTTAAAACGTTTTTGTATGAGCTCCGATATAAAAATGTCAAGAACCATATAATTATCCAAAGTGAGTCCATGAGATATTGAGAAAATTTTGGAATAATTGATATTTACGATGAAGATAACACAAAACACTTCATCCTACGGAACACTCACAACCGATATACCAATTTTGACCACGAATCCTCTCCGGAGCTCTTAATGCGGAGAGGAGCAATCAATGGAGTGCTAAAAGTTCCCGTCGCTAAAAACAAAATACAAAAAAATCGCGTGTTCCAGCTTCACAACGTGCAAAAGCTTAAGCTTTTACTCAGTCTGAGCCCCTTCCTTCGCCTTTTAAATATACCCCTGATAAACATGAAAAATAGACTTTGATGATGTGCAACGCCAGTACCCGCCGCCATCTTGATGTAGCAATTGCGTGAATAAAGAACCTTATGACGTTATGATAAAGCAAAAGCCCTGGGAACAGAATGAGCTGCAGCACGCTACCGGCCAAGCCCCGTTTCAAATTTTTGGACGCAAACGGGTTTTGTGTTTGTTGACTTATTTATGATGCTTATTTATAGGAGAGGCATGCGTAATGGTCCTGGTGTAATCAATTTTTGTTTGCAGTGCTACTTAATGAATCTGGGGATTTTTCCTGTTTTCAACTAAAGGTGGATTCTCGAGTGGTTTCTTCCATACTTCCACTCCTGCTAAATATTGGAAAACTGATAGTTCAACTATTAGGAGGGATGCCTCCAGGGAAAGTGTGGAGACTTGGTTTCGTTTTTAGTGTTATGGGTATGGTTGTGGAGCTTCGCAGGAGAAAGGCTTAAGTTATTGGTCTAGTTAAGGTTTCAATACTGTCCTAATACAAGAAAGTATAAACAATATTGCCTTAAACTTGTAAATAAGTTAGTTTATAAAATTAGATTCTATACTATTGTAAAAAGTCATGTTTTTGTAAATCGTTCGTCCTAATGAGTTTCATTCAAATTTTTCCCAACAATTCTATTCGCATTAAAGTACATTAAAAGGCACATAGCATATTTTTTATAAACTAGAAAACACTTGCATAGCGTTTGCACTGAAATTTATACTTAATTCAATTAATGGCATTATCGTTGCACACATTTCATGCTGTATTTAAATATGTTTACATGCATTTATTACCTCTAAATGAAGTAAAATGAGTCAACAACATAAAACAGCGTTTCGTGTACATCTTACTGGGATTAATTCTTATTTACAACACATTGCGAAGCAGAAAGTTCACACCTCAGTCATGTTACTAGCATTAGTTCCTGGATGTCCAATTACTTCCCACTTACTGGACGTTTACACAATTGCATTCCACTTAGTTCGTGTACTTAATTCGTGTGTTAACATATCAACAGACTACCTTATCATTCGCTCACATTTTCTTTCTTATGCGAATTTCTATCTTCGAGATTCCTCATTGCCTTCTCTAATCACATGACTGAAGAATTTCAAGCGGCGAGTGTGTCTCGAGTATTTTTAAAATCAAATATAAAATTAATATTTATGATATTTGCTAACATGCAAAAAGAATACTTAAAATTATTTATACTGGTATTACTCGAAATTATTAGTGAACCTAAAGAGTTAAAATGAAATAAAAATCTTTGCACAATTTAAACCGTTCCACCATCCTTAAGTTACACTAGTGCCATTTTGAAAATTGCAAGCGTTTGTGTAATCTTTGATGTACTTAATGTATGAAAATGACTTTGAACAGGGATTAAGATACATCAAATAATTCTGACAGCTTTATCCGAAAATATAGCAAGAATATATCATTTAAAATATATCCTTTTAAATTAAAAATAAATATTTTTACATGCACATTCGAAAAATAAAGTGTACCATTGCACTAGCACAAGTAATGAATTCAACGAGAAACGCCAACGGAATATTCCAATTTCTTCAAAATGAAACAATTTATTGATGGATAGGTGGAAAATAATACAGGTTTTCACCGAAAAAGTAACGAATCGTGAAAATCCCCAACTTGTCGAGTTACACAGCTGTCAAAACGACGATCTGCTTTTGCGTGCAAGGAATTTATTAACCTCATTCGGTTAGATATATTTATGTGGTACAGGAGTTTCGAGCTACGAACAGAATAATTTAAGCCCAGCGTCGAGAAATGCATTAGTTACATTATTTTTCTCTACTCCATTGACAAGGGGAAAGAAAAGCGTTGAATTACTCGGGATGTTTGGCATGCATTCCCTTTATCATGAAAGCAATTCTAAAATGTGGAATTTCGTTTCTTAATTTTACTTATTTGTAATTACATTTCATTATACTTGTAATGCTTTTGTTAGAGTTGCATATTTTGGGAAAATACCGATATAGCTGGTATTTTATGAATTGGCGAAGAATTCCTTTCAATGGAAAATTATCAGTATAGTTAGAAATCATTACTTAGATTTTCAGACTTGTATCTGACATTATTTAACTGAATGCATAGTATTGAATTAAAAATATTTCCCTTCCAGATGCACACAGAAATTTGAATTTATATGGCTGCTTGTTTTTTGGGTTTTATGGAGGTGAGTGTCATTTGACCAAGTAGCGACAACCAAATTTACATGGTAAATACGAATGTTAAGTTAATTGTCTTTAGAAAGGTGAGCACGTATTCTATAGTAATGGCTTAATTATTGGGACACCGTTGATATGACTTGTTTATTTCTGAAAATAATTTCTAATAATGTAAATTATATTAATTTGAAAATACAGTGAGATTCTTTGAGTATTTTCAAACTTTGCTCTTACTAGCATTAAATTGAAACATGTTTGATAAAACTTTAGATATGACGTAATGTAGAATACACATTCCTTTTACCTACCCCCAATTTAAGCGTCTACTTTAATATAAAAGTGTACTGCGTCTTGCTTATGTCTCCCAACGTCAAAAAAAATTTAACATGAAATTGTTGATGAAAAGTGTTGTAAAAGTACAAAACTATTTACAAATGGGCAGAAATATTAAAGGGATAATAGCGGTGAATATTTTATGGTTTCAGCAAAATTTACTTCAAAACTAAATAATATTTTTTCAATTAAAGAAATATCTTCCCATGAGATTTTTCTGTAAAACCACGTACAGCTGACGCTTGCGTTTTGATAACTTGTGCGGAAAGTTTAACATGTTACTCGAATGGATCTTCAGAAATACAATAATCGAACTAATAAGTTCTAAGTATAGAGGAAATATAATATATATATATATATATATATACACTGCTCGCCACCCAAATTGCAACACCAAGAAAGACAAGAGATATCACAACAAAATTTATTTTGTAGATAACATGTTGACCAAGTATCAAATGATTAAATTTATAGACTTCTGTGAAGTGTGGTTCCTGCCAAAATCAGTAGCCAGAGTAGCCGCCATTGTTGGAGATCACCGCTGCCACACGCCTCGGCATTGATTCAAAGAGACTTTGGATGTGTTCTTGGGGTACAGCAGACCAAGCAGCTTCCACACGTTGCCAAAGTTGATCTGGTGTGGCAGCTGGGGATGTATTCTGGGTCAATCGTTGAGCAACCATGGACCACATGTTTTCTATCGGCGAAAGATCCGGAGATCGAGCTGGCCAGGGAAGCAATTCAATCTGGCGATTGACGAAGAACCCTTGGACAATGCGTGCCACGTGTGGTCACGCATTATCCTGTTGAAATATGGCTGTGGGCAAGCCCTGAAGGTAAGGAAGGACAACTGGCTCCAACACCTCGGAGATGTAGCCCTGGCTGTTTAAAGTACCGGTAATGCGTGCTAGAGGAGTGCGAGAGTGATATCCAATACCGCCCCATACCATAATACCCGGTGCAGGACCAGTGTGGCGGTGCATAACGCAGCTGTTCAGCATCCTCTCTCCACGGTGTCTCCCGACTCGAATCCGACCATCGTGGTGTTGCAGACAGAAGCGTGACTCGTCAGTAAAGACAATTTCATTCCATTCTGCCGTCCACATCCTTCTTTCATCGCACCATTGGCGGCGGAAACGTCTGTGGTTCTACGTCAAGGGTAGACGAAGCAATGGACGTCTTGCGGACAGACCACTCTGCTGTAAACGGCGTCGAATGGTACGCGCAGACACTGGATTATGCGGTACAGACTGAATGTGCTGTGCTATGGTTCGTGATGTGGCTGAGCGATTCGTCACTGCCATACGCACAATATGCCTGTCATCACGTGAAGTGGTGCACTGAGGTGGATGCGATCGAACACGTCGGTCCGTCGTACCCTCCTGCATCCAACGATCACATATCCGCATTACAGTTGTTTGGTTTCGTCCAACACGACTACCGATTTCCCTGAAAGATAATCCACAATCTAGGTAGGCCACTATCCTTCCTCTGTCGAACTCGGATACTTGATCAAAAGATGATCGCTGTTTTCTACGAGGCATAATTGATCGTTTTTTTGAAAAAACCACAAGAAAAACACAATTGCCGTACTTGAAATCGTCGAAATCTCCAAGCCTTAAATAGCGCTTTGAAGTGGCGCCACAGGCGCGCGTGATGTGCATCTGCGCTGAAATTCTAATCATTTGCATATCTCACCTCCGCTAATGCATGTTGTAAATTTCATGTTATTTGCATGCTTCCTTCAGGGTGTTGCATTTACGGTGGCCAGCAGTGTATATATATATATATATATATATATATATATATATATATATATATATATATATATATATATATATATATATATATATATATATATATATATATATATATATATATATATATATATGTAACGTGACTACTTTCGCCTGATGAGTGGAAAGTAATATTCATCCTCTGGTTCGTCCACAGGACGAGAAAAGATCCCATTCATAGGTTCATGATCGGATTGGTCCGCATAACATAGTAGTAGATTTTGACAATTTCACCATTTTCGTCACTACTGCATAGAAATGGGGATTGACATATTTACCCTGTCATAACATGTTACATCGCCAAACGAGACGATAGGGTGCCAAATCGTCTAACCAAGTCGATTTTCCACAGGGCAGTCACGTGACTACTAGTCGACATGTCAGTCACACTTTTGGAAGCTTCTTTCAATAGCGATGCTCAATCGATTTATATTTCACGTCTATCATTCTAAACGAAACATTTTCCCATCTCCTTTAGTTTGCTTGTGTTTACACCGAAAACACTTATATGCAGTTTGAATCTGTTTCTGATTTTATTATCAAAATCCTAATAGAACTAGAACGGTATCGCAATTTACTTTCAGCATCAGAAACATATTGCTATTTAAAAATACATCTCAGAAATACTGAACAAGTATTTTATGGAAACATATTCTCTGACAGATTTGTCTGTTATTTCTTCAATCTCCGCTGATTTCGGTTATGAACTACATACTGAAGAGGAGAAAATTAGTTGTTAAGTTCTTCATGAACATACTTTATCATGTTAAGAACAATGTATGACTATCAAATAGTTTTCGAATTTCGTCTTATAATTAAGTTAAAATTATATGCTCTATTATAAAAATATATGCTCTATTAAAATTATTCCTGATAATATTTCGTCGTGTTTTTCCCTAGGTTAAGGCCTTTATTTTATTGCTTAGTATAAATGAGGGGACGAGAAACTACCGTTTCATATGTTCCATATGATAAATACTAAACATTTAACGAAACGTTGGTTTCAAGATCTATTGATTGCCCAACATCTTTATGAATACATATTTTTCCTGTGTGCTAATTCACTCTTTTGGCTTATAAATGGTACTTTACAATTGTTTGTGCAACTTTAATAACACTTGAATTAAAATGAATTACTTACATGGAATCCCATCTTTCAAATTAAATATACTTAGTTCTAGATAAGGATATCTTCATTTGGAACTAAAAACATTACGAAAGAATCACGAACGGAAAAATAAAATTTAACTAGCATTTAAACATTCAATCGTTTGAACATATATTCCGTCTATGAAGTAGCAGTTTCAAGTTATCCAATATTTAAAGTAGTAGAATGGTATAATAAGTTTTTATCATACTAATATACGCAAATGACCATTTATATGTATGATTCACGAAATGGTTTCCAACCACATCCTGATAATTTATGGTTTCCAACCACATCCTACATCTAATGGTTATACGTTCAAAAATAGTGTCACGTATTCGAAACCTTGTTTGTGTCAGTTAGGAATGTCAAATAAAATTTCTAAACGTACAGATGTTGCTTTGGTGGGAGACCCTGAGCGTGGGCTCTCTGTCTCCAGTTAAAAAAAGTTGCTGAACTTCCAGTTCAGCTTCCTTGGGTTTGCTGAATCTACTTGTAGGTGGGGCAGTCTTGAAGTAGTGACCAATCAGGAGTACAGGTGGAGTCACGTGACGAACAACTTAACAATTGTGCCAAGGATGTAGGATATAAGCAGATAAGGGTGGGGGAAAAGATTGGTGCGAGTTAGACGAAAGGTAAAAGATAACGAATTAGGCTGAGTCACGCAGTGAAAAAACTTGTAAGGTGCTAACAACAGTTAACGTGATTTAACGATTAAGGATAAAAAATTGTAAAACACCCGTAAGCATTTAAGACTTGCTCCTCTCAGCCTTACACATACATACTCTGAGCGCATGCAAGCGACCCTGAATTTAATTTGTATCATGTATGTCCAGCTGCTAATAGCGTACTTGTAAACGCTGTTGTGTCTTGATATTATATTTATAAAGTACACACAAATAAAGATATTAGTGAATGCATTTTTAACTATGCATGTGCAAACTGTAATCATGATATAGAATGTGATGAAAAATTTATTTAGAGTTTGGAAGAATGGAGGACTGTAAAAGATAGTTGGTCCGCTGTCTTTGAAATTGTATCGTCCTTAGTTTATTAATAAATGTCGAAATTTTTCCAAGTCTTCTCGGATCGCCACTCTATCTCTCGACATAAATGGTAGCAGTATTGGGATTCATTATCCCAGACACATGCTAAACCAAAAAGTAATTTTCAATGAAAATCATAAACAGTGCCAGTTTCCATCTTTTTCTTTATCTAAACTGAATAGATTACTCTTACTAGTCAGTCATACATTTCACATAAAAATCCCTATCACACACTTTACAGCGAAACGTCTTCAGCTTAACCCCATCTCTTATAAGTCTCCGATAGACACTTATGAAATTCCAAAGAGCATGAAAGACAATGTTCTGCACTCATTAATGATTTTCGATTACTAATTAATACATAATTTACTTTCCTTACACGCGTGTAGAGGGAAAGCTTCTTGTTATGCCCCGTGAATTTCATTTCAGCTTTCAGCGAGCAAGTACATAATTGACTTAAAAGGAGCACTAAAAAGTAATGCACTATCCATGTTCGTAAAATTTTATCTCGCCTTGCGAGCGATAAAGGATTTTATAGTTGAAAACATGTCAATTATGGAGGATAATTACGGAGAGTGCCTTGTCATTTTCTCTCTTTATTTCGGCATTATAACTTAATATTAGAATTCCGCTATTATTTTTTGTTTCCTTTTTAGCGTGGGGCTAAATATTATGCAGATTACGACAGAGCGCAACTCGTTTAATGAAGGGGATGTTGTCAAATAATAGATTAGCTTCCGCTAAAGTTTGGGGTGTTTGGTTTCAGCGACTAAAGTAGATTCATTACGAAAAATTCTCTCATACATCAATAACCTCCAAGCCTTACAAGATGTATTGTAATAACATCACATTGAAATATTTTCGATGTGCTTTGACTGATGAAAATAACTCGCGGCAAATCTTTGCTCAAGAATTTAGTGGACTGAGTGCCTTTTGGGCACGGTTATTAGTATGCGGTGTTTGACTTTAATGTGTGCGTCAAATTTATTCCTAACAAATTCACTCAGACATCTATGGCATCCAATCTATAAAACCAGTATTATAATAAAAGGACATAGAGATAACTTTAACACATACTTGGATAGTTCAAAGTAAGGGGGTCGAATATTTATTCAAGAAATCACTGACTGAATATCCTTTGGTGCTTAAAGTAATTTTTAATAATAGTATTAATTAACAATACATTTTTAACAATGCTTTCTAATAATACAAAACCATAATCATACAAAATATAATCCACTATAACAGATCATGAATAATATAATGTATCATTAACACAATGTAAGAGATCATTATTAGCTTCCAAGTGTGTCTTCCCATCTTCTGGAAAAACGGTTGTTACACTACTGCGTATAAAAGTATCGAATACCACTTGACGCTGGAAAATAGTTAAAGTAGCAGTAATAGTAATAGTTAAAGCAATCTACAGTTTATTAAGGGATCATATGATAACTAATGTGATATTAGATACTTTTATACACATCATGTGACAATAGTCAACTATAGAAGATAAAACTCAGAAACACTGCATTTTAATTCTTACGTTAGTGAAGACATTTTTATTTTGTTTTGAACTGGTACGAGAACGTTACTTAAGATTGCGATGCACATTTTTTATCACCAATACTTCAGCACTACCAGGGGAATGGAAATTATAAAAATTAATTCAATTATAAAGTGGTTTATTTCTTATAAATTTTACATTTATTTAGAAATCAAATATAACGCTCCAATGCATCTGGTCCATAAATTATCTCCCATTTAAAATAACCTACGTAAATTTCTATGGCCTCTTGATATTTAAATGAACGCTGAACAGTGGTAAGACAACAGTACGAAAGGCAGTTAAATTGAGTTTAGCTTACTAAGTGTAATGCAGCTGCTATTGTCAAAATAGGTTAAAATAGTTAATTTATAGCAATCTTGTTAAAATAGCCCTACTTAAATATTCATAGCATTAGATTGGTTATTATGGTATATTAATTGGATAATCGAGTTGCATTCTATTTATTTTGTAGCTGTTATGCCTGTATATGTCAAGATTCATATTGAATTATGATCCTTGAAGTGACGTTCCTGTTTTTCTTCTCTTAGAAACTGTCTTCTCTGCAGTTAAATTCAACTCTTCTTGGCATACTAGTCTTTTTTTTTTGTTTTTATAATTTTTGGATGATTCATGGATCCGTGAATGACACTTGACTCAGAATTAACTGCGTACTCAGCTTTCTTCGTCCAAAGTGCCGAAGTTTACTGGAATTAAGAGTGGGCCTCTAAGAGTTTCCAAAAAAACCCATTCTACTTACGTTACCTTAAAGATTTATTCATTGATGGATTTAAAGCTAATATCACTGAAGTACCATACCTTTTTATAGTTTGTTATAAATATTTTGCATTGAATCTCCTGAAGTGGATCTCTCTTCTTGCACTCACACAAATAAAATATTCTAAGCTTCTTTAATTCTACTGTTGGCGTGGTGTACAAAATAAGTCACTATTCATTTCAACAAAACGTTAAAAAAATCTAAATAATACTGTAGCTAAATATACTTACCACATTAGGAGACTGATTTTTTACACTTAAAAATAATTATAAATTTGCTCTTAAAATTTTAGATATCGTGACTATGATGCTCAGTCATGATATCGAGGTGGTTAAATCATCGAGATGGGGCTGTCATATAAAAATACAATTGAAAGAAATGAAGATTGATTTTAATTTGAAAGAACGTAAAAATAATCCTATTTCTTCCAAAAAAGTTATTTTCTAAAACACTACCAAAAAACAATAAGGTATGTATAACCGAAAACTCATCAAAATGCAACCTATATGTCCTAAATTGACGGTAAAATATCCAGTAGTTTTCTTATCTGAGAATCAACATAGATTATTTATTTGCGTTTTGTGCTATTCAATGATGATAATTTTTCCTTTCAGTGCAAAAATCATGGGACAAATTTGTCCATAGCTTCTCAAAGTTTTTCATCAGCCCAGACTTGATATGGAGTGGTGGGGCAAAAATTTGACCACTTAAAAGTGGTCATATATATCTGAAATAAGCACCCCAAAATTAGTTAAAGCTAAATTTGTTCATCTTATAAAAGTCATACAGACCAGTTTTATTGAAAGTGTTTAACTCTAGTTTACTTCACTGAAAAAGAATCTGAAACAAATGAGAAAATATTAGAGGCGATGAGTAGAAAGTTGTAGTTGAAACGCACCAGTTGATTGGTCAACTCGTGCTTTTCAACAAAATTTCTAATTTTAAATCAAACTTTCTTTGCGATGTAATAATCTCATCAATACACTTCTTAATAAAAACCCCTCACACTTTTTACAGAATTATTTTTGAAAGATTTAACAATACTAAAATTTTTTGTTTAACAGATGATTAACCCTAATGGCTTATTATTTTTGGGGACGTACCTGTTGACTATCAATTCTAAAAAGCAGGAATCGAATTCAATTAATTCTTAAAAGCAGGAATTGAATACTATCAATTCTTCATAGCAGGAATTGAACACTATCTATTATGTATTTGATTTTTAATTTTAAAGCAGCAATCGAACACTATTATTTTATTATAGAATGGGGGGGGTATTTCAATTAACGTCACACCGGAGCAACACAATGGGCTATTGGTGACGGTCCGGGATCAATCCCAAAGGGAAAGATCCGAGGACAACACCACGTAATTTTGAACCACGATTATATAATGGAACACTGTCACCGCGGCACTTTCAACACACTACTAATATACTAAATATATGATTAATAACTGTTACCCATAGTATTAAAGTTTTTTTGGGAGGGTAAAAATAGTATTTGATGGCGATCTTCGTGAGAAATGTAGCTGACATTTTTGACTGATGTTTCTTTACTGATATGGATAAGCTAATACATCCTTGCTCCTTTTTGTAGTTTCTATTGTACAGTATTGTGTTTGTACTTGTTTTAAATTCGTGGTGTCTTTTTTGATATTCTGATTTTAACTCATGCATGGACTTTTTTGACTGATTTGACTTTTTGCCTAATTTGTCTACTTTTGTTCATTATGGTGTTTGAAGGGGAATATGCGTGCAGGGTTTTATACTACTCCTGATTACTCAGCTTAAAAATTTGTACTGGTGTTGGGATAAAGCACGAATCCTCATGTAATAATAATGTACGAATTGCAAGCGTGGTTAAAACACTAGTTTTTGTTTGATACCAATCGGCCCAAGTCCACGTGACCAGCACGCCAAGTAACATATCATCGGTTTGGAGCAGATACTCGTTAACTGCCAAAAAGTTAAATTTTGCAGCACAGCTAGATCAACTATTGATCTTTAGGTAAAAAAGGTAAAAAATAAACATGATAAACAATTTGTGATAGAAGTATATTTTCCTTCAAACCTAATACAAAAAGACAATTCATATCTCATCATCATGAAAATAATAATTTAGTGACAAAAATGCCTTTCCTAAAAGTTTCAGTTAATGAGTTTCTGCTTTAAGCCAACGATATGATTAATAGCTTAAACATTTTTTATAAAGAAAGATGATAAAGCACAGAGAAATTGTTGATTAGAAATACTTGGTAATTAACATTATAATTAGTAGATAAATGAAGAATCTCAACAATTTATTTTCCTTTGCAATGCAAATTTCAATAGTCGCTTAATTTTAAATGCTAAAGAATGCCTCTACAAAGAATTTCAATTCATGGAGGATTTTATTTGTTTTATCGTGTTGAAAAATGCAGTAGCAAAGCGGACGCAATAACCTAGCTTCATTAAAATTTAAAAGCATATTGGCAAAAAATGTACCTTAAATTTGATTATTTGTAATAGAAATAGGATGCTTTACTTTGCCTATTTGTTCAAAGTAGAACAGCGAATTTAAAATTGAAAAACTGTAACAAACAGTTATGCGCAATGTATAATGATAGTTACTCATAATAAAACCTTGCAAAAAGCTCTTACCAGTTTTTCTCACGAGAGAAGATACAAATGGATCCAGTTCTTTGATTAGAAAAACATACCCCATACAGTTTTACTTTTACGTTTCCTTGGGCACACAAGAAAAGGAAGAGGCAGCCGCACAAAAACTACTTGGAAAATGCTGCTTCAGAAAAAATTAATAGCTACTGGATAAACAAACCGCTCCAATGTGTTGAAAAACATGGATGGGTATTTGGTAGCTTTATTCTTAAGGCTATCAGTTGGGAAATAACGTGATTGTATGTATATTAATATCTATATATACCAGAGGATCAGTGCTAGATATGCGTAAACAGTAAATATTCGGATTAACATTGCTAACTCAGAAAAATATGCTTCTTTTAGTGTTTCAGTTGAATACACAGTCTGTTATATAAATGTTCATCCCTATTTATGGGAATATAGTGATGGGTTGTTCTTAGTATATTATATTGATATTCCGTAAGTGTATGTTATCGGGATATAAAACTAAACTACAAAATACGGAAAGCCAAATGTATTCTTTGTAAATAATTTTTTTATTGAAAGGCACTCAGACAAATACATCTATAAACCAGATTATACATCTATTTTGTATTTACTGCTTGAGCACGTGCAAGCACTCCGTGAATTTAATTTGTATTGGGCTCCGTGCAACAGCTACCAGCACAATTGTAAACGTTATTGTGTCTTGATACTATACTTATTAAGCATGTACAAACTATAATATTACTGAATGCATTTTTTATTATGCACATGCAAATTGTGACTAAGATGTGGAATGTGATAAAAAATTAATTTGGAATTTGGAAGAATTGGAGATAGAATGGAGTGTAAAATAGGAGTTGATCCGGCGTTCTTTGTCGTTTTGTATTGTCCTTAGTTTATCAATAAATGACGAAATTTTTCTAATAAGTGTTCGTCTCCATGTGTGCAAGCAAAAAGCTAATATTCTGATCATCCGAAAAGGGAATAGTCTTCATCTCCAGGAAAATTAGGAGCCGACTCGGATCACCACGATATCTCACAACTTAAATGGAGACAACGGTGGTATATCAATCACTCGAGATATTGCATAGAATAAAAATAAGAAATACTAAAAAGATCAACAAGAGTCCAACTGCTTCAACTGTTCTCTAGTCTTCAAATTGTGTATGGGGACGCCTTCTCCTGATAATGCCAAACATTCTAAAATTTGGTCACAGTCCACATCAACCATCCATCTGTTCAGGACACATCTTTGACAACCATATATTTCAAAACAATGTATGAACTTGGGCCAGGAAATCATGCTCTGCCAATAACCTAACACGCTATATCTAGAACCTGCAGGGTTGTCGTAAATGGATTTCTCTCAGTTTTTATGTTTGGTTCTCAGCCACTCTGGATTTCTACCTGTCTTTTAATTTATTTTCTAATTATTCTACCTGTCTTAATTTATTTGTGATTACCGCAAGGAGTATATTATGACAGGTCTGAAGGATACGTGTCGCCTTTTTGGCCAATTGGTCAGTCATCTTATTTCCATAAATACCACAGAGGGAAGAGATACATTGCAGAAGTATTTCAATCCCTCGAGACCCCAGGGTCGTCCCCAGACAATCCCTACACTTTGCGATGGTTATCACACTCCAGATCCCAAATGCAAAAATAATCTGAACTGTATAGACAACAATAGCTTTATTCACTGTTAACATCAATGCAAATTTATCCTTGAATGTTGGATATAAGTTATTGAAGTGAAGTGATGAGGAAATGAATTGATAAATGATAAGTATTCTTCGCATTTCAATTGAAATATTCTATCAATTGGTTTTAAAACGTCGCTATTGAAAAAAAGATTGCGCAAGAAAGGAAAAGTAAATGCGCTCTAAAAGCTATCTTTTAAATGGACACGTTAGAAATAATTTTTATCAATGTCTGTTTGGATTATATATAACAAATATATAAGGAGTATAAATTGGATATAACTTCTAAAGTTTAAATTTATTTCTAATTCTCATAAAGTTATGCAAAATTAATGCACCTACGGAATATATATTTAATGTCCAATTTGAAGAAGATACTAGTCAAAATTTAAAAAATTGTCTTTAATAACTAATTCGAATTATTTTATGTCTTCAATTTTTAAAGTTAAAATGTTTCATATCTAATAAATAAATATGATGGCTTTATGATTATTAAGAAATATGGAAATTTCATTTAAAGTATAATATTGATAGACCAACATATTAGAATTCAAACTTATGCATCGTTTTATTTTTAATTAGGATAAAAATATTCTATAAACTCATAAAGTTTTATTGAAATTCCTTGAATAAGAAATATTTTAATTTGAATGGAGTAGAGATTCGTTGGATTGTTTAAGAAAAGTTGAAGTCTTCAACTATTTAAAATCTTATTTAGGAAACGATTTTGAAAAAAAATATTCTTCGAGCTGTCAGATAACGTTTTAATGGTGCAATAGTTATGAAAGATATAAAAGAAAAGCAGTGGGTGAGTTCACATTAATATTCTAACATTCTTAAAACTAGCACTTATGAAGGTGATGTGTTGAAGCAAGCTCACAGTCTGGTACCAATCAAAATAGTTCCATTAAAATATGGGGTTCCATCATGTATTAGTTTAATTGAATTTGACTCCGAAGAGTTTGCATTAATTTTTAGTGGAAAATTCTTTCATATGGAAGTAACTATTTTCCTACAACTTGAGTTTACAAGACTGAAAGTAAAGAATAACTGTCCAGAATTTAAGATAAAGCGGGTGTTAAAGCGCTAGGCACGTCAAATCAATATTTCCATTAAATTTGGCCAAATATGTTTGTAAATATCACATTACTTGAGGAACATTCACTTGTAGAGAATAATTCTTTGACATATTTACCCTTCAAGTGGGTTTGATGAGATATCCATCAAGATCCGATCAATTTTGCTAATCACGAAATATCTCGTCCATCACGATCTCTTTTCCAACAGTTTTGCTAAAGACTGGATACCTCTTCGAGACAATCACTAGGAGGGTTCAGTGTGTATTTTGTCCCAAATAAACACACATTTTATGAAAAGCATTATTTTATACACTGCTGGCCACCGTAAATGCAACACCCTGAAGGAAGCATGCAAATAATATGAAATTTACAACATGCATTGGCGGAGGTGAGATATGCAAATGATTAGAATTTCAGCGCAGACGCATATCACGCGCGCCTGTGGCGCCACTTCAAAGCGCTATTTAAGGCTTGGAGATTTCGACGATTTCAAGTACGGCAATTGTGTTTTTCTTGTGGTTTTTTCAAAAAAACGATCAATTATGCCTCGTAGAAAACAGCGATCATCTTTTGATCAAGTATCCGAGTTCGACAGAGGAAGGATAGTGGCCTACCGAGATTGTGGATTATCTTTCAGGGAAATCGGTAGTCGTGTTGGACGAAAGCAAACAACTGTAATGCGGATATGTGATCGTTGAATGCAGGAGGGTACGACGGACCGACGTGTTCGATCGCATCCACCTCAGTGCACCACTTCACGTGATGACAGGCATATTGTGAGTATGGCAGTGACGGATCGCTCAGCCACATCACGAACCATAGCACAGCACATTCAGTCTGTACCGCATCATCCAGTGTCTGCGCGTACCATTCGACGCCGTTTACAGCAGAGTGGTCTGTCCGCAAGACGTCCATTGCTTCGTCTACCCTTGACGCAGAACCACAGACGTTTCCGCCGCCAATGGTGCGATGAAAGAAGGATGTGGACGGCAGAACGGAATGAAATTGTCTTTACTGACGAATCACGCTTCTGTCTGCAACACCACGATGGTCGGATTCGAGTCTGGAGACACCGTGGAGAGAGGATGCTGAACAGCTGCGTTATGCACCGTCACACTGGTCCTGCACCGGGTATTATGGTATGGGGCGGTATTGGATATCACTCTCGCACTCCTCTAGTACGCATTGCCGGTACTTTAAACAGCCAGCGCTACATCTCCGAGGTGTTGGAGCCAGTGTCCTTCCTTACCTTCAGGGCTTGCCCACAGCCATATTTCAACAGGATAATGCGCGACCACACGTGGCACGCATTGTCCAAGGGTTCTTCGTCAATCGCCAGATTGAATTGCTTCCCTGGCCAGCTCGCTCTCCGGATCTTTCGCCGATAGAAAACATGTGGTCCATGGTTGCTCAACGATTGACCCAGAATACATCCCCAGCTGCCACACCAGATCAACTTTGGCAACGTGTGGAAGCTGCTTGGTCTGCTGTACCCCAAGAACACATCCAAAGTCTCTTTGAATCAATGCCGAGGCGTGTGGCAGCGGTGATCTCCAACAATGGCGGCTACTCTGGCTACTGATTTTGGCAGGAACCACACTTCACAGAAGTCTATAAATTTAATCATTTGATACTTGGTCAACATGTTATCTACAAAATAAATTTTGTTGTGATATCTCTTGTCTTTCTTGGTGTTGCAATTTGGGTGGCCAGCAGTGTATTTATGACATTTTAAAAGAATGTTTTTCACGAAGTGCAAGGTAGATGTTTTGTTTCTCTAAATTGTTGTTTGTAGCTTAAATGCAACGTGTTTTAGTTGCAGGAAAAGAAATCACGTTATAAGAGATTTTCAGAAAAGTTAAATATACACTCATGTCCAAAAGTTAAGCATAATTCAAAAAATGCGAAAAAAACGGAGTATGTAGGAATAAAGTGGCTCAAAATAACGTGGAGAATTGTGGGACGAAGGTAAAACATTGTGCATATGCAAAACAGTTCAGTCGACGGCGACATGCGCAAAGCAACGGCGTACGTCGGAACGAGTATGAAACGACCTCGAGTGGCATGGCCAGTTTAGACAGAAATTTCGCAATTGCTGAGGTACGGAGCGTTGTTAACATTCAATAAGGACGAAAGATGTCACAAAGATGCCAACTGAACATGTTTGTGAAGGGATGAACTACAATTTCTTCACTCACACTAATGTATTTTTAGTTCACTAGTATAATTGGTGTACTTCACTAGGTTAGTCCCAGCAGGTGATGCTGTTTTACCACGATGATTTGACTCTTCAATAACCACTTCAGTTAAAATCACAAACACGTTTATTTAACAGAACACAACACGAACAAAAAACATTTAAGAAAATTGAAATCAATAATATATCCCCTATGGGATTTACAAATCACACACAGGTGACACGCCTGTGTTTTTCGTACGCCGAGCGATCTACCTCGTTCCTCCGACCTTCTCGGTACTCTGGACTTATTGTCACTTCCTTTCGGAAGTTGGCGAACGTTTTTATTATTGGCGGTCGCCAATTGTCTCTCTCCATTCTAAACAGTCTTACATGTCCCTCCATAAGGAGCACATAGTTCTCCTTAGAGACTATGCTGCTAAAAAAAATACAGTTAAATGTGTCCTAATAGAAGAAAGAGCCTGTTCGCTAGCCCAATTTTTAGTATTTAAAGATTCTAATACACTAAAATAATGTTAACAAAAATACTAATATAACATATACACTGCTAAAATTACTACAAAATGATACAATTTAACCTTTGCATTATGGAAATCTGGAAAGTGCATCTGCATTGCCATGCCTGCTTCCTTTCCGATAGGTTATTTTTAAATTATATCTTTGTAATGCCAAAGCCCATCGTGCTAGTTTAGCGCCATGTGGTAATCCCTGGGTAAGGTAAGAAAGAGGATTGTGATCAGACACAACTTCGATATTAGTTCCAAAAATCCAGGTGTCAAACCTTTGAAGTGCGGCTATGACGCTGTAAGCTTCTCTCTCTATGGTGGACCATCTAGTCTGGCATGGTGTAAGCTTCTTGCTGTAGAAAGCTATAGGATGCTCTTTTCCATCCTTATCAAACTGTGATAAACACGCTCCGACTGCAGTAGCAGACGCATCTGTGTAAAGCTGAAAGGGTTTGTCGAACTGTGGCGTATACAAGGAAGGCATTTTAACTAAATGGTTCTTCAAATTTTGAAAGGCTTCCTCTTCAGGTTGGTTCCATGGAATGTCCTTGGGAACTCTCTTCTTTGTCAGGTTGGTTAATGGTAACACAATACCCGCAAAGTTTGGAATATAATCTCTGTAATAGCTTGCTATCCCCAACACTGTTCTCAATTCCTTCTTGTTGGTTGGTGCCGACAGTTTCTTCATAGCTTCTACTTTTTCTGGGTCTGGAGAATGTCTTCCTGACCCCACCACGTGTCCTAAAAATTTCACTTCCGTTTTTCCAAAATCACACTTTTCTTGATTTACAGTGAGACCCACTTGACGCAATGTCTGGAAAACTCCACTGATATGTTTCAAATGGTCAGACCATGATCCTGAAAAAATGGCAACATCGTCAATATAGGACCTGCAATAATCTTTATGGGGAGCTAACACTTTGTCCATTGATTTTTGAAAAGTGCTACCCGCGTTTTTCATACCAAAGGGCATAACCCTCCATTGATAGTGGCCGGAATGAGTTACGAAAGCAGTATAGTGTCTGTCTTTCTCACTCATTGGAATCTGCCAGTATCCTTTTGTAAGGTCGAGCACAGTGATTACTTGTGCTTCCCCTATTTGATATAAAAGCTCGTTAGCATGTCTCATTGGATATGCATCCGGAATAGTGAAACTGTTCAAAAGTCTAAAGTCTATACACAGACGTACACTACCATTCTTTTTAGCAACGCATACTAAAGGGTGAGCCCACTCACTATCACTTTGTTCAATAAGACCAAGTTCTAGAAGTTCTCGAATCTGACGATCTACTTCGTTTTGCAGAGTAATTGGAATTCGATACGGACGAAGTCTTTTGGGTGAACAGTCATTTGTAACTTTAACAACATGTCCTTCGACTTTAGCTATTCCAGGTTTAGTACTGAATACATCATAATATTTACAAAGCAAAGAACTCAGTTCATGACGTTGTTTGGCATCTAAGGGTGTTGTCATTTCCCTGATGATGTGTTCTTCCACATTACTTTTAGTAGTAGTAACGCGCTCGGTAGGAGCAGCATGTAGTTGCCCAAAATCTTGGTCTTGATCAAAAACAAGCCCTATGTGCTGAACACGTGTCACATATGGTCAAATTTTATTGAAGTGTAGTTCTCTTCTTGAACCATCATCAAGTTCAACAATGGCTGAATGTAGTCTACTAAGTTGGACCACAGTCGCTGGTCCAGACCAAGTATTCAATAGTTTGTGAGAAGATGTTGGTATCAAAATAAGAACTTTGTCTCCTACTTGATATGTTTTCTCTCGGGATCTCAAATTATACCTATGGGCATAATTTTGCTGACTTAGTTGGGCATTCTCATTGGCAATTTTGTGAGCATTTTTGAGTTTTTCTTGTAGCTCTTCGACATACTTTTCCACAGACTGTGAAGCAGTCATTGGAACAACTTTCTCTCCCGTCCAAACTTCCTTCAGCAATGCGGTTGGTCCCTTGGGTACACATACTGATAAGGTGACATACCAGTGGTGCAATGAGGGACTTCTCTGTATGCAAACAGGAGATGTGGAAGATGCACATCCCATTCATTTCCATACTCCTGGATGTTTTTATTCATCATATCCTTTAGAGTTCTGTTCCACCTCTCCACTGCTCCCATACTCTCAGGATGCCCAGGCGTTGAAAATCTTGGAGATACTCCTATTAGATTCACAAAAGCACCAGTTAGTTTGGACGTAAAGTTCGTGCCCTGGTCAGTGCAAATCACTTTTGGAAATCCAGTACGAGCGAAAATTTGCATCAACACGTCGCACGTAGTTTTGGCCTTTATATTTCTGGTTGGAATTGCTTCAGCCCATCGAGTGCATAAGTCAACCGCACAAATGATGTATTTATGTCCTCTTCTGGACGGGGGTTCTAACGGGCCCAGACAGTCAACGCTCCAAACCTCAAACGGATTATCTGGTCTTGTAATTGGTTGGATCGGGATTCTATCTCGATAAGTTACAGTTCGTCTGACTTGACAAGGCTTGCAACTTCCGCAAAATTTTCTTACGTCAATTTTAATGGTCGGCCAGAAAAAGGAATATTTTATTCGCTCTTTTGTTTTCTTTTCCCCAAGATGTCCAGCTAACGGAATTTCATGGGCGGTTTTCAATACGAACTCCCGTTTAATAGTTGGTAGCACTACTTGCTTGATTCTTTCTCCACACACCCACTCAGAGTGTATCAATAGTCCATCATCCACGTCAAAGCCGTTCCTACGTTCTTCCGCGAACTTCCAAATATTCGTCAAGGATTCGTCATCCTGCTGTAGTTTTATAAACTCTGACCTATTTTCTTTATAACCTTCCTTTTCTTCACTGGATGGGGTAAGATGCTTTATCTCGGAGGATTCTTCCTCATCATTCCTTGTAACTTCATTTAAACTGCACTTCAGTTCTGGTTTTTCATGTCCCACGTGAGGGGCAACTGGTTGGCATTGTTGGATATTTTCGTTCAGTGCCTCAAACGCTGTAGGACATATCAGCATATCGCTCACTAATTTTTTGGATACTGCGCATATAACTGGAACTTCGCAATGTTGTGGATCGTTCACTTTCATGTTGAAAACCACCAATGGTGCTGTTTCAGCTAACCCAAAAGCACATACGAGTTTAACAGTCCCTTCTCCTTCACTATCTTCAATGGGAATTAGGTCATGTCTGATGACTGAAATTTGCGCACCCGTATCTAAAATGCCATCGAAAACAGCAGAACCGCACTTTAGTTCTATTCTTTTCAGTTTATCGCACTTGACTGAACTTGCCTTGACCGGAGTCCATGTTGGCACTGTAATCCGAGCCGATAATACTTCTCTATCTTCTAAAGTTTTCTCTGTAGTGACCAAATTACTACTAAAGTTATCAGCTCTGTTCCGTGGTCCTTGGTTGTTATTCTTAGGACAAGCTCGTGCGAAATGCGTTGAATCCCCACATGTAAAACAAGCAGGCTTAGATACTCTGGCACCTTTATCCTTTTGATAATATCCTTGATATTTTGTTTTGTCGAAGGGTTTGTCATTATCCCTATACTTAGTCGTGTTCACAAATCGCTGGTTTCGGCTATTTTCGAATTTCCCATTAAATTTAGATTTCTCTTCTTGCTGCCATCTATGAATGTCCTTTGCTTTGTCAAGGGATGTCCTTTTCTTCAATCCGTCTCTCAAACTTTCATATTCATCAACCTTCTCTGCGACTTCTAGAGGGTCGATCATTTTATTCCATTTGTCCAAGAAATGCTCCTTCACTTCATTTGGAACTCTACGTTTGAGTTGATCAGCCACCATTAAATTCTTTAACTGATCGAAGCTCTGCACTTCTAGCTCATTGACCCATTCAGTAAAATAGTTATTCAATGCATGAGTGTAACTTCTCCAGGACTCTTCTGGATCTTTCTGATGTCGGAAAAATAATTGCCTCAATTTTTCGGGATTTAACTTATAGCGTTTCAACAACATTTTCTTAATGAAATCATAGTCGTTTGCTTTCTCAGGAGGTTCTCGAGCTATGTTACACTGCTGGCCACCGTAAATGCAACACCCTGAACGAAGCATGCAAATAATATGAAATTTACAACATGCATTAGCGGAGGTGAGATATGCAAATGATTAGAATTTCAGCGCAGACGCACATCACGCGCGCCTGTGGCGCCACTTCAAAGCGCTATTTAAGGCTTGGAGATTTCGACGATTTCAAGTACGGCAATTGTGTTTTTCTTGTGGTTTTTCAAAAAAACGATCAATTATGCCTCGTAGAAAACAGCGATCATCTTTTGATCAAGTATCCGAGTTCGACAGAGGAAGGATAGTGGCTAACCGAGATTGTGGATTATCTTTCAGGGAAATCGGTAGTCGTGTTGGACGAAACCAAACAACTGTAATGCGGATATGTGATCGTTGGATGCAGGAGGGTACGACGGACCGACGTGTTCGATCGCATCCACCTCAGTGCACCACTTCACGTGATGACAGGCATATTGTGCGTATGGCAGTGACGGATCGCTCAGCCACATCACGAACCATAGCACAGCACATTCAGTCTGTACCGCATCATCCAGTGTCTGCGCGTACCATTCGACGCCGTTTACAGCAGAGTGGTCTGTCCGCAAGACGTCCATTGCTTCGTCTACCCTTGACGCAGAACCACAGACGTTTCCGCCGCCAATGGTGCGATGAAAGAAGGATGTGGACGGCAGAATGGAATGAAATTGTCTTTACTGACGAGTCACGCTTCTGTCTGCAACACCACGATGGTCGGATTCGAGTCTGGAGACACCGTGGAGAGAGGATGCTGAACAGCTGCGTTATGCACCGCCACACTGGTCCTGCACCGGGTATTATGGTATGGGGCGGTATTGGATATCACTCTCGCACTCCTCTAGTACGCATTGCCGGTACTTTAAACAGCCAGCGCTACATCTCCGAGGTGTTGGAGCCAGTTGTCCTTCCTTACCTTCAGGGCTTGCCCACAGCCATATTTCAACAGGATAATGCGCGAC
Organism: Meta bourneti; assembly: GCA_933210815.1. Taxonomy (NCBI): domain Eukaryota; kingdom Metazoa; phylum Arthropoda; class Arachnida; order Araneae; family Tetragnathidae; genus Meta; species Meta bourneti. Next base: position 64,121,918 of record OW119926.1, read on the forward strand.
CACACGTGGCACGCATTGTCCAAGGGTTCTTCGTCAATCGCCAGATTGAATTGCTTCCCTGGCCAGCTCGCTCTCCGGATCTTTCGCCGATAGAAAACATGTGGTCCATGGTTGCTCAACGATTGACCCAGAATACATCCCCAGCTGCCACACCAGATCAACTTTGGCAACGTGTGGAAGCTGCTTGGTCTGCTGTACCCCAAGAACACATCCAAAGTCTCTTTGAATCAATGCCGAGGCGTGCGGCAGCGGTGATCTCCAACAATGGCGGCTACTCTGGCTACTGATTTTGGCAGGAACCACACTTCACAGAAGTCTATAAATTTAATCATTTGATACTTGGTCAACATGTTATCTACAAAATAAATTTTGTTGGGATATCTCTTGTCTTTCTTGGTGTTGCAATTTGGGTGGCCAGCAGTGTATTAGCTATTTCTGTTGGTAACAGTCCCAGCAAATAAGCTACCCATTCTAACTTGGGCACACCAGCCATCTCTGCACGACGCTCAAAATTTACTAGATATAATTGCATTTCATCTTTCTTTTCATCATATTTCGGGGTAATCTGCATTAGTTGCACTCTGGATCTTGTTTCGTTCGAACGTTCAATGACTTCATCCACAGGTGAATTACTACGTCTTAATTCCAGCCGTTTCATTTCAAGCTCGTGATCTCTTTCTTCTTTCTTGATTCGCTCATCTCGTTCTTCCTTTCGAATTCGTTCTTCTTCTTCTTTGGTTTCTCGCCGAAGTCGCTCTTCTTCTTCTCTTGTTTCTCGCCGAAGTCGTTCTGTTTCTTCTTTTGTTTCTCGTTGAATTCGTTCTTCGATAATCCTGCCCAGAGAAACCTTGGCATCATCTACGCTGAAGTTTTCACTTTCAACAATTGACTTTTTAATTTCTATCACTTTATTCACAGCACTAACTTCTATACCCAGTTCAGTCGCCAGTTCAATCAAGTCCTCCTTCCTCCCTCTACCCAAGCACGACATGGTAAAAGAATTTCGGAAATAAATTCAAATATACGATATGTGATTAACCCTCCTACTTATTCTCTAAAATCGAAATATTCATAATACAAATACATAATTCAAACAATAATGAAATAAAATCAGTAATAATTTTAAAACTCAATACTCGTTTCGATTTGTAACAAAATAAATATATCTACCTATACTTTCGTTTTCGTTACACGTTGCAACATATTTAGAATACACATTTAATTCTAAACTGGATTATACACTAATCAACACTCGTTTTAAAACAATTGAAATCAATTAATTAAAATTTATTGCGGAAAAATTATTATTTTCTCTGATGTAACACAACAAACCCATCTACCTTACTTAACACAGGAAATAGAAAATTCTCTGAAAAGAAGAAAAAAAATGCTTCGTCTAACGCCAAAACGAAATTGGAACACTGCCAATTTTTATTTCTCATACGAAAAGAGAGAAAGGTTTGTATTGGAACACTGCCAATTTTTATTTCTCATACGAAAAGAGAGAAAGGTTTGTATTGGAACACTGCCAATTTTTATTTCTCATACGAAAAGAGAGAAAGGTTTGTATATAACACAATTTAATACCAGTTCCGCTTTCGTTTTACTGAATACCAATAAAATAAAAATATCTTCGTTCGCTAAATATATTAGTCACAACAATACTATATTATCATTGATACGGACACGATTATTAATTGTATAAAACACAATTTAATAACCAAACACAATTCTACTTTTTGTTTTAATGAAAACCAATAAAATCAAAATAACTTCTATCAGAACAAGTTTCCTTTTAAAATGTATACGTTTCGTTTTACTATATTTTTCAAGTTTAATTATGTTAGAAAAACATTATTAAAACAATTTAGAGCAACTACTCTGTTCTTCATAAATACTATTTACTTTCATGTATGTCAATATTTTAACATTATAAACAATATTTGGGACTAGCGAATAATACAGGACTCTTACCTTCTTTTTCGCTCGTTGACATCCGCGTACAAGATTATCCTGTTGACTGCGCCACTACAATTTCTTCACTCACACTAATGTATTTTTAGTTCACTAGTATAATTGGTGTACTTCACTAGGTTAGTCCCAGCAGGTGATGCTGTTTTACCACGATGATTTGACTCTTCAATAACCACTTCAGTTAAAATCACAAACACGTTTATTTAACAGAACACAACACGAACAAAAAACATTTAAGAAAATTGAAATCAATAATATATCCCCTATGGGATTTACAAATCACACACAGGTGACACGCCTGTGTTTTTCGTACGCCGAGCGATCTACCTCGTTCCTCCGACCTCCTCGGTACTCTGGACTTATTGTCACTTCCTTTCGGAAGTTGGCGAACGTTTTTATTATTGGCGGTCGCCAATTGTCTCTCTCCATTCTAAACAGTCTTACAGATGAATTATTGGAATACTGGAATCCGGTCGATCCCAAACCGAAGCGTCTCGAATTCTGAACCGGCCTCAGTGTGTGATCTCTAGACTGTGGCAGAGGTTTCAAACCACTGGAGATGTTACTCGACGACCAGTACCAGGTCGGCCAAGGGTAACAACCGCTCGGCAAGACCAATATTTGGCGATAACTGTGCGACGTCAGAGGAACCGTTCTGTCAGACCACTGGGTTCAGCCACTACAGGAGTCATAGTTTCGAGGAAACTATTTACAAGAGACTCAGACACGTTGGGCTCTATGTCAGACGACCATCAGTTTGCATCCCCCTGACGTCTGCACAGAAAATAAAAGTCATTATCCTTGTTTTGCATTGTTTTCTTCTACAACGCTATTGCACCCGCATACGGCGTTTCCTTCCATTCCGATGAATATTTTCTGAAATATTCAAATAAACAGCAGTTATGTTTAACTTTTGGACATGAGATTAGGTGATGGTAGTATTTCTGCGGAGATACGTTTTTCCTGTACGTATTCTGAACGTGGTGTCAGTTGATTTATTTTTCGTATACGATTTAAGCACTTCACCAAAAAATACCAAAGAATAAATTTCGAATTGATGGATTATAATTGATTGGTCTACGCCAATTAATTTTTCGCCAAACGTTTCCAAAACGGCGATATACCATATTCTAAGATAACCCCACTATTTATTAAGCGAGAGCATTTGGACACCATAAGTAAAATTTTCGCAGAGCAAATTATTTGTTTGTCTACCCTGAAAAGCTTTAATAGGAAAATGAATTGTATTCTCCATTTGTGACAATATTTCTCTCATATGAAAACATGACGATAGTTTGAAAATAGTTGACAGATTGTTAGGTTCACTTGTTCTATAGTGTAGCAATTCTTCATTTGTAATCAAATGTAAAATTTTGTCTTATTTTTAATTAGTTTTCTGTTTGAGTAGAGCAGATTTTCTTATTCCTACCAGTTTTGCTTTTTAACTTTAATTGCAAAACCTCTGACGTTTATGTAAGTCTACTGAGCTTGCTGATTACAGTGAGATCTTTTAACCCTCCTTTTGGTTGTCACGACGAGGCAACTAGTCATTAGCAAAACTGAACAGATTGTGTTGGATGAGATATCTCGACATAAGAAAACCGATCAGACATTGATCTCGTCATCATGAAAAAACCGTCAATATCTTGATAATGAGACATGTCGTCATGAGCAAAATCGGACAGTTCTTGATGTACGAGGTATCTCGTCATGAGCAAATTTGTTAGATTTGGATGGATGAAATATCTCGTCATGAGCAAGATTAGTCAGATGTTGATGGACGAGATTTCTCATCGAAACCACTTGAAGGTTTAACAATTGATTGGTGATCTTCGGTATCAGTAAGTCATGGATCTGAAAATTGAGTTTCAAGTAGAATTCGTTTAAACCTTTTACTCTTAAGGAACAATTGTCATAATGTGATTAGAAGACTCTCGACAGAAGACATGAGAGAGGTCCAGAATGATTGACTGATGTATGAGTGGACTCACTATCATTGGTCAAAGTATTAAAACCTTCTCTGAGGGTCGACTCGGGTAGGAGTCGTATAGTTAATAAGGTAAATGTGGATTTTCCCGCTCTTAAGGGGTAAGAGAGTTCAAACGGATCTATTCTCTTGGTTAGGAGAGTATGTTATACTTCTAAAACTGCTTGGGAGAGGAGACTACCGCGGCATATATTCACAGCCAAAATATCAATGAAACCTATTCAACCCCCGATACATAACCCAATAATGCCTGTAAGTTCTACTCTCCTTTAATGGGCACTAACACTCTCATTGACACGTAGTTATCACACCATTTAGTGTGTGTAAAACATTCATGAACTGGCACCTGCTCATAAAATTGAAGCAACTGTATGCATATATTCATGTAAACAAACATGCAATTAATATAGAGATTTGTAATGAGTATATACATACTTGAACTAAAATTGTGACTTGTTCTCATTGAGAGAGAAATATTTTGCGTACACCACTAATATAACATCACAACGCCACTTACTACCATGACACATGTTATATTTGAAATTATGGGGATGAATTTGAGGATTTTGGCATCGTATGAACTTGCATATAGCATTTAGAAAATACACTTAAGATAATAATGTGAAAAATACAAAATTTTGTCTTGAGAGTTATGACAACGTTGCCTAATTTTAAGTGTCAGATCTATCTACAAGCAACCGTTAATCAAAAAGACAACTTGGAGGCACCGCCTGCTTCATTAACACAGAAGCATAAGAACAGTATCTTGTGCAAATGCATTAAACGAAGCTTTTAAACTAAACTTGCAGCGAAAAAACTTTTATAAAAGTAAAACTATTCAGAACATATCAGCTTTTTGTCCCACACGCCTAGTTACTAAATCTTCACTCGACATCCAACTAATAAAATACATTATACAACCTTTTATCTAATTATCAACCTTATTCTCAAGATGGATGATAGGTTTCCAGTTTCTGCATGGTATTCAAAGACACAATTGCGCCAAAATTGCCAGTTACATTAAATACAAAAAATATCGCTTCTTCTTCTTGCCGAGAAAAATTGATATGCTTGAGATAGTAACGATGGCGAGATAGATTTCAGGGGCACAGTACACGCAGCGTCGTTAGGAAATGAAATATAGATGACCGGTGGCTTACAAGATGTATAGCACCTGCTGACCGGCACGCAAGAGGAACGAAGCCAAAAATTAATTCCGGTTCATGTTTCCAATGGCCTTTTCTATGGGAACGAGAATGGTGCAGTGTCGTTCGGTGGAATTTGAGTCGACAATATTTGATTTGAACTATTGGTGGTCTTATCTAGTATTATGGCTGACACGAAATCATGTAACTACATAAACTAAAAGTGGTTTGTAAACTGATTTATGCCTCGCTACCTTAAAACTCCTATTATTAAGGAAGGAATCTTTACCATTACTGGCTCCAACTGAGGGAAATTATAGAGTGATGGACAAATACAACTGAAGTTGATTCTTATGAATGTTTTGGGAATTCATTTTGTCTATACCCATTACTACCAATGTTATCAGTATATTTGTAATAGTCATCTCTTAACATGGATTAAATCCCAATTCCCAATCATAAAATTATACTTGGAAAATGATCAATGCTACCATTATCTGTTCAAACTTAATACAGTAATCTTCTTGATCCTTTAACAGAGTAGAATTTATACCTTAACCCAAGGACTCTCAAGATATTTTATTTCCAAACCATACTTCAAATCTACAAATATATCCATCTCCCCTTAAAGGTTTTATAAGATGATCGTTTTTAAACCAATAAAATTCCTTGTAATCATTAAATACATATGAAATGATACCAGCGATGAATGATGATCAAAGCAACTTTTTTTTTTAACGGTGCAAGTAACATTTCGCGTATGACGGAGGACTGATACTAAAGTAGGAAAGATGTCAAAATCACAGTTTTTAAACTATTCACCCAAGGATCCAATTTTATAATAAATATAAAAACTTCCCCGTTCCAAGTTACACGGTTACCTTACCGTTATAAATTAAAATGGTTTCTCAAATTATGGTTGCTTGTCAAATGATAATTCTATTGAATATATTAAAATTTCTTATGTTTGCAAATAATTTTTCAAAAGCCCGCTTTACTTAAAGTAAGATTTTTAAGACTTTACTACTAAGACACCCCTTATCCTCATAACCCTTTTGAGTCACTCTTGGATGGGCATGCCCTAAAATTTGAGAATCGTACCTCAACCTATGCTCTCTCTAGTCTTTTACATTAGCAATTTTCAATCTTTTCATTTGTCGCACATAAACTAATTACTGTGTCGTACAATTACTAAAGTTCGAGACGTACTTAAAAATTTATTATATATTTTCCCTACATGACGAAAAATAGGTATAGTTTTGATTGGTTAAAAATAATAATTATAATTGTCTAAACTTAATGGCCCAAAGAGGGTTTTGAAAATCATCTTTTTGAAACAATGTGCTTTTACTTTATAATAAAAATAATGTTCCAAATTATTTATATGGATATTAGAATGCGAGTATTATACATGAAACTATTTGTGAATTCATTTGTCAAAAGTTTAAAACTAAACAGTTGGAATAAAATAAATCATACACAATTTAAAGTGTTTTAACAGACAGATTTTTAACTTGTGTGAAGTAAGAAGGCACATTTATTCCATTCTTGCTTCATACAAGTTAAAAATCACTTATTCGCATCATTAAAATACAAATCAAACATATTGTCATTCTCAATGGACACACCATATGACCCTTTCTAACCAAATAAAAAACACACCAAATGGGGTTTTTTAACCCCATTTGGTGTGTTAATTGTAATTGTTAACTGTGAATTACAACAAAACCCAATAATAATGTATTATATTTTTCGTCCACCCAATGAAACATGGGTATGGTTTTGATTGATTGAAAATAATAATCGTAATTACCTAAACTTATTGCGCCAAGTGGTTTAAAATGTTTTTGAAACAATTTATTTTTACTTTGTAATAAAAAATGAACCCAAAATTATTTATACAGGTATTAAAATGTGAGTATTACTTAAAATTGTTTGCGAACACACACTTGTGAAAAGTTCAAAACTGAACCGTTGAAATTGAATATATTTTACACAATTTAAACCGTTTCACCATCCGTAAGGTACACTGGTTGAAAATCGCTGTCCTAAGGAGTCGAAAGAATACTTAGTATCAATATTATTTACACGGAATTAAAATACGAGTAGTTCTTGAAATTATTTGTGAACGCGAATGCACGCCTGTCAAAATTTCAAAACTAAAATGCTGAAATGAAATAAATCTTTCACAATTTAAACTGTTTCACCATCCCTAGGACACCCCAGCACTATTCTTGTGGCACAACGGTTGAAAATCGCAGGTCTATATCTAAAATATCTATATCTAAACAAAATATTGTCAAACTCATCGGACACACACCTCCTGATCTTTCTAACCCAATAAAAGAAAACCCACCAAACGCTCCCAAACCCAATAAATAACATACTATATTCTTTTGCCTATCTGATGAAAAATAGGTATAGTTCTGCTTGATAAAAAACGATAATAGTAATTAACTAAACTTCTTGTTCCAAAGTGACTTTAAAAATGCTTTTCGAAACAAGTGACTTTAATTAGTAATAAAAAATGATACTCAAAATTATTTATACGGTTATTAAAATACGAGTATTACTTGAAACTATTTATGAACACACACTTATCAAAAGTTCAAAACCAAACCGTTGAAATTGAATAAATCTTACACAATTTAACCGTTTAACCATTCGTAAAGCACTCCAGTACCATTCTTTGTGGTACACCAGTTAAATATCGCTGGTCTACATCATTTGAAAACAATCAAACCATTGTCATTCTCAACAGACACGCACCTCCAGACCTTTCTAACCCAATAAAAGAAAACACACCAGTTACAGACCAAACGGCACAAGACCCCAAACGCGCTCCTCGTGCACTCTGGGGCTTATGACATTTGTTTCTTGGGTCTCTTCAGGGGGCAGCGGAACCTACGTCTGGTGGCCCGGAAATTAAAGCCACCAGCCAGCAGTGGAAAAAGCACTGGCTGGAGGGCGGTGGTGAGGGATCGATAGAATTTATTCTGCGTGTTATTGCAAGACCCCATGCAGGATGCCGTGCTGTCATCATGTCACGATGGGGTGTTTCACGCAGCTGACGGCATGTGAGAAATATTCATATCTCTAGTTTGGAAGTGATGTCTGAATTGCGACGGTTTTTGCCGTGGATGCCGTCGATGCTTCTTTTGTGTCCGGATCACATTATTGGTGCATATATGGTTATTGATACATTCTGTTTCACTTTGGAGCTTCCGTTTTGATCCAAGTTTTTTGTCCTTTTCCTTAAAATTGAAATGTTCTGTGTCGTTGAACGCACTGACTTCGCTTTCTCACATTGAAAATAAATCTGTTTTAGAGTAACTGCTCTAAGTATGCAAAGAACACAGATAAAATGTTGCTTGTATTGAAGAAATTAATATATTTCCTGTTTACGAGATTTTCGTGGGATGGTATTAAATTTCCCAGAGACAACAAATGAAGTTTCAGTTAAATGAAATTCAGCATTTAAAAAACTAGAATTTTATTTGACTGCAATATTTGCTTATGCAATTTTCTCTCTTTTCTGTCCGTTCAGTTACCTGCAGTCTTCGTAATTTGACTTCTAACCAGTTTTGAACTTCTGGGCCAATAGATTCCTTTTAACTAATGTGGTTACTTCGATAATTTGGGTGTTGGAAAAAGAAATACAACACACTCGGAAATCTCAAAAGGTTAATACTAAAACTAGTAGATATAGCAACTGTAGATAAATCAGAAATTATATATTATTAATTATAATACAACTATCGTAAATAAAATTAATTATACTATAGTAAAATTATGTATCAAATGCTTTTAATAGAATTTCGTCCTAATTATTTTTTATGCATCTTGCATATATGGCGAAAACACATTTGTAAGAATCTAAAGGCATTCTTAATATACTGTGAACAAATATTTGTACAAACAAAATAATCTAGTAACAGACTAGTTAGTCTTAAAGGGATAGCATGTATTTAAAAAGCTGTCTTAGAATCTTTGAATAGTTTGTTTTCTTTACTGTGAATGCAAAGTTCCAAATTTTAACTGGCTACATATTATACATATTATAAACCGTTCTACTGACTACATATTATAAACCGTTATTTGCTGATGCTGAACTTTCTTTTTGGAAATAGCGGTTTTTTGGAAGAGCTTAGATAAATGTTTGACTTATTTCCAGAATATGCAGAGTTAATGCAAATTATTTTTAGGGTTTTGAAGTCCTATAATTTCCAAGTCACTGATCTTACTCGTTCATGGTAATTATGTACCGAAATGAAACTTATCAAGTTTTAAAAGTCCGCCAATTTTGTTCACGCGTGCAGATTTCCTTGTCACATACTAGGCGGACATAACGTATCTTGATGTGTTGTAGTTGGGGTTATTTCAGTAGCTGGAATATGATTCCGAAATTTTCATAGACCTGCAAGATGATGACTCCACTTCATTGGCACACTGAGTGGCTACCTAAATGATTAATCACTGTATTGGGTCATGTGGTGGGGATGGCAGGCAGTGCTATCGAACAGACCCAGGTCACCTGACCTTACAACCTATGGGGTCATGTTAATGTCACTGTTTACGTACCTCCATTGCCAGCAGCGTTGAATGAGTTCCGGAACCACATTACTGCTGATTTGATGACCTTGAACGGAGAAATGTTCCAACGCGTGTAGGTCGATTTTTGACTACCGCAGGAACTCTTGTCGTGTAACGAGATGAGCATAGATCGAACATTTGTTGTACGGTTATGACTGAAACTTGGATAATTAGTCTTTTTCATGCAGCACTCATTGTTTTAAAGGTACTCTAGGAACTCATTATTTTATGGGTACTCTTGTAACACGATGAATCGTAAACATTGTATTTTATTGCGTGAATATTTCCAATGGGAACTAACTTTAAAATTATCTCTATTCAACTGTAGAAAAGACGACAAAGAAAGGAAATCAAGGAGCAAAATCGAGTAAAAATGCTACTGAACTAAAGCTAACTTTTTTTGCATAGTATTATTTCATATCCTGGGGCACACTATTGATCCTTCCAATTATTTACCATGCATTTCTGAATTATACTCATTATATTTATTGAAAAGTGTGCATTGTTTGACAGATTGATTGTGAAAGTTCGATTTGCCAATGTCAAACTTCGCTTCAGAAAATCCAATCTCTACTTTTTAATTGACATAAATACTTCGGACGTTTTAGAAAAATCCCTATCCAATTACAAGTTCTTATACGTGAAGTGAAAAAAAGGAAGTAAAATGTCTCGACAAAATGACTGGATTCAAAAAATCCAATACAAGTCCAGCAGAAATACTGAGAAAAACGTCTAGTTTTGTGATTAACTTAATGACATATGAACGAAAGAATGGGGTTTCGTTCATTCTAATTTTATTTCTCACACTGCCTATTTTCTTTCACTTCCGTACTCTTTTAGCCGTTCGCTCGTGATTTTTTCGTCATATTTTTTAGGGTTTTCCGGCGGTTTTTTGTCCTAAGGAAACTTTTGGTGGATTCTGATTGCTTCAAACCTAAAGAGAGAATGGAGGAATCCAATTTATTTCTCAATGTCTGAGGATCGTTATTCTCTTTCTTTTTGTTCTGCTTCGTAATGACTGCATGTAGAAATGGTGGATGAAGAAAAACGTTAAGCTTTTTGAAGTCAAAATACGCTTGGACGTAAAAAGCTGAATTATAGAAATTTCGTGCTTTTCTTAATGTTCAACCATTCAATTTTAAAAGAATCCGAAGTTGGCTCGAGAATGCGTCTTCTTTCTCATCAGAAATTCTGTTTTTATAGCAAATAAAATTATAATACTCATATTTTATCAATTACAGCCAAACAATTGATTTTAAAACAAATTAGTGAATTAGTAAAGCGTGTAGTTAGGTAATTGGCCTTTTATGCTGCAAGGTCCAAAATGGCTCCAATCGCAAGATAAAATAATGAAAGCAATGTAGATATAAGGTAATTGAAAAAGAAAGTGTATATAACACTTCAAGCGCTCCGTATTTATAGTATACAAGATAAAATCAGAAATTCCAGAAACACGTAGATCAACGGCATAAAAGATAGATAAAAAATTTATAGACTTGAAACATGAATTTAATTTGTTGATGATTTAAACATATTGGTCAACAAATTAAATTAAGTTATAGTTATAACTGTTAAAGTTATAACAAAATATCGAAAGACAGAACTGTAGAATATTAAAAGTACTTTGAGAAGATATCCGTGTTCTACCATTTATACTACTTTATTGTAAGTTAAGAATTGTAATGATTACTTTACAAATTTTTTAACAACATGGAGCAATAAAACAACAACGTTCGTTAATTTCATGCAAAATTTTATTATATTTTATCTAAATTTCTTATTTCAATGGGAGAATTACAAAGACTACTGGAAACAAAGATACAATAAAAATAAAATATAATAATACAAGAAATAACACAAGAGCAACTATACAGAAATAGTCTTACAAATCCAAAAGGTCCGCATGAACGGGGCCATAAAGTAGGTGATAGCTGTCCATTACATGTTTTAAATTTGACTTTAAGAATCGAATGTAGACAGCCTACTAAAATTATGTACCTTAACATGGTATTAGACTGTGCAACTTCAATCTACCCAAAGTATATCACGATAGAGATACGTTGCTCATCTATAAACGAGGTCTGATCAAACACAATCTGACCTTATTTTTTATTGCTTCCAGCTGTATTCCGGAAATAGGACTGCCAAATTTCACCTTTTTCCAATTTCACATATTCGATTTTTTGTTAGATAAAGTAGGCTTTTTAGTCGGCGCAAAGAAATAGTTGAAGTTGCACACGTATTATATGTTCATCGCATTTCTTTTCCAGTTGAAATGACTATTACACAAGTTATACACTACAAGGTGGTCATAAAGTAACTTCCCCTATGTACTACTCCCTAGCAATTTCGCTTTACAGCGAATCGAAACTTGAGGTTTAGAGATTTGAAATATCTAAATCTCAAGTTTCATTACGATTTGTCGGAAATAGTAGTTGGTTGATAGCGCTCGAGAGTTATGTAAATAAAAAGAACCTAGCTCTCAAGAAGAAAGTTAACAAATTTAGAATAGTGGCACCCAATTTTCTATATCACAATGTGATCGACACAGTGAAAAACTCAATCAGGTTTTGAAATTTTATCTTTACCTCAAAAAAGTCTATCAAAAGATGAGTGTGAACGACAAAAGAGGAAAGAAAGGCTGCAAGGAACCATAACATTTTTATGGTTATTATATACACTCATGTCCAAATTTATCTTTACGTATCCAAAAATAATGATATTCCATAAAATATCCAATCGATGTAATCCATTTTTGCAAGGAATGTGTGAAAGACAAGCCTAATTAGCATTATCCAAACGAAAGTGATCAAACGGTTTCTGATATGGAAATCAAGGCATTACGTCATCCGACGGTAAATCAAGCCCTTTGCGCAAAGTGAATATCTGAGTGAATTTCTGAAATACAGCGTTTGATTTCAGCGTGTAAGGACTCAAAACGGTTTGGTATGGCTCCGAAATATCATTTGGAAGAATCTGTGAAGTGGCGAATTATCGGTCGTTTAGAAGCAGGGCAGACAATCACGGAAGCAGCGAGATGTGTAAATATTTCAAGAGTGACAGTCTCTACGTTATGGAAACAATTTCAGAACTCTGGAACTGTTGTAAGGAGCCATGGACAAGGTCGTAAACGAATAACAACTGCTTCTCAAGATCGATATCTGACAATAACTGCCAGTCGTAACAGGAAGTCTACTGCTCGGCAGTTAAGTTCAGAGGTTGCAGTCGCCACTGGAACTGTTGTATCACGGCAAATTGTATACAGAAGGCTTAATGAAAAAGGCCTTTATGCCAGAAAGCCAAGGGTATGTGTTTCACTGTCTTCACAACAAAAGAGGGATCGCTTTAATTGGTGCAAAGAACATCAGAACTGGAGTGAACACCAATGAACCCATATTCTCTTTACTGATGAGTCGAGGTTTAGTTTAACATCTGATTCTAAACGTGTTTACATCTGGAGGGAGTCAGGAACGTGAAATCTTCCTTCGAACATTATGGAACGTGACCGTTTCGGTAGTGCAGGTGTGATGGTATGGGGAGGAATAATGATCAATGGACGTACGCCCCTACACGTTTTCAACATTGGAACATCTGTAACTGGCCAGAGATATCGGGATGTGGTCTCAGAACCTCATGTAAGACTTTTCAGAGGTGCATATGGATCTGACTTTTTATTTATGGACGATAATGCTCGTCCACATCGAGCAAACCTCGTTGACGAATTCCTTGAAAGTAAAGTCATTGAACGAATACCGTGGCCAGCAAAATCTCCTGATCTGAACCCGATAGAGAACTTATGGGACTACCTTGGAAAAGCAGTTGCACAGAGACATCCTCCTCCTAAATATATAAATGCCATGAAGACCGCATTGTCGGAGGAGTGGAACTTAATTCCCCAAACTGTGGTTAACAATATTATTGCCAGCATTAAAACTCGGTGTGATATGTGTGTACATGTCAGGACAGATCACATTCCATAATTAATTCATAAGCCTTAATTCTTTTCAGAGTAATTCATTTTTTATGAACTCTCCTTGTCACATATTATTGCCATTTTTATTGTTTCATGCTACAGTTTTATATCATATGCAATGCTCCTAAATTTTTCCTTAGTATTTGTGTTATGATGCATATTTCATCATTTCACACAAATTCATAAAATTATTGTTCCATGTTTCTGAGAAATGCGTGATTTTATGCATGTGGAGATAATTTTGGACATGAGTGTATTACAAGTGCTAATGCCAATTGACGTTTCATGATAGCTGCTCGTGATTTATGCAAATTACGTACATTATCACTGATGATCTTTACCTTTTTGTTGAAGTTGATTGGTTTGGGTGTTATGAAGCAATGTTCATTGAGTGGAGTAAGAGCAAAGACGTGATAATAGTGGTGTCAAAGAATATGAAATCGTGTAGGCCTTTCCGAAATGTAAGTTCCGAAATGTAATTAAGACCGCAGATTGACTTCCGAATCCATGATCTTGCAATGGATGATTCTAACCAAAAATATTTTCTAATTTGTTTTAGCAGCAGAGTGAGTTATGAAGTCAGTAGTAATACCGGAAAGTTTAAACGGCATGACATATTTTCAGTTGTAAAAATGCAATTGGGAGAGAAAACACACGTATTTACTATACAATTCGGGCAGAGGTAGCCAGGTTTGAAGAGTAAAGGATTAGCAACCGGATGGTTGCGAGTTCGAATCCAACCAAAGACCGTTTTGTACAAGGGGGACTGGTGCACGTTAAATCTGTCGTGGCCTCGATTTCCTCACATTGACAAAGTGCGGAAGTTTGGAGAGTGGGATGCCAGCTCAGTCATATGATCATCAGTCATCTGATCCTCAGTGACCTCGTCATCTGACCATGTTTCAAATTTACGTGGTGTTGTCCTCGATCCTTCCCCTCGGGATTGATCTCGGACCATCGTTAATAGCCCGTCGTGTTGCTCCAGTGCGACATTAATTAAATACCTACCCCTACATTACAATACAATTCAACTAGATTTTGTGAATCCGAAGCTATTAGGTACGATTTCACGATGCCCACTACACAATCAAACAGAAATATTCCTCAAATAAAAACTGGATAGAACAGTAACAATCAATTCACAAAAGCAATGTCGAAGGTTCTCTAAAAACGTTCTATCCTGTATATATAAGATATATACCAATGCCTTCCATCTGGTTGAGTAAAAAATTCACTTATTTTAAAGAGACAAAATAAATTAATGCAATTTCAGTGCTTTCAATATAGACCCAAGCTTTAGTAAGAATACATTTGTCCTAAGGTTTTCCCTGATTTATAATTTTCGTTATTCTTACGATGCTGGTTTGTTAAAATACTCTTCAATATCGAAATTCCTCTTAAAACAAAATATTTATTCACATTCTTGAATTGAAGTTAAGTACACAAAACCTAAATAATATAATTAAATCAACATATAAATTCTCCACACAACGACACAATATATTATTCAACGTTCCATTAGCTTAAAACAGAAACGCTTATTACGCGCTGGATATACTTTGCAACAAAGCCCGACACTCTAAGACTCGAAACAAAATCAACCGAATTCAATTCTTCCACTAGAACCAGCCAACATTTCCGTTCCTAATGCCTCAAAACAATGTCGTCGGAACAAAAATTTAAAAATCACCAAGCGTAACAAAGGGATTTTGCGTGTAATCTTCCAACGCGATCCCGACGGAATGTGAAATTGATGTTAATTCTCGGTCGGTTGCATAAAGGAATATATACCTCAAGACAAACATCCGAGATTTGGCAAATGTCAGAGGCAGTTGCACAGAATTATCGGATTCCAAGTGTAAACATCAAACGGCGGAAACGGCGAGGCATAAGTTCCAGACAATCATCGCAAAGAAAGAAGCTGGACTAATGTATGCATATTCAATCCTTCAAACGGAATGCACTTGGATATGTTTCTTTTATCGTTTCTTTCTGTGAAGAAAACGAAGAGATTAAATCGAAAAATATTTCAAGTTTTAATGTTAATGGAAAATCATTTTGTTTCTTTTCGGAGCTTCGACGTGTGCATTCATCCATCGGGTTCTTGCTTTCCTTTCCGAAGTTGTTTTGCTTTAGTAGTTTACCTGGCCTAAGATAATGCTTTTAGTTATGCTATTTCTGTCTTTCGTCAGCCTTTTTATCAATATAAAACAAATTCACTTTTTTTAAATCTATAATTTGCAATAATTGATTGTAACTGAAATCATATCTAAAAACAACTTTGTCATGATTAAATTTCATTTTCAGATCTTAGCGTGTATTCACGTTTTTGATACCTAAAAGTCATGTAAGCATTATTGATTAGGCTAAATTTTATTATAAGCTAGCACAATTTCGGACCACACTTTCATTAAAACTAGTAGTAAATTGTTTCGGATGGAAATGATACTATCGAACTTTTTGTACCAAATGGTTCCATAAATCTTCAATAACATTAAAGTTTGAAGACTGAAAAGGTGTTTTATAATATGGGAGTAGTTATACACAGCAACAAGTAACTAACAATTCAAGCATAATGCTTTGGATTTTTGTTAATAAAAGTAAACGTCCTTTTTCTATTCCAATTTTTCTTGAACTTTCTGTAACAGTTCCTTTTATGAGGTGAATGTGCACATACCTATCCATATTTCTTTTCATAAATTGTTTTCTTATGTCTAATACATTTAGGACTATGATACACATGGCCAAAACCTTTGTCACACATACGAAACCTGTGAGTTCCAAGCAAGTTAATATTAATCTCTTTTTTAAAAGAAGCTATTACACAAAATGAAATTTTTTTAAATTTTGGGATAATTTAAGCGACCTTTCTCGTTGAATGCTGAGTAATTTTCGGGCCTAGAAATTTTCTTTCATTAAATCCCCAACTCTAATGATAATTCTGGTTGTTCCTGGGTTTGTTTTCCTTACCTAACAATTTAAAAACGTCATCAGCAATTTACAGAACATAAAACATTTGGGTTTTTTCCCTGCATAATTCAAAATTTATTCATAGCATTGACATTTTTTCATTTGTTTTACTTCACCTTTTTTTGAATTTCATTATTCAATTTTAAACTTTTAATGGTTAGAATATATGAGATGGATTTCTTTTGACCACTAAATAAATTACGAACATTTTTTTTCAGATTTATAGTGAAATATTACGGGCGTATGGAGATATGAATGCAGGTAATGTTGACTCATTGTCTTAGAAGGATTAAAAATATGTCTAAATGTCTAATATTCTAATAAAATTTAAGTTCTTAATTTTTGTGGATTATAAAGCTCAAAACCATAATCAATCAATCTCTCAAATACCAGGAATGCTTGGGATTTTCAGTGCAAAAGACTAACCAGACGAAAATCGAAGATTTTTCTTGTGCTACCAAAATGTTCTTGCATGATACATATCGCTTTTGCTTTAAATGCAGTTCTTCGTGTGGGCGACTTTAGCATTTAATCTAATTAACGGCGATGAATTAACTATCCTGTATCAATTAGGAATTCATTCTTTGGAATTTCTATTTGTGTTCTGCAACTTTGGGTCATATCTGGTCTGCAGACCAGATAAACTTGTCGGGAACCGCCGAACTCCTAACATCGTATTCAAAAACAAACTAAGTGATGTCACGTTCAGAAAGTGAACAAGAAACACATTCTGCAGCAGAAGCACAATCGCCACCTAAATTTATAGCTTCACAGAAAAACCTTTAATATGCAATTGACCGGTTGACATTTTGAGATAAAAATATGCAGTTTTTTCGTTTTCGTTCGATTCGTACTAAATATAAATATCAATTGATACACAATTTTAAATGTTAACATTGAAAAATACATTAAAAATCTCTTAATTTATTAGACACGTTTTGGAGTATTCTGAGTTTACTGCCTTAACAAGTCCTGTTTTTGCCTTTACGAACTGTATTATCTTCACTTGTAATCTTTCCTTTCGCTATCTACCTATTTCATGTCTTTAAGCAAATGTATGTATCATATTTCAAGTAACAAACGAAAATACATTTATTGAGATAAAAATGGATCTATTCTTATATCCCCATAATAAGTTCCATTATACCGAAGAATGAATTTGAATACTTATAGAAGTTTAATAGCACTAAACTTAAACAGCCTTAGAGAAGAAAAATCAGTGTTGAAAATGCTTGGAATATTGAAATTTCAAGCGTTTATCTAACGAATCATTACTTAATCCATTCTGGAAAGCTGTAATCTTTCCAGAGATTCAGAAATTCCCCCGTTAATGGGAAAATTATTAAACGCATAATTCGCTGTTCACTCATGAAAGAATTTCACTTGAAAAAAACAAACGAGAAATTCTTGCGAAGTCTTTTTAAATCTTATTTGAATATAAAAACTGCAAACGAGATTTAGCTTTCATTAGAATTTTTTTTCACCTCACTATGAGCTTCGTGAAGCGAACTAGGAATTGAAAAGAATACTGTAGCGATTGTTTGAAGAAATATATCGGTTAATGATATTTTTCTAAGTCCTTTAAAAAAGTAGAATTTTTATTTTATCACGGCAAGAAGTCTTTATTTTTTTACGGGATCAGAATTTCCCTGACAATGCTCCGATGTTTTTTGGTCCTTTGATTCCAACTCTGAACTAAAAGTGATAATAAACGTCAATTTCTGAATATGGGCTTTTTTCCCTCAGCACGAACTTTACAATGTGAATTTTTTGCATTCCCAATTTTTTAATCTTGCTTAGTTAAGGTAAAGAAAACATTAACATTGAAGATTTGAGCATATTCAGAATTTTTTAGCTTATAAATGAATAATGGATTTTTGTTCGTTTTTTTAGAATCCTTTTTTAAGAACTTGATATGTACATAAAAATCTTGATTAGTTGAATCCAGTTACCCCTAAATCGAAACAAAAAACACTGAAAATATTACAGGCAATTCATTTATTTGATTCGCATTGATGAATTACCTTCGATTGAAATTTTTTTCTTAAAACCGCAATTGATAAGATAGTTGAAAAATAATATCAATTTGGTTTTTTAGACTTATGTTATGTAATATGGTAGGAACGTGGTCACTTAATTAAAGAGAAAAAAGTCAGCAAAGTTTTACTTATTTTAAGATGCTCAAAATATCCTTATATTAGGCACTACTGAATTTATCAGAAGGCCATGGTATCGTGGAGGGAAATGTACGGGTTACCAAACTGGGGGTTATGAGTATATGAAAATCGATCCGTCTAAAGACCGTCGTGTACGTTAAATCTGTCGTGGACTCACATGTCCTCATGTAGGCGTGGTATCTTTAGATACCGTGACGAAGTTTAGATAGTGGGGTGCCAGATCAGGTGTGTTGTCCTCATTATCTGACGCTGTTCACAATTACGAGATGTTGTCATCGGTCTTTCCCTTCTTGGGTGATCCCGAACCGTCGCCAATAGCCCGTGTTTTTCTCCCAGTGAGACGTTAATTCAATTATCTACCTCAGTGGAGCAACTTTCTATTACATAATGTACTTAGTTGCACATACGCGTTAATTATTTACACGTTAGTTTTAGATTATCACAAGAGTTTCCTAAACACTAGATTGAATGTACACTAGAAGAACAATTTGCAATCAAGGTTTGTTCTATTTCGCTGCTAAGCAGTTGAACGTCCCATTTCAAAGACTATATCAATAGGCGTTGCCCTAAAATGCCTAATTTACGATGAATTTCTGAAAGAAAGTAGATACCCTGTACCTATGTTTTCCGATGACAATATTCCATACGCTGGCCCTTTACAATAGACCTTTCTTGGTTATCAAGGATGTTTTCGTCATCAAGTGCAAAGAAGTTCACCAAATGGTATCCGTCGATCTACTCAAGCCTACTTTCCAATGTGAATTTGAACATGTGAAAAAGTACATTAATGTTTCCTTTCTTCCCTTATTTTCAATGAGGAGGGAGTTGACATGGCACTCGGGGGTGACCTCTCTTGAGTTATGCAGAACGGACCACACAATAATAATAATATAATCTCTTTTTCCGTGAGATTTAGACAAATTATACACTAGATCTGGCATATATTTTTGTCGGATATCTAGATTGAAAAAGCATTCTGTTTTTATGGAGGAAGGCCTATTTTATCAATTTTAAATGGAGTTTCTTATTTTGTTTCCTTAGTCCCTTCACTTTAAGATTTTTAAATGATTAATTTAAAAACACATTATTAGAATGACATTTTGTCAAATACGAACCGACAGTATCTTTTATCCCTTGAATGCGTCACATGTAGTCAAGATAGCTTAAGAAATTGTAGTTCTTAGATTAAATGAGAAGGTCAAAGAAATCTTCAGTGCTTGCTTTTTTAAAGTAAAATAATCCATTGGAGTTGATAGCAATCCAAGTATTTCTCCTATCCCATGTTAAGTTTGTAATATAGTGTGACAACTAAGGTTAATTGCATACAAGTGCTAATTCTCCCCAACTTACTCGATATTGCACAGTGAAGCGATTTTATCATGAACAGAAATCTAACTGACGTGAAGACTATACAGATGAATTCACAGTCTCACTTCAATTATGCTGAGTCGTTCAACTAATTACGTGGTATTCCTAAAGTAATGATGTTTATCACGAACCAACTGTTCGGTATAGATTCGAATGATCTGTATTTTACGTATGCATGTCTGTGCATTTTAAATAGTGACGTCTTTACAGTGGGGCTTATAACTTTGGATTATCTACATGGAGTCATCTTTACTACATTTTTCTTCGTATATATTGGATATCACTTAAATATCACGGACATTCTGTGTTACAATGAATTAGGGGAACTTTTTGCTTTTAAAAACCAGGTAAAATCTTCACATGCGTTGCGTTTGGTTCTTAGAGGTTTTGACAGATAAATTATGTTTCATGTTAAACGTATAAAATTTTAGTTTTAGATCGAAATTTTAAAGATAGAGATACACAACTATTTAGAGTGAATTTAGAAGATGAGGTGGCTCTATGGGTTTGCTAACTATACTAGTAGCCTGCAAGCTATAAGCTGCGCTGGCTCGATTGTAACAACCTTGAGTGCATTTCTGGCCATATGTGACAGTAAAAATTTCCCTTGTGTGCATATCCATTTGTGTAACGGGAAAAGCATTGTTTCTCCATATCTGAATCTTTCGCTATAAAGATCAAATCAGCCTGTGAATTTAGAAGACGGTTTAGTGGGTATACAACTTCAACAGCAACTATTTTCAACATTGTTTACATCATGGCGAACTCAAACTACTTATTAAAATTCTGCCAAAAGATATATTATGTGTTTCGCAGATCTGAAAAAAAAAACATGGATAATTTTGCTCGATTTACAAAAAAAATTATTAATTGCCTACCATTTTTGCTACAAAATGGCTTTAAAAAAATGTTTGGTACATGTGCTCAAAATTAATACATATGGGTACTACTCGAAGTTATTTGTGAACGCGCTTGTATAAAATTCAAAACCAAACCGTTGAAATAAAATTAGCATTACCCAATTTAAACCGTTTCACTATTCGCAAGCTCACCAATGCCATTGTTGTGTCACAGCAGTGTACCCCAAATCGGTTAAAAACCACTTCTCTACTACAAAAATAGAGAGATAAAGAGGATGATCAATAAGAGAGGTTGAGTATGAGAGAGATAAGAGTGGTTGACTATGATGTAACCTCGTACTGCTGAGGTCAGCCAGTCCACAGGATTGTAAGTAGCTTGACCAGGTTTCGGCTGCTACTCTAGGCTCATTTGAGGGCATTGTACCACATGATGCATTGTAAGTTAAATAAGTAAAACTTCAAGAAACGTCTTATAAAAGATACTTAGAATGCAAAAATTGCCTATTCGGAATATTTTTTCTTCATCTAGTATCGTCAACTCTCACCTTTGCTAAGTAACATGTTGGAATAGTAAACCTACCTCCACGTGGTGCACCCTGGGCCATGTCTCTGACGGCAAAGTGGTCTACAGCTTTTGATATGTGGAACTATCACTGAGACATCAGTGATTAACTACTAACAAGGTTGAATATCTACAAAACAGTAGACTAGTGGTTGTCCGGAAGAGGTGCTTGATAAATCATGGCGTGATGTGGGGCAGTCTTTCGACTTATAACTGGACATGATTGTCTTGTCGCCCATATTCAATTGGCAATGTCACCGAGACTTTCTGCCAGCTTGGTAATCAGCCTGGCCCTATAGACAGGTCCCATCTGTTTTGCTGCAAAACAATTCATGGGGACTCTGAGATTTCTCAATGTTTGAATGCGGGATAATTTTTAGGGCGTTAATTCCGGTTACATTTTTTTCTGTATTCTTTGTTTTATATTGTGGAACAGAACTAGTCTGCGTTGCATAATACTAGTTTGTGTTCGAGTTGTAGTGTATTGGTCCTTCTTGTATCTTGTCTTGGCCATCGGAAATAAAAAAAATTAAACATTGTGGCGATTCTTATACGAACGAATTCTACTACGAATTCAATGCATTTTTAACTTTTTAACTTTTTCTGAAAAAACTTGAGATTAAGGAAATCATACGTAATGAAGAAAGACATATTTAACTGGAATAATATATTTATACTCTAAGGGACACGGAAATTACTTTCAGATTTTTATTCAGCAATGAAACACTCAAAAATAATTTCAAACCTGCCCATTCTATTCAACTTCTCTTAAACAAATAAAATCTTTTAAAGCAAAAAAAACTATAAATGATTCGGTTAAACTAAACCACTTGGAAAAGAAAGAGAACAACAAACCATTCTAGAAGCACAAGGGATTCGCAGTTATTTGTTTAGAAAAATAATACATCTAATTTTTATGCACATATTTCCCGTGGGATAATTAATTATTTTGCGTTTAGAATCACTTCGAGTTTCATTAGAACGCTCTGCCGCATGAAAATCTGAAAATAAAAGAACTATCCGGTTAACCGTTGAAAACAAAGAAAAATCATAGCAACCAGCAGTTTCACTTTTAAAGAATTAAAACTAGAAAAGTGGTTACTTTCCGAATCTCAAAGAAAAATTGCATATTTATATTAACGTCAGATGAAAGTGGACAATTTTTGATTCTCTAAAGGAAATCTTTCTGAAAAATGGGGCAAAGAATTTCTGGTAATGTTGAGAGACCGCATATATGGAAAGGAGAAAAAGATACATTCCAAAAACATGTGAGAAATGAAAAGTTGTTCGGTTATTTTCAGTGAAAATATAGAGATTGTAACTTTTGCCAATTAATTCACTTGAGAAACCACAAAAAGAATCTTGAAATGTTAATTTGATTTAAAATTCCATTTCGAAGGTTTAAGAGCATTTGTTATTTTTCAGATATTTGTTCTATCATACTCGCAATACAAATATAAAAATTGTTTTAAGCGTTTTTTTCTAATACATATAGTGGGAATATGTACGGGAGTGTATGTGTATTGAGCATTTTTGCATAGTTGATATTCTTTACATGGCGTTAGATAGATATTTAGGTATATATAGATATTTGTAAACGTGACTAACTTATATATATTGATGAATGCGTGTCTTAATGCAAATAGTTATTTTGATGGAAAAGATAACTTTAATTAGATTACTGATACTTTGAGGCATAACTGTTTCAAATATTTCTAGTCATATAATCTATTAAAAGAATCCGTGCAACATAGTGATAAGCTTCAGAAAAATGTGCGGTAATGAAAAAAATTAAAAATATATAAGTGGATCAAAAGAATTTCTGAATATTCTTAACACTGAAGTGCTTAACACTTGGAAGTTTAACCCACTAAGCGTCACGAAATTTCCGAATAGTGTATGGTTTTCCCTTGAGCACAAAGTTTAAAGACTAAATAGCTACAGCTATCTGCTGAAAACATCCTAGGAAAGATTATCTTGGTCAAGGACAAAACTAGTTAGGAGTCATGGCAAGAGACTGAAGGTTACAGAATGGATATATACATACGGTTACAGAATGGATATATATATGGATATATATATACGTGTGCTTTCCTCAGAGGGTTAGGATAACACGACCGCCTGAATATCGGAAAAACCATTATAATTTCAGAAATTTTTTTCCTGAAAAAGTTGAAAAGTGGCTTACCATTACGTTACCCGAAGCCCTTTCTAATTATAATTCTAGAATTTATTTCCTTGAAAATTCCGAACCCCCTTAATTGTATCCCTTTGAGTGTCCCGTTTCCAAGCTGTGTAGTATTATTGTATCCCGCAAAACACATTAAAACTAATTAACCAGATGCATTAGTTAGAGAATACTAGGCGAAATTATATTGGTCAAGAAGATAAAACCTGATTGGAATTCATGCAGGTAGGATTGCAGTTGCTGAACGAATATATACGTATAAACCACTAAAAGTGTTAATCGGATCATCTTTTATTCACTTACAAAACATTTCCATTACAGTACAAAACGAGGTCAAGTAACTAAGTAAAACAAGCCATGAAAGAACGAACTACAAAAGTATTAAATTCCAAAATTACGTACAAATTCAGGAAAGGGAGTTAAAGACTTTCTTGCTTCATGATGTTGAAAGGAAATAGAGATCAAAGGATTGAATAATCTTTAATCCTCTGAGTGGTTCACACGCATATATCCATTCTGCAACCTGCAATCCTCCCTGCATGAGTTCCAACCAGTTCTGACTTTCAATAGAAGTTCTTACAATTAATTCTGACTTCCAATAGAATCTTTCAAAAGATTTTTTCAACCAATAGATGTTACTATTTGGTAATTATGCGTGTTGTCCGTGTTGGGGTAAAAGCATTACTTCCCAACACAGAAATCTCGTGGCGCTCAGGTGAAGTTTAAATTGATGAATTATTATACATAAAAAAAACTCAATTCTGAGGTAACTACGTTTACTATTTGGTATCTTTAGTGGCTTAGTGTCATATAACGTTACAATATCGTTTGTTCTTTAATTAAACGGAAGTGATGCTCGGAATTTATGCATTACTTTTATTTAGTTGCACAAAATATTTTATGAAACTAAATCAAGGTAAAATTGAACATCTCAGATGATTTGAAAAACTCAAAAATTTGCTCAACAAAAAAAAACTTAAAAATGCATGCTTTTCAGATTCAAATAAAAGTTAAATTGTCTTAAAGTACAATTTTCATGGAAAAGTTATAACTGTATGTTTATGTTTTTAATCAAAACTACATGAACTAAGTTTTCTTTTCCAAACTGTAACAAAACACATGAAAAGTGAGGAAACACACGAGTTATTTGAGGAAGTTAATACCAATTTCTTTGAATTTTAGTATGGGTCCGTCTGTTGTAAGCTCATGGGATTTCAGCAATTCCAGTGAAAAACAAACAGGAAGCTTTCGCGTTATAGGTTATCCTGTGATTGCGTACACAGCGAGTTTTGTTTTGATTCGTATGATTGAGTTCTATCTCTCAATCTCAGAAAGCCAATTCGAACATTGTTTACTTTGTTACAAAATGTAAGATTTCTTTTATAGTTAGTTCCTTTTGAAAATGTCTGCAATGAAAAAGATCGAATTGCCAGTGGAGTAGGTTGAACAATTGAAATGCCTTGTAACATCAACGATTTATACTTATATTATACATGGAACTATATACTATTCGGAAATCCCTTGCTTGATGCGGTTCTGAATACAAATGAAGTATTTATCATGCAATCAAGGATTCTTTATATCCGTGGAAAACTTTTTTGATGAGTATTTTGCGGCAAACCCATTTATTATATCTTAACTTTCCATATTCATAATAACTCATTCTCACATATCTGCGAAATCTTTCTGTTTATTTCTTTGTTTACCAGCAACAGATATGGAATATGAATTGCTCAATTTGTACCAGTATAAATATTTTTAAAAGGAGTCATTTTGGCATTACCATTTTGCATTGATTCTTTTTCTAAAAGTTTAGTTTAGTTTGGTGTAATATATTTGTCAACTTTTTCCACCATTTATATCTATTAAATAACTTGTACGGCTTCTGGCAACACAGTGATAGACTTCAAAAGTATGTTCAGTATGAAAAACTAGAAACAGAATATTCGAGAGTATCAAGATAATTTTGAATGGGTGCAATATTTGAAAATATAAAACAACATGATTTATTGAGTAGTGGATAAACCATGGCAATTTTGGAAATTTTGAGAACTTGAATATTGCAAGCTTGAAATATTTGTAAAATGGCTAATCATTGTATTACCATGAAGACCTTCATTTACGTATTGTTCTCCACAATGGCCAAGTGATTGAGAACGTTCATGTCCATAAAAACAATACATTTCATATTTGGTGCTTGTGAGTCTGTGACGTAATCAGCAAAGATAGGTAACTAAAATTTTGAAGGAAGAGGCCTTTGGGGCAAAGGCCTCCTCCTCCAAAATTTCAGTTTCTGATTATTTATGTTTGCGCAAATTAAATATCCTAAATGTATAGGATGCTTCGTGACATTTTAAAATAAAATAACAATTATTAGATGCGGTGTTAAAAGTTTATTAATTAATTTCAATGACATAACTAACACACATATTTTAATTTCTACAGATTTCTTCAACTTTTCAGAAATGACAGAAAAATAAACTTCGTGAAACAAAATGTGATATGTATTTAATTTTATTTAATTGTCACTACAAAATCTGGTGAAAATAATCGTTGTAAAGTTATTTTTGTACTCGAAACAAGCCATATAAGTCGACTTTCTTCTTTCCCTTATTTTAAAATGTGATCTGATAACCAAATATCAGATGCAAACTTTTAAAATCTAATCAGGTCAATATATTTATTTCACATGAAAATTATACTTTTAACTTTGGGCTCCCTCCGTATTGGAATTCAGGTAATACTATTGTAATGTTAAGATATTTTGATAGTAAAAGTCATGTCAGCAGTGGTCCAAATCTTTCCAATTATTTCCTAAAAATTATTTTCATAGTTCTTACATTTTACCTTGGAATATGGATACATTTTGGATCCTTTCTCATTATATTGATTAAAATTTGAGTTATTTTGATTTTTATATAGATGTTAAAGTGTCTAATAATAAACTACGACAGGGTCACTCAAAAATATACAGATATAATCTGTATATATATACACTGCTGGCCACCCAAATTGCAACACCAAGAAAGACAAGAGATATCACAACAAAATTTATTTTGTAGATAACATGTTGACCAAGTATCAAATGATTAAATTTATAGACTTCTGTGAAGTGTGGTTCCTGCCAAAATCAGTAGCCAGAGTAGCCGCCATTGTTGGAGATCACCGCTGCCACACGCCTCGGCATTGATTCAAAGAGACTTTGGATGTGTTCTTGGGGTACAGCAGACCAAGCAGCTTCCACACGTTGCCAAAGTTGATCTGGTGTGGCAGCTGGGGATGTATTCTGGGTCAATCGTTGAGCAACCATGGACCACATGTTTTCTATCGGCGAAAGATCCGCGAACTGGCCAGGGAAGCAATTCAATCTGGCGATTGACGAAGAACCATTGGATAATGCGTGCCACGTGTGGTCGCGCATTATCCTGTTGAAATATGGCTGTGGGCAAGCCCTGAAGGTGAGGAAGGACAACTGGCTCCAACACCTCGGAGATGTAGCGCTGGCTGTTTAAAGTACCGGCAATGCGTACTAGAGGAGTGCGAGAGTGATATCCAATACCGCCCCATACCATAATACCCGGTGCAGGACCAGTGTGGTGGTGCATAACGCAGCTGTTCAGCATCCTCTCTCCACGGTGTCTCCAGACTCGAATCCGACCATCGTGGTGTTGCAGACAGAAGCGTGACTCGTCAGTAAAGACAATTTCATTCCATTCTGCCGTCCACATCCTTCTTTCATCGCACCATTGGCGGCGGAAACGTCTGTGGTTCTGCGTCAAGGGTAGACGAAGCAATGGACGCCTTGCGGACAGACCACTCTGCTGTAAACGGCGTCGAATGGTACGCGCAGACACTGGATGATGCGGTACAGACTGAATGTGCTGTGCTATGGTTCGTGATGTGGCTGAGCGATCCGTCACTGCCATACGCGCAATATGCCTGTCCTCACGTGAAGTGGTGCACTGAGGTGGATGCGATCGAACACGTCGGTCCGTCGTACCCTCCTGCATCCAACGATCACATATCCGCATTACAGTTGTTTGGTTTCGTCCAACACGACTACCGATTTCCCTGAAAGATAATCCACAATCTCGGTAGGCCACTATCCTTCCTCTGTCGAACTCGGATACTTGATCAAAAGATGATCGCTGTTTTCTACGAGGCATAATTGATCGTTCTTTTAAAAAAAAACACAAGAAAAACACAATTGCCGTACTTGAAATCGTCGAAATCTCCAAGCCTTAAATAGCGCTTTGAAGTGGCGCCACAGGCGAGCGTGATGTGCGTCTGCGCTGAAATTCTAATCATTTGCATATCTCACCTCCGCTAATGCATGCTGTAAATTTCATATTATTTGCATGCTTCCTTCAGGGTGTTGCATTTACGGTGGCCAGCAGTGTATATATATATATATATATATATATATATATATATATATATATATATATATATATATATACAAAATTATATTGTTCAAATAAGAATAGCAAATAAAATAAAATAAATAAATTATTTTTATATCAACATATATATATATTAGTGAAAGGATTGTCTCCTCTTTTGGGTTTTGTTTTCTTTCTTTTTGTGTCATATATCTTTTCATCTACTGACAACAGTCGTCCTCCATTATTTTGTCCCTCCGTCGATGCTTCTGATGTCTTGCTGGAAAGATTATTTTTGAAAGGATGTTATTTTACGGCAATTTATCCCACCATATATACTTTTGAAATTTTGGGAATAGCTTGTGTATACACAAGTGCAGAAAACACTCAAAATATTACTCTTTAAAACTCAGTCAGTACAAAGTACAAACAATACAAAGTACAAGGGAAAAGAAAGGGTTTATTATTTGCAAGAAAGCACACCAAAAAGGAAATATCCTTATAATTTGACGAAGATTTGAATGATTTTGGAAATACCTTCATTGAATTTAATAATGTATTTAGTACATGCACCAAAATAATATTTGCATAGCATGATAATTTATCAATGAGTGGTATTCTAATATGCCCCCAACTTCCTGTTTCTCAAGAATAAACATAAAATATAGATTATAAAACAATTAATAAAGTTAAGAAACAGCTGTATCTTAAAAAGGGAAAAATAATCGAAACAGTATTTGTTAAACACAGCATTATTAAAATTTCTCTATGGAAATGTGAAATATTTTTTATATTACATTATTTTTAACCATAACTGACTCATAATTTTCGGAATGACGTTAGAAATAGTACACAAGATGCTATGCATAAGAAAATACAGAAGACGAAAATTTTCGTCACCTGAGCCCGCATGTCAAACTGATGTCTAGTTTTGATTTTTTGTCCGTAAACATCCACGATCAAGTCAACTCAAATTCCCCTTTGGTGTGATATATGATAGACATAGTAAGTATACGAGGAAATAAGTTTCAGGAGTCTGATAGCAACAAGAATTTATTCTCTAAAAATACACAAATACATACTATATACATTCTGATATTATTTTTGACATGCCCCTCACACATTAATACATTTATCGTGCTGATTCTCAAGGTTAACCCTCTTGGTGGTTGTCTCGATGAGGTGTCACGTCATTAGCAAAACTGACCAGATCTTGATGGACGAAGAAGCTCGTCATATGTAGTAAACTCATTACATTAATCTCGTCATCATAAAAATCGGAAATATTTTGATGACGAGATGCCCTATTACTAGAAACATTGGTTATATCTTGATGAACGGCATATCTCGACGAAACACTTGGAGTGTCAAGGTGTATTATGGAATTATATTTCTGTTGTTTATACTACTTTTCAGAATCCCTATTTTACACTTCTGTATTTTTGTCCTCATTATTGGATTCTTAAAATTATGTTTCATTACTTAAGAAAGGTGTTTGAAGTACCCTCTTTTGAAAAAGACAAAACTCCGTCCTAAAAATATCCTGAAATACAATTTATTAACTTCTTTACGTCTTGTAAAAATATTGTTTATTTCTTGACAAAAAGGAGGATTAAAGCTGGAAACTAATTTGGCCATCGCATGTTTTGCAATTATAATTTTACTGATAACAGCTACTATGGCGTCGTAATTATACTTATTAAAAAAGACACCCCATAAAATATGAGTGTTTTCTATTATTTTAAAATGTGTTCTGTGAAAATGTTTGGAATTTTTCTTACTGTAAATACGGTGACAGTCTTTCATTTGCATTTTAAAAAGGAGGGATTGAAGGTATTTACAGATATACTCACATTTACATTAAGAAAAGTAGAAAATTAGTTTTTACCACTTTCCATTTTTAGTTATTCACATTATCAATATTTAGTCAATTTACAAATAACACTGTCTCATTGTTTACAAAAACTATTCAAAATATACTTAATGAGATTCATATTGTTGGAAATATTCTTATTATTTTATTTTTATAAGGAGTACATTAATTCAATAAATTGTGATACCGAATTTAAGAAAAACTAGTATTGGGAGCTGTATAAGAAAATATGATTTGTTACGTATTTAGCTTTAAATTTAATGTATAAAACGCTAGTGAATGAAAGTATTTTAATTTTTTTAAAACTGGAATACGTGACAATTTTAGAAATCATTCATTCATAGTAAAAAATGTATTTATATTTCTAGATATAGCAGACATCAACACTCCATAAATTGCTTACCGGCCTCAGAGTATACATTCATAATTCATTTCATTAATCAGTCTACAACGTCGTAGTAGAAGATTTTAATACTTCTGTGTGGTCTATAAGAAGAGAAGAAAGTAGAGATTTCAAGCTAGTATATTTTGTAGACACGAAGCAATAGGAACTAATCACATTTTCTAGCTTTTAACTGTGACGTTAATTTCCTAGCGGTGCTGTAAAATTTGTTAAAATAGTTTAAATTTGTCATTGATACTGAATAATTATGTGTCCCTTATATTCATCCTTCTGATAGTTGTTGAAGATATACGTAATTTACTGTTGTCTATGCCATTCAAAAAATGATGACCCGGACGTAATTTAAACATGTAATATTTCCGTAAAGTCTAGAAGTGAAACGGACTGATCAAATCCTTTCCAATTTTTAAATTATGACCTTGGTTGACAGAGAGCAGACATCAATTTTCTTCTGATTGGGTGTTGAAAATTGGGGTGATTTGACTAAGAAAACAGTAACACCTGTTATAAGTAGCTTGTTATTACATGTGTCGCAGATGTATGAAATTGTTCTTACTGATAGTCTTCACACCAACCAAAAAGGCAAATCTGAATTTTTGACTGTATTCACATATATTGATAGTTCCTAAGAGTCTTCAAAATTTTGTACTGAGCCAAACGAACGAATTCTAATTCGTAGTCTAAGTAGCCTAAATGGATACATGTTTTTACTTAAAATTTTTTGCATCAAATACTTAAATGTGTTTTAAATAATGGCTTTGTAGATTCGTGTTTTTGGAGTTGTGTATCAGAGTTTGGAAAGAGAATGCAATTTCAGTCTTCCAGAAAGTACTTCACAATGAGATTGGTTCCAGTGCTATATAGTTTATAGGGGTGAATCCCTTTAATTTCAGGCAGTAAAAAATAAAATGTTCGCCTCTCGACTTCGTTTTTTTTTAAAATTCAGTATATTATGGCAAATAGCGTACGTTGATCTAAGCGACATTTATTTTTTACCCAATAATTTTTTTTGTGGAAATAAGACCCTATGAATGGCGATAAAAATATTCAATTTTGCTTGTCAAGAATGTCGTGTAACGCTTAAAAAAATTTTACAACGCTCAAACTTTTAGAGATGAACTTGTTTTGTCTTCAGTTCGTGAAATTTAAATGTACTGTTCGTAAAAGTAAACAAAATTTTTTGAAATAATAGATTAGTTTTTTAACAATTCGTCATGGAACTTGAAGAAGTTTGGACAAGATTTTTTCGAAAAAAGCCATCTTTAAAAATTCTGAAAACTTTTGTATAAGTTTATTAGAATGTTGTTAATTTAGTCCTCTTTATAGCTAATGTAGTTTCTCAAAGGTTGATCTTTAACAGCCTTCAACGTAAAATATCGTCGAAATTTTTACCTCTGAATAGCGCTCAAGGCGGGACCAAACTCTACTCAAGTATGCGCTCGAATCCTCACAGCTCAAGCACCCTTTTCGATGCAATATTTTAACACGATTCATTATTTCTGTACATATATAGTGTGTGATATCTGAGAGTTTAGATCGTTTTATAACTCTTCAGTAAATAGTTATAAAAAAAGATCAGTCTAAATCTATTTCCAATTATTGACTGGGAAAACATTTGGAATGCATATTGCTTTGGGGCTATCCTTGTATTACAATTTTCGCTTAGTCATTTATACCGCACCTGCGGTGTGAAATTATAAAATAAAATAACACGCGATATTACTCAAAATGGCTCAAGACTGATGTTTATTATCAAACAAACAGCTGAATCTACCCATCTGCTGGTGTGGGGAAAATTATTTATATAGCGAAGGAGTAAATTTAATGTGTCAATCATTACCTTTGTCTGAAAAAAGTTTATTAGTCATACTCATTTAGTCTTATTTCATTCTTTAGATTTGGGTATGTTTGCAATGCATAATTCATGAATCATCATTTATTCTGGGTTCTGTGAAATTAATATCTCAAACAAATATATGTAGCAATTTCAGGGATTCAGAGAAGAAACAAATCAATTAAATGTATTATTATTGTGGAAGGCACACGAAAATGTTGCTGCAATTATAAAAATAGTTTTTAAATAACTAACAAGTTCACTCCTGTTGGAAATTCTACACTGGTTCTTTCATATGACACAAAGTCGGCCTCTGATCCTACACAAAATCCGATCTCCGAATATTGTGACATGAGAGTGCAACTTTTCAAGAATCAAAGAGGATTGAAGTAAGTTACTTATGAATTTCATTTGTAAAGTTAGATCTTGAAATGGTCAAATATTGAAACATCTGTTGAATACTTTCTTAGAGTTGTATGTGGCAGATTGGATAGGTTAAACTTTGCTGAATTTTAACAAGTTCCTCAACTTATTTTATCCATCGTAACTAATATTCAAATTTTCAACATTTGCTTATAGTTTTAAATAAATAGAAATTTATATCATTATTTTATCCACTAAGTTGAGAAATAACGAGTTTTACATTTTCTTACCTATGCAACTTTCGAAATGTTTTGACTATTTATAAATAAATTTTGTGCTATTAGTACGTTTTGTATATACTATACAAATATGTTTTAATATAGTTATAGAAATTTATTAATACTGGTATAGTA
The DNA here is from genome assembly GCA_933210815.1 of Meta bourneti. Taxonomy (NCBI): domain Eukaryota; kingdom Metazoa; phylum Arthropoda; class Arachnida; order Araneae; family Tetragnathidae; genus Meta; species Meta bourneti. The sequence continues at coordinate 64,154,983 of OW119926.1, forward strand.
TTTTAAATATGTAATTTATTATTCTGTCCCTTCGTAACAAAATAATTACAGTGCACTTTTAAAATTTTCTTTTGTAGTGAGGTGTGCAGCAAAACTCAGTTATGTATGTGAAATTCTATGTGCATGGTTAGTATATAATATTGTTCTTGATAAATTATTGAATAAATACTGTAAATTATTACCTATTATATTTGGTTAGCGTTGAGTAAAAAAGTATTTTTAAGCAAATACGGAATGTATATTTACCACTGGAAGTTGAAAGGAAATTCCTATAAAATTTAGGGATTTCGACAACCTTTTCATCTTTTTACAGAGAATTTACATGCGATTTGGGATTTTTCGTACTTCGAAAGGGAATTTGACGGTATTTCATTATCTTCTGATCGCGTTAACGCAAAATGATTTATTTAAGCTTAAGTATTCGGAAACTGCAAAAAGTGACCATACACTCAGATAGCATATTTATTTAGGAACTTCGAAAAATATAATCAGATTTTTAAAAAAAATGTCTACATCGAGAAAAGTTAATTTAAAATTGATCAAATTGAAAAATTCATATTTTCAATACTATTTAAGTCCTACTAATGAAGTTAGCATCAGTATATGCTTCAAAGTTTTACTCTTTTGAAGAAAACAAAATTAAATGATCTCAAATACTTTAGGAGGTATGCGATTTTTAAGTAGATGATGTAGGCTCAGAAAAAAATAAAATGTAATTTGTGACATCTCTTTCACAGACCTGTATCTCTCATGAAATTTTTTTTACATTAAAAAATATGTTGATTCAAGGTGGCCCAAAATGTACCTGTGCGCAAAATATCATTCGATTCGGAGATGGCGAGATGAACATCCTTTCCTGGATTTGAATGTATTCCCCCTTATATCTGTTACCATTAAAGCTCGAAAGCCGTTAATGTGAAAATTACCTAGGTAATCTGCAGATTAGCTGATTTGTTCCGTTAAAGTGCGGAATCATCTACAAAATAGGAGTTTTCCGCACTTTACCTAGATAATGTGCACATTAGTGGCTTTTGAATCGTTCAAGTGCAAAAGTTTGTTTCTCTAACCTAGGCAGTCTGATTGATTCTATCAACTATTCTGCTGATTGATTGATTCTACCAACTTGATTCTTTAGATATCGAAAAATAAATAAATAACATTATGTTTCAACAATTGTCAGTATATTTTATTTACATCTGCTGATTATTATATGAAATTACTTATAACTTTATGGAATAAATATATTGCGTGTTTTTCAATTAGTAGTACCTAGTATTACTGAGTTGTTTGTCTCAGTATTAATTTAAGCGTACAAAAACGTTGCTGTTTTTCGAGCAAAGATCTTATTTTCACTTTAACGAGTACTTAGTATGTAATGTGCAGATTATCTAGGTAATCTGCGAATTACCTAGTAATTTGAGAAATGAAACAATTTTCTGCATTTTAACGGATCGGCGTAGTTAATCTGCACATTACCTGATTTCCGTACTTTCGCGGTAACATCTCAATATATAACTAATTTTTGTAGTGGTAGATAAGTTCATCACAAGTACTCTCCTTCAAGAAATTAGCCGTAGCGAAATTTGATTGATGCTACCACTAGTTGACTGATAATCGATTATGTGAAATCGTAACAGCTGTATTAAGATCATCGGTAAACTTCCGTATGCAATGTCATTGTGACCATTTAAGTCCTCTGTGTTGCCTTTAGTTACCGAATATGCCTGAAGTCAAGGCTGCTCGACAATGACAACGATCAGTGAAGCCATGAAAGGAGCAACAGTGTCTGTTATCATAGGGCTTCAGACAGAAGGACGTAATTTACATTGCATTAGCAATTCAACTGTTCATAATGGACCATCCATCAAAGTACATGCCAATAGTATCTAAGGCCATCTGGAATCCATCAACAACGTTGTCTTACTTGTTTGAAAGTGCGCGTATTCATAAAGACGGGTACCACTCACTAATGTAGTGTTACGCTCATTCAGGAACAAAGTCCACTCTAAGTTTTTCCAATTTTCACTACGATATGTTTTGGAGTAGAGTTTTAAAGAGTAAACCATTTTTCAATTAAAATATATAATTTATTATTGAGATTGGTCGCTTTTTTAGTTATTTATTAAGCTTCCATGGTTTCAACGAGATATTTCAACCATCAAGATCTGACCAATTTTGCTGATAACGAGATACCTCGTCATCAAGGTATTGCCGATTTTTTGATGATGACGAGATCAAGATCTGATTGATTTTCTTCTAATGATGACATACCTTGTCTATAAAGACATGTCCAGTTTCGCTTTTAATGACGAGATACCTTGTCGAGACAACCACCAAGAGGATTAAAAACATAGATTTTAAATGAATTTAGAATGTGATCGAGTGTGAAGACCCCTCTTCTTTGAAGATAAGAAAAAGCAAGACATCCATGGAATAATTGAAGAGTTCGAATCTGAAGTATTCGAATTTGAAGTACCTCCTACTACTTAGGATAAACGGTCCATTGAATAATTGGATGTTTGGACGGATTCATCCGTCATTCTCGTCTTGTCTTCGTCAGTATGTCTTGCATCTGTCCACGCCACTCCTACCACCATCAGGGAACCCCTTATTTGTTCTTCCGACATGACCTCGGACCACTATCATCGAAGCAGCAGCACCTACTCCCCCTTTTCAGGGGTCTGACCGAAAGTCCCCTACGCTCTCGAGGATAAATCTGGTGTGAAGTTCTCTCTCTTCCATGGTCACCTCTCCAATTCTTACAACCAAGCATGAAGGAAAAGAAAAAAACAGTACACAATACAAGTAGAACACAAATAATGGAAACATCAACATAACAGTAGCAGAACGTGCAAAGACAGTACAATCCCTCTTCAGAATCTAGTTTGTGATGAGCCATCTCTACAACACAATATCATTTATAGCAGTGTGGCCCAACTCCACCATAATCACATTTTCACAATAAACCTTTTGGTGGAAAATGTTCCATTGTCGTTCACCCGTCTTTCTAAATTGGTGACTGATAGACGTGATATCAACACTTGCACATTCCCAGAAAGCATGCCAGATGGCGCTTTTAACGAATTCCAGATGGCATTCACCTCAAACGGCTCACACTTCGTCGATGGATAATCCACGACGAGTAGTTGCATTGCCAGTACGATGCGTATCACTTTTAACAAGTTTCTGGAACTCTATGATAACAGACACAACTTCCACTCCTACCACAGCTTCCATAATAGTTGCCCTTGAGCCTCATTTCAACATTCTGAAGGATACATTCATACTTGGCTGCCAAAGGCAACAAAGGACAGTCCATGGTTGTAATTATATTACACGACTTTGCAAGTACACCCGTGATTTTAATCTCACACGGTTTCCCTCATTCGGCAATTAGTCAACTAGTGGTCTCATCTATCTAATTCAACTGCCCTGAACTTTGGTGGGGGAGTAGTGAGGTCAGCTTAACCATCACAACATAAATTAACTTGCAATACAATAGTATATACAGTAGCTTAACCCAAATCCAACCATGAAATAATTCTTGGTAGACAAAGTTGCACTGTCCTTCACGCGTCTTTATAGGTGCCGTTGATGAGTTCGTTATAAATTTTGGTGCATTATATATATGCTTAATATCTCACAAAGCAACTGTACTCTTCAAGAAGCTATATATATATATATATATATATATATAGAGAGAGAGAGAGAGAGAGAGATAGATAGATAGATATAGCTTCTTGAAGAGTACAGTTGCTTAGAAAAATTTGTTAGGAACATAGACGTATAAAAGTAAAAGACTGAAACTTAGACTGAAAATTATTATTGGGAGGGGATTCAAAAAGTGTGACCAATATGTAAACAAGTAATCACGTGACTGCTCTGTGAAAAATGGACTTCGTTGTCCGATTTTATATCTAATCACCTCGTTGAGAGATATAACATCTTATGACAGCTTAAGTGATTGAATGCCCATTTCTATAGGGTGGCGGCAAAAGTGGTGAAATCTTTAAAGTCTACAACTATCAGATTAATCAGTCAGTGGACCAATTAGGTGATGAATCAATGGAGAGGCATCTTCTACTGTTCGGTGAATCAATCATTATGAATGTTAGATTCCACTCAGCAGACGAGAATAGTCTAAGGGTCGCGTTACTACTAATTTTAGTCACATGATCTTGGACACAAAAAGGTTACCATTGCTCTCTCCACTTTTATATTTCCTCTATGGTTAGGAACAGTAACAAACTTGCAAATACATCTAGTGATTCATCATATAGAATTCCAGATAATTTAATGCATTATTAAAATTCAGACCAGGAAAATAGGCAAATAGAGTAAATGGTTCGTAGTTCTAAAGACTATTACCCGATCCTAATGATTCAGTTCTTAAAACAAATTAATGGAATTAACTTTTGACAGACACCAGTTCTTAGGACTTATACCCTTCTTTCCTTAAATCGATTTAAGAATAAAGATGAAGGAAAAACATCACAAGTAGACATCAAAGGTTAAGCATTCCATTTAACTTCAATTATCCATGAAGAAATTAAGCAATAGATATGTTCAGAGACGTTATTACTTTTTAATTCTTTCACATTTTGGAATTTAAATGTTAATTATAAATATTAATATGCTTTAAAGGTTGATAAATCATTTGTGAAACACAATAAACCGTATACACCATCCCTTTCGAATATTTATGGATAAAAACAAGGATAATGCAATAGATAATTTCATCAAAGAAAATTAATTTTATGCATTAGTATTTATTAAGCGTGCATCCATATCGCTTAGCTTGTCTAATGGTTTATTTAAAGTACTTACATACGGATATTATGTTCAAATGAAATCTAATATAATTCAATTTAAATACACTAATAAGAATACATACAACTGTCATCTTATATGCAAGGCTCACAGGACATCGTATTAAATTATACTAAATTATTATTGATATTTATAACCATTTGTAAAATCATTACTATTTATTGTCAAGGTATCTGGCTTAAATCGCATACAGAATTTTTGCACGTTTGAACTTATATTTTTGTACTCTTAAGAAGATCTTTACAGGCATTTTAGCACCATTTATGAATATACTAAAATCTGATATTTTTTATTCTGAAATTTAAAAAAATGTACTACAAATTAAATTCAAAGTTCATAATAAAAGCATTACGCAAGCCTTACTCATCAATTTAAACATTTTTCCGTGCAAAAATAATAAAATGTATCTTCCTATCAATTGATTTTTGCATTGTATTGCGTATAATAAACACAGGCTGTACAAACTTTATATGCTTATGTTAACTCGATTAGCCTAACGAACTTTATGTCTTTGTAAATAAATGTAGGATTTATTATGTGATTAGTTCAAAAAATGAAAATTGCCTTGTAATCCGTGCATCATTCTGTCCTAGCGTGCTAAGCATCAATAAATTATTTTGAACTCATTTAAACTTTTGCGTTATTTTTTAAGTAAATCCAAACGAGAATAGAAGAATGCTGCCTGTTTCTAAAGACAATTCGAAATATTTCTGAGAATAGACAATTAACTGTTAACCTATTTTTGTTAAGAGGGAAAAGAAAATTAACCAAATTTGTGTTACTGTTGTAGCTTCATAAATGCTAAGGCGTAGTCCCACTCTGCAGAGGGTATTTTCACTTGAATCGCTGAAGTTCGTTTTAACTTTACAATATTTAAGTATGTGTAATTTTAAATATAAATATTCCCTAGGTTAGAGGATGCAGCTATGAGGGGTTTGTTAGGAAGTTATTATAAACTTATGATGAAACTATATTTATATATTGTATATGTTTTACAAATGTGGATATCACACAAATCGGCATAATTTTTATATAGGCAACAAGCGTTTGTAAACAAATAATCTCTTAAAATCAGTTGACAATGATACTCATTCACTGACATTACTAAATTGAATGCAGAATATTTGATGAGTATGCAAGACATAATTATATTTCTCATACTGGATATTACAAATATAGTACAAATGTGTCTATAGTGACTTTTGTTTACATTTCCAAAAGTATCCGACCATTCAGTCTGATGGTCAGATTGCTGGCTTCTGAATCGAAAGGTTCCTCGTTATAATCAAGGGTTAAGGCATGGATGTTTGTCCGTCTAGAATGAATGTGTGACCTCTATAAACATGTTGTGCCAAGAATGTTAGGTGTAATGTAAACACATACCTCGCGGGTATGTGTAACGGGTATGTGTATTCAGGGTAACGCTTAGTTCAAAATCTGCCTTTAGTGCCACAATGATTAAATTTATTTCACCCAGCATTAGCAAAAAGTCCAAATATATTGCTGTATTTTGATAATGCTATTAATAATAAAGAAAGCTTTAACTGGTTGCTGAAAATAAGGATTCAGTCATTTTGATTAAAAGTCATTTTGATTTTTCATAGTTTTATATACAGTTGCGGGAAAAAAGAACCATCCCTCCTCACTCGAGTAATTTTAACAGTAGAAAAAATTCAAAGATGGCGTTTGGCAGGAACTAATGTCTTTTATAAATTCAAACGCATAAAATTTGCATAAGAGGACGTCTTCCATATTAAATTGAGCACCGACTTCATAATTTCCAATATAAACCCTACTTCGACGCACAATTTCGAATCTATATCAAAATTAAATTTAATTTCAGATACCGAATTTCATGTCATTAGGTCTCACAGTTTCGAAGTTATGAATACAGAAAGATTGGAGCTCCTAATATTAAATCAGTTTTAGACTTTTATGGATATATTCCTAAATAATATTTTATAGCGCCGATATTTTTTACCATGTTACTGTTAAACAACCCAAACAAAATCCATCTAATATTTTATTTTAAAAGTAGTTTTTATTTTGCAATAATAATTATTAAATTATAATGTTTGAAAAATTATGAATTGGAACCTTACTATATTTGATTTGGAAATCTATTCAGAATGACTTCTAATATGACCATGCAAAGTTTCAGCTCATTCCAATCGTTAGTTTTTGAGTTACATGAAATTTTCCTCATTATTACGATTTTAGGGGGCAACCAAAAGTTTAAAAAACGTCTGACTAACCTCGAATAATAATTCTCGGATCATTTGCACACGCTGTTTAGATTTGAAATTCGGGTAACTACACTGCTGGCCACCGTAAATGCAACACCCTGAAGGAAGCATGCAAATAATATGAAATTTACAACATGCATTAGCGGAGGTGAGATATGCAAATGATTAGAATTTCAGCGCAGACGCACATCACGCGCGCCTGTGGCGCCACTTCAAAGCGATATTTAAGGCTTGGAGATTTCGACGATTTCAAGTACGGCAATTGTGTTTTTCTTGTGGTTTTTTCAAAAAAACGATCAATTATGCCTCGTAGAAAACAGCGATCATCTTTTGATCAAGTATCCGAGTTCGACAGAGGAAGGATAGTGGCCTACCGAGATTGTGGATTATCTTTCAGGGAAATCGGTAGTCGTGTTGGACGAAACCAAACAACTGTAATGCGGATATGTGATCGTTGGATGCAGGAGGGTACGACGGACCCACGTGTTCGATCGCATCCACCACAGTGCACCACTTCACGTGATGACAGGCATTTGTGCGTATGGCAGTGACGGATCGCTCAGCCACATCACGAACCATAGCACAGCACATTCAGTCTGTACCGCATCATCCAGTGTCTGCGCGTACCATTCGACGCCGTTTACAGCAGAGTGGTCTGTCCGCAAGACGTCCATTGCTTCGTCTACCCTTGACGCAGAACCACAGACGTTTCCGCCGCCAATGGTGCGATGAAAGAAGGATGTGGACGGCAGAATGGAATGAAATTGTCTTTACTGACGAGTCACGCTTCTGTCTGCAACACCACGATGGTCGGATTCGAGTCTGGAGACACCGTGGAGAGAGGATGCTGAACAGCTGCGTTATGCACCGCCACACTGGTCCTGCACCGGGTATTATGGTATGGGGCGGTATTGGATATCACTCTCGCACTCCTCTAGTACGCATTGCCGGTACTTTAAACAGCCAGCGCTACATCTCCGAGGTGTTGGAGCCAGTTGTCCTTCCTTACCTTCAGGGCTTGCCCACAGCCATATTTCAACAGGATAATGCGCGACCACACGTGGCACGCATTGTCCAAGGGTTCTTCGTCAATCGCCAGATTGAATTGCTTCCCTGGCCAGCTCGCTCTCCGGATCTTTCGCCGATAGAAAACATGTGGTCCATGGTTGCTCAACGATTGACCCAGAATACATCCCCAGCTGCCACACCAGATCAACTTTGGCAACGTGTGGAAGCTGCTTGGTCTGCTGTACCCCAAGAACACATCCAAAGTCTCTTTGAATCAATGCCGAGGCGTGTGGCAGCGGTGATCTCCAACAATGGCGGCTACTCTGGCTACTGATTTTGGCAGGAACCACACTTCACAGAAGTCTATAAATTTAATCATTTGATACTTGGTCAACATGTTATCTACGAAATAAATTTTGTTGTGATATCTCTTGTCTTTCTTGGTGTTGCAATTTGGGTGGCCAGCAGTGTATAAGTACAATTAATCTGTATCTACGAATAGCGATTTCCAATGTGGTGATGATCCCTGAAATCAACAGCAACTTTAACATTGCATATCTCGGGATATAAAGATAGTAGTCATGAAATTTCATATTTAGATTAATTTAACGACGCCGAATCTGATTAAGGCATCAGAACATGGTGGTTCCATTAGAAATTTTGTTAATTGTGCCAAATTTGATATGAAGACATCCCCTTATGCAATTTTTTACAATTGAATTCGTTAAGGGCGTTATTCCTTAGTGAAAGATGTCTTTGCATTTGCTCTTCTATGAATAGTGCTCGAAATAAAGGGATTTTCCGCTAGTGTACACCAGTCAAAACATTCCTTTAATATTAATTTGTAATTAATAATAGTGTACTAAAAGTTAAAAAAATAATTCACATAGTTTGCAGTCGCATAATAAAGCAACGCTATTGGATGAGTAATATATGCATAATATGCTCACATTGCTTCGCCTTGTGTATTACAGAAAAGTAAGAAAAACATTGGACAGAATTCTATACGTGCAATTACCATTTAAAATTATTCATTTTTGCTGACTCTAATGTTAAAATTACACTAAATAGTAAATTGTAAGCGATTGCATATTTTTTCTAGTTATATACATCAACACATTTGTTAGATTGATTCGATTTTTTATTTAGTTTCCAACATACTAAAACGAAAATGCGCGTGTATTTATGTTTACATAGTATACACTTAATGTATTTAAGTTCTACATTCTTCGTTGAAGTGCATATTTAGTATACATACATAAAACTGGAAAGAGGTTTTTCGATATTTAAGTAAAAATACATTACTTTTTATAAACTAAATAAGTTGTAAGGATCCTTCTTTACGCAATTCACTATTTACACAACAGCATCAGTTACAAAAAATATAAACATGGGAGATGTAAAAAGTGGAAACTGGGAGTTGTAAAACACAACGACAATTTTTAGTACGTAATACTTTCTTTTATGTCGTAAAGTTAGGTTCTTTCACAAGCAAACCGATTCACGTTTTAAAAATTAAAGTCAAAATAACATGGTGTTTCCCGTTTTATAGCTCGTTTGAAGGAGAGTAGTGCATTTTTAAATTCTTAGCCTATGCTTTGTAATGTATTAATCACTAAAAATGAAAATAATGTGTCGTGCAGACATGCTTGATAGTTTCTTTAGAAGTTTTTCCATCAAATGGTAACGAGTGAGATTTTCGGCTTTGCTTTGTTAAAGTCCAAGCTTCAAAAATGGACTTTAAAAATGAAAACAGGTGATACCAGATTGGCTAAGGCTTTTCACCTTTCAATCTTCCGTTAATTTTGCTATTTTATGCACTAATTAATGGTGATGATGGAACTTAAAAGTTCTGTTAATGGAATATGCAATCGATGGTATCTTAGTTTTTAATTTATTCCTAATCTAAATATTAACTTTTCTTTCTATCCAGACGACTCGACGTTAAAATTACTCATATTGGAGGACGTGGTAGCCCAATCGGAAGAGTAACGGATTATCAAACGAAGAGTTACGAGTTTGAAACAAGGTCCAACCAATGACCGTCGTGTACACGGGGCTGGTGCACGTTAAATCTGTCGTGACCTCAAATTTCCTCACGTTGGTGTTGTGCAGAAATTTGGAGAGTGGGGTGCCGACTCAGGCATAGCCTCGTCATCTGACCAGGTTGAAAATTACGTGGTGTTGTCCTCGGATCTTTCCTTTTCGGAATGATACCCGAGTCGCCAATAACCCGTTGTGTTGCTTTCGTGCGACGTTAATACACGACCTACCTACCTCTTGGCATCGGCCATTCGAGAGTCAAGTAGACATTTGCAATGGGTGAAAGAGCTCCATCGTGCAAGCATTGTTAACAAGCGCTTACTATTTGTCATATTTTAACATATTGTAGTGATCTTAGAAGACATTTTTCTAAATGCATTTTTAACACATCACCACCAGATCTATCTAATTGTTGTGACAACCTCCCAATTTGTCACTTTTTATGTTTTTACAACCATCTGAAATTTTACCGTTTTTAAAATTCATCATCTTTAAATTACATTTCCCATTGAAGTTTTAAGTCAACTAAGGTTCAACCCCATATTTGCTGACTTAGTTATCCCATTACTAAATTCTTTCTGAGAATGTTTTTTTGCATTCAAATTTCATAGGCAATCCACCTGCTTTTATTCATGTCATTTTGAATTATACGTCTTTCATTTATTTTAACACTCGCATTACGGCGTTTTCGGTATACCTCGAACTACGATGCGAGGTCATTTTGACCACTTACTTAGAGGGGATGATATTAGGCTCCATTTCTTAACACTATCAAAAAAAATTAGCCCATGTTTATTTAAATTATTATTTAGACATTTTTTTCATCCAAGTAAAATTATTTTCAGTTTTCCAATAAAATTTTGCAAATAAATTAATAGCACATTGAAGATATTGAAATCAAAAGTGACTTTTTAACTTTAAAAAAGAAATAATTCAAAGTTAATAGATAGATATACTTTGAAATGTAATGTAATCAATAGTTATGTCATTTGACCATTCACATTTAGTTATATTTACATTTAAATTCGTATTTTGAAAAATAAATTATTCATTATATACTTACATTACTCTAAGTTACATTTCACACAAAAACTCAATTTTGCAATTTTTCCTGTACAAAGGCCACATACTGATTTCTTACAATTTGCACATTCACAGTTTTTTTCCCTTGCATCCCTTGCATTGAAAAATAAATTATTCATTATATACTTACATTACTCTAAGTTACATTTCACACAAAAACTCAATTTTGCAATTTTTCCTGTACAAAGGCCACATACTGATTTCTTACAATTTGCACATTCACAGTTTTTTTCCCTTGCATAGACTTACTTAACACTTCTTTCGCTTTTGGGCAGAGGAATCACAAACATCATTGTTACCTATGCTTGGTCCTGGAAGTTGATTTGAAGACATAATTTTTCAAAGTTCTTCGGCAACATTCAAGATGAAATCTCGATGGATAAGATTTGTACGACCAGTAGTTTTCTTGTAAATTATACAAGTATTTATTGCGGCCATATCTAAAATATTAAAAAACACTTGAACTGGCCAATATCTGGATGATGACTTTACGGAATACTTTCTGGCCATCTGGTCCAATGCATCTACTCCACACTTAGCGTTTTAAAATCTCACAACTTCAGGTGTTCTTTTTCGTTTCCTGAAATTTTCAATATTGGATGAAGGGTACTCATAAGCAAAACATTTTTTTTCTTTTTCCCTTGCTAATGAGGTAAGGGATACAGTATCATAGGTCATCATCTTGCTGGAGTTCAATTCACTTCGCTTTTTCTTCAATGAATGAGGAATCTCTTTCCTTCTACGATTTACAGTGCCCACACAACTTATCCCTTTACTTTCAATTTTTTATCAACTTTACAGAAGTAAAGAAATTGTCAGTTGGTGACGTTTCTTCCACTATTATAAAAGGGCTCAATCAAACGGTAAAAAACGGTAACGGTGAACCGCGTACTCACCAACAGTTTCTTCAGTGGGCCTTTTCTCATCTTTTCCCAAATAGGGACATCCATTCAGTAAGTACTTGGTCCCAACGTCACTTGCTAACCAAAATTTAATGCCAAATTTATCGGGTTTTTCGGCATATACTGAGTGAATTGGCATATTTGTAGGGAACAATTGTTCATCAAAGGTAATATTCTCCCTAGTTTGTAACACCCAATAAGTAGTTCTCAATTAACATATTCTATACTTCTGAAATCAAAGAAAATTTATCAGTGGCAAGTTTCTGTGACCTCGTTGATATCAAGTCGAAGCTTAAATACTTCATTATTTCCAGGAATCTGTCCCTAGTCATCGTTTCGCTGAAAAATTTCGGTCCTCAGGTTTTGTTCCATAAGTTTAGAACTGACAGTCCTTAGGCAGCCAATGTTCCATGAGCAAATAAAAGTGAAATAAAAGCATCCAACTCGTCGAGAGATAAACACCAATTTGAGTTGCGTGTTTCGTGACGTGCCTTGGCTTCAGTGCATTGTTGTACACACCTCAATATTTCTTTCATTTATAAAGAGTCTTCGAGCACTACTTGGGTCCCCATCTATAATTTTTCTCATGGTATATGTAGTTGGTCTAGATTCTTCACGCAATACATTTTGCTGAGGACGTCTTCCAGAAGAACTAGCCGAATGATCTACTTTCCAAACAGTTCCATCATTCGCTGTTTCTTTACCATTCACTTGGAAATTGCTTTCTTCCCTTCGACTTCTTCAACTACTACTTTTTCCCGACCTGGAATGACTGTTCTTCCTTGGTGGCTCTCAAGTGCGAAATTTTCATTCCTGGATTAAGGCAATGAAGTAATCTATTGTTCGACATTGACCACGTTATTTACATTTTCTATGACCTGTACAGATTCTTGATCCGATGAATCTGATTAATTTACAGCAGCATTCATGTCATCTTCATCGGATATATTCGAGCGAATTATTTTATGAGATTCGACATCCGAAGAAATTTCTGATTCAGATTCGTCGCTAGTCAAATCTTGCATCAATTTGAGAATTTCTTCATCTAGTTAGACCTCTCCTACGAGGCATGGCTATCAGAGGATAGAGTGCTTGCAACAGTGTTAAAAATAGGCGTGAACCTTCGTACTATCTCAAGCAAATGGAACCAGCTTTCGAACGAATTCCTTATGAGAAAAATAGCGTCCCCAAACAGAAAGGAGTGCGAACGTGTTCAGCACATGTATCTTTCAACTTTCTTTTCTTCCCACGCTCCTTTTTCTGAAATACCCATTAGCACTGCGATACCAGAGCTTTCCCCCACCTGAATGTCCACAGGCAAAGAACAGTCAACAATAGCAACAAAAAGCTGTATATCGGTCATAGGACAACGCAAAAGAGGAATGCTTTGGGAGGGGTCAAAATGACCCCTAGCCATAATTCTAAGTATACACAGTTATATCTGAAAAAGTAAAAGCTCAAAATGAATCAAATTTTTTGTGTATAATATCTAAAAATATTTAGGAAAATTAAAAAAGATCGAAATGATAGGTGAAAAAATAAAATAGTTATATGCCGTTGAAACTACTTTGTTGTCAAAATGACCCCTCCCTTAATTCTAGTGTTAAGCCACATAATTTCGTGGGTCTTGGTAGCTCAATTGGTAGAGTCATGGAAAAGCAACTGGCGTGTTGTGAGATGAAAATTCGATGCAATCAAAGACCGCGATGTACGTTGCGACTGCTGCACGTTAAATCTGTCTTGGCCTCAAATATCCTCACATTGGTGTGGTGTGGAAGTTTGGGAAGTGGAATGCCAGCTCACACACACACACACACACACACACACACACACACACACACACACACACACACACACACACACACACACACACACACACACACACACACACACACACACACACACACACACACACACACACACACACACAGGTGTTCACCTTGTCATCTGACCGCATTTCAAAATTTCGATGTGTTGTCCTCGGTTCTTTCCCTTCGGGATTAATCCCGGACCATCACCAACAGCCCGTGGTGTTGTTCTATTGTGAGTTAAATTCAACTACCTACCCATATAATTTCATATACTTTAAATTAACATGCACGTCAATGCATTTTGAAATCTACATTTACTCTTTCTATGTTGATGAATACATTTACTTTTCCATATTCATGAAATTATTAATCTTATCTACATATTTTTACATACATCTTTCAATCATGCTTTGAATGAATTGTCCTTTATATTGCTCCCCCAGTGTGACGTAAATTCAACTATCTATCAATCTACTATGCTTTTAACCAACCCGATCTTTATGGACGAGATATCTCGCCATTAGCTGAAAATGAACTAGATCTTGTCCTCGTCATCAAAATATTGGCCATATCTAGATGACGAGATATCTCGTCATTAGCAAAATTGGACCGATCTTGATGAACGAGGTATCTCGTCGAAACCTCTCGGAGGGTTAGTGTTGGTCTACTGGTTAAGATGATATTTTAAAATCTATTTTTGTTGAATCTTAATTCGTCTTGTATTTGGCGCAGTTTATTCATTTACGGATTTTGCGCCATAAAATCTAAACCAAATCAATAGTTGTTTTATATGCATTTACATAGAAGAATAAAATGTAAAATGGATTTTATAAAGACAAACAGTTTGCTTTTTCTCTGCATGGAAAGAATAAGTAGTGAATTTATAGGGATAAATATGTATACTTTATTCAATATTTCAATTTGCTAGTTATCACTTCTGATGTTCTAGTTCTAATACTATGTACTTGTAATATTTAGTAAAATTTATTATGGAATCTAGTACACAATACTTCCAAGCATTTATTTGCGAATTTAGGGGAAATTTACGATTTCCCCTAAATTCGGAAGGTAAATTAGACGAAAGGCACTAGAATTTACAATTTCGTACCTTTTCTGTATATTTCGTGTTACTTTACTTTTGTTACACTGGAACAGGTGCCTTTGTGCATTACGTGTCTGAAATAAACGTGGAAATGAAAGAAGTTTGGCCATTTACTGGTTTTAAAAGTGCAGTAAAGCCTTTCAAGTATCTCTATTACCCCGAAAGTAAAAATTTAAAGAGATTTAAAATCTTTCGCAAGAAATAGTATCTTAGCCTTTTAGATGAAATTATTTTTGTTAAATTTTTGAAACTGATGAATGATGTACACTCATGCCCAAAAGTTAAGCATAATTGCTGTTTATGTGAATATTTCAGAAAATCTGCATCGTAATTGAAAGAAGCGTGGTAAGCGGGCGTAATAGGGTTGTAGAAGAAGAAAACAATGCAAAACAAGGATATTAATGACTTTTATTAGCCAAAGAAAAGTATTGAAAGAAAAAGAAAGGTTCACAATTCGAATGCCAACTTTAGTGAAACAGAATGATTAAAACAATGGGATGCTGACGTTTAATGCGGTGTGTGGGAAATTCTGGTAGCCACACATGCTGCATAACGATTTCCCATACTTTCAATGAGGGTATGGATGAGTTGTGTGCTCAAAGAGTTCCAAGCCTCAAGGTAAGCAGTTCAATTCCGGAACGGGGCTTGGTGGGTGGTGGAGAGCTGCAATATATCTCCCGAGCACATCCCACATATGCTCTATAGGATTCAGATCAGGAGAGTTAGCAGGACACTGCATGCGGTGGATATCTTCACTTTGAAGGAAGGCGTCGACCAGGTGTGCAAAGTGAGGAGGCGAGTTATCATTCATGAATATGAAACCAGGACCTACAGCACTTCGAAACAGGCAAACGGTAGACTAAAGGACTTCGTCTCTGTATCTTTGATCGGTAATAGACCCTGTGTCAAAGATGTTGAGGTCTTTGCGGCCTTCCAGCATGATCCTCTGACGTCGCACAGTTATAGCCAAATATGGGTCTTGCCGAGCGGTTGTTACCCTTGCCGACCTGGTACCGGTCGTCATGTAGCATCTCCAGTGGTTTGAAACATCTGCCACAGTCTGGAGATCACACATTGAGGCACATTCAGAATTCGAGACGCTTCTGTTTGGAATCGACCGGATTCCAGCATTTCAGTAATTCGTCCTTTACAAACATGTCCAGTTGGCATCTTTGTGACATCTTTCGTTCTTATTGATTGTTAACTACGCCCCGTACCAGAGCAATTGCGAAATTTCTGTCTAAACTGGCCATGCCGCTCGAGGCCGTTTTATACTCCTTCCGACGTGCGCCGATGCTTTGCGCATGTCGACGTCGACAGAACTGTTTTGCATATGCACAATGTTTTGCCTTC
Source organism: Meta bourneti (assembly GCA_933210815.1). Taxonomy (NCBI): domain Eukaryota; kingdom Metazoa; phylum Arthropoda; class Arachnida; order Araneae; family Tetragnathidae; genus Meta; species Meta bourneti. The sequence goes on from OW119926.1 coordinate 64,171,361, forward strand.
ATCCCACGATTCTCCACAAGTAATTTTGAACCATTGTATCGATATTTACTCCGATTTTTTTTCTCATTTTACGAATTATGCTTAACTTTTGGACATGAGTGCATAAAATGCAGTATAATTATATACATTTTATAAATTGTTACAGTTCTTTCTATCCTAAAGAATACCATTTAATGAACGTATACTCGCATTCATTTTGTATCACTACATAAAAAAAGTTTTCTTTCATCCATAAATGAATAAATTATTGCCTATAAATTATATGCGTCAAAGAGAAAGACAATATCAACATATAACCTGCACGATAATGTTCAGAAATTTTGCAATAGAAAAAATTTTAAGGGGTGATTCTTATCTCCAAATGAGCAGGCCATTACATGAACAAATCTTTTAACCAAAAGTACACGCAAAAAAGAATTAAGTTCTACATAATTTAAGGTTTATAAACTAACCAAACTTTCACAACAATAATATGATAGAAATTTTTGAATTGCATAAAAATGTATAAATTAAAAACGGTAATTCTATTCGTCTTTAACCAAAGCTATGGCAATAAAGGGACGAATAAAATGACACAGATTTATTACACCAATCATTCTTTAAAAGACCATTTAATGTCATGGGACGAGAACGTTTATTAGCATCTGATTACCGTATAAACAAGGAAAATGATCTTGACTTCAGTCAATGACGGATAAATCTTCACTTCAGAACAATCAAAACAAAGAATCCCGTTAAAAAGCAAATAAGTACATCCCTATGAATTAACATACATTAAAAATAATTTATTCACCCATAAAGAAATAAATTATTGTCTATAAATTATATGAGTTAAAGAGAACGGCAAAAACAATCTGCAACATGCATAATGATATGCTGAAATATTGTAACAGAATATAATTTAAACGTATTTATAAAAATACTACATCCTTACGAGTACAACAATAGTATGTGCATATGTAATTAAGCTACATTAAAATGTGTGCAATTCAAAGACAGTAATTTTATCCTCTTTAACCAAACCCACAGCAATCATAGACGAATAAAGTCACAGTTTTATAAGACCAATCATATGTTAAAAGACCATTTTATGTCATGGGACAGGAGCATTTATTACCATTTGATTGCCGTATAAACAAGGAAAATGACACGATCTTTATTTCAAAACAAACGAAAACACACACACACACAAACAACCCCGCTGAAAAGCAAATAAACACATCCAATACCTAAATTAAAAGGCTTCTCTTCACCTAGAAAGAAATAAATTGTCTATGAATTATGTGTCAAAGAAAAAGACAAAAACGCTGTATTACCTGCCATAACAAGCACAAATCTTACTGCGGAATATAATTTAAACATATTTATAATCGTACTACTTGGTTACACTGATAATATATGTAGATAAACTGCATCGAAAAGTGTCTAATTCAATATCAGTAATTCTATCGTCTTTAACCAAAGCCACGACAATCACGGAACGAATAAAATCACACAGATTTATCCGACCAATCGTTTGTTAAAAGACCATTTAATGTCATGGGACGGGAGCATTTATTACCATTTGATTGCCGTATAAACAAGGAAAATGACACGATCTTCACTTAAAAAAAACAAAGAGAGAGACAAAATCCCCGTTAAAAAGCAAATAAATACATCCAATACCTACATTACAGCAGGTAAGCTATTTTTCTCACACTACTCCCTGAAACCCGGGTTTTCTTTTATTTATCTGAGGGGAGAGAGAACAAACAATTTCGCCGGGACCTGCTTCGCAAAACTATTTGGCAGGAATTCCAAAGTTCAAAGGGGGAAAAGAAGATCCCCCTCTCTCGATTCCAATACCTCAAAAGAATTCCAGGGTTTCTGGAAAATTAGGCCCTATATCAAAGATTTAGAGTACAGAGTACGGCTATCAGAGTACAAACAAGTAACGACCTAAAAATAATGAAGACAAAATGCAATCCGGTAAAAGAAGAGTGCTCTTTTTGCGCTCTTTTATTTATTTTCATGATTCATTTATTTTTTCGTTTTGTTCGAAGCACACGGCGCTTTCCAGTAGCACTCTTTCAGATGTCTAGCGTGAATGGCTTTCCGGCGGTTTGTCAGATTTGGCGTGTGATCGCCTGCGTGGCTGTAAGCCTGGAGTTGCTAATCGATTGCTTTTTTTAATCTTTGTTTAGTGGTCGTTCCGATAAACGGTTAAAGAGGTTTCCAGTTTTAGGACAGAGTATAAATTTTCGGGTACATGGTGTTCATTTTCCGTTAAAAATAATGACTACACAAAATTTTGACAGAAATGTTATTTAAAAAATGTTTTACCCTTACTTTAATAGATATAAAAGATGGGATAATTTTTAATTGAAAGTATTTTATTTACCGATTCGTTTAGTGTTTGAACTGTAACTGTTCACATGAGTCTTTATTCCCTTTAATCCATAACGCTGAATCACAAAATTAATTTTCAAAACAGAAGTTACTATCAGAAGTTTATAGATTTCTCTAATATATTATTAATACATAGATACACGCACACTCAAAACGTATTCACAGTCAACATGTACTCAAATTGTTTGAAAAATGTTTTGGTACATGCGATTTAAATCTACTGTTGCGTGAATTTTAGGTTTAAAATTTATTTTTATGATTAAATCAAATCAATATTATTATAAATTTAAATAAAATTCAGTTTTATGTTTATTGCGATACGTTAAAATGTTTCCAAACTATATCTATCGAATTTGGTGATGTTAGAAGATGAATCTTGAAATCATGGAGTCAAGGTGTTTGCAATTATACTAATTACAAACTTCTAAATCGTTTTCTTCTTTAAACAAAAGGCTTCTAAAATCACAGTCGATAATGTAAAAAGAAGAAATTTCAAAACTCATCAAGAGATTAAAAATTTGTATTTTATTATTGAATAGATGAGACACAGATATGTAATAAGAAGATGGTTAACAGATTACATTTCAAAATCATAGGACTGAAGGAGGCAGAGGCTCTCCACTGCCTTGTTTGGACACTCACACAGATCTAGTCTTGAAAATAGGAGTATCTTATTAATCAAAAACTTTTCAATTTAAACTATCTTTCCTTTAAATATTTCCCCAAATTTTGGGGTATAGCTGCCATTTGTTTCTACAAGAGAAAATATTGAGCCGTGACGTTTAGAGCATTTATGATTATATTGACATGTCCCATTACTGAAGATATTAGCTCTCGTTTTGTGTAGAACAAATGATAGTTACATCCAAACATTTGGGATAAGCCACTGCCACTGACCTCTCAACGATAGGCAACACTGATGACCTTTCACTCTGCCTAACTCCAACTCCAACTTCAAATTAAGTTGGAGTTTGGAAAAAATATAAGTTTGACATATTCAGTGAAGCTAGGAGAAAACCATCTGAGTGCCTTGCTGCTTCAAAGTCTCTAATTTCAAGTTTTCCTTGAGGTTCTGCTGTTGCTTTGTATTGTCATCTTCCTGGAAACGACTGTCGCAATGAGTATTTATTTATAATTTTTAGAATAGGGCTTAGGAATTCATCTAATTGTACTTTATGTAACTAGGAGCCAACCAGTATTTGCTTACATTAAATTTAAAAATCTTGCATGAATATATATATATATATATATATATATATATATAGACAATCATTCACTGCAAGGGTATAAGATAGTAAAAAAAATTATAGTTTCAGGGAAAACAGATTTCTTTCTTTATCTGTACCTGAAAAAGAGTAGTTTCAATAGGAATTGAGTGGTAATAGGATTATCTATGAAAAATCCATTAACTTCTTTTCCTGTTCTTATCAGTGATGTTTATTTTATCACAATCTTAAACATTTTACCATATCATGTCTTTTTGCACTTGTTTAAGTTTTAAAACTAATTAGTTTCTATGCAAATAGAATTAATTGGAAATTTGAGTGTAAAAAATATATAGCATGATTTAAAACTCTATATTGGCTTTTATAGATTATTCTCAGAACATTTTGCTATTGCTTCCGCTAATTAGAATAAGTATCAATCAATATTTTAATTACGTTTATTTCCCTTTTAGAATACTTTTTGTTTTGAAATTTAGTCGCACGAGTAAGATTGCAGCATGCGACTTACATATTTTTTTATTAAATTGATACATTGTTAGTCATATACTTCTTTTACTTGATATGATTTTCTATGTATACCAGACGTTTTAGCACTTTTTTAAAATATACCCGAAGTTATGTGACCGAAAAGGAAAATATGAGCTACCCTTATTCATAAGACAGGGAAAACCAAAACCAAACTAAATCGACATTTGGATAGGAAGATGTTTCAGCCAATGCTTTTTGAAAGAGGATGGTGTGAGGCAAGTGCGGCTGTGGGGATGGCGTATCCTCTGAATATAAAATGTGCTGTGATTAAAGTAGAGGCTGCCACTTACTGTATATGCTTGAAGGTATCTTACAGATTAAAACCACCAGAAGCGCTTCGAATTTCGGCAGGGAAATTGCGCACACCAAAAAAGGACAGGAACAAAGTGATAAGCTCTTGCCCATTCACAGCCCATAGATTACAAATAAGAAAACTCTCCACTTATCCCATCAGGTGAAGCAAGTGAGACTTCATGATATAGCATTGGAAAAGTAGTATTTTTTAATTACATCAATAGTTAGTCTACAAATGAGAGAGTAAACATATTAATAAAGATTACGTGGTTGTTGCTATCCACTTCTAGCTCCAGCTAGACCAAATCCACAAATCCATTCACCCACGCAGTCATACACCAAAAGAGGTTCAGAAAACAGGCAATCTCGGGACAATTCGAGGCTCTCGAGAATGTGTTCTAGGGAGGCCTGGTCAGACTGGCATTTAAGGCAAACAGGATGAATCTTGCGTAAAGATTTTAGGAGTCTGGTGAGACGAATTTTAAAAAAATTACTGGAACAAGGGTAGAGTAGTTAGTTTAATGTAGTGAGGCAAGTGAGACTACATGACATAACAATAGAAGAGTATTTTTTAATTATATGAATTGGGAGAGTAAACATATTAATAAAGATTCTAGGACTCTGGTGACAATTTCAAAATAATTGCTCGAAAGTAATTGAATTGTTAGTTCAATATGAACTTTGCAGATTTGTGTGAGTACACACTTCATCTTACCCTAATCGTTTTTATTATGGTAAAATTACTGAGTGGAACTTAGGAATTCAGTTAATATATTAAAGGAAGAATGAAGGAGAACTCTGAGCGTGAGATGATCGAGTAGTTTTACTCCATAACACACTTAAAGATAAAGAACTACATTTTTCTCAAAAATCCATGAATTATTTCGACCTTTAGAAAGAGTCCAAAGGTCCTTTCCTTAGAATATATTTATTTGGAACGATTCCCTTCCTTGAAACAGAATCATGCGGAACGATTCTATTGCTATTTTCCTTATAATAGAATACCTTGAAAACATTATATTGCTCATTTCATTATAATAGAATTATTCTATTGATCTTTTCTTTAGACTATAATCCTTTGAAACTATTATGTTGGCTGATATTGCAAAATATATTTTTTGGAAAGATTCTATTGCTGCTTTCCTTGGAATAGAATTCCTCGGAAAGTATCAATTGCTCACTTAGAATAGAATCCTTTGGAAATATTCTATTGGTCAAAAAGATCAAAATTGGTTGTTATCATTTAGGGAATACTTCAGTTTGAAAGAAGAATTATGTGCGAGTGAACCCCTCAGAGTGTTAATTGTTTAAAATACTAAGCATATGCCACACTCGTGCACTTTATTTATATAAAGTATATTTTTTAATAATGACAAAATTTATACTTAATTTGACAACTTTCTAAATCATTGTGCTTAATGTTTACCTTGATTATAAATTTTACTGCATTGAATACAGTGGTGAATGAAATACACTACCTGACATTGAAAATGCAACACCCAGAAGGATTGCGCAGAACTGGATGAAATTTACAGGCTAGACGCAGCTCACCGAGATATGTAAATGATGCAAACTGCGCAGCTGTCCCGCGCACGGCGAGTGAAAAACCAGGGAAGGAACCTGCAAAAGTGGTCAGTTTCGCGCTGCTCTGTTTGCCAGGTAAATCAAGTTGCAATTTCTTTTTGTGTCTCAGAGGAAACATCTAGTAGCGGAGAATGCCAGGACGCCGCCAATCAAGACAGTTCCAGCAAACAGACGACTTCACGAGGGGCATGGTGATTGGCCTCAGAAGGGCAGGTTGATCCATACGTCAAATCTCTGCAGATACCCACCTACACGCGTCCACGGTGCATCGGTTGTGGCACAGATGGTTGGGCCAAGGGAATGTGGCACGTTTGAGGGGTTCCGGTGCAGCCAGAGTGACGTCAGCACGCGTGGACCGACGCATCTGCCGGCAAGCATCGGCGGCTCCGCAAGCCACGTCTGTCACCCTTTTGCAGCATGTGCAGGACACCCTTGATGCTCCCATATCGTCCAGGACCATTAGCCGCCGATTGATCGCTGGCGGCCTGCACTCATAGCGGCCGTTGGGACGACTACCATTGACCCAACAGCATAGACGTCTCCGTTTGCAATGATGTCGGGATAGAGCCACGTGGACGACGGAATGGCACAGGGTGGTGTGACGAGTCACGCTTCTGTTTTAGCAATGACAGTCGCCGTGTACGAGTCTGGCGCCGATGACACTACCATTCCTTCAGGGGGTGCCCAATGCCATTTTCCAGCAGGATAACGCCCGGCCGCACACGGCACGCATCAGCCAACATGCCCTGCAAGGTACCCAGGTGCTTCCCTGGCCAGCTGTCTCCCCTGATCTCTCATCTATCGAACATTTCTGGGACGTCATTGGACGTCGCTTGCATGCGTTGCCAGAAGACGAACTCTGGCAAATGGTTGACAGGGAATGGGCAGCCATCCCTCAGGACACCATCCGCACGCTCATTGCGTCTGTACCTAGACGTGTTGCTGCCTGTATCGCCGCTCGCGGTGGTCCTACAACCTACTGATCAGACGTTCTTGCTGCTCAGTGCAAAGGTGTATAATGTTGCAATAAAGATCACTTATTGCTCGTTGCTGTCTCTCTCTCTGTTTGCCAAATTTCATCACTTTCTGCCAACTCCTTCTTGGTGTTGCATTTTCAATGTCAGGTAGTGTAGATATTGTTGGGTAATAAAATACGGCTGTAAAATCCAATTTTCATTGTAAAAGAATTTCTCGTAGCTATTTTTCAAAGCATATTTCTCTTCTACATGAAGAACTTCCACAACTCGTTTTTTAGTTTGTTGCGTTTTGAAACGCAGTTTTCATCCATAAGTAATTGCTTGCCGAAAGCTAGTTTCTAAGACCATGATCTCAATCTCAAAGGTATCGATAAATATTCGATGATTTGAAAGGACTGTAAAATCAAAGAGCTATGTAAATTTGCATATCTTGCTCGAATTTATATTCAGCGATATGCAATTTTTGTTTTGAGTACGACATAAAATGTATTGGAAAATGTGTTTCATGCATTGTAAGATTATGTTACCCACGCATTTTCCATAAAACGTAATTCTTTTTGCGTTCAAAAAATGTGCTTATTGTAAGTGTTGGTTTAAAAATAAAGGCAAAGAGAGAAAGATTAAATCCTCTTTTTGAACATTTATAGAAAATATAAATTGTATTATCTTTCTATGTTCGTATGTTGGCTTTTCACATGGATTGCCGAAAAAGTCTAATTTTTAAAATATGTTATTGTACTTGATGTATTATGTATATGTATCATTGCAAATTAGGTTTCTAGTTGGAATTGTTTAATTAATTGCTAATATTGTATAGTAGTGTTTTCTTCAAGCGTTATTTAAATATTTCTTTTCATAATCAGCAAAAATATGTAATTTTGAATTTTTATCCATGTTTATTGTAATTCATTAAGTTTACACTTCTACGTTTAATATATTGTATTAATCATAGAGAGAGAGACAACAACCGAATTGATTTTTTTTAACTTGTTAAAATTGTTAAATTTCTTTCTTCATATCATTTTCTCTGGAATACTTTTAAATTTGTTTGGTTAGAAGAGAACGCTTAAAAAGAGATTTATATAAAAATAAATTTGCACTGATCTGTGTTTTGGGACTGCGGTAGTCCAGTTGATATAGTCAAGGATTAACTACCGAAGGAGTGCAAAATTGAAACTCGATCCTACCAAAGACGTTGTATACATAGGGATTGTTGCACGTTTAATCTGTCGTATTTTCAAATGTCCTTAGGTTGACTTGGTGTAGAAGTTTGGAAAGCGGGGTGCCAGCTCATGTGTGGACCTTATCATCTGTCCATGTTGCGCTATCCTTGGATATCTAGCTCCGGGACTGATTCAGGGCCGTCACCAATAGACCGTCGTAATGCTCAGTGCGATGAAGTTTAGACAGTGCTACCTCTGTGTATTGATTGATTCGAAAAGTAACTGAGGAAGAATTTTGGCTGATCGTACATTTTAGAATGGATACCAATTTGTTCAATAAATTAAAACCACGACCTTACAAAACAATTTTGCCATTATCTTTAAAATAAAACGCTAAATATTTCATTTATTTCCTAGGTATCATAAGCAATGCCCAAAGGCAACCAGGCAAAGTACAAAACCCCTCACAATGACATTTTTATTACATTTTTTCATTAAAAACTGCAATGTGTAAATTGCAGGTATTGTATATAACCTCTAGGAAATCAATGGAATAGGTGTATTTCTTCTTTCATTTTCATAAGTGTCTTTTCTGTAAAGGCTTTTTCATGAGTTTTTTTCGTACTTTGCCTAAATATTACCTGTAATTCTTTATAATTAGGTAGGACATACAATGTCTAGGGAAGTATGCAAAATATTAAATAACACAGACATTTCATGTTTTGCCTAAAAAGGTCAAGCATTCTATAGACTTCCTAGGAATTATATTCAATGCCTGCATTGTCACCATAGTTTGACAAGTTAAATGAAACAATGCATAAAAGCAACAACCAATATCAAATGGAACAACTTACATCATTGTGAATATAAGGAACTGGGAGGAGTCAAGTAGCCCCACTGATGGAATATTGGATGAGTGGACTTGCTGGCATTGGTTAGAGCATTGTGTATGAAGTTAGATTTTGTTGAGGTTGGAGCAACCAGCAAAGAACAAAAACTAGGAATCTCTCGGGGAATGAGAGATCTAAAAACGCTGAGTGGATGACCAGTAGAGAGCGAATCAGCAACACCTCTACAACCCCAGAAGTGAAACCTTTAAAAGTTATTACATAAAAGTGAATGTAAAGAATTGGGAGGGGTTAAACACCTATAGTGATTGAATATAGGATGTGAACTTGGTGGCGTTGGTCATACCATTGAGTATGAAACTGGATTTTATTGGGGTGGAGCAACCGATAAAGGACAGAAAGGTATCTCTCAGGGGAGCACAGAGATCTGAAAAATGCATAGAGTGAACGATTGATGACGAGTGATCACCTCGACAAACCTACAAAGTAAACTTTCAAAAGTTAACCCCGGCCCGTAGCGTCGTCGTCATCACAACGTGCCCTGAATCAGCAACACCTTAGCACCCAATGCCAGAGACCAGTCAGTGAGTACCACCCTCTTGAACTTCCAATCTATATTTGACCTCTCACCCTACTTATCAATAACCATGATGTTCCCGTGATACCAGTACGACGCATAACATGCATTAATTGACTTAACGCTTTTTATGATCTTTGGAAATCAATCAAATCAGAAAATGATATTTAACTTTAACAACTCTTTGTCAGACTTTGTAACATGAATTTTACACATTGCCGGCAACAAAAATGTTATATGATAATAAGGTACTATGTAAATAAAAATAGTGTAGAAAATATTTAAGTGTGCTGTTTTTCATTCTTCTTACATATATGCAGTAATACTTTAATATCAAATCATTGAACTGGTGTTAAGTTTCCTGATAAATCTTATAGAACAAAATTTGGTTAATTAATTAATGTTATCAAAACTATTTGTTCAACTACCCATATTACTTTTGATTTACGTTAAATTAAAAAAATAATTTATTAAATGCAATTTAATATATTATTTACTCATTTCCCATCATGTTTATTGGTTTCTGAATGGGTTTTTAAAAGATTATGATGATAAATTTGATACAGGAAAGTCTGAGGTAACATTTTACGGTGTTTAAACTGTAAATATAAGCTTCATAAGAAATACAAAGTTAAGAAATTGGTCACGTCTAGAAACTCACTAGCTTTTTCAGCAAATTTATTACTTCTTTAAATTAAAAATACAATAAATACGAGTCACTAAAAATATTATCCTTATAAATTACACTTACGTTGTTGAATTAACTACTCAATGATAAGTTAGCAAAGCAAGGTTATCCTGGTTAATATGCAAAATGAACTCTAGAAGAGAACGAGCTGAAATTAAAAAACCGTAACTTCGACGCATACACAAAAATTAAAGTACATTTACATCTGAATAAAAAAACGAATGTCACGCTTTACTCGGGAATAATAGGTTTTATTCCTGGGTCAAATCATTTTATGATTGAGTGTAGCAAATGACTTTCCGGTTCCCATATAAGATATGCCAGATTTAAAACCTCAGAAAAGAACAGATTTCGGCCGTTTTTGGACGACAGCCAGGATCCATCTGAATATTTACAGAACCTAAACAGTGTTCCTAGGAAGATCCTCATCAGTGCAGACTCCTTCTGATTAAGCTTTCAACTCATTCATAATACAGTCTATAAGAAGAAAGAGGGATTGGAAATAAAAACAAACGCAGAACACGCGCATATAAAAAATATTTATGTCCTCCCCTCTCCCAAAGCACCGCTTCCCTTTTTTCACTGTGTGCTTTGTGTTTGTTGCGTTCTTTTTTTCTGACGTAATTTGGATGATTAGAGATTCGAACAAAGAAACGAAGCCAGAATCGGTTGCTCAAATGAATAGTGATTTTGCCATTAATACAAGACAGCGTTCGGCGATGTTGTGTTATTTTGTTTTTCGAACTGTTTTTTGTTTGAAATTGAGGAAATAAAAACGAGAGGTGAATTAATAATTTGGATCCAAACATTTTTGAAGACATTTTCTTGTTTTCCAGCAGACCTTTGGGAACGCCGTGGAGGAAGTATGCTGGTAATATTAATGAACCGTTTTAATGAGGTATCTTACAAAGGCTGTACTAACAATCAAAATAATTTGTACTTGTTTGCGGAATATGTAGAAAGTTTGAGATTATAATAAGTTTCGTTTTTTATTTGTTAATGTTATATAGGGGAAGGTAAACACGGGGCTTTATATTGATTGCTTAAAGTGGTGAGATAAAAACTTTTTTTGGCATAAAATTTTCCAACTTAAATTTTGCAATTCTTTCAGTCATTAAGTGAATTCCTTTTATTTTATGAAACCTGGTTATAATTATTCAGATATTCAGTTTTTGTTCTATAGTTCGCTAATAAGCATGCTAGACTACTGATTGGTTTGGATTATGTATGTTGTAATAAAGTTATTAGAAGATGAAAAATGTACAGAAAAATATAGTATTACCTTTCCTCATAAATTATAGATTTTTTCAAATATTTTAAGATGAATAATTAAGGATATTGTTAGCAAATTTCACTTGAGTAAAATTATTGTACCATAATAAAGTGGAACATTAATAACAAATAGCAAATTTCTAAATATCACATCATGGTTTTAGAGCAGAAAAATATTACGGACATTTTTTAGGGGACACATAATGATTATTTTTATAATGCAGTCATATCGTTATCATATCGTCAAAATATAATATCATAGTCATATAAAATATAATATCATAGTCATATAAAATATAATATCATAGTCATATAAAATATAATATCATAGTCATATAAAATTTAATATCAGTCATATCATAGTCATATCGTTGAAATATAATAACACCTATAAAATGCTTATAATTTTTATTGTTTAACCTATAAATTAATAGTTAGTCTTTTAACAGCTGTTCATTAAACAAGTTGCCAATTAATAAGTATATGCTCTAAGTCGATACTTCTATAAACTGTGTTTTTAAAAAACACTTTGAAATATATTTAAAGCTGTTAGAATTTGATAAACAGGATATTCATTCAGAAAATATTTATATCGGTATGTGTATTCAAAACTGGATTCTTGATTACATGAAATTCCTTAGATTCATTTGAAAGTTTGACGTATTTCTGAGATTTAAATTCTTTACTTTTAATCATAATAGAAAGTTCTTATATAAATCCCAGCTGTTAAATAAATTTGATGACTATAATTCTATAAGTTTGACTCTGCTCTGATACGTATCAAAACGTTCAAGAACATTTTAAAATTTGTAAATGTAATTTCTCGGTGCTTTTAGATTTAACGATTAATATTTTAATCTATAATTCTTTAGTCCTGTTCCCTAAAAACCTATATGTGTAAATAACCTCAATCAAATGGACATACATACACAGAGAAAACTTTACTAATGCAGAAGAGAGAAATACACCCAGGAGGAACCTAACCTGCGCTACCTACAACTCTTAGGATGCTACAGCAGTGGGCAAACCCCCTTAACTTCTATTATACTTAGGATAACAACATTAGTTTTAATATCTAGGGAACTTTAATTATTCTGGCGTATTGTGCTTAATCTGATGCTAACCCTCTGTGGGTTTGACAGACATTCCACCTTGAAACCAGCAGTCTTCCCTGCAAGACTTCTAACCAATTTGGACTTCTTGACGAATAGATCTTTACAAGGGATTCTATTCTAAGGAAAGGAGCAATAAAATCTTTCTAAAGGATTATAATCTAAGGAAATAAAAACAGTATAATCTTTCCACAGGATTCTGCTGTTCTAAGGGAATGAACAATACAATCTTTCCAAATGATTCATTCAACAGAATGAGCAAAAATAATCATTTCATAGGATCCTATTGCCGGGAAAAGACAAATCGAATCGTTTCAAAGAAAGATTCTTTTCTAAATAAAGATTCTTTTATAAATAAAGATTCTTTTATAAATAAAGATTCTTTTATAAATAAAGATTCTATTCGAAGCAAAGATTCTATTCGAATTATATATAAAGATTCCATTCGAAGTAAAGATTCTATTCGAAGCAAAGATTCTATTCGAATTATATATAAAGATTCCATTCGAAGTAAAGATTCTATTCTAAGAATAATAGAATATTTCGAAAGGTTTAATGAATACATGGATTCTTTAGAAAGTGTAGTTATTTAGTCATTAAGTGTTTTGTGGGGTAAAAGCAACATTACACTATTCGGTAATTTTACAGCGTTTAGAGGGTTAAGTCTTACAAATACAAATCTACCTTTTTATTGTAATGAATTTAACTAAGGCCTACTAACTATATAGTATTTAAGCAATATTCAATTTTTAACAGTACATCTATACACGAAAACATAATACACTGGTGTTCAAAATTAAGAGAATTTGCATAATTTGTCAAATTTGTCGAAAAGTACTGAATGAAAGGTGCGCGCGCGAAACTAATGCTTCCAAACAAAGATGCAAATCTTTAATGACGAATACGTAAGCGTACACGTGCGTATGGACGGTTCATTTAGAGAAACAGGTTTTCAAAGCTCACGTGACAATTTCACCGCTTCGTTCGCTCTCACACCTCGCGAATTTCGAAGTAGCTTTTTTGCAACATTCGATGAAATTCTAAAGCAAACAAGTTAAAATGAGTAACCACCAACGTTTGGATGATGGAATGAGGTGGCAAATTGTCGGTCGACGAAGCGGGGCAGTCTCAAGTGCAGATTGCTAGAGACTTGAATGTAACGCCCCGTGTCGTGTCCAACTTATGGAAACAGTTTAAGGCTACCGGATCCGTAGAGAGAAAGCCTGGACAAGGTCGTCCAAGAGCCACGACGGCAATGAATATCGATATTTGTCCATTACAGCGAGGCGTAGCAGGAGTGCAACAGCTTCTCAGCTCTCTCGTGACCTTCATACGGCCACAGGAAGCCGAGTTACAATGGTTAACGTTTCCAGGAAGGCTACATGAGAGAGGTCTGTTTGCAAGAAGACCTGCTGTTAGCGTCTCTCTCCCATCTGCGCACGGGAAAGCCCGTTTAGCATGGTGCAGAAAACATCGACTTTGGACCAAGGATCAGTGGGGACCGTTCCATTCACTGATGAGTACCTTTTCAGCCTAATCACTGATTCTCGACGTACGTTCATCTGGAGAGAACCAGGGACCCGCTATCTGTCCCCCAACATTCGAGAATGAGACCACTATGGCACCGAAGGTTGATGGACTGGCCAGGCATCATGTTGGAAAGGTGCACAGACCTCTACGTCTTTAACAGAGGCTTTAATACGAGGTATAGGATGAGATCTTGGAGCCCTATGTTCGCCTTTTCAGGGGTGCAGTGGGCCCTGATTTCATTTTTATGGACGACAACGCTCGTCTACATAGGGTTCATCTGGTCGACAAATATCTGGAAAATGAGGATTCGCCAGATGGATTGGTCATCCAGAGCTCCAGACCTAAACCCTATAGAGCATATCTGGGATGCTCTTGGGATGATAATTGCAACTCGCCTCCACCCTTCCAGAACCATCCAGGACCTGAAAACAGCGTTGCTTGAGGAGTGGGATCGACTGCCACAGGGACTCATAAACTGCCCCATTTCTAGTTTGAATTCACGTTGTGAGAGCTGTATAAATGCAAGAGCGGACCATATCCCCTATTAACCCATTTTTTGTTGATATTGTAACCTGTGTTTTAGACCTTCCTGCGCTGATGTGCCTTACGCACGATCATGCGTGTGTACCATACATGGTGTATGGTTACTTTTTGTATTATTTAAAACTATGTATGTAATTTCAAAAAAATATGTCCAGTAGTTCTGGAGATAATCGCCCTAAAGTAAAATTTCCAACCAGTGCAGTTAGCAATTAATTTGTCTGTGTGTTTATATTCAGTCTTTAAACATTTTTCAATTCGAACGCCCTTTCAAGTATGATTGTTAAATAACATTAACACACACAATTCTATTTTATCCGATTGAAATAATTGTTAAAAAATCACAATGGTGACACGAACATTTTTAAATGTTCCATAAAACATACATACTACTTAAATTAATATGTGAAGGTATAAAATGTACAAGCACTGTGTCAGGATATAGAATTTCGCTTTTTAATCTTCCGAAATCAACTGACTTTTTTTTGTAATAACAGAAAAATGAGCAAGTTGATGCTCACATTTTCACTGCCATTAACATTTATAATTTTGTAAACTGCACTATCAGTCAAAATTAAATAAAATATTTTTAATTAAAAATACCTTATCTTTGATTTTTACTGTCACTTCAGGTTTTATTTATGTATTCAAAGAAACTAAATGTAATATTTTTTGTTTGTTTGTCTATTAGTACGACGCGAGTAGTGAGTGTGCCATACGAGAAAGTTGAATGTTCTTATTTTCAATGAGATATTGAATTTGTCTAGATAAATTCATGGTTAAAATGAATAACTTTACCATACACTACCTAAACTCAAAACCAAGCATCCATTTTCTATCGATATAATATACAAAACACTAGAATAAAATATTTTCAGACCTTTCAATGTATTATAATATCGGTGCAATTGTTAATGCAAATATTTCATGTCCTTACGTCGACATGAATATCTCATCTTGACTAAATCTGCATATCATACAGTCAATCAAAATAAGTAGTTCCACAAAGAAAGGTCTGGGGCAAAGTGATGTAGTCGGGTTTATGGTAAGGCATTTTGATTGTGACCCAGTTCTACAACGTATTCGTTCATATTGAAACAAATAGGATGAAATATGTCTCTTTCACTGTAATTATACGCAGGTAATAATTTTTGGAAAATACACGAAATACAATGACTTTAAGTTTAATGTTCTTAATCACGTTCTACACTTTAAAAGTTTAGTTGAAAGCAGAAATTATGACAAAAGTTAACATTTTCCCTTGTAAATGTGTTACGTGATCCAAGCTTTCTCCTAATAACTTAATGGGAAAACATTTATTAATGAAAAATCCTATTTGAATGCAGAAATAATAAATACATTACAAAAATCCAAAGCAGATAAAACCAAAATTAATTAAAATTCTTGCCATAAATCGTCTTTCCTGGGTTGTAAGGTAAATTGAATGTCTATTAAACAAGTTACTACCATTAGATTGAATTCAAATTTCGAAACACATTTCATGAAAATTCTTCATATGCATTTGATGAGAATTGATAAATCATGGATTGATGTTAGTCTACCTTCACATAGGAAATTTGCACTTTTCTAATATATGCCATTTTCCCCACAAACCGTGTATCAATATCTTTTCCGATAAAATAATTCATGAAAAAAACTGCTTCAGATACCGAATTCGAAGCGCTCAGTGGTACGCAAATTACATTTCGATGCGGTGAAAAGTTTGTGTGGGAAGAGATATTTATTATTTATTTATTTTTATTTGCTGTTGTTCGGGGGAAAATTCTGCAGATTTTCTGTAATCAATCATACCGTTTGGAAAAAATATTTTTTATCGCATGAGTTTTTTTATTTAACGCTTACCACAGATATTCAGAGAATTCTTTCCCGGTGTGTTTGTGTGCCGCCTATTTTCCTTGTGTACCATTATTCACCTATAAAAATCCTAAGAATTTGCTGTTGGAGCTCTATGAAAAATTTGTTACATGTGCAATACACATTGTGTATCTAATTATTTGATGTACTTTTTACAATTTAATGATTTGTTATTGACTTCTTTGAAACATTTGTTACAAGAAATGCACATTATAAAATATAATTATTTGATATTCATTATATATAATCTGTTGGTTTAATTTATAATGTACATTCTAATAATTTTTTATTGAACTCGTTTGAAACAACATGCTGGAACTATGCACATTGCACAGAATAATTAATAATGATGATATTAACATAATATAATAATTATGTACATTAACAGTATAATAATGATGTACTCACGCACAATATAATAATTGCGTATTTAAGCATAGTTTAATAACTATGCACATTAACAAAATCTGTAATTTTTAAATTTTAATGCAGTATCTGATAATTTCATATGGAACTTCTATGTAAATTATGTAGTTATTCATTTACACAATGTAATTATTTAACATAAATAATATCCACAGTTATATTGCTTTCAATACACAATCTGAAAATTTTCCATTGTACTTTTATGACACATTAATGCATGTAATTTGCAGCACACTAGTTCATGATATGCATAATGCTCAAAATATTGATTTCAGTTTTAATAAACGATGCAATAATTTTCTATTGGAGTTTGGAAATGTGTCACTTACCATACACATTATGTAATTTAATAACTTCAGATACCTAACACTCGATTTATTAGTTATAATTTTGATATATGCAATATTATATATTATACAATATATTTTATCTTTACTGTGTGCATAGTTCTAGCTTAGAAAAATACGTGTGGTCTACAGTAATATACTTGAATAAGGTGCTATGAATGTATGCGTGCATAGATAGAAATTAAAATTATGAATAGAAAAAGAATACTAACTCAAACAATTACATAAAAAAGAAAGTTGTGTCTTGTATGGAAAGCTTTTAGAAGTAAACAAAATAATGATCCCACTTCTATAGAAACTGACATAGTCAAATAAAAAATAAATCATAAAGGTACACTCAAGGAAGCCACGATACAAAACACAATTAAGAAAAAATATAAAGTAGAAACTCGTTCTTGTTTCGAAGAAAGAATCGTTCTTTAATAAAACTTCACAATATATTTTTCACTAATGTACATGGCACAAAAATCGATGTTATTTGTTTATTGTCGAACGGCAATAACGAATATAATCAAGATAATATTGACTGTTACGCTATTCAGTTCCTAATTTTGACGCTTATCCAAATATGCTTGATTTGAGCTATGAAGCTGAATAATATTTCTAAAACTACACGAAAGAGTTCGCCATTTTTATGTAATTAATTCTTCAGCAGTCTGATTACAGAAAGCAATTGGAAATCTGAGTAGAAGGAAAACATGAGCAAAATAGATTTATCGTCAAAAAATGCCATATAGCCTTTGAACAAGGGTGGTAGCATGACTAAGGTGTGTTTTATGCCATGTATTTTATCGGAAATTGAACATAACCATCAAAAATAAACGAAATGATGTTAGATATTTTTGTGCAATTTTATTTCATTTATAGGTATGAAATCCATTTATGAACTTGAATATTATGTTCATCATAAATGGATTAAAATAAGATAATAAAATGTAATTTGCCGACTCTTTACCATCAATATAAATGAACATTTAAGAACGTTAGGGCAGATATTATGCAAGAGTCTAGTTTACTAAAAACCTCGTTCAAACAGAAAAGATGGGATTTCCTTCTTGCAATATAGTCAACAGAAAGATATCGAGTTTTCCAGGTACATCTGTGATATTTTGTATTTTAGTAAATGCTAATACTAATATATGCTGGAGTTAATGCTGTTACTGATATATCAGTTCAAAGAAAGGCAATGAAAAAAGTTTTATATAGAATTTATTGCTGTCTTTAATTCACTGAACATAAGACAATACATTAAGTTGTTTCCAATGATTTAGTTTTTAAAACAAAAGAAAACTATCAATTGAATACATCGAATATTGCATTTTTGCATAAAATATATGTGCACTTTGTTTTTTTAAAAAATGTTCAAAGAATTCTAAAATATCCATAACAAATCGTATCACCAACGTTATTTTATCTCTAGGTGAATATATTTCTTAGTCTTTATTGAAAGGAAGAATTTCATTTGCTCCATTGAATTTTCAGTTTTTCAGTATCCTTCTTCGTCGAATATGCTTATTGTGAAAGAGACGGATTTTGTCATATTTGTTTCAATTTGAACGAATACCTTTTATTGATTGCATGATTGAATACGTTTTTTGTAGAATTGAGTCACTATCAAAATGTCATATCATGAACCCGACTGCGTCACATAGTTCCAGGCTTTTCTTTGTGAACCTACTTATTTTGATTGATTGTATGATATTCCAGCTTATTGTCAAGATGAGACATTCATTCTGTCGAAACTACATGGAATATTTGCATTAGCAATTGCACCGATATTATAATACGTTGTAAGGGCTAGAAATATTTTATTCTACTGTTCTGTATAATATAATGACAAAAAATAATGCTTTGTTTTGAGTGTAGAAAGTGTGATAAAATTACAAATTTAAACTCTGAATTCATCTAGACATATTCACTATTTCGTTGTAAAGACAGTAGAATGTTCTATTCTAAAATCTCATGTGGATAATCAATCGTAGATTTTATGTGTGGAAAAGGCTATATCTTATTCTCTCTTTATTAATCAAAAATATTTTTAAACTTTAACTATATTTCATACAATCAAGCTTATCCGAAGTTTTTAGAATACCTGTCATTTTTTCTATTCTAAAAAGCTATACATCTAGTCATCACGTAATGGGCATCTCTGGTCACATTAAAATGTTCCATATAATTTGTTGATAGTAATATATGAAAATGTGTAGTTTTCAGAATTAACAGATTGCTTTGTTTTTCATTTGTTCAATGTCACATTTGATGACATATACTGCAACTAATGACTATTATATATATATCGTTACTAAAAAGTAGTTGTTCGAAAACTTGTCTCATTCGGATATAATTTAAAGATTGGTTTGATGCTTTTGATCATTTTTTGCTACACGAAGACTATTAAAACTTTCATTTGAAAGAAAAATTAAGCAATTAAATATAGTTGTTTTTTCTTTATCTCTTTTGTCAGTAAAAATGTTAGTAAAGATTGTCGCTTTTCTTAACTTAAAACTAAATTTAAGATCACAAACTGAAAATTTAATTTTGTAACAACATTTCTTACATTTCTCGTAACTCTTGAACTAAATATATATAAATGCTTTATTCAGAATGTAATTTTTCCTAATGTTCCTAAAATTTACATTTCTGTAATTCATACCCATAAACATCAGTGCACTGAAAATGGCTGATGGAAAAAACTTACTAACCCCAATGTTCATAACTTTCTTTATATAGTGTTTACTTTTTCATCGCAATACTTCTTTCAAGCAATAGTTAAATTCGAAAACATTTAAGATTACATTTTAATCAATAACCTTGGTTAAGCTGAATTCATACGAAATAATTTAAGACAGATGATTGGTTTACCTCTTACAACAAATTTCACATCTCAGCATTGAGAAAGTCATCAGATAGCAGAGTGCGAAATTTTTTTTTCATTTTTAAGAGAAAAATAACATTGTCAGATATAATTTAGAGTCGGCTATATCTGAGTATTCTTTATACGGTATTTAACCCTCCTGATGCTTGTCCCAATTAGGTATATCGTCATCAAAAAACTGACCAGATCTTGATGAACGAGATATCTCGTCGAAACCACTTGGAGGGTTAAAATATTCAAAATGTGATACGAGTGGGCACGCTGTATCTAACATATATCAGCCGCTTTTTACCTCAATAAAGCACTAAAAATCCTTGAATAATTGAATTAGAGTCGAAATGAACTCACCACACACACAGAGACTGATTTACTATAGTTTAATACTATAATTACAATGTACTCAATAAAATATCATGTATCCAAAACGTTGAGAATTCTCACACAAAAATACATCGTGTATTTAATAAAAAGAAAACGGAACGGAAAGTAAATCTATTTCAATTAAAATTTAAAAAAGGTTTTGTAAAAAATTTCAGAAAAAACGTTCAGTTGATAGGCGTTTCGTTTCTTCCAGATAAAAGTGCCGAAATTAAAACCACGGTCAAACCATAGACGTAAGTTAGTAGTTAATAAGTAGACCGAGCATTGCTATTGAGAGGATCTTCACAATGTTTGACCAACATGTCGACTAGTAGTCCCGTGACTGTTCAGTGGAAAATTGACTTGGTTGGCCGCTTTAACATCTTGTTGACTCGTTTGATGATGTAACACCTTGTGACGATGTAACATCAATTAGCTACTGTTTTCAAATATTCTGAAGTTAGGCACATACATGGAATTTCAAAGATGTATGACATCTGTTATCTAGAAAATTCTGCTTGAAGGCTGAAGATGAATTTGACACACATTCTGAGTACTGAAAGGATAATACAAAAGCTTCATAAGAGGAATACTGAGTTATCTATATTAATAAAATTTCATTAACGCACATAACACAGAAATAGGCACGATTTGCATATTGGCGAATTGCCACGAGCGGATAAGAGTATTTTTGAAAGATTTAAACAAGATCCAATTTAACATTTTGGACTTATTTTATTTTGTTTGGACATATGTAATATTCATATCGATGCTTATATTCATTATATATGGATTCAAATAAGGTGTAAAATGTGAGTTATGACATTATCCATCAAGAGATATTGGCAATTAATACATTTAAGTACAGATGCCATGTACGAGGCTGCTTGTTTCAATAAAACCAAGTTGTGGTGTGTGTATTGTGGTGACCATACAAAAAGTCTACTCTATCAACAAATTTGAAATTTTCAGCAATGGTACATACGAAGGATGTGCACTCCGGGGCTTGAATTGTCAGATTTTTGAGGTATAGATACGAAAAGAAGTGAAAAAAAACGATTGTCTTTTTATGAAAGTTGGACACAACAAAGAGGGGTTTAACGAGAAATCAGTCAAACTTAAAAAAATAGTTTTCCGGTATTGCTGGAGAAACAACTTTTCCGAATAAGTATTTTTACAGAATCTAAATTCTAATTCTTTGAGGGCAGCGAAAATCCAGTTGGAAAAGTAACGGATTAGAAACAAGAGATATGCGAGATCTAAACTCGGTCTAACCTAAGACCATCGTGTATGCGGGGGATGGCCCATGTTAAATTTGTCGTGCCATCAAATGTCCTCACGTTGGTGTGGAAGTTTGGAGCTCAGGTGTTGACCTCGTCATTTGACTATGGTTCAAAATTACGAGGTGTTGTACTGGGATCCTTCCCTTCTGTATTGATCCCGGACCCGCCGCCAATAACCCACTCTGTTGTACCATTGCGACGTTAATTACCTACCTACTTACTTCTGTGTTTGAACTTTTCTTTATTTTGTTTCAAACAAACCATTTCCAAATATATGAGAAATGATATAAATAATAAAAATAATTTAATTTAGAAAATTTTACAGTGATGGAAATGATTTTTAAAGATAAAACTTTCCACCTTTAAAACTACTTTGACTTTCATTTTACTGGTAGGTAGTTCAATTGACGTCCCACTAGAGCAACTCAACGGGCTATTGACCAATACAGAATCAATCCTGAAGGAAAAGATCGAGGAGAACACCGTGTAATTTTGAACCAAGGACAGATGACCAGATCTACAACTAAGATGGCACCCCGTTCTAAGCTTAGACACCACGCCGACAGGACAGATGTGACCACGACAGGTTCAACGTGCACCAGCCCCCACAGTCACGACGGTATTTGGTTGGATTGAATTTCGAACACTGAACCCTCTTGTTGGTAATCCGCGACTCTGCAAATTGAGCTACTGAAATTAAATAAATAAAATAAACAATTTGTTGCACCAATGTCAGAGAAAGAACGAATTCAAATAATTATCATAGATAAATCTTAGTTTTATTGCGATATCAGAGGGATTTTCCGTCAAGCTAAATACAGGTGGTGGTTGTGCTTCTGGGGCAATATGTTTTCTGTACGTATTGTGAGCATGACGTCATTTGGTGGCTTATATTTGGAATAAGAAATCAACTCTTCGACAATAAAAAATCCAACGAATGAATTCCTAATATGTATATATTATAGTTGATTGCAAACAGCAATTAGATTAAAAACCAACTGTAATAAACAACATTTTAAGGTAACCTTGATACGAATCATGCGAGAGTATTTCACTAGTGGTATTAAAATCTCAACTTTACATCTGGTTTGTTTACAGTGAAAGGTTCTCCCATATAAGCATAATTAAAGAAAATGAATTTTTGTTCGTGAAATGATTCATAAACTAGAATTGATGTTAAGACGAAATAATAACTATAAAAATCTCTTATTTCTCTGAGACGAAATAAACATCTATTTAAAAAATAATGAAGCATGAACGAATCTTTTTTAATAAGGGAAGCACAAGAGAAAAATTCACTGATAATAAAATTTTTATTTTCCTACTTGGCATTTAGTATTGCCAGAATTAATGTTTTCATTTTCAATTTTATTTAGAACTAGCAAAATTGCCCGACCTCCCTCGGGTTGAATTAGTTAACTATAGATTGAAAGTGATCAGAAAATAATCACTTTCCTCTTTAGTAGAAAAATGCCAAATCATTTAAGTGTGAGTAAAATAATTTTTAACACCTCTTCGACATTTTTATAATTTCTACAACCTACTTTGGACACAAATCCTATACATGCATATCCATCAATGTAATACATTTCACATATATCGCACTCCTGCAAAAGGTACAAATTGGCCAAAGGTGAGACACTAAGGTAACTATTACAAAAAACGATTTGAGGGAGGATTCCCTTTCTTAAATGCTATTCCTGTAAAATTGCTCAACTAAATTCGTAAAAGTGATGAATCTACAGCAGATACTCTCTCACCTAATTTACTTGCCAATATTTCTTTACTTGTGGCACTCTTAAATTTCGCTACCATTCAGGGAGATGACTAATTTGATATGATATTTATCAGTTTGTTTTAAAAGCGAATACGTTTTTCTTGAAAATTCCGTTTCGTGTCACGTGTAATAATAAAAGAACTTGTTTTAAAATTTAATATATTCAGTAGTGATAAAACTAAGGTAAACTATTACCATTTTTTAAATGGTAAATTAATTTGACAGCTTTTCTTCTAAAGAAAATCATTGTTTGAAACAAACTTTCCCTATATAAGTTGCTTAAATATAGCTTCAATTCGTAAAATAAGCCACCTTGGCCATCTGTCGGTACGACAAAGAATTTGTAACATTTCAGAAGTCCTAGTTGGGATATTTTTAACATTAACGTTCATTCAATAATGGCAAAAATCAACTTAAAATTTGCTTTATTCTAAATTACGTGCCGTTTTAAACATAATACTTTGAAGTGGTGTTGCTTAAGAAGAAAAGGAATTACAATGTATTAAAATAATAAATATTTGAAACAGAAAAGAAAACAGAATTAAAACAAAAAGCTGTCGGGAAAAGTTCTCAAGATATAATTTCATCAAGAATTCATTCATAAATTCAGCTCAATAGATATAATTCTTTTTTATCTCTTGATCTCGCACAGTTGCCACAACTTACAACTAAAAATTAGATAGAATTTAAAAATACGAAATTAATTCGGAGTGAAAAAAATATCACTACACGTGGCAAACGAACATGAGTTTCCGTTTTCTTGCAAAATATCGTCTTCCCAAATATTCGGAAATAGTTTATATTTCGCAAAGAATATAAATAAGGCTCAAAATGAAAAGGTATTTAAATTCTTCAAAAATAGTTTTTTAAAAAATAATTGATTTTTCAGAAGTACTGGTAAAGAATTTAAGTAATTACAATGCTCAATATGCATTCCGGCTTCTACGAAGCTACCAAATTATGGTTGATTTAAGTAGAGTTACTCAGATGTTTTAACATGAGACTTGCTTAAGTACGTAAGCAAAGGAATTTCAAATAATGATTCACTACACTAAAATATGGTTTATCAAATGTCATTGCATTAAAATGTTGTGAACAAATCTGATGTGATACTTGTACAAACACAACATAAAATCGAACATAGAACTGGAAGACGGACAGGCAGACTTACACAACCCAGTTCATTCACTAAATGAATGAAAAAATTCACAGTATGCAGTTTCATGAAAATATGTTCAACCGTTTGGATGCTGTACGGGCACACTCATACAGACAAACAGATGGACAGACAAACAGATGGACAGACAGACAGACACCAAACGCGCAAGAGACGGATTCTTCAACAGAAGGGTTCAAAACGCATAGAAAACTTGAAATGGATTGCGATATGTTTGCTCATATCTATTCTAGAATTTGCAATTTTTGAATGACTGAAATTTTATTTCTCTTTGTTATTATTTGCTAAGTTCTGTTTACATAGTTCTGAACAGGTACATAATTTTCATTCCAAAATTCAACATCCGAATTGATAAAAAGTGCCATTAGTATTCGATTTGAAATTGCATGTTAGTTAAAAATATTTTTTAACGAAACTTTACCGGTTTCGGAAGGTATTAATATTGGAAAATATTGAAACTAGGGCGATATAAATTTTTTAAAACAGTTGTCCTTATGCCAGAAAGTCGATGTCACTTACATTACGAGTTCTAACTATTTCTATGTAGCTACTTACCTGTAAAACGGTTGTTAAAAACATGATTTTCTTATAATTGCTGTTAACCGACGTATCGTTTATTGAAAAATTTTAATCGATGAAGTTTTCTTTATCTATGAGAGTCATTGTCAGTATAAACAAACCACTGGAATACGAGTATTGTATTTCCGGTTACCCAATATGAAAACGAAGGAATTTGTAATTTAAGCAAACACACCACCAAAAGAGAGTATTTCGAATCCGGTTACCCAGTCCGGAATATATGTACAGGAAGCCCAATCTACCACAAAAACACTAAAGCCATCTGCCTTTAGCCTTACAGCAAAAGCATCTGGTACGAAAGGCATTTAATAATTAAAGAAGCTCTATTATTTCATGCACCAATGAATCGGATTTTCAAGAAGTGTATTTGCTTTAAAAGAAATTTATCATGAAATATCGTATCAAATTTATTTGTTGTCATTTCGTTAATAATGATGAAATTCGGAAATATCGCACTCCTGAAGCAAGAGCGCTACAATTCAAAGTATTAATAGGAAAACTGAGTGAAGACTATTTGTTCTGCAGGGTAATATTCTGCTAGTAGATAGTAGTACAAAGGTATATAAGCCTGTACTATTACTATGGCTACAAACTTAATGGATCGTTTCATGCATTCTTTGTTAGATGAGTCTTGATTCATTCTCCAAACACGACTGTCTTGATCGCCATATGATTCACAAAACACGCTCTCATTACTGAACAATACCTTCTTCCAGTCATGCAGAACATATAATAGCCTTATTTGGCACATCCCACTCTAGCCTGTTTCTCTTCATAAAAGGTTCATCTTTGGTACACGAGACTCAAACCGAAGTTTATGGAGTTACAGTTTTGATTTAGAAACATCAATAGCGTGTTCCTTTCATTTCCAGTACAAGTACCGTACACTTCTGAAACAGTTTTGTTAGCAATATCCTTCAGCTTTCTATCATCAGTCGGAGCAGTTTTCGGCCACTATTAACAAGATTATTATCAGTCCATCGCTATAATGTTGGTACAGAGGCTGGTTGGACATTTTTGAACGATTTTAATGGACTGCAGATCAATTTTTGACATGAAATATTTGTTTTTTAAATGTTCTATTTGATAGCTCTAATTGTTAACTATCTTTCTACACCTTAATTTCCATGATAATAATGACTTTTGTAATATCGACAGAGGTATTTTGTCCTATTCTTGTTCCACAGTTTTTCAAAGTTCCTTGAAAGGATTTCGGTCGACGTTTCAATAATACTCTTTTTAAAAGTCCAAAAGCACGAAATTCCATGGGTGAGACATCTGTAGATTTACCAGGAATATCAGTAAAGGGTATTGACTTGATACCAGTTTCTTGTTCCATTTTTCCAAGAATTTAATAGTGGATTTAGATGTGTGGCTGCTTACTTTATCCTGATGCAGCTCTACTGATTGTGGGCACTGTGGGTAAAGATATGGTACTTCCTTTTTGAATATTGGGGATAAAATATTGTCTTTATTGCATGTGAAGTTGATTTTTACATTCTTCTCACTCTCTTTACTTTTAATTTTCCGCTATATCAAAACCGGCAACAATCATAAATCCCTTAGAGAAAGTTTCTTTAGATTCTTTGAACCAGGTTTTAAATTTTTTTCTCCTTTTATGTTAATAAATTGTTCTTTTTTTTATTGAAATCGTTTAAAAACACACATGCCCTGTCTATTGTCATCCCTTTTTTCTATCTTTCTCCAGCTAAATGCTTCTCATACAGAATTCTGCAGCGAGTTCTGCGTTCTACAATATGTCGTGGAGATAGAAGATGAACATTGTAGTTTTTGGCCTTTTTAAGATTCAAATCACTATTAATTATTTTATTTACAGTTGAAATTGAACATTTTAATGACTTTGCAATAGTCTTTTGATTTGGTGGATTCTCATTTAGAATTAAAGATCTTACCTTACTAATATTCTCAGAAATTCTTTTCTTTTTTGATACGTATTTGGAAGTATTTTCCCACTTTTACGTTTTCTTCCTTTATCGTTAATAATATTACTTATCGTACCTTTAGATATCTAAAAACCATGACTTTTACTTCGTTTTTGAATAATTGAATAAGCATAATTCTATTCTGAAAGAGCGGAAACATAGCCTTCCATCCATTGCTTATTTAAAAGCGCCATTTTGAAAGTAAACAAAACTCTGAATTAGCAGATAAGTTAAACTTCAACTATTTAACTGCTGTGAAAATAAAATTCTTTCATAGCATACAATATTTTTATAGTTCATCAAAATTGTTAAAAAATGTCCAAACAGCCTTTGTATATATATATATATATATATATATATATATATATATACACTAGAAATCACGAAAATCGACGAGAATAGCGAGTTTTTGCTTCAAAATATTCTCCAACTCCTTAACTTTCAATCAAAATTAAGAACTTGTAAATATTCGGACTATTTTTCTAGGTTTTTTTTCTTTGAAACATGTATTGACATGTTTTTAAAACTTTAAACTCAATTTCTGAAGAAAATTTTTTGCAATATGGATCATTGTTCAAACAATGATAACTCAACAATGAATTGATCTAGTATAATTACTTTTGCGTCATTATAATCTACATAACACAGTGAATGTTTTGACCTTTAATCAAACTTATTAGTTAAGAAAGGAATTCTTAGTTGAGCTTTAAATGCTAAAATTCCTGAAAAAAAATCAATATATTTTATACTTCCTTGGTGAAAAATATTGTAAAAGTCTACCTGTAAACCTCTAGAAACTTAATTGCAGGTCAAAACATGAAGATTTATACTACAGGAAAAATTTCCAACAGGAGAGAGAATTGTTTTTCTGAACAAATTTGAATTTGAGATATCACTATTCAAAAACATGACAATTAGATAATTATATCTAAATAAGATAATTAATGATTAGCTTAATCTGATTTTTCACACTGAAATTATCTTAAACATAAACAAAAGATCTATTGTAAAAAAATTGGATTTTAAACACAAAATTAAAAAAAAATTTATAGTATATATGTACACCTTACTCTGTTGATGCTTGTTTAAGGATATTTCAACTAGCCATACACCGTCTATTACGCCATGTTTATGTAAATCGACAATACGAAGTTTCGTGCTACCCATATTTTGCGGCAAATGAACATAAGCACACGAAACAAACATTTCACTCAGAAAGCAGTCACGCATCTGTTAAATTTATTCATTTTACCTATCTTTCAGAACCAATTAGAAAAATTGTAAAATGCTTTTTAAAATTTTGAACCATGTCTTTCAAATATCCTAATGTTGTGAGTAAATAAAACAGTTTTAAAAATTGCCAATTCCCATCAAAACTAAACATTATAATTTGTAATGTAGTTTGGTAAATCATCAGTCTAAAACAAAATTATTTTTTTCTTCTAAATAATGCTTCATGAAGCTAAAGGATATTCAAATAATGAATAAAATGAATTATTGTAATACTTAGACTCGGAGTTGCAGTACAGAAATTTTAAATGTTCCGCTCGTTAAAATGTTTTCCACAAATTCATATGAAGTCACGTATGAATTCATGGAAAACTTTATGTGATGCTTATTGAACAAAGGGTCATTTTCATATCAGATTATGCACAAACTTCATAATTTGACAATAGCATCCACTTCTGACACCAAATTTCAAATCTAAATAAAAATTTCATCTAGAAAACCAAGTTTTAAGTCACTTGGTTCATCCATTTGTGGATTATGAATGTAAGTGTGTAGATCTAAATATTACATTAGTTTCCCAGAATTTATATTCACATCTACCGAAATCAACCTGTTACCTTTATTTTATTTCTATAAAATAACCCATATAAAAATGACAATATTTCTTAATTTTTTAATGTAATATTAATTTTGCACTTAGTATTGAAAAATATCTAACTTGATATACATTTTGATTCATTTGGACATTTCATGCGACTGCACAATTTTAGCTCTTTGTTCCAAGTTTGAAGTGAGACATTTCTTCGGACAAAATGGCTCAAAACAGTATTTATAGCATTTACAGTAAGGAAAATCTACCTGTAGAATGAATTGGCAAAATTAGCGAATGAATTGGGCACATATTGATTTTATCTGTTCATCTTTCCATTTATTACCATTCACCAATAGACAAAGACTGCGGTAGCCCAGTTGTAAGAGCAACGGATTAGCAACCGGAGGATTGCGAGTTCGAAGCTTGGTCCAGCCAAAGACCGTCGTGTACATGGGGGCTTTAAATTGAATAGAAATAATTGTTTACAGTTTCAATTGTTAATATCTATAAAAAGCCTATACACTAGTAATTTAAAAGTTCAATTTTATACTGATATTCGAAAACTTTTAGTATAAGAGAAATATCACTATGATTTCAATTAATACACGACTTTTGAGGTTAGTCAATTTGCATGCACTAAGCATGTACTTTGCAGGTACTAAGCATGAATATATTTAATTTTTAATCTACCAACTCAATAAGGG
The DNA here is from genome assembly GCA_933210815.1 of Meta bourneti. Lineage (NCBI taxonomy): Eukaryota > Metazoa > Arthropoda > Arachnida > Araneae > Tetragnathidae > Meta > Meta bourneti. The sequence goes on from OW119926.1 coordinate 64,201,256, forward strand.
ATTTGAACGTATGAGAATTCTGACCTATCTAATTCATTTCCCACACAGTTAAATCGCTATTAGTGGTGAACGAGAAAGAATAATTTGAACTGCAAAACTCATTGAATGTCTATCCAATTAATAAGCCTATAACAATCTTTGATTAAGAACATTAGAAAGGAACGTAATTGATGAGCATGGTATTTTAAGGCTTTTAGGTTATGTAAGAATTGGCATCAAGTTATTCATCACTATCATTTTAGAGATCTTTTTTTCCATTTATCAATCAACACTGCCAGCTGCTGTCGACTGAAGCATGTTTTCAGATTATATTGCAACTAATTATATATGTATGTGGGTGAAATTCATTGACCCTTTTGAATACGCACGGAAAATTTACTTTGAAAGAATAATTTGCATAATTTTTTGTAGCTCATAGAATACCCAAGAAAAATTTACCATGAAGTAATTCATTGCAGCTTCTTAGAGAGTGATTATCTTTGAAATATTTTGCTTAGACCTGTCACAAAGAGCCGTATAGGGTCAAAAATTGTACGTGTATTTTATTATGCAGGTTTGTCAGCTTGTTATGAGTAAGAGTATCATACTACACTGCTGGCCACCGTAAATGCAACACCCTGAAGGAAGCATGCAAATAATATGAAATTTACAACATGCATTAGCGGAGGTGAGATATGCAAATGATTAGAATTTCAGCGCAGACGCACATCACACGCGCCTGTGGCGCCACTTCAAAGCGCTATTTAAGGCTTGGAGATTTCGGCGATTTCAAGTACGGAAATTGTGTTTTTCTTGTGGTTTTTTCAAAAAAACGATCAATTATGCCTCGTAGAAAACAGCGATCATCTTTTGATCAAGTATCCGAGTTCGACAGAGGAAGGATAGTGGCCTACCGAGATTGGGGATTATCTTTCAGGGAAATCGGTAGTCGTGTTGGACGAAACCAAACAACTGTAAAGCGGATATGTGATCGTTGGATGCAGGAGGGTACGACGGACCGACGTGTTCGATCGCATCCACCTCAGTGCACCACTTCACGTGATGACAGGCATATTGTGCGTATGGCAGTGACGGATCGCTCAGCCACATCACGAACCATAGCACATTCAGTCTGTACCGCATCATTCAGTGTCTGCGCGTACCATTCGACGCCGTTTACAGCAGAGTGGTCTGTCCGCAAGACGTCCATTGCTTCGTCTACCCTTGACGCAGAACCACAGACGTTTCCGCCGCCAATGGTGCGATGAAAGAAGGATGTGGACGGCAGAATGGAATGAAATTGTCTTTACTGACGAGTCACGCTTCTGTCTGCAACACCACGATGCTCGGATTCGAGTCTGGAGACACCGTGGAGAGAGGATGCTGAACAGCTGCGTTATGCACCGCCACACTGGTCCTGCACCGGATATTATGGTATGGGGCGGTATTGGATATCACTCTCGCAGTCCTCTAGTACGCATTGCCGGTACTTTAAACAGCCAGCGCTATATCTCCGAGGTGTTGGAGCCAGTTGTCCTTCCTTACCTTCAGGGCTTGCCCACAGCCATATTTCAACAGGATAATGCGCGACCACACGTGGCACGCATTGTCCAAGGGTTCTTCGTCAATCGCCAGATTGAATTGCTTCCCTGGCCAGCTCGCTCTCCGGATCTTTCGCCGATAGAAAACATGTGGTTCATGGTTGCTCAATGATTGACCCAGAATACATCCCCAGCTGCCACACCAGATCAACTTTGGCAACGTGTGGAAGCTGCTTGGTCTACTGTACACCAAGAACACATCCAAAGTCTCTTTGAATCAATGCCGAGGCGTGTGGCAGCGGTGATCTCCAACAATGGCGGCTACTCTGGCTACTGATTTTGGCAGGAACCACACTTCACTGAAGTCTATAAATTTAATCATTTGATACTTGGTCAACATGTTATCTACAAAATAAATTTTGTTGTGATATCTCTTGTCTTTCTTGGTGTTGCAATTTGGGTGGCCAGCAGTGTATATTAATAAATAAAAGTTCATTAGAATCCGAGTATGTTAGAGTTATAAACCGGCTTTATTGAGTTCGCTTTTGATTCATATGGTTTTTATCGAGCCTACTTGTAAAATTCAGGGGATAAGCTAAGCGTAGGTAACATGTATGCACTATTGGTGCCTTCAGCATAGTTTCTGGATCTGGTTTTATCTTTCGGAAACCGAAGTGATAGAGATGATCATGAGTGGAGGAACAAGTCATTACCAATGACGGTCACCGCATATGGTTTTACATGTATCGGCCCTTTCTCAAGCGATTACCAGCTTTCAAAAACTGGACTTCCCCAAGGTCATCTATCTTCTCACTAGAGTAAAACTATTCTTATAAGCCTTGTGGTGGTGGTGGTCTCGGAGGGAAGAGAACGCCGGATTCTTTCTCGAGAGCGAGGAGGACATTTTTATGACATACTTTCATGACTGAACCCTGAAGAAATGGTAGAAGCTGGGATTACAAAGAGAAAGACGTACAGAGTAACATCACAATGTCACAGAGACAGTTCTCTAAAAGTGATCGGAAATATGTCGAGGCATATTTCCGAGAGTACAGAAAGACCCGCTGTAGCCCTGTTGGAAGAACATCGGTTTAGCGACCGGAGTGTTGGGAGTTCGAAATTCGGTCCAGCCAAAGATTCGTATACCCGGGGCCTGGTGTACCTTAAACCTGTCGTGGCCCCAAATTGTCACTTTGGCGAGATGTGGAAGCTTGGAGAGTGGGGTACCAGCTCAAGTGTTGATCTCGGCATATGATCGTGATTCAAAATTACGAGGCATTATCCTTGAATCTTTCCCTTCGGGATTGATCCCGGACCGTACGGCCGGTTGTATTGCTCCAGTGCGACGTTAACTAAACTCCCTACGTACCGAGAGTACCGGAGCCGTATTCTATGTTGACTTTACTGAAATGTTTGTTATATTGGTGAGCTTGGACTATTGGTTAGCTTGTAATTAACTCTCTGAAGGTCACTAGATTTCCGAGTAGTGTAATATTGATTTTAACCTCACAATGCACACAATGATTTAATAACCATATCTATAGGTTGAAGGAATTATATGAAATATTGTATTAGTCAAGGTTACAATGGTTAGATGGAAAGATAGTTGAATTTACGTCGCAATGGAACAACGCAACCGGTTATTGGGGACGGTCCGGTATCAATTCCAAAGGGAAAGATCCTGGACAACGACTCGTACTTTTGAACTATGGTCAGATGACGAGCACAACAGGTTAAAAATCAAGCAGGGAAGATTACAGGTTCCAGGCCATATGCTTGGGAACCAATCAGGGAGTTAAGAATAGCTTATTGAAATGAGCTTAAGAGTCATAACACTGCTAAGGTAGGTAGTTGAATTTACGTCGCAGTGGTACAACTCAATGGACTATCGGTGACGGTTCGGTATCAATCCCATAGTGAAAGATCCAAGTAAAACTCTTCTTAATTTGGAACCAAGGTCAGATGACGACCACCACTGGTTAGAAGATATACAGAGAAGACTTAAGGTTATAGATTATATGGAGTATGCCTATTATGATAAGCTATTCGTAACCCCTCAGAGGTTTACGAATAGCTCATTGAAATAGACTTGAGAGTTATAACATTGCTAAGAGTATTTCAAAAGTTTTTGTTGATACCATAGGATAAAATAAACGCTGATAACCAATAAAAAACTTTTATAAGCGTACTGCGATGTACGAATGCATACGAATCTAATCATCTCTTATTTCATGTTTAAAAGAAGTTTTGATTCTGAGCACGTGTTCCGAATAATAAGTGCGTGACCTAGTTCATCAATCAAGAACTCCGTGTTCGCTTTTCACTTATGCCATTGATCATGTTGTTTCTATTCCATCAATGTCATAAAACACTAAAGCTTTTTATACAGTCCAGAACACTTATGAGTTTGTAAAGTACCTGAGAGCATGTGTCACGAAAATGTTGAAAATGAATTTTTCGTTTGCCCTTCAGATTTGCTGAGCATTTAGTACCTACAGCTGTCTGGAGAGACATTTTTGTCCCAAGTGAAATTATTCTTAGATGTTTTCTCGTGATAAGATTATAATTAATGTTGAGCACTTGAAGATAGAAGGTGGAGTTTTGTTGTTTCTTTTGAGTAAGAAGAAACAGGCTCAGAGTGCGTAGATAACTATTCATGTTGTGAATAATAATAAGTGTTGAAAATAAAACGGGCGAAATTTACATCCTCTGTTACAAAAAACAAGGAATTTAAAAAAATCTTCAAAAGTTCTTATTCAATTCCTTATACCGGTAATATATTTCAGGATAAAGGAGCACTTTCATGTAAAATTTGGAAGACCGTAACCGCTTTAGTTGCTTTCTTTTAAATTTAAACCTAAGAAATCTAGATGGTAGGTATTTTAATTAACGTCGCCCTGGAGCAACACAACGGACGGTCCGGGATCAATCCCCAAGGTAAAGATCAGAGGACAACGCCACGTAATTTCGAACCACGGTCAGATGACGAGGTCACATCTGAGCTGGCACCCCACACTTCAAACTTCCACACCACGCCAACGTGAGGACATTAGAAGTCACGACAGATTTAACGTGCACCAACTCCGTTTGTAAGAAATCTAGAATTTCTTTTAAATTTCTAAAAAATATTTTCTCATTATTCTCATTTAGTTAAACATATGTATTGTAAAATGTGCTTGAGTATCAATGGTGTTCCATGTGTTGTATAATGTAATCGCCCATAGAAGTCTGTATCTTTCTTTGTGCTGCTAGAGCTGAGTCACTCTTTACAGGCAGCATATGTGGATGTTCTACAGCTTTCTTGGACGTCCGTCCATTTTAATGAATCTTATTGGTTGGGCTGCAATCCTATCCTATCTGTATATATATATGTGTTGTGTTTTCGTTCCCTTTTGCGATCCATATGGCCTGTGTCATTCCTTTCCTCTGAAGGAATCGTATTTAACCGCAGAGCGTGATTCCCTGTTTTCAAGTGGGTTCGCTGTTTATTTTCTTTGCGCTTCTACGGGTGTTTCGAGAAGCGGGGAGTGTCGTAAGGAAGTTTTTGCTGCTGTTTTATTTTTCGGAGCAATGGCTTTTTCGTCGAAGGAGGGGTACGCTTTGGTTCCCTTCGATGGACAGAATTTTTCACTATGGTCGAGGAGAGTAAAGGCTGTATTTTGTGCTAAGCAGTTCGATGCATTCTTGGAGGCAGATCCCGCAGAAGGTGCAGAAGCAGATGAGTCTGTTAAGGCGAAAAAGGCCTACGCTTTCTTGCTGACACTATTGAGCGACCAGATTCTTGTTTCTCTGCAGACTGAGACGACAGCTAGTAAAATCTGGAAGAAATTGAAACTGAAATATGACAATAAAGGAGCTGTGAACCAAATTCTAACTCGCAAACGATTGGCCACCTTAAAGAAAGCCAGTGATGTGCCTATGAGACAGCATATTGATAGTGTGACAAGTCTCGTTAGTGATCTACGTTTGTCTGGAACGGAGGTCAATGACATGGACACATCATTGTCTACATTTTGATGTCACTTCCTCCTGAGTACGAGACCGTCAAAGTGGCTTTGGAGAATCAACCAAGTGCGAACTTAACTTTGGACTTTGTGACCCAACGTCTTTTGGATGCAGAGGCCTTGTTAAGTGATTTCAGACACTCCATTAAACCAAGGAAATATCCAGGAGAAAATGCTGCCTTTCCTGCCAAGAAGGAATACTTTTGCCAAAACTGTAAAAGGAAGGGACATACAGCGAAGTTTTACCGAAAGAAGATAACGTGCTATAATTGCGGAAAGAGCGGTCACATGAAGAGAGACTGCAAAAGTCAACATAATGCAAGTGAAGGGCTTGCCTCAACTGCAGTATCTTTTGTTGTGGGAAGCTCTACACGAGAAAGCTTCATAGTAGACTCTGGTGCTACATCCCATATGTGCTCAAAAAGAGAGTTTTTTTCGGAATTAAATCCATCATCACACACACACACAGGCAGTATCAAATGCGCTTCGAAAATCGCTAAACTGGAAGTGGAAGGCGTTGGTGTGATCGTCGGAAAAACTTCAAATGGCAAGGAGATTACCCTGAAAGATGTTTTATTTGTGCCAAATCCGAGTGGACAATTAATTTCTGTCCGAAAAATAGAAAGTGCAGGTTTCAGTCTGGTATTTGAAAACCGAAAGGTTTTTGTGAAAAATGAGACTGAACACTTCGTATTTGGTAATCGTGATAGTGCGGGACAGTATATTTGTGATTTTGTGCCAAGTGTTGAAAGTGCTTTTCTTGTGGAAGAAAAGGAATTGTGGCATCGCAGGCTAGGTCATCCTTGTGATCATGTGCTGAAGAAATTAGGACTTCCGATTTCATTTTGTGAAGTTTGCTCTCATGCAAAGCAAAGTGCCTCACAGTTGGGGATAGGTCCTAAAAAGAGGAAGGAGCCTTTTAGAAAAATTCACACGGATATGTGTGGACCAATTGATCCAGAAACCTATGCAGGTGAGAACTACTTTATGATTATTATTGATGATTATTCGCGTTTTACCGAAGTGAGATTATTGAAACGGAAAAGCGATGTAATTGAAGAACTAAAATTTTTCTTTAAGTCAAATCCTTCCATTCGTATTTTAAGGTGTGATAATGCTAAAGAATACATGTCTGGTGAAATTTTAAAATGTGCTACAGATGCCGGTATAGTCGTTGATCCATCGCCGCCTTGCGTTCCAGCATTAAACGGTGTGGCTGAACGCGCTAATAGATCTCTTATGGAAAAAGGGCGGGCAATGATTTTTGAGTCTGCTTTACCCAAAAGTTTCTGGGGTTTAGCGATTCTTACTGCCGCATACATTAAAAATAGGTTGCCCAGTACTGTTGATAACTCTTCGCCGTACTTTCTGAAATTTGGCGAAGAGCCTGATCTAAGGAATATGCATGCATTTGGGTGCGATGCATACATGCTTGTGCCTTCTTCTCAAAGGAAGAAACTTGATTCCAAAAGCAAGAGGATGCTTTTTGTTGGATATTCCTCAATGGGGTTTAGACTAATGAATCCCGATTCTCATAGAATTTGTGTATCGAAAGATGTGAAGTTTGATGAACGTAAGATTTGCGACAAGCTTCAAAGGTTCATCGCAGATGAAGTAGATCAGTCAGTTAACGAGTTCGATGTACTCGAGGACGACAAGAGTGAAAGTGAGAACGACGATCTACATCCGATTGAACTGAGAAGGTCTTCGAGACAAACCAAAGAACCTGTTAGATTTCCACATCCTGAAGTGTATAATGCAATGTTCGCCGATGAGTCTTTGACTTTTGACGACATCGCATATCTACCCAATGACGAGCAACTCCTGTGAAGGATTGCCATGGATGAGGAAATAGAGAGCATTAGGTCCAACGATGTCTGGGATCTTGAAACCCTACCACCAGAAAAACAATCTATTTCGTGCAAATGGGTCCTCAATAAGAAAAGAAATGGTAAGTACACTGCTGGCCACCGTAAATGCAACACCCTGAAGGAAGCATGCAAATAATATGAAATTTACAACATGCATTAGCGGAGGTGAGATATGCAAATGATTAGAATTTCAGCGCAGACGCACATCACGCGCGCCTGTGGCGCCACTTCAAAGCCCTATTTAAGGCTTGGAGATTTCGACGATTTCAAGTACGGCAATTGTGTTTTTCTTGTGGTTTTTTTAAAAAAACGATCAATTATGCCTCGTAGAAAACAGCGATCATCTTTTGATCAAGTATCCGAGTTCGACAGAGGAAGGATAGTGGCCTACCGAGATTGTGGATTATCTTTCAGGGAAATCGGTAGTCGTGTTGGACGAAACCAAACAACTGTAATGCGGATATGTGATCGTTGGATGCAGGAGGGTACGACGGACCGACGTGTTCGATCGCATCCACCTCAGTGCACCACTTCACGTGATGACAGGCATATTGTGCGTATGGCAGTGACGGATCGCTCAGCCACATCACGAACCATAGCACAGCACATTCAGTCTGTACCGCATCATCCAGTGTCTGCGCGCACCATTCGACGCCGTTTACAGCAGAATGGTCTGTCCGCAAGACGTCCATTGCTTCGTCTACCCTTGACGCAGAACCACAGACGTTTCCGCCGCCAATGGTGCGATGAAAGAAGGATGTGGACGGCAGAATGGAATGAAATTGTCTTTACTGACGAGTCACGCTTCTGTCTGCAACACCACGATGGTCGGATTCGAGTCTGGAGACACCGTGGAGAGAGGATGCTGAACAGCTGCGTTATGCACCGCCACACTGGTCCTGCACCGGGTATTATGGTATGGGGCGGTATTGGATATCACTCTCGCACTCCTCTAGTACGCATTGCCGGTACTTTAAACAGCCAGCGCTACATCTCCGAGGTGTTGGAGCCAGTTGTCCTTCCTTACCTTCAGGGCTTGCCCACAGCCATATTTCAACAGGATAATGCGCGACCACACGTGGCACGCATTGTCCAAGGGTTCTTCGTCAATCGCCAGATTGAATTGCTTCCCTGGCCAGCTCGCTCTCCGGATCTTTCGCCGATAGAAAACATGTGGTCCATGGTTGCTCAACGATTGACCCAGAATACATCCCCAGCTGCCACACCAGATCAACTTTGGCAACGTGTGGAAGCTGCTTGGTCTGCTGTACCCCAAGAACACATCCAAAGTCTCTTTGAATCAATGCCGAAGCGTGTGGCAGCGGTGATCTCCAACAATGGCGGCTACTCTGGCTACTGATTTTGGCAGGAACCACACTTCACAGAAGTCTATAAATTTAATCATTTGATACTTGGTCAACATGTTATCTACAAAATAAATTTTGTTGTGATATCTCTTGTCTTTCTTGGTGTTGCAATTTGGGTGGCCAGCAGTGTATAAAGCTCGTTTAGTAGCTAGAGGATTTTTGCAAAAAGAATGACTTGATTATACTGAGACTTTTTCACCTGTAATCAGTATGCCTGCTTTAAGATTAATACTTATACTAATTATGAAAGAAAATCTTTTTGTTTTTGTACTTGATGTAAAAACTGCATTTTTGAATGGTGAATTAATTTATATGGATCAACCCAAGGGGTATGACGATAATAGTGGGAGAAAATGTAAACTTAAAAATAGTTTGTATGGGTCAAAGCAAGCACCACGTCAATGGTTTAAAAAGGTTTTGGAATTTGTGATAAAACTTAATTTTATACAACTTGTAAATGAGCCATGTATTTTTGTACGATATGAAAAAGAAAAGAAAATTGTTACAACACTTTATGTAGATGATTTATTAATAGCAGGTTCAGATGTTACAGAAACTAATATTGTGATTTCTTTGTTATCTAAAGAATTTCAAATGTCTAAATCTGAAAGTGCATCTGAATTTTTAGGAATTCATTTGGAATTTAGTTCTGATAAGTTGCTAATGGGTCAGGAATTGTATATTATAAAATTACTGAAAAAGTTTAAAATGTTAGATTGTAAACCTAGTGTGTTCTTCCGCTGGATCCTAAATCAACATTGGCTAATTTTGAGAAAGGTGAGGTATTTGATGGACCATATCGAGAACTTGTAGGATCGTTACTTTATTTAGCTTATGTATCTAGGTCTGATATTTTGTATGCTGTAAATTGTTTAAGTGAACTTCAAGAACATTCGATTGATGCTGGATGGTGTGCTTTGAAGAAAATATTAAGGTATTTAAAAGGTACTGCTAACTTAAAACTAGAGTACTGTAAAGATTCAAATGATTTTCAAATGTCTATGTATGTTGATGCTGATTGGGGTTCTAATCCAAATGATAGAAAATCTATTTCTGGTTATGTTATAGTGTTTTGTAATTCTCCAATTTTCTGGTCTTGTAATAAACAAATATGTATTGCTCTCTCATCAACTGAAGCTGAAGTAATAGCATTAAGTAAAGGTATTCAGGACTTTATATGATTGAAAAGTGTTGCTTCAGAAATTACCGATGTTTCAGATCTTACTGTGTTTGAAGATAATCAATCTTGTTGTTGGAAATGGGCCGCGGGATGACTCATTCCTTTAAGTGTAGTTTCAGTTCTCACTTCTTGACTCCTCCCCCTCTGCTGGTTTCAGTTCGTACTTTCGCGAGTGCGAGCGTTGCTTTTTTACTTGTTTGTTATTTTTATGTGCTTTCTGTTTCTATGTTGCATTTGTTGATGTTCATGTATGTGCTGTGTAATAAAGTTAGATTTGAAATAGCAATCTCGGAGGATGGTTGTGGATCTTTTAGACTCCTTGTTCTTTCGTTTGATAGAATCATTATGCGTCAAGTTGACGTGAACGGCCCTACAACTTTTATTGAAAGGGAATACATTTTGTTTTAGAGAGTTGTTCCCTACATATTACTGGCGCCCAACGTGGGGCGAATAGTGGTTCTCTCTTTGATGAAATCGAAAGCATGGAGCAATTGAAAATTAAAAGGAAAGGATTACGCGTTTCGTTCACTTCTTGTGCAAATAAAGTTGAACAGGAACTTTTAAAGGAAACGCGTGATGTGAAACAACTTTTGATTTTAAAGAATCAATTGGATGATAAGTTTGCCCGCTTAGAAGCTTGTCAAGAATCCTTGTCGGATCGAATTTTAGAAGAGGATTCTGAAAAGATCTTCGTGGATGATCTCGAAGGTGCTGATGTTTATCGAGATAAATACTGTGCTTTATTGACTGAGCTAGATGCTAAGTGTTTCGATTCCTCAGCGCAAAAGGATATGGGAAAACGAAAGTTTAAGTTGCCCAAAATCGAACTGAAACGTTTTAATGGTGATGCCAAGGATTTTTTGTCCTTTTGGTCAATGTTTGAAAAGATTCATTTGGATGAGAGTCTTCCGGACGAGGATAAATTCCAGTATCTTCTGCAATCAGTCGTACCCAATTCTCGTGCGGCTCGATTGGTTGAAAGCTTCCCAGCAACTGCTGCTAATTACTCGAAAGCTGTGGAACAGTTAAAAGAAAGGTTCGGAAGAGAAGACCTGTTGGTGCAGATTTACGTCCGCGAGTTACTAACCATGGTTATGCGTAACGCCGCAACCGGACGTGTCAAAACAGATTTACCGTCACTATATGACGAGCTTGAAGGAAAGCTGAGAGCCCTGGAATCCCTAGGACGGACGTCTCAGAAGTATGGAGACTTTTTGACACCGCTTGTGGAGAGTTGCCTTCCAGAGGACACTTTGATTGCTTGGGAAAGAAGCCGCAACAAGGTGGAAAATAATGCAGATGAGCGGACATTGCCGAACTTGATGAGTTTCTTGAAGCAAGAAGTCATAGGAGAAGAAATGGTAGGACTTGCTCGCAGTGGTTTTGAGACGAACTTTGTTAGGAAACTGAAACCGCAAGTCAGAGAAAGTGCACAGGACATTCCTTCTGCTGCAGCTTTGGTAAGCACATATCAGGACAGTTCAGGTAAGAGAAATGTTTGTATATTCTGTCAGAAAAGACATCCAAGTGAAAATTGTTTCGTTGCTAGAAAGCTGACTTTTGATGACAGAAGGAAAATAGTAACCAAGAGTCATGCTTGCTTTTCTTGTCTAAAACTTGGACATTCTGTTAGAAATTGTAGGTTTAAAAACAAATGTATACAGTGTAATCGAAACCATTTTATTTTGATGTGTCCAGACCGTGAAGCTAACACTAGTGAAAACAAAAGTGTAGATGAAAGTAAAAGTAATCTTGAATCGACTAGTTATTTATCAAATAGTTGCACTGTCGATACTGTACTATTAATGTCATTAATTGTTAAGATTAAGAGTGTAAGAAAGGAGATGTGTGTAAGAGCTATTATTGATACGGGCTCACAATTGTCATATTTAAGTAAAAGAGTTATCAATAATCTGAAATTACAATCTAAAGGAAAGTTGAATATTGTGCATGGTCTATTTGGGGGGAGCAAATCAGAACCCAAAGTACATCATATCTATGAGGTGAATATTTGTGATTTAAAGAATAGTGTTTCTATCAAATTAGATGTTTTGTCTCAAGATAAGATTTGTGGTACTGTGCCTAAAGCTAAAACTGTTATGACTTTAAAGGAATTACAGGACAATAATTTGTTTGTTCCTGACTTGAGCTCTGAAGAATATGATATTGATTTGCTTCTCGGAGCTGATGTTGCTGGTCAGATAATGACTGGTAATAACAAAAATTTAAAGTCGGGATTAATTCTGCTATGTACAAAACTGGGTAATACTTTAATCGGAAAAGAAGAAATGTGCCTGATAGGTGTGATGTTGTATCGGGTTCGGGTACTTTAAAAAGTGTTTCTTGTTTCAATGTTTCTGATGTAATAACTATGCATGCTATGAACTGTGATGTAAATCGTATGTGGGATCTAGATGTCATTGGAATTACCGATCCATGGGAGAATGCTAGAAAGAAACTTGTTTTTTCTGATACTCTTAAGCAATTTCAGGACAATTTAACTATTCTTCCCAATGGAAGGTACGAGTTGTCTTTACCATTCACATGTGAAAGTGATTTACCAAGTAATAAGAATTTGGCCTTATTGAGATATAAAAATATGTGTAAACGTGCATCAAGAGAAAATTATTTAAAAGATTATATTAATGTTTTTAAAGAGTGGGAAGAAATGCAAATAATCGAAAAGGTTCCTGCCAATGAGATAGATAACTTTGGACACTATTTGCCTCACAAGCCGATAATTAAAGAGTCTAGCCAATTCACCAAAATTAGGCCGGTCTTTGATGCTAGTGCAAATGAGGGTAAGAAACCCTCGCTAAATGATTGTTTGATCAAAGGATCAAATTTAATTGAGCTAATTCCGGATATAATTGATCGGTTTAGGCTGTATCCGATTGGCTTATCTGCTGATATTGAGAAAGCTTTTCTCCAGTTAAGTATAGCTCCTGAGAACCGCGATTTTTTGCGTTTTTTCTTTCCCTCTGAGACTGAAGATGCAATAATTTATAGACACTGTCGTTTGGTTTTTGGTGTTAAAACTAGCCCGTACTTATTAATGGCATCATTACATCATTTACTTGAAAATGCCTCTGAAGAGTATTCAGAGATAGTTCATAAACTGTGTCATTCTTTTTATGTGGATAATTGTGTCACGGGTGTCAATAATGTAAAAGAATTGGAACAGTTTGTGCCTCTTACCCAAAAATTAATGAAAAGTGCATGTTTCAATTTACGAATGTGGGAAGGGAATGTTGCTAATCCTTACCTTTCCAATTCTTCTGGAGAAACTTCTCTTTTGGGAATGATTTGGAATTTAGATCAGGATTCCTTGAAGTGCAATATTCCTAAGAAAACCGACATTGAGCTAGAGCAAACCAAACGAAGTGTCTTATCATTGGTGCAACAGTTTTTTGATCCTCTTGGTTTGTTGTCTCCTGCTACTTTGCCACCCAAACTACTACTGCAGGAGGCTTGGAAAATGAAGTTAGCTTGGGATAGCCCTTTGCCCTCCAAGTTACTGAATGAGTTTTACAGTTTTTTAAGTGAAATGTGTATCCTTAATGAGTTTCAAGTTCCCAGATATTTGAAAAGTAACCAAACTTCCGAATTACATGTTTTTGTCGACGCAAGCAAAAAGGCATACGGAGCTTGTGTCTTTTTACGATCGGTAGTATCTCAAGAAGTTAATGTGCAGCTTGTCAGAGCTAAATGTAGAGTTGCTCCTTTGAAGGACATGTCTATTCCCAAATTGGAGCTCATGGCCTGCTGTATAGGAGCCCTCTCCATTAGACTGGCATTTGATCTGCCAGATATGAAGATTACATTCTGGAGTGATTCCATGACGGCTCTTTGGTGGATAAGAGAACACGGAGAGTGGTCAGTGTTTGTATCAAATCGTGTAAAAGAGATTAATAAACTCACATCCCCTGATCAGTGGCGGCATGTGCCAGGGGACAGAAATCCAGCTGATCTTGTTTCCCGGGGCTGCAGTCCTCATCAGTTGATTAAATCTCAGTGGTGGAGAGGACCACTCTGGTTGTACGAGGCTGCTGAAAACTGGCCGTTAAGTGACATTTTTTGTGAGAGTGAGGTAAACTCGGAGAGGCGAAAAGTTAGACTAAGTAATTTGAACTTGGAAATAAATAGTCCTCTTTGGTATGAGAAGTTTTCTAAGTTTGAATCCGTTATTCGACTGGTAGCCTGGGTTCTGCGTTTTGTGAACAATACACGGTGTGAAAACGGTGAGCGAGAAATCGGAAGGTTGTCATTAAGAGAATTAGAGAGAGCTGAGAAGTTTTTAATAAGAGAAGCTCAGTTAACATGTTTTCTTGAAACCAATAACTTACCCGTTTGTAACACTTTTACAGATGATGAAGGCATACTTAGAGTGAAAACACGCATCACGCAAAGGATTGATAAGCCTTCCTTTCTTTCTCCAGTACTTCTCCCCGACAAATGTCCTTTCACAGAACGTTTAATTGAACATTTTCACAACATAAATTGTCATGCAGGGACTCAGATACTGTTATGCGCTCTGCGCGAGAAGTTCTGGATCGTGAGAGGAAGGAGAACTGTCCGACGTATCGTTAAAAATTGCTTGAGATGCAGACGTTACAGTGCTAAAGCAGTTGAAACAGACCCAGTGTCTCTTTCTGCAGATCGTGTGAAAGATTCCACGAGTTTTGAAGTGGTTGGAATCGATTTAGCTGGTCCCTTATACCTCAAACATGGAGATAAGTCATGGGTAGTTTTATTTACTTGTGCCATTTACCGCGCAGTACACCTCGAATTGGTTACCTCTCTAAGTACGGATTCATTTCTACTTGCCTTTCGCCGCTTTGTGGCGAGAAGAGGACGCCCGCGAATTATCTACTCGGATAACGGCACTAATTTTAAAGGTGAATTCAATTGCCTTGCTGAAATTGACTGGGACAAAGTATTAAATGAAGCCGAATTACATCGAATCATTTGGAGGTTCAATCCTCCCACAGCTGCCTGGTGGGGAGGTTGGTGGGAACGCCTTGTCAGGACTCTGAAAGAGCTTCTTAAACGAACCTTGGGGAAAGCCGTATTGACATATGAGGAGCTTCAAACTGTGTTATGTGACTGTGAATCTGTAATGAATGCCCGTCCTCTCACCTACTTGTCTGAGGATGCAACTGATTTTAAGCCCCTCACTCCCGCCATGTTTCTCCTTGAAGAACCTGAGTTTAGGGTTACAGATGTAGATCTTGTCGATGCTAAGCACTGTCGTAAGAGAGTGAAATACCGGCAAAATATATTGAAGGAGTTGAGAAAACGTTTTCGACAGGAATATTTAGGCCAATTGATTCAAGTGCAGAACCAAAAACAACAGTGTTCTACCGTGAGTGTGGGTGAAATTGTACTCATAGGTGACGATTTTAAAAAACGTTTGAACTGGCCACTTGCTAAGGTTATCCAACTGATACCTGGTAAAGATGGAAAGGTGCGAACTGTTAAATTAAGAACTCAGACTGGGGTCTGGACTAGACCAGTTCAGAGAGTTTTTCCCTTAGAGTTGCAATCTAATGTTTTAGATTCTGTTTTACAGGGTAAGAAGTGTGATTCTGAGAATGATGCAATAGCTCAGACAGAAGTCCCTGTTAAGGATGTTGTACAGGTCGAGCCACCTGTAGAAGTACCTGTGGTGCCTAAGGTCACCAGATATGGTCGAATCTCAAAAGCACCTGAGAGGTTAAATCTGAATGTTATATTTTGAGTCACATTTCAGCGACTCAAAAGAGGGGAGTATGTTGGAAATGGGCCGCGGGATGACTCATTCCTTTAAGTGTAGTTTCAGTTCTCACTTCTTGACTCCTCCCCCTCTGCTGGTTTCAGTTCGTACTTTCGCGAGTGCGAGCGTTGCTTTTTTTTACTTGTTTGTTATTTTTATGTGCTTTCTGTTTCTATGTTGCATTTGTTGATGTTCATGTATGTGCTGTGTAATAAAGTTAGATTTGAAATAGCAATCTCGGAGGATGGTTGTGGATCTTTTAGACTCCTGGTTCTTTCGTTTGATAGAATCATTATGCGTCAAGTTGACGTGAACGGCCCTAGAACTTTTATTGAAAGGGAATACATTTTGTTTTAGAGAGTTGTTCCCTACACTTGTATCAAATGTATAACGAATGAAAATAATCATGGTAGATTGAAACATATTGATATCAAATTAAAATACACTGCTGGCCACCGTAAATGCAACACCCTGAAGGAAGCATGCAAATAATATGAAATTTACAACATGCATTAGCGGAGGTGAGATATGCAAATGATTAGAATTTCAGCGCAGACGCACATCACGCGCGCCTGTGGCGCCACTTCAAAGCACTATTTAAGGCTTGGAGATTTCGACGATTTCAAGTACGGCAATTGTGTTTTTCTTGTGTTTTTTTCAAAAAAACGATCAATTATGCCTCGTAGAAAACAGCGATCATCTTTTGATCAAGTATCCGAGTTCGACAGAGGAAGGATAGTGGCCTACCGAGATTGTGGATTATCTTTCAGGGAAATCGGTAGTCGTGTTGGACGAAACCAAACAACTGTAATGCGGATATGTGATCGTTGGATGCAGGAGGGTACGACGGACCGACGTGTTCGATCGCATCCACCTCAGTGCACCACTTCACGTGATGACAGGCATATTGTGCGTATGGCAGTGACGGATCGCTCAGCCACATCACGAACCATAGCACAGCACATTCAGTCTGTACCGCATCATCCAGTGTCTGCGCGTACCATTCGACGCCGTTTACAGCAGAGTGGTCTGTCCGCAAGACGTCCATTGCTTCGTCTACCCTTGACGCAGAACCACAGACGTTTCCGCCGCCAATGGTGCGATGAAAGAAGGATGTGGACGGCAGAATGGAATGAAATTGTCTTTACTGACGAGTCACGCTTCTGTCTGCAACACCACGATGGTCGGATTCGAGTCTGGAGACACCGTGGAGAGAGGATGCTGAACAGCTGCGTTATGCACCGCCACACTGGTCCTGCACCGGGTATTATGGTATGGGGCGGTATTGGATATCACTCTCGCACTCCTCTAGTACGCATTGCCGGTACTTTAAACAGCCAGCGCTACATCTCCGAGGTGTTGGAGCCAGTTGTCCTTCCTTACCTTCAGGGCTTGCCCACAGCCATATTTCAACAGGATAATGCGCGACCACACGTGGCACGCATTGTCCAAGGGTTCTTCGTCAATCGCCAGATTCAATTGCTTCCCTGGCCAGCTCGCGGATCTTTCGCCGATAGAAAACATGTGGTCCATGGTTGCTCAACGATTGACCCAGAATACATCCCCAGCTGCCACACCAGATCAACTTTGGCAACGTGTGGAAGCTGCTTGGTCTGCTGTACCCCAAGAACACATCCAAAGTCTCTTTGAATCAATGCCGAGGCGTGTGGCAGCGGTGATCCCCAACAATGGCGGCTACTCTGGCTACTGATTTTGGCAGGAACCACACTTCACAGAAGTCTATAAATTTAATCATTTGATACTTGGTCAACATGTTATCTACAAAATAAATTTTGTTGTGATATCTCTTGTCTTTCTTGGTGTTGCAATTTGGGTGGCCAGCAGTGTACATTCGTAATGTAATTTGCAAAAATAATATAAGAGTTGAATATGTTCCGTCTGATCGCCAAATTGCTGATATGTAAACTAAAGCATTGCCTAGAGTGAAATTTAATGAAATTTTGCCATTGTGTAATTTTAAAAGAAAATGTGTATGTTTTGTTTTGTAGATATCAATGTGAAAAATGTAATGTTAGTTTTTCTTTAGTAATGTGCGATTAAGGGCGGGTGTTGTATAATGTAATCGCCCATAGAAGTCTGTATCTTTCTTTGTACTGCTAGAGCTGAGTCACTCTTTACAGGCAGCATGTGTGAATGTTCTACAGCTTTCTTGGACGTCCGTCCATTTTAATGAATCTTATTGGTTGTGCTGCAATCATATCCTATCTGTATATATATGTGTTGTGTTTTCAATAAACGAGCATGTTCCCTTTTGCGATCCATATGGCCTGTGTCATTCCTTTCCTCTGAAGGAATCGTATTTAACACCATGCAATGTCAATGAATATTTAATTATATTTGGATGCTTTTTTAGAGTATCATTGTTAGCACAATACAAATTTTCAGTTATATAAAAAACAACTGGCTATATTCCAAATGATATGCAGTTTCAAATCGCGTCTACAAAACCTTTGTTTCAAATTTATTACTGTAGATTTCTTTTTTTTAATATGACTGCCTTTCAAATTACATGCCAAGCCAAGCTCTCTGTTCGTTGTTCCAGTGTTCCAGCTTGCAATAAATTCTGATGGTGTGCAAAATATGCGTTATGCTTGATAACAGAATCCATATCTTGAAACAAATTATTTCGCAGGAATTGGAAATTGTCTCGACATGAAAATATTGACTCGATTGTTTTGTTGTTTCAATGATGAAGGATTGAAGGAAAAACTCGCTGTCGTGTCCATTTCTGAGTCACATATCGCCATGTGCATTTTTCACAGATTTGGCGATAGAACGAAGGACTGAAAAAATATTGAATTACAAACATGTGTTTCTGTCTAAAATGTATGTATTTTGAATACATGAAGTATGTTTCATTTAAAACATTTTAGTGTTATTTAAAATTTAATCTATGATATTTAAATATTTTTTAAATGTATCTATCAATCCTATTTAAATAATTATGATTGCTTAACGTTAATAAGGAATATAATAATACTAAAAAAATACTATATTAAAATATCAAACAAATGACTGAGAAATGTGATTTTGAAAAGTGAGATAAATTATATAAGAATGTATATTAAAAGAAATAAAAATTAATAAATAATGTAAATGAAACAAACCACGGTGAAATTTATCTGAAGATTAAGACTGAAGAATGACAAAGAAAAGAAAATTCAATAGTATTCTTTTCCAAGTCAGAAAATAAACAGAAAATATATTCTATGTAGTTTTTCATTAGCAATGAAAATTGACTATTTTAAAACTCTCGCAATTATAAATCAATCACAAGAACGCAAATCGTATACAAATTTCAAACAATTCACTCAATCCTTTTGGTTCCTTTCATGGTGAATGGTTTCCCCCGTCTTTTGAACAACCTTATTGATCATACTGAACATAAAACACAAACACAATTCCTACCTTTATTTTAGTATTTTAACAAAGGCTTTCTAAAACAAAAGAATATTGTAATTATATTTTAACAAAGTTAGAGACGAAATTATTTCCATAAAACGAATGAATTTATGGTGATAACGCCCCGTAGGCATAAAAACTTCGAAAACGGTTTAAAATCCTGTAAAATTTATTCCTCTAGAAAGAGAAAATATGCAGCGCGGAAAACATTTTTGAGTTATTTTTCCGCCAAATCCAACCTCGTTTTTATCACGAAAACTTCCAATGCGGGGAATGACTTTGGGGTTTTCCAAGGCGACAATGTTTGCATCTCATTCTGTGGAGAAAAGCACAAAAAAAGAATAGCACGCATCCAAAATACTTCTGATTTGGACTCGGTCCAAAGTTCTTTTAAATGTAATCATCCACAAAACACAATTTGCTGAAATCGTCACATGAATTCGCCTCCAGAGTTTAGGCTGATTATAGAAGCTGAAATTTGATGTGAGAGAAAAAAGGAAAATCCGTAAACACTCGACACTTCAAAAGAGGAATTTCAAAAATTAGTGCTGTTCATTTTAAATGACAAAAAAGAATACAATTACTTCCAGTCTCACGTCTTTCATTAGAGAAGGAGCCATTAAACTTTATGCCGATTCGGCTTGCAACGTGAAGATGATACGCTTGTGAAAGGCTTGAAATTATTCGCTTATTAAATGTGACACGTTGTTTATGCTAATGACATCATGGAACGCATTTTACTTAGATTTTCTCATCCCTGTCTTCATTATTATCTGTTGAACAAAGACCCTTGTGAGTTACGCTCATTCGTTCCTGTTTTATTTTCACTTTTAGTAAGTAATAAGGACATGGGGCTCCAAATATGCTTAACAAATGGATGGTGCTTATGAAGTTACAACATTATGGCGTCAATTACTTATAAAATTGTTGAAAAAATCTCATAAATTTGAATGAATGTGAGCCAGATTAAGGACGATCCGGCTATTATATGTGCGTTATTAGGAATGATTGAAGACATTTGATGACTCAATTAAAATATACTGACTTACTTTTAAATTAGATGTTCTAGTTAGGCTTAAAAGTGTCATTTTCGTATTTGAACAGTGGGGGAGTAACCGTTGGATATTACAGTTCTCGTGTTTAACTGAGACGAATATTTAGTTTCCCAACTTCCCTTTATTAATTTAATAGCATTTTTAAAGCTTAAATATAGCAAAAAATTCTCATTTTATGACACCTTTATAATAAGGATTTATTGTTTTCCTCCATTCTTGTAAAGAATTATCACACTTTTCTCTCTAGTCGATACATTGGGTCTGGTGCACGTTAAATCTCTTATGGTGTCAACTGTCTTTACGTTGGCTTGGTGGGAAAGCTTGTAGATTAAGGTGCCAAGCTCAGGTTTTGACCTCGTCATTGGACCGTGGTTCAAAATTACGAGAAGTACTTGAATCTTTCTCTTCAAGATTGATTCCGGACCGTCGCCAATAACCCGTTGTGTTGCTCCAGTTCGACGTTAATTTAACCACCTACCTACCTAAATATAAAATAATTTCAAATGTTAAGATTCATTTACAAGAATATTTTTAATGATGAGAATTTTATTCCTGCACTAACAATTCTATTTCCAAACACATTTCTTGAAATATAATAATTTTTTAATGTCTGCTGATTGTAACACTTAGGTTAGTTGGTATTGTTAGGTTTTATTTAATCTGAAAAGTCTTCTAACAGGGAACGAATTTAAATCCCCGCTCGTGCAGGCAACAGAAATATAATTATGATTAGATAATCTTACAAATATTTACATTCAAATTATATTTGTCAAATAACATTATTTGAAAATTCACAGCATTCACCAAAAGTGGCTGACAAGTAGTATCACAATAATTGTTGATAATTACTGACATCATGCTCTACTTTTGTGCTCTTATTCCATGAATTTTTTAATAACTTACAAACTACAACTATTGATCATCGTATCATTAACACAATCTGTACTATAACTGGCATCTATAGGTAGGACGAATTGCCTAATATAGGCACCATAGGTTTGCAATTAGAATTATATTCAATTAATCCGACTGATTATTACAGCCATCTATTAGCTCAATTATTACGCTTTGACATCTGTCCTATTATAGCATTTGCTATTTCAGAGGCATATAGAAAAGTGGTATAAGCAAATCAAATCTATAAGAAAATTCAAATGTGCTTTTAACGAGAAAAACACATTAGGTAATACAATGTACTGGATAGACTGAACTATATTTTATGATCGAAAATATTATAGAGTTGACACACACAAGTCATGTATGGTTCCAGTACCTGAATCTAAATACATATACTACACATACTTTCAGGAACTTTGTTTTATAGCTCAAAAATCTTAATGTACTGTTTTCATGTCACATGGGAGACTTTTTCTGTCAAGCTTAATGTAGGTGGCAATAATGCTTTTGCGATGAAACGTGCTTCCTGTACGTATTCCGGACGTTGCGTCACTTGTCTTGTTTTTCGAATACAATTTTCTTTTGAAACCACGTTATTCGACTCCTACGTATGGCAGTCGTATAACTTGGTTTTGAACAAGTCTATTCCTTAAATTAGGTAAAAGGCTGGAGCGTAAACAAAGCGCTTCCACAGCTGATGACTTAAGAGTGGATTTATAGGTTAAGTTTTTAGGTTAAAATTGATGGAATTCTCTTTAATTCTGGATTAAGTTAAGGATTCTATTTTAACCCTCAAACTGTTTCTACGAGATATCTCGTCTAACAGCTGGTCAGTTTTACTAAGGACGAGGCATCTCGTTGAGACAAAACTAACTTATTAGTCCGAGGAGAATGAAGATCCGAGTAGGAAAAACAAATTATCCCTTGCTCAGAACTGAGGACATTTTGGGACAAGATTTTACACCAGAGGCTGACCACTGTAGGGCAGTTTACGACGCGAAGATAAACAACTAGGAGGGTTAAGTTAAGTTCGGTGCCGAAATTGAGAGCAGGATAACGATTTAGTTTAGGATGAACCATCCTAAACGATCGTCACTCATGCTTTTGCGTATGACAACCTTTTCATAAAGAACTTTCCCACCTTTTTAAACATCGACTAATACCAACTCGATTGCATGCTCGTCGGGGTCTTACTATTATATAAACTCTCCGTTTCCAATCTGGTTTGTTTGTTTTATACAGATAATCCCTCTCATATGCGTTAAATAGAATCCAAATACATATTATACGCATACTTTCAGTTAAAGAGTATTGACATCTAATAGAACTATCATGGGATCTCTAGATCGAAGATGCTCGAGGAAGATATTTCCCATATGAAATGGAGTGGTAAAAACGTGAATCGTTCAGCCAAAGGAAAACTACCTGAATCCGAATACACGTAATATACATACTTTTAGACAGAAAGTATTGACGTCAGACAGAAATATCACGAAAAAGTCTAGACGCAAGATATACGAAGAAGGAATTCCCACTGCGAAATATAATGGTAGCAAATAAATTGTACAAAAGGATAACAGTACCTGAATCCAAAAACACACAATACACATACTTTAAAACAGAAAGTATTGCCGTCTGACAGAACGATAACAGAAGAGTCTAGACGGAAGACGTACGAGTAAGGAATTCTCCGTTTGAAATGGAATGGCAACAACGTCAATCGTGCAGGAAAAGGCTAATAGTCGTTAATTGATGCGCCCATCAGAAGCTAATGGAAAAATCGTTAATCGGCACTAGCAGTTAGTGACGCTTTCAAATGATCTAATGGGCAGCGAGTATACCGTCGATGGGAAACAGAGAAGCGATTGGAAAAGTCCGTTGTCAACTTTATTAGTGAAATTTAATTTTGAAAATAAGGATGCAGTGTTGATCTGTCAGCAATAATTTAAAAGGAAACATATTTCTCAAGTCTTTAAAAGTTTTAGATTTTGCTTTCAGTTAATAGTCTAGTTTGAATGCCCTATAATCCGAACGGTATGACCATTTGTAAACCAGTAAGTCCTCCAGTTGTAAATCCCCGTATTTGACGTAATGAGAAATAATAGTACAAATATTTAATTTCTTTACATATTCTGGAATAATTCAAATTATTAAAAATATTAGTTTTATACCAGTGTCATTAATTTGAAGTGACTAACGGATACGTTCTATACATTTTTAAATGGTAAATTATAATCCAAAAATAATATATTTCCTATTTAGTATTAGTAGTTTTTAATAATTTATAAGATATAATTTTAATACCACGTATGAAATGATGGAATACAGTGAAACTATTAAATTTTATAACATAGCGTTTTAAGCGAATGTTGTTGGAAAAATTTTGTTTGCTATTAAAAAATATTTACGAAAAGGAATAGTGACTCCAATACTCAACAAACACTTTGAAACTACTGGCACATCAAAGTTAATATATACTTAAAATTAGGATTTTAAAGAATCCCAATTGCAATTTCTCCAATTTAAATTAATTCAAACTGTATTCATTAAAAAGTTAACTGCTTTTACTTTTAGATAACAAATATGGGGATTTAAATATTAACGAAATATATTAATTTTAAGTCAGTAAATTTATGATTTATTAAAAATAACACAAAAATTTAAATCGTTTGTCTAATTTTGACTGAATGTAAGATTTAATACGCTTCAGGTGTACCGATAATACTGTGAATGACTCATATCCGTCTATTCATAAAGAAATTGACCTAAAATCCAACAAAAGTATGATCTAGCAACCACTACCCATAAATCAAATACACCTATTCATCAAACTGGTGAATCTAATCTCTCGAGGTTTCACAAATGTAGTGGTAGGTAACATAATTTGCTAAACATTACCCACTCAACTACCACTCAGTGTTAAGACCGGATACCCCCTCCCCTGATATCTAACTCACGTGCGATCATTTCCCCCTTGGCCAAACCCGTTCCCACTTGCCATGGAGCCTAACTGCCCATATCCCAAACCATCCGTAAAATTACGCTAACCAAATGTAGATTCCCTTCTCTGGATTTCGAATTATCGATAGCAGATCCTAGAGATGGGATGAGAAGTTGTTCACTTGCCGTGCTGGTCCTGAATGGGGAATAATATCCCGACATAGAATGCGGGAGGGAGGCCCTGATTTGTTCCTCTAATATTCGCCCAGAAGGGGGAGCGATTCATATGCTTTTACTTCTAATGAAGTTTGGCACGCGAGATTATCGGTATATCAGTTCTTAGAGGGGAAAAACTGAAATATTATTTTGTTACCAGTGATAAAACTGGGCTGATAAAAATATCGGGGATTGTGGGATTTCTGTGTGCCATTGAAGAATGATCTGTGCCTTTTACAGGATTTTGGGATTGAAAGTACCACTCGCATAAACAACCTTGAGATTGAGTGATGTTATGCATCCTATTAATTATAAGGTTGAAATAGGTCTAAAGGAGGTGTTGTGACGCTCCATAATTGACGTCTTCTCAAATTATTGTTTGATGTGGATTCATTTGGAAAGATCAGCATTCGATTTACAGCCACAACATTTATTACCACAAAACAAGGACAGACATTAAGACATTTACAGTTAACTTGTTACATCATCATTTCATGATCTCTCTCAGAACAACAGCGCCGGGCCAATTCTCTACACACTACAAAACGTCAGAGGCGCCCACAGCGCCCTCTTTTGCTCAAATTCTCATTGGCCGTAACAGGTGTGAAGTAAAAGTGAAATAGTATTTCGTTTTCCTCCACCAGTAATCAACCTTTCAAGGGGTTTATAAAAATATCGGGGATTGTGAAACTTTGTCGGCCGTCGAAGAGTGATTTGTGTTACTTTCAAGATCATGGGATCGAAAGCACCCCTCACACCAACAATCTTGAGTGGTAATCTGCATCCTGTTAATTATAAGTTTGAAATAGGTCTAAAGTGGTTTGAAGGGAAAAGGGAAATACTATTTCGTTACCAGTAACCAACCATTCAGGGGGCTGATAAAAATATCGGGGATTGTGGAACTTCTGTGTGCCATTTAGGATTGATCGGAGACATTTTTCAGAATCGTGGGAGTGAAAGCACAGCTAACATAAACAACATTTAATGTTGATTTTCAACCGGTTCATTATAAAGTAGTAATAGCTCTAAGTATGTGTGAAGGGAAATTGAAATATTATTTCGTTACCAGTGATCAACCTTTCAGAGGCTGATAAAATATCAGGGATTATGGGACTCCTGTGTACCATTAAAGATTGATTGGTAACTCTTACAGAATCATGGGATCTAGAATTGAGCCAATGTAGAGGAATGTTCACTGTTTATTAAGTAGGTTATATTGATGTGAAATCTTAAGTAACATTCGAATAGTCTGAAAAACTCATATTTTATCATCAACAATCATTTTTGATATACTAAGGTGTGAATACTTCATTATAATGTCATCGATTCATCAAATTAGTTATGACAATTTGAATTTTTCGAATGTTATTTAGTTAAACTCAGCTATTGAAGTAAATTTTAAGCCAGGATGTTTAATGTGTTTATTGTCCCGTTCAGATGAAAATTGGAACTTATTTGCGAGCGTAATACTGCAAGGTCACAAGGAATGGTTGACCTGAAACGTAAGAGCAAATGTCAGTTGCATTTTTGAATATTCATCTTGTAACACTTATTGTGAATAGAAAATTGGATAATGTTTTGTAGGACTTTCCAAATCGTCGAATGAGGAGTGTTCTAAGAGTCAGTCTTGCATTTGCAATTGGGATATCGGCGGACCAGTAACACTATCCAGTCATGTGTCAATGACGGAACTGGTAACCTCTATCTCCAGCATTGAAACAGTTTTCTGACTACTCCCAACACTAATTTCCAAATATCTTTCTCCCTTAAGCTTCAAACATATGTTATCAAACTTACTTATTTTTCTATCGTCATCTGACCGTGATTAAAAATTACGTGTTATTGTCTTCGGATCCCTTCAGGACTGATCCCTGGTCATTGTCAATAACCCGATGTTCTGCTCGAGTGCGACTTTAATTCAACTACCTACCTACTTATTTTTATGAATATCATTGTTGCAATACCTATCGAGGAACGTCTTATATGGAGAAAATCGGATGATTTTCGCATGACTTTTAAAACTTTCGAATAACAAATTGTTTTACTTCTCCGCATGAACTGTCCACAGTCCAGCGGATCAAAAGCATTATCCAGTCATGTGTTTGACGAAAATGGCAACCTCTATTGCCTGAGTTCAAGCATGTTTTTGAACCTTCCTAGAACTAATTTCCAATGCTCCTTTTCCCTTACAATTCAAACATATCTAGCTTAAACAGAGGGATATCCACAAGTTCTTGCAGTGTAAACATTTAGTTGCCATACTGCTCTAATTTTTGTAAAATATATTTAAAATTACTACACTAACTGGTAAAACAAGACACATTCTGCAAGATCAAGATATATTCTGGTAAAGTCACATTCTGATAAAGCAAGACACATGTTATCACTGCCAGAAACGGGCGTTTGCAGCTAAATTCTTATTCATAACGACCAAATGGCTTTACATTAATATTCTGCAGATTTATTATTCCTGTGCTTTAAGCAGTGACACATATTGGTGACACTTGGAATTGTTCATTAATTCTTACAAAAATATTTTCTGTGTGTGTGTGTTAGAATGCAGCCAAATCCTCGTGAATAGATAAAACCAATGAATTCTCCGAGTAAGGAAATTTAAGACAATCATTTTATTAATTTAAAGTTTCAGGAACATGCTAATAGGAATATTTCACTCATATCTTTCATTAGGAAGCTGTAGATCAAATCCCACTAGGGAGTTTTTGTGCCATTTTTTTGTCATTTTCATGGATATAGTGATAGGTTATTGCGTTAACACAATCTATTACAAATAGCATCATACAGTATGTAAATAAATTAAATATTATTATTAAGAATTATGGAATCTAACATTCTCAAAGAATTTCGGAATTTAACAATTACAAACTTGTATTATCAAAAATCATTTTTCGAAATGGAGATCAAATTTTAAATTTTGAAGAAATTGTATGGGGGAGCTCTGAACATTATTCCAAGCATTTCTTAAAATATACCAAATTTAATTAATTTCAGCGGTCTAGTTTATAATTCTCATAGAATCCCTTAGAATTTAATATAATGGAATACATTTTCTGGTTAAGAAACAGTCAAATAAAAGAAATCTTATTCTTCGAAAATAGTTGACTTTGAATTCGTGAAGAAACTGAGTTAAAGCTAATAAAAATAATCAGAAATTGGCTATAATTCAAAACTAAATGAATTAAAAAATATATCTATTAAAATACCCCTTTTTAACACTGATACATTTAATATAAATGTATGAAGTTCAAGTTCCAGATTTTATTACGAAATTCGAAGAGCAATAATTTATGAATGTAAACGAATAATAAATCCTTCGACTCCTGCGTGCTATTTTCATTTCATTGGAGGTACCGATATTAATTAATTTGATCGAATCTTACAGTTACTGTTGCAAAGAATGGTATTATTAAGTGGCTTTGTTTTATCTTATGATCTCCATTAAATTGATGAGCAACAAAAATAATAAAAATATATTTAATATGATCAATTTCATTTACTTCAGATATGATGCGAAAATTTGTGTTTTGAAACAATGATATTTTAAGCAGCACTATATAAGGGTATTACGAGTAGTTTTAAGTATTATATTCAGTTTTTATCAAACCTAGAGCGACTTTATCTTTTCATTTAGTTGATTACTCTAAAATAAAATATGTATGCAGAAAGTAGGTCGCATAAATCAGCATCCAATATCGGGATATTCAAGACAAGTATTCTCTACATGGAGTTCACTTTCAAAAAAGAGAGAAATCCAGAACTCATGATATTAGTAGTTACGTTATTTTCTATTTTCTATGTAATGAAATATAATTTATTTACTTGTGCATCAGAAATTTCTAGTTTTTCCTTTAGCAATGTAATTGAATTTTTTTCTTTTTTTTTTGACTTGAGAAAAAAACAGCGAATACTTTTTCATCCTCCATAAAACAAGGTGAATTTGATAGTGCTCTTTATGCAAGTACATAGTGTATATCTCTTCGAGGATGAATAAATGGCGTATATACAGTTTGGCCCAAAATACTATGAAATAACTGGATGAACAAGAATCAATTCGAGATCTTGGTCAAACGTAGAAAGTGTGAAAATAAACCACCACCATTTTAAAATAACGATCAGCCTTGAACATTAATTAAAATAAAATGTTTAATGACTTTGAAGACACTTATGAACATTAAAACTCTTTTGCACTATTAAGCAACAAACACATTGCATCTTAAGAACACATTTGTTTGAAAAGAGATGAATTATTCCACTTTATAATGCAAAAATAAACAACAATTTCCCTCGAGACATGGGCTTAGGAAACAAAAATTTCGATACCAATCAATAAAATCAAAATTAACATCAAAGCTACATGACAATATATATCAAAGAAGTGTGATTGTCTTCCTTTACGTTGTTTTAATTAGCGTGTTTTAAATCGCGAACCCTTTTAACAAGAATGACTAGATTTTAGTAAAAGAAATTTTTCAATTGGATGTATGTAGAAACCTAAACCACTTAAGATAAACTCATACACTTAAAGGTAAAGTCTGCCCGTTTGTGCTATGCATCAATATTTGATAACAGCATTTCACTTATCCAATTGATTCTGGAGAATCAGAATTTGATCAATAAAATGTCAAAATGCAATGCTATTTGGGAATGACCCCTTTCTATGTCTTTGCCTTTCCTTGTAGAATTTATATGTGTGGTCTTTTTCGGCTTCTAATTCTCCGAGATAGTAATCTCTTCCGATGAGACTTGTGTTTGTGGTCGTTTAGAGGTTTCCGGTAAACAGTCGAACGTGATGAAATCATGTGATGCTTCATTGATTGGGACTCGGTGCTGATTTTCGAAACTGATATTTTTGGATCGGAAAGTTGTTTTTGATCCTTCATCTGAAAGTAAACAGCATACAGAGAGAATTTCATCTTATCATTATGAGAAACATAATGGATATCCATTGGTATAAAAATTGATGGATACGGATATACACTGAACCCATCGTTGCAATAATTAGAAGTTAATTCACATAAAGATTAGTTAAAAATTCCACTTGCGTTGTGTTTTTAGAGGTTTCAAGAAATAAACCATTTTTCATATTAAACATGCAATTGTTGTAATTTAAGAACAATATTTTATAGATATTGGTATACATAGAGTAAATATGAAAGCAGAGTGAACAATGTAACCTTTATATTTGCCCAGGATCATGTGACAGTAGCTAGTATGACCATTAGACTACTTTCGTCTGCTATGTGGAGCCGAACATTCATCATCTGCTTGGTGCATGGGATAGGAGAAGACGCTTTTCTATTCATTCATCATCTGATTGGTCTACTCAACATAGCAGTAGACTTTGGCGATTTCACCACTTTTGTCACCACTCTAGAAATGCGCATTCTCACATCTACCCTGTCATACGATGTTATATCGCCAAACGAGAAGATAGGATGCCAAGTCGACGAACCAAGTAAATTTTTCACAGGGCAGTTAACGTGACTAGTAATCGACATGTTGGTCACATTTTTTGACACTCCTCTCAATAGTAATGCTCAGTCTACGTAATAATATTTCACGTCTATATTGGTATACGACAATTTCAAGTGAATTCTGAAGTCAGAATGGGGGAAATGCCCTCTGCTATGAAAATAATAAGAAGGAAGAGATCGAGAGGGAAGAACAAAATGGTTTGAATATGATGCATCTCGTTTTTCTCAGGTCAACTTGACCATGGAATTGCGAGTGGGTCTGATGGTTTATTCATCTGTTACTTTCTCTCAAATCCGGCAGTCGGTTTCCACGAAACTTCGGTCACTTTTAGGCAAGCCACAAATTGATCAAACGGCATTCTTGCAACAAAAAATTATCTGAAATAAGCATGCGTACCGACATATATTCTGCACACAAAGAGTTTACGCATTTGTGTGTCGTATATTTTGCCACATGCTATTTATTCCAATGTGCGTCCGGCCTCAGGAAACCATCTCAGTGTCGTTGGATAAGACCACTGTTCCTTTCTACCTGGAATCCCAATTTCTGTCCTCACTTCAGCGTTCTGTCGTGAAAGTATCGCATCAAATATGTCAAAAAATCTCCCTTCCGTGACCACTCCCAATTAGTACAAGAGTAGTGTGCATCCGATTAGAAGGATCTTGAGGAAGAAGTCCATTTGTCCATAGGTGGTTAAGTTCATAGATGTAAAGTAATAGCTCAAAATGGTAATAAAAATAAGTAATACAAAATAGTCATAGAAATAGTGACTGGTACAAAATAGTTAAGAATAGTTATAGAAATAATAACTATTTCAAAATAGCAATAGAAATAGTGGCTTGTACAAAATACACTGCTGGCCACCCAAATTGCAACACCAAGAAAGACAAGAGATATCACAATAAAATTTATTTTGTAGATAACATGTTGACCAAGTATCAAATGATTAAATTTATAGACTTCTGTGAAGTGTGGTTCCTGCCAAAATCAGTAGCCAGAGTAGCCGCCATTGTTGGAGATCACCGCTGCCACACGCCTCGGCATTGATTCAAAGAGACTTTGGATGTGTTCTTGGGGTACAGCAGACCAAGCAGCTTCCACACGTTGCCAAAGTTGATCTGGTGTGGCAGCTGGGGATGTATTCTGGGTCAATCGTTGAGCAACCATGGACCACATGTTTTCTATCGGCGAAAGATCCGGAGAGCGAGCTGGTCAGGGAAGCAATTCAATCTGGCGATTGACGAAGAACCCTTGGACAATGCGTGCCACGTGTGGTCGCGCATTATCCTGTTGAAATATGGCTGTGGGAAAGCCCTGAAGGTAAGGAAGGACAACTGGCTCCAACACCTCGGAGATGTAGCGCTGGCTGTTTAAAGTACCGGCAATGCGTACTAGAGGAGTGCGAGAGTGATATCCAATACCGCCCCATACCATAATACCCGGTGCAGGACCAGTGTGGCGGTGCATAACGCAGCTGTTCAGCATCCTCTCTCCACGGTGTCTCCAGACTCGAATCCGACCATCGTGGTGTTGCAGACAGAAGCGTGACTCGTCAGAAAAGACAATTTCATTCCATTCTGCCGTCCACATCCTTCTTTCATCGCACCATTGGCGGCGTAAACGTCTATGGTTCTGCGTCAAGGATAGACGAAGCAATGGACGTCTTGCGGACAGACCACTCTGCTGTAAACGGCGTCGAATGGTACGCGCAGACACTGGATGATGCGGTACAGACTGAATGTGCTGTGCTATGGTTCGTGATGTGGCTGAGCGATCCGTCACTGCCATACGCACAATATGCCTGTCATCACGTGAAGTGGTGCACTGAGGTGGATGCAATCGAACACGTCGGTCCGTCGTACCCTCCTGCATCCAACGATCACATATCCGCATTACAGTTGTTTGGTTTCGTCCAACACGACTACCGATTTCCCTGAAAGATAATCCACAATCTCGGTAGGCCACTATCCTTCCTCTGTCGAACTCGGATACTTGATCAAAAGATGATCGCTGTTTTCTACGAGGCATAATTGATCGTTTTTTTGAAAAAACCACAAGAAAAACACAATTGCCGTACTTGAAATCGTCGAAATCTCCAAGCCTTAAATAGCGGTTTGAAGTGGCGCCACAGGCGCGCGTGATGTGCGTCTGCGCTGAAATTCTAATCATTTGCATATCTCACCTCCGCTAATGCATGTTGTAAATTTCATATTATTTGCATGCTTCCTTCAGGGTGTTGCATTTACGGTGGCCAGCAGTGTAGTAATAATAATAATTTGCAAAGATAAAAGAGTTCAGAATAGTAATTGAAATGATGACTGGTACAGAATAGCAATACAAATAACAACTACGAAGTATAACGGAGTAGTATAGAAATAATAACTAGTCCAAAGTAAGATTATATTTAAGATAATTATATAAGATAAAAATAGATGAATCTAAAATGCTGGATTTGGTTATAAGCGGTGATCTGTCTACATGTAGAACTGAACTCGCAGTTATTACCTTAAAGATTAGCTGCAGCATTGCTTACCTCCAAGAATTGACTGGAGTCAGGCTCCGTGTGGCTCACACTGAGCTGAAATTATCACATGGATTCTAAACTTTTACTAAAATCATCTCTTCAAAACCATTTCATTTAGAAATGTAGATAATCGACATGTGTTGTATCGTGTCCAATGCAGTCGGTTTTCAACAAATCTTACATGATTGTAATTTTAGAACTTTTTGTAACGTTTTTGGAACTAACCCTTTGAGCTCTGAAAACTTACCGACTAAATAACTGCACCTTGGTTGAAAAAATCCATGAATCTTTTCAACCTTTAGAAATGTTATATTCATGGGAATAGAATTCTTTTCCAGATTACTTAATTATAAAAGATTTTGGAATGATTATGTTTGTCACGAAGGTCAAAACTGCTTAGAAGGTATTCAGGAAAGACATCAGGTTAGAAAGAGGATTTATGCCTGAACTCCTCAGAGGGTTAAATTATTTCAGTTGAAGCGTCTTATTTTTTTAAATAATGCATTCACTTTGTTAAAATTGACTTCAAGTTATGTGCATACTTTTATTTTTAACGCGTCATTTCCACTGTAATCCAAGAGAAAAGCTTATGCTAATGTTTTAAAAGTATTTAAGCAATCACGTATATTTATTCTTCGTTACTTTTGCACTCTTGGAGCTTCACACTTGCTTTTTATCTTATCGATGCACTTATCTCAGATATAATTTCTGACTCGTGAGGATCTGTCCATCATGATTGTGAGATATTGATTAATTTATATTCATGCTGGAAAGTTAAAATGATGTATTTGAGCTGATCTTTTCTAAATGTGTTATCAGATTCTTCTATCAATATATCGCAAAGGGATCTCAGATTATAAAGTACTTATTCAGGGTGCATGGTGTCCTTATACATCCCGGTAACTGTCTAATGCAGATAGCTAAAGTTATAAAAGCGATGTACATGTATAGTAAAGCGATTATGTGCAACAGGATAAAACCGCTTGCATTACGGTTAAAACCGAAAATCACTGAAAACACTGCATCTCAAAAACTATACAACATTAGTCATTAACAAAATTAGTCATTCACAAAATTGTAGAGCATTACCAATTTTGTTGATGACATCTTACGTACATGAATAGTTCGAATAGAAAGTTTGTCACTATTCGGTTCCTTTGACTGCAAAACATGACATGTATGAACTACGCATAACATCCTTCATACACTAAGTAATAAATACAGCAGAAAGACATAGGAAAATGAAAAATACGTACGTTAAAAATAAAAATATTAGAAATGATTGCGTAGACAGTGCCTCAGTGGGTTTTTCCAGTACTCTAGCAGCCGAGAGTTGTGGGATCGATCCCTCTTTGAGTGTAATTCGCTCATCTGTGTCAGTGAAGCTATTTTCTTGTTAGTGTATATCCATAACCTGATGTTGTCTGTCTTGTGTTCGGAGCAGCATGGTCAAATATGGCCTTGTGTGTGTGTGCTATAAATCTCAACCTATCCAAATCCCATGAGAAATACACATTTTCCTGTCTGTTCTCGATGTGCCCACATTCGGCAACAATATACATTTGTAACCGGAAAGCACTTCTCATTGCACGTTCAACAGCATTTCAGGTGTCACATTACTAGTCATCAGAAATGCTAATATCGACCAATTAGCATTTCACACTTTCTATTCCGGCTATTCATGCACTCAGTGTCATTTCGTATTAAATCGCTTATGCTCTACAACTTTGAAATGACTGTTTTTTCATATCGTGCATAGTTTTCGAGATAGGAGAGTTAATGTCCTATTTTTACCTCTAGGAGGCGCTGTAAGTGGTCTAATCGTGTAATGCATAGTCTCTTTACATATACATCACTTTCATAACTATGACTATCTGGTTCGATAATTACGTGGGTGTATAAAGACTATGATATCCACCCTGTATATTTCTCTGTCAAAGTATAAATTGACGAATTAAGAAAGTTTTCATTATTGAAAGATATTTTAATTCACTGTGACTCAATTGGTCCTGGATCCACTACTTCGCAAATTAATTTAGTCTAATCTGAAGTGAATGTTAAGAATAATATGGTTAGCCCTAAAGTATATCAGACGTTTCCAAAATGTTCTTCAGATGCAGTCTACAAAAGATAAAACAGAAAATAAACCAAAGGAGTCAATTTGACACTATTCCTGAACGCCCAACATAATTTTAAAAACCTTTTCAAATATAATTTAAATTCTTTTGGATAAAAAGTGAAAGGTCTTATGGTGGTGATACACGGGACGACTTGTGAAGCAAGACCCTTTATGCACTTCTTTTGGCCGCGATTTTGGTTGGGACGAGTGGCGCGTTCCAAGCGGTTCAGCCAACCCTGTCAGGTAGAAAACACGTGTTGAGCTTATCAGGTCACCACATTGTGTCACACCTAAGAAAACAGTAGGTTGGCACGACTTGTAAATAGCGGTAGAGTCCTGGATTATGGACCGTCCTGCACGATATGGTGAATAGTGTTACTCTAGTGACAGGAGCAGTAGAGATGTGTTCACCCACCAGGTAGCATCTACATATCACTCACCAACTGCTCCAATCGCCCTTTGCGTCACCAACCCTTTAAGTTTTCTTAATTTTTGAAATTATCCTAATACCTCTATTTTACGGTATTCAGAAATGAAATATTTTCATTAATGACACTTGCAAATTATATCTGATGTACGGGAAATGTTCACTAGAAGAATATAAAACCTTCCTTTGGAAGCAAGAACTATTACGATTAGTCCCATGTCATCATCGAGTACATTTGAACTTTTGTCTGTAATGAGTTCACTGGATGAAAAA
Organism: Meta bourneti; assembly: GCA_933210815.1. Classification (NCBI taxonomy): domain Eukaryota; kingdom Metazoa; phylum Arthropoda; class Arachnida; order Araneae; family Tetragnathidae; genus Meta; species Meta bourneti. The sequence goes on from OW119926.1 coordinate 64,236,320, forward strand.
TATCAACCTTGTTTCAGTAAAGCTGAATCATCAAACTAAGCATATGTTCAAAAATTAAGGATGAAAAAACTGATAAAACTGAATTCAATCTAATCTGATCTCAATCAATTGAATCTAGGTATGCTCTTGGACATCACATTGCAGCCTACGCAACAACACTAAGGACAGCACTAGAGCAAAGTGCGTTTCTAGTGCGTTAATGGGATTCCTTGCCATAGGAACTATTGGCCAGCCTTGTGGAATGAATGTCTGCACTTTGTGAGGCCTGATTTGGGTGATAGGCCAGCAAATCTCCTATTATTTTGCTTTTAACAGAACAAAAAATGTGTTTTTTTGCAATAACTAAAACAGACAATTAACCGAAGCATTTTTTTCGTCTTTTCGTTGGTTCCCATTAGCTCCACGAGGCATGTGGGTGTTCTTATTTTAGTCCATATAGCTTGTGGAACACTTGTTTGTCATTTTACTTCCTTCGATGAATGTACTGGGCACGGGATTAATCTCAGATTTTAATATCCTTAATTTTTGGGTATGAAGGTATTACTTTTTGCACTTAAGTTTTCCATTCAACTAAATTCGTCGGCACCAAGCCGAAGCTTTGCAAAGACACAAATCTGCGAAATCATTGCTTCGAGAAAATTGAATTAAATGTGTTGATGCTGTAGAACAATTGTGCTAGATTTGAAAACGTAGGCATCAATTTATATAATTTCTTTACGGATCCGTGGTAATGAATTTAGCTCTATAAAAAATATATGAATTGACAACCTAGAGATTGCATTTATGGGCAACTGCTAAAAATACAGATTTGTGCCAACGATAGGATATTTGATAAAAGATTAGTTTGTTGTGTAAAAAAAGTTAATTGAATATCCTAGTTCGAAAATCGTTCATTTCCTTAAGGCATGCTTCAAGCTATATACTTTTTAGAATATCTAATTGAATGTTTTGATGAGTTATTGAATAACAAAATTGACATTTTAAGAGAAAAAAACATAAAATTTCCTTCAATGTCCATTACATGGAGTAAAAAAAGATCTTAATTTATTAAACCATCTTTCTTATTTGTCAACTGTATGCTATCCAGGATGATAAATGAAGGGCACATAAAAAGCACTTGTATTGATAAACTTTTTCATCGGATCTTTAAAGCGTTAGATAAAATTTATGTGTCGCGTTTCCCACCTAATTAGGAAGGACTAAATCAGTCGCCACACTTTTCTAAAAAGGATGGATCCCGTGGGATAAGATGCAAATTTAATTAAGATTTAATTACGTCTGATAAAATAGAAGATAATGCCTGGCCATTTAATATGGATAGCAGGGATTCATGGTGATCTGCTATCCCAAAGTGAACCTGTAGATAGTTTATGTTCATTAATCAAATTAAAGTTGGGATGCTATTTATTATGCTCTTGTAGGATGTCTTGTTTGTTTTCATACCTCAAGAAATAATTGTGTTTTTTAGGTGTACTGAATTGTGATGGTGTCATTTTTTCACACTTTAGAGAGGAATTAGTTTATCCTGAAGGTGTTTGATTTGTTTCGTCTTTTATTTTATAGGAGTGATTACAACACCTATTACAGCTTTTTAAGTCGATTTTTGTGTTATTCAAAATTAATTTTATATCTTAGGTCCAAGCATAAAAATGATAAAGAATAGAAAATAATGTAAAAAGGAAATTTAAATCTCTTGTCGGATTTCTTGTTTGTTTTCATATCTCAATACATACTTTATTACGGTCTGAACTGAATTGTGATCGTTCATTTTTTCACACATTTGAAATTCAGTAATTTATACCTTAGTGGCAATTTATTATTTCATGGGAGTAATTATACCACGTACTGCATACTTTATGCAATTATTTTTTGTCGATTTTTGTGCTATTAAAATTACTTTATGTTTTAGAAACTTGCTTTAAAATAGTAAAGAATAGAAAACAATATTTATGAATTAAAAGGAAAAATATGAATTTAATTAAGAAATTTATTTTACTCAATTCCAAGTCTTTCCCTTTTTTGCCTTTATTAATTCAATATTTCTTTGCGGTTGATTTAGAATTAGAAGAGGATTATTGCTTACTTTTTAGGTATTAAACGACAAAAAAAAATTAATGTATAGACGAGAGAGATACTGTTAAGCGAGGAACCAAATGGGATTCATAAACTTTTTCTTCTGTTATCATTTCTTATTAGTTCTGTTGTTTGACTTCAGTCAGTATTGTAATTATAACCAGCCATTGGAAATTTTTAAAAAAATGTATAGAAGTTTGGGTTTTACTTCTTTCGCTACTTTATTATGTTATTTTAATCTCTTCCTACTTGGCTCATTAAGATAGTTTCTATCCAGGTTTCATTTGGGAAAAATATGGTTTTTAGAATTTTCTTTTCGTTTCCAACGTCTTCGTTATTTATATTATTTCTTGTAAATTCATTTGATATCTTCAATTAAATTTAAATGGGAAAAACACTAGTTGATTTCCATTTTTAATACTAATATTTTCCTGGAAAAATCACTTCTTTAACTTCTATTTTTTCCCAAAAATGATTAACAATTAATAAGTTAGGTAAGTCTTTTTGCTATACTAAAATATTTTTCACTATATTTTTTAGATAAATCCGCTAAATTTTTGTCTCTCCACATAAAATGCTGCGATGGCTTGATCAGTGCCACTACTTCAACAGGCTTGTTGGTGCGAAACCGCGTATTACGCTTTATAAACCTTTCCTATTTCGAGAGCGAACTAAAGTGAAGCGAACCAGTTTCAGTTCACATTTGCTCGAGTATATAAGATTTGCTACCTTGTGTGCTTTACTACCTTGTCAACTTGCCTTGTGCTTTTCTACCTTGTCAACTTGTCTTGTGTTTCACTACTTTGTCAATTTGCTTTGTGCTTGACTGCCTTGTTTATTTGCCTCGTCTTTTGTGTAATATGTAAATGCTGTGATGTTCGTAAAATAAAAAAACCTTCTGATTATGTCAGCTATAATGCATGTCCATTTTCGTAACATTCCCCTCTAAGCTTTTCCAATTCACTTCTATGAAATTATTCACCAAATAATCAACCGAATTACACGAAAATTGCTTTTTAAAAAGAAAGACAAAACATTTGAATCCTACGACCCCATCAAAGCTTATGTTATATTATTGCAAATTATATAAAAACACAATTAAAATTCCCAATAACATGATGGAAAATATTTCTTAAGTATTTTATGTACAATAAAGTTCTAAACAACCATCCACATTATGAATCAGTAATTTTCACAATAGGATGTCATGGAGGTGGATATGTATTGTGAGGGTGAATAATTAGGAAATGTTTAGGAGAGGAACACACACACACGACTTTTGGTTTCAGGCATTTGGGCTCTGGGTTGTAGTTGATTCCGACTGCGATATTCCAGGGATGTTTCAGGTCTTGGTGGTCTGCTTTAACAGTTTGGTTCATCCATAACCTCGTTTATCCCAGGTCATGCACTCTCGTATTTCACAAGATATGTCTCCGTTCCCCGATATTTTCTCTTCCTAATCATTTCTCTTTCTGGCACCCCCCCCCCCAATAAAACCAGTTTCATAATCAACGCTCTGACCAAAGCCAGCAAATCTAGTCATTCAATTATCAATTACTGTGGTGGTTCGACCCCTCCCAATTAATTATATGCACAGTGACGTGTTCTTCTATTTTGTATTGACTCACGTGAGGTTATGACGTAAGTCCTTCTGTTCCCTATTGGATCAAGTTATGTCATGGTGACAATATTTTATCATGGAATCTCAACGATATTGACCTTTTGACGTGAATACGCCTTTAAAATCGGTATGGAGGTCATCAGCAGAAACTTGCGCGTCACGATAAGTGTTGATATCTCAGAGCCCCGTAACTCTAGGGGGAATCAGCCTATGGGGATAAATGACCTACCATCGTGTAGAGGAAGATAGACCGCGTCGACCAAGTCAACCACTAATCTACTCCCCCTCTGATCTTTGTAACGCTTGGTGGGGGAAATGAGTCAAATTTCGGACATACGCTGGCATGTTTAACCGCTGTAACTTCAGTTCTAATCGACGGGTCGTGGTAAGTGTGCGCTTAAATTGAAGATAACGACGATTCTGCAATTCCATTTCACTAGTAGTCAGTTTAAAAAATTTGAGTGAAAATTGTGTGGTGACGATTTATCGAAGATTTCACTATGAAGCCAAAATATCACACTAAATTTCAAAAGCGGCATTGGAAACGTAAACAGGTTGAAAGAGCAGCTCAAGACGAACAAAATGATACCTAGAAGTCTAAATCTATGACAAGTGCGGAGAGATCTTGAGCTTACCGAAGACGCAAGAAGGAGCAGGTCGAGCAGGCATGCGTAAGCGGCAACATCGCTGGACCATCGAACGAGCTGCCACCACGCTTGGAAACACCACCATCGACCATACCTTTATCAGAACATCAGCATCGACACCATGCCGTTTTTTTCGTACTTTAGCTATCACAGACCCATCATCCATAAGGTCGCCATAGTAATACTAAACGTTGCCCACACTCCAACACCACTGTTATATATCCACCACAACTGGCTAAATAAATAAATGTCAAACAAATACCCGCCGTCCTCGTTTCACCAGCGACCGAGTTGCTAACTGGATCACTGCTGCACAACAGGAATGGTTAACAAACCAATCGCGAAGGGATTTTTGGTCTATCACAGCCGACAGGAGACGATTTCAACACACAAATGCAACAGTCATGACTCAGAAACAAACAGTCGTGGCTCCTTTAGTATCATAGTTGACGTTGACAATTCGCCTTTCGCCCCAGCCGTCGAGAGAGTGGGAGAGCGGCGTCCTACGTCACCTGTCATCCGCTTGCTGTCCAACACTCTGTCTAAAGGGCTTTTCGGCGCACCCTCTTTAAATCCTCGGTGTAACAATACATAAATTGGCATTCCTGTGTTCCTTGTTTAGTATTTAGCATTCACCATAGTGGTAACATTGTATTAGAGTTTCTCGAAAAAGTGTCAATTTTTTTCTAATTCTACTTTTGTGCAAAAATGTAAGTACCTTCTTTCTATGGTACTGGTATGGTTTTAAATTAAAATTGTCTACTTATATACCTTCTTTTGCATTTTAGTACCCATAAAAATGCGTAGTAAACCAAAAAATCGAAGACTTATCATTTTCATGAAGAATGGGAATTGTTTACTTCTTTACAATGACGAATGATAAATGTTGTTGCTTAATATGCCTCCGTAACCTTTACTAAAAAGGGTAATCTGGAGAGGCATTTTTAATTTTACATAAAAAATATTAAGTAGATTATCCACAAAATAGTGACTTGAGAAAAAATAAAATTAGGGATCTTAAGGATCAATTAAGAGCTCAACAAAATGTTTTTAAAAAGCCCATGTTGAAATCACGTGCAGGGACATTGCATCATTCAAAGTAAGCCATATTTTAGCAAAAAAATGTAAACCAATTTCTGACGGGGAATTTATATAACAAACTTTCTTGGAAATGTCAGACTTTTTAATGATTTTAAGAACAAGATTGAAATATTGCTGCAATTCAAGATCTACAATTGTCTCGAAATATTGTGATGCAGCGGATTGAGAAAATGAGTGAAAATATAAACAGTTATATAACGACATTAATAGCCAGATATACATGACACAGCACAATTGCTTATTTCTATTTGTATATATGTATATATATGGTTTAAGATTATACATCTAAAGAATTGTTGGGTATAATTTCTTTGAAAGAAAGGACTAGAGGTGCAGATATAGTCAACTCTTTAAAAACTTCCTCACTAATTTAAAACTACCACTTTTTAAAGTAGTTTCAATAACAACAGATGAAGCAGCAGCAATGATATGCCGCATAAATGGATTTATAACTCTATGCCAAAATGATGACGAACTCCCAAGTTTTTTTAGCTACCACTGCATAATTCACCAACAAGTGTTAGCCTGCAAAAGATTAAATACAAAATAAATAATGGACATAGCATTCAAAATTGTTAATTCCTTTCGAGGAAGTTCCCTGAAACGGCGTCTCTTCCAATTGCAACTTGATGAAGGACAGCCAGAATTATTATTATATACCGATGTAAGGTGGCTAAGTAGAAGTAAATTTCTGCAACGCTCGTGGTAGATCGCGACACGTTTTGAAGAAAAAAAGTCGATCATATACATAAAGAAGTTCTCCACCCTTGGATTAGAGCACTCCTGTAGTTTCAGAAAATTACGATAAAATATTCTGCTCCCTATTGGACCAAGTTGTGTCATGTTGACAATATTTTATCATAGAATCACAACGATATTGATCTCTTTTATAAAAGAAAGTTAAATTTATCATTTACTAACTGGATCACTGCTGCACATACTAGAGCACTCCTGTAGTTTCAGAAAATTATGATCATATCTTCAGAATGTTACCAATTTCCTTTCCCAAACAATAGTCCGATACTTCAATTCAAGAAACCTGTAATGAAATTCGTTCCTTAAATCGCTCGCTCGATTGTATCAAACATTATAAAGTGGGTATTATAATATGTCTCTTTTGTAAGGTTCACAATATATGCATACCATATGAATACCTATATGTTACTACTACCTATTTCATGGCGACAAATAAATTGGCCACTGATATTCACTTTGTGTTTGGTGCACTAGTAATCGATAGAATTCAATTAGCGGAGTTTTAAAACAGCAAAATCCTTGTATACTGAGTAATTAGACCGTAATTAAAGCTTGGTGTTTGTTCTAGAGTAGAAGTTAAAGCTCTGCAGCTCTTGTTCTGCTGCAAATTCTCCATTGAGCAAATACATGCTTACAGGCCACAAACGACAACCCTTTCCTATCGATTATCGTGAAACAGTGACACAGTAACATATTATTTCGAATTTTTTTTAATGAATGAGCGGAATTGAATACACAGAGAAATAATGAGTTAATGCACTCTCAATCGATATTTTATGTTTCTTACTGTTTATTGTAGATCTTTAAGCGGTAAATTTCAGTGGAAAATCGTTTTCAATTTCACTTTAACAATAATTTTGAAAGATAGAATTGTTTGTTTGCAAGTAGAGGATTTTGTTTGTATCGTACATAAAATCGTACTTATACGAGTTTCACCAAATATCTAATACTGAAATTGCTTTGCTTTGTATGATGCTTGTTTGTCAAAAAATCCTTTCAAATGCCTGCAGCAATAATTAAAATCAATCGAAACTACAAATATGTCTGTAATGTAAAATAAGAACAGTGAACTAAATTTTTTGATTAACCTTACAATATGATTTTTTCCTTTAGAACGTCTACATAACCATTATTTAACCTTCAATAATATATCAGTTGAAGCTGTCTGTCTAGTGTTATATTTCATGCTAGTATCTCAGAAAAAAAATGGATGAAATGCCAGTTTTTAGAATCAGCAATGAACCAGCAATCAGCAATGAGCAATCGACAATGAATTAAAACTTCTTTCACATTTAAAAGACCTAGATAAATCACTCTGGCTATTAAATTGATCTGACTTTCCAATAAAATCCAGCTTCATATCCAATCCTCTGACTAATGCCAGCAAGTTCACTCATCTCATATTCAATCACTGTGTCTCTTTGACTCCTCCCAATTCACTATGCTGTCAATCGTTCAATTTTGTATTGTTGTTGCTTTTCAATTTGCCACATTATGGTAACAGAAAGTTATTTTTATTTTCTAATAATGGCTAAGATTACACTGAAATTGAAAATTTATAGTTATATGAGTGTATATGACATTCTCTAAGGGGCAGAATACACGAACACTGTCTACTTTACAGAATGATTCTTTTCGACTTTTCTGAAAATATATTTATTACAATTTATAATTAGATACTTCGAAATTCTTCAAAGAATATTAAAGTTTCTAAAAGAGTTAAAAATATTTGCATCATTAAACACAATGCACTTCTATATGCTAATGTATGGAAATATGCTCAAACCGTATGGTGACATGTTCTTTCAATAGAGAATAAACACAATCAAATATGACTTTAATAATGCTGCAGATTTCACAGAAAATTTTGTTCAATGTTTTGCTAATTGCATTTCTCTTACTTTTAATTTCTAAATAATTTTTCCTCATTGCTAAGTTTATCAATGAAATTAAATATTTTCGTTAAATATGAAATGATAAAATATTTTTCGATTTAAATATTTTTTTATATTATACTAATTCCTAAAATAATATATATATATATATATATATATATATCTTTATGTTAAGCATTTATTTTAATGACAATTTTCGGATTCCGTCTGAACATATTATTTCTATTGTCTCAAAAATAATATTGGTAGCTAAATTAAAACAAGTCAAGTATGATCAAAATCTACATATTTATTTTGTTAGCTTAAGATAAAATTGGACTGATGTAAATTATATTTTCGCATGAATCAAAGAATATTTCGGTTTAAATCCTGTGTGGAGACTCTAGACATGGAAATTTCTACTTAACAAAATTCAGCTGAATAAATAAAAACTTGAGAAGTAAATGTCAGATACAGTTGGGTTTCACACGCATATGTAATTAAATGTGAATGTCAGTTATCTGGTCTTGAATTGAATTTAGAGACTAGGATATTCGAAGTCAAATACAGTCAACCTTATAATTAAGTGCGATGCATGAAATAAACCCAAATACACTACTGTCCATTGAAAATGCAACGCCAATGAGCATCCAATGGCCTTGAAACTTGCATCATGCGAATACCATTGAAATATATGCAAATGGTTAGCACTGCAGCGTATATGCAAATCATTAACGACAGGAACGATCCTTTAGTTACGCTAATGTAAACAGAATAAAATTGGAATTATACATCCGAGGCATATCGGAACTCGTGTAGGACGAAATCAAGCCTCAGCGACACGAATATGGAATCGGTGGGTGCAAGAGGAACGATCTGACCGACGAACGATTGCAGCAACCTCGTTGCACCACGAACGGGAGGACAGATATCTAGTGCACATGGTATTGCAACTTTAGCTCTAGAATTAAGGTGTGTTGCAAAACAACCTTTGTCAGTATGTAGGATTCGACGTCGTCTGAAGCAGCGGGGAATTTTTTTAAGGTGTCCATTGCTGCGACTCGCTCGACACAACACCAAAAGCGGCTAAAATAGAACGCCGCACTTATACAAACGAATGGCATGACATCATCTTTTCAGACGGATTTTGACTTTGTCTCCAGCACTATAATGGTCTTATCCGAGTGGTGATATCACGGCTTTAGACTGATCCTTGCAATATATATCGCCATACCGGCCGTCACCTAGCGATTCTACTCTTGCACCCACTTAATACTCATTGCGTGTATGCGCAATGCCATCGCTACACCTCTGAAGTGGAAGCAGCATGGACTTACATACAAAAGACATTTCCAAAGCCTCTTTCTTTCAATACCGATACGTGTTTCAACAGTTATTGCCGCCCATGGTAGCTACGCAAAATACTGATTTCTACACGCTCCGTAAGTAGAAAGGAGATTCAATTTCAATATCACACTTGTGCTTTATGTTATTGATATCTCTTGTCTTTAATGGTCTTGCATACTCGATGGCCAGCTGTGTATATATCTTGCATGAAAGATTTTATTGCCTGACTAAAATTATTACATAATGTAATTAATTTTGTTTAACTGGTCAAAGGATTCTATTTTAAAAGAAATCAACTTTACTTACTAAATCACATACTTGGGAATTTGAATTTGAAAATCAATAATGATAAAATAAAGCGTGAGCCTGTTTGTTCTCAAACCTGCGGAAACTACTGAATACTACAAACCTGAAATTTTTCACGAAAGTAGCTTACGTGTGGAGGATATGCATTTGGGTTATAGAGTTTCGAATTATTGAGCTTCATATATTTAAAGAAACGTAAAACTTGCAAAGCGAATATATGTTTGTGTACATGCGAATGATTAACTCATTAACCCCTTAACCGACAACGACTAAATTTGGGAAGTAACTATTCAGAACACTACGAAAAATATTGGCTGAAAATTATTTGGAGACGTCATAGTGTCAAATCCTTAACACTAACACATTGATTATTACCCTTTGATCGTCTCGAGGTTTGTGAGCAGTGTGAGGTTGCTTTTAGCCCACCAACACCATTAATAAACCTTCTAAATAACCACATCTTTCTAAGAAACCCGTGGATTCTTTCAACCTATCGAAATATTTTGTTAGTCCTTTCCTAATATTTTGTTTCCTTTCCTTTCCTTATAATCCTTTGATTCTAATCTACTGATTTTTCCACAGAATATAAACCATTCTATTAGCCCTTTCTTTAAATTACAACCTGTTAAACTCACTTGGAAACATTCTATTGCTCCTTTCCATAGAATAGAATCCTTTTGAAAGATTATGTTGTTCATTTCCGGAGAATGTAATTTTAGGAACGATTATATTGGATCCATCTGAAATACAATTTTGGAAATATTATATCACTCATTTGCTTAGAATAGAATCCTTTGGAAAGGCAATAGTGTTTCTTTCCTTAGAATAGAAGCCTTTGGAAAAATTATATTGTTTATTTCTTTCGAATTCTGTGGAAAGATCCTATTGGTCATGAAGATCAAAATTTGTTAGAAATGATGCAGGGAAGACTACAAGTTGTAACGCGTAATCATGCATGTGAACCCTTCAGAGCAGTGTTTCTCAAACTTTTTTGGTTGGTGGCCCACTAAAAATATCTGGAATTATTCGCGGCACACCTGAATATAAAAAATGTAAAAGTTGTATGATACAAAAAACAAAACAAATTATTTATTTACAAAATTTATTTAATGATAGGGCTGAGCCTGTTTTTTTTGACCAAATTAAATCAAAACGAGGTTCCAAAGTCGCCAGACAAGTTCGCATTTCATCGTCGACTTTTAAAAGTCTTTCTCTTTTTGACTTGATTTCTGTCAATGCTGAAAATCCAAATTCACAGAACCATGAAGATGCAAAAGGTAGAATTTTAATAGCTTTCAAGCTGATTGCAGGGTACAAATTTTTGACAGAAAGCCAAAACTCAACCAAATTTTTCTCGAAGAATGTTGAACGGTAAAACTTATCGTTTCTCAAATCAATGAGCTGTTCTTTTTCTGATGTCAAATTTGGTGTCTTACAAATTACAAATGGGTTGATTAACCATTCATATTCGTCAACTGAAAGCGAAGGAAAGTAGCTTTTAAGTGAGATTTGAAGTTCGTCAATGGTGCTTATAATTTCGTCTGCAATTTTTTTTTTCGACTGAGATTCATTGACACCCGGAAAGCAGTCAAAATTTCCTTTTGATATTTCAGATTTCCACAGTGTTAATTTTTCTTCAAATGACTTCAGTTTTGATGTTGATGTGACGATTTTCTCGGATGGACCTTGGAGACTTAAATTTAGAGAGTTCAGCTTTTCAAACAAGTCCGAGAGAAATTGAACTTTAAGCCACCAAATCTCGTCATGAAGAGAAAATTCAAAAGATGTTTTTTCGACCTCCAAGAACAAAATCACCTCTACTTTCAGGTGTATGAGTCGTTTCAAAACCTTTCCCTTCGAAGGCCAACGCACTTCGGTGTGATATAAAGAGTTTTGTCGTCGGAATCCATTCCGTCGCACAGTTGAGAGAAAATTCGGGATTTGAGAGGTAGACTTGATGAAATTGACCACTCGGATGACTTGGTTCATAACAATCAACATATCTGGAGTTAAATATTTTGAAACGAGAGATTCTCTGTGAATCATGCAGTGGACGTTTATAATATTTGGATTTTCTTGGCGCAAAGTGTGATAAATCCTTTTTTGTTTCCCAACATTGATGGACATCCGTCTGTGCAAACACCAACGCAGTTTTTCCACAGCAAACCAAAGCTTGAAATATTTTCTTTTACAAGCTCAAATATGTTTTTCCTGTCGTCGTGCTCTTCAAATCTTTGCAGAAAAGATACCCATTCAAGAATTTTTCATCTTTAACAAATCGAATGAAAGCAAGGAGCTGTGCTTTCCACTGATATCTGTCGATTCATCAATCTGAAGTGACCAGAGTTCACTGTCGTGCGATTCGAATGCTCGACAATTTTTTTTTTAAGTCTGAAGATAAATCTTCGATTCTGCGTGATATTGTGTCATTGGATAATGGTACTTTCTTGACCTTTTCTGTCGCTTCCTTTCCCAGCATTGTTTCGACAATGATAGCTAATGCTGGTGCAATGATGGACTCGTCATCGGAGTGTGCTCTTTTGCGTTTTGCTATTAATTGTGCAACCTTGTAGCTGGCAATCAATCCCTTTTCTGGCATCTTCATATAGTTAACATTTTTTTTTGCTGTTTTATTTTGCTGCGCTGCCAGGTTTTCAAAATATTCTCTTGGTTTGTTTTTGACATCTGGGTATGAAGTTTCCAAATGTATTTTCAGTTTACTAGGAACGAGAGCTTCATCTGCAAGTTTCTTTTTGCAGACTACACAGAATGGTATTTGAGAGTCTTCCGTTTCAATTGCGATGAATCAGAATTCGATGTAGTCATCTTTATACTTCCTTTTGTTTCTTTGCTTATCTTCCGTTTGTGAAGCTCCAGATTTTATTAAATATTTGTCCATTATGGCTAAATGAATAATACATTTTTTAATTAGTTCGCAGCAATGCAATCGCATTAAAGAAATTTAAAGACTTGCTTATTTCACAAATCTTTTGATTTTAAGAAAGAGCCAATTTGAATCAACGTCAATTACAATTGGGAAAAATAATATCAAATAAAAACGCGGGATAACTAAATTTAAAAAGATTTTTTTAGAAACCGTTGAGGTAATTACAAATACTATTTCAAAGTTACAAAACCCATGCAATTTTAATTATTGGTCAAAAACCCTCGCGGCACATTTGACAATATCTCTTGGCGCACTGGTGTGCCGCGGCACACAGGTTGAGAAACACTGTTTCAGAGGGTTAAGTACAAATTCAACGAAACTTGGTAGAAACATTTATCAATTACAAAAATTGTGTACTCTCAGACCAACTGCAGCCACACCATCAGGGTATTAAATCGGTAACTCCAACTCTCATTTTAAGTCCAAATTCGACCAAGGTGCTGAAACTAACAAGTCTATAGACTCGTCTTGGAAGTTGAAGAAGCTGTTAATTGTCATATAGAATTTCTCAATAATTTAAAATAGCCAGGAGTACCATCACACAAGCTTAAACTGAAACTGGGTGAACTCATCGTGTTGAAAAATTTGGATCCATCGACACTACAGCGGAACGATATTGACTACCAAACCTCTCTTGCAGCACATCATTGAAGCTACTATCATGACTGGTCAGGACAAGAATTCATTTCCCAAATACACACCAAGCTTATACCATATTTTTTAATCAAATTTTTATCATAAATTGTTATCAATTGCTCAGAGTTTTAATTCCATCAGCAAAGTGACGAGACAAAAGCTATTACTTTAATAAATCATAAATCCTTTTTAATACATATATTTATACGACTTTATTTGACGGGTTCACATTCATAATGCAATCTGCAGTCTCCCCTGCACGACATCTAACTAATTTTGACCTTCGTGATCAATTCTATCTTTCGAAAAGATTCCATTCTAAGGTAGGTGTTATTGGTAGGTAGTTGAATTTACATCGAATCGGATCAAAACAATGGCAACGCATTATTTGCGATGGTACGATACCAATCCAGACGGGAAAGATCTCAGGGCATCTCTTAATTTTGAACCACGATCAGATGACGTCTATTCTATGGAGTGAAGCAATAAAATCTTAAAGGGATTATACTATTAGAAATTGACCAACATAATCTTACTTAAGGATTCATTTCCAAGAAAAGGAGCAATAGAATAATTCCAAAGGATTCTATTCTAAAGAAAGACCAGTATAATCTTTCAAAACGTATATTCTAAAGAAAGGAGCATAAAATCTTTTCAAAAGATTTTTCTAAGAAAATGACGAACTTAATCTTACTAAAGGATTCTATTCTAAGGAATATACCAATAGATTATTTCCAAAGGATTCACTTCCAATAGAAAACGAAGCAATAGCATATTTCCAAGAGATTCTATTCTAACAAAATTACCAATTGAAGCTTTCCAAAGAATTAACTTCATTGAACTGAGCAATAGAATATTTACTACTCTAAGAAAATTCATTCTATTCTAAGAAAATGGTCAATTGAATGCACTCAGAAGTGTTGATAGTGTTATGTTTAAATATTGAAGAGCACGGGGACAATTGCATTGAGGATAAATGTCCGAGATTTGTAAAAAAAACTATAACAACTGAAAGATACTCATTTACTAGATTGACAAAAGTCCTTGATACTTCATGCTCGTTTTAGATTAATTAGTTTTTGAAATTTAAATGTGTATAAGATTCAATTGGAGAGGTAAATTTGCTATTATATCTTATTTAAAACTCTATTATTCTAAAATGTGTTGATCAAAACAAATTGAAGCGACTGAATAAATAATTCAGAGAAGCATTATGAAATATTATTTAATAAAACTTCAAATGGGTGATCAGAGATCCGCTATAAAATCAATGGCATAATCATATTTTGAGTAGTACTTAACCTTTCAAATGAATTCGGTGACATATCTCGCCATCAACATATTGTCAAATTTTTTATGATGACGAGATCAAGATCTGGTTAGTTTTCTTTTAATGAGAGATATTTTGTCCACCAAGATCTGGTCAGTTTTGCTAATGATGATATACCTCGTCAAGACAACCACCAGAAGGGTTAAGTACTAAAAGATTAGGTAAAGTTATAGTTTGGAAATCTTAATTCATTATTCGAATTTGATGCTATTGAGTAACGATTAAAACATCAAGTGTAAATATTTTGAACAATAAGTTAAACCAAGCATCAAAATTAATTTTTTGAATAGCAATCTTATTGTACCCTCCCTATATACATCTTTTGCATATGATTTCTCACTATCACTGATTTTAATATTATCATATTTTTATAGATGACAACAAAGATCGCGGTTTTAGTATTATATTTTCAGAAAATAATTTGTATTTTTTAATATTTCAAAAGCAGGACTTATGATATATTTTAATATATCATATATCATAATATCATATTTTGCATCATTTTGAATAATATTTGGAAATTTCTTTTAAAAATGCATTCATAATCCGTGTAGCGCATTTTGTAAACATACGGATAAATGTAATATATCCCTACAGATGGATGCGAAATTGCTTTGAGGTTTGCACAAATATTAGTTTTATTTCATCTGTAAGGATGCAACCTGTATGGTACAATAGCTTCTTCAGAAGTCTAGTAGATAATAACATGTGCCTGTTTATATATTCATAACACTTTAAATTTGTGAACATGGTTCTGAATAAGATCTAGGGATGAAAAGGAAAGTGAGTGAGTACAGAAATAATCAGAAACTAATTCACTCAAAATTTTTTTCATGTATTTACTCCCTTTAATTCTTTTAATTTAAAATGTTTTTTCTTAATAAAGTCGCACTGCATCTGCTTTTCATTGTACAGGGATTGAATTCTAAGGGATAGTGAGATTTTTAAAACTCATCTGCGTACGATGGTGCTCAGAAAATATCTGCACAAGAGAGAAGTATTTTGGCATCATATATATCTCCAACGGACATATTTTAAACGCATGCAAAATGCTTTTTTATTTGCAAATTATTCGTTAGTGGAGAGAAATATATAAAAATAGGCTGTTAGCACATAAGTAAAAGAGTGTCACTACTAATATTATCCAAATAAACTTTAATTTTATGAATTGTTATTCAACTTATTTTGTATTTTATGATTTCTTATTCAACTTATTTTGTATTTTATGATTTCTTATTCATTAACGTTTAAATCTACTCTTATTCAAGTCAAGTTCATTTTTAATAAGTATAGTTTAAATCAAATTTAATTTCATTAGCTATACAACTGACCTTTTGATTCATTAAGTATTATTCAAATTAATTTAACGTTAAAAAAGGACATGCAAATATCTGAAGAGTAAAACATCGTTTGTTACATAATTTTCCAAAGTGTGCACTATTGCTACCCTGTGGACACTGAAAGGAATCTTGGGTGGATAATGCTGGCCTTGGGGAAAAGGGAGAGTCGAGGAACAAAAGGGGCAATAAGATGCTAAAACATCTATCGCCTAAAAATGTTTTATCCCTTCAAGTGGTTTTGACACGATATTCGTCCATTAAGATCTGATCAATTTTGTTAACGACGAGATATCTCGTCAGTAACAAAACGTATAAATCTGTATATAATGACGAGATATCTTGAGGTATATCCGATTTTTTTATGATGATGACATCAAAACCTGATCTGTTTTCTTCTGACGAGATATCTCGTCCATCAAGATCTGGACAGTTTTACTTATGACTAGATTCTTCGACAAGACAACCACCGGTAGGGTTAAGCATACACCTATTCACTTGACCATACAAACACTCACTAGTGAAGCACTGTTGCAAGAATTTTAAGCCCTAAACTTACGTTACAACTGATAGGTCTAAAAACACGACGACAGATTTCAACAAGCAAGTGGTAACATGTATGTATCCGCGTTAACTTCCGACTTCCAAGCTTTTACAAGTGCAGTGACAGGAATCTACCGTGTTTTGTCAAGTATACTGTACAATACTATAAACAGGTACGAATACGCAAATTACCACATCAATTGGTTGGAAGAATCTATGGATTCTTCAGCTGTTAGATGTGGTTAATAATTTTAGAAAAATATATCGCTCCTTTCATTAGAATAGAATTATTTGGAAAGGTTCTATTGATCAATTCCTTAGAATGGAATCCTTTAAAAAGATTATATTGTTCATTTCATGATATTAGAATCCTCGCAAAAGGTTCTACTTATCAAGACTGCAGGTTTCAAGGTGTAATTATGTTTTAGAATCCTTCAATGTGTTAGTATATTACTAGAATAGAGTTTCAATCCACAAAATTATTGGAAACTGCAGTAGATATATTCTATTACAAGCTTATCGAAACCTGGGGTGAGAGTTATACCTCTACATTAATTAGACCTTAACATATAATAAGGCACTAACAAGCTAATTAATTCCCTGTGAGTCTTCAATAAAGCCACATTAGAATTTCAACAGAGCATTTACAAGTTTAATTATTATTAAGAATCATTCTAACGCAAGAAAATTTAATGAGCAAAATAAATAAAAACCAAACATCAGATAATAATAATCCAGTACACAAATCTTATTGTGTTACATGAAATGCTTGACAGAATAAATAAATATTGGTAATAATATATCGGTATCTAAATGCAGAACGTTTTGATTAAATGTTCTACAGCAAGCTGAGAAGGGATGTTAGTGAATCCCAAAACAAACTGATAAGAGTAATTGGCAATGATAAGAAAATCAAATAACACTTCAATTAATGAGACAGCAGTGAAGAGATGGCATATGAGGAACATCCATGGAAGTGTGATTATAGTTGGAATTATATCTTCCAACTATAGAAGTGAAGACTTGCTAAGAATATTTTATCTCGATTACAATTTGTCAGAAAATTATTTAATACGTTATGTGAATATTACTTGTCAAACTTTAATTTGAAAAAGTAATATCATCAAAAATAATTAACTTAGTATTCCTAATAATCTCAATATGAAAACTCAGAGCCTAGAGCAGATGACAATTAGTTTTTAAAATTTTAGCTATGTATATGCCTTGGATCCTTATTTACTTCTTTTAATAAATATTATTTGTTTCTTCTTCATAATTTATTAACAGGGATCATATATGTTTATAAAATTAAAATTTTTATGTGCCTGATCTCAAGAAACTTTAACTCATAAACTACCATACGTTAATGTATCAAATAATACGAAAATTGATATACAAATAGGAAAATATCTGTAATAGCATTTATAATTATTTTGGAATAATTTCATTTGAGATTTTCAATTCATAAAGTTACATTATGAGGATTTGAGAAAAAGAAATCACTTAGTATAAAATCATGTACTGCAAAAAGCTACATGTGTTCGCCATACAAGTGAAACACGCCAAGTCAAGAAACTGAAGTTCTGAGAAATGAAAGGGGACTCACTAAGTGCCTTTCTCAAGAAGAAATCTAACCTTCATGCAAAGAAAAATTGATTTAATGGACTTCACTAGTCTAAAGACCACCTAGTCTACAAAAAAACCATAACTCGTGTCTCGAAAATTTTGACGTTTACATTTATAAGCGGAGGGCAATTTAACACTATATTTGTAAGTAAAAATTCTTATCTCCAATTGTTAGACATACAGAGGGATTCAGAAATGATTCAATATTTGTGTGTTATCTTTTTACAATTAATTGTAAAAGAATATTTCTAAGTAAAAAAAGTTTAAATCAGGTACACGGTTGTTCCTTTTTACTTCACGGGAAATCTTGTGTACAGACTTACGAAATTTTATTTTTAATATCGACTCTTTATTTAATAAGAAACTACAGTAAGAAATCTACCTAAAGAGTTTAATTAAAATAAAATTAAAAATTCCACTTTCCTACAGATAATATTTAGAGATACCACCAATTTCATACTTTAATATCTGTCGTTGAAGTACTGGGAAGATTATCATCAATGAGCGAACGATATGAAATTAGATTTAATTTGCAATCTAATTCTCATTGAATAGTTTAACCTCAAAACAGATTTTTTGCCAAAATGGAATAGTCAACACAAGGTAAATAGTACAAGACATGAGATATGCTGTTTAATAACTTAATTATTAATTTACAGAGAGAAGCGTGATTTTTTTATTACCTTCTTAGACGTAGTGGAGAGATATTACTATTTGGGAATCTTTTATGGGAAGTTCGTGTAACTAATTAAATTTCGTACTTTTTCAGATACTTTTCATAGAATAGTTAGTCAACAAATGTATTCAAACCGCTCTTGGTATTCCAGTCCCTTGAACCACCCACACAAACCTAAATGATCATTAGACTTGGAATAATGTTTACCATAAATAAATATGGCATTTCATTTGTATAAGAGTACGACTTAATATTGAAATTTGTATCAGCGCAGATTTTTAACTTATATCCCCTGTCAAATTACAGATTCTGATTTTTTGGATCAAAATACCCTATCATATGAAGTACATTTATTTTTGTCAAATATATATTGAGTAATGAGAGGTTGAAATTCAAAGTAGGTTATTTTAATCGTTTCAGTGTTCCTTATGCCTTCCAAAATAATCACCTGCTCAAATATATATATCGTATTAAGTTATTAGCTAAGTCAAACAAAATACCATGTATTTTTATTTTCAATGCACAATATTGTTTCTAATTATCATTAAATCATTCATTCATAATTGAAAAAACATTAATTGAAACATGTAACGAGTGAACTGCTAGTGCATTGCCAGCTGCGAAACTATAAACCTCGGAACTGTTGCCGAACAAAAAGCGAGAACGAAAACAGTGTCATTCCTGCTGCGATCATGAACACACACCTGTAACATTTTTCCCGAGGTATTTTAAATTTATGTGTCTGTACTAACTGTGTATGTAAATTTTATGTTTTAAATTCTTAATTAAACATTTGTCAATGGTTAGAGCTACTCCAGGTTCATTTAATTGCGTTTGGTGCCCTAAACGTGGGGCCGGGGTTTTAGTGTTCTGCAACGGCGTCGAACTCACGCTTTTAGGAAGCCTCATCCCAGGTGTATCCTATTGAATATAGGTGGAAATCCATTCCACGGATCATCCTTATGCTCGTATTCCCGAGTGGTGATGATGAATGAGATAAGTTTATTTTAATTTGTCATTCTTGTCTAGCAGTACTTTCGATTTGGCCCAGCAACGGAATTTTCAAGTTTCGTTTTGTGTTTAAACAGTATTATTGATTAGAATACAGAGTGAAATAATTTTTTAAGTGTTGTTAATCCTTTGGCTCACAATTTTTTATTAAAGTTTTATATGTGTGATAATTTCAATTTTCTTAATTTAGGTGTACCGTTTTCATTTGAAATCGAAAGAAATGGGTGCCAATGCGTCGAGACAAATCATAACTTCCTTGTTGCGCTTTGTTGTGATGTTCTATTTTCTTTCTATTTATGAGTCAGAATTATTTATTCTATGATTCTTTTTGATGTGTCATACGTATTCATTTTGCCATACATATTTGTATCTGTTTATTGATGAATCTTAATTATCCGTTTTGTGATTTATTATGTTTCTCTTTGCATCCTAATACTTTATTTTGTGATATACATGTATACCTTTTATTCGCTTTATTGTGTTGAATTGGAAATAGGGATTAGATTGTAAGGAGTAATGTATTTCACAGTAATATGGAATATATTGATTGTGTTAAAGAGATTAACCAATATTTAATTTGATCATAATCATTGATAATCTCAGTAAATACATATTCAGGACTTATATAAACTGTATATATTAATTGAATCACGAAACAACAAACTTTAATGTTTGGGCGAAAAAATTTGAAACTCCTTGTTCATGAAATTGGGTTGGAAGGGGCTTAGACTCTTAAGGTGATGGAGCTAAAAGATTTAATAACAAGTGCCGAAAACTATAATGAAGAACTAGTAAAAAATATGCTACTCAACATGATCGAAGGACGGGTAAAAATAGAGAAGACTACTGAAGAAACCAAAGAGAGAACTTTTGAATTAGAACGCTTGAAGCTGCAACTCGAAACCCAGAAGGTTACCCAGTCCTCAACAGCAACTCCCATTCTGGAGACTGAGCAACCCAGGTGGGAATTAAAAAGGATTCTTCCCCAATATGATCCTAAAGAGAACGACATGGCATTGTTCCTCAACCTTTCTGAGCGTCAACTGAAGTTTTTAAGGTTTCCTGAAGCATTTTGTGTGTGGCCCATATTTGATTGGATCCTTACCATCTGAGGTAGGAAGGCTTATCGCCACGGAACCTGAATAATATCGAGATTACCAAAGGGTGAAAGACATGCTTCTTAGAAGATACAAGTTCACTGATGATAAATTCAGGCAACTGTTTTCTCTATATCGCAAGAGTCCAACACGTACATGGCGGGATTACTATTTTGAACTGACCAGTTATTTTGAGGGTTGACTCTCAGAGCTGAAAATTGATTATTTTGACAAATTAAAAGAACTCATCATAGCTGACAAGATAAAGGAAAGAGTACCTCAAGATATCAGAGATCATTTCATGGATAATTGGCCAGATCTAAATTCAAACATAGATCTAGCAGAGAAGCTTGGCACTTATGACTGTCTCGAAATAAACAAAAGAGAAGCTCATCCCCAGGGTCGGTTCAAGAGAAATTTATTGCAGATGCGAGATGATGATTTGGCGCCCCCCTTTCAAAGATTCGCCGTATTGTTTCCCTGTCCCTTAGAATAACCTACTGTGAAATTCATTTATTTCATTGCGTATAATGCGTATTTTATTATTCCAGGTTTTTTGCTAGGCCTTCATAAGCCAATGGATTTTGTGATATTAAACACATCCGTTGTACTTAGAAATAGTTATGCCATGGTACCTGAATAATATCGAGACAAAAAAAGTCAATGGTACTTCTTCATTTCGAAATCATTGAATACAGTAAAGTCAACATTACATTTACATCATAGCATAATATGTACAATATGTATTCAGTATTTCAGCAATTCAATATTAAATCATTCATTTATTATTGAAAATACAATACGCTGAAAAATCTCTTATATGATTTATGAAACACTTGCTCAACACTGATGAAGAAAAACTACAAAGTAGAAACATCAAAAGTGTATTTTTCTGACCTTTTGCTTTGCAAAATCTCTTAAGATTGTGTCTGTATCGATGGCATTAAGCACCTCATTTTCTATAGTCAAGGTCACTAATCCGCTCAGACACTCTTGGGAAATGGTTGACCTTAGGTAGATTTTAATTAATTTCAATCTGGAAAAACTCCTCTCCCCATTAACAACTGACCCAGGAATGGTAAGTAAGATTCTTAAATTCACAAAAACATTAGGAAACGTATCCATGAAAGAATTAGTAGTTAAGTAACATAAAGTCTTTTCGGGGCAGCTCCTTTGTGGCAGCAAGGGTGCTAAAAGGAAGATCTCATCCAGCAGCTCATTTCCATCTACATCACATTAGGTTTTGTCAGTCAAAACTGTCTGCAGATTTAAACAGCACTCTTCAGTTCATTTTTCCCCATTGCTGAAGGCCATGAACGTCATAGAGAAATTTGAAGTTATCACTATGCTTCTACATTTGATCAAACCTCTCTGACAAAGAAATAATTGATTTAAAACCACATAGAAAAAGTTTGCTTTGAAAGAGGTCTTTCCTGCCCCAACAGGTTGATGTTCACCTTCATAAAAAATAGTTTCTTTATTTTCTTTGGCCTGATGTGAGTTTCAGCTGAGAACTCTGGACTGATCTCCAATGTCTATGCTAGCTCTTTTGCATCAGTTATGACACTATTCATACCATTCTCCGATCTCATGCTTTCCAAGAAAATCTTGATGTTTTCAATCAGGTCTAAAGCTTTTTGTGAGTTGACATTTTCCCTCTGAAGTTCTTTACTCACAAGATTGACTCTAAATAATATGTCATACCATGCGACCAAGCTACACAAGAACCTGAAATCTTTGCATTACCAGAAGCAGTGTTTTTACCAAAAGCATCAAATTTAGGGTCAGTTGTTGCCTCGTATATTGCATCATACACTTCTATGTTGCATCGCAGAGGTTGGAGATCATCTATTCTGTTTCCCAACGGGTATCACTGAGAGGTTTAACCGATAAAGTTGTTACGTTGTTAGTCAAAATGCTCCACCTATGAGTGGAAGCTGAGAAAAATTATAGATATCTTGTACATTGCTAAAAAATTCACAGCCATTGATCATGATAGAGCCGCATCGTTTACCACGAGATTTAAGGAGTGGTTTCCACCTGGGACGTAAAATGCTCGTGGGTTTAGATTAATGATTCTTTTTTGGACACCCATATTTTCCCCTTCATATTTGAACCATTGTCGTATCCACAGCCACGCATATTTTTCAGGGGTATTTTCTCTTTACAAGTTCATTTAACAAACAGTCAATCCTTCACCAGTTGTACCTGTTGCTTCGACGAATCCAGGAAAGTGTTCCTTCACTATCACTTCTTGGCCTGCCTCTGTATGAACAAACCTTACTACCATTATCATTTGCTCGGAATGACTGACGTCGGGTGTACAGTCAAGGATAATTGAATAGGTTGTTGAGTTCATGAAGGATATTCTAGAAGAAAGTAAACAGATAGACTCATTCTGTATTCTTTTACTTAGATAATGAACGTGTGTTTCTTGAATAGATATTCTTCTCATGTGCTTGGCCAAAACAACATCGAATTTTGTAGTGTGTTCTAACTTCAAGAAGTTTCCATTGTTTCTTTAAAAAATGTATGACTTGAACCACGAAATGCCAGCCCTTGAGTGCCCCAAAACTGCACTGTAGAAAGTAGCCTTTTCAAAACCTCATGCTAGTGGTGACTTTCAACTTGAATGTGTCTTTGATTTTCATCATCTATGGTTTTACCTAAACGTAATCTTTGAGAAAGTTGCCGCCAACCTTGGAAAGATTTTATGTGCGAAGGCGACGTTTCGTGCTGGGATAAAAACTTTGACACATTTTGTCAATCAGAAAACCCACAAGTTCCAGAAAGACATATTCTGCCATGGCAAAAAAGTGTATAGAAAACAAAATATTGCATCTTTTGATACTGAGTAAATATAAGCCATTCTCTATGAACTTCCACTCCATTCCGCAATTTTCTTTCATAATTTGCAGAGGTGAATCTCCTACCACTTTTATCCACAGGAAAATTAATGTCAGTGACTTGTGCAGGGCCTCTTTCAACAAGTACTTGACGAATGCTATCAGTAATCTTTACCGGCCATTACACGCAGTCTTTTGATATGGTCATGTTTTTCAATGCCGGTAAAACGTCCCCAGCTTCCTCCAAACCCTGAAATAATAATAATTATATTGACGTTTACAATACATATTGTCTGCGCCAAAGTTTAATGAACACGGAATTTTGTGTTACAAAAAGTAATTGCTATAAAATGTAATCCTTAAAAAACATACAAGATCATTACAAATGCACTTATAAATAGACAAATAAATACTGTGTGCAAATATTCGCAAAAAATTATATGCTCCTACTTATAACTTGTGTATCAAATCCCTCCATGTATTGATTGTAACAGAATGAAATGTAGGCCTATCAATTATCATTCAAATAATTCAATAAACCGTGCCTCTGATCGTATTATCCTATTAATTGGTGAAACACTTTTTTAACAAAAATAACTTTAACAGCACTCATTCAAATCTATCTCAAATTCATATGGTTTATGCTTACCAACAAATCTTCATTAGTTGTTTTTTTGGATGAAGAAATTTCCTCTAAAAACGATATTCCAGAAGACAAGTCATTTTTCTGTCAGTGTTTATCAGAAGCTAATGTTTCGTTTTCAACGTAGCTTGGATCATCAGCATGCCTTAACGTTGACGCCCTCTGAAAAAATACATATCAGGCTTAGATATTTATATGTACTCTAATTATGCATCGTTCAAAATCTATTATTGCAAATAATGAAGAAATGCACATCAATGTCTTAATTGGTAGTCTTGATTGGTTTATACGAAAAGGAGATTCTCGGAAGTCGACTTGTTTTCAGTCGTTGCACTACCACTACCAGTGGGCCTAGATGAACCAGAGTCGGAAAAAAACTGTTGAAATGTCTTCGCCTGTTTTTATTTTCTCGTTCTATTTGCGCTTTGCGCTTTTTATAAAAAGCACCCGATTGCTTCTTGTTTTCAGACATTATATTATTATTAATTAGGGGAGGGGTCTTAAAATCACGAGAAATTGATATCGATATATATGAATGGCCCCTGAAGGTAATTAGCTTTTTTATGTCTGGGGGCGCCGGCCTTGCCGCAGGACCCCACTCTAACCGGTAAGGTAAAAAATTCCAGAGGGCAATTTCTATATATGGGCCTTTAAGAGAATATTTGCATATACACTTTAATAAGTCAAGTTGGGTAGCTGACTCTATCCTCAATGAGTTTCACAGCTTGAGTTTTTAAACATTGAATTTCTTTAACTAAGATTTCAAAATCAATATCCTACGAATACCGAAGTCCAAAATCCCCCCACCCTCCGACTATAGTAGTTAATTCTTTTGTCATTGCCATTATTATAACTTCGTCGGAAAAGGAAAAAAAACAGAAATTCTGCCACTTCTGTGTGTTCAAGCCTGTACCGTTGATGACAAATCAGGCAAACAGAACCAGTCAAATAAAATCTGGTGTCAATCAGGACGTGTCATGATTGTATAAAAGTCTGATTCAATAAAGCCAACTGTCCAGTTTGCAATCCTTCCAAGAAATCTGCCTCAGCTCGTTTTGAGAAGATTTAAATTGATAGACCAACCATGGTCTAATGAAGTACGATAAATATAATATTTGGCACAGCGTGTGCAGACAGTGGAACAAGTCACTCTATCGCTGGCGAAAGATTGTACCATATACTTCAAGATGAACGGGTAGTATTCACGAAGTCCTTTCGCACAGTAACCCTCGCTGATGGAAGTCAGACAGAGAAAGATGTTCACACAGCCTGTGTAATTCTGTCTAGAAGAACGTCCTTCCAATTAACCCTTTTTGCCCTCCCAGAGGCTAAAGGAAACCGTACCCTCATAAGAGCAGATTTTTTGAAGAAAGCAGGTGTTGTTCTGAATCTTCAAGACCACTTCTGGTTCTACACTACCAAATGAACGTTGCCCATTCGCTGCGATAGCTCAAGTCCAATCCTGCGATATTACAGAAAGTGATAGACCAGAAAATATATGCCTTCTTTGTCCCGATGAAGGTGAACATTTAACAGAAGATCAACGCAGAAGATTAAATGCACTGCTAACTCACTATGAAACTAAGTTCAGTCCAGAGGGAAAACCAACACCTTACATCGAACACAGGATCGACACAGGTGATGCTCCTTCAGTTGCTACTGCTCCTTACCGGTTATCCCCTGCGAGAAAAGAAATTTGTAAGAAAGAGATTGATGCACTTCTCTCATTGGAAGTAATAGAAAAGTGTGATTCTCCCAACGCAGCACATGTGGTCTTAATACCCAAGCCGAATGGTAATTTCCGCCTTTGTATCGATTACAGAAGATTGAACTCAGTAACTAAGTCTGATCCATACCCTCTTCAGCGCATGGATAATCTCTCAAAATGCTAAGCAAACTGTCTTTATGTCTACCATAGACTTAAAGTCAGAATATTATCAAGATGCATTTTTCTGATAAAGACAAGACAGCCTTTGTCAGTTTGGAGTTTTTCGATTTACTCGAATGCCATTTGGATTAAAAACGGTCCCTACAACATTTCAAAGACTCATGGACATTTTCCGAAATGGACTAAAAGTCAAATCTCTAGCTTACCTGGATGATATTATTGTGATGTCTGACACCTTTGACGAACACCTGGAGTACATGCGGTTGTCTTTGACTGACTCCAAAGGTTCAACCTGCATGCCAACCAAGTGCCATTTTGCTTGCCCCAAAGTTAAGTATTTTGGACATTACATCGCGAGCTCTGAAATAGAAGTAGACCCTGCTGAAATGGAGGTCGTTGTACAGATCCCTTCTAACAAGAACGTGAAGCAAGTGCAGAGATTTCTACAGACATGTAGTTGGTATCGTCTCTTCATTCTCCAGTTTGCTGAGACCTCAAAGCCTTTGAGCAATCTCACCAAGAAGCGAACATCTTAGAAGTGGAGACAAGAGGATCAGACAGCATTTGAGTCGTTGAAGAAGAGTCTAGTTTCACCGCCCGTTCTTAAATATGTAGATGAGGCTGAACCATTTGTCCTCAGAACTGAGGCGTCAAGTTAAGCTTTGGGTGCAGTCCTTATCCAAGGAGAAGGCCCAGAAGAGCATCCGATCGAGTACGCTAGTCGTCTGCTAATCCCAGAGAGCGGAACTACTCTAATACAGGACGTGACGCCTCAAAATTAATTAACTTAAAATTAAATGACTACTAAGCCATAAATAGCTTTTAGTCCATAAATAACTTAAAATTAAATTTCATGGAAGAAGAGGGTTTCCCAGTACTCACCTGGAGAACAAGTATGGGTAACATCACACCCTGTCAGTAACAAAGCTAAGAGAAGGTCAGCGAAATTTGCACCACGTCGAGACGGACCCTATTTGATTGTGACACAGCGTTCTCCAACGAGTTATGTTGTTGAAAATCCTGCATCTCCTGATATTCCTGTCGGAACATATCACACGTCTGCCCTCCGTCCATGTCTTAACACCCCTCAAAATGGAAATGTACCATCGCCCCGCGAAGGAGAGACCGACAGCGGAAGACTAGTCCAACAATGCAACAAAACTCGACACGATCATCTGACACTTCTGGCTACTCGACGAGACGTCTTCGTGGCCAGGGGACATTGTAATGAGTGAACTGCGAGCGCAGCGCCAGCTGGTGGAGCTATTAATCTCATAAATGTTGCCGAAGAAAAAGAACCTATGAGCTTATGAAGCAGTAAATGAATATTATCAAATGTTCTTATTGTTTATAAGGGCCTTATCTATTAAAAAGTACCTGCAACGTATTTTGCAGTTTAGAAAAAATAATTATGTAACTAAAGCTATTTAAACCAAATTATATGATTAAAATTAAAATTGTGAGATAAAATGTAATGCACTTAAAAACACTTATATTTCTATTTTCGTATAAATGAAAAATATATTTGTCGTTGAACCTAGATTTTCAACACAAACGTTATTGGTATGATCATATACTAATAATTGCTGATGAAAAGGGAACTATATTACAAACCTTTACTACATTAACTCACTTAAGTATTCATTCTGAAAATAATCTTAAATCCTTTTTATAAATCAGATATTATTAAATTGATATTTAATTATAAGATCATAGGGGCTTTGAAGTACTACATTTATCAGTATAGTTGTGGCTTGAATTGTGCTTAGGTACTTGCACAGAAAATTATCTTAATTTAAATTCAAAAACTTTGTTGCCTTATATTTATATTAGTGTCCTCCATGGAACATCTTTTAGCAATTATGCCTACTGAAAACATGATTCTCTTCGAGCTACTCTAATTTATCTAACAAGCATACCTTCGTTATTATCGTTATAAAGAATTATTTTTTATGTTCAAGAAACTTGTAAAACAGAACGTAATTCATTAATTTTTTTGAAGAAAATGCATAATACTTAATTGTATTATAAGCCATATAACCGAGGTATTTTTTATATCGTGTTCATAAAATCGCAGCATAATTGATAGGATTCCCATACAAAAATTCTCAATCTAAAATTTGAAAAAATGTTAATTAGAAACGGTAAAATAGTTTTGAATTTTACGGAAAAGTTCCGAAGTTCTATTGAAATTTCCATTTTGGATAAGAAATAGTTTATATAAGAAAACTAAAATAGTTATTAAATCTCAAAGGTCTTTCGTTAAGAAAAAATATAAAACTTAAAAGGAAACAGATGTTTAATTATGAAAGATAAAACAGCTTGGAATTTAGCAAAAAACCAAAATGCCTTACTTTTTGGTAATGTATAATCTAATAAAGTTAATTTTCTTATAAAGGCTTCTGTCAATTTCGTCAGCAGAAGATTGGCGTGAAAGAGGTCTTGGTTTTAAATGGCTTGGTAATAAATAACCTTACAATGAGAAAATATGTTTCAAATAATTCTTATTTCTTATATATGACTGAACTACAAAATCCACAAGCTTGAAAAAAAAATGGAGAGGTTCAGTTAGTGTACTGCTTCGATTAGATATGTAAATGCACCGTGCATTTTTCAAAGAAGTTACCCACTCTGTCATATTGCGAGAATATTACCACTGAACAGAAAGACGCACTTCAATCATATAAGATAAAGGTTTAAGAAGGAAGATTTAAGGTATTCTCCTACACCAATATTTCCCCAGTTATCGATATGCCTTCTCTCTTTGTTCTTCTGGAGATTATGGCCGACTCTTCCTAGAAGCCACTACAGGAAATTTATCTTCTTAGTGGTTTATCACTGATCTCCTATTCCATACAGTTTATTCCCGTGGAAATATTAAGAGCTGATCGGGCTTGTCTTTCAGTTGGGTTGTTAACTCTTTTGTTTGCTGCCCTACTCTCTTGTTACAGTTTGCTTGTAAAGTTAAGATGCTTTGAGAGGATTTTTGCCCCATGCTTGTTTTTCTGGAATATTTAATATTTGGTTTTAATGCTTTGAGTTTCAAGGTTATTTCAGTGTGTATGGTTCGATGGAAATACTTTGTGGATAGTAAGATTGTTTTGGTATTAAAATAATTTTGAACATTGTGAGATGTTCTCGTGAATTTTCCAGTTTGTTTTAAGAAACCTTAGCATTTTTAAGAAATATGTATCCATTCTAACTTGTTTGTTACTGTTTGATGCCATTTCTTTTCAGAAGCTTTTTATCAGTATATTAATGTGGAGTTTTTGCATTTCGGGCTGTACAGTACACTTCAGTTAGATTAATTTGCACATTATATATTATGAATTTCCATAATATTTCATACTATTCCTGTAAGAATTTTTGTATATATTTCTTTTAATACCCCTTGAGAGATAATAATTAAGGTTTTTTACACTGAAATGACGATTGAGCTATTCAAATGTTTGATTTGCCGTAAGTGTACATAGAGAACAGTAAGATAAATGCATCCTTAACCCTTTGAGCTTCTTGAGATTTCAGAGTAGTGTAGTATTGTTTTTACCACGCAATACACACTAAATAACCATAGCTATAGGGTGAAAGGATCCATGGATTCTTTCAAATTAAAAAAAAAATTTCTATTGGTCATTTCTCCTTAGAATAGAACCTCTCTGAAAGATTATATTGCTATTTTTCTTGGAAGTGAATCCTTTGAAAATAATTTTTTGGTCATTTCCTTAGAATATAATCCTTTGGAATTATTGTACTGCTCCTTTCCTTGGAAGTGAATCATTTTGAAATATTCCTTGGTTCCTTTTTCTTATACTAGAATCCTTTAGTAAGATTCTATTGTTCATTTCTTTAGAATAGAAATATTTGGAAGAATTCTATTATTCATTTCCTTAGAATAGAATCATTTAAAAAAATTTATATTGATCAAGGGAGTCAAACCTGATCTGAAGTCATAAAGGGAAGACTGTAGGTTGCCAGGTAGAATTATGCGTGTAAGCCCACAGACGGTTAATATCTATTTTTTACCACTCCATAAATAAAGGTAAATTGTTTTTATATAATAATAAGGTAAAAAGCTTTAAGATCAACGTTTTATTCCTTAACGGTTTTGTATTTTAAGTATACGAAACGTTAAATGTGTTTATGTTTGGCATTGAACTTTCAATCAATTCATTTCAATTGTAATTTGTATTAAATTATTACATTATGCTTAGCATCATTTTCCAAATTCACGAATCATCATGAAATACATCTTTTAAATATATTCAAGAATTAGTTGATGAACCAAATTCTTAGCTTTTCATTAACTTTGTGAGTTATATTCAAAATTAATGAAGAAATGAAGTATTTTTAAATTGTATGAAACTTGGTAGTTCACTGGAAAGATCTGATTATAAGCTCAATACAAGAAATACACGTTACGTAAAATATAGCCAGTATTGAGTGTATTCAATTTCAAAGAAATAAACAAAGCGTTATTTTCGTTTTAAGTAAAATTGAAATACCGTTGTATTACTATTAATAATGGATCTATTTGCACTTTTTAACCGCCAAGCCTTGTAGCGAATTTTCATTATTTTATCAGATTAGTTTTGGTCTTAATCCTTAGAGAGTCACGAGATTTGCGAGTAGTATACTATTACTTTTACCCTACAGCACACATGATAACAAAATAGCGGTACCTGTTGGTTGAAATAGTCCTACAAGAGTTTTTATTGGTCAAGAAGTCTAAAACTTATAAGCTATGCCGGGAACACTACGGGTGTCGTAATGGAAGTATACTGTGTATGACCATCAGAATTTAATTTGACCCTTCAAATGAATTTATTCTGTTGAATGAACTGATTCAAATATTAGCATATTTCCTTTTAAATTGAATGCAATCAATTAGGATTTTTTCACTAATACGTTTAGAATTGTTTCTAGGTATTACAAAGTATTGACCCAAACTAAAACTAGCTCTCTGAATTGTGAATTTCAATTCCCCAAATGAGGATAATAAGGTACGAACTAAATAAGGGAATTCCTTATGTTTCTCTTTCTCACCTTTTAAATTGAAAATCTATTAGGGTCGTTTCATTACCACGTTTAGTAGAATTCCTAAGCATTAGAATTCATTGACCCAAATTTAACCTGGGTCACTGAATTGTGGATTTCGATTCTCCAATTGTGGACAGTGAGATACACACTGTTCTACATCCTATTGGTTTATGCATTGCTTCTCAAGGGATGCCAGTTCTTATACGATTACCACCCTCTCAATTATTGACATGTTCGGAGAATCCTCAGAGCTGTATCAATAATCCATACGTTAACAAACATTTAGCAGCGTGATTGTGCCATTCAATGCCTGACGTCAATATGCGGATCTCTCGCGACGTATTAACGTCGCAGTGCCAATAATTAGTACCCGGTTGACAGTATAAGCGTTAATTGGCGCTCAAATGAAGACGGCTGTCAGAAGCCAACTGAAACCCTTGTGGGCGCAAGAGTTGGCGAAAATCGTATTAGCTTCTCGGAGAATATAATGTGGCATTGTTTGCTGTTGATGAAAGAGTTTGTCAGGTAATCTTTCAAAAGATATTGACTGGATTGGGAAAGAAAACACCGTAATTTAGATCAAACATTATTTTTTTATCTTTAACTATCTAGAAGTCTCCACATTCAGTGTTGAAATTTTCGGTAGTATATATTAGAGAACATAACAATATACCTTGGTGTTATTAACTCTATGGAAAAGTGTTTAACGGTTGATATTTTTGAGTTTTGGGTTGCTTTATTTATAAAGTTGTGGCTTTAGTGAAATGTCCAGTTTTATCTTTTTATATTTCTTTCTTACTGTCCCAAATTAATGCACATTTTGGCCGCATTAGTCGTTTGACCCTCATTGCTGTTTTCCTGGGAAGTTACGTTCGAGATTAATGAAAATAAAATAAATTTTAGACATTGATCAAATGTGTCCGAGTTTTGTTCATTTCGTAATACACTTGTGAGAATTACATCATAAAAGAATTTTGAATATAATGAAGTTTATATCATATATTACTGATATTATTATTACATGGTATGATTATGTACCATATTATGTACTTTCACACCATATATTACTGAATGTAAACGATTAAATTTTCAGAAGAATAAAACGATTATAACCTAAAAATCAGTATGCTGAGAAGCCCTTGGGGCTGCAATAAGAGGTGATATGCGTCATGACGTCAAATCCAAGAAGCTTTGGATGTGATCATGGAATTTTGCTTTCCAGGCTGCTTGCATGCGATTCGACTTTTCATTGGTACTTACCTCTGCAGGACTTTGACAGGCTAATTGCCGAGTGACCATATCCATGTCCTGTTCTCGAGTTCACGGCTTCTACACACTTATCCGCGGCGTTATGTCTCGAACGAGGAGCAATATACCGGTATGAAAATCTGCATTCACGAAAGTAGATCATTCGTCCTCTTTCGCACTCTGTCGTTTGTTCGTAATACTCACTCTATAGTCGACGAGGCAAAGTGATTCCTGGAGAAACTTTTACCAGATTGATGTTCATAATATATTACTTGTGCTGTTCCTAAACAGCTCTCAATTTATATTCCTAACACGACAGATCACTTCTGAGTGTAGGCATAGCAATCACATAAGTTTTAAATGGTTAACATCATTCCTCCGTAGTTTTCATCCATGGGTGTATTCCTCTCTTCTGCGTCAATAAAACTTTCCTTGGTGTATATGTCCATTACTTGATGTTGACTGTCTTGTGTTTGACCCAGCTTGGCTATATGAGCCTTGCACTTAAAACCCACAAACCAACCAATCTTCATAGTATAAAAATTTTCTCTAAGATATCGAAGGAAACAATTATCACCCTAACATTAAATATAATACACAAATTAACTTTGGCGTCAAATACTGATAGTTGAATTCAATTTACAGCACTATTACTACTAGTGAAAAAATGGAACAGAGGATAACAAAACTCATTTGACAAATCTGTATATCACTATGACATAAATGCTTTGTTAATGGAAAAAGATCAATCTATGGTAAACAAGCTAGCTCATTACTTGAAAAATAATATTATTCAGTTCAATATCGGAATCGACACCAATCCTAAGCGGACCCTTTTACTTAGGATTAAAATAATTTATTAAATAATGCTTCTACGATTATTGGAGCTGAATTATTAATATTAACAAGCTGTCCAATTTATTATGCCATATTTTACCGGAATTTGCACAATGACTTCTAATTTTACTTGTAATTAATATATGCCTAAGCTTCATTATGTATGGGAATGTAATGTGACATCTTGTACCTCAGATGGAAAGTATTTGTCAGATGATATTCCCATGGGTATTAAATGGCTGATTTTAGATATCGTTCTGCGTTAGATCAAATGTTCTATTTATCCCGACTTTCTCCTCGAATTTTAATTTTGCGTAGCGGTTAATAAATGTGTTCTCGAATAAACATGCAAATATAATGTGAAAAATTTATTCTTGACTTTGTAGATTTAATCTAATATTTTATTTAGAGTAGTCCTTTTTTGAGAAGCTTCTTCTTCGCTTTAGCTGATAAATGCCCAGGATTTGATATTAGGTTTAGGCGAAATATTTAGACACAGGAAAAATACTTTATTTGCCATATTTTGTAGACATAAAACAAGAGGGAAATCTTAATATGAATAGGTGTTCTAGAATGTAAATACGTTATAAAATTCTGATATCAAAAATACAATGTTAACAGTTTTTCAAGATATCAATTTCAAATATGGTGTAGTATAAGGTAATTTAGAGGTAACATGATTGAGATACGAACTTTTTACGACGCAGTGCATCGGACATAAGAATTAATCCCAGTGAGAACACACAAACTGCTATTTTATATTTTTTTGATAAATTTTATTAAGCAAATGCTATGTGTGGTTGTTCTAGTTGTATAAAAATGTAGAAAACACCCACAATATATATCATCGTTTTGAATTACTTTGATATTTACATTTGTTGTAATGCATAAATCTTGATTATATTGAAGATATAAAATTTTTTCTGTATTTGATTTTTATGCGAATACTAGAAAAAATGGAAAGTTAATTATGATAGCACGTAACAGGGTATATTGCTTTAGCATACCACAGTTTAAGCTGATATCAAACATTTATGATCCACGCCACAGTATTACTAAGATTTAATTTAGTCAAACAGAGTTGCGATGTTGAGATCCGTGTGTATGTAATACACATACTCACTATATACTAAGTTGTTTTATAATTACGTTACTGATAATATGATTGATAATGGGCAATTATTTGTGACAGGTTGTATTATTAATATTATATCTCAGTATTAAATTAATATATTCCAGTGTGTAACGCTTATTTTATGAGTTGGTTTTAATAATAAAGCGTTTAGGACGATTAAACAAACACATGATATATAATGAATAAAAATTGTTTTACATTCATTCTAAACAGAATTTTATCAACGATATTGTCCTTTGAAATTTTTAAAAGTAATTTGATTGTCTTATTTTCTATCCTTCTATGTATTTTCAAAACGTTTTACCTATGTATTAAATTTGTATTGATTTCAATTTACAATACAATTGGCATGTCATTGTTATACAAAATATAGACTAAAAAATTACTAGAAAAGTGCCAGCATTCATAGTATCCTATTGTAGGGTAAAGTAATATATGATTTCAGTGATATAAATGAAGGTAATTACTTTTCATAAATCTGTTTAAAGCACTAGAGTTCTGTCTGAAAACTGAATTAATTTGCTTTACATTAAAATTAAAATCTTATATCGCAATCGAGGAATACCATGTCAAGGGTGTAAAAATTTTGTTAAGACGATTCGAATCGGTAAATGAGGAGGTAATAATGAGATTTAAATTAATTTCATATTCTCCTTCACATTCCATTGTAGTCTCTTTTTCTTAAAAACTAATGCCATTTGAACAAATATTTTGTTATTTTTTATCGTTTCAAATTCCAACCTTCCAAAGGAATTAAGTAAATGATCATTTAATCCGAACGTCGAATTTTAAAGCTTCGAATTTACTTAAATTTATTTTTGTTGCAATAATATAAATGTGCAATAAAACAAGAAATCTTTGAACATCATCCAATGGATTCAATCAAATTGTCTTATTTTTCAATTTGGAAGATGGCAGAGGCAATATTTTGGAAAGAAAATTCAAAATATTCCAAATTCCATGGGGAAAAATATATTCTGGTAGTTATACAACGATCTAGTTTATTGTCAACTATTATAATTAAATATAAAATTAACTATATTGAGATGCCTATAACTTAGGTGCGGGCTTTGTTTATTGCTCATCGTTAATCGTTATCTACATTAATATGCGTCATCGTATGTGAAACTAGCACGACTATACAAATGCCGATAGGCTGTTTTATGCACGGATTTTAACCACTACTTAACTATTTAACCTTAATTTCATTCTACGGTGCCTAAAGTCACGATATTCCCGTTAAATAAAATCTAGTTACTTTTTAAGTTTTATTTAAATAAAATAGATTATATTTGTTTTGCAACGTTCACTATTTTCCAAGCATAGAATACCTATACGAAATTTGTGATAACAATGATAAAGAAAGAACTTTATCCCTCCGGTGGTTACGACGAGATATCTCATCATCAAGATAGTGACACTTTTTTATGATAATGAGATCAAGATCTGTTCAGTTTTGCTAATGACAAAATACATCATCCAGACAACTAGGAAAGTTAATGAATATTACATTGTTAAATAATATTTATATGTCTATTTCACAAACGTACAGGCACATAAATTGACGTTATTTGTATATTGGCGAATGTGTGACAACAAAAGGATATAAATCATGTAAAATCATCCGCTATTGATCTTGCTGATTTGTTTGAATGTGCTTGATTTGAGTTAATTAAAAAATTTTCGGAACAGCTCGCCGCTCTAATGAAATTGTGTGTAATCTAAGATAGAAATCAGCATCATAAATTGTTTTAACATGACTGAGGTACACAATTTTTATCAGGCATTGCATTGGAAAGTGAAAAGTGCACAGACTACTTTTCCCAATTTTTTAAATAATTTTTTCACTTGGAGGTATGCAATGCATCAATGCTTATATCGATTATAAACGAATGTAAATTAGGCATGAGCGGCGAGTAATGAGAGTGTCATCTGTTTATATAAGTAGAAATTTCAGCTAAGAAGCTATGAGCTGGTCTTCTAATTGTATAAATTAGCTAACACCCACCATCTTATATCGTTTTGAATACTGTGATAGTTATATATGTTAGTATGGGATTACCCTACTAACTGGGCTACAGCCCAGTTGGAAGAGTAACTGATTAGCAACTGGAAGGTTGCGAGTTCTAAACTCGGTCCAACCAAAGACCGTCATCCGGGTTGGTGCACGTTAAATCTGTCGTGGCTTCAAATTCCCTCACGTTCCCGTTTCTTTGAAATTTGGAGTGGGGTGCCAGCACAGGTGTTGACCTCGTCATCTGACCATGGCTTAAATTTGCGAGGATAGTTAAATCGTGTCCCTTTGGGATTGATCAGAGCCTTCACCGATAACCCTTTGTGTTTCCTCAGTGTCGCGTCAACTAACTACCTTCCTCATGTATGTTATAATGCTAAATCTGTATTATTTTATACGTTGTCGTAATGCATGGTGTTTTCTATGTCTGTATTTGATTTTTATCCAAACTAGAAAATGTAGAAATATAATTATGGTAGCACGTAAGTGGGAATATCATTCTAGTATCGATTAGTTTAGTAGATGCTATGCGCAAGTCTTCTAGTTGCATCAAATTAGCAAGCACTGTTAATCTGATATCCTTTTTCGAATGCTCATCATAGAATTCAGAATGCAAAATATGTTTCTTATTTATCTGGGTTATTAATTTATCCGATTCAAATTACAAATCAGAATCATTCCAACAAAAATAAATCTCATAAACAAAACATATCAAAATGATATCAGATTGTGGGTGTTTAATAATTTTATACAGCTAAAAGTATGTGTATAGCATCCGATCTGAATTTTCTACATATATAAATTAATGGAAGCGTCGCTATTTACTTTTCATGCCCAATTTACATACCTTTATAATTAGTTTCAATGAGAAAGGCTATCTGAAACAAAAACATATTAAATTCGAAATAATTTCTTTAAAATACTCTTACTTACATTGACATACTTGGAAAGCTACATTATAAATAAAAGTATTTTAAAATTTTAATAATATATTGTATTTGTTGTAATACATTTAGAATTATATTGTACTATAAACTGTGAATTCATAGACGGCATCTTCGAAATGTTGAAAGATATACAGTGAATTAAATCTCTTTATTCGTTGCAAAGCAACAAAAAGAAACAAAAAGGTTATGAAATTTGAAAATATCAATATTCAAAATATGAACCTAGCGTTGGAATATTAGTTAATAGCAATTGTATATTAATATTTGGATCATATTCAGTTTAAGTAACTCGTGAAAAAGCATGAACTAAAAATATAGTAGACATTTTTAAGACATAAAAAAACGTTGTTATAACCGATACATTTATTCTAAATAAAATATAAAATTGAAGCATTTAACCAACAGTTTTTGAAATGTAGAGACTATTTCTTCCTTGATGTGTGTGTGACTTTGGACTTCATCAAAATTATAAATAGAGCTTAGGGAAAACGTTTATAGATTAAAAATATTTACTTCCGCATTCTTGCAAATTATTTTTTAAATTACGAATTTTCAAACAACTTTTAATGCAATCATTACGGAATACTAATTGCCTTTAAGAACTATTTTAACATATGACATAAACGGCATTATTTATAGAAATTCTATACTGAAAAATAAATAGTAGATCAGTTAACCCTCTTAGCGGTTCACACGCTTGACTCCACTTTGGAAATTGTAATGTTCGTAACATGACATTACAACCAATTTTGACCTTTTTGGCCAATAGAATCTTTCCAAAGGATTCTATTTTAAGGGAATGGACAATAGAATTTTCCCAAGAGATTTTATTTTGCAAAATGGGCCAATATAATCTTTCTAAAGGATTGTATTCCAAGGAGAGGGGCAATAAAATCGTTCCAAAGAAGAAATATATTCTAATAAAAGGACCAATAGAATTATACTAAAGATGGAAAGAATCCATGGATTCTTAAGAAGGATGTTATTTAGTCTAAGTGTACTGTAGGGTAAACGCAACAGTTCACTACTCGAAAATCCCGTAACGCTATGAGTGTTAATTGAACAGAATGAAGTACGTCTTAGAACAAAATAAATTATTTTTATGAAAGGTATAAGCAGTAATTTATTCTGCTTGTGTTTATTGGAACCAACTCTCTCTTCAACATTAATAATTTGATTCTAAACACAATAATCTCCAAATGTTTAAAAAATTCGCAATAAACTTATAATGTTTCTTAACTTAATATTTTATTATAATAAAAATAAGATTCTAAAAATGTATTAAAACACAAAGTGAGCAATTTTAAATGCTTTCGAAAAGAAGGATATTTTTCAATTATGTTTTAAGTTCCAACATCATATATTTCATAGAATCAATTTAACTTTATATTAAAGTCAAGCAAATAAAAATGCTTTTAAATGTTATAAAAAGGCAAGAACTGGCAAAAATTGAAGTTTAAATATGTTTAAAAAATGCTATTTGGTTTTAATTAGACCTGTTAAGTTATTTAAAATTTGCATATGCCAAAGAGTTTCATTTTCCTAAGTAAAAATCTTAAGGAAAAGAATATTTACATTACTTTTCTGTGATTAAACTTCTGATTAGCGAAATGAATGAATAGATCTGATCATTCGTTTGTTTTGAGGAATATTAGCATTCCGAGCTTACAGCAAGCAAAACATGTTTGACGTGTTGATAAAACCATTCTAAAACAAGTTTGTTTTAGAATTACTTGTAAGCAATGCATTTGCATTTGTTAGGTTGCTATGGTGATGTTATATCTTTACATCCCAGTAAAATTACATTACCACACCCCATTTAGAAACTGACATTTTAAATTATAGAGATTGAACTGATAGAGTTTAATATCTTAAATCGAAATGACATGAAACCTTTTAAAATATCGATTCCATGACATGTTTTCCTTTTCCAATATCATTTGTTCGAACAAAATATATTGACATTACTTTTCGACAGATGCAGTAGTTTTGTTAAAATATGTGTTGGTTGCAAATAGAATACAACCTGAATATTTCGTTAAATTATTTTTAAATACATTCCAACAAAATGAACTTCATTACCTAATATGAGAATAATATGCCTTTATGTGGCATTAAAATTTAAATTTATGTATGATAGATTATGTGTGCTTCATGTAAAAAGATATATCGATCAAAGAGGTAGGGGAGATTTGAAATTATGTCACATTTGAATTCTAATCATAAGTTATGATAAAACAAATAAAATTACTTTTGCTTATTTTGATGTTCAAAAATTGATCAATAGTATTGATTGAATTGTGAGGCTCAAATGTCGCTTGAGCTTATACAATATGTTTTGTGTACATTCATTCAGATATATATATCTAGTATATAAAAGAAAGTTTATACGTAAATTTTTAATTTTATACGAAATCATCTGTTTTTAGAAAATATATTTTACTAATCGTAGTCTTTATAAATGAGGATAATGACAAATTTATTCTTTTTCTATGTTTTTTTCATAAATTTATGACTCCAATAATGAAACAAAAGGTGAATTACTTTTGATAAAATTCATAATGGTAACGTGACTGATTTATTGATTAGCTATTTTAGCTTAGAATTTTAAGGAATTTATTGACTAAAAGAATTTCAATATTTTTAATATTTTTTCACAAGCATAAATTATTGATTATTTAAGTATAAAGTTGTTGAATTGAAATTGTTGACAAATCTAAAATTATATACTTTAAGTTTTGTTCATTGTCTCTTATATTGTGATCCTTTCCTTTTCTTCTGTTTAAAGAAAAATAGTACATTTAATTATTCGCCAAGCTCTTTTATTAATTGAGCATAAATTTGAAGACCTATCAAATATATTCAGTTACTCAATTTGTTGCATACTCAATCATATATCTTGTACATTTTATACATGCACACGAATTAATAGCTGTATTAAGACTGCAAAACAAAATCTGTCTGTTTACCATTCGTTTAAGACAGAAATCATACCTTAGAGTTAATTAACATTTATGAACTCGGGAACTCGTCTTATACAAAATTCAAAACAAAATGCAAGAAAATCAGAAGAAACCACCTTTCACCTCTATTTTTCCTTTCCATTCGCAAAACAAAAAAAAATATAAATAATAACAACAAAAAAGAAAATGTTTCATGGAATTTACTGCATGAATTGTTATTTAGTTCTTTATTTTTTCTGCCTTCGCTCAGCAATATCCATAAAACATGTCACAATGCGATGTTGTTCCGAGAAATCACATTTTTTTGTTTTGTGAAGGAAATGGTTTCACAAAAGCAGAGCCGCCTGAGTTTTTTCATTTCTTTATACTCCGCATTTTCATCAACGCAGATTTTCCTAATACATTTCTTTTGATTTTACATTTTAAGTATATTTTTTAATTCCTTGATACGAGTTAATTCCATTCATTCTTATTATGTCCAGTCAGGAAAAACTTTTTATTTCCGGAAAATGTTCAATACGTCTATTTGTCAATTTTATTTCTTGCTTTTTATTTGACGTAGTGAGTTTTCTGCATGCTTAAAATTTTTATGAAAACACTCAATTAATTTCATTTGATATGCGGTTGATATTAATTAACCCCAAATGAACATTGAATTAAAGTGATTCTCATCAAAATCATTTTAAATTAAAGTTCACATAGAAGTATCTTATTTTGTATTTAGGTTAAGTACTTTTCTACTGATTTTGTATTTGTTTTGTTATAAAATATGGTGCTTTACGAGAGGGATAAAGCAATGTGTTTGGAGATTTAAAAAAGCAATCTCTATGTATCTGCATTCAAAATATTCCTTATAAATAAATTATTGAACATAAAAAATGATACTAAATTCTATGAATGAAATCATAAATATGTGATTAAATTATAATGTATAAAAATTAGCAGTAATGGAAAATTCTATGAATTCATTTTTATGAATTTACTACATTTAGCACTGTTCAATGCTTTATTGGTCACAATTTTATTTCTTGCTTTTTATTTGATGTAGTGAGTTTTCCCCATGCTTAAATTTTATATGAAAAAACTAAATTAAATGAATTTGATATGCGGTTAATATTAATTAACACTAAATGGACATTAAATTAAGGTAATTCTCATCAAAATCAATTTAAATCAAAAGTTGACATAGAAGTATCTGACTTTGTATTTAGGTTAAGTATTTCTATTGATTTTTTATTTGTTTTGGTATAAAATCTGAGACTTTACGAGAAGGATAAAGTAATGTTTTGGAGATTTAAGATAGGAATCTCTGTGAATCTATGTGCGAAATATTCATCATATAAATACGTTATTGAACAGAATACAAAATGTTATTAAATTCTATGAACAAAATCATTAATATAGTATTAAATTATAATGTATAAAATTAGGAAACTTATGGAAAATTGTATGAATAAATTTTATGAATTTAATACATTTACAAAAAGTTGAAATAATACTTACATTAAAGTAATTAATATTAATTCTATTGAAATTAATGTACTTATATTATTAATGTATATTTTGAGTATTGTTTGGAATACATTAAAATCAAATCTTTAAGAAATTAAAAGACCATGGCATTTTTGTTTCTGATATCAACAATTCAGGTAAAATGTAAATGTAATAAAAGATTGACCTATGTTAAACAGCTTGCAATCGATTTTTCAACCTTCTAATTTTTTAAAATGTTTTCAGAAAGGTTTCTTCATAAACTGTTAACAAATATATAAATTATTGATTTCATCAAATTATTAGCATATTGTTTGAAACGGGGTTCCAAAAGATTATATTTATGTAAAAATATATAAATTCACCACATTCAAGTGTCCTCACATACCAGTTAAGATTTGCATTTTGTACGGAATACATGTGTATACATGGTATAATTATATTGTTAAAACTATTTTTTAAATCAAATTTTTTGTTGTTTAAAGAGATAGCTTTATGGTATATATAATCCAAATTCATTCATGTTACGATTACACAGGTCGCGACTTTGGAAAGTTTGAATTAAGATATTCTATATATTGTCTTC
Source organism: Meta bourneti (assembly GCA_933210815.1). Taxonomy (NCBI): domain Eukaryota; kingdom Metazoa; phylum Arthropoda; class Arachnida; order Araneae; family Tetragnathidae; genus Meta; species Meta bourneti. Next base: position 64,278,883 of record OW119926.1, read on the forward strand.
GTTCATACAAAAAATAGTATTTTTATATAATGAACGATTTTATATTCAGCTACAGAATTTTATTTTAGACAAAATTTTGAAAGTAAAAATATTAATTGATTTCTGACATTGTTTAGAAAGATGCCTGTACATTAAAGCACATTACTTTTGCTTGTTTGTTATCGTTTCATATATTTTCCCTTGCCATACAGTATTTGCATTTATTGCTTTCCATTATTTTGATAGAACAGAATCAACAATAAAATGATGAATAAAAGTTATAAATACTGAAATCTCATTAAAGTATGTTATTTTGAAAAATGCGTAGGTTGAATCTTATTATGTTAAGTACATTTTTATAACTTATACAGGGAGACACAAAAGTCCCTAAAGGGTGTGTAATTTCAATAACTTAAAAAAATGTATTTAACTTAAGATATTTTATCAGAATCTGAGATTCACCATGGGAAATTCATGATCGAACATCTAACACCAATTGTGAAATTTTTCTATGAAATCTGAGGATCAATAATTCTTGCACAACGAACATATCGTCCCTGTAAATTTTAAATAAAAAATAAAATAATACTAAATATTGAATCCCTTTCGTGACTTTTTGTCTATCCTGTAATGCATCGCATATGTTAATTTTGCTTTAAAGCTTGTAGTATATTTTAGGGGAGTTGAAAAATCCAATTAGACATATTACTAACAAACAAAATGTGAATATTTTTAATGTCAAAACTTACCAAACCTCAAAGGAGAATATTAGCGCAAATATTGTGTGCATCTAAAATTCAAAATATATTGGAACACAACTTATTTTTCTCTTGAGATTTTCAGCTAAAAAAATCATAGAAATTATAATTTAGAAATATTTCAAAAAAAAAATGCTGCCAAAAAGTAATGGATAATCAATACGTTTTTAGTTTTAGTATGTCGGCATAGTCTTTTGATGTCAAGAAAATGGCTTTGGTGCTGTCATTTCGCATTTAAATATCGTTACAAATATATTTAAACAAACTTTAAAAACGGCGACGTTGAAAAAGTAACACTTAACCATATTTCGTGTTTAAAATTCCCAAAATTGCATACTATTTAACCACCAAACGCATATTTCAAACCAATGTTAGTTCATTGATACATAATTGTTACGTTTTGGGATTTTAAAAAGTTTCGCTATGCATATTTATAATTCACGGAAAGCTAGAATAGTCTTGTCGTTTTTTAAGTGGATCTGAATTTGCATAGTTTTAATTCATGTGCGCCTCTTGTAAAGAAAATATTGTAGAAATAATCATTTTCTAATAAGTCACATGTTCAACCATTTAGAAAATTACCTAGTGATGTTTTAAGCAATATATACAGGTATTAGATATACTGAATATTAGAAATGGGTAAAAAGTAAACATTTGTATTATGCTTATACAATATTTAAAGTTACAATTAACTTTCGAAAAACTTGATTTCGTTTAAGATTCCACGAGATTTTATTCTACGTTTACATTATTATTACATTCCATTCTTAATGATCAAGTTTGAATCTATACTTTTAATTCATTAAAATAGCAACTTTAAAGTAGCTACATACGTGATAAACAATTACATGTTTTAGATAAATGTCATTACAGTGATGTTTTAATCATAAATTTACATGATGCTATTACTACAGTATTCCACTCTTTTATCCTATTTATCATTTTAAGATACACTGCTGGCCACCGTAAATGCAACACCCTGAAGGAAGCATGCAAATAATATGAAATTTACAACATGCATTAGCGGAGGTGAGATATGCAAATGATTATAATTTCAGCGCAGACGCACATCACGCGCGCCTGTGGCGCCACTTCAAAGCGCTATTTAAGGCTTGGAGATTTCGACGATTTCAAGTACGGCAATTGTGTTTTTTTCAAAAAAACGATCAATTATGCCTCGTAGAAAACAGCGATCATCTTTTGATCAAGTATCCGAGTTCGACAGAGGAAGGATAGTGGCCTACCGAGATTGGGGATTATCTTTCAGGGAAATCGGTAGTCGTGTTGGACGAAACCAAACAACTGTAAAGCGGATATGTGATCGTTGGATGCAGGAGGGTACGACGGACCGACGTGTTCGATCGCATCCACCTCAGTGCACCACTTCACGTGATGACAGGCATATTGTGCGTATGGCAGTGACGGATCGCTCAGCCACATCACGAACCATAGCACATTCAGTCTGTACCGCATCATCCAGTGTCTGCGCGTACCATTCGACGCCGTTTACAGCAGAGTGGTCTGTCCGCAAGACGTCATTGCTTCGTCTACCCTTGACGCAGAACCACAGACGTTTCCGCCGCCAATGGTGCGATGAAAGAAGGATGTGGACGGCAGAATGGAATGAAATTGTCTTAACTGACGAGTCACGCTTCTGTCTGCAACACCACGATGGTCGGATTCGAGTCTGGAGACACCGTGGAGAGAGGATGCTGAACAGCTGCGATATGCACCGCCACACTGGTCCTGCACCGGGTATTATGGTATGGGGCGGTATTGGATATCACTCTCGCACTCCTCTAGTACGCATTGCCGGTACTTTAAACAGTCAGCGCTACATCTCCGAGGTGTTGGAGCGTTACTACCGAGATAACAAGGCCTGACCGCTGCCGTCATGGCGTTTCCCTAGTAGTCATACGTGCGATACGAACGACCACCGCCGTATTGGAATATTCAAAGCCTAATACAGTGAAATCTGTCTACAACGATACATAATATATTCTATATACGTCGAGACCACAGGAAAATATTGTTATACGTTATTGCAAATTATTATAGCAGTTTGTAAATATGGTTTTTCCCTAGTCAAAACTATGATAATCTCAGAATGAAACTTCCACACCCTCGCGTCTTTCTTCCTTATTTACTAACGATAACAGAGAGTGTGCGTAAATAGTAAAAGCAATAACTTATTAAAAAACCAGCCAAAATTATATCGTAAATTCAATTAAAATATAGCGAAAAACTCGCTTATGACTTTTATTAATTAAAATACACACGTCAATCAAGCTTAATACCGCCCAATATCATAGTTTCTCAAATGCGACCATAAATCGAAAAGAAAACCCTTTCTCATAGTCTAAAGAAATCGAATTAATGTTTTCTTCATCATTAAATCTGTAAAAATGGGAAATCAAAGCAACTGAAGCGATTATTATCATAGTTGGCTGAAGAATTTTTCATTGATATTTCATTTATAAAATTCAAACAATTTTCAATAACTTCCAAATTATTAACGTGACAGGGTGTTTTTATTTGATTGTTATCTACAGAAATTTCTTGGCCACATAAATGTTTCCATTTTCAGATTTGAATGTATTACAACAGTCTAATTTGTTGCAGGTCCTACATTAAAATAAATTTTGAAAAAAGTAACTTTTGACTCCTCAATTAGTTTAAACCAATTTTGTTTATGGGGTAATGAATCCAGAATTTCTAGTAGCCTATTAAAATTTTTAAAAGAAATTGATTCATGATGAGCAATGAACTCATATTTGCTTTCGTTGATAGCTCTCAATAAATTGGATTCCTCAGTTTCACGAATTTTATCTTCCCAGCTTTTACGAACGGTGGGACAAGTTTTCGAGAGATATTTACGGCAATATGGAAATATACTTGGTATAGCACCAACTTTTAAACGGAGACGTTTCATGGAAAAGGTAGAACACTCACCAGTTTTTTTGTTGAATTTCGATACATTCCGGACGATATCATCGTTTTGAAAATGAAGTTCGCAGACTTTGCTGCGTTTTGATGGTGTAAAGTCGGCTCGTGGAATCGCCCTGAGCCATCTTTTTCTAATATTTTTATCCTCTGGAAAGGATAAAACTGGCACTTTTGGTGCATCACCATATCTATAATTTCCAGAGCAAGTAGGTACACAGCATCGAAAGGGCATTTTGGATAGCCTCGTGGTTAAGCCTAAAGAAATCGGTCTGGACACACGTTAAACGTGTTATTTGACGAAAGCCTTTAACACCTTGACACTGTAATGTTCCACAAATGTTATATAACAATATTTAACTGGCAGCTGCACTTGCTTTCCGGTAAAATAGTATAAAAAACCCTAATTTCTTACGCTACATTAAAGGTAATCCACAAGTAGCCGGCCATGCGGCGATGTTTGTTATGACTACTAGTAAGCGAGTCACGTGATCGAAACGTCACAGCGGTCTGGCCTTGTTATCTCGGTGGTAACGGTTGGAGCCAGTTGTCCTTCCTTACCTTCAGGGCTTGCCCACAGCCATATTTCAACAGGATAATGCGCGACCACACGTGGCACGCATTGTCCAAGGGTTCTTCGTCAATCGCCAGATTGAATTGCTTCCCTGGCCAGCTCGCTCTCCGGATCTTTCGCCGATAGAAAACATGTGGTCCATGGTTGCTCAACGATTGACCCAGAATACATCCCCAGCTGCCACACCAGATCAACTTTGTCAACGTGTGGAAGCTGCTTGGTCTGCTGTACCCCAAGAACACATCCAAAGTCTTGAATCAATGCAGAGGCGTGTGGCAGCGGTGATCTCCAACAATGGCGGCTACTCTGGCTACTGATTTTGGCAGGAACCACACTTCACAGAAGTCTATAAATTTAATTATTTGATACTTGGTCAACATGTTATCTACAAAATAAATTTTGTTGTGATATCTCTTGTCTTTCTTGGTGTTGCAATTTGGGTGGCCAGCAGTGTATTTTTTGATGTTTCATCACGTTACTTCTTATAATGTTTATGCTGCTTTGTGTAATTTTTTGTTTTGTACTTTTGATTCTACTTAAAGAAAAGTCTACACCTTCTTAAAATTGACTTTATAGGATCGGTCTCTTAAAGGTTATAGATAATTTTATGAGAATTTATCTCTACTTATGAAATAAAATTGATTGTAAATAGCAAAGAGCATTTATTTTTCTTGAATTTTTAGTCATGTTTAATTCAGGTGTTTGTTAGGAAATATGACGTAATGTCGATGGTAACTTGGGCAGCGGGACGTTTTTGTCCCATATCCTTGAAACAGGTTCTGTCTGTCTACCCCGACACCACTTCCGGCTAGGTGGCTATGGGAACAAGGTTCGTTCATTCTGAGTAGGGGGTTATTCTCAAGGATGACGTAATTTTATATTTTGTTTTTACAAATGTGGGACGGAAAGAGGTAGTTAACGAGTATAAATCTTCTGGGTCACAAATAAAATTCTGAACAAATATGTTTCGAAATTGTTACCAATGAGTCTCGTACGGATGACTACATCAATTCGGGAGCAGATGTCTTCTGCGATCCCTTTTACAATTCTCCAGTAGGAAGACGTAGATATGACTTTGATGGATAGATAGAGGCTATTTGTATACCCCTTTCCCAGATTCTTTGCCACTGGGATAACCCTTTAAGAGTAATCTTCTTTTCAGGATCTAGAACTGCCCTGTAGTCAATTAATTCCTCTAAAGCGTCTCTTTCAGCTCCATTGAAAAATGTCGGTCTATCCCAATACTCCTATCTGACCATAATAAAGAGGTTTGTAGTGGACACCTAGTCGCTGCGGTAACACAAGATGGCTGATCTGCTGGCCAAAAAAGAGACTTAGATTTTCTCAGACATTAAATGCTGAGATCTCATCACACCATCAAGCCAATAATCAAGACAACCTTCAAGAATATCCTCGCAAAAGAAAGTTTTAAAGAACTCCCTGAAAACATGGTGGAACAACATCTCATACCTTCCTCATTGGCCGAGGAAGAGAACAGTAACTGAATTCTTCCTTACTACTGTAACGACTGCCTTGTAAAATCCCGCGTTGCATAGCTATACTAAAATATCCTTTTTGAAAACACTGCGATCTTCAGGAAGATATGGACCGTGTACACCTGCTCCAATGTTCTACGCTTTTTAATCTTCAATATGAGGAAGACACTGGAAAGCTAACGACCAAATGGGTTTCGTAGACTTTTTCTTCTGTTGTCATTTGTTCTACTTTTGCTTGCTTAATTTAAGTCAGTCTTTTGTAAGTCATCATTCGCCATTGGAAATGAAGAGAAATATTTTAAAATGTCATTAAGTGCGCCAATGTGACAACCTTTGTGCCTGGAGCAGTCCTCTTTTTCGACAGACAATACTAAGTCCAAATGTCTTAAGTTGACCTACGATCTCGTGGTAGACAGGCAGTACATAAATATTCTCTCTTGATATTCTGATGTCCGGAATGTTCAAGTTGAGCGGTGATACGGGTCACCCTTGATAAAACTGAACAAAATTTTTTATAATGCGCAAAATATATTCATATAAGGCTATAAGTCTTTACACTCACGTAAAGGTTTAAATAAATACTTTTATGAATAGTACCCTCTACTAAAAAGGTCAGGTGATAAAGTGGAATTATGCATATGAACCCCCTCAGAAGGTTAAAACGTCCATTGTAAATGCATAAGTAAAATTATTGAAGCAAGTATATGGTTGTGTGTTGGTTGTTTTGAGGGTGTTATGGCGCAAAGGCCATATTTGGCTAAGCTGTGCCAGACACAAGACATACAATATCAAATAATACACATACACTCCCAATGAAAGTCTTACTGACACAGAAGAGAGAAATATACCCAGGGAGGAATGCACCTGACAGGAATCGAAACTGCGCCACATAGAACTTGAAAGTTGCTAGAGCAGTGGACATACCTACTGAGTAGCCCCAGACAGTATATGGAATAATAGAAATGGAACATTTAATCTTCGTTATGGGGCTTCCTTATTACGCTTAAGGCAACAATCATAAAGAAGTTAGAAATGAATAACAAGATAAACAATTAAATCTCTAACGTAGCGATGCGTAAAATTCTATGTCAAATTCGCTAACAAAACTCATAAACAAATTATAATTGAGAGTATATTTGGAATTTTAATCGTTCTGCACCAACTCAAACCCTCTTGCATATCCTTTTTGAGAGAACTTAAATTGCACCTTAAACTACTAACGACGCTCGCTGCCTTATATTATTACGAATAACTAGTGTTAAATATTCTATTATTTTGTTAGGGAACAAATCACTTAAAAATTTTCCTTCGTCTGCATAGAAATGTGTTTGAGAAGCTATAAATAAACAATCCCATCATTATAATGGTGATAACTGCTTCCCATCTGAAGTGAAATGAAAGCATTTTCGTTGGAATGCAATTCTTCTGTTCATGAAATATGGTATTTTAATGGAGGAAGCACGGATTTCCTTTTTCTTACGAAATTTCTCCTAAAGGGATTCTTGTACATCAGAAAAACTGCATGAGTATTTGTAATCGCTTTACATTTCCCTGTTTTATTTAGATAGCCTATTATTTCAGAATAAAGACAACCTTGATAGCTTTTGGTTCAAGAAAATAGTTTAATTCGAAGTATGCCTTAATTGACAACTAATAGCTATAAAATAAAAATTATATCTGAGTTTCAGATTTTATTTTTTAGTTGATTCAGCTTCACAGCATTTGAAATAATACTTTTTACATTTCTTTGTTTTATTTATGGTATTCCAGCATAAGGATACCTTTAAAGTTTCAGGTTAAAGAAATTATTTTAATTTGATAATTTTGATACTTTAAGATGATTAGATAATTGTGAGATGTGCGAAATTTTTATCTTAGTTTATTTTAGCGTTTTGATTAATTTTCACAGCATTTGAAAATTTGATTGTCATAATAGGTATCCTATGTTGAAATATATTTATAACCTGAAAAGTGGGGTTAATGTAATGGGTGTTTTTGTTATGAAAGACAATATTAGGTAAAACCAATATCAACACTTTCCACAAATATCAGATTAGAAATTTGTATTAAATGAACGTCAAATTATTTCTCATACTATGTTCTATCTCTATACATGTGATTATTTTTAAGCACATGAGTTATGATCAAAGTGGTTTAAGATTTAAAAATTGATTTATTTAGGTCTAATAAATAGGGCTTGAAATTGCATCGTTTGAACATTATTTTTGTATGCGGCCCTCAAATTAAAAATGCCTAAAAAGTTAACTCTTTACGAACTTATGGTGAAAATGTCTGTAGAATTCGACGAATATATCTACAAATATTTTCAATTTTTGTTAATAAATTTTTAATATTAATATTAATAGCTCAAACAATTTCAGAGAAATTTTCATTAAAATATAAGGTGCAAACATTGTTAATAATTAAGTGAAGCGCGAATCTTTTATTTGATTTTGTAATTAGGGGTTCGTACACAAATTAATTTTTATGTCATCAAAATTTAAGCCCTAGTGATAATGCATATAATTGAATTGCAACCTCAAGGATAGGACGTTCAATCTGCATCATGAAATCTTGAAACTGTGAGGCATATAAATCAAGCAATGGAATGCGTTACAACTATACAAGATCATCGGATTTAGATGTTATGTCACAGGGAAGTATTCACTCATGTTGAATTATTTATAAGTCTGCCTGTGAACTCGAAAGAAAAACGAGATGCAATTAGGAATACGATGAGTTAAAGCGAAGTGCTTTGGGATTTTGTCACATATATTACAACACTGGTTTTTATAAGTATAATGAATGTAAATGCTTATCAATTAAAAAGCCATTTAATTTTTAAAGCTATTAAATAAAATGTTGTTTATATAAAAATAAAAGTTTCTTGTTTACAGAGATGTATACTTCTTAGAGGTGGTTACAATCAAGATATTAAATTTTTAATTTTCTTATTTCCTGAGAACCCATATGCGCTTAGAAAAAATTTGAAAACTACATTGTCATTTCTTGTTCCTTTGAAGGTTTTACACCCGTAGTTTCACGTTGCAACCTGCAGTTCTTCCTGCATGACTTTTAACCAATTTTGATCTTATAGACCAATAGGATTTAATTGTAAGTAAAGGACTAATTAATCTTTCCAAAGGATACTAATCTTAGGAAAGGAACAATGTAATCTTTCCAAATGATCCTATTATATAGAAAGGACCAATGAAATATTTCTAAAAGTTGAAAGAATCAAGGAATTCTTTCAACCAATAGATGTGGTTATTAAGTCATTCTGTGTATTGTGTGGTAGCAGCAAAAGTACACTACTGGGAAATCTCGTGATGCTCAGAAGGGGTTTAAATAATTAATTTATCAATACGGTGTGGAGATATTCTCTTCCCCTTTCACGTGCATTTACTAAATTTTTTCATGTCTAATTTTTGAAATATTACTATACAATATAAATTTTATTTAGACCTGTTATAAATCTATTTTAGTTTATATGTTTGTATAACGGCAGTGCTTCTTGAAATTTCACGATCACATTCGTGAATCGTAATGAATTCAAAACAATTGTTCGATAGTGTGATGGCAAAACTAATATTAGAGTCTGAGTAATTAAATTAACCAAGTTTTGCGCTCAGTAATTTTAGAATTAACCAAAGGAGGATCAAGAAATATTTTGAAAATCTAATTTTTTTCATGAATATATTTAACTGCTGTGAATTTTAAAATCTAAAACAATATAATTCAATACGTTTGTTTTATAATAAGAAAACTAGTTTCAGTGGCTGAATTAATCGAACTAAACAAAAATAATATAATAATTATCTATTTTTAATTTGCAAATCAAGCGATGTTTTGAAAAACTCAAATTTATCCTACATGAATATATCTAACCGATATAAATTTAATTCTAGCGTCAGCACTCTTCAGCAAAATCCAATTATATTGCAAGTTGAATTAAATTGATCTCGTGCTATTAATTTTTAAGGTAACGGGATGTTTATGAATATTTTCCGTATTTAGCGGTATGATATTAAATGAAACTGAAATCTTTAGCCTTGAATATACGTTTTCAATAATACAACTTCGTATAAATTTAATCCTATTACCCATTTGTCATTGTAGTTATGGAAATGGAAATTGAATCGGAATATTCTGCATATTATCATCATAAGAGCCTCATATTCAAAACTATATGAAATTTACTATATTAGTGGTTAAAGATTACTAATGGATGCAATCCATTTCTGCATGGAACAGTTACTGAATGCTTTGAAAGGTAAATACCGGTTGTTTTGCTTTTATTGATTTTATCTTGATTTGTTGAATCTCTACCTCTCTACGTATAATTTAGCTTTCCATTCGGCTTTCAATTCCAGCATCTAAATACTACATGACAAACAAATTTCAACGAAGATATTTGAGAAAAAACGCGACTTCGATTTTCTAATTCCTTATAATATTTGTTTCTTATGAATGAGTAGATACTAGAAGTATCTGCCATATGTGTCTGATCTGGTATCCTTGTCTGGAGTGGAGGGTAGTATTTGGTCGGGGTGAGCCACAAAAACCTTCCCTGAGAGCGGTATCATTATGACGGGTCTGAAACACTTCATCAGAAGGCCGTAATTGACCGGCGTGACGTAAGCTATGGGCAGGGTAAACTTTTCTGGAGAGCCAGCCATATCTGGACTGCTGGCCATTTAAACCTATTCGGGATACCGAATCTGGTCTTCGGGCCTGATAAAAGCATTTTGGGTACCTTATCATGTGTGAGGGCTGGGTAAATTGGTCCGGCTGACCGTATCTGGTCTAAGGGCGTGATAAAAGTATTTGGAGGGCCGTATCTGGTGTCCGGGCCAGAGATTCAGCTATTTTCTACAACGTATTTATCTCACATGCACGGTCCTTTATCTTTCGCGTTTAGTTATTTGTGGTCGCTTTGATTAAGCCTGACCTCGACAAGAACAGCAGCTACTTCTTAAATAGCCATAAAATATATGAGTTCCCCGCAAATAACTTCATAATTTGAATCAGTCAGAAAACAATAATGTATAGACATCTATATTTAATTATTTAATGTATCTAGTTTAACCGCTCGATACCGTACACATCCATTTAAACCTGTTTCAAAATACATAATACATATAATTAGTTACTCCTAAATATATAGTATACTTAATGATTTACTTCAACTTATCTGTCACACATCTAGCTTACTACTTCAAATTAATATGTAGGTAATACACTAACAATCAACAGGTGTGTGAGAAATTTCAAATACTTTAATCCACTTTTGTCACTATTCACATTACATATCGTACTACATTTTATTGTAACATGCAGAAAACATGCATTGTAAAGCACTGTAAAAGCGTTGCGATAAAATATCAAACAATTAATTTGAGCTAGGACCTTCACGGAAGAGTTCTCGCCGCTCAAATAAAATTCTTCAGCAGTTTGATTACAAAAAGCAATGAGAAAGAGAAATTAGCACAGAAGAGAAAATATGAAATAACCTAAAAATAGATTTAGAGAAAATATCGAATTGTTTTTGAACAAGTGAATGAGATGCAATTGAAGTAGACGTTTAGAAGCTAACGTGACTGAGGGGTGAGCGTTTTACCATACACTTTATTGGAAACAAGAATTATCACCAGAGTACATTTCAAAAGTATAAATACATACCCTTTTACATTTTTGACTAATTTTATGTAATTTGAACGTATGAAATGCGTATATCGATACTTATATTCATTGTGAATAGATTTATATAAGGTATGAAATGCATCAATCCATCACAAATCATATCATTACAAGTAAGGACAATAACATTTTCAATCCTTAGTTTCTTTGTACTTCATCACTTCGGTAATATTTCAACATTGATAAACTTCCTGAATATGATCTCATAATATCCTCAGCCTCCTGATAACATTACTCATTTTATTGTACTGACCTTTTACAATAGGCATTGATATCATTAACAACTTACTCGTATGTCACGATGTCGGTAGCAATAGGATAGTTAATCGCACACGTCAAGTGCTTTATTATGCTATACATAAGTGATAAGATCACGAAACATTCCGTGAGTGACTCAAATTCCATAAACGTTTATCTTCACTTGCTTCTAGCAATAACATCAGAAAAATACATTCAATAGTGAGGAGATAACACCTTTTAGGACGGAAGATGTAAAACTTTTCATGGCATAGAGGTTTTTCGAATCACTGGCTCGAAAATGGTGGCTTAAAATATTTTTTTCTCTTATGTTTTCAAAAATCCGAGATGGATTTGCTTCAGCCTTTATCTTTAAACTATCTAAAGGACAGATATGTTAACTTAAACGATTTATATAACTGTAGCATATAATAAAAATAACAATCTGCAATTGAACTTAATCACTTGATTAGTTCTATCAGCCTAAACTTATACTGTCATTCAATTAAGCTCACCACCAGATACAATTATTTTGATTAGGTAATTAGTAAAGTCTAGAGACGGGAACTACTGTTATTCAAGTAGTGAGCTTAGATTTAAAACTCTTATTTTTTGTTATAAAAACTGCTTTGCATTATTCCTTTTTATCAAAACTTGTATGCCAATTACTCAAGAAATTTGGAGAAGGCTTTCTTTATTATAAAACTGCTTTTTGAACTATATCTAGTGATATTAACCTTAATGTGTTAAAGGTACATTAAAATTTAACATAATTGAGATAATTGAAATAAAAAAATATTGGGGATGTCATTCAACATGATATATTACGCTGCATTAAGATTAAGTGATTCATTTAAAATTATAGTGGCATGCTAAATTTTCAAATATTTCTAAAAGTATTTATTTCCAACATCCATCATTGCAAGTAGTGAGTGCTGAAAAAACAAATTTTACAGTTTTATTATACCTTTAACACATACTTAATCTAATATATAAATTTATTTATTTTAGGTTTTCTTATCATGATACTAAAATTATTATGTTTGCAGACTTTGAGTTCCAAAGCAAGCGATTGTAGTTTGTTTTGTAAAATATATCTATTAGTTTTCTCTATTTTATAGCGTCCTATGGGGTTCTTGCATAACTCATTTCTGTATTCAAAAATTTCAGTCCGATTTTCTGTTTTAGATTTTACTATGTTGTTTTAGAAACAAAAGCAAACAGGATGATACACTGAAACTACAACATGACACTACTTAAAGCAAGCTTCAGACAGAACAGAAACTTCACATCGTCACTGTTTTAATTATATTTGTGGATGTAGTACACTTAATAATTTACTTAATGATAATGAAATGACATCGTGGCACTAAAAAATACTCTACCAAGATCTAAAACATTATATTACCCGCTGTGATTAGTATAAGATATCGGTATTTATAAATGCAAAAAAAACGATTATTTCATTATTTTCATTTCGAAATTCTATTAAAAAACCTTAGAAAGTGTTACTAATCCTGACAGTTTTGCATTTTACTATATTGTTTAAATAGTGAATTAGATTAGACTATAGCTTGAGTACGACTGACAATCCTAAGGCCAACTTTCACATGGAAAACAGATCGTCACAATTTGGGTTCATATAGTTTTACCCTAATTTCATTTAGTTCCTAACAACGAATGGATATAAATACAATGATCATTTCATTAATTTTGTTTTAAAGTATTAGATGTTTGAGAAATAGCTGTTGTTCTCGTCGGGGATAAGTTTAACTAGCCCATCTGTTCGCATAATAGGACAGTATGCTTAAGATAAATAAGTTGTAGAGATAGATTGATATCAAACCCGACGATCAGATACTGTCCTCCAAATATTTCTTAGGCCCAGATAGGTTCCTCTAAACAGGTTGTAGTGACCCGCTGGCCAGAGGCCCCCGAATAGGTTACTCGGCGCTCAGATCATATATTTCTTGAGAATACTCATTCATAAAAAATTAAATATCTATATATATAAAGTTGGCGTCTGTCTGTCTGTATGTTCTCTATACAAATCTACACCGTTTGACTAATCCACACCAAATTTGGCACACTCATACTCTGGAATCCTGCGAGTAACGCAAGCTACATATTAACCCTATTTCTTTAACCTAAGTGGGGCCTAAATCAATTCGAAATTGCCATAGGAAAAACATTGAGCATGAAACGATTGCGGTACGCAACTCAGTTTGTTTTACCAGTATTGCTCGAAAAACAAACAATTCTAATTATGTTTGAACTGATTTTTTATTTCTTTCCACAATATAAATAATTTAGTAATATTTGAATGATGAAAAATTGATATTTAAAATACCTAATTTTACACAACTTGCATTTTGTAATGTAACACGAAAAGCCAAAACAAAAACTCATCGATCATAAAAGAGTAATTTTGCAATTCTGTATCTGGCAACGCCAAAATTAATATTTTATTTTATAAATTGGATTTAGAATTCCGTGTTTGTGCATTTGAGTTACGACAGAAATGCCGTGGTCATATTTAACGATTTCTAGGTAGTATAAATATGCGTTCTTTTTGTAAATGAATCATTATTGTCTTAATCAAAATTGTTCAAAATATTTTGTAGAATTGTTCTTTTCAGAAAATATTCAGGAAGTCAAAATTTGACACGTTTGCACACATGCTCTTTTCATAATTCTGCATTTTTTTCAAGGATCGGAATTTCGTTTCTGTTTGTATTTATGTGTTCCAGTATTTTACATATATTACAGATATAATTAGGAGTTAAATTTTAATGATTTATTTATTTTATTCAAAATATCACAAGACATGGGTAATTTCTTGGCAGTATATGTATATTTCGACGAACTTTCTTTGTCTTTGGTTGAATACGTAATGGTTTGCATAATGCTCTTTCATAAAAATTAATAAAATAAAGAACATTTTTAAGTAAGGTGTGTAATTTCTTATTTTTTTTAAATTGTATTCTTATTGTGTATTTCTTATGTATTAAAATGACCATTAAAATAAAAAATCATTTTAAAATAAGATGGGTTACGTTAAATTAAAACCAGTAGTCATACGGTATAGTTCAAATATAATTCAAAATTTTGACTTAAATTTTCATTACAAGACGATTAAAATCAATTAAATTTACATTTGTTTTTCATGTTTCATGGATGTCATTGAAAGCTGTACTCCATAGTCAAGTAACTACATCTATCATTGTAAAGAGATACGTGGTTTCTATTTAGGGGGGGGGAATTTCAATTAACGTCACACTGGAGCAACACAATGGGCTATTGGTGACGGTCCGGGATCAATCCCAAAGGGAAAGATCCGAGGACAACACCACGTAATTTTGAACCACGGTCAGATGACGAGGCGACACCTGAGCTGGCACCCCACTCTCCAAACTTCCGGTTTCTATTTAGAAACTGAATCTTTGAATTTAAAAAGTACCATAAGGATTTGATTTAAAACTGAATGCGTGTTGGAGTAAAGATAATTTTAAATAAGACTTTGCTGATCTTGAAATAATATCAGAGTGAGGAATTTTGAAAAATTGAAATTTTTTGTCTTAAGTGACAGAAGGTTGAGGTTGCTTACTCTACAAATTGAAGCTGTTCTTACTCAACTTAGATACATGTGAAACATTCTTTTAAAGCAGTGATTTTCTTTTTAAAATACACTTTAAAATCGACCTTCTGTTTTTTGAAAAATTGTAATCGATTGAGTTTGCTTTGTCGACAACGATGATATTTATTTTTAACACAAGCTCCGTTATTCCACGTGGTATTGTCCTCGGATATTTCGCTTCGGGGGATGATCCTGAACCTTCACCAATAGGCCATTGTGTTGTTCCAGTGCGATGTTAATTAAACACCTACCTATCTACCTACCATTATTCCACGTGCCGCTGAATGAAATTTTCAAGAAAAAAAATGTGTTTGCTTCAAAATAAATTAATCACGAATGCCGTAACAATTCAATTTACCATCTTCTCATCTTGATGATGAATTTCTAAAACATGTCATACCAGGTGCAAGAATGCCACAAGTAAAACATATTCATAGGAAAACTAAGTGCAAGACTACGTCGAAAATTATTCTTTTTTACTGAAAATGAACATACGGAGATATTCTCACTTTAAAGCTCAAAATTGACTTCTGTAGAAGCCACCTAGGAAAACTTTTATAGTTTGTCTTACAAATGGCGATGAATATAAAATGGATTATATGAATGAACATGAAATGGATTATATGGAAAAATTATTTTCCGTACACTTAAATGATGCTTACATTTCTCTATGAAATAGAAGTGATTATTCTGTTCACTTTTAAATCAACATTTAACTAATACAACCCGAGCAACGCGGGGTAATTCTGCTAGTTTAAATATAAAAGTAATAAATTTGTGTCTTGCATTATTTCACATATAAGTAAGTTGAAATTTAAGAAAGCTGATTTATGCATGTATTCTTGTTATCATTAGTGTGTTGTAAAATGCACATACAATTGGAAATATGCAAATTAGTCTGTTTATTATTTTGTTGTAGGGAACGAAGAGATACATTTCCGAAACTAGAACACGACCGTGAAGCAAGCTTCACAGAGCAGAAACTTCACACCGTCACGGAATCATCGAATCCGTGCTTGGCCTCCTTCGAAGCGATCCTTGGCGATATTTACGATCCGAATTGGCGTCTGTGGGACGATTCGCGATTTTCGTGTAACCTTTCTGAAACCAGTCCCTGCTTCTCAGTCAGTGTTCATCTTCTAACGCATCGAATCAAACAGTTCCGGATTTCGGACGATAGAAGATATTTTACTTTACTAAGTATTAACATCACGTCCTTTTGCGGTCCTTTCCCTAGCCTTTTTCCTTCTTCTTGCGCCTTTTTCCGATCAAATTGACTGACATTTTATTTCTTCAAGAGACTTAGAAACCTGATTATTGCACATACGTCGTCTGGACAGTAACCAGTTTAAATATTTGAAATTCCCACGCTAGCATGGCATCGCTCTGATGGGAAAGTACAAAGTTATAATTTCCTCACAAGGCATCGGAATGTTTTTGTTGTTTTTACTTTTAGCAAGATGGAATTTCTGCATTGCCACAGCTAAAGCAGGTAAGAATCTGGTCCTGGATTCAATATATTCTAAAACAGTACTTCGTTCGGTGATGTTAGGATAAAATAAATATCGAAGCGAATATAGCGTAAAAGTTAAAATGAATATATGTGAAATTAATAACCACAAGTTAAAATTAAAAGGAGCCTTTGTTCATTCAATTTGAATATGCAATTCATCTATTTGTCATTATTTTTAAATCCTTATACAACATTCAAGTGAAATATTTCGCCAAGATTAATTTTGAATCATTTTGACACAATGCAGTCGTAATCTGTTTATTTTACTTCCAAGTCCAAATAGCATTTTTATTATTTAACTCTTTCATCTAGATAATACATACATTGAATACCATATCTATAGAGACGTATTTGCACTTTTAGTAAATGGTGTAATAAAAAAACTGCCTTATTCAAAGCATGACTTGTATAATTCTTAAATACTAACTTCAAAACATACAGAACGTATGCAGAAATAATTTTCATTTTCGATATTCAATAAGAGTTTCACATTTTCGGAAAATTTCGATTCAATTGCATTCGATTTAAAACTCCGATTCGCTTTTTGAATAAGTTTGATTTTATCATGAGTGATTGCATGTTTTTACTCGCATACTTAATCCCAGAATTCACTCATAAGTTGCCCTCAAGCTGATTTCTATTTTACATAAATATAAAACTATATGAATTGTAATAACATATTTCCAAAAAACTATGTAAGCCTGTGTTTTATAAAATATTCCTTTTCCAGACAAATTCATATCATCGTACACTCCTCTCAATTTTAATAATTAAACAATTAAAATGACTCGGTATGTCTATACAAATTTTTTAGTTCATACCAATAATATTTATTTTGTTTAGTATATTTGAATTTTGAGGGTTTTTGAGTTTTATTTTGTTCACATTTTCTTTACTGTGTATAGTTTCTGTTGAAAAATATCAATATAATATTAGAAAAAATATATGTTTCAAATAGATAAGCAGAAAGGCATGTAAGTACTCTCAAATGTTAATTAGATTGAAACAACGATGTTTTCAGATTTCAAAACTGAAGTAAAACTTTGCTCTTCCAAATATGCTTATTTCTTCGGAAATTGATTGTTAGAATGTTGTAAAAGTATAATTTAGTTTGTTATATGTGATAGAATATGATTCAATTAGTATTTGATTAAGAAAGGGAGTCAATTAGGAACGACACAATGATAGATGTAGCGTTTGGATACAATGATTTCAGTACGCTTAATGTAAAAGTGTGTTGAAATTATTCAATTTAGATAATCCACGGCTTTTCAAGTACATTCTATTTTCAGTTTTTTATTCAAGGTTAATTCTAAAAATCAATGATGGATACACAAAGGAAATATTTATTGATTTATAAAATGTAACTTAGTAAAACTTCCAATAGGTGCTATACATTCCTTGCCTAAAATTTGAACTTGTTTTGTTTCAGTGATATTCATAGTTGAGACGACAGTTTATTATTATTTACCGTGTTTCCTTACAGTACAAAGCGTAAAAGTATTTTTCCACGTTCATTACAATAGTTAATTTTAAAACAAACCAATATCTAACGGAAAATTTACCAGTTCGATAGAAGTTAACATAAAATCTCAATGCATATTAATACCCGTTCTTTTGCACCAGCGTGACGTAAATTCAATTACGCAACTGCCTAATCAAGGCGTATTATAATAATGTTCTAAAAGTTATTAATTCGGTAATAATTCAAAGGATTTTATCTTAAGCCAATTTTAAACATTACCTTTTTTTCTCAAAATATTATTATTTAAGCTTTTTGCCATAGTTTTGAAGTGCTTTTTTTATATCGATAACACTTCGGTGGGTATTGTAATATTTTTTTTAGCCTAGGGTATTAAGCCGATGTTTGTTTTATCTCGAATTTATCCATCATTTTAAATTTCATATTTTATGGCAGAAGCATTAAAAAATCAACTATGCAACATACTTGATATTTTAATGCTTAAAAATGGTTCACGTACAGAAGCTGTACAAAAAATATCAATGACTATTAAACCTAATATTTCTCCTCTTTATATAATAAATATTTGAAGTGATTATCCACATTTAACTATAAGCCTACAGAAGATTTAGAAAATTAATTCTTAGATAATATATTTATTAACTGTAAAATTTTACAACCTTAAATACGAAATAGCAAAATAGTTGTAATAAATAATTCGCTTTACAAAGAATACAGTACCAAATCAATACATAACTCATATTTAAATCATTTTATTTAACTGTAAAATTTTCCAACTTTAAATACGATAAAATAAAAAAAATGCTGTCTAGAAAATCATTTATAATGAAATGCAGCTCCAAATCTACAGATTTTGTACTTAAATCCGTGTTAAAATGCATGAAGAGGAAAATGCCTCCATTTTACAATTTAAAGTTTAAATTTATTGAAAATAAGTTTCATTATCAGTGTCATCCAACAAATTTATCAGTTTTAAAATGTTAGAAGTTTTAATCAGTTAAAAACAATTAAATTTTAAATTTGCTAAAATATCATTTTGTAGGTATTTAAACTCAACATAATTTATATGTTCAGGAATTCTAGTATCTCAAGAAATAATTAACAATACAATTTCACTTGCATGGTTAATTAATTTTTCACAACTAATCTCTTTGAACTTGTGAAACAGCCTTAAACGCAAAAAGTAAACGTATTACTTGTAATACATACATGAATCCTAGGAAAAGTATATATTGGATGGTTTTCGCAAAATAAAAAGAAAGTCTCCCAGATAACCATTTTCCAATTTTTACGAATGGTTTAAAAAAGTCTAATCCGAAACTTTAATTTGCAAATCCATTTTGATTCTGAATTATGTTAAACTGTTTAAAATAGCTGCAGGCTAAAAAAATCACCCCGAGTTCACTACAATAGAGAAGGTAGAGTTTGAAATTAGCTTTTAATGTGTTTTGAGAAACAATGAATTTTCGCTAGACTCATTAAGGTAATTACTTTGCTTTTAACTTTTCAGTAGTTTGGTATTTGTGTTTTTTCCCGCAAACTTTAAGGACTTTTAATTACAGTGACTGATGGAATTCAGTTAACTATGGAAAAGATTTACATACTTAACCTTATTTGGTGGTATTTTCATTTTTGCTGTTGTATTTTCAATAAAGAATGCATATAGTTTATGCATATTTTTGATGTGCATTTATTGCTGAAATATTGTTAATTTGACTAATTAAGAAGAATGAAATTTTCGTGCTCACTAGCGCTTAATAGAATTTCAGTAAAACTTCGATTAGCCAACATTCAATTAAGAGGAGGCATTGTAATTTCATAGGAAATAAAAATCGGACAATATTCTCGCATTCTAAATAGAATTCACTTTGCTGCTATAAGATTAATAATTTTTTCGTACACATACTATCATCAGTGGAATATATATATATATATATATATATATATATATATATTTATATATATATATGTATATATGTACTGTATGTATATATGTACTGAAAGATTTTCAGGTATAGCAGTGAATTGCGTTTTCTAATTTTTAGCCTACAGAAAAATATCGCCCTCTTCTTATAAGTGAGATACACTAACTCAAAATTTTTAAGATGAGAATTTGAACTTTTCTATACTAGAATGGGGTTATGTGTAGACTGGTAGAATTCATTAGTCATTTTTCTTTGCATTACGGTTAAATATATTCTTGAGAAACACATTTGGTGAGTAAAGCTTATAGAGCAGAATCGTTTCCCCTTCATTTTCTCAGAACTACTTTTTGACTTAGTGTGCGTCATTTGTAAGCCGACGAGGTATACCCTGCGAATGTCTTGATTTTATGCAATCTGACTATTATAAACAGCTTACTTAAACTCCCATTTTAATAAGAAAAATAAATGTAAACTGTCTAAAGATAAATTCTTGTTGAAATACTCCCAACATATAAGCTAGATTTCATTCTCATTAAAAAGATTATGAATCGAGTCTCAGGCGCAGTAAAACCCCACGCTAACTACCATTCCCTAAAGTTTAGCATTTTATCTAACTTTTTATCTAGTCTACTGTGCTAATTCTTATTTTTAATTACGTCATTTACAATTCCTTCGGTACAGTTAATTAAAGTAAGTGATTTCCTTAAACATTCTCTGTGAATAAACTGAAACTTTTAACGTTTAAAGAAACATAAGCTTTACAGAAATCACTGTGTATATGTGTAGGAATATAAGATTACTCTACAGAAATAATCGTCATGCAGTGGGTTCGATTATAGTACCACTTTCTTTGTAAACGAAATTTTTTAAATGAAACAATTTCGTGTGTTGTCTTCTGAACAAGTAGTAAAGATCACTTAAAGCAAAAACCCGCTTAACAGAGAAATTATACAAGGCAAAAACTTCTGAATGTGTGAGATATATGATCTATTAATACAATTTTTAAATCCGATTTTACGTTATAGGAATATCATATAAATTGCCATGATTTCAGTAATTTTTTCAAATTTTATGATTATATAAGAGCGAAAGGGAGTGCTATTGGATGTAATATCATTGTTCTCAATTTAATAAAATCTGATTTTATTTTGATTCTTGAAAATTTAAAATACAAACTGCTATTATTTTGATTTCTAAACTTGTCAATTATAATTATAATACAAATAAATAACATTTTCTAAAATCATTCGTTAAAATTATAGAATTCGTTCGAATTTTTTTATAATAGCAATAGAACAGACTCTTGAATACTTCATGCAGTATTATCTTCTGTAAAGAAGTAAAACGTTTTTTGTATGGAAACAAAATTTTATAAGAATTACTAAATGCGAGTAGAATTAAAGAATACCTAAAAAATAACAGCTCATAAAGTATCAAACATCGCACAGAAAATTTCTTTATTCTTCTTTTGTTTATTCTTCTTTTCTTTATTCTTCTTTTGTTCATCGAAACAAAATGCAATAACAGCTAAAAATGATGCACACAGAATGATGTACCATGTCTATGGAGTAGAAACAAGATTTTGAAGATAAAAGAAAATACTTATTTTGCACTACTGCATTTTCGTTAAAACCCGTTTAAATACTAAAGAAATTAAAATTTCCAATAAAGAAATCTCCATTTCATAAAAGTAGCACCCACATTACATTTGATTTTATATTTCTTAATACGAAGAATTACTCAAAAACGCATCATTATTCTTATAAAATTTGTTTAATGAGAAAAGAAATCAAAATAAAATTTGAACCCGCACCTCAGAATACAAAATTACAATTGAAAATGTTATTGCATATAAAGTATTTTATATGTAGTTACAAGCAACATCCTGAAATAATACAATTTTAAAACATGGTATTAGAAGTTCATAACGTTGTAAGGTATGAATTTTAATTGATTGTAAATCATTTTATTTTGTAGAAATTCCAAATAAGGAATTTAAGATTAAAAGTCAATTGTGCCAACATATGTAATTAAATAACGACGTCCTGAATAAGTACTGATTTAACGAAAGCTAATGCAATTAAATCTGTGGTTACTTCTATCTCATTGCTGTATAATTAATCTTGATGCGTTATTATCTAGGAGAACGGATAGGAACTTTAATTGCTATTCACATTTAGTTACACGCTTTCGCCTTTACTTCATCGATGCAATGGGGTAAATTTAACGTAATGACTTTCGACATCTTTAATATATCAATGTTTTATGCTCTTTTTATGGATTCACTATTAATTTGATTTAATATCAAATCTGCAACTTTTGAAATTTAATAAATCGCAATAAGAAAATTACTATTTTTTCGGGGATAAATTAATGAAATTAAAATCATTCACTTTAGAATCGTTTTGCTCGTGTATACCTTTATATATTTATAGCTTAAACTGGCATTGAAAACGATTTGAAACAATTTGTGTGTATTTTTACTAAAACATACATAATTTAAATGTTTCTCGATCATTTCCTGGTTGATTGAATAATTGCATACTTTAGTTTGATCACACCTATGGATATCAAAGTATAAGTTTAATTTTTTTCCTGCTTAAAGAGTTCTACATCTTTTATAAGTATTATATTTTCAAGTTGTATATTACTATGAATGTGCGTCAAATGAAATACATAAGATATAAAGCGAATAAATACATTCATTGATAAAAAATATAAATAAAAGCTCATTAATTATTTTATCTGGTTAAATGTATATCCCAATACTAATTGGCTTCATCTAATAATAAAATTTCCTTACCATCGGAAATGCATTAAATGTCAATGGCATCACGTTGAATTAATACTTTTTCAATACAAAAAAATGACTAATTCGAGTTTGACCAAAATATTTAGTCATATTTTCTTGAATAATTATTTATAAGGATAAATTATTATTTATATATAATGAATACGGCCGTTATTATATTATATAAGTATATTAAGGGTACATTTCTCTCTTTTATTATTCCTAATTAATAAATATTGAATTCCAGGAAAAATATTTAAATTCTTAAAGTTAAATATTACAATAAAAATGTTTCGAACTTTGTATCTCAATTTGTGAGAATTTGATATTATCTTTTAACGTTGCTTTTTATGATTTTGATACCACTTTTTAAAATATTCAGTAGTTTTTAGACTTGCATCAAGACATAAATGGAACAAAAATTAAAATTTAAACCTAAAATTTCTCCATTGACATACGAACCTTCAATATTTATTTTTGAATCTGATTTTACGATACAGGAATTTCAGATCTATTGAAATAGTTTGATGACTTTTAGTATGTTGTAAGAAATTGAAAGTGGAAATACAATTAAATCTATTTTTAAGGAAAAGTTAGTCCATATCTTTACACATGCATCTTAAATTAAAGTTT
Source organism: Meta bourneti (assembly GCA_933210815.1). Taxonomy (NCBI): domain Eukaryota; kingdom Metazoa; phylum Arthropoda; class Arachnida; order Araneae; family Tetragnathidae; genus Meta; species Meta bourneti. The sequence goes on from OW119926.1 coordinate 64,302,552, forward strand.
TACCGGATTCATCAAAGTTGAAAGCAATTAATATTTTTATCAAATTATTTAAAATTCAATACTATTTATTATTTTTATTATTAATTTGAGTTGAAGTGATTTATTCCAATCGTGTATAGTTACGAGAGGGTTTTACAGTGGTTAACGGAAGAAGAAAAATACTTTAGGTTAAGAACTATTCCGATTTATCACGGTTGTTTCGACATTTGGCGTTAATTTTTAAGGCGAACGACATGCTGAAACAGCATTCTAGAAACATATCAAGTTTTGTCACAGATTAGAAACAATTTTCCAAAACACTAGAGCTTTCTATATTTTTGGTTCGATCAGGCATGACATGCTCCTTTTTTTCAAGTCATTATAATTATAAATATAAATCTGAAGCATTCTGAAAAATATTTCAATTTTTATAAATTTGGAATACAGTTTTACTTTCATGAAATGTATTTAATGTATCCAATGAACAGTTTCCTTAAATTTTGCTTAAAAGACATTTATATATTTCGATTCTTTGGTTGGGGATTAATGGCGCAAGGGTCATATTTGACCAAACTGCGCCAAATACTATACAGACAACGTCAAGCAATGAATGTTTGGTATAAAACTGTAGGACGAAACTTTAATTCCTGATTTTGTAATTTAGATCCCATACTTCTACCTAATTCTTTATAATATGCAATTAAATATTCATGTAATGTTTTCAAATAAAAACTGCCGACGTGATAGTTAAACCCTTTTTATTAATTAATTAAATATAATTTTACTTTTGTACGTTCTTTAATTATGAGATATGTTTTTAAAGAAATTTTTGTTGTTTTCATGTAATGTTTATTGATTTTATAATTTTGCTACTAGTGGAACATTTCCAAGACACTACTTTTGAATTATTTCCATTAATGGATCACATTACTTTGCCGTCTATATTGTAGCTCTGAGTATAACGTGTTTCTAATCGTCTTAATTGAACTGACAGTGATTTATGGCTCTTGAAATTAATCTTTTAATGTTGGGTTTTAATAATAGATTTTGTAGGTCAGAGAATCAATCACTCATTTCAGTTATTTTACATTTTATGATATCGATATTTAAAATTTGCTTTTGAAGTAACTTCATGAACTCAATCTCATACCAGAAACTTTTATTCGGAATTGAATTAATACGCATGTAACATACTAAGTTACTATGGTAATCATACATATCTGCAGTTACTATGGTAATCATACATATCTGCATACCTTACTGTATCATAAATAATTACCAAAACCTGAAGAAATTATAAGCCATATATCCTCTCTATCTGAATCGAGGGCTAAATATTTAGGACATCTGTCACTAAGCTAATAAATTAACCATGTAATTTATTATGATGTTTTTTATGGTAATCATTTAAATATTTTTATCTGTTTATATCTTCTATCAATATTGAGTTCCCTTCTGCACAAAAGCACTGGTACTTTCTATAACTTTTCCATGTTGTACAAATTGCTTATAAATAAAAATTGTTAAAGGAAAATCAAATTGTAAGTATTATGAATATTGAACGACGCTATATTTAAAATCCATCACAGGTATCACAATTTAGATATCTTTTTGGTATGTAAAATTAATTCAACGAATCAAGGTTAAATTTTATTCACTGTCAAAATATTCTTTTAGAGAACTACACGAATTGATTTAAAAGTGTAGAAAATGAATTATGTTTAGATATTTGAACATTGAACAGCATTGGCAATCGCACTATAGCACTTATTCCAAACATTCTTTTAATTTAACTTGGATCTATTACAACTCGATTTCTAAGTTTATTTTTGCCCTTATAGGGTAAAATTTCTCATACTTTTGATATATATATATATATATATATATATGTATATATATATATATATATATATATATATATATATATATATATATATATATATATATATATATATATATATATATATATATTATTTGTATATATATATAAGTATTGTAAAAGTAATATATATAAAAGTAAACGCTTTGGAAATGTAACTACACAAACCGTTTAAGAATTGTCAAAAGTTCAAACAATACCAATGGAATAGAGCTATTTTATATAGACGATATATTTCAAAAATAGAATAGCCATGTAAAGTAAGACGAAGTCTGAAACTTTCTTTAACGAGTTAGTACCAGAACTGTCACCTCAAGAGTTTGCTTGGTATTAGTAGTTTCTCCGGAAAGACAGGGCGGCATAATTTAAGATTGTGAGATACCATAACATGCATAACAAGGAAAATTTATGGCACAAATTTCAATCATTGCTGAAGTATGAAGTATTTTTATTAGTAACTCTTTGGAAAATTAAAGTTTCATCATTTATTGCATTATTTATTTTTTATCAAACGTCCAATAAATCACAAGGAATCAGGACTATTTAATAAATGAGATATCATTTAAAAAAATTGAATATCCATTCAAAGTATGACTGTATCCATATGTAAGACTATTCTTCAATGAGTCTTTGGTAATACTTCCCCATTCAAAATCATGATGCAGTTAATTACCATTCCTGTTTAGGCAATATCCTAGGAAGCGTTGATGGAAAAATACGGCTCACTGTTATCTCGAGTTTGGTAGTGGTTGATTCTCCTGCAAGGTAGTGCAATACGATTTCAGATTGGGAGATATGCCTTCCACAACAAGAAAAACCTACGATACAAATTTCTATCACTGCTGACGTATTTATATTAGTAAAATCGGAAAATCGGATTTGTCTTTTAATTCCGATATCAAATTGTTTAAATGTTGTCTAACGTCCAAGTCATATCAACGGATAAGGACAATTTAATATGCAAGGTACCTTTCAAAACATGAAATATACATCAAAGTATGACGAATTATATGTGAAACTTTCTTCCTTAATGAGTCGTTGATAGTACTTTCAGAGATTCAAAATCATGATACGCAGTTTCCATTCTGATTAGGCGTTGCCTCGGGAAGCATGACCGGTAAATATGACTCACTGTCATCTCGAGTATTTGCTTATATTAGTTGGTTCTCCGCTAAGTCAGGACGATATATTTTCAGAAAGTGAGATATAGCTTACACAGCGAGTAAACACACATTCATATCATTGTTGAAATATGTAAATATAACGCTTCGGTAAATTGAGTTTGTCATGAATTACGAAATCAAATTATTTAATTGTCAAATTCCCAGGTAATTTCAATGGATAATGACTACTAATATACACGATATCTTTCGAAACATCAAATGACCATTTTAAGTATGGTGAAGTCTATAAATGAAACTTTCTACCTTAATGAGGCGTTGATACTACTTCCATATTCAAAATCGCAGTAAAGCTATTTACCCTTGCTGATTAGGCAATGCCCCAGGAAACACTTATGGGAAAATACGGCTCATCGTTATCTCGAAAGGTTTCTTGGTATTAGTTGATTCTACGGTAAGGTGGACAATAGAATTAGAGATTGTGAGTTCAATGAACCTTACACAAGAAAAATGTGCGACATAAATTTCAATCATTGCTGTTTTTATAATGAAACGATTTGGAAAATTGAAATTAAATTTCCATCAAAGTCTGATACCAAATGATTCCATTAATTGATATTATACCAAATGATTCCATTAATCTGTATCATATCAAATGATTCCATTATGGTCAAAAGTCCAAGTAATAAAAATAGATCAGGACTATTTAATATATACAATATCTTTCAAAACATCAAATATGCATTCAAAGTATGACGGTGTCCATATGTGAGAATTTCTTCCTTAATGAGTCGTTGTGTACTACTTCGAAATTCAAAATCACGCTGCAGTTATTTACCATTGCTGATTAGGCAAAGCCCCAGGAAGCGCTGACGGGAAAATACGGCTCACTGTCATCTTGAGAGTTTGCTTGGTATTAGTTGGTTCCCTGATAAGACAGGCCGATATAATTGCATTGATCGGGATCCAGCCTCTCCCACTTTCGCTCTATGTCCACCCCTTGGAAAGTTTTGGACTATTTTTAGAAGAATCACTGTCTGTTGACACAATCAGGCGATGAAGGGTCAATACTAGACAAAAGGGGGATCGCATGTTCAATATTTGAAGCCTTTTAGACCGTCCATAGGAAGTGTTGCTTTTGTTGACTTTGCGCTTGCTTGTTTTATTGGTAAGGAATAAAGGAGAAAACATCTCTTAAGGGTAGAGCAAGAAAGAAGTAAACGGAAAGGGGAATGTGGAACTGGATAAATTTGGGGATGTTTTGTTGGATTTTATTTTTCGAAAACAATTTTCTTAACTGTTATTTCTTTACTGTTGAAACTGTCATTTTAATTCAATAAAACTTTTGAGGTAAACTCAATAGAAAGAGAATGTAAATAAACTTGTCACATTTTTTTTTGATTAAGAGAGAGTTCTATTTTGTTTAGTTAGAATTATTCATGAAAAATGGATAATGCAACTTTAGAGGCATCGCCGCTTTCGGCTGAATATAAATAATATAAATAAATCTATGTTTCATGTTTTGCGTTTATAAACTTTAAAAACCAGTTTTTGAGTCAAAAGAGACTTTGATGTTTATTTAAAGTTCAGTTGGTGTAAAACTCAAGAATTTCAGAATATTTAGTCATTTTAACTGATATATATTTTAATTACTCCAGTATGCCTTTAATTTTACTGTGAAACATTAGAATTCGAGATACGTATTTAACTCTCCTGGTGGTTGTCACGATGAGGTATCTCGTCATTAGCAAATCTGATCAAATCATGACGGACGAGATATCTCGTAATTAGAAGAAAACACGATCATTAGAAAACAGACCAGATTCTGATTTCGTCATCATAAAAAAATGGCAATATCTTGATGACGAGGTATCTCGTCATTAGCAAAATTGGTCTGATCTTGATGGTAGTGATATCTCGCCGAAATCACTTGGAGGGATAAATGATGACAAGATACTTGAAAAAGAAATTCATTTTATATGACGCTAAACATTTTACGTAAAAGTAATATTTTCTTCAGATAAATATCAAATTACTTCAAATACGATCAAACTGATTGCATTCAACTAGCCAAGTATGTTCCATTTTATAAAACTGCTCGTCTTTTACAAAAAATAATTTGTGTTCCATGCATTGAATTCTAAAAGCTTTATACTTAATATTAGATGATTTGTTATCAAATATTAGTGATTAGAAATAGTATTATAATTGAGGGAAGATATATGCAGAAAATAGCTTAAAATATAGTAAAGGAAAAGTTCCATAGTTATAATGTTAGTATTATTGGTAAACATTTTGTATTTCTTTAAATTTCCTCTAAAATGCATTAAATTTATTGAAATCGTTGCTTTTAAATCTTGGCAGCTTGTCTAGTTTAGGGCCTTGTGCCATAAAACACACACTTTCCAAATCATGGAACTGTACAATAATTAAGATGACGATTCTACCCATGTAATCGAATTTCTGAACATTTAAAAATAAATTTAATTTAAATACGTTTAATGTAGAAATTCCCATAGACTTTTATAACGGATCAACATGTTTTTGGTACTAGTGTTTTTAATGATATCAGATTGAACAGCTGGTGTATTTATCAGTGAATGAGTGTTACTTTAAGGCACTTGAACACTCAGATGAATTACTTCACCATTACTCGTAAGCACTTCTTGATATAAGGGGTAATGAACACTTAATAGAATAGCTATAATGACCAATTAGGAGTTTACCGAAAGAATTCACTGTAATCAATACCCCGTTTGTGAACTAATTCTAGATTTCTCTGAGGTCCGCTTACTTCTAATTTTATTGAAATGAATTAGTTAGGTTCAAATAATTTTCTGTATGCAACAGTAAATACTATTATTCAGCGCTTAAAATGTAATCTGCTCATGCTTGTTATCATGCTTGTCTTATAATGCCGTTTTACACATAAACTAAAAGTTTTTCTATAAGAATATTATATGCGAAAAATAATGAATTTAAAATGACTTTTGAATAAAATAATTTGAAAAAAATTTAGACAGGGTAGAAAATTATACATATATGCATATATAAGAGTAAATGTTTAGTTAAAACAAAACCTGAAATTTAACTAGAGATAAAGGTTTGAGATTATTTTTCTGAAAAGCTAAAACTAAAGGAAACAGTTGCTTTTGTGGGTGTACGGACTTCTTGTTTTCATTTCGGAAGTGACGTAACGTACATATTACCATCAATATTCTAATGAAATGTACGTAGCATATGGGCGGAGTCACTATTGTAAGACTTTAAAACAATGAGTAACGTGGGATTACGAATCGATTTGGGCCTATTAGCTATCAAGGTAGGTAGGCAGGTAGTTGGATTAACGTCGCACTGGAGCAATACAATGGACTATTGGTGACGGTCCGGGATCGATTCCGAAGATAAAGATTCAAGGACACCTCGTAATTTTTAACCAAGATCAGATGACGAGGTCAACACCTGTTCAGGCATCCCACTCTTTAAAATTCCTCACCACGTCAACGTGAGGACATTTGAGGTCCCGGCAGATTTAACTCGTACCAGCCCCCCCGTACATGGCGGTCTGGCTGGACTGAGTTTAAAACTCAAAATCCTCCGGTTGCTAATCCGCTACTCTTAAAACCAGACTACCGTGGGTCCTCGTTTGCGGATTAGCCCTGCATCAGGATGTACGCTTTCTTTTGATACCATGTGTCCATCAACTAGAGATCGTCGAACATTATGTGGTATCTTAAGGAATAACATGAAGCTGTGCGACATCCTCCGTCTATTGCAGTAGAAGATCAATGTATGTTACTCATTATAATTTAAGAAAGTCAGTTTTAGAATTTAGTACCTATGTTTAATGCTTCAAATATTCATTTTTATCGAACTGAAAACGTGTCTATCAATGCGTTGCAAATGGATGCTTTACGAAATTAGGCTCTAATTGTTCCAAGCGAATAGTTTAATGTCGTAGGAATTTGACATCACACATCACCAAAAAGGACATAAATCGTATTAGTTCTTAGCTGCGAAATTTTTACATCAGCTAGTTAGGTAGTTAAATTCACGTCGCACAACAAACTTTTCACGATGATTCGAGGACAACACCTCGTAATTTTGAACCACGGTCATATGATGTGGTGACCTGACATGTTACCCCATTTTCCACACTTCCACACTACGCCAAACTTTATACTATTCTGCAGAGGAGAGAACCTTTACAGAGGACATTTGACAAGATTGTGCAATTCAGTCTTGTTTCTATTTTATCTCATTTTTATTTTATGACCATTCTATTTCATGCTTATACAAGGAATCATGAAATGGGAGCAAAGAGCTCAGTAATCGTATAAAAAATTGTATTGCATGTAGAGTCACAAGCATTATGTTATGCCTTATACCAGTGATACGAGTAGGTAGTTGAATTAACGTCGCACTGGGTGAACACAAAGGGTTATTGGCTAAGGTTCGGGATCAGTTCCGAAGGGACAGATCCGTGGGCAATACCTCATAATTTTGAATCACGGTCAGATGACGAGATCAACACATGGGCTGACACCCCACTCTCCAAACTTGCACACCACGCCAACCTTTTTTCTTCAGATATTTCATTATATTTACGCTGAAAATGTCTTAAAAGGAGTTATATCAGGAATATAAGATTGATAATCAATATCACATTATTGATAACAATGAAATTAAGGTTATTTTTTCAAATATAATATTTTCTAAATATCGTTATTAATCTGTTGATGTATTTATATATTTTTATATAAATACATCAACATGTGCTGTGTTTATATATTTTTATATAAATACATAATCATGCTTATATTGTTTTTCTCGGTAAAGAGTTTCCTATAAAACTACAAGGTCTTGTTTTCATCCATGCCTTTTGAACGTGTCTGTTTCCAATTCTCTCTCGCTTCCTTCCTGGAAAAATTCCCGATTGTTATCGCGATGCCGATGCTTCATGGGACAAATTGCGTTAAGTGTTAGAATCTGAAACCAATTGGACCAGGTACGTGACTTGGTATCTGCTTTCTTCTTCTGCGTGGAAACAACATTGAGAAGGAAGACAAACACTCATAAAAGAAGTGAGACTCCGGCAAAGAACAAAACGTATAAACATTCCCGTTTTGAATCGTATATTTTAGATTTGAATACAAAATATTAAGGCGGATTGATGGTATGGAGAGTTAACGTAATTTTCTGCATTTACGTTTAAATCAAATACAGAAATACTCTATATATTAATGATTGACTAAACTGACTTGAAAAATTAAATTTATAATTTTCTACGAAAATATTTTAATACCTATTTTTGACACCAAAGAGTGATAAAGTCGTGATTAGTAATGAAATATATTTAACACTCTAACTGTCACGAGATTTCTGAGAAGTGTAACAATGTTTTTTGCCTACAGCACAAATAAAGACTAAATAGACACATATATAGATTGAAAAAAAATCACAAGAAATGTTCTATTTGTCAAGAATTTCAAAACTGACGAGGAGTCATACTGGGAAAACTGCAGATTGCAGTACGGATATACTATGTCCCGTTTAGGAAATTAATGTAACAATAAATTACAACGTAAAATCCTTGTTTTATGGTTACCTGCTATTTATTATAAGTGTTTTCAAAAATATTCCAACTGTAACTCTGGCGCTTAAATAATTTGATCATTTATGTTTATATTTTTCTTATTTTCAGTTTTTGAATGTAATGTGTGTACAAATATCTTATGTGTATGTTGCTTCTGTAAGGATCAACTATGAAAGTAAGAGTGTTCAATGTCACTAGTGGTAAAATACTACATATACACTGAAGTACCAGAAAGACTTGTACGACAGTCTAATGCTTTATAGACCTTCCACAGGAGCGTAGAACTACAGAAATATAACGGGGAATGGACTCCATGAGCTTGTGGAAATATTCTGTTAGCATTGAACCCCATACTTCCAGTAGAAGGGTCCATAATTCTGTTGTATTCCAAAGTGCATGATTTCTGTGTTCCGGAGTTTTGCATGGCCTTCCCAGATATTATTTATAGTGATAAGATCTGGTGACTTAGATAGGAATGGCAAGACCTGAAAGCAAAACATTTAATTAAAACATTCACCTGGTGACTTTCAAACCGAGCAATAGGAAGAAATAACATGAAATTATGCTTACATGCCCCTTCTATTTCATTAAAAGGCCAGTGTAAGACATCTCAGAGTCTTAAGTCAAATTCAACTATTCACTTAGATATCCACCTAGATATTTTAATTAAAGATGTACAAGGAGAAATTTAATTAAAGATGTACAATGCGAAATTTAATTAAAGATGTACATTATGCGCGTTGTAAAGAGTAAAATAAATGATACACACACCTCGGACATCATTGACCTCCTAATGAAATAGACGAACCATGTGGGTGGAATCACTGTCGTAAGATTTCAAAAGCTTAGTTCATGGGGGCTTGGCAATCGACTTGACCTTCGCCTGGAGACCTTCAATCCGAGCGATAGGAAGAAATGACATGAATCTATGCTTACATGCTACCTCTATCTCATTAGGTCGGTGTAGGACATGTTATAACGCTTCAGGATTTAAGACAAATTCATCTATTCAGTTGATTCCACCTAGATATTTTAATTGAAGATGTAGTTAAAAGCAATATATTAATGGTCTTGCACGTCTTTTCGGAATCAGACTAGTATGATAAGATAACCTCTTCACGTTGTGAGGGAACATTAGAAAACACTAATGATGACTCCTAATTTATTTTTAAATTATTACGTAATCATTCCTTGTACAATTAATATGTGAGAAGTGTAGAAGAATGCGTAACATGTAACTTTCCTTTAAACATTTTAGATGGTGAAGTCACGGAAACACTAAATTTTCTCCTCATCCTTCCTCTTTGAGGTTATTTGTGAACAGGGAATTCGGTTGAAAAATACTTTTTTCCCCTTAATCATAAAAGCTTTAACACTTTATTTTGCACTGTTTTATTTTCTCCTTACTTCCATTATCAGTATTCAATTCCATAATAAGGAGAAATGTTCAAATTTTTAACAATTCATTTTTCAATAATAAATCACAAAATTCAATTGGTATTTTATTTATTAACGTTCTACTAAAAATGTGTTCTTTGATAGTGCGAAGCAATGCGGATCATTCATAAGTTATAAGCATTTTATCCAATTAAATTAAAAATGGTTAATTAACAATAACTTGCTTTATGGAATAAAATTTATTTTAAAGCTACCACACGCAGACAAATATCAACTATGTCTGCCTAAGGATGATTTGCAGTTCTAAAACTATACGAAGCGATTTAAGATTAATTGAATTTTGTGATCCTGAGATAATAACAGTATTTAAATAAAAGCATATAATGAAATATTCTGTTCCTAATAATATAGTTACATTCATTTGTACAAATGATCTATAATTACTTGATTGGAAGTCAGCAAATAATAAACAAATTTGATTAAGACACCCGTGAATTAAGCTGAATAAAACTAATTGACTTTTGTAGACACTTTTTAAGGAAGATGAGAATGAATGAATATTTTAATGAAAATGAAAATAGCGAGTGACTGGATGAAAAGATTTATGAAATGAAAGTACAGAAATAAACATCATTTCATCAATTCTTTAGCAGGAGAAATTCTAAATTCAAAAGATATTTCTAAATCAATTAAATTCATTGCAGTTCATATTATTAATATTTTTATTCCATTTCTGAAACAATTTCATTACTTCAAACTTTTATTGCTGGAGAGAAAATAGTTTCAATTTTAAGAGAGTAATATTAGTTCTAATAAATTTCTCGGTGTGTAAAATGTTCGAAATAATTTACTAATTAATTTCAATGTAATTAGCTGACTTTGATAAATTACATTTGTAGGCTTTAATAATTCGAGGAATAATTTTCAGCTGTGTTTATAAATAACTTTTAGTAAATAATAAAATCAACATTATATGCATTCAAAACTATCGCGTACTTATTTTACGCAATTAATAATTTTAACTGAACAGGTGATGCATTTCATTGAGCATTTAGTGTTATTTTTAATACGAATATTTACTATTAATAATTTCAATCATGACTGTTTACAAAGTTACACAGTTCCGTAATTACTCAATACATTTTGAATTATCATTATGGATGCATAATGTTATTTACATTATTAGACATTATCTGTATCAATTGCTACGAGATGTTTTCTGTTATTAGTAACGAAATTCTTACAATCGATACATATTAATTTGCAATATTGCGAATAATGTTAATTTTTATTCAATTACCAAGTTAGTATTATTAAAACTTTATGAAACTTTTTTGACCTTTTGTTTTTGCAGTTTGTTTTATTAGCATTAATCTAACACGTGCAATTCACTTTGACTGCATTTTGGCGAAGTAGCATGTTCTCATATTGAAAATGGAGTTACAAAAATTATTTTGGGGCAGTTGAATTCTATTTATATCTTTATTTATATATAGTTTCTATGAAAGATAAAAAATCATTCTGATTACTTTTCAATTTACACTGAATTAATTCATCATAAGTCCTCCGGCTAAATCTGCCACTTGTAACTACACTGCTGGCCACCCAAATTGCAACACCAAGAAAGACAAGAGATATCACAACAAAATTTATTTTGTAGATAACATGTTGACCAAGTATCAAATGATTAAATTTATAGACTTCTGTGAAGTGTGGTTCCTGCCAAAATCAGTAGCCAGAGTAGCCGCCATTGTTGGAGATCACCGCTGCCACACGCCTCGGCATTGATTCAAAGAGACTTTGGATGTGTTCTTGGGGTACAGCAGACCAAGCAGCTTCCACACGTTGCCAAAGTTGATCTGGTGTGGCAGCTGGGGATGTATTCTGGGTCAATCGTTGAGCAACCATGGACCACATGTTTTCTATCGGCGAAAGATCCGGAGAGCGAGCTGGCCAGGGAAGCAATTCAATCTGGCGATTGACGAAGAACCCTTGGACAATGCGTGCCACGTGTGGTCGCGCATTATCCTGTTGAAATATGGCTGTGGGCAAGCCCTGAAGGTAAGGAAGGACAACTGGCTCCAACACCTCGGAGATGTAGCGCTGGCTGTTTAAAGTACCGGCAATGCGTACTAGAGGAGTGCGAGAGTGATATCCAATACCGCCCCATACCATAATACCCGGTGCAGAACCAGAGTGGCGGTGCATAATGCAACTGTTCAGCATCCTCTCTCCACGGTGTCTCCAGACTCGAATCCGACCATCGTGGTGTTGCAGACAGAAGCGTGACTCGTCAGTAAAGACAATTTCATTCCATTCTGCCGTCCACATCCTTCTTTCATCGCACCATTGGCGGCGGAAACGTCTGTGGTTCTGCGTCAAGGGTAGACGAAGCAATGGACATCTTGCGGACAGACCACTCTGCTGTAAACGGCGTCGAATGGTACGCGCAGACACTGAATGATGCGTTACAGACTGAATGTGCTGTGCTATGGTTCGTGATGTGGCTGAGCGATCCATCACTGCCATACGGACAATATGCCTGTCATCACGTGAAGTGGTGCACTGAGGTGGATGCGATCGAACACGTCGGTCCGTCGTACCCTCCTGCATCCAACGATCACATATCCGCATTAGAGTTGTTTGGTTTCGTCCAACACGACTACCGATTTCCCTGAAAGATAATCCACAATCTCGGTAGGCCACTATCCTTCCTCTGTCGAACTCGGATACTTGATCAAAAGATCGCTGTTTTCTACAAGGCATAATGGATCGTTTTTTTGAAAAAACCACAAGAAAAACACAATTGCCGTACTTGAAATCGTCGAAATCTCCAAGCCTTAAATAGCGCTTTGAAGTGGCGCCACAGGCGCGCGTGGTGTGCGTCTGCGCTGAAATTCTAATCATTTGCATATCTCACCTCCGCTAATGCATGTTGTAAATTTCATATTATTTGCATGCTTCCTTCAGGGTGTTGCATTTACGGTGGCCAGCAGTGTATTTTATTCTTCTATACTAAAACCAACTTCTTGGTGAACGAATTGAAAACATAAACTACATTTTTTATGAGACTAAAATAGCCCGTTGAATTGCTCCATTGCCACGTTAATTAAAATACGTACCTCAGTGACACCAATTGTATTGAACTGTGTGTACTTTATGAGCAAATGCCACCGTTATTTGAAGCGTAATTATTCATCTCATTTTATATTTCAAAGTCACAGATATTTAAAAATTATTATTAAATGTTACAAAATATTTTTTTGTAATTGCAGTAAAAAGTATGCAGTAAATTATATCTAAAGTCAAAAATACATTGAATTGATGTAAAGCAGTATAAAACTCTAAACAGGTCATGAATGATAGAAACCAAGAGTATTCATAAACAATACTTTACGCGGATGCAATTATGTATTTAGCTCTAGGCTTTTGAAATGCCAGATCCCGCATAAATGAATAAAATATTTTGCATTTAAATAGAAAAATATGCAGGGTAATTACCTTCTATACTGCCTATGATCAAATGTAAGCAATTCAGTCAATGAAAATCCAGTATTCAAGAAGTTTCCAAGATTGAAAAGGGTATTTTTTTGCAAGGGTGGGAAAAAGCCTTTTTCTAAAATTTAAATCCAGCGGCACATTTTTTTCAAAAAAAAAATTCAATTCGCTTAAAAGCGTTTATACGTTATTTTCGCGAGTACAGATCAAAGATTTATGTAAAATTTCTCGCCGTAACCAACCAAACATTTTTTTACTCCCTCTTCCAAATAATCCTTTTAAACAATCCCGGCCAGTACTCTAAGTCAGCTTGGCGGTTGTGTATCTCCTGACTCGTGAGATTGAGGATTGAGGGGGAAGAGCCGATGGCCCTTTCAATCTCTTATTTATTATACTTTTAGGCTTGCATAAATACAACTAGAAAAAGCCCTTGTCGAATCCTTTTAGGCGCGACGTGAATACAGACCTCATTTTTGCAGGTTGTCAAGAAATGAAGGAATTTTTCCGCATATATTTAGACCCGGGAAATTCCTTTTCTTTAACCATTGGTTTTGATCAAATGGAATAAATACTTTGTAGCGTTTGGGGTGAGCATTTTTCTCATACTCTAGGCAAATATGATTAGTTGGATTTTAGATAATTCCTTTTAAAAAAAATATTATTTTAACACTAAGAGGTGTGCACACCCATATACTACGGTAAACTGTAGTCTTTCCATGCGTGACATCTAACCAATATTAAACAACAGAGTCTTACCCAGGTTTCTTTTAAACAATATGTGTGATTTATTAGTCATTAACCCTCCTGGTGGTTGTCTCAATGAGGTATCTCGTAATTAGCAAAACTATTCATATCTTGATTGATGAGATATCTCGTTATTAGAAGAAACCTAACCAGATCTTGATGGATGAGATACCTCGTTATTCGGAGAAAACGGACCATATATTAGTCTCGTCATCATTAAAGCATTGGCAATCAAATCTTGATAACGAGATATCTCGTCATTAGTAAAATTGGTCAGATCTTGATTGGCGATATATCTCGTCGAAACCACTTGGAGAGTTAAAAAATGAGAATGTTTTAGTATTCGCAAAGCTTAGAGGGTTAAAAAGTCTGTTGATTACTTTGCAGACCACCCTAATATTTCTTATCCTTTATCACAGCGTCTTGCTATATGTGATAGTTTTTTTGTGTGGTATTTTAAAGCACATTCCCTCGCATCTTGAGAATACGATGTATACACTAATTGCTGTTTTCAAATCACGTTTTAAGAATTACTTTAGCTTACTCAGCTTACAATTAAACAGCTAGATAATTATAAACTAGAAGAAATAAAACTACACTGATATAAACAATATCTATAACTTTCAAAAGTCATTTGATATTATTTATGTGTTTAAAACATGATCAATTGGGGAAATGAATTTATTCATCACTTAAATCAGTGATCCATTCAATGATCCTTCCATCATTCAATGATGGGTTTGGAGACTAAACTATCAAATTCATAATGCATTTAAAAATTTTGTGCCACTTACCTGTATAAACTTCTATATTTTCTAAAAGCACAACGCTATTTTTAATTTAAGATGAATGAAATAACCAGAAAAGTAGCAAGCCCATTTTACAGTTCATTGGGAACTATGAAGAAATTAGACCACTGGTTTTTGACACAGGGAAAATAACATACAAAGTTTGCATACCTTATAAGCATCTTATTTTGCATATGTTAAACCTGTTAACGGTATTTTAGTTGAAGGCAAATTTTCTTTGAATTTGATGTACATAAATTTTATCGAATATTTTTTCTGCATGCTGTTATTTAGGATGAGTTTAATTTCAATTTTCTTAGCTTAGTATCTTTTTTAATGACCATGACCGGTCAGTTCCTGTACGAAAACACATTTGTGTTCATTCAATCAACACACTTTCTATATCAGTTTGCAATGCTTAAAGATATTTTATAACTTTTCCATTTTTCCATAGCATACACATTAGAAAATTTCGTTTTTTCATCAGTTTTTGTTTACAACTAAAAAGACGACCAAGAGGTTTCATTAGTTGCCCTTATACCGTTTACAAGTATTGTTTTCGTTGGTACAGTTAACTTCAAAATTGAGGAACATGACACTTATTTTGGATAAAGGGAATATTTGTTTTATTTTCAGTAATAGATGGATTCCCCACGATTTGATGTTTAGCTTACTGTTGTATGTAAGAACGTGCTATTCTAAATCGCTATAAATACATGAAACAATCGCATCCTGAATTCCGTAGAAGCATTTCTCCGTCCAAAATTCCTTGGTTTAATCCTTCCTGTCATCCTCAAGTCAAATGTACAAATTATTCTTAACACGGGATCTTGACAGCGGATAATTAATATCAGGTACCTATTAACATTATGTCGGTTGTTCCTTAAGTGAGAACTGATATTAATCAAAAACTATTCCATGCATCATAGTGCACTTAATTAACTTAGCAACTACTTAGATGAAATATTCATAGCAGTTATTTTTACGTAATTCATTGCTTTCTGTTCTCTGTAATGTTAGCCTAATCTGTGATGGTTCAATATTAATAAGGTTACAGCGTTTTCTTTCCACCTTCATAAATAATTAGTAAAATAGATTAGCATTTATATGAAAACTCAAGACTATTTCCACCTATAATGAATTTTAGTTCTTGTTCCATGTAATTTTCGTGTATATACACTTATTTAACACTTAAGACAAATAAGCATGCAGATCGTCTATCTTATACATTTAAGTGACTAACAGGTGGAACGTGTTAGATTATAACTTATCTGTGACCCATCACATGATCCATCCGTAAAAAGGAGTGGATATATTTAGTACCATAATCACCTTAGTTGATTAATTTAATATATCCTTATAATTTATTAAAAATATGCTCAATTGAGAATGAGATGTCAATTTAGAGCGTAGGACTAGGACTTTTTGAATTGGTAAGTTCAAACCATTGTGAAATGCTCTTCCCATATACTTGAATAGATCTCACCAAGAGCTTTATATCTCGTCCACATCTCCATAGAAGCTAAACCAGACGCAGTCATGTTGCGCTCGAGATTGTCCATATAAACTAAAATATTGTCAAACTATTCACCGGTTCAGAAGAAAACAA
Source organism: Meta bourneti (assembly GCA_933210815.1). Classification (NCBI taxonomy): domain Eukaryota; kingdom Metazoa; phylum Arthropoda; class Arachnida; order Araneae; family Tetragnathidae; genus Meta; species Meta bourneti. Next base: position 64,319,164 of record OW119926.1, read on the forward strand.
TTTTTAAACTATTCAGTTCAAACCCCAGCAAAATATTTTTCGCAGAGTTTTGAACATCAAGAGTTTTAGAATGATACTAAGCACTACCGTGTTGTGCTCATGACTGCCGAGATAGACTGAATCAAACTCGTCGGCACACTCAAATTTATTGCAATGTCCCCCCCACACAAAGAGGGAGGTGACATTGCTTGCTGGAGGAATAGCTCAGTGTGCGAATTGAACTCCTTGCACTTCATGAATATGGTAACACGATTACAGTTCGCACGTATTTTTAACGATATAACGATTTCAATTGGGACCTATTTATATCAGAGGTGGTCAGCCATATGTCACCCGCGGAGTTTGACGTGGCCCTACGACAATATAATCCAGTTGCAAATAAAATATTTCATATATATTATATGAAACATTGTATAACTATTTAAGTACATACTAGTAAACAACTATTTAGGTATGTTGTCATTAGAAAAACATTGTCATCAATTTCAATTTACTAAATTTGTTGTTTACTTCAGAAAGTATTAATACATCAATTTATTTATTTCAAAATAACAGCAATATTTTACAGAACAACATATGGTATATTATGATGTTCAATATGATTTGCATAACTTTTAAATTGATCCTCACATTTTATGTGCAATCAGTATTTTCAAATATTTAATCAACAATGGTTTTGAAGTATATTTACACTTCTTACCCCTTCAGACATTGAAAAACATCGAACCTATCTGTAAGCATTTTGATGTAATTTCTTTACATTCTTCATCACAAAATTAAAAATTGATTTTAAAATCTGAATTTGTAGTTAGAATCCACATAAAAATATGACACCTCGCATTAATGTATTAAAAAGTCCATAATACAAAGTAATCTATATTGATAGTCTTCTTCCTTTCAAAAATTATAATTTCTAACGGTATCTTCAGCATGAATTCCAGATTCTAGACTCGGCTAGAATTTTTGGTTAATGAAAATCGTGACTTATTTATGAATATTCAATGACCTTTGTTCTTATCACGAGATTATACTACACAGGAATATTCCCTCTTGTGATGATCAGAAAAGCTTTCAGGAATTATTTAATGGTATTTCCGATTCTTCTTGTGTACCCTTCAGTTTATAGCGTTGCCAAACAACCGAAAATGTTTCAGATAAATAAATGAAAAATCAATGTATGCCGTAAAGCTTCATTAATATTTATCAAATGCAAAACAGAAATTTGTAGTCATAATTTATTCCCATGACTCATTTGAAATCGCAAGGAATTGCACTTTATGCACTTGCTGCGGCATAAATTAAGTCGATTTATACGGTCTGTCAAACAATCGATTCGAATTGTGCACCTGAAATAATACGCGAATAAATTTCAAAGCCTTGCTTCAAATGCGGGAAACCTCCGAGATTAATTTTCTTCCCACTGTGCATCACGTTACAAGTTCCGTCAATTTTGAAGCTAACGTAGTCTTGGTTTCTCAAGAAAGAGAAAGCATTAAATTGATTTATTTGTTATCATTAAATGAATTTGTTAGGCAAATTTTTCTGAACGATTGGTATTGTCATTTCACTAGGTCTTGTTATGTCAACCAATCGTAGTATCTTTCTGCATAATCCATAAAACAATTATTTGAGTTTTACACAAGTTTTATATCTTATTTAGAGAATTGAATACAAAAATATGCGTGTGAAGCTTTCTGAGGAAACTCGGGAATGATAATCCTTAAACATAAGCTATTCCTGGTATTCTTTACATACGCTGCTTAACATAGACGTTGCTAACCACGTCTCACAACTCCTGTATCATGGTATAAGGCGTTACATAATGCTTGTGACTACATCCCGTACAACTTTATTGTATGATTATAGAGCTGTTTGCTCCCCTATTTTATGTCTTCTATGCACATGAAGTGCAATGGTCATAAAATAAGAATTAGACAAAAGAGAAACAATAGACAGTGAATTACACAAGCTTGTTGAAGGTCCTCTGTAAAAGTTCTCTCCGGTTACAGGTTTCTAAAATATATTCCAATTTTTCATTGATCAAATAAGGCATTTGTCCGAGTTCATAAAGTGGGACCTGTACAAATTACTTTGTTTGACTCTGTAACCTTCTGACCTTGAATACAAATGTGGTTACACGGCGAGATACATTTGTGGAATAGATAAGGTCATTAGGCTCCTGTAGGAAACAAATGTGGTGAAGACTTGTTTATGTACTTTTTTAGGTATCACACCAACTGTACCTAAAATCAGTTTTGAGAGCTTTCTTAGACTCCTTGAGAGTGACATTAGCTACCCTTGTAACTACAGAGAAATATTACGAATTTCAAATACAATAGTACAATAATTATTGCGCGTGCCACTCATTACTATATATACAAACCACATGTTTGGTTGATCGTTAGTATAGAACACCTACTGCATAGAAAACCTGTGAAAGCTCTTAACTCAATGCTGCGAAATGTTTTCCTTTAGGGATCACATTCTAACATACCTTTCATAGGTGGTAAAGTAATTTCCAGCCCCATCATGTGCAAGCTGATCCACTTCATTAACGTGGTCCCGAGCATTGTTATGCGAAATCTCTCCCGAAATTTAGAGAGTTGCTGTTCAGTGACCGTCTGGAGTTTCTGAAAGACATGGCTCAAGATACTGTTGCTTTAATACCCAACATATGCCTTGACCAGCGGGTAGCGGCACAGCACCAATTCCCATAATATGCTTTCACAGGTGGGCAGCGACGACTTACATTGTTATCATTGTATTAGAGGAATGGAATGAGTCGAGTTACAGCCTTGCCCCAATTTCAAAAATTGTCCTATATTGGCGGATAGCGACTACTAATATTATCATTGCAGCAGAGGCAAATTTTAATGGGAAAGCGCGTCCACCATGCAGTTTGTTAGGTAACTCACCGACGAGTGACTCAAGTGGCATAAACTTAATATATTTCAAAGATTCTACAGATATATTGCTACTTTTCAAATTATTAAACACCCTTGTATTTAAAAAACCTGAAAACATACGTGTTAAAAGTAAGAATATTTTTGAACATATAAATCAACTCGCATTCAGTCTTGCGCATGAACATATTCTTAATGACATCTGTCGTTCTCAACCTTTCCCACATATTACTTTCTGCACTTTTGTGTCGTCCTCTTTTAATCGATTGGATATCTGAAGAATTATACAACTGTTTCACCAGCCATTTATTGAAGATTGAATGAACAATTTATTGGCTGAAAATGATTGAACTCTAGAAGCAGGATCTTGAATTTTTATGTTTAAAATCGTGTGGATTTTGTAATACTCAGAAATTCCGAGGAATAAGTCTCAATATATCTAGCATTTTTAATCTATCTTAATAATCTATCAATACACTATTTACAAACTAAGTCCGCAAAAAAAAATCGCGGAACTCTGCATACTGGACTGGACCCCACCAACTACATAAAGGCAAACAAATAATTACGTAAACAGAACAAATCACAATTTTTTATTGAAGAAAGCATATTTTTACGAATGAACCATCTTGGCTGTCTGAAGAAAAAGAATTCATGAGCTTCATCTCTTAAAGTACATATTTACGCTTTATTTTCTCTGTGACTGATGTCAGCTTTCCTCAATTTAAAAGAGCTATTTTTTCATCAACAACCTCCAAATTGTTTGAGGCTCTGAATCTTCGATATAGCCGAAGCACTGATAATGATCGAGTGCTGTGATTTGAAGCCTTATCTTACCAATTTAAGTTCAACATTACGAGGTGTTGTCCTCGGATCTTTCCCTCCAGGATTGATCCCTGACCCGTCGCCCGTTGAATTGCTCCAGCACGTCGTAAGTTTAACTATCTACCTACTGAACTAATTGACATATGAGAGTATCCCTTTTATAAATGCTCTACTTCAACTACAATAGCATCTCTTTTAAATTTGTTCTGATTTCCAGTTTCTTCTCCGTTTCAGTAAAAAGAATGAACATGGGAATCCAAATTTTTAGATTATTCAACTGATTTATCTTTACTATATTCACAATTTGCCGATTCTAAGATGTCACAAAATTTAATATTCTGCATTTTCCTTAGAGATGAGATAGAAAAGTGCAATTTATTAGAATATTCCAATACTTAAATCTTAATGTCTTTTGAGATATCATTGTTTACTCAGCAAGCATACTTTTCTATCTAAACAAAGATAATGATATTATATATCAGCTTTAATTACTTTCCACAAGAACTAATATTATCCATTTTAAACTCCATCTTGTTAATTAAAAGTAACATTAATTAGCCAATGGATAATGTAATGGGAACACTATACAGCGAGAAATAAGGCTAGGATTTTTTTTAAATTACGCTTATTTAATAGGAACATAATCAAGCAACATTCCATTTTATTTTAGCTTCGAGTAATAAACTAAAATATTAGCACGAAGTCTATAATTAATTAAAATCACTTCAACAGACGATCAATTAATGAGAGGCTAAAGAAAGAGATGTGTATTACGTTTCATGCATTTGTTTTCAGTTATGAATAAATAATAGGTTAACTGACTCCAAGTATTTCCAGAAGATGTCAGACTTTATTTCAAAAACGTATTTTATATTCAGTGAATGCACTTACTATCCAAATGCACTTAGCACCTCACCCTAAATTGAAGTCTTTCAATGTGCGTTTCAAAATGTTGGAAGTATTAATAAAATGATCGTGATATGTACACAAATAAAAATATTCCTTTCATATTGCATTCTTTTAGTTTTAATTATTCCACATTCGTCATTATTATAGTTTATTTTTTAACTTTTCCGACCTCTAAATTTAAAATTCGTAGTTATGTCATTTTAAAATTCCCCCGTAACTTGACCCATACATTCTATTACTGCTCACAGTTGATTGGGTGGCTATATTGATTTTTTAAGCTCAAAGCCCACATTTGGCCAAACTGCGTCAAACACAATACAGACAACGTTCAGAAATGGACAAACTCGCACAATGAAAGTTTTACTGAAGAGAGAAATACAACCAGTGAAGAATCGAACACGCGCTGTCTACAACTCACAGTTTGCTAGCGCAGTGAACAAACCCACTGAAATACGGCCGTCCCATCACAGCTCATAAATGATAACACCACAATTAAGAACCCTTTATAAATAATTTGCGTTCTAATACCGTACATTGAAATGTATTGTGTTTGTCTTATTTACATCATAATGAACAACACTAGCAGTTTACACACTACGTGACTCATAGTACACAAATTAATTTTTTGTAATGTACAAATAGCGCTATAGCTGTTTCATAATCTGAGAAACTTAAAGGTAACGACATTTTGTGAGTATAATATAAGCAAAAGTTTAATGTAAATGAAGTGAGTAAAGTCTTATAAATTAGACTACATCTTAATCACTTTTATGGATTTATGGGTGGTTTGTTTCCAACTGTAGAAGGTGATTTGTGGAATTCCCAGGTTAAACTTTAATGGATGGTAGGGTACACCTAAGAAACTTTTCTTGTCACACAGTATGTCGATAAATTGTTGTTTAGATACAAAATGGAGCTATTTGGCACAGTTGGAAAGCATTCCTTTCTTAAACTGTCATTCGCAACACGGATTTCGCACGTGATGAAACATCACACTAATTCCGAGATGTCTGACATGTATCTAACGCATGCTGCTGCAATTGGAAGCAAAAGAGTTGCTTAGAAACCAACAAGCTAATTCTTTGCTCCTAGGTTTCATTTTCCTCAGGTTTCATTATCCGAACTATGTAAATGGTAGGGATGTAATAAATTTTCATGCAAAACCATCCATACGATGGTTGGCCGACACTTAGGCTACATACATTAGCTCACATGCTTGTGCCCGGATGTATATCAACCTCGAGTAGAATATTTCCTTTATTTTTTGGAGTGTTCGAACCTTTTCGGATGACCTGCATCGTGCCTGCTGATATGCAATATTCCGGTTTTGTACAGCTGTCGGCGTAAAAGTCAAATGCTAAGCAATTCAGAACTCGCCTACTGGGGAAACGTTCATGATTACTCTTTGACTAGCTATTCCGTTTTCATTGACATCATCATACTTTCATGTATGTCAAAAATCTGGAAACTTGTATAATTATCTATCTGAAAAATCTGAGTTGAGAATGATGAATTTTTTAAAGAACAATATGCCATCTACCACCTACACGAAAGAGTTGATAACATGCATTATTTAAAATATATATCTAACGCATTTGGGCAAAACAGTGCAAGTCCAAAATTGTTAAATTTGAGATAAGTAAACGAGTACATCTAAAATGCTTATCCTTCGTTTGGTCAAATTAGTATAAGTCATTTATGAATATAAATGCTGATTGAGATGATTAAATAAATTTATAATAGATTTGTAAAAAATGCATTCAATAAAAACTGTCTCCTGAAAAATTTGGGTTTTGACATACTGTTTTTCTCTAACACTCTAGATATATAATTTGATTAACCGTACCATCCTTTAAAGTTTAGCGAAGGAATTTCGAATCATCCTTTATATCAGAAGCATTTGAATACGTTAACTATAAAGGCTAAATAACAATGGTTCAATAACAATGGCTGTTTTTGAAAGATGATTTATTTAGATTCGGTTGCTATTACAAGTAGTAATTAATAGCCTTCAATGATAAAAAAAAGTAGTGAGTATTTATGTACAGTTGAAGTGTGTAAATTGGTAGCCAGAGAATTTTTCTTTCCGATTCAAAATCTGAAGTGTTGTCACGTTTAGAGCCCATTTTAATTTAAAATAAATTTCTATTAAGAATATTCACATGATATAGCAAAATATCGTGTTTAGGTTTCAATTTATATTTATGATTTATATGAAAATGTATTTATTTCAAATAATTGTCCTTTATGATCAATAAATATATTTTAAACTTGCTCTTATAAAAATAATATACAGAAGCTACTATCATTGGAATAAATGTTTTAGAAGGAGAAATTTCAAAATTTTCCTGCACGTAATGTTATTCCAGGTCTCACAACCTATAAATTACGTTTCGATTTTCAATTTTCTTTGGTTAAATTTGGTCCATTATGTTCGAACATCCACTAATTGGTTTGTTTTCTTCTACGCAACATTAATTAAAGAGTTCCGTACCAAACTGTACATCAATGTCTGCAGGACCATTAGCGGTTTGAGAAAGAGAAAAAGAAGACTGAAAATTAATTTATTTCGCTTAGTTTCTTTGTTTTTGTGCCCTTTCTTAGACTCCATTCTTTGCTAAGCAAATGGATTTCATAAGAGTTCACAGATCGAATGCTTTCGGTAATTTTAAACACGGTTACTTTCGTTCCAGAATTGCACTGTGAATGATTTGTGTAATACTTTATTTTGGGATACAGCCAGTGGGTAATTATGAACTTAAGGTAGAAACAAATTAGATGTGTGATTTCAATTATTAATTAAGCGTTGACGTGGAATTCTCATTTATCAAGATTTGTTCGGAAGAGTGTTTTTAATATTTGTCACCGATATTTCTAATACATTCGTATTTCTAAACTTTGCTTGTCAAAGAAATGACTGGTAACCATGCTTAATTTTAATAATTCTTATTTTATTTATGGAGGAACTTACATATGTTTTTGACATGATATACAGCCTAATTGAAAGAAACGTTCTTGAATTAATGTATGTTTAAGAGCAATCCTTAACACGGCAATTTGAATAACTTTCGGGTCAGGGTAGGCCGGTTCGAAGAGTAACGGATTAGCAACCAGAAGGTTTCGAGTTCGAATCCAACCAAAGACCGTCATGTACAAAGGTGACTTGCGCATATTAAATCTGTTGTGGCCTCAAATGTCCTCACGTTGGCGTGGTGTGGAAGTTTGGAAAGTGGTATGCCAGCTGTGACGTCATCATCTGATTGTGGTTTGGTTAAAAATTACGTGGCGCTGTCCCTGGATCTTTCTGCTCGGTTGGAAGAGTAACGGATTAGCAACTGAGGTTTGCGAGTTCGAATCCAACCAAAGGTTGGATCGTATACAAAGGCGAACGGTGCACGTTATATCTGCCGTGCCCTCAATGACCTCACGTTGGCGTAATGTGTAAATTTGGAGAGAGCGGTGCCAGCTGAGGTGTGACCTCGTCATCATTATTTATTGCATATAGAAAAGGCCCCAAAATTAGTAATCAAAACCTGAGATAATTGAAAAATTAACTCAAATTGTTATTGAGCTTTGCTTTAAATTAATCGCTTACCGTCACCATCTTGTCGCTACCTCTATTTTTCTTGTCTGAATGCAAATGGTCTCCAAGCACATCAGCCATGAATGCATGTAAATATATGAAATTAAAGTTATTCTACTGAATTTAAGTAATATTTTTATATTTAATAGTTATAATTCCAAGCAAATTAGAATAATGAGCAGTTAGTTAAATAACAGAACAGAAAGAATAGCAGGTGAATTTTTTACCTGAAGACGAGATTTGTTTACTGTTGTTTTGTTATTGCAGACAAACTATAATTAGCACTATAAGTGTATATCTTGCATTCATATAACATAATCACAACTACAAAATCATCAACTACATTTCATAATTTGATGAACTAGACCTATCTCTCTCATCATCTTACACGCAAACACGAAGACAATTCCCTTTTCTGTAGAAAGTCTCAAAAATTTATTCACAAGTATTTTTTTGTAAAGTATTGTACATATTAATGTTTGTTTTTGGAACATTTTACACCTTTCTTCAGTGTCCAATATTGAGGCCAATTCAGTAACGATTTCATTATAATTCAAAAATATAGAGTTTTTTCAATTGTCAATAATTTAATTTATAAGCCTTTTATGCCCCATTGTTTTTCTCAAGTATGCTTTCAATCTTAGGTTTGAAAATGAATGATCTCAGGAATCCGAGCCACGGTATAATGCGGGACAGTTCACACAATGTAAAGATCGCGCAACCTTCGTTTCTTGGCGCAGCCACTACTTTTCTGGAACTCCATAATGATACCGCTTATATACTAGGGGTGTTCAAATGAAAAGGTACGAAACGACACTGTGGGTATAATTGAAGTCTTTATTCAAAAGTAATCACCAGAGGACTGAGCACAACTATCCTACTGTTTCACGAGCCGAAGGATTCCCTGTTCCCAGAATTCCTGTGGCTGTGACAAGAGCTAGTCCTCTACTGTGTCCTTCAGTTCGTCGTCCGAGTTGAAGCGCTTCCCTTTGAGATGTTTTTTAGCGGACAAAACAGATGGAAGTTGTAGGGCGATATGTCCGGGCTGCAGGGCGGATGCTCAAGCTGCTCCCTCTTGAACTTGGCCAGTACACTTTGTGTGACCCTGGAGACGTGTGGACGCGCGTCATCGTGGAGAAAAATCACTCCCTCCGTGAGCAGCCCAGGCCGTTTGCTCTTGATGGACTTGCGTAGGCTACGGAGTGTCTCACTTACCGGTTTAACACCTTCCGCAATCAGAAATCTGATAACACCTCGCTGCTCCTCAATCGTCGAATTTTGCAATGTGAACGCCATGATGTCCTCACACGCACTGCCGCGTCAATTGGACGGAACACACAACTGCATGCTTCTCTTCTGCGTCATGTGCGGGCGCCCGCGCATGCGCACAACCACGCCGGTACTCGTGCATTCGCTTCCTTAGATGTCTCACTACGTTATCCCAAAGCGGCATATTCAAATTTCAACCGGTTTGGTTTTTACGACGTTTCGTACCTTTTCATTTGAACACTCCTCGTAGATAACATTTCTTAAAAGTATTTCCGTTTTCAAATTGGTGGTATTGCTTGTGCAATACTTCCCAATACCTCTGAATGACACACTCGCAGATTTTACTTAATATGCATACCTACAGGATAATGTATGAGAAGTTTTTCTTTAACGCTCTGGGGAGGTGTTCACTCGTGTATAGAATTCTTTCAAACAATATACGTAGTTATTTAGTCATTATGTGTGTTGTAAAAGAAATTATACCTAAATTCCGTGACTTTCAGATAGTTAAGCTAGGTATAGGGCGCTATATTTTTGTGGGAATACGTACTTCTTGTTTTATTCCATAAAAGTTATGACTTTGTATGTAATTTGAATGCGATTTCATTATGTTCATTATAGAATTTATAATCAATTTAATATTTCTGGATTTCTTTCTTGTTTAAATGTTAAATAAGACGTATCAAGTACATGCTATGGTCAGTCTCTCGAATTGTTCCACGAGAATAATTTAAGAACCAGAGGGATCCAATGCCAAAATTTACCAAAACACGATAAATCAATCTGTAAGGTAAATTCGTAGTACATATTAAATTATCATGTGTACAAGAAAGACATAGTTCTTAATCGGAAGTAAATAATTTTTATCCAATGTACGAGAAAGCAATAGTTCTTAATAGGAAGTATTCTGTTTTCCGGTTTACGTTTCCTTTTAAAAACTCTCATTACTCCAAACGACAGAAATCTTTGTCACACATTGGCTCAACTGATTCTCCCACAATAAATGTCACATCGAGATAAAAATAAATTTGGAGATGTTTATGTAAGAAGTATAATACACTCTTCCAACAGGTTTTGATACATGTTTAATGCAATCTTTAAGTTCTTAAATTTTTCTGTGAATCACTAATATCAAGATGGAATATGTACTGCGTGTTAAGCATATCAACAACGTGAATATCTCTTCTGATATCATTTGGAATTTATTATACATATGGAAATATATGGAATGCTGTTCTAATGCATTTTGTAGTTATACTCATTATTTAAATAAACACGGAGGACGAAGGAATACGTTGTTATCATAAACTTTAGAAACATTTAAATGCATAAATTTAGAATTTATCAAAATACCTTCACATTTTATCTTAAAAAATGTTTTTCTTTATGAACAGCATGAATTGCATTTCCTATAATAATAATCCATTCTTACACTGATTTTGTAACCTGCCTTAGCATAGATACAGACGAAGATATGAATGCGCAGACACTGTGTGACGTATATAACCTAGAAAAAAATTTGAAAACATAATAGAAAAGAGCATTAAGCGGCGCTGGAGTTTAAAAGATTTCGACTGTATTAAAACATTCTCTGCGCTACCGTGGGCGCTATAGAAGGCTAAATCGTACATGTCGTCTTGAAGAAACCAAGAAACTTCAAGCAGTTAACTCGACTTCAGCATATACGAGATTCGAACTCGTAATCAAACGTTTGGGTCTACCAGTTTCTTAAGAGCACCGTCTGGGCTACTTATGGGGCAGAAATTGTCCATGGAGGAAATATAGAAGTAGAGTGAGTAATGGTAACCTTCTTATGTGCTCAAGACCATGTGACCAAAACTAGTAGTAGTGTGACCCTATACTTCGTCTGCATGGAGGAAATTAATTTTCATACGATTGGTTCACGGGGCGGGAGAAGACAATCATCCATTGATTCCTTCATCTGATTGGACCACGTGACTTAATAGTAGACTTTCGCGATTTCGCCATTCTTTTCGCCACTCTATAGAAATGCGCGTTCAAACATCTGCCTGTAATAAGATGTTATGACACGAAACGAGGTGATAAATGCCAAATCGACCAACCTAATCAATTTTCCAAAGAACAGTCACGTGGCAATTAGCCGACATGCTAGTTACGCTTTTTGAAGCCTCTCTATAGCAATACTCAGTCTACTTACATTTTAGTTCTTTGAAACTACCATGTTAATGCAGAGGTTGTCATGTTCTCGATAATTAATGCTTGAAGGATCATGCGATCCATAAGCTGGCAGTGGAAAAAAGGGTTGAAAATTCACTTATTGCGTTTGTTAAAGAATTTAAAACTTAAAAATTTTTTGTGTATTTTAATGCAGGAGAAATAGATCCTATAAGTTTTTGATGGATAATAACATAAAGATATAAAAATAATGACAAATTCTAGGTTTCGAATTTCGTGTGAAAGTATCGAGTCCATCATATTCTTGTAACAACGCAAAGTTTATTAAAGAACCAAACCATATTTCAAAAAATGTTTCAAATGAGTGATGTCCAGCTGAAAATGTGTAAGTTTGTTTAGTTTCTTCAGCCCTTATTACACGAGTGAAAATTATTCCGGTTTCATTTTTAATTCTATAAAATAAACATGATTTAAATGTACCATATGGAAGGTATGCCCATATATCCGTTTTCCAACTTGTAGTCTTCCCTACACGAGTTCTAACACGTATTACCTTCAAGATCTATACAATGTTACATACTTTCAACTGACAAATGCGGTTATTTGACAATTCAATGGGATGTAGTTAAAATAATTCTACATTACTCGGAAAACTTGTATAACTTTGAAAGCAGTATACCTAAAATTGGATTTCAAACAAAAAAAATTGAAAATCGAATAAATGTTTGCTATATTATTCTTAAAATTAGCATCTTCAAACTAGTTTAAAAGCAAGCTGTAAGGCAGTGCTTCACTTAACGGCACACCTCACAAAAATAAATAATTTCACGGCGCATCTGAAAAGCATAAATAATTTCACGACACACTATGAAGGAACATATTTCTGTTAACATGATTAATTTATTCTTTTTCATACTAGGGATTCAATTAATAAGATCTTCCTTTCAAATATTTGTTAATTATAATACATAAACATTCCAGCTAGACATTCGTTTCCGATAAGTCATCTTATGCAGCAATAAGCACGAAATAAACGAAACAAATGGAATGAAAATACCCAATCCATACATCCTCAGTGATTGATGTTTGACATAGTGTTTATGAACTATGAACTAAATTGTCAGATTTGACTGAGTGAAATCCTGATTAAATTTTTAGAATACGTATTTTACAAAAAAATACAAAAGTAAAATTAATTATACACAAACGAATTACTGACTATGTATAAATATGCTAATAATAATAATTTTAATGATAAACATTTAATGATAAAATAAACATTTTAAGTATTAATATACAATGACAAAATAAACATTTTAAGTATTAAAATAAATATCTACAAAATATTCTTTTGCCACATTTAATACATATATTACCTTCTTATTTCAGTGAGATACTTGGATTGTTTCTCTGAACGCAACTTATTTTATCTGGGTCTATGGTCGAAAGAGCTACATGCAATTCATGATCAAGATTTTTCTATGATGATTTCCTTAAATTCTTGATAGTGAGCATAGAATAGAGAAACTCTGTTCACATTTGTATGTTGTAGCAAATTGTAAAAGAATGTTTATATCTTTTTCGCCGATGGATAGCAATCCGGTACCGTAGCCCCATAATCAGGACTTTGAGGTTAAATTTTTCGCGGCACACTTCCAGTCCTTTCGCGGCACACCAGTGTGCGGCACATTTTACTGATAACTTTAAATTATAAGTGGCATCACCCTGGTATCCTGGTATCAGCATAAATTTTCTCTTGCTAAAATATTTTGTCGATTATAAAATGTCATTAAAGTCATGTGTTTATTTAACTGAATTCTAAATGGTTACATCTTAAAATACTATAATGTGATTTTATATTTTTGAGAATCTAAATATCATTACATGAGATTTAAACGAAAAATATTAGTTTACTTAAATTAAACAATATGTGTTCTTCATGAATAGACTGGGTTATCTATCTCCGGTTGTAGATAAGATTAATCTATTTATTTATCAAAATGAAGCATTTCCGTGATACATTAACGCAAATAATGCAAAAACTGTTCTCATCTGGGGCTTTCATAATAAAATATACTTTTCTGCTTGATATTTATCTAACCAAATTTCAGCGAATAAATTGGAAACTGACAGTTTAGAATGTTTGAGTGACGTTAGGAAACATTGCTTCAAGTTTTATTTATGGGATTATTATCCCACTTGTCATTGATGTATGTCTGAGTATTTAAAAATTCGCATCCTTCCGTAACATATTTTTGGCAGAATACTGTATTTTGACAGAATTTATTTTAAAATTCCCACACTTACATCGGAATTATTTTTCAATGACGTTGAAGTATCATGAAGTTTCATAACGATGTTTATCAAATGCTGTTTTCCCCATATAAAATATGCTGTCAGGTCTTTTTGAACACTTTTGCAGTGCTAAACGAAGCATTTTAATTTAAAAGATGTGAAATTTATGTAATAAATTTCACATAATTTTAAACACTCCCCTTGTAACTTTTAATGTACTAGTTTAAAACACAATTTATATATGGACATCGAATATTTTTCTGGAATAATACGTAAATGAAATAAATTAAAATTGTAAAAAAAATTTAGTTATAAAATATTAAATTGGAATTTTTTGCGATGTCGATTTGGAAAACTGAATGAATTAAATTTTTCAGATTATATGCTATACAAGAAATTTTATTGTTACGAACAGTTTATTTTGTAAGATTAAAGATATTTACATATTTTTAATTCTTTGTTCTATAATGAGGGTGCTGTTAATTAAAATTTGACTACTTAAAATAATTAAAGGAGTTACTAAATTTAAAAATCTGTATTTTAGTAGGTCATTCTCAAACATAATTCTATCAATTAATATATATTTTTATGCATTAAATATGGATGGTAACTTTTAAAAATTAATTTTCAAAGCCGTTTCATAAGTATTTGTTTTCTAATAATATTTTTCAAGAGTATAAACTGAGCGCTTATCTAAAATAGCCAGTTATTTTAACTAGGGTCCAGATTAAACAATGTTTTTATGTATTACGACTCGTAATTCGGACATTATTTGCAAAATTTAATAATAATTATTTTATTTATTTTCTTTTCTTATTACGCTACCAGTTAATTGCATAAAAATCTAATTTTTATAAATTTTCAACCAAAGAAACAATATTTAATAACTGAGTATTTAATAATGAATAGTAAGAATGTTTAATATTGAGCAATTTATTTATTTTAATATTTAAGAATATTAAAATAAATAAACATGACACCATCAAAAGTACTGGTTTACAAACAGTGAATACTGATAAGTCTTACACTATCTATAAAATGATTTTATGCTAAATGCCACATTTGTTTTGGTGCTTCTCAGTTAAACAGTTTTGCACCTTACATTATACATTTTAGTACAAAAATTTTGAGGTAGTATTTTTTAATGGAAAGTAGAAAATAAAACAATTTAGTTATAGCATTTTAGTATGAGTTGGAAAGTTTGCCTTAATCTTTAAAAACTTTGGACATTTAGTGCTTGAATTAAACATATGAATTTCCATTAAAAGGTTATTAATAAAAGCTTTGTGATTTTCTCTACTTTTAGCAACCACTACCTATCTTTCTGTTCAAAAACATTTACTACTCTTGAAAGCTTCATTATTGAAGAATAAAATGCCTAAGGTAAAAACCTTGTTTTGTACGAAAAGAATTATTCTGTCTGGAAAGTTGGTTCCACTATCCCTTTCTTACCCTTCTATTGAAAGATGTAATTTATCCTTAGGGTTTGAAATTATAGTGTTTATTTTATTAGCTTTTACCTATTCCATCAATTGGAAAGAAATTGTAAAACAATGAGTAGACAAAGGGAGTCAACGTTTTTGTTGAGTTATGCTTCAAAGTTGTACTAGTATGTATTGTTTATGTACTAGGCTAAAAAAAATTCAATCATCGCATAATGTACACTGAAGTTCCTGGTTTTTGAAGGGTACAGATGTAAATCGCGTTTATACTTTTAAAACTGTTTTTATTTCTTTGAAAGCTATATTTCCTTTGAAAAAATATATTCTTGCGAGTTAACTTAAGAATATCTAAAAAGGATATGGCGTAACAAATATTTATGTTTGATATTTAATGAAATGGATATGCGGCTGAAAGGCGATTTCCTTAATTTGATTAAAACGAAATTCGTATATCTGAGTGTTTTCAAAACTCTAACTATTCAAAATGCAACATGAGATGTAGATAATTTTGTTTCTGAAATATTTCAAACGTTATTATCTGAATCATTATATTAATATTTGAGTTTCATTCGTTCAAAATAAGTTTGAAATATAGTATGATGAGGTTCATGCATGATAGGAAATTTCAGTGTTATCAAAAGAATCAAATGGAAAGCACTATTGTATTTCCTCTACACGAATTATCTCGCATGATACATACCGGAGCTACCTTAAAACGGAGAACATCACCATTTTCGCGAAATTTGGCGTTTGATCTAATTAGCGTTGGTCATTCAACAAATAGAAATCCGGAATGTTTGAACTTTTATTGGCGAAGTGCTGGAATAGTACTCGAAAAGCAAGCAAAGTGACGTCACGTTTGGAAGAAAGACGTTCAGCGGCAGAAACACTACCCCCATCTACATTTAGCTTGACAGAAAATCCATTTGTTATATCCATACTTTTAAATGCTTTAGACTAGTTAGGACTTTTCTCAAATATTTAAAGATACTTTCTTATTTCTATGAAAATAGGTTGTTTATAAGATTATGTTCATCAAAGGGAGTATGTTCTAATTTAAGTACTTTTATCTCTCACCTTTATCTAAATTATAGCTCCAAAGGTGTGAAAAACAAAAGCAATTTGAACTTTTATCTACACCATCTGAGCTTGGAATGAAAACTACAAATATCAGATATGTAATAGGATAAAAGTGTACCACTTTTCTAAGAGAAGCATTCATAGGTTTTAGTTACATTCCTGATGTACATTACATTCATGAACGTAAGTAAAACCTATGAATGCATCTCTAAGTATATTCTACATTAATTACCATCTAAGACAATTATACTACTTAAATGTATGTCAGTATGATGTAACGATGTACGAGTAGATATATGTTATACAAGATTAAAATAAGATTATTTTTCGTTTGCTATCTCTTCGTTTCACTCACTACAAAGCTATGTCTTCATTGTCGGTTGATTTCAAACACCTTTTTATGAAAAACTACAGTCAAATAAACCCATCAGAAGCTTAAAGTTAGCACTTAATGTTTTGGCAGCCTGTCTAAATGCGAAAATCTGTGAAATTCCATACTTGTGAATATTTCTCGAGCCAAAAGTCGTTGCAACCAGAACTTAACAAAATGGAACTTGTAATAAGTTACTGTTACGCGGAAAGAAACACAGCTACTCATTTTTAACAGGTGCTACATCGCGATTTTTGTTTGTCATGAAATATATGTTGGGATCTTAAAACATGTTGGTAGTTATCAAAACTTGGTCACCTCTTGATGCCACCAAAGCATTACATCAATTGAAATGTTTCCTAAAATTTTCCTGTGAGCTGTAAATAGCCCATTGTGTTACTCCGGTTTGTCGTAAAATCAACTACCTATCTACCTACGGGAGCTGTATGAATAAAATCTATTTCTGTACAGCTATTTTCATTAGAAAAGCTTTTGATGTGGCTGGTGAGATGCTGTTTTTACTCTTCCGTGTATTAATCGCTAATCCTTAAATCTAATCCAATTAATCTTGTTTTTTGCACCTCTGTTTTATGCTTGTTATGAATTATGCTTAACTTTGTACACTACTGTGCTTAACATTTTTATTCTTCAATTTTTCAAGTATATTTTCATAATCACATTACTTTAACTCTTCAAAAGGACACAATGCTGAAATTGCTTTTTAAAAATTCTTTATGGATGAGGACCTTATATTAATGCATTTGCACGTAAAAAATGTGTCATTCTTAGTTTTTAAGAGTTTTTCCCCTTATGTCTCACTCCCTATTTAAGATACTGCTAGACACAACAGGATATCGTAGAGATAATATTTAAGTTTATTAAGGGGGCACAGTACCTTTAAGCATACAAATCAGCAGGTAAAATAGACTAATTTCGATAAACTGTATCACCAAAAGTTTTATGTGTATCATAATGAAATTTTTTGCAGGGTTTATTTATACTTTATACAACACAATGCAGAAGAATTGGTTTGATTTTTAAAAATTAAATAATATTTTACTAGAATTTACATAAGGTCCTTTTTTATCATACTTTTTTTACAAGCATAACTTGTGCGCAACATTCTGAATCATCCTGTGCATTTTATATAAAACTAATGGCTGATATGAGTAACACAATGCTTTTATTTTAAATTAAAACCAAAAAATAGTAGTTAAGTAACACATAAATATAACATAAGCAATTAATATTTCACTTCATTAATTTTTCCAAATTTTTACTCATACTATATCAAAATGTTTTAATATATTTTTAGCTTTTGAGTAAAATTTTGGTTTAATTTTGAAGCCCTTTTAATAATCTATTTTCATTCAAAATTTCAGGAGTCTACGTTCATTAGTTGCAGAGTTATAGTGCGCGCAAGCTTGAAAATTACCATTCTGAGATAAATGCAATTAAAGTTGAAATAGTTATTTTTAGCATTCACGTGCATTCAAGTAAACAAATAGATTTGTGAAATGAAAGAGTCGAGTAGTACATATTCTGCTTATATTTGTTACAGTAAAAATATTATTATTAAAACTTTCGAAAAAAATAAATAGCATAATTCTAAAAATTAATAGCATAATTACAAACCAAAACTAAGAAACGTAAACAAACGAACAGCTGAAAATAAAAATAGGTGTGTTCGAAAAATCCTCATTACGAACGAACGAATGCGAATTTTTTCATGCGTTTTTTTACCAGAATCAGAACATTTCAAACTATCTAAATAGATTAAATAGATCAAAATTGGAAAATTGATTTTTTATGGCTTTAAGGGTACTGTGCCCCCTTAAACCTAGAGTATTTATGTACCTTGTCATTTATTTTAAAACATAGAATCAGATTAAATCCCCAATTGATCAAAAAGAAAACATTTACAAAACTCTAGACAGATTGAATACTGTGTTAATGGAAAATATATATTTGACGTCACAAGAGAACTTATAATGCTTCAGGATATTTCATGATTCCGTTAGAATATGTTAGATTGCATTGAATTTTGCCTCAGCGGCAATGTAGCTGAATGTTATCGGTCTAAAACCCTCTTATTTTAGAGTCCGATATCGCAGACATGTACACCACCATCGATACTTCTACAAACGAAACTGCCCTTCCATAGGCAGACCCCGAAGTATAGAAAATCAATCATCGCAAATCATTCTCAACTGTTAATTTCTAAAGCTTTTTAATTGTCGATTTCACACCGATTTCCAATTGTTCCTTGTATTGTAAAAGGATAATGGAAAGCATATGACAGAGCAAGAGAACACATGCAGCCCTTGAGGATACTTCACGATTACGTTGATATGTCAAATTTTATTGTTTTTTCCTTCAATGGCAATGCAGATGAATGCTCTATCGGTGTCCAACACTCTTATACAGTCCGATATCGCAGACATATAATACACCACCATCCAGACGTCTACAACCCACACTACCCTTCCACAGGCAGACACCAAAGTATGAAAAATCCTCGCAAATGGTTCCAACTGTCAATTTTGAATGATTTTCATTTGTCTCTTGTATTGTCAAAGGATTACGGAAAACATTTGAAAGCCCAATATAACTTATGTAGCTTAAGGATACTCCATGATTACGCTAAGATAGGTTAGATTTTATTGATTTTTGCTTCAATGGTCAATGCAGCTGCTTGCTATCGGTCTCCCACAGCCTCATATTAGTATCCGATATCGCAGACATACACACCGCCACCCAGACGTCTAAAACCACCGACACTGCCCTTCCACAAGCAGACCCCAAAGTATGAAAAATCATCGCAAATATTGTACCCCAGAGGAAAGAAGGAGCCCTTCTCTGTTGCGGAAGAGAAATGTCTTCCTTTAACCCCACGTCTCACTCTTTTCATTTAGAACAGAAAGGGAGAGTCCGTCTCGACCCGTAAATTCGGATTTAAGATGACATGTGCCGCAAAGTAACACACTGGCAAAAGCCCTGACAGTGCATTCTGGACGGGGAAAGGGAGAGTAATGCGTGATGGTAGGGGGTGAAGGAGACGGATGTCCTGTTCCATGTGTTAAAATGAATGGTGTTCCTTTTTCGAGGTAATAGGAAGAGTATGAAATATTGGAAGCCAATTTGTTTCTTTCCTCGGAGGGATTCGTCAATACGGGGGACTAGGAATCGAGTAAGATTTTACTAAAGCGTCCCCGCCGAAGGTTTGACGAATTCAATCTCTGTGCAGTTGGATATTTTTCATTCGCTGTCATTTCCCTACGCCTTCCACGATTATGTTAATAATTGCGAAAATATGAGTGCTTAAGAAGTTTAATGTCTTCTTTCTTTATGTGGATTCGTCAATATGGGGACCTAAGAATAAAATGGGAAGGATTGAGGTATTTTTACTAGATGGTCAATATCAAAGGTGTGATTAATTCGATATTTCTCGACAATTGGGATTTCTTTATTTTCCTTTTCCTTGACGCTATTATATGCATTGGAGGAAAGATATCAAAAGTGCTTAATATTAGTGCCTACGATGTTTAATCTCTTCTTTGTATGAATTCGTTAATAAAGGAAGGTAAGAGTAAATGTGGAAATATGGAAGAATGGAGGAATTATTTTAAAGGGTCCACACCCCAAAGGTTTGACTAATTCTATTTCAACACAGTTTGACTTTATTTATTTATTATAATCTTTTAACACGACTATGACTTATAATTGCAGAGCTATAAGTGCTAAATATTATTGCTTAAGATAACCAATATTTACTTTGTGTGCATTCACTAATAGGGGATCTAAGAAGTAAATGGAAAGAAAGAATTTTACTGAAAGGTCGACACCAAATTTTTGACTAATTGAATAATATATTTCAATACAGTTGGTATTTCTTCTTTTATTGTATAATACATTGACACTATTATCAATGTAAGCGAAAAGGTATGATGTGATTAATAATACGGCTTAAGGTATTCAATATCTTCTTTGCATGGATTCGTTAATAGAGGGGTCTAAGAGCGTAAACTCAAAATGAGGAGGAATCTTACTAAAAGGGCTGACACTAAAGGTTTGATGAATTACATTTCTATAACCGTTGGACTCATTTACTGTCCATTTTCTCGACTGTTTATTTATATTAGGTAAACGATGTCACAAATGCTTAATATGAGCTCTTCCGTTTGCGGACATATTTCTATGTGTATGTTGTTTAATTATGTGCTTCCTAACTCTCTTTAAAGTCTGTAAGGGATGTTTGGAAACACCCTGTATTTTTAATTTATAAGTCAAGAACTTTAAAAATTATTTCACACTTTTAAGGACGTCTGAAGGTATGTGAGAGGGAAATGCTTTTATTTTCGTTTTCCTTTTGAGAACGGTCGAAGAAATCTGGATGTGAGTGATTGATATATCTTCGGCGATTCACTTAATCACTGCAAACTGCAACAAAGAATTGAAACCAAAAAACTACGATGACTATTTTTATGGAAGTGATCAATCGCTTTTCTCATTTAGAAAAGAATTCACTTTTGATGATACTAATCCAGTCCCTGCAACTCGTTAAATAACTTCTTGTTCTTTCTCATCAAGATAGCTTAGTGTGGACGAAGGAATGTTCTGACAATATGGTTGAAAGAAATACCCATCATGGCGTCCGAGATCTTACATCGCTTCAATGAACATCATGTCATCTGTAATCGATAGGATAGAAGATTTGTGATTGGATTGATTTGAACAGCGTAATCACTGGATAAATCTGAGATCAGAATTGGTTTTGGTATGAGATATTTCTTTGTTAATCTTCAAGAAGACACAATGGGAGATTAGAAACGTGTCACAGGAAACATATTTACGATCTTTGGAAAAGTGAGGCGGAGTTGAAAATAGAGATGAGTTCTTTATTTCTTTCACAGAGATACATTTGTTGGGTTTATTGATTACAAATGACAGAAATGTCCTTTACATCGTTGTTCAAATTTTATTCCAGATCTTTTGAAGTAGATAACTTTATGGTAGTACTCTATATGAATGTGTGACCCACATTTTTTTAAACTTTTCTTTGAAATTAGCATTCGTCTTAAAAATTGGCAAAAATTGGAATTATAGTTTCTCAAATACAGGTAAATTATGATCCAAAGAGTTTAATGTCTTATTCATGTTCACACATTTGTCTCACCATATGGCTTAGAACCTTTTCAAGGAGAGACAAGGGAGTTTATATTGATAGTCACTGTAAAACCTATAAAGGGTGCTTTTAAGATTCATGTCTCGATTCCGTGTTAAGTCGATTGAGTCCAGGATCCAGATCAAGTGTGACCTCGAAATCTGACCGTGGTTCAAAATTATGTGTTGTTGTGTTCGCGCGGATCTTTACCTTTGGGTTTGATCCTGGACCGTCACTAATATCTCGTTGTGTTGCTCCAGTTGCTTAATAAAAGTACCTACCTACCATGTCAAGTCCTATAGTCCATACAAGATACACCTGCATACGGAAGAGTGCATTACTCTAAGGTCAAACCCAACAACTCGTCAGATACAGAATAATTCACCTGAAGTTTAATTCCTAGTTCAAAAGTTTCTCAGAGTACCAAATATACATAGGAAGAACATATAAAACAAGAGATCACTCATAAATATCCATTTCAGTACAAGAATAAGAAAATTTACACATAAATGCATAAAACTATACATCATACGCAATAATGTACAAACTAGGAGGGTTAGTAATAGTTGAACCGACAATAGCACCTAACGTGACGTGGTCAGACAGGGAAGTATTTTCTGTGAGCGATCTGTCACATCCAGACACAGAGTTTTCATATATTGAATATTTATTTTAGAAATGTCTTTAAAAATAAATCCATCTATGCTACTTTCCTTCAATACATGACCTGCAAAACAGTTTCTCCTTTTTAAAGGGGATATTATTGGATTTCAAGGACGATCTTACAGTACTGACATTTTGATATGCTAGTCTCCCATGCCAACGAAGCGGATCACCATTATTTTCTTTAGTTCAAGCAGCAGCTTGAATTCAAACAGATTTAATTTTTACTTTGAGCATTTCCCGGTCTTACAGCTATTACAAATAAATTTCATTTTGCTTCTAATTCGTAAGGTGAATTCAGATTATAACCAAAATTTAAAGGTGTTCCAATAGAAAATAAAATTACCTATAACTCAAATACTTACAGCATATTTCTTAGTTCACCTCTAGACCCTTTTCTTTCAACATATTTTTCAAACACCAACATCCCCACTTCTTTAACTTCTATGGGTTCTAAACTTCCAGTTTTAATGTACTTTTACCTCTTTCATTTCAGTAAAGCATTCTCTTTTCCAGTACACGTATTCACTTGTAATACTGTCCAAATATCAGGTTTAGCGATCAGTGTATTCTTCATTCATCATAAAAGCATTTCTTTTTCCACCCTGTTCATTGGATTTCTTAAGCCAACAGTCTTTCTGCATGTGTCACATCTTTCTATAGTAATGACTTGAACGGGTTTCTTCACACCGTTTATGTAACAACGAATAATTATTTTTCAAGTGGTCCAAATTTCTTTCGATGATAATAGCCCGTTGTGTTGATCCAGTGCTACGTTTATTAAGATACCTACATAAATATCTTTCAAGGAAAACAATATATTTTCCTAATAATTTCGTATATTTTATTCCTTCCTTCAGTCAGAAATGCAGTCGAATCCGGATGTGTATAATAGTGTGTATAGAAGATTTTTTTTTGAAATTCAAAATTTCAAGTTGACAAAAAGTTGTCCCTAAGGCTATTTACCAGAAAAATTTTCAGTCTAATTGAAATATATTTAGGTCTCCCGCATGAGGGCTAAAATTTCAATTTTTCTTTAAAAAAAACGAGATTTTTAAAATATTTTTTTACAATGAAAATAATTTGAATTTTATTTACAAGTTAAAAAACCTTGGCTTTAATCTATGATTTAAAGGTAAAAAAAAATTGATGTCGTAGTATAACATTTAGGTCTCCCGCATTCAGCCGATAATTACTCATTAAAAATGATGTATTTCCTTTAATTATTAAAAATTTACTTTATTTGTTTGAAATAAATTTTCATGACAAAAAATTGTTTTGATTAACACAGGTTTTAATATGAATATAAATTATTAACCTTGATATTAAAATTATTATGCCTTATGCCTAGTACCTTAATTGTGAAAGGAATTAAATAATGAAAAAGTAGGTATTTTCAGAGGTTTACTTTTTCATAACTATTTACAACACAAATATGAAATCCCAAATCGAAAGTCAGATCATATAACTTAAATGATGTAGAATTAGAAGTTTCTCATCTCTATATTGTTAAATATTGAGACCTCCAAAATATACACGGCTTTTAAAAAATAATCAAAGTAAAGCGGAACTCAATAATTACATAATAGTAATGAAACTATTTCTTTCGGAATAAAAAAATACTTGCTCAAATGTTCAATCCTTGGTAGTTGCAGTAGCTGTTGTTTTGAATTGGCTTTTGTTTCAAAGTTGGGGAGAATTTTTCGGTCTAACAATCTGGACCTAATGAATTCATCACGCTCCTTATGACCACAAACGTGTTTCGAAGGTTCTGTAACCTCCTTAACAATTCTCTCAACTGCTTGAGAGAGCAAAGGAATTTTAAATTCTTTCATATCACTAATTCCAGTCTCGGCAATTAACTCTAGATCTTGATTGATAAAGCTGGTTAATAGTAATGGATCAGTTACGAGTGTAGACGTAGATTACCAGTCAATTAAATCAATATAATCTTGTGCATCAAAATTCACTTGTGGTGGTTTAAAGACTGAAATTCTGAGATGAAATATTTGAACTGTTCTGGTAAAGCCATAAATACTTTTGTCATAATCATCCAATATGAAATTACTTCTGCAGCAATTTTTAATTTTTCAACAAAGCTCTAATTTGGAAAACATAAAGATTAACTGGTTTATTGTCAGCTAACTTCACTTGGAAACTTGTTGAACTAAAATTCAATTTGTTAACATCAGCTTCAGGTTGCTTAGTTCTCCAGAAACAATATCATTCAGATTTTTGGACTTCATCAAAACCTTCACTTGAATTTTCTCCAACTTCGTATTTTCTTCATTTTCAGTTTCAATACGTGTTTAACCATTTGAGTACTTTCGTTTTCTAAATTAAATACACTAATCCCGAATTTTCTTTCTTTAAATAACTACTAGGCGCATTATCTGTAGTAGATATATCTTAAAGAAATTTGGGAAAGAAGTGAATATGAAAATAAATTAACTGAATCAAATTTATTTATGAAAGATCACACTCACAAATACAAATACATGTTGAATAGGAAAAGAAAGCGAAACAATTTTGAATTTAGTTAAACTGTTGCCGCATAACAAACATTATTATTTTATTTCTTTTAACATGTTAATTCGACATTTTTGCAAATTCTACAGTTTACTTATTACTTTTAAAAAAAAGCACGATAACTCAAATTTAGATATATTTATTTAAATTTTCATACTTTTCTTACATACTTTAGGTACTTTGTGGCCGTGATCAGTACCATGTATCTGAGAAGAATTTATCTCTTAAGATATTTTTGTAAAATTATTAATTTTTTGCACGATTTTGTTAAATGTGGGTTTGGATACTGTGAATGATAACTATAGTCTCCATCATATTAGAAATCTACATCAAAATTAGTAGTTTTGAATATTAATGTAGGAATGTGACTTCTAAAACACGTGTCCTTTGAAAAGTAGATATGATGTATCGATGATGAGTTCATTGCATTACGTTTTTAAATTAACTTTTATACTTTTTTATTTAACAGATATATATATATATATATATATATATATAATATAATATGTATATATATATATATATATATATATATAATCTGTATATATATATATATATAATATAATATGTATATATATATATATATATATATATAATCTGTATATATATATATATAATATAATATGTATATATATATATATATATATAATCTGTATATATATATATATATAATATATATATATATATTATACAAAATTGTTTAAGTGGAATAAAGGTTTTAAAATGCTTAATCTGTGAAGTTTTAAACGTTTCCGTTTACATACTGCTGTAAATAAATATTGTGTCTCATAGATAACCTACTTTTCATTTAATACTGCTCTGTTTTATTTTTCGTTTCTATTTTAAAAAACACGATTTGGATTTGTGTGGAAAATGCTCTTTATTACTTTGTATCTGCAGAAAAGCTTACAACTTTACTCAAAATTAGTTTCAAAACAATCAAATGCATTACTACAGAATCAGAATACCTACAGAATAATTACAAGTTAGCTCTCGGCAAAACTTTAATAGCGAATTGAATTTCAGTGATTCAATGATGGAAATTATTATGTAATGATAATAAATTTTCTAGGAAATAACAATTTTCTCATTTCTTATGTAGAAAAATTAGCTAAAATTTAAAAAGGAAGAGCTACTTAAGATCTTGACGTCAAAAGATTATATCCTTGTTAGTAGCTTCAATATTTGATTGTGATTAAAAACTCTTAATTAAGCTGAAACCAATTTAAAACGATCAGAATGAACAAGTCTTTTAATAAAACGCTAGAAAAAGTGCGTAATATATATATATAATCTGATGTAAAGTACATGAAAAAATAATAAGATCGCCATTAACTTCGGTAAGCTCTTAATTAACTGCAACTTTCCTTTCAGAAATAATGGGGCAAAATCCTATTTTATTTTAATTAACCCAAGTAATTTGCATATGCGCACAGCAAGGATGTCGGGAACTAATTGTAAAATGTGTTCATTTTCCCTTCACGAAATGCGACGATTGTGAATTCAAAATTGTTCCTTTAAAGTTTAAGTAGCATGTCATCAAATGTATTAGATTCGTGTTTTTTCCATTTAGAAACATGAGGACCAGAAAAAAAGACATTTTTTGGCTGGAGTCCACTGTCTTAAACGTGAAATTTGGCATGCTTATAGATAGGATTACACATTAAACATAAAAATGATAGAAGTGAACATTTTCTGCAGAGAAATTTAAATTAGTAAAGTTTCAATTAAGTGCTTTTTACACTAGGATGGTAATTTAAATAAATTGAATTAAGTTGTACGGATTTCACAACCTTAAATAGTACTATAATTATTTTAATATAATAGCAGTACTAAAGAAAATAATTTCAAAAAATGTTTCCATTATTCAAGTCAAAAGAATTTCTAATTAGTGTGTGGCTGTACTTAAGAAAATGAAATAAACTCTGACAACGAATTTATAAAGAAAATAATATCTACTACATATAACTAACTATATGCATAACTGATGTAATCACAGTATATCTTAAACATCATCCAAATTTCTTTCGACATCCAAAGACCAAACCATAGATCTATTTAGGCTTCGGCACACAAAGGGCAAACTGGTTGCTATTTGTGAAGGATCACCCAGTGGATTTACTTTTAAGTAATTACCTCAACTAGTATAACATTCTTTCAACCTCTTTATTACCAAGATCTTAAGCGAAACAATTCAAAGGTTTATTTTAAAAACATACTTGTTTGAAAACCTATTGCGACGAATAAAAGTTATTTACCTTCGCTTCCAATTTTCCTAAACTAATCTTTGAAACAGTTGGTTCCTGTGCTTAAAAAGGTCAAGTCACACTGAAATGAAAATACCACTACACAAAAATGAAAACTTCAAACCGACGATTCACTACAAACATATCTTTGACTTACAAGTAAAATAAATGAAGTTAAAATATATTGTTCTGAAAAACGAAGAGGTAAAAATTCATCTCCCGAAGCTTTGTTCACTTAAGTATATTTCACAAAAGAAATCTAACCTTCAAACAAAGAAAAATAACTTAACCGACTTCACCAGTCTAAAGATCACCATGCTCTGGTTTGAAAAGCATGAAATTTTATCAGAAATTTTAGCTGAATGAAAACCCCATATCTCGAAATTGTGTGTTTACTAGTGTGTTTCACTAGTAGTTTCACTATTAGTGTGTTTCACTAGTAGTTTCACTCTTAGTGTGTTTCACTAGTGTGGCGACAATTTACACCTTTTCGAACTCTTTGCAAATTTAGGTAAGACCCTTTAGGAAAGCCACACATTGATCCAATATCAGTCCTGTAACATTAAATTAGTTGAAATACACATGCGTATGTAGTATGTTTTGTTGCATGCTGTTTCAGTGTGTATAACCAAGGTTAGAGGAGATTCATTCAACTATTTAAACGCAATGCCTACAAATACTTATTAATAAATTAATCCAACATGACGGACAGATCCTTGCCAGTAGTATATTTGCTCTCAGAGCCAACTGCATCGATTAGAGCCAATATCAAAGACTATAAAAGTCAAGAGCTAAGATCCAAGGAATAAGTGTCAAAGCAAAATGAGAAGTAATTGCTTAAATACTTTTAAAATTAGCATACGTTTTCCTCTTAGATTATAACAGGCATATTCTCTCAAGCTAATTATAGATGGCGGTAGTGTTTTTGAAGTGTAACATGTTTCCTGTATGTATTCCTGATGTTAGGTCTCGGCTTGTTTTTGAATTCGATTTCAACACTGTGCTAATAAAAATTCCAAAGAATAAATTCCGAATTGATATAAAGTTGTTGATAAGTCGACGTCAATTAGAATAAACGCCAAGCGTCTCAAAAAGGGCGATACACTTCATTTTAAGGTAACCTGTATGTTGTCATGGGAGAGCATTTGTATAGTGGAAGTAAAATCTTCGTTTTACATCTGCTTTTTTGAGTTTACACTGAAAATTCCTCTCAGTAAGAATGTCTCGTAGAAAATAAAAATGCACACTCTTGTTTTTAGAAAGGAATACACTAATGTTCAGAAAATGGAGACTTTACAACCTTACAAATCCATAGAATGAAGGAACTGAATCTCATTTCTTTGATTATTATCTCATTTTAATAAGTTTAAGTCTTGAAAGCATTCTTTCTGAAATTACCACGCTTGAAGTAGTCTCCGTTGACAAAACTAATCATGAATCGTACCCTTAATCTCACTTCTAATAGCACCAGTTCAAGAGCTTACTTATCAAGGAGTAAAAATACGTTTAACCTCATTTATAACTTCAATATTATAAGTGAATTAAAGATCAAGTTTAAAATTAAAGAAAAAGTAAAGTAATGCAAAATTCAGAAAACTGAGTAGGCTACTATTTTACAATGAATCGAACCTAATTCCTCAGAATTAGTTCGATCATTGTAATTAATCTCATTTTAATAAATACATGTCTCCTGAGAGAATACAGCCTGGAAATACCACGCTTGAAGCCGTCTCAGTGGATGAGACTTATTGGGAACATTCGTACCTTTATTCTCACATGGTGGCGCTCCAGTTCGAGAGCTTACTTATCAAGGAGTAAAAATACGTTTAACCTCATTTATAACTTCAATATTATAAGTGAATTAAAGATCAAGTTTAAAATTAAAGAAAAAGTAAAGTAATGCAAAATTCAGAAAACTGAGTAGGCTACTATTTTACAATGAATCGAACCTAATTCCTCAGAATTAGTTCGATCATTGTAATTAATCTCATTTTAATAAATACATGTCTCCTGAGAGAATACAGCCTGGAAATACCACGCTTGAAGCCGTCTCAGTGGATGAGACTTATTGGGAACATTCGTACCTTTATTCTCACATGGTGGCGCTCCAGTTCGAGAGCTTACTTATCAAGGAGTAAAAATACGTTTAACCTCATTTATAACTTCAATATTATAAGTGAATTAAAGATCAAGTTTAAAATTAAAGAAAAAGTAAAGTAATGCAAAATTCAGAAAACTGAGTAGGCTACTATTTTACAATGAATCGAACCTAATTCCTCAGAATTAGTTCGATCATTGTAATTAATCTCATTTTAATAAATACATGTCTCCTGAGAGAATACAGCCTGGAAATACCACGCTTGAAGCCGTCTCAGTGGATGAGACTTATTGGGAACATTCGTACCTTTATTCTCACATGGTGGCGCTCCAGTTCGAGAGCTTACTTATCAAGGAGTAAAAATACGTTTAACCTCATTTATAACTTCAATATTATAAGTGAATTAAAGATCAAGTTTAAAATTAAAGAAAAAGTAAAGTAATGCAAAATTCAGAAAACTGAGTAGGCTACTATTTTACAATGAATCGAACCTAATTCCTCAGAATTAGTTCGATCATTGTAATTAATCTCATTTTAATAAATACATGTCTCCTGAGAGAATACAGCCTGGAAATACCACGCTTGAAGCCGTCTCAGTGGATGAGACTTATTGGGAACATTCGTACCTTTATTCTCACATGGTGGCGCTCCAGTTCGAGAGCTTACTTATCAAGGAGTAAAAATACGTTTAACCTCATTTATAACTTCAATATTATAAGTGAATTAAAGATCAAGTTTAAAATTAAAGAAAAAGTAAAGTAATGCAAAATTCAGAAAACTGAGTAGGCTACTATTTTACAATGAATCGAACCTAATTCCTCAGAATTAGTTCGATCATTGTAATTAATCTCATTTTAATAAATACATGTCTCCTGAGAGAATACTGCCCTGAAATACCACGCTTGAAGCCGTCTCAGTGGATGAGACTTATTGGGAACATTCGTACCTTTATTCTCACATGGTGGCGCTCCAGTTCGAGAGCTTACTTATCAAGGAGTAAAAATACATCAAACCAGGACAAGTATTAATCTAGATCGCCCGCTCTGAATTCGAAATCGGCGAAGTCTTTTCAAAAAGATCCGAAAGCAGAGAGTTAAAATCCTGCATCAAAAATTGCTTTTGGAGATCTGGCTCCTTGGCTGTTGATTAATGAACTTCGGATAAATGTATGACACTTGCATAAAAGCTAGATGGATTACACCGAACCACATTGGGGAGGGCTTTCTGGAGGGGAATCTCTTACAATTTTCCGCAAGGGTTTCCAGAATGCGAATTACCTTCCACAGAGTAAAGTAGGCTTCATTTATTTTCTAAAACTTCTCAGGACTGAAAAGAGAGACTTGAATATTATTCTCTCCGTTCATGACTCGATTCTTCGTGTAGGAAATTTTTCGGCTTTTTATGTTTACTTCACCTTAGGGGCACATCGGAAAGCTCATCTTGGATTAGTAGGCCGACTCAGACTGCGCGTGAAGACTTTTCTGTTATGGTTTTGATACTCTCAGTCTCTACTGCTGTTTTTATTGCACCTGGGGGAGAACACAAAAGGGTTGTGCGCTCTGGAACTAAGAAAAAGCTAAGGTTCTGATGTATTACCAGACTTTTAAAAAGAACAGCATCGAAAAAGTTCTAAATACGTGCGATATTTGAACACGACTGTGGGTCTAAGCAACAGTAAATAGTATTCTTAAGACGGAGGCAAAAACCGCATCTAATATTTATGGACAGTCCATGCGAGTATCCTGCAGAGTGTTTATAATGGATCTTCCTTGTTTGTTATAACTCCTTTGTGAATTCGATGCTTTATCTGGGCTTTTACTGGGAGGCAATACTAAAAGTTTTACAAAATCGCCGCTGTATGTGCAAATATTTGGAAGGGGGATGAATAGTTTAAAGTTTGAGAGAGGGGTTGTTTAGAAAATATGGTATTTTTACAAAGGATATCAAAATATCAAGATATCGTTGAGTAATTCTAAAATTGTTCTTGTTTTTTAGCTGAGGGTTGTATCCAAGCAATTTTATGTTTAGTGGAAATTTTTCGTGTACCAAACTGATGATACGGTTCTTATGAAAGTATTTTGTATGTTATTACGTCCCTTTCTATTAGCAAATTTTAAGAAAATCAATTAAAAACATATCGTTGGTCTATAAGTGAAGAACACTTGTAATATAAGTGTACAATGCGTTAAGTGTCAAATATCAGTTTATTCATTCTTTTGCAGACTATGGGTGTATATATGAACAATAAAATTATTATCACACTTAAGGTGAGGTTCAGCAAAAAATCTAGTTTTATTGAGTCCGCACTGTCATATTGTGATTATAAAGGCACGAAGTCCGCAAATAGTTCATGTTATGTGTCGTATTGGTATCACAGGAGCATCATAGTTATTAATGGATAAGGTGAATGGTCAGATATTAATAGATGAGAAGTTCAAGAAAGTGGTGCACATCTACTGGTCACTGGCATCGTGCACTCAGGGAACTCGTGGATTCAGGGAACATTGTGATCACTACGATTCTACTGGCCCTAAGATAACTTTGGATGGTTTAACTTCTAGGGTTATCGAGGAGCTCCCTCTTTGCCGGTCACGCAGTATTAACATTTTTCAGATCTTTGTCCTCCACCGAGAGATCACGTTTCTCCCCTTTGTCAGTTGCTTCACTCCTAATAAAATCCATCTTCATACTCAATGCTCTGATCAGTGCTAGAAAGTACACTGTCTCATATTCAATCACTGTGGCTGCTTGACCCCTCCCAATTCCTCATGGTCACAATGACGTAAGTCGTTCCATCTGATATTGTTTATAGCTTTAATGCAATGTGTTTCAACTTTTAACTTCACATTATGATTGAAGTGAAGAATACTAAGTCAAATACACTATTCGGAGTAAACAAAGCGGAAATAATTCTAATTTTCAAGCCATCAGAAAATTGTACTTATAATTTTAACAAATATGTATCACACTTTGTATTTACTCAATGTGTCAATTATTCATTGAGAATATTTTCATTATTATTATGTTTTGCTAGTGCAACTTATTAATAAAATTATAATAAATAATAATAATTTATTAGTTTATGTGTGTTTTTCAACAAAATATTTAACCTTTGTGCCAAAAAAATGATTTAGAGTATACCATTGTAAAGATTGTCATATTTTAGTCTAGTAAAACTAAAAATCTCAAACTTGAAAACTATAAATTAGTGTTTCATTTGCAAGCCCAATCATCATTAGCAAAAATTTTCAAAGCTACTATCATCATATGTTACGTCCTTCACCACGTACATTTGGAAGAACCCAAGTCAAATCGGGTGTTACATTTTTTGAAACGATACTTATATGTATAGTGAGCAATTATGCATCACAAAATTGAAATATCATGGAATTATAATGTAAAGCTTACGCTGAATGTTCAATTGTGTTATGTATATCTCATTATATTTAATACCGTAAAAAGTAAATTACTATACAAAATTTTTAAGCGTTAATTTCATCTAATTATACTTTTTGATTTGAGGCATCATTCATCCGTAACTAATTTTCTTAAGTTCAACCTTTTTGACTCTACTGTCGATTTTTCGCGCAGAAGATCAAATTTGAAAATTCACTACGTGTGTGAAACTACATTGAAAGTAAACTTTATGTTCCTCTCAAAAAATTTTTAAAAAATTTTGTATACTTATTAGTTTTTTTAAAATTACTATGAATTTTCTTCCACGTCAATATATAGATAAATTAGTTTACTTTTTCCAATGTGTGATCACATCAATTAGGTGTACACATGTTGTAAAGTGATCAGGTTGATATTATTTGACAGTCAGTTGGCAACGATGAAATTCTGAGAAGCTATATGTATAAGCTATACACTCAAAATATTCAGAGACAGTTTGTTAAAACCTCGTTTTTACAACAGTTAACAAAACGTATGTTATAGTTCTTTAATTAATGAACAGGCATGAATATTCTCGTTTCAAATAAAAAAGCATAAAGTAATACATAGATCGATACTCGAAGTTCCATTAAATTTTAACATTTCGTGCACTGAGTAGGCAAATTTACAGAACAAACTCAGAAATGAATCCACACGCATCTTGTAGAAAATAATTCAATTGTATTTTCATTTTCTTGCCGGGGGAGAGATGTAAACAAACCCCCTTGAAAAGTAATTTGTAGAACTGAAAAAAAGTAATCAAATTTCCGAAATTACTTGCTTTTCTAAATATGAAGTTTGTACGTATAATATGCAGTTCTACGCGTTGCTTCTAAGATACATTATCTGCTTTTGAAATTTAGTAAGATTATATTTAAAAAAATATTCGAAATGCTTTTAAAACCCTTAAACAGCAAATGTTACACGATTCGTTTTCCTTACTTAGAGCATGAAAGAGCTTGTTCTAAATATTAATATTTTGAGGTCTTCAATTTTTTTTTTAATTTTTCTATAAAATAATTTATTTATTTGTCAAATTAAAAATATAATATTTTTAAATATACCTTTAGCTGTATTATAAATAAATAAATAAATAAATAAATATATATATATATATATAGTTTTTTAAATGATTAAAATTTATACAATCACTAGAATGCAGAAGTACCCGGCATTGCTCGGCTTGAATTGGTCAAATGTTGATTGAAAAGTGATTAGACTATTCACTTTCTTTCATAGGAAATGCAAACATCATTTAAGGGTACGGAAAATAAATTTTAAAATAGTTTTAACATTTTTATAGCTTCTACAAATAACTTCGGACGCAAATATCCATACGTGATATATCGATTCATGTAAACCATTTAATATTCTTCGCATTCCTGCTGTTAGAAAAGTTTTTCTAAGGTGACTTCTCCAGAAGTCCATTTAAAAATATCTTTGAACTACAATGTATGTCTACCCGTGTTAGTTTAACATAACATATCTTATTTTAAAATAATTTTATTTGAACTTTATCGGTCATTTTAAAAAAGAAGTTACACGTCTTACTTAAAAAGGTTGTGTTTTGTATATTTCATTTATTTTTATGAATACAGAATTCTACAAACCATTACAAATTCAACCAGACTTAAGGAAAGTTGGTCGAAATATACATATACCGCCAAGAAATTAACCATGTCTAGTAATATTTTGCAGAAAAAAATAATTCACTACAATTTAACTCCTAAATAATAGATCTGTAATATGTAAATTACTGGAACACATCATTGCAAGCAGGAAAGGAATTCCGACCATTATATATATATATATATATATATATATATATATATATATATATACGTATATACCCCAGATGACGCCCTGACCCACCAAGACTTCTTCATTTTTTCGAAATTTTCTTGGTATTCTTAAGTTTAAAATTCCTAAATTTTTTGTTTTGTTATATTGAATTATATATACATTGATGTAGACAAGAACGATGTATTTTCCAAAGATTTATAGCACATATTTATAATGTTCCAATAACCTAAATGCACAAACACGGAATTCTAAATCAAATTTATAAAATAAAACACCAATTCTGTCGTTGCCAGATACAGAATAACAAAGTTTCTTTTATGATCAATGAGTTTTTCACTTAGGATTTTTTCGTGTTCCATTACAAAATGCAAGATGTGTAGAATTGAATATTTTAAATATTATTTTTTCATCAACCAAATATTCTTAAATTATTTTTGTGGGAAAAAGAAAAAAAACCAGTTCAAACATAAATTTTTTAATTTAATTTGTTTTGGAAAAAAATTGTTTTTGAGCAATACTGGGTTAAACAGTGTTATCGGAAAAGTTGTTTTTCCATCAATACTGGTAAAAAGTTGAGTAGTACCACAATCGTTTTATACTCAATGTTACTCCTATGGAGATTTCGAATTGCTTTTAGCCTTCACATCTTGGAGTAATTGAACGGGGGTTAATATGAGCCTACGTTAACCGCAGGGTTCTAAAGTATACGTGTACCAAATTTGGTGTGGATTGGTCAAACGTTGTAAATTTGTGTAGAGAACAGACAGACACTCCAATTGTGCTTTATATATAGATTTTCTTTATATAAGAATTTTGTTACATGAATTTTTATAAATTTTGTTACATGAATTTATGAATTTACATGAGTTTTTAGTCGATCGATCGTCTTTTTCTTCCCTTCACTTTTAAATTATAGTTTTGATAGTAATACTCAGATTGTTGCTATACTCTTGAAATATTAGCCTCTCAAACAAATAAACTGTCAATTTGTGTAATACAAACTATTACAGTACTTCCGGAACAGTACGTTTATTGCTCTAGTCTTAGACAACACGTTCCGCGCTCGACGGAGCATAATTAAATAAATAAGTCGACACTAATCCACGGTATTTCCGCAGTCTTTTCGTAATGGAAATCATCCTTCCAGATGCTTTGTGAAGCCCTAGGATTTTTGTCATTTCCATATGCATTAGTTTTTTCCTGAAAAGCCAGAAAATCCCCCACTTTAGGAAGTCTGACTCTTTCATGCTACTTGGAGCGGATAGACATGTCTGAAGGAGCAAAAAACGAAAGTAATTGTGTCAACTGAATATCAAATCTTTTTTGTGTCGAAATCAGATCTCAGGGGAAAAACAATTTTTAACGATTCTTATTCAAGTTTTGGGTCTCATGGGGAGAAATATGGAGCTTAAAAATTTATCTCAGTTGCCCAGAGGTATTTAAAGATATCCAGAAAGGAGAATTGTTCGATATAACTAGAAAAGAGTATTTATGATTAAAGGGATTTTGTATCCTGTATGTTATGCTAGAGAGGAGATATTGGTAGTTTTGTTTGTGTAGCTTATCATGGTATGGTAATTATGGTGCCGAGGTATATGCGTAAATGAGGATAATTTAAGGTTCTGGATATGAAGGTAGGTAGGTAGGTATTTTAATTAACGTCACTCCTGGGCAACATAACGGGGTATAGGTGACGGTCTGGGATCAATCCTAAAGGGAAAGATGCGAGGTCAACACCATGGTCAGATGAAAAACTTTGATTTCTAGACTTAGGTAGGTAGTTAATTAACATCGCAATGGAGCAACACAACTGTCTATTGACGACGTTCCGAGATCCATCATAATGGGAAAAATCAGAGGACAACACCCCATAATTTTGAATCACGGTCAGATGACGAGGCAACACCTGAGCTGGCACCCCGCTCTCTAAACTTCCACACCACGCCAATGTGAGGATGTTTCAGGCCACGACGGATTCAGCGAGCACCAGCCTCCTTTGTACACGAGGGTCTTTGTTTGGATTCGAACTCGCAACCCTCCGGTTGCAAATCCGTAACTCTTCCAACCGGGCTGAATATGGATGATAAAATTAACAGGAAAGACTATTCTTTTGAAGAATTTATGTTATATTTATGTTAATTGCATATAGAAATTATTCTATATGCAATTGTTTTTTTATTGAAGTTTTACTATCATATACGGTAGTCTACATTTCGTCGTTTTGCTTTCAAAACTTCCTGTCTTGATAGGCGGCGATAGCCAAGTTGGAAAAGTAACGGATCTCCAACCGGAGGGTTTATAGTTCGAAACTCTGTCCAACAAAAGACCGTCGGGTATACGGAAGCTGGTGCACTTGATATATATCGTGGCATCAAATGTCCTCACTTTGGCGTGGTGTGGAAGCTTGGAGAATGAGGTACTAGCTTGGGTGTTGATCTCGTCATCTGACCGTGATTCAAAATTACGGGGTGTTGTCCTCGGATTTTTCCTGATGGACCCCAGACCATCGTCAATAGCCAGTTGTGTTGCTCCATTGCGATGTTAATTAACTACCTACCTACATGTCTTGAAATCATTTTTTTTCAGGAGAGATGAAAAACTAGATGCCAAACTCTAAACCAGTTATGAGATACGAGGTTTAAAAATTCGCCGATGAGGGCTTTATAAGTGATTTAGACTTAAAAGCTTTTAAAACAAGTATAATAAGCTAATTTGTAATCGAATAATATTAAAACCTCAAAAAACGAAAATTACAAGGTTTTGATGGCAAAACTACGATTTATAACTTTTAATTCCAATGGCTTTGATGTGACTACTCCATTAAATATATATACTCGTAAATTGGTTCTCATCAACATTTATAGATTTAAATTATGATTTTCAGATTTACTGGAATGTACGATGGATTCACAATTCGAATCACACTAAAAAGTGCCATTTTTTCCCTCTTATTTCCGTATGGTCCACATTTTAATAAATTCTCGCGTAGGTAAAAACACTAATTCCCACATACATCGTAGATATTTGTCTAGTCATTTATGTGCTTTTTAAACCGTTTCCAATTTTTCTGCATTGGAATATTCACATAAAATAACAAATTAAAGTTCAAACTCTTTCGTGTCCTTGGTTTGGAAAGTTTACAACAAAATTTCACTTAGAAATTGATAGAGACGTTAGGTTGACATTTTGATGAATTGGGGTTTTAGAATCTTCCTTTTCCTTTATTACCTCCGTCAAGATCTTCTACCTTCCTGTGCTCTTAGGACAAGATGGAAGAGGGCATAAAATCCTTATTTCCTTCTTTATGTGCATTTATCTAAAAACAAAGATATATTTTTTGGCCTATATTGAAAAGTATTTCTCTTCCAAAACCATTCGTTTTCAGATTAATAAAACTGAAACTTTAAAAGATTGAACTTAAGAGATTGCGTACTATATATGCATTTAAATAAAACAGAACTCTAAAACGATGTTAACCATGACAAATATTTTATTCGTACAATTGATGTGAGTAATATAGCAAAAATATATACTTTACATTTATATTGTTACTTTCCATACATACGTTTATTAGATGTTTTGAATATTAGTCCACACACATTTTAATGAGTTACTTGTTACTTTCTTTCTACTTAGTGTGGTGCCATTATACCTTTCAATTGCTCTTATACACATATTTACTTTAAGTGTTATACATAATATAATCCAAAGTATGCAATTAGGTAAAAACTGTTCAGTGGTTCTGGTTCTGGAAAATAATTAACTTCGCACTGGAGCAACACAACGGGAAAAATATTAAAAATGTTGAATACTTTTGGAATAAATATATTTTTACAAATTCTATTGAAGACTGAATAAAAATTAGGTTTGGGGAATTTATTCGTAACAAACCACTCGGAAAAAAATCAGTTCACATGTATTTCGAGAGAAACATTCAAGGTCTAAGAAAATACACATTATGATGATACATATTAGGTGATACATATTAATGTATGACATATCAATTCATTAATTTCAAAGAATGAAATCTTCATAGCTACAGAAATAATATAAAGTAAATATTATTGGCAATGTTACATAAAATTTGAAAAGAAATATAAGTTAATTAAAACTGAGCTCAGAATACTATGCCTATTAAAATTTACTTCTGTCTTCTGCAAAATATGTTTGACGTCTTACTGATAGAAAAGCGTACATTAAAAACTGTGCAATATCGCATTTCCATCACAAAAATCGGTGTTTAGAGTCTATTCTCAATTGAATATCACCAGCCTGGTAGCGAGTGGTTAGAGCTATGACCCGTTGCAAAAACTGGATTTGAAACAAGTCTTGTCATCGATCTTCGTAGTGATCCAGAATCCACTCCAGGTCCAATTAGCCCTATCGTAAAAAATGACTGTAGAAAGACAAAAAACCAAACCAATTCGTTTGTAATATTGAATGTAATTACACACATTCCAAAAACTGATGGTAATATTGAATTCGTATCATGCAAGGTTACCTGATCTCAATCCAATAGGCAAGCATTGGATGCTCTCGGAAGTAGTATTGTAGCTTACCACCAAGGAACGCACAAGAACAAAGATGTACTATGTTGCGTGAATGTGACTCCTTACCTCAGGAACTCTTGGACAGTTTAAGGTACGCTTTAGATCCAGAAACCAGCTCATACCAGATTTATACAAAGCAAAAATTTTTTTCACAATAACTAAGACATGCAATGTGTTCACTTAAGTTTTTTTTCATTTCTTAAGTTCCCAGTAGCACCACGAAGCATATGGGTCTTCTTATTTTATTCCACATTAGCTTGTGGAGTATTCATTTTTCTCTTGAGGTTCTTTGGGGCAGTTACTTTACACGGGATCTGTCTCAGAAGGAACTAATATCAATTATTGGACATGTTTGTAATTCATTATTCTAAATTTTTTAACAGAAAATTATTCATCGGAAATAATATTTTTGAAGAAAACAAACGTTAGCAATATTTATGATTTGAGCGAATTACGTTTAGTCTCAGCAGGTAAATTTATGACTCACAATCTAATGATTGAATATTTTATTGATGATTTGAAGTGCTAGGTGTAAGATAAGCACTATGAAATCAACAAAACTGCAAAGTTGCTGTCAAATACTCTTTATCCCTTTGAAGGGGTTTTCAGACCAGTCTGAAAATAAAAACATTTTTCAGATATTCAATAACTTCAAACCGAACACCTCTTCTACTCTCAAACTACATGAAAATCAAATGTATTCGTTCACCGTTTTTGAACCTGCAGTCTCTCCTGCATAACATCTAACCAGTTTTGACCTTCCTGACCTATAAAACCTCTCTTAGTATTCTTTCAACGAGGCATATGGATATTTAGTATGTGTCATAATAAAAAAGTACTACAAAGCAATACCTTAATCGGAAACGTCGGTAAAAGCAATACAGCATTAATCGGAAATTTCATGACTCTCCCAAGATTAAGGGTCGGCATCGTTTTGAATTCCGTGTCTTTTAAAATCAACGTCTTTCAAAGAACGTGCAAATGGAGCAGGAAAAAAAAGTTACATAAAAGATACCCAGAGGTACTCGCATTTCGCTGTGCTCAAGACTGATCGCAAACTCCGCTGAATACAGTATTAAACGTCGAGAAGACCTTCCCCATAAACGAAAATCTTCATGTTAGTAAACTCTTGCCGATTCTGCTAGCACAAGAAACGTACATAAGGAACCTTGACTACTCGAACCGTTGTTTATTATTTCCGAATTTACTTCAGAATACCGAAAACCGGACACGAAATAAAACTCGCCCTATCGCAATACGATATCTATTCTGCGATCTCTTTAGGATATTTCCTGGATAAGCGGAAGGGGAGTCGAATTTTACACAGCAAAGTAAATAGGAAACAAAATTTTCTTACACAATCGGTGGATTTATTTTCATTTCCCCTGTTTATCTAGTGAAGTGAAGTGAAGAAATAAAGCCCAAGGTTGTCGAGTGATCACATCGCTTTGAATTCTGTTGTTCACAATCAAACAACGGGTAACTGGAGCGAAAAAAGAAGTGGCTACAAAATGATACGCAGGTGCACCTTTACTTCGCCCTGCTCAGACTGGTCACAAACTCTGCTGCATAGTGTTAAACATGAAGCAGACCTTCACCAATAAACGAAAATGTTCGAGTTAGTAAGCTCTTGCCGATTCTGCTAGCCCAAGAAGCGTACATAAGGAACCTTGACTACTCGAACCGTTGTTTATTATTTCCGAATTTACTTCAGAATACCGAAAACCGGACACGAAATAAAACGCGCCCTTTCCCAATACGATATCTATTCTGCGATCTCTTTAGGATATTTCCTGGATAAACGGAAGGGGAGTCGAATTTTACACAGCAAAGTAAATAGGAAACAAAATTTTCTTACACAATCGGTGGATTTATTTTCATTTCCCCTGTTTATCTAGTGAAGTGAAGTGAAGAAACAAAGCCCAAGGTTGTCGAGTGATCACATCGCTTTGAATTCGGTTGTTCACAATCAAACAACGGGTAACTGGAGCGAAAAAAGAAGTGGCTACAAAATGATACGCAGGTGCACCTTTACTTCGCCCTGCTCAGACTGGTCACAAACTCTGCTGCATAGTGTTAAACATGAAGCAGACCTTCACCAATAAACGAAAATGTTCGAGTTAGTAAACGCTTGGCGATTCTGCTAGCAAAAGAAACGTACATAAGGATCCTTGAGCGCTCGAACCGTTGTCTATTATTGGTGAATTTACTTTAGAATCCCGAAAGCGGGACGCAAAATAAAACGCGTCCTCTCACATACACAATATGATATTTATTCTCCGATCTCTTTAGGATATTTCCTGAATAAAAGGAAGGGAGTCGGATTTTACACAGCAGAGTAAATAGGAAACAAAATTCTCTTACACAATTGGTAGATTTATTTTCACTTCCCTGTTTATATAGCGAAGTGAAGTGAAGGACAGAAAGCCCGGGGTTGAGAAGTCAGGGATATTTCATTGTGGAAAAAGTCTGGAACTCTACAGAGGAGGGAAATATTTTTATGTTCCCTGAGGAAAAGGGTGGGGAATTGATTTCAGTCTAATAAAGAACACGTTTGCTTACTTGTGGACATGAGAGAATTTGATTAAAGGTAGAAACTGAGGGGTGGGATATTTTTCAATTTTAAGAACGGTGTATCGTTGCTGGCTGGCACTTTTTTAGGCAACGCTTCACTACGTATGAATTGAGGATTGAGAGTTTGTTGAATCAGGTAGTTGGGTTTCGATTGAATTTGAATGTAGACTTGTGGATGGGAATGTACGGGTTTGGCTATGGATAGGGAAAAAATACGTTTACATAATATTTCGATGTAAGCATGTGAGATTTGAGTTTTATAAAAATAATTTGATTCAAAATGAATTGATCAAATGTTTTATTTTTATTTTCTGATTCAGCACCAAGAAATAGGCTCAGTTCGTTGGTGAAAATTGAATATCGGGCACGAGCCTTGATATTGATCGCATCAGCTTAAAGTGAAACGCACTAAGTCAAAATCTTTGAGATATGAGATTCTTAGCTTTTCTACACCAGAATGGTGTGATTGTTATACTGGTGAAATCCACATTGTTGATTTTTCTATGCATGAAGGTTATATTTTTTGAGAAACACACACACTCAGTGAGCATAGAATAATGAGTTGAATATTTTACCCTTGTTTTTTTTTCAGAACTGTTATTTTTACTTCTTTCTCTTGTAAACCGACGATATGTTTTATTTTACTATTCATTTATTCTGTACTATTTTCTTGATTTTCAAGACTTAGTATAAATTAAAAAATAACTCTTAATTTACTTAAATTCATTCATTTAATTCGTAATTGGAGGGATTGCAAGTTCGAAATTCGATACAAACAAAGATTATCGTGTACCTGGTGGGCACGTGCAATCTGTCCTGATCTCAGAATGTCCTCACTTTAATGTGGTGTGGACGTTTGGAAATTGGGTTGCCAGCTCTGGTGTTGATCTCCTTATATATGACCGTGGTTCAAAACTACGAGGTGTTGTCCTCGGATATCTCACATCGGGATTGGTCTCAGACCGTCACCAATTCCCCGTTGTGTTGCTCCATTGCCAGGCAAATCTGACTATCTACTAAATAAGTAGATGAATAAAACTTTTACCTTAAATTAAAAATAATTTATGTGCAACATTTAACACATTTTTATATAAAATATTAATATGGTTTTATGGCTTTCAAACTTTAGGATTTAGTTTCAAATTTGTAAGTATGCTCTTATGAATCAATTTTAAACGATTTTATTTCGTATAATTCATGCTGCAAAAGTAAATAAAAGTATTGAAATACATTTCAGAATAGGTGATCTGCACTAAGCGAAATGCTTTAAAGGAATATTATACATTTATGATGGAAAGGATATATTAGCTTTAAAAAATTTTGTTTATGATACAGATTATATTACAGAGAATCATCTCCAAAATGCATGAACGAAATCATATTTATAGAAAAGATAAAATATAAAAAAACATATATCGTTTTGTCTGTTCTTTTGAGAGTATCTAATTCTAAAATGTCAACAATTTTAAAATAATGGAATACAGGAATAGAATATCCAATACAATCCTTAAAGATAATTTGTTTCGAAAGAAACACATTCGAATACATTCTATACAGATTTCCTCCCTTGAACAATCGCTTTCTTTACACGACTCAGAAACACTATTTCCTCTCGATCTTTTATGTATCTTCATCTAACCGAATTCCCCTGATACCGTCTCCGCGCTTCTTGACAAATACATTTACGCAACAGATAATTTTTCATACAACTTTCTCCATGAAAGTGGCTTACCGTAGGGGAATTAATGTCTTTAGTCCTCTTCTCCAAGTCTCCCCGTTTCGTTTTGCGCCACAAACAAATAAGAGGATGGAACTCTCTCTTTCCCAAAGAATGACAATTATACCCAGAGAGATGTTCGAATACGG
Organism: Meta bourneti; assembly: GCA_933210815.1. Classification (NCBI taxonomy): domain Eukaryota; kingdom Metazoa; phylum Arthropoda; class Arachnida; order Araneae; family Tetragnathidae; genus Meta; species Meta bourneti. The sequence goes on from OW119926.1 coordinate 64,362,925, forward strand.
GTGAGAAAAAACTCACAATCATATTAGGTCCGACTGCCAGCCGCAAAAAACATGAACAATCGAAACAAAAAAATGTGCCGTTAAATGACGCGAACTTGATAACTTATAAGGACCTCTAATAAAGAGAGGAGATCTGGTAATGTCGATTCTGCCCCGAGGCATACAAGAGTGATCTGAGGAGGTGGCAGTGTGGAAAAAAGAGAAATAACTTTCTTTTCTGGGGAGAAACTAGCAGATAATATACCTGCTAGCTTCATTCTGTATAGGTAAATAAGTGTAAGAAAAGGTCTAGGGAATTCAAAGATCTACAGGAGGTATACTGCAGCGCGTATCATCATAAAAACTTGTAATTTAAATCGAGAACTGAGGTTGGTACGAAATCTTTATTGACTCAATGTTTTGAAAACGAGTTGGACCAAAAAAACCACAAATGTTCGTAAAGTAGAAAATTCATTCAAAGGAATTAAAATGTATATTTCCAGGATTTCGAAAGATAAACATAAAATAGTATCAGAGAGATTTGAAAGAATGATCTTAGGAGGTGGTAGTATTGAAAAAAGAGAAGTAACTTTCTTTGTACTGGATTATATTTTCTAACATCTAAACATATTTCACATTCGCTTGCATTTTTTCCAACTTTGATTTCTATGTTCCAGATTTTCCTTTACCTATTGTAATAAAACTGCTGAAAAAATTCGCTAGACTGGGGAGTTCTTCCGTAAAATTTTAAAAATATTATAAAGTTTTGTAGCTCAAATCAAGCAGAATTTCTGTAGCCGTTGATTTTAGAATGTTTATGTCCATTTGTTGCCATTCGTCAATATACAAATACTGTCGATTTCTGTTCCAAGTAATTTTGTGGAATATGTATGAAGATAAATGTTTTATCAATTACATATATTTATTAAAATGTTTCAGTTGTTTTTGCTTGTGTTCTAAATCCTACTTACTTTTTCTTTTCAGGTCAGTACTATCAGAGTTTATCATTTTGTTGACAAGTCTGGTAAATGTATTTTATGAATGTACAAATTTGAGCAGCAATACCTTTTAGATTTCATTTCAATTTCATTCGTATGGTGTTACCACGTTGTCCCAACAATATGATAACAACGTAAAAAAAAAGTAATATAGGCAATGGAAAATTCTGTCTGAATTTGTGCTATAAAATAACTGGAAATTTTAAGATTCGGCTTCGATGTCAGAATGTAACAGGATAATGGTGAACGGTTTTTGCTAATTATTCACGCTATTTTGAACTAAAAATTGCTACAGTCGTTATGGGAAATGGGAGGCTTTAAATTTGAGTCTTTTACCTTTTAAAACTTTTTTTAATAATTTACATCCAATTCAAAAGAAGCAAATTTTTCTTGCATATATTCAAGGGACTTTAAGCCTGAAAAAATTGAAATCTTTCAAACACCCTTCCTCCCTTCTTAAATGGTGTTCTTAATCTTAGTTAATTGCAATCTCCTGGAAGCATAACGTGCTACGTGATACTTTGACAAAGAAGAGAATGTTTCAGAAATTGCTTTTCCCACTCTTGGGAATCGAACTAAATAATCTCGCTTAATTTCTTTTTTCATTTTAATAGGTGCGCTTAAATTACTGCTTTGAAAAGTTATGCAGAAAAAAATCGAATTAATTGAGCGTGGAATTTTTTAAGTGAGCTTTTAATGTGTAATTCTCCTTGTTTACCATCGAAATTTATACTTTGTGCATGTTAGTATCGCAATTCGTACTTTGTGTGTCTTTAATTACATCAATTCAAATATTTGAAATTAGCTGCTATAAAAAATAGTATCTATTTCACAATAGTGTTTAAGTATTTAAACACTATTTTTATGACAATATCGGTCTGAACAATATCGGTACGTATTATATATTAATTCTTCATTATCATTTTACGAAGGTGACATCTTTTAAAAAATATAATGATATGGCAAGGTCTCTTTTACAATGCTGTCAATATCTGCTTAGCTCTTTCTTTTAAGAATTTTAAATATTTTATTGTAAGATCTTTTAATTGAGTCTTTGATTAATTTTTTGATAGTCTAGCCAATAATGGATAAAGCGTTATCCAAACTATAATATTTCAGGACAATTACATCATAACTTTTAGCAAAAATTAAATATAAATCTCAATCCAACAAATGAAGCATATAACCTAAACACAATCTTACAATGCACATTTAATTTTTATGGTTATCAATGGTTATCAATTTACACAGGCAAAATTAGAAACGAAAGAGAAAACAAATATTTCTAAATAAACTTTAATTAAAACTTTTTTAACAAGAGGTGATCATTAGAATTTGCTGTTGTGTATTTTCAATATTAAGAGTATAATTCAGTCAAACACAGCCTAAAGGTTGGATTATGATGACTCATAAGCACGATTAGTGCTGTGAACTGATACCTATTTGATAGAGGTATGTCATTTGAAAAACACTCAGTTTCGCAAATAATTCACAAATACATGTAGATGGTTATGGGCACATCTACCTGTAGCTGAGTTGACAGTAGGAAACTCTGGTTTTTATTACTAACAAAACTATATGACTTTACTCGGATTGAATTTGTTAACTGTAGTTTGAAAAAGTGATCAGAATATATCCCTTTCTCTTTCATAGAAAAATGCCAACATCCATCAAGAGTCAATAAACTAACTTTTATACACCTTTTCGACATTTTATAATTTCTTAAACTCACTTTTGACGCAAACCGTATTGCATGCATATCCATCCATATAATACATTTCGATACATCGCATCCTGTTGTATGACAAAACTAAGAAAGGTGATTCCTCAGATGTTTTAGCTATAAATTGCTTAAATATGTTACCAAAGAAAATAATTCGAATATTGTGTTCACTAAGTTTAAATGCGTTTTATGAAAACGAGAACATTTCGTAAAAATTGATGAATAAAAAATTATGATACTTGCACAAACATACAGACACAAAACAGACTTAAAACGTGAAGACGGACAAACACACCTGTCGATTTATTTGTGAAGACGAGATCAAGATCTGGTCAGTTTTGCTAGTGATGAGATACTTCGTTGAGAAAACCACCGAGATGATTAATAATATATCTACACTTATTTGTTTAGACTTACCATTACTATAATCAATATAAATTCTTTCAATGCTATTTCATCATGTCGGGACAATTTTCTTGCGTACAATATGGTACTATTGTGAGTGGGACTATAGCATATCAATTCATTCCTACCTTTCACTGATCTTAACTTCCTTCCGAAATTCGAAGGGCTCTTACAATGAAGCGACTCCTTCAAGCTTTTCCACAAGACGGCAGCTCCCTACTTCAATCACAGACACGTATTATACTTGCTGGACGTAGTTACTCAGTAAACGCACTTCCCCTACCTCATCATCTGCCTTGTTGGTAATCCTCTTCACTCTGCACTGCCTTTTTTTACGATGTTCTGGATTTTTAAAATGTATATAGTTGTCACCTTCATGTTTAGAATGCATATTGTTGTCATCAGTCATATTTTTAAACTACATAATTTCTCATCTTAAGGTTCTTAATGTTTATCTACTATTCTTTGTATTGAAAATAAAGAATCTTCTTGTATTTATATTTTTCAACTTCAATGTTTTAAGTTAGACTTTTTATAATATTCGAAAAATCAAATTTTAGAATACTGTTTTCCTACTGTGGTTGTTTCACCTGTTTTAATTGGGTATATTTAATCTTGCGTTTGGCGCAGCTTGTCCGCTAATGGACATAAAACCAAACCAAACCTACCTCATCCTAAATTGATGTGTTTCAATGTGAGTGTTGGAAGTATTAATGAAAAGACCGATATGCACACAAATAAGAAATCTTTCTTTCATATTGCATTCTTTTCATTTTAAATATTCCACATTCGCCATTATAACGTCTATTTATTTTTTCTCATTTTCCGACCTCCAGAATTAAACCCTTCAGTTATATGCCATTTTAAAATCTCCGCATAACCTGATCCATACAATCTATTACAGCCCCTCATGAATAATATTAAAACAAAATTAAGATACCTTTTGTAATTCATTCACTAATACCTTACATAGAAATGCAAATATTTTGTACTGAATGCATTGTGTAAGTCTTCTTTATCCCATAACAAACTATGCCAGCAGTTTACACAAGCCTAAATTACATGCCTAACAGTATATAAACTAATTTTCGGCAATATGTAAATCGCGCTATAACAATTTTCTTGCATTTAATTTGTTTTGGTACGCAAAACGAAAATTTCCATTTATTTTCTTGTAGCACTTATTTACCGTCGGGACGTAGTTTTAAAAATGTTAGAAAAGCATGTATTTTCGTGCAGAATATTTTCAATTATTCTTTACAAGGGATGTGGTAGAATGTCTAGTCTTTTTATTTTCATACCATTACACGTTGGCTCTAATTTATGCCATCAAATACCTTACGTGTCTACAGTTTTTTTTTAAAAATACCACACAATAAAAAACTGACGTAGGAAAGTTAATTTCAGATGTTTATTCTGACGGCAAAATTTGATTTTCTCGTGTACATAAACACTTTTTTGTCTCTTATAAAAATTGAATAAAGTAATCAAGGCGTAAAATTTAATCTATATTTTTTTTATAAAAATGAAGGAACAGTTGTATGCAAAAACGAGTATAGCAAAATTAAAATACTTCGTCTTCCCCATTAAACTGGATTCTTTTTATAATGATTTGTTTTGCAATATTCACCACACAACGTTAACGTCACCTCATCAGAATAGTTGTAAGTGGAAGCTTAGGTAGAAAAGAAATATCTATTCAATATTTCGCGTTTATCTTCTGATTTTATTTAGAGAAGAGCATGTAATTCATTAGCATGAATACTTAGGTATAATTAGGTTTGAAATTAGAAGACTTTTAGAGTTTCAAAATTAAGTTCGCAATCAAATGGAAGCAAATAAAGTAAGTTTTAGTGAAGTTAATTAATACCGTTAATATTTTTTCCTATATGGTTAAAGACTTTTGCATCTGCATTAACTTTTTTGCCTATTTGGGAAAATTAATTAGTATACGTATAATTTAGCAGTTTAGGTGAATCGAAATTGAATGCAGTGTCAAAGTGTATTAAAATTATTTACTACCAAATGCGTGCGTGCCTTGCTTGACATTATCATTTGTTATTTTATTATTCACTACCACATCTTAACACTTTGTTTATTTAAACACACTTAACATTTTGATAGAAATATTTTTTTGAATATCAGCCCCAGTTTTTCAATTAAAATTCTATAATTATAACCTAAGAAGCTTCGTGTTTAAACACTCGTCCAATGTAAGACACATAACGTGTATGGTTGTATTTGCATAGTACTGGCGAGTTTTGAAGTTCGGAATGTTACTACCATCACCGATTTAGTAAACTAGTTGTATTTATAACTACTGGTGGGACAACATCAATTGTTTTTTCAACAGTTATTTCTTTGATTCATTTTGAAGTGTTTGGGTTCGGAAATTAGTGCGCTTAAAATAATCATTAATTATTACAAAATCGGTTTCAATATAAAATAAAATTCCTGATCCACATAATTTTGCGTGGGTATAATAGTAGGTCTAGCACTTAGGAAATTTTTAATTTTTTACATATATCATTTGTATATATCTATATATTTGTTATTTATCTCTAATGAAATGAGAGATATCAGAAGAAAGATTATTTTTTTATAAATAATATAATTGTATATCCAATTGACGATTGAATTACTTAACCCTCCTGGTGTTGTCTTGACTATGTATCCACGTCAATAGGAAAAATTACCAGTTCTTGATGGACGAGACATCTTGTCATTAGCAAAAAAATACCAGTTCTTGATGGACGAGACATCTTGTCATTAGCAAAAAAATACCAGATCTTGATCTTGTTATCGGAAAAATCGGCAATGTATTTATGACGAAATATCTAGTCATCAGAAAAATTGTCCAGATCATGAAGAACAAGATATCTCGTCAAAACCACTTGGAGGGTTAACATCCGTTGTCTCTTCTAAGCTAGTTTAAAGATAGTTAGTAGCTGTGTGGAAGGCTACTAGTAATGTGGCATACGTGGTTTGATCAAAAATTATCCGGATTGAATATTAAAAAATACAAAATACCTTACAGCATTGAAATTTAATTACCCTTCTGAAGCCACAGGCTATTCTACTATTCAGAGCTATTTCTACTGCCGGAAAAGATTTTTGTTTGAAGTAGCAAACAGCCGGTCTAGTCACAGGATTTAAGTCTTTCCTCCTGTGTGCCTTTCATTACAAAACCGATCAAATGAATATATTTTTCACTTAGGGCGTGTAAATAAGGAAAAGGGGAGATCTAGGTCCCACTTCTTCCCGGTGGGAGGGTTTAGACCAGGACACACCAGGCAGATGGTAAAGTTCATCACAGGCCATGTGTTGTTTCTGACCTATTTCTTTGTGTTTCGAAATAGCTCTCACAGATAGCCTGTTGTTCCAAGATGTCTCCTCCAACTATGCTACTGATTGACCGCTTATGAAGCCCTTCCATCTATTGAGCTCTACGATCGTCCCTTACCAGAATAACTCAACTCTTAGTTATTGGGCATAAATAGAGCCGGGCCATCAATTAGTTGGTTGATTGAGTTTTGTTCTATGGCGCAAGGTTTATATTTCACCAAGCCGCGCTAAACACCAAACAAATTACGTCAAGTAATGAACTTACACATACATGTAAAGTTTTACTGACACAGAAGAGAGAAATGCACCCACATTAAAGCACAGGAATCGAACCTGAGTCTCCTTCAACTCGCAGGTTTCTAGCGTAGTGGGAAAACCCTCCGAGCTAGGTAAGCTTATTTTTGTTTTGGTACACGACTGAAAAATTATTTGTGCTTTAAGTGATAGCACCGTGTTGGCACTCTTTTATGAGCACGTGATGATAAAAACATCATAATATGAATTGGTAAAATAAGATTAACTCAACAGCAGTTTTGATTCCATATCGCATGTGTTTGAAGTAGGATGTGCTTAAAAAATAATTTCTCGGTATACCATTTTTCCAATGACACTTTTTTACGTTTTAACTTTGCAATAATTAACTTAAATCGGTACGATACACAAACATATCAGGCTCATGAGAAAGATATTTAAGAGTAAATAAACAAAATAGACGGAAGACGGAAGATTTTAGTTCCTTTACCCAAATGCTCTAGCATGATGCATTTAGGAGTTACCTTAAAAAGTAATTTATCGCCGTGTTGGAGATGTTTCGTGTTTAATCTTACATTAATCGCCTACATTTAAGTTGACAGAAAAAGCGTCTTATAGTTAGGAATTTGTTTTACCTACAATGCATCATTGACTATTTTACTGTTATCTTGTAGCTAAAAAATTTACCATTATGACAAATGTTGAGTTTGTTAAGTAAAGAAACTATCCTGAGAGAGTTTATAAGAAATATTTCTGATCTTGTTTAGAGAATGTAGTTAAAAAGAAAAATTAAAATACATCTTTTCATTTTAAAGTTGCATGCAAATAAATTTTTCTCACTTTAAACCTCTAATACTACTTTCATCGATTTAAAACACAGTGGTTGAACCTTCACGCTATAACTTTAGTTGCATGCATAAACATCATAGACTTTTTCTCAAAATTTTTAATGTTTTATCTATTTCTCCTGTAGAATTATTGTTGAACAATTATTTCAAGTTATTTTGGTACTTGTGATTTATTCCTCCTAATACTTTCTGATAGAACATCAACTTAATCCTATTCTGTTTCTCCAACACATTTATTGCACGTGGCCAATGTCACAGATATTGTATGCAATAATTTATATTAATGACATACTGCCATAAAGCATTATACCTACATGTATAGATATCTCTCTGTTTTTGTATCTTTATTATATCATATTCTGACTTTTTCGTTAAGTGCCCATAAAAGCCAGGCAGCAGCGGGTTATGTCATAGCAATTCCTTACTTCAAAGCAGCTACATTAGCGCCATCTGTCATGAGAAAATGGCGATCCCAGCCCTAAGAAACAAGACGCAGTTTAGCCTTTTATTTTGGGGATTTTGGCCTGCCTTATTTTTTCTGTTAGTCGCCATTATTCAAGTTACAACAATTACTTCTGTCAAGACTAGGCTTGGGGTATATGGAGCGTGTACCGCGATGCATCGTACAAGAAGAAACATAAGGGTTACTTATTTTTCCCCTTCTCTCTCGCTTTCCTAGAAGGCAAAGTCTGTCCCGAAAAGGGGATTATGTGAAAGACACATTCGAAAGTTTTGGTGCTCTGACTTTTGGTTTTAACTACTCAGGCTAGCATATGTTATGCTTTTCTGTTGTTTTATACGATTTTAGGCGATAGACATTTACCCTTTGTTGAATTGTTTCATAAGAAGAAAGCTATGGAATAATAGAATATTCTTGTAAACGTAAAGAGAAAGTGCACACAGCTTCATGAGTTTTGGGTGCCAGATTGTGAAAGATTGAAAAAAGTGAGAGTTAAAATAGCGAAAGACGCAAGGAATACTTATTTTTTCTATTTCCATGAATGAAAAATTCTATCTTTTGGTTTTAACTACTAGAGCTAATTCGTGTTATCCTTTACTACGGTTTATAAGATCTCAAGTGAAAGACAATGATCCGTTGTCGCTTGTATGTTTCGAATAATCATTTCATAAGAAGAAAACCATGCGGTAGGTAGAGAGTAAATTAACGTTCCACTGGAACAACACAACGGGCTATTGGCTGCGGTCCGGGATCAATCCTTAAGAATAAAACTATGAAACACTGGAATATTCTTGTAAACGTATAGATCAAGGACACACAACTTCATGAGTTTTGGGTAACTGATTGTGAAAGATTGTGAAAAAAGCGAGAGTTTAAAAAACAAAAACCTAAAGGATACTCATTTTTTTTCTTTTCTCTCTCGCTTTCCATGAATGAAAAATTCTGCCCCGAAAAGAGGATTATGCTAAACAAACTCCCCTGCACTACAGTCCATGTTGAACCTTGGCCTCCCTAACGATAGGACTCCAAAGGGCCTTAGTCCACCAAATTTTTATTTTCATGTTTTTGAGGACTTTTTCGATCTCCTCACGCCATCTTTTCCTCGGCCTTTCCGGTTTCCTCTGGCCTTGCTCTGATTCTTAAATATCTTTTATGCGCCTCGGTTGTTATCCATTCTCTCCATGTGTCCCAACCATTGGATTCTTTTTGATTTTATCAAATTTATATCTTTTTCTCTATATAATTTTTGGATTTCATGATTGCATATCCTTCTCCATACATCGTCTTCTTCAATTGGTCCAAATATGACTCTCAATATCTTTCTCTCCCAAGTTACCAACATTTTTCATGTTTTGGAGTCAATTTCCATGTCTGCAATCCATATATTACCGTCGGTTTAATGAGTTTTATGCATTATTAGCTATCTTCTTTGCAATTGCTTTAGATCTTATTTATGTAGCGTGGAAAAGCTCCTATTTCCTGCACTAAGCCTCTGTTTTATTTCAGGCATAATGGCATTATTTTCAGTAACAATTGAGCTTAAATACCTAAATTCTTTAACTCTCAAACTTAACTGTATCATTAATCCTAAGTTCAGTATCTTCCTCAACTTCCCTTGCAATTCATCACCATGTATTTAGTCTTTTCTACGTTAATTTCTAATCCAAAGACATTGGCATCCATTACCAGTTTCTTAAATAATTCAGTCAACGCATTTTTACTCCTAGCTATCAAAATGACATCATCAGCAAATGCTAAAATTTGTGTAGATCTATTGAAAATTGTACCATTTCTATTTGATAATGTGTTTTGCATCACTTTTTCTGGCATATGTTAAACAAAATTGTAGATAATACATCTCATTGTCTTAACCCAGTTATTATTTTGAATTCTCTTGATAATCTATTTTGTACTTCACTTTTGCCTTTGTGGATGCAAGAGTCATTTTTACCAGTCTAATCAATTTTTAAGGAATATTAAATTCACACAAAGGTCTGAGCATTTCTTCTCTGTTTATCGAGCCATAAGCCTATTAAAATCAATATATAACTTATATTCTTTTTACCACATTTTTTCAGATATTTCTTATGCAAAATACCTGATTCACCTTCGATCTATTTTGCCTAACTCCACATTGGTAATCTCCCAATTGTTTTCAATCAATGGTTTAAGTCTGTTAGCTATAATTTTGGACAAGACTTTATATATCAAATTAAGTAAAGAGATTCCACGATAGTTGCTGCATTCTAAGATTCTTCCCTTTTTCAGTATTGGAAAAATTATTGCACTGTTCCATTCGTTTGGCCTTATTTCCTCCTTCCATGTTTCTTTTAATAAATCAAAAATTACTTTGCACAGTTTGTCACTACCATACTTCAATAATTCTGAGCAAATCATATTGTACCAAATCGAATGCAAAACCTATCCGGCTTCACACTCGTCAAGAAAATTAATATAACTCGAGGAATATACCACACATAAAGAAAACGAAAGCATCTGCTAAAAACACACCACTCTTTAATATTCCACTTCGACTGCACGCCGTCATTAGCACATACAGACTAACGATAGCATAACAGATACAAAAACACATGTGGCGCCGTTGCCACCTCTAACAACCCAAAAGAAAAACAAAAGTCGAATAGTTTTTACAGCTGGACTGAACATTCTCCCACCTTGAGTTTACATCAACAAGTAAACTCAACAATAAAGTACAATAAAATACAAAATCAAAATATGGAAGAAAAAATTCAACAAATACTTACATTACTAGAACACAAATGTACACTTACGTTACAAACTAAGTCATTACTTACGAGTAATATCATACAATTTATAAATGACCTGAAAATTCAAAGAGATATTATACTACATATTACGAAATGCAAAATAATACTGAAATTATTCTAATACAGAAGACACACTAAGGAAAGTTGAGTAACACATTTTCCTCAGTCACTTTGATAACTTTTAGGAATTTCAAGATGATAAAGTTTTTGAATTGGTCTTAGGGAGTTCACCGCCCTCAGTCTTTACTCGAACAACTCTGGGACGGCCATCTTTTACCGGAATCAACTATTGTATACGAGCTAAAGCCCAATATGCACGTTTCTTGTCAGACTCTAAAAGAACCATATCACCAATGGTGAGTGGCTTCATAGTCTTTTGAAGCACGTTCCGTTGTCGCAATTGCTCTAAGTATTCAATGCGAAACCGTTTTCGAAGATGTTCTCGCACTTGCTGCCTGTACTTCACTCTTTTGTTCGACTCTTGCGTGTCAATCGCATCTATATCTGTTACTTCTGAAGATCTTATTTCTTGTAGAAACATGGATGGTGTTAACGGTGCTAGGTCGTTCAAGTCCTCAGTCACATAAGTTAGTGGTCTAGAGTTCAGAACTTGTTCACAATCACAGAGGACAGTGATCAGTTCTTCATAGTTTAGTAAAGCCCTCCCTAGGACCTTTCTCAAAATGCGTTTCACAAGTTGGATCAGCCGTTCCCACCAGTCACCTCACCAGGCAGCGGTAGGCGGGTTAAATTTCCAGGGAATTTTTTATACAGTTGCTGCTGCAGAGATACGTTCCCGATTGATGTTAGGAAAGGCTTTGTCAGCCCCGACAAAATTTGTTCCGTTGTCTGAATACACTTTTGTGGGTCTTCCTCGTCTCGCTATAAGCGCCTGAAAGATTGGAGGAAGGCTTCTGTTGACAATGACGACACTAATTCTAAGTGTATTGCTCGATCGATTGCACAGGTGTACAGTACAATCCCCGATTTTCTGCCGCCCTGCAAAGGGGACCCGCCAGATCAACCCCAACTATTTGGAACACTGCAGCATCTTGAACTCTATCAGTCGGTAACGCAATAGGCTCTGATTCTATCTTCTGTGCACTGAATCTTTTACATCGAACGCATTTCTGAACTGCTGCACGATTTGTTTTCCTGGTTTTTCAGGATCCAGTAGTGTTCTCGCAGAATTGTCATTAATTGAGCCACTCCAGCATGTAATAGTTCTTGGTGTTTCCAAAAAATCAGTCGGTGAACTACAGGATCATCCGATGGCAACAGAATTGGGTACTAAAAGTTGGCAATATCTTCTCGATATATCACTTGTGTTTTTACTCTCATAACACCATCTTCACCCATCATTGGTCTTAGACCACGGATTTTATCATCATCATACTTATTAAATGCATCTCTTTGTATCGTTATCATTAGCTTCATTTCGGCTTGTTCTAATTCCGAGTACGTAAGATCAGATACTTCTTTTGAATTCACATTCTTGGAATTATTGATGAATCGTAATATCCAGGCAATCAATCGTACAATCTTCCTGTAAGATGAAAAATGTCTATAATACTAGTCATCAGGTTTGATGCCTTTGTTGAAGACTGTGATTACACTCTTCTGCTTCTCAGCGTTAATAACATCTTCGTCTGGTGATTCGACATCTCGAAGCCAAGAAGATTCTGGTTTAGCTAGCCACGTTTGCCCCTCCCACCATCTTAGCTGTAAGAATTGTTCAGCGGAACACCCTCTTGAAGGAAGATCAGCAGGGTTCAGTTTTCCAGCAACATGTCGCCACTCGTCTTTCTGGGTCAGTGATCTGATCTCTTGAACGTGATTCCAGACGAACGTTCCCCATCTATCTTCTTGTTGGATCCAACTCAAAGCTATTGTAGAGTCACTCCAATAAAAGATCTTTAGGTTTGGTATTCTTAGATCACACACACAGGCAATGACTCGACTTGCCAGTCTGGCTCCTATACAGCAGGACAAAAGTTCTAACCGTGGTATTGTTATGTTCTTAAGAGGAGCTACTCTTGCACGTGACTGTATTAACTTCACTTCAATGAGATTATTTGTCTTCACTCTCAGGAAAATGCAAGTGGCATACGCCCTTCTACTCGCGTCACAGAATATGTGAAGACTGATATCTTTATCCTCAGGGTGATCTAGACTTATATAACGCTGTAGCTTAATGTTAGAAATTAAATCTATTTCCTGAACCCACTTTAAAAATTGTTTAGCCAAATGTTCAGAGATTATCTCATCAAACTTCAATTTCAATTTCCAACACTCCTGAAGAATAAGTTTAGGGATCAGAGACACAGGTGAAGTAAATCCGAGAGGATTGAACACCTTCTGAGCCGATGAGAGGAGAGCTCGCTTAGTAACAACAATTTTATCTTCGTTAAACGACTCGATTTTGCAAGAAAGTGTGTCCATCTTTAAATCCCAATTTAAGCCTAAAACCGGTGTAACATGATCTGTTGGCACTTGTGTAAGAATTTCAGTAGAGCAGTTTGACTGCCATCCTCTAAGATTGAATTTTGCAGAGGAGAGTAGCATTCTCGATTCTATTATAAATTTATTTAATTCTTCAACTGTGTTAAAGCTGCCAACACAATTGTCAACATACAACGATTCTCTTAATTTTTCTGCTGTAGAAGCGAAATGATTGGGAGCATTTTCTAAATGATGATTCAGTGTGGCAGCTAATAAAAAAGGACTGCAATTGACGCCAAAATGTATATGTTCGCTCTGACCCAGTGTCAATGACGGCACGAATTATCCTTTCTCTGGCGCCGTGCTTAATGCGAATATTCAAGGTCTGCAATAAAACAGCAGAATCGTGCACTTGCGTAGTCAAAACATTGTCGCTATTACTTCCTGGTTCATGGTTGCGGTTCTCTGGCGCCACATTGCATCCCTCAGCAGGAATATTCTGACACATAACCGTAGAATGTTTTTTCCTACAAATCATGCAATGAATTTTAGCCTTACAATTGCGCGAGACATGATTTTTCTTTAAACAAATGAAACACGCTCCTTTTCTCAAAATTAAACTTCTCTTTTCCTCATAAGGAAGTGAACTAGCTTTAAAGCATTTTTCTGATGAGTGACATTTGTCACAAAATATGCATGTTTCATCATATTTCTTAATACAATGTTTCTCTTTAAATTTCTCACCAACAATTAAATCATGAGCTGCAGCAACATTGCATTCTTAAGAAATATTATTAATTTTGGACAATTTCTTTGTCCTATCGAAACCAAAACTAGAACGAGCTAATGTAACTCGTTCTTCTGACATAACTTCATTTTTAAAAAATTCAAAAATAGAATTAAGCTCGCTCTTACCTTGTGTTGTCTTCTCACGCTCTCTTTCCCAAATTATCAGAATATCGTGAGGTAAACAAGATTCTACCAAAGGAAATAAAATACATATTTGTCCTCTGAAACACCTAGGGATTCCAAAGAACGAAGTTTCATTTCTAAACTGTCATGAAGTGAAGATAAGTTAGCGTTCTCTCGCGCTGTTGTTGCATAGCACCAATTGTAGAAAATCTCTCACGTATACTTGTATTAATGTATCTTCTCTGCCAAATCTGTCCCTTAAATGTTGGATGACTTTAGGATAATTCTCTGCTGTTGTCGGATAACTATTGACGATGTCATATGATTTTGATTTGGGAGTCATTGCTTGCATTAAATACATGAATTTTAAATGATCATCTAGAACTTTATGCTCGTGGATCTTAAACGTATTCCAAAAGCTCAACCATGATCGAGGATCGCCGTCAAACTGTTTTAATGTTATTTCTGGTAGTCGCAGGGGCATTACCAGTAGTCCGGTAGTTGTACTTTCGATTTCGGGAGCACTAACACTTGAAATGCCTTCCCACGAAGGCGTAGAAAGAATCTTTTTAACCTTTAATTTATACGCAATAAGCTTCTCACTATATTCTTCGCAAGACTCGAATTCCTTTTCATAGTCCTTTTGCTGAGTACCCTGTTCTAACATAAAGTTCAATATCTCACTATCTATTTCGCGCAGCCTTTTTCTTTTATCTTCTAATTGCTCTAATAAAGTTTCCACCACATTTAAGTCCGGTTGAGAACATTCCGATGCTTCCTTCAATGAATTAAATGTTCTCGTAAATGTACTTCTAAGTGGAATCTTCTTTGTTTTTAACTGTTCCATGTTCTTCACAAACTATTTTCGCTTTCGAAAATTATATTCCTTCGAGTCCTGTCGCGGACGCCAAAATGTACCAAATCGAATGCAAAACCTACTCGGCTTCACACTCGTCGAGAAAAATTAATATAACTCGAGGAATATACCACACATAAAGAAAACGAAAGCATCTGCTAGAAACACAGTACTCTTTAATATTCCACTTCGACTGCACGCCGTCATTAGCACATACAGACTAACGATAGCATAACAGATACAAAAACGCATGTGGCGCCGTTGCCACCTCTGACAACCCAAAAGAAAAACAAAAGTCGAATAGTTTTTACAGCTAGACTGAACACATATCTTCACCGGGAGCCTTTCCATTCCATAATTTCTTAACTGCATTTTCACTTCGTCCAGCTGTATGGGATCATATTCCTCTTAATCTCGTCTATCAATTTCATTTCTATTTAACAAGTTTTCAAAATATTTATCTCATCTCCAAAAGTTCATCTTCACCTCCAAGGCCTCCAGTCTCGTCACGACAAAATGTTGTTCGAGGTTGTTACCCTCTTCTTCCAGAAGTTATTTTTGAATACATTCCACGGGTATCCCCTATCGCAGATAGGTCTTCCAGATTATGCTAAACACACATTCGAAAATTTTGCTCATAGGATAAAACACTTTTTAAAACTTCAACACGTATTTTATAAATTTAATTTGCTTACGCGTCTTTGTGCTTAATTACATAATAAAATAAATTGCTTCTACATGGTTTACCCTTCTGACCGCAATGATATTTTTGAATAATGCGCTATTGCTTTTACCCTACAAAGCATATAATGCAACTTAACTTAAACATGCTTGATTTCCTCTATGGAGATATAATATTGCTAAATATATGGAGCATAATATTGCTAAAACTGCACGGCGAAGCTCGCCCCTCTAAAGAATTGGTCAGCTCTCGGATTATAGAAAGCAATCAGAAATCAGCACAGAAAGAATGTATGAGAGAAAAAAGGTTTAGCCTCAAAAAATGCCAAATCGCCTTTGATCAAGGGAACGGGATGAAATTGAAGTAGAAGTTCAGAATCTAATTGGGGTAACCAGACTAAGGTGTGCTTTGTGCTATGCAATGTATTGGAAATAAGAATTAACATAAGTAAATGTAAAAACATGCTGATATTTGAGTGCTGTATTAATTATAAATGGATTAAAATAAGATAAAATTGTGCAAGGACACTTCGTCATCAATAGGTATAAGGAATTATAAAAAAGCTTACCGCAGATGCAATGCTAGGGTCTGCTAGTTACGTTAGTTGCTGCTCGAAACTCCGTTTAGTACTTAGATGCTCTCAATTCAGTATCAAAAGCAGACAACACCTACCAGAAATCAGTAGGAAACTTTGTAGAAATAACTTTTGATGAGCCTATATTAGAATTCTAGGAAATGTATTGAAACTAAACTGAGTAATACCGAAATATTCCATTATTTAATCCAAAGCACTGTCTCGTGTTCATCGGTCTGAGAAAATAATCGATAGCTATTCTATTATGGAACATAATTTTCCGCTCATTGTCTAGTTTAAAAGAGCACTTTGGGGGTGAAAATATGCTAATAGAAGTCCGTTTGGGCAACTTATTGGCAAAGATTTTATCACATGAGTGCAGGTTTTGAGATAAAATGCCGCTTTGAGTTTATTTAATGAGCTGTTTTCTAACTGAAGAGCAATAAAAATTTTAGGTGACACATCAGGCAAATGTGTAACTGTACCATTTACGCGGTTCGTATTTATCTAATGATATTTTGAATGTTGGGTATACAGAATTCAACCATTTGAATAATGATAAAGACGAATGACAAAGAAGCTAATGTATAAAGGGAAGATTACTTAAAATCATTTAATAGTTTTCAGGACCCAAGTTTTCGATTTGGTAAGGAATCAGTTTGTATTTCAAAAACAAAACCATAAGTAACCAATTATAATCTGTCATAGCTGTTTTAAAATATTTCTACTGACCACTGATGATCTAGTATGTAGTGATAATGCTAAATATTTGCTTTAATATTGTGTTACGAGACTCTTGTGAGAAAAATTATTTTTATCCAATTCAGATCAAAAGGAATCGTATCTAGTTGCACAATATGAAGTTTTTATCAGATCAGTTTTATCAGATGTGACCCAATTTTTTGCAGATGCAAACAGTTATTAAAATGCTAATCATAAAATAGAGATTTAAGTATACACACTAATTGATAGAAATTTCAGACATCTTTAGTAAGCTCGAAAATTGTTTAATACGATCTGGGATCGCTTCTGCGAAAGCAGTATTATACATATTTCATTGAAAAGGTAACTCAAACCATGTACCATATCATTAAATACGATTGAGTATACTTACAGTTAGATTCTAACAGTTTTTGATTGAACGAAAAATTTTAGTCATTTTAAATGATGAAAATACTCATCAAATCAAAAATAATGCAAATAAGTAAGATCTATATCTTATTTTCCTTATGCGGCATGAAAATGATTAATTTATGGCTGTCGTTTGGCAACATCTATATCATGTATGATGTCAAGAATGGTGTCATCCATGACTTCTCTCGAATCAAATCTTCTGAAGTCCATGAAATTAAAACTTATTTACCAGATTTGAATGCGATTAGTGCTTTCAAATTTGTATTTTAAAAGTTAATATAAATTTTAGCGTTGTATTATGTTCATAACGAAAAATGGCAAATTAAATTAGAAAATCAATCATTAAAAAGAATGCTGTGAGAAGAACAGAACAAAAAAAAATAATTTAGAAAGCGAAAATCTGGGGCCTCCGGGTCTTTAATGAAGACGTTAAACTCAAAATATAATTTGTATGATTTTGTGGATTTTTCTGTATTTGAATTAGAATAATTCTCTTTGGGATATTTCTTTTTGGAATATTTCTCTTTGGGACGGTCCCGGACCGTCAACAATAGCCCAATGTGTTGCCCCAGTGTGACGTTAATTAAAATACCTACCTACCTATCTTCTGGATTTAAAAGAATTTTTCTAAAGGTACACAAAGTGGTGCTTTGTGCAAAGTAATCCGTAATAGTATGTTTCCTGATGTTTAATAAGTTTGATTTAGCTGATCGGAAAATTTGAAAAATTATTTAAAATTATCAACAAATCATGGGATAGAATGTTTTTGACATTTACTTCCATAGTTGATAGTCCTAGGAATAGGACATTTTGTTTACAGAGTGTAGTCAAATCATGCACCACTAGCCTGAAAGTCTTCAAGTTTAACTTAAGATCTTAAATATGCAGACAATGTTTCTGACTTTCTCCTCCATAGGGTTCTTACGGGTCATACTGTTTCTGGATAATGGTCATATCATGCACCCCTAGTCCAAAAGTCTTCAAGTGTAATCTCAATTCCTAAATGTGTAGACACTGTTTCTGACTTTCACCCCATAGGTTCTACCTTGGAACGGGTCCATGTAGTTTCTGAATTGTTATCAGATTATTAGTCACAAAAGTCTTCAAATTTAACTTTAAGTCCCAAATGTGTAGGTTTAACTTTTAAATGACTAGGTTTCTGACTTTTTGTCTCCATAGGTTCTTCCTGGGAAGAGAATGTGTTGTTTGTAGATAGTGGATCATGCACCACTAGCCTAAAAGTCTTCGAGTTAACCTTTAGGTCCTAAAAGTGTAGACAATGCTACTGACTTTTGCCCCATAATCTCTTCCTAGGAACGGACCATATTGTTTCTTGATAATAATCAGATCATGCACCACTTGCCCAAATGGATTTAAGTGTAATTTCTGATCTTAAATGAATCGTTTATTTCAGAAACTCGCCAAGTGTACTTTTTCAAAAATGTCTGTTGACGGGTTTCTGAAATGAACGATTCAAATATGTATTTGATATTATAAGTTTCTTTATCTAAAAAGCAGAGAAAGAAGCTTATAATATTGTCTTATATAATTATCTCAGATTGATACTTTTTTATTACATAAAATGACTGCCAAATGTTTAATACAAGGCATTGCAGTCCACCTTCTAGGATCACAATCAGGGTTCACGCACTAAATCAATAAAACTTTCTCCTTGCAATCTTTGGGGTTGTGAGTGGGAGCGAGTAGGAGGTGGAGTCCCAACTATATTTAAAAAGACTTTTTACGCTGTTATAATTCTAGTGACAACAATTAATTGTACCAGCTTTTAAGGGGAAAGGCTTTGGTTCCCTCACAATAAAATTGAATATAAACTAGCAAGACAAAAGGAGTATTAGCATTATCCTTCAAAGCTTCAATCGGCATTTTCGTTACATGATTCATAAGAAAAAGCGGAATAGAAGGGATTAATTAGAGGAAATCATTTCTACTCCCAAGGATTACGCGAAGCTACATTACTTATAACTTTACCTCGTAGGTGAAATTGAAATTCGTTTTAATACTTTTATCCCTATGCACAAAGTAAAAAATGCTAAGTACTAAAGAAAGAATTTGTATAAAATAATATTTTTTAAACATAATCTATTGCATGCTTTATTATATCCTATCAATTTGTTCTGAATTGGATACAAAGCAGACAATATATTTATATAGCATATTATTTTTAGGGATAAGAGAAGAACAACTTAGAATATTTAACTAAATATATTTGTATACTTTGATGTACACATATACATAAGTGATTCAAAGGATTAAGTGAATAGTTTAAACTATTTTTTTAAAATATACATATTATTACGATAGCATTACAAAAATGAAGTATGCATGATACATTCACGACAAAAATAGCTTTGTTTTATCCCTCCATTGTCATTTATTCTACAGAAAAGCCAGTTTGACATACACCTAATGCTTTAAGTAGATCTCAAACCACTTAAATTATCCTTCCATGTCAAAAAATGATAAAATTAGGAAGTAAATACTGAAACGTTGTAACGGAACGTAAAACGGAAGTAAATACTGAATAACCTCATCAAATGATCCCCCTTTCAACTTTCGTTCCGACAAGGTTGGTATTCACTGCAATACCAAACTTTTAATTCGAAATTACTAAATTTCATTTCGTGAATCCACTGAAACATTCAAACTTAAAATGGAGCTAACTAAACTTAATTATGTCAACTTAATTTATTAAAATAACATTTATTTAAATACTTAAGTATGTATTAGAAGTCACTATATTTTTACAAAGAATATGGGTCTTGGGGTACTTACCCCAATCTTACCCCATCTTAATCCCAATGTTTCCAAGCTTATTTGGCTGAAAACGTGTACAGTAAAGCTAATTAATAATGCATAGAAGAAATAAAAAAATGAAATTTCCTCATTGAGTACTATATTCAAGTTACATAATTCAGCCATAGTCCCATTATTACTATGGTAGTACATAACCCTCTGAGGGTCACGAGATTTCCGAGTAGTGTAGTATTGCTTTTACCCCACAACACACATAACTAAATCCAGTGGTCAAAAGTTCCCAGGAAACAATTAATAGTTCAAGAAGGTCCAATCTGGATAGAAGTTATGCATGGAGGACTGCAGGTTGTGAGGTGTAATTATGTGTGAACCCTTCAAAAGTTAAGAACTTACTTGATAGCATTGTGAGAATAAACGTATTGGTTTGGTTTTCAGTAATATGGTAATAAACTGCGAGCAATGGTAATAAACTGCGATTTAACACATTAATTCTTAAATTTTAAACAAACTTCTAATCTTCGCAAAGCCTTTTAGGATGAAAGGAATGGTGTCATTTTTCTGGCAGTAAATATGCTTACATGCACTTCCTTTTATTCAAATTGATAATCAACAAATTTGAGTCCATTGATGGAAATCTTTTAAATTGTTTATTATTAAACAGAAGGTAATTAAGTTGTAGAAGTAGATTTAAATTGTTTATTAAGAGTAAATTTATTTCTGAAAATATGATTTATTCTGTGGATATAATAACATTTCTGCAAGTACTGATATAGAGATATTAGAGTCCCATTTCTTTTGTCTCATACATCAATAAAATAAATTAAGTATTGCGTCTATATTGTAGGATATTATTCTCTCGACCTATCAAAGCTGCACGCTCCAGCGCCCTCTGTTGAGCGTAGCTTCTAGCTTGCCAGTTGTAAGACGTACTCGCTGATGATGAGATGTGTTGTTCACATGTTATGTTCAGATGTAATTGTTAACTGTAAATAAAAATATTTAGTTCTTCACATGTTGTGAACCTCTCTCAGTTATAATGTATTAACTCAATAGACTCCCACAATATGAATGCCCAGAAAGTTGGTAGAGAGGGTACTTGATTATGTATTTTTAGAGTAAGGGAATACTTTTACAATTCACATATGTCAGTATATTACTGTTAAAGTAAGGTTACTATACAGTGTCACATCTTCGAGCCCATATGAATAAAAATTCATCTACCTAGACCTTAGACATTGTATAAGCGAGGCCTGAACCCTTCCCCTAAATGTTGTTGGTTACACAAATAAATGCTGTTGAAATAGTTAGCTGATGTCAATAGAAGATTTATAAAACACTTAAGTAAACAATTCGTGGACAGATTTGAAAATATTAAAATACCATGTTTACAAACGAAATACTCATTTAGTATAATAGCAGTTTGATTGGTAGCTAAAACAATGGAAGAATCAATCTATGTACTTGGTAATTGAAAGGGAAGGGATTATACAAGGAAAATATCTTGTCTATTCACGTATGAATGACCATAGAGAAAATGTAAAAGTAGAGTGAGCAATGGTAACATTTTTATGAGCCCAGGATGATGTGATCAAAACTAGTAGTAACATAACCCTTAGACTACCTTCTTCGGCCGGGTGGAAACGAACATTCAACTGATTAATTCATAGGACGGTAAAAAATGCCCATCCATTGATTCATCATATGATTGGTCCCTGAGACATGGCAGTAGACTAGCGATATCACTATGTTTGTCACCACTCTGTAGAAATGCCCATTCCCACATCTACCTTGCCATACAATTTTATATCGCCAAAGGTGGCGATGATATGCCAAATCGGCCAACCAAGTCAATTTTCAGAACAGCATGTGACTATTTGTCGATCACACTTCGAAGTTCCTTTGAACAACAATGCTTTGTCTAATCATGTGACACGTCCATGTGACTAGCCAAGGCAGTATATTTTTCTATCCAAGTGGTTTCAACGAGATACATCTTTATCAAGACATGATTATTTTTTTTGTGATAACGAGATCAAAATCTGGACAGCTTTAATTTAATTACGAAGATATCTCGTCCATCAACATATGTACGCAGGGCTGGACACCTCCCTGAAATACTTTAAGTGCTAAAAAGCAATCAAAATGCACACTGAAGATAATTTACTCAGCGTAAATTGAAGTGTAGCTTATCACACTGGTAAAACGCGCATAGATATATCTGGAAACATTAAAGAATCATTAAGAATAATGTTCTTTTTGCATTACGGAAGAGAAATCTGGGAGAGAAGGTAGTGGCACCTCCGAAATTATTTCCCGAATACGTATCCGATTTGAACCCAGCCACTTGCCGAAATTAAGACTCTTAAGCCCTTGAAACTAACGAAGAAAATCAGCCACCATGTATAACAAAATCTGAATATATCGTCAAGAATTACACACCCTTTTACAATTTATTTAAGAACTTAACGGCAGAACAGTTAGTTCACGGACGACTACGAACTTCTGAGTCGAAAGTGGGTGTGATGGAAGAGACACATCCTTTCACACAGATTATGTCGGCTAAATTTATGAACACCCATCCATTCCGGCTGGCAGGCGGACTGTTTTATTATTCCATTAAATCTCGGGACGAATTTTAAGATTTCTCGGAATTTTAACGGAGCCCGTTTCAACCTACCTCAATCGCATGCATATTTAATTTTGCCCCACCTCAGATGGAGGGCTGGTTACAATTGAAGACGTGCAAACTTTTCCCCCACGTTATATATCACGAAGGAAGGGGAGCCTTGATCGCGACCCACAAATTGTCGCTGCCCCCCGGTCACTTAAGTCTCATTTGGTGGAGAGCGGTCACCCGTAGGGGGTGGAATAGGAAATACGTAGGCGTCGTGGCTTCTCCAGTCTCAACAACTATTTAACCACCGCGTCCCACCAACTTTGACAAATGCCGGGTTTTAACAGTTTCGGTGGACTAATTAATGCCTCGTATTGCTGCGGACAAGCGGATTCGACGGCAATGCGATCTGTGGGGGTGGGAGTGAGCAAGATGACACCGCGACGAGTAATTGCTTCGTCGTTATGTGTGGCTTTCGTGACTTTAGAGTCCTGCGAGCTTTAACAGTTTTGGTAGAGCCGGCTCACAAACTCGAAACTGTTCAGTTAGGTTGGGTCGTGCCTAAGAGAATGAAATTATTTGATAAATGATATGTTCAAATGCTTCACCTGTGGTCAGTATCTGCAGTCGTATTTATGTAATACTATGGGGATTTGGAATCCTGCAAGCTTTAACAGTTTCAGTATAGCCGGGCCCCCGAACTTGAAGCTTTCCTGTGTTTACATTGTAAGGAAATGTAATCATTTGATAAAATCTTGAAATGCTTCACCTGTGCTCAGTATCTGAAATTGCATTTATATAAGACTATGAGGACTTTGGAATCATGCGAGCTTTAACAGTTTCGGTAGAGCAGGTCCATGAACTTGTAACTCTTCAGTTAGCTAAGGTTGTTTCTAAAGGGAATGAAACTATTGAATAAATGGTATGTTGAAATACTTCACATGTGCTCCGTATC
Source organism: Meta bourneti (assembly GCA_933210815.1). NCBI lineage: Eukaryota > Metazoa > Arthropoda > Arachnida > Araneae > Tetragnathidae > Meta > Meta bourneti. The sequence goes on from OW119926.1 coordinate 64,386,668, forward strand.
TTAAATTGTATTTATGTTAGCCTTTGACTCGAATAGAAAGGTTTCCATACTGCCATCCACGCAGAAGTTGAAATTCGGTACAATGTATTCATTTTTAACTCTCTGTGGAGTTCACGCGAATCCATTCTGCAATCCAATCTTGTCTTTCTTCTATGACTTCTAAGCAGTTTTGACTTTTTTTAACCATTATAATCTTTCCTAGTGTACTGTCAGCCAATAGACGTGATCCTTGTTGTGGAGAAATGGAAATAATATTCTTCTTGGAAATATCTTGACTCTCAGAGATTTAAAGATCCATTCGAACGTAAGTACAGGGAAAGGTTCTGGTGTTGGTAGAATGTATTTTAAATTTTGTTTTCAAAGTTAACGAAAAAATGTGTTGGTCACATTAATACTTATAATTATCGGGATGCAATTGTGTGGATGAATATATATTAGATTGTGAGCCCATAATCTCGAAATTAACTGTTCGCTTGTGTAAGGCTGTTTCTGGAAGAGGTATGTTTGTGTGATATAATGGTATGTTGAAATGCTTCGTCTGGCTCAATATCAGAAATTGTATGTAATAAAAACTGCGAAAAGAGAAGAATTTGTGTGCTATCATGTATGCAGACACAACTTGTGTTCTGTCATATATGTAGACACGAATATGACACACTCTCCTGAGGTATTCAAATCGTTGTAGGATAAGGTGGGGCAAATGTGAACCAAATCTTCAAAATTCTTAATGAACCAATTACTACTCTGTCCCAGTGGTTTTAAAAAATTAATATCTTTACAACACACTCCCAGCATTTTTACTATGAATGCACTCGTATCTGTTAACTTACCATTGATATAATTAAAAAAATACTTTCCACTGCTATACCATGCGCTTATGACCCATGGAATAATGCGCATAATGGGACAGCATAAAGGGACAGGTGCATATCTTGGAATCTTTTCTTGTTTGCAGTATGATAGTACTGAATAGGGCACGAATATAGAATCTCATTCAAGCCCTTCTTTGGTCTGCGCAACTTTCCTGGCGAAATTTGAAGCGCTCTACCGGTAAAACTATTCTGTAGAACTCCTTCAAGCATTTTCAGTAGCTAGTAGCCTCTACATTGATCACAGATACGTTTTATATTCAAGGGATGCACCGTCGGGAACATACTTTCTCCATTTCACACAATATACATTTTAAAAAATATTGGTTCTTTTCTTAGCCTATTCAAACACTTGTGTGTGAATAATTATATTTCGGGTTATGCTGGCCCATGATCATGTAACTATTCTGTTAGTTTAGGTTGTTCCGAAGAGAAGATTATCTGATAAATGGTATGTTGAAATTTTTCACCTATGTTCAATATCTGAGATTCGATCGATGTTGGACAGCTGGGAAACAAAAATTTCAAATCCTTATATGTTAACTTTTAGTTATGTTAAGATATTATACCAGCTGTGTTCAAACATCGATACAATTTCTGATATTGAACACAGTCCAAGAATTGTACAACGTACTATTTGTCAGATAAGTTTATCTTGCAAACAACCTTACTGTGTGTGAAAGGAATCCAATTTTAGTGCCTTTTTCTATCAGATATAAGTACACGTTTCTTCAAAAACAAGTTTTGTAAATTTCTCAACTTTTTTTCGTTTGATTTAATTCTACAGTTCAGCAATGCCTAATAATCTTCCGTTAAACTATGGGAACTTCCCTTTCGCACTGTTCACATGCTGAGAAATGAATTTACTCTTTTACATTGTTATATGCAAGTTTGTCGAGTTCAATGGAAAATGATAAATGTTACTTATTATTTACTCAACTAAAATTTCTCGTGGTCATGAAAAGGAAGGTTAACTAACACTTTGAGGGGTTCACACGCATAATTCTACTTTGCAACCTGTAGTCTTTTCATTCCTGCATGGCAAATAACCAGTTTCGTATTTCTTGACAAATAGCATCTTTCCAAAGGATTATATTCTAACAATTCCAAAGGATTATATTCTAACGAAAGAGCATTATAATCTTTCCAATGGATTCTATTCTAAGGAAAAGAGCAATAAAGATAATATTTTCAAATGATTCTATTCTTAGGAAAAGAGCAATAAAGATAATATTTTCAAATGATTCTATTCTAAGGAAATGACAAACATAATCTTACTAAAGAATTTTTTCTAACGAAAGGACAAATAGAATATTTGTAAAGGATTTACTTTCAAGGAAATAAGCAATAAAATCTTTCCACGAGATTGTATTATAATTAAAAGACCATAGAGGGACTCTCTCCAAGGGATTCTCCTCTAAGGAACGCACAAGAGAATATTTCTAAATGTTGAAATAATTTAATTGTCACTAAATGTGGTTGTGGGGTAGAAACGATTATACACTACTCGGGAATCTCGTGACACTCAGAGGGTTAAATAACTGAAAGCTGGGACTTAATATTAGGGTAAGTCACGAAATATTCCAAAGAAAATACGGTTCGCAATGCGGAAACTTTGCAACCCGATGTATGCAAAATTGCGATTAAAAAGAACGTTTTGCTCACTGCCTCAATACAGAGGATGAAACTCGGATGGATCTTAAATTGTGTACATCTTTAATTGTGTACAAACAAAAAGGAAAATGTTTAAATCTGATTATAAGTGCAACCAATTATTTAATTAGTTTAAATGGATATATTTCTCAGTTTTTGCATATTAAAGTGAATCCCAGAAATTTCTATCATACACGTAAATAAATATACAGGGTGTCCCAAAAAGGTTGTTCCGCAATTTATCTTTTTACCATTTGGAGATAGGTAGGCAATGTAAACCGCAAAAGTGCACCAAATAAGGTAAGTAATTAAGATATGTGAATAAAATTATCACGTGATAACAATTTAAGCGGATACAGTTTTTAATTTGTATACAACCCCTCTAGATAAAAATCCGAGATAGCAAAAATGTTCCTCACCTGTATCCCTATCGTTAGTAAAAAATCATATTTCTGCAGGTTGAACAGTAACGGAGGCATAATGACGCAAAAAAGTTGACTTGTACTGCTTGTGCACAGCTGTTCAAGCAGTCAGATTAGGGACCGTATACACAATACTAAAAAGCATTTTTTTCGGTCAGAAAGTGCAATATTGTGAAAAGTAATGTAGTATTGCAACTGCAGATGAAAATCGCAATGAATAATAGTAGACAATGTAATCTTCAATAAAAATATTGTAGAAAAAATGGTTTAAATAAAAATAAAAGGAAATTTACAACGCATGTTCAAAATGTTTTCCATCTGCAGCAATGCAGAACTTCGCTCTTCATTTTTGGCCATCGTTCTAAATTAGATACGGCCCTCTTAAAATGGAAACTCTTGTATCTCCGTTACTATTCAACCTACAGAAATATGTTTTTTTACTATCGATATGTATGCAGGTAAGGAACATTTTTACTATCTCGGATTTTTATCTAGAGGGGTTGTATAAAAATTAAAAACTGTATCCGCTTAAATTGTTATCACGTGATAATTTTATTCACATATCTTAATTACTTACCTTATTTGGTGCACTTTTGCAATTTACATTGCCTACTTATCTCCAAATGGTAAAAAGATAAATCGCGGAACAACCTTTTTGGGACACCCTGTATATCATGGACTCGAAATGGTCAATGACTATTGAAAATTTGTTTTCTAAGCTATACCTTTATAATTAAGCAAATTACTGAAAGGAAGCAATTCCTAGGAATTACCAAAATTAAATGTCTAGATATAAACATGTAGAATAGCATATCTGAAAAATCCAGTACAGACACAAAATATTTTTATACAAATAGTTATGATAATGAGCTTGAAAAGACCATTTTTTGTTCTGTATTAAGATATCAAGAAACACAATACTTCAATCTAACAGAACATCGAATGCGAATATAATATAGCTCACTTTAAATTTGGATATATTTCGAAATTATTATCTGATAAATATACACGACAGTTTGATTTCACCCCATAAAAGTTATCATAAGACACTCATATAATTTTTGCATTAAGGTTACGTATGCTTAAAAACATTATACTGGTAAAAATGTAACTTGAAATAAAATGCAATTATAAAATTTATGAAAATTTAGAAGCTGTATAAAAATATACTGCTGTTACTCAAACAATGTACCCAAGACAAAGTATAGTGAAACAAATATAAGATTTAATTTTAGAGATTTTCATATTAAATTAATTACTCTGCAAAAATACGAGCTTCGAGTCTAATAGAAAAATCTATTCCCATCATTACTACACTTCAGGTCATTATATTTTGGGTTTGAAACACTACCTTAATTTGTAAAGGCAAATAACAGCAAAACTGAGTTTTTATAGAGATATCAGATTTACAGCTAGGTGATTAGTGATTACATTTTAGTATAATGAAAGAAGGTATACTAATAAACCAAGTATATGATAAAAAACTAAATTTAGATATAGTATTTCTTTCGGAATTTGAATCCACTGTATCAAACGAATAATTTCTCTTAATTGGATCTAAGAGTTTCTAACCATTATTTTATCAAACACACCTCATTAGTATTTTCTTACTACTCAATAATTCATATATATAGACTAAGTGAAATAAGTTTTAATGTCTTCTTGAAGTAAACTGGTTGCTTTCCCTATGCATTTTCAAAATTGTTATCGCATCAATGCATATGCCACCATCTGGGGAAAAGGACCAAACACAAAAATGTGAGTATTACAGGATCTAAATGAAGACTGAAAATCCTTAACCCTCCTAGTGGTTCTCTCGACGAGGTATCTCTTCATTATCGAAATTGACCAAATCTTGATGGATGAGGTATCTCTTCATTACCGAAATTGACCAAATCTTGATGGATGAGGTATCTCTTCATTATCGAAATTGACCAAATCTTGATGGATGAGATATCTCTTCATTATTGAAATATATATAATATTAATATAATAATATAATAATATAATATTAATATAATATTAATATATAATATTGAAATATATTATACTTCGAAATTGACCAAATCTTGATGGATGAGGTATCTTCATTAGAAGAAAACCAACCAAATCTTGATTTCATCATCATAAAAAATCTGCAATTTTTGATGACGAGATATCTTGTTATTAGAAAAAATTTTGAACGAGAGATCTCATCGAAACCACTTGGAGGATTAAGCATTATTTTGCCTTTGAGCTCAAATTTCAGAATGAGGTCATCGTGATTAAGTGGGCTTACCACAGCGCTAGCAAACTGAGAGTTGTAGACGGTTCAGGTACGATACCTCTCTGGGTGCATTTCTCTCTTTGTCGGTAAGACAGTGACTTGGGTCAGATGTTCATTTACTTGACCTTATTTGGAGCAGCTTTATCCTATATAAAATCCTTGCGCATAAAGCCCAACCAACCGCAATGGTTCATTTATTTACAGAATAGTTGGAATCTTTACAAAGTATTTGTAGCATATTTCTTGATTTTATTGATACGGTTTGTTCGAATTTTACTGAACCATTTGCTAAATATAGAAATAAAATCTTCATTTTGTGTGAATGGTGTTACTTCTAGAAAAAACATATTTTGCTTTTCTATGGAGATAGTTTTAATCTAGCATTTTGAAAGTAATTGATTAACGTTTATTCATTGGCTTATGTTCAAATAGATGATCATAATACATTTACATAATTAAGAAACTCATGGTGATAAACATTGAGGATATTAAAAAATAGTTAACTACATATAGTCAACTTAATTTTATCTCCTATTGGTAACATCTAGGAAGCATTACCAACACACTCAGTCTAGACATAAGGAAATAAGGACTGTAAGACGAAAAATGATATGAGAATGATAATAATAGTATTAAAAAGCGATATGACTTGATACTAATAAAAACTAAGTTTCTGACACTAGAAGCCTTTAAAAAGGAATCAAACAAGTTTGCTGTACAATGTATACATGCTTGAAGAAACCTATGCGCAAATGTATGTATAAATATCTAATGTAAATAATGTCATATGAGAAAAGCGTGGATTAGATGCAAGACTCGAAAATACATAATATGATAAAATTTACAGATGATAAAACGTGAAGAATTCATGATTCCCATAACTATTGCTTTTAAAAAATAGTGTCAATTCAAAAATAACTTGTAAACTTTTATAGCGTTCAGAAGGTTTGGATTTCAGTACTTAAATAGAGAATGGTTTTGTATAAATTACAAATATGTACATTGCCACAATGGTAACTTAGTTTTTGATACTTATATGACGAATTATGTTTCCGAATTCTTAATATATCAAATTTACTGGGTCAATGAAAATGTTTGATTGTTGATTATACCCTGTATCATATATATATATATATATATATATATATATTTTAAATATCCAACCATTGACTTCTTCAGCCTTCGCCAGTACAAGGGGCAAACTGGTGACTATTTGTGAATGAGCATTCAGTAGGTGTGCCAGCTTACTCCTAACACAGACAATCACCAACATCCGTATTCTTGCAAACCGGGATTTGAACCCGGAATGTCATGGGTGAGAAACGCTATGATTAGTTACAAATAATATTTTCTGTATTAATACTTACATTTTAAAGAACGAAGTTGCTATACATTAACAACATAAAGAATTATGAATTAAGAAACGTTTTAAACATCCATTACAATATAAATTGAGGGGTACTTGAAATACATTTTGATAGGATTTCTACATAATTCTCATTAACCTTTTATACACTTTTATTTTATACAGAAAAATGCAGTTTTAGCAAAGCTTGTCTAGCGCTAAATTAGTGCATACTGCCTTCGAAATCATGTAAAGCTGTACAACTACGCAGTAAAAAAAACCATGTGTATTTTGTACTCCAAAATCGTTGCTTAGTGGTATGTGCTCTGAATTCCATATCTGAAGCATAAAGAGAAAAATACAGAAAAGCGCTTTTCTTATAATTTTGCATATACGTGATACTAGATGTCCCTCCTTGAGAAAAAAATCTGTGTTTATGTATTCCAACAGGAGCATGTACGAGATTTTATCTCCGATTTCGATAGTGGCTCAACAAATTTCACATTGAAAAATATAAGTAGGATTGCTTTGAATTTCGGTGCCAAATCACGTAATGCACATAAATTCCAAAAAATATACGCACGTCTTGTGATAGCCAATGGCAGATCAAGAAAAACGTATTATCATGAAATATTTTGAGAGGAAATATTTAAACCCAGGAACTAGTAAGATTTGTTTGTGTATACATATAGGAGCAATATGTAAGTGGCGGGGTTGTGAATATTGTAAGGTTTATAAAATATTATCTACAAAAAATTATTTGTTTTTCGTACTCAAATCAATAAATAATAAATAATTTGAGATTGAATCATTTAAAATATCATATAAATGAAAAACCAGAATAAGGTGATGTCTTAGTGTATTATATTCAATGCGTAGAACAATTATGTTTTAATAGAAACATAACCTCGACTTATAAGTAAGACGCATTAATTCAAATAACAGTTCCGAAAGAACAAAGGGAGAAATTTTACTCACTAAGTGTATTTGTCAAGAAATCTAACATCCGTGCAACGAAAAATAACTTCACCAGTCTAAAGGTCACATTCCTGCCTAGAAAAGTTAAAAAATCTCATAACTTCTGAATTTCGACTTGTTAGCCGACGATATATGCCTCCAGTGTATTGTAATGAAATTAATTGTAAAATATTTTTCGATGTGAATTAATGTAATGTAAATGTAAATTAAATTTTTAATAATATTCAATAGAAATATGTTAAATTATAAGAAATATTTTTTCCTTGCTTTATAAAATTTGGCGGCTTGTTTAGATCGTAATATAAATATTTTTTAAATGCTTGTAGGTTAATTAATATTTCATGAGCTTTAAGTTAAAGTTTTCTGGTAAAACCAGTGAAATAGAGGCTTAAATAAACAGGATAAATAATGGAAACTGAAACCCTTTCTCCAAAAAAGCTTTTCTATATTTTTTGCATCAATTGTATGTTCTCTTAAGCTATATGTAAATTTTAAACTTTCCTTACACTGCCAATAGATATAAAATTAGTGACTAAATATCTCGAGTAATTTGTTTAAGGATATAAGTTTTTATACCTTATTTAGTATGCTAATAAAGCTAAGCATATCTATGCAATAAGTACCAAGTGCCAAAACAGTAGTTATAAGTATAGAAAAAATGGATTACAGCATTACGTGAGAAAACTGCTAAGTGTGTGTTGAGTGCATTGCATATATTATTGTATTAAGTAATTCCCAAGTATATATAAACAGTTAAGAGGCTTATATAGTTTTAGGAGGGTAATCAATATATAAGCAGCTGCAATAAAGTTCTATAAATTATAAATAACGTAATAAGTCGTCGTGTCCTTGCTCTTTATGAATTTTTTTAAATAATTAGTCTTCAAAATGAATCGCTTTTTCGCAAATTCGGTTAATTTTGTCTTGCTGAATTAAGAACAATAATATTTGTGAGAAATTACTATGATCTGCTGGTGAGCAGCACGTAAATATATCTTAAAGAATTACTTTTCTTTAAGAGATATTTTAATATTTGCTTTAAGAGATATTATATTGTTTGCTTTAAGAGTCTTTTTAATTTATAAGAGACCACTAGAGAGTTTGAATTTTGTTTATAGGAAGGTCAGAAGACCTATGCATGTTCTCTAATTCCTCAATCGTAAATCATATAGATAATGACGGAATTCATATACTAAGGTTGAGAAAAATAATTAAAACTTTTATATTATCCCTTCTGTAGATTTTTTAATACCAGATTTTGAGAACTATATATCATATAAATATATTTTAGAGGAAGAGTAGATTTAATAACAAATGCAGTATCCATTCCTCATATATTGACCCCTGGGCATTTCATAAATAAAATTATTTCAGCACGGTCTTCGTTGATATGGGCATGTTCTTGCTTTAAAAGTCTTAAAAGGTTCGCGCGGAATAGACATTGAGGATTTTCATGTTAAGATCTCTACTATATTCTCAAGAATTGATGTTTGATAATTGATGGTGTTTCTAGTTAGTATGAGGTGTTCTAAATCAATTACCGAGCAGAAGAGTCAAACCTTGTGTTTGGGGTCACAGTTTTTCCTGAAGCTTTGATTATTTGAAAAACCGTTTTAGAGTTGTTTGTTTAAAAATATTTGTCTGGAATTATGTGCTGTTAGTTGAGTTAGTTTTGTGGCGCAATGACCGCATTTAACCAAGCTGGACAGTACAACGTCAAGTAAATGGACATACACAAGGAAAGTTTTATACAGAAAAGAGAAAATCACCCAAGAAGGAATTGAACACAGTATTTTGGCGTGATCTGCTAGGAGCGATTCAAAGAAGCAAAGGCATCTTAGAAAATAATCAACTTTAATGAAAAGTATAAAATTTGTAAATTCAACAATTAAATAATCTAACCAAAGACAAAAATCATACCAGCTTATTACAAACAATAAAAAAGTCCATGGTGTTGCTCCAGTGTGACGTAAAGTCAACTAACTAACAACAATAAATGCTCATGCAGAGAAAGGAATGAAAAATACAAAAATTCGAAGAGTAACCCATATTATACTTGAATGAAGTAAATCGTAAACGTATAAGACTGCTTCCTTTTCACTTTTACATTCCACCCACATAATTATTAAAATATTTAAACATCCACATTAATTCATATCTAATAGATCCTATCATAGTATATGCGCTAAGCTTCCTTAATTTATTATACTTAATGACAGCGAAGTGCCGTTACTCACATTTCATATCTTTTTTAATTCATTTATGATGAATGTAAGATATCCATATTTGCATAAACGGATTTCACTCCTCTAAACGCCATAAAATTATCCAAAAATATATAACAACGTTTCGTTTATTTTTACTGGTATCAATTCATATTTCCGAAAGAATGCATAGAAAAGTAGGTTGAAGATAGGTAGGAGGTTTCGTTACTTGAAGTTTAATGGTTTCTTGAGGACGACACGTAAATGCGAGTCATCTTTGCAAAAGTTCTTCATGGAGGCATATCCTAACACAATTCACGGTGGGTTGGATGCAGCAGTACCACCCGTGGGACGCCCTGGGGTTACAAAGAGACTGCCACGTTCTCGGCAATTAATCCTAGACGGATCATACGATCCATAAATCGTCATTGGAAAAAGACAGGTGTATGGTTTTTTGTAATTTTTAACACAAGCTCACGATATCTAACCTATTTTACACAATTTTGAACTGTTTTGGAATGAACTTATTTTTCATTAGCTTCTTTTAGCTCTATGTAACCAAATAAGAACTGACGGATTTACTTTTATTGTTTAAAAACAATTTCTCTTGCTCTTTCTGACCTGAGAAAACGGTTGGCTGGTTTTGGAATTTTGTGGCGCAAGGTTATATTTTACCAAACTATGCCAAACGCAAAGCAAATGTCAAGTAATGAACATACACACAAGGAAAGTTTTACTGGCACAGAAGAGAGAAATACATCCAGGTAGGTTACAGGAATCAAACATACGCTGCCTACACTCTCGCAGGTTCCCAGCACAGTGGGCAAACACACTAATCCAGGCCTGGCAGAAAGTTTTTTGCACTGTTACCAATTTGAAAAATAAGTAACGATACATTTCGCATCAGCATAACTTTTACTACCAGCATATTATTTACCTGACATGATGGATATCCTTTACTAAACAATTTAACTCGAGATTTCTCTAATCTCTTCATTTTGACACTATCAACCAGCTAATAAAATTGGTTAGTTGCCTTTTATGTCAAAAGGGATATATATAGCCAAGTTGCAAGAATCATAAGACAGACAACGTCAAGTAATGTACATGAACGCAAGTAAAGTTTTACCTACACAGAAGAGAGAAATACATCCAGGATTAGTTACTGGAATCAAACCTGATCTATCCTCAATTTACAGATTAAAAGGTAAAACCCTTATGTAACACTAATTAACAAGATTCAATAAAAGTATTTATAAAAATCACACGAGCAATATTAGACAAAGTACCCATGTTGTACCGCAATTTCAGAATACTTTTTATTCGAGTAAAGTAAGAATGTTTTGTGTATATGAATACTATCCTAAGGAATTTTAGTAATTTTTAATACTTTTTAAGACTATTTAACATTATTCTCTTAAACAAATGCCATCAGTTTTCCGTTATTTTATGTGATTCAAATGTGTTTTGTCTTGAGTATATTAATCCTCAATTATTGTGCATTAAAATTACAAGTTGATGTTTGAATACGTTTTTCGCCATAGCATATTATTCCAACTACAAAATTCTCAAATAAAGTAGCCGTCTATCTCATAACAATTTTAAATCGAGAAAGTGTTTGCCTGAAAGACGAAATTCGAAACCTAGCTTTCCAAACGGTCTTTCAATCCTAAATTTTCCAATTAATGAAAATCTCCGGACTTTTAAAGGTTGAAAACTTTCGCATTTTTAATAATTGTATTAGCTGGCTAAAAGCATTGAATCAACAGAAAATATCCCGGATTTTAAACTGAGTTCCGAAGAGATCCCATCTATTGATGTATCAAACTATAATAGTTCAAAACTTTCAATCCCTTACAATCAGAATGAATGATTTCCTAAACATCACCTGGCGTTAAATAAATCACAGTTTCAGTCCGTTGGTGGATACAGCCAAACTCCACCAGTCTGAACAGAATCAATGTTATCCACGTGTGCATCTTTTCTATAGAGCCTATCAGCAAAGGAATCGGAACTATCGCACACAACTGCGCTAACCCACTCAGATGTGTGCACGTTCGGTTGAATCATTGCGTAGAGCAAGCCAATGAATAACAGCATTGGTTCCCGTTGCTGTCAACCGTGTTTGATTCAAAGAGAAGGCTTCGTGTCATATCGATCCCAGAGGTAGCAGAACGTGCATGTTGTCATTCCACCCATGAATTAAATGTGGTTAGTTATTGTCTCCATCAATACAGATGCTCTAAAAGGCGAGAGATTATTGGTTTGACAATGCACGGCATATGTGTGTGCCTTACGAGGATATGACGGAGGATGATTTATAATGGGATATTTCCCCCTTAAACTGCTATACTAAGGCGAGGGGATATTGGTCCAGAACGCGACAATTAATATTAAGGGATGTGTGGTATTTATCGAGTCTGTGAGCGAATGCGTGCGGATGTGTATAGATGTGCTGTGGGCTTGAGATGTTGGACGGGATTTGAGGATCGTGTGGCTTTTGGTCGCAGGCGAGTATTTCAGGTGGAGAAGGAATATAAAGCGTTGATTCAGGTGTATACGTTGTTTACGTTCCATCAAGTGAGCAATGGTAACCTTATTTTCGCCCAGAATCAAGTGACCAAAATTAGTATTAGTCACCCTTAGACTACTTTGTCTGCGGATGGAAACGAACATTCATCATCTGATTAGTACACGGGACCTTAGAAAACGCATATTCATTGATTCATCATATAATTGGTCCACCCGACACAGTAGAGTTTGTCGATTTCACCATTTTTGTTGCCACTCTATAGAAACGCGCATTCATACGCTACCCTGTCATAAGACGTTATATCACTAAACGAGGCGATAATATGCCAAATCGGCCAACCAAGTCAGTTTTTCACATAGTCGCTTGTGACTACTAGTTGACTTGTTAGTCACACTTTATTAAGCTCCTCTCAAGAGCAATGTCAGTCTACTTACATTTCACGTCTATGATATTTTACCCAGGGTGGCATCGGGCTGATATCAGGAGTACCAGTCAAGAGTTGGAGTGTTTCAAATTCTGTTGAAACTCACTTTAATTATTGAAGTTTGTGAAAGACAAGATTGACGTAAGATGGTAAAGCGTTTAGATTTTACTCCTTAGCCAAAGCACAAATCTTCTTGTTGAGGTTAAATATTTAAATTTTATAAACTTAGTGGGTGGGTTCCATACATATTTTAAAAAATTAAGAACGGTTGCAACGTCTATTGACGTCTAATTAATGAACAAACTAATAAGAGTTATGAGTTTGAGACTATAAGTATATAATTCTAGATCTCTATTGGTTATGGATGCATATCTTTTGTTTCAATTATTTTATTCTTAATGAAATCAAACATATCTAACTTAAATACATCTATAGTAACAAGTATTAGCATGGGAATCTGATCTAGTCATTGCCTTAAAACAGTCTCATTTTTAAACTGAAGTGTCTCTAAATCAGTAGAATTTAATACTTTATGTGCTGATCATCTAATCAATTCCCCACCTGTGTTCTAAAAAATAAACTAAGAAAGTTGATTAAATTTTTCTCTTTTCTGTATACATCAGCGTAATATTCCTTCAGAAATCTCGTGCCTTCCAATCAGCTAAAATGTTTACGAGCTTCACTTTATACGTGATGACGTCTAATACCTTTTATAATGGCGCTATGTTTCTTCTTCCAGTGCCAGTTTTTATGAGTTAAATTCTTTGGAAGAATAGTTTCATTTGAAAGCGAAACTGCATCTGGTGCTTTAAAAAGAAGACGTTTACGATGCGCGATTACTGAGATGCTAAACTCCATATGTGTTGGCAAAGACCTTTAATCTTAATTACCGAAAATTAAGAATAATTAAGACACGGTATGTTGACTTCATCTTATGGTGGAATTTAATACACTAATAAAGAATGTGCATCTCCCTTGTTTATCCATGAAAACAGCTGGGAAGCGTTTCGCTTTAGTAGTGAGGATAAACGACTTTGTCAAGTGATGTTTTTCAATGGGTAAGGTCATGCAAACAGAGGAAATTGCTGTGTTGTGTTATTGTTACGGCTTGGACTCTTTTAATGAGTATAAAAAGTAAGTGTTTGTTGAAGGAGAATATGTTTATTCCTTGCATTCCAGTTTAATCACTTCCATTTCTTTATCAGAGCGTTGTCCAAGAAATGGAATCGAGAAAAGTTTTAAATGTGTTCTAGAGTTTCAAAACAGTTCTTAAAATTTGGTACCATTGACAAGGACGTATTGTAAAAGAACCAAATGTTCTTGATTTAAAAAAAATTGACGAAGTTAGCAGACGTTTATTTGTGAGACCCTGTAATACCATAGTGAGGTCCCTCTCACCTTGGTATTTCAGCCTCTCACCATTGTAAATGCGTAATATCAGCATAAACGTTCTTAGGCCTTTTAGTTTGAAAATTAAGGTAAGACAAAGTTCTTTCAAAGATTATTTCCCAACAAACTGGGCACATCACATTCGCTTTCCCTATGTGATTCGAACACATGTTATTACAGCCGTTTAACGTTTTTGTTAAATGTAAAGTATTTAGGCTCATAAAACATATCTACTTTACCTCTGCTTTATTCCTAAACAGTTCCTTTTGTATGTAGTTGTGCAGAATAAAAAAAGGTGATAAAATAATTTGAAGAAATGTTAGGGGAATAAAGTGGATGAGGCAATAGTAGCCATTATAAAACGCTAATAAAATTGTGGGTAACTTCCACAGTATGTGTTTTGGCATTGTAATGTAAGAATTGCAATTTCTTTCTGTTCACCAGTGCTGACCGTTTGTGAATTAATGCATCCTGGAGATGTTCCAGATGCCAAGTGTAAAATTCTTTGGAAGAGATTAGTGGTAAATAATATCGGCCAAAGTACAACACACACAATGCATACACATCTAAGAATTAAGCGGATACTTTGTAAATGAGAAGTTTGGTATTTCAGAGACAATCAATGATGTATTCCTTTTTTGCTTCACCGAAAACGAAATCAGATTAAGTGAAACTTTCCTGAGTGAAAGAATCATATATGAACTTTGTGATGCATCCAAAAGGGTGAACTATACAAAAGTATTTGCGATAAAATCAGCTAATACATATATCTTACTGAAAAGCCAGAACTTATTTTAGTTAATTAATACTTCTAATATTTCACCTAAATAGGACATCAGACTTCTACCCAGAGAAGTCTACCAAACCGTTGACTTCTTATAAGGATAGCAGCGGTGTTACTCAGGGTGGACTATCAGAGCTATCTGTTGAACCATATAAGTAGAAAAAGCGTAGACAGGTTTGAAAATATTCAAAAATATCTGCTAGGAAAATCTTCATTCAGCATTAAAACTATTCTATAGGTTGCACGAGTTCAAAACTCGATCCAACCAAAGACGGTCTAGTGCGGGCTGGTGCACCTTAAATCTATCATGGCCTCACATGTCCTCACGTTGGCATGGTGTGGAAGTTTGGATAATGGGGAGTTAAAAATGAATCGGCTCAGGTGTTGACCTCATCTTCCAGCCGGGATTTAAAATTACGAGGTATTTTCCTTCGGAATTGATCCCAGGCCTTTGCCACAATAGCCCATTGTGTTGCTCAAATTCAAAACTACCCAATTACAAGTACCCAGAAATATTTATTAATATGTTTGCATTCTTATTTGCTTAAACTTATCATTGAACTAACGTTAAAAATATAATTTCTTATTCTATTTCATGGGGTCACACTTGCTCCACAAAATGAAGGAAGTTTAGGATTGTTTTCTTGTTTGCAATATCATACTATTGTGAGTGGTGAGTGGGGTAAGAGTATAGAAAACTGCGCATATAGCATTTCATACCTATCCTTCTTTGGTCTACGAACTTCGCTGTAAAATTGAAAGAGCTCGAGCAGTGAATCTAACCTATATTACACCTCCAAATTCAGTGTCCTTTTCTGGACCTTGTGCTATAAAACCCAAGAATCAATCATACTTTCAAGCATTTCCAACACATTATAGTCCCTACTTTAATACTCTAAATGACTTCGATGAGATATCTCGTTCAGCAAGATCGGGCCAATTGTGCTCATGATGAAATATCTCATATCAAGATTTTGCCATTTTCTTGATGATGCCGAGATCAACATCTGGTCAGTTTTGCTAATGACGAGATACCTCGTCAACGGTACATTTTGGAGGGCCAATAACAGACATATTTTATATTGAGTGGACACACATGCCTCACCTCACTCTATCCTTTTTAATCCGTGTTCTGAGGGATAACTATGAACCAGCATATAGTTTTAGAAACTTCCATAACACATCGGTATTTATTCAACGTGCTTTGATTGATACAATCATTTCAAAATATTAGCAAATGGAGGATGTTGATTCGCTTATCTAACAAAATCACTACTACGAAACACCCTTTTAACATTGACTGTGACATATCTGTGTTACTTGACAGCCATTCGTATCGCCATTACAAATATTGTGACACCACGCATCGCTTCGTAATGCATTACCAACGAAACGTCGCAATAGTTAACTCGTGTTTACGTAATGGTTTAATCATCCGACTGCACTTCGGTAATGGGCGCACTGTTATATTCAGAATTATCAGTCTTGTAGGGTGCGTTGAAAGCACTAATTCTGGGAGACGAAGGATTTTGTAGCTAAGCTTTCTACCACGGTTGAGTGGTTAATGCATCGTACAGACTGCTTTTGCATCAACGGTCTCTGCAGGATTTGATCCCTTGCACGACGATAATCCATGAAATGAAGACGTGGTTAGTGTATTTACATGCGTGTAAGCCTTTCAGGGGAATGGATCTTAATTCTTGAGCGTACGAATATGGCTTGAGAAAATGTATAACCATTTACGGATCGTTTCAATGATCCTATCACAGTTCGGCTCAGATTATGCACTCCCAACGGGCAAATTGGATATTAAGAGCACTATCAGAATATTGATTGATTTTTAGTTTAATTAGAGTATAGTTCTCTTTCGCCTTACCCCTTATTATAATATTGAAGATATCCATATCTTGTAAGCATTACTCAAACAATTGACTTGTGATTTTGATTCACCTGGTATACATCATAGTGATTTTAATTTTTGAATAAAGGATGGTTGTTATAAGACATGTTTAGAGCTCCACGTAGAAAGAACTAAACCAACAAAACTAAGTTTTGGATGTTTGCTCTTGAACATAAGATTTTTGATTTCTTAAATAAAAATGATAATTAAATGATTTTCCACAAGGATGAAATTCGGCACTTTTTTCTTTTCAATAAGCATATTATTATTAGTATTAGTAGCAATAGTAGTATATTTTGTTATTATTGCTGTCATTGTTAATGTCATTGTTGTTATTAGCTTTGTTGTTGTTATTAAATTTGTTGTTATAGCTTTGTTGTTGTTATTAAATTTGATGTTATTGGCATCTATTATGTAATTGACGAAATATTTTGTCGTGCAAAATAGAATACAAATATATTCTATCAATTTAGTTAGCGACAAGTCATTCTGCTTGCATTACTTTTTAGGCAATGATATGGCATGCAACAAGAACATCCAATATGCGCATGCATACTTTGTCGTTGTATAAAAATTTGTCGGTATGTGTATATTCACCTTAATTGGTGTCACAGGACTGATGTTGGACCATTCCGTGGCCTGTAGTAAACTTCACCAAAGAAGTAGATATCGGCGAATTTCGACATTTTAAGTCCTTTTCTCCTGTGACTTTAAGTAATCCTGGGAAATAATTCATTCTCAAGAAACAATTTGAGGAAACACGTATCACCACAGAAACACTACCACCACCTTTACTCAGCTTGACAGAAAATGCTTCTCATACTACAGTAATGAAGTGTAAAATAGTTAACTGAGAGTGCTGAACCCATTCGTCTTCAGCTGATTTATTTAATAGAGCTTCAAAGCCTTTTTCGAAGCTTTAACTACTACAGAGAACCATATTTTACACTCTTGTATTACTCGGAACATCTATAATTCATTCAATACGCTACAGTTATCGTGTTTATTCTTCTCTTCACTTTCCAGCTTTCCCAAACTAATTTCATTACATATAAGCCTCGGTTGGATCAATTTCTTTACGAAAAAGCAGACCCAAAGCCAACGAGGAAAATTTTCAACCGTTTCGGGGAAAAAAATACGGAATTGAAAAAGGAGGAAAAAAAACATTTATCGTAATCTTACTAAAGAAACATTATGAAAAAGAATCGCGAGAATGTTGAATATGGTAAAGAAAATAGTAAATTTACCAGCAAGGGTTCTTCAAAACTCTTATCTTGAGAATGTTTGTTCACCTGCTTCCACACTTTACTTAACTGTAACTTTCTATTTTTTAGTCTTATTGGGATAAAGAATGGAGGAAGAAAAAAATTGGAGAGGTTTTCGGTAACCTGCATTAAAAGTTCGATTCGATTTTAAGCACACAAAGGCTTCTAGGATATTGAATTTTCACGATAAATTGTTGTTTTCCAGATTCGTTCCGAACAATGCTACTTTTACGAAATTGTTCCTTAGAATAATCTATTTTTTCAACAGTTGTACTTTGATATATTTCATTTAAAAGTAAAATACAATGTAGATTTGAATTTATTGATACCATAGATCAATAACATGATGTCAGTTTTATTTTACCATTTTTCATGTAATAAGAACCTTTTATAGGAGATATTTGTAAAATCTCCGTAAAGCCTATTCAGGAAAACTGTCAAAACGCTTTCAAACAATGCATTTTAGGGAAACCAATTTCGTTAGTTAAACTGACTCGTAAAATATGTTTATTTTTCATTTAAACTTTAAGAAATAGGTAATATATACTTACAGTAAGCAATAAATATATTAAAATAGTTAATATATAGTCAGGAATTCTTATTTACCTACACATAGTGCATATATACAGGGTGTTTCAAAATTTCCTGTGCAAACTTTAAGGGGTAGTAAGGAACCTAAAATTAATCCGTGTTAACACAGTTATGTACTATATCCGCAATCGCAATCAAATGTGCTAGAGAGAGCTGTCTGGCAATTGATATATTTGTATTTCAATATATACTTCGTCGCTCATAGACCTGCCTTACACTTTCTGGTCGCTACTTGGTACACTTCCTCTGAATCTATAAAATTGGGAAATGTAAAAATGTCTTTCTTTTTGTACCTTAGTGCACAGAGATCAGAACATCTGAAGGTTATTTGCGGACATGCATTTCTAAGCGAATATAATTTATTTTTATATTCCCTTCCTCCCTTAAAGTTTGTTCTGGAAGTTTTGAACCTTGTTTATTTTATCTTGGAAAAGAACGTTGTAACGAATAATATACAAATGTTTCCTACATATCCTTGGATGAATGATGGAATAAACAAATATGTGACGTGATATTTATTTAAACTGTTTTACACAGCGGCATTCCCGGGTATGAAAAATAAATTTTTCATCGTCCCAAATAAAGCATGGCAGGTCACAGTATAATATATGGAACCTATTGGTGGATATACTGTTTTTTAAACACATAGGCATTTAAAATTGTAAATATTTTTTAAAAATTAATTCATTTTCAATACCTTTTTAGAACATATAATTCAACAAAACCTGTGCATCCAAGGATGGTATATATTCCCTTATAATCAATAAAATTAAATCTAAATTATATAGAAAATTTCACAAAATATATACTAATAAAAATAGGTACGTTATCTTTTGATAATTTTTAAGTCCGGAGAAACTTCTAAATTGTGTTATCAGTGAATATTGCTTAAATAAATGTTATTCATTGTTGAAAGTTTTTTTTATTGAAGGTGATTCGGAAAATATTAAATAAATTGTACAATAATATTGAATATTATAGAAAAAATACTTCTTTATATAATAAAATAATTAAATATCAGTTATGATATGATAGATTTTAATGTTTATATAGAATATAAATTCTCTGCTATGTAATATTAAACAAAAACACTTCGAGGTCATTCCACCTTAAGCTTAAAAACCACTTTGAAGGTAAAGTATGAAAATTGTACATTTTTTATATTTACCAGAGGAAATAAAACCAAAAACAAAATTTATATACAAAGTAAGGCTTTTAGTTATGAAACAGTCTCCATCAACAATTACTATTTCTAAGACCCCTACCAAAATGAAGGGACTTCGATATTTAACCACCCTCTTGAGACACAGAAAATTGAACGCATCTATATATTTCCTTGCCAACTATCAATATACTACATTTATTATTTAACTCCTAAAATATAGTACTTTAAAACCTAAAATATAGTACTTAATATTAGGCTTAGAAAACATTTTAGCACTGCCATTCAATACACAATACCATTAGTGTAATTTTACGAACCCAGTAAGAAAAAACTTATTCTTGGAAGTATTAAAAGTTACCTTCAATCATTATTAAGCCCCGTTAGAAGAATCCATCCAATCAAACCAAAAATTATCATAGATTATAGTATATCCTCCTAAGAAAAAGTCCAAGAAACTTTATTCCAGTCAGTACCCCAAAACCATTTATCGAGTCTTTAATGATCACTATAAAACGAAGGCCTCTCCATTTAAAGTCGTGAAACTCAGTCTCCACCAGCAATCAATACTTCTAACAACCAGGCAGTAATGAAGGGACTTCGACCCGCAACCTCTAACGGGAAACAGAAACTTTCAGGTTATAACTGTCCACACATTTTTATTGTAAAATGCCGAAATGCTTCACTGAGTATTTAAGCAAAAGAAATGTAATACATATAAATCATTAATCATTGAAATTAGGTTGCTTTATTTTGTATACACATTAAGCCCCGTTTAAGCCCATTTTAATTTTTTAGGAAATATTAAGTAGCTATTTTTTTAGAAAGAGAAATTTTTAATCCTTGCAATATCCTAATATGGCAACTCTAGAAGTAGTCACTGAAGAAGACATTCTTGAAGGCATTAAAATCTATACACATATTTCACTAACATATGTATCATATAGATAGACGTTATTTGTGTATTGTTGAATGGTCACAATGGATTTGAACAGTATGAAATCGATCGTAACAGGATACAATTACCAATTTTTCAGCTATTTCCAATATCCTCTATTTGAGTTACGGAGCTGCATAATATTGTGAAAGCTACGCAGAAAGAACTCGCCACTCTAATAAAATTATTCAGCTATCTGATTACGAAAAGCAATGAGAAATCTGGAAGATAGAAATCAGTGAAGAAAATAAGATGTGAGCGAAAATAGGTATAGCGTCAAAAAAGGACGAGTAGCCTTTGACAGGGAAATGGGGCGAAATCGAAATAGACATTCAGAGACTTATTGTGATAATATGACTGAGGTGTGCTTTTTGCCTAGCATGTGGTTGGAGATAAGAATTCATATCTTTAAAAGTAAATGAAATGCTGTTATATTTTTGGATAATTTTATTTCATTTAGATATATAAAATCATATTATGAATATCGATGTTATATTCATAATAAATAGATTGAAATGAGATGGAATGTGAATAATTTGCCGTCAATAGATATAAGCAATTAACAAAGCTTAGTGCTGATGCGATGTGACGGTTTGCTTGTTATTATATATTCCTTTAGTTATTCATAAGCCCCGATGGAAGAATTCACTCATTAAAGTCAAAAGACTTAGACTATATTCTTCCTAAGGAAAAAATCAAAGAATTTTCATTCTGGTCAGTACTCCCAAACCATTTATCGAGTCTTTAATGCTAATTACAAAACAAAATCCACTCAATTTAAAGTCATGAAATTCAGCCTCTACAAACAATACTTTTAAAATCCCGGCCAAAATGAAGGGAATTCGACTCGTAACTTCTTGTGCGAAACAGAATCTTTCAAGCCATAACTGTCAACATTTTTATTGCCAACTATTGAAATGCTTTACTTTGAGTATTTATTCAGAAGAAATGTAATCCATATAAGACGAATCATTAAAATTGGGCAGCCTTTTTACATAGACTTCAAGAAATATTTAAACTTTGCAACAGTAAAAATATCCTACCACGGCAACTATTTTAAGAAGCAACTGAGAAACACACATTCTTGAAAGCTTTGAAATCATTATGTATCGCTTTAGCTATAGATAAGCTTCAATGGAAGAATTCACCCAATCAAATCCAAGGCTATCAGTGACTATATATCCTCTTAAGGAAAAAGTCCAAGAAACTTCATTCTAGCTTGTATCTCCAAACCATTTATCGAGTCTTTAATGCTCATTAGAAAACGAAGGCGCTCCATTTAAAGTCATGAAACTCAGCCTCCACCAGCAATCAATACTTCTAACAACCCGGCCAAAATGAAGGGACTTCGACCCGTAACCTCTCTAGTGAAACACAGAAACTTGCGCGCCATAACTATCTATCGGATGCCACGTTAAACCTCATTAAATCGGCTAAGCATTAAAGTTCGGCAGAACAGCGGTGGTTTCGAATTTAAAAGGTTGAAGGGTTATAGCTTGTAGAAGTAGATGGGCCTGGACAGATGCTATGAATCTATTAAGACCGGGGCTCTGGAACATGGAAAGGCAAGCTCGGTTGGGCCTTATTTTGGATGGTCGAATTAGTTTCTGGTAATTACTGTTCGTTGGCCAGTCCCATTTTAATTTAAATAAGCTTGCTGTTGTCCACTGCTGCAGCAGGCAGGATGGCTCCAGCCTATCAGAGGATGGTAGAGTGACGGGAAGCCAATACGTGGCGTGATTTCCCAGGAGAGTGGCAAATAGAGGGTGTGTGTCAATCACGATTGAGTGGACGGTACCTAGAGAAGTGAGTTTCCAAGTAGCGTGAGTTCCAAAGAATAGGATAATTACGTGACGGCGTCGTAACCGTAACGGATATTTTCGGCTATAAGAGGTTTAATGGAGGCTTTATTGATCTAATCCACGTGAAAATATGAACTACATTGTTACTTTTGTATAAATTAAGCATAAGAACCGTGGTGTGTAATTTTCGTATTTCTTCAATGATAGTCTTAATTTTCCTTTGATTTATATAAAAATCTAATTTATTACTCAATCAATCTGCATTCACAAACTATTTTTATACTTAACATATCAAACAAGCTGAGTTAGAAACAGCTTAAACTCCAGCAACCGATTTTACTAAAAAAGAAGCAAACAGTTTATAAATATATCAATTGTAATAGGTTATTTATTTTTTCTAAGCATAAGTGATGCATTCTGAGATGTGCGAAACGATAATACTTAAATGAATAATAATATACTTAACATTACTAAAGGTATACGAGGATAAAGTGTGAGAATAATTGAATAGTTTTGTAAAATCAATGTGTTTGAGCTATTTTAGAGTCAACATCTAATTTCCAGGGATTTATTTTAATCTATTTATTTTATGTCTTCACAAACACGTTACCACTCCTTGATTAGTCACTACTCTACTAAAGACTAAAAGAGTTATTTTATCCTCTCAAGCGAGTTCAACGCGGTACTTCATTTCAGCGATATACAATACAATTCCGAAAGATTCTAATGAAAGAAGGACACATTTATTAGTTTGAAAAAGTGATGATAGTGGAATGAGGAGGGAGCTGACAACAATACTCAATTTCCAGATGAATTATTTATTAAACATCACGTTGCATTTTTGTCAAGATTTGTCGGATGTTAATACTGTTATAGATATCCTTAACATTCAGCAAATTCTGGTTTTTAAATTAGTCTGAAATTAACACTCAATTTTTTTGTAAGTGAAAATCTTTGCTAACACACAAATTTTCTTCCAAAGTTGCTTAACATTTTTAGGGCAGTAACTTTTAAATTTTTGAACTTCCGCTTTTCCAGTTTTTACTGAAATCAATTAAGCAAAATTCTTTTAGTTTTGGTTTATATGTCGAACATTGAAGAATTAAGTATCTACAATTAAATATCGATGTATACCTGGTACTAGAAACACTGGCATCTTATTCTATCAAAATCAACATGACTTTTTCAGACATATGTCATTGCCCCGTCTACGTCTTAGAATTCACATCTTGTAAGCGTGCTGTAAAAATTCCTTTTAATTATGAAGCGTGAGGCCTACTTCAATCTATCTCTGAAGGGACCCACAAAATATTAAAGAGAGAAATTTTTAATTAAACGACGTTGTTTCAAATAAATTAAATTGAGGAGTTCACAGTTGAAAACATTTTTATAGTAAAATAATCAATTATGTGTGTCTAAGTAATTCAGGGATAAAAGTACTCGTATTTAATAAATGTATCTTTTCCCAAACCCATTTATGACAGGGCCCTTTTGAGCGTGCGGGAGCCTAATTTGGGAGAATTGGCTTACAGCTGATCCTGGTTGTGAACTAGAGGGAATGAAAATCAAGTGTAAGTTTTAATAGTAATCCATGAAAAGAAGCAAGTGGTGGTGAAAGTCAATAATGTCTGGGTTACTCAGTACCCCAGCCGGCTCCAGTTTCATTCGAAGAGACTAGTTTAGACTTTCTGGTTACTCGTGTGATCAAGAGTACGGTTGAGTAAAATAACTAGATTTTAAAGCAACGGCCTCTTTTTCTATTTCTAAAAAATCATTCTCATAGTCGAATTTTTAATTTTGGACGGTAACTTCTGTTCACTGTTCTAGCTTTACTGAATTAATTTTCACCACACTTCCTCTCTTTAATTTAAATGTCTACGGATTTTAATGCAGCTTACATTTATTTTCATATTTAGTAAGATGCGTGAAAGACAGTGCCAACTTTGTCTACCAAAATGTACTCCATTGTGGAGACAGGATACACTACAATATATATTACTATATATATATATTTTAGTGAACGAAAGCAAACTCTCCGTGCACCACAGAAGTACAACAGTAGTAAAGATGTAAATTGATTTAACAAAGAAACAGTGGAAAACATTTTAACTAAAATTACAAGATTTTATGTACTTGACAAATGAGTAGAAAATCAGATTAGATTTAACAAAAAACATTGATCCAGAATGGAGTACTCTTTGGTAGATAAAGTTGGCACTGTCTTTCATGCATCTCTCTAAAAATGAAAATAAATGTAAGCTGCATTAGAATCCGTAGACATTTAAATTAAAAAGGGGAAGTGTGGTGAAAACTAATTCAGTAAGGCTAGAACAGTAAACAAAAGTTACTGACCAAAATTAAAAATTCGACTGTGAGAACGAGTTTTTAGAAATAGAAAAGGAGGTCGTTGCATTTAAAATCTACAGTTATTTTACTCAACCGTACTCTCGATCGCACCAGTAAACAGAAGTTACCGTCTTGTAAGTTAAATTTTGTAGTAGTGGTGCTAAGTTCACCACCATATTCCCCCTCCATAATTTATTGGAGGCTAAATTCGGTAGATGCTACCACTTGCCGATAGACTGACAACTGCATGAGATTGTGAGAGTTGTATTAATACCAGGGATGCACTTCCATATGCGTGGTCAGGCGATTGTGAACCATAAACTATCATGTGTTTCCTTTAGCAGTAGAGTGTGCAAAGCCGTAGGAAAGAAGTCTGAGTGGGAAAAGAGTGAAGCGTTATAGTAATAGGAGCATGCCTATTATCACAGGGCTTCATACAAATGTAGGAGATTAACATCGCATTGGTAATACAAATGCTTATCTTGTACTAACGATCAAAGTACATGCAGATTGTTGCGAGTGCTATGTGGGCTTTGTCGGGAGCACAATTTGGCTTGTTTTAAACACATCCGCAAGTTCGTGGAGTTCATGCTCCATCATATTTCTGCAGTTCTACGGTCCGGTGGAAGGGCTACCTAGAATTAGATTGGTATGCCAATTTTATTGCCAGTTCACAGAGTACACTACTGTACTGTAAGTTAAGTTTTGTAGTAGTGTTTAAATTCATTACCACATTCCGCTCATATAAAGCATCCTCACTCACCTTTTTTCATTTCATCGACATTCTTATAGAAATGCCTTATAGAAAATTCGCCCACGAAATTTTCAAGATAGATTTAAATTTAAAAAAATCCTTCTTTCCCAATCCAGATGTAAAACCTTCGCGCTCCGGATAAAGGCAGCTCGAGGACCATGTACTATCCACAACTTCCTTAGAAAAAAACTTTGATTACCGACCATAGCTCGAAAATAAAGTCTGGATAATGCGAAGTGGGCATTTGAGATACCTCACTAATGATCTGACGAGATTGTTAATGTTACGTGGCTTTCGAGATCGTGACTGATCTGATGTAACCACGGAAATTCCGTCTTTGAATAATATTATACAGCTTATTTTGGGTGTCCGAAACAAGTGACAATAGTGCAAAGAGATTTCAAGGTAGGGACAGAATAAACAGTATTCATTACACACCAGAAAACCTCTAAGTTCAGCACCACACATGTCACAGCCTTTTCTAATAAAGTCTACGTATACATTAGATTATTACGTTTATAGTAATAACTACTGCATACCGTGCGCATGTAAATTTGAACATGGAAATATATCTTTATTTGCATTTTGGTAGGTATTCGGAATCTGTCGGGAACATATTTGACTTGCAAAGCTGTTCTGTCTAATTTTCGAAATTTGCTCTAGTGAGAATTTCGAAATATGTGTGTTTCGATGTTGTGTGCTTTCGTAATACCAATACCAATTTCACTGTAGTCCACAGTTATATTAAACTATTTTGAAATTCTGAATGAATATAAAGCCTCAGAAGCTTCTGCTCGTCGTTACTTTCTACGTTTATTGATTATGTACTATTTTAGTCGGTCTTCCTACACATGTAGAGCTCGTGATAGTATTCCTCCACTAAAATTTAAATATTTATCCATCATCTCAGGATACAAGGATTTGACAATAAAATAGTATGTTTCTCGGAAGTATCCTATATGACAATATTATTTGCAGTTGTATAACTCGAGTGTAACTTAAATTAAGTAAGCATGATGCATTTTAAATACTGAAGTCACTTAATAATATACGTGCTTGTTCTATTTGTTGAAACGCTTTACTTGTGTATGCAATACAATCATTCCACTAGTAGATCCAACACAGCATCTGTGCTAGTTTCTAAATTGCTTATGTTTATGGATGGTACAGTTAGTTTCACAACTAATTGCACATTTAAACTTATTTATAATGAATGAAATCATTCATGTGTCATGTACCTTCTAATTTGATAAAATTAATTAAAAATGTCAAGCAACATTTAATAATCTTACTGGTGTTAATTCTTACTTATAACTGTACGGCAAAACTGCAATCTTAGTCGTATTATCCCAATTAGCTTCTGAACGTTCACTTTAATTGCATACCATTCACTTGTTCAAAGACGATTTGGTATTTTTTGACATTTAGATATATTTTAGCATTCATTGACAATTTCTTTTCTCCCATGATTTCTATCTTCCAGATTTTCAATTGCCCTCTATAATCAGATTCGTTGGAGTGACGAGTTTTTTAGTGTTAGTTTAATAGCGTTATATAGCTCCATAGCACAAATCATACATGTTCTTAAAATTCATAAAACTGTTATCTTTTCCAAACTTCCCCATTTTCTCTTTAATTTAAAATTACAATATGCATTTTGAAACATGGTACATTTGGAACAAAAAAATTTTGGAACAAATAGTAGATTTTAGTAGTTCGATATTATCTTTGATATCTACAGAGCTTCTTAGACTACACCTTATGTATTTTATTACTATATGTGTGTGTTTATTACTTTATATAATAATTCCTTTAACGCTATACGTTTATTACTTTATATAATAATTCCTTTAACATTATAATTCATAAAGAGATAATGGATTCAGTGTATATTATTACTACTATTTGAACAGACGAAAATATACTCCACCAATCAATCACAGTGCAGTTAAGGTTATCACCTCAAAAATAAGTTTTATATGTATGCGAAGTCTATATAAAATTAAAATACAACACCCGACGAATTAAAATTAGAGCTTTGATATTTGAAAAGCTAAATAGCATACATATTCAAATATTCAATGATGAATAGTATAATAAAACTGTTATGAAACGTGTATTCTTTAAAATCACAGATCCTTGCTTACTGGAACTTTTTTAAATCTTCTTTTGTTGAACACTTGCACTTTAAGGTACAAAAGAATATCTTAACTCAAAATAATCCCGTGATGTGATTGAATTGAATCTCTTTGTTAAAGAAAAGTTAGCTTTTTGATCGTGGATGAATAATATTTACGAATAACTGCACATTCAATAAAGGGAATCATTAACTCTTGGATGGCACCGCGTAACTTTTACCCTTAGATCATTGAAGTATCTTAGTTCACAGCTGGGTTTCAAATAAATAAGATAATTCACTATATCTGAAAACTAATAATTTGATTTTAATATAGCACCCGTTATTATAATTTCCAAAGACAGCGTTTTAATATATCATCGAACATCCTCCCAAATTTCGATGGATAGTGAAGACAATATATAGGTTTTAGTTCAACAGTCGAAATAACACTATTTCGTAGCGGAACATATTATATCTGATTTAGTAAACTGTAATAAAGATGAAAGAATAATTGTACATTTACAAAAGTACGAATAATCTGCACATTCTCAAAAGATAATCATTAACTCTTGTATGACACCACAATACTTCAACCCAATAAAAATAAATGAAATATTTTAGGTCTCAGATGGTTTGGAAAAAACAAGATAGTTCACTATCTGAAAACCAATAATTTGCATTTTAATGCATCCATAAATAATAAGAATAAACTTCAAAGACAGTATTTTAATAAATCACCGAACATTCTCCCAAATATCGATGGATAATAAAGACAATACACAAGTTTTCGTTCAACCTTCCAAAAAACAGTTTCCCACAGAAGCATAATATATTGATTTAGGAAACCGTAATAAAGATGTTGGAATAACTGTACATTCATAAATCTACTAATAACCTGCATCTTCTCAAAAGGTAATCGTTAACACTTGGTTAGCACCGCAATACTTCAACCACATTGATAAATGAAATATCTTGGTTTTTCAAATAAACAAGATAATTCACTATCTAGAAACTAATTATTTGCATTTTAATACAGCATTCATTATAATAATCTTCAAAGACAGCGTTTTAATTAATCGACGAGTATCCTCCCAACTTTCGATGGATAGTGAAGACAATACACGGGTTTTCGTACAACCTTCTAAAGAACACAATTTCCGGTGAAACACATCAAGTTTGATTTAGGAAACCGTAATAAAGATGCTATCACAACCCTATTTTTACTGTCTAATTTCGGGCATTCTCTTAGGTACCCTATAAATATCGAACGCTGCTTCTGTACCACGCGATTCAAATAAGAATCTTTTGTGTAAGGTGCACCATCAATCATAATATGCCAGCGTTGCCTCGTCTTTTAAAGGAACGGGTTATTGTTTCCACATTTTCCTATGAACCTTTATATGGCGAAGACTGATCCCTCACGGTACAAAGACCGGGGAATTTACAAACAACTCAAGGCTTATGATTTATGGATACCCGGATCAAAACACTGCTTCAGTTTCACAGCTCAGTTCCAAAACATGTGTCGGCCTCCTGCTTTAATTACAGAGGGTAAGTTTTTTTTCATTTGATAGTTCGAGAATGACAGTTTAATTAAAAAGTAAGAATTAAAAGCAAAGTTGCAGTAGAAGTTTTTTATTTCCTCCCGAGAGAATGTGACAAAAAACGTGTTTGGGGAGGTGTAAAGTGGAAGAAAAAATGGTTGTTTTTTGCGAAAATTAAAATAGCCATCACTTTTTTAAATGAAATTATTAAACCATTTTACAGCGTCAGATAGGACGTGTTTAAGATGCTTTTGAGAAAATCAGGTGATGAGGTGCATGGTTTTGATGGTGAGAAATTAAAAGTTAGGAGTGAATTTTTAAAGATTTCTTTAACGTTTAAAGACGGTATTTTCTAACTACTGTACATTATTTAAATAGAGATTTGTGTGTTTCGTAAATCCACTCAAATTCTTTCATCAATTGCAAATAGATAAACAATAGTGATTGTTGCAGTGATTGCATTAATTTGCAAAGTGGAAATATCGTAATCTCTAAACATTTACAGGGAGTGAAAGCCAATTGAAGCTTTGAATGATTGATAAAGCTTATAAGGTTCTTAATAATTATTGAAAGCATAATTTCTAAATACTTTTATTAAAATATATTATATTTAAGAAAATAATAAGTATTATACATTGAGGTTTGTCTTTGTTGTCGATTTATAGAAAGACTGTTTGATTTGTTCCATGTAGTTATGTTTCGTTATTTGAGAGTTAGAAGAAAAAGGTTTGAGATAATGACTGATGTTTCCCAATATTCAAGTATAGAAATTGAATGAGACGTAGAATGTAAATGTGGTAAAAACGTTAAGATAAAATGTGAACCGATATAATTATTTAGACTTTACACAAACGACTTTGAAATTTTTGTATCACATAAATTTACATTAATCTATCTGTATCGACCACTCGTGTTTAGTGTTGTTCATCGAAAGACTTACAATATAGCATAAATATAATTTGTATTTTCGAAAAATGTATAAACGCGCTATTATATTTTTCCACTGGAACTAAATATGAGATCTTTTTATCATTAGAAAAAATTAGGCCAGATATGAGGAAAAATAATTCAATATAACTACTTATTATTTATTATCATGAAGGCACCGAAACACAACTAATTCATAACATATAAAATATCTTTAGCTTAAAAATACAACTTTTAAGTTAGTTTTGATTAGTTTAATACATAAACTAATTGTTTTAGATTTGATTGAGAGGGTATTCAACAATATTCATCTAATTTACTTTCGCTAAGTATATAATAGCAATAGAAAAATTTTAGTTGGAATTAATTACTAAAATATGTCTGGGTTTATTTTTAATAACTTATTATTATGTAATTCTATATACGATCTTAAGTGACGTAGATATTGATACTTTCTGTTCTCTAAAAATCAGAATTCGTAAGAACACTGTTTTCGTAAATTCTCAATTCACCTTCACTACAGCAGATATCTGACGTGGCACTGTCAAAGATTTAGAAAGCTTTAGGGAAGTGTGGCCAGCCAAATTGCGTGTAAATCCACCTGCAACATAGATGTTGATAATTGATGTATAGAGAAGCTTTATATGGCGAGATGTTTATACATAGAAGCATTATATAATGCAATACCGTAATTACGCACTACGGAATATCGCATGCAAGGCGATATCATTGAAGATTAGAAATCAAACTATGTTTTCCGTATGATTCCCTACAAACGGCTGATGGCACGGAGTATTGTTACCTTTGATATCATAGTCTTGCCGAAAAAAGTGTAACATGACAGAGTATAATACAGTTAACAAGCAGAGAGGATGATGTAGTGTTTGCTGTTATAGTCCATACGTACGAGTATGGCAATCACAATGAGATATTGTAACCAATTAATGTATGCAAAAACGAGTATCTATTCTTAAACGACATTCTAAGTATCATATGGACTCTGCATGGCACGTTTCAGTAAAGTTATGTGTTCGATGTCTTTCACAAAATCGATGCATTCCTCCCAGGGCGTATTTCTCTCCTTCTGTGTCAGTAAAACTTTCACTGTGTTCGGATCTATTACTTCATATTGTATGTTTTGTTTCTTGCGCAACATGGCCAAATATGGCTCTTGCGCCATAAATCCCCCTAAAACCAACCAATCTATACAATATCAGAGTTCGTATCTTGTTGATTGACCTATTGTCTGTACAGTAGATAAGTGGTTAAGTACTCGCTTGGAGGTTGGTTGGTAGACTGAGCCTGCTTGGGAGTTTGCTTATTGTATAGTACTCTAATCCTTTATCAGCGCAGATATATGCTGACTGATGGGAAATTCTTGGTTTCTTCAAATAGACGCTGAAATGTGCGCCAGTTTCCCCAAGTCCACTATAAAGGTATTTGGATACTCTGGGTTCTTAAAATATTTCTCAAGTACTTACAAACCTAGCGACACTCGTATTTTGTTGAAGACAAATTGGGGTTTAACCAGAAACATAAGGTATAAGCACACTCTAGGCCACGGCTATTCATAAAGGGTAAATCTCAATATGGACCAGGTACCGGGTCGTGTGCTGATGATACATAGAGTTGATCCTTTAGTCAGTAGTTTTGGTACACACATATCAGTTACGGTAGCTCTTAAACAACCCAGAAGCTCAACTGTAAAGGAAATCGAGCCTCTTTGAGCTCCCCAAACTTGTCCTCATAAATGTGCGAATAATCTTTCGTTAAACCCACCATGCTAAAATGTCACTAACAGACACCTTTGCTATGTTGGGTGGCTACTGCAAAACTCTTGAAAATTTCGTGGTTAGCGAGTCAAAAAATAATGGTTAAAAATGTATAGCATTTAACCATATGCATTCTTCATTAATATCACGGCAAACTGAATTGCTGAATCTTCTAGTAGAACTCTCTTCTAGTAGATCTGGCTTCATATATCCCTACTTACAATGCGAGTTTTATTGTTTTACCACATAGCTCTTACCACCAAACTCACTTTATTACTTCCACTTAGAGAACTTTATAAGTAAGACTTTTTTAAACATTTATGTTACGTAAATGTGGCATAAAACTTATTGCAAGTTTCAAATTTTAAAGCCCATACTTCAAAATTACGAGGTGTTGTCCTCGGGTCATTCCCTTCGGGATCGATACCTGACCATCACCAATATCCCGTTGTGTCTCTCCAATGCAACATTAATTCAACTAACTATCTCCAAATTTTAAAATTTTTGGATTGCTACAAACTGACGAAACCTAACTTTAAAAATAAGAATTTGTTTAGAGAAATTTATTTAGTGAATTTTTCGAAAAATGCAGAATGCTGGAACCTGTATTACGTATTTAATTATATATATTTATTCATATATCGTGGGGTTTTATTCGCAAATTTTTGTTGACAAGATATAGTTTCCGTTTGAAGAAAATAAATGAAACTATTGGTTCTAAAAACAATTCAGTAATTGTGGAAATATTTGTTGAATAGTTTGATTGTTTCTTGGGAAGTAGTTTTGTAATGTAATTTGAGTTTTATCAGATAAGTGGAAACCAAGAAATTCCATTAGATTTCTTGTAGTCCTAAAACGTGTATCATTTCATGTCCTTTGTTATTCATTAATTAGGGATTGTTTACAGCAGTCATTCTTGTAACATAGCATTTACCCAGTCCATCGTAGACGAATCGAAATTTGGATAGCCACTAAAAGAAAATTTGGTCAATTCAGTCAGTGATTAAAATATAGTAACCTTGAACCGATCAGGCTTTAGAATAATTAAAAACTAATGTTAAATTACGACTTGAAGTTATGTAAGTTGATTGCACGTTTTTGAAATGTCTACTGAAGTGCTTAAATTACTCCGTTTTAAATCTTCTTTAGCAACAATATATATTTTTAATTTTAATGTCAGTGTTAACAGATAAATCATTATACTTGAAATATTTTCGCTTAGCATAGGAATCAAAGTTATTTTTCATTCATTCATTCCATATGCATGCTACATGACGGGATTAACTTAAAATGTAGTTTATATCCATTTTTGGTGACATTTGGCGTTTGTTATAATTGTCGTTGGCCCAACCAACTCTCATATTTGGAATTCATTTTGTGGAATTAATTTTATTGGCAAAGTACGGAAATAGTATTCGAAGAAAAGGCAAATTGAGTCAAATTCGGATTACGAAATGGAATCACTTTTCTTTACAGAAACACTCCGTCACCTGCATTTAACTTGACCTAGAGTCTCTCATAAGATGATTTATTTTACATGCGCAGTGTTACCTGTAAAATTCAAGTGTCCTTAAAAAAAGTTTTACACCGTTATCAATCTTATACACATAAGCTATAAAAACATTGTTCTCGCACACACAGAAACATGTTTTTGCTAAACCAGTCCTAAAAAATAAAATTTCCCACGAATACAGTTTCTGGAAAACCGTCTTCTCTTTCCAGGTTGATTTTGCAATAGTTTTTTTTTTATTTTTACAATGTTTGAAATCACCCGCTGTGTTATCAAGTGTTTGTCACCTTTACATCGATCTCAGAGTAGAAGTTTGATTAATATACTTACGATACCATGTTTTCTCTAACAATAGACTACTCTAAAGGTGCGGTGCTTCTGATAACAATCATTTGGAACCTTAAACACCTCTTTGTGTGAAAAATGAAGTCGCTCTAATGTTCTAAGTTCCGAGATAAATGACATTTGGATGGAGGGGTAATGCCCTTTCTTCTTTGAACATTATAGAACGGCACTTTGGTTCTCTGTGTTCTAAATTCATCTTTAACTTTCTCGATATATTCTCTCTTTTCTCCTGAACTTTGATTGAAAGAACATGTACAGTGATTTTTCGATATATCATGCATTTTTTTAGAGAAAAACAACGAGATATACTAAAAAGAGTGCAATAGTAAGAGTCACAAATACTTTAGGGTAATAACTTACACATTTATTAATAGGTACAGACTTAACCTACTGCTGACGTGGACCCCACGATTTAAGTGTTATTTGTGAAATAGTTGTCCTGGTTGGGGCAACTGCCAGCTGATCAGGACACAAATTTTAATGACCTCATGGTTCTATTAACCATCTGCGAAATAGCTGTTGTTCTGTTGGAGTCAATTGGCAGATGATCAGGACCCCACTTTTTAAGAGGCCCCATGGTACTATTTGCTATTTGCAAAATAGCTGTTGTCCTGATTGGGACAAGGTAGCTATCCCGAATAATGGCATGTGTAAGAAAAAGAAAAGAAAAAGCGAGTTGTTATGAATTGGTTTATCTCAGGTCAGTAGACGAGATACTGCTCTTCAAATATTTTTATCAGGTCCACAGACCAGATATGATCCTCTTGATTAGGTTTTTTAGGCCCGAATATCAAATACGGCCCTCCAGACAAATTTAACCGGTCCAGAGACCAAATACCACATATCCAATACTTTCATTAGACCCGCAGACCAGGTATGGCTGTCCAATTAGATTTAACCAGCCCTCAGATCAGACATGGCCCTCTCATTAGGTTTAACCGTCCCTCAGACCAGACAGAGCCCTACGATTTAGGCTTAACCCTCCAAGTAGTTTTGACGAGATATCTCGTCCATTAATATCTGACCAATTTTCATAATATACTAACAATTATTTCAGTATGACTAGATATTTCGTCATCAAGATATTGCTAATTTTTTAATGAGAAGATCAAGATCTAGTCCGCAGTAGGACCATATCTAGTCAGCAAACTAGATATGGTCCTTCGGACAGATTTAGCCGGCTTGTATAGCATGTGCAGCTATTCTTTGCCGTTGAACACTCTAATTCCTTGAAAAAACAAATTCAGGACTTGTGTACAGCGATGGAAGACGGTGTTATTCAGATCAATATAACATCCGAGAGCGATAGTGAATGGATGAATGAGACTTATAATAAAAAATCCATAGGTTGAATGTGTGTGTGTTATTATTGTTGAATTACATTCATACTCCTTAAAGGATAACCATTCATAAAAAATAAATATTTTTAAAAGTTGCATTAAAAAAGAATAGAGTTATTTTGCATATTTCTTCGTTTATAATTGTGCAAGCAGATTTTTATATATTCTTGTTAATATTGTGCTATCATTACTTTGAATTCCTTCTTAATGAAACGTAGATGCTCTCTTTACAATAATTCTATGTTAAGTATTCTGCTTCGTTTTGCTTTTTAAGAAGCAAGACCTAACTAAATCTGTATAAAAGAACTCATAAAAATGGCAGAATGGAGATTTTGATGTCAAGTTAACCATAAAACATTTCGCAGCAAATAAATTCTGCATTTATACTTATTGATAACCTACACAATTAATTTATATTGTAACAGCTACTTATCGTTTCTATCCTGAAACATTTGTTTTTAAATCCTGTGTTCAGATATTTCTCTGATTTACCCCTCATGCTTTTTAAGTTTAGAAACAAAGATTTTATTGAAATAATCAAAATTTCCCGTTTTCTATAGATCCTTTATTTTTATATTCCTGAGAATGGATGAGTAAGGGTCCCAGTGCTAGGCTAAATTACGACGAAAATAGTTTATTAAATGAATATATACAATATAACATAATATTCGGTCTTTAACAGCCACGTTTTGATCTAAATTTATGGTAGCTGAGTCTATTGCATTAATCTGATAACACAGGCAGCCTTGAGAAATTTTGGGAACTAATGCTCGGATATACTTCGATTTTGCACAAATCTAAAGAGCTATTTTTTATTGAACGCTTTAGGGGATGTAAAGCTAAAAAAGAGGAGAACTGGATCTGCCTTCTCATTGCTGCAATGTTTTTGTACTTAAAAATGATAATCCAGAACATTGCCACTTTTTTTAATGTTTACTTCTGAAGCTAGAGAACCAAACTACACTAATTGCATCCCAATAAAACGTTTTGATCTCAAATATTAAAAGTTTAATTCTTTTTACAGTTTTTTCATAAGAACTGCATTTATCAGGGAAATAAAGAATACTACTTGTATTTAGCCGGATTGTGATGTAACTAAAGGGTACTGTAGCTTACTCTATGAAAATAAATGAAATGGAATATTCTCCTACAATCATATACATTTATGTCAATGCACGCGGGTTTTTAAATTCGATTTAAAATGTGTTTCGTAAAAATGAAATCATCATTAAAACTTGAAGTGAGTTAATTGAGACAATTAACTGATTGAGTTATCGGAATCTTAAATTAAACTTCATTTACGTAAATATTGATCGTACACGTAATACGTGTATTTGTATTATTGCAAGTATACGTGTTACGAAATATGTGTATTCACGCGTAAATATACGTGTATCCAAATTAAAATGTAGCGGCTTTTAAATTAGAATATGATGTAACTTGTGTTTTTTTAACAATAAATGTAACATGTAATTATTCACTCTTTAATAAAATAAATAAGAGTATGAATTTTGGTTTTTAAATTTGCTCATACAAAAATGTAGCTGAGTTTAAAACTTTAATGAAGTTTTCTTAATTGAAATGATCAATCACATTGCATGCTAGTTAAAGTAATTAAAAACGCTTCATTCGCTTTACTCTAATCAATCAAATCACAACAAATGTTTCCAATCAATCATAGCGGATTAAAGTTAGTGCCAAGTGTAAAGTGCTTCAATGGAAGCTTAGTTCTGATTCATAATTCCACTCCACCAATGTTCTGCTGTATAATTTTAATTAATCATCAATTCATTTTGTGGTAGTATTTACTCGCCATTATGATGGAAGTTCTCAAACACTTCGTTCGCTTCATAAATTTTCCTCTACTTGCAGCTTCAGTACGGAGAATTTGTGAAATCCAGTTGCCTATACTTTTATACACTACATTGAATGTACGAATCCATTGGATTTGTAAAGCTAAGGGAGGCTTTATATTCTTGTAGTGTTATCATAGAAATTCAGTTGTGTGACAATATAAATTGATTGATTTAAACTCAGATGTTTTAAGGCTTCATAAGAGCGTACTTTGAATGTGTGTAAGAAATTAGGACTGATCGGTATCTTTTTTACTCCAATTCAGAATGATTTTTTATTACAAAAAGCTAAGCTATATGACCGCGATCGAAAGTTAAAAATTGAACTTAAAAATCAAAGATGAGTTTTAAAAAGAAGCAAAGATGACATTACAAAACACATTGAACATAAAAAAGTAGTTTGTATGAAATTCCGTAACAAGTTAAAAGTTACAATGAATGCCGTAAACGTGTTTAATCATTATTTTATCATTTAGCATCATAAGTAATGAATACAAATCAAAAGAACATCTTGAAGAACCATTAAAAACATCTTAATCAGAACGTCGGCAAGACTTTCAGAGAATACACCAGGAGAATAAAAAAGTGGCGTGAAAAATCATACAAAATCTGTACGCTGCACACATCATTGAAGACGGGATTGGCCTTTGATGTCCGTTATACAAATCCGTTATACTGTAAACACTTCAAATTAAGATATTTTACATAAATTTCCGTTATACTGTAAACACTTCAAATTAAAATATTTTAAATAAATTTCCGTTATACTGTATAAACACTTCAAATTAAAATATTTTACATAAATTTCTCTCTGAGTTTCATTTCCATTATTCGCTGCTACTTCTCTGTAGTTTATGAAAGATTCTATTGACATTTTGAGAGAATTACTCTTTTCTCACAGACCAACTAAAAATAGATAAATTTTGTATCGAGAGAAAAATGTACTTATAAAAGTAATGTAAAAAGGTTGCTTTGTTAGTTTGCATCGCTATGGTTGACTTTTTCTACCCTGATCAAATTAAACGAATTGTAAATATAAGTACAAAGTAATATTCAAGTGCTCAAAGATTCCGATTTTTATTAAGTGCTCTCTAAAGTGTTTTTCAAATTTGAGTATGTGCTTGATATCAAATTAGATAAACCCATAAACAGAATTCATCATAAATACTTCTTTTCGAAACCAACTCATCAAGGAATTCAACGAAGTTTATTTCTATCTAACCTAAAACTGACTTAAATTAGCGTCAGAAGTAATGAATACAAATCAAAAGAACATCTTGAAGAACCATTAAAAACATCTTAATCAGAACGTCGGCAAAGACTTTCAAAGAATACACCAGGCGAATAAAAAAAATGGCGTGAAAAATCATACAAAATCTCTTAGATGAAAGGAATTTGGTTTTATGAGAACAGGCTGGCACACATCATTGAAGACGAGATCGGCCTTTGATGTCCGTTATACAAATCTGTCTACATTGTTTAAAATCACGTTATTTTCTTAGCTTATACGTAATTTGATCTAAGGTCTTTCAGTCGTGATCAAGTAAAAAGATCACTTTACAAAAAATTCTTAAAGGAATTATATACTTCGTTCTAGTTTCGAAAAGAAGTTTCCATTCTTTTAGGAAAAGTATTTGTTTTTGTCAAGAAACAAATGCGAATTACTCGTCTGTGTATAATCATAGTACTAATCTGAAAAGCGTAGACCTTTTGATCGTGGCTCTGTTTTATTTTAGTTTCAATAGAATTAAATTTTAAAGAAAACTTCTTCAAGTTGGAAATTACACATCTTGGAAACATTGAATAAGCAGCTGTACTAATATTTTGTTTTATATTAATTGAACAAAATGAAATACTCTGAATTTTGCAAAGGTTTTGCTACAATTTACAAATTTTTCCACGTTTTTTTCTAAATTACCAGATAAATGATTATACAAATAATTTTTAAAGTTGTGCTTCATATTTATAGCCCTGCATTGAAAATGTTTCTATTTGAAAATATGTTTTCAAATACAAGCACTTTTGGTAAAATTCTTTAAAAATGGGTATATTCTTTATAAAAATAAAGCAGATCTCTCAATATCTCCAATCGTTTTACTTCGAAGATTATTATCTTCACAATAGCATGTGAAATATGCTAAATAAATATTTAAAACATATGTAACTAAATATATCTTGATTTTTACATCACTGAAGGTCTTGATTTAATTTTTAACTAAAATTGTATCAATCCACATTCCCTAAGGTAGAAAAGGACAAATGACTATTTATATTATAAAATCATGCATCAAAAATTAACTAAATATCTCTAGAATACTGTTGATAAATTCTAAACTGATGTAGAATGGTATAAATATATAAATAAGATTTATGTATATCAGGGCGTTTCCAGAATATTGCTAATACCTAATAAAGGTAAATTTCCAATCAAGTTGCATTAAATATCCAATAAAATTATAGTAAAATTATAATAAAATTTCACGTAACATTACAATAACCATGTCCCTCAAAAAAAAAAAATATATATATATATATATATATATATATATATATATATATATATATATATATATATATATATATATATATATATATATATATATATATATATATATATATATATATATATATATATATATATATATATAATAAGTAAAACTACCCTAAGAATAGAATAGATTTCCCCGAGAAACAAGATGAAATAAAATATGTAAATGTTAAGTGAGCCTGCCTACTTTTTCAAGGGGAGCAAGGCCAGGTTGTCACTTAAAAATGCGATGCTTTGAGTTTTTTCTGTACTTATGTGAGGCCAGGCTCTTCGGCCTGGCCTCACATAAGTACAGAAAAAACTCAAAGCATCGCATTTTTAAGTGACAACCTGGCCTTGCTCCCCTTGAAAAAGTAGGCAGGCTCACTTAACATTTACATATTTTATTTCATCTTGTTTCTCGGGGAAATCTATTCTATTCTTAGGGTAGTTTTACTTATTATTTCCCTTTATTTGTTCTCTGCGGCTTTCAGCGCTGTTCATCTAAAGGGTCAATATTATTGTTGTTATTTTGCTCCTTTTTTGTTCTTGTTATTATTTGCATTTTGTTTTTGTTTTTATTTGGTTTCTCCTTTTTGATTTGTGGTGATGGTCTATATATATATATATATATATATATATATATATATATATATATATATAAGTAAGTTTACTGGTCAAACACTTTTAACCCACGATGAAATAATACAATCTAAACAACGATAGGTGTAGACGGGATACTCAAGTTCTTGTTTCTGTTAGAAATTTTAAATTTTTCGAATTGTTTTTGAATTACTGAATGCGAAAGTTGCTCTATTGTTTGAAAACAGTGTTCCTTTTAATTATTGCACAATGAATTCAAAATTTACACGGCATACGTAATTTAATTAATATATTATGTTTATTTTAATCCAATAATTATTTTAGTTATAATAATTTCAGTTAAATCAAATTTTACATCTAAAGATTTCTTTCTCAGCAAAATGGTTGACTCATTTTTTTTATTGAACAAAGGCAAACTCCCCGTGCACCACAGAAGTACAACACAGGGCTTACAGAAGTAAGTTGATTTAACAAAGAAACAGTGGAAAACAATTTAACTAAAATTACAAGATTTTATGAACTTGACAAATGAGTAGAAAAGCCGATTTGATTTTACAAAAACATTGAGTTTCACTGGCCATGTTTCACCTAATTTTCTCAAAATTTGACTTATTAAAACAAATATTTTGTTCACAATATTCAAGTATAAAGATGTTGAATTCCAAATCCATTTCTCTTATAAAAGGGACACCTCAAGTGTTGCCTCCTCATGTAACCGCGGTTCAAAATTATCAGGCATTGTCCTGGAATCTTTCCCTTAGTGATTAATCCTGGACCGTTACCAATAGCCGGTTGTGTTGGTCCACTGCGACGTTAATACCAATACTTACCTATAAGGGGGATCTCCAGTGCAAACAAACCTGACAGAAAACGCAGATTTTACTTCCTTTTAACCAAATGCTCTTGTATGAAGCATAAGGGGGTTAAAATGTAGTTTAACCATTTTAGCAATGTTTGGAGTTTAATCTGTCGTTAATCAATTAATTCTCATACATAAGTTCGGAATCCATTCTTTGGAATTTTTATTGATGTACTACGGATGATTTATTGATGTATTAAAAATATCCAAGTGCCTTCACGTGCGGAATACGCTCAAGATGCACGCACAAAAATACTCCTGCCACGTACATTTATATTGACGGAAAAAGCCTCTCATGCTACACGAGCGCTATTAGAAAGGCATAAAATTCGAGAAAGTTTCAGCTCAGAATTTCATAAATTCAACACATTCTTTTCGAAACAAATTGCTTTCCAAATAAAAACTCCACACCAAAAATGGCATAGCTAGAAAGAAAAGAAACCTGACTTTCTAGAAGCGAAGTGCTCGAATTGAAATTTTACAGTTCTATGTAGTCATTTTCATTCCATATATATTTTCAATTTCAAAATCATCTGTGGGTGACAAGAGACTATCTGAGTGACCTTAAAATCCCTCTGTATATACTCGTCAACTTCCTTTCTGAAGGGACGTAGTGTATATCTTTCTCTCCGATCGTAAAATAAACATGTTTCTGCAAGTAAGGTAATATTTATGTAGCATATGGTAGTCTCAGAATGTTGAGTATACCTTAGAATTCGGTGTCTTTGATGTATTAAATGGTGGAACATTTAGTTTTGCTTAACGTAATGAATATAAAGACGACTTGACTAAGACATGAGACTTGTTCAGCATAGTGGTTTGTTTTTCATAGATGATATGAGTAATTTTTTAACCTATTTGTGTTTGTGAGAGAATGAACTCCATTTATCAAGAGTAGTGTGAGTTAGTTCCACAATTCTAGAAAGTATAAAAGTATAGATCATATATACATTCTACACCCTACTGCAATTATAAATTTACAGAATGAGGAGGATAGGTTTTATTCAATTTTTCACTCCGATATGGTAATTGTTTCGTGGAAGAACTGAAGCATTTTCCCTTTTTTCAGAGTAGAGTGAGATTTATAGTTATGGAATAACTATAGATCATTCTATAAATATCACGCACGATCATTCTATAAATATCACGCACGATCATTCTATAAATATCACGCACGATCATTCTATAAATATCACGCGCACGATCATTCTATAAATATAGACGCATTCTATAAATTCTATAGATAGAGGCATGCTTTACATTATACGTATAAAGGCATTCTGTACATTATATGCATAAACACATTCTACGCACTCTATGTATAGATGTATAATTCACATTCTATACATAGACACATTCAATACATTGCACACTCTAATTACGGAATTACAGAATGTACATAGGAAGGCAAGTTTCATTCAATTTATTATTCCACTTGTTTTGTGCATGTATGAAAGGATCTTCTATTTTTCACGAGTACATAGGTATGTAGTTAATTAACGTCATACTGGGGCAACACACCGAGCTATTGGCGACAGTCCGGGTAGGTAGGTATTTCAATTAACGTCACACTGGAGTAACACAACGGGCTATTGGTGACGGTCCGGGATCAATCCCAAAGGGAAAGACCCGAGAACAAAGTCTTGCCATTTTTAATCACTGTTAGATGACGAGGTCAACACCTGAGCTGGCACCCCACTCTTCAAGCTTCTACACCACGCCAATGTGAGGACATTTGAGGCCACGAGAGATTTAACAAGCCCCCGTATATTAGACGGTCTTTGGTTTGGACAAGTTTCAAGATCGCAATCCTCCGTTTACTAATCCGTTACTCTTGTATCATGGCCCTTTTTGGGAGTAAAGTGAGATCTGTAATTATAGAATATCTAGGCATATTCTATACATTCCATGTATTGACGTATTCTGTACATTCTATATATAGACGCATTCCACACATGATAGATACAGACGCATTGTACAATTCTTCACCCTTATATATTATAGAATTGCAGAACGCATAATAGAGGATTGAGTTTAGATTTATATAACCTTATCTCTTCAAAATAGAGGGTAGGTTCTTCTTACATCTCCTACATTTCAGCCTCTGCC
This sequence comes from Meta bourneti, assembly GCA_933210815.1. Taxonomy (NCBI): domain Eukaryota; kingdom Metazoa; phylum Arthropoda; class Arachnida; order Araneae; family Tetragnathidae; genus Meta; species Meta bourneti. Next base: position 64,429,800 of record OW119926.1, read on the forward strand.
CTTTGAAATTTTCTGTGGAGCACTTCTCTTTTTAAAATATGTTATAAATCTTCCATTTTTCACTTCATCGTCTTATTTCATCAATCAAACCTCTGAATCTTCTGAAATCTAATGACGCCTTGTAGTTCTTTGTAATTTGCATATTAAGAAATATTTCTCTCCCATTAGAGATAGCGAAGTCCTCATAGCAAATGAAGCTAATTGCCTAACTTTCTCAGCCGGCATGGTTAGATTGATCTTCTGTAGACAAGCACTTAATTATCTTGATTGGCCTGTCCTGACTTGATAATTATAGCTCATTTGCATTTAGGGGAGACTTAATGCTTTAGAGAATAAAAACCCGGAACTTAAGTAATTAAAAACATGACACTGTCTTTATCTCCAAGGCGCTAATTAACAATTTTCTATTATGTGAATTACTTATATACGAGCCTGTGAGGATATTTTGCTGAGTAAGTCTTATGAACATCACTGTTTTCTGATATTTATGAATATTTAAAGAAACAAAAACTTTGAAAAGTTCGTTAATTACGAATATAGGAAAAAAAAGAAAAACATTATTTACTGTAAGAGGATAGAAACAAGCAACTGTAGACAGTCTCAGTTGCTATTGTATTGAAAAATAATATAAATACTCCTTTCTTAACGCAAGTAGAGATGGAATTTTATATTGACTCTACTCTGTCCCCATCGAATTGTTTTTACTTCACTTCTATATAAAGTTTTACTTTCGAATTGTTCGCGGCAATGTTTAGTTTCCTGTAACTTACCCTGGGTGTAGGATCTATGTCCGGAAAACTTTCCTTGTGTTCTTGTCTATATTGTGTTTGGCGCAGCTTGAACAAATAATGCCCTTGAGCTATTATAAAGCCCAGCCAGCCAACCATCCTATAGGAATGTTATTACTTCATTAGAATCCTCTTAACACTTTCAAGTTGACCTTTGGGCAGAATAGTGTGAAATAGTCAAAAGTGGACACACGTTTATAAGAAGGCTTAGTGTAAACATAAACAATCTAGTAAAGAGGAGAACAAATATTTTCGATTTCAAACTAATTTAATTTATTGCCATTTTGCGATGTTCGGCGTTACTTTTTAGAATGAGAAGCATTTTCAGTGTAAACATACAAATCAGACGGAAAACGGATATTTTGTTTAAAATACACAAGCGTTCTCGCATGACAGATATCGGGTTACCTTAAAATGTGGTTTATTGTCTTTTGGGCTATGTTTGGGGATGATATTAAACTAATTGGCGTTGACCATTCAACTGTCATACATTAATTCGGAATTCAGTCTTTGGTATTTTAACTTTCGAAGTGCTGAAATCGTATTCGAAAAACAAGCCAAATGATGCCATGCTTAGAATCGTACAGGAAACACGTTTCGCTGCAAAAAAAACAGTTTGGATTCGCAACAAAATTCACGTCTCTACTTTCGGAATATTTCCAAAACGGATATATTGAGTCCGATTAACGAATTTCTGAGATTTCTATGATGGCCAGCATTCCGTATTAGTATAAAATGAAACAGAAAATTGTGCTATGTTTTCGTTTTTTTTTTGCTTGAAATTATAAAAATACTAAGGTTTTAATTTTTGGAGTGTTGAGTGACGAAGAGAATAAAAGTACGCGCGTTTGATTAGAAAAATTCAACTGAAATTTTGCAATTTTTATGTACGATGTCATAAGCCGAAATTTCCTAATGTAACTGCCCTCAGGGCACATATTATTTAGACGTGTACGGTCATCACAAACCCGAGGTACCCAAGTGATCGTTCCTCCCTTCGATTTTTATCCTCGCCTATCCTTTCCTTTTCCTTCCTCCCTCATTGTGTTGTCTGTTTGGTGTGTGGCTCAGCTTGGCCAAACATGACCCTTGCGCCATAAAATCTGAAAACAACCAACCAACCTAATGTAACTTGTGACCATCCTCACATACGATTGGATTCTCTTCCTGTGTGTGCAAAACAAAGAAAGGTATCAGCTAACCGTAACGATGAAGTAGGACATAAAATCTGATTTTTGTAGAGCTTAGCAAAACAACACAATGTGCTATTGACGACAGTCCGGGATCAATACCTCGTAATTTTGAACCATGGTCAGAGGACGAGGTCAACACCTGAGCTGGCGTCCCACTCTCCGAACTTCCACACCTCGTCAACGTGAGGACATTTGATTTTTATCGTGCACCAGCCTCCGTGTACACGACGGTCATTGGTTGGACCGAGCTTCAAACTCGTAACCATCCGGTTGCTAATCCGTTACTCTCCCAACTGGGCTACCATGGCCCAACACAAGACAGGCAATATCAAGTAACTGTTAAAGAGAGGATGGAGAGGTGAAAGATAGGTTGGGCATTCTGGGGTCGCGATCCCCATGTTTACCAGAGGCAGTAAGCCCATGGGAAAAGAATAGATTACTAGGGTACCTCGGGTTCGTGAAGCCGGTACACACCTCAAGAAGATGTGCCTCCGAAGGATCTCCAATTAACAATATTAGAAGCATACAAGTATATCATCTATGGATTTTTCTATGGAAGGTCTTTTCTATGGATATTTTACAGAAAAATAAATGCATCCTTCTTTTACTTCTGTGCTACTAACATTGTTGTTCGCAACAATTTTAAGATTGCATATATTCATGCAATTTCAAACACTGAATATCCCAAAAGTCTAATTATTCGTTATTATCCCTTTCAACAAGAGACACGAAATTCAAAAGCAGGGATAACCAAATTCCCTCAACGCTTAACCTTTACTTTGATCCAACCATATTTCGTTCCGTGATGCTTATAATTAGTTCAGGGTTAGTTCCCTTATGGGGGAAAATATTTCATTTCGCAACTTCCTTTGACGCGAATACCAGTTGTCATAACACAGGCAGCTATGGGATTGGAGACACAATAGCACGGGCTGTTATAATAACACCGAAGAATGAACGGGGAAAATACGCTAGAGTTGAAATGTAATTACAGTTCGTCCGCTTTGTCTATAAATCACACAGATGCACATTCTCAAATGCGAAGCTTGCAGAGTATATTAATGGAAAGATTTAGATTCTTTCTCCACTCAGGAGCGGAGGTAAAAATTATTAAATTTAAGGCCTTAAATAAAAGTTTTATTTCATGATGTTCTGCTCCTATTATTCCTGCTAGAGAACTACAAATAATTGATGTGGGAACTTTTGTTCCACCTGTTTGTGGAATAAATTTGGATGAATGGGTAGAACACAAATACTTTAAAGATGGTTCTGTGCGAAAGGAAATAAAATGTAAATCAAACAAGTGAACATACTTCAGTGGAGTATTTATTGTGTATTCTAGGAAGTGATCATATTCGTACTCGAAACAAAGTGAAGATTAAGCTATTTAAATTATTCAAAAGATTGACTTTTATTCCATAATGTTCTAATTCCATTTTTGTTTCAGACCTTTTCATAATTGAAGGTAGTTTGGACTTATGTTTGCACTCTTTGTTTAAATAATGTTTAAACGAGTAGTAAAATTAAAATACTATAAATGCCATTTCTCAATTTAAATACATAATACGTATCTGAACACTTCCACTTTATTTATTTATTTAATCGTTCCTTCTTTGAAGAAAAATATCGAATTACACAGAACAAAAAATATCCAAATATGCAAGAAAAAAACATACACAAATATAATTAAATAAAAATGAAACAACGCATTCTTATTGAATTGAAATAATTAAAAGATACATCAATTTTCGAGAAAGACCCATGTCGTGTCTCACCCACTTAACTCATGTTTGAAGGCTTTGAAAATGGGGCAAATGACCATGATAATAAAACAGAACATGATTGTTTGATCATCATTCCTTACTATAACCGACGCAGGTTCGATTCCTGTCAGGTCATTCCTCCCTGGGTGTATTTCTCTCTTCTGTGTCAGTAAAATTTTCATTGTGTGTCTATTACTTGGTGGTGTACGTCTTGCGTCTGGCGCAGCATGGCCAAATATGGCCCTTGCGCCATACAACCCCAAAAACCAACCAACCAAACTTACTATAACTGAGGGGTTGCAATGGGATGTGGGGTGAAATAGTAAGCGAAAGGAGCAATTGAAGTTCCTGTTAAAACTTGATGCAAAGTGGACATGTCCCCAGTTCTGTTTCTTTTTCAACTTTATTTTACGTAAATATTGAATCCTGCGTATGTGTCCTGCTATGTCTACTGTAAATGATAAAGGTGTTTGATCTTAACGCTCCTGGTGGCCGTCTCCTCGAGGTATCACGTCTTTAGAAAAACTGACCGGACTTTCATGGACGAGATATCTCGTCATTAAAAAAATGTTTGCTTGTGACGAGATATCTCGTAGCGGTTGATTTGGCTGTGGGTGTCGATGAATGATTGTCCGATACCCACTCATCAACGTTTTTTGAGCTTTACTCTATTAGAAAAATCTTGATAAGAGGGCATAGATCATTCCCCCGTTACACTCTTGGTATCGAGGATCATCCCGAAAGATCTCTTGCTCTCTGAATATGTCTCTCGCGACAGACATATTCAGACAGCATTCTCCCGCTTTTTCAGTACCAACTAAGGAGCTTCATACCCTATTCGCTCACCAACGTCCGAAATTGTTTAAGCAATCTTCATTCTTCGTGCTCCAATCATACTCGCTTTGCTCACTCGCAATGCAGCCTAGTGTCAAAACATTTGATAAATACATGTTTGTTGAATAAAAAGTATCATATTTCGCATTTCAAATGGCAGAACTATAAAAACTTCTGAAGCCAAAAAATACTATAATAATATAATATAAATAATAAGAGAAGGGCAGCTGTAGAAAGGGTCAGAAACCCATATGGCCACTGGCAACCCAAATAGTGATCGAAAAGAGAGTTCTGAGGCAAGTCCACACATTGGTTCAACATCAGTCCTGCACCACTTAAGTTTTTGAAATGAGAATGCGTACCGATGTATTTTCTATACAGAAACATAGTACGCATAAGCCTATTGTATGTTTTGTCGCATATTACTCAAATATGTAGCCGGGACAATGAGAGCAGTATAGCAAAGTAGGTGCTTTGCTGCCCATTTCCTCCCGTTGGTCCCAGTTCCCGCAGAAAAAGCTGCGGCAATAATATTACTATGTAAATGTTTTGAAATGAAATCGTGACTAGTGGCAATTCACCAACAGCATTATGCCTTGGTCACTTATGGATGTAGATAATTTTGTCCCTCCAAGACTTTTGAGAGATTCTATCAAGGGGGCATTAAATAGCATCATCTTTAAGTTTTTGACGTGAATAATTCTTTAAAATCAGAACAGTAATGTATGAAAGGTCTAGCATGTATGAAAAGTCTAGCGTTACAAAATGCGTTACAGCTGTTTTGTCGTATGATTTCAGAACTGGAAGAAACATCCAAAAATAAGTATAGTGTCTTGAAAATTAGTATAAAGAATGTCCATACCTTTTATGACATTTGGACACTGAGCGCTGCAAAAGGTTCGCAATATATCGAAATTCTACGGTGCTGTGTGAGCTTTGGGCCTGGGTAACTTTGGGTTGCTTGGAGTAAAGACTACGTATGTAGTGTTATTCGATAGGTATAGAACTATGCTACAATTAATATTGGAGAAAAGTCATAACAATTAAGATCAAACTGCACTTTAATTGTTCAAACTCTGAATTAATTGTTGAATATTCACAGTAACACTCGTTCAATGTCTGCTTCTTTCATTCCACAAACCAACCTCAGATCGAGAATTCATGTCAAAACTACGGTTTGTGTCCTCGATGCAATCCACCAATTTTTTGATTAAAAGTTTGATTGTATTAAAAGGTATTCCAACAGTAGAAGTTTGCAAAATCGATGCGCCTCTTTTGACTAGGGTATCGTCAACCTCATTGCCTTAAACACCACAGCGGCTAAGAATCCACCGTAAGACCTATTCCTTATCAAAGCTGTATACGTTTAAAGTACCTTGCGCTATTCTAAGAAATATAATTTAATCCGTGTAAAAAGAAACTTATCATCTACCATTTAGGAATTCAATATACTGACCATATATACAGAAAACAGTATGGTAGCTGATTGGGAAGCTGTCGGTTCAACAGACTCTGCGTTCAAATGCATATTCGTTGCATTTAAGAATCAAGCCGCCATTTATGTTGTAAAACATGGCTATAGTGTCTAACTAATTAACCAGAAACACTATGACCCAATACCAGGAGAAATATAGGGGAATAACATCATTATGTTTCCATTCCTTGATATATTCTAAATAACTTGATATTTTTTTTTCAAATTTTCCAATTAATAAATACAATTTATTAAAGTAGGTCGACTTTTTTGTCAGTTTTCCTAATTACTACTACTCTTATTTTTCTTACCCCTACCATTCAAAGCTTTCTTTGATTATTCTTTGTAATCTTATACTTAACATCAGAACTTAAGTATAAATGTTAAATACGTATTTGAAACTATTCATGGAATTTGTTTTGCTTTAAATCCGGTTAATAGGTTTGTGTATTTTCCATGGGCAGATCTGATTCGTGACTGAAATAACGCAATGTTCGATCTAGTCGTTGCCTTGTAACAAATACATATTATGTGTTCCCCGTCGCTTCCTAAGAAAAATAGATAGATTGTTTACATTGTAAGTTGGAGTTAGTTTACTTGAGGAATTGAGTAGATACTACGCTGTTGTGTGTCGCATTTTTATAAAACAAAATGGCTAAATGAGGTAGCTTAAATATTGCAAAAACCCATTCCATGAATCATATATTTTGTGTTCGCAACGTTTCCGCAGCTTTCTTCTAAGGATTCGCTAGTTGATTATGCCTTTGTTACTTTTGAATACCGTTCTTGATAGAGCTTTATGTGTTTCTCCGTCGCTTCCTAAGAGAAATAGATTGTTTACGTTGGAATTTGTTTGCTTGCAGATTTGAATAGGAACTACACTCTTGGGTGCGTCGCATTTGTTTAAAACAAAAGTGCTACATGAGAGCTTAAATACTGAGACAAGAAATTCCGTGGAATATATAGATTTTGTGTAGACCACGCAACTGTTTCTTAACGGTAGATGTTTAGATGGCATTAAAAGGAAATAGAACCTTATATTTATGGCATCACAGCAATGTAAAAATTATACGAACTGCATGTGAAACAAAATTATTCATTCCATAACGCTGTGAATCTATTACTCAAGTCCCAAGCTACAAATAATGGATGTCTCGGGGATACTTGTTTATCCAACTTGGGGAGTGAATAAAATAGGATGAACGGGAAACTCAAATACTCTAAATGCCGTTTCCAGAAAAAAGGACACTTAATTCAACTCGTATAGATTCTAATTACAAGCTTGAATGGATATTTTTTCTTGCTCTCCGTCCATAAATTAATGTTTCTTTCTTAATTAAGAAACCGTAAGAGCTTTTTTTGCGGAGAGCTGAAGCACTTTTAAAGGAACACGTTTTTTCCTTGCAATTACAACACTGCTTTTTCTCCTCTTTCAACTTAATTATTTTGGTTGTTCTTCGTACCTGTTACTTTTTTCAACTTCAATTTCAAGTGCCTTTTAGCTGTTAGTTTTAAAATTCCATGCTACTTACTGCGGGATGGAAAGAAAGCGTGCAATTTGAACTTTAATGATTTCTGTGCCCCAGCGTCTGGTAAAAAGGGGTTCGAATTGTTTTTTTAACACGAAAAACATGTCTGGGTGCTAAATTGCATTTAAACCTTATGGTAAATTTAAATTTGCAACACTCTTGCGAGACACATTTATGTATGCTCTGATTTAAGCATGAGTAAAGAATAAATTTTGATTCTTTGTTTGAGCTATACTTCTGTGCTGGTTAAAACGGTTTCAACTCCAATTTAGCCATTTTCAAATGAAGACCATTACATTCATGGCATATAATAAAAACGATTGACCTGATAACCCGAAGTAAACGATTATAATAAAAATTATCTGAGATAGAGATTTCCAGTGTAAACAATTAAATCAGAAGGAAAGTGAAGATTATATCCCCATCCAAATTATCTTACATGATACATATCGGAGCTACCTTAAAATATAGTTTATTGCCGTTTTGGTGACTCTTGGCATTTTATCTAACTGACGTTAACCAAATAACTACAAAAATCAATTTGGAATTCATTCTCTCTTGGATTTTTAATGGTGAAGTGGTAAAATCTATCTCTTTCGTATTCGAAAAACACGTCTGAAATACTTACAGAAAACACGTTCTGTTGCGTAAACACATCCACCACCTATTTTTAGCCTAATAGAAAATGTCGTATATTTTGTAAACCAAACTAAGATTCAGCGTTTGATAGTTTCATGATTGATTGAAATATTCCGAAAATATAAGTGTCTAAATTGTGTTAAAATATTCTTACACCTATCTTCTTTCGGGATAGAGGCATCTATACAATGTTACCCTTGTATTTAAAAACATCCTCTTTGTTATACTAAATAAGGTTTAACGTATGCCTGTGGTAAAGATGTTGATAGTAATATTGAGTTGACAATAATCTAGTGGTATTACGAAGTTCCGAAAAAGTAATGGCCAAATATCGCCCATGCGCCTTAAAACCCCCGAAAAACAAACTACCAACCTTATATTACTCGTATAATGTATATATTAATGAATGTGTTTTAAATTATTCCTTAACTGAAGTATAATGACAAATGATACATACTTTGAGTTTTAAACGCATAATTCATGAGTGAAATAATTTTAAAAATAACCCATCAGCCTTGATCTCATCCTCGTTGTCAATTTTTGTATAGTTCATTATTTCATAATTACATAATAATTTTTACATGAATTATTTTAGACGGAGCACACAAAAGTATGAGACGTATTAACTGTCAAGTTAAATATTGGTGGATGTAGTGTTTCGATGGCAATATATATTTCCTGTACGTATTCGGAACATTGCATCCTTTTTCTTTGTTTTCGATTCACTTCTTTTTTCCAATAAAAACTAGTTCCAATACAAATTCTAAAGAATGGATTCTGAATTGATGTATGCTAGTTGATTAGTCAATGCCAATTAGATTAAGCTCAAACTTCACCCAAATGGCTATAAACTGAATTTTAAAGTAACCCAGATATATATCGCGTGAGAGCATTTAGGTTACAGGAAATAAAATCTCCGTTTTCTGTGTCACTTGTTAGTTAACACTGAACAACCCTTTCATAGAAAAAAATTATCGGAAAACATCACCAAAATAGCGATAATTTGAATCGGTTCAAAATTGGAAGTATTTTTTCTTCTGTGTCCGGTAGATTGTTTGTTGTATAAAAAGTTTATGTCGCTATGAGAGGCATTTTCTGTCATGTTACCTGAGTGGTGGTATTGTTTCTACGGCGATACCAGTTTGCTGTACGTATTCTGAATTTGACATCACCAGACTTGTTTTTCTAATGAAATCTCACTGCCTCGTTAAAATGACTTCCTAATTGATAAATTACAGTTGTTTGGTTAACGACAATTAGATTAAACGTCAGGAGTCACAAAATAGACATAAGCTACATCTTAAGGTAACTCCAGCATGTATCATGATAGAGAATTTGTAGAGCAGAAGTAAAAACTTAACAGATCATCTAGTTTGTTTTTACGTTGAAAATCCCTCTCATATACAAGCGAGCAACTCAATAAAAAATACATCTCTGCATGAAAAAGGGAAAATATCTCTCATTTCTTATTATAGCTACAGTTAAAGAATAATTTACAATATATTTACTTGTAGCATACGTATAGAAGTAGCAGTTTGCTAACGCATAATATTAAATTATAAATCAACACCATTTTTAATACAATAGTAATTATATGATTGTCATATCATGCTACCGTTTTATGAGAATCCTAATTTTTTTTAAGTCATATTGAAATATTGTTCGAGGTATAGAATAACACAGAAATAATATTAATATCTATCCTTAAATATAGGACATTTGATAGAAACAACTATTAAGAAAAAGGTACATAGCATTTTATGGCATTAAAAATATATATGGTACTCAGACGTTCTATAGAACGCGAATGCATAAACTTTCCTTTGAAATTGCCGACAAAGATGGGCATTGTATGAAATATAATTCATACCATTAAATAAATGCTGCTTTCAAAAAAGTTTTTAATGGAATATCGGATAATTTAAAAAAACACTTCGATACAAAGTATCTGCCTTGATGGCATTTTAAAAGATTGATTTCGTCATAACATAATGTAATGATACCTTTGACAGTATGATTAAGAAAATTCTTCTTTCACTGTGTTATTGATTGCTCCATGGAAGGCAATCATCTTAATAACGCCCATTATACTACTCTTTAAACTCCGTTCTTTGAAAAATCGATTTTGGTAGATACGAGGTAATGCTCTGAAAACATTTTAAACACAGCGCGTAAATACCATTCTTCTGAATACCCTTTCTGTAAGAAAAAAGTAGTATTAAAAGAAATATGAAAAACCTCCTTTTTAAGGCTCAGAGGAAGGAAAGTAATTATTCTTCCGTATCCTTTAATTTGAAGAAGGTTCGATTTAAAACCCAGAAACATTATCGAAACAGTTACCAGCGCACACACCTTGATGAAGAATGCAATAAACCAAAATGAAAACTTCTGATTACTTTCCCGGCAAGTAAATACGCTGAGGGCGAAGTAAAAATCATAAATATCGTATAAAAATTCAACTTCCATACCCCATAACATATATCTGGAAAGATCTTCCGCTTCAATAATTACTTAATATCAAGCGTGTTATTGAAACTGCTTGATGCAGATTTCAGTGGAAGTTTTGCTGCTGTTTTACTTCCTGAAATTCCCCAAAGTGTTATTTTCTCAGCGAAATCGACCCCTCCTTGTCTGCGCGTGTATTCTTTATTTGCTTTTTAGCATTGCCGAGGCTTTTCTTAATCTGTTGCTCGGTTTAGGAGTTGCCAATTTTTCATTACTGTAATGGAACTTATTTTGCGGAGGGTGAGTTAGCCTGTGCTGGCCGCCACCCCCGCTTTTTATTTTTTCGCCCCTTCCCTTTCACTTTATCCTTAACTGATAGCGAATTTACTTTTTGTTATCCGCTCGCCTTATCTGAGCGGCGCAATCTCTTTCTCAAATCTCAAGTGTGGCAGTCGTTAACGCAAACACCCTGGGGAAGCGTTAAAAATTTGCTTCGGCCATTCGCTTTATCTGTGAGTTATTTAGCCTCGGTTTGGCTCAGGCAGGTAAAAGAAGAGCACCAGCAAAAAATACATGCACGAGAGTAGGGCGACTTCTTGATAAAAGAGGCCCTGCATTAGAAAATGATGCTGTTTTAATGGATCCACTTCAGAGAAGCGGTCGTGTGATAATAGCAGAGGAATGGGGAGGGCATTTGAGCTGTGTGTGAGGTGTAATTTCATTTGGGACGAGGAATAGGAGCTCATTTTGCGACTGCATCTGATTTTTCTCTCCTAATCCGCGATCCCTAAAGCTAGTATTAAGACTTTAAACATGATAATTTCACATTTTCATGCCTTTTTCAAAATTTTATCTCAATATGTCTCCTACCACCGCATATTTGAATATTTGAAAACTTTCGGGAAGGAGGATTCACAATAGATTCACTTACGAAGCTCATTGTTTGAAGGTATTATCTAAGCTAAACGCATTGAGTTCTATGTTAGAGGCGAAAAATTATCTTAGGACCATTAAAGGATGTGTTTATTTGCTTTATCAAACGATTCCGTATTTGGTAGTTTTGTCGAGCGGGATTTCTTCAGATAATTGTCGTATTCGTAATTGTATGGATACAATAGCTAAAGAGCAAATTTTAGATCGCTGAAGAGCACATTTTTGATCATGTGTTAAAAATCGCTTAGTCCCATTTGCTTTATTTTTGAGTTATTTAGCTTCTATTTGGCTCCGGCAGGTGAAAGAATAAACAATATATGTAAGAGAGGAGGGTGAGAGACTTCTAAATAAAAGCGGTCTTGCGTAAGAAAATGATGCTGCTTTAATGGGTCGAATTCCAAGAAGCTGTCGTGTGATAATAGCAGAATTTGAAGACATTCGAGATGTGTATGATGTATAATTTCATTTGGAACGAGGGATGGGAGTTCATTTTATGAGGGGTTGGACTTTTTTCCTAATTTATTATCCGAAAAGATTTCATAACTTAATGCTACAAGTCTAGCATTTTCACTGTTTTATAATGTTATTCTGCTATTTTCCCAACCACATATTTGTGCAATTGACAGCTCTCATAGAAGGGAGTATGTTCGATGGATTCACATACGGAGTTTCAGGATAATCATTGCTGTAAAGGCGTTATGTCAGCTTTACCGTGTTCGATTTTATATTTTAAGCGAAGAAACGCTTGTTACGGTACTTAAAAGATTGCACGTGTATTTACTTTTAATCGAAACGATCCCGTAGTAGTTCCGTCGAATCAGTTTTCTTCAGATAATTTTTCTATTCGCAATTGTGTGAATAATACATACTCCTGATCTCTTTAAGTGTCAAGTGTAATTATTGTGAACAAGTCCTGGTGAGAATTTAAACATTTGTTTCGACCCATTCCCTTTATCGTGAGTTATTTAGCCTCGGTTTGGCTCAGTTAGGTAAAAGAACGCTAACAAAAAATATATATGCAATAGGAAGATGACTTCTTAATAAAATAGTATGCATTAGAAAGAGACAGTTTTACCAAACCCACTTTCAAGAAGCCGTGCCATAATAACAGAGCAGTAGGAGGGAGTGGAGATCAGTGTGGCGTATAATTTTATTTTGAATGAGGAATGCAAGTTCATTTTGTGTGACTGCTTCGAATTTGTGTCTCCTAATTCGTGGTCTCTAAAGCTCTCATTTAAACCACTCTATAAACCTACATTTTCATTTCTTTTAGAATGTTATCCTATTTTCCAATCACCTCATATTTGTTTAATATAGAGCTGTCAAAGAAAAATAGTGTTAATAGATTCACTTACGGAATTTAAAAAAACCATTGTTGTAAAGGTGTTATCTAAGCTTAACTAATTGATTTTACGTGTTACAGAAGAAAAATTTTGTTAGAATACTTAAAAGATAGCTCGTTTATTTTATCAAAATGATGCCGTATTTGGTAGTTTTATCGAACCGGTTCCCTCCAGATAATTTGCGTATTGTATGAATAACCCTTATAAATCTCTCAAGTCTCAAGTGTAATGGTCGTTAACGAATAAATTTTCAAGCTGAGAGGCGTTAAAAATTTACTTCAAGTCGTTCGCTTTATCTATGAGTTATTTAGCCTTAGTTTGGCTCAGTCAGATAAAAGAAATCAACAAAAAATACATGTTCTTGACAAGGGAGACTTTTTAATAAAAGAGGCTCTGCATTAAAAAACGATGCTTTAATGGATCCACTTCTGAGAAGCCGTCGTGTGATAGTATCAGATGAATGGGGGTATTCGAGGTTTGTCTGAGGTGTAATTTTATTTGGGACGTGGAATTAAAGCTCATTTTGTGACGGCGTTGGATTTTTCTCTACTAATTCGTGATCCTTAAAGCTCTAAATATTACTTAAAGCAACAAACATAGCATTTTCACTTTTACATGCCCTTTTCAGAACGTTATCCAGCTACTTTTGAAACACCGTATTTACGTAGTTAGTACCTTTTAAGGAAGGTATGCTGTTCAATGGATTCACTTACGATGACTCAAAATAATCATTGTTGTAAAGGTGGTATCAGCTTTAGCGAGTTTAATGTTATGTTTCAAGGAAGAAAAATCTCAGAAAAACGCTTATGACGTAAAAGTTCATTTCTTCTTAGTATTTCTTAGAATAACTTAAGGCTGCAGATAGGATAGTTTCATTTTTTCATGGCTTTTTCAGAATTTTATCTTAAAATGTTTCCAACCGCCGCATATTTGAACAGTTGAGAACTTTCAAGGAAGTGGTGTTCAATAGATTAACTTAAGAAACTCATTGTTGTGGAAGTTTTATGTAAGCTTTAACGCATTAGGCTTTACGTTTCAGACGAGAGAAATCTTGTTAGGACAATTAAAAGGTGGATTTTTTATTTGCTTTAATCAAACGATCCGGTATTTGGTAGTTTTGTCAAACCAGGTTTTCTTGAGATAATTTTCATATTTGCGTTGTTTGACTAATCCTGATCAATCTCTCAAGTCTCAAGTGTGATAATGGTGAACGAGTAATTTTTCTTCCCTTAGGGGATGGTAATAATTGATCTGATTCATTTAATTGCTTTATCTGTAAGTTATTAAGGTTCTATTTGACTCCGGCAGGTGAAAGAACGAAACAATATGTAGAAGAGAAGGATGGCATCTTAACAAATATGGCTCTGTATTAGAAAATTATTCTGTTTTGAATAGGTTCACTCCTTTAATAACGTCGTCTGGTTATAGCAGAGAAATGGGAGGACATAAAAGCCCTGTTTGAGGAGGAATTTCATTTGGGATGAGGAATAGGAACTCATTTTGTGACTGAGTCGGATTTTTCTCTGTTTGGTCGTAATCCCTAAAGCTCTAATTATAACTTACGCAACAACCCAAAATTTTCAGTTTTTATTTATTTTTCTGTAAAGTAAGTATTTGTGCTATTGAGAGATTTTAAAGGTTGAATGTTGGTCAGGGGTTTCCTTACAGCAATGAAGAATAATCATTGTTGTAAAAGTGTAATCTACGCTTTACATATTTCATTTTACCTTTAAGAGGCGAAAATTATTTTGGGATATTTGAACGATTAGCGGAATTTTTTTTCTTCAAGGGAATACTATTTTGTGTTTTTAGCATAACGGTGTAGTGATACAATTTTCTTTACAACATATTGAATTTATTCGAGAAAAATTCCTTCTTGTATGTGGGCCGTCGTTACCCTGTTGGAAGAGTAACGGATTAGCAGCAGGAGGGTTACGAGTTCGAATCCAACCAAAGACCCTCGTGTACAAATGGGGCTGGTGCACGTTATATCTGCAGTAACTTAAATTGTAGTACCTACCTCCTTAAATGTAATAGATTTTCAAAATACTTTCGCATATAAGAATATAAGAAGTAAGTTTGCAACTTTTTCTTAATGTTAATAAATGAAATTATGTAGAGGCAAAAAACTTATACATTTAGAAGAAAAAATACGAATGGATTTAATTCAGAAATTAGAACCCAATAATTAGGCGAACTTCTTATCTTTTTGTGCGCATGTTCATAAAAAATAAATCAGAAAACATACAATTTTGATTGAAGTCAGAAAAAAATTCTATATTTTTCATATCTTGAAGATGAATTTTTATATTTTTAACCTTCGTTTATCTCTCGAGAATGTGTACTTTTTATTACATTAATAAATAATTTACAAGATTAAAAGTTACAAAACATTGACAAATGCATCTGAAATAAAAATTATGATCAAGCTGTTATTTTTGCAATTAACTTAAAAAATAAGAAAATAACTATGACATAGGCATTGTAGAAACAATGTATTTCTTAACATAAAACATATATAATTTATATATTTCTATAATTTTATATTTAGAAATTTAAAGTTTATAATTTCATACATTATTTAAATTTTAATATTTTTAACCTTGGTTTAACACTTTTACGACAATTACTTTTTTGTGTTTGTAACTTTTCTCGATAAAGTCTAGTTTTGTATCAATTAAAAAAAAAACATTTACAAAACAAAACATAAGATATTGAAGCATGCATTTTAAATAAAAAAATAATCAATGTTATAATTTACATTTCACTTAAAAATTAGGTTGGTTGGTTTGGGTTTTATGTCTCTAAGTCCAAAAGCGGACAAGCTGCGTCACTTAAAAATTGGGGAAATAATGAACAAAAAACGAAGAATTTATATTTTCTAGCGTAAAATACTTAAAACTTTTATGTACTCTATAATTTTGATGTTCAGAAGATTAATTTTTATGTATTCAATACATTTTTGTATTTTTATGGTTTGTTTGGCTCTACGAAACTTTCTTTCTTTAGTTTGGAACTTTTCTTGATAAAGTGTAGTTTCGTGTCATATTTATAAACAACTAGCAGAATAAACCGGCGTTACTCGAGTTCAATTGGTTAATTAATTTCCGTTTTCATTAATAAATTGTAATTTCTATTCATACCATGTAACAACTACCACACTCTAATAAAGGTACACAAATGTTAAATACCCAATTTCCCAAATGTAAATAAATGTCCTATTTAACATTTTAAATTTTGGTAGAATTTTAATTTTTAGTAAGGAAGAAAAGTCTCTAGAGTGCTAATGTTACCCAGAATGCATAGAATAGTTCAGAGTATGCATATAAATGCCTTATAAGTCATTTAAAAACCAAAGCATTTCCCAAAATTATTATACAATGATTAAAAATATTTTTAAAACTAATTAAACCACTTACTTAATTACAGTTATTGAACGAAATGCATCAAATTCAAAATCCAGAGACATCTTAAAGCAGATCTTAAAAAAGCTGCGAACGAAAAGTAATGAATGTATCTGTTTTTTCATTACTAAATAGATTCTTGGAATATAATGGACACAAATTTTAAAGAACAATAGATTAAAAAATACCAAGGTGTATTAGCTACAGTTCCTATTTAAAACGTTTTGTTCTGTATAGTTTTATTCTCTTTACCGTCTGTCAAAAATATACAGCATTGTTTTTACCTTTCGTAAAGAAAAAATAAGGCTCGAAATAAATTATTAGAATTTAAATTCCGTAAAAATAGTTTTGGAAACTAATTGATATTTCCAGCAGCACTGGTAAAATAATCTAAGTAATTGTAATGCTCAATATACCTCTCAACAATTCCAAAGCTAAAAAATTATGGTTGATATATTGTCAAAGAAATTTCAAATAATTCATTCACTAAACTAAAAAGCAGTGTATGAAATATAAAACATGTTGAAAAATAAAGGGTGTCCCAAAATTCACGCAAGAAGTAATTTTGGTAGAAAACGCAGGTTTATAATTAAAAATTGTAAATTTTTTATTCATTCATAAAGTATACAGTATAGGATTATGTATGGAATAGCATATCGGGTAAATGGCCTCCACGGCTTTGCTGGCAAATACGCACTCATTTGCTGAAATTTTCCATGACCGTTTTGCATAAATGTGGCTAAATTTCATTGATACAGCGCTCAATTTCCTTCTTCAAGGCATGGGTGGTTATGGGCTTGTTGACATAAACCTTAGACTTCAAAAAACCCAAAGAAAGAATCCAACGGCGTTAAATCGCATGATCTGGGCGGCCAATTCTGATCACCAAAACGGGAAATTACACGACCAGGAAATGATTCATGCAGTAATTGAATTCTTTCTCGGGCTGTATGGCATGTGGCACCATCTTGTTGAAACCACATGTCGTCCACATCCATATCTTGCAATTTAGGCACAAAAAACTGGATTATCATGTCGCGATAGCGAGCACCATTAACTGTTATTGCCTGACTAGCCGCATTTTAATAACCCTGAACTATTAATTTTTAATAAGTGTTCCATTTTTAATAACCCTGAACTATCAGTTGTCACGCTTTCTTTTTTTTCGTTGCCAACACTTTACCGCACAAACGGCGCAAAATTCAAATATTGCGTGAATTTTGGGACACCCTTTATTATGTGATACAAACGTAGGGACACAAAATCAAACATAGAACGGGATGACGGACAGACAGACTTATGCAACCAAGTTCAGTCACTAAATGAATATAAGTACTCACAGTATGCAAAGTTTCATGAAAATATATTCAACCGTTTGGACGTAGCATGGGCACACGCATACAGACAGACAGATGGACAGACAGACACCAAATTCGCAAGAGATGGATTTTGCATCAGAAGGGTCCAAAACGGATAATAAACTTGAAATGTGTCGAAAATATTCAATGTACAAACAAACACTCCATTCTTATTTATGTAGATTTACAAAATAATAAAATTGCCAAATATCTCAACATGTATTTTAATAAAAACAACTAACTCTACTCTAATTTACCGTTTAACTTAAAAATTAGGATAATAACAAACAGTGTAATAAATATTGATATTTTTTGCATTAAAATAAAAATATGTGCAAACAAGAAAAGTATGTCCATGTATGAAACTGCAAAAAATAAATTTGAACATATGAAGTAGAAATTACTCTACGAATAAATATAAAAAAGCATTTTCCTACTTTTACTGTTTACGGTTTCTTTCAATTGGAATTATGTCATTCTAAGCGTTCCAATAATTTCATAAAATAAAACAAAAAGTCTCGCACTCGTGATGTTTATTTTAAATAAAAAAACAACAAATATGCCATAACTTACAGCTCACTTAAAAATTAGGAAAATAACAATGTACTAAATATTGATACTTTTTGAAATAAAATAAAAAATGTGTTCAAACAAGAGGGTTCCGTGTTTGAAACTGCAAAAAATAAACTTGGAACAAATGTAATAGGAATAATTCTACGAATAAATATAAAAATCATTTTCCTATTTTATTGTTCACGCTTCCTTTCAATTGGGATTATTTTACTCTAAGCGTTCCAATAATTTCACAATAAAAAATCGTCGCGCACTCATGATGTTTATTCGCAAAAATTATGACTCAGTCACTGCGTGTGAGATTTATGTGAAACCCTGTCCCAACCAGTCCAGGCGTCCTACTTTGATGTAATTGATCTTTCAGCCAGAATCCCGCTTCAAGATAATTACATTCCAGTAATTACCGAGAGTCTTTTTTGGTAATTATATGGCTTTTGGGCAGGGGAGATAAACAGTTTCATATATTCGCCAATCATTCTCCCTAATTTAGATTTAGGTCGCAGCAGGACGCTTTGGGTCTATCATGTCGTTTCCTGTGATCGTCTAACCGTTTGATTTATCGCAAAAACGTCAAATTGCATGTTGCGGAAAGGGACGGTTGATAAAAAAAGAGTAAAAGATCGCTTTTCAAGGGAATAAATATTTCACCAAAAGCCATTTGAATAATTTAGTGCCCAGTGTAATAGTCGGAAACAACTTACCGAAGGGACCGGCAAAGTGGAAAAGTAAATCGTATAATTTCGTTTTCGGAAATCAAAAAGTGTTGGTGAAAAGCGCTTTTAATGGATGGAACGATTTTTTAAGTGGAAGATTTTTTTTAGGTTGAAAGTTTGTATCTATAATAAGTTTTGAAAAACACCATTCATATTTTGAATCAATGCTTCAATCGATATAAATATGAAATATCTGATCATAAATACTACTATTTGAATCACTTAAACGGAATGTCAAGAATTGTGGTTTAAAATTTTTATGTGCTTGCAAATATTGAAATCATCACGAGAGATTTATCTGTAAACTGATTTTAAAGATAGATGTGTGCTTTGAAGTTCCGACATCGTTACGTACCTTCGTTAAGTTTCGGATTTTAGTTATTGTGCAGTTTTGTTGCTTTAGTGTTTATTTGTTGACAGTAGAAATCGTATGAATTTTTTTGTGATGGATTTATTCTTGAAAACTTGAGATTCATTAATTCACAGAAGTTCATGGTCAAGATCAAAGTGACATTTAGATTTTAGAAAAGGTTACGATGTTCTTTTTGAAACGCTTTACAATGAAGTAAAGATGGGCCTTTGGAACCTGCATATTTAGCATTCTAATTAATTTTTGGAGTTGAATCGGAGAAGAGCTGGTGTGATTGACATTTTGAATCTGCATCTTGTAGGAGAATATCTAAAGTTTATATTGTTAGATCTGCATCTTGTTAGAAAGAATATTCTTTAAAGCTTGATTCATTAATTCACTGAATTTCATGGTCGAGATCAGTGTTATTTAGATTTTGGAAGAAGCTACGACGTACGTTTTGGAATTTTTTACAATGAAGTAAATTATGGCCTGTCGGAAATCTTTGCATATTTGTCATTCTGATGAACCTTCATGGTTCAATTGGGGGCAAGGGCTGGAGCGATTGACATTTTCGTTCTCATCTTAGAAAATATATTTTTAGTGTAAACAATGCACTGTATATACGTATAGGAATAAATGTTCTATGGCAAGAGTTCACCTCAGTAATATCTATTGTACCGTTCGACGAAATCTCTTCCCATAATGTTTAACAAGGATTTAATAAATATTTTCTTTATGAGTCAAAATTATTTTCAAATCGTTAAATCAACTAGCAAACAGTTTAAAAAGCATTTTGTGTCTTAGATCTTTAGCATAGACAACTGTGGAAACTGATAAATCAAATAATTATAAGAAATCCTGGTGCTTTTTTTAAATTTGTCCGATAGTAAAGAAACAAATTACAATCTTACATTTAAAAACTTAAGTTCAATAATACTATAGCTTGGTAAAGGCATTCTTTATGAATATAGAAAATTCTTATTTGCATTAATTAATTTATTAATTATCATACTGTCCCTTGCGATGTTGTAGATTCACGTAAGTGGACAGTACAATTAAAACGTATTTATTTACAAAAATTCTCTACACATTAACAGAAGCCGTTGATCTAAAATAATGCTTCATGCAGAATACTTCAATGCTTCCGAACAAATAATTTTTCATATATTGAAGCTAAATTTTTAAATATTTTTTGTATACTTTTTCTTTGATAAATATTTATGAATTACACTGCTGGCCACCGTAAATGCAACACCCTGAAGGAAGCATGCAAATAATATGAAATTTACAACATGCATTAGCGGAGGTGAGATATGCAAATGATTAGAATTTCAGCGCAGACGCACATCACGCGCGCCTGTGGCGCCACTTCAAAGCGCTATTTAAGGCTTGGAGATTTCGACGATTTCAAGTACGGCAATTGTGTTTTTCTTGTGGTTTTTTCAAAAAAACGATCAATTATGCCTCGTAGAAAACAGCGATCATCTTTTGATCAAGTATCCGAGTTCGACAGAGGAAGGATAGTGGCCTACCGAGATTGTGGATTATCTTTCAGGGAAATCGGTAGTCGTGTTGGACGAAACCAAACAACTGTAATGCGGATATGTGATCGTTGGATGCAGGAGGGTACGACGGACCGACGTGTTCGATCGCATCCACCTCAGTGTACCACTTCACGTGATGACAGGCATATTGTGCGTATGGCAGTGACGGATCCCTCAGCCAAATCACGAACCATAGCACAGCACATTCAGTCTGTACCGCATCATCCAGTGTCTGCGCGTACCATTCGACGCCGTTTACAGCAGAGTGGTCTGTCCGCAAGACGTCCATTGCTTCGTCTACCCTTGACGCAGAACCACAGACGTTTCCGCCGCCAAAGGTGCGATGAAAGAAGGATGTGGACGGCAGAATGGAATGAAATTGTCTTTACTGACGAGTCACGCTTCTGTCTGCAACACCACGATGGTCGGATTCGAGTCTGGAGACACCGTGGAGAGAGGATGCTGAACAGCTGCGTTATGCACCACCACACTGGTCCTGCACCGGGTATTATGGTATGGGGCGGTATTGGATATCACTCTCGCACTCCTCTAGTACGCATTGCCGGTACTTTAAACAGCCAGCGCTACATCTCCGAGGTGTTGGAGCCAGTTGTCCTTCCTTACCTTCAGGGCTTGCCCACAGCCATATTTCAACAGGATAATGCGCGACCACACGTGGCACGCATTGTCCAAGGGTTCTTCGTCAATCGCCAGATTGAATTGCTTCTCTGGCCAGCTCGCTCTCCGGATCTTTCGCCGATAGAAAACATGTGGTCCATGGTTGCTCAACGATTGACCCAGAATACATCCCCAGCTGCCACACCAGATCAACTTTGGCAACGTGTGGAAGCTGCTTGGTCTGCTGTACCCCAAGAACACATCCAAAGTCTCTTTGAATCAATGCCGAGGCGTGTGGCAGCGGTGATCTCCAACAATGGCGGCTACTCTGGCTACTGATTTTGGCAGGAACCACACTTCACAGAAGTCTATAAATTTAATCATTTGATACTTGGTCAACATGTTATCTACAAAATAAATTTTGTTGTGATATCTCTTGTCTTTCTTGGTGTTGCAATTTGGGTGGCCAGCAGTGTACATTTTTTCTTAAGACTTTTATCATTCATCCTTTCATTCTACTGAATATTTTTTACAAGAAATTATGTCTTAAAACTTTTTGTAGCACACTAATCAAGAATAAAACAAAATAGAAACATATGCAAGGATTCCTATGGGATACTGATTTGTATTCTTCACATAAGTTAGCGTAAAATTTTATAATTATTTCTCTTGACACACAGAGTACTTCGTTATAAAGTAAACTGCATAATGAAATGTATCACATATATGTAAGTTTAACGTTTATCTAATCACATTTGGTCTAGTGAGAGTGATTTTCAGTGCAAACAGCAAACCAGACGGAATGTGAAGAATTTACTTCCGCTGCATAAATGATAGCATGACACACACACATCGGAATTACCATAAATTTTGGCAACGTTTGGCGTTTGATCTAAGTGCTGTTGATAAATGAAATATCATATCATTTTTCGAAATTCATTCTTTGGAATTTTTTTGGCGAAATAATCATGAAATAATCATGTTGGAAAAATGACAAAACGGACGTCGTGTTCGGAATACATACAAGAATTATGTTCCGCCACAGATACACTACCGCCACCTACACTTAGCCTAAGAGAAAATGCCTCTCATACAAGCTAGAAACGTGCTTAACTTTCTTATTTTTACTGTGTTATTTCAAGTATATTATCAATGATAAAACGTCTTGAATACAAGCATAGAAACAGAAACTAGAAAGCATCTATATTGATGAATTGGAAGGAATGTATGCACAAATTTCCTTAAGAATAAATGATGCATGGAGAAATTGATTTTTCGACTAATTGAGTGGAAACATGCTGAGACAGAAATGAAATATTATAGGTAATATTTTATTTTCGCTTGAGCAAGCGACTTCTATTTTCTAGCTAATATGTAACTACATTTTAAGTATTCATGAATTGCATTAGTTGTTAATTATTTCTCGGTAACTTCCAACGATTTGAGGGACTTAATCGACTTAAAGACGAGATAACGATTTAATTTGTAATTTCTTATTTTTGAATAATTATTTAAAGTATTATATTTAGATAGGTATTATCTGTTTTTATACCAAAAGACAGATAGTTAACTATATATAAAATTAACCTCGATGATTCTAATTAAAAATAGCCAACCGAGCATAGCATTCTCACTAAGTTTCGTAATTGATTTATTGGAAATATAGGAGTTGCTCACATTTTCTAGCTTATTTACATCCATTTATAATGAATGTACGTTTTGGCTAGAACATTTATACCTCGAAATAAAAGGAAATAAATCAAACATATAATCAGCATTTCGTGTACTTACTGGTGTTAATTCCTATTTCTAATAAAGTTCACGAAAAAGGGCATTTCTTAGTCTCACAACATCTTCTGAATATTCACTTCAATTGCATCCCATTCTCTTTTTATCAAAGGCGATTCAAAACATTTTGAAGTCTAAACATATTTTCTTTGCACACATTTTCCATTCTGTGTTGATTTCTATCTTCCCGTTTTCTCATTATCTTTCAGATATTTTTTATCGTTCGAAATGCCCTGGCCAAGCTTCAAAAGGTGTAGGGTGCACTAAATTAACATTTTTTTTGGTCAAAGAATGTACGTTAGCAAGTGTTGCGCGTAGGTGTTAACATAGGAATTTTCAGAAAGAGAAATATATTCTTTATATACTTCGTTTTACAGAAATTCCAAAAAGAGCGACAGCCAACAGTAATACATGCCTGACATCACGGACGTAATTCCCTTAAGATTTCAAAGGTACCTCGTGTGGAAAGTTGTTGCAGCGAAAGACATTCTTGTAACGAAATCCTCATAGGAGGCAATGGGGATTCCGTTCATGAGGTAGGTATTCTCATAGGATGAAATCGAGTCTTGTCAAATTGGGGTATAGTGGTAGCCAAGCAACAGGTTCTCCCAGGCAAATCCACTTGTCCCAAAAGTGGTATTCAATTAATTAAGCATACCATAGCTGAAGTATGCTTGCTACCCATTGTGTTGAAACCAAATTCGATGGTGTAGGCCCGCAGGAATGTCGTTCAATAGTTATGAAAACGTTGGATTTGTTTGTAGAGGGGTGCCAACTCAGGCGTTGACCTCGTCATCTGACCGTGGGTAAAAATTGTGAGGCGTTGTCCTCGGATCTTTCCTTTCGAGATTGATCCCGGATCGTCACAAATAGTCTTTGTCACAAATACGACTACCTACCTTCCTCTGATAACTTTTCATCCAGAAATATGTGATACATTTGCCAGCAGATGTGGTCCAATGAAAATGTCCTATACACACAAAAGCATTGACAGAAAATCAATATCCATTATTCTAGCAGGTGGCCGAGTAGCGTGTTTGTTGGCATGCACCCAAACATGAGCATTGAGCACATTGAGCACTTCCTCAGGTGTTTGTCTGTGGAGAACACGCATGCTGGAAAATCTAGCTGTCCGTGCTTTGTTGTAAAACAAACGAAATAATTCAACGCTTAGATGATGATCCTCACGTTTTAATGTCTGGACTCTAACTGGAAATAATACCTACCATTCCTGACATGAAATTTTCCGGTTTCGCAAATCTGGCGTTGAAAATGTTTGACTATACGGCCTTCGCCTAATAAACCATGTGTTGCTCTAGTGCGACGTTAATTAAATACCTACCTACCTACCGGCCTTCACCTATTTTTTTATTGGACAAAAGCAAACTCCCCCGTGCACCACAGATGTACAATACGGGACATACAGAAGTAAGTTGAATTTACAAAGAAACAGTGGAAAAGAATTTAACTGAAATTACAAGATTTGACGAACTAAACAAATGAGTGGAAAAGCAGATTAGATTTAACAAATATAATGAGTTTCACTGGTCATGTTTTACCTAATCTTCTCAAATCATTTTGAAGGCACATTCTTGAATTTTCAAATGCAGGACAACTGAAAAGTAAATGCTCCACATCATGTGGCTGCTTTTTAAAACACTCGCACATATCATTATTCCGAAGGTGAAACCTATATAGATATTTAGCAAAATTTCCATGGCCAGATAAAAATTGTGTAATTTTGAAGTCTGAGAATAAAAATAATTCTGAGTTCAATCTATGCTGAATAGTAGGAAAATTTTTTTTGGTGTGACCAGCTTTCTCAGACGAGACATACTCTTCGTTCCACTTAGCAACAAACTTGTCATAACATGAGGCTTTCAAGTAACACTTAGGTATGTTAACATTTACATCAACTGCTAACTTCAAAGCATCGTTGTCTTAAAAAAATCATCTCGTTGATTCCCGTAAATTCCGGAGTGTCCACGCCCAAAGAGGCAAAGAAAATTTCAATCCCTATGTTTTTAAGAGAACTAATACTAATACTAATAGTAATATATTTTTAAGTACACTAATTTTTCTGTGTTTTCCACATTGTTCAGTAAATGTAAAAAGGAAAGAGAATCGCTGCAAATAAGGTACTTTGAACAATAATTTCCATTTTTTTTAAACCCCTTAACTGCAAGATTAATACTAAGCAATTCTGCTTGAACGATAGAGCATTCATTCCGGATACGATGTTTATAAAAGCCGCATTCGAAGTTGTCTTCAAATAAAACAAAATCAAGACCAACTTTATTGTTCATCTTACTACCGTTCGTAAAACAAACTTTCTAGAAAAGCTTTTCCTCATTTTTCTCGTACTCAATTAGATGAATTGGTTCTAAAACAACCGGATGAGGGATGTCGCAAAGAGGCAATTTTACATCAATTTAAAAATCATTTAAATACGAAGCATACAATTCACTTTTACACTCAATTTTTAAGTTTAAACATGGAACTCAAGCTATAGCAAAGGTCGCTTCATAACTTAATGTTTTATAACCTCTGACAATACGGATAGATTCTCTGTTGAATCTTCATCAACCTGCGTCGGTTGGTCTTAGTCTTCAAAGAATGTCCCCAGATCCGAGATGCATAAGATATGAAAGGCACAATACCATGTTTATACATAACTCTTAAAACCTCATAACGTACTCCAAATGTAATTTTGGCATTACGATACAGACCAGTAAGGAGTTTTTCGCATTTATTAGGAACATTGTCAATATGCTTCTTCCATTTGAGTTTTCTGTCCAGGAAAACACCAAGGTATTTAAATTGGCCAACAAATCCATGAGTCGAACCCTCAAGGGTCAAAGGTGAAATAGCATCTTCATCCAATTTTCCACCAACAATCACATCTTTTCTCTTGGAAGGAAAGATATGATTGTATACAAGTGTGTGAATATTTGACTACTGGGAAATAAAGTTTAGCCCAGATTGTGCTCTCAAGATGATGTTTTGAAGAAGCCTTCCTTGAAAAATCAGCAGAATATCATCAGAAAATGCAAATTTGAAATAGTCAGAAAGACTAATTAAAAGATCGTTTATAATAATATTCCAGACTATGTCCAGCAACACAGCCCTGAGGATAGCCTTCGCCTATTGGAACAGCGTTTGCGGTATACTTTTTGAGCAGCTCTTCCTTTCCCATTGGCAGTCCCATATGTTAGATACATGTCAGTCGTCTAGGAATTCGGTGTTTTGCTCCATTGAATATGAAATCCGAGTTCCTAGTGATAAAATTTTTCAAGAACGATTTGCTAATAGCGTCCTCTAACACTTAACGTAACAGTTGCGTGTATACATTCCTTGACAAAAATTTGTTCTTGTAATGCACCCTAGCAACCTTTAAAGTTTGGCCAAAGAATTTCGAATCCTCTTTCGTCTACACTACATTACCATACTAATAACAAGTTAGTCCTTCTCCAGCTCTGAACACAATGTGATTCTTCTAAGCATGGATTTTGTTAGGTCTTAGAACCGTTGCGTAGTAATATTAACTCATGCTGGCATAATCTCTTGGTTTTTAAGAATTGGATGGCGGCGTTTCTGAGCTACGAATATATCTTTCCACTTCGTCCCACAAATTATGGATGAGGTTGAGGTGACTTAACCATCCACAATGCAGCATATGTAATTTAAAATCATGTTCACTGGACCAATCTGGGAGCAATCAAGCACGATGCTTGGGTGTATTGTCCTGTTGAAAATTTCCATCTGCTTCTGGGAACAACGTAGGTATAAACGGATGCACCCGTTCTTCAACATTCAGGACTATTAGGTACCAGGTGTGTTTTAGTAGAGCGTTCTATTGACCACATGCATAGTTGTCATTTGTTAAGACTGGTCCATGGATTCGTGCTGCTTGTACCACGTTTGGATTCTTCCATCAGTATCGTGTAGAAGGAATCAATATTCATCGGATCAAGAGATCTTTTTGCACTCGTGAAGTGTCTAATTGCGTTGTTCTTGGGCCCTAACTTTCCTGTTTTTCTGTGCCAGCAAAGGAATTCTTGATGGTATTTTGTAGTTAAGACAAATTAGGAACTGGGTTCGTCGCTTTGTCCAAGCGGATATCGTTTTTGTGCATTTACTTTGTATCTCTGAGCTGCAATCAATCATGTTGTTGCCTTTCTGTTGTCGCAGACAAGTCGTGCTAGTCTTCTGCTACTTCGATCCATAAACCTTTTCCATCCACAGAGTTGAGCTTACATCTTGTAGTTTTCTTCCCCAACTGTTACTCTCTGAACGGTCGAGATACTGTTGCACGAGAAAAGCAGAATATGTCAGCACTTTTCGAGATACTGGAATCGGCTTTTCTTGTCTCCACGATCATGCCGCATTGGAAAGCGGTAACTAATGTTCTGATTAACTGTACTGATAAACAGTTCTCTTTATACTGTACATGCCTTTCATGCAATTCACGTTGATGTTATATCACCATACGTTACATGCGGTGAGTTTGGGTTTTATGACGCAAGAACAAGATAGAGAACAAGCTGCGGCAAACTCAAGATTTAATAGTGTGTAGATTTAATTGGCACTATAGCTTGGTTTTGGAGACGTGTCACTTACGGATCTGTTCAAGGTATAGTAGGGGTGTCGTTAATGATTTGCCCCCTCGGACTAAGTGTACTAACTCTCTTTAAAATTAATAGGCTTTGCGTCTAGCCTTGAAATGTTTTTAGCTTCCTAAATTAGAAATAATATTCATCTGTATAAGCAACAAGCTGAATTTACACGGCATTGCTTGATTTTAATTAGTTAAACGTCAATTGAAAGTGATCCCAAAATCACTTTTCTGTCATAGAAAATGCAAATATAGAGAAAAAAATATCTTTAAAGGTGAGCGCAAAATAATTTTTGAAACTGAGTTTTTTATAGCTTCTACAATTTACTTTAGATCCGTTTCACATACTGTAGGTAAGACAAACCTACAAAAACTGATACTGAGATGGTTATATACAAAAGTCAATTTTGAGTTTTGGAGTGATTGTGAATGCCCTTTAAGTTCCTTTTCTAAAAAAATGACATACACCGTATTATCGCAGTCAGTTTTTTTCTTATCAATATCTTATTTGTAGCACCTTGCATCAGGAATGCGAATTTCGGAATTCCACCATCATTATGAAAGGCTGACAAATCATATTGATACGATATCATGATCAACGTTTCAAGGAATTACACTTTATGCTTGAAAATTCCATCCCGCATTTTACAGACGGTAACGATATGATACTCCGGGAGAGAGCACCCCCTAGCAAGTGATCTGTCCAGAATGACGGGACGTTACACCCCTCTACACACCCAAGACAAATAGAACGGGGGTTAATATGAAGCCTACGTCACCCACAAGGTCCCAAAGAATATGTATACCAAATGTAGTGTGGATTGGCAAACGGTATAGATTTGTATAGAGAACAGACAGATGCCAACTATACTTTATATGTATAGATTTCTCAAATTAAAATCATAATAGTAATCAATCGAATAGAAATAGAATTGCTTAACGCTTTCAAGCACAGAATATCCCGGTCAGCTTATAGAAGTACGGACTAAAATTTCTGTTTCATTATCCGTCGACTGTATTTGAACAAATTTTACGCTATCAATCGACAAATGGCTGCATTATAGAACACCTGTCGTGTCTGTACCCGAAAAAACGTTACATAATCAGCGAAAGAAATTATTAATTTCTTGATTTCGCGGTGAAACCAACGATATTCACAACGCAAACTTTGATCGAACTTGATAGACTTAAAATTTTGTTCAAGAAATCTATGTATTTCTGTATTGCATTTTTGTGGGAAAAAGTAATAGACGAGATCTCTGAAATGGAAATTTTGAAAAGGGGGTAATCTGGTAAACTATCAAGTTTTTGAACTAATTAACACACGTGAATTGGTTGAATGAATATTTTTAAGTTCATCCTAATACCTGAAATTTTCATAACCAGTTAAAGCATATACCTAGAATGTGAAAGCAGATAAGGCACATGTAAGATATAATTCATATATCCTTCACATTCTATATTCATGTATTTATTGCATTATATTAATATGAATATTCTAATCAAGCTTAGATATGATATATCAACTTAGAAACATAAATACTTATAAGATAAGTCTTCGGCCATATTTCATAGAAAATTTCCACAAAAGAAACCTTTGGAAATATTCTATTGCTCATTCCCTTGGATTATAAACCTTTGAAAACATTCTATTCCTCAAGAGGTTAAAGTTGGTAAGAAGTCATACAGAGAAGACTACAGATTGCCAGGTGAAATCATTCAGAGGGGGCTGACTGATAGCCTATTTCCAAAGCCTGTATGTGCATATTATCATAAACCCTTCCGTAATGTACTGAAATTTAACTATACAACTCAACGCAGCATGTAATTAAAATTAATTGTTCAAACTACTTTAACTTAATTAGTAGAGGAAAATAATTTACCTTGTACAACAAGTCTTGGATTTTAGTTTTCAGAAAGATTACCTGACAAGAATGATCACTGTCCCCATGGAGTGGATTTCAGTAAGCATTAGAATGATTCTCCGAATTCCTAATGGCCATGCTCTAATCCTATTTAAGCGAAATGTCCTTTGTCTGCTGTTCAGCTATAAATCTCTGCAATTGCATCTTCCCCAATTCATTGTTACCCGGTAATAGTAAATTTAGACCAATCAACAATGTTATTTGGGATGTTTAATCCGGATCAGTAAGCAGTTCCGGCGATGTGCAATTAAAATCACTAACGAAGAGTATTGATGAACAAGTAATCGCTCGCGTTACAACACGTTCCTATCTGGCAAATAGTTACTTAGTTTCTAACATCGGAATTTAGCTGGATAAATATTTCAAGTACGAATCCTATGAACTTATGTTGAAGAGAAAACGAACAACCAAGATTTGCTTGTTTCGTAATTGTGAATCCTTATTTGTAAACTGAAATAATAGCAAATTATAAGAACACAATTAGAGCGAAAGAAAATATTTAAAAAATAACAGTCAAGTATATAATGTCGAACACAGTTAAGTCCAAAAATCATCAAAATTCAAAAACAGATAAAAGTCATTGTTGGCGTTAGAACACGATTCTGGTTGGCAAATAGTTATTCATTTTATAGTATTGGAACGTTCATAACGTAGTTATATTCAACAATTAATTTAGTTTGAGCGATTAAAGTACAGTTTGATATTAATATTAGAGAATAATTTCATTCATTAAAGACACTTGATTGTAGCATAGTTCGGTAGCTTTCGAATGACACAACTTACGCAGTTTTCACTCCATACAATTCAAAGTTACTCTGACCCAAAGCTCGCCCAGCTCAGTAGAATTTCAACATATTATCGACCCCCTCTTCGCTCTCAGCGTCCCTGCGCATTCGGTCCGATGGTCGTGCCATGCATGGACATCCTACGTCTACACGACTCTATTTTAAAATTCGAAAATCATGAAATTTATATTTATTTATATACACTGCTGGCCACCCAAATTGCAACACCAAGAAAGACAAGATATATCACAACAAAATTTATTTTGTAGATAACATGTTGACCAAGTATCAAATGATTAAATTTATAGACTTGTGTGAAGTGTGGTTCCTGCCAAAATCAGTAGCCAGAATAGCCGCCATTGTTGGAGATCACCGCTGCCACACGCCTCGGCATTGATTCAAAGAGACTTTGGATGTGTTCTTGGGGTACAGCAGACCAAGCAGCTTCCACACGTTGCCAAAGTTGATCTAGTGTGGCAGCTGGGGATGTATTCTGGGTCAATCGTTGAGCAACCATGGACCACATGTTTTCTATCGGCGAAAGATCCGGAGAGCGAGCTGGCCAGGGAAGCAATTCAATCTGGCGATTGACGAAGAACCCTTGGACAATGCATGCCACGTGTGGTCGCGCATTATCCTGTTGAAATATGGCTGTGGGCAAGCCCTGAAGGTAAGGAAGGAACTGGCTCCAACACCTCGGAGATGTAGCGCTGGCTGTTTAAAGTACCGGCAATGCGTACTAGAGGAGTGCGAGAGTGATATCCAATACCGCCCCATACCATAATACCCGGTGCAGGACCAGTGTGGCGGTGCATAACGCAGCTGTTCAGCATCCTCTCTCCACGGTGTCTCCAGACTCGAATCCAACCATCGTGGTGTTGCAGACAGAAGCGTGACTCGTCAGTAAAGACAATTTCATTCCATTCTGCCGTCCACATCCTTCTTTCATCGCACCATTGGCGGCGGAAACGTCTGTGGTTCTGCGTCAAGGGTAGACGAAGCAATGGAAGTCTTGCGGACAGACCACTCTGCTGTAAACGGCGTCGAATGGTACGCGCAGACACTGGATGATGCGGTACAGACTGAATGTGCTGTGCTATGGTTCGTGATGTGGCTGAGCGATCCGTCACTGCCATACGCACAATATGCCCGTCATCACGTGAAGTGGTGCACTGAGGTGGATGCGATCGAACACGTCGGTCCGTCGTACCCTCCTGCATCCAACGATCACATATCCGCATTACAGTTGTTTGATTTCGTCCAACACGACTACCGATTTCCCTGAAAGATAATCCACAATCTCGGTAGGCCACTATCCTTCCTCTGTCGAACTCGGATACTTGATCAAAAGATGATCGCTGTTTTCTACGAGGCATAATTGATCGTTTTTTTGAAAAAAACACAAGAAAAACACAATTGCCGTACTTGAAATCGTCGAAATCTCCAAGCCTTAAATAGCGCCTTGAAGTGGCGCCACAGACGCGCGTGATGTGCGTCTGCGCTGAAATTCTAATCATTTGCATATCTCACCTCCGCTAATGCATGTTGTAAATTTCATATTATTTGCATGCTTCCTTCAGGGTGTTGCATTTACGGTGGCCAGCAGTGTATTTTCAATTCTACTTAATTATCACCCAGATCTCGTGCACGATTGTTATTTTCCAACATTATTTGTGGAGTAGTTTATTAGCTTTCGAATGACAATACTTACAGAGTCTTTCTCCACGTAATCCAAAGTTACACTGGCCCAAAGCTCTCACAGCACCATAGAGTTTCAACTATTACACTCCCCTCCCCGTGCATAGAGCGAATGCGCATTCGATCTGAAGGTCATGTCATGCATGGCCATTCTTTGTCTACGCGACACTATATTTATCTTATGGACGTTTCTTCTAGTTCTGAAATCGTAAGACAATTTTTGTAATGCTAGACTTTTCATGCATGCTCCCAGTACTGATCCGATTTTAAAGATGCATTAAAATCAAAAACAATTACGAACATAGAACTAAGGAAAAGATTTAAAAATAACCGAAAAAGTATATAATCACGCCACGCGGATGCAGAGACCACGACGTTCCAGTGATGTAGTTGAGAGTTTAAAATCGTCTTGATGACGAATATGCGAACTGTGTCAACAATTTTTTTGTTATCCTGTACATATAACTACCAATTTTTTTTATTTTAATAAATTCATTAAACTGTAGTTAATTTTCTCTGAAGTGTCTCTCTGCGTGCTCCTCATACCCATCAAATTAGTGTCATCTCAAAACGATGAACTCACTGATATTGTGCTGACTACAATAACGACTGTATAAACCGATATGAACTCCATCAACCATTTTGTATATATAGCTGTCCATTGTGCATAAATTCTTTAAATTGTAGTTAACATCCTCTAAAATGTATTTCTATGTCCTCATCATCCCTATGCGTTTTTCTCTAAAGTTTCGAAGTCCTCATTCCTACATAACTTAACAAGATAAAATAATATATACCAGATTATTCAGTCCTTCAGATGCTTGTAGCACCAAAATCTTCTATTAAATTTACTTTAACAAGATATTTATAGACGATTTATCAATGAGTAGGGCGAATGTATTATTGATTAGGTCTGAACACACGGAGATTAAACTATCGATTTCATCATCAGCCTATCAAAAGCTGATTTCCTACTTTAGTTTCGAAGGAATGCTTAAAATGGTTTACTTTAAAATATATTGGAAAACCATAACTTAGTTTGAGTTTTTACCTGTTGCGGTTGACAGCTGTGTGAACATAGGGCGCAATGCTTGTGAAATTTGTAATGTGTGCTATATCGATCAAAACTATGTGTTCTTTTGTTTGGTTCCAATGTCAAATATATTTTAGAACTTGTTTAGCATATGTGTCACCATAACTTAAGTCCTCGCATTTTTTATTAAATCACGTGACGTCATGGTCATAATAACCCTAATAAAAACCTTATTTCATAATGAATGATCTGACCAATGTCAGCAAGTTCATTCATCTAATAGATTATTAATGTGATTGTTGACCCCTTCCCATTTTTTATAGACACAGTGACATAAGTCCTCGCATTTTCCATAAGATCATGTGACGTCATGGTGACAGCATCATACTTGAAAAAAATAAGTGAGTAAAGTATATTGACAGAAACGTTAAAGATAGGTGTTAATTTTAACGCTTATCTAATGATATATACGAAAGTATGAAGCATTCTATGTGAAATATGGTTTTACATTCAAACGGTTTTCTGTTTTTCATTTTTGCGTACATTAAAACTTAATCACTATTACTTTTTACAGTTATTGTTTGCTTAGTTTGAATAAATGTATATATTTTAAATGAATTTTTAAACTTAGAATTTAAGCAGAGAAATATCTTCATTTATCTGTGATTAGCTAAATTTTAACTATAAGTTGATTCAAGATATCTTCTTTATATTCTAATGCAACAGTTGGCGTTACATTTTCTCTTATGTTTATATTACACGAATTTATTAAGAGTATTAATTGAGTAATTTAGCAGCATATGTTACAGTTAAAAACGCATTTAAAAGTAGTTTTTATTGAGTTAAATAGCTGGTTATTTTGTGTTAGTTTCTGAAATTTTTCTATGTAATGATAGGCTGAAACATTTGGATTTATTTGAAATGTTCTACATTGTTTACGAATTTCAAGAAAAATATTGCATTAAAATAGTAATTCTAAATTGAAGAAACTAGACTAGTGTATTATTAATCTGAAAAAAAAAGAAATAAATCTAGTGTTGAAATGTAATTTTAATTCAACACATTTTTGTTATGCTTACTTCTTAATTACTTTGTATATACTGCAAACGTAGCGGTAGACAATGGGAACACTATACGAGTATCTTCTGTTTACAAATGAAGAACATAAATCGAAAATTTAATTTGAAATATATATATAAAGCAAGCATAAGCAAATGAATAAATGTTTTACATTATTATCAATATTATTAATGGATTTCTATAGCAAAGCATAATCAATATGAAATTGATCTTCTCTGAATAATTGATAAAGTGAGTAAACACAAAGTATAATAAATAACTGTTAAAATGATAGCATTACATTTTTTCGTTCAGTTTGAAAATAATAATTTCCCCTTCTTTTTATCTTAGAACTGTGTTTTGGACTTATTGTGTTTCATTTGTAAGCCAACAATAAACATGAAATATTTTTCAAATATTTTGAAGTCACTGAAATTAGAACAATATAAAGATATCGAAAACAGAACTTAAAAATGAAAAATATTTATCGCAGCAATCTTGAAAATTTATAGGAATGGTAGACTTTATTAAAAAATAGCACATGTTTGTTATCAAATTTTACAAAAATCGATCCGACGCGGGAGAGTTGAGAATATTAAAGAAATTCCACCACAGGCATTCAATTTATTAGGAAAATTCAATTTTCTTCGAAGCCTTATTAATTAAGTTCACTTTCACGTTATTATTTCCCACACATTTTGATCAAAGAGTTAATTTCGTTGAGAGCTATTTTTTGAAAGACAGTTTGATAATGATTTCATCCTGCTTTGTGCTACATTTTCTATTAACATTAGCTACATTAAAAAAACATTAGAATTTAGGTTTTGTTGCCTTTCTTATGTATTTTTATTTTGATATTAATGGAACTGTATATGCAACTATGAGGTTTACGCTAGCTATTTAAAGTGTTAAGTTTTATTTTGCTTCATTTGTACTTATGGGTGTAATATATCACGAGAACAAAAACTAAAAGTTCCCGTTATACTTGGAACATAAATATAAAATTATATTAAGATATGTTACGTTTTTTAAAGTGTATTTATCACTTGAAGGTAAGAAATTCCGTCTATGGTTTTGCTTTATAAAGATGGCGATGTCGAACATTCTATGTATTGTAATCGTGCTGAAAATTTTTACATTTAAATTAAATGCAACTGTATAATGTTATGTTACTATAATAAATCATGTATTAACTCCAAACGTTGCTCAATTATTCGTCTAAAGCTACGTGCAGCATTGTGCTTTAAAGATGATGAAAAGGTTCAAATAGTAAGATTCATTTCATTTTAAGGTTTTAGTTTTGAACTTTTGACAAATGTGTTCATAAATTATTTCAATTAATGCTCCTATTCTTAACTCGTATCAGTATCATATTTTGAGGTCTTTTTTCAAAGTATCATAAATTGTTTTAGAAGAATTTTTAAGTCATTTTTGAGCAAAATAGATGATAATTACTTTTTGTTATTTTTTGAAAATCAATCAAAACTATACCTATTTTTGTCAGATTGGCAAAACCTATTTGGTTTTAAAATTTTTGGTTATTAATTTATGTGGGGCATGAGTTGAAAAAGGTTGAAAATCATTTGTTCAACGTACATTTATTCTGACATTCATTTGAAATAAATCGTTTCAGAACGATTATACATACCTGTAATTGATTCTTTCATAAGTATTTCTCCTTGTTTCACTAGTTAAAAGTTTATGTAGAAAAACAACTGATCATTAGAAAAACTAATTTGTAAAGAAAAATTAAATTTTATTGGAAAACATACCTTAAAATAAATAAAATTACTGAGCTTTTTTCATGAAAGAGCTGACAACTCTGCCCTCCGTTTCTCTAATTCTTTAAATTAAAATCTTACGCTCATAATCTTTAATCCTGCTATGTATATGTTAATAAACACGTATATTACTTTTGATCATTAAGAAGCTTCAATTGAGGAGTCTGATTGATTATTTTCAAATCAAGGAAAAGTAAATTTTTATAATGCATACAATATGCTTACTCACCCACGAGACCTCATTTTAATTTACTGAATGAAAGATATCCGATTTTTAATTACATGTAAGTTTTATAAATCACTTTTATAGCGAATCTGTCAATATGCAAATTCAAAGCGCTACACCAACTATAAATATTGTTGAGATAGAAATATCTCAAAAAAAAAATCATGCCTTAGAAAACAACCTTTAAAAAATTCATTCTTCAAGACTACTTTTAATAAGTTTTTCTTTTGATTAGAACATTTTAAAGGACAAATTATTCAAAAAAGTGGTACACCAACTATATACAATATAATATATAGACGAAACCATAACAAATACAAAAATCCTGCTGTAAAGATTAGTACATTTAAAACAATTTATTTTACGAAGCAGACGATTAAGAAAGTTTCTTGCTTTTAATTAGAACATTTAAAATGACCAGTTATTCAAAGACAACATTTAAAAAATAACTAACACTATAACGAAAAGCCGTACACCAGCTATAACAATTGCAAACATTTTGAATTAGGAACATCAAGTTTAAAACAATCCATTTTCTACATCGATGAACATTAAAAACTATTTTGAATTAAAATATTTAAAATAACTAATGCTTCAAAGAGAATATTCAAAGGCAGGAATGCTTTAAAGTGAATATACAAAGACAATGATGCTTTAAAGTGAATATGCAAAGACAATAATGCTTTAAAGAGAATATTTACGAAGTATTTTAATATTTCACTACTTCAAACAATCTTAGGTATTACCTTTAAACTACTAACCTAGTTTTCAGTAGCTTCAAAACTGACATTTAAAGCAGTGTAACTCTTGATAAATAGTAACTATGCCTTAGAGAAGAACATAAATATATTCAGCTCATTGTGTCTAATATGAATACTTAAAGATTTGAAATACATCCTTCAAAGGTAAATTACAATAATCCTTTCGTGAGATAATGAAGCATCAAACTTCTAACCTAGTTTGTAGTAGCTTCAAAACTGGCATTCAAGGCAATACAACTCTTGATAAAATAGTAAATAAGCCTTAAAATAATATAAATACATATTTTCAGTTCATTGTGTCTAAGCGATACGGTATGAATACATAAAAACCTATGAAAAGTATCATCCATAGGTAAATCACAATAACCCTTTCTTGAAATCATGAACACACATATTCCAGAAATTGTAAAAACACCTACTTGCTTCAATCTGACATAAATTACAATGAATACAAGAAATTAAACATGTTTGAAACATACTCCCACCTAAACATGCACTGTACCATTGGACAACTTACGTGACCTGACATTTCCTCCAGTGCATCTTTGAGCTACGAAGATCAATGCTCACCAGCCTAACGATTTTCAGTTCCGCAAAATAGATCTCACAAATGAGCTTCACCTGACACCGTATCCACACCTACGCCAGGTCAGAACTGCCATGTAACGTGATTCAATTTACTAAGACCGCTAATGTCACAAACTCCCAGAGGGTGCAAGGCGGTTATTTGCATGTTAAGTGTAAAGTGAATGGACATGAATGTTAACTCGCTTTGAACTTTAGAACTTAAGTAAACGCACTGTTTATTTACCGCCCTCGCTGTAATGGAATGCTGCCATCTGGTTTATTAAAGGAAGGGCTATGTATGTTTGAGGTTGCATTGGACAGTGTTGAGGTGTTCGCGTGGTAGAAGTAGCAGACAGCTTCATTCTTCAGACATGAAAATTGTATCGATCTCTGATTTTCAATTTTTTTAACCTCATAATATTTTTTAAAAGTATCTGAAATGAAAAAAGGTTATAAAAGAATACTGTTTATATGAATTATTGTGTTTATTTTAAAATAATTTTTTTATATATGTATTTTTATTTGTTAGAATATTTTAATACGGTA
Source organism: Meta bourneti (assembly GCA_933210815.1). Classification (NCBI taxonomy): domain Eukaryota; kingdom Metazoa; phylum Arthropoda; class Arachnida; order Araneae; family Tetragnathidae; genus Meta; species Meta bourneti. The sequence continues at coordinate 64,468,087 of OW119926.1, forward strand.
CTTTAACTAATTTGAAAAGATAAAATATTTTATTTTATCTTGTAATCGTACGCAAGATCTTCCCATAGTTTAACTGTGATAATAGCAGTACGTAGATTCTAGAGTAAGCCTCACACAAGTGCTTTTGGCTTTTATCACAAAATTGTTTATTTTTTTACAAAATAAATTTAAGATTTTTATAAATAAGAAATGCACACATTTTTACAAAATACGATTTTATTTTAATCGGGATGCATAATTTTATTTACTTAATTTTTGAGGCTGAATAGAAAAAAGTCTTATTAGCGTTAAATGATTTTATTTATTTACTTTAAAACAGCGTAAAATATTCTAATATAATTTATAATTGAATATATAAGTATTTTTTGGGAATTAGTTTAACTAGCACTGTAGTTTTTTAAAATCTGTTTCGAGATGTAGTTTAATTCAAATTTATATATATAAAGCAGAGTTTGCGTCTGTCTTTCTGTCTATCTGTTATTCTCTATACAAATCTACACCGTTTCACTAATCCACACCAAATTTTGTACACTTTGGATAAAACTATTGCGGTACTCAGCTGTTTGTTTTACCAGTATTGATCGAAGATCAAATTTTCCAATAAAACTGTTTTACCAGTATTGCTCGAAAAACATTTTTTCCAAAACATTATTTAACCAATTTAAAATTATAATACTTTGTCAACAGATTTTTTATTTATTTCCATAATTTAAATAATTTATGAATATTTAATTGATGAAAAATTAATATTTAAAATTCTTAATTTTATATAACTTACGTTTTGTAACGGAACAGAAAAATCCCAAACGAAAAACTCATTGATCATTAGAACCACAGAGTAAATAGCTACGCTTTTACTCTGTGATTAAAACGTAATTTTGCAATTCAGTATCTGGCAGCACCAGAAGTAATGTTTTATTTTATAATTTATATTTAGAATTCCGTGTTTGTGGATTTGAAGTAAGACAGAAAAATGTTGCGGTCATTTTCGAGCATTTCTAAGTTTTGTAAATTTGTGTTCTTTTTGTAAATAATTCATTGTATTCTTTATCAATATTTTTCAAACATCTTTTTCGAATTTCTGTATTTCAGAATACACTTATGAAGTCGAAATTCGACACTCTTGCTCATATTTTTCGTTTTTCAGAATTTTACACTTTTCCAATGATCGGAATTTCGTTTCTCTTTGCATTTATGTGTTCCAATATTTTACATATTACAGATATATTATTTAGGAGTTAAATTTTAATGAATTATTTTTATTTTCTCAAAATATCACTAAACATGGTTAATTCCTAGGCGGTATATGTATATTCCGACCAACTTTCCTTAAGTCCTTGGTTAATACGTAATGGTATGTAGAATTCTGTTTCATAAAAATAAATAAAATATATAAAACGAAACCTTTTTAAGCAATGTGTGTTACTTCTTATTTTAAATGACCGGTAAAGTGAAAATAAAATTATTTTAAAATAAGATAGATTAATTTAAATTTAAACGGGTAGCCATACGTTGTAGTTCAAAGATATTTTTAAGTGATTTCTGTAGTAGTCACCTTAGAAAAAAATTTGTTGTGTGAATATCAAATGGATTATATGAATGGATGCATCATGTATATATATCTGCGTCCAAAGTCAATTGTAGAAGCTATGAAAAAGTTGAAATGCTGTTAAAAAATTGTTTTACATGCACTTAAATGATGTTTGCATTTTTCTATGAAAGAGAAGTGATTAATTCTGATCATTTTCCATCAAAATTTAATCAATTACACCCGAGCAACGTCGGGTAATTCTTCTGGTACAAATATAATTCTTACAATGCTTAACTGCTCACTAAAGACAAAAATATTTTTATATGTTTAATAAAATTTTTCTATAAAAAATGTAATGCTATGCCTTTGTTAATCATACTCAATTTTCAAGTACATTTCTAAAATGACACTGCAAATTTAAAACAAGTTTAAATTTTATAAATGCTTGAACAGATGTAATATTAAACTCAATAGTTAATTAATTACATTTACTCTTCTTACCCAAGACTGAAGAAAGAGCTCTTAGAATATTACTTTTAGTATTCATTAATTACAAGAAATTTCTTCGTGTGAACTATTTTGAATGAAATTATATCTTAATCATTTTTTAAATAATATGATATGTAACTTAAATTTATCCATCTTAAGTACGACTTTTATATACTTATCGAACAAACTTTAAAATGTATTCAGAATATCTTTGACAGCTGATTTCGATTACCACGGCTACTGATCAGAAACTCATTGACATATTTTGGACACACCTTTAAGGACATTTACATGATGAAGAGTAGTACATTGTCATATTGTAATCTGCTTAATACTATCAAAATGCTTATATTTTGACGTATCAGTTATAAGTTAGCCTATAGATATGTTCAGTAAAATTTTCGTTAAAGAGTTTCTGCCTTAAGCCGACAGAAGAAATATTTTTAAAAATTGATTACACCTCTTTTCGAACAAACTTTGACTAGAAAGGTGACGATAGATGCAATCTATCAAATTAAGCATTCTCTATTAACCTCTTGCATTTCTCGGTATGAGATTGATTATATATGTTATATATCTGATATCTGTTCTGTCGAGTTATGTAAGATCTGTATGCTGGTTAGAAAACTCAAAATGGTTATAATTTTTAGTTTTCTATGCGAAAAGGAATGAATAGATAGCTGTGTAATGGAGTTTCTGCTTTGTCCGTTAATGAGTTTCTTCTAAGTTGAAGGTACATGAGTCTTTTTAAAAATTGATTACACACACACCTCTATTAAATAATAACTAATAATGTGAAGACAGCTGTAATCTTTCAACATAAACATTCCTCACCTATCCCCTGCATTTCCTTATATAAGATTGAATATATTTATTCATGGGCTGTTTAGAAGAAAATTGACACATCAAAATGATTATAATTTTTATTTTGTAAAATTAATATTTAGTGTAAAGACAGCTGTGCAATGAAATTTTTGTTTCTCAGTTAATTCTTTTTAAAAATTTTTACACCAATACTAAATAATAACTAGTAATATGACAGTGGCAATCTCTTAACATCCTGGTGGTTTTTTCGTCATTGGAAGAAAACTGACCAAATCTTAACCTTATCATCATAAAAAATAGCAAAATCTTGATGAGATATATCATCATTAGCAAGATTGATCAGACAGTGATGGACGAGATATCTCGTCGAAACCACTTTGAGGCATAAAATAAAAATTATCTATCCCTTGCATTTATTTGCATTAGATCGAGTATATCTCAAAATTTTCACATCTATGTTTAGCATAGAATCCCCTTAAGCATTTTGCAAACAGCGGGCAACCCTCCCTATCCATCTTGCTCTTAGTTCATCCAAAAAAGATTTCCTCCCTCTTCACGTTCTTTTTCATTTATACACAAAACTTACATTTCAGTTCTGCGCAAAATAGAAAAAGTATAAACCAGCAAAAAGTTCTCTCACTTTCCACTGCAACTGTCAAGTTCTCTTTTATAATAATTTATTAACTTCTTTGTTACTATTTTAAATAGACGGAAAAACTCCACCTCGTTTACGAAAAAGGTCCAGCTTGCAAAGTATTTCGATCATTTACGAGTTTGCTCGAAATTTAATACTCAATCTGTATGCCGGTGTGAAACTTTGCCGTCAACTGTGAAAGAAGAGGCGAAAAAATAAATCTTGTCAGCAGTAAAACAGCTGAGTGCGTTTGGACTTTATGGGGTAGAAAAGACAGAAGTAATATTTTTCGCTCAGAAGAATGATTTTAGCTTCTTAAAAACAAGTGAGGAACTGTCTTTTACTTGTATGAAAAGAAGTTTAAAATCTATCATTGGTAACAAAAACAAAACGACTAATACACGTATAGAATTTCTTTTTTGAAGAATTACATTCGTGATATGAATTGTTTTTACAGCTGCGTCGGCAGCACTGGCTGAGGTTGCGATAAAAGTTTATGGCACTTTAATATAAATGTCTTCAGCCATTTCAATTTGCTTACGTCGAATGTTTGACAATTTTTCGATTTTTTTTTGTTTCAGTTAGGTGTGTTTTATATTGTATTCGTGTTTGCTAAGAGAAAAGCCGTCATTTTTAAGAAAATGGAATTGTCTAGTTGAGACAACATTTTGTATGACAAATCTATTGATTGATTTTGTAGCATAGTACGCTGTTCGATTCTTCATCTCTCCCTGTGTTTCATAGACGTGAAATAAAAGTAGACCAAGTATTGCTATTGAGAGGAGCTTCAGAAAGCGTGATCAATATGTAGACTAGTAGTCACGTGACTGCTTTGTGAAAAATGCACTTGGAAGCTCAATTAGGCACCTTATCGCTTCGATTGGAGATATATCATGACAGGTTAGATATGTGAATGTCTATTTCTATAGTGAGGTCAAAATTAAAGAAATCACCAGTCTACTATCACGCGAGGACCAATCAGATGATGAAACTAATGATGGGCGTGTTCTTCTGTCCCATGGGCCAATCAGATAATGAATGTTCATTTCCACCCACAGATGAAAGTAGTATAAGGGTCACGTTACTAATTGTTTTGGTCACATGATCCTGAGAAAATAAAGAGGTTACCATTGCTCAATCTACTTTTCTCCTAAATTCCTCTGTGATGTGTTCGATTCGTGTTCTCTCCGCGTGTTCGATTCCTGTTCTGTGCGCTTCTGTCTTTTGTGCCGGTGGAGGAGGGGAGTGAAGAGTAGAGATCGAGATCAGAAGAGAAGAGTGAGATCGAGGTGCATAGAGGGTGATGTAAGCAGGTGACAAGCGGACATGTTGCTGAAATATTCAGTGTTATCTTTCGTTATTTCAGTCGGTGTTTTTCATGTTCATTTTGTTCATTGTTTCTTAAACTTATAATCAATATTTTAATAAATTTTCGTATTTTTAATTTATCATTGTTCTATTTACACGTAATAATATAAATGGAAACAAAACTATATGATACATATATTATGCTGATTAATTTTGTATCAATATTTCGTGTTAAATAAACTATTTTATGAAAGCTAAAAATAACTAAAATACAGTTAAATGTAAATAATATATTAATACAAGTCTACATGTTACATTTAAATACAAGGAGTCCTGAAAAACCCTTCTTTTCTCAATTTTTTAAGAATATAATTAACTGTTGGATACATTAATTTTACATTAGATGCTGTATACTGCTAATTTTGCTTAGAAATGCCGATTGCTTAAAATACCATTCTTTTTATAAAACATTTTTATGCGTGTCAATTTCAATCAATTAGGAATAGTAAGCTGTTATAAGACATCCCAGAAATACATTCTTCTGCTAAGAAATCAATGGCAGTGGGAAAATAATATCAAATACATCAAAAAAGTGACGAAGACTGAGTAGAAATAACAGTCAATAATAGCTACTATTTACTTCTCAATGCCCAATGGTACTGAACAATAAATCACAATCAAGATTTTTGCTGACAACTTAAAGATTAATTTCTCTCTGAAAATGACATCTCGAAGGAAACAGTTGGTCAGAACATTGAGAGTTTGGTAAACTGTATTACTTTATCTGAGGATATAATGGGTATTTTGTTCCTACATGGAGGCCACACGTATTGACAGAATACGGAAATATCGATTTCGTACTCAATCAAATTATTTTTGTGAAATACAAGCTAAGATAAATGATGCAAATTCTGTGAAGAAGAGTAACTAAACTAATCAATAAAAATGATTTAAATACATTAAGTCAATAAAATATCCGATTACATCAACATAAATTTTTGTGAATACCAATGATTTTTGTAGAAAAATTTAAACAAGCCTAAGAACTCAATCAAAAATTATGTGTATTAAAAGTGTCCAATTAATTTAAATATTTTTAATTTTATTGATTTATATATATCAATGGGAATTGTTTCAAACTCACATATATTACTGCAAGTGGCAGTTTAAAATTCCTTATTTTTATGAAATAAAGTGTTAATCAAAGAAAATCGAATAATTTTAAAACTAAGTACAGTTGCAAAGAAACAGTTTTGACTCACTTTTACCCTCTGAGTGTCACGAGATTTCTGAGTAGTGTAAATTTCTCCCACTCCACAATATACATAATGGTTAAATATCCATAGTTGAAAGAATCCTAGGAAATATTCTATTGGTCAAGATGGTCAAAACTGGTTAGAAGTAATCCTGGGGAAGCTGCAGGTTACAGAACGTTTATTTGCCTTTCAATCCCCTCTGAGGATCCCCTCAATTTTCGTAAAAATATTCCTGTGGTTGACGACCCAATTTTCAGTCATGCATTCCACTGCATCCTTTCTTTAACCCTGTGGGTGTCTCGAGATTTCCGAGTAATATAATGTTGCTTGTACCCTTCAACACACATAATGACTAAACGACTAGATCTATTTATTGAACGAATCCTAGGAAAGATTCTATTGGTCAAGAAAGTAAAAACTAGTTAGAAGTCATGCAGGGAAGATTGCATATTGCAGAACGCAATATGTGTATGAACCCTAAGAGGGTTAAATGCTGTCAAGCTACTCAACTGAATGATGAGACTCCATTTTCAACATCATGCACTTCTCTTGTATCTTTTCTTTAAGAAATGTCTGACACAAAACTTTTTCGGAAATAAAAATTCTTCAAATGTATAAATATAATGAAAATTTCACAAACCTTAAAAGACTTTTTGAGAAAATAGCTTATACATCAATATTTTTTAAATTAACTTAGGAGCTGAATCATACAAATGTAACAATTGAATTCACCATTTTATTGTTGAAAATTCTCCGTTTTATTGTATTGCAATCATCATGAATGGATGTTTTTCAAATCAAGTATACAAAGACACTTTTTTTTTTAATTCTTATTCAAAAAATTCTTATTATAGAATAAATAACTAATCAAAAGAGTTGAATAAGCAAAATAATACATCAGGGTTGCACATAAATAGATTTAACATACTCTTAAATGCTGCAAAACTATTACAATAAAATGACGCGACTCTATTTTCAACATCATGCACTTCCTCTGCATCATTACTTTGAGGAAATCTTGCCACAAAAAATAGTGAAATCTTAGTAATAGCTATAATGGATCAGCTCTCGGAAATGACCGTATTTCGGAACTGTTCCTATTATTTCTGATGAAAATTCTTTCTTCCGTTCTACAGAATGCTTATATATTATCCAAAAGAGAAAACTCTAAGAATTCTTCGGGACAACTATTGTTGGCTCAATCGGGCTGAAATCTTAGGTTAGACACAATAAGCTATACAACTCACTCCAGTTCAGCTTTCAGATTAAAGATCTTGAACTTTATTTTGATGGTAACGAAGTATCTTTGGAGTGGTCTCAATGAAATAAGGAAAGGAACTTTTTTAGTTATTATTATTTTATGTGTGTTGTTTTTACTTTTATTCTGAAGCCTTGAAAATGAGCAAATATGAATTGATTCATTTTTGCATTGAATGAGGTATAAACCTTGGATTTGGAAACGACTAGTGGTAGATGTTTAAATGATATTTCACACGTTAATGAAGTGCTTTCTTTCTTTATGGATAGAATATTTCGAGAGTTTATATGGGTGTATAAATATTCAGTTTGAGAGTTAAAATGCTCTTTCAATAATGATTTCAGCATTTAATGCTTACGTTGTTTGTACCTCTTACTTTAATAGTTTTTTTTTGTTTCAGGTAAGAAATTCTTAATTTCAAAATGAAAGTAGTGGGCAAAATGGTTTTGTTCTGAAAGTCAGCATTGGTAAGAATTTTATTCTTGGTTTTTAGTACTATTATTGTAATAAAATGATCTAAGTTGTGTTTCTTAAGCAATCCATTGTTTTTCTTAATAACTAATAACGAATTATTTTAAACGTAAAATAAAGCTTTTATATAATAGTTTTTGTTGACATATTTTCGATACTTAAGTATGAAAACGGTAAAATCCACTAATGTTCTTATATAAGAATGATTTAACCTATATAAGTTATAATTTTATCCTGAAAGCTAAAAAATTATATAAAAAACGCTGAACATATCTCATTTCATCAGTAAATATTGGTATGGAACAATTGATAAACCTTTCATTACTGGCTGCCTTAAAATTGAAGAAGTTATAATTATCTATGGATAGACATATTAATTAAAGTATGGTTTGAAATTGTTCGTTTATGTTCTTTAAACTGTGCTGCATTAGTACTTTCACTCAAAACTATAACTTCAAATTTAAATTACTAAAAGTCAATTTCACTATGTATGCATATGCAGAGGATGCATAATAAGAACTTCTAAGAGATAAAAAAAATCTGTTTTTTTTTTAAATTTAACTAACAATCCGTTTCGAATTGATAATTAAATATAGTTGTTTTATAGTATTCGAAATTATTCGAATTTATTTTGAACATAAAGTACATAAAATATCACTAAGAAATTCGATATAAAGTATCTGCTGTTAAGGCACACTATTATTAATACTACTTTCTTAAGTATAAAGTATCTGCCACTAACACCCACTATTCCTACCACTTTTTTTGTTGTTGAAAGCCCACTATTCTTTCCACTACTGTTACTTTGAATATATAAAATAAAAAATATCCTTATAGTAAATTTAGTATAAAGTACGTGCTCTGTCTGCAATAGATTTTCAATAGAAATCCATGTTTATTCTCTTTGCTATCTTTCGCACCACAAATAAGAACTTTAATTCATCAAACGAAATTCCAAAATGCCAAATCAAAAAATATAAAGATGGACAGCTACAACGCTCCCCTTCCAGCTTTTGAAAAAAAAAAACAACTCGGAAATCATGAAGGATTTTAGAATATATTTGACATGGCAGCGACGCCATATGCACAAAAAACTTTTTATTCCAAACCAAGCTGATGTACGTGCTGGGAACCGGAAAACGTGTTCGTAGATCTCTTACCAGTCGGGTCATGCGTTGAAGAACATTTCGTGAAAAACTTGAGCGAATTTCTTTTTCAAAAGCGTTTATTATACATTACTTTAATACTCCTCAGATGCTGCATACATGGTCAAAGGGAAGTAGAACGAAATGCATAAAAAGGTCTTGCCGCTCTAGAAGTTGAGTTCAGAGTTACGTTTTTGAAGAAAAAAGCAACCGTTTGTGTTTCCTTTAGAAAATATTTGTTTCCTATGTTGACAGAATTAAAATTCCGGATACTAAATCCTCCAAGTGGTTTCTACGTGATATCTCGTCCATCTAGATATGACCAATATAGCTAATGACGCGATACCTCGTCATCAAGATACTGCCGATTTTTTCAGGATGACGAGATAAAATTTTGGTCAGTTTATCTAATAACACGATACCTGGTTCATCAATATCTGATTTTTTCTAATAAGGTATTTCGTCCATCAAGAACTGGTGTTTTTCTAATGAGAGATATCTCGTCCATCAAGATCTGGTCAGTTTTGCTCATGACAGGATACCTCGTCGAGACAACCACCAGGCGGGGTAAAAAAGGGAGTGAATTTAATAGCCATACTTATGGAAAATTTTTTTCATTTATAAAGAACTGACACACACACACACACACACACACACACACACACACATATTGTTGCTGTTGTGTTTATTCATGTATAATAATTTCAGCATTCATTTAAATGTATAAAGGAGTAGCAAAGTATTATTATTGATGCATATTATTGTTTTAACAAAAACACTTTATGAAAGAGTATCATCAGCGATTATACAAAATTTATTAAACATACAATTAAATAAAAAGGAATAAAGACATATAACCATACATAACAGATTTCATGTTGAAAATCGTGTGCTCCTATTGTTTCAGGTCTTTTCCTAAACTGGCCATCTTGAATTTGAAGTCTCTTTTATGCAGTGTGTAGTTTATTAGAAAGTTCATATAAATTTTATCTGTTTTCCTATTTATCGCATTTTCCCAGAACACCTACTAATCTCATTACTTTTATTTTAAACATAAAGTATATAAAATATCATTCTTTATTTAAATTTAATTTTAAGACTTGTGGTAAATCTAAGATAGTGCAATGGTACTGGTGAAATAAAAAAAGGTTTAATTTTGTGTAAAAATTATTATTTTTTTAAGAATTCTGGAATATTAGTTGTGTTCGACATTTATTTTTCGATTAACAATATGTGAAAGTTATATTATAATATAGGAGTTCAGAATTTTTATTTACTAAAACCAATATTAAATATTTTGCTACAATCTAAAAGAAACTTTGCTGAACAGTTAAAAAGCATTTCCACTTTTTATAAGATCTACATATATATTGTAGAAGCGAAAGAATTGCTTTAGATCTATTGAAATCGAAGCACCATTTCAGTAGAGTTAATCAAACCTCTGGAGACCAAAAAATGCTTCCGTTTAAGAATGAACTTGTTTTTTCACTGTCTTGGTGATATTCGGCGTTAATTTTAATGTGACATTCTGTAATTGCATTCGAGTAATATGCCAAATTACACCACAAATTAACAAAGAGTGTACAAAAACACTATTGCCCACTTTATTTAACTTTACAAAAACCTTTCATGCTACGGAAGGGTAATATATTTTATTTCCAGTCCTTTGAGCACTGATTGGTATTTTGCATTGTTTTAAGACTAGTAGATGCGACCAGTGTAAAAATTCGAGTTTTTTTCCAATGCTGGCTGTATGGCAGTTTATATATTTTACTGACTTCACTTTTGTAGACTGCAATTTCCTGTCGCAAGTATTATTAAAAGATTATATCAATGCATTTTAAGCTAAACTATATAAAATACAATAAAATTAACTAGAACACTAATATAAATAATTAATATGCAATGAAGTGGCTCCGTAATATCTATTAGCCAACAATCCCCTCTTTAAAAAACTATTAAATAATAGACTGTGTCAAGAAAATATGACGCTGAAAGAAATTTGTTTTACTGAACCAACATCCGAAAAACAAAGTAACTTTGACTGAATGATGTTACTCTTAATAAGTAGTCTCTGGCGGAGACTGAAGTGGAGGTTTCTGAAACCTGTACCTATACATCCCATTAGGATATCTTTTCTGTATATTCTTCTTAACAATCTAATTTAGTTAAATGTATGTCGATTCTGTTCGAATATTTATTTTTATAATTTAGTCTTTGTATTTGTTCTCGTCTTTATTCAAAATTTTTGCTTTTGCTATTTAGAAATATTAGTTTTCCCTGAAACTTTAAATTTTTTATTATCATAACTTCCTTGCATCGGATGATTGTAATATCTTTGAATATATGTATGTTACATCTTTCAATGAATGTCTGTTAATGCTCCATAGCTTCTAGTGCTGGCTCCTGTATAGCCGGGGAGAGTTGGGTGCCAGCTTCAAGTGTTAACCTCCACATCTGACCATGGTTCAAAATTACGAGTTGTTCACCTCGGATGGGATGTTTATTTCCGGGATTGATCCCGGTAGGTCGTTAATAGACCGGTGCTCGCTCCAGTATGACGTTGATTCAAATATCTTCTATCTACCTGTGGAGCCTGAAGTCCCTTCCTGGCCACCACCCCTAATGCCTTAAATCCTTGTTGGTAAGCTGGGTGGTCTGAGTCATAAAAATGGTTTATTTTTTGTGTCGAATAGCAAGAAATTAGTTTTGATTTCTAATGTGTACTTCTAGCATGCTTATATTCAAGATCTCATGCCATGGAGCTATGCATATATCCGATTGTGCCGATGTTTGATGAGTTCTGTCTCATTGGTATACTAACCAATGAGATTGGATTTGTCCTAGATATCCCTCTAACTTTCATGTCCTCCTTCCTTACCCGTGCCCTTCGCAGATGCTGGCGCGCAATTTAACTCATATGCGCAGTTGGTCTTTGCGTACGATCTTTTAAACTTTGTTTCTATATTCAGAACATACAAGAAAGCTTTCCAGAGTTTCATGATAGCTTGCAAAATATTGAGTTGTCGATTTGCAGACAATATTCTTGTTTGTGTTCAAATTTTTTCTTCGTATAAGTTTATGACCACTGATATTTTGATGCCGGAAGAAAGTTTGCTACATTTTCCTAGGCTATTTTTGTACATCAGTTATCCTACAGACAAGTAAACCCTTTGATTTGAAATCAAAAGAATATATATCTCTTCCTTCAAAGTTCTAGGAAAAATCACGTATTGACATTTTTTGCACCGCGGTACAGAGGTTTTGTTGGCTGACAAAATATTGGTTTATCTCAGTTCTTAAATTAGTAAACCTAAGACGAAAGGTCATATTACTAAGTTATTCAGCGTACTTTCTTATGGAAAGCTGCACGAACAATACTTTTATCTTCCAAAATGTCTATTATGTTCAGCGTGTTGATCTTTTAACTATTCAAAAAGATCTTTGTGATGGAAAAGGTTGCACATGGTTCTTTATAGTATACCTCAAGTTCCTGGGCACGGTAAATAATTATAGCATAGCTACAGATGATCCTATGAATCTATATACCTCTTTTGATGTCATCTAGGAATATATACCACGATTAATAAGTATGTCCTCGTTTTTCTATGTTTTGCATTCTGCCTTCGAAATTACCTATTCTGCGTTCGTTTTCTTTTTTGCATTTGCATGAATGGTTTGATTGTCACTTCATTGTTATGTTTTGATTTAAAAGTTCACATTTGAACTAAACCAACCGCTTAACCCTCCTTTCGGTTGCCTCGATGAGGTATCTTGCCATAAGCAAAACTGAGCATATCTTGATAGACGAGATATCTCTTGTATAGAACAAAACTTACCAGATCTTGATCTCGTCATCATACGAAAATTGGCAATATCCTGATGACGAGATATCTCGTCTTTAGCGAGATTGATCAGATCTTGTTGAATGGTATAGTATCTCATTTAAACAACTTGGTGGATTGAAGTGGCTTCCGAACCATTAAGAACATCCATGATGGTATGGGATCCGAACCCAGAATCTGTTGTATTGATTGGTCAGAGTGCTAACAACACAATGTATCGGTATGTTGTCATTGTAGAGACATCAGTACGTTGAACTTCTTAATTGAACAGATCTTTCGTACTTTCTGGATTTTAAAATATCTTAAAGTAGCCTTCATCCATTTCGAAAGGTTCATAACTTTAATTTCGAATTCTAGCAACGACGAAAACTTATCTATAGGTTCATGGAAATTAATTCTCTTTTCTTGTAATTTTGTAGTCTTCTCATTCGAGATCGCAATGAAGTTAGAATTCTCAGTAAAGCATGCGTGTTCATTTCCTTCAAATTACAGTTGAAATCAACGGGCAAATCTATTTACCCTAACGAATGAAAAGTTGATCTCATTGGATTCTGTCGGAATGTCTGCCCCGTAGAGCTGGCTCTTATAAACTGGAAATAAATGAAACTTTAAGATCAGAACTGAAATTGCACATTTACTATCAGACAATACAACACCATATCTGCACATATATGCACACTGCAAATTAAATATCAAAGCATTAAAACGTATGTCTCGAGTAACAAAAAACTCCAACTAATAAACAACTGAACATAAAATTTATTGGTTGAAAAGAATCCTATAGCATTCGTATTAAAAAAACTAATTTCTAAGCTGTCAATGCCCAGATAGATTATAGATTGGTGCGCAGTGTAAACCGTATATCTACTTTAAATGTTTGTATTTTAGGTATTTCCCAGTCACATAAATGCAATTTATTAATTTAAATTCATTTTATGTAAACTGTTATTTTATAAAAAAGTAAATATTATGTATTAATTTTTCAAATCTGTAAACGTACAAACTATTCAGTTGTTTTATTCACTGAATACATTCTTCAAACTTGTATGAATATATCCCAATGGAATATGTTCTAAGATGTCCGATGCAGAAACAATAGTCCTGTGTACATAATCATAAACTGTACGTACTTTTGTTGACAGCAAAAATATATCAAATTTTACTGGTTGCTGAACATTTTCATCAGACAGTGGAAGTGTATCAGATTACTCCATCACTCCAAGTAGTTTCATTCAAATGAAAGAAATATTGTTCTTTATGCTCATTTCTGTTCTTTTGTGCTGTAATCGATATAGAAACTTCAAGTGACATTTGCATGATTGCACAGATACCGGTACACATTGTTTCAATTTATTCCCTAGGCTTGCGCAATATTGTATTGAAATATTCGTGCAGATAGTAGAGGTGTAATGGCTCGTATTATAATGTCTGTGAAACAGCCGTTTATTTTCAATTGTGAAACTTCATATCGGATATAGGTGGTATCAGCTATTTTTATTGTAAAAAAAATATTGTTTATACACTGCTGGCCACCCAAATTGCAACACCAAGAAAGACAAGAGATATCACAACAAAATTTATTTTGTAGATAACATGTTGACCAAGTATCAAATGATTAAATTTATAGACTTCTATGAAGTGTGGTTCCTGCCAAAATCAGTAGCCAGAGTAGCCGCCATTGTTGGAGATCACCGCTGCCACACGCCTCGGCATTGATTCAAAGAGACTTTGGATGTGTTCTTGGGGTACAGCAGACCAAGCAGCTTCCACACGTTGCCAAAATTGATCTGGTGTGGCAGCTGGGGATGTATTCTGGGTCAATCGTTGAGCAACCATGGACCACATGTTTTCTATCGGCGAAAGATCCGGAGAGCGAGCTGGCCAGGGAAGCAATTCAATCTGACGATTGACGAAGAACCCTTGGACAATGCGTGCCACGTGTGGTCGCGCATTATTCTGTTGAAATATGGCTGTGGACAAGCCCTGAAGGGAAGGAAGGACAACTGGCTCCAACACCTCAGAGATGTAGCGCTGGCTGTTTAAAGTACCGGCAATGCGTACTAGAGGAGTGCGAGAGTGATATCCAATACCGCCACATACCATAATACCCGGTGCAGGACCAGTGTGGCGGTGCATAACGCAGCTGTTCAGCATCCTCTCTCCACGGTGTCTCCAGACTCGAATCCGACCATCGTGGTGTTGCAGACAGAAGCGTGACTCGTCAGTAAAGACAATTTCATTCCATTCTGCCGTCCACATCCTTCTTTCATCGCACCATTGGCGGCGGAAACGTCTGTGGTTCTGCGTCAAGGGTAGACGAAGCAATGGACGTCTTGCGGACAGACCACTCTGCTGTAAACGGCGTCGAATGGTACGCGCAGACACTGAATGATGCGGTACAGACTGAATGTGCTGTGCTATGGTTCGTGATGTGGCTGAGCGATCCGTCACTGCCATACGCACAATATGCCTGTCATCACGTGAAGTGGTGCACTGAGGTGAATGCGATCGAACACGTCGGTCCGTCGTACCCTCCTGCATCCAACGATCACATATCCGCATTACAGTTGTTTGGTTTCGTCCAACACGACTACCGATTTCCCTGAAAGATAATCCACAATCTCGGTAGGCCACTATCCTTCCTCTATCGAACTCGGATACTTGATCAAAAGATGATCGCTGTTTTCTACGAGGCATAATTGATCGTTTTTTTGAAAAAACCACAAGAAAAACACAATTGCCGTACTTGAAATCGTCGAAATCTCCAAGCCTTAAATAGCGCTTTGAAGTGGCGCCACAGGCGCGCGTGATGTGCGTCTGCGCTGAAATTCTAATCATTTGCATATCTCACCTCCGCTAATGCATGTTGTAAATTTCATATTATTTGCATGCTTCGTTCAGGGTGTTGCATTTACGGTGGCCAGCAGTGTATTTTGATTGAACATTGAGGAGGAATGAATTGAGCACTCTTACTTATTATATAGGTAAGAGAGAGAAAAATGTCGCGATTTCAAGAAAATTGGCTCTTGTGGATTCAGAAAATAAAATATACGAAAACTTAATTTTTCCATTCAAAACAAAACTACTTTTATTATTGAAATATGTAAGTGATGTTTGTTAAAAATTAAAGTAGAGCTGTCTAAAATAAGTGTTTGGACATGCCACTGGCTTCCACTTAAGGTTATATGTAAGATGGCTCACTTTTGAAAATTTTTTACTAGGAATAAATAAAATAAGTTTAATTGAAGTGATGAATCCATGTTACAGTTTAGTATTTTACAGTCCAATTTTCTTCTATTTATTCCGTCAATCATTACAATTATATCCATATAAGATGGAACTTTCATTGAATGAAAATGAAACAAACATCATAGTGCGTCATCTTATGCTGAAAACAGGTGTGTTATCGAAAGAATTTCAACGATTGCTCATACATCTACTGCGTCATCTCCCCCAGTGCTCGCCATCTGTGCCTCACCTTTTTTTATTTAAAGTAACTTTTTCCAACAAATCTATTCAAAATTTATTCATAACTTCAGTGCTGCAGTAATCAGTAATCAACATTCTCTTATTTGCTTGTAAATTTTATTTTAATACAAGGGGACAGTGCATGAGAATTATATAATTTCAGAAGTGAAAACTTTGAATTAAACTTATTACTGAAGATATACGTCTTCTGAGATATTTTTGTTATGTTATTCGAATAATCTTAATCAAACAATTAACAGATGTAAAAATATAAGTGTTCAACACTGTTTTAGATTATCGAAATTTTTTCTCGTAGTAGCTTTGTTTCTTACTTTAAATAATGTATTTTATCAATCATCTTTATGAACACGCGTGTTTAATCTCTTGTTATATATCGCAGTTATAAATTTTTTCCTTCATATAATTCAATGACTTTTATGAAAACTCTAATCTTACCCTCCATATTATAAACAATACATTAAAGAGTTTTCAACATTATTTAATAAAAACTATTTTTAACCGAATGTTACTATAAAATATATTTGATTTTCTTTCTGATATTGATTATAGTTAAATCCGGACACTGTCATTAAAGTCGATACGATCAACAATTGTACAGTCGGTTATTATCAAATTGTAAATCTCTGTGCGTACTCTATGGTTTATCATTCTATGCACACCTTTTGGTACGCCATAACAAATTTAAAAGGAATATATGACTTAAAGTGGGTTCCTATCTAATACTTATATGCATGGTTAGACCGGAATTCAACCCCATATTACTCAGAAGTAGCGAATTCATTCACCTAAACCGATGGAAGAGTAAAATCAAAGTGATTGTATTTTTTATTTGTTGATTTTATGTTTGGAATATAACCACTCAGCCTAGTGTATAAATATATTTTTGTTTTTGGTTAACTTTTGAAATTTTAATTTTAATTTAAATAATTAATGTTATATGATACGATATAAGGGGGTTGATTTTCTAATGATCAGTGGCACAATTCACAGTACTCACGTTCTCACTTTTTCTATAAGAAACTTTAATGAGTGGAAATGTTTTGTGAATTCTGTTAATTCGATAAACGGAATTTATCTTAATTTAGAAATGTGAAATAAATAAATTGAAGCGGCATTTCACCTTCAGAACATTTTCATATTAGCATAGTTATAACTAGGTTTAAATTAAGTATAAACTCATATTTTACATTTTTATTATAGTTTGAATAGTTCGTTTTAAAATAAACTTCGTAATTTTTAAAATGTGTTTTACTTTTGTAGAATTACAGATCAAATTATCAAAAGTCCAAATATGTTTTCAAATTCATCATAACATACTTAACAAGCATTACACAATACATTGACATTAATATTGCAAACTTACGCATTTTCGATACCCAAATATCTTATTTAATGAATAACTTCCAAATTTTATAAGTTATTTTTGCACTTACTGTCATATTTGAATTAGTATACAATTGTTTTCAAATCTGCTCTGCATTTATTCTATATTGTTCCATTGCATATTTGAAAAAAGATTATTGAACTGTTGGATATTACAAAAAGATATTGAACCATGCGTTTTTTGTCCTTAATGCCAAAATATCGAAATATTTGCTTATCATAGTATTTTTCCATTAAAAAGAACACATTTTATTACAGAATTGCCAAATTCATTAGAAATTTAAAAACATGTTTTTAATTATTCTATTGTATTTTAAATAAATTTTTACTAGAAATTTTATTTCAGCTTTAGTACATGTAAACCTGCCTTGTATAAAATAAAATATTTTGACAGCAACAATCTTTTCATTTAAACAAAAGTCTCAACCTTTTTCTACGAAATTATTACTTTTGCCATTTGAACCAATCTCATTTAACAGCCATGCGCTCCTTTAAAGACCTTTACGATTTTAAGGACGCTTAGACGGAATATATTACCCCATTGTGCGGCAGTTACGGAACCATTTTAAGAAGAAACATAATCAAACCAGACTTCCATCGAATTAAAGGCACTCAAAACTGCAAACCCATCTAGTGGAAACGAATGTTAATTTAAAGTCTCACTCTACAATGGAGGAGGTCCCGCAGAAAACTCTGCCTTCAATTGTGTCCTTGGAATACGAAGGAGATTAATGACTGCCATTAAGGAAAACATTTTATCCAACGGAAGTAGCAGAAATAAAGGCGGGAACACACCCCAAAATGAGAAATGTTCCCGAAACCGGCATTTGCATATGACAGCCCAACAATGGCACATAGTACTATCTTGCAGGTTCCCGAAGTTACGCAAGCACTTTACTACGTTGGATTCGATAAATTAAGTCGCGAATTCTCCAACACGAGGGTGAAGGTAGCAGTTCATTTTGCATCAAGTGGAATGGTAGGGGACCGATAGGCACACTTCCATAATTAATGAATAAGCCGTGACCATTGGTGTCGATGGTCCAACGGTCCAATGGCATAAGCACTGATCCGACCGGCGATAACGGGAAGCTCTATTCATTAATTTGCATGGTGTGCGTTGTGCAGCTCAGGTATTAATGCATGCTCTTGTCCACAGCAGCCGTGCGGGTTTCAATAGTCTCTTACGGTTTACTAGCTAGTTACATGAAGGATATTTGGCGGTGAGTGGCGATAAGTGCTCATCACAAAGCGTTTTCACTACCCTTGCAGATGTGGAGGAATTAATAGAGTGTAAGCTGAACAGTCAGCATTTCTTCATCTAGAGCTTAACATTTATTCTAATCAATTGGAAGTCGAGATAGTCATAGCGTTCTCATAAATGTATCAGACTGCCGGTAATTAGTTATATCATACAACACATTAATTATGTTCTTGTTGATTTTATTACTGATTTTTTTCTGATTAATACTATTCATTAATTTGCTTGGGATGAGTTGGTACAGCTCAGGTATTAATGCACTCTCTTGTTCACATCAGTCTTGCTGCTTTCAATAGTATCTAAGGTTTACTCGCTAGTTACATGAAGGCTATGTGGTGGTGGGTGGTGATAAATGCTCGTAAAAAAGCGTTTTCACTACTTTTACAGATGTAGAGGAATCAATAGGGTGTAGACTGCACATTTAGCATTTCTTCATCTATCACTTGAGATTATATTGAAGTTACATATATATAAACATAAAACATATAGTAGATAATGTATTAAGTTTTCAACTCTCCGATTCACATTTTTTTTATATTCTTCTGTTTTCAAAATGCTCCCTACGCTCGATTTCCTTGAAGTTTTATTAAGTAGCCCATAAGACTTATTGTGCAAATGATAAATTCATCATGCTTCCAAATTTTTAAATTTTGATTTAAAATGTTACTTAGCTTATGCTTGTTTAAAGTTTTATTGCAAATTAGTTTTTTCTTTACAATTGAGAAAGACACTTACAAAATTTAGTTACTTGTATCTATATGTGTACAATCTAGAAAGTGAATTAAAATTTTAGCAATAAATGGAAAATTAATGCGAAGTGCCCTATCAATTTTTGCTAATTTATCAAAATTCTTGACCATATTTATGTAATAATTTCTGCATAACTTAATACTTTTTGGTCCAAACTTCTTATATAGGTTTTTTAGTGAAAAACAAACAATCCTGCAAATTTTATAACAATCCGGTAATAACTGTAAAACTTTGTATGGAAATTCCACTGCCCCTTTAAGGGTTTTCTTATTTTATGGATCAAAACAAAATTCGACGATCAAAGTAGCAAATAAAACATTAATCAGAGTAGATAATACGACAATCAGAATAATTGATCATTCGATAATTAGAATACGTATTCCGAATTTAATCTCTCAAGTTATCATAACTGATGCTAAACTTGTTTTACTTTTTCTAAATAAATTCAATTTAGTCCTTAACGCGCAGATTGAATCGTTCTTTCTATAATTAAGACAGAATTAATTCATCTAGGCAAACACGCAGTCTTGGATGACACAAAATTAAAATCACATTTCCATGAAATAATTAATAAACTTTTAAAATGAATTTTAACTCACTTACACTACTCTTTTATCGATAAAAAACATCCATACCATCTGCAAGATCCAGTTAAAAATTATTTAATCGCTCCGAATTTCCTAAATCCTTTCATCTGTATGAATATCCTGCCCAGTGACTTTTAAAGAAAAAAATCAAACATATCTATTCTTTTCTTGCATTTTCCGCGCCACTGACTCTAGGGGTGCAGGAAAAGAAGAATGTTCAGAACAATATTTTAACAAGTATCATTCTTCAGACTAACAGAAAATAGTTTCGCAGCAATATTCAGGCGCTACTAAAATTTCCGGTGGATTACATCTTTCACCAAGCTTCGTTCATGGATTGATGGGTATTTTAGTTTTCTTTTGTACTATATTATTGCCTTTTTTGAAGACCAGCTGTTCGCTTTTGGACACGAGATCCAAGTTTTACGCCATTGCGAACACATAGCGAGGATGGAGGATGCTGCAAGGAGTTCGGGATTTCGAGTTAATTTTTGTTTCTTAAACTCCAGTGTATAATTTCTTGAAGGGGTTCGGTAAATCTGGTTCCCTTAGATTTGCTTTCGTGTAATGAAAAGTAATGTGTGCGCTAAATGATAGCACCGTGTTTGGAAACATTTATTAACCATCCACCAGTGCTATTAAAACCATAAGTAAATTTGGATAAATCGCTTTGTTATATGATAGAAAAATAATATGTCTGTGTATAATGATAACACCGTGTTTGTAAACATTTGTGAACTATTCACCAGTGGTAATTTAACCTTACATGAAAAAGAATACATTGCTTTGGTGTGACTGAAAAGTAATGTGTGTGCTAAATGATAGCACCGTGTTTGGAAACATTTATTAACCATCCACCAGTGTTATTAAAATCATAAGTAAATTTGGATAAATCGCTTTGGTATATGATAGAAAAATAATATGTCTGTGTATAATGATAACACCGTGTTTGTAAACATTTGTGAACTATTCACCAGTGGTAATTTAACCTTACATGAAAAAGAATACATTGCTTTGGTGTGACTGAAAAGTAATGTGTGTGCTAAATGATAGCACTGTGTTTGGAAACATTTATGAACCATCCACCAATAGTAATAACGCCACAAGTAAATTTGGATAAATATCATTGGTATTTGGTAAATGATCGAAAAATAATAGATGTATGTTAAAAGATAGCACGTGTTTGGAATCATAAATAAACAACTCACCATGATAGTCAAACTATCATAACAGCTATAAGTAAAATTGGATTTATTGTTTTGGTATGTCTGAAAAATAATATGTGCGTTAAATGATTGCATCGTTTTTGGAGTATAATTTCTTGAAGGTGGTTCCGACTTTAGGGTTCATTTGTTTGGGCTGATTGGTTTGAGGATTTTACAGCATAAGGGGCATTTTTGGCCAAGTTGCACCAAACACAAGACATACAACGTCAAGTAATGGACATACAAGCAAGGAAAGGTTTACTGATACAGAAGAGAGAAATACACTCAGTGTAAGTTACAGGATTCGAGCCTAAACTGACCTAATCTTCCAGATTGCTAGCGTAGTGGACGATTCCACAGAGCCACGTTGGCCCTATTTCGTTTTGGTGCAATGTGTGCGTTGTTTGATAAATTATACGCGTGTGCGTTTTTGTATAATGACTGAAAAATGATGTATTCTTTTTTGAATAATGACTGAAAATGATGTGTGCGTTAAGAAATAGAACCTTGCTTGGAATCATTTATGGATAAAATTGTCATAATACTAATGCCCAGTGGCAAAATAAAATTATTTGAATTGGAATACAGTTTTTGCTTATTATATGTAATCTCGAAGCAGTTAAACTTCCATAATTTAACTCTTATGGAGAAAACCCCGATCTGCCATTTGAAGTAATGATGAGTATACATAATATATTATAGATGTATTTTCAATTAAAAAGTTTAAACAAAGTTCTTGTCACAGCATTTATTTCAACATATTGATAAAGAGTAACGTAGCCTAGAATTCATTTCGGTGGGGGTCCATATCAGAAATTCAATATTTATCCCAAATAAATATTTAAAATCTTATTACAATTAAAAAAGGTTTCCCTGAAAGCTGTTTATTTTATATTTATCTGTTTACCTTACATTTAGTCTAAAGTATGAGATTACTCCAAGCATAAGAAATGAAACAATTTGGTAAATAGGAATACAGAGTTCTCTTTATATTAGGTTTTTCGCGAAGCCTCTTTGTAATTACAATCACTTAAACAAACATTCAAATCCAATGATAGTCACCTAATCATTTGGTTGCTTTTAAAACTTCGATACGATATGTAGACATGCGAATAGTCGAGGTGGTTAAGTCTGAAGGAAAAAACAATTAAAAATTTTCATACTTTTACATTTCATGGTGAATGATTAATTTAACAATTTGCTAATTAATTTAGTAGGTAATTTATTTAAAGAATGTCTAATATACATAGGGCCACAGAATGCATTTAGTAATACAAAAGCATCCTATGCATTCATAATATTTAATTTAAAAAGATATGTAAATATCACAAACCAAGACATTCCGAGAGGGAATGTTGAGATAACAGATATAATTAAGTTTGAATGGGAAATAAAATAAAGTTAATATAATCCTCGGAATCTAAAAATCATACACGGATGGAAAATGCAATGAAATTGATACTCTATTGCATATGTTACAAGTAGAAATTACCCAATTGAGGGATAAAAAAGAGCTAATTTGCAAATAAAACAAGCTCCTATACCAAATATTTCCCTCGATATATGGGACGTTCATGAGTTATGACAAGTAAATACCGAACAATACTAACAAATTTGAATGCCAAAGATTTTAGAGATTCACAGGTTCTTGTTTCCCTCCGAGTTGGGACTGGTATGTTGGTGAATTAGTATTCGTGTCATTCTCATCAGGAACTTCAGATTGCTAGTAAGGTCAAGTTTTGTATTAATCAGAAAATAGTAAAGGAAATAACTTCAACCATATTTCGAGCTTTGAATAAGGACAAGTTTCGTATTAAGCTTCAACGATGAGGCAATTTTAGTAATAGTTAAACTCCCTGCTAATTATAAACATTCATAAAAATGTGATTTAAATTTCGTAAATTTGTGAGGATTTAAGCACGCTACAATAGTTAATTTCCAATACAGTAGTTTATATTACAGCGCAAAGTACGTTTTGGTAGATTGAAGTTGTACGGTCTTTACACGATCCGCTACATTGTCAACTGAAGATACAATTATGAACACGTGCGCTTTCAAATAAACCAGATGAATCACAGCCGTCTAAATACAAGGCCTGCGCGCTGATTCAAAATGGCGGCAGCTGAAGGCGGTTGTTTATCCAGTCCTTGCGAAAGCTTATAGTCAAAACAAACGGGTTTTTTTTCATGTAACACTGCTCTTTTAATCGTGCTTACGAATTAGCATACATTTCTTTGCTTGAAATATTTGACACGATTTATATATTGCTACTTATCCTTTATTTTCATGTTTGAACATGCAGATAAGATAATTTTAATATTTAAATGCCACTTTTTTGGTGCTAGTTCAATTTTTATTTCATTTTTCTAAATAAGAAAACTTGCTCTTTAAAAAATTAAATAAGGTGCTAACTTTGCTTATATATATATATATATATATATATATATATATATATATATATATATATATATATATATATATATATATATATCTGAACTCAAGATATACATTTTTAAAACGTTATTCTAAGGAAACTTTAATATAAGCTTTTATTTAGTATGCAAGGGTGTCTCATGCCAGAATTTTTTTTGTTACTATAAAAGACACAAAATAAAACGCAATACTTAATGTGTAAATAACGTAAAAATAATTTTTATCACTCCTTTTCCTAAAACATTTGTATTAAACAAGCTTTAGAAAACTTTTAAAATCCTTAAATTATCAGGTCAACCAATAATAATCATTATAACACTGACAACTCATGAGACAATTATAACAAATTTATTGTGATCAGAACATATATAGATAACACTCACAATGAATAAATACCAGTAAACCCATGCGAAACTTTCACATTACAAACAATGTGTTTTAATGTAAACTGAGTATGTCAGAAGTGGGTAAAAAAATTCTATCCACTGATACCTTATTCAATGCTGTAGGCTTTGTATTAGTTGAGAAAAAGGGATGTTGATAACAGAAATAATATATAGGATAGATATAAACACTCGTATCCAAAATTTAAGCATGATTGAATGTTATTTTAATAGGAAAAGTAGATATTTGCTGATTCTTTCTGGCACTTTACTTTTAAAAAATCTCTATGCAGAACATTAAAGAGCTTCAAACACTTGATATACATAATATACACTGAAGAGCAATTGAATTAGGGATAGCTGGCATTATGCAAATTTGGAACTGTGCGCAGGCCTGGAAGCGGCTTACAAATGACGTAAGCAGCTGTTTCACAAGATGAGTGCTGCTCACGGTATTAGTAATAGTCAAAGCAGTATGGGTAAGAGTGCGGATCTAAGCGCATTTGATCGTGGGCAAATAGTCGGGGTCCGACGAATTTGTCACTCCATCTTGGAAGTAGTGCAGACACTCTTCCGAGACAGATAAAAGTCGGTAGAGACTAAACCTTTCCTCCAAAGGATCCGTTAGGAATTTTCCCAATAAAACATATTTTACATCTAATTTCTGCAATGTAAATGAGGTCAAACCATAAAGACCATTGCAAGTCTGTATAATGGCTTCAAATGTTCTTTTCGTTAAACCTTGATATACATGTCCCCTTGAAAGCAATTCCCACTTTTCTAACCAGGTTGAAATATCCCGTAAATAATTCAACTGTTCTCGACTTACAGAGGTAATTTTTTTTTAAATCTTCATTTCGAAATCTGATATCTTTATTTGGAGATTTAACATTAACAATATTCCACCACCTAAGGATTATTTCAAGGAATTTAGCAGTTCCTTCAGTAGCAATACCACCTAACTCACCAAGGGCATTAATATTTTCATAATTAAAAATTTTACACACAAGGTTTACTTTTTGTCGTTCAATATTAGACGGGAATAAGACTTTATATCCAAGTTTTAACACCTTCTCCCCTTCTTCTCGATACATGGTTCTCAAGTGATTAAAATCAGCTTCTCTAATAATATCAAAGTTTTTTATGTCTGGATAATTAAAAATAAGACCTTTTCGGTTTAGCCAATTATTTCGAATGTTTTTAAAAATATGCAGTGTCGTACAGTAAAAAGAGCGGGAAGTCCTGACATGCAGGATTATATACTGAATTAAAACCATATAGATGCAATTTAAATTTAGTAAACATAGATTTGTTTACCTGATTATTGTCAGCAATAATGCTGATTGGTTTAACACCTAAATTATATAACTCGCATAAAATGGTTTTTATTGTTGTATATAAAAAGTCCCCAGAATTAATACTGACTGGCAAAATTGCAATTACATCTTTATAGTTACCAAATGCAGAAGTTAAAAAAAAACACCCGTGCTGTTTTAGCAAGGGTACCTGATTGTGTTATACAAGATCCAACTAATTTGCCACCCTTAAATGTCAACTCAGGAGAGATATAGATTTCATCCATTAATAAATTTACGTACTTTTCAATTGGGCTTAGATTGATTAATCTCTTTTCCAGATACTTATTTCGAACATTAAACGTTCCATAACAAACATTTAGCTTGGCAGTCATTTTTCTCAAGTTACTTGGATGGGGAAGAATTAACAACTTGGTTTTTCTAATTGCACGATAGCAAGTAGGTGAAATTAAGTACATTTTAAAAGATAATTGCAAAAGGTTGGAAGAATATCTGTATCTCTCTTTGGATAAATTTAAAAGTTGCAATTGCTCAATTAAAATATTTAAAATTGATAACTTTTCAGCACTTAATTTGGAACCATATTCATTAAGTAAGCATATAGCTTTTGCTAATTTATCATATTCAATATTCACAATAAATCTATTTCTGATTTTTCATTAATATGCTTAAAATGTATATTAATTTCTTCAACATCCAATTGTTCAGTTTTATAAAATACTTTAAATGATAGATCTGAAAATACTTTAAAACTAACTATAATTAAAGGTAAAAGAGAATTGCTTATCTTTAAAACAGTGATACAGTCCTTATTTGAAGTAAAAGTCCAATTTTCTTCTTGTGCTAAACAATACTTTACATAATCTTCAACTTCAGCACTGCATTTCAATCGCGAAGCTTCAAGTTCATCTTCATATGTTGATACACTTTTTTCTAGAACTGCTTGAAGAATATCGTCCTCTTTCTCATCTCGAGATTTCTGTTTCTTTGCCAGTTGTATATTTAAATGTGGTGTTGCTTCATTAATGATATTTAGGAATGCCTCGGGTACCAAACAAGGTTTAGTACGTGGAATTAGGTGAATTCTGCCCATCCTTATCTTTCCATTTATCTTCAGTTACTAGAAAAATGTTTTATACACACGTGAATTTTTGGTGTGCACAAAATTCTCTCGATGGATCCGGTTGATCCATAACTTGCGCATATTTTCATTTGTCGGAAATCTGAAGCATGTAATGTAAGGTTGCTTGTAGTTGGATTTGCATCTGGGCACGCTGCATTTGAAAGGCATTCTATGAACCTAAAATCATTGAAAACAATATGTTCACACATTTGAGAAGATGCGTAGGATAAGAAAAAATCATACAATCAAACTCAATACGAACACAGCTAAAACGAGCAATCTATATATTAAATCTAGATATGCATTTAACTACATTAAGAGTTTCATATATTTTACAAGCTGCAAAGGAATGATCTTAGCTAATACGAGGGAAATTGTTGACCGTAGTACAAATTTTCATGCATTTACCTGGCACAAGGATCATATTCGGTCATGCAGTGCCAGACACAATATCAAGTTAGACACACACAATGGAAGCTTTTTTCACTGGACATTTATTTAAAGTTAGGAAAATTAAATTCACATAGGGAAGACTGAAAATTTCATTTATTAAATATTAGAACATGAAGTTTATCACTAAAAAATTACGGAAGCTAAGAAGTATAATGTGTTCTACGATTTTTGTTCCTTTCACGGATTTTGCCAGTAACGGCTATTATGATAAATTTTTACTTTTAGCCTTCTCGATTTAATCGCGTTACAATGTAGAATTGTTAAATATTATATTACTAATCATTATATAAAACACTATACTATAAAAAAATACTCCATACTATAAAATGGCCCATAAAAAAATTACATGATACCACAAGTCGATATACCGAATTTTAGCCCTATAATCCACAGCAAAAACTTCAATCTAAAATTAATATTATATATATTTATGAATAGCTTACTTACCAAAGAGGAAGATTTCCTGCGCTATTTAATCCACCGTATTTGCACAAAAGGTTCCTTGATTTGAAATCATACGAGACCGCAAACAGCACAGCTTCCTATGTAAAGAAGTCTTCGGAATTCCACGGAAAGAATCCGCCTGCAGTTGATCACGTGACCCTGTTTCCGGTAAAGAGCGCGCAGGCCAGTATTAAGATCGGCTGTGGATGAATTCTAGATGACGTTCGGCATAAATCAAGTTCACTTCGACAAAAAGTCCAGTGAATTAAATAGTTGAGTTGTGAATGAGATACAAATCACTTGAATTAACTGCTGGAAACGGATAACAGACACACCCTTAGACGTTTTGTGTTGAATCGAGTTTGATTAAAAATTGTTATCTTCTTGCTTAATGTTCAATATAAAATTTTGCTTCTTTCATTATAAGCATACAGCGTAGCAAGCTGAAATTAATTGGTTCGACAAAGAAATTCTGAGAAAAATTAGCTGTGAAAATTTCATGTCGTCGAAGCTCAGCTTTCGACAGTTTTTGCTGATTCAGGAAAACAGATTTGCTTTATATAAGATTTTAAGGTAAGTAGGCAGTTCAATTAACGTCACAGTAGAGCTACGAAACGGGATATTTACGATGGTCCGGGATCAATCCCGAAAGAAATGATCATAGAACAGCACTTAATTTTGAACCACGGTGAGATGACGAATTAGATTTTCAAACATTGCATTGTGAGATGTTGTTTCCAGGGGATTAACAGCACTTTTCAATGGAAACAGATGAATCTATGTAGTTATTTGTGGCTCGAACCTTGTTGCTTCATTGGATTTTGTTTGGACTTAGCTCATTTTTCCTTACCGAATCCAATATGGACCAGCTCTTAAATGAAACCTAGAAAAGTATGACCGAAATTAAGGAATTAATACATGAAATCAGACATAAAAGAAATCATTGACCTTCTAATGAAATAGACAGCGTATGGGCGGTGTTGCTGTTATGAGATCTCAGGAGAATCACGTGGGCTTATGAATCGACATGGGTCGATTGGCTATCGAAGTAAAGACTAGTGTATTTAATCACGCTGTATAATCACTTTAACTAGTCAATACTTTGTTGCACACTAGGACTCAAGCTTTTTACACAACCACGTGACTGATTTTCAGAGCTATTGACCAGAAGAAATAGCATGAATCTGTTAGCACGTATTCCGCCTATTTCCTTTTTAAATCAATGAATGAAATAATATGACGAAAGCCAACGCCACTTACTACCAGAACATATTATTAAACGAATTTAAAGGGCTGAAATATTTTTATGCTTATAAAATAGTGTTAGAAATAGATACTGCCCAAGTTTAAATGGCTGTCGATAAGAGAGCCCTGGACAAAATCTTCAAATTAATGTCACTAGGTTCTCTCATCCCCAATCATTACAGCGTACCGCACACGTCCTGCTATTTTATAGTTTCACGTACCAATTTTATTGCTGTTTCAGATTCTCGTAAAATCGAATGATGATATAAAATTACGAGTAAACGCAGTAGATTTCAAGGACAATGAAATTATCTTCCAATTTTTCTTGTCCATTTACATTCTGGAAAAAGTTACTAAAAGTTTTCTGGAAGAACCGAGAAAGGATTTTGGTTACTTACATGTATAAAAAGGGAGTTTAAAATTTTCTGTATGAAACGGAATTTATAATTTTTTGGACGTGTTACTGGATTTCACTGTTCCCACCTCTTCGAACATAACTATGTTCTTATTTTTTAAAAGCTTATTATTTTCCCAAGCATATTTATTCATTGCAGAAAAAAACTTAAAGTTCATTACGTGTAATTTAAAAAAACAAATAGTTTCCCATGAGTACTATTATAAACCTACTACTCACTTTAAAATATCTGAATAAAATCTAATTTAAATTGAGAATTTATTTTTCATTGGACGTTAATCTTCTGAATTAGTGCCATTACCATTTTACCTATAATCCAAAAAAGCGCGGTAGCCCAGTTGGTGGTACTGGTAACGTCGTACTACAGCAACACACCGGGCCTGGTCTACGGTCCTGAAATAATCTCGAAGGGAAAGATCCGAGGACAGCATCACGTAATTGTGAATCACGGTCAGATGACGAGGTAGGCCAGTTGGAAGAGTAACGGATTAGCAACCAGAGGGTTGCGAGTTCCAATCCAACCAAAGATCGCAATTTACAAAGGGGTCTGGTCTCGTTAAATCTGCCGTGGCCTCAAATGTCTTCACGTTGGCGTGGTGTGGAAGTTTGGAGATTGTGGTGCCAGCTCAGGTGTGACCTCGTCATCTGACCATGGTTCAACGTTTCGTGGTGGTGTCTTCGGATCTTTGCCATCGGGTTTGATCCCGGACCTTCGACAATAGCCCGTTGTGTTGCTCCTGTGCGACGTTAATTAAAATACCTACAACCAAAAACAACGCAGCAAGTTTTAATTTGTAGAGGAATGTAGTTGTGCAGTTTCAAAACTTTTAATTTGGAATGTTGTTCAAATCATTACATTATCATGCTGATGCAATTGAAACTCCTGAAGGAAAGTAGCAACTTATGTGATCAACTTATCACCTCTGTTTTGTGGAGGTAGTTGCTGTAATATCAGTTATTAATACTAGAAATGAAATGCTTCAATTGTAAAAATAAAAATTGTTTTCTATAAAACTATGGTATTCGTATTGGTGTTTTAATTAACATCTCACTGGTGCAGCACAGCGGGCTGTTTGCGACGGTCCGGGATCAAACCCGAATGGAAAGATTCGAGGACAACACCACGTAATTTTGAACCACGGTCAGATGACGAGGTCACACCTAAGCTGGCAGCTCTCCACAAAACGCAAACGTGAGGGCATTTGAGGCCACGATAGATTTAGCGTGCACCAGCCCCTTTTGCAACGGTCTTCGGTTCGATTCAAACTCGCAACCCTACGGTTACCGGGCTACCGCTGCACCTATAAAACTATGTTTATTGAATATAAGAAAAACTTAATAGAATGTGAGTGAAATCTGCTTAAGGGAGCCCGAACAGAAAACTGAAAGTGCTAAGATGTAAAGAAAGGAACTGTTCACCCTGTACAGTGGGGATAAACGAATCGGAAAAACTATCAAGTTTATGAGCAGATATGCTTCTTATAAATTATAACAGCAGAAATTCAAGTGAAATAACAACCCGATCAGAAGAACGTTAATGTGATGATTCGATAAAAAAAATACTTGAGCTAATCCATCAATAAAACAAAATAAAATGTACACAATTTAAAAACAGGAACAATTTAAATAAATTATATCACAACCATATTTTCAAATTGTTTTAAAATAAATTACCAAATAAAATGATCCCGAATGGCTATGGGGGTATTTCAATTAACGTCACGCTAGAGCAACACAACGGGCTATTGGTGACAGTCCGGGATCAATCCCAAAGACCGAATTGCAATGGAAAAAAACAGTTAGCATTCTAATTACCATTAAAAACCATGAAAGGAAGACTGAGGCTAGAAGTCCATCTACTCGTTTTTTTACCCTTCAAGTGGTCTCTAACCAATTTTGCCACTGACGAGGTATCTCGTTGATTAAGGTCTGACATGTTTTGCAAATGGCGATATATCTCATCGAGACACAACTGCCATATTACTATAAGGAAATGAAAATCCCATTGGAAAATCCAAGTAGTCGCTTGCCTTGAATAGGTACTACAGATCACTTTTCGACGTGAAGATAACCGTTAGGATGACTAAGAATAAAGTTGTTCCAGTGGTTATTAAAATATCGGAAAATATTACGTTTAAATTTTTTTATTTTGTAAATGAATTATAGATTTAACCTGCGATATGCTATCCTTAAGAACTACATCATGTGGTTCGTAAGGATTTAAACATTTAAAGATGGAGCTGTCCGTCGGATTCTGGATCTTATGCCATAAAACTCAATTACCAATAGAATCATCAAAGACAGTGGCTTTTAAGATCGCTATGAATATTTATCATTTTCCAAGCAGCTTTTAAGTTGATGTTACCACTGCGTACTTTTAATCCTCCAAATGGTTTGAACGAGATATCTCGTCCATCAAGATGTGATCAATTTTTCTAATGACGATATATCTTGTAATCAATATATTTCGGACTTTTCTTATGATGCCGCGTAATAAAGCTCTGGTCAGTTGTTTTTTTCTAATGGCAAGATTTCTCGTCAAACAAGATCTGGTCAGTTTTGCTAATGATGTGATACCTCGTCGACGCAACTACTAGGAGTGATAATTATGTGATAAGAAATATATAAGCAACGTACCAATTTCTATCTCCATAAATAATTATTATTGCATTGGTCGAGTAAATGATTCGAATACGTATAACCATATATTGAGCAAAATGCTCTCAAATAGATAAGTCCCAGGCAGACAAAAAAATCTGACATATTTTTGAGCATATATCATCTCCAATTGTAGAGAAAATCTCTATCCATCTGTGAGTACGTTTTGAACATTATGCTGGATCCCAAAACTAGTGCTAGCAAGACATTTGTAAGCGTTTCCTTTTTGATCCTGAAACTCAATTCAACCAATTTTTCGGTGTCTGTCGAAATACCAAAAGGAGAGAGTATTGCGGATTAAAAATTAATCCGAATATTGTGTTTCGTGTTCTGATGTTTTCGAGCGCATTCGCTGGACTCGATAATTTAAAAATTTGCAAATAGCATCCTTTTAGAAATGGACAAAGCTGAAATTTTATAACATCATTAACGATTTTCGCTAATTTCTGCGATAATTGTACTGACAATATTATACTAACTGTTTACATTATAGCAACTAACAAACCGTTAGCAATTAAATTTACCGGTAATTGTTTACTGTTAGAATTGATGTAACTGGTTAATTATTAAACTTAAAAAATGTTTCAATTTCTTGTTTTTTGTCAAGTAACTTTAATAAATTTCAATTTTTTAATTAAAAATGTTATTAAATTTAAATTGTTTCTCTGCTATGGCAATGACATGTATCAATAGTTGCTAACATTTTCGATTGCACATGCTAACTGTTATTTGTTATAACACTTAATTAAGTTCTCTTTCTCCTTTAATAAATTGAAAGCATTCTATCTGTAAACTAGATGATAACCACTTTTCGTTTCACTAACCAAAATAAATGTTCGTTTGGTGTGTCAATCGTTAACTAATTTCCTTTTCTACACACGGCAGCGTTCTGAAATCTTATGCAGACATATACTTACAATACTAGTCAATATTAGTAGCTTGTATTAGTTTTGTCATAAGGAAATTGCTTTTCACTGGAAAAATAAGAAAAGCCCATTTGAAAGTCATTTGAATGTATAACCTTTGATTATTAGTTCGATAATCACATGTCTGCATGTCCGTATGGTTGCTTTATCGACATTCTAATGAAATTGATGGAGCATATGGGTGGTTACACTGTCTTAAATTCTCAGAAGTGTAGGTCACGAGGGCTTGGAGATCAAATTGGACCGGTTATCTATCGAAGCGCAGACTAGTGTTTTTCATTACACTTGTAGTTTGGTCCTATATTAGGATTAGTGCTTTCTTCCAATACCACGTAGTCATCACCAGGAGATATTCAAAACGAGTGATAAGAGGAAGTAAGTGGCACACTCATGTTCCTTCTATATCTTTAGAAGGTTGAAGGTTGATGTGGTGCTTGGACTTTCGTGCTTTCTTCAAGTCAACACTTACATTTCATCCTTCTGATCCTCACTTACAAAAAGTGGCATTGCATTTAGTACAAATTAACCCAGTTTGAATAAAATACCTCCAGTTCCTACAAACTGGCGTTAACCCTCCTGGTGGCCTGGTGGCTAACTGCCCTATAGCGGCGCCAGCCTCTAATACAAAAACCTCTTCCAAACTGTAACTAATTCTGAGCAAGGGGCAATTTGCTTTTTTTTACTGGGATCTTCATACCCATGTAGTGATAGGGTGGATTTGTCTCGAAGAGGTATCTCTTCATTAGTAAAATTGACCAGATCTTGGATAAGGTATCTCGTCGAAACATTTGGAGGATTGATCGGATTCGGCTATGGAAAAATTGGAGATAATACCTGTGGTAAAGTTTGAAATTAGACGCATTCTTGTCATATCTCTTCAAACGAATAATTCCAGCTAGAACTAGATAAGTGCTGGTGTTAGTCATTGGACTGTGTAATACTTAAGCATTCCGAATCAATTCTGGTGATAGTTCCAACAGTTGGGTACCCAAACAGATTAATGGAACAGTGAAAAAGAAAATTCATAACTTTCTACTATCTATCCATTACTAGAACATCTCCGGACATTAATCCTTCAAGTGATTTTGACGAGATATCTCGCCATCAAGACATCGCCGATTTTTGGATGATGTAGGAATCAAGATCAGTTCACTTTTCTTCTAATGACAAGATATCTCGTCTTTTGCTAATGCCCCCATACCACGTCGAGAAAACCACCAGGCGAGATAAATCTGCACTTGTCTGTAGCCTTGATACGAACCGTATACCAATTTCCACAGTTGTGTGTAGAACACCTAGTAGAGCAATGTCCCTTTGGCACATTTGATGACAAGTTGAAATGCATATGAAGATGTACAGATGAATAGTGCTTAAAATAGCGGACTATGCGTAGAACTTCGGGTCCTGAGATGACGTGACCGTAACCGTTTTGATTTCAACAACGGAGAGACACGTGTGTACCAATCGAGAGAGACGACGATTGCTTTCCATGAAATCAGACGACGATGCCACCGTCGCCATCCACTTACGATGAGTAACTTACATTGTACATAATTTGGTATAAATAACCATCCATCCTGCACTTTTTCTTATTCTATCATTAAATAGTATTGATTCATAGCGAACTGTCTCTCTTTGTCCTCTTCTCTGAATTTACAATTTAGAAAACATGAGATATTCTACACAACTATACTTGCTAATCGTTACTAAGAACTGACAAGTTCGATCTCGTTTTCGAGATCTAGCTTAATGATTCAAGACAATGCAGAGAGACTAAGTTTTTGCCGTGTCGAATGCATTCAGTTAAGGTAACGCGTCTTATGGCTGCTGTGTCTGGACATAAAAACTAAATGCCGCAGTGATCGTGATGAACATTTATCGGTATTTTTGATGCTGGTCATAAAAGAGATCTTTTATGACCATAATCTAAGTATGTGTTCAAGATATTGATAGCGACAAAGTCTGGAAGCAATTTGAGGTTTTAAGTGTCATACTTTGCTTGTTCAGCATTTTCTTTGATATGGAAATGCAATCTAGAGAAGAAAACACATTTTATTACCATAAGAACAGTTGAGACATCTTTGACATATATAATTTAAATAAAAAACCGTATTCTAGTTTAACATTGGAAAGGGTTCGTATATATGTTTATCTTCAATCAATTGCTTAACGTTCAATCCTTTTTAGTTGAATTTAAATAAATTCTCCTAAAGAAAATTATTTTAATTACAAATATCTTTTAAAAATACAAACATTACTTGTTTTCTAGTTTGAAGTAGAAAATGACACATTTAACTTTCCGATAAAATTGCGGAAACTGCTACAGGTTTATTCAATTTTTAATTTACGCATTTAATGTATTTTTCTATAAATTAAAAACGTATTATACTAGTAAATGTACGTAATACAACATGAGTGCGTGAGAAAGATAAATCGGCTAGCATTTGTGTTTCTGAGCGAAACTGAACGTGGAATTTTCAAGATCTTTTGAAATAATGAAATCCCGAAATTTGAAGTAAGCTGCATCATATTAACAGTAACTTATTCATACAGGGAACTGATATATGATGTGAGCTTAGGTGGTACTTCACACTTTGTAGGAAAAGCAAAATAGAAAAGCCTTCTTCCCCTTTAGAATTTATAATTTAGGGCTTCTGTAGTATTTGTTAAAAGTAACCTGAAGGGCTCATTGTTTTAAAGGTCCTAATATAAACAGGAATATCAGTATCCAGATGAAATGGAGTTTTGAATACGATCCAGATATATATTTTCATAAAAATTTTTATGGTAACTGTTGATGATAAATATAAAATTTTACTGGATTTTAACATGTGATCGGGCTGTTAAGTGATGGAGTGAATCTGTATGCATCTTATTTTGTAGACTTTTCCTTTTATTTTTATTGTAAAGATATTAGACTATGTCCATAGAGATTCAAGGAATTTGCATTTAATTCAGATGAGCCAAGTAAAATAGCCCATGTACCTTTCTAGTCTAATCTCAAACTTCCAGACGTTCTTAGCTTAACAATTATTTACTCCTCACCTAGTTTCATATTTCAAAAGGATCAGCATTTCCAAGTTTTACCCAAAAATGGCAAGGGAAACACGATTTTCCAGCTTTTAAAATATTCTATTTCAGTATATATAGTTAGGGATTATGAATAAACATTAGGAAACCTTTTTCAAAGTTAACCCTCTGAGCGTCATTGAGATTTCTATGTAGTGTAACATTTCTTTATCCAATACTCTCATAGTGACTTACTAACCCTATCTATTGGTTGAAAGAATCCTAGGAAATATTCTATTGGTCAAGAAGGTTTAAATTGGTTAGTAATCATGCAGAGACAACTGCAGGTTGCAGTTCGAATATATGTGGGTAAACCACTCAGAGGGCCAAGGTATTGTTACGTTAAATGATAATAACATTGTAAACACGTATTTCAAAAATAGTTTGACATTGAAAAAGATTCAATAATTTTGCTTAATTTGTTACGTTAACTTAACTTTAAAGAAGCATATTATGCGTATATTTTACACAGCTTTATGCTAAAAAACTTTTTGTGTATTTGAAATAAGTATTATTTTGCAGTATACACACATCCACTTTATAGTTACTCAGAAGCCTTAAACCAATTTATTGGTCGTTTTAATCATATATAAATTCATGTTTCCTGATGTTCAAGAACTTTTGAAACTTTCTCTTTTTTGGCAGACTACTTTGTGCTCCTTTATGTACTAGATTATGTGAAAGTTAATGTGCTAATTTCTTTTGTATTAATAATAATGAACGATCAGTTTTGGTAGAATTTATTACGGTATGTATATACATCTGTAAAAGTCAGCTAACTAAAAGCATTATTGACATCATAGAGATAGTATTTGGCTTAACAGTATTTGTAGATGTTATTTTTATAAAATATACTGAGGTAGTGAAGAATGATATTGTAGACATTTTAAAATAAAGCAGTTGTATTATTAAAAGAAAGACCTTGAGCATCAATGACTTTTAATGTATTCCAAAAATGTATAAATTATATACATTTCTTCGTTTATCAAATTAAGGGAAATAGTTTTCCCTCTTTAGTTGTTATTTATGTCATATTAAAGTGTTTGACCATACCTATCTATATAAATAAGAATGGAGTGTTTGTTTGTTGAATATTTTCGACTATATAAATAAGAATAGAGTGCGTGTTTGTACATCGAATATTTTCAACCCATTTCAAGTTTTGTATCCATTTTAGACAATTCTGATTCAAAATCCGTCTCTTGCACGATTGGTGTCTGTCTGTCTGTATGTGTGTGCTCGTGCTACATCCAAACGGTTGAACATATTTTCATGAAACTTTGCATACCGTGAGTTCTTACATTCATTTAGTGACTGAACTTGTTTGCGTAAGTCTGTCTGTCCGTCTTCCATTCTATGTTCGATTTTGTATCTATGTGTTTGTAGACGTATCACGTAAGATTTGTTCAACATATTTTAATTTAATATCCTATATTTGATAAGCCACATTTTAGTTTAGTGAATGAATTATTTGAAATTGCTTTTCTTACATACGTATTTAGGCACGAGCGTTAAAATATCTGAGTAACTATACTTGGTATCAACCATAATTTGGTTACCAGTGCTGCTGAAATATCAATTACTTTCCAAAACTATTTTTACGGAATTTAAATTCTAATAGTTTATTTATATTCGAGCCTTACTTTTTCTATACGAAATATAAAACAATACTGAATATTTTTGACAAACGATAAAGAGAACAAAACTTTTAAAATAGGACCGGTTGCCAATATGGCAACCTTTGTATTTTTCAATCGTTTGCTGTTTAAAATTTGTGTCCGTTATATTCCAAGAATCTATTTTGTAGTGAAAACAGATACAGTCATTACTTTTCATTCGAAGCTTTTTAACATGTTTTAATATGTATTTCTGGATTTAGAATTTGATGTTTTTCGTTCAATAACTGTAATAAAAGTAAATAATGATTTAATTAGTTTTAAAAACATTTTTAATCATTGTATGATAATTTTGGGATATGTTTTTGTTTTTAAATGACATACAAGGCATTTATATGCATACTCTGAACTATTCTATGCATTCTGGGTAACATTAGCAGTCTAGATACTTTTCTTTCTTACTAAAAATTTAAATTCTATGAAAATTTAAAATGTTAAATATGACATTTATTTACATTTGTGAAATTGGGTATTTTACAATTATGTACCATTATTAGAGTGTGGAAGTTTTTACATGGTGTGAATGGGAATTATAACTTATTAACGAAAACGGAAATTAGTTAACGAATTTAATCCGAGTAACGCCGGGTTCTTCTGCTAGTATATAATAGTGAGATGAGTAAAAAGTGTCAATAGAATAGGCTTTGTAATATCAGATCTTTTATTGATATTTAAATATTAATTTACAAATTTGGCACATATTTTATGAGATTTTTATTCTTTAATAACATTTATAAACGAATATACACAATAAGAAGATAAAATTTTAATATTTATAAGACACCGAATATTCTAAAATCAGGAAATTCTATTTTTGGTGAAATCATCTTTGCACATTAAACAGCAATGATTAAATAACACAAGTTCATATCATAAAATCATGCTGAAGGATAAAATAGAATTTTCAATCTGTGACTTTATCTTATTTGCTTTTCATATAGTTATATTAGTTTACAAGTCATTGTCTAGAATATCTTTGTA
Organism: Meta bourneti; assembly: GCA_933210815.1. Taxonomy (NCBI): domain Eukaryota; kingdom Metazoa; phylum Arthropoda; class Arachnida; order Araneae; family Tetragnathidae; genus Meta; species Meta bourneti. Next base: position 64,506,646 of record OW119926.1, read on the forward strand.
CCATTTCAAGTCAATTTATTCTGTAGAAAAAAAAATTATTTGTACGAATACACTACCACTTTATGTAAAAGGAATTGCACAAAAAATAGAAAAAAGAAGTGCTTTTTGATTTTTATTGCGAGAAATAAATGTTAACTTTTGTTTTAAGTATCTACGTAGGTAGGTGGGAGGTTGAATTAGCGTCGCGCTGGGGCAACACAACGGGCTATTGGAGACGGTCAGGGATCAATACCTAAGGAAAGGTAAATGACGAGATCAACACCTGGTCTGGCACCCCACTTTCCACATTTCCACACCATGTCAACATGATGATATTTGAGATCAAAACAGATTTAACGTGCACCAACCTCCACGTAAACAACCTTCTTTGGTGCAATCTAGTTTCGAACTCGCAACCCTCTAATTAGTAATCCGTAACTCTACTAACTTGGCTACCTTGGCCCTACTTTTAATCAGACAAAGTCAGCAGCATAAGCTGCAACTCCAACTTCTGGCGCTATACAGAAAAAGGTTACAGAAACAATACCAGACCGCAGAACCCTTAGACAACAATACGCCAAAATCCTCTCCCACATTTCCTTTAATCTTTTTTACATTTTTGACTCTTGACAACTATAACACAAAATAAATACCATGCTTCCATCTCTAAAAAGAACTAAAAATAAATTTATACACCTAACTAAGGCAGAAACTGTGTTACATTTCTCTTAAACTCCAAACAGAATATCTTCCGAAAATACTTTGGACGGATTATTAAGTTCACCTTTTCCTTTCAAAACGAAGCAAAAACAAGTCGGAAAATACATTCGGTGACTGAAAATGGCGATGCCGAGACGCTTAGAGTTTTTTCGGAAGCTTAAGGTTTTTGGAAAGGCAAAAAAGGAACATTTCTCAAAGAGCCTGACAATCCGGTATCCTCGAAACAGAAGTAAGAGAATGTCTAGCGTTTTGACACAAACTGTCACGAACGTGTGGACCCAGTTTTACATTTTTAGTCTTCGAAATAAGAACAGACTATAAACATTCCCCTTTTCTTTCAATAAAAAATGAATTTTCCTGTTCCAGACTAAAGGAATTCGTGTTCTCCGAGAACATTGGTTTATAAAGATCTGTGGGAAGTGAAAGGTTTGTCCTATGGATTCGATGGTGCTTTAAATCATTTGCTTTATGTATGAACTTGGTTTTGTTAGTGATACCTAAAACTTTGTAAGAGTAGAAACTTCATTGCGTCTCTTAAGTTACGTTTTTTAATATTTTACACCAAAATTTTCAACTTTAATCTTCAAAATAGGATCAGACTATAAACATTCCCCTTTTCTTTTAATAAAAAATGAATTTTCCTCTTCCAAACTAAAGGAACATTGGATTTTCATAATGTTCCTTTATGAAAATATGTGGATAGTGAAACGTTTTATCTGTGGATTGGATAGCGTTTAAAGTCGTGTGGTTGATTTCGTGTCGAAAACTGCCCTATAGTAGTCAGCATTTGGTGTAAAAACTTGTTCCAAACAGTCATCAGTGGTGGGAAAGGGGCAATTTGTTTTTGCTGCTTAGATATTCATTACCTTTGGAGTAATAAGGGGGTTTTTTCTCGACAAAGTATCTCGTCATTTGCAAATTTGACCAGATCTAGGACGAGATACCTCGTCGGAACATTTAGAAGATTAATGTATGGACTTGATTTTGCTAGAGATAACTTTAATACTGCTAAGAAGATAAAATTAACTGTGTGTCTGTTAAGTAAGGTAATATTTTTTTTGAATTGTTACAAAAAATGTTCGAGGGTTTGTTGATCTTTTCATATAGTCATGTGTGTTGGTTTTACTCTATGTACTTATGAGGTATAAGTAAATTAAGTCAATTACATGGTTGTTTGAAATAAGTTTCATCACAACTATTCTTCGTTCCAAATCGGCTTCACTTTAAATATAGAAGGATACCTCGATTCTTATAAATTGAAAATTTTCTATGAAGATCAAATCTAAGCTAAATCAATCTCCAATATATTGAAGGCAGGCTGTTACTGAAGTTATAGTAGTTTTTATGCTATTTATAATACATTTGTAAACGTGGATGCTATTGGAAACTTATTATTTTTAATTAAAATTTTAATAATTAGACCCAATTTCAAGTATTTAAACAAATTGTTTTTCTCTTCCTGCCTATAAACTTCAGTGATCTTAAGAATTGCGAATGTTTGATGTAAAATGAAAGTAAAAAGTAAATAAATTAATGTTATAGGATGTGATAACAGCGACTTCAATCTACACTCTAAAGCCTGCAATATAATAGATTATATACTTAAACTAATTTTAGTGACAACCAATAAGTAACAATTGAATTAAATGGAATATAGTTCAATTGTTACTGCATAACTCCATAAATACTACTCTGTATACAACTTTATTTTAAAATGTGAAAATAATAGGAATACATACACCTTAAAAACAATTCATTTCTTGCATCATTTATAAACTTCTTTCATAAATTTACTTGTACGTAGAGATTTCTTGTGCTCTAAACTAACTGAAAAAACTAAAAGAAAATATTTAATTAATCAAACACTTCCAATGCGGAGATGTAATTGTATTCTTTAAAAAAATTAGAAAACAAAAAGGTATTCAATCTAGCCTTTTTCGTTTTTATGAAATGCCCATACAGCAAAACTAATTAGTATTCAAACATGACAAAATTTTACAACTCTGAACAATACACCCAAGTCCTGAACTGAGAAAAATCGATCCAAAGCTGCTTATAAATTTACGACACCCAAAAAACCTTACACGCCGATCATTTAATGTCGATGTTTAATATGCCCCTCCATAACTAAGCTCGTTTCTTCTGAGTAGCTTTATTAAGCGTTATTGCAACCTGATAAAATAACAATAACACGTAAGATAAAGCATATGATGGCGGATCGATCCCAACGAAACCTCAAACCCTTCATATATCGATCCCCGATAAAACAATACCGCTATCTGACATCAATTCACCGGACGAATATTCACTTCAGGACCAAGAAGGAAAAAATTAATAATTCCTATTAGTGTATTAAGAAGTGCGGGGGCTTATGCGAGGATGAGGAAAAACCGATGCCGAGGCGTGTACTAGAGTGACTTGAGCGTGCTGGGAGCTTGTGTGGATAATATACTGTTAGTCTGAAACTACTTTGCAATGTAAATTAAACCGCAACTCCTCAGTGCAGTTAACAGACTTGCTGAAAGCACATTTTTCCAATATTTGAGAAGGCAGTGGTACGAGAGGCGTGGGGTATTGGAAGGGGTAGTATACAAATGTAGGTTTTAATTTTATCGACTTGGAAATGTTGTGGTGCAGTAGACTCAGGTTGAGGAGGAAGACTTATTTATTAAATGCTGCGGTTTTATATGGGGCCCCTTATCAACTACTTATAGCATAAAGCTCATTTTTATGTAGACTACTGTCTTGTTTTAACTAATAAGCATGCATTCTTAGCATCACACTGTTGTTTTCCGAACCAATACATTCTGTAACAAAAAATGTACTACAGGTAAACTAATAGCCACATTGTTTCTATTCAGAACTGTTTTATTTATTGTAAGTAGAGGGCATTTAAGAAGAGTGTAAGGATGAACAGTTAAGAGTAAATAATTACCTTATATAGAATAAATCGTTAAAGACGATGTGCTATCGAAATAAAATGTTTAAGCTCTTAAGGCGTATTTTCCTGTGGTAAAGTTATATACCAAGTACTTAATAAAGTAGAAAGAGTTGTGGATTTTAAAATACGAAGTTGATTCTCTAATACGAATGTCCATCAAGCTTGTTTATTATTACTATTCCACGTAGAAAAGTTTACGTTAAGAGTTGAAAAGCACACATTTGATCTATTTTTCATTTAAATTTATAAATAGTTCACGTAATTAATTTCAATGCACAAATAGTTGGCATAATTCATTTCAGTACATAAATACTTGATATAATTTATTTCAATACACAAATTGTAAACATACTTCATTACAGTATATTTATAGTTAACATAAATCATTTCAGTACACAAATAATTAACATTCATAACACCTTAGAAATGCAATATACAATGTTAGAAGACTATAAATATAATTTTAAAACTTTGAGATTTCTAAATAAAGATTTTTTTTTGTTAAATATATATATGTCATTATATGTAAGCATAAAATCCAAATTTTAAACGTGGAATCATCTTATATTGATTCTATATGCCTAAAGCACAGAACTCTCAGAAAAACGCTAGTGTTTAACATCAGAAAAAATATTCTTACAATCCCAACTAATCAGCGATCCGCAGGCAATTTAAATAAATTGCATCTGTACACTACATGCATTGATGAATTTTATATAGAGACTTGTAGCTATAATATCTGAACACGTAACATATATTTCCAAAAGATATTTTTCGGTCACCAGAAAGAAATATTAATTAAATTCTATCATCAAAATTCACTGTTAAAGTTCTATAGAGAAAGCTAAGAAACATGTGTATGTGTACTAAATAAGATAACGATACGTGATCAATTTAAAACCACCATTTCCAATGACTAGGGATTCAATTAATTCACTAAATGCAATTTTACAATTTATGAAATGGAAATATGTTCGCATACAGTTAAACTCATTAAATTATAAAGGACTGCAATTTAGTCAAAAATATCATTTTTTATTCACAAAAGAAATAGATACACCTTATTCTACTCGAAATGCAAGGCGATGAAAACATATAGCTCTTCATCCAATTCTTTAATTGTCACAATACCATTTTACGGCATTCATTAATAAAAGACAAAAATTAAATACCACTTGAGAAAAATATAGAAATATATTTGCAAATTTGATTTTTTAAATGAATTCCGATGCTTCTTTCCGAATATGAAAATATCTTGCGTTGTAAGCAGAAGCTAATTAAAAAGGTTCTGAATAAATATCGACTCATGAATAAAAAAAACATCCTTAGAAAAGTTGTCTCTAATGAACTCTATATTCCATCTGTAAGCAACACCAAATATACAATGAAGAATATTAAATTAGCAGTGTTGAAGAGTAGAATAATGTATATTTTTATAAATTGAGTACTTCATATACGCATAAGAAAAAGTAACTCATTCCAGGAATCAACAGTGCAAATAAAATGAAAACTCCATTTATTTGTTTTGAACATGAAATTTATCCTTTTTAATTCATTCACAGTATTGATTAGTCTATGAGTAAATTTAATAATAGTGAATAAATTTTAAAAAAATAAATTTATGCTGATAATAGTGGATTTTAGATCCAAAAATTTATATTCAAGTGATACTAATAAAATGTATTTCTTAAAAGAAATTGTTTCGAAGAGATATTTAATTTCAAGCAGATTTAAGTAATTAATTACGTAACTATTAAACAATGTTAGCATATAATGTTGCTTTAAAGATAGATGATAAAACTTCTATTCATAAATTACTTAATTACCACATGTGCTTTAGAAACTTTTCCGTGTCTAAGGTGAAAGTTTAAAATGGCTTTTATTTTCTCGTGACGACCATTGTTGTCCAAACTTGTGTGCAAAAAAAGTATTGCTGTTCAACAATATTATGTTAACCCTTATTAAATGATACTAAACCTTTTTAAAAATTAGTGAGCTTTTTTATAAAAACAATTCCAATAGCGAGGGAAATTATTCATAGAATCATCATAGTAAGTACTACATATTTCTTTTAATGATGACTTTAAAACTAACAAATTTACTTTTTTCTTTGAAATATGAGTTTAATATATAAATATATCAGTAAGGAATGAAAATGACTAATTTGAATAAATACTAAACGAACAATAACTTCGCCATATACAATAGGTTACGTTAAAGTAATTAATGTCAATAAACTATTGAAATGCTTTATACTTACGCAATACTACTTATTTTGCAGTCAATATAATTGTTGTCCTTCATGTTGAAACAGCTATTTGTGTTTAAGAATGCATTTATGATGAGCTATTGAACTGTTAACATTGAGACGAATTAACATTTATTTTGGGCCCAAACTAATCAAATGGCTCTCTACTAATTTAACAGGAACACTTTCATTCATGTGTTATAAGAGATCAACTTATTTTGCAGACTTTTACAGTAAGTCTGGAGATGGGTCCAAATACCTGTCTTGCAACCCTTGTCTCTTAATTTTATGAACGAGGTGGTTGATGTCATTGATACATGTTTACTTTTACTGATGATTTTAAAATTTATAAATACGTTTAATCGTATCCAGATTTTAATTATTACAATTAGAATTAGTTATATTATATGATTGGTTTTAAAAAATAGACTTTTTTTAATATCGATGAATTTTCTACAGTTGCTTTTACTAGAAAATTGAGTCCTATTATATGTGCTTAAAATATCAATGGGGAATTTCTCAAGAGGAAAACCTATATGACCTAGGAATTAGGTACGATTCGAAATTTACATTTAATACGCATGTACAAGAAGAAACTGAAAGGACGTGTAAAAATGCTTGTGTATTTTAAACGAATATGTCAAAAATTTTGAGACAACACTGTTCTACTTGTGTTTTTAATTATTTAGTAAGATCTATTTTACCATATAGTTGAATATTTGGATCCTTATAAATATTTCATTTATAATATTGGAAAAATTTAAAATAAATTTTAAAGACAAATTTCTTTTAAAAACCTGAGTTTTTGTGAAAATCCAATGTCTTTTTTGGAAACTAAATATAATGTGCCATTTCTAAAAGAAAGAGTTGTTTTATACTTAAATTATTTTATGACTTGTTACAATACAAAATCATTTGTTCCTACCGACTCAGTGAAATAAATACTTATGCACCCTCAAATAATACTAAATATTTCCAAAATTAAACATATTTGTGTTTCAAGAACCTTCCTTATTCAACAAATATTACTTCAAAAATCAACCGACAGCCCAATTTGTCAGAATTAGCAAAAGTTTGCCCCAACCCTTGATAGTTTCTTGAACGGTTTAGAACTTTTATTAATTGTTTTACTGTCATGTTTGAAAACTGAGAATTTAAGTGTTTTCTATGAAGTTCTATGCTTCGCTCATGATTTTCTTTTCCCTCCATTATTTTTGTTCAATGTAATTAATAGCTTTATATGTAATATAGTTTATGTTGTATAATTGTTATGTTCTTTGTTTTATTGTTTATCTGTGTCTTATTTTCTACTAAACTTTTCTCGCTGTGGTAATTCGAGTAATTCGTTAAACTGTGTATATAAATTAATACTAAATTATTATTCTATGAAGCGGGAAGGGTTTGATTAAAACTTTTGTTGATAAATATAAACTAATCTAATATAGATAAAAATTACTCATAGAATCATAATCATTCAATTACACTTTAAAACATAAATTTCTGTATTATGCCTCAAACTTTATTTTTACGTATGGAATATGAGTTTATCATATCAATATATTTGTAATAAAACTTTTATTTATGAAAAAGTACAGAATTGTTATAAATACGTCTAACAAATTTTAAACTCGGTGAAAACAACTAAATTAACCGAAAATACGGAAAGCCCATTTTAATTGATATTCTTTGGATAAACCGTTAATTTTTGGTTAAGTACTTTCTCTTTGGTAGGAAAAGAATGTCTGTGTTACATAACATTCTAAGTCCATATTTGTTTTTATTCAAAGGTACATTCAAATATGAAATTATTTATCATCGAAAATAAATCTATGAACCTACAATGTGTTCAATAGAAGAATGATTATGATTGAGAAGTCTCATTTAAAATTTAAGTAAAATTAATTTTCAATTAAATATTGATTCCTAAAGGTACCCAAAATAAAGATGTAGTTAATATTTGTAGATTATGTACTATTCTTTTTCTACGAAAATAATTGTTCATTTCTTTATCAGTCAGCATATTTTTCACAACTTCGGTATTCTAAAATTTAAACCTGATACTCCATACTAAGAATAATAGTTTTTACGAGAAGATTTGAACACAATACAATACACTGCAGGTTTTAAAGAAATAAAGTATCGTTTAGTAATTGTTAATTTAACGTTCCAAGTGCTTCGACGAGATATCTCGTCCATGATTTGGTCAATTTTGCTAAGGACTATATCTCGCCAGACAAAACTGCCTTATTATTCCAAGGGGAATGAAAATCCAAGAAGGAAAACAAATTATTCTTTGCCCAGAATCGATGACAGATTTTTCACCAAGTGCTGGTCATTACAGGTCCGTTTTCGAAACGAAGATAAGGCACCAATAGTATTTAAAAAATTGCATACAAAAGAAATTTTCTTCTGAAGGGTTTAATTCATTATTTTAAAAAATACTTTCATTAATCTTTAAAAATTCATTTTAAGTATTTTCTATAAGTATTCAATAAGTATTTTAAATAATTTTAATACTTAGAATTAATAAAAGAAAATGTCACCAATTTAAACGAATTAGAAAAAAAATTAATTTACAATTTTCCCAACATCACTTTCTATGTGTACACATAAACATTTATTTTCACGGCTTGCACATTGACCAGAGAAATCGAAATGTGTTAAGTCAACTATCGCAATCAAAATTACTAAAGATCTATTTTAATTTCTATCTTCTAACTCGCTTGAATATTCAATACATTTTCCATTCTTTACTCCTCCGCGGAATGACACGATTATTATTTCACACGAGAAACAACATATTAATCTGCAGTCTTACAGAACTTTGAAAGACGCCATGTGTCTGATTTAATCTTTCGTAAACAGATATTAATTGCCAGCATCCATTTATGATTGTTTGTTCCACACAAAAGCATAAATTATGCGCACAACCATGCAATCTTAAAGACATCACTGCCATTGCTTGTGATTTATTGGTAAGACAACGCAGTGTTAAAAGGCTGCAAACATAACAGCTTGGAGGCGTCCCTTCATGAGTTTGGAAGATATGTTAGGGGAGTAAGATGGTGGGGCGTTAGATTGCGTTTCGCTTGCCTAGTGGTAATTTAAATGTGGTAATTAGATGGTACTGTAGTAATCTGTAAGTGCGATTGAATGATTGTAAAATAGTTTTCACGAATTATCGACTATATGTCATGCATTATTATTATATGAAGTTTCCTCTGAATTAATGCGTACGGATACATAAAATGTATCGAAATTTACTAGGTTTTATTTTCAAAGAAATCTATCACTTTAACCACTTAAAGCACGAGTTTTTTTCGGAAAAACTGGTAAAAAATGATCGAGTTTTTTTTTGACAGAAAATGAATATATATATATAGGTATAGTGTAAGTTATTTTTTGCAATTTCAGCTGCGGGGGGTGGGGTAAAAGTTATAAAAAAATTTATTATACAAACAAAGTGTAAACGATTTGATTACATGTTTATTTTGAATTTCAAAATATTAATAATAATAAAATATTAACTTCAGATTCACTTCCATTACTCAAGTGATCATCACTTTCATCGCTGAAACTTTCTGATAAATTGGCATATTCAAAATCGTCACAGTCGCTCATTATCAGATAACTTTTTCTAAACAAGTTACAAAAACACTTAGTAAAAATTAATTTATGGTTAAATGTTTACTTTTATGATATCTAACGTAATAAAAATGGATATATTACCTTTTAGACACCTAACAACTGCTTTATAACAAAGAATTCCTAACAAACTTATAGCTAATCATCAAAATGCACCACTTGGTTTACACAAGAAAAATGGTTCATAGTGGTGCCATCTACGGTAAATAAGTTTAATATCCATCTATAAATAAGTGGTAAATCATCTATGATAAATAAGTTTATGCCATCTTTGGTATAAGTTTAATCTAGCCTATCTATTTTTACTAGAACAGAAGAGCGCCCGTGTGAGACACGGGCATGTGCAAATTTGCCGGTAACTTTCGCCCGTGTCAAACACGGGTAAATGCGTTAAGTGGTTAAGTAAGTAATATTTAGCTCTCCAAGTGGTTTAGACGAGATACCGGGTCATCAAGACATTACCCACTTTTTGATTATCCAGATCTTGTCAGTTTCTACTAATGACGAGATATCTCGTCCATGAAAGTCTGTCAGTTTTGGTAATGATGCGGTACCTCATCCAGACAACCAGGTGGGTCAAAATATAACTTATTGGCAATCTAGCTTTGTAAACCGGTATTAAGTTTATACAATAGTGTGTAAGGTTAGTTCTTGAAAGTTCTTTGGGTGAAAATATAACCTTCAAAAATAAGCATTTCTGAAATAAGCTGGTTGGGTTTTTATGGCACAAGGGCCATATTTGGCCATGATGAGCCAGATACAAGACATGCAATATCAAACACGAGGATCAACAAACACAATGGAAGTTTTACTGACACAGAAGAGAGAAATACACTTAGGGATGAATTGCACCAGGCAGAAATCGAACTTGAGCTGTCTACAACTCTCAATTTGCTAACGCAGTGGACTTGCCTATTAAATGAAGACAGCCCCATTTTTTTCTGAAACAAGAGTGTCGCCAGTAGCCTGTTATGTTGCTCCAGTGTGACGTAAATTCAACTACCTACCGAAATAACAAATATAAAAACATTTTTTAAAAAGTGCCCCGATATAAAAGATAGTTGGAGTGGGGTTTATGGAACAAGGGCCGCATCATCCCATACTTCGCCAAACACAAACGGTATGAAAGTAAAATAATGTATCAACTTTTAACACTTTTAACCACTTTTAACACCACTTTTAACAAATAGGTGCTTTTGACGTGAATATGTTTAAAATAAGACCAGTAGTATATATATGTGACCAGTACGGAAAATTGAGTGTTACGGAAAGATAGGCACCGAGTTCGGTCTAACGATTTCTATATTATCAACGTAAGCCAAACCAACCTAATGTCATTCGATAGCTGGGGGAACAAATATTTGTTAGTGACCTTGAGTTCGCACACCTTGATAAGCGGGAAGGGGCGGCTTTTGGAGACTTTCCGCTGCTCTGCGCAAACTTGAAATCAATATAATTCGGGACAGCGAAGATCTACGACATTGAAATTGGTCTCAAATGAAAGCTAACTTCAAGATCTGTCGATTTAACATATTTTAATTGAGGTAGAATGCAGTGTTCGTTGTGAAACTTTAGATCATAGTTGAAAAATTTTAAACATTTCACAAGGTCTGCATATCTCGCCGAGAAGCCAAGCAGAAATACATCGGACATAGTCTACACGAAAAACAACTCGTAAGTTTTCGATAAATATTGAATTGACTACTGAATTTGTCTGTCGTTTGTTTCGATAAATATTGAATTGACTACTGAATTCGTTTGTCGTTTGTTTCGAAAAATATTGAATTGACTGCTGAATTTGTCTCGTTTGTTTCGAAAGATATTGAATTGACTACTGAATTTGTGTGTCGTTTGTTTCGATAAATATTGAATTGACTACTGAATTTGTCTGTCGTTTGTTTCGATAAATATTGAATTGACTACTGAATTTGCATGTCGTTTGTTTTGATAAATACTGAATTGACTATTGAATTTGGGCATTTACCCAAGTAAAAATTATGTTCTGTAACGAGACATATTGACTTAAAATCTTATTGCCGTCCTCTGACACTGCCTGTTCGATTTATCCTTAATGTCTGAAAAATCTCGGTTAATATTACTTCTTATTTATTACTTAATATTTTTACTATTTATTACGTTCTTACATTATAGTTTATTATCACATTTAGTGTGTATGCTTTATCCTCTTATTTCATATTTCAGATTTAAATATATTAAATATAACCCAAGGTAATTAATATCAATTACTGAGTCTCGTAATTGAAATGCTTTATTTTTTGGGGTTTAAAGTTTTACTTCCAGCAGAAACTTTTGATGAATAGGTATAAGTATTTAACTAGCGCAGTTCATCAAGGCTACACAGATCCCTTGCTTAATTTCAGTTTGCAGGCAACACTAGATGGTACGCGCCAGAGGAAAACAAATCAGCAGCAAATGGTGGTAACTGACAGGTGATTCATCACATCCAGATTCCCTCTAAATGCTGTTCCGGATCAGAGACACTGTTTTTCTTCTCCACCAAAATAGCATGATGCAATTTTTAGATGAATCTGCAACGTCCATAAAGTGGAGATTCATCACAAGATCATGCAGTGGGTGAATCTACCGACTTTCAGCTACAACATGAGGATCGTGCTATATTAAATCCCTCGTGTCTATTCATAAAATTTTGGCAGTGAGATTTTTTTTTCAGTTAGGTCGATTCTCTTTAGAGTAAATGATTTATGAGTCATCTGAGTGATTTATTCTCCTTGACAGATTATCAGTAGTCGATCAAACTGATGTAGTAGATAACTCATTTTTACTCTGCATAAAAAGTGGAGTGAATGACTAATAAGCTTCGTCGTTTTATAAAAATGCGTTGAAATATTGAAGGTTTTCGAGATTTCATCGCTGGAGCTTTCATGCTGGAACTTAAAAGCATGAGGTGTTCAACTTTAAAGAATAAATTAATCTTATCAGTGGGACCTTTTTCGTAATGTTTTCAAAGCGATAATCTCGTAGTCATGAATAAAGCTATATTTCATATAAACATAGATAGACATTTCGATTTAAATTCATTCCATGAATGAACGATTAAGACAATTTTTATTCTTTCCTGAATATTTATCTCGTCGTCTGACCATGGATCAAAATTACGAGGTTTTGTTCTACGATATTTCCCTTCGGAATTGATCCCAAACCGTCGCCAATAACCTATTGTGTTCCTCCAGTACAACGTTAATTGAACTACCTACCTGAATATTTATCATGTTAATTTACATCTCTGTAACGCTACAGTAAGTTTGAAATAACTGTTATCGTCGACTTCTTAACTATATATTATATGATGCCTCTCCTGAAAGAGTGTTTTATTCTCTGAAATACCAGGAAAGTAGTGATCATTCCTCCTTTCAGAAACCATGCAACAAAAGCTGACTTGCTTAAGGGATGGATGAAGCATGAGCGTGCTCTTTCATGTTTATTTCTCTCTATCGCTCGGTTTGAATATATTCAGGAGAAGGTTAAACAACTTGGAAGAAACCACGAATCCTAATATAGGACTACTTGAGGAGCACAATTGAAGATAGTACTTTGAGTTGACTAGTTGAGTTCCTAAGTCGATTCCCACCTAAACCTACACTTCTGAGATCTTACGACAGCCTACTCCCACAAATACTCCATCTGTTTCTTTAGGGGGTAGATGGTTTTTATATGTAAACAGTATATAAGAATCCGAAGTAAACTGTTAAAAGAAAGATCAGAAATTCAACAACTACTTGTATAACATTTTCGAATTTTTACAAATATACTGTGATACAAATTTTCAAAAGTATATTCTTATCACACCTGTTTTAAGAGGAATTTATTTAAAACAAACATCGTCTATTATACGTGTATTAATCCATTTTAAGGAAAAATCCGGAAGTTCAGCGGCCGATTTTATTGTATTTCATGAAAAGTTTTAATGAGACAATTCACTAAAAATGTTTCTAACTGTTTGAAATTTTTTGTGACTGAGTATTGGATTTTTCTCAAATTTTCAAGAACCACTTAAAGGTTCGTTATAGACTTATAGAGATATGATAAGCAAAAGTTATGAAGTAGTTTAGCTATATGAAGTTATATTGTTCTTAACTTGCATTTCAGCAACCCAAGAGTTCACATTTTTCAATTTACTCAAACCAACAATCTTGCCTAAAATCTATTACAAGTTACACACAGCCTGTTTGTTGAATAGACAGATTTCAAGGTACAGGTTCGTACAGGAAGTCTTGAAAACATGTATGTACATGAGAGGAAATCATCTCTTCTAGGACCAGTAATGATGATAAGTAGGTAGGTATCTAAATAACTTCGTATTGGAGCAACACAACGGGCTATTGACGACGTTCCGGGATCAACCCCCGAAGGGAATATGAGGACAGCACCACGTAATTTTGACCCACGGTCAGATGACGAGGTTACACCCGAGCTTGAACCCTTCTCTACAAGCTTCCACACCACGCCAGCGTGAGGACATTTGAGACTCCGGCAGATTTAGCATGCACCAGCCTCCTTTGTACACGACGGTCTTTTGATTGGATTCGACTCGCAACCCTCCGGTTGCTTGCCCGTTACTCTTCTAACCGGGCCACAGCGGCCTAGTAATGCAGATAGGAGGATCTGGTTGTTGGACAACAGTAATAAAAGTCAACTTTAACGCCATAAGAATAGCATAATTATACCAGTTATCATTCTATTTTTTGTATTGGTATGATTACACCAGAAATTCTAAATATGGCAGCTAGAAGAGTATTTCACTTTTTCCTTAAGTGTGACGTCTTCTCTTACGTTGCACCAATCACCTTCGAGGAAGCGCATAATTTTGGCAGAACATCCCTCCACCTGAACCCACGGAGGAAAATACACAAACAATACATGAAAGATACAGTGTTTGCAAGAAAAATGGATTACATATATTGCTTTTTTTATTTAAATATGGTTATATTTCAACTATAATTATATTAATGTTGAATACGGGAGAGCACCGTGATGTCTTTGAAACGTCACCGTTGAACAGCAACTTTTGCCTTTATCTACGATATGCCCCTGCCAATGTCCTACTGGTCCATTTTACACCAGTGTACAAGTCCCAGGCCGCCTTTGTGCTTTCTTCGTCAGCGTTTCACAATGTCTATTTGATTGGGAAAGAAGCTTTCTACATTTATTTTTCTCTTCGTCGTTGTTACTGTTAACTGCAAATGAAACTGGTTATTTGTATTTCTATGAATATGTTCTTTCTATAGTTGTGAATAAATGCAAAATGATATTCGACAACAGAAAGCTTTGGAGGACTCTTAAGTATCTTGATTATTATGGTTATTGCAACGCAAAATCATTCTCGCTGTGTATAGCCTCTTAGGCTCAATTAAATTAATCTTTGATCACCTGCATTGGCCTCTATCAGCCAGTCAACCTTCGAACAGACTGCTCTTAAAAAGTACGTCTTGAAGATCAAAATTTTCCGCTTGATACTTTTAACAGCTACAAGAGTTAAATTTCTTCGACAATATTCCTTTTTTGAAGTGATCTTTGGTAACTTTAAAAACACCAAATCTACAGACTCAAAGAATGAATGTAATTCATATTCCGAAACAAAATTGTCCATTTGAACTTCTTTCATCTTCTCATAAGTATCATGCACTTTTGTAGTTTCTTCAGTAACTTTAACTCCCCAAAATCCCCAGTCCAAAACTCCGGTGTGTTTTTCCACTTTTTCTTTGGACTCTGCAATTTGTTACTTTTGTTTTATCCCGTTTTTGCCACTGTTCCCTCCGGTTTGTAGTCGAAAGTCCCAGCCAGCATCAAGAAAAACACCAGAGGTACAATGTAATACGGATTCGAAAAAACAATTAGCCCAAACGGCACATAAAACCAAGGGAACATAATAACTGATGACATAGTCGTATTTACATCCATATTCATTCTTCCGCCTCTTCACAGATATCATCCACTGTTGTCTCTCCCATAACGTCCTGAATTCTACCATAGTCCGAATCTTTAGTGAATTTATCCACTTGTATAGTGGACTGCGCTATCGCCTGCTTCTGTTCGAAGTCGAAAGCTACAATTACCATCAAGAACACCATCAGTGGTGCAATAAAACACGGATTACCGATAGCAATCAATCCAAATGGCACCCGAAACCAAGGGAACAGTATATCTGATGATATAGTCATACTTTCCTCCATATATAAGTCTTCTGCCATTTCATAGGTATCATGCAATGTTGTTTCTTCAGGAACTTCTCGCTCGATGCAATCATAGTACAACTCTTCAGTGTAGTTCTCCACATTTTCATTAGACTCTTCTTCAATTGCCTTCTTCTGTTCGCTGTCGAAAGCTAAGACAAGCATCAAGTACACCATCAGTGGTAAAATGTAACAAGGATCGCCAACGACAATCAATCGAAACGGCACGTAAAACCAAGGGAAGAGTAATACAGCTATAATAGTCGGTATCATCCATATGTCTTCTGCCTCTTGTTATTTATTATGCACTGATGTTTCTTCATCAATTTCTCCCTCCATGCAATCATAGTACAATTATTCAGTGCAGTTCTCCACTTTTTCATTAGAATCTGCAATCACATCCTTCTGTTCACAGTCAAAAGTCGCAACCACCATTAAGTACACCATCAACAGGAAAATATAACATGTATCTCCAACGACAATCAATCCAATCAAAGTGTAAAACCAGGAGAATAGTAATACAGCTGCTATAATCATAGTTTCATCCTTTCTTAAGTCTTCTTCTGTCTCTTCATATGAATCATGCATTGATAAGTGCTTCAGTAACTTCTCCCTCGATGCAATCATAGTACAATTCTTCAGTGTATTTCACCACTTCTTTGGACTCTAAAATCGCAGCTGTCCCTTTCGCCCATTTCTTGCAGCCTTTTCCTTTTTTTCGCATTCAAAAGTCACAGTCACCATCAAATATACCGTCAGTAGTACAATGTAATGCACATTGCCAAAGATGCGCAGATCAGTCCTCCAAACCAAAGAAACATTAATATAGCTGCTATAGCCGAAATTTTATCCATGTTCAAATCTTCTTCCGCCTCTTCAAAAGTATCATTCACAATTGCTTTTTTCGTAACTTCTCCCTTCATGCTGCCATATTCCAAAACTTCAGTGCAGTTCCTCCCCCTTCACTTTTTCTTTAGACTCTTCAATCACTTGCTTCCTCTTTAGTCCATTTAGGTCCACCTTTTCCGCTTTTTTGTGGTCCACAGTAACAACCACCATTAATTATAATGTCATCGGTACAATGTAATATGTATCGCCAAAGATTATAAATCCAAACAGTCCCCAGAACCAAAGTAACATTAAAACAACAGCAATAGCCGATATTTTATTCATATTTAAATAGCTTTGATAACCAAAATAAGCTTTGAAATCATCAAGGCAGTTAAAAATCATTTTTTTTCTTTAAAATGTTCAGATTTGTTGTTGGTGAAGAATACGTTATTGAGATAATTCATTGTTCACTTAATTTGCTCGTATATTGTTGTACAGATAACACAACTAGTAATTAATTATTTAAACTGTGAAATAGTCAACAATGAACTTAGTGTTAATATTTATTCAAATTTAAAGACAAATTTTTATTCAAATTAAAAACTGGGTGAACGAGAAATTGGAGAAATAATATACTATTTCAGACAACGGAAATACAACCTAGAAGATGTGATTGTCTTATTTTTCAAAGGAACGACATTTTTAAACTTTTAAGTTAAGTAGATTTTTAGATTTACTACAAGACAGTAAAAATATTTGAAATAACTAGCAACAGTATTTTGTTGTGTGGAGGTTGGTTGAATTTTATGGCGAAAGAGTCATATTTGGTCATGCTGCGCCAAACAAAATACAGACATCAAAGTGTTTTGTAATTTTGTCAAACATCCTAAATTGTCCGAAATACTTATAAATCCATAAATTACTGTCTTTGTACCTTTTTAAGGAAAACAGAACATTGAAGTTTCTTGATGATTTATTTGATTTAATAAAATTTATTTTTGACGTGAAATAAACGTTTCTTCGCACAAAAGAAATTTATTTTCAACCAAATATGTTTTAAAAATACATACAACCATATTGATATATGTATATAACTAATGATTACGTACAGTGGCGTATGCACGATAAGATAGCGAGGACGCAAACTTTGGGTGCCAATGAAAGGTATTCAGATAAACCAACATTTTCATTCTCACTCATTAAACCTCCAAGTAGTTTTGATGAGATATCTCGTCCATCTGATCAACTTTGAGTAAGTTGAATATCTCGTCATCAAGATATTGCCGATTTTTGATGATGACGAAATCAAGATCTCGTTTTTTTCGAATGACGTGGTATTTCATCGATCAAGATCTGCTCAGTTTTTGCCAATGACGAGACACTTTTCCGCGAGAAGCACCAGGAGGGTTAAAGAGAAAAGGTAGGTAGATGGTTAATTAATGTCGCACTGGAGCAACAGAAAGGTGTATTCGCAAGGATCCGGAATCAATTCCTAAGGGAAAGATCAGAGGAAACCTCGTAATTTTTAACCACTCTCAGATTACAATTTAACACCTGTGTTAGCACCCCACTCTCGAAATTTCCACATTATGCCAACGTGAAGGCATTTGAGGCCACGACGGTTTTAACGTGCACAAGCCTTCTTTGTACACGACAGTCTTTTGGTTGAATTCGAACTCACAACCCTCCGGTTGCTAATCCGTTACTCTTTCAACCGGGCTACCATATCCCCTAATAGATAAAGGAAGCATATGTTTGGATGCACTATAGTGCGAAATAACTAGACTTCAAAGTGAAAGCGGATTCTAATTTTCTTTATCGGATGAAGAAATAGAAAACTAATCTTAATCAAATCACAGACCAAACACGAAACATACATTAACAATTTCCAAGAACCAATAATTTAATTACAAAAAGATTAACTAGATTACCTTACATTTTTAGCTTATTTTGTGATGGACGACATGTCTCGTCATTGGAAGAAAACTGACCAGATCTTTATCTCGATATCATTACAAAATCGACAATATTTAATGGACGAGATATCTCGTCGAAACCTTGTTTATATATAGATATATAAGCTCAATTGTATACAGTTTCCATGGTAATTACGTAGTCAGCAAATTAACATTCATTAAGCAAAAACTTTAAGACTAATATTAATTTCATACATTTAAAACTTTTTTGACTCTCACGCTTCTATAGTTTTCACTCGTCAGACTGATTTTATTTTAAAATCCACAAGTGTTTTTGAAAGTAAAAAGAGCAAACCTCACCAACGAATCGCGTATTAGTACAATGGTCGTTGTCAGAATGGAGATAGGTTATATCTCCATTCTGATAGGTATGACAGATGCTCTTAGGATATGTATATTTAATAAAGCTAATAAAAGAGAAAGGTTTCGCATTAAGATATGAATGATGGATTCCCATCAGTCATATCTTATTCTACACATTGTCTCAAGACAAATATTACGATGATGAGCTGTGTTCATGTGGTTGATTGATACATATTTTCATTACGAAGAAAGTAATTTTTAAAAGAAGTGTATAGGAAAAAACAAAATTCATTTTCGGAATTTAAACATTCGTGAAATGAAATTTCAATTTAAATCAATGGAAATTTTGAAAATATCCTTTTGTGACTAAAGATAAGTTGCTTAATAAAGCTGACAAAAATATGTTGCTGATCAGTATATTTTTATTTTCTTGATTCATTCTTGGATATTGATATTCTATGTTACTTTTTCAAAAAGGATACTTATAAATCGAAATGCTTTTTAAAAACGAGTTTCATATGCACTGTTTATAGGCTTTTCAAAATTGACTGGAAGAATACATAACTATGACAAAGGAACGTAATGCTGGTTCTAAATGGATTGTTTTTTACATAGAAACCGATAATAACAGAATGCATCTTCCAGCACAATGGTTTTTCGCCTTTTTAATCTCCAGTTTTAGTTGTTTATATATGTGTAGAGGTTTTTTTTTCATGTATGAAAAGACAATAATTCTTTGGTTTACAGATCAGGATTACATAACTTTTTAAGTAATGTCACACATTATTTAAAAATGTCTTTTCACAGATAAAATTCATTTTCTAAATTCTAAAGTTGGTTTACATCAGAATTGATGGTATTATCAACCTTCATGGTGGTTGTCGACGAGGTATTTCGTCTTCAGCAAAACGACCAGGTCTGATGGACAAGATATTCCGTCAGAAATAAACTGATAAGATCTTGATATCCTCATCATAAAAAAATCGGCAAAATATTAATGACGAAATATGTCATTCTTATCGAATTTGGTCAGATCTTGATGGATGAGATGTATCGTCAAAACCACTTGGAATAATAATAAAATGTGTTACACAACTTCAATTTCTCGTTTTGAGAAAAAATCTCATTAGTTCCACTGTTATTTATTCATATATTCAGAAATAAGAAATTGTGTTGTGAAAGAGGATCTAAATTTATTTCAATATTTAAACCTAACTGTTGATTAGGCATTATATGCTTGTACTCTAATTCATTTGTACGAATTACGAACAGAATCTACAGAATCGTAACCTCGTATGATTCTTGTCCTTATGTATTAATATTTTTTATTTTCTGTAGAATATTGCTTAATAGAGCAGATAAAAATTTCTTGCGATGTGTTTGAAGACAACGAAAAACATAATATCCATCAAAGAGTATTGATAAAAAATACTATCTTCCTGCGAAAAAATTGTTAAATTTCAAATATCAGTAACTAGCATTTAAATTTATTATTTTCATTACTTTGAGATTTGTGAAATAATAGTCCTCTTATTCACGACCTATTTAGTATAATGATGTAGAATAAATAACAGCACTTTCAACAATACAGTAAAAAACGTATAAAAAGCACGTCGTATTGACAAATTAATATCGAATACGCCAAGTATTTTCCTAAAACCGGGATTATAATAGCGTATTTATCAGAATGATGACATTACTTTCCCTCCAGCGAGCCAACAACACAAATAAAAGGGCAGAAAATAGCAGTTAATCCTTGCCTCATGCCGAGTCCGAAAGCGGAATAAAACAACGCAAGTATTTACTTCGCTCTCATAAACCATCGCTGAAAAAACACTGGCAAAAATGCAGGAGCAAAAAAACAGGAGATTATTAGTGCATATCGAAGACATGTGTCTTCTCACAGCGAGCGAGTGGAAGAAATCCCTACTTAATGATGTGTTCAATAAGGGGTTATAAAAAGAAAATTGGAAACGGGGAAAAACAGACAAGAAAAGTGCTGCAGAGGTCCAGCATGCGTAAATAATGTAAAAGATAAAAGCTGAAACAAGCGACATAGCACTTTGAGGAAGAGGGAAGGAAGGGAAAACAAAGTGTAGCATAGGGAAAAAGTCCCTTGCTCAGCGTAAGGCAAAGGCAAGTCTTTGTGTTGTTCTGCGTACACTACTATCTCATGCGACTGTTCCCGTAGCAGGGTGTGACGGAACTAAGACCCAAAACAAATAATTAGTGGCCAAGGAACATTCCTCGGGGATTGGACTCTTGAGAGCCATGGTGCAATCATCTTCTTTGTGCGTTCTTTGTTACGGGAAGGTGGGCGGGAGAAATAAAAATAAGAGAGAGAGAGTCACAGTGTGGATAAAAACCGGAAAATGCACCTGCTGCATTTATTTTCACACTTATTGGCTTCATTGTTGGGAGGAAGTGGTGTTAATGCCTTTTGATTTTGAGACCTTTGCTTAAGTTGTCTCTGTTAATGGAACAAAGAAAAACAGAAATTCGGGGATCGCATAAGAAACGTGGTTTGAGGAATCTTATGCCATTTTAGATTCTCTAGCGTTGTTGTGAATGAGTTGTTTTAGAAGCTTTGTTTACCTTAAAATGGTTTTCAACATTTTAAGGTAAACAATGTGTTCCTTAAAATGCTAAAAACCTGTTTGACTTTATAATAAGTATACAGAGTGAGCCTTAAAAACTATTTTTTTTTAAATTAGTCCAGAGAGTTGGTAGTAGATCACATAGATTTGGTATAAATTTCAAGTTGGAAGAATATCTAACCAAGCCCATCTGCCTTTAAAATATCGAAAATCCTCAAAAATAGTGATTTTGGCCAAAAATTTTGAAAATTGTTATTGTATTCACAAGTTGTGAGAGATAGATTGTTGAATTTACGCTGTCCTGGAGCAGCACAACGGGCCATTATTAATGACGTAAAACGGTTGAAGAGCGAGAACCTTACATAATATAAAAATTGCATCGATCTACATTTATGCCTTGCCTCACATTGCCATGCCGATCTACATTTATGCCTAACTCTGGCCCAGAAAAATTGAAAACCACTTAAAAACTGATTTTAGACATAATTTTAAGAATTGATAATGAATCTAATAATCTGTAGTAGTACGAAATAGTTGGAGAATGCAGTCAAAAAATTTCAGTGATTTGCATCAATATCTAGCTGGGCTCCTTTAGACTTGAATAATCAAAAGTTGCTTGGAAAAAGCCGGAAAGCAATTATAGAAACATTTGATGATCTCTAGGTGAGTGACTCTAATAACCACCATAACCATAACTTTACACCATACTAATGGTTGACTCTGAATATATGCAACAGTTTTGTGGTACACGAACCGAGACAAACCACACTATCATTTTCAGGAAATATGCAGTGACTCAAATACGATACTAAAAGTGATCAAATCACAGAAATAGGTAGAGTTAGTTTTACAGTCGCCACAAATAACGAATGTAAATACGTCTGCAATTTTTGTGGTGATCGAATTAGAGTGAAGCGAATATTTTAAAGAAATATGTGATATTGACAATGGCCGTACGGAAAAAGGCTGAAAAGGGAAATTGAATGTCGTCAAATTTTGAAGGTTACTTTAATATATATAATATACAAAGCATGTTTGTGAATATATGTAATATTCCTATATATGCAAGAAGAATCTGTATATTGTCATATTCAAGATCATTTACGATTAATAAACATATAATGGACATGTGCCTTAAGTTTTGTGTTTGTCATGATATTGTAGGTATTCAAAATATTTCTACAACAAATAAAACCCTTAATCAGAGTTCATGAGAGATTTTCAGTGCAAACAAACCAGACTGAAGACAGAAATTTTGCTTCCTGTATCCAAATCCTCTCGCATGACATATGCCATGGTAACCTTAAAATGTAGTTAATCGCCATTTGGGTGACATTTGGAGTTTAATATTATTTTCGCTGACCATTTAATTATTACCTATAAATTCGGAATTAATTTTTTTTTAATTTCTATTCGCAACGTGACGTTGCATCCGGAATTCAATCAGGAAACACGTTACACCACTAAAACACTAACGCCACCTACATTTAACTTGACAGAAAAAAGCTTTCATAGCGAGGCTGATCATATTTCCTTGAGAAAAAAATGCTACGTCAGGACAGCGAAAACGGGACGGTAAGTATGTAATATTCTGTATTCACTAAAAAGTAAAACGTCAAAAACCTTTTATTACATAAAATAATGAGCTTATCATTGTTCTTCATGATAGAACCCATATAATTATATAAGTAAACGTAGTAGATAGTAGTACTTCGTCACAATCGTACCATGAATAATTTTCGGATGAAGTAATCTTGCTTAGAAAATTAGTCTCCTTTCAACACCTTATCATAAAACTTCGCACACTTCATGACACACTTTTGTTTTACAACTAACATAGCCCTCCTTTTCTCAACACTTAATTGAGATTTCTGCTTTGACCACATACTGTTCATTGCGTAAAATTTTCTACTGTTCCTGGAGAAAAAGAATAATAAAGACAAAGAACTACATTATTATGAAATTCTTAAAAGGGTCTAGGCATTTTGCTCTCATTTAAAAAAGTCTGTACCCATCTTTCAGATACAGGAATTTTTTCTTTATAAGGGGGAAGAGTCTTTTTAATGCGACTCGATGATTATACAAATTACTGGTATCCATGTGCAGTATTTATATGCGTTTACAGGTTATGAATAATTATTGCCCGATATACAAATATATTTATAGCTTGTTAAAACGGAACAACATTGATATTTTTATCCAAAATGTACGGGAGGTATATAAAAACAGTACTGCCCTGTTCAAAACAGTTCATATGGTGAGCCTACTCATAACATGTCGAACTTTTGACTTTGTAGTACTTGCTGTACGGCTGGAATTATTCCAATAACAATAATTTAGAATGTAGTTAACCCACTGCGTGTACTTAAAAGTCTAAATGGGAAAATAGTCATTTTTAACATGCAGTTTTAATTTCCTTAAGCTTCATTAAAATTCAGTGTTGACCGTAACTGTATTGCGTAATTAGAACCAAAAGGTGTTTTGGGAGATTTTTGTTTTGCTTATGTACGAGAGAAACGATTGGGTATGGTAAAAGGAGTTTAAATTTGTTCTTTTTAAGAGCTTAAGAAGCATACAAAACCCTTTATTAAGCATACCCGTTTTCACGCAACAATAATTCCATGAAAAAGGTAATTAGTTTTCGCACAAAATTTAATTTTGTTATTATTCCAAAGCCACGTTTTTTAATTTCCATTAATTAATTTTATCCTGAAATCCTGTTAAAAGGAAAATGTACAAGTAAAGCTACTCTTTTGCTGTATTTAAACTTTACTGAGAAAACATAGCTTTAGAAAAGTTTATTTTTTCATTTTCAGATGCAATTTTTTCTAAATACAAGTATACTATATAGAGCAAATAACATTTCTAAGCTACTGATAAATTTGTGAAGCTGAAATGGGAAGACCGTCATGTATGAGTGGGCTGGTGCACGTTAAATCTGTCATGGTCTCAAATGTCTTCACATTACCGTGTGTGGAAGTTTGGAGATCGGGGTGCCAGCTCAGGTGTTGACCTCATCATCTGACCTTGGTTCAAAATAAAGAGATGCTGTCCTCGAAACTTTCCCTTCGCGATTGATCCCGGATTGTCTTCAATAGCCCTTTGTGTTGCTCCAGTGCGACGTTAATTCCACTAACTACTGGGACTTAATTGTAAAATTCATTTACAAACAGATTTTGAAATAGCATTATTTATATTAAAAGCTATACAAATCCAATAAAATTTGCCATATCTAAGTTTCATTTTTATGGTAAGCTTAGTTTTAAATAATGTGAAACAGTTGAATATATATATATTTTTTAAGTATTTTAAAGTATATTATGTTACATGGCTTTAAAATAGGATTCCATGATTGTCACAAATTTTAAAAAGAATTTTTAATTCATATATAACTAATTTTAATTATAATAATTGCTCATTTAAATTTCGTATCAAAACTGTATAAAGCTTCCATTTCTTTTAAATTTATATTAGAAAGAATACTTATGAAGATGAATATAACAGAAATATCAATGACTGTCTCGTAAATCTATTGATGTTTAGTAAATACAATGTTTGTTTCAATTTCTAAACATACAATTGCTTAAAAAATATGCTACTAGATTAAAATAGAAAAATGTTTAGTTTTTAAGAAATCTGTATTCTAAAAGATAACAAGTATGTTTGAAGTATTTGTATACAAAATTTTCAAATGCTTATCTCATCAATACATTTCTTAAATCTAAAAATTCCAATACGAGCTGTAAACAGTCCACGGTCAATTGCCTATAACTTACCCTCAGCTTATTCCTTTCTCCAGTACCACTAAAATCTTTTACCATAAAAGCCCAATCAACCACAAAGCCTGCAAACAATTAATCGAAATTAAAACTTTAAAAAATAACCAACCAATATTTCATGCATCGAAACCTAAGTGACTATTTAAATATTAATTTTAATTTTATAAAGAACATCAAACTATTATTTGGTTCATGGTCTAACATAATATTTTATTAATGTTCAGTATGCTCCCAGGAAACAAATGAAATGATCATTTTATTTTCAGCTTTACTTTTTAAAATAAAACAAAAATGTACCATTTGAAGTTGATTCAAGATTTTGGGATTCTTAAGATGAGATCATTTTTAAAAGATCAACACTTTGTAAGTAATTAACAGTTTAATCGCTTAAGGTAAAACAGGAAAACAATGCATTACTAACTTAAGCACATCCCTGAAATAGTTTCACATGTGGTTGCTTTTATGTATATTTTTGCATTATGCTTTTCATTCGTGCAGGTGAGTGTGATTTTCCGTGTGCTTAGATGTTATCGTATTACATTGCTTGGATTTTCTAGACAATTTGCTTTTAATGGCTGTGGTTATTCTTATAATTAAGTACTTAAATACATGGCTTAATTTTAAATTAGTTGATAATTTCTATGTAGATTTGTTTTCAAACTAATTTTTGCTGTAATGTTTAGTTATGCATACGAACGTCTAATATTCATATTAATGTTGGTATTAAACTCCATTTATTTATTTTATACAGTCTTTAGGCTAAATTTGATATAAATAATGTAATGATAAGATAAATCCGAAGTTCGAAGTAGAAAAAGTATGGATTATATTGCTGCTACAATTAAAAAATATTGAAGTATCAGTTGGCACTACAAATTTCTTGTACATAATGCTTATGTTATCTTACGTTGCTCCTGAATTGTTTATTACAGGTTATTGAATTTAAATCAGCATTTAAATTTTCACAAACTTCAGGAATTAATTAAATTATTCCTTAAGTAAGATAATGTTTGATAATCTTTAGCACACTCAGACACTTTTATAATGCATCGCAATACTTAATGTACTTTAAAAAAATCATTTGAATTGCATTTCAAAGCTTTGTTTCTACGCCTCGTAGGCAAATGCAGCAGTATAAATTTAAATACCATTATATGTTGTAAAATTTTCAGAACTTTAGAAACAATAAACACTTAAAGACAGAGAAATAGTTCAAGAACACGGCTTCATCTCACAGAAACTGTTTGAAAATGATGTAAAACTTTCTCGCTATAACAAGCCTTCTTAAGAACTCCAAAAGAACTCGTGTGCTTCCTTAAGAATCTACTTCAACTCCTAGACATACCTAACGATCTTTCCTACTACCGGCATTGGTTCTAACCACTTCAAATCCACATTGGGTTTGAAGTGAAGTTTTGGAAATTGTCAGGAAAAAACATGATAAAAAGGGGTCTCTGGTTTTCGGAAAACTAGCGCAAAGGAAACATCAGAGAAACAAACATTCAGATAAATTTTCACTGCTTGAAATAAAGTACAGAAATGGTTATTTAATTAATTTGAGTTAGTAGGTTTGAGAAGTGTGGTAACTCAATTAGTTTTTGAATGTTAATGGATCAAACAGATTCTCGCATATTTTTTCCTTAATGAGTATCTTTAAAAAGTAAACACGGCTTGTCTTGTTGAGCAAAGCATTCGATCCAAATGTTACTGCTTGTTATTGAATTTTTTAATTGTGTTCCTTGTTGCAACAGATAAGCTAATAATAGAAGTCAAAGAAAACATTTTCAACGGTTAATTAGCGAATAACATCGTGAGGATTATTTTCTGTGATTGGAACTAATGTAGGAACCAATTAATTTAGTGGACTTGAATAAATTAGCATTATTATCTATTTCGTTACCATGCAGTATGATTATATAGATTGATGAATTACTTTATTGCATGTATTATATGTAGATTGAGGAATACCTTTATAACTAGACATGGCTTGTTTTGTTGAGCAACATATTTGTTCCAAGTTTTACTGTTCGTTTTTTATGTTTCTCACAAACAGTAGTACTTATTACAAATATAATTAAAAAATAATTTTGTAAGGTGAATATAGCTAACAACATCGATGGAGATTATTTTCTTTGATCGAACGAAGATGGGAGGGTTTCATGGGCTTGAATAAATTACTATTAGTATTTATTTCGCCTTCTTGAGATTCAAAACTTCATATGCTATCTTGATATTCAAAAATATAAATAACTTATATGTGTGCAATTATCATTATACTTACCTTTGAAAGATGTCTTTTATTAAATATTTATTTCTCAGATGAGAGGGAACTTCTATATCAAAATACAAACTAAACTTCTATGGAAAATTTGGATAATTTAATAACATTATTATCTACACATTTTCATAGTATTGCGTATCCTTTGACAATGATGATCATAGAATAACGCTTGAAAATCTATCGAATACCCAACTTTTCATAAATTGTTTACTTAGTCTCAATGAAATGTACAGTATGATTTTTAGTGACACTAAAAATTTGAAAATGAAAATCTAGCATGTATTAGGAAACTTTACCTAGTTTTCCATAGAGTTTCCTCGCGCGCACTTTTTCGAATAAGTTTTGTGTATCTTAGTCTTGGGTGACTTAAAAAGCTTAAGCTTTTGTGATAGACGCCATAAAGTACTTGCTGCCATGTAACATACTTCAATGAAATTATCTTTAGATACATGCTGAATAACTAGTAAACAACTAATTTGCATATATTTCACTGTAATATCGTCCCACTTACAACACCGCACAAATCCCATCCAAATCAGCAACTTATAGTGTTTTGTATTTTGTAGACACTACAGGTATCATTCCTATGTACATTTTGTACAGAACCCCATTCCACAATAGATCTGTCGTAGTTAGTTCTCCAGCGAGTGTCCTCCTTATGGTTGTTCCGGTAATTTTTATGGATCCTGGTCTCAGGTGATTTAATCATCGAAGTGTTTTCAGCGATATATCTTGTCCATCAACATATGACAATTTTGTTAATGTCGAGGTATCTCGTCATCAATATATTGCCGATTTGATGATGATGATGAGATCAAGATCTGGTCAGTATTCATCTAATGACGAGATATATAGTCCATCAAGACCTTATCAGTTGTATTAATGATGAGATAGCTCGTTGAAAGAACCACCAGGAGGTTTAAAAGCATAGGCGTTTATGTAGACGCCATAAAGTACTTGTTACCATGTAACATACTTCAATCTAACTATCCTTAGATACATGTTGGATAACTAACCATATTCTAAATTTTCAAACACTAGGAAACAACTAATTGACATATACTTCAGTGTCCAACTACCAACACCATTCAAACCCCATCTAAATCGGCAACTTAAAATTTTGTGCAAGCTGCAAACATCCATCTCTATGTGCATTTTGTACCGATCCCTATTCCTCAATCGATCTACCGTAGTTAGTTCCCCAGTGAGCGCCTTCCCCTTGTTCCAATAATTTTTGTGGATCCATGGCTAAAGTTTGGATGTCGGTTCCATCGAAACAACAACGCAGGTATTGGAGATAAAAATACATAAAAGGGAAGGCTGAGACGACGTAACTGATACGGATCTTAATGGCCGGGTTTCTTTGGTTTTATTTGTGAGCGGGGGCGCAACGTTCTGGCATCGGATTTTGATCGTAGGAAACATCCGTTGTTACTGGATGTATCGCAGGAAACACGTGTGGGAGTTGTTTGAGGAAACCGTCGGGTGATTTCGGGCCCCTATGCACTTGATCTAAGGCAGTAAATAAAGTAGGGGCAAAATCATAGCACTTTGTGTCAAACATTTATGTTGTTGGTTATCTGAAAGTGCTCATGGTAGGGCAATACGAGTGTGGATGCTACATTTAAGTGTTTCAATTTGAAATGGATACTCATATATGTAAACTGGAATGCATAGACATTTATGCTAAAAATGATTTTTTAAATTGTATTCCATATTTTAACCGTAATGGTGGTTTTCTCGGTAAGATATCGCGTCATTAAAATAAAATTGATCAGATCTTGATGAACGAGATATCTCGTCATTAGCAAAAAAGCATTCGCACTTGGATATGAAGACCTTTTCATGAACTTTCCATTCAAAAAATCAATTAGCTCAGAAAACAAAATTTTAATAATCACTTGTTGATAAAAACAACTCATAATACGGCATGTTGATGAAAAAAGATACCCGAGGTATGGGTGTATAGTGATTCACTCTCTCCTGATTGAAGAGCTCGTATAATGCCTAGCGGGAACTTATTGTCTCTTTTTTCACCAGGCACGCCAGTTCGCTTTCCATATTGGTATGTTTGAATAAATTCCATGTTGGTTTCTTTCCGAGCATTTCCTTTCATCAGCACTCACCACGCTGGATCACATTAATGGTGACCCGGACGTGATTTGAACACGCAAACTTTAAAAAAACTCCGATGGATGGTCCACGATGAGTAGTTGAATTGCCAATGCGATGCTAATCACTTTCAACCACCGTTTGAGGCTCTGTGATAGCAGATTCTGCTCATTTTCCTATCACGACCTCACTCCATTCGTTGCTGCTCAGCCTTCTCTTCAAAGGTGACTCACACTCTTCTGCTAAAGGCAACACAGGACAATTACGATCACAATCTGAATAACAAAATTGATTGACTACCCATGTGAAAGTAACCCGTGACCTTAATACAGCTCTCACGGTCCCATGCAAATGGCAATCACTAAACTAGTGATGACATCTATCAAATTCGGCTACCGCTAAATTCTGGAGGGGGAGTATTGTGGCAAACTTAGCTACCACTACAAAAATTAACTTACGATACAATAGTATATATAGCAGTGTAACCCAACTCTACCATTAAGTACTTTTTGGTTACACTCCTCATATTCCTATCACAGCTTCACTCCATTCGTTGCTGCTCAGTCTTCTAATTACAAGGTGACACACACTCGACTGCTAAAGGCAATACAGGAGCTTGACCACTCATGCGAAAGTACATCTTTGATCATAATGCAACTCTCACGGTGCCACGCAAATAGCAATCACTTAACTAGTGGAGACATCTATCGAATTCGGCTACCGCTAAATTATGGAGGGGGAGTATTGTGGCGAACTTAGCTACCACTACAAAAATTAACTTACGATACAATAGTATATATAGCAGTGTAACCCAACTCTACCATTAAGTACTTTTTGGTTACACTGCTCATATTCCTATCACAGCTTCACTCCATTCGTTGCTGCTCAGTCTTCTAATTACAAGGTGACACACACTCGACTGCTAAAGGCAATACAGGAGCTTGACCATTCATGCGAAAGTACATCTTTGATCATGCAACTCTCACGGTGCCTCGCAAATGGCAATCACTTAACTAGTGGAGACATCTATCGAATTCGGCTACCACTAAATTCTGGAGGGGGAGTATTGTGGCGAACTTAGCTACCACTACAAAAATTAACTACGGTACAATAGTATATGTAGAAATGTATCCTAACTCTACCATTAAGTACTTTTTGGTAGACAAAGTTGCAATGTTTCTCACGAGCTTGCCAAGAGCGTCGCCGCAAGCAGCTCGTGTGCGTGACGTTACACGATATTATATAAAACCGAGCGGAAAATTATTCTCTTTTTTCGCCAGCCACGTCGACTCGCTTTCTAATTTATGTTTGAATAAATTCGATGTTGGTTTATTACCAAGCATTTCCTTTCATCAGCACTCAACACATTGGATCACAATAAGTGTTTTATACTGTAGATTTTCAAATCCTTCAAAAATAATGTTCATGTCATAGTTTTTATAACGTTAAATTTTGGCAATAACGTTTTAAAATAC
Organism: Meta bourneti; assembly: GCA_933210815.1. Taxonomy (NCBI): domain Eukaryota; kingdom Metazoa; phylum Arthropoda; class Arachnida; order Araneae; family Tetragnathidae; genus Meta; species Meta bourneti. The sequence continues at coordinate 64,537,745 of OW119926.1, forward strand.
AACGATGTAAGTAAATAAGGCATTCTTCATCTAGTGAACCAGTAGTTGAATCTCGGGCTTTTTATAAAACCGTTCCTGTAATTAAATCCTGGATTTTAGGCATGATGTTATGCTTCAGAATCCTCTGTAAGCAGTACAGATCCTATGTGAGCTTAGAACAGTAAACGATGATTACTTATTTCAATGAGAATAGTTTTTAAGTAACTTTTCTATTTCTCTTAAATTAGATTTCGTCCAAAACAAGCTTTTTCTTCCTGAAAATAAGGTTTTGCCATATACACTTCCCCTCATATAGATATTTAACCTTTCAAGTGGTTTCAACGAGATATTTCGTCCATCAATATCAGACCAAATTTACTTATGACGAGATATCTCATCATCAATATTGCCGATATATTCCGAATTATGACGATACTGCCGTTCTTTGATGATGGCGAGATCGCGATTAGCTCAGTTTTTCTGATGACGAGATATCTCGTCTATTAAGATCTGGTCAGTCTTTCTAATGACGAAATACCTCTCGAGTGAAACACCAAGAGAGTTAATTGTCTTCCTAAATCGGTCTGGATACCACTTTCAAAAATTAGATTAAAATTTTCATTGAAAGGTCAAATGGTGCATGTTTCATTTAATATAAGAATCGTAATACAGAAATGCTATCACATAACACTTACAAGGTCACAAACGGTCTTAAATTTTATTCAAATCGCTAACTTGTATCTTTAATTTATCGATAAATCTTTGCTCTCGATCTAGCTGAACCAAATTCAAATATGGTGATTTTCTACTTAAATGCTCAAATGCTCGAAATGTCTTTGCTTCTCTTAAATTGCAAGAATAAAATTCGGCGATATGATTTTAACAATGGCAGCTTAGGAATCCCTAGACACTGGGAAGGTTCGAAAAACTTTTAGGAAACGCTTCCAAATCGACGATACACACATATAGTCTGACGTAACTCTTTCGACTCAGTGGAGTGAAAAGGACCTAATTTGAATTTAAATGGAATGTCAAAATGTCTTTTCTTTGAATTACATTTTTGGGGGAACTCTCTGAATCGGCCAGGATTAAAATCGATACAAAGCATTGGGCTTTCTTTGCAAGCGCCTTTAGCTGTCTCTAGGCACATTCAAATAAACTCCTCTTCTTGAGAAACTGGTGATGAGTTTTTAATGACGACGACAAAGAAAGTAGTTTTGTGTAAGTTTCTTGGATATATTGTACTCGAAAGAGATGAAGTTTCGTCATTAGGGGTACAGAATAAAACGGAACTTCCCTCTACAGGTAGCACCTTTTCAAATATTGAGGTACACAAAAGCTTTCTGTAAAAATGTGTAACTGGAGAAAATATTCAAGCTGTCGAACATTCCCCTTTACTGACAGAGATGAATACGTGATCAAAATATGCATAAAAGTGGCCACGAAAGAATATTACAGAATGCTGTGTATGGTTACTATTAATTCATACTTATTGGTATTTCAATGCACAATTGTTTTCTCTAGAAAAGTGTAAATGAGTACAGGTATTGAACTCTCTCTCAGGGATTCACAGGCATAAATTTCACTTTGCAACCTGCAATATTCCTTGCATCACTTCCAACCCGTTTTAATCTTGACCAATAAAATATTTCCCAAGCATTCTCTTCTGAGGAAAGGACAAATATAATCATTCCACAAAATTCTATTCTATGGAAAGGGCAAATGGAATCTTTCTTCAGGTATAGAATATTTACAAACAATTCCATTAGGTGTATATGGGTTGCAAGGACACGAAGAATTCTATTGATCTTTTTTTTCACATGGGGTTTACTGTCTTTAATATCGCGCTCCCGGGATACTCAATGGTCTTTTTCTGCTTTCATGCCATTACTCTGTTCCCCAGTGTCTCTTTTTTTCCCTTTCATGACATATTCCACCTGAACCTTGTCTTGTGTTTGGAGCAGCTTGACCAAATATGGTCCTAGAGTCATGAAACGCCAAAACGCAACCAACCAAACGATTCTATTCTAAGAAAATTACCAATCTTTCAAAAGGAATCTACTCTAATGAAATGAGCAATAGAATTTTCCAAATGGTACTATTTTAAAGAACTAACCGATAAACATTTATAAAGTTTGAAATAACCCATGGATTTTCCAACCAATAGACGGAATTCATTATGTGTTGTCGGGGAACAATTCTATACAACTCGAAAATCTTTGACCCTCAGAGGATAAAAATATTTCCTCTTACTGACACAGTCGAATTGTTTATAAAAATGCACATAAAACTGACTACGAAAAACATTACAAAATTATGTGCATTGTTGTCGATGCATTCTTATCGGTAATCACGGCATTTCAGTATACAACGCTTTAAGTAAAAATTATTAGCTGACACAAACAAATATGTAAACACTTCCCACGGAGGGACAGAATTGAATAGGTGATCAAAATATACATAAAAGTGTCAGCAAAAGAATGTTATAGAATAGTGTGTATTATTATTAATAATACATTATTATTGGTATTTCAATAAATAACGTTTTCTGTGGAAATTAGCAATTGAAGTACACATATTTAAATTATTTCCTCTTAATTATAGTGTTGAATTGATAAAATATGTATATAAAAGTGACTATGAAAGAGTGCTGTGTATTGCAATTATGAATACATTCCTTCTCGTACTTTAGTACACAACGTTCACTGCAAAGATGAGTGATTGAAATGAAAATATTCAAACTGTAATAACAGCCTTGAACAGTTAATCAAAATGCACATACAAATGGCAATAAAAGAATGTATATAAAAGGTGCATGTAATAAACTAAATCATATTTTTACTATTTGCAAAAGTAATGTGAAGAAATCAGTAAATATTATGTAAAACATGTAAACAGCATAAATATACTGTTGCACATTTTATTCATTTACATGTTAATACATCGTAGAAAAGTAGACATAAACTTTCCATTTTTTATTAAGTTGGTTAGATAAGAAATGACATATATTTGTCTATATGAAAGTGAAAATAGAAATTAAAAACTCATAAGACTGTTTAGATTAGTTTATTATATCGCTAATAAGTATAAGGTATTCTTCAGTTGATAGAAAACCAATGAAACAATTTCCTAACCATAAATTTTCCCAGAAGTTTTTCTGTTAAGCTACTGTAATGAACTGTCAGTAACGAAACAATTACCGCCCTATCTTAAAACCTACTTCCATTACAAAATCTTTTCTTTGTGTACTACCGGAAAAAGTTTCGGTACTACTTATAAATTTAAGACTAATCATCGTAAGTCTTCTATAGGAAGAAAAGTGTTCTTTGCTATTGCTGCAGAAACCTATCAAAGAGCAGTAAAAAAATTTAGCTCATCCACAAAAAAGTTGCTCAATACATTTGACCTAATTAAAGAGTATTTAATCTTTATTAGTTTTCTATATAATATTAAAAATATGAAATAATATTTGACGGTTTTGGTAATGCCAAGTACAGAAATATATTAAATCTTTTATAAATAGCTCTGAAGAATTCAATGAAATTCTAATAACATCTTTCAATTCTTTCTGTGATAAATTCCGCATCGCAACCTGATAAAATTCAAACTCACAAAGCACAGATATGAAAATCACAGAAACACCAGTCGTATCCGAATCCTATAAACCGCCGTATGCAATTTATTGCAAATTTCCTTTTGCACCCCAAATGCTTATTCGGGTAGTTATCGGAATGTGAAGCAAAGTGCTCTACCTACTCAATTCAAACTTATAGGATTTCGTAAGCTTCCATATTTAGGTGGATACCAAAAGAAAAAAATCTATCACATATATCTATACATAAATATATCTTCTGGCCACCGTAGCCAGACACTGATGCAGAAATGAAAAGATATTGATTCTTTCATAACCGATAGTTCTGGGCATTTTTCCCTTTTTTCGCTGTTGTCGGTGGTACCTGGGCATTCTCATACGATACGTCGATAACAGAAAATATGGAATGAACAATCCACCATACCTATACATCCATCCCCCTTCCAGCTTCGATAACCCTCATTCCAAGACCCATAGAAAGAACAAAAAAGGAAGGAATGTAAAATTCGAAAATGTATTCTATTGGTCGTAAGTTTTATAAGCCTCCTTTCTTTGAAACAAACAGAAAACATGGAAAGATTTTGTCTCAGGCGGGCCCAGCAGTGGAAGGCACAAAAAAAAAAACCTTCGCAAAAACTTCTGTCGATAACACATGAAAAATTGAAAAGAAAAGGAGCAACAGCAACGCTAGTTCTCTTATGATGGCATTGAAATATGTTGTCTCGTTGTCAAACTGTATTTTAGCAACAAGCCCGTATTGTGACAGGCTTGAATGCCGTACGATAATACTGACAACGCAATGTGTTGTTTCTTCGAGAAATAAAAATAGTTTATTCTGGAGAAATTTATAACGGTCGCGTGTGTGTGAACTAGTTTGTTTTTACTGAATCCCCAAGACGGAATGGACTTCGATTGTCTGTTTAAATCATCGCATATTGTCTGTTATGTTTCACTTTCGTTACATGACAACGGTGCATCGTTATAAAATATTGAATAAGAAGGATACGTTACGAATTCAAATACACGCTACTGATTGGAGAAGGAAGTATATATCAAACAAATCCTTTTAAGTTCTGCCCTTAAGCCATGGTTTACAAATATTTAAGAAATTTTATCTACAATTAAAATTTATCTAAAGTTATATTTTTAAATACGTGTGTTTAACCTGCTATCGTATTTTTTTAATGAAATCTTGTGGCCCTGACAGAAAAATGAATCAACCCCAAAAGAAGATAGTCTTAAAATTTTGTTACTATTCTGTTTTAAGTCCAAAAACACTTCAAATGTCTACAAATATTAATTAATCAAGTAAAACATACTTAAATATTTTCAATCTTCCATTGGCTCTAGTATTACGGCATTGAAATATGTTGTTTAGTCAAACTATTTTAGTGACAAGCCCGTATTAACCCTCTTGGTGGTTTATCTTCGCGTCAAAAACTGTAGTTTTGACGCGAAGATACTGAACTGTACTAATTCCTATTGTAACTGCGAAAACTGTAACTGCGACTTAATACTGAAAAAACTGTACTAATTCCATTTCTCAACTTACATCAATTAAATACTTGAACAATACATAAACACAAACAAAAATACATTGGCATGCAGTAAATGTACTCGCATACAAAAACCTACACTTAGCACCTATACACAATACGCATATATAAATATACACACATACAAAAATCTGCACTTAACACCTATATACAACACGCATACAAAAAGATACACACCTACACTTAACACCTACATACAGCACACATACAAAAATCTGTACTTAAAACCTATATGCAACACACATACATAAAGATACATACATACAAAAATATACACTAAACATCTACGAACATTACATACAAAAACCTACAATTAGAACCCTATATACAACACGCATACCAAAACCTAAACTTAACATCTATACCCTACACACATTCACATGACAAAAACCTACACTTAACATATACACAACAAACATATATAAAGATACACAGAAATATATATAGTGAGGGTGTGTTTGGTTTCTTCACACCTCAGCACTTGAGCGAAAGGAAATCACAGATTTTATTGGAATGACCCTATAAATCAAAGCAGTCTATTTTCTTGGCTTTCAAAGCAAAGCTAAAAGTAAAGAAAAAGCTTTCTATGTCGCTCGATTGGATTTATCCCAGCTGCCAATCATGAAGTCATTCAGGCATTGCCTTAAAAAGGAAAGAAAAGCGTTGTCCACTTCGGTCACAGTTGACAACCTTTCCCTTTGAGCTCAATTTTTGAAAAGTGCAACAATATCCACTGACGGCGTGATATCACTATGGTAACTTAACAGAGCTTCTTGTGACAAATCGATTTTTTTAATGTTCCTACCATTGACGAGTCCAGTCATAAAGTTGTAGAATGCATTGTACTGAGGGAAAATCAATGTCTGCAAGTTCGTGGTTAAACTGATAACAAAGAATCAAGGCAGTTTCAGTCGAATAGTAATGGGTTATCGCGCCAAATCTGATACAGACATTTTATTTTATTACCAACATGCGAGTAATATTCTGCATGTGCAACAATTCCGAAAAATTTGTTCGAATGATGTTTTGTAGTTATGCGTGCAACAGTTACTGTACCATAACAAACTGTACCCATGTTTCCACTGTGTATTTATTGCCTTGTAATGTGAAAACGTATTTTTAATATATCTAATGTATTCATCCATTTTAGGGTTATAAAACTGTAAATTGTTGAAAGTGATAAAACATTTTTCTTTCATTTTTTTAGTACTATTTGTCCAAAATTAAGCATGATAAAAATAAGCTGTATTTAATAATGTTTCATGTTACATAATTATACTCTCTAAATATATATTATTAACCCAAACAATATCTCTACGCTGTGTTAATCACTATCATCGCTCGGAATTATATGGTTATCATATCATCACTATGTAGTATAAAAATATAAATTCACTGAGAACCATTAGTATTTTCCCTGTAACCCCTAATCGTTTTAAGTGGATGCTGCTTTACTTGAAGCCAGTGAAATGCATTTAGAATCTCAGATGTAATCGGAGTTAGTTTTGACTGAATATAGTTAAACTGCAGACGTAATTTAATAAGCCTCAAGGGTTTGTAAGTGCAGGGTTTGATTGGGTCAAGTCTACATAAACTGCATGAGAGATATTAAAATTGAACTATATTAAACATTTACATTTGCTAACTTTTCTAGGGAATTTGCTTAACAGTCGCAATGAAGGAAATTCAGGAAAGTGAGTCATTTCTTAGTGTAATGAAGTTTTTAATTAAAAGCTCAGTTTAATTTAAAGCAGACATTTTTTCCTAAACTTTACACTACCTTAGAGGATACGACAGAAGGATCCAGAGAAAATAAAAAAATAAAAACACTGAACTCCCCAAACGAATTCAGTGAAACGGTATGTGATATAAAAAAGGAGAAAAATCATTAAACGAATCTGAAGATCAGAACATAAAAAATAGGATCGCCAGCGGACTCGGGGCACATGATTCTCTCTACGTATATTTGAAAACCGAAGCTTTTCTAGAAATCACCCATCCTCAACTATAACCTTCAAAAGAAATTAGCTGAATTAACCCGAAATGATTAACTTCACTTTTGTTGATAAACAGCCTAACATTATTAAGCAGAGAGGGCATGGAACACGTTGTACCATTTGTCGGGAGCAAATATTATGCTGGGAATGGATAAAGATAGTCGAAATTTCATTAGCTCGCGATTTCCTTTGCCCAGAAAACTCAGGCCTTAGTTTGTGCAATGCAAATTAGGACGCGCGGTTACGAATGCTGAATTAATTAGTTTTGATCGCAGGGGTGTGTTTAGGCATTAATGTATTTGTATGAGAGTGTGTTTGTCCAGGGATTCGCTTTTGTATTAATTAGGGACACTGAGCAAAGCTTTGTTTGGAGTTATTGTCTTAAGGGATAGTGGGGGAAAAGGCGAAAGATTAACGTTTCCCTGGGCAAGTTTTTTCCTAGCCCAGACTTACCTAAATAATATGATTCAGGATTCACAGTGTATTTAGATAATTGTTAAAGTAGGTTCTTGTGCAGTGTTCAAATTTGCCTCCTTATTTTCGCAAATGTTTATTCATAGTTTAAGCGTAATAGGAAGCAATTACCCGGATAAAGTATCTGTAATATTTAAACGAAACAATTCAGCATTACCATTATGCTATTCAAGACATAGATCGCCGTAGCACCATTTATCATTCCATTATTGGCAGAAAAACATATCGTATAAAATTATCGAAATATGTTTATTGCAAAGGCAATCAGGGAAGAACATCTATTAACCCTCCTGATGTTGTCTTGAAGAGATGTCTCGTTATTATAAAAAACTGACCAAATCTTGATCTCATCATAAAAAAATTGCTAATATCCTGATGACAGGATACATCGCTATTTGCCAAATTGATCAGATCTTGATGAACGGGATACTTCATTCAAGCCACTTGGAGAGCTAACTTACGTATCACATAGAGACTCATTAAGTTAGAACGCAGAACATGAAGAAGTATTAACCCTCCAAGTTGTTTCGACGAGATATCTCTTCCATCAAAGTCTGACCAACTTTTCTAATACAGAGATATTTCGTCATCAAGATATTGCCGATTTTTTTATTATGACGAGATCAAAATCGTGTCGGTTTTCTTCTAATGGCGAAATATCTCGTCCATAAAGATCTGGTCAAATTTTCTTACCTTGAGATATGTCGTGACAACAGGAAGTTAACCACAATGAGGCCAACTGCTTTAAATTTGTTTACTCTCGGAATAGCAAGTCTGGACACGCCTTTCCCTGATAATACTGAACATTCTAAAAGGTGGTCACAGTCCGATCAACAATACAGGGTAATTCAAAATGAATATAGCGATTACAAACGGCTATAACTATTTATTGAAAAAGAATTTATCGATAAGATTAACACATAATGTAGACGGAACTTCAAAATTTCTTTACGTAAGGCCCAGGTGCAGTGAAGCGGAAGCCTACGCATGAAGCATGTCTGCATAACTGCAGACATGCTTCAGAATGTATGGCGTGAAATGGACTACCGCCTAGATGTTGTCCGTGTGACCAAGGGAAGTCACATAGAATTTCTATGACGTATGTATACAAAATTTTGAAGTTCCGTCTACATTATGTGTTAATCTTATCGATAAATTCTTTTTCAATAAATAGTAATAGTCGTTTGTAATCGCTATATTCATTTTGAATTACCCTGTATATCTACAGAGGACACATTTTGAGATATCAGAAATGCCAAAATGATATAAGTGCTTGGTCAGGCAATCATGGCCTGTCAATAATCTATAAGCCTCCACCGCTGTACAGTGAGGGCCGGCAGGGATGTCTTATTAATTGAAGCATAGTTATTCATAAGTAAGTCGATGGAACGTATAGAAATGTCGACCATAAAAATATTATATTAGATATCTAAACTTAAATTCAGTCTCTTGCCTTTGATTTTCCATGATAATGGCAATAACTCTAATCGGTAACACTCATTGAAGTTATGTTATTGTGGTAACTATATTAGATTTCCAGTTCATGAAACGTAAGTAATTTTTTTCTTTTTTAAATGTACATTCAACCCTCTGAGGGGTTCACACGCATAATTTCACCTTTCAAACTACAGTCTTCCCTGCATGACTTCTAACTATTTTTGATCTTCGTGTCAAATAGAATCTTTCCAAAGGATTATATTCTAAAGAAAGGAACAATTGGATTTTTTCAAAGGATTATATTATAAGAAAATGACCCGCGTGATCTTACTAAAAGATTATATTTTAAGGAAAGGAACAACGGAATCTTTCCATAGGATTCACTACCAAGGATTGGAACAGTAAAATAGTTCAAAAGTATTATCTTCTAAAGAACATGGAACAATAAATCTTTATAAATGACTCTATTATAAGGAAATGATCTATAGGACTTTCCTATAGGATTCTATTTTTATGAACGGACTAATATATTTCTAAAGGGAAAAAACATGTATTATTTCAACCATTTGATGTAGTTATTTGGTCATTAAGTGTACTGTGGGATAAAAGTAATACAACGCTACTAATAAATCTCGTGATTTTCAGAGGATTAAATAACAGTACTTATACCATTTCATGCCATTCTAGTCTTAAGAATGATTATTGCCTCATAATCATTAAAAGGTTTTCCACATTTTTAGAAACTTCATCTATGTCCTTATTAATTACAGAAGCTATGTTTATTTAAACATTTTCATATATTCTGTTTTGTATAATATTTTTATTTTATGTGTTACTTGTGTATGGAATATAAAAGGTAGAACTGTATAAGTGCAAAGTTGTTAATTGGAATGCTTTTTACATACATCTTAACGTAAAATGACGGATCTAGTACTTAAGTTGAATTTTGATTTATGATTACTGAATTGTATTTTTTTGAACATTTTGTACACATACATTTTACTGAACTTGTACTTTACCTTTCGGCTCTAATAGTTCCTTTTTAAGAGTACAATAAATGTAAAGTTTGATGAGACTGCAAAAGTACACAGTTGGCCACTAAATATAGAGAAGTTTGAAATACCTTGATGTTCATTTATAACTTCATCTGCATTTATAAACTACTAGTATACTTTAATTCAAGCATTTGATTTTCTATCGTAAATTCTTAAAAGCGTGATCATATTTCAAACTATTCGTAAAAATATTTTTCCATGCATAATAGGATGCGGCATGTTCAAAGTTATCCAACAGGCTTCGTTTGGAAGCTGTATAGGACAAGCATAGGTTGAAAGATTTTTCTTAAAACAACTTTTTGATAGCTACAGTGGAAAGATTCTGCTCTCAATATTTATACATGGGATGTAAAATTCATGCCGCCTGACTTATATATAGACGATTATTTTCAAATATGTATACATCTCATGATGTTCTGTATATTCCACCGAGATTTTTCTCAGCACAGCACCATCTGCAATTTTTTTATATATTACTCAAAGCTAGAACATATATTCTGTATTCTATTTTATGATAGTGTGTACTATAGCATGGCAGCACATGGAACTATTAAAATCAAACAATTCCATTGTTTCTGTTTTAGAGCTTGTAATAATGTGTTTCAGCCTTTCTTGAAAACAATTTCCTAAGCTGAAGTGCGTATATTTTGCTTTCTACAAATTTAGTTTTAGAAGATAAAATCAAAATTCAGATCTCCTAAATTTCGTATACCCATTCTTATTAGTAATTGAATTGCCAGTTCGCTAAATTATAATGTGATAAGATAGCTTTTTGAATAGAATGATCAACAAAGTAACTCTTTTATTCAATTTCAATGGTAATTTTAATCACAATGCTTAACATATTCATTTAAAACATTCCATCCAATGTTTCAGCGATTATAATAGTAGATACGTATTTTTTACTAAAAACGTGCTATCTCATACTACCTTCAATTGATAGATTAAATGAAATATTATTCAATAGAGAACCTTTATAAGAAATAATTACTTTCTCATTGAATTTTTTTGCTATTTTAATTGAGTATACGACCATTATTTTAATATTTTGCTAAAATATTCTGTAGATATTTTCGCCATTTAACATATACCTACAACTCTTGATGGAAGCTGAATAGAGAAAATCTGTGATGCAACATAAAGAAATTTAAGCACAACTCTTGTTTAATGTTATAGAGAAACTGTAAGCCACTGCTTAAACTGATCAGAACAAATGAGACAGAATCATTCTAATACAATATCATTTACAATATTAATAAGTTTCACATTTCAATCATCGCATCCATTTTATTCGGAATTTTACTGAGCTAAACATGTACAAATATAGTTGAAGATGCAAATTAGCTACACAATCGGCAAAGAACTGCGCAATGTAATAACTAAAGTTTTAAACTCTATTGAAGCTGTTGCAAACGTAGTCATATTTTTTCAGAAATATTATTGCCCAGAGGTGATTACGAACAAAAGAACTGCAAGATTCGTTATACATAGGTTGGGAAATATAATTTGATTTACCGTTTTCGACTACGTAAAATAAAATATATTTATTTCAATTCACCACGAGTGGTATATTTAAGGGGATTTGCTTCAATAAAGGATTGCGAAAATTTTAAATCTAAGGAGGGAAACGGAGTGCTGTCAAATCTGGACTGCGGGCTGATTAAACTTTTTTGGTGGGCCAAATCTGGTTCGGGAATCTGATAAAAAGTTTTGGAGGGCCGCATCTGATCTGCTGGCTAGGGGTAAATCTATTAGCATCAACTTATTTACCTTAGTTCACGGTTCTTTATTTTACACAAACGGTTTTTTGTGGACAGGCTAGTTAAACCTGACCCCAACGAGAACAACAGTTGTTTCTCAAATAGCAAAAAAAGGATTGCTATTCAACGTCCACTCTTTAGTCCAATGCCGGGCACTGATGCAGGTGGGCAGCATCCATGACTCCCTGACCACGCATTGGGGGAGGGCAACACGTGGAACCTATGTAAGTAGGCAGCAAGGTAGTCGTGCCCAGTTGTCATCTCGAACAGCGCCACGCCGACTGCCCAAGGATGGCCATGGCAGATCGGACTACTGGTGACGAGTGTTGTCCATTTTTTCCTTTGAAACCGACAGTTGCTATTGCCTCAACCAGTGGCTAACAGCAGAGTTAATTTGGGCTTTGAAATTTAAAGTAGAGGCACAGACCAGCTGAGGCAAAGTCAACCCATTATTGCAAGTGAGTATGCCCGTTCATTGCCTGCAAAGTTTACACGACTTGGCACCCATTGTAGCCTTAGCAGTCATCCTTTTTCAACAGTTTGAAGAATAAGAATATTGTATACAATATTCCTTCATGTATTTCTTTTAATCAAAGTACTCGGTATTAGTTTCGATGTGAATGGAAAGATATGGGCTCAATAAGCCGTGAGAGCTTTATGAGAAAAACGTGTATTGTCTTGGTTTATTTTGGCTTTTTCTTTCGACTGCAGGAGCTGGAAGAGATAAATTTATTAATATGATTACTTAGACTTTTATATGAAAAATAAGTTTAAAAAGTAATTCATATATTTATCAGAATATTGCATTACATTTTCATTGCAAGCGGAGATGAAAAATAAGTTTATTGATCTCTACACAATTTAATTAATTAGCATTTTATGTGCGGAAGTTGGGGGTGACTAATTATAGTCTGTAATTTTAAAATTAAGTGAATTAGAAAATGAAAATAAATTATATCCACATAGTATTTTAATAATCATATAGCGTTTCAATATATACGGTAAATATTTACTGGGGTTTGGATAATTTTGATCATCTCATTAATTTACCAAATTGCTGTCGATAAAATGTGCTTTCTCACATAAAAAACAACCACTTTCACTTAATAAAACCTAGTCAATATATGATACACCAAATTTGGAATAATGTGTTACAAAACCCTTTGAAAAAATATCTGGATAAACAGTATAGAATTCTTATTTTCCGCAAACTTGTTGGCTAGACTAGAAGTGATTTTCTTGTTAAATTATTAATTTTTTAAATCAAAATGAAGTCATTAGCAAAAACCGTATAAACCAATATTTACTGTACGATACAATAGTTTAATGAGTAATATGCTGAGGAAGTGTGAAAGCAATGCTTGTGCAAATCCCTTAATTTGCTCTGACTCAACGATCGTCTCGCATATCGACATAACTACGTATTTTACCAATCTCCCAACAGTTAAAAAATAGAAAAATGGAATTTAAAAAACATGGCGTGTAGAGGTCGCAGTCTACTAGACCCAGAAGGAAGGTTTGAATATTTGCTTAATAGCATTCAATGTATATTTTTTGTAAACCTCTTCGGAACAACCATTGTTGTGCCATTCGTGTACTTAGATCAATCCAGCTGTGTAACTTTATGCACATACGGGTATCCATTAAAAGTTCAATGTCTGATAATCACAAACTAGTGGACGACCAGTGGTCGAAATTCGACCATAATTCATTTAATTTTTAAGTTTGAACGTTAATAAGGTTCTTTTGTCAAAGAGTATAACTCTATATTCATTGCATATAATTTTTTGAATTTTGTTCTATTACGTAATCTGCGAGCATGTACAAATACGTCATAGGAAAAATGCGGTATAGCTTGGTTAAGCCATATCTAAAAAACAATAACGCGTTGTTTGACATTTTCTTGGGTTTTTTTTAATGCTATACTGGCCACAAGTTTCGCCAAGGCTGCACAGTTAATTAGCCTATCTTTTTCAAATTATATAAAATTTAAATAAAACATAAATCCAAAAAATGAAATAAGGAATACGTGCTTCGTATTTTTTATATATATTTTTTATTGAAACAAAAAAACCGGGTGGTTAAAAGAATAAATGTTGCCCATTGAACTTGAAATAGTTCGACAATGAATTTAATGATTCAAAACTCCTGTGTAGACGATGTTTTTTGTAAAAACTCTTTCATCGTTTGCTAAATGCCCTTGACCGTTATATTCTGAAACATAAAATCTCAAACCATCGAATGATCGAACTCTACTTGCTGCGACGTACAATTGACCATGTGTAAAAACTGGCTGCCTCAATAAAATTCCAATTTTTTCGAATGTTTGTCCTTGAGACTTATTTATTGTCATCGCAAATGCAGGTATAATTAGAAATTGAGTTCTTTGAAAGTTAAATGGTAAAATAGTTCCGGAATATGTTAAATTTATACGTGAAATCACAATTCTCTTATTGCGTGCGGTTCCAGTTAAAACTTCGCAATCAATAGTATTACGATGCATAAATTTGATGCGCATTCTTGTTCCATTGACTAATGCTTCCTTTGTATTTAAGTTTCTGATCAGCAAAACGATGCAATTAACTTTCAATACTAACTTATGTGGTGGCAAATTATGCCAAATCTCATACTCCTTCGTGCGCGCAATGTGCTTAAAAAGGGGTACAAAGTTTTTTCTTCACATATTAGTATATAGATGACAGTATATGAACGTAAACAATGAATGTTTTATTTTGTTTAATTTAATATATTTGTAACGCATATTATACATTATTTTTATCTTTCTGCACTCCTTCTCCATATGAACTTTAATTATGCCAAATCTCATACTCCTCCGTGCGCGCAATGTGCTTAAAATGGGGTGCAAAGTTTTTTCTTCACGTATTAATATATAGATATAAAATAACTTTTTCAAAATGCCATAAAATCTTAAATTTTTCTAATAAAATTCAGTTTTAATCCTGCCACCCATTCCGTGACCAAATATATCTATGTCATTGGTGTATGGATATCCATGAACCTTCTACTGCATTAGAGAGATTATGAGCGAGCAGCTTTAGGTTATTTCTCCCGGTGACTCTTTTGAAGATCTATCACGTGATTGTGAGAAAAGCATGAATCCTAATGTGGGACAAATTATTGATTGGTTAAAATGATTATCCAGAGTTATTAAAAGCACTATAATTTGCGCTTTGATAGCCAATCGGCTCAAATCAATTCGTAATCCGACGTAATTTACCCTTCCGAGATCTTACTACAGCGACCTCCCACATGCTCCGTCTATTTAATTAGAAGGTCGATGTCTATATCATGTAAATCAAAAAAAGTTTAGAAATTTGTCACATAAACATGTTTTCTAAAAGAAATTCTTATGCTTTATTTATTAATAATAAAAATTATAATAATTGTGAATCCTATAGTTATAATTCAAAAGTTATACATAATTGTTAAAAAGTAGAGTTAAAAATAAAGAAATACTTATGAAACTCATGCACTGTACAAATCGCTGTGCCTTTCAATTACCCTTAAATGATATCTTAGATGCACAAATGTCTCGTAATTAAATTAGTAGTACTCTAATATTCATTTGATTCCTATTTGCTGAATTTAGTTTGACTTAGATGTGTTTGCCACTGAGAGTCGTTTTGGTGCACGAGGACTTATTGCAATTCATTATTGATCGAAAAAGTAAATATGGAGTTAACATGAAATAAAAACAAGTTGGTTCGTTTCCACTGGCTAAATTTATGGAATAATCTGATCTTGACTGCTCGTATTTTGGTCATAAGGGTGATATTATAGTAATAATTCCCAGACACTTAATGTGACAATGCTTAATCACAAAACATGTGGTATCGCCGTCTCAATACTTTGGGGAAATGTCATAAGATACAGGAGAGATCAGAAGTTAACAATTGCAAGATATTTCAATAGTCATCATTTCTGAGAAGGACCATTATATTGGATTAATTGCCTGAAGTCATAGGATGATGTTCACTTGGCAAATCTCTGCGTCGATATCAGCCACCTCAGGAGAATATTACAATGCAAACTGGGGATTAAGGACAACTAGTCTGTGCCATACGTCTACGTCATTTTGTCTCTCTTACCGCTTTAACCAAGACGTCTGGCTTATTTGGAACTTAAAGTGCCAGAGCTTCTTTCTGATTCAATGGATAAATGCGCCTTCTCGGATTAGTTTTGAGAGAATTTACGGTATAATTATCTGTGAACCAATATCTAACACAATCGAGAAACATTGTAGTCAGTAAAACACCAGGACAGAGAAAGGACTGATTTAATGGCAGAAGTCGCTGTGTTCTTGTTTATATCCTGCTAGCAGAATTACCCGGAGTTGCTCGGGTTGAATTGGCTAAATGTTGATTGAAAAGTGATTAGATTAATCACTTTTCTTCCATAGGAAAATGCAAAAATCATTCAAGTGTACGGAAAATAATTTTGTAACAATTTTTAACTGTTTATAGCTTCTACAATTTACTTCGAACGCAAATATGTATACATGATATATCGTTCCATATAATCTACTTCATATTCATTGTACTTGTGCTGTAAGATAAACTACAAAAGTTTTTGTTAAGGTGACTACTTCAGAAGTCGTTATAGAAGTATCACTGAACTACAACGTATGGCTACCCGTTTTAATTTAACGTAAACTATCTCATTTTAAATTAATTTTATTTTAACTTTACGGGTCATTTTAAAATAAGAAGTTATACACCTTACTTAAAAAGGTCTTGATTGTATGTTTCATTTATTTTTATGAAACAGAATTCTACAAGCCATTTTTTATTCTACCAAAACTTAAGAAATGTTGGTCTAAATGTACATACATCTCCAAGAAATTACTTATATCTAGTGATATTTTGCAGAAAATAAAAATAATTCAACATAATTTAACTCCTAAATAATATATCTGCAATATGCGAAATTGTGCAATATTGGAACGATATGTAATATGTTCAATATTGGAACTCGTAAATACAAACAGAAACGAAATTCCGGTCATTGAAAACTAGAATTCTGAAAAACGAAAGATACGAGCAAGCGTGTCGAATTTTGACTTGAGTATATTTTGGAAATAAAACAATTCGAAAAAAAAAACGTTTGAACAATATTGATATTGACAATAATGATTTATTTACAAATCCAAAAATTAGTCCTCAGAAATGCTCAAATATCACCGCTACGCCTTGTCAACTCAAATACACAAATACAGAGTTCTTAATCAAATTTATAAAACAAAACAGTAATTCTGGCTTTGCCAGATAACGAATAGCAAAATTATCTTTAAAAGATCAATGAGTTTTTCGTTTGGTCTATTCGTGTTCCATTACAAAATGTAAATTATGTAAAATTAAATATTTTCAATACCTTTTTTATCAATCAAATGTTCATAAATTAATTTTTATGGGAAGAAATAAAAATTAGTTCAAACACAAAAATTAGAATTTAATTGGAAAAAATTGTTTTTTGAGCAATACTGGTAAAACAATTTTATTGGAAAAGTTGTTTTTTGAGCAATACTGGTAAAACAATTTTATTGGAAAAGTTGTTTTTTGAGCAATACTGGTAAAACAATTTTATTGGAAAAGTTGTTTTTCCATCAATACTAATAAGCAAACTGAGTTGCGCACCGCAATCGTTTTATACTCAATGTTATTGCTATGGGGATTTCTAATTGTTTTAGGCACCTCTGGCCCACCTAGGACAATTAGAAAGGGGATAATATGTAACCCTAAGTTACCCACAGGTTACTAAAGTATACGTGTACCAAATTTCGTGTGTATTGTCAAACGGTGTAGATTTGTATAGAGAACAGACATACACGCCAACTGCTTTCTCGATATAGATTGGATTGGTACAAATAAAAAAGATGTAACTACCTCACCTTACCTTACCTGAACACAAAATAAAAGAGGTGGGTTCCTCATGTGTTAAATACTTCAGGAGTACTGTTAGTTTGTAATTGATATCCACGCACAAAATTACACACCCATACAGAGCAGAGACCATTCGGTAGAAAATGAGGATATGTGATATGTCCATCACATCCAATTCTGCTAGGTATCTATATATTAATTGATTAGAGCAGCTATAATATGAATGAACAGATCGTTATGATGAATCAGTGGGAAAATTGGCTTTCCTTCTTTAGTGAGACCAGTTGACCATAGTTCTTTGATTACCTTATAAGAGGCATTTTTGAGCACGGGGTTTAGACTTATGGAAAAGTGAACACCTAAGTAATCGCAACTTATTATTTCTCAACTTCGTGTACTCATGACGAAATTCATATTTTCTTATATGATTTTCCATTTTGAATTAATTAAATATTATAGACGACTTTCGCTTAATATTTGATTGTAATATCAGGGTTGCACCATCCTGCTGTTAACTGTAACTTCACTGATTGGTTTATTACTAAAATGTAACTGAATCAGTTATCTAGACAAGATACGATGTATTTCAATTGCGTTTTATTTTGGTGTTATTCTTTCTTTTGTCTCATAATCTTTAATAAACATATTTTAATGATTAATCATTTGAATTTCGTTTGAGTCAGCACACTGTAGAAAATGGTGACAGGGACGTGATTAACGACGTGCTAAATAAAGCAACTGCTGGAGTTCAACTGCGAGTTAGTGTATTTCTCTTTCAGTCAATAACGCAATATCACGACGTGATATAATTGCGGTATTGAATTTCAATTAATGCTTGCAAATTAATTCTTACTCTTCATATTCAGTTCTATAATTTGCTTTTAACTTCCCTATCTTACTATGTTATCTATACTGTCTGATATGCTAAGCTTCCGAGTTGGCTGCTGTTTCACAAACGTATTATAAGCGAGTTCCTTGAATGAATCTGTACCTTGGTAGAAAAAGGATCAATATCCTTTTACAAGTTGTTGGTATCAGCTGATTTAGTAATTTGTTTTTAATTTTTAATACGTACAAAAATACTTTCCAATGTTTTGATTCTTTCATAATGTATTGATATTATGGTAGGACATTTTCACTTTTTTTTCTATTATAGCTTTTATTACCTTGAAGTAATTTGTGGACATAACTTAAAAAATCAGAATTCGCACATTGGTCCTTTTCTACAGAAACATGTACTTTCAATGAATCTGATGATTACAGTGTTTGCTATTTAGGAGTTTAAAATTACGCATTGAGGCAGTAAAGCTACAGTTAACATACCAAGAC
Organism: Meta bourneti; assembly: GCA_933210815.1. Lineage (NCBI taxonomy): Eukaryota > Metazoa > Arthropoda > Arachnida > Araneae > Tetragnathidae > Meta > Meta bourneti. The sequence continues at coordinate 64,556,824 of OW119926.1, forward strand.
GCCACCATATTTATCTCAATGTCATTTATACACATTGTAATGTAAAACTTAATTATTTCCATGAAATCCATTCATCGATACTTCTATCTTTCATTTCCTACCAAATCTCATTTCCTTTTTTAAAAATCCCGTTTTCTCTCCATATTTCATAGAACGTCATCCCAAATACGAAACGAAAGGAAATTCTGCACCCCCAGCAACGTAGCCCACCCCTGCAGCAAAAATGAAATGCCGTCCGACCCAAGGAAAGCTGTAAATCACGCGCATCGTGCTAGAGCTTGAACAATAAAATTTTACTAGCAGCGTGGGAGAGTAATGCGAAGTAGTTCATTGTTAAGCCGTATGTTTACGCCAAACCAGTTTTGCGATATGGCAGGAACGGCGAAGGCGGTTTACGACTCCTGGGCGAATGGCGGCTGTTTGCCTAAACTAAGTTTTCTCACCAGAGAGCCCATTCTGCAACATTCGATATTGCACTGGTCCTTGGATATTTCGGAATGGAGGTGGCAGGCTGCGAAGTATTCGGCAGCTTATACAGCTCAACGTGAAATAAACCCGAGAAAAAAAATAAACGGACTAAGCACAGAAGGAGGAAGTGGCAGAACAACAATGTTTGCACCGAAGACTTATTGAGAGCGTTTGTTTAATTTATCATCTGCAGATATGTTTTATATATGTATACGAAAATATCAGAGAAAATTCTATGGAAAATATAGACTTATCTAAGACTTATTTTGAGTATAGTAACGAAATACCTAGATGCTTTTTTAGTGCATTTTATTTATATTTCTACAATTCATTGCTTAATTGAACTGAACTCCCAGCATTTTCTGAGGAGCGTGACAAACAAATGGATTTGTGAAGGGTGATGCGTTCTGTGAAACGTTACGAAGCCTCTGAAGTTTCATTATATCCTTATTCAATTTGTATTAACTTGCCCACGTATATATTAAATGTATTTAAAATTAAAATTATGCTCTATATATTTTTTGGCTTATGAAGCTAGACTTGTTTATGATAGGGCTTTGTTTGCCTAAACTGAGTTTCCTCGCAGAAAGCCCATTCTGCAACATTTGATATTGCACTAGTCCTTGGATATTCCAGAATAAATGTGGCTGGATGAGAAGTAATTTGCAGTTTATAGAGATAATATGAAATAAAGTCGAGGAAAAAATAAGCGGAGGGCTAAACACAGAAGGAGGAAGTGGCATAACAATAATGTTTCAACCGAAGACTTATTGAGAGCGTTTGTTTACTATTATACATCACCTACAGAAATGGTTTGATGTACCACTAAACTATTGTCAATATGTACTATTAAAATTTGTCAAGGAAAATTCAATAGAATATAGAGGCCTGTTATCTGAAACTTATTTTGAGTATATAAAGGGACTAGATTCCTTTCTAAGTCCTAGACTCTTTTCTTCAACGTCATTCTTTTTATATTCGTTATTCATTTCTCGATCGAATTGCCAGCATTTTCTGAAAATTGTGACAAACAGATTTTTGAAAAACGACGTATTCGGTGAATATTTATGGAGCTTTTGTAGGCTCACAATATAAAGAGTCAATTTGTATTAACTTGTGAATACCAGACATATTAAATGTATTTAAATTATTATCTGTCTATTTCTTCGGCTTATGGAACTTGCGCTATTTATGATACGGTTTTTTGGGCAGTTATAACAGTTCCCAGAAAATCGCCGCAGAATATATTAGTGAAAGAGATAGAATGAATTCCAAATATTTAGATTCGTTAACTTAAAATACTACGAATTGAAATTTTTCGAGAATAAGCGCAGAATAAGCATACATCGACGCCTTAGAAGATCAAGTAATATTTACATACTTAAAGCACTCTGAATAATACGCGCGTGACTTAAATCTCATTGTCCATTTCTCTATGCAACAGACGTTCTCGATGCCAAGACATTTAAAGATTGTACAATAAACTTTTAGTACATCTTTCAGATAGATTTGAAGTTTAAATACCTGTACATCTCAATAAATGTATGCCTAAGTACAGCTATATGCCCTCTTGATTCCCTATAGACATTCTTTACCGTTGATCTGTATCTGAAAGTAAACAAAATACGTTAAAGCGAACATTCACTTCGTGGTTACATAAAATTGGTCTACTGAAATTTTAAAAAATAAACGGCATGTTCTACTATGAAACTGACTTTATTCTTCCTATGTCACGTACATTGGTGGATCTTTGAGAAATTGTTACAACTTCTTGTTAGAAAAAATCAGTTTATCCTTAAACCCCCGAGGACAAAAGATAGTAAAAAGAAAATTCGAGTTTGAGGATGGGGATATTTCTCAAACGGAGTTTGATCCCTGACAGCTGCAAAGAAAGAAATACACAAAATACAAATATCAATGTCATTCTATCACAAAGCTCCGGTTCAAGAAGAAAATTGTTTGTCCCCTAGATAAGTTGTTTTGTAAAATTAACACATATATTAGATTGATATTTTAAGAGAAGGGTTCATAGATTACTTTGAGTAAAAATTACAAATTAATTCCACCAAGAGGTGTATTCTCAAGTTTGGATAGATAGTTAAAGTTTCAGCTGCTCCGAACGTTTTAAAAGTTTATTCTTTCATTGAAGAGTGTACTTTTTATTGTTTTAGCTGTCAAATCTCTACCTGTGGCAAGTATATCAAATCAATATGTATAAAACAGAATAAGAAGTTATAATAATAGAGTTACAGAATAAGAAGTAATAACATTTCTATTTGCTTTCATGATCCGTTCATACATTGTACATCGATCAGTTTCATATACGAGTATATAACAATTTTTGGTATGTTAGGTAATGTCTTTTCTACATCATGAAGGTCGTAACCGACTTGCAAAATTCGGATTAAATTTTTACTTATAGGAAATTAATTTGACGTGACTTCCTTAGGAATTTAGTAAAAATAGATAAATCTATCATGAGGGAAAAAACGAAATCAGTAAGTTCAAAAACTTCCCTAGTTTAAGACAGTATCGGTTAAGACAGCAGTGAAGAAAAACTAAAGATTGGTTTGTAGAGCTATACAGTCCTTTTTTGCTGCAAGAGGACTAATTAGACCGTTACCTACGGATTAAAGTCCAGTTTGAAACGCTACAAAGATCCAGAACCGGTAAAACCCAAAGCAAGAGAACTAATCAATTGGTAACCATAACGGTACTAGAATACTTGGCAATAACCGACTGTGACCAATTAAAAATTTAATAAAAATCTGTTTTCCAATGTAAAACTGAAGGATTTTTTAAAAAAGAATTGACTGTGGAAAATATTTTATCATAGATACTAAGGACATTAACCGAATTTTTCAACTAGCTTGACCGAACTCGATGAATTTAATTATTTATTTTGGATTATATTAAAAATTGTTATTGTGCACTGATAAAAGAATATCTGATGAGTTGTGTAACTAGCATTGTCGTTCCATTTCCAACTATGTATAAGCTGTCTCATAGTTGGTATAATAATGTTACAGAAGCTAATATTGGTAAAAAATCTACCAATTGATCACGGACGCTAAATGTTCCCAACTTATGAGGCATCAAATAACACTGTAAATAATAGCTGATTTCAAATTATTTCACCTCCTTTACTATTGCAGTTTTATTGGCAACTGGATTTACAAACCATTAAATGTATCACATGGAATATTATAATAAATGCTCAAGAACCAACAAAGCCTAAATTTGCTCTAAAATCGTGAAAACCCTAAAACACGAAATATACAACTCAAACAAATCAGAACAAAATACAACTTCCTAATTCTTGTTTAGAATTAAGCGGAAATATTTAGTAATTGCAAAGTACAAACATATGCGAACATCTCAATAGAAGTGGCTTGAGTTAAATTAATACTTTTAAAATTCAAACATAAAGTACATAAAAACAACCTTTCTTAGTTCAACAAAAACCAGCTTTGTGTTCTTCACAAATGTAAAGTTGCATTAGCATTACGAATGAATCATCGCTCTAATTAAACATGTAATATTTGATACCATAAGGTGATAAGCAAGACACCAAGAACTAAACAAACAATTGTTAGATATTAATAATTGTGTTTAATTATAATAGCGTTATTTGATACCTCTAAAGTAAGACAAAGAAAAATGCGTCTTGATAAAAACCATAAAACTTCAAAGGAATTAATTGCTGTATTTAAATTAGGATAACACTTGATACCGCTGAGGTGAAACTAAAAGAAGAAAGGATAATGGCCATAAGCTCATTGTAAATAACTGAAGAGAAGAGAAACTGGAAGAATCGGGTTATAAACGAAGAATCAATTGTTTTTAAGATTAATAACCATCGGCATTCAAAGGATTAATCATCGAAAATAGTCTGAAAGTTAATTATTCGAAAACCCGAGAAAGTCAAGCTGCGAAGTATTCTTCAGCAGCCATATCCCATAAACATCCAGAATACTCCGTACTGGGAATACAAATAAAAGCCTAGGTAATGGGAAAATTTCTAGCATAAATAACATTTATGAATCCAGCCTCTGCAGAAATTACACGCATAAATACATTTTAAATACGCCGGGCTCTTAAAAGCATATTTTAGCCAGCTCTCCTTTCACTGTCTATAAAACTTTCTTGGTCTTAAGCCGAAATGCCCGTTGCGGATACCTTCGCCTTCTTCCGTTACTTAAATTTGAAACGAGTTGGGAAATAAATACTTCTTTGGGTGGAATCGAGTTACATGAAGCAAAATATTCATTAAAACTTTAAATCATTCTCCAAATCGATCTCTTTGCAGAAGAGTTTGGAAAAAGAATTCGGGCAAGATCCAGAAAACACCGCTTACGGTAATTAATTTATTCATCGGGTTGAGTAGACCGGTTCCTGTTGTTACCGAGAGCCTTATTTTCCGCTCAGAGGATTCAAGAATTGAATCCCATTTTCATTAAAAGGGAAGACGTCTTTTGAAGTCGATTCTCTCATTGGGGGTATTCTAACGCGGAATGTGCTTGATGTGGCTTTTAGCCGGATCATTCGCCAGGTAATCCATTCTGTTGTCCTGTACGTAGATGTTCAATTCCCGTGTATTATCCCTTTGTTAAAAATTGAGAGGAAGAGTAATGGATAATGAGTTCTATTTTACTTTTTGTTTTGCTTGTGATTACTTTTAGCATCTTTTATGTTTTATGTTTCAGTGTTTCTGAATGAAAAAATTAGTGAAATTTCGGAAAAATGTTCAATGTATGAAGTGATGATTTGTTGGTGCTGATGTGGATTTTAGCTGGCTCATTCGTCAGATAATCCATTGTCTTCCTTTACTTAGATGACGATGATTAATTCCTGAATGTTATGCATTTGTTAAAAATGAGCTTAAGAATAATGAGTTATATTTTACCATTTTATTGTTTATGATGAATTTTAGCTTCTTTTCTATTTGATATTTCCGTGCTTTCTGACTGGTAGGTAGGTAGGTATTTCAATTAACGTCACACTGGGTATTCTGACTGGAAAAGAAATGCATACTTTAATGGGAAAATTACTGGAATATTTTTGGAAATGTGTGTAATGTTGAAGTGATGGATGATGTTTTATGATGATTTTAGCCGTATAATTCGCCAGATATTACATATTTTCCTGTACGTAGAGGAAACTTATTCTGGATTAGAGGATGCTTATTCTGAAATTGTGTCTTAAAAATTGAACAGAAGAGTAATGAATTCTATTTTGCATTGCGTTTTGTTTGTAATGACTTTTACCTACCTTATCTATTTTCTATTACAGTGTTTTCTGAATGGAAAGAACGTGTATATTTCAATGGGAAAAATTAATGGAATATTTTTGGAAAAAGTGCCTATGTATTAAATGTGGGTTAGTTTTAGAACTTGATGTGGCTTTTTGATGGATCATTCATCAGATAATTTATTTTGTTTACCAGTACATGTCTTGGTTAAATATACGTTTGAAAATAATGAATAAGTTTTATTTTAACTTTGATTTCATTTTTGATGACCTTACGATAAATTATGTATTTAATACTTTACGATGGTTTTCTCAATGAAGGTAAATATATTTTTAATTAGGAAAATAACTAGAATTTTTTTGGAAAGAATTGTTTAACGTATGAAGTGATCGTTAGTTGGTTTGTGATGTGAATCCAGATATTCCATTCTGCTTTCCAGTACCTAAAAGAAGATACAAATCCTTGTATTATGTCTTCGTTCAAAAAATTTCTTCTAGAGTAAGAAATAATTATTTCTGTTTAAAATAAAATTTTATTTTGTTTGTGGAGGCTTTAGCTGCATGTTCTACATGCTAATTTTATACAAAATTCGAAAGGAAAATATAAATACTTATTTCGATTGACAAAACAACTATTTGCTAAAAGGTACGTTTCATTTTACGTGAAATGGAGGACTCTTGGCAACATAGTGATAAGCCACAGAACCTTTTTGTGAATGAATTAAGAACAATATATTCAAGATGATCAAATAAATGTATGAGAGTCTGAACGAGTGCATAATACTTGGAAGTTTAAGATAACATGAAGAGTGGATAAACGACTATAATTTCTGAATTTTAAAAACTTGGAAAATTGCTAGCCTGAAACATTTGAAAAATGGTTTATCATTATGTTTCTCGTTCAAAACAAATTTGCAGGAAACAGTTTTAACTATTTCCTAGCAAAGTCCATGTTAAGTCTTAGAAAAGAACTATAGTGAAAAAAAGTTTTGGTAAAATATTTTATGAATTAAGATCTATCGCCTAATATGTTTATGAAACTTAGTACACTAAATTTATTTAGTGTAGTTGGTGTACCGCATAAGTCACGCCACCATGAGTATCTGAATATAAAACGAGAGAACATCTGTATCTTGGTTGAAAGAGGGCAAATATCCAAATTTAAAGTTTTTTCGTTACGTCCACAAACCATTTCAAGGAAATGAAAGCTATACTATACTAGAAAAAGTGCTAATGCTCCCCTGTCAATACAATCTGAGTTGGGCCTTTTTCAAAAAGACCATGTACACCGGTCATAAATTTTATAAGGGTCAATGTGAGCATTTACCCTTTAAATAATTTAGGTACTTCCATTAATTTAACTAGAAATGTCCAATGTCCGGACATTGGCCTTGTTGCAAATTGCACTGAGAATTATTTGTCGATATCTTACATCACTCAACGGGAACATAAGTCAATCGATATTTGAAAGAAATATAAGGTGATACATGGTTCCTTTGAATGCAGAGGATGTATTATGTTAAAATTAGTACTGTTCAAAGACAAGTCAAGCAATAAATTCTCCGAAATTTGCTGTGACGGCGAGGACCATCTAATCGCTAACACAGCTCTCGAAATTCAAAAGTCGAGAGAATAGATTTACATTCAGAACGCACAAATCCGAAGAAATATTTCAAGAACGTACATTTTAAATATTCACAATGAAACAATCGAGGTCTATTAAGTCTGCCTATTTTAATACAGTTTGCTACGCATTTATATACTTTTTCGCTCAACCTTAAGAAAGTAAGGGTAATAACTGCAAAAAAGAGAAGCACTCCTTTTAACATTTCCCAACTCTGACTGAGGGAAGAGCGTTAGAATTTATGACGAAACAAAAGTGCATATCAGGCGGCACGTAACCTGCTTTCCAGCTTATAAAAGTCATTACTCAAGGGAGAAGACAACAAAGCAGTTATTACTTAAGTTCTGATTTATCTGTGACGCAAATATATTGGATATACGTAGAGCAATTCAGAACGAAGCTTCTTCTATTTTGTCTTCACCATCCACCAATGAAGAACTCCACCTATATAGTGATTTGTTCTATAGTCGTAAACAAAAATAAATACATAGCAGTAATATTCTGTAAGTTGATGTCTGAATTACAAACATAATAAACCACTGAATACTTATCCATCTCTTCAAATCGATATCAGTAAGAAAGTCGGCATTTTCTGTGGTCTTAATTGCCTTCAAGTTATTTTTTGATTTTTTTCTGGAAGAACACAACGGGCTATTGGTGACGGTGGTCCGGGATCAATCCGAAAGGAAAAATCCGAGAACACCATATCGTAATCGTGAACCACGGTCTGATAACGAGGTGATATTTGAGCTGGCACCTCACTTTCTAGACTTCCACAACACATCAACTTGAGGACATCTGGGGCCACGGTGGATTTAACATGCACCAGCCCCGTGTACACGAAGGTCACTGACTGGATCGCGTTTTGAACTCCGGTTGCAAATCCATTACTCTTCCAACTGGTCTAACCCGGCCCCTGGCTCGTCAATAGGAAAACTGGAGATGAACAAGAAGTTTGGTTAAAACGGTAGGAAATGAAACTGATATCAAAATAAATTTCAGTCCAAATTCAGTAGAGAAGTTCTGCCACCGCACCGTATCAGTAGCCACAGCTCAATAATGAGCACTTATCCTAAGCTGATTCACGTTGGCGTGGTGTGGAAGTTTGGAGAGTGGGGTGCCAGCTCAGGTGTTGCCTCGTCATCTGACCGTGGTTCAAAATTACGTGGTGTTGTCCTCGGATCTTTCCCTTTGGGATTGATCCCGGACCGTCACCAATAGCCCGTTGTGTTGCTCCAGTGTGACGTTAATTGAAATACCCCCCCCCCTAAGCTGAATTAAAAAACGAGATTTTATGAGTCTACAACAATATACATAAATAATTAAATTAATAAATTTTATTCTCAATTAGTTTCATCACCCTCAGCAAAATCTGATACGATCCCTTACGGATGAGAAGAATTTTCTGAAGAAGGCGACATCAGTTATTAAGTTATCAGATCTGTCTTGGTGATCCGAGTTGGCTCCTAATTCAGTTTGGGATGAAGACTGTCTAGACACTTTTAGGGTGATCACAGAGTATCAGTAAGATTGCATAAACTAATTATAGATTAACTTTTCGGTTGCACATATGGAGACGAACGCTTGTTAGAAAAATTGTGACATTAGAAATAAACTAAGGCCGATACAAAACTACAAAGATCGCGAATCAACTCTCTTTTACACTCCTTCAAATCGTTTCCTTCTCAATTATTTTTCTTCCAAATTTTAAATTAAATATTTTCGTCATATTCCATATCATGTTTACAGTTTACATGTGCATAATTAAAAATATTTTCACTAGAATCATAGCGTGCTTAATAACTATACTATAAAGACACAATGACGTTAATACTACGCTATTAGCACTTGAACATTCGCAATAAATATTAAATTCACGGAGCAATTGCATACGCAGTAGCTAAGATGAAAACTGTTTTTTAGTCTGCGTTGCTAACAATCAAGTAGTCTGTGTGAAGTCCGAACACTTGTGCAAAAAAAGAACCATGATCAGGAGTGGTTTGTCCTATCGAACTAAAAGAAAGCGAGGAGTACACAATTCCAAAAATTATGCATGAGACGCAAATGCTTAATGGAATACCTAAAATGAATAAAAAGGATAAAAGACTACATCAAATTTTCAAACAAATATTAAAGCTTGACGCTGAATTATTATATATGTTCAAACGTTAGAGACAGAAATATTGATACTCGACTGTCAATCCCCTTTTCTTCTATACTGATGTACTCTATCGAAAAGCAGTTCAAAATAATATACAAGTAACACCGTACATTTAAATTTAAACACTATTCACGTGATTTTTATGCATTTAATTTTCCATATCACTCATAGATTTAAAAAATAATTTCATCTAAATAAGTAAGTAGGTATTTAATTTACGTCGCACTGGAGGCAACAAAACGGGCTATTCGTGACGGTCCGGGATCATCCCAGAAAGGAAAGATCCGGGGACAACACCACGTCATTTTGAACCACGGTCAGATGACGAGGTCACACCTGAGCTGGCACCCCACTCTGCAAGCTTCCACACCACGCCAACGTGAGGACTTTTGAGGCCCCGACAGATTTAACATGCTCCAGCCCCCTTTGTATATGACGGTCATTGGTTGGATTCGAACTCGCAATCCTCTGGTTTCTAGTCCGTAATGCTTCAAATCGGGATACCGCTGCCTCCCTCCAAATAAAATCCTAAACTTTTCTCAGCATGAAGCGAAAATTGAAAATAGGCCTTTTTCAATGTTTTTCCAACGTTGCATATTCAGTCGTAATTGTCGAACGAACCTCAGGTGGATACCTTAAAGCTCATCCAATTCCCTCCGGGGATCAGCTATCGCCAGGGGATGTATGGAATTTTGGTAATGCTCTTAACCCGAACCATTTTGCGATGGTTGCACCCTTACTGTCGAGTAAAAAGTGTCTCGAATTTTGCATAAAATACTTTTAAATTCCTTTTCCTGCATGACTCAACTGCGCTTTCGTGATCGGTGTGGGCAAAATCTTCTATTTCTTCTATGATTGGTGCGTTTTCTATGTTGCCCAATTCTTCCTCAACCTCAACTGTTATTTGATTATTCTTCTTCACCTGTGATAACAGACTACACAAAATTTTATTTTGATTTGTTTGGATTTATATTCCTTAGCTCATTCAGGTAACTACTTTCCAAGTTCTCTTCTCGATTCTGCCTCTACTTTTTTAAATTCTTCTTTTTGTAAATTTGCTTTAGTTGATGATACTAAAAAATACCAGATTAAAAAGAGGTCTTCATTAGAAACTATTCAATTACTCTCACCAGAAAACAAACGAGCACTTTTGTCAGCATAACTTTCATTTGAAAAATTATACCTTCTTGTTAGAGTCACACCCATGCTTGCTTATTAATTTCAATTTTTTCACTTGTACAGAAAAAACAGATTGCTTAAAACTACTTTTGGAGTTTCAGAATTTCCTAATTTTGACGTTGTAGAATCAAGAAATGGTCTTGATTCTTTGCTATCTGTGCTGTATGCAACACTTAGAACTGGAGATGGAAGTTTTAATAGCAATAATTTAGCTATTTAATATTAAATTTTTTCATCACATTCTATGTGATGAAACATTAGTTTATAGTTTGAACTAGTATAGTTATAAATACATTCACTTATATATAGCATAATTTGCGGGTACTTAATAAATATAATGGCAAGCTACAATAACGTTTATGAGTTCGCTAATAGCAGTTCCACGCACATAGTAAAAATTAAATTTAATGAGACCTTGCACGCACTTATATCCTTGTTAACATAATTTACATAGTTTAAGTTTTTTCTGAGCTTTACTGCCTCGCTACATGTAAAATTTTTAATCAACTGAATGATTTCGTTGTAAAGCAAAGATTCAGAGCTCTTGAAAGGTATCCACTTTCACATATTTTATGTAGGATTAATGTTCATAAAAATCTCGAGGAAAGCGAAAAAATTGAAAATCACGAATGATCTAGTAAATACAATTGCCATAGTAGTATACTGAAAGAATAAAAACTTTTCGAAATTACTGTTTTTATATGCTCTGTATTTAAAATTTTAGAAAATAAAACTGCTAAATCTTCTGTTACTAAAAACGTAAAGTGAACATTGGCACTTTTCTACATATATTTATTTTACACACGTAGATTTATTTTAGTCTTAAATTTATTGCTCTGAGTATGTTATACGTGTCCCTTTTACAAAAATTAAAAAAACCTGTTCACGGAAACTTTATTTGAAAAGGTGAAAAGACCCCGAAGGAAGTTATAAGTTATCGATATTAAACTGGATTTCGTGATAAATGAAGCTTTAAAATACATATATCGGCAATCATTAGACTGTGACATGTGAAGCTCATAATGAACCAAACAAAAGATCCAGGAGAAATAAAGTAAAACCAACGACATAAAATATATATAAAAGCTAACGAAGTGTTTACTCAGAGTACCGAAGACTTGTCCTAGAATTTTATACCTTTAGAGAAAAACAGATGCCTTGGTTCGTTAACTGCTAGACGGAAAGCTAAGCCTAGTCTATACTGATTAAATTGGAGTCACATTCGAAACGAGTTTCAGCTATCTAAAAAACTGTATTTTGTTTTTGGAACGCGATATATTTTCTTTGTTAAATGTGTTAAAAACCGGAAAAACACATACCGCCATTCAGTTCATTTAATTTCAATTCCATTTTTCATGTTCCCATTTAAATATGATGTGGAACGCATGTGACATTTATTTTATCGATAAATCGTCAGGTTTGTTTACATATATATTTTTCTTTTATATATATATATATATATAATTCAAAATTACAAACCAAAACAAAGAGAAATCCAAAAATTTTAAAATCAAGAAATTTAAGAAAATTTTGAAAAAAATGATGGAAGTGTTGGTGGATCAGGGCGTCATCAGGGAGGAGCCTCACCCAGTCAACACAATATGGTGTTTTCTGCGTGTGAGCGGCAGTACACCAAAAGTAGCTCACACACCCCTCCAAACACCATAAGAAAATAAATTAGAAAAACAAAAATTAGAAAAACAAAACCAGGGACAACCAAGGACACATACCAAAGATAAATATAATACAAAATTAAAATTAAATTTAAATTAAAAAGGTCTTGATTTTAAAATTTTTGGATTTCTCTTTGTTTTGGTTTGTAATTTTGAATTATTTTACTTTCCATGTTGTGTCTGCAGCTTTAGCGCGCATACATGGACAGTTCTGCCTTCTGCTTTCTGGATTCTGCTTGACTATTTTTTACCCCCAACTTTTTTGGCTTTTTGGCTTTTTACTTGTCTGCTTTTCGATCTTTTGGCATTTTGCTGGTCTGCATTTCTATTATTTTACGTTTTAATGTTTTGTATATTTTGTAATTTGATTGTTTTTATTATATATATATATATATATATATATATATACAATCGAATAATACATTCAAATTATTAGACCCAATGTGCAAAAGCTGTATTTTTAGTTTTGGCTTAAAATATTGTAGATGGCGGCTATGCCAAAGGTTGTCAAACCAACTATTTATTTAACATTTTTTACCTAAGTATATCATAAAAAATAAAACGAATTTAGTGTAATGAGGTTTCTTTTTTAATAATAACTGGTTGAAATATAAAATTGTTTATTTTTATTGGTGGCTCTAATAATATTTTTATTGGTGGCTCTAATAATATCACCCACTGTAGTTGCATTAAGTTTTTTAATCAGTACAAACACACTTGTTTATAATAGATTAATTCATAAAAAAATGAAATACATTCAGTGTAATGAGGTTTCCTTTAGAATAATAACTGTTTGGCTTATAAAATTGTTAATTTATATATGAGGCTCTAATAATATGATCACCACTGTAATTGCATTAATTTGTTCTATTAGTACAAAACACTTGTTTACAATGGATTAATCTACTTCCGAAAATCTACAGTTATATATATTCAAAGTATAATTACATTCTCTGGTTGATAAGCGTTACATTCATTTACTATGTATTGCATTATTACAATATCTGCTGCCCGTTAATAAATGTCAGTTATGACACTGTATCAACATGATGAAAATGTTCACCTGAGACACTTTAAATTAGATGTAGAGAATTCCTAATATTGAAGTCATGGTAATTCTATATGATACATTTTCGTTAACTAGACAATGTAATATAGGCTTAACACAATAATCCATGGACGACGGCGTTTCTACGGGAACGTTCGTAAAACAACTTTTAACAGTACCAGTGTTGTATATGATTTCAAATTGTAATTGAATTTATAGTAGTTTTAAAGTAAAATGGATGTGCATTAAAAAATTGTTTTACATTCCATATTAATGGATGTATTTATAATTTGAAAGTATTGTTAGATTAAAAGCAATGGACAAATTTATACTTCCATGCCTTCCTGAATTCTCACCTAAAAATGACTTAAATAAAAGAAAGTAAATTTTAAGCAGGAGCCAAAAAGAGAATGAAAATGCGTAAACATTTTACTTCTCAATTTGAAATTTGTAGAATTTGTTTATACCGTTATTAATAACGTCTACCCTATATACTAATTTTATATCCACGATTGGATTTGAGTTTAATAAATCGTCTGTTATTTGAAAAAATAAAGTTTTCATTTTAACCTTCTTAGCGTTCCCAGATTTGCGTGTTGCGTTGGGTTCCTTTTACCACACAACATACATAATGTAAAAAAAACACATCTATTGGTTGAAGAATCCTAGGAAAGATGCTATTGGTCAAGATCATAACTGGTTAGAAGTCATGAAGAGAAGACTGCAGAATGGAAAAATACTTACAAACCCTTCAGCGGGTTATGTTATGTCACTTTTCTCGAAACAGTGCGAGTTGTATTTTGCATACTTAAAATTTTGATATTCTATTAAACATACTGCAAGTAAAAATTCATAAATACAGCTCTAATGAAAATATAGGAAAGTATTTTTCATAGGGTTTTAAGCCTTCACCTACTATGTTATGACGTAAATTGCTTTAATATTCTTTTTAAATATGATACACACATCAATTAAGGTTATAGATAATACCTCATATATAAGCATGTACGATTGAAACTTCTAAACACTAGACTACACTTTTTGGAAATTCTTCAAGCGACTATAGAGAATGGATTTTGAGTTAAAATTTAATTAATTTTCTGACAGTTAAGTTTATCTCATCATCTCCAAAGAGTATACAATGCCCCTCCCTTTAGAAATAAGTTTTCTCAAAAATAATAACTTCAGAGCTTAACTGACAGCTCTTTGGCAACTAAAATTTTACGTATTCTATTTTTATGTAGAAGACCTTACTTAATTATGTCTGAAAATTGTGTTTTAAAGGTGAGTCAGGTTACTCTCTAGTTGTACGAAATTTCTCTTTTGAAATTTAAGCAGTAAAGATAAATAAGTATTCATATAAATAAAATGGTTCACATACCCTTTGATATATGTTAAACTTTCTTATTCAAATATTATTGGTTTTTCAACATGTTTATTTATGTTTTAATATTTAATGCGGATATGTTTATATGTTTTCAAATGTTTATTAGTTGTAATATATATTTGCAATGGCAATATAACCTTTAAATGCATATATATATATATATATATATTCATGCTTATAGGGAACAAAATATTTCCATTGTTGTTTGACTTCAAGGAGTAGTTGGCGTGCTGAACGTTTCTCAAAAGCAGTCCTCACTATCTGGCTGTTATTGACATCGTGTCATCTCATCATCCAAAAATAATCGTGATCTCTCAATGCACTTCCACAACCAACCTTGATAAGCAGTGTCTTCCACAAACTAAAAATACCAAAGGATGAATACACTCTATGGGTGCTACGGGAACGAACATACAAGAAATCTAAAGCTATCCAATTAGGATCCATCTCATCTCTGGGAACCGCAACAGTAAAGGACATCGAAGACAACAAAACACTCCGTTGCAACAAAGTAATACAAAGACTGAAGGTTCTTCTAAACACAAAAAGACATTTTATCATTTCATCAAAACACACGAGAAAAGAAGGTAAATTCATGACCCATTGGAAACTATCATCAATGAGCTTGCGATAAATGAAGTATCACTCAATATCACTTACTAGAATGATACACAGACAAAGAAGATCACGCAATAGTGAACATAGCAGTGGACATTCATTTCAACACAATAGCTGCTCAGAAGATGCTATATGCCATAACAGTCACCGAAACAAACCCCCAAAAGAGTCTTACGCAGCAGGAGCTAAGACAAAAACCTTCCTCATACACATTGAAGACGTAAAGACCGATAGCAAAAGCCATTCTGTGATTAACTAATAAATTCACGGCATTCTCAGTTTGATGTATAAGTTTCATATAGGAAGGCGGTGACCTGCACCAAACACATCGATGTGTAAATATTATATTAGACCAAACCATTCAGAGCAATCCTCGTGTCCATACAGCCGCCATACATTTCGCCTCATCAATCCATCTCTTTCAATCCAACATTGATATGAAAGCGTCTCATTCAAAATTGAGGTAAATGATGAATGACATCCTTCAAGAAATCTTTGAAAACGTTTCACACTTCGGACCTCAACAATCCTTCCCCTCTGATGCGTGCTTTCCGGCTGTGAGAGGATTGCTGTAATATTTTCCAACAGCAATCCGTAGAATCCTACCAACCAGCAATCTGTTGATAGAAACCTTCTTTCTCAAAATCTAACATCGCTCCAAAGGTTATGTCCATACAGCAATTCACTACACTGAGTTACCCACCTCTTTCAATCCCTATCTGATTCAAGAACTGCTCATTAATAAAGAAAGTAAGTGAGGAATGACAGCATCCAAACACACAAGTTTTGGAAAAGTTTTCACCACCTCAGACTGCCGACAATCCTTTCACCCAGGAATGTGCTTTCTCGTTACCAATTATCCATGAGTTCTTTAATATTCGGGAAGACGATTGCTTACTTACTTTCTAGTTGTAGTCCGTAAAATCAGATATGTCTAATTACTACCATCTCGTACATACAGGAAAAGTGTTGAGGTTTGATCCGTGTGTGATATTTCCAAACAGATGTTCCTTGTTCAGATATCCAATTAACAAGTGACTTTTTCAAATTATCCAGAGAATATTTTTATCTCTCCAAATTGTTGCCAACTAGTTGAGATGCTATGGCACTAATGGAAGAATGAAACTAAAATTGATTACAAATCACAAAATGGGCCAATTTCTGCGCAGCAGCTCTTGTTGGATCCACACTTCCTTAAAAACCTTAACATCACTCACAGGTTATGTCCATACAGCAATCCATTTAGCCCGAGCTATCCACCTCTTTCAATCCAGATTTGACACGAGAGCGTCTCATTAATAAGGAAGATAAATGATGAATGACAACCTTCAGGAGGAGTTTTTTGCGAAAGTTTCACCACTTCGGTCTCCCAGCAATCCTTTCACCCCGGCGCGTGCTTTCTCGTTACCAATTATCCATGAGTTGCGTACAGGAGACGATTGCTTCCATATTTTCCAGCAGCAGTCCGTAGAATCTGGTGTGTCTAATTACAACCATCCGATACATACATGAGCAGTATTGCGTAATTGATCCGGAAAACTTGGCGCTGAAGGAGGCTATTTAACGGGTTTCGTGCCATTAATAGCCATGAGAGCTCGTTAGACTCCGGAAAACCCTTTTCTCTGGCTTCCGTGACCAACTGTGCAAGAGAGGAAGTGAACTGAAGAGTGAGAGAGAGGTGGAATTAGCGCAGATTCGCATTTACGTTAACTCTTAGGAATCTCGTGCACGCTCTAATTGGCACTTAAAATTGCCCGGAGGGATCCTTTACAAAACTCAACTTTCGGGAAACTAGTCAAGGCAGCGCAAGGAAAGGGAGCCTGGGAGTGATAACGCGAGTCGGGCAAGAAGCAGAGACAGATGTTTATGGGCTGTTGGGGTCTGGTTCTGTTTCCTGAGGCCCTTTCTTCGTTACCTTTCCTCTTGTTGCAGTTTGTGGGAGACAAAGGGGCGTTAATTCTTGTTTCTCGACGCCCTTTTCGATAAGATTAGGGAAATTTATTTGTGGGCTTCGATTGCTTAAAGGTGAGGCAACTCTTTGTGTAATGCTCGTTTTATTCACACCTGATGATAGCAATAGAAAATTCGCTTAGAGCGTAAAATATTACTCTGAGACTACTAATTTGAAGTATTTATTTTTATGTGTGTGTGTGTGGAATCGCAAAAATTCCTATCATTATTATTATTATCATTTCAATTTCGAGATTAAATAATATAGTTCTATTTCCTCAAAGAAATGGTTGCAGTTATTACTAAAATTTTAAGTTAGAGACAGTTAATTAGGCTCGCATTTATAAAAAAGGAAATGAAAAAGATATACAGTACAAATAAAAATTGCACATATCCTGCAACTATAGTAAAAGATACAATTTAAATAAATATAAACAGATAAGATAGAATCTATAAATAAGAATGGAGTGTTTGTTTGTACATTGAATATGTTCTACCCATTTCAAGTTTTCTATCCGTTTTGAATCCATATGATGCAAAATCCGTCTCTTTGTACGCTTGGTGTCTGTGTGTCCATCTGTCTGTCTGCATGTATGTGTGTGCCCGTACTACGTTCAAACAGCTGAATATATTTTCATGAGACTTTACATACTGTGAGTTCTTGCATTCATCTAGTAACTGAAATTAGCTGCGTAGGTCTGTCTGTCCGTCTTCCCGTTTCATGTTTGATTTTGTGTATGTTTGTTTGTTCAAGTATCGCATAAGATTTGATCAACATATTTTAATTTAATGTTTTATATTTGATTGCATCACATTTTAATTTAGCGAATGCATTACTTGACATTTCTTTGCTTACATATTTAGGCAATTCTCACGTTAAAACACCTCAGTAAAACTATACTTAAATCATCCATAATTGGGTTGTTTTACCAGTGCTGCTGGTAATATCAATTATTTTCTAAAACTATTTTTACGGAATTTAAGTTCTAATAGTTTATTTATTTCGAGCCTTATTTATTTATTTTGTCTTTACGATATATAAAATATTCTGAATATTTGGGACAGATGATAAAGAGAATAAAACTATACAAAACAAAAACGTTTTAAAATAGGGGCTGGCCAATATGGCAACCATGGTATTTTTTTAATCGTTTGCTTTTTTTAAATTTGTGTCCGTTATATTCCAAGAATATACACTACCTGACATTCAAAATGCAACACCCAGAAGGAGTGCGCAGAACTGGATGAAATTTACAGGGTAGACGCAGCTCACCGAGATATGTAAATGATGCAAACTGCGCAGCTGTCCCGCGCACGGCGAGTGAAAAACTAGGGAAGGAACTTGCAAAAATGGTCAGTTTCGCGCCGCTCTGTTTGCCAGGTAAATCAAGTTGCAATTTGTTTTTGTGTCTCAAAGGAAACGTCTAGTAGCGGAGATTGCCAGTACGCCGCCAATCAAGACAGTTCCAGCAAACAGACGACTTCACGAGGAGTATGGTGATTGGCCTCAGAAGGGCAGGTTGATCCATACGTCAAATCTCAGCAGATACCCACCTACACGCGTCCACGGTGCACCGGTTGTGGCACAGATGGTTGGATCAAGGGAATGTGGCACGTTTGAGGGGTTCCGGTGCAGCCAGAGTGACGTCAGCACGCGTGGACCGATGCATCTGCCGGCAAGCATCGTCGGCTCCGCAAGCCACGTCTGTCACCCTTTTGCAGCATGTGCAGGACACCCATGATGCTCCCATATCGTCCAGGACCATTAGCCGCCGACTGATCACTGGCGGCCTGCACTCATGGCACCCGTTGAGACGACTACCATTGACCCAACAGCACAGACGTCTCCGTTTGCAATGGTATCGGGATAGAGCCACGTGGACGACGGAATGGCACAGGGTGGTGTTCTCAGACGAGTCACGCTTCTGTTTTAGCAATGACAGTCGCCGTGTACGAGTCTGGCGACGACGTGGTGACAGGGCCAATAAGGCCACATCTGTGGAATGCCATACCGCGAGACAACGCGGTATAATGGTTTGGGGCGCCATCGCCTACGATAGCAGGTCACTTCTGGTCCGTATTCAGGGCACTATGACGGCCCAACGATACGTGGATGACGTGCTGCAGCCGGTGACACTACCTTTCCTTCAGGGGGTGCCCAATGCCATTTTCCAGCAGGATAACGCCCGGCTGCACACGGCACGCATCAGCCAACATGCCCTGCAAGGTACCCAGATGCTTCCCTGGCCAGCTGTCTCCCCTGATCTCTCACCTATCGAACATTTATCGGACGTCATTGGACGTCGCTTGCATGCGTTGCCAGAGTTCGTCTTCTGAACGTGCCGTTCAGAAGACGAACTCTGGCAAATGGTTGACAGGGAATGGGCAGCAATCCCTCAGGACGCCATCCGAACGCTCATTGCGTCTGTACCTAGACGTGTTGCTGCCTGTATCGCCGCTCGCGGTGGTCCTTCAACCTACTGATCAGATGCTTGCTGCAACTTGCTGCTCAGTGGCAAGGTGTATAATGTTGCAATAAAGGTCACTTATTGCTTGTTGCTGTCTCTCTGTGTTTGCCAAATTTCATCACTTTCTGCCAACTCCTTCTTGGTGTTGCATTTTCAATGTCAGGTAGTGTATATGGATTGTTTATTATTGATTACATTAATTATCCATTTTGATTGATTACCATTGTATGGCTTAACCATAGGAAATTCTTTAGATTGGACGGGTTTGACCTTTAAATTTAAAATTAAAATCCAAAGCAAACAGAGTAATTCCAAAGTGGACTAATTGCACCATGTGAGCTGTAAAGTGGAATTGTTGTAAAACGGAATTTTCCTTTCCCTTTAATTTTATTTCGATACTATTCATTATAAGCTGAATAGTCTACCTTTTCTTAAAATTTCATACAACATAAAACATATTTTAAGACTAAAATTCGAATCCAACCAAACAGCAATTTCATGTGGATATATTAAGCTGTATGATCTGTCAAGTTGAATTCTTGATTCCGTATTTTCCTTTTATTTAATTTCGATGCAATTTATTGTAAGCTGAATAGTCTACTTCCCTTCAAATTTCATTCAACATAAAACTTATATTCAAATCCAAAGCAAACAGAACAATTCCACAATGAACATATTGAGCCATTTGAGCTGTCAAGTGGAATTCTTGTATTCCGGATTTTCCTTTATCTTTATTTCATTTCTATGCTATTCATTATAAGCTGAAAAGTCTACCTTCCCTTCAAATTTCATACAACATGAAACTAAAATTCAAATCCAAAGAAAACTGAGCAGTTCCAAAGTGGACATATTGAGCCATTTGAGCTGTCAAGTGGAATTCTTGTATTCCGGATTTTCCTTTCCCTTTATTTCATTTCGATGCGTTCTTTCAGAGAGGGGAATTCCCTATTTCGTCCCTGTTCCGTCAGTCCATTCATTGGGTCAGAAAAGACCACCTCGTTTTATTAGATCTTGTGAAGCCATTTTACTCTTGGATGTGACCGCGTACCGAGGAAATTTCTCCCAAAGGTTAAACTTAGAGGTTTGTTGGTGAGAACAGAGTACTGCCTGGATCAATACCGAGAACAGAGAAAAGTTTGAATCCCAGGCGATTTGGAGGCTTAAGGAATACCTTAAAATATTTCAACGGATATTCGCTCTGAGATTGTATTTCAGGATTGGATTCTCAACAGCAGCGATTTGAGCAAGGAAATAAATTATTCAGAGGCAGTTAAATCTATAAACAGGTGTAGCCTGCCTATCTCTATAAATTCATCTGATTGAAATGGAGTTTGTTTCCTTAGCTATATGTAAATTTTGCTTTCATTAATATAATTCAGTGCTGGTTACTTTGAATGATTGTTTCGAAAAGAAAAAGGACACAATACATTTATACATTTATTTGATTGAAATGGAAAATATTCCATTAGTTAGCTGTACATAAATATTGATTTATTAATATAATTCAATTGGTTATTTTGCATGTTTGTTTCAAAGAGAAGGAAATAATACGTCTATCAGTGTATTTGATTGAAATGGAAATTGTTTCTTTAGTTAGCTATACATAAACTTTGATTTTACTAATATAATTCATCGCCCATATCCTCATGATCGCTTCGAACAGAGAGATTAAATAATATAATGTTACATTTCTTTTTGTCTTTAAAAAATTCTTTATCAAACGAGTAATTGCTGTTTTTGTGTTAATTAATTTTTATTATTTAACCTTCCGCTTGTCGTGCCGATTTTATAAATTCTTTTGTCATATAAGAGCTCTTAGTATCAAAAATTTTGATTGTTCCGACAGTTATTTACATAGTTTAAGAGAGAAACACACCTTAATTTGAAGCATTTATCTTTACATTAAATATTTATTCAACATATGGAGTGTTTTTTCTTTAAATTGTACCAAGATATTTTTTAACGAATTTGAAAACTAAGGGGAATAGAAGATTAATATTTATTCCGAAAAAATAGGTGGAACTCTTGGGAATTCTGAAACTATCTTAGAGATAAAATCATTGAAAAATAAAAAAACACTGAACTTAAAACGAATCACACTATTATAAAAACATAGACTTTATATTTATGAATAAAACAATCGAATAACATTCAATATCTGTGTGACAATCTATCGGCCACACAAGTCCAATGAATTATAACAAACAGCAGTACTTCAAGATGACTATATTACTACTAATTTTACTGCACGGCTTTGTCCGAACACATTTATTGCTTCTAACAAACCAAGTATTTTCTCTGATTACTCAGTAGTTTCATTATTTCGTGGTACAGCTTTTTCCGATTCACATGCTTGTATTCCTTCCTCCCCAATTTCTCAACTCGTGACACATTTGACGTTGTTCATGCGATTCAAAATTGGTCTTTTCTAGAGTAACGTTCCATATTAAATTTTGCCTCTATGGATCTAAGAGAATTACGCAGCAAGCTGAAGATAACTGCTAGCTGCTTAATTGCATTGCAGATTTCAATATCAAAAATGTAGTTAAAATGTCAAAACGAAAAGTTTGTTACTTAGGAAGGAACATTAAGCAATCCAATTAAATAATATTTTTTATTTGAATCTTAGAATATTCTAGCTTTAGCACTTAATTTTTACAGACACATTTTAAAAGAGGGAGTGTTGTGGGTTTATCTCATGCAAGCAATGTTAAGCTGTTGACACTAATATATTTATATATCTGATAGTTCGAAGTCTACTGTATATCGGCTATAATCTAACCAATCAGTATAGAATTTTATCTCTTCACTCTGGTAATTTTAATCATTCACTGTGAATACCAGAAATATGCTCAACTTATGTAGACCAGCGAGCATTATACTGGATCCACCTAATAGATTGATTTTAACTACTGATCAATAAATGGGAGATTTTAGATTATCGAAACAATTTTATCTCTAAGTACGTCTAGAAACTATAGTATAATTGATAATACATGCACACACACACCTCTCCGAACAGAGACAAAATGTAAATCCCGATGATTCAATTGTAAATAGTGAATCTACAAGGCTTACACAACTTAAAGGGGATTTTTTTATTATTTCTTGTATTCAAATGAGGTATATAACCTATCTATATAAGATGTATTTTTTATGTAAATTGGGTATGTAAACTATCCATACAAGATATGCATTAGGTATATAACTGATCCATCTCAGATATATGTCTTATGTATATTAGGTACATAACCGATCGATAAGAGATGCATTTATTATTTACATTCGATAGTTAACCGATTCATATTAGATGTAGTCCTAATGTATGGAATGTATATAACTGATCCATACCCAATGTATGTCTTCTAGACATTAGCTATCAAACCGAATCATATAAGATGTATGTCTAATGTAAATTAGGTATATAACTAATCCATATCAGATGTAAGTCTTCAATAAATCTAACCCTTTACTATGAATGTTATTAGAAGTATATCGAAACTTCGTATATTAAATAGAAAACCCTAACAATGTATTTAATTACTGAGCAATAAAACGCTCTAGAATAAATAAATCTAGATACCTAGAACATATATCCTGTACGTATATAAAATATATTCCCTCAATTGTTCTCAACCCTTTGCTACGAAGGCTTTTAAAAGGATATCCAACCTTAACTTTGGACACCAATGTACATTAGACAGCTACATCTAATGAGGATCACATTCAACTACTGAGCAATGAACGGGAGGGCTTGGGACAGTTTTGTTAGTGAGTGCGTCCAGAAAGTATCGGGTGATTAAATGATAATATATGCGTGCACACACATCCTAACAGAGGCTAAATTTAAATCACGATTCGACCGTAAATACTGACTCTACTAAAGCTCGCACAATTTAAACGGGGACCTCTTTTATTACTTCTCGGTATTCAAATGCTGTGGAACAAACCGGAATATTCCGCAGAATCTCCCTCACTTTGCATTCAGTATCTCCTCTCCCCTTGATCTAAAAGAGTATTTATCTTCTAAATTTTAAGGTTTGCGGCATGGAAACATTAAGGCGTTTGAGTTCGCAAACAACGAGCAACCGCACCGTGTTCCTACGGAGGGCACAACTGACATTTTATGCAAAATAGAATCCTTCAAAGTGTTCTTGGGAAAGAGGACGCATTTACTTGTGCACCCCACATCTCCTAACTTTAAAATTCTTGAAACGAAATTCGAGTGTTTACTTATTTATCTCAAAGTCAAGTCGAGGAGAGTGGTAGACAAGGCTGGGGTTTGTGAGATGTTGCCAAGCTCAGTCGCTTCTTGGGTAAATAAACATCTTTGCGTGGACGGATGGAATTCTTAAACTTTTATGCGTGTAGGGAAAGGGATCGATAATGATGCTATGGAAATTACCAGTATAATGCGATATATTGTTCAGAGCAGAAACTCATTAACTGATATATTCTCGGAGACATCAAATGCTTATTTTTATGATGAGAAATACATGGTCATATTGTCATCTATCTAAAAGGTATATAAAATACTATCAAAATGCTTATAATTTTTTATTTTTCATTTATAAACTAATATAGTCTTTTTAAGTAGTACAGTAGAAATTTCTATTTGTCAGTTAATGAGTTCCAGCTCTAAGCCGATGATATCAGATGTAACCAGTACTAAGTAACGATAATTTTTAAAGAAAATGGGAAAGATTCCATCTTTATATGTATCATGCAAATAATATGTAAAAGTTAAGTAATTTAGCCTATATTGAAGTCGCCAAATTTTGTACATTTGTTCCATGAACATTACTAAGCGTATATAAGTATGTAGATTGAATATATAGATATATTTATTGTATAAAAAATTCGCATATTTATTTTTTTTATCTAAAGTCGAGGAGAATTGTAAGCAAATTTGGAGTCAAGTTCAATAGTTTTTGGTTAAGTAAGCATCTTTTATCTGGGAAGGATAGAATTCTCATGTTTTTATGTGGGGGCATGTAGGAAGAGGAATCGATAATGATTCTATGGAAATTAAGTACCTGTTATAACCTACACTGAGTAAAGATTATAGGAAAATAATAATTGCGAATTTCAAAGGAAAAATAAGAATGGCTTCATTTATATATGTATTATGCAAAAACTATGTAATACTTATACAGTTAATTTTTCTCTTAACTTGAAGTGGCTGTAAGATATAAATATGTAATTTGTATTACATAGATCCATATAAGTATGTAAATCGAACATAAATACGTTTATTGGGCAGATAAATTTGGGTGTTTACTTATTTATCTCAAAGGCAAGTCAAAGAGACTGGTAGACAATGTTGGGTTTTGTGAGATGCTGCCAAGCTCAGTCGCGTTTTGGGTAAATAAACATCTCTGTATGAAAGGATGGAATATTTAAACTTTTATGTGTGTGATGACATAAAAGTTTACATAATGACGCTATGGAAATGACATAATGACGCTATGGAAATTAACAGTACAATACATCTGCTATAACCTGCACTGAACAATGATGAATTTTAAAAAATGGGAATGGCTTCAACTTTAAGTGTATTATGAACATAATGTGTAATAATTAAGTAATTCAATTAACTTGAAGTCACTGTAAGTATATAACATTTATTGCATGAATAGTATCATACGCGCGGATATAAGTATATAAAATAAATATATATGCACATTTACTGTGCAGAAATTAGAATGTTTCGCAGAACGGTTCTCATGACGCTATAATTACAAATAGTTAATTACCATAAAATAGAGTGACACAACAGTTATTTATTTTGAAGATTCTATTGTAAATAATTTATCATAAAGATAGGAATTAGTACCATTTTTTCAAACAAAATATTAAAGAGATTTAAAAGATTATTTTCTCTTTTTTGCAAAGATCAATTACTTTTTCGGTTACCTTCGAAATTTGGAAGAAATTAAAGATGCGATGCACAAATATATTAAATCGTGAGTTCTTTGTCTGTAACTCCGATGCTTTGTTCGACCCGCTCTTGGTTCAAATCCCGGTAAAGGCAGCGATGGAACCACTCTAAGACATAGGTCACGCCCTAATTATCTCATGTGTATATAAACAGACCTTAGAGTGACAATCCAAACCAAAACAATTCTTAACACAATTAACATAATTTTTATGTAGCTTAATTCTGAGTCACAAAGTTATTTGCTCCCAAATATTGTTTTATCCGAAAACAGTTTTAACAATAAATTAAAAATAACTTACGGAATCGGAAAGATAAGTAACACTGCATCATTTTCCCTTTTACTAATTTCACGAAATGATAATTATGTACCTATTGTAATATATAATTTTGAATCAAATTCCTGTTTCATATTTTATGTCTATGCGAGATTTTAAATATAAGAAAACAAATTATTTTCAAAAATATAGTTACCTCTTAAAGTTTCTAGAAACATAATATTCGCTTTTAAAAACGAGTTGCATAATTTACCTCTTCATTCAGTAAACAGTTATTTTATTCATTGTGTACTTTAATATGTATTTTTTCTAATTCCTCGACAATTGAACATTTATTTGTCATGGTCCTAAAAGGACGGAATTGGGAACCTCTTAACGTTACCTCGGTGTAATATGGGTAATAGGTTCACGTTACACCTCATGTTTTAATATACATATTTTCTCTATGAATTATTTGTACCTGTATGTGTGTGAAAATACAAACTCTCTTTATAAGGCTTTATGTTTAAATGTGCATTAAAAGTAAAAATAAGCATGATAAATGTTTTTCAGAGTAAAAATATATAAAAGAAACATTTGCATCATTTGATCATTACTTTTAATAAATGTATCACAAAGAAGAAGCGCAATATGAAGTTCAACAACTATTTATGAACCAGCTGAAGTAAACAGGATGGAAAATTTAATAAATATTCATTTCAATGAAAAGATCGTAGCGGAAAATATGCACGCTTCGCCTATCTTCTCTTTTCCAATGCATTGCTTACAATACCCTTCATTTCCAACTTCCCGTTCATTGTATTTATGAACAGGAAATTCATTATATTTTGCACAATACCTTGAGTGAAATGGGGAAGTTTATTGTAGTGAGTATTTTCATAACAAGAACGAAAATCTACAGTGGAGGAGACAAACTAAAAGAAGATATGCATTACAAAATTAACTCTTCGTTCTAATTTCGTTAATACATTCTTCTGAAAAGAAAATGCCTAAATTTTTTAGATATTAAATTTTATTAAGAGCTAGTTATTAATTTAACATATAATTTGAAGTTGTGTACAATCCTATTAAGCTCACGTAAATACATGTAATTTATAACAAAGTTGGCTTTTGTCTCTAATACATATAAATTTAGTTTGATCAATCCGCACCAAATTTGATACAATTCTATGGAACGCTGTGGGAAACACAGGCTACATATTACCTTCCTGGTGGTTGTCTCGGTGAGATATCTCGTCATCAATAAAGCTTACCAGATCTTTATGGACGAGACATTAGAAGAAAACTGACCAAATCTCATACTATAAGAATTATACTATTAAAAGACAATATCTGGATGACGAGACATCTTGTCATAAACAAAGTTGGTCAGATCTTGATGGACGAGGTAAACTTTCGAAACTAGTTGGAGTGTTCTATTCGTCCTGGATGTGCAGAAGCGGCTAAAAACAATTCGAAATACTCAAAGGTATACTATTGAGTAATATTATGATCACTAGTTGGACCTCAATTCAAATCAAACAATGCGGGTAACTCTACTATTCGTATATATTATTTTTATAAGGCCATATATATATATATATATATATATCCCTTTTCCACTGAAACGGTTCAATTAATCTGAAGAAAAGCAGTATCACAATATTAAAAAGTCCTTAGCCAATGCAGTTATAATTTTTTAAAATAATTTTTAAAAAATCAATGAGGATAACCACTGCCAAATTTCTGATAATATTTTTTTATTCCGCAACATTCTACGATCAAACAATCCCTGAGTGTTTCCGATTATTCCAGAAAATGCGTGAAGTCTAGACTGTTCTGGAAAGTTCAAAAATATTTAACTGCGTGCATTTAAGTTCTACAATATTCGGGAATGTTTTATAAATTTTGAAAGGGACCCATAAACAAGCATTTGCCTCAGCGAATTCAGTAATTTGCTAATCTGGAAATAAGTAGTTGAATTTTTTTTGCAGGGCCAGCATTTATGTATGGTCAATTACGCGTCGCAACGTCCTTGAACTGGTGAATGGGATTAAAGCTAGCCAGAGAAAATATTTTAAGATAAAATGTTCTGGTATAAATTAAGATATGTATTACTTCATTAATAAAACAAAGTGGCATGTTTTGATGAGTAGTATGTATTCTCTGTTACACCCATCAATGTAACATATTATTTAAAATTGATTAAAACAAAATACACTGGGAGTTTCTCCTCATACGACTCAATTCCGTTTAACCGAACGTAATAGTGTTTGAGTCTAACACATGTCACGAGTTAAATACTCGAAAAATGAAATAGTACAATGTAAATGCAATAGTTTCGACAGTCGAAAGTAAAAAATAACAATTGTCTAAAGAAGATATATTGAACTCCGATAGTACAAAGAAATTCTTCAAATGATCTCTGCATATAAACATAGCAAAAAATAGCATCCTTGGGCGACTTTGCATACTGAATACACTAAACAGTCAATCAATTTTGTAGTTGATATGATTGCAAATGATAATCAGCTTTAGACAATGCATAATTAAATTATTTCTTTCAAGACTAAATTTTAAAAATTAAAATGTGTTCCCTGCGAATTATTCGCACACAGGTTCAGCTAGTTTAAGATAAAAATTGTGTTTCGATTTGTGTAATCAATTAGTTTACGCTGATTCCAAAATAAGAAATCATGAATATTTCATTGTAAATAATATAAACCAATCCAATTTGTAATCACTCTAGTAGCCTATCTACTGTATTTTAACATTAAACTACTGATTTTCTGCGATACAGACATACATGAGCTTTTAAAACAAAAAGCTCAATTTTTATTTATTCATTAGATATTACATATATTCTAAAAATTACCATTAACATTGAAGAAAATGTCTTCTTCAGCCAATTTAGTTAAATAGAATTCAACACTGTGTTCAGAAAAGCACTCAGTCCGTTAACACTTCATATTATATATCCTTTATGGCATAGTGGGTGTACCATAGAAATTGATATGTGCTATGAAGTGACAAATGTGAATTTGATGAGAAATTTAAGAGTACTTAACAAATTTTGGTCTTTCGCATTTGGGGCTAGGGTTGATAGGCATTCAATCTACGATGCTCTTACAATGATTATTTGAGACTCGGGAGGTACTGCTTAAACGTTTGCATTATCCCATAGAAGTATCCTATTTACCCGTCATAAATTCCTTGCTTTCACAAGATATCTATACATTACCAAGAAATTATCTTGCCGGCTGTACCCTCAATAAAACCCAGCTTCATAATCAATGACCTGACCAATGCCAGCAAGTCCACTCATTACAAATCATAGTGAATTATTATAGTTGTTTGACGCTATTCCCAATTAATTACAGTCACAGTGACGTATGTCCTTCTATTTGTTATCGGCTCACTTGCCGTACTGACGCGTGCCTTTATTATATATTTGTCATTCCATGATGAAATTTCTCTCTGTGATTTGGGTTTCACCTTTCAATTATTTTTTGAATTGAATTATTAAATATTTATTTCCTCCAGTTTTAAAATGTAAAAATTTTAGACTTTGATAGTTTGTTTTCAAGACTGGTATACTATAATTCAGTTTTTTATTACTTTTTCCATTTCATTAAATAAAACATACTTGAAAAATTACAATTATTGAACATTCATATATGAAAGTAAACTATTTATATATTTTCACTTTTAATTATTCCTTGTGTGTCTATGAGATATTACGTGTATCTAGAAAAATTTGTGAAAACTTATATACACAGTAGATTTCCAAATTTTATGCAATTACAAAACTATTTACTTTAGGAAAACAAATAATAGACTTAGTAGTAGTCAAATTTGCATTTCTGTATTAGTTTATGTTTTATTCAGAGTTTATGTATGTATTTGTCAAATTATATATTATAAATATTTATTATAAATATTATTATTTATTAATTATTCAATTATTTATTATAAATATTATTTCAAATTTCTCAGACTAATTTGATAAATACGCTAAAAATCTATTCACAATACAAAATTTAATACCGTAATAAAACAAAAAATAATGATTTTTTAAAACATAATACAATTAATAAAGTTTAAGCTACAGAGATGAATGAAATAAATAAAATCATCCCCGTCTTCTGTAATGAATTCACATTCCTAAACAATAAAATCATAATAAATAATACTAAGTAAGCATCTGCATCTTTAAAGTGCTATCGATGAAATCAACTAAAGTACCTAGTACCATAAAGGAAGCACTTCTGAACTATATAAAATTATAATGTTATTTCTTTTCATGAAATGAATCCGCCTATTTTCGTTTAACAATTCAAATCGGTAAAGATCTTGTAGTTAAAAAAAAGCATTTTGAAGGGAAAATTCTGTTAAGAGAATTATTTATGTTCTTTCACATGAACAATGAAAATTTTAATTATCTATAGTGGATATTCTTTAGATTTGTTGTTACGTGCGGGAGTTGAGTTGTTTGAAGTAGAATGTCACGAAAGCAAAAATCTAATCCTTGATAATTGGCAATAGTGTTTTAGGTAGGGGAAGCATTTACTCAGAACAAATCTAAGGGTTTCCGATTAATTGGAACAAGGCTTTTGTTAAATATATTAAACAAACGGAGCCAGTCTTTTTACTTTATAAAATAGATATGAAAATGCTTCGGTTCTGTTGATATCGATATCTTCTGGTTGAATATACCACTTGAGTTTTGTGAGTTCTGATTTTGAGCGTCAACAACTTTAAATAATCAAAATAAATTTTTATTACTTAAGCTTTTTCAAAATTATTTAGTTTTTATAAAACTATTGATGTACAAGTCATTTCAGCTAAATTATTCATTTTCATACTTTAAGCTGTGCAATCTTTATTGTAGCTACTTTCACTAGGTACTTGCCATGTATTGCAAAATTTCATTTTTAGTTTAAAATATTTTTACTGGCTGAACAATAAAAAATAATTTTTGAAATAGTTATACCTTATTGTAAAAGGAGAATTTTTTTATTTGACGTGACTTTCGGAAGCATTATGGATAAAGATTCATTTTAAAGGACGTTCAATTCTGCGAGCTCTGTAGCATCATTTCAGGTGACCCACCTTCTTCCTTGTTTTATAGCTTTTTGTGTATCAACCAATTGGTATTGGCGACAAAATGTCCCATACAATGCATTTTAACAACACTAACGTATTTATAGATATGAAATAACCATTAACAGTATCAATAGTCTACATATAGAACATATTCTGTATTTTAAAGTTGGAATACAAATTAAGTGGCATCAATCGGTTTACTACAATAATGTATAAGGAGTTATCTTAATTTTTTGTTAGATTTTTTAAGTTCGTGTACTATTATTATCCATTGCACTGTTATTGTATCCATTGTTATTGATAAAAATAACTCAATGTATTTGAATTACATTTTAAGTTTTCTTAGTCAATACATAGAATTTGAAAGAAATGAAGTTTAAAGAAACATTCATTCGTCTTAAACAGTTCAATTTTGGGTAGCAAAATTATATGTAAGTAAATATTTTGAAAATACTCTCTTGAGAACTTAAATAATTTGATTTAACGGATTCTATTTGTAGTAAAAATCTAAAAATATAGCATTCAGAATTATATTCTGTATTAAAAGTTTTCAAAAAATATCTCAAAGATAATAAGTTTTCGTTTGATTTAAAATTATGAGAAAACACATATTTTACTTATTAAATAAAATTCATATTCCCATGGCTATTTTTGCATGAAGTACACTATATGGACAAAATATTTGGACACTGCAGAAAATCAGGTTGTTTTCCTGGTTAGGACTCAGCCCATTGCTTCATGTACCTGGTACCATGAACGCTGACATGTACCTCGACGTTCTGGATAATTCGGCCTTGCCTACACTATGGCAATACGACGGCAATGATGGTTGTTACTTCCAACAGGATCGAGCTCCATGCCATACTGCAAAACGTGTGCTGGACTGGTTTCCTGAAAATGAGATGAATTTGCTTGACTGGCCTTCTCAAAGCCCTTATCTCAATCCGATCGAGCACTTGTGGGACGAACTGGAGCGATAGGTACGATACCACCACGCACGCCCATCTTCACAACAATCTCTTCTCACAGTCTTACAAGAGACATGGTGAGCTATTCCTGCCCAGACTTATAGAGAACTTGTGGAAATTATGCCTCGACGTGTTGCAGCTGTAATGCAAGCAAAAGGAGGGCCTACCCGTTACTAAATAAAATAATAAAGCACTATTTTCTGAAAAACATGCAGAGTCCAAATACTTTTGTCCATATAGTGTATGTTTTTCGAATTGAGATTAAAGTAGAATGACAAAGAAATTTTCCTAGTTTCCTACAAAAATAAACTTTTTGCTTTAGTTAGTTTTTTTGCGTGTATATAAAAAATAAACTAAACATCTTTTTTCCTAAACTTATGATACTAGGATTCAGACAAATTTCTATATATATGGAAAAGTTTTCATGCCACTTTTACAAATCCAAAGGAATAATTCATTAATTGATAAAAAATAAAAACATGATTCGTATATAAAAACATATTTATTGGAATTACATGTATTTATACATTCTGTGACAAAATAATGGAAACACAACAATCGGAATGAAGCTTAGCAAGAGTGATGTCCACTAAGAAATGAAGAAGTGATCACAATACCAAATCTAGAAAACTCTTGATTATTGCAGAATTAAATCAGAAAATTTAGAATTAGTAAGTTGTAAAGGCCTCAGCTATGGGAAACTTAGCAAATGTGATGTACGCTAAGAGATGAATAAATGATCAAACTACCAAATCTAGAAAACAATTTTTGTAGAATTACACCAGAAAGTTTAGACTAGTAATTTGTATGTAAAGGCGTAATCTGATAGGGTTGCATGATGTACAGCATGGCGTAAAGTCAAACGAAACCCTTATGTTATTATTCGAAAAATTATATCAAGCATTCTTCAACTGCTGCTCTAGATCCTTATTAGAGGGGGTACAATTAACTGTCTAGAACTTCCAAGACTGCTCAATGGGAGACAGATCTGGGGATCTTGCTGGCTAAAGCGCTGGTCGACAGTCAACTGAGAAAGGTAGAGCTGGCCGGGTCTCCACCATAAGCAAATGCGATGAAAGTATGCCCCAAAACAGAAACGGGATTCGTCACTAAATATGATACGCTGCCATTTCATGACTCTCAATGACTCTCAGGCACATATGGCATCCCTCCAGATGCAGCCGAAGATGTTCAGTTCGACCCCTCTGTCTCCCAATGAGCACGTCTGAAGAGATATGCTAGCCTCTGCATTGCACGTTTCGCATAATTTGCCACAGGATAGCATAAGGATTTTGTTTGACTCTGCTCCGCCGTATGTCGGCATATACCGCCTAGTGTGAATAAAGAAAGGGCTTTAGAAATTACTGATTTACGACCTTTCTGATGTAACTCTTCAACCTCTCAATTTTATGTTGTAATCATGTCTGTATTTTCATGGTTATCACATGCTAAATTTCATTCGAAAATTGTTTTCGGAGTGCTTCGATATTTTATTGACACATAACATATTTACCCTCATATTTCACTGAACTCATCTGTCGCTGAACAAATCAGTTATTTGATTTGTTCTATGCGTTGACGAAAAAATTTTGGAATATTTATGCTATTGAAATTGCTTACTTTTAGCTTACATTAACAGAATAAAAGTAAATGTGTGTTGCAATAAAACTCAAACACATTTGAAGTTTTGATAAATGCAAGAGAAAAAAACTAATGGGTTCGGACCCATTAGTTTGTTTCTCTTGCATTTATCAAAGTGCATTTATTAAAGTGCATTTAAAAAACGCAAAATCTCGAAACCCGGATTAGTTGAGAAACATGAATCCATATTCATTATCCTCATAAAATATTTGACATTGAAAAGATCGAACTGACAAGATCAAATAATGCTAAACTCTCAATTATTAATTCATTTTTGTAGAAAATTAAAAAATAAGATTAATGTTGAAAGGACCTTCCTAATCTTTTCTTCAATTTCAAATGCAAATAATATTAAATTCAAATTTTTCGGAGAAGTAATTTAAAGCACCCACCAATACTTATAAATATGTAGATATAGTGAATTTCAGATATTATTTTTCGGATCTATAAATATATGGGAAGCTTCCAAGCTTATGGGCTTTCATAAGCCTTGAGACAAATTTTTATGTTTACTTAAGAAGTTAATTTTTAAAAGCAAAGTTGAAGTAATAGTTTGCAGGTATAAAGCAGACTTTGTTGAATAGTAAATCCTTCAATAATTTATTAAAGTGGGCTTAACTATTCTAAAACGCTCCTTGAAAGATAACGGCGTTAAGCCATTTTGTTGTCTGAAAGTGAAAGTGCGCATTTAGAAGTAATTGAATATCTACAAGCTAACATATTTATCGTAGAAATTCATCTTACTAATGTTGACTCGAATTTGCATAAATCGTGGGTTTACCAGGAAAATGTTCTAAGTTTAAAAACATTGCTATAAAATGAAATAAATGCGGAATTTTAATTATCCTGACTTAGTATTTTATGTAATATATGCGATGTAATATTTTATTACGTTTTGTTGTGAAGGAAGGGTCAGTTCTTATTGTCTTTTGACTGCGGACCAAACAATAAGTTTGAACTTATTTGCATTTTTTGTACATTTGGATTCAGTGTCATTTCATAGTTATTCCACGATCCATAAACGTGGATATTTTATTAAATTTGAATAAACCTATACTTCACTGTTCATTGTCTACTGTATGCTGTCGAAAATTGAACAATTAATTCATACCTAAGTACGGATCATACTACTAATATCTTACATAATAAAATATGGTGCTCACTCGCCTTTTGTAGATAGTTCTATTAGACGTCTCAAAACTCCTGGTGGATGTCTCAACGAGGTATCTTGGCCATTGGCAAAACTGACCATATATTATTGGTCGAGCTATCTCGTCATTATAAGGAAACACAGTAACGATCATTATAAGAAAACGTACCAGATCCTGATCCAGTCCCCATTAAAAAAATCGACATATCTCGATAACAAGATATCTCATTATTAGCAAAATTAGTCAGATCTTGATGGACGAGATATCTCGTCGAAACCACTTGGACGGTTAAAACTCCCTTTATAAATTTTAGGGAGATCTAGGGAACTTTATATTGAACCAGATTCATATAGAGATGAATGTCCGCCAGCTCCACATGGACTTGGTAGAGGGTGTTGTTCTGCAGCGCACGATGTAGTTAATCAGTTCGGATCATCGTTACCTCAAATGGACTTCGTATATGCAACATGTATTATTTAAAAAATGCTGCGATTGCTGCCATGCATCTAGCATATGGGAAAATTAATGGAGATGCTATAAGACTTGCATTACTATAGATGGGAGAGAAAAGCACTGGTTTAACAGCACTTACTTTTAAATCTAGTAATGTACGAAATAATCAAATTGTTGTGGCTCAACCCTTGGCATCCTTCAAAAAGTCGCCATTTGGCGTACTACGGCATCCTCGCTGTGTAATCGCCTGTCCTCAGGCAGTCGCTCTTTGGAATTGACTCGTATTGCAGTCACCAGTGATATGGTTCACTAATCCTGGCAATGGCGCCAGTTATTATGGATATAAGACTGTATATATGTACATATTAGTAAACTTGTGGTTATTCAGATTAATTGCCTCATAGTATCTGTTTTCATCTTCAAAAGAATTGTTACAGTCCACTTATAGAAAAATGAACCGGTGACCACACAACATATGGTCCTTCTCACCGGAGACTTTAGTTTCGGTTGTCGCAGAACTGGCTTTAGTTATAGATAAATAGAGCAACTATGACGGATAAGAAAAAAATAGTATGCCTCAATAGGCAAAGAAGTGCTTATAAAGGACAATTAACAAAAATAGCAGCATTTTTGGACAATACCGAAGAAAAAGATGACTTACAATCTCAAATGAAGCTGGATAATCTAAGAAGAGTTATAGGAAAATTGGATGATTTAAAAGTGCAGTTCATCGAAAAGGTCGTCGATGAAGCAGAATTGGAAACGCACCTGCAAACCTTCCTAGAATTAGAAGACGAAGCCGAGCAAATGGAGGTAAGGCTTAGAAAACTCCTATTACTTAATGTCAATATGGAAAATCCTAGATTAAAAGACTCTAAATTAGATAGTTCTTCGATGAATGTGAAATTACCTGAGGTACCTTTACCAAAGTTTTCAGGACATTATCAAGATTGGTACACATTTAAGGATCAATTCGTAAACTTAATTGATTCAAATGATAATTTGAGTGATACTCAAAAATTATATTATCTGAAGTCTACCCTTAGCGGTAGTGCTTTAGACGTTGTTACTATGGATGACACATACACTTCGCTTTTTAAAGCATTAGAAGATCGTTTCCAAAACAAACGTTTAATTGTAAATTGCCATATGAATGAAATATTAACAATAGAAACTGCAGCTCAGGATGCAGCTAAAAGTCTAAGAGCAATAGTTGACGGCTGTCAAAAACACATTCGAGCTCTTAAAAGCTTAGGACTGGAGCTTAATCAGTTTTCAGAAGTTATGTTAATAAATATAGTTCTTAAGAAACTTGATAAAGAAACGAAAAAACAATTTGAACTATCGCTTACCACCACAGAAGTACCTAAATGGCAAGGATTCATTGACTTTTTGCAAAAACGTTGTTTGGTTTTAGAAAATTTACAGTGTAATGTAAATGTAAAACCTAAATATTCGCACATTGATAAAAATCAAAAGTTGAAAACTTTATTAGTGAAAAATAGCTATAAAGATTATAAATGTGTTTTATGTCAAGCAAATCATTCTATTTTCAAGTGTGATATGTTCTTAAAACTGAGTGAATACGAGAGATATTCAACAGCAAAAAAATTCAACCTGTGCCTCAATTGTCTTAGTTCTAAACACAAAATTGCGCAGTGTCATTCGAAAGGAGTTTGTAATATTTGTTTCCAAAGACATAACTCTTTACTTCACAGAAAGCGTTCGGCTCCAAACGAACCTGAACAGACATGTGGCGCTACGCAAGTAAACAAAAAAGAAAGTAGCCCGCCATCCAGTGATATGAACGGTGCCGCGAAAGAGGTGGGGGAAGCGAATGTTTCGAAATCTCTTTGCAATAAAATGTGTTCATCTGGAAAAAATAAAAGTAGAGTACTTTTAACTACATGCATTATTCATGTAGAAAATACGGATGGAATGAGAATTCCAGCCCGCTCGCTTCTTGATTGCGGTTCACAAGCCAATCTAATGACTAAAGAGATGGTAGACGTATTAGGATTAAAGAAAAATAAATTGAATGTTTATGTTTCTGGGATTAATGGGAATGTTACAAATATCAGATCCCAAGTACGTACGAACATTTCAAATAAAGATGGTTCTTTTTGCAGATCAATTGACTTTTTAGTAACACCTAAAATAACGGATTGCATTCCTTCTCATAATATAAATATAGATAACGTAAAATTGCCGTTGGATATAGAATTGGCGGATCCAGACTTTGGGAAACCAGCTAAAATAGATATTCTAATTGGAGTAGAACTTTTCTATAAAATTTTAGAGGCTCATAAGCATGAAATTTCACAATTAATATTTCAAAAAACAGTTTTCGGCTACATTGTTTCGGGAACAATAGAAGATGTTTCACATCAGATATTTTGTGGGTTTATCCAACCAACAGATGCTTTAGAAGAAAATATTCAAAAATTTTGGAAAATGGAAGGGGTGGAAGATGAATCACGCTTGGTCAGTTTCGAAGAACAACAATGCGAGAATCACTTTAAAACAACGTATCGTCGAGATAAATCAGGAAGATTTGTAGTAACTATGCCTCTAAAGGAAGACGCTAGTACCCTTGGAGATTCGAAGGCTATTGCAGAAAAAAGACTACACCAATTGTGGAATCGTTTAGAAAAAACTCCTTTAATGCGAGAACTTTACTGTTCTTTTATGAAAGAGTACGAGAGTCTCAATCACATGAGAAAGGTTACTGAAGATATAGATGAGTCATGTTGTTATTACCTACCACACCATGGGGTATATCGCCCGGAAAATTCTACGACAAAACTCCGTGTTGTTTTTAACGCTTCAAGTCCTACAACAAACGGAAAATCATTAAATGACATTCTTTTGAAAGGACTCGTAAACGAAGATTTATACGAAATCATGATTCGTTTTAGAAAACATAGGTTCGTATTTCTCGCCGATATAGAGAAAATGTATCGCCAAATAGTTATAAATGAGGAGCAACGAAAGCTATTAAGAATCGTATGGAAATCAGATGCTAAGTCACCAGTAGAGGTTTATGAGTTAAATACAGTCACGTACGGAACATCCTGTGCTCCGTTTTTGGCCATCCGAACTTTAAAACAGCTCGCTTTGGAAGAGGCAGAAAAATTTCCTGCTGCGTCTGAAGTTCTTTTGAATGATTGTTATATGGATGATGTTATTAGTGGGGAAGAAAGTTTGGACGGTGTTAAGGAGC
This sequence comes from Meta bourneti, assembly GCA_933210815.1. Lineage (NCBI taxonomy): Eukaryota > Metazoa > Arthropoda > Arachnida > Araneae > Tetragnathidae > Meta > Meta bourneti. The sequence goes on from OW119926.1 coordinate 64,595,387, forward strand.
TCCAAGGTCAGCTTGTTAAACTTCTGGAATCTGCTGGAATGCACTTACATAAATGGAAGGCAAATCATTCTACATTACTGAACAATGTTAATGAAGAAAAGTTAGAAGGTTATTCATTTACTGAAAATGAGACTAAAGCTTTAGGAGTTACATGGAACCCTAGCTTAGATGCTTTTACGTTCAAGGTAAAAATCAACCTACACGAAAAACTGACGAAAAGGTCCATTTTATCAGATATAGCACGAATCTTTGATCCACTGGGTCTTATCGGGCCTGTCATCACGAAAGCTAAAATCTTTATGCAGGAGCTCTGGAAACTAAAGTTGGACTGGAATGATACTGTTCCTGATTTTCTTGCTCAGTCCTGGGTTCAGTTCACAAAATCCTTAAAATCTTTGGAAAATTTTAATGTCAATCGTTACATGTTAGCTCCGAATGCGCAACAAGTAGTTTTGCATGGATTTGCTGACGCGTCCTCAGTGGCGTTTGGAGCTGCTGTATACATCCAGTCTTTCCATCACTCGGAAATTTCATGCCATTTGATTAGTAGCAAGTCGCAAGTAGCACCTTTAAAAACAGTTACCATTCCTAGACTGGAACTATCTGCTTGCCTCCTGCTATCCAAGTTAGTTGTAAAAATTGTGAAGGCATTGAAACTAGTCATACACGATGTCTACCTGTATACAGACTCAACCATAGCCTTAGCTTGGATCCACACTCCGCCATGGCAGTTAAAAACTTTTGTTGGAAACCGTGTGGTTAAGATCCAAGAAATGACCCAGAACTTTCATTGGAACCACGTCTCGTCGAACAGCAATCCCGCTGATTTAATATCTCGAGGTGTAGATGCAATAGAGCTAGCTGAAAATCAAGTGTGGTTACATGGACCAGACTTTCTTACTCAAGAAATGGGTTTTCCCAAACTTGAAGACGCTCCTGTATCTCCAGAGGATCATGAACTTATCTCGAAAGAGATGAAACTCGATCCTGTTAATGACAAATTCAAAGAGACTATGAACATTTGTGGAATTTCAAGCTTAACTATAGACTTATTTCCCAGTGACTTTTTTAATGACATTTTGGCCTTGACTAATAATTTCTTTAAATTAATTCGAATTTGTAGTTTTATTTTTAGATTTATTGCAAATTGTAGAAACTCATCCAAGAGAGAATTGGGACCTTTATCGACGTTAGAACTGAAAAAAGCCGAGACTTACCTTATCAAACAGGTACAGTATAGATATTTCGCGGAAGAAATAAAAAATCTTCAAAACCAGATGACCATTTCAGGTAATAGCAAATTGAAATATTTTAACCCTTTTTTGGATTCTGATGGAATTATTAGGGTTGGAGGTCGATTGCAAAATTCCAGTTTGTCCTATGAAAGCAAACATCCCATAGTATTGCCACATAAGCATCGATTAAGTGAACTCATTTTTGAGCACTTCCATAACAAGTTCTTCCATGTTGGGCCACAGGCACTTTTGCATCACGTCAGGCAGAGGTACTGGGTTATTAATGGAAGATCGCTTGCCCGTAAAATAGTTCATAAATGTGTCGTGTGTTTTAAAACTAAACCCGTAGAATCCAACCAAATTATGGGAATTCTACCCGCAGACAGAATCAATCCTAGTCATCCTTTTCAAAAGTGTGGTATCGATTTTTGTGGACCCTTCTTAATTAGATATAAAAACCAAAGGAAAGGAAATTATAGTAAAATTTATGTATCTTTATTTGTGTGTTTTGTCACTAAAGCAACCCACTTAGAAATCGTAACGGATCTAAAGTCCGAATCCTTTATTGCCACCCTTAAAAGATTCTTTGCCCGCAGAGGAAAGAGTTCAATTATTATAACCGATAATGGTTCTACATTTGTTGGAGCCAACAATGAGTTGAAAAGATTACATGCTCTTGTAAGTAAACCAGATGACGCCTTGGTTAATTACTTATCATCTGAGGCCATTAATTGGAAATTCATTCCTCCTCGGTCGCCTAATTTTGGTGGACTATGGGAAGCCGGGGTGAAGGCGTTTAAGTACCATCTTAAGAGAACCTTAAGTAATTCCTTAGTAACATTAGAAGAATTTTTAACGATAATTACACAAATTGAGGGAGTTCTCAATTCGCGACCTTTGGTACCTTTATCGTCGGATCCAAATGACCTCGAGGTCCTGACTCCAGCTCATTTCCTAATTGGCCGCCCAATTACTTCACTACTTGAACCTGATATAACCGCAATAAGCGAAAATAAACTATCTAGTTGGCAAAAAATTACCAGAATGACGCAAATCATATGGAAGAAGTGGCAACGCGACTACTTGAATCATCTCCAGCAGCGTAATAAATGGTTCTTGAAAAGAAAAATCTTAAAGAAGGTTGCATGGTTGTCCTTAAAGACGAAAATTTACACCCTTCTAAATGGATTTTGGGCAGAGTTATTAACTTAATATCTGGTTCTGATAATAAGGTTAGAGTAGTAGATGTTAAAACCGCCACAGGTGTTGTTAGAAGAGGAATTTCCAAAATCTGTATTCTTCCCATCGAAGATAATGAATGATATGTATATATTGGAACTTATTAGTATATCACAATTATAATACAGACTACTTAACTTCATTATCCTATGTAATTAATTATATTTGTTAAAATTGTAGTATTTGCAGTATTGTTATATTTGTAGTTATAATAGTGTCCATGTGACAAGTAATTTCTAATTGTATGAACCTGCTTACTTCATGTTATGTACTATTGTCATTTATTATGTAATATTCATATAGTTGAATGTTGAAACATGTCAACGGGGGCCGGTATGTTGTGGCTCAACCCTTGGCATCCTTCAAAAAGTCGCCATTTGGCGTACTACGGCATCCTCGCTGTGTAATCGCCTGTCCTCAGGCAGTCGCTCTTTGGAATTGACTCGTATTGCAGTCACCAGTGATATGGTTCACTAATCCTGGCAATGGCGCCAGTTATTATGGATATAAGACTGTATATATGTACATATTAGTAAACTTGTGGTTATTCAGATTAATTGCCTCATAGTATCTGTTTTCATCTTCAAAAGAATTGTTACAGTCCACTTATAGAAAAATGAACCGGTGACCACACAACACAAATCATCCAATTTGAATGGAGAACTCACATTTTTAGAGATTTAGTGGGGTTTTTTTCGTTCCGCAAGCCAAGATTTAAAATTCTACCGGACCATAATGAAGTTTTTCTCCTAATCACTAGTTAAATACCTTTTGGGGTTTAATGGTTTATGGAACACAAAACCACAAAGAACGCAAATTTGAAACTTCATCTTATTCTGTTTTCGAATTGGACTACAGTAAATATCAGAATATTGAAATTATTTATTTTGGAATGAATTGTACCGGTAGTTATGAAGATATAAAAATAATAAAAAATACACTTGAATGAAGAAATAATTAAAAATTCGAATGATAAAAAGGTTTGTTTGTAAAAAAGCGACAAAGTATAACAGAAGAAATGGAATGATAAATAAATGATAATCAACGTGATATAGAATAATAAACATATTGTTGGATATTTTATTATTTGTTTCAAGATGCTCCTTTAAAGTTCTACAAGACCAAATATATAAAACAAAATGTATTTATTTTAATTAAAAAAGTAGTTACGGAAAAATATCATGTTTCATCAAAGTCAACATTTTTCAACATTAAACTCATTTTGTTTTCTTTCAATTATTTGTCGTTTGCACAGTTCGTAATTCTAGTGAAGGTTTAGATTTCATGTTATTTTTTGGTATCAAGATAATACCAATACCTCAACTACAGTAAGACTCATGCATTGTAAATAATAATAGAAAACGATAATTTGAGAATACTACACAGAAATAAACGATATAGACAAACAACTATTTTAAATGAAAGTTGTCAGTGGTTCAGTAATATCTTCTATGTGCAGTTTTAGACGATTAAGTAGATCCATTTTTTATTTTAATCGATTTGTAGAAATACTAAAAAAGTATATATTTCGTTTAAACAATGTCTGAGCATACAAAGCAAAACATTTACGATGATTATGAACTTTCAATAGTAATTATGGAAAGAAAAGAATGAGTTTTAACATGAAACCAAACTTTCTTCATTTTTCAAATGTTTTTAAGGAATAAATTCAGTGTGCAAACCTATGAAGTCTTTGGGGCCATTTTCATTTCATAGAAACGATCACTTTATGTGGTATAATGAAAAGACACTTAAAATTTTAAAACGCGATTTACTTAGCATTCTGTCAGTAATACTTTGAAAACGCACTCAATGTATTTTAAATATTCAACGATTTCCGGTTTTGCATAAAGGTAGTTACGGGAAAATGAGAATAAGGAATGATTTTGATATTGTAAGAATTCTTTTACGGAAAGATAATTTAAAACTATAAACTTACATTTCTAAAGCGAAATATGTGTCCGAAGTGGTAGTAATGCATATGAAAGCAGCTTAGAACAAGTTTTATGGAATTTGATTTCCATTAGATACAGAAATTTAAGTAGAGTTAACTAGAATTGGCTTTTGAATTGTCAGTTATTGGAAGTGACAACATATAGAAAGATTATTGAATTACGTTTACATTGTTGCTCATTTTGAACTGAGATTGGTTTTTCTTTTAAAATCGAAATAAATGTGTAGGGTGAAAAAAAGTTCCTTAATATTTTCTTTCAAATAAAAAGTACTTTCTCTAATGTTTCCAATGTAATACAAAATCAAAACTTTTTATTTCTAATGATGTTTTTATGCTGTAAATGTATTCGAACTTTACACAGATAAAACATTTTGTTGCTTCTCCCCAGTATATTTGGTTAAAGTTTTATAATTGTCCATGCATCACTATTTCATAGTAACGAAATAATTCTATAGCTGTGTAGCAAATAAGAAACATGACTATTTCTTTTACAGGAATTCCAGGAATAAAGATCAAGCCTGTTAACAGTTTAGATGACACCACTGGTAAGTGAGAAATCATTGCTTTTTAAATGTAAAAAATAATTCAATAAAAGTCACTAAATTTCATACCTCCACTTTAACGATATGAGCGACACGAGATTTTCGAGTAATTCAAAAATTATTTTACCCCACGATACACTTAATGACGAAATGACCACATAAATTGGGTAAAAGAATCCATGGATTCTTTCACCCAATACATGTGGTTCCGTGGATTCTTTAAACCAATATATGTAGTTTCATGAATTCCTTCCAACATTTAGAAATATTCTATTTGTCGCTTCTTTATAATAGAATCTCTCTTAGGAACGATTTTATTTGTCCATTCTGTGGAATAGAATCATTTGGAATGATTCTAATCAGCAATTCTACTATTGATATTACAAAAAGATTATGCTCTTCGTTGTGTAGCTGAGGCTGCAATACAGCACTGATTAACTAGCATATGAACTTTCCACTAGCAAAAAATAATTGAAGTCATTAAGTTTGTGATCTCAATCTTTTAACTTTTGTTAAGTACTTTTAACTGTACTTTTAGCAGAAATATATCAGATTTGTCGCTCTTATATCTCGTAAATTATAAATGGTAATCTAATTATTTAAATTTGTTGGATAGAGGGCTTATATCAGTAACTAAATAGTGGGTTGTGGGGTGTGCAGCAATGACGGGACGAATAGCATTTGCACAAGAACACTGAAAATGTCGACTCCGCTCGGGGTTTGGGCCGTTCAACTTTGGATTTGATATTGGTGTCGATTTGTAGAGAATAACATGATCTACAATATAGTTTAGTTCTAATAATACAGAAAATAAAATTTTTAAAGTTATGAACCGATAAGTGTGCTGAGTTGTAGGACATTTTCATAATGTCGAAAAAGTTGCAAAGGAAATGTGAACAGAAACGTAATAAACGTATATGATTGAAGAGAACAAAAATCAAACGGAATCAGAAAAGCCTACATTGAAAAAGGCCGAACTATGCATATTGTATGCAGAGCGTAAGAAAGCCGAGCGCGTCAACTCCGGCTCGAGTATTTCGATTGTACCGCTGAATCAATGGATAAAGAATTAGAATGGGATAACTTAAAAAATATTCTATCAGGGAAGTTGTACCTAATATTATTCTAGATACCAATGCACCCATTATGCTCTCCAGTGATTCCAGTGTCGTTATTACTCAAAATAAATCGCTTATAGACGATGTGCAACGTGAGATCAACTTGAATTACATTTCTACATCGCCCATTACTCTGGGCAACAATTGTATATATTTAACTTTGCAAAAACATCTATCAATCCATATGTAGCTAAATGCTTCTACCACAGGCCTTTGATGAACAAATTTATACTTCAATTATAACCACCAAGACTTTATTCATTAACATCTTACCATTCCTCTAATAACGCAAAGACGGATTCACGAGTTAAACTATTGCGGTTGTGTCTCCATACACAACTCATTCGATTTTTTATTTCCAAAAGACACTAACTGTATCTATTCAGTGAAGCAAAAGACCATACATGGATATTTATCATCGTTTTGATTGTTTTTAATTTTTGCCGCATAATGACGAGTTTGTATCATCTTCTTTGAACAAATATCTGAAGGAGTGTAAAAATTCTTTGATTCCAGTGAATCAGAAAACTAAATCAATTCGTGGACAGTTTTCAAAACCACTTTGAATGGACAGACATGTAGACTGCAAGGTTTAAATAACGATAATTTTAAACTGAAAAAATGTGTCTGTACTAATTAAAGCTTTGAAGCATTTTTAATTGCAATAGAAATACATTCAATTATACAGGATATTACATCCATGGAGTAACCCTTTTAGAATCATTAGATTAATTACGTCGAAGATGTCGTCGGCTTACGAGTGAAACCTATTAACTGGAAAAGCATAGTTTTCAGATGATAGGTATATAGGTAATTGAATTTACGTCGCATTGTTGCATCTGTTATTCATGGTTTTCAGAAAAAAAAAGCAAAAAAAATTCAGCAATTCAAAAATTGTAATTTTATCCTTTTAACAATTATTTATTAGATTGTGTATTTACTAAATCATTCAGATAATAATCAATTATTGGGAGGAAAGTACTTTCATATGATTATGTGTTTTTATAGCAATTTAGTAAAATTACAATAAATGTTGTGCGGTTATTAATTTATTTACATTTCTAAGTGTGTTTACCAAGAAGTCTAACCTTCAGGAAAAGAAAAATGATGATGGTCTTCACAAGTCTAAAGAAATTCTAGTCCAGAAGAAATAAAAATCTCCTATCTTGGATAATTGAACATTGTGTGCATCACTCGTAAGCTGCCGAATTTAGTACAAAAGGTTTTAAATACATGCAAGAGTAGAAGCCTAGACTTATTTTACGTGATTATTTCCCAAACAGCTCTTTTCGTTAACCTCGTTTTTAATAGAGGTACATTTATCTCCATTCGACACAACGTATTTAGCTTTCACTTACTTAATTAACTTAGTTTAAAATACCAACAGTTAACATAGTACCAATTAGGACAACGCGTTCGTAATAAGAGAAGTTAAATACACGAGTTTGGAATTATGTATCAATTTATATTTTACTTTAATTATAGTATATAGCAGGATTCTCAAGTCCAAGTAATTTGCAATCCACAATGCGCATTACACTAATGACCATCTAACCCATATTTCAGCTTTAATTCCATACATTAACGCTTTGTTAGTAATGACTCTACGTTGCTTTGTGATGAAAACGCAGGACGATTTACAATCATGCTTGTACATGATTTATGAAATATTTAAATACGCATCTTACAACATTTAAAAGTGATTCGCTACAGATAAAATTTAGGATATTTGTTATATGTGATCATCGTATCATGAACGTCTCTTTACATTTACCAGAACATTACTTCGAAATTTCTCTGTCAATGATATCGTAACTGAATATGTAATATGGTGTATATCTCACAGCTAAGCTGCACAACCACTACAACTCTATAAATGAATTTCTAGTTTTACACGTAGGCAAACTATATGCATGGTACTGTAAACTTGCCACAACTGTAAATTCCAGAGTAAAGAGCAGTCGTGCAGGTTTATTAGCATGCAGGAGCATGCATTTCTACTCATAGAACTAGAAATTCATATTTATTTATGGTGATATTGCTCTCTCCATTACTTAATAATCACTGAACATATAGTAGAATTTATATCAGACCTCGGCTGCAAAAATGCCATAACTCAAAAGATCACAATTCCTCATAAGTTACATTTCATGCATAACACTTTAATTCCGATGCATCTCTATTTTAAGGCTACAATAGTGCGTGTATAACTTCGTTTAAGAACAACATGAAGTTCAAATTTACCATTAATTGCTTCAAATGTTGAGGAAATCCATATTTCTTTGGTTAATAGCAAACACAAAGTATCCTTTAGACGTTATATGAAGGATAGGAAAAGGTTTTCTTTGATTCACACACACTAACAAATAATTAACTAGCATTATCAGTAACTTCCTTAGTACCAAATATGTTCTTTCACTTTTTGTAAGTGTGGGAATGCCTCCATTATTATTTAAGTTGTCTCATTTTAATAAAAATTCTGATACACAAATTATAAGTACAGTTATTAACTCACATTTACTTCTTTTACTATCAGTATTGTTTACATCTATAGTCATGTTTATTTATAGATAAATGTTAACTTCATTGTGCACACCGTGGACAACTGAACTCTTTGGAATAAATACAACATGCAAATCAAATTTATAAAAACGTGCACGTTTCAAAATATTCACATTTAGAATTTATCTTTTAGGCTTTATGGCAATACTAGGAAACAGTTTTCCTTGCATTCAAACATACTTACCTAGAATTTACTACCCTTATGAATTGATAGAATTTACTACCCTTATAAATTGATAGAATTTATTATTGATATGAATTGATAGAATTTACTATTTATATAAATTCATAGAATTTACTTTCCATATGAATATAACCCCAAAATACAAAGAACATAGTTGTTTCACCTGTTTTTTATATTTTTGAGCATGCCAGAAAATCCCCATTATTATGTACGTTATTTCATTTTAATAAAATTTCTGAAAGAATAAACAATTATAAGAGCAGTTAACATCCTCAATCAATAATCAATTATAACATTCTCAAATAATAATCAATTATAAGTGCAGTTAGCTCTCATTTACATTATCTTTTATCATTTTTTTGTTGTTAACATTTGTAGTAAAATATTTTTTGAGGGTTATCCTCCAATTATTTTCGACGAGATAATTCGTAAAAAAGACCTGACAAATTTTGTTAACGACGAGTTACTTCGTCATCAAGATATTGTTTCTTTATAATAATGAGATCAAGATCTGGTTAGTCAAGGACGGTATATCTAGCCCACCAAATCTCCTCCTTTTTGCTAATGACGAGATATCTTGTCGAAACAAACATCAGATGGTTAACATAAAATGCACACGCTATGAATCCATTTCTGCAACAGAAGCGCCATTTTACTTCAGTAGAATCCACAACATTACTCCTCACAAACACGTTTAATGTTGTCACCTCAAATTCAACAGTAAACAGATACAAGTAACAAATGGGCTTCCCGCAAAAACCTCCACCCCATTTTGCGCTTATAATATCTATTTTAAACAAAATCCCCAAACTGTAAGACAACAAAGCACCCCGAATCCAAGCATACTCGCAGCATAATATTCGCGAAAGAAAAATAAACACATTCCGGTATAAGCAAACACATTCTCCAACAAAATGTATACATTTTGCCACAGAAAGTGCTGTTTCCCGTATGCATAAAGGACCTAATTTCGCATAGAATTCTGAAACACCGCCAGGAGTGGAACAACAAAAAATAAAATGAAGAAAACTGCACAATTTTATTTCCTGTGTGGGGAAACTTTAGGTTCTGTACGGCATTTGATCCCTTTGCTTGGCGAAATAGCCGTTTTCCCCTATCAAGATCCAGGCTCACCGCTGAAGCTTTCCTTTTCTTAATAGATTGCAATCTCCTCTGCAACATAGGACATCAGGAGAAAGGATAATATATCACATATATTACATCATTGGAGGTTCTAAATGAAGAAGGCCCATCCGAGGCAAAATATCTTCATGCGCATCTTTTCTTTGCGGGTTGGGTAGTGTAATGAGCCCCCATTCCGTGGTAGATCTTATTAGTAGAGGCTCTGAGGGCCTCCCTTGAGATATATTACAACGAAAAAGGAATGACGTATCACGGGAAATGGAAACACTTTGGCGCGGGAAAATGTAATTTTTATTCTCAGACGGAAGGAAATGAAACGCTCGTTTTTTGGCGCGAAAGTTGGGCGCCAAAAAACGAAAATATTCCTGGCAGCTGTCGAGATTCGGAGTCCCGTATGATTCGAGTTGAGTTGCGCTGCAGCTGCCGTTGTGAATCCTTCGGATAAAGGCCCGTTTTCCAAATTGGATTGCGCGAGTCTATTTTAAAAAGCTTTTTTTCCTTCTTTCTTTATCTTATTTTATCGGATTTAATTTAATTTTTCGACCGTACATGACGACTGTGAAAATACTAGAGGATTTCTTTTTTTTTCACTCGGTCGGTAACTGGGTTAGGCATAGCATAAATCCTTTTTGTGATGGTTTCCAGTCTAATCGAAAAGCAGGTGGCGGGAAATCTCATAATAAAAATTACGCTTACTTTGCAATGTTTACCTTTTATTTTTTTGTGGTTATGAAACAGAAAAAGATTAAAAATCGTTTCCAATTTTCATTTGTTAAAGTTCAATTTAGGTACTATTATCATACGCGATTTTAATGATCAAGTAGGTGTTCAGAAAATAATTTTTGGATCTCCAGTCTTTTCACTCACAATAGATTTTACTTATACGAAACTTCGATTTACGCTGATTAAAAAGATTTCAGTTTGTATTTCTGATTGTTTAACGCTTTAGCATAAATCCTTTTTGCGTTGGTTACCAGTCTAATTGAAAAGCAGGTGGCGGGAAATTTCGCAATGAAAACTATGCTTGCTTTGCGGTACTTACGTTTTTAGCTTTGTGTGGTTACAAAAGAAAAAAAAACCTAAACATTTCTATCGTATTTCATTTATTAAAGTACTTTTATTATCTGAAGATAATAATAAATGAGCAGGGATGCGTAAAGAAAATAATTTCGGCATTGTCCAGTCTTTCCTCTCACTCTATTTGTTACTTGCACGATTAACAAAACTTCGATTTACGACGATTAAAGACGTTTCAGAATTTTTTTAATTGTTTTTAACGAAAAAATATATGTCTTGAAGGGCTTGAGCCCTTTGAATACGACCTTGTGTCAAAGCGAATAGGTTCGTAGTACTGGAATTATCTTCGTACTGGAGCAACACAACGGGCTATTGGGGACAGTCTGGGATAAATCTCGAAGGGAAAAATTCCAGGGACAACACCTCGTAATTTTGATCTATGATCAGATAACGAGGTCAACACTTGAGCTGGCACCAATTTCAATGCACACGACAGTTTTAGTTTGAATTGAGTTCGAACTCGTATCCTTCCGGTTGCTAATGGGGCACTCTTCCAACAGGGTTACTACAGCCTTTTAGATAATAGACATGAAATAACGCATGGAGATATTTTCTTGTCTTGTCATATCTTTCCATTTCAAAAGACGATTGCGTGTGTATGTCCATTACTTGAAGTTGCTTGTCTTGTGCTTGTCGTAACTCGGCCAAATATGATCCTTGCTCCATAAAACCAAATCAACAAACCAAACAGATTTATATGAATACCGTGGATTTATAATTAGAAATACGTAGTTGAATTTTCTTCACACTGGAGCAATACAACGGGCTATTGGCGACGGTTTGGGGTCAATCCCGAAGTGTAAGATCCGAGAAAAACTCGCAGCAGTTTTGAGCCACGGACAAATGATGACCTCACTCTCCAAACTTCCACACCATTCCAACATGAGGACAGTTGGGACCACGATATATTTAACGTGTACCTATCCCCACGACTGTATTTGATTAGATTGGATCTAGTTTCGAATACGAAGCCCTTCTCTTACTAATCCATGACTCAACCTATTGGGCTAATGCTACCCTTCTACTGGCGAAGCGTTGAAACCGTATAAAAAAGGCAACTGACGTCGTGTTATAAATAGGTACAAGAAACACGCAGCAATTATATTTCAATTAAGTGACTCTTTCATATACTTATTTCAAATATACAAAATTATGTGGTGTTGTCTTCGGATCTTTCCCTTTGGGATTGATCCCGGATCATCACCAACAGCCCGTTGAGTTGCTCCAGTGCGACATTAATTAAAATACCTACCTACATATACTTATCCGCAAACCTATGACGTTGACTTACTTAAAATCATATAATGTACCTGCTGTTCCCCTGAAAATAAGCATATTTATATGATCGCAGCGCCATTTTATCTGAAAACTTTTGAAAATCTGAAACACTTTTGATTAAAAATCAAAATTCCAGGGTTTAAATTATATTTACATCAAATTCGATCGAGTGTGGTCCAACACATTTGACCTTCGTGCTCGAAACAACCTCCTCTTTTTACGTATGACCACCTGCATATTCACACTTAAAAATAAATTTAGTTCCTAATGGTATAAGTTCGAGGCTGAAAAAAGTTTTGCATTTTGCATTCATTTTATTAATAATTTCATCATCATGGCATCGGTAGTTTATAATAAAACCTCTGTTCATAATTGCACCTGGAAACCTGCAGTCTTCCATACCTGTCTTCTGCTAGTTTTGATCTTGACGAATAGGATCTTATCTAGGATTCTTTCAATCAATATAATTGATTATTTAGTCATTATGTGTGTTGCGACGAAAAAGCAATATTACACTACTCGGAAATCTGATACAGAGAGGATAAGAAATTTTGTAGTTTGGCTTATCTTTTGATTTGTTTCTGTTCCTTGGAGTCGGTCTCGTCACACTAATGTTAACAACTAAGAAAGACTACTGTTAAATTCTTACATCGCATCCTTCTCAAAGCCTTCATGAAAAATCGTCCTCAACCGTTTTCATGATTCTGGGAAAACAGTATATGCGGAACAATAATTTATCATACTCTGTTTTTACTTTCATTAAATCATCTTACGAACTATCTTCCAATCTGCATATACGTATACGCACCAAAGCTCCATTATTTCTAAATTGGTTTCGGAGAAAGTATCACAAACAAGGATTAGTGATGTTATTTTTAAATTTTACTAATAACCTCTTCGCATTAAATGCACTCAAGGGAACCTGAAGTACATGTTTTAATCATTATAAATAGAACACAGAATCTGTAAGAAAAGCGTAAACTGTTCGAAAGATTTTAAACTTATCCCCCCAATTTTTTCTCGTTCATCGATGAGCTGTGATTTAATTCGAAGAAAATTGCAACCTCTTCAAAACACCCTATTGAATTCCTCATTTATTTACCCAAATTACCCCATCAATTATGCAACTTAATGAGCTCCGACAGCTTTTAATGAGGTTTACGTAACACAAGAGCTAGGGTGTACTTTACACTACAATCCGTCGTTTTACATAGTACAGCACAATTTTTCCTCAGAGATTAAAAAAAAGTACCTCCAACTCGCTTTTCCAATTTACGCCACTTTAATAAACATCAAACGCCCTGTAGACATGTGTTCATAACACTCGTTTGTTCGGGTGATACTTTTCGAGGAAATTAAAAAGAATATATAGTCAAAAGCTTTTTTTAATATTTTATAATATACAAGTGATTAGGGGTTTAAAATTGGCAGCTTCGCATATTGAAATCTGGTTTCTTTCGTGTACTATTAGGTTTGTGTCTAGATTAATTTTATATACTTAAATTACTTTATTTCCCTACTCATTTTTGGTAAGACATATTTGTATGATTTACATGTGATACCGATTTCAAAAAATCCTTCAACACACGTCATTCCAATATGTGCTACTATCGTATATATTGTCAGCTTAGAGCATAATCGCATTAACTGACATTTTCCTGGAGACACTAAATGCTTATTTTCCTGATGACGATAAATATATAGTCACATTGTAAACTGTGAAAGGAATATAAATACTATCAAAATGTTTATAATTTTCAATTGTTTTCTCTGAAAATTAATAGTTGATCTTCAAATAGCAGTATAGTAAGAAATGATTTTCATCAGTTGACGAGCTCCTGCCCTAGGCTTTTCTGTTCTTTCTATCAAAATATATATATATATATATATATATATATATATTTTGATAGAAAGAACAGAAAAGCCTAGGGCAGGAGCTCGTCAACTGATGAAAATCATTTCTTACTATACTATATTTATATATATATATATATATATATATATAATAAAAAGCAATAAAATTAAAAAATATACAGAACATTAAAACGTAAAATAATAGAAATGCAGACCAGCAAAGTGCCAAAAGATCAAAAAGCAGACAAGTAAAAAACCAAAAAGCCAAAAAAATGGGGGGTAAAAAATAGTCAAGCAGAATCCACAAAGCAGAAGGCAGAACTGTCCATGTATGCGTGTAAAGCTGCAGACACAACATGGATAGTAAAATAATTCAAAATTACAAACCAAAACAAAGAGAAATCCAAAAATTTTAAAATCAAGGAATTTAAGAAAATTTTGAAAAAAAATGATGAAGTGTTGGTGGATCAGGGCGTCATCAGGGAGGAGCCTCACCCAGTCAACACAATATGGTGTTTTCTGCGTGTGAGCGGCAGTACACCAAAAGCAGCTCATACACCCCTCCAAACACCATAAGAAAATAAATTAGAAAAACAAAAATTAGAAAAACAAAACCAGGGACAACCAAGGACACATACCAAAGATAAGTATAATACAAAATTAAAAAGGAGAAAACAAACTTACCCACATAGATTGACCTAAGCTCGACAACAACCCGCCGCAAACTACATGAGGACCTCCAACAAATGCCATTCACAACGCCGAAAAATCAACAGATGAGAAATTGGAACCGCAATTCCGACACGGAACCCCGACTTGAAATTCCGACCCGGAACATCGGAATCGAAAGTCGAAAAAATAGTGTTCAAATCCAGTTTTTTAATAAATTAATAAAATTGATAGTCAACAGGAAAGTCTCTGAAATAAGCTATTAAATAATATTAGTAATCTTAAATCTTTCAAAAATAATCTTATAAAAAGAGTGAGGGTATTTATTATTAAGAAGTGTGTTAATGAGATTATTACATTGCAAAAGAAAGTTAGATTTAGAGTTGCAAATTTTATTGAAACGCATCAGTTAACCAGCAATTGTACTATAATAGATTTTTTTAGAAATATTATAATCCCAATATATTAATTTAAAAACCGGAAATTCAAAATCATCTCTCTTATCATAAATATTAATATCAGTTTTATTATTTAAAGTGTACATATTCAAGTCTAGAAAGACGGCTTTATTGTTATCTGAATTGGTTTTTAATAAATATAATTCATCAGGGTAAATCGATTTCCAAAAGTTAGCAAAATTGGTATCATTGAAAACAATTAAATCATCAATATAGCTAAAGGCAGAATTAATTTGTAGGCAAAAGTTTGTTTCATAATAATGAAGAAATAAATTAGGAAGAATGGAAGAAAAATTGGAACCCTGGGGTATATTCTTAACTTGAATAAATAAATGCCCACCGTTAAAAACAAAATTATTATAGATACAGAAGTTTACCAAAATTCCCAATCCTCAAAATCAATAGTAATCAGATTTTTAAAGTCATGATAATAGTAGTTAATTATATATATATATATATACATACATATATATATATATATATATATATATATATATATATATATATATATATAAACTGAAATTTCATCTTAATATGTGTTTGTTTTCTTACAAATATTCTTCTTAATTACGTGTTCTATAAGAGTAAAAAATGCGATTCTACAACAAAATTTACGTGCAACATTTATATTTCAGTACAAACTCATGGTATTCGAAAACAAAGCATGATTTTAATACATCCTTTGTTTACAATACTATCATTTGTGAAACAAACATCAAGACTCTTGCAATCACTGGGTAAATAAATATATTGTACATTTACAGTGGTGAAAATTGGATAGATGATAAACACTAGAGTGTGCTTCGAATCATTCCAAGATGTAAAAAACGTTCAATACATTTGAATATCAGCGTCTTATGAAAAGGATTTACGGAGAGCTTAGAAAAATGCTTATAACTTCATGC
Organism: Meta bourneti; assembly: GCA_933210815.1. NCBI lineage: Eukaryota > Metazoa > Arthropoda > Arachnida > Araneae > Tetragnathidae > Meta > Meta bourneti. Next base: position 64,611,605 of record OW119926.1, read on the forward strand.
TAAGCATTTATTTGAAGGATGCATAGCTTAAAAGAGATGATTATCTTAATGCTAGGTACTTTAAGAACACTTTGTAACAAATGTTTCTTTTGTTAGAATGAAACATATTTGTATATTAATATACAATAAAAATCTTACAAAGCACTGAGCTATGAATTATTTCGCTTGATAAAAGTACTTTATTTTATGTCTCTTTTTCACATGCAAACCAAATCGCAGCACTTTTTTTAAAGAAGCACCATTTATAAATAATATCTCTCTTCGAAATTATTGGCGGAATTTCCAGCATTTTGTACTTTGCCATTGTGTGCTTTTCATATTAATTCTTTCTCTCCACAAATATTCTTCATTTTTCAGTGGTGGAAATATAAATGAAATGTTCTTTAGACAGCGCAATTACAAACAACAAAGATTGCGAATATACATATTAAATGCAGCTAAATTTTAGATAAAAAAAGACCGTCATTTTAAAAAGGAGATGAGCTCTGTTAAATGATAGCGAAAAGGGGAAAATTCTCAGCATCATTTAAGGCTATAATTTAAACTGAAAAATTATCCGCTGGAGCGAGTTTGCTGGACAAAATTATAATGGTTGGAAGATGTGAAGTGAATTAAGAGAATCTCATTTTTGACACATCATTTAATCTTTCGAAAAAGAAATCCATTGTACAGTTGAACAATTGAAATCAGCAAAAAAATATAATAAAAGTAAATAAATAAGTAAATACGAAAGAAAATTATATTTACTGAAAAGAATGAAATAAGTTTTTATGAACTTCTTAGAAAAGTAAACTATAGTCTGTACTATTATAGGTATCGAATTCTTGGGTTATTTTTTAGAATCAAACTGTCTTTAGAAAATACTTAATCTAATGAATACAGCTAAGTAAAACATTAATGCATATATATATATATATAAAAATCCTACGAAACCAGTTCAGATTAACTATAGTGATTAAATTTGATTCCGATAAAATATATTTTGCTTATGTGAAAAGTTTTCATATATACGAACGCATCTGATACATTCTACTAAAAATAAATTTTTTGATTTTGAATTTTTATATCATTTGATACATTATAATATGATAACACCAATAATAATGCATTCTCGAAACATTTTATTCTAAAAGAAGAATCTCGAATTACCCAATATTTTTCTTTACTGAAATCAATAACGTGCGCATATCATATATATATATATATATATATATATATATACAAAATATAGTTTGATAAAATACATCAATGGTAACAAGATATTCTATTTTTGTTTTCCAAAAAAATCCTAGGATTTTGAATAATATGATAGGTACGTTAGATTTCAAATCATATATTGACTGCCTGTCACTGAAGTAAACTTATTTTAGAATATCCTCGACAAAACTCTAAAATAGAGTGAGCTTTACATAAGAATATTAAATTGTTTTACTTTTTCAAAATAAATATTTCAGTATCAAAATTGTAATATTATATGCATGTATCATAAACGAAAGCGTGTTTTTTATATTTATCTCACAAATTCCAAAAGGAGAAAATTTTTGTACCGATTTGGCCGATAGTAGTTCACACTGAATCCTATAATGTTATAAAATACAAAACTACATATTGCAATACAGGTTTTGTTTCTCAAACCAATTTTCATTTGAAAAATTTTGCTACTGGAAACCAGATAAACATATCGCTTTGATTCATTTTTGGATAGCACAATGCTGTTTCACTCTTTACTCTATTGCTTTCAAATGCCCAAAAGTTATTTATTTGTTAAAAAAAGTTATTTTCATGGTATTGATATAACAAATGCATTATTGCAAGGATTTTTATTTTTACCAGACACATTTCCTATAATTTTCAATCCATGGTATTGATATCAATCTGGTTTGTTTGCTTATTTCGTTTTTGGCGCAAGGGTCACATTACGATGCAAGGGACAAGCGACGACAAGCCCAAGACAAACATCAACTATCAATAATGGAAATAGACACAGAAAGAAAGTTTTACTGACACAGCATATGCAAATACACACAGGAAGGAATCAAAACTAAGCAATCTACAACTTACAGGTTAATAAGCCGTAAACAAACTCTCAACACCACGGTGATGTCCATATCAATCTGTATACAGTCCTCTCAGAAAATAAAATATTAATCAGTAAAATATACTTCGTATGAAGAATGATCTTTTATAAATCGCACACACACACACAACACAACACGCACACAGCAAGAGATTACATTACAATCTAATATTCCGTAGAATTAAAGGATATTGGAGGAATTTTCAGTGCAATTAAACTAGACAGAAAATGGAGATTTCACTAAATGTTACCCTTATGCTCTGGCTTGGTTGGTGTAGGAGCTACCTAAAAATGTAGTTCATCGCCGTCTTGGCGACGTTTGGCATTTACTCTAATTTGCGGTGACCAATAACTATGGTATATCAATTCAAAATTCCTTCATTGAAATTTCTGTTGATTCATTGAAATTTCCGTTTATTGAAGTGCTGAAATCGCATTCGAAAAACAAGTCAAGTGACATCTTGTTTTGAGTACGAGACGAATACAGGAAGCACGTTCCTCAGCAGAAACACTTCCACAACCTACATTTTGGCTTTGCGGAGAAGTCTCTCACACGGATCAAAATTAAATCGTTTATTTTGAAGAGATAGACCGTGTCCGTTTTGAAGACTTTATTCAGTTAATTAATTAAAACTAAAATCATGTATTGGCCGAGAACGCAATTTTGAACGAAATGAAATATCCATGTGTTTGTAAGACGAAGAGTAACAAGATGATAAACTAAGAGACAATTGTAAGTAAAAAAATATGAACCTGTCAATTTAAATTAAACAATTCACTTTTGAGGTGATAATGATAACGAACGTAACAAGTGATATAATTGCCTGGCCGTTCTATAGAACTATTTTATAATACACTTCATGGTAACAAAACATGATGTCACGATTACTTTTGATTAAAAAATCCCGATAACATACATCTGACTGTACCTTGAAAGATTCAGTTATTCATCGTATAACGGAAAATCGCTTAGAAAAAAATATCGATAACCGAAACTTCAATGCTCGAGAAATCTTTCCGACTGCATTCTAAAAAAGTTACAAATTCCGAAAATTTAATCAAACGATATTTCTAATCAGTTATTCAATCAGAGAATTCAATTATTTCCATTCCGTAAAACCATTCCCGAAAAAAATATTAAATAACTAGATTCGGTCATCTGACCTTTCTTCAATCCAATCTAAATGTTTCTCGGGAAAGAAAATCAACTGTGGTTCACTGGAAAATGGCTGTAACGAATTCGAAACGTGAAAATTAGATTCGATTTGTGTTTCTTGGGAATACAATGTTGGAAGAAAATAAAGGTTCTTATACTAAAATAGACGTACAATTATAATTACAATTTAGAAATATTTGTTTTGTGGTGTGCTAGAGATTTACACTTTGTGTACAACAAAGAAAATTGTTTGTGTTGCTTTTCTGGATAATAATGCTGAGGCGTTTGTGATTTCAATTAAAATTATCCCGAGTAAAATATTTGATGTTAAGTAGGTTAGGTTGTTGAGTTTCTGTCGCACTGGAGGAACACAACGGGCTATTGGCGATGGTCCGGGATCAATCCCGAAGGGAAAAATATGAGGACAACATCTCTTGATTTTGAATCACAGTCAGATGACGAGGTCAACACATGCATTGGTATTCCACCCTAAAAATTTCCACACCATGCCAACGTGAGGAATTTGAGATTACAATATGCGTAACGTGTACTAGTGCCTACGGGGTGATGCACTTCGGGATTACCTTAAAATGCAGTTTATTGCGGTTTCGGTGACGTTTGTCGTATAATCTAATTAGTATTGACAAATCACCTATTATATCGATTTGAAATTCATTTTTTTAAATTTATGTTTTTGACTGCTATTCGGAAGACGCAGACTGTACTTCCTGCTAACCAAATGCTCTCGCATGATACATATGGAGGGAGGGTACCTTGAAATATAGTTTATCAATGTTTTAGCAACGATTGATGTTTAATCTAAAAGTCTTTAACCAATTAACTCTCATGTATAAATTCTCAGTTTATTCTTTAGAATATTTATTGGTGACGTATTGAAATGTATTAAAAACAAGTCAAGTGATGATGGAAGGTGTGACGTCCGTAATGCGTACGGAAAGTTCATTTCGCCACAAAAAGACAACCTTCTCACACAACATTTTGATTGGTAGAAAAACCTCTAATACGAAGAAGTAAGAATGAATTTAACTTTCTCTTGTAAACATTATGTTGTACAAATCTGAGAGAATTATAAGTTTACATGATTTAAAATTCGCTTCATATAGACAACTAGCAGAATTACCCGGCGATGCGCGGGTGGCATTGGTTAAATGTTGATTCTATTTCATAGAAAAATGCAAGCATGATTTAAGTGTACAGAATATATTTTTTAACATCGTTTTAACTTTTTCATAGCTTCTACAAATTATTTCAGACGCAAATATGTATACATAATATATCCATCCATATAATCCATTTCATATTCATCACACTCTTAATGTAAGACAAACTACAAAAGTTTTTTCTCACATGACTGCAGAAGTCGATTTTGAATTTTGGAGTGATTACGAATGCCAATAAAGTTCATTTTTATTAAAATTGAGGAACTGTCGGTTTATAGTCTTCACTCAGTTTTCCAATCTATATTTATTATTTGTGGTAACCTTGCACCATGTATTCGATGCTTTCGAATTACATTATCATTGTAAGAGGATGGCAAATTAAACTGTTATGGCATTCGTGGTAAATTTATTTTGAAGCACACATTTTTTCTTAAAAATTTTATTCTATAGAATAACGGAGCTTGTTTAAAACAATTATCATTAGTGTAGACAAATCAAACTCAATCGATACACGTTTTACAAAATCACTGCTTTCAATGAATGTTTCACAGGTACCTAAGTTGTATATACGAACAGTTTCAATTTCAAGTAAACAACCTCAACCTTCTGCCACTTAACACAAAAAATTTCTATTTTTCAACAGTCCTAGTTTGCATACATCCTTACTATGATATTATTCCATGATCAGCAAAGAGTCTTATTTAAAATTCGCTTTCCTCTAACAGAAAAATTTAGTTTTAAATCGAATCCTTAAGGTACTTTTTTTCAATTGAGACTCAGTTTCTACATGGAAACCACGTACCTATTTAGATGTAGATACTTGACTACGGAGTACAGCTTTCAATAATACCCATGAAACATGAAAAGCAAATGTAAATTAAATTGATTTTAATCGTCTTGTAATGAAAATATGTCAAAATTTAGATATATCTTTCAACTACAACGTATGGCTTCCCGTTTTGATTTAACATAACATATCTTATTTTAGAATAACTTTATTTTAACTTTACCAGTCAATTTAAAATAAGAAGTTATACACCTTTTTAAAAAGATTTATTTTTATGAAACAGAATTCTACAAACTATAACGTATTTAACCAAAGACTTAAGGAAAGTTCGGTCAAAATATACATATACCATCAAGATATTACCCATGTCTAGTGGTATTTGGCAGAAAATAAAAATAATTCCTTGCAAAATAATATATCTGTAATATGGAAAGTAATGGAACATATAAATACAAACAGAAACGAAATTCTGGTCATTGAAAAATGTAGAATTCTGATAAACGAAAGATCTGAGCAAGCTTGTTGAATTTCGACGTCATGAGAATATTCTGAAATAGAGAAAATCGAGAAAGACGGCTTGAAAAATATTGATAGACAATAATGAATTATTTACAAAAAGAACACAAATTTACAAAACTTAGAAATGCTAAAATATGACCACAATATTTCTGTCTTAACTGAAATACACAAACACGGAATTCTAAATCTAATTTATAAAATAAAACTTTAATTCTGGCGTTTCCAGGTACCAAATTGCAAAATTACGCTTTTATCATCAATTAGCTTTTGATTTTGGCTTCTTGTGTTCCATTACAAAATGCAAGTTGTATAAAATTAAGTATTTTAACTATTCATTTTTCATCATTCAAATATTCCTAAATTATTTATATTGTGGAAAGAAATAAAATATCAATTCAAATATAATTAGAATTTTAAATTGTTTAAATGTAACGTTTCGGAAAAAATTGTTTTTCGAGCAATACTGTTAAAAAAAATTTATTAGAAAATTTGATTTTCGATCAATTCTGGTAAAACAAACTGAGTTGCGCACATCAATCTTTTTATGCTCAATGTTTTTCCTATGGCAATTTCGAATTTATTTAACTCCCTCTGCACACCTAGGTTAAAGAGAACGGGGGTTAATATGTAGCTTGCGTTACTCGCAGGATTCCACAGTATTTGTGTACCAAATTTGGTGTGAATTGGTCAAACGGTATATATATATATATATATATATATATATATATATATATATATATATATATATATATATATATATATATATATATATATATATATATATATATATATATATATATATGAGGAGAGCTTACAGCAATATTTATCATTGCTTAAGGCATTCTACACACACATTCTGGCTTAATTCAATGCAAGAGGAACATATTTAAATATTTCTGTAAACAAATATATTAACGTCCAAATCTGAAAATTGAAATTAAAATTGGTTTAGGGGAAATTTAAACACGGTACTCATAAAATATTTCCCATTTATACCGATCAAATTATTTACTGTTACATTTATTTTCGCTTTTCCTTTCCTCTTTCTAATACTCCATTTCCAGCCTCTAATTGGAATATTACTCTCTCAGAGACAATTACCATTACTCCTTTGTGAAGTAAAGCTCTATCTATCATCAAATCCATACCATAAATTATCCCCACGCTCTATTCAATAACTCTACAGCTCCGCAGACATCATCTTGTAAAATAATGTTATTTTTTAGCATGAGGTTACCATAGTGTGAGGAAATCAGAGATGACCGTCAGTATGAAATTACAATTTCAGTGTTCCACCCGTTACTGCAAAAATATATGTATTTCATAGAATTATATTATTAAAATCAATTACCACTTATTTCTGTTAGATATAAAAATATGTACAATCAGAGGCATATAAAAATTATTCTTTGATTCAAAAGGGTGATATTGCTGAATCCTCCGAAGTAATGTGCCTGAATACTTTTCCTTTAACCATCCTCACAAAGGGACATTGATTAAAAACCTTAGTTTCCTTCATTGTGTTCCTTTATTAACAACCATGCAGAAGTAGGTGTCCAAAGGAAAGACATCACGTATAATTGCCATTTTTTCAATGACCCTCAGCCTTTTTAGGCACAGTATAAAATTATTTGACCGTATTCATAGGTACGTAGGTAGGTATTTTAATCAACGTCGTACTGGAGCAACACAATGGGCTATTGACGACCGTCTGTGATCAGTCCCAAAGAGACAGAACAGAGGACAACACCACGTAATTTCGAACCACCCATATTCAGAGAAAAACGGCATTAGTTTTGCAATTTTCTTTCCAGTTATTTTCAATATGGTTGAGGGTGATGAGTTCCTTTTAGACTTAGTTAAGGAAGCTTGATCAGTACAAATACATGAAAAATATGTAGTCCAAGTATAGTAAATTGAAGATCTCTATTTCTTTGTATGAATACATTTTCTGTCATCGTAAATAGGGTACAATAAATTGAAACTTCGATCTAAAATGAAACGTCTCGATTTATGCATTGGTCATTAAAATAGCATCTCAGCCCTCCTACTGGTTGCCTCAACATGGTATCTCGCCATTGGTAAAACTGACCTGATTGTGATGTACGATATATCTTGTCATTTGAAGAAAACTGACCAGATCTTCATCTCGTCATAAAAAAAATCAACAATACCTTGTTGACGAGAAACTCGTCATTAGCGAAATTGGCCAAATCTTGATGAACGAGGTATGTAGTCGAAACCACTTCGAGAGTTAATCTGTATTACAATATTTCTCATGATTATACATACGATAAGATTCATACATTCGTCGTTAAAATAGTAATGTTATCAATATCCCCTTTTACATGCTTGAAAACCAATGTTTGATATTTATTTTGCTACTCTAATGTTAAAATAATTTTCCAGGAAAATTATAAATAATTTTTTTATTTTTTAACAATACAGTATTTTTCTTGATTTCAAAATGTGGCGTTTGCTATTTTTCCAAAAAAATAATTAAATAAATAAAAGAAAGGTAGAAAATTCCAAACTCTTTGAACGAATATGACAACCATAGGATTGCAGGAAATTGATGATAGATATATTAAGCTTTTGGATGGAACATTTTTCAGATAAAATATAAAATGATGCATCAGAATGTTTTGAACTCAGATTCAAATATGATATATAGTCTTATTTCGAGATCGGAATGCATTTTAACAGTCAAATCTAGTTTTATAATCTACATCATTCTTGTAACTTGACAAAATTTTATAAATTTCAAATCTACTGGATAGTTAAAAAGGAAACGCAATGTTTGTGAAATATATATTTCATATTTCATTCAAGGAAGTTTTGAAACCTGACACAGCTTTTCGTAACTAAATTTTCAAAAGATACCTTCACAGATTATCGTGTATGTTAAATAGAATTGTGATACTTTTTGCGTCCCTTTCTTCATATTTTCATTCAATTCATTGGGTAGACCAACTTTGGAACGGCTCACTAACATGATTCCCTTTTTATAAAGATAACATTCATGAATTTGAAATCGTTGAAATATGTTCTTGTTCTATATATATGCGCAATATTTGCTTTTAAAATATGGCTATTGTTCACTTGATACTGAAAACTCTGATTCATTTGATTTTTTATTCCATTAGAGAAATACAAGAATATTTTGTTTAACTTTTTTCTTCAGACGTTTGAATAATTATGTTCTCTCTCCAGAATTACCATCCAACAGGCAATTTCATACCCAAATTCAATCAAATTTTAAGGTCCAAATTTTTATATACAATTTCTTTTCTCGCTTAGATTTTGGTTTGTATCATTATTAGAACAGCTTTGATATTTTTCATAGTTCATTGCTATTATCCAAAAGAACATGTTTGAATGTCTTATAATAATATTAGCCACGTCTTTCTGTTTCCTGTTTCTAAGTGATTCTGTAACCTGATTCTGTCTTTTGAATCACTGTATAAGAATATTTTTTGTTATAGAGAGCCAGCGATATGCAGTGGAAGTTTAATACTGAATCACCAAGAAAAATCACTCTATTCAAATGAAACTTATCTTATTAATAAAAAATTTAAATGAATTCGGGACAATAATTGAACATACAAAATAGAGAGCTATCTTATTTAGTTCCATGTTCTTTTACATTCGATAAGATTTGTAAGAAACTTCATTTAACTTTGAGTGTTACAAGATTTTTGAGTAAGGTAGTGTTGCTTTTACCTCACAACCCATTTGATGACTGATAATAATAATTTCTAAATAATCCATAGGTTTTTTCAATCTCTAGAAAAATAAAATTGCTCCTTTCTTTAGAATTGGAAGATTTAATTGCTCATTTCCTTAGAATAGCATTCCTTGGAAAGATTATATTGGTAATTTCTTTGGAACGTTTTTATTAGTCATTTACATGGAATTTAATCCTTTGAAACGATTCCATTTAAACATTCTGCAGAATAGAAACATTTAGAAAGATTCTATTGCTCCTTTCCTTAGAATATAGATTGATGGAAAGATTATATTGGCCTGAAAAGTCAAAACTGGTTAGATGTCATACAGGGAAGATTGTAGTTTACTGGGGAAAATATGCGTCTAAATCCTTCAGAGGATTAAACAATAAAAGGATTTTCAAGAGACATCATTTTTTTATTTTCTTCTATAACACTATTACACCCCCAAACCGCGTTTCCTACCATTCCGGTGTAGATTTTCTGAAATATTCACATAAACGGCAATTATGCTTAACTTTTGGACATGACTGTATAGGCTTTTTAAGTATTTTAATTTTTGTTCATATTTCATATTTACTTTATTCAACTTCATCATTTATTAATTATATCATTCTTTGAGATTCTATTTTTGCCCCCTGTAAAATTCGCTTTGCCGAGTTGACCCACTTCCTTGAGAAAGTGTTATACATTCGGATATATGTTTAGATACAGATATGGAGAGAAATTGGCATTATTTAAATCTAATTGTATCGTAAGATGTATAAGTTGCACTGATGTAACATTGCTGCCCGAAATCAATATGCAATTTTCATTTACTTATTTATTGGATTTCTAAAATTATCATATCACAAACATTTTCGAAATCACCATAGCAAAATGTGATGGAAGGCACCACAAAACACAATGTATTCAACAAGACGAAATATACTCGTAATCAGAAATTCCTTTTGGATACAAACATCTATTTTGCTTCAATATTTATGATCTACGGCTCAAATATTTCCTAATATTCAAACGTCCAACCAGGAATTTCCTTTCAAATTAGTATTTAACTGCACAAGATCTGACGGCGATATCATATTTCTGTGTAACACAGGATTGGATTTAATTTTGCTAATGGATCCGAACCCTGATAAACATGACCTGTCAAAAAAATACCGCATCAAATCAATAAATAATAGAAACACATACACACACAAGCATCATGGCGGGAGTAACTACACTGGAAAACTGAAACCTAGTTATCCGCAGTTTTATAGATGTTTCAAACCATCAAGGTAGATCATAAATGCCATCGGTGTCGTTGATTTATGTGTACGAGCCTCTGAAATGATATTAGGGCAAGGTAAACGTTATCTTTCCTGACGTATTAGTTGATTAAATCACACAAAACATTGGAGACAGAAAAAATGGATCATTAAAATGTCCGTTGTGAAGAAAAGGGAAAGGAAATTTCCCAGCTTTTATAGGAATAAAGGATATGTTTTCCTGAGCCCTTATAAAACCTGGCAAGAGATTATTGATATACGTTTTTCGTAATCGGATTTATTTCGCAAGGAATAAGGATTGCATCCTGTCAGTTCATACGTTGATAATGTCTAACAGCACAATATTTGACGTTCTTGATACAAAAATATATTGTACCCTATCGTCTGGTCGATGTAGTTTGTACAAGTAAATGGACTGTACAATTAAAACTTATTTATGTAAAACAAATCTAAACACATACAAATACCGTTGATCCAAAATAATTCTTCGATGAGTTCTCATAAATGATTTGAAGTAAAGTATAGTATATAGAACTCGACCTCAAGCTAATCGAAATTTCTAAATGACAAAATTCCAACTAATAAGTTCTAAAGATAACAAAAGAAGAAAGTTCTGAAGGTATTTTTTTAATGTTGCCACAACTGGCGTCTAAAACATGAAACAAGATTAATTAAAATAGAAATTAATCTTAATTTACCGAAAACCAATTTATCACTGAGCGCGCGCAAACGAGTATTATTTGGCATGGGCGCAAACGATAATTATCTTGCCAAACACTATTTTGGATGTGACTGCTTCAGTAAACAATCATATGAGTTTTTTAATCGAGCTAAATGTGGCTGTAATGCTTAACGGCTGACTGTGCTTCCTTTATGTGTTCCACATCGACCTTCTAATGAAATAGTGTACGTAGGCAGAGTCACTGTCGTAAGATCTCTGAAGGCTAAATCACGTGGACAAACGAATCGACTTAGCCGAATGGCTGTCGAATCGCGGACTAGTGCTTTTGATCACGGTGGAAAATTACTTTAACCAATCAATTATTTAGGATTCATGCTTTTACCAACAGCCACGTCACTGTCTTCAAACCAAGCAACTGGAAGGAATAACATGAAGCTGCAGGCACAAACGCCGTCTATTTCATTAGAAGGTTGATGGTATTCTACATCGACCTTAGAATGAAACAGACGGAGCATGTGCCTGCAGCTTCATGTTATTTCTTCCTGTTTCTCGGTTTGAAGATCTGTCACGTGGTTGTGGGTAAATGCATGAATCCTAAATAATTGATGATTATCCACCGTGATCAAAAACATTAGTCTGCGCTTCCATAACCATCGGCTAAGTCGATTTGTGATTTATTCTTCAGAGATCTTGCATCAGCGCCTCCGCCCACGTCCGTCTATTCATTAGAAAATCAATGGTATTCTAGACATGACGTCACGGCTTATTTTTCGAATACAATTTCAACATGTCATCAATAAAAATTTCAAGGAATAAATTATAAAGGTTGATTGGTGAACGCCAATTTAATTAACCGTAAAATATCGTCAAAAGGGTGATAAACTGAATTGTAAGTTAACCCGGCATGTATCATGCTGGTTCATTTGAGTAACAGGAAGTAAAATCTTCGTTTTCCGTCCTTGTGTGTTTATTAGCACTGAATAACAGGTTTCAAAGAATTAATCGAATAGTACAAAAATTAAAAGCACCGAGATTAATTCGAACAGCTTTAAGGCTGCATTAAGACTCTTCACTGTAATGAAAAACAGGTTACCGTAGAAACAAAATCACTTACTGCTTTGATTAATTGAACTAACTTGATTTGTCATCGTTTTGGCGATACTCGGCGTTATTTTTTAATTTAAGCGACATCCTAAAACCGGAATTCGAGTATCATGCCAAATTACTCCATAAGTTAGAAAACTGGGTAACAAAACACTTTAACTGCATTTAGTCTGCATTTAGTTTTGCAAAAAGAAATCTCTCGTCAATTGGAAGCCACCGAATAAATTAGAATTAAAACATCAACCAACGCAAATTTGAAAAAACCTGAAACTTATTTATCTTTGCTTCCTTTCACTTGAGCCACGATGTGCAGAAGTCTTACAACTGATGTTGCCAATCTAGAATATGATTATTCTCGCTACACAACTATGCCAATGCACGATTTATTATATTCATAGAATAGCTACTGATCAGAAAAATAATAGGATCGCACTCAGTGAAGTTCGCACTCAGGGCATTTGAATGGAATATACGAGTACGAATTAAAATTTCATCCTAGATAAAATAAAAACGGCCTTATTACCCTCAAGTTTACCACGTCATAGGGGTAAAAAATGACTTGTGTATCAAAAAATGACCGAATATTGCCAAACCAAACCGAAATTAGAAAATAATAACTTTAAATTTATTGTTATTACTGCTGATTTTTTAGGGGTTTTATAACTGAACGAAGTACATATTTCTTTTAGATTCTCCCTCATATTGTGCTGCACTTTGATTTAGTACTAACAGCCTTTCTGAACCTTGCAGAGGAGTTTAACGGAAAAACTGAGTGTGCCAATGTTTTATCCATTATATTGAATATAATTCATTTTGACATTCAAATGGATAGATAAAACTAACGCTCCATCAAAAATATATGACCTATCTATTTTTATGATAAAGTTCAGTCAGATCTCTAAATGCTCGAGGATATTGCATGTGATACTTATATCGATATATCGAAAGCGATCGGTTTATCTGAAATAAAGGACATGACATTGTTTATGATCAACTAAACTTTAAATGGAAGTATCCCAGTTGATTATTCAATTGGAAAGTATCCAAGAACTTATTTAGTGTTATATTGAGGTCTCAGTTTGATGTAGGGTTCTCTTAAATAAGTCCGCAGCAAAAATTATATGTGCGTTACGCAAGTGACATGTCACATGTAGTGATCTAAAGTAATACGCGAGTTTAAAATTGATGTAGTTTGCACTGAAGCACATACTTGATATGGTATCGATACTGGGAGTAGAATTTTGAGTTACCCAGGACAAATCAATTGCATGAATTTTAAAATTTTTGAAACTTACAAGTACTTTTATAAACTACTGATCCTGCATTATACATGCATTTAGCCAACACCAGTGTGTATTTATAATGATTTCATATCATCATCGGAATCTTATTTATTAAATCTAAACATGTATGTAGAATACAACACCTTATGCTACTTTATATGCAAATAATTATGTTATTTCATATGATGAACCATTTATACAAAGCATAGATTAAAATAATAAAATGAGAAGCTTTAAATGTGTTGTTATTTGTTCTTCTTTCATCTTTTACATCGTTTTAATGTACAAAAGCCTTAACAAATAACCCTAAAACTAAAATTGGTTTAGTATAGATTTTATTTTCTCTCATATGCATGAAAATTAAAGCTGCATTTATTCTAAACAATTGTCTTTATTTTCCCGTAAATGTTTAATGGTTAGTTTCACAGCCAAAAGGTCCCCATACCTCAAAATCAAGTTATACAATTTAATTATTTCTAGATTAGCTGATTATTCACATAGACATTGTTTGCGTTAGCAGCATTTGTGTAGCAGCATTTGCCAGTTTGCTCTACAAATAAACTTTTGTGAAAGCAATCTAACAATACACACGAACCAGTACTATGAGTAAGCAATCCGAATCGTTTTAACAATGATATTTACTCAGTGAATTGTTTATTTACTTTAGTTCAAAAAGATAGTGGTTTCCTTCGAATTTTGCAAGCCTTAATGGAAGTCTACGTATGTGCTGACAGTCTCAAGATAAGATTCTTCTAAAATACTTTCCTTTCCCAAAACAATTTGTGGAATTTTATAGCATAGCTTGTATTTAAGAAAATGCTTGGTTTACATAGTGAAGTAAATACTAAGACATTTAGTCAAATGCTTTAGTAACCTTCATATTTTAATTTAGTGCCAATTAAAGGGACAAGTGACATTTTGATTCTGAAAAACATTGTGGGTGTTATGGATCAGAAATAATTTTATGCGGGTTTCGATGTGAAACTACATGTCAGTGTGCATAAAGCAAGATTCTTTTGATTGAAGTTGAGTTGAAAATTGAGGAAATGCTCATGAAATGAAATTGAAAATTTCAAGAAGGGCTAATAGTACCTTGACAACCACACAAACTTATGTACAATACATACCATCTTTACTTCGGGTATGTCCAGGGATGAGGAAATAATTCCAATCATATAATAATAAAAATTACAGTAAACTGCATCAGTAAATGGTTGACTTTGACACTGCAGACGGTCTTCGACACTTCCTAGAGTGGATTAATAAAAAGAAATGTCAGTATGCTATTTCCTGATATGAGCCTTTAGGCTATTCAATACTTTATTGCCTATTGTTATTTACGCTTATTAGAAATATACCATATTTGCATGGACGGTACAGTTATGAACACCAAGAGTGCAATTCCCCAAACCAATATCTCACTGTCGAAACACCAAAAGATAAATCATTGTTTGCAAAAACGGTTCCATTCAACTACAGGCTTTGGACTCATTTAAAGTTTAAAGGTATTTATGACATAGTATGGTATTAAGTGGTATTAAGGAAATCGAAATCGAAAATAGTCCTATCTACCGCAGTGATATAATTGAAATGAAAATGCAAAATTATTTAAAAAGATGGAAACACAACCACAGTGTAATTCAATGCGTGACAGCCAATGTAATTACCATGACCAGACGACTTTCGTTGTCCTCAAACCCAATGAATTTATACCGTTCATTGGCCCCTTTGGGAAGATATTTAAAACCAAGTACAGGTTTATGTCGTTTAAGATTTGATGAAACTGAATTGAGTTTCGATATTTTCGTCCAATCCGACGATCATGGGCCGCATAATACAGGATACGTAATAATCTGTCAAGTCGAGTCAAATAAAATGCCACAATATAAGAAAAGGAAATATGAATAAAACAAATAAAAACAAAGATAAAAAGAAGAGAAACAGTAAAAACCACTGCACCGAATCACAAAATGCAACAAATACTAAGGTATACCGAAACAGACATGAATTTCAACCTGAATTGAAAAGAAAGGTTCTCAGGGAAATGACAACCGTTCATTGACTGTTGAAGTGGATCCATAAAAGTTAGTTGCAAAAATCATTGATAAAAATTTCCATTCAGAGTGAGTAAATATTTTACTTAATTTTATTTTTTAACTATTTTTATAAGCTGCCCAATAAAAGATTGGGGCTTTGCAGGACAGATCAGTGAGGGTTGATCAGGCCAGCTTATTCATGAACACAGTTATATCTAAGTTTATCGGATTTTATATGGAACTGGGCAATTGTATTGGCAGGATATTAGTGACAAAAGAATTGCAAGGAATTCTTGAAAGTTTTTAAATTATTTTACGTATTGACACATGGTGTGCCAGCTTTTACCAGTTGAAATTATTATTTTCCAATACCCATAAAGATGTGAAAGTATTGATATCCTTTTCAAAAATTGTAAATCGTTTTTATGTACGTTGAAAATATAAAATTAATGTTAGTCTAGCTTTATTCATTTCCCTTTTTTGGAATGAACTTTCCTTTAAAAAATGTTTTGACGATGGGAATCGTGAATATGAGTATCGTATCAAATTTATTTGGCATCCTTATTTGGCATATTAGAAGACTGACGGTTCGATGGAACTTGGTAATGTATTGGGAATAAATTTCATGATTGGGTACAAGAGAAATGCAAAATGCCTGCTTAAAGTAAGTTATGTAGAAATATATAAAAAAGGTTGATAATGAGTAATAACATTATTTTAGTTGTACGATGCTTACATAGTTAGTGAAAGATAAAAGCAATTAAAACATTCTCCTTCGAGATTGATCCTGTACAGTTACCTATAGCCCATTGTGTTGCTGCAGTGCGACATAAATTCAACTAGGTATCCTAAAATATTCTCAATATACACTGCTGGCCACCGTAAATGCAACACCCTGAAGGAAGCATGCAAATAATATGAAATTTACAACATGCATTAGCGGAGGAGAGATATGCAAATGATTAGAATTTCAGCGCAGACGCACATCACGCGCGCCTGTGGCGCCACTTCAAAGCGCTATTTAAGGCTTGGAGATTTCGACGATTTCAAGTACGGCAATTGTGTTTTTCTTGTGGTTTTTTCAAAAAAACGATCAATTATGCCTCGTAGAAAACAGCGATCATCTTTTGATCAAGTATCCGAGTTCGACAGAGGAAGGATAGTGGCCTACCGAGATTGTGGATTATCTTTCAGGGAAATCGGTAGTCGTGTTGGACGAAACCAAACAACTGTAATGCGGATATGTGATCGTTGGATGCAGGAGGGTACGACGGACCGACGTGTTCGATCGCATCCACCTCAGTGCACCACTTCACGTGATGACAGGCATATTGTGCGTATGGCAGTGACGGATCGCTCAGCCACATCACGAACCATAGCACAGCACATTCAGTCTGTACCGCATCATCCAGTGTCTGCGCGTACCATTCGACGCCGTTTACAGCAGAGTGGTCTGTCCGCAAGACGTCCATTGCTTCGTCTACCCTTGACGCAGAACCACAGACGTTTCCGACGCCAATGGTGCGATGAAAGAAGGATGTGGACGGCAGAATGGAATGAAATTGTCTTTACTGACGAGTCACGCTTCTGTCTGCAACACCACGATGGTCGGATTCGAGTCTGGAGACACCGTGGAGAGAGGGTGCTGAACAGCTGCGTTATGCACCGCCACACTGGTCCTGCACCGGGTATTATGGTATGGGGCGGTATTGGATATCACTCTCGCACTCCTCTAGTACGCATTGCCAGTACTTTAAACAGCCAGCGCTACATCTCCGAGGTGTTGGAGCCAGTTGTCCTTCCTTACCTTCAGGGCTTGCCCACAGCCATATTTCAACAGGATAATGCGCGACCACACGTGGCACGCATTGTCCAAGGGTTCTTCGTCAATCGCCAGATTGAATTGCTTCCCTGGCCAGCTCGCTCTCCGGATCTTTCGCCGATAGAAAACATGTGGTCCATGGTTGCTCAACGATTGACCCAGAATACATCCCCAGCTGCCACACCAGATCAACTTTGGCAACGTGTGGAAGCTGCTTGGTCTGCTGTACCCCAAGAACACATCCAAAGTCTCTTTGAATCAATGCCGAGGCATGTGGCAGCGGTGATCTCCAACAATGGCGGCTACTCTGGCTACTGATTTTGGCAGGAACCACACTTCACAGAAGTCTATAAATTTAATCATTTGATACTTGGTCAACATGTTATCTACAAAATAAATTTTGTTGTGATATCTCTTGTCTTTCTTGGTGTTGCAATTTGGGTGGCCAGCAGTGTACATGTAAAAGTTTGAACTAGAAAATGAAGAGCAATTTTTCTATGCAGAAAACTATTAAAGAAATTAATCTCCAATAAAAATATGTATATATTTGGGTTTCGTTTATCACTCGACTGTCAATTTTTTTCAGATTGACCAATTATACCTTATTTATTTGAATCGATGAATCGGGTTACATGACACAAGGACTACAGAGGAGATCATTATACCCTGGGCAAATTACAGGATTCAAACCGGTGCTGTCTACAACTCGCAGGCAAACCCACTTAGCCAAGGCTGTCTTTACCCACAACATATACTGCATTATAAGTAATAAATGGGGATCTATGCCCATAAAACCGAATAATCATAGTTCGATTGCATTTAATGCTTTGCAGAATTCTTTACTCCAACCAACAGGAACGGAATAGAATTTTCGAACTGAAATGTACTTATCCCAGAACATTCTCTCCAAAGCCAAGCATAAATATCCCGCTGCGTTTAAATGTAACTCCAGACAGTTCCAAATGCTTAGCCATAGACAGGAACACGCTTCCGACGACACTCGAATTTTCTGCGGGGAATTTAAAATCCCATTTTTCCCGCATCTGATTGAGCTCCAACGGCGTACAAAATAACTCTGCCCCTCTCTTCTGATAGCAGGGAATAAAATCAATTTATTCATGCATGGCGATTCAGACTCATAAAAGGACTCACTCCCATCTTGATGGAATCATGGAATCTCCATTCCGCCATTCATTCCAAATTGCGTCGGAATAAACTAAAGCCGGGTAGAATCGAATCCGCTAAAGTTGACGTATATGTAAGCTTTGCAATCGAACTGCTCGGATTCGAACACGTATTCGAAGGGGCTCCTTCCAGAACGAAGGAACGTCGGAGGTATCGTTTAACCTTCGACCTTTTGCGGGGGTGATCCGAAAGTAGGCTCTTTTCTAAAATGATCGTTTGGTAAGCCCTCATAAAACGTTGACCGCCAGCCCTGGAAACCCTCTTAAATCCCCGATGTATACATAAAATGGCGCCTGACTCCTCCTACGGCCTCTTGTCATACTGCATAAGTAAAAGTAGAAGAAGGGAACTCTTTGCTCTGACTCATTGATTCGTAGCCTTCCGCCATAAAAATGTAGTTCCGGGGTAGATATTGGGGTCTTTATTAGCAGGCACGTAGAGAGATTATGGGTTTTATATTTGGGTTGTTAAAAGAGCTATTAAATGCTTTTTGGGTTCTTTTGATTGGATCTGAGCCGGGGCATGAGGATCCAATTTTCGAAGGCTCTTCTGATAATGAGTGGCTCTCAGATCCCGGCGGGATCGTACGTTCGCGTGTCGAACGAAATAAACTTTTTCTGAGGCCGGTGTATATAAAGTGGCTGAACAGGACGGCATACTTAATTTGAGGAACAACGTCCTAAGGGTATAAGGGTTTTGACCAGGCTACATCCATTGATAAAAATGGCAGATTTACAAGCGTGCGAAGCGTTCTGCAAAGTGAATGTGCATTTGCGATCCCGGCGGGATTGTTTTTTCTCGTGTTGGGCAAAATGAAACA
Source organism: Meta bourneti (assembly GCA_933210815.1). Classification (NCBI taxonomy): domain Eukaryota; kingdom Metazoa; phylum Arthropoda; class Arachnida; order Araneae; family Tetragnathidae; genus Meta; species Meta bourneti. The sequence goes on from OW119926.1 coordinate 64,631,256, forward strand.
TTTCTTACGAGTGTATTAATGTGTCTGAGCAGGATGGCATACTTAATTTAAGAATCAATGTTCTGAGAGAAATAGAGTTTTTGACCAGGATGCATCTATTGATAAAAATGGCAGAATTACAATTGCATGAAGTTTTCTCCAAAGTGAATGTACATTTGCGATCCCGGCGGAATTGTTTTTTCACGTGTTGGTTGAAATTGAAATTTCGGAACTGGTATATTACGTGTTTAAGCAGGACGGCATACTTAATTTAAAAACCAATGTTCTGCGGCAATCAGAGTTTTTGACCAGGGTGAATCCGTTGTAAAAAATGCTAGATTTACAATCGCACGAAGCATTCTGCAAAGTAAATGGTACATATGGAATCCCGGAGGTATTATTGTTTCATGTGTCTGATTGGATGGAAGGAAACTTTCTAGGACAGGTGTACACATATACTTAACTTGAAGACCAACGTATTGAGAGTGTTAGTTTTTCACAAATTTGCATCTATTGATAAAAATGGCAGATTTACAATGGTACGAAGGATTCTGCACACTCATTGATAAAGAGAGTTATAACTGTACAAAGCGTTCTGCAATGTTAATGTGCATTTGCAATCCCGGAGAGATTATTGTTTCATGTGATTGGACGAAATGAAACTTTTAGATACAGATGCATATAAATGGTTGAGTAGGACTACATACTTAATTTAACAAACAACTTCTTGATATTATTAAATTTTTTCACCAGGCTTCATCCATTGATAAAATGGCAGATTTATAACCGTATGAAGCACACTCACTAACAAAATTGAAGATTTACAACAGTGCAGAACGTTCTGCACGTGCATTGATAAAGTGGTAGATTTATAACTTTACGAAGCGTCCTGCACACTTATTAATAAGATGGCAGGTTTATAATAGACGAAGCACTTTCCAAAGTGTTTGTACATCTGCAGTACCGGTTGTGTTACATATTTAGGGCGAAATGAAACTTAACCGATTGTATCTATAATTTGGCTGAGCAGCACTACATACTTAGATTGAAAAACAACGTCCGGTGGTAATTTTTACAGATTTTGACCGGGCTGCATTCATCGATGAAAATGTCAGATTTATAAACTTATGATGAGTCTTGGAATGTGAATATATAATTGTGGAAAAGTCGAATCACTCCTCTTTATTTATACATTGTTTATAATAGAACAAATTCAAAAGTACCATTTGATACGAGGAAAAATCTTCTGTAAATTCAATGCATACAATTTGCGTATGAAGCTGTCTTTACGTTAAATGGCACACAAATTTTTAAAAAACTTAAATTCATGGTTTCGAATCCCAAATTTCATTTAAAAAATTGTAAGTGACAGTTTTTACATATATTTATGGAAATCGTTTATCAAGGAATTTTTATGTACCAATCCAAACTTTTAACTTTGAATTTCTAATACTTCAAGTGATTTTAATCATTGGTTATAACTACTTACTAAAACTCACTACAGATTCTATTAACTTTTAAAATATTTTTAGTTCCAATGATGAAGGAAATAAACTTCAAAACAAAACATAGCTCCGAGCGAAACATCAAAACAGAGGAAAACGTTTTCCCAAAGGATCCGAGAAACTCATTTTCTCATAAGGATAAGGTTTCGTACCTGCTACTGTCTCTATTCCTTAGCTTCCCTTCACAACGCCTTTATGAAACATTACTTCAAGATTTACTTGATGTGCTCAAACACTCACGCTACAATATTAGTTCTTTTTTAATTATATATTCGTGTAACATCCCTTAAATGTTTTTGAATTTGTGTTAAGGACGTTTTTAGAAGAGGTAAAAATTGTATTTTTTTAATTTCGTAAAAGCTCCGGGATGAAAAGACAAATGTTCGCAAAACTTCCAAAATGCTTGTGATGTTACCCTTTAGGACGTTTCTAGGGGAAGAAAAATTGCATTATTAATTTTCTTAAGAGCTCCTACATGAAGAGGTGTTTGTTGAATTTCATTTGGTATGTTCAGAGTTTTTTAGATTGCAATTGTTTTAATTAAAGCGATATGTTTTTAATTAGACCAGAATTAAAACACCTTTCAGTAACGAAAAAGTAGCAGAGATGTGACTGGATAGATGTATACATAACTGAATGCCTTAAAGAAAGCATGCATAATTCACTCTAAATGCCGACTGAAAATGTTTTCTCAAATAGTAAGGAATGAATAAGATGTATATTTATAAATATTAATACACAGTTGTAATTATTTCATATTCACTGAATGAGTCAGTTATAAATATAATACGATGGGAAAGCAATCACATGCTTTATTACATTCCTTTAACATATTATATGAGAATGTTTTATGCAATTTCAAATGGCTTAAGATTGCGTAACGAAATGAAAAAGATGCATATTTTCGTTTCCTTAATTTCCATTCGTAATTCACACCAGCAAGAAAAAGTATTATTATTTTAGAAATTTAATTTCAAAATGGAAGGCAATGCAATAAAGTTAGAGGAATGCTGCTTTCAGTGTTTCCTTTAAGAGGCCAAATTAATTGCGAGTCTCGTATTTATCGACGTCTCAGGAGACGTCTTACGTTAAGAGAAACTCTTGTATTGATCCAATGAGGATGTTTTTTATCGGATGATTGGTTACTAATGGTAATTGCCACTTTAATTCAGTTGCGTTCTCTTGTACGAGGGTGAAATGTTGATGAAGTTCCCTAATTGAAGATCGTGAAATTATTATTGAAAGCACTTTTAGCACGTTTATTCTATTTTAATATGCTATATAGATCACAGTAATGATTTTAGTACTTACTTTTGACCCTTTTTCTATTAAAACTTTTCACATTCAAGGTTTTAATGTCCGTTTGAGAGATTGGAATAGTTCAAAATAAAGTACTCAATCGGTACAACTTCAATGTGTTAAAGTTGAGGAAATATTACTTAGGAACTATTAAAAGTATGACCCATAAATGTTTTTCAGTATGTATACTTGGCCCTTTTCCATACAAATGTTCCTAGTCTTTGGTTTGCATTCTTAAGGGACCAGTATATTTCAGCAAATGAAGTATTCAACATATAAATTATAAAAAGAGAAGGTAGCGTGAAATTATTACTATTATTACATTTAGAAAATGTATTTCTTTTTAATGTAAAATAATAATCCATGAATGTTTTCAATGTACTTTCCTGTCATATATTGAAATATAATTTCAATATATGGCAGGAAAGTACTTTAATTGTTACGACCCATTTATGCTTTTTAGACTTTATAGCGATCAGTAAGAGATTAAAACAAACAAGTCATCAACTGCATAAGCTCAATGAAGTCAGTTTAACAACTTTTCTAAGTGATAAAGGGTGCTTCTAATTGAACAAAATACCAGAGTTTTACGTTAAACTTCTCAGAGGTGTCATGATTCCAGAGTTAATACCTTTAAGCAATATATACGTCCTTTGAAATCTCAAACTAGTATCACAGTTACTGCAGAGTAGGCATCCGGGGATATTAGCAAATCCAGATTAATGTCTTATTTTGTAGAACTCACAAAGCATGCATTGCACAAACTTCTACCAAAGACAAATTCTTAAGTCTAAACTGCTCTAATCCAAGCGTGGTGCGTTCACAGAGTTTCAAGGAAACTAGATAACTATGAGAAGTCATTTCGCAATTTATCTGGGTATTAGCTACAAATTAACATGTTTTTCAATTATACATTACGTTGAGGTTTTTAATTTTATATTTCTTGAATTTGAAACAAAAATTAATTTAATAAAATAAATAGCATTACTTGGTGCATTTATCCCTGTGTGTATTTCTCTTCTGTGTCAGTAAAACTGTCATTGTGTGTGTCTATTACTTGTATGTCTTGTGTCTGGCGCAGCAAGGCCAAATGTGGCCTTTGCGCCATAAAACCCCCAAAACCAACCAACCATAAATATTGAATTTTTAACCTTTTCAGATAGTAAGTTCACAAAGTTTCAAAGCAACTAGGTAACTATGTGAAGTCAATACGCAATTTATCTGGGTATAAGGTGAAATTTAACCTGTTTTTCAATCCCATTATGTTTAAGTTTTTTAATTTCATATTTCTTGAATTTGAAAAATTAATGTAAAAAATATATATCATTGCTTGCTTTAGACTCCCTCCTACGTGCTATAAATTCAAAAAAATACGTTCAGTTTTGTATTAATCTGTCAATTTATTAAAAATATTCACACAAATATTCAATTTCTTAAACTTTTCATACTGTAAGATACTAATGTATAGAATACAATCATGTTCGATTTGATTTGCTGTGAGTTATAAAAAATGGCTGCATGGAAATTCTTAAAATACAATTTCAACCTTACTACTGAACTGTCTTGAAACGTTATCTGTAGAAACTATTACTTATTTAGAAACTTTTACTCATATACTTTTTACGAATGTAAAATTGATGGAGACTAAAAGAAAATAAATTATTTGGAAAGACAAAAGAAATATTTCATCTTTTAAAGGCATAAGTATTTTCTCATAATAATTACCATACAACTCTTGAGTACCATTAAGATATCTTGAGAGAAGTCCCTTATGGTTTCCTGAAATATGAACTTGTGTTATCCACAAGTAGATAAATTATAATTAATGGGAAAAGTGGGAAAACTTTGGGGTTGAAAGTTATTTTATTAAGGAGATACCTTTCCAGGACAAAATATACCATTTTCAAATATTGATAAAAAGTCTAGTCTTTCTTAAGAAAACTATTGTTTATTCAGGAAGTAATTTTTCATTCCTTGTAACCCAGATAGCATGTTATATTAATAGAAATATTTCTTTACCTTTCATTAGTTAGTAGTGGTACATAAGACCAAACTCTGGAAGACGAGTGGTATTTTTAAATGAACAATTTGTTCAACTACAGATTATGTTTCTCTATCTCAATTCATTTAAAATTGTTCATCTAAATTATTATAGATAAAATGTATTAAACACTAACAAATATTTACAAATATTTTAAACACGTTAAGTGCATAATTGGATAATGAACAGTCTTTCGAAAGTTAATAACAGATTGTTCTGTTTGTTCACTTAGCGGTTTGTCAGATGAAAATTCTCCTAACGAATTGGAGTATTCGAAAAACATAATATAAGTTACCTTAATTCTAATATTAAATGGAATCAAACATCATTCTGGAAACCAAATGATTGATTATTGTCTGCTTATAACGGTAATTGTTTTAAACAGAAAGTCTGCACCTATTTCTTGCCTTAGAAAAGGATCTATCCTATTTATGTTGAGAATGCTTGAATAAATGTATTCCAGTTCGTCACATTGGAGGACTTAATTTCAAATTGTAAATGTATTTGTTGATGTTTTTACTTGTTGCAAAGATTTATAGCAGTAAACATACTCTTTCTGTTGCTAATACTTGCTGAAAAGCACTATCCACACTAACGTTACTAATTGCTATTTGATTACAAACTATCTTGTCAGTACTACGTGAAAAAATATTATAATTTCAATAGTTAGCATAAAAGAAAAGATACTCAAATCTATTAAATTCAAGATACTTTTAAATAACTTTGTATATTCTTTGCTACATAATTTTTGTATATTCTTTACTATATAAATTTTTTATCTTCTTTTGTAAAATTTTGCTTTGTACATTTCAACAGAAGTAACTGAATTGCTTGTTCAACAACTATTTCGTTCAGAACAACTATTAATATTTACAATGTAGCTAATGCACTAAACTTTAGGTTACTATTTAGAATAAGCGATACAAATAAGGGAGTTTAAATTTGTTTGTGATTCATGTAAGCAGCAACTATTTAAACATACAGCTCATATTCTCTGAAAAAAGTTATAGCTTCAACAATTCACATAAAAGAAAGAATACCCAATCCCATTAATTCAAGGTTAGTACTTCACAAACATGAAAAAATATCCATAATTTTAATATTTATAAAAGAAACTACATTCAAAACAATTAATTTAAAGATGTTTTGTACATTTTAACACAGTAAATACTGAAAGTGCTTGTTCAACAGTATTTCATTCAGCGAAACTATTAATACTCACCATGAAGCTGATTCATTACACTTTAGGTTATTTCATAAAATATGCGATGCAAAGAAAATTCAAACATTTTCTATGTGATTCGGGTTAATAACAGCTATTAAAATCACACAGCTCATCAATCACTCTTTGAAAAATATTTACAACTTCCATACTTCATAAAAGAAATGTGCCCAAACATTAATTTATGGTTACTACTTCACGAACTTCGAATATCCTTTAGCAAAGGAGACAGTTCCAGGAATTATACGGAAATTACAACAGCGGAATAATGCCAATTATTCGCATTAATTACCGTATTAATTAGAGTCACAAATCATCTCCGATAATCGACTTTCCCAGTTCAAAGTGAATGTGACCAGATTGCTTAGGCACGTTTTCACTACTCATACGTTCCGCACACAACCAGATGCCCATAAATCAAACGCCCCTGAGGTATTGAACTTGAATACCACCTTCTGTTGCGCTGAGTTAAACCATTTATCTATGCCGCGTGGCATTAATATTAAAGGGATCACTGTCGTGAACACTTTCATTGATCAAATCTGGAAACTTAGCCAATGGAGATCCTTTGTTAGTATGTATTTTACTACTCTGCTATGTACGCTTTCATCTGCAATCATATCAAGCATTGGAGGTTCAATTGTTTTACGGGAAATGTGAATTAGATTTGATTCATTCTGTTCTATGCGAGTAGTGGCATTTGAATTTTGTTTTACGAAAATTATAAGCCAAATCATCGAATAATAAACGGTTGGAACACGAACAATAATTTTTAGCCAGTCATCATGGCAACGAGCTTTGATGAAAGGGAAACGCTGTATTCGGAACAGGAAATCTAAATTTTGAGTATTCTGGAATCGGCATTCCTGGATTAAGCGATGTTATTTGCAATACTGCCTAGTTGTTGCTGTATATAAATGTTCTAGTAGTGATTATTAATGGAGCCTACATTGAAATTTTAGTAACTCAACACCAACAATATCATAAGTACGAAAGCAGTCATAGATGTAAAAATGCATTTGTACAATTGAAGGCCATTGAAATGTAAGCTTCTTAGGGTCAAATTCAACTTTCTTCTATGAATTTTGTTCGAATTTGAAAATCCTACTCGAACTCGTTTTGTTTTCGCTTTGGACTCGAACTATTAATCACCCCCTTTGAATCGTTCAAGTTGGTTGGGGTTGCAACAATTCGAAGATGTTTGCTCACTTTGTTGTTACTCCCCGTACTTGGATCCATAAGAAACCAGGTTATATAGCAAGCTTTCTCCAAGGAAACTTGTTTGTTTTGTTTTACCACTTAACTGGTATAGTGGTCATAGTACTTGTCTACCACCCAGAAGGTCGTGGGTTTGAATCCCGGCTTGTAAGCGCACGGATATTAGTGATTGTCCTTGTTAGGAGTAGCGGCTCTTTCACAAATGGGCATCAGTTTGCCCTTACCAGTACCTTAGGCCTTTAGTCACTGGACGGGCTTTGAAAAAACCCAGCGGAAAGCAAGTAGGGGAGGTAGTTTTCCAGATGAATTTTTGCGGGAGAGGAAAATTTTTTAAAAAGTGAGATAGAAGGGAAGAAAAAGTAGTTGGACTTAAAATATACAGAACCTAGTAGTCTCAATATGATAACACCGAAACATTTTTTTAGATTAATTAAAGTCATATTTGAAATATAAGAACATGAAACTCTTACTATCACAAGTAGCATGAGAGTAATACAATTGTACTAATTTAAAAAATTAATCTGTCAACCAAAAATATTGCTAGTCGTCGCATTTGTCAACAAAAGCAATGCAGCTAATCAGTTGATTTAGAAAATCACGAGCAATTAAATTGTTCTTCTAATAGTCTTATGAATTATGAGAATTGTAAAAAACTATTAATTTTCAATAACTATTCAATGCGAATAACAACGTTATTGAAAAATAAATATATATTTCACATGCAAATACCAACGTCATTTGAATCGCTTTCCTGAATCTAAACAGAAAATGCATTTTCCCAATGCTTCAATAGGCTTTCTAACGTATCGCACAAATATGCGAAGTTTCCGATCCAAGCGATATCTGAAATAAAATTCTCCAAAAAGACTATATAGAAATCGTAACTAACGAAGAACTCATGTCCGAATAATGCACAAAACATCAGCCATATTTGTACAGCGAAAACGTCAAGCAAAATACGACGGATTCAAAAATTCTACCGTTTCGCTCAAGTATAAAAAGTTTACCGATCTAAGCGATACTTGAAATAAAATTCTATACATCCGAAAGACTAGCGAAATTGTAACTGACGAGGAACACATCTCAGAATAGTGTACAAACCATCAGCCATGTTTGAACAATGTAAACACTGAGCAAAATTCGAAGGATTCGAATGGATTTGCCAGGTGAAAAGGAGACGAATGCGAAGAAAAGCGAAAGCGGGGTGGTAGATGAATACGAACGTTGACACTAAGCTCCTCCCATTTCAAATTTCAAGACGAATTGTTCAAAAATTTCTGTATTTGAATTTAGACCTCCAAGTGAAACAAAAACTTTGTTTACCAACAGATTATGCTAGCACGTATAAGTGATCTATGAATGAGTGTTCCTGAAAATCAGGTGTAGGTGTTATCAGAAGAAACCCGTGGATTTTCTTTAATTAATAGGGGCTATCGTGGTGAAATCCATCATCCAAAGGTAGAGAAATGAACAGAAATTACCGAACAAAATAAAAATAAACAAGAAAACTCGCACATAGTATCTGCTCTGCAATTAGGGCCGAGGGAGCCCATTTTGAAGATAACAAAGGATGAGCAACCGGAGGGTTGCTAGTTCGAAACTCGTTCCAGCCAAAGACCGTCGAGTACCAGGGGCTGGTGCACGTTGAATCTGTCGTTGCCTCAAATATCCTCACGTTGGATTGAAGTGGTAGCTTGGAGAGTATGGTGCCACCAGCTCAGATGTTGTTTTCGTCATCTGACTGTGGTTCAAAATTACGAGTCGTTGTCCTCGGATCTTTCTCTTCGTGATTAATCACATACCATCACCAATAACCCGCTGTGCTGCTCCAGTGCGACCTTAATTCAACTACCTACTCACATTTTCTTTGATGTGTGGATTTCTATCTTCCAGATTAATTATTACCTTTTCTCATCAGACGGCTGAATAATTTCATTCGGGAACAACAGCAATCTCTTCTTGAGTATTTTTCAACTGTATTTCAAGCTTTCGTAGCTCAAATCATGCACATATAAACGAATTGATGGAATTAATAGCTTTTTATTTTAAATGATTTTTATCCGTTTGGAGCCATTTGTAAATACATAAATAATGTCAATTTTTCTGTGTCACTTACATTAGTGAAGTATGTATATGTATATGAGAAGAACGAGGTTTTGGATAGCAAACGCTCATTACACATTGCAAATCTATATATATTTAACACAACCTTACTGGTAATTTGATCTCAGGCCTAGTTGAATTTTCACCTGACTGACTCCAGCGAATGCCTTATTTTTTTATAAGGAAGATACTTTAGATTATGTCTTGTTCAACTGCCCCGAAGAGAGCATTTTTAAAATTATCTCAAAGAAAATTTGTGATTCATCTTCTTTTCTTGCTGTTTTTTCTAATATATTGCTTCTCTGGTTTATAGAAGACATCGTGAAATTGGTGTTAATAAGCCGGACTTATATATCAAGATGTAATGTATTGTAATAATCTGATCACCATAAAAGTGACAATAATCTCCTCTCCAGGTGAAATAGGAACGACTCAAGTATCTCGCAATACTGACAGAGTAACTTTGAAAATCCGCTTTCAGATTATGTTTATGCCCTTTGTTCTCAAACTGCTTGCATTTCAATGTATTTTATTATAGTGTATTCTTAATCGTTTCATTTTTGAAACTTTGAATAGTTATATAGTTTTCCTACTTCTGATTTGTTGTTATTTATTTTCTGGAGTATGGAAACATTCATTCTTGGATGCTGATGTAAACTTTTATATACATTTCTGTAATCTGGTGAGTGGAAGGTATTATATGTAACGTAAATATCAATATTTCATTTGATAATGGAATAACTGAAAAATTCTGCTCATTGACCCTCCTGATGGTTTAGCTTTGCGTCGTAAACTACTACCTGTAATGACCGGATTCTGATGCAAAAACATGCTTCAAACTTTCACCAGTTCTAGGCAAGGATCAATTTGTTTCTCCTACTTTTATCTTCAATCTCTATGGAGTAAAAGGACAGTTCTGCCTCGACGAGCTGTTATTAGTAAAACTGACCAGATAATGATGAACGAAATATATCGTCATTAGCAAAATTGATCAGGTCTTGAACGAGTTATCTCTTAGAAACCACTTGGAGGGTTAAAATAATAATATAATCGACATTGTTCAGGTTCGAATTCATATGAAAATATGGTATTATAAGTTTGAAAGAAATATTCGCAAAACTTTCCCCGTTTAAAATGCATTATTAAAGTACTATTTAACCATGTTGTGTTTTGCTGTTTAAAACTAAAATTTCCTTAGAGTTTCACAGACTTAAAATTGAAGTAAATTTAACTCATATTTACATATTGTCTCTTAAAAAGGAATGATTGCATTGGATAAAATTAGTGATATTATAAAACTGTTTTTTATGATGACGATAGGTTAGACGATATTTGGAACACAGTTCGAACAGAATATTTAAACCAAGCTAATACAAAGTACTAGTCAAATCTTCAAAATTCAAACTGTTGAGTTGGTACGGATAGTTTTAAAGTTAACAGAGTAAATATAATTAGCAAACATAAGTGAAGTATTTGCGTAGTCAAGTAAAAAACTGTATTCGTTGAAAAATATCTGTTTCATTAAACTTTTACTTCGCCGCACTATTGGTTTTAAAAACAAGCCTATGTGTTTCCATTTCCCAAAAAAACAGTTAATAACTCACCAAGGGTTTCATAACAAATATTAATTTACTCAACTTTTACAGTTACTTTTGTAAACCTACGCATAACAACTCTTATGTATATGAGAAAGCTTTAAAAAATAACATGAAAAAAAATGAAAACAAAAGCCAGGAGAGTAATTTCAGCTGAATCTCTAATTTTTCCTATCCCCATACACCACAGCTAGGGAATGTATTATGAGGAACAACAGCCCATAAAGCCTCAAGCTGCTCCCTAACAATTCCGTTGCTATTTTGTACGAGAAAAAGGCTTTAAGAAAGAAATAATCGAAGTTTCCCTTCTGAGATATACTCTCCTGAATAATTAAATCGCTATCAGAGAAATGTTTCGTTTATTTTAAGCTGTGTTCCAATTTCCCCGCAGCTGAAAGCGAAAAGAATGCAAACCAAACTGTTATCTCCGCCTTCCTGGGATGTTGATGCTTGCCCCTTTCGGACGCGTAATTAGAAATAAGTATCTTTTTAAGTAAAAGCTCAGCGATCGTTCGGCTTTCTTAACGCGGCTCTCATGGGAAATGCATGGGCTTAAATATGGTAACCTGGCTTAGGGATGCTGGAGGTTACAGTGGCTTTGCATTGGTGAAAATCCTTTTTTGTCCAGATGATTGAACTTGTATGCGTTAAGTAAATTAGTCCTTTTTTGCTAACTTTTGTTTCATAATCGAATGCTTGTGTATTAGGATAGTAACTGCAGTTCGATCATTACAAGCAATTCTAGCACCAAATGTTTGTGGAATTGAAACAGGTTGTGCGAGCCAGTATATCAGCATGGATTTACGGTGCTCCTACTACCTTACAATCCTAGTACTTTAGTAACAGACCTAGAGCATGTGCTCTGTTTGCGTGCACTAATATAAATTAGTGTGGAATAGGGATGTTATCCAGTTAAAATAGGATGTTTGCATGGTATGAATTAGAAATAAGAATTTTGGCTTTCTTAAGGCGTCGCTCACTGGAAATTCGTAGGATTAAATATGGCAACATGTTTTAGGGATGTTGGAGTTGCAGTTACTTTGCATTGGTGGATATCCTTTTTTGTCCAGACTTGCATGCATAAAGTAAATTAGTCCTTTTAATGCTAAATTTTGTTTCACAATTGAATGTCCCTATTAGAACAGAGCGCTACTACTTTAGCTGTTCAATCAGTACAAGAGATTTTGGTACCAAATGTTCGTGAAGTTGAAACAGATAGTGCGAAGCTCTATCTTCTACATGAATGTAGTGTGCTCCTATTACCTTACATTGTATTTACTGGTATTTTAGTTACAAATCTAGAACATCTGCTCTGGTGCATGCACTAATATAAACGAGTAGTGTGAAATAGGGATGTTGTCATCCAGTTAAAATGGGTTGCTTATATGTTATGAATTGGAAATAAGAATTTCGCCTTTCTTAAGGCGACTCGGATGGGAAATCCGTGGACTAAAATATGATAACCTGGCTAAGGGATCTTGAAGTTATAGTTGAGATCCGTATGGTAGTCTTTCTTTAGGAAACATTTGTTCCAGAATTGAATCCTTGTATTGATTAGGATGACTATGGTGATCGACTGAGATAGCTTAACCATTTAAAACAATTTTAGTACCAAATGTTCGTGGCATTTAAAAGGTAGTGCAAACCAGTATGTTCTACATGGCTTAACTGTCCTCCTACTACCATTGCTATTTTAGTTACAGAACAAATGAATTTGTAGTAGTATCGATTCACTAACATAAACGAGTCCAATGTTGAAATAGGAATGAGAGTATACAATTAAAATTTGATATTTACATGCTACGGATTATAAGTAAGAATCTTCTTAGGAAAATGCTCAGAGATCATACGGTTTTCATGGGAAATTCGAGGGCACAAATATGGCAACCTGGCTTAGGGAAGTTGAAGTTACATTTACGATGTGTTGCTTTGCATTGGTGAAAGTTCTTTTCTTTTCCAAGTGAATTAATTTACATGCGTGAAGTAAAATAACATGTTTTGGTAATTGCGTTTCAGAATTCAATGCTTGTATCTATTAGATAAGGTTATTACGTGAAATCAATAGCTGCACGTAAATTTAATACCAAATGTTCATGGAATTGAAATGGATAGTGTAACCAGTATGATCCCTATTACCAGAACCATGAATCCCTACTGCCTTATAGTCCATTTTCTCCTACTTATAGCCAGTACATTACAGCCCTACTTTACTTTAATTACAGACCTTGAGCTATTTATGCTAGTGCGCATGCACTAACATAAATGAGTCCAGTGGTGAAATAGAGAGGGGATTATACAGATAAAATGAGATGTTTACATGCTACATTAAGTACCATTATTATAAGTAAACTCTCAGTGATCGTTCGGCTTTCTTAGCACGGTTCTCATGGAAAATTTGCGGGTATAAATATGGCAGCCTGTCTTATGGGTATTGAAGTTGCAGTTGCGATGTATTATTTTGCATTGGTGAATATCCTTTTGCCCCAGTTGATTGAACTTACATGCGTGAAATGAATTATTTATTTTTAGTAACTTTTCTTTCAGAATAGAATATTTGAATTAATTAGGGGACAATCTACTTCATTAGTTCAATCATTTCAAGCCATTTTAGTGCAAAGAGCTACCAAATGTTAGCAGAATATTCGTGTGACGGCGATGATGCCACTATCCACTAACGATGTGCAACTTGTACAATTTCCTGTACACAACTTACAATCTTGCACTTTTTATTAAATTAAAATAATGTTGATCTATACTGAAATATCTTCCTGTATGCTCCTTATCCCCAGCATGCCCAAACCTGTAATAAAGGTCCTAATAAATTGACTTTTGTAATTAGAAGTTAAGCATTTTATGAATATTTTTCTACAAATTGTACTTAAATCTTATTAAAATTAGACATAAAGTAATCGTGTAATTTATTCAACCAAGAATGACTAATATGTAACTCCGCTGTTTGAAAGATATCCCTGTGTGTGTACATCTCATAAATCTTTCCCAATTGTACTCGGTCCTTACAAACATTATACATCATTCAAATATAAAATATTACTTTTTTACTTTTTTTTTCTAATTTGAATAAGGAAAAGCATTTGAAATATCTCAGACAGAATTCGTTACTTCTTCACATCCGCTCACTTACTATTAATATCTCCTACTCTGTGGCTAAGCCTTACTAGACGCTTGCTCACACATTAAAATAAGTTGAAAACAGAAACTGAGTTTCTATTCAAACATAAATACATAAAAGGATCCATCAAAATTTCTATCTTAATAGAGCGAAACGAAGAATGATACGCCTCATGAAATCCAGTTAGGGTATAAATGCACATTTTTCAAATGCTTGCATTAAAATATATCATTTATGCGAAATGTTTCAAATAGTATTCATGAATAACGCATGCGTGGGTGGATGTTTTTCTCAATCTCGACATAAAAATGGTGTCTTCTAAGCATTGATGAGTTTACTTGGCACAACAATGCATATTCAATAATGTACGTGCAGCAGAAATCAACATTACTTCTATACTTGAGAATGGTAATAAATAGATAAACAATGTGTAATTAACAGCTTAAAGACTCATTCGTTATTTATGACACTTCATTGAAATATGCTTGCTATGGTGCTACAATATTTTGCTAACTGTACTCAAGAGAACATCGATCTAATGAAAATCTTCATGAGTCTACGAATGAGCAAAGAAAAGAAAATAAATGTAAAATAGGCTTACAGACTTTAAAAAATGCCGACTTTCCTTTAATGATAGGATTAATATTCAGAAACCAATATTATATATATAGTAACTTGACTTACGTATGCGCTCTTCACAATACACTTTATTAAAAATAATAACTTTACATTTATTAGGCGGCTATGTTAACCAAGTTGTAGGACAGCGGATTAAAAATTGAGGATTGCGAGTTCGAAACTGGATCCAACCGAAGACTAGTGTACATGGGAACTGGTGCTCGTCTGTCGTGGACTCAAATGTTCACACGTTGGACTCAACTGTTCTCACGGTGGCGTGGTGTGAAAGCTTGGAGAGTGAGGAGCCAGCTCAGGTGCTGCCCTTATCATCTGACCATGGTTCGAGATCACGAGGTGTTGTCCTCGTATCTTTCCAGGACTAACCCCAGACCGTCACCAATAGACAATTGTATTGCACCAGTACTATGTAAATGCAACTGCATACATGCAGTTATTATTCATCTTATTTCATTTGGGGTGGGAAATGTGCTTGTCGATGCTTATATTCTTTAAAAATGTTTGGCTGAGTTTTATGGTGCAAAGGCCATATTTGAAAAGCCCCCTTCATCTTATAAGCTATGAGCGGGTCTGCTTATTTGTAAACGTTTCAATATATTTTATTTCAAACACAAATTTAGAGAATTTGTATGTTGTTAGTTGAATAAGAATGATTCAACACAGGTTACATACTAAAGGTTATTAAAGCTTTTTCCATATTAAAAATTCATTACATAAAATTTCAATTGGACCACCGTAGTTCTATCTATTAAAACATTATCAGAGGGAAAGGAAATTATTTCTGGTTTGGATTTCGAGTTTTATCGCTCCAGGCTTTTGAAATAGATACATCATTAATATATCTAGCTATTTTCCTGGATGAAGAAATCACTGAAGGTTAGATCGAGTTAATGAGGTGGCCTCGGATATTTCTATTTGGAAATAATTCGTTAAAGAACTGATGGAAAAAGGCAATGACAAATCTTGAAGATAGATATTGGTACAGAGGAAAAACCGTAAAATAGGCTTGGATGTCAAAAACTATCAAATTTCTGTGTGTTCCTTACTTCAAAGAAAAGATGTTGCTTTATGCAGTTTGGCCAGATCTGGCCCTAGCGTCATTCAAAAACTAAGCAGCCATCGTAACTTCAGTTTCAGAAACTTTATTGTATTAAAATCATCTATTTAGACAGGTGATGAACGGATTTTGGAATTTTTTACTACTATTTTCCCCCGGAAGTGGTTGTCTTTCCTTTTCCTAACCCAATCCTGGAATTGAAGGAGATTCTAAGAATCTGTACTTAAAATGAATGAAATAGAATGTGAGAATGGAATGGTCTCAATAGTAACTCTTTTACGCTTCCCCCCCATCCGCACCATAAAACCCTCTTTTAACCCCCTTCGCCTCTCAAAATGAGAGTTGTCACGGATTTTTAACAAATGAGTAAGAGGTGCATCGTCTGCCTATGTATGTCACGCATACTTGAACTCAAATTGAAAAACAATTCTTCGAATTCTTATCACAAGTGTTCCTTGATGTCGCACAAATAGTTTATGTTTTTGCGCTCTTTTACCTTAAACATTACCTTTGTGCTCTTTAACCATTTCTAGACCGTCTCGGTCGTTCGGAATCGCTGTTTGCACGAACTATTTACAAAAGGGTAAGACGTAATTAACAAACATTTTTCTGTAGTAAACTTTAGGACGTTGCCTTCAACAAGGGGATTTACTGAAGTATTGGTTCGCATGTAATTTTTTTTGTAAAATTTAATTTCATATTTAATATACTACCCAATGTAATAGCTATAAAACATACTGTGTAAGAAAAGACTCCGAAATTGAGTGCTTATTACGAGCAAGAAATGCAAGCTTATCAAATTTATTAGCGACAAATACTGGAGATACTGTATTAGATTATAAGATACTGGAAATGAAAGACTGAAGCGATACTGAAATATTCAGTAATCATAATAGTAATACAGAGGTAGGCGATGATATGAAACAATCCATCCTCCGGATTAAGATGTGCAATTTATCGTTGGAAAGGATGAAAAAACTTATTAACAAACAACAAAGACTAGTGCTTCAATTCCGAGATAAATTTGTTCTGAGCACTCTTATGTTGTGTGAGTACTTCTCAAATCGTGATTGAATAGATGGGTATGATAAATATGTTTTTGCATTCCACTTTTGTTAAAATATGTTATCTGTTATATAATTAACAATGGGGTTTTATTTGAATATTTAATAATTAAGTTTATATCAAATTGAATCAGACCAAAAGATTGGGAATCTAATTCAACGTTGTTAGAATTTATGGAGCCTGAAATGGTAAACCACGTAACTGTTTAAGTGGTTGGTAAAATGCCTTTAACTAATAAATAGTTATTGTTACTGGTGGACTTTTATCAGATAAATCGAATCATAAAGTTGAAAGAGCTTTTCTCCACGTTTACAAGTCGGTGTATTTCTGTGTTTGACTATTTTCTGTGCAATTGTTAAATTTTACTAAATTGCTTACGATTTCAGGCAATTAAACATACGACTCCTACCGTACAGTCAAACACGTGTTTTCAGAGATAGACAATAAGGGCAAATGATTAATGTTTTCCAAACAATTCTAATCCAACACATACATCATGTATGAACGCCGAATTTGGACTGAGGTGGAATATTTCATAAAAAAAAAAAAACAACAACATGAAATAACTTGTAACGTAATCGGTCAAGTGGTCAAGGCGGTTTTGAAACGTTCCTGGTTGGAATCAGGGGAAGGCATAGGTGTTTGTCGGTCTAGAATGAATGCATGGCCTCTCTATAAATGTTCCTAGAATGCGGGATATGTGTTTGAAGTGTAACGTGAACTCCCCCATGGTGCATCAGTGTAACGTAAAGTAGTTCACAAATCCACACTTCTTGTGCTATGATGAATTATTTCAATTGGCAGGGCATTACGAAAAAAACTTCTAGCCTCCCATTGCGTTAACCCTCCTAGTGGTTTTGACAAGATATCTCATCCATCAAGATCTGACTAATTTTGCTAAGGGTCATATATCTCATCAAGATATTTTTTGATGATGACGAGATCGCGACCTGGTCAGTTTTTTCCAATATCTCGTTCATCCAGATCTGGTCAGTTTTGCTAATGACGAGATCCTTTGTCGAGATAACGACCAGGAGGGTTAATAATTATAATATGTTTTAGTAGTTGTCATTTTCGTCTTAATGGAATGTCTAAAATTCGAATTCATTTAAACAATCACTATTCGAAAAATGCGATTTCAATTAGACACGATTTTTTATGGTTCTTCATTTTGAGCTAACAAATAGAAATGATGCGGAGCACATTTTCTGTTCTTTTCCGACGCACGTAGGCTTCGATTTATTGTAACTCGTTTTCCGAATTTATATCACGAGTTCCCGAAATGAGTGTCACAAAGCAAGCTATAAAATAAATGATTTTTTTCCCCAGCGCAAAAAGATTGGCTCGATTATAGCTCTGGAAGAGGGTGTATGAATTTGAACCCCCTCATTTTCATTTCTTTCTGCATTTCTTTCTCTCCTTTGTGTTTTTCGGTTCCTCCTTGAAACATCCGGTCTCTGAAAATGTCCTGTTCTCTAAATGTAGTATTGTCACGTTTCGGAGAATTTTCAGTCTTTTACTTTCGCTTCATGGTTTCGGAATAAATCTCAAGGAAAGTGGAATAAATTGGGATGTTTCGTTTGAGTATTATTGTGAGAATCATTAAATAGAACAGATGTTCGAAAAGTATTTTTGGTAAAGATTTAAAAAAAATAATTTGGGGTTTATCGGCTTATATATATTTGCAAAATTTATGTAATATATGATCTCACAATTTTTATTGGGCACGTATAATTTTTCGAAGTAGCATTTGAAGTTAATTTAATAAATGCGATCGTATTACTTCGTGTTTTCCTGAAAGTAAATTATATCAACTGAATAAATGTTTTATATTCAAACATCCTTGCTCCTATCTAATGTCGAGTGAATCATTTTTTAAATTCTCCAAAAAATGAAAATGTACATTGATATAATGAATGTTTCATGTAAACTGATATCATGTCATGCAGTCTTCAGTGTACTTTGCTTTGATCTAAACGGATGGACTTTGGTTCCGATTCCCGGTTGGTCCTCAATTTTTTTTCGTTACATATTGGTAGTTAATTGTCTAAAGCGTTTACATTTATCTTAATACTCCTATTTCAGCCGTGTTCATTGAACATAATCATGTCAAAACTATTTTTCATATTAACTTTTAGAAATGTCAAATCAGATGTAATTGTACATCAAGATCTGATCAGTTTTTTTCCAATGACAAGATATCTCGCCCATCGGATCAATTGTGCTATTGACAAGATACCTCATCGTAGCAATCACCAGGAGGGTTGAATTTTTCACGCCAATGTAGTTTTTAGTTATATGAATAAATCATAATCCTCCCTTATACGTTTTAATATGTCATACCGTAAAACGAAACAATTTAGAAAATGGAAACAATTGAGGAAGGAACCATCAAGTCTTAGAAATATCTAAACCATAATACCAATGTGACATTCACTCTAAATTTTTATGAGAAGTCCATGATTTACCTAATCCCAGCTCGGTCATTGAGCAGACGGTCCCATAACGGCTTCCCCAAATCCTCGAAAGATTTGCGGCCCACATTCAGGCAAACTTTTTCTTTTCGAAGTCCAAACCCCAAGACGGAGCCTCATTCCGCCACAGCACAATTGGAAAAATATAAAAAGCAAGGAAACCATTCGGACCGGGCCTCAGTAATTCGGTCCAGATTATTCGAGGGAAGACTGTCTACCCCTGGACAAATCTCTGCTCTTAAAAAAATGAAGTTCCCAGATTCGATTCCATGATAAGTGACGTATGAAAAGAGGTAAAATCTCGGTGGAAATCAAAATGGAAAATTTTTATCCATTCTTGTTTCCTATATGAGCTGGAATGAAATTATTTTTTCTTCTTGTGCTTCGGTGGTCCTTTCCATCAATGCGGAAATATCTATTTCCAATGGAATAAAAAACATTTATCTTCTTTTGCCTATTTTTTATCAGTTCCATCTTGTTCCGCTTTTAGTAGTACGCACTGGATTAGCTTTGACGAGTTACTGTGAGGTTTTCCTTAAAATCTTTCGTTTCAGTTCTTGGAAGGTCTTGCCGAAAATACCCATCCAAATTTACTTTTAATATGTGCAGTACCTACGTGTGTATATCTACACTCCATATTAACTCACCGTTTGAACAGAATATTACATTTTGGTTGAAGACAAAGTACAGTCTTTATTATATAAGGCAGTAGATTAACATATAAGTTGTAGAAAAATCTTTTGGGAATGTTTAAAATTCATCCATTGTTATTGATAGGGATTGCTTGAGAAACATCTAGAAATACCTTTAACATAAGTTTTTGAAATAAAATGAAGTTTTAGATAATTGAATACCTGATGATTGTTGAATTGTTAGAGTTTAAACACTGACACCTTATTAGGGAGATTATTTAATTACTCCAATAAGACCTCAGGACTTATATTTACCGTCCAGGGATTTAAGCGTTTATAATAAGGCGTCAGTGTTTATCTTTGTCATCTTAAGGTACCACTTTCCTTAATCACCATATTCTTTAACCTTAAGGTATACAGGCTTACGTTATTGAGCTACTATAGTTTTATTATTCCAATTGTTCTTACAAACTTTTCTAGTGGTATATTCTTAAGTTTAAGGTTGAATTTCTTGAATACAAGAAGCATCGTAATTCCGTTTAATTCAATAAAGCACACTTAGTTACACATTAAAAGAATACATACTCTTTTAGCATGAATGAACTAGATCTGTTTACTATTCCAAATTCCGTGCACATTAAACATGCATGAAAAATTAAGATTATTGATAAAATATGTAGGTAAATCTACTACATATGCTGTGAATGTCAATGAAAATGCACCAGCAACCAAGGATTTTTACTTAAATTTAAGAATTCAATATTTTGCCACCAATTCGTGCACCGAAGCCTCTATCTCCTGACAGAACGCGCTGCGAAACTCTCGTCTAATTGTTTCTACTTCCGCCAAAGTTTTCAAGCCATCTCGTTTAATTCACTTCAATCCTTTGAACAGCGAGAAATAAAAAGTACAACAGTGGATGACTCTTATTTATAAATCCGCTAGGTCTAATACCTGGCGTCACATGAGACTTGCTATCTTAAACAATCCAAATCACGACTCGATTTTACAAGCATCATTGCCTCGTCGGAAAGCTTTTTTTTGTATCGCTTTACGTTGTTGAGTTGAATCGACTTTGATAAAAAAAAATTACCACTTCTTGCGTAATGTTCTATTTCAAATTTTACTTCTATGGTTCTAAGGGAATGACGCATCAACCTAAAAACAATCGATTTTACCTAGAAATTCTTGACAGAATAAGCTGTTCAAATTTCATGATACCAGAACTCTGCATTCGATAGTTTTTGCTGCATAAGAAAAACGAATCTTCTGCTTTAAGATTCACTAGTCTACCTTGAATTTAGAGATAAGAGTTGAATCACACACGCTTTTGACTTCTAATATACACCTGTAACAAGTCTATAATATTCGGTGAACCACTTATACTCTGACATGCCGAAGAGAGATAAAGAACGTATGAAATGTTAAACTAGAAATTGCCATATAACCTTTAAGTGAGAGATGTGCGTGATTTTTTACCTGTGGTAAGTGTTAAATCTAGCGGGCTGGTGACACGTGACTAGTGATTGGTCTGTAGGTAGTGAAATTTACGTCGCACTGGAGCAACACAAGTGGCTATTGCTGACATTCTGGGATCAGTCTCGAAGAGAATGATCCCAAGATTACGTCTTGCAAATTTAAACCACGGTCAGAAGACGAGATCAACACCTGAGTTGGCACTCTACTTTCCAAACTTCCACATCACGCCGACGTGAAGTGATTGGTCTGCTAGGGACCATTAGTCGATTAATCGGTCTAGTGGTCAGGATGATGATTTCCTGATCGAACGGTACCTGGTTAGAATTGGAGTAAAGCATGAATGTTTATCCGTCTGGAGGGAATTAGTTGCCACTCTATGAATGGGGCTGCGCCTAGAATGTATGGTAAGTTTGTGAGGTGTAACGTGAACCCACCCACCTGTGAACCATTTAGTGCACCAGAGTAACGTCAAGGGGCTCACAGTTCCATCCTTATAGTACAATGATGATTAAAGTTTAATTGGCCGAGAATTGGGGGAAAAGTGTTAAAGATGAAACTGTGAACGAATAACTTTTTGATTACTTCCTCAAACACATGTTCCTTGAACAGGTGTTTAAGGAACACCTGTTCAAGGTGGTGAGGTTTTAGTGATGAAGCGTGCTTGTAAGCCCTCGTGTTCAGCCTTGTTGATTCATGTCCAGTATATGATGTCACTTGGCTTGTTTTTCGAATACGATTTCAGCATGTCGCCAATAAAAGTTCCAAGTAATGAATTCTTAATTTATGTTGATTGATCAATGCCAATTAGATTTAAATCCAAAATAGCAATAAACTACATTTTAAGGTAACCCCGATATGTATCTGACGAGAGAATTTGGGTATTAAGAAGTAAAATCCCCGCCATCCATCTGATTTTTTAAAAGCATTTAAAATCCCTCTTAGATTAATGGACAGGTTTGAAGTAGTGCGTGTTTGGCATTTAAGCCACATTGCTGAATAAATACTCCCAAAGGGCTGAACACTGGTACCTTTTGAATTTTTGAGGATGAAACATTTTATTACATATAAGGTAAAAACAGTACTGCAGAAAATCCAAACTGTCTGCTGAACTATTAAGATATAGAGAAATAAATTTGTTTGACATTATTTTCTCTATATCTTATATATTGAAATGTGTGGTTCTTGAATTTCGAATCCCTTTGTGATGTCAGAATGCATAATCTTTAATCGTTGCCTTAAAGAATTTGTTCTAAAAAGGATGTGACAGGATTCACGTTGAAATCTTTAAGTCCCGCAGGCAACGAAACAGAATATCTATTTGAAAAGTATACTCTACCAATCCTGATGGCTTATTTTAAGTGTTTGGAAGTGATTTATTACTTGTTGAATTTTATAGATAACTTAAAATAAGTCTACTCTATAATGGTAAAATAGCTTTAAAATATTATCGTTTAAAATAATAGTAATGGTGTTTATAAATAGTCTTTTAAAATACCAGAAATTTTATATACCTTTATCAATATTTTGTTGCATATATATATATATATATATAACTTACACTACAATCTGTTATATCAATTCTTTACACAAACTTTCAATGAATAGTAGTGCGTTAACTACTGTATATTTACTCAGTATTAAAACTAAAGATATATTCATAAGATGTTTTCATAACTTCATATATTCTATAGTAGAGAGAGGAATTTTTCGGGAGCTATTTCCACTTTAACTGATATTTAATGATGATAAAATATTTATTAAAATAGGTTTGGGCAGGGTGGTGTATCAAAAGTGTTAACATCATTTTACTTGCACATCAAAGAGAATCCTTTTGACTCTCTTTAACAATATTTGTTCTTAAACAAATAAAATAAAATTTATTTTCGGATAAGAAACAAATACTATTCTATATTTGCTTTATCATTTTTCTCTCATCCAAAGAAAATCTAAAATAAAAATATTTTTGTGGAAAAGGTTATATTATTTTCCTACTTGAAATATCCGACATTGAATTTACTGAATTGTATATTTATTTCGCTCCAATTTTTAAGGGGAGTTGGCACTCAAAGAGCTAACTTCTCAAATTTTAGTTATTTGATAATAGTGTAAATTGCAATTTATCTTTTGGACTCTAAATAAGGTTGTTCAGAAGAAAAGATTTTAAATTACCTCCCAGTTTTGTATAAATTTAAGATTTCATGAATTTTGTAACACATTTTAAAATGCTACTCCTCTTTCAATTTGCTATATTTTGGCTTGCAATTTTTTTATATACACTCAAACCCATTCTGGTGACTTTTAAGGATGGGGTTTTGAATATCTCAAATAGTTTTTCAATAAAAAATTCGAAGAGGAAAAATCCCAGATACATCATGACAATTTTTACCCGTTACAAAAGTTTACTTTTAATAAAAAGTTTCCATTATTTTTATTAAAATTCCCATCGCTAGTTTCATTACTCTGATCATCGCAAACAGCTCTGTGAAATTTCAAGTGATTTGAAGTGTTAGTAAAAATCCTTAGCATTTTAATTATGGCATAGTACGTGAAAAATTGAAACTGAGAAAAATCAATTAAAAAAGATTTCGTTTTCGTACAAAGCGTTTGAAAACTGTTATAAAACAATTAATTATTTCTTCGCTAATTACTATAACCCACATGTGGTTATTTATTACCTTTTTAAGGAAATAAACATTTTTACCTTTGTATCATCGACGTTAAGTGTGACTGGGGCATCATAAAAAAGTGGAGAAAATGAATTTTGGGTACAAAACATTCTGTAGAACAAATGGTTATTCATCAGTAAAATGATAACAATAACTTTTAATGTTTAAACAATGACCTACAATGTTTAAAATTAGTATTAAAATCCCTTCAGATAAAAACAGTAATTTTTATCATGAGTAGCAGTTGAAATTTTAATTGACAATTAAGAACCAAACTCCCAGAAAACACCGGCTTTGTAAATCATAAGTTTACCCTTTTATCGGTCCATTTTTGTTTTATATTAGCTGTTTAACCATTCTGAAATTTAAATATTCATCTGATCTGCAAAAGCACTTTTCTTATAAACAATAATGCTCAAGGTTTGTGGTTTACATTTTCATTGTTTTTTCCTAAGTGCTTTGCTGTTCTGAAAGTTTTGGGCATTCCAAACTAAGGTCAAAGAACAAAGCATAAATACTTGGAAAATCAAATGTCTTTTGGAAACTTGATTCAACTATTATTATGTGAAGACTCGTTCCCTATGTGGATTTCACATTGAAGGCGTTTTTGCAAAATATCATCTTTTGCCAATCTTGATATACATCCAGAATATATGGAAAAGTAATCTCATCAATTGCTTTTCACACATAATGGGACCATGGACGTTAAGAAACATGACCCTAAAAGGTTTCGTTCATAAATTTTGAAATAAAACAGCATATTTTAGTGAGAAAAATCTCAGATTTCCGAGTCAGGATAAAATAAAAATATATTATCTTAAAATTGTCGCATGTAATATAAAACTTTGCAGAAACATTCTTCAGTGTATCGAGTAGAATTTGGGACAAACAACAAAAAGAATCGACATTTTTATCGTTTTTTTGGGTGCCAAGTCCCTTAATATCCTCAAAAATGGAATAGAACGTTGTATTGCTCCAGTGTGACGTTAATTAACTACCTTCCCTTACCTCAAAAACAAAAAAAGAAAGCTAAAATAAAATTATCTTGCTATGGACGAATTTATTTTGAAATGCTTCTAATTCGCTCTGTAACTCATTCCTTTTACAGCTACTCTATCGTCTACATGCAATTCTTGTTTTAACTACATAACATAACCCAAATAACAAATTAACTATCTTTTCGAATGAATTAAAATATTTTCACTTCTTTCAATATGTGGATGTCTCACCACCTTACTATCAGCAGATGAAATGTTTTTGTTTCTGCATTTATTCTCAACCCTCTGAGCTTCTCTAGATTTCCAATTAGTGAAGTATTGCTTTTACTCTAAAGCCAATAGCTATTGCCTCTACCCAGAACCCCATGGCTATGTTAAACCGAAAATTATTTTTTGAGGAGCTTAAAAACCTATTCAACGATGGAACAGGGTGAGTTCTAAATCAGCTGTTAATATAAGTTACATATTTTTATTGAAATAAAACATAAAGAGGCTGCTTGAGGATAATTATTAACACACCGTTGCACAATATTCACCACCCACATTAAAAAAGTCGAATATCTTTGGTTGGTTTGGGACTTTCTGACGTATGGGTCATATTTAGCCAAGCTGTTCCAAACACATGACTATCAAGTAATGGACTTGCTCACACATAGGGAAAACTAATATCTTTGGATTTTGAGCAGGAATCTGTTTGTGATTTTAAAAGATAGTTAAATGGAGTCAAGGAATTAACTTTGCCAGATGTTCATGACAGAAGGCACATTTTGGTGGCCAAAGACCAATTCCTGATCCCATAAATTTCATCTGTTTGCCCTTTGCAGATGTCTGGATTAATTTTCAAAGTGCAGGGAAACAGCCAAATAGAATGCGTGGTACCAGATATCGACATTCCACTATTTTTGAAGAAAAAATTAATCAATCAGAAAGTGCCCATGCAACCGTAGCATAGTCCCTCAAAATATTAAAATATCTTGTAAAACTTGGAAATAGGTTTGCCTAATTTACAGCAGACGCAGTTTATTCAATGTGATCATTTCTCAAACTTCAAAAACCACCTAAAGAGCATATATTTAAACCAATAACTTTTACACATAGCAACTCACATAGATTTCCTACATGTATATGTATTACTTTGCCAGATAAGGTAGGACCATACCCCTTTTGTAGGAGATTGTCAGGCTTGAAAGGTGCAGGTGCTTGTACACTCATGTCCAAAAGTTAATCATAATTGCTGTTTATGTGAATATTTCAGAAAATCTTCATCGGAATGGAAGGAAACGCGGTATGCGGGAGTAATATGGTTATAGAAGAAGAAAACAATGCAAGACTAGGATACTAATGAATTTTATTATCCAAAGAAAAGGGTTGAAATAAAAAGGTTCACAATACCTTTGAAGTCAACTTTAGTAACACAGAATGATTAAAACATTGTGATGCTGAACTTTAATACTGTGTGGGGGAACATCTGGTAGCCACGCATGCTACACAATGTACCATACTTTCTATAAGGATATAGATCAGTTGTGTGCTCAAAGAGTTCCAAGCCTCACGGAGAGCAGTTTTCAATTCCATAACGGAACTTGGTCGGTGGCGGAGGGCTGCAATATGTCTTCTGTGCATATCTCACACATGCTCTAGGATTCAGATAAGGAAAGTTGGCAGGCCATTGCATACGGTGGATATCTTCACTTTGAAGGAGGGCGTCGACCAGGGCTGCACGGTGAGGAGGCGTGTCATCATCCATGAATATGTAACCAGGACCGACAGCACCTCGAAAGGCGAACCGTAGGCTCAAGGACTTCGTCTCTGTATCTTTGACTGCTAACAGACCCCGTGTCAAAGATGTGGAGGTCTGAGCGGCCTGCCCAGATCAAGACTCCCCTTCAAGGACAACGATGTCTTTTCGTGATGTTTCGCGGGTTAAAACGCGTTCCGCGCTCTCTCCAGATCGACGAGAATCAGTCTACAGACTAAATCTGGACTCGTCACTGAACATGACATTGCCCCACTGTTTACCGACTCCACTGTTGATGTTCCAAACTCCACTGTAAACGCGCGCGTTTCTGTACAGACGTCAGGAGGGTGCAAACTGCCGGTCGTCTGGCATAGAGACCAACGTGTCTGAGCCTCCTGTAGACAGTTTGTCTCAAATCAAAACTATGACTCCTGTGGTGGCTGTCAGGGCTGAACCCAGTTGTTTGGCAGAATGGTTCCTCTGAAGTAGCGCAGTTATCGCCAAACATCGGTCTTGACAAGCGGTTCTTACCCTTGACTGACCTAGTACTGGTTGTCGGATAACAAATCCTGTGGTCTGAAACCTTTGTCACTGTCTGGATATCGCACACTGTGGATTCCTGTGGATAATTCCAGTAATTCGTCCCTTCCCAAACATGTCCAGTTGGCATCTTTGTGACGTCTTTTGTCCTTATTGACTGTTAAGAACGCTCCGTACCTCAACAATTGCGAAATTTCTGTCTAAACTGGCCATGCCGCTCGAGGCCGTTTCATACTCGTTCCGACGTGAGGAGGTGCCTTGCACATGTCGACGTCGACTGAACTGTTTTACATTTGTACAATGCTTTACCTTCGTTCCACGATTCTCCACAAGTGTTTTTGAACCACTGAATGTATATCTACTCCGATTTTTTCGCGTTTTACGAATTATGATTAGTTTTAGGACATGAGTGTACTTTCATTTTACGTTCAACATTTATCCTATTCTAAATAACAATCCGTAATTTACTAAGATGAAAATATTTATGTTAGCGTATAAGACGTAGATTGGTAAATAGAAGCAACTTATATTTGTTTAGCTGGATGAAATTATACTAAAATCCAGTAACTAAAGAATTATTTAAAAAAGAATCTGTGTACTTAACTAATATGTCTAATGCATAATTATATATAAATATAAATTATAGATATTCGTCTATATAATCGAAACAAAAACATAATTACTACTAAGTTACAGTTACGGTAAAACTAACTGTACTTTCTCATTCCATTTACTGTATTTTATGGAAACAGAATTTAAAAATGTATGCAGAATATAAATAAATACATTAAAAGTAAGCTGCTGAAACGAGACTGAGATTTGGTTAATTGTGGACATTAATTTTAATACAGCAGTGCAGAAACAAAGCCATTCTACATATAGCCACATAAAGAACTGTAATTGCTGTAAGAAATTATTGTAATAGATTTTCCTTATCTTTTGTAACCAATAAATTGTTTTCATATCCAATTGTGTGAGAGGAAATATTTCAGTGTAAATAAACAAGCCACCAGAAGATGAGGATTTATACTTCCTGTTATTCAATATACTCGCTTCATGTGTAAAATATTACCAAGAGATGTCAATGGTCTCATACTATCTCATAATTCTGATCCCAATTAATTTATGAACGCGATATACATTTTGTAAGACATATCTACGAAAACAAACTCTTTAAGCTATGGCGAAAACTAAAGACTAACTATTAAGGGTTTAAAATAAACTGCGTTTTTATGTTTATTTTAACCCTCTGAGCATCACGGGATTTCCGAGTAGTGTAGTTATCGCTTTTACCCCACAACACTCATAATGACTAAACCAGATCTATTGGTTGAATGAACCCATGAATTCTTCCAATCCTTAGAAAGAAATCTTACTAATGGTACTTTTCTTAGATTTCAATACTTTGGTAAGATTCTATTGTTTCTTTCCTCAGAATGGAATCATTTGGAAGGATTCTATTTTCTTTCCACATAAAGGAATCATTTGGAAGGATTTAGTTGTTTCTTTCCTCAGAATGGAATCATTTTGAATAATTATATTTACCTTTTCTTTAGAATTAAATCCTTTGGAAATGTTTTATTGGTCAGGAACATTAAAACTGGTTAGAAATCATGAAGGGAAGACTGCAGGTTGCAAGGCCAGATTATGCGTGTGAACCCCTTAGAGGGTTAAAATTAATTTCTAAAAAAAATAATAATTTCTAAAAAAATTAATTTTTAAAATTAATTAACAAAAACGAGAGGGTTTTCAATAAACGTACTGAGTAAGAACAAGACCTTCAATGATAGAAGCAAGTGACTTAAATAATTATTGAAAGGGTTTTGGGTACTTGAGGCAAGTAAATATACAACAGTTATTATATCCCAACTGAAATAGAAGAGAATCCGCTATATTGACGAAAACTGCACCATTTCAAAGAGTGTTACAGGACATGTATAGCTAATCAAATAGCTTTCACTATTGTGTAATGGGGAATTTATGATCCTTGTATCATTCAAGATAACGCAATTTATGCTTAAAATATAGCTTATTAATTGAGCATTTAGTTTAATGGGACAAAGTCATTAAGATTCTAGCGTCATTCACAATAACACAATTTATGCTTAAAGATATGGCTTATTCATTGCACATTTAGGTCATGTGGTTAATCTTAAGTAAACATTGATTTAAGACTTGTTATATCATCGTATTCTAGAGCCAAAATACAATGCTAAAGGTAAAATGGTATCGACTGAAATGAATGCTATGGGAATTAAAATTTGGGTTCTATTTAAAACAAAATAATTTTATAAAAAATAATTTTCATAAAACTTTTTTTTTACAATTTCGTGTCTCATAACAGGAAATTCATAAATTTTCCAGTATATTTATCAAATACAAAAATAATATCTCAAAAGAGTTAGGATCGAAGAATATCTAAATACTTGAAACATTTTCTGTGAATATCTATACCCTTCTGTTGTTTATATACCACTTCTGCCTATTTATAAGTCGTAATGCTGAAAGATAAAGACATTATTAATGATTAACCCTTTTCCAAGCTAAATTGGTAAGTTTTGAAGTATCGGTAAATCTATAGGAGAAAGAATATTTTTGTAGACGCATTAAGGAATTTGCTACATTGCTTACAAATGGAAAAAACAAAACCTTTAAAAATCAGGTGTTCCTGTTTAAGGGAAATTTAAATACGAATTTAAGAAATAAATTGATGCAAATATAAAATAAAAATTTATATTTTCCGTGAAACTTCAACATCCTTACAGATTTTTTTAGTACTCATGAATACAATTCATGCAAATCAAATATCTTGTATGTATGATCAAATATCAAGAGAGTACCATATCTCTACTATTTGTTTTCACAAAATATATTATTCTCAGGACAGCAGTTTGAAGTAAATTAAACTTTTATGTAGGAAAAAAAGCTATTGTTTAGGCACAACAGCAACTGCGTTATGTTATTCATATATGAAAGAATAACTTTATTTCTTCAATACCTTCAATGCAGTGTATAAAGTTATTGAAATGCATAAGGCATTCTTCTAAGTATTACATTGAAATTAAGAATTCAATATATTTATACATTCTAAGAAATACTTTATTACATTGGAATGTGGAAACCTTACACACACATCATAAAGTTCCCATTCAAATACAAAACGCTAGCTTCTCGTATATACATATTCTCTAAGCCACAATAAAGAGCTCGTTCACTCGCGAATATTATTTCAATTAAAATGAATATTAATTATATTTTTCGTGTATATTAAAAGCGTAATTTATGATTGTTGCGCAATTTTTAAATTTAGTAAGTGCTTGCACCTCTCTTGGTGTAAATATTTGTTTCATCTTAAATTCGTAATTTTTAAGCAGCACTTTCAGCATTGCAAGCCTACAAAACAATTATCTAAAAAAATTATTTCTTGAATTATTAAACTACACTGCTGGCCACCGTAAATGCAACACCCTGAAGGAAGCATGCAAATAATATGAAATTTACAACATGCATTAGCGGAGGTGAGATATGCAAATGATTAGAATTTCAGCGCACACGCACATCACGCGCGCCTGTGGCGCCACTTCAAGGCGCTATTAAAGGCTTGGAGATTTCGACGATTTCAAGTACGGCAATTGTGTTTTTCTTGTGGTTTTTTCAAAAAAACGATCAATTATGCCTCGTAGAAAACAGCGATCATCTTTTGATCAAGTATCCGAGTTCGACAGAGGAAGGATAGTTGCCTACCGAGATTG
Source organism: Meta bourneti (assembly GCA_933210815.1). Lineage (NCBI taxonomy): Eukaryota > Metazoa > Arthropoda > Arachnida > Araneae > Tetragnathidae > Meta > Meta bourneti. Next base: position 64,662,385 of record OW119926.1, read on the forward strand.
TGGATTATCTTTCAGGGAAATCGGTAGTCGTGTTGGACGAAACCAAACAACTGTAATGCGGATATGTGATCGTTGGATGCAGGAGGGTACGACGGACCGACGTGTTCGATCGCATCCACCTCAGTGCACCACTTCACGTGATGACAGGCATATTGTGCGTATGGCAGTGACGGATCGCTCAGCCACATCACGAACCATAGCACAGCACATTCAGTCTCTACCGCATCATCCAGTGTCTGCGCGTACCATTCGACGCCGTTTACAGCAGAGTGGTCTGTCCGCAAGACGTCCATTGCTTCGTCTACCCTTGACGCAGAACCACAGACGTTTCCGCCGCCAATGGTGCGATGAAAGAAGGATGTGGACGGCAGAATGGAATGAAATTGTCTTTACTGACGAGTCACGCTTCTGTCTGCAACACCACGATGGTCGGATTCGAGTCTGGAGACACCGTGGAGAGAGGATGCTGAACAGCTGCGTTATGCACCGCCACACTGGTCCTGCACCGGGTATTATGGTATGAGGCGGTATTGGATATCACTCTCGCACTCCTCTAGTACGCATTGCCGGTACTTTAAACAGCCAGCGCTACATCTTCGAGGTGTTGGAGCCAGTTGTCCTTCCTTACCTTCAGGGCTTGCCCACAGCCATATTTCAACAGGATAATGCGCGACCACACGTGGCACGCATTGTCCAAGGGTTCTTCGTCAATCGCCAGATTGAATTGCTTCCCTGGCCAGCTCGCTCTCCGGATCTTTCGCCGATAGAAAACATGTGGTCCATGGTTGCTCAACGATTGACCCAGAATACATCCCCAGCTGCCACACCAGATCAACTTTGGCAACGTGTGGAAGTTGCTTGGTCTGCTGTACCCCAAGAACACATCCAAAGTCTCTTTGAATCAATGCCGAGGCGTGTGGCAGCTGTGATCTCCAACAATGGCGGCTACTCTGGCTACTGATTTTGGCAGGAACCACACTTCACAGAAGTCTATAAATTTAATCATTTGATACTTGGTCAACATGTTATCTACAAAATAAATTTTGTTGTGATATCTCTTGTCTTTTTTGGTGTTGCAATTTGGGTGGCCAGCAGTGTATTTTATGAAAATTTCGGTCGTTCTAATATCTACAAGTGGTTAGATGGATACAATGTATTAGTGTTGTTAAATACAGATGTTGCTAGATTTAATTTCAGAGACTATTTCATTATTTCTCTTTTGTATATTATTAACCCTTTTCCATACTAAATTTGTTCATTTAAGGTATAGGTAAATGTATAGAGAAAATGTTGAAACCCTTAAAATGTTTTACTTTGCTTAACAATAGAACAAATAAAGCCTTAAAAAGCGCATATATTCCAGCTTAAAGGAAATTTCATTACGAATCTAAAAACAAATGAATAAAATACAAAAATGATTGGTATAGTCCACACAATTTAGACAGCCTTAGAGATTCCTTCAGTACTCTTAAATACAGTTAAAAAAACAGTATCTTGCGAGAATCATCAAATGTCAAGAAAGAATTATGCATTTTACGACTTGTTTTATCAAAAACATCTTATTCTTGGCACATAAATTCGAAATAAATTAAATATTACTGCATTAAACATCGACAGGAAAAAAACAGTTCAACCCCAAGTTATATTTGCCTGATTTGAACTTCCATTTAGTATTATTGTATTAACTTTATCTTATCAACATTCATTGTATGCATGCATAAATGATAAAGGATTTATCAAATCATAACTACCATTTTCCTTTCTTTGAATATTTTTTTTTAGATTCATTTGTTTAAATCATAAATATAGATAAATAGTTTGATTTATATTGATTCTTTCATGCAGAGATTTATTACATGGATTTGAATAAAATTTATTTAAAGATTTCAATAATGGATTTCATATTTCAAAGTTAAAGTCATTGTATATTTTATAATATGCCGTTTCTTAAGGTGGATGTTTTGAATGGAATAACTTTAGGAAAAAAAATAGTCATTTTTATCGTATCCAAGTTTACCAGAATATTCACGAAGCAATGCAGAATTCAAAAGTTTGTGAGAATATTACAGTAAAAGCATTTCGTTTCATTACCGAATTCATTTTAAGCTTGACTTTGTATTTTTCAACAAAGTTTTCATTACAAGTTTTAATTATTGAATGTACGTAAAAGTATGTATACTAGTCGAATTAATGTTTAACCATGGATTTTTCATAAATTTGTGTAATACACTGCTGGCCACCCAAATTGCAACACCAAGAAAGACAAGAGATATCACAACAAAATTTATTTTGTAGATAACATGTTGACCAAGTATCAAATGATTAAATTTATAGACTTCTGTGAAGTGTGGTTCCTGCCAAAATCAGTAGCCAGAGTAGCCGCCATTGTTGGAGATCACCGCTGCCACACGCCTCGGCATTGATTCAAAGAGACTTTGGATGTGTTCTTGGGGTACAGCAGACCAAGCAACTTCCACACGTTGCCAAAGTTGATCTGGTGTGGCAGCTGGGGATGTATTCTGGGTCAATCGTTGAGCAACCATGGACCACATGTTTTCTATCGGCGAAAGATCCGGAGAGCGAGCTGGCCAGGGAAGCAATTCAATCTGGCGATTGACAAAGAACCCTTGGACAATGCGTGCCACGTGTGGTCGCGCATTATCCTGTTGAAATATGGCTGTGGGCAAGCCCTGAAGGTAAGGAAGGACAACTGGCTCCAACACCTCGGAGATGTAGCGCTGGCTGTTTAAAGTACCGGCAATGCGTACTAGGGGAGTGCGAGAGTGATATCCAATACCGCCTCATACCATAATACCCGGTGCAGGACCAGTGTGGCGGTGCATAACGCAGCTGTTCAGCATCCTCTCTCCACGGTGTCTCCAGACTCGAATCCGACCATCGTGGTGTTGCAGACAGAAGCGTGACTCGTCAGTAAAGACAATTTCATTCCATTCTGCCGTCCGCATCCTTCTTTCATCGCACCATTGGCGGCGGAAACGTCTGTGGTTCTGCGTCAAGTGTATACGAAGCAATGGACGTCTTGCGGACAGACCACTCTGCTGTAAACGGCGTCGAATGGTACGTGCAGACACTGGATGATGCGGTACAGACTGAATGTGCTGTGCTATGGTTCGTGATGTGGCTGAGCGATCCGTCACTGCCATACGCACAATATGCCTGTCATCACGTGAAGTGGTGCACTGAGGTGGATGCGATCGAACACGTCGGTCCGTCGTACCCTCCTGCATCCAACGATCACATATCCGCATTACAGTTGTTTGGTTTCGTCCAACACGACTACCGATTTCCTTGAAAGATAATCCACAATCTCGGTAGGCCACTATCCTTCCTCTGTCGAACTCGGATACTTGATCAAAAGAGGATCGCTGTTTTCTACGAGGCATAATTGATCGTTTTTTTGAAAAAACCACAAGAAAAACACAATTACCGTACTTGAAATCGTCGAAATCTCCAAGCCTTAAATAGCGCTTTGAAGTGGCGCCACAGGCGCGCGTGATGTGCGTCTGCGCTGAAATTCTAATCATTTGCATATCTCACCTCCGCTAATGCATGTTGTAAATTTCATATTATTTGCATGCTTCCTTCAGGGTGTTGCATTTACGGTGGCCAGCAGTGTAGTTGAGCATTTCTCATCAATTTGTTTCCTGATATTTGTTTATAAATGTTGAAAGATGTGAATCATGATGAACTTAGTATAACATGTAACCAATTAGTTAGAATAATTTTGACATAAACGTGTAGAATATTCTAATGAAAAGAATACCAACCACTAAAAAAAAAAAAAAAAAAATCATCACAAATTTTGAGGAATTTCATAACGCCAAATTGAATTTATCTATATTACCCATTCAACAAGAATTTCAAGAACTTGCTCCAACATCAGAAATTGAAAAAGTACATATAATTTTGCTTTTTTCCATAGTTTTAATCAATACTCCTAAAACTTATTTATTTATTTTATTGGAAATAGCTGCCGGCAAATACATAAGCGTATTCCTTAAAAAATCACTATCATCAAAAATAAATTTTCACTAATAGCTAGAAACGTACTTGAAGGAACAAAAAAATTGTCTAAGAAGGTCTCTAGTTCCAAACAATATAAGAAAGAAAATCCCAGATCAATATATTTTTCAAGTGCCTTTTTATGACGTACTTTTTTTAATCGATTCTTTTTTTATTGGATTTCGAAATAAGTACCTTAAATATTCTTAATATTTCATCAGATTTCATAGCTTATGATCATGATTCAATAATTAACTGGGAACAGAAATGGCAGACTTCAACTTTAATCTTACCGCAATAAGAGTTAAAGTAAATTGTTTACAAATAAAATATATAAATATTTTTATTATGGTTCCTTTCGAAGCCACACTGAAATTCAAAACTGCTCAAAAAGCAAGATCTTTCTTGAACTCTATATTTTCATCCCGACACCAACCACTGAACTGCGTTCAATTAATTTTTAATTTAAAATTATTTACGAGCTTGAAGTAAGGCTCGTGTCTCGACACGGTACCTACTAGTCTCGTATCTTTTCAATTACATACAACTAGCAGCAAATTATCCAGCATTGCTTGGGTTGAAAGGACAAATTTGCGGTGAATAGTGTCCTTCCGCTCAGTTTTCTTATTAATTTTTTGACTTGTGGCATTCTTGCATTAGGGATACAATATTTCCGAATTGCACCATCATTAATGAATGGATGAGATATTAATTTTATACGCTATTCATGATTAGCTTCTTTAAAGCAAATATACTTGAAGATTCCATTCACTGAAACATGAAGCAAAGAGCTTGTCTTAAAGTTTAATGTCTTTCGTGTGAAAGGCTTTTTCTGTAAAGCTAAATGATGATGGTGCTAGTGATTTTTGGTAGAATTTCCTGTACGTATTTCTAACTGGATAAACCGATGTAAAAACCTCCTCTTTCCATAGTTAGTTTCTCTTTGTATTGAAAATCCCTCTCATAGACAAAGCAAAGGTTAACGATTATATAAATTACAGTTTTCAACGAACGCTTTGTAGGTAAATTGCATAAAAATAGCTTCAATTGGTAAGGTAAGCAACATCGACATTCTGTCGTGAAGGGGATTGTTTTTAATTGGTAGAGTCCTAGTTTTTCTTTAGTCCAACTGTTATTCAAACTCAAATCGAATCCTTATAGCACTTTTTCTGTACGGAAATTTGTTTTTTTGAATACAAACATGTGCCGCAAACGTTCTGAATCTGAACTTCAAAGTAGAAAAGCTTCAGGAGTAGAGTAATTCCAAAAATACTCAGAATAAAATAGCGTTAAAAACAAAGATTCTTTTTACAAACCGAACACATTCATAATAGCTAGAAATGCTCAAATATGAATGTATTTCGTTGGCTTGACCCTAGTGCATAAATAAAAAAATTTTAATGGAATTAATCAAAAATAAAACATTTATTCTGAGATAGGCAGATACCGAGTGTAGTAAAATATAATTTTTATCATCAGTGGGTTTTCTCAGTGCTTATCTCATTGAATAAAAATTCGTTCGCTAGAAAATGAAAGTTCACGTATTTGTAATCGTAGTAAAATCCTAACTTTAAAATTAATTTTGGTCATTAAGAAGTTTTTAAAAATAATTGGATTTAATTATTTTAATGTCATCCTTCAAATATTCGGAAATGGTTCGCATTTTCGAAAGAAATAAAGTTTTTATTTCTTCTAAAAAATTTAATAAATTCAAGCATAAATACTTAGAATTTATAATTCCGTAAACATATTTTTTGAAAAATATTGCATACATATATATAATTTCTTTTTTCACAATTTATTCATTGAAAAACAGATTCACATATTTTTGTTATCTTACATTTTTAAATCATTTTGAAATATTTTCACTAGCAGTAATTAGTTTGGTATCTTACTTCATCTAATTTCTACATTAAATATTTTACAGCGCCTACAATAAGTTTTCTTTTTCTTCATATTTACGCTTGAACGAAAATTACTTCCCACAAATCCACAAGTGTTAACTGAATTTTTACAGAAAATAAATATTTTATTGGTAATGTTCTGCTTTACCAAAAAATAAAAATCATTAGAAAAATAAAAAACTTAATATTATCTTTTGCTAATGTATTATAAAGCGAATTTATTTTTTAATTATCAAAATAATAAATTTATAATTAACACTTTTGATTTTTTATATTTTTTATGTATACAAATTAAGTCATATAGCTTAAATAATCGAAAAACGCATCATTCTGTATTTCTTTCAAATTATTCTTTTTTATGTATACATATTTAAAGTGAGAGAGAGAGATTAAAAAGATAGACGAGAAGAAAAATTATGTTATGGAAGAAGCTCCTTTCATATATTTCGTTTAAAAGAGTTTTAATATTAACATTTCTTACTTTGAAAACACGTAGTTCATACAAAATTAAACACATTTGATAATTTTGTAACTAGACTATATTATAGTTTCAGTTTTCAGTTTTCTAATTTAAAAAAATAGTCGGAAACTCATATTTTATTTCAATGCATTCTATCTCTTACCATTAATTCATGGCCCGTGGTTCTACCCCAGTGCGACGTTGATTCAACTACCTACCTAGCTAGCTACAAATAGTAATTAGAAATTTGATTATAAAAATAATAATATTTCGTGGTTTTATGAAAAGAGCCTTCTAGAAAAATAAAGTATTGACTTTTGTGTATAATATTATCATTTTTGAATTCAAAATTTACTTGCGTATAAGAGGATTAACTGCTGTGAATATATTAATTTTCTAAGTTTTTGTAGGATTTTTTATCAAACAAGTTTAATATAAATTAAATAATATCAAATAGAATTTGAATTATTTGTTACAGTGGAAAACTCACTGAATCCATGCAGTTTATTTTAATTTCTTAGGATAAGGATCCATAATTCAGAGAACTCCACAGAGTATGGAGCGTAATTGAGAAATATCTCAAATTTCCGTAGTAATGGAAACAAATAAGCACTTTACAGAGGTCACGTTTTTGGAAGAGCGTTACCTTGCGGTTAGAACCGTAGTTAAGGCTAATTTATATCAGTTACCGCTTGTGGAAATGAAACTTGCAATGTAAAATTACGGAAACGATCTTTTTGGGCCATAATAACTAAAAGAACGATTCACTGTAAAATAAGGGTCTATATATCTATACATATACATATTGTACTAACGTAAATTGCACAGAAATCAACGTTATTTGTTTATTGTAGAATGGAAAAACGGATATAACCAATATAAAATCAACCGTTATTTGATTCATTCGTGAAATTCGCCACTCAGTTAAAATATTCTTGATTAGGACTATGAATCTGTATAATATTGCTAAAAGTACGTGTTAAAGCTTGCCACTAATGAAATTCTTCTGCATTGTGATAAAGAAGGCAATGAGAAGTCTGAGAGACAGAAAGGTTAAATAAGATGACTAGTTTTATGGAATTTTAGGAATTCGAGCCAGTTCACTGACGACCTGAATCAAATTCAAAAATTTCACTTCGTCACTTTTAAAGGTCATAATCAAATGTCTTGTTTTATGAAATTTTGTGTATTCGAGTCATTCCGTCACTGAAGGTAATATGTAGATGGCTTGTTTTATGAAATTCCTAATTCTGCATTGTTATTTTTCCAGAGTACCCGGAGCTTCACGCAGTCATAGGATCCGCAGTGTCTTTGCCTTGTAATCTAAGTCCGCCTTCCAACGACGACGTAATCTCCCTAGTCCTGTGGTACAGACTAGACTTGCCCAACCCCATCTACACACTGGACGCCCGCAGTGCTTCTTCGGCGGACACGGCGAAGCACTTTTCCAGTAAGGTTTTGGGATCCAGAGCTTCGTTCAATGTCAGCAGACGCAGTCTTGCACACCTGAGGTTGGACCCGATCGAGGAAGATGACGCTGGGGAATACAGGTGCAGGGTGGACTTCAAGAGGGGACGGACGCTTAGCCAGTTAGTTAAACTGAACGTGATAGGTAGGCAATCATGTCCATTCTAGAGCTTTCTGTGTATTTTAAATTATTCATTTACAAATGGCACTTAAATATTGTTTCTTGCAATTTATACATGTTCTGAAATCTCCAAATGTTTTTATTTTACTCATTAAATTTGTATTCACTATTCATTCCTCGATCCATTTCCCAGGGAGACTCATTTTTAATTCAGGGCCATAACATTCCTTTCAGAGATATGTAGGAATGGACCTCAAAATTTGATGATTGAGCTCTTTTCTCGAGTTGTGTTTGTCGTTTCACCATACATTTCTCTCTCTTCTGACTTTAACACCTAACAGATAGAATATCTCACCGTTGGATCCACAGTTTTCAAATCAAGTTCTTAATGTTCTATTATGTCTCAGATAAACCAAATTTTTGATTAACCACTTGGCTCATGACTTTGTATAGTATATATACTGAGTGGCCAAATTGTTAGAGATACCCCATTCTAACTTGGACGGGACCGTGAGTAACGTTTGATAATGTAACAGCAAGGCATGTACGGTTTCAAGAAAACTATCAGTATGGTTTTACTGATCATGGGGTAACACGTGTTACCCTGAACGTAGATGAGACAAAAGATTTGCACACTTAAATGAGAAGTGATCGTGGGAGTTAGAAGAGTCGGTTCCAGTAATTAGACAACTGATAACATTATTCACTTTTCTCGAGCAACTGTGTCTCGAGTTTTTAGAGAATGGCAAGTGGGCCAAACAAACTTCAAACAATAATAATTGAAAGCTGGATGAAAAAGCTTATGGATCAAAGTAGTAGGTGATCGGCGCGAATCAAGATGGAAAAACCCACTGGAAGCCTAGAAACGTCATCATCTAATTAAAACTAAGGTCTGTTTGGTCAAAATGGACCGATGTACTGCGCAACGATCCCCAGCACATTATAGAACCTGTTCCTTGAATAATCATTGTATTTATGGTTTTGCAAGTACTAAATCGAGCATCTCTTTGCTTTGTTCACGAAACAAATCTTCTGACGGAAAATAAAGGTTCATTGGATTTTAATAGAAACAAACGTGATGATTCGTTTCATATTCGTATTTAAAGATTTTAAATTGGGGTACCAAGTATACAAAACAAAACCGTGATACATCGAGATAATATTACATAGAAAACATGACTTTGTGTCAATTTCGGGGAACTGTTTTCTGGATTTAAAGGAATTTTTCTAAAATTACATGAAGTCTTGGCGTGATGCAGTACAGTACTTCAGACCAAACCGCTGGCACCAAACACTATGCAGTCAACGTCAAATAATGAACAAACACACACAAGGAAAATTTTACTTACACAGAAGAGAGAAATACGCCCAGGGTAAGTAACAAAGATCGAACAAGCGCCAGCTACATCTCGTAGGTTACTGACACAATGGGCAAACTCACTGAGATACGCTGGTCTCCGGATTTGAAAGAAATGTTTTGCATAAATGTATTTCGTATCTTTTCATGTTTGTTAACTGTGCTTTGGCAAACTACAATGCCGTAGTTCTGTGTCTACAGTTTGAAGTTCTATAAAAGATTTTTGGGAATTTTTACATTTGGCGCCTTCTCTTACGTTTTCCAGCCATTTCTTTTATTTTCATAACGGCGCGAAAAAACGTTCCCCCACACACTTGCGCGTTTTTTCACTGGCGACAGGTGCATAGTACACACTCCAGGACCCCCTAGGCCCGAACGCCAAGTATTTATCGATCCGGGTCTTTGAAGTTAAACTTTCTTCACTGGAACCGACACATAAAAAACACATTTGCGTGGCGTATTTCCCTCGTAATCGAGCTAGAACAGGACAGGATAAACAAATGAATAAAAGAAAACGAAATCGGAAAGGAAGAAAAATACCCCTTACGAGTAGAAGTGTCACACGCTTGAAAGAAGGGATGGAAATGTAGGGGAAAACGAGAGAGAGAGGGAAAAAAGAGGGGAAATGGGCCCAAATCGAGGTTTTTGGAAGCATGGAGAAGAACCGAAGACAATCATTTTTCAAAAGCATGTTGACAAAACAATTGTGTTGCTAGCATTTGTCTCTCTCCAATCCGAAGAATGTAAAAAAGGAATGGTGGAAATTGTTTTTCGATTCACAGTTTTAACAATATAGCTTTGGAATTCTTCTCCAAAGCACATTAAGATTTTTCGGATAAGAGGATGGTTTCGAGAAGAAAAGGGCCATGCATAAATTCTTTGGTGGGTTATGTTATTCAGGAATGCCATCGATATCGGGGTTTTCTTTCCCCGTTTGAACTCTAGGAATCGATCGGGAAATGTATAACCATTTTTTTCCTGGCCATTCAGTTTGAATGCGTTCAATTTATAACATTTCGCTACTATGCAGAAAAACAAGTGTTAGTCATTCTGAATTTACTGCTTTTGTGGTCTTGCTTCGAGTATTTTTTTCTTTCCTAAACTATTAGAGAGCGAAAATTTGTTTTATGTGGTTAACAGTCTCAAACATTCTTAACGTGCTTAACCTTTTGAAAAACCTTTATGGTTGGTTAGAATTCAATGGCGCAAGGGCCGGACGTGGCAAATTCGTGCCACCCACAAGACTAATAACTTCAAGTAATGAACATCACACAAGAAAAGTTTTACTGACAAAGAAAAGATAAACATACCCAGGGTAAGCCTCTTTGGCGACACTGAGAGAAACGTTTTTGAAAATATTTAATGATTGGTTGGTTCAATTTTAATAGCTTGAAAATAATTCGAAATAATTTAGTAATTTAATACTGTGAAAATTAGACCACATTTTTTTTACCCTGCCTGCGCTCCTCAGCCATCAATAAGCGAGCATACCAATAGAGTTCTGAAGTGAAAAAAATATGGCTTAAAAACACTACCAACAGTATTTGAAATCCTAATCGTCAGGAATTTATGGTGATCTCCAGTCATTTCTTCTTCGGGGGATGATCCCGGACCGTCGCCAATAGCCCACTGTGTTGCTCCAATGCGACGTTACTTAAAATACCTACCTACCAGTCATTTCTTCCAGTTCACAAAGGGGACAGTTAGCTGCTCTCGCTACTCCAATATGATGCTCGTGTCTTTATTGGTAGTCATGTCCAGAAAGAAGTCGAAACCAAGCAACTCCTACAGCTCTGGGCAAGGAATCTGGGATACGAGAATTATTTCTCAATAAAATATTCCGGTTCTTTCTTATATACATCAGCCTTCAGGGCCACATCCCTTTTAAGTGTGTATGGGTTTCGCCGACCCGAGGTACTCTAGTGATCTTCTCTTTTCGCATTAGGTTCTCTGTCTTTAGTAAACACGGGTTAAGCTCCCGGGATACCCAAGAATTCCTTTTCTCCTTTCATCCCAATACTCTATTCCCCAATCCCTCTTTTTTCCTTTTCACGATATTTCTTACTTGATTGTTGTTTTGTGTTTGACGCAGCTTAACCAAATATGGTACATGCGCCATAAAACCTAAAATCATCGAGCCAGCAGACCTGTAGATATCTCTGTAGATTTTCCTCTCGTCCTCGCCTTTAGAGGTGATTTAACACATCAGTCTGTGGATTAGCGTTTCATATGGACATTTTTGCATGTACGTAAAAAATAAATATTTCAGGAAGTTAAAGGTGGGGATTCAATCAAGTATATTACTGTGAGTTTAGTTATTGTTACATGCATATGTAGATAAAGGAGATCGATATAGATAGATGTGCAACTTTATGTGTTTTCTTTTATATGGATACTAGGAGAATTGCTCGGAATTCCTCGGGTTGAATTGGTTAAATGTTGATTGAACAGCGATTAGACAAATCACTTTTCTTTCATAGAAAAATGCAAACATCACTTAAATGTACGGGGAAAAAATTTTAACGTCGTTTTAACTTTTTCGTAGCTTTTACAGTTTACTTCGGACTCAGATATGTATGCATGATATATCCATCCATCTAATCAATAATCATCGCACTATTGCTGTAAGACAAACTACAAAGGTATTTTCTAAGGTGCTACCTCAAAAGTCGATTTAGAAATATCTTTGAACTACAACCATATATCTACCAGTTTTAATTTAACTTAACCCATCTTATTTTAAAGTAATTTTATTTAACTTTACCGGTCATTTTAAAATAAGTTTTACACCTTTCTTAAATAGGTTTAATTTTGTGTATTTCATTTGTTTTTATGAACCAGAATTCTACAAAAAAAATTACGTATTCAACCAAGGCTTGAAGAAAGTTGGCCAAAATATACATACAGCGCCAAGAAATCACCCATGTATAGCTAGCTATATGTTGCAGAAAATAACACTAATTAATTAAAATTTAACTCCTAAATAATATATCTGCAATAGGTAAAATACTGGAACGCATGAATACAAACAGGAACGAAGTTCCGATCATTGAAAATAATGCAGAATTCTGAGAAACGAACGATATGTGTAAACGTGTTGTATTTCGACTTCCTTAGTATATTCTGAAATAGAGCAATTAGAAAAAAAACGTTTCAACAATATTTATAAAGACAATAACAAATTATTAACAAAAAGAACACAAATTTATAAAACTTAAAAATACTGAAATATGACTGAAACATTTCACTGTCTTAACTCAAATACACAAACATGGAATTCTAAATCAAATTTATAAAAATAAAACATTAATTCTGGCACTGTATTTTAACACATCATACATTATATTTTAAATGGTTTAGAGTACATACAAATTTATCAGAATGCGGGCATAATTCATTTTTAATTTAATAAATTAATTAATTACTGTTTGAACTTAACATTAGCCTAACTCTATGTCACTTTTTTCACCTCATGTTCCTAACCACTCTCAAATTGATGTATTATTAATTTCAATCATTCTACATTTCGAATATTTACATAACCCCAAATATACGATTTTTGTTTAATTGCATTAATTTATTTCATGCAGGTATTTTTATCTTTGTTTTCTTGTAGTAAAGTAAAGGTTATTGGGGTATTACTATTAATTAAATGCCTAATTTCCTCCGTGCTTTTATTCTCTAAATTCATCCTAGTAATTAGAGAACGAAACATGTGAGATTCTGGTTCAGTAATGATAATATAGAGAGACTCTTACATATAAATATAAAGTTATACAATCATGGGGCCCTAATTACGTTATTGTTATTTAATGTAATAGATGTGATTTTAAATCCACTTATTTTTACTAAAATCACGTATTTGCTTAATTAATTAGAGCTAATTAAAACATATGTACATCAGTTATTTACTCCTTTGAGAAGTCTGCTTAATTTGAAAGATTTGTCATCATTACTTTTGATCCAATTATTGAAAATTGTGAGTCGAAGAATGCTGTGTTTGAATTACTCTGTATAAAAGTAAAATAACACAAAACTAATTTACAAATTGAATGCAAATTATTACTTTGAGATAAATATGTTGATTTATAAGAACTCTATGCGTCTATGAACATATGCATCATTATTTGTGACTAAATATTTGACAAGCGTTGTGAAATAAAGAAAACTCAATTTTACAGTTCTGGAAAAGGGCTTTACCTAATAGCCTGTTGTTATTAAATTTACGTATTAATCAGTTACTTTACTTTTTATATCAGAATTTGTTATAGATGGATTTAAAAATTATCTAAAATATATAGCGTACAGAACTCGAATAATGATTGACAAATGTCAAATATTTTATATAAAGTAAAGGTTCAATCCCTATCAACCCATCTTAAAAGGAATAAACTTTGGACATTGTTCTCTTTCAGTATTTAATATTTTATCTTTGATTTTTATAAAACATATTTTATTGTATATATTAATTAATGAATACTTCTGATATGCATGATCTATCTGGAAAGTATCCAGCCATTGCTAATACAAGTTACATCATTGTGAAAATGGTGTTTTCGCAATGATGTAACTTAGCCACGGAGAGGGGACATTTATGCAAATGTGTGAAAAGTCACAAACCCATTGGAGTAATCAATTGGGTGCTATACACCCATAAGTGAGCGTATATCGTTGCATTCACAACAATGGAACGAGTAGACCATCGAATTTGCATTAAACTTGAAAATTGGTCCACAGAAACTATTCAGATCATTAAGAAAGCTTTTGGGTCCGACGCAATGAGAACAGGTCAAATGAAAATGTGGTACAGCTCCTTCAAGGATGGCCAGATACTTGTTGAAAGTTATCCACATTCTCGTAGACCTTAAACGAGCTGAACACCTGAGGAAGTTGAACGTGTACCGGCTGCGATCTTCATAGATCGGTGACTTTTTCCCATCATTGGAACGTGATCTGAGGATTTCTACATCAACTGCGTTGGAGATTTTGACGAAGTATCTTAGGGTGAAACTACCGGTAACCATTAATCACTTCTGATGCATTATTTTTTGGTTAAACAACAAATCACCCAGGTGGCTTAGTACCCCTATAGCCAATCCTGCGACTTCTGGTTTTTCCTAAAGCTAAAATCTCTTCTGAAAGGGAAGAGATTTCAGACCGTGGATGCAATTCAGTAGAACACGAAGTCACGAGTACACTCCTCCAAGCCAAACAATTAATAATAAGTACTATCTCTCCTTTTTGGAATTTCTTTACTTCTTCGCTAGCTGAAAGGTACAGTACGAAGAAAACGACCTCTGTTATGGGCAGTTGGTGATTAGCAAATTCATCACAACAATGCGCCTGACTATTCATCATGTCCCGAGTAGGGGTTCTTGACAAAACATAAAATCACCCAGGTGACTCAACCACCTACAGACCAGATTAAGCACTCTACCCTGTGACTTCTGGATTTTCCAAAAACTAAAATAACCTATGAAATGGAATAGATTTCAGAATGTGGATGTGATTCAGGGGTACACGATGAGGCATATAATGGCAATTCCAACAATGGAATTGCAGAGTGTTACGAAAAGTGGAAGAGACGCTAGAAGAATGTGAGGTCCCAAGGCCCTATTTTGAATTATACTAGGAGATAAAAGTCCTAGGTACAATGAATGTTATATTATATTACATGGCTGGATACATTTAGGACAAACCTCGTATTTGAACTTTTATAGTCATATAAGTATTATTAGTGATGTGTAGCCAATTAAATAATTTATTAAAATTTTCTTTTGCAGTTCCTGTGAAGAAAGTTGTAATCAAAGGTCCAGACAACCTAACATACTCGGGGCTGATTGGACCGTTTACAGAAGGCGTTAGCTTGATTTTAGTTTGCGAAGCAAGAGGAGGTACGATTCTTTTGATTACCGATAAGAAACAGAGTTCAATCTGTAAAGACCAAATGTTCTGTAGCTTTGTGATATTTTTTATATAGTTTGAAAAATATTGTTATTAGGTATAAAAGGCCACAGTACCTTTAAACCTTCGAAAAAAATCAATTTCTAAGTTTGAATGTATTTTAAAAGTCTGAAATCTTCTGATTATAAGGTAGGTAGTTAACGCCACAATGGAGCAACACAACGGGCTATTGGCGACAGTCCGAGATCAATACCTAAGGGAAAGATCCAAGAACAACGCCTCGTAATCGGCATCCCACCCTCCAAACTTCCACACCAAGCCAACATGAGGACATTTATGGCCACGATAGATTTAACGTGCAACAGCCAGCGTATATACAACGGTCTTTGGCTGGACCGAGTTTTGAACTCGCAACCCTCCGGTTGCTTATCTGTTGCTCTTCCAACTTGGCTACCGCGGCTCTTTGATTATAAGGAAATAAAGTTCATTGAAAAATTTGCATTAGTTCGTCTACAATTCAGATTTTTTTCAGACACCGCCTCGGTAGGTAATACTAATTTCAACTTTCCATCGGTCTGAAAGTGATGATTTTTGATATTGCACATACACAATAATTCTTCAACCGTTGAACATGAACATGTGAAATTTAGACTGAAGATGTGTTTTAAGAATAGCTTTAAAATGAAACCAAAATATTCTGAAAAAGAAAATATATTTTGTTGATTGGAGAAATATGTATAAAATCTTGCTAAAAGGCAACTAAACAAGCAGTAATTAATTATATCTATGCACAAGATTAGTGATATATTTCTATTTTATTTTCAAATATATCTATGTAACTCATTCCAATCATTATTTGTATATCTGATGCATTTGTTTACTCACAATGTTACAATAAGGTGCAATTACAGATATTTGCTTAACAATTGACCTTATATATATTGACATGGAATGTTATTTACTTTTCACACAAAGACTTACTTTTTCTGTATGCTGTAGTAAAAGGTACAAATAAACTATTCTAAATATTTCATTTTTATATGCATAATAGTTTATAAGCTATAGTCTATCGAAAATAGGATATTTTCCATCAGGATTTGAATGATAAACTCCTCTTTCGGTTGTAGGGCGAGGTATCTTGTCATTAGCAAAACTGACCGGATCTTGATGGATGAGATATCTTGTCATTAGAAGAAAACTGACCAAATCATAACCTCGTCATCATCGAAAAATTGGTAATATCTTGATGACGATATATCTCATCATTGGTAAAATTAGTCAGATCTTGATGAACTAATTATTTTGTCGAAACCACTTAGAAGGTTAAAGGTACTGTGCCCTTTTAAAAGATTTCCAACTAGAATTAAAAACATGTGATGCAATACTCGTAAAAATCAGTTTTATAAATTGATGAGCTACCTTTACCGAAACAATATTCTTCGGGATTGATCCCGGACCGTCACCAATAGTTGTTCTGTTGAATCAGTGCTACATTACTTCAACTACCTACCGAAACAACATTACCTGTTTTCTCGGAATGACATCGCATATCTGCTGCAATAACACTGTTCGCGCCTTTGACGACTCAAGTTTCTTGGCATCATCGCTTGTGATTGACGAGCGCCAATTGGCTCGGAACTGAGCAGTTAAAAAGAGGAAGCCAAAGTTTGCAGTCAGAACTTCTCAAGCGGTAGATAGGCTACTGCTGATTTTCATGCGATTAGGAGATCGCAAGCGTTCCTTTCGGGAACCTACTTTTGATGCGATTAGGAGATCACAAGCGTTCCTTTCGGGAACCACCTTCTCCATATTGTCGATCTTGTTTAGCTTGAATAAATTGTCAATTTAAATACTGTCCACTTCTTGCTTCTTTGGTGGGCCAAGACAAACACCATAACTAAAAGAAGAAATGTATTGTAATATGAGTGAAGCAGGTGAAGCTTCAGTTGAGTACAGTTATAACAGTCTTTCAGTCATGCAGAAGCATATGTTTACAATCTTCGTACGCTTAAAACTATGGATAATTTTTTAGTTATGGAGATATTACTACCGGTATGTTATATATTGTTAGTTTCGCTTTATTTGCTCCATTATTTTTTATCATAATTCATGAATCAACTTATAACATATCAATGGTAGCAAATGACGTCAGTGTGGGTTGTAAATACATCAAAATTGTAACACAAATGTTTTTCATAATGTCCAAGGTTAATGAGAAGCAAAATTGTCTCTTTATAAACACAGCTATTGTATAACTTATCCGTTCTAAATAAATTTGTCGAATAATAAATCTATTTTAGAAGTTTCATTGCAAAACTCCTAACAGACTTCTTTTACAACCTGGCCATAACATGCGATCACGGTAGAAAATCTCTCTATGTCAACCTGAATATGTGATTACTATGCTGTGTATATTTCTCTGTACGGAAGTAACTGTTTTAACTATAAATATTGATATTATTTTTACATTTTCCCTTGAATTTGTTTACATTAAATTTTAGAGTACCTCGTTTAATTCAGATAACCAGCCATGCTTTTTTATGTCTATATATACCGCTAAGTAAAATAGTAGAAATTAGAACCAGTACTAAGAATTTCTATTTTAATTTATTGGTATTAAGAGGTATGTAGTTGAATTTAAACCGCACTGGAGCAACACAATGGACTATTGGTGACGGGCCAGGATCAATCCCGAATTGAAAGATCTAAGGACACCTCGTAATTTTGAATCACGATCAGACAATGTGGTCAGCATATGAAAGGCACCCCACATCTCGAAACTTCCACACCAAGCTAATGTACTTACATTAAAGTACATTTAAGGCCACGACATATTTTACGTTCACCACCCCCCACGTTCCCGCCGGTCTGTGGTTGAATCAAGCTTTGAAATCGCAATCTTCCCATTGCTAATCTGTGGCACTACCAACTGGGCTTCCGTGAATACTGATATTAACTACTCTCAAACCTCATTTTCAACATGCCCTTGAAGTTTTTATAATTGTAAATGAGATTTCCTTTTGAGTTGATGTACCTTTGATTTGTGTTTAGCTTGGAAACCAGTTTTTAAAATATAAACTATTGTGTATTAGAACTACCGTTATAATTTTAAGTTGAAACTATATTACACAATTATATACGATTGAAATATTGTCATTTTATAATTTTGAAAACGACTTTTTCACTTCGTGTAGATCAGTTTTTATAGGATTACCGAAATTCAGGCAAAACTTCTTATTCAAAATTAATAATTTCAAAGAACGGAAATACATTTCCTTTTGAAAATTCTAACGATGTTTATTATTCTCAGAAGCTTGTTCAGTTTTAAATATTACTCGAAAGAACAATACATACGTTTATATTTCTATTTGCAACGAATACAAAAAGCGTAGTTTTAAAAACATTTTTGTGGTCTGTAATCGCATTAACGTGACATTTTTTCTGTGCATAATTATTGTCGTTAATTGAAAAACATTCTTTTTTCTGCCTGAAGGCTTATTCTTAAAAATGAAAAGGCACACTTTTAAATCCATTAATAATGCAATTTGCCGAGGGAAGGGATTTGAAAAGAGCTCGAAAAACCTACAAACAAAAATTGTTGTTTGGAAAATGCTTCTGAGTTAATTTAAGAACTACTTTTAGAGTTTTAGATTCAAGTTTTACAAAATTTAAGCAAATGTAATAGGCGTAGTATAACTTACATTTGTATCTTTTTTATAGAATGACATATATTATTAATATAAATATATCAAGGAAAACCAGAGTAATAATGTAAAATATATTATTTATATGCTATAGTTTAGGTTCATAAAGTTTTATTGTGTAAACATTTGACATTAATTTTTTACATATAAATGAAAAATTTTATTAGGAACCTCGTTTTACAATTGATCAATAATTTCGTATTTTTATTCTAGGAGATTTCGTTTTTAAAAATACATTTCTAATAAATCAAAGAATAAAATAAACTCTACATGTATTAAAAAAATAAAAAATAATGTTATGAATGATCTTGCTAGATAATAAATACACAATAAGAAAACGTTTTTCTCACCAAATAGCATGGGCTTGCTGTAGCCCATTTCGTAGAGTCCCTGATTAGGAACCGAAGGGTTGTGTATTCAAAACTCAATCCAACCAAAAGCCGTCGAGTGCATGGGTGTCGGTGCACGTTAACTATGTAGTTGCTTCAAATCGCCTCTGGATGGAGTGATGTGGAAGTCTGGAGAGTAGAGTGCCAGCTCAGGTGTTGTCTTCGGATCAGACCGTTGCCAATAGCTGGTTGTTTTGGTCCAGTACGACGTAATTTCAACTACCTACCTACCAAACAGCTCGAAAACATGTCATGTCCGTTAGTTATTCAGTATAATTTTACAAAGAAAGTAATATGTTTTAGTATCAGATTTCTTATAAGCGATACATAGAATCTTTATAAGTATTACAATAATATATTTAGGAATTTCGGCAACACGCCAAAAGGCACATATTTCTAAAATCATTGCTTCGAGAAGAAAACGTTTTAAATTTTGATATTTTATGAAAATCAGTGTCACATTGAAAGTTAAGTATATGAAATAAAATTATGTTATTTAATTTGAATATTTTTGAGTTCTCACACTTTGTGCATATTATTACACATCGAAAAGCAGTCTAGAAAATGTGGTTAGAGGGAAACTAACAAAAATGCAGACAAGTGTCTGTATATGTTTTCCATTTACTTGGAAGGATGAATTTAGAACAATCATGCTCTCTCAACCTATGAGAAGTATAGTATATTTTGAAATATTCTACAGATTATATTTCCTTCGAAACCTAGGCATCTAGAAGTTGTAGTACATTGGATTTCTAGCCACTGTGGTGTTTTGGCATCTATGTTATTCATTGCCTGGCCAAGAGAGAGAGGCACATCGATTTTACAAACGTCTGCTGGTGTGACTTTCAAAACAATGACTGCTAATCAAAAACCCATTAAATATGATGCTTAAAAAAGCCTGTTAGATCGAACCTCTCAAAATTCTTGTAGGGACAGAGTTGGTGACATTCCGAAGTGTCCAGAACGTAGAACTGTTGCTAACTTCCCACTTGCCTCTGGCCATGACTGAGTATCGAAACATTTACACCATATTAACACATCAAGTGTTTCGATAATAAATCTCGTTGAAGATCTGGCTAACTTCGTTAAGAACGAGATACCTCGTCGAGGCTAAACTGCCGTATTACTTCAAGAAGGAATGAAGATCCGAATAGGAAAAACAAATTGTTCCTTGCCCAGAACTAGTGACAGTTTTGAACAGGTATTTGCTCCAAAGGCTGGCCGCGACAGAAAAGTTTTTGACGTGAAGATAACCACCTGGATGGTTGACCCTCCTAGTGGTTTCAACGTGATATCATTTGTATCACGATCTGGCTAATTTTACTAATGACGAGATACCTCGTCGAGAATAAAACTGCCCTATTACTCCAAGAAGGAATGAAGATCCGAATAGGAAAAACCAATTGTTACTTGCCCAGAACTAGTGACAGTTTTGAACAGGTATTTGCTCCAAAGGCTGGCCGCAACAGAAAAGTTTTTGACGTGAAGATAACCAACTGGATGGTTGACCCTCCTAGTGGTTTCAACGTGATATCATTTGTATCACGATCTGGCTAATTTTACTAATGACGAGATACCTCGTCGAGAAAAAACTGCCCTATTACTCCAAGGGGAATGAAGATCAAAGTAGGAAACACAAAGAGTTCCTCGCTCAGAACTGGTGATAATTTCGAACAGGTTTTTCACCAGAGGATGTTCACTACACGAACTTTCACTGCCTTACTCAATGGTTGGCCACACTTGGACACAAAGGTAAACCAGCAAAAGGGTAAATATTACCCTTGACCCTTTCTGCAGGATCTTGAATCTTCGAGTGGAGATGAAAAACGGTCAATTACGTAATCTTGCGCTTTTTATGTACTCCACATTCCATAGCTACTAGGAAGCCAGGGACTATTTTGGTTTATAGAATGTTTTTGTAGCTGTTGTGTTAATCTTTGAATTATTACATGTTATTTTTATTGTAATTTTGGCATCAGTAGTCTTTGTAACCCCACTACCGACAAAAAATAAATTTTTTAAAATATAATAGAATTTTAAAATATAATAATTTAATAAATAAATTATATATTACAATTTTTAAAATATTATAATAAATTTAAAACTATAACAGAATCTATTTAGAAGTAAAATTGTATTTAGAATATTCCAAAGGTAAAATAATATTCCATACTTCTATTTTCTTAGGTTTTCCCACACCTGTCGTTACATGGAGGAGAGGTGCCAGAATCCTCCCCGGGACGGTTACAGTGGACGAACAGGGGATTGTTAGAAATGAATTAATATTCAATCGCTTGAGAAGAGAAGATTTGCTAACAGTTTTGACGTGTCAAGCTTCTAATAACAATATGTCGGGTCCAATTTATACGTCGATATCTTTGAATCTGAATTGTAAGTATTAAATCCGTTATTTTGAAACACAGTTTAATATTTTGTTAACTAATTATTTATTTTGAGATATGCTGTGTTTCGAATACATCTAGCCAAATTGTAAAGGATGATAGAGGAGCCAAAAATAATTTTTTTTCAAGGCATATTTGTCCGGAAACGCCACGTTTAGATGGTAGAGGGCTATGTTGATATCAGTTGCTAACATCGTTTCTGTGGAGTAAGACGTTATTCCCCATCCGGATTTTCAACGGCATGCATTACTACACGAATTTGGAGCTCAAGATATGCATCTGATGTATAGAGCTGCAAACTGAAACAGATTGTTTATTTTCAAAATAAAAAAAAAAATATTTTTAAATTTATTAAAATGTTTATTTTGGGCATCTCTACCACCCTTTACAATTTTGCCAGATATATTTTCGAAACACCTTGTACATTACTTTCTAAACCTTATTTTATGTTTAGTACAAATCTTACGATTGATTTCCTCTGATTACCATACATTACTAAAATTTATAATTTCTAAACTTGAATTCCGTTTTTGGAATATGTTATTTTGGGTATACATACTTTATAAATATTTAATGACTCCTGAGTTCTTGAATCTGTTTTCATTTGTCCTTTTGCATATCGAAAAATAGTTTTCTTTTGCTACAGAGACTTAATGATACGGTACTCCTTTTGAATCAACATAATATTTCAATTTAAAAACTTCAATATTCAGAATGCTTACTGAATATATGTTGATTTTATAATTTTACTTTCCACACATTTACTTTCTGCATTTACATGCACGTTAAAATTCTTAAAAGTTGTTTTCTTGCCATTTTAATGCAAGTTGTATGCAATATTTAATAACCAACCATTTCTAAGCAATTTTTTTGCATTGAAATCATATCGTTAAAAGTTAAAAAACCGCATGTATACTAGAATAAACTCTAATGCGAGTACACTTATGAATGCGTTATTTAAATGTTTGCTACCTACAAGTTAACTTTTTGACTTTAAAAGAAAATTTTAACCGCCATTTGAGAATATCTTTAAGAAACACCGTTCAAATTGGTATGGCACATTGAGGTACAAAATGGTTTTATTTTATACTTTCAATGAAATTCCTATTAGAAGGAAAGTGTTTGAAGTGAAAAACATTTTAAATCTGACTGGATTCAAACCAGAGTAATTAACGTTTCGCAATATTTTATATGTGCATGAAAAGTCAATTGTTTTGCAAGAGTGAAATTTAGCTTTATTCAAATCCATAGTTTTTATGCCCCAGAGCCTTGTTTCAAAAACTTTCAGAAACTTATTTCTTTTTGTAGTATTCGCCCAATTTCATCTCTGAGAACCTTTAAATAATTACGAACTACTTAAATAAAGTATAAATACTGCGTTTTTGAGAGAAAATTGTTGTCTTCTAATGAAGCTTCTATTAGTATATGGAAAGAGTACCTTGTACTATCCGCATCACATCATTTTCAAATGCTTTCCAACTCGTTGCTGTGAAATGAATGCTAATTTCAAAACATTCTTCAAAAATACTAGTCTCATTCAAAAAAATTTGCAGCAATTCGTGCACGAATATCTGTACATTTTTTAACAGACAATAATAAAAATTAATTAGATTGGGGATATTACCGAACTCAAATAGCATTAACTTTACAAATGCTTCAGTTATTTCGATTGAATGCGCAATATAATTATGCGTGAATGAAAAGTAAGGATAAAAACAGACTTGATCTGAACTGTTAGATTGGTAATCTCTCTTTTATTTGAGTAACATAATTAGTTCGCTTATTTTGTTTGCTAAATGTTGTGATGCCTATTGCGTTAACGATATTAGAAAAACGCATGCTGCTATGTTTTAATGTTTTCTGGGTGTTTATTTTGTTTTATTATACTTATGATGGAAGAGATTATAGACAAATAGTTATTTTAGATTAAATTTAAAACGCTGTAAAATTCTCTTATTTTCTAATAAATGAAAAGAAATGGAAACCTAATAAATTATAAAAATATTTCTTAATGGCTTCAGATTTTTGTCAGAGAACTAAATGGACTAATTATCTAATGCTTGAACTTAATTTACTCAAAGTATTTGAATATTGCTTCCTTAAAAAGAATACTTTTTTTTTTCGCCAAGTAAACAGTACCAAATTCTTTTTAAATCTTCATAATTTCATGGATTTCTAAAAGGGATTATCAAGATAAATTATTTCCTGTGTAAAGGTTTCCAGAAATTTAATTTATTTAGTAGTATAAATTTAAGTGTTTTATTAAAGTATGAATTATCAGCACATTATGTGCATAAACATCAATTTAACTCATATAATCAAATAAAAGAATGCACCAGTACGAATAAAAGGTTGAATGAATTGGTTATTCCTGGGATCTATGTAACATGTAAAATGGACTATATAAACCATTTATATAATTATACTTAATTTGCGAAAGATACGATTTTTATATTACTTACTTAAAATAATGTGTTTTCGTCAGGTAAACAGCATCATACTTCTTTTAAATCGGGATGACTTCGTGGATCTTAAAAGAGACTATGAAGATAAATGTTGACTAATTTGGTTATAGCTGGGAATCATGGAACATGTACAAAATGTTATTTAGTCCCCTTTCACACACAACAGCAAATGTCCTACGCAATAAGCGTTAAAATATTTTTGCAATAATACGACAGTAATAACATTAGATGCCACCTTAACCAATTAAAGCAACCTAATCAATTAAAGCAACTTAATCAATTAGAGTAACCTAATCAATTGAAGCAACCTAAGCAATTAAATTAGTAATTATGGTACTACATAAATGGGCAATAACTCTTAAAACTTTTCCCAATACATTTAAGTCGTATAAGTTATGTAATTAATTTGTTTCGACCAAATATTTTGGAAACCTAAAATTAAGCAAGAAACGAAGGTATACGCACTTTTCTGACACCTTTTACACAGCCTTAAAGTTCAGTAAAACTACAAGTATCGTAAATTTATAGTACAATTAAATTTATTTGCTGCAACCGGTTTTTCATTTTTCCGTAGATAAAGCTTCATAACTTTCATCTTACATGGTTCCCAATAATATGTCAAGGAATGTTTCAATCGAATGTGATCTTCGTAGGCCTTGGTTCAATTCCTGTCCTTTATTTAAAGGCCATTTTTCCACCATAAATATCATGTTTAACAAAATTACAGATGCATTTCTCCGGAGTGCATTTCTCTCTACTGTATCAGTAAAACTTTTCTTGTGTGTTTGTCCATTTACTAAACGCTGTTTGACGCAGTTTGACCAACTATTCCATGAACCTCAACCAACCATCTTCATAGGCATTACCATAGCAGAAACTACCCAAACAAGATAACAATTTGACACACAAATTAAAAATTGTATATATTTTGCAATATCAACTGAAAAATCCTAAGGAATAATTAAATAAATATACAGTTTGAAACACAAAACTGAACCCTTTCGTCTTGCTTGCTGTATAAGTTATAAATTAAAGTATTTATTTTGAACACACATAGAATACATTCAATCGACCAATCTGAGGAAAAGCAAATTTTACAAAATGTACTATGAATTCTACTACCACTATCTTCAGACCTAGATAAACACTATTTTGCTGTTTAATAAAACCGGTGAAAAATTTGTAATTTTACTGCGCGAGATTTTAATGAAAAAATAAAATCTGAAATTAATATAATTGAATATCCTAGTCTCCAAAATAAGCCGAATATTTCAACATCTAATTATCTCTAAATGGCACAGATTCACACTAGCACGCACAAATTTAATTCAAAATTCTATTACATTTTTTTCTTTCTTTGAAGTCACTTTTATTTCAAATTTCCTTTCTTCGCCACATAAAGATCTTTTCCTTTGAGAAACTGATATGAAAAAATCTATACTTACAAATCCCAAAATCCTTTTAAACCTTTCTTAATAAAGAATACTACGAATTATATTAAAGTATCTTCAGACTTAGATAAGTATGATTTCGCTGCTTGATAAAACGATGCAAACCTTGGAATTTCAATCCATGAGACCTTAATGAAAAAAGGCAAAATTCTGAAATTAATATGGTTGAATTCTATTCGGTGTCCAAATTAAGCTGAATATTTCAACATCTAATTAATTCTAAATGGTACAAAAAGGATCGCACTTGCACATACAAATTAAATTTCAAATTCTATGACATTCCCTTCGTTCTTTGAAGTCACTTTTATTACTAATTTCTTTTCTTCTAGCGCAGAATGATTTTTAAAGAAACTGATACGAAAAAATCTATACTCGTAAATCCAAAAATCGCTTTAAACCTCTCTTAGTAAAATATAACTCACGTTTGGTTTTAAATTACCCTGGCATGAAATTTCGATGAGCTGTGCTTTAAAAATCTTTTCTTGTTCTATTAAACCGAAACTGTAAAAGTTAAAGAGGGGAAAGATGGTAGATTTTTAGAGTTTCATGCTGTAACGAAAAACTGGAGTCTGTATAAACTCCTTTTCTTTGTTATTTGAATACTTTTTCATTGTAAGCGCTTTTATCGCACCGTATGTACCGTCACGTAGAGGGAAACGTTTCCAGGCCATTTTCTTGTAGCTTTGAGGTAGCTTAAACGTTATCAAAGGCATTTTTAAAGAAAAACAACCTTAACGTGGAAAGGTAGAAACATTTAGAACTAGGTTAAAAAATGCGCGGATTTTTGTTCATGAATAAAAGAACAGCTACAACACATAATCATGTCCGAGTAAAAGGATTGTTTTTCTTTAATTTTTAGATTAAAAAAAGATAGAATAGGAATGAAACAAAGTAACAAATAACTTTTACTATGTTTCCAAAAGTAACTCCAGCACAGAATTTCAGAATAAAATGAGAATACTTTACTGTTAAACAATAAACGAAGATATATTTAAAACTGAAATGGCATTCATTATTTTGAATCTATTTAAGGGTTTAAAGGAATTTCTTTTTCCAAATAATTGTTTCTTTAAATGCATTGTGAAATTCTCTCCTCTTTTTCTATAGAAATGAAAAGTGAAAAAAGTTTACCTCTCCTCTTTCTATATAGATCTGTATTCAGGTTGCTATCATTGTAGTTAATTTAAGTGATAATTCATATTATATGTCTTCACATAAGACGATGAAAGGTGATTACCTTAAAACAACATTAACTGCACTTCCGAGTTGAGGCATCACTGTCTACAATATTAAAGTAATCAAGTAAAAATTAAAATCTGCTAATAAGCGATGGCAATACGTGATAAACGTAACAATTACTTTAATCAATCGAAATTCACGAAACCCTTGTGTGTTCAAAAATTCAGTTCTCTTGAAATTCAGTTACAGAGGTGTACATGCCTTGTAAGAGATCAAAGGTGAATTCATGGTACGTTTTTAGGAGTGGGAACCCATCAAATTGTTCCAGTCTTTAAGGCTGTTGCATCATTGTTCACGATTGCGGTGTTCCAGTAGTGATGCTATGGGATCACAATAAGTGCCACTTCCCCTTTTTAAGTTCGTCCTCTACTTCCTTTTTGGGGCTTTTGGACTTGTCGCCTGCCGTCGGAAAGATCTATCCCCGTTAACATGAGATATTCCAACTCTCCTCTCTTTTTGGCTTCGCTCCATTGTACCCCAGCTTCATAATCAATGCTCTGATCAAGGCCAGAAAGTTCATTCATTCCACATTCAATTTTTCTGGGTTTTTTGACACATTTCTACTTCCTAGTAGACACAGTGCTGCCAATGTGACAATTTCCGTTCATATATCATCGTCCCATAGTCGTTATAATCCCACAGTGAATTATTCTGGCTTTCTGACCCATCCTATTTTATAGCAGACACAGTGACAATATTCCCGTTCGTCCACTCATCCCATGGTCAATTATTCAGATTTTTTTACTCCTATTTTCTAGTAGACATAGTGACGGCAGTGGGACATCTCTATTGAGGCATCAAGAGCCCCAAACAAACCACTAGTACCACACGAAATGAAAAACAAGAACAGCTGTATCAGAGCACTTGACTGAGTTTCAATTTGTCCTTAACGGGTAACAAGCAAACTGTAAATAGGATGTACTATGTTGTTGCATTCAAAGAGCAAAAGTTTCAATCAGATTTTTTACACTCAAAAGTATCTGAACTTAAGGATATCTACAGATAACGGGATATCAGTATACTTAAGGAAATCTTTAAATAAAACCTAGCTACTACATAGTGCATGTTATGTTATAACTAGTAAACCAACAGTAACTCTATACAACATCACTTGACTCCAACTGCAAAGAAATTAAGTTGTATACTGCTAATTATGTGATTGAAAAATTCCCGAGATAGAACCGAAATTATGAAACTATTCCTGGTTGGTATAGAATGGATCTGATTAAAAGGCAATTGACGTAGGGGAAATCTATTTTTAGAAAGGAAATAATTTCTTCGGGAGAAAGGCTGTTATATGCAAAATCAATTGTGGTAAGTGTTATAGGTGATTATTTGTTTCCCCAACTCTTAATCACTTCTAATACTTCGGGCATCGAACCAAAATATAGCTAACAGAATCCGCGCTAAAGATGCTGATTGTGGGAACTCATTGTTTACATTTAACTTGCCCCAAAATAGAAAGAATAGACACGTACAAAACAGCGTGATTCATATAGCAACTCGTCAGGATTGGTCCAGAAAAAGGCAACAAATAAACAGAACACCAATTCCCAACAACTCTTAATTGAATCTATTACTCTAAATTCTCTTTTATACTATTTATCGCCCTTTCATTTTACTGTGCTTTTGAACCACTTTCTTTACTCCTCTCTTTTATAGAAATCTTTTAATAATTATAAAAATGTTTCATTAATTATGATGTGGAGGTAAGCTGTCAACAGTCAGGTACTCCATGATTCATACATCCGTTCAGTTCCAGTTCCCAACAACGGCATGAAATTTTATGAGATGTGTCATAGTGCCTGTAACTGTAAAATCGCGTGCAGCTATGCACGAATCAGAAAATCTTTTGTACTAGGAAGGAATATATTCGTTAATTTTGTCCTTAATTAAATGTATTGTTAACAAATAATCCGTCGATGGTAATAAGAATGTTTCCTAATTCGTTGACCTTTATTAAAATTAGTTGCAATTGGGTTTGTTGTACACCTAAGGATATCTGTGCGTGCCAGTTGAGTCTTAACAACTATTGCCAGCATACTAAACACGCAACCGTAGCTCTAAAGACCCACTGAGCATTGTTAATTATGATGGACAATAGACTCCCATTCGAGAACTGAAACCATGAAACTCTTTAACTCTTGATCCCATGTTGGTATCTCTGTTTTCTAACAAAGATAACAAATAAACTGGACGCCAGTTCCTAACAAGGACATACTACTCTCAATCTTTGAGGTATGTCAGAGTGCCTGTAGCTATTAAGTCCCATGGAGCTATTTCACGGACCTGGGAAACAGTTGTATGGGGAGGTGGTATGTTATTTTCTTTTACACCAATGCATTTTCGATTTGTTTCCGCCAAATCTTTAATCCGACTGTTCAAGCTTCACCATCAGAAGTTCTTTTGCTTTCCCCAACCACTTAAGAACTTCAGAATTTCTTAAGACATTTATAACTAAGTTAGTCTGGCCTTGGGGAGAAAGGAACTACGATAAAGATCTCGGAGAAATTTAGCTCAAAAGAAAGTGGAATTGGCTTCTTATTTTTGGTGGGTTTTTTATTCCTGTGAGATTATAGGCAGAACCGTTTATAGGGTGTATGTCCATTGTTCCTTTTAGGCATCATACGTTGGATTATTTTACTCGTTCTCTTGAGGGTCTGTAGACTACAGCTTGCAATGCAGCTTTCTTTTGCAATTGGAAATAGACTACTTCTGGAATTTTAAAAGTCCAGAGCATATACGTAAAATGCCTTTCTATCTAAGGATACCAGTTTGGAATAACGTATAAATAAAACATTTGGTATTTAGTTTTTTTTATAAATTGTTTACTTAATTAGTAATATTGTTTGTGTAATATGATATTGGCCAAATGACCGCCTCTGTTCACGCTGCAAATATGGGCTCTTACGACCCCATTTTCCAATACGATTGAACATATTTCCGTGGTAATGTTTGAATTACTTCTCGAATGTTGTGCTAAAGCTGACGAATCTTCGACTTGATCCTTTGAGTAGACATATATAAAAAATTCTGACGCGATCAAATCAAGAAACGAGGGGACTAATCGACATCACCAAATTTGACATTATTCGGTCAATAAATGCATTAATTAGAATTATCATGGTTACACGAGATGTACACATGATCTGTTCATTTATCTTGTTGAAAACACATGTGCTGGAAGGCTTTCAATCAATTTCAGATAGAAAGAAAATTTACATCGCACAATATTGTTCTCAATTTATGGTAACTGTATTTTCATCAGCATCCTAAAAAAAAATGGCCCAATAATGTCTCCATTCCAAATTACCCACCACGCAGTTGTTCTATGGAAATGAAGATGTCATTAACCCTTCCGGTAGTTAATTCCACGAGGTATCTCGTCATTAACCAGATTTTGATCTCGTAATCATCAAAAAATCGACAAAATCTTTGACAAGATATCTCGTCATCAGTAAAATTGGTCATATCTTGAACGAGATATTCCTTCTAAACAATTTCGAAGATTAATGAATCAAATTTGCATCTTCTGATACCAATAACAATTCATGTCGTCGAAAGAGCTTATATTTGCAGTGCGGACAACCAAAGGTGGTTATTTTTCATTAATTAAATAAACAATAGGTAAAACAAAATTTAATGAAAAATATTTTATTAAAAAGTATCCCGAAACAAAATAGTACCCTAAGATAAAAAAAACACCCTTTATATCTAACGAAATTAATACAAATAAAGGAATTCTGACACTAAAAAAAGGTATGCAAGTTTCTTCAAAAGTAAATAAAAAAGCTTAATTCAGTGTTTCCAAGAACTCCTCTGTATGTATTCCTGTGGGAAAACAACTGTTAACGCGCACACACCATAATCCGGAATAAAATTTCTGAGAAAACGGTGAACCTTTCACTGTCATACATTCCTTTGTTTTGAAATAGTTACGTTCCGTACTAAAAATAGATGAAACATTTTAAAGAAACGTAGATATATTATGTTTCCTGCAACCGCTTTAGTTTCAAATATTTCTTTCTATTTCGTTTCTGGCTCTTTTCCATTTCTAGAGACATTCTATCTAGTATTTTGTATATTAATACTTTTTATTAAAAACATTTATTTAATTTGGTGGCAACCAACTTCCTCATAAATTTTAAAGCTTAAAAAATTGTGTCAAAATTTTCCATTTCATTGCTTGACTTATGTATATGAAAAAATTTAATCATTAAACATCCCGCATCTATTTTAGAAATAGTTTGTTAGAATCATATTTTAGAAAAGTTATACTTTTCAATTCTAAAACGAATTGATTATGTTGCATTCTACTTTTTGAAATGTCTTTTCCCACATTACATATTATATGAAAAGGTTCTTATAGTACAAAGCTGTCATACATAATCCATAAATAACTTAAAAATTTCTTTTGATTTTTTACAATTTTAAAACTCAATTCACAATCCACAATGAGAGATCGTAAGAAATATATGTTCTTTTTAAAATTTGTGCAGCTAGTCATATTTTTAAATAATTTCTATGGTACATTTTGTTATAATTAAAATAATTCATTCCCAATTTTAATAAAAATATATGTTGTCATTGAAAATACATGTCTTCGTCTTTAACGTGCTTTAATTCTTATAGTATTTTAATTGAAATAGCAATTTTAAATTAGTACTATATTTTTCAAATTTCACATGATAGCAGTCCTAATAAGTGATAGATTAAAATATACTCTGGGCAAAAACATCAAAACAACTAGAGAAATTAATCGATAACCATGAAATTTCGCATTCAAAATCCTCTATATCAGACGTGCAAAAGATTATAGTTAGGGTGCCAGTGAACGTCAAGGGACATGTGACATGTTTCCAGGAACATGTGAAATGCACACACTGAACATATTAAAGTGTCCGAGTCTCGAACATCACTATAACTTGCAGCGTAATGGCAATGGGGAGCTCTTACGACAGTTGGTCCCCTTCTGTGATACTGCGTAGTTTGATGGCACAGTGATACATCCAGCTGATTCTACAACCTGTTGTTTTGCCTTTCAAGTCACATTTGAAGGGGCTATTGATCAGCACGACAAAGCCCGAAAACACAAGTTCACCTCTCCCAAGTGTACTTGGTATTGAAACTTCCTTCCCCAGAAAGGTCCCCGGATCTGCATCTCGTTAACTATCCTTAACCTTTTTCTGCAAACTTCTTAATCATAGCTTCTTATTCATAGCATGCAACATCTGACATAGGACCTGCACTAAGGTTATGCAGCCTTTTAAATTCTCGAAGAGCAACTCGGGTATTGGACTGTTAAAGTTAACAACATCAACATAGACATATCTGATCATATATACATAGACATAGACAATGCAACATCTGACTTAGGACCTGCACTAAGGTTATGCAGCCTTTTAAATTCTCGAAGAGCAACTCGGGTATTGCACTGTTAAAGTTAACAACTTAACAAGTAACGCAGGCTGCGGCAAGATGTGGTGCATATTGAGCACAGCTTGTCGGTCATCCGCATAACTGGCTGAAGTTTCCTATTCTTTTTTAGATGAAGTTAGTGGCGCTGCTGTCAATGTACGCAGTCGAAACGGTAAAATTCATTTTATCTGCGCTTAATGCGAACTTTCGACTGCTTTCGACTCCAACAAATTTCTCCTATTGGCGGCTTTCGGTATTAAAAGTTTGTTTCGCGGAATGCATCTCCTCATGACTTCAAAAGTCTGAATACCAAATTTGGTTCCATTCTGTTTATTTTATTTAGCTACAAGTGTCTTCAAAGAGTGAACGCTATTTTATGGCCTGTACATCACACTTTCTGTTTCATTCCGATCGAACACTGGAATAGGGGGTTTCCGATTTTTTTGGAACCGATTATATAGACTAAAATATATGAGCTGACTAGAATTATACACACGTCATATTTAATTCTCAATTGGTTAACAATTTTGAACTTCTAAGTATTGCATTTTCAGTACAAAGGTACGATAGAAATACCAATTTGTGTAGACTGATATTTGTTATTTTAGTGCATGCTGAAGTAAGATGATAATCGAAGAATCAGTGTGTTTAAACATTTCAAAGAAACAAGGCAGAAATGCAAAACTATGCACTAGGTTATTATAACCTAAACCATATAATTAATTATAGGCAGCACATTCATATAGAAAAATGCATAAAATTAATTAGTAATCCCTTTTTTTCTAACTCTTATATTGCTATATAAAAGAGCTTTACATCATATCTTTAGAAAGTATAATCTTTACTAATGCAAAGAAAATACTTTATCAAAAGTAATTAGGAGGAAAAGACAGAATAAATTATCTCTTTCGTCTAAGAAGTAAAATACAAAGGCGGAGTTTTGGCCTTAATGATAGGGAAAAAGGAAAACACATAAAACCCATTCTGAATATAAAAGTAAGATATCAGTAATAGTATAAGGAATTTAGATATTATCTAGAATTTTATGCCTCCGACGTGGTGAATGAAATAATGGTAAATTAAATATTTATTAAGAATCTAGCTTCATTCTGCTATCAATGAAACAAAAAAGAATTGCTCATACAATCCCATTTTAATTGGACTCCCTTTTGGAAATAAATATTTAATGTATAAATTTTAAATGTGGTATATAGACTTATTTCACTATTTGATGTATAGTAGTATAATGGGAAATTTATAAAATTATAATTAAAAATTATGGTGTGTTTTTTGTTGACTAATGCCGATTGTTTGGCCTTTAAGCCATTAAACCTGTTTATTATAACTAGCTGTTCCAATCGTAGCATCTGCGGTAGTCTAAATTGTTCATATGTATAGATGGGAATTCATTACTCACATTTTATACCTTATTTAAATTCATATGCAATGAATATGAGGTATAAAGTGTTCACTGATATGAGCACTTTATACCACCCAATTCAATAAAATTAATGAAATATATAAAGCAGCAGTTTTTGCACTTATTGGACAATTATTTCTACTTCTAATAAAGGATATGGCAAAAACAGCATAACTCAGTCACATTCACAATCATCTGAAGCTTCTGAAAGTGTAATTGAATTACATTCCATTCACCAAAGCAATGGGGGTATTTTTTAACATCTAAGCCTTCCACGTTCGATCACATTTTCTTTTCTATACTGATTTCTATCTTACATATATCTCATTGCCTTCTTCAGTTTTAGCAATATCATATAGTTCCATACCTCAAATGAAGCTATTTAAATTAAGAGGTAAAATTGGCGAATGATTGAATCCCTTTGCTGATGATTCTATATTGTTTTAGGGCAACTAGTTCTTCCGCAGAGTTTAAGCAATGTTATGCAGTTCTGTAACTCAAATAAAATATTCTGTGGTGATTTATTTTAAAATTTTATATCCATTTGTTTTTATTCGTGAACATAAAAATATTGTCGTTTTCTGTGCCACGTTCGTTATTAAAATGTGAAATTACCTATGAGCTTTTGATGCAAAACATGACTGAGATTTTGTTGTTTAAAAAATTAAATGAGTGATGCATTTAAACTGTATGGATGAACGAACAAAACTTTTTTGGATGTAATAAGAACTTATCGACACGAAACAGTCGTTTCTTTCTCATACAGTTATATAGCTTAAATTTCACGTTACAAATTTTTAACATTCCGTATTTCCTGTCTTCGGCCCTATATCAAGTAACTTACTATCTTTTGCTCTGTTTAAAAATAATATTCACGTTCATGATAGACTTAAGTAGTTTCTGTAATTCTTCATAAGCACGACAGTTAAATTTTCCATGAGAGCGAAAATTAAAACAGTATTTATGGTACTTTATTAATATTTATTCAGATTAATTTCAGATATTTTTATTTGAAAATTTGTAGCGATTGAACTGCAAAATCACTTTAACGAATAAACTGCGAAAGTAAACCAGTAGCAGGTGAGAGACCGGCTCGAGCTGAGGAGCAATGAACCTCCTGTTATCTGTGGTAGGTAGTTAATTAACGTCGCACTGGATCAACACAACGAGCTATTGGCGACTGTCCGGGATGGATAACGAAAGGAAAGATTCTAAGACGACACCTCGTCATTCTGAATCACGGTCATATGACGAGGTCAACACCTGAGTTGGCACCGCACTCTCTAAATTTCCACACCACTCCAAAATGAGGATATTTGAGGCTACGACAGATTTAACTAGCACCAGCCCCCTGTACACGAAGGTCTTTGGTTGGATCGAGTTTCGAACTCGCAAACCTCCGGTTACTAATCCGTTACACTTTCAACTGGAATACTAAGTTCTCCGTTATCTGTGGTACTTTTAAATTAAAAGAAACCAGTTCCTATCGTCAGCTGTGAGACTTGAAACATTAAACTATAAATTTCCCTATATACGTTTTTTATGTTAGGTGTCTGAGATTGCGTTTGTCTCTTATTAAGCTCCTGTAATTGGATAGAGACCCCTATTACTTCCATCACAACTTTAAATTTTTAAATACCTGGATGCCATCTTAAAGTTAAATAAATCCGTTTTACGAGCTTTGCATTTTAAATCTCTAGATAAACATAACTTAAGTTTCGAATTAATAATAATAATAACAAACATCCATACAAAAATGGAAAAAATTCGAAGTAATATTCTTAACCAAGTTGACAAATGTATTGCCGCATTTTCTTGACTTACTAGTTCTATAAGAAAAACGAATCGTTCAGACAAATAGGAAATTATATTTTGTTTATCGTTCAAAGGTTAATT
Organism: Meta bourneti; assembly: GCA_933210815.1. NCBI lineage: Eukaryota > Metazoa > Arthropoda > Arachnida > Araneae > Tetragnathidae > Meta > Meta bourneti. The sequence goes on from OW119926.1 coordinate 64,698,005, forward strand.
TCCTCTCTTTCGTTCAAAAAATGTTTGCATTTAATAAATAAGGTTTGAATGCATTCTTCGGAAATACAAAAGATTATAAGTTATAGAGGGTATTCCAAAAACCTAAGCATGTGTTTCTTTGTAAAGCAATGATATTATAAATCTTCGATACTCTGCCCAAGCCCTTACGAGATCTTCTCTCTTTGAAATAGAAAATAGAAGAGTTTTTAGAGTTCCTATCTTTCCTGTTCTATGCGGGTTTTTTTCTAATCCCCAAAACCGGAAAATGTTCTGACTCCATTTGTCAAACATCCCCACTTGGAAATGTCAGTCTCAGATGTTGGTACATTGTGGCGAAATCTATCAGAGTTTTGTTTCTTTGCGGTGGCAACTCTTGACTCTTATTTTTTCCTACTTCTCTTATTGTTCTTAGATCCCTTTGAAATGGCCGTTTGCAACAAAAGAAGTCGGATATACAGTCCGCTTTGTGCAATGCCATCTTGAGGTTTGGTAATTAGAACTCCTTTCGTGGCAGGGTTCGATATATGATGAGTGCTGTCCTGAAAAAGTGAATGATTATTCATAACTTGCTTAAATAGCGTTTCTTTATACTTTTTGTCTTATCTTTCTGGAATAGTGCAGTTAACACTCGAATAGAAGTTGAGAATTATTCTTCGACTTGTTAAGGGAAAGCAAGTTTATTGAGGGTTGTGATGCATAATTCCAATTATTCTCTGAGCTGTTCTAGTGAATTTTTCAAGTCTGATTGTTTAACCTTTTGCCTATTCAAGTATTGAGATCATAAAAAGATCATTATTTCGTTAAACAATTGTGCCAAGTATTAGAAAATTTTTAAAACCTGATTCAGTTTCTTAACCAATAAAATGTGTTATTATAAACTTATTTATTAGAATATTAAACTGAAATTTATTTATTAGAATATTATATTAGAATTTATTTAGAATATTTTTTCATGTATACATTTCTCATAACCTTTTTTACTTTTATGGTGGAGTTTTAAGTCGTACAGTATATTTATGTATAAAAGTATATAACTTGTTTAAGACAATTACTTATACGGGTTGATATACTAATGGTTGATATTCTAGCAACATGCACATCTTTATTTTATAATTTGATAAGACTCCAGTCAACAAATATTACCTATTTTTTTCAAAAAGGAAACATACTACAATAAAATTTCTAGACAATGTAGTAACATACGAGTTGTAGGTGGCGCAAGTTTGTTTCTATCCCTGTTGAGTTCCTATCAGGTTCGATTTCTCTCTGAGTGTATTTCTCTCTAATGTGTTAGTATACAAATTTCCTTATGTTTGCATGTTCATTACATATCAATGTTTGTCTTGCGCTTTGTACAGCTTGGCCAAATATGGCCCTTGCGCCATAAAACCTAACCTAAATATTGTTTGAACTTAAATGCTGTCAAAAACATCTTCGTTTATAACCTCGTCAAACCTTTATATTAAGTTCAACCATTGCGTTATCAAACCAAAAGAGTTCGTTTCTGTTATTTTTCATAAGAAATCATTTGACATGGTACATATTTCATTTATATCCAGATACCTCAAGTTCCTAATTTCTCTAAGGCTAGTGATCAAACGTATTCAAATGACTTCGTTGCGGATCTAAAATAAAGTTTAAAAATTAACCTTTAATCTGCAACTGAGTCAAATCAATTCCAGAAAAATCATTGATTATTTAAATTTGAATAACCCTTCACTTTATTATTTCAAACTAAAAGGCTTCTCTGGTTAATTCACCTGGCGCATTAATTAATCTCTTTCTAGTAGAGCCAACAGGAGAGAGTGCAGTAATTAATGGTAATCCTTTTCACCATGTGCGAAAGTATCACCCTTCCTGACAGCTGGAACAAAGCCAAAATAAAGATTTTGGCATGTCACGTTACAAGTCGGCAAGAGTTGTAATCTTTTTGAATGGGAACCTTTAAGCAACAGATGGCATTTATGTTACAAAATGAAAGTTGGATAACGTCTGTCAAACAGCTCTTCTAACAAGGAATTTATTTGCTAGTCTATTATTGAATATAATAATGTTTTCTGTATTGGAACAATTCTTAAAAATTAGATTGAGTGGAACTACAAATTTTATGAATTGTATTATATGCTTAAATATATCTATACATACACTCGGGTAGCATGACATTACATGAAAATCTTTATTTTATATTTTTATCTGACGAGTTATTCATTGCACTGGTCTCCATATAAAATCACCTCCGTACAAAAGAGAACACCTTTATTCCAACTTTCCTCTCTCTCTGGTCTTTTCCTTTTTCCTCTCCCCTCATGTCCAAGGGGTCCTCCATTGGCCGAATCCTCTGGATTCATGGTGCCCCCTTGTGTGGAAAAGTGATGTGAATCTCAGATATTTTTAAGCAACTCTTCGAAATTTTCAGGAAAGAAGTTTAAAGAATTCCCAAACTATAATGCTTTATCCAATTTTTTCAAGATGTCATATTTTTAAAATTTTCAAGTGCTAAGCATTTATTAAAACAATCAGAAATTGTTTTGACCCTCTATAATAGTTAATTTTTCATTTTTACCATTGCGGAATATATTTCTGTGGATTATAACTATGTCATCCGGAGCGCTTGAATTTCTATATTGATTAACTTGTACTTTCTATTTATAGATAGTTACTCATGCAGTTCACGTACTTGATTCATCGACATTCTAATGAAATGGAAGGAGCTTCCTAATATCTCTTCCGATCGTTCGGTTTGAAGATTGATCACGTGGTTGTGGCAAAAGTAATGAATCCTAATGTGGGACAAATTATTAATCGGTTAAAGTGATTATCCAGCGAGATTAAAAACACGTCAGCTATGACAGCAATTTGACCCAAGTCCATTTAAGTCCACGTGACATCCGCCTGAGATCTTACGATAGATATTCCTTCCACACGCTCCGTCTATTCCATTAGATGTTCGATGACTTGAATAGAATGATATTACACACTATCTCGAACAAAGAAAGCAATTGCATGGTTGATTCCTTATAATTAATTTGATGTGATCCGCCGTGTCCACAACTAGCAACTTCATCTTCCGCTTTTCTTTCTATTCAACGAGTGAAACCGCAGAGCGTCCAGATCACCACCGTGCCAACCGTTCTAAAAGCCAGCCAGAGGGTCGAGGTGAACTGCCAGAGCGAAGGGTCGCGGCCACCAGCCAGGATCTCATGGACAAAGGGGCAGGAAAGGGTCGACCACCTGGCCATCCAGAACACCTTCGGCAGCATCTCCGTCAGCACGCTCAGCTTCGTTGCCTCGGGGGAGGACAATGGGAAGAAGTTGACTTGCGAAGCTCAAAACCCGGAACTCCCGGACAGTGCCTTACAAGACAGTTGGTCTCTGAATGTGCTGTGTAAGTACCGTTAACCTTCATGGGATTTTTATTAGATCTTGTATGGGACTGTTAGTTTTATTAACCCTCCTGGTGGTTGTATCAAAGAGATATCATTAGCAAAACTGACCAGATCTTGATGGACAAGATATCTCATCAATACAAAACTGACCAGATCTTGATCTGCTAATCATAAAAAGACTGGCAATGTCTTAATAACGATATATCTTGTCATTAGCAAAATTGGTCAGATCTTGATGAACGAGATATCTCGTTGAAACCACTTGAAGGTTTAAGAATTTGAATGATTATATGCCAAACATTTCTAATTCCTATTTATGTGTTATGTATTTATATTCATATAAAAAGTAGGATATACCTTTGGGAAAACGAAAAAGCAGAATATAGCGATAGCAAAAAGAAACCATCCTCTCCTTTGAAAAATAAAGGCCCATATTATACATTAAATTACACATTTTTTATTTAAATCATCTAAAACTTCAATTTAAACACAAAATCAATAGCAAAACCTTTTAAAATAATACTAATAGTATAGAATATTTTTTAAAACAGCAATTTCTTCTCATCTATATGGAGTCATCTATTTGAGAATAAAATTTGTCTTCGTAGAAACCTGACATTATTCATTAGAAAACCAATATATATTTGTACCAATACATATTATATGAATTACAGAAAGCTATTTAATAAAACCACCTTCGGCCTTAATAATGGCCTCGATACAGATTCTGAAACGTGTACATGCGTTGATCAGGTGATCCTTGCTTATGTTGACCATAACATCCCCGATACCAGCATTTAACGAATTTTTGGTATTGTGAGAATGCATGTTGGTCTTCCTCTTAACTTCAAACCAAACATCAATAGTCCATGGCTCTTACACCAGGCGCGATATGAGGCTAAATCTAAGTAGCATGATTGTGAATATTTTCAGAAACTTGGAACAAGATTAAAAATTGGTAGGTTGCGTTGAGAACGCAAATCGTAGTTTTGACGTGAATATTAAGGCCTGTTGTTGTATTGTGGAATGAATGAAGCAGACATGGGAAGTTTGAACGATTGTTTATTGTGAGTATTCAACAATAAATTGGCAATTTGAATGATTAAAGTGTAATTTGATATTAAATTGTTGTTGGCAGATTGTTATAGTCCAATATTAATTGAAGCGTAGTTCTTGCGAATGACACCACTTAGTCTTCACTACAAACACGCAATACAAAGTGGCCTCTGGCCTATAGCTCGCTCAGCACAGTAGAACCCCTCCCCGAGCTCAGTGTGCCTGAGCACTCAATCCTCCATGTCATATCAGGAACGGGCATCCTTTGTCTACACAACTCTATGCTTATTTTCTGGTTGGTTCTGAAATCATAAGTCAAAACAGTTGTAACGCTTTTTTTGTAATGGTAGACTATTCATGCATGCTTCAAGTACTGTCCCAACTTTATATACATATTCACTTCAAAAAGTGTGGAGGCATGACATGGCCTTCATTGCTCACAACCCGAAGACAACAGAATTTTACTGTGGATAATGGATAACAATGGGGACCTCCAGTGGTGCAGTAAAACCACCTGTCATCTTGTGACCTTGGTCAAACCTTTCCCCATCTGAGAACAACTAACTAATGAGGAAATAATTTTTGTCACACGTATCATGCTTTGTACCATACATCCCGGCTTGTCGTGGTCGGTTGGTAATTTTTAACTTTTCAAAAGAGCTTTAAAGGTCCTAGTTTAGAAGGTTTGTTGATATTTGTTTGAAGGAACAATATTACTTGGCACAAATCTGAAATACTACAGAACATTTTTTTAAATAGGTGGTAGTCCTGCAACAAACTTGGATATACTGTTTGAAGTGATAACTCAAAGGAATTTGGCTATCTCTGAACAGTAATACGTAGAAAACTGAGAGCTTGTATCATTTTATGGATTATAAAATTAGTGCACCAAATTATAAAGCACTTATCAAAATTATAAAGTATAGTTTCCTTCTATCATTTACTTAGTTTTCAGTTGAAAGGTAGTACTCACTAATGGATAATACTAGATCTAAAGAAAGGAATAGGATGTGTGGTGGCCGAATCGACATATGTGTACAAATAATTTAAGAGAGAAAAATAAATTACAATATATTCTTGAAATGGTTGGTTGCACGGAAAAGTAAAATGGTTTCAAACAAACATTAGCATTTTAAACCATACATAAATTTCTTAGTACAGTAAAACCTGCTATTAAGCTTCAGGTTCAATTTTTTCTCTGATGCATTTATGTTTGATTCAAACGCGAACTTGATTTCAGTTTTTTAAACAGTTTTAAGATAAGTGCTATTTCAAATAATAGTGCATTCGTAGCTCCTTGATCTTAAATTTGAAGAACCCACGAATCAGATCCACGAAGAGTCCCCGGTTTCTGTCAATTCCCCACTAGTGCCTCAGTTTGGATAAATAAGAATATGGTAACAATAATAAAGATTCACATTTTCAAATTTTTCAAGATTGCACATTTTTTAGAACTCGTTTATGAGGTCCACTACCAGTTCTGATTTCAAGCAATTCCCCACTTGTGTCCCGGTTTGGACAAATGATAATATGGCAACAATAATCATTTTTCAAATTTTCCTAGACCTCAAATTTGAAGAACTCATCGGTCAATAACCACGACCGTTCCAGGTCAGAGTCAATTCTGATCTTGTGTCCCGATTTGGACAAATAACAATATGGTAACAGTAATCATGTTTCACATGTTAAAATTTTCCAAACCCCAAATTTGAATAGCTCGTTGATCAATAGCCACGATCGGTCTTGGTTTTAGTCAATTTCACGATAGTGCCCCGGTTTGGACGAATGGTAAAATGGTAACAATAATCATGTTTCAAGTATTCAAATTTTCCAGTCCCCAAATCTGAAGATCTCATTGATCAATAGAAACGACCGGTCTCCGGTTTTAGTCAATTCCCTGTTCAAATCGTGTCCCGTTGGACAAATAATTATATGGTAACAATAATCATGCTTCACATTTTCAAATTTTCCTAGACCTAAAATTTGAAGAACTCCTTGATCAATAACCACGACCTGTCTCGGCTTAAGCCAACTCCCATCCTGTGTCCTGGTTCGGAAAATTAATAATATGGTAACAATAATCATGTTTCACTTGTTCAAATTTTCCAAACACCAAATCTGAAGAGCTCAATGATCAGTAGCCACGACCTGTCTTAGTTTTAGTCAATTCCCCGCTAGTGCCCCTGTTTCGACAAATATAATATGTTAACAATATCATGTTTACATTTTCAAATTTTTTATAAGACACCAAATTTGAAGCTCATTCATTAATAGACACGACAGGTCCGAGTTTAAGCCAAATCACAACCGTCTCCCGGTTTGGACAAATAATAAGAGATAGTCCTAATTTTGCTTCACACTTTCATTAAAATTGTACATCCACTCCATTTACAGATCCTCCGCAGTTGTCCCTAGTATTCGGTGCAAGCGAGCAGTACGAGCACATCCGAGAGGGCAGCGACGTCTATTTCGAGTGCAACATCCAGGCCAACCCCCCAGTCACGGAGGTGAAGTGGCGGTTCCAGGCAAAAAATCTAGTGCATGACTCTTTGAGAGGCATCATTGTCAGAAACCACTCGTTACTGCTGCACAACGTAGGACGAAGAAACCGTGGGACCTACCAGTGTCTCGCAGCCAATGCTCAAGGCCGAGGCCGCAGTGAGGAAGTGGTGCTCAGAATACAGTGTAAGTAGTACACTAGCAACTAGTACTTCAGGAAGTTTTTACGCTAATAATTAATTGAGATGGTTGATTTTGGTTTAATGGCACAAGGTAGAAAAGCAAATGGGCTGCTTCAAACACAAGACAGAACGCAACCCAATGAAAGATTAAATATTTTAAGATTAATTGTTGAACCAACAGTAAAAGATAGATTTAAAAATACAGCACTTAAAATACTCTGAACATGAGAACATAAATAAGTTCTCAATTGTCACGATTAACGCTGCTGGTAGTTTATCTTTACGTCAAAAACTGCGCTGGAGTTCCAGCCTCTGGTGCAAAAACCTGTTTCAAACCGTCACCAATTCTGGATAATTCGTTTAACGTACTTGAATCTTCATTACCCTTGGAGAAAAAGAGATGGGTTTTTTGCAATAGCTGATCATTCTTGCTAGGACGAGATATCTCGTCCTTAGCAAGAATGATCAGCTATTGCAAAAGATAACTTGTCGAAACCTTTGGAGGGTTAAACAGGAAAATATGATATTATAGTCGTCATTAATGTAAAGATAGTGTGCTAGTAAAAGTGTTGATGAAGTTCAAAACCTAAACAATAAAAACACCAGCTGGAATTTAAAAATGTCATGCTTTAAAAATTTAGCAATTAGTAGAGATATGCAGAGCTGTGAACAGTTGTTGCTAATGTGCGATAATAGTTATTATTAACCCTCTGAGAAATAAGATACTTCCAAGAAGCATAGTAGTCGCTTTACCTTTCGACAAAATGTCTAATTAGCCACGTCTATCGGTTTAAAGTAAGCTAGAAAATATTCTATTGGTAGTAAAGTCTAGAACTGATTAGAAGTCATGCACGAAAACCTGCAGGCTGCAAGTTGAAACAGTGCATGCATAACCCTCAGAGGGTAAACTATTATATATATATATATATAATGTTGACAATTTATTTGATAATTAAATACCAGTAACAGTATGTGCATAAATCTATCAGTTCTTAACTGAAAAATTGATGTTAACGGTTAATTAAAGAGTTAAACTGATTAAAACTTATAAAGTTTCTTGTCAATATTCACATCTACTTTTTTAAATAAATTTGATATTTTTAAAATTAATTTAATTATTTTTCTCAGTTTAGTAATTTTAACAAATGCTCTTTTATAATTTTTGATGTCTTAATATTTTTTCGCTAACAGTTGCCAACTGTTAGTTTGAAAAAACAGACTTAACCTGATATCGGAATAATAGCCATATCCAGCATTTAGACTATACTCTTATCAAAATAAAAACAAGTCAGGTTAATATTTTGGAAATTATGAAAGGTTGCATTAAATAGTGTAAAAGGCCACAGTTCAAAACATTAAAATCGAAATCCATTTATATGGTTTCAAGCTATTTTAGTATTTAGAAATATACAAAATTCAACACGGTGACATCTCTGAGTAATAACTGATTCAGTGCTGAAATGCGTAACGTGTAGTACACAAAATATATTTGGGTATTTAAATCAGCTCATTTGCAGATGATCGAACCATCAGACGAAAGATCAACCAACTTCTATACCTTCTACTCTTTTCGTGACTCAATGAAATCTCAACAAATATTATTAGTATGTGAATGATGATGTGTTTGTTTACGTTTCAAAGTGGTAAACAGAAAAATGAATGAAACAAGTGCATCAACTTTGCTCATAGAATTTAAAATTAAAAGATATCAAAACTGAAACTTCAATGACTTTAGAAATCTAGAATGATTAAAAAGCTGGGGCTCTAAGTTTTGCTTCAGATGTAAATTATTATCCCGACAAGAATAATTGTTAGTTTATAAAGAAATATTTGTAGAAAAGGTGCAAATTCAAATAGCAATGCGTAAGCGAATGCTTCATTTTAATAGTGGTACAGCTTCCCATTTTGTGAAATTGCAGTTGACTTCATGTTCGTGTTCACTGCATTCACATTTTGACCACACTGTGTTCACATTTTCTTCAACCCCAATCATTGAAAACTTATTCACTGCCAACTAAATACGTATCCTTATTTTCAAGTACTTAAACTCATGTTGCCTTTTAATTGCTGTTAAGGATACAATATCTCGAAGTGATTGCACCATAATTAAAATAACGTTTTCATATTGAAAAGGAAGGATATATTCATTTCAAGTTTAAAAAAGTATAAAACAATGTGTTTCTCTTTCCTAAAATAAGTTATTTGCTTTTTAACAACTCGCATGTTCTATTTCATTAAAAAAATGAGGTTTGGGGTTGGAAATGAATCTTAACAAATCAGTCTACAGCTTATTTTCATACTTTTTATTTATAACCTAAATTAACATTACTATAGAGTGCTAATATAGTAGAATGGGATAAGTATTAAAGAATCGATGTTTGAAAATAGTCATCCAATTTTACTTAAATATTTTGATCTTAAGAAATTTCTTTCTTGTGAACAATTTTAAACTTAAAACCAAGAAATATCTGTAATTATTAAATAACATTATAATGTGCTCTTTTAATTTTCTCTGCTTATTAACAAACCAAAAATTAATCAAAATAAGATACAAACGGTCTTTTTTGTTAGTGTCACACACACACCTCTTTCTTTATTCTTAAATTTTATTGAAAATATTTGATTAATTTATTACTATAAACTTAAAATACATATATCTAATATATATAAAATAATTTAATTGCAATACCTTTTTTAAGTTAAAAATACGTGCATTCACTAAACATCTGCTATCAGAAAAAATTGCACTACTTCAGCTGAGTAGAATCTTCGTAAACTTTAAAAATACGAAGTATGGTCATAGGCCTTCATTCTTATTCATGTATTCCTAAATTCATACATTTCCTTCATACATTTTTACCGAAGCATGTTCACGGTCAGAGTATGCTTTTAGTAGTTTCACAACATTCTCCAATTTTCCGATGCATCTAGTATTATAATAATAATATCTTTATGTAGTTAAAATTAAGTTGTACAAGTTAAACCATTCTTATTTTCTGTTACTTAAAGTCCCACTTCTCCAGCTAAATAGCATGTTCATGAACCTTAAAAATACAAAGTACGGTCACAGGCCTCCATTCTTGTTCATGCTAGACAAATAAATTTTTACAGCAACATGTTCACGATCAGAACATGATGTTGGTAGTTCCACAACACTCTCGACTTTTCCCCTGCATTTAGAACTATAAACTTAAAATTGGATTTTAAATACACACCTCTATAAAATACATAAAATAATATTACAATATTTCTATTTAGTTAAAATTACGTTCTTATGAGCTAAATAATTCTTATTTTCTGTTAGAAAATTCTCCTTCAGATGAGCAGCATTTTCATAAACCTTAAAAATACAAAGTACAGTCACAGGCCTCCATTCTTATTCATGTATTCCTAAACAAATAAATTTTTACCAAAACATGCTCACGATCAGAATATGCTGTTGGTATTTCCGCAGCGTTCTTCACTTTTCCCCTGCATTTATCTTCGCGTAAACTTCCACGTTCTTTTCGATCGCAGATTCCCCAGTCTGCAGTGAGAGGCAGCGCAGGAACTACGGCGTGGCAAAAAATGAGGAGGTCAACGTGTCCTGCTCAGTAGACGCCGATCCCCAGGACGTTGTCTTCAAATGGACGTTTAACGGCAGCCTGGCAGAAAACGCGAACGTGCTCAGTTTCGAAAATACCGGGACCTCGAAAAGTATCGCCAAGTACGTCCCCAAAATGAAAACAGATTATGGTGCTCTCTATTGCTTTGCTAAGAATGACGTTGGTAGCATGAAAGAACCGTGCGTCTTCAACATAGTGCCTACAGGTAAGATTTATCATAAAAGACTAATATATTTTTAAACTTGCATTGCACACATAGCTGAATGTTGGATTAGAAACATAGTAATTTGCTAACCATCTGGATTATTAATTTAATAACCAATTACATGAGTAATTTAGTAACCAATTAGTTTAGTAATTTAGGATCCAATTAGTTTAGCAATTTAGTAACCAATTAGATTAGTAATTTAGGAGTAATTATTAGGAGTAATTATTCAACATAGTGCCTACAGGTAAGATTTATCATAAAAGACTAATATATTTTTAAACTTGCATTGCACACATAGCTGAATGTTGGATTAGAAACATAGTAATTTGCTAACCATCTGGATTATTAATTTAATAACCAATTAGATGAGTAATTTAGTAACCAATTAGTTTAGTAATTTAGGATCCAATTAGTTTAGCAATTTAGTAACCAATTAGATTAATAATTTAGGAGTAATTATTAGGAGTAATTATTCAACATAGTGCCTACAGGTAAGATTTATCATAAAAGACTAATATATTTTTAAACTTGCATTGCACACATAGCTGAATGTTGGATTAGAAACAGTAATTTGCTAACCATCTGGATTATTAATTTAATAACCAATTAGATGAGTAATTTAGTAACCAATTAGTTTAGTAATTTAGGATTCAATTAGTTTAGCAATTTAGTAACCAATTAGATTAGTAATTTAGGATCAAATTAGAAGTGTAAATTTAGGACTATCTAGATATGATGATTAGTAATTTAGGATCAAATTAGAAGTGTAAATTTAGGACTATCTAGATATGATGATTAGTAATTTAGGATCCAAACAGCAGCTTGCAACAAGCGTGCTCGACAAAAGATTATGTTTGTGACACTTCTTTCTTCGGTAATTTACAATGTTGATGTACTTGACAGCACATTTCTTTAGACTTAACTCTTTCGGCTCAAATTTGCTTAACTATTCTATTAACCCTCCTGGTGGTTGTCCGACGAGATATCTCGACATTTGCAGAACTGACCAGATCATGTTGAGTAGATATCGTATACTTATAAAAATTTATCAGATCTTGATCTCTTCATTATCAAAAAATCGGCAATGTCCTGATGATGAGATATCTCGTCGTTATCAAAATTGATCAGAATTTTATGGACGAGGTATCTCGTTGAAACCACTTGGAGGGATAAAATTAATAGAATAATATACAGTTTGGCATTTTATTTTTATCACTTGTGATTAAAGCAGTAATAACGTGAGGAATCCATAGTATTTACCAGATACATGCTCAGTTTCGTAACCAAATTTAAGTCTGTTCGACAGATACTGTGCTTGAATATTTAAATGAGGAGTTGAAAACAATTACTATGGAAATGTGCTTCTGCTTAACAAAATTAGTAGCCTTTTGGTTGGATCGAATTCTTCCAAACAAACTACTGTATCTTATTTAATGAGAGCAGTTAGTCGACTGGAACAAATTATACTCAGAGGATTTCTCATAACATATTACCTTATTTTCTGCTTTTTGAATATACACGTTCCACGCATTCGATACCCTCGAATACTTGGCATTTCCTTGCCTAATAAACCAAAATGTGTTTGCAATAACACAAATCATGTAAAAACACATGGATATACTCGCATTTGTAGTTAAGATGTAACGTATTACTGGACACGAATTGCACTCTTGTGTATACCTGTTCATTTTTTACGAGTTATAATAGAATGAAAAGTTTAGAACTTGGACATGGAACTTGAGCTATTTTACTGAACTACAATAAATAAACTTATTACACCAACACTATTTTAAATGGAAAAATTAGCACGCTGTGGGAAAAATAACATTTTTCATTACTTCTCTAATGACAATGAAAAATCGTACGCGATTCACTCGACAATTTTGCTGCTTAATTGAAATGTGAGGGATATGAGCTATGGGGATGCGTAGCTAGCCACTCTAAAGAAAAACAGGGCGGCCCCTGATTATGGAAGGTAATAAGAGATCAGGAGATAGAAATCAGCGTAGAAAAGAAAATGTTAGCTTACACGAGAGTATGCCTATACTTCAAAAATACCAAATCACTTTTAACCATCCCAAGTGATTTCGACGAGATATCTCGTCCATCAAGATCTGACCAATTTTACTTTTGACGAGATATTTTGTCATCAAGATACTATGACTAGATAGTTTTAGTTTGGGGTGAAAATGAGATCAAGGGTCAGTTTTCTTCTAAAGACAAGATATATCGTCTATCAAGATCTGGGAAGTTTTGATAATGACTAGATTTATCGTCGAGGCAACCACCAGAAGGTTTGACAAGTGAATGGGATGCAATTGAAATGGATGTTCAAAACTAATAGTGTTAAATTAATGCAGTGTGAACTGTTAGGTATGAATTTTATTGAATATAAGAATATCAAACGCTATTTCACATATTTTTGATTGGTTTTATTTCATTTGAAGGTATGGCAGTGTGCACATCGATACTTATATTCATTATAAATGGATTTAATTTATGTATAAATACGGGTAAATGCACTGTCATCCTTAGATATAAAAAGTTTAAGAGTAGAAGCTATACACACAGGTATGCTAGTGCGATAAACAGCAATTTGGCTCTTTAGTTTTAAATACCTGTGATAAAATCCTGTATTAAACGGGACCTCACAGGCTTAGCAAGATTCAGATTTAGTTCAGCATCCAAACTCACACCAACAGCGTTTACTAATGCCGTGAAAAGCTTCTGTTTGAATATTTAAACAAAATTGAAAACAAGAACCTCAGAAATACGTTTCGGCTTAACGAGTTATCCACACACTCTACTAGGTAGAATTGTTTCCAAGCAAACCGTTGTATCTCATCTAATGAGAGCAATTAGTGGACTAGAACAAATTACACCCATAGGATTTCTCGTGAAATATAATCTTCTGGCTTTTGAAGACACATGATATTCGAGAAATACTTAGTATTTCCTTTCCGAATAAAACCAAAGCATGTTTACATACAGTAACAGTGACCCAAAACATGAACGCACATCTGAGCTATGCCCAATATGTATAATTAAGCTTGAAAAATAAAATGGGGATACTTTGCTACCTTGGATTTAAATACCTATGTCATAAAAGCGTAACAATTTTTAATATTTCGTTTGAACGATGTTACTTAAATTTGGATGATGGGGAGTACCATTTTTTATGATAAATTTAATAGAAAGCTTAACAATTTTAATAATTGCGATAATGTTTGACCCTATAGCATTGTGGCAAACTTAGCCACCACTATAATATCAACTTATAATAAAGTGCGTTAACTTTCAAAACAAGTTAGTTGGAGTGCACTTGGATGAGTAATTTAATTGCCAATGCGATGCTAATCACTTCCAACAACTGTCTGAAGCCATGTCTTTTATTCTTATCACTGCTTCACTTTTCATTGCAACTCAGCCTTCTCGTCACTGCCTCACAACGCTAAACGATCAAACGGTCGCAATCATCCATAACATGATCATACGAAAGGAAGAACACTCGTGATCATAATACAATTATAACGGTCTCACGTAATTGGAGGTCTACCAACTATTGGTATCATCTATCAAAATCAGCCTCTTCTGTAGAGGTAGTGTTGTGGTTAACAGACACATTGCAAACATTAACGCAATACATTATATATAATGTGTAATGTAACCTATCTTCATCAGAAGTACTTTTTGGTAGACAAAGTTGCACTGCTTTCCATACGTCTTGATGAAGCATCATATAAAAAGGCTTAAAGTAGTTTATAATAATTATAATAATTTAAAATACAATTTACATTTGGAAGGTAATTTACCATGCAAACGTACTCAGAAAATATTCGCAGTTCCGTTAGCTAATGGCGAAAACTTTTAACATTTAACATTTGAACATTTAAATGATGAAATTGAAAACGAGTACCTGGAAAATATGCTTCAACTTAACGCGTTAGACTAACTTCCTGATGGGAAAAATGCATTCTTAACAAACCGCTATATCTCATGTAATAAGTGCAATTAGTCGACTGGAACAAATTACACCCAAAGGATTTCTCCCAAAATGTTACCTAGCTTTTGAAGACACATGATATTCATGAGTACTTACCGTTTACTTTCCAAATAAACCAAAGTATGTTTACACAAACGGTCGATGCTGCAGAAAATGTACATATACGTGTGATCTACGCTTTATATGAGTAATTAAGCTTTTAAATTTATATAGATATAAATTGCACTTTTGTGTGAAGTGCTGAGATGAAAAGAAGTGTTGTGATTTAAAACTATGCTGGAACGCTTTCTAATTATTTTTCCAAACTTGGAGAAATAAAATATCACTTATGAAAATAAATTTAAATGGAAGTCAGGCGGTTTAACATTTGCTATCATTTAAACAATAGGTTTTAATTTATCAATGTAAATTATGTGAATTTGAAGCATGAATGGTTCGTTGAACTACGGTCATTAAATAATACGAGAGGGCTAATTAGATTCGAGCCTACGGTTTAACCCTAATTGTCACGATATTTCCGAGTAGTGTAGAATTGCTGATACCCCATAACGCAATGACCCACATACATGGTTGAAAGAATGCATAGACTTTTTAGGTTTAGAATCCTTTGTAAATGTTCTATTTCAACTTTCTTTACAACAGAATCCTTTGGAGAGGTTCTATTGGTCCTTTCCTTAGAATATAATCCGTTAGAAAATTGTATTGGTCAAGAAGGTCAAAATTGGTTAGAGGTCACTCAAGTGAAAACTGCTGGTTTCAAGGTGGAACTAATGTGTGAACTCCTCACATTATTAAAATCTTTATTATTTATAATGACTAGAGGAGTGTCTTTTGAGAACCAATTTCGAAACAATCAACATTCAATTCCCTCACATAAATGACTTTAAGTGCAATTTACATGACACCACCTAAAATAGCAGTCCAGTGACATCTTCATGGAACAATACGGATGATCATCTTACTTCCATTAAGCTTCCAATTGCAAGTGAAGTAGAAACAAAGATTAAACCAATGTACACACTAGTAAAATATTTTTTCTTTACATCCCATAGCCGAACCTCGTCACGTTCCTAACAAACATCCACAAGCATGAATCGTGTTCTACATGACCAGAGTACAAATCTTTTAATCTACGCAAATGTTTCTTAATTCAAAAAAGGCGTAAGTACAATGCGAGAAATTGGATGCGACGAGCTTGTCTCATTTCCATACGAAACACAGGTCTTCCAAGAAAAACCCTATCTGGAGACAGTTTCCGAAGACAGAATTTATTTTGTTAAGTTCCTCTTTTTTTAAGCAGAATGATAGATTCAATTCAGTTCAGAATAAATAAATAGAAAGCGAGTTCTAACTTAGGTTTTAAATGAGCACATGTGTTGGGAGAGTGTTCAAAAATTATAAAATGTAGTTACTCGATTACACTGAACAGAATGTATTCAGATTATTTGTGTAATTTAGGTCCTTCCTAGCGATATTTTTATGCAGATTTCAAGATTGTGAGTAATATTCCTGTCACGTTAAAGTTTTCTTTTTACCACTAATGTTGATTCCTAACGATTCTTCTAACCCTTTGAAAGACACAATGCTAAAAAACAGGGGTTGTTTTGAGGAAGAAGCTTAATGGGTAATCTCACCCTATATGAATGTACTTTGTAAACATTTAGCAAAACGTAGTAAGTAAGGTTAAAGGTAAATTTAAGGCAAAATTTACCTTAAATTTTGAAACCTAACAAAAGTTAAGCGCTTTTAGATCTTTAAAATGATGGTGTTTGCCTGTATATGTCTGACTATCCTTCTTCTAGATATTTATTAGCACTCCTAGATATCACAACATCAAATGAGAAAAAGCATTTATATACCTTATTAGCCTAAATATACTAACATATTTATGCTCTGTCAAAGCTTAACCATTTCAAGCAGTTTGGCGTCAGATGTAAGATTTACCCCTAAACAGGTTAAGTTTATCTATATTAGATATGTCTGCGTGTAAAATTTAAATTCTTGATATTTTATCTTTTATTTCAGTATCAAAGAATCATGGATCGGGGGGGGGGAGGTCAAAGGATCGTGGGGCCCTTCATGTCTCAAAGCCCACCTAGAGCATTCCTAGACATCAGAACATCACATAAATGAAAATTTATAAATCTTATCAAAATCTTAATATGCCAAGAACATTTATTCGGAACTTTTACCATTTCATGGAGATAGTACGTCAGATGTCAGAATGACTCTGAAAAGGTTACCTTACGAAAGTTGTGTCTGCCAACGAACTTTTCATTTTTAGCATTTTTATCTATTTGTCAATATTGGGGTCTAAGAATAGTGGGGCCCTTTGTGTCTTACTGCCCACCTAAATCATTCCTAAACCTCAGAGCATCAAATATAAATGCAGATTTATAAACCTTAACAAATCTTAATATAACAAGAATATTTATTCCAAACCTTTACCATTTCATGGAGATAGGATGCCAGATGTCAATAAGCTCTTAAAAAGGTTACCTCTACGAAAGTTGTTAGATATGTCTGCCAGCGAATTTTTAATTCTTACTGCATTTATCTTTTTGTCAATACTGAGGTCAAAGGATCATGAGGTCCTTTATGTCTTACCCCACCTAGAGCATTCCTAGACATCAGTATTTTATCCTTATTTTTCTTAGCAGCCTTAATGTACCTAAAATATCTATGTAACTAGCTTTAAACATTTCAAGTAGGACGTCCAACAGCCTTCGAAAGAGTTGACCCTCAACTTGTAAGCTCCATTCTTTTCAGCAAGGCAGGATCTCCAAGTTTCAAGATTACTAGTTGCCATTTGTTGGTTGCCATCGATTGCATAAGAATCTGATATTTAACAAAATACTTGATAGCACTACGATCACTCAATCAAACATTGAATGCATTTTTCTGATTGTTTTCTAGCATCATGAGGCATTAGTTACTTCTAGGCACAGCTAACCCTAAATACCAACTTTACGGCAACTTTACGACACGTATCTTCATCTGCATATAACTCGAAGTTTATTTTCAAAATATCACAAATAATTATGGGGATATCGTTTTAATTTTTTTCCTGGCAAAATTTGAATTGCAACCGAAAAGTGATAGTAGGGCGACATACCATTCGCATTAATTACAATTTGAAAGGTTGTACGATCCAAGGTTTTAAAATAGCTTTCTTTCAACTTTTTCTTATAGCTTGGCAAAATCTATTTGACTGCAATTTTTGCATATCAATCAAAAAATAAAGGAATAATATATCCCACATGCTATTCTTAATAAGACCTATAACATTATGAATTTATGAATCTTAAATTAGACAATGGAGTATAAATAGAGGAAAGTGTAAATTTACTTAATTATATTAATCAATCAAAGAAGCTTTAACAAATGTGTTTTACTTCGTTATTTGTGGTAAAGTCAGCAGCGTCATTACAAGGTTACTGTGTTTTTAATGTATTGGGTTTACATATTTTATGTGTTAACTTATAAATAGATTTTACATTCTAAAACAAATTAACATAATTTAGGGAGAATTATTATTCGAAGTAATGAGATAATGCAATCCATGCTTAACGGTTAAAAATATGGAATGCATTTCATCAGCTTATAAAAATTAAAATCAAAAAAATTATTTTCACTAACATAATGCAGTTTGAAACTTTTCGATCATACATAATTTAATTTCTTCTAAAGAATTCCTTAAAAATCGTTGAACAAGGCACACTGAGGTTACTTTTTGTCAAAAAAACTTTCAGAAAACATGGGAATACCGAAGGAATTTTTCTGAAAGAAAAAATGCATTTCGCGAACGTTGTTCTAAAAAACAAGATATAGTTTTTATGGTTAAAAACTGAATTTCGATTTGTTTAGTTACTTCTGTTACTACAATGTTTTGTTTTCTCCCCGAACGTAGCAAAAAATGCCTTTCCTAATTTTATAACAAGGTACAAGATTGCTTGAATAGTTTTTCCCAGTCTTGAGTCACGAAGTTAATTAGTATAAATTAATTGTCTGGGTTTTGAACACATTTTTACGGAATTTTTTCTCTACTCAGGAACCCTCATAATTAGAAAATAATTTTTATAAGATACAAAATATGTAAAAAAAAATTTATGGACTTCTTAGCATGAATAAAAATCCATTTTCACCCAGATACTTGCATCTACTGTTTTTTTAACGTTCTTTGTTATTATTAAGTGTTTAAATAGTCTCCGAAATTATAAACAAATACTCAAATTTTGTGATTAAAAACTTTTGTAATGTATGTGGGTGTTATTTGAAAAGAAATATTTGGGGGCATAATCTAATCTGGTAGAGTATTTGTCCACGAATGCAAGAATATCGGAAATGTATCCTAAAATTCTGAATTCTTGAATTTGAAACGAATTAATTCCCATTCCCGGTGAAAGATTTTGTAATAGCTTAATACAATATTTGATATAATTGAGTATGTTTGAACTCAAGAGTAGACCATTATCGAAACTAACAGACCCATATAGCCTATCGTTATCAAATCCTAAGTTAGCTTTGACAAGTGTGTATTTCAGATTAAAATCCTCTCATAAAATGAGTCTCTTTTTTAAAAAGTTAACTGGGTCAAATACTCAAGTTAAGCATTTTGAGAAAAAGTTGTGAATGAAGAATAGTTTTCGTATAAACGTGTGAAATTATAGCGAATCTACAAATTAAAGTAAAATATTTGGAATTCAATGATGAAATAATATTTTCTTTTTGTAAATCTTTCAGGTGTATGCAACACTTTTTAAAACCACTTATTCTTCTTTCAATATCACGCGTACATTGAAACTATTACATGAATAATGTTATAAATTTATACATGTAATAATAATGTACGTAAATAATCTCTCTTCGTCTAACACAAGTAATAGCAATATACTTCAATAATTCAGTATAATTAATAATATGCTTTATACTAATTTAGTATTATTAAAGATAATGTACTGTAATGCACTGTAATGTACTTTAATGCAATCAATCACAATGTACTTTAATACAATTAATAATATGCCTACAAAAAGCAATTAATAAAACAATAAAAATATTATTTGAGTATAAAGCCCAAAAATGACATAAACTACATTGGTTGTAACACAATCTCAGAAGTTGTGTACATGTGTTTTTACATATATCAGGCAGTTCAAGCTCCTATGATTTCACAACAAATATAAAATACTTCGTCCTGGTGGGTCATAAAAAGCACCGACCATTTGCTAATTTTAGTTAAGTAGATCATGCCATTAAAAAGAAGCTTAACGAGAGCTCTTTTTCAGCAATCTAAGATTGGAGCAATAACATTTGGAGCACTTAATGCAACATTGGGTTGCCCTACATTTTGTAAAAACTGGAAATGGATAGTTGCAGTCACTGGGAACACGTTCAGGGGTATACTTGATAGTAACATATTTCAAAGCACACTTAATAACAACAATGGATTAACTCAACCTCTGATACTAATATGAGAGTGGTTATTCATCCATTTCCACCAATATCACATTTGTGAGTTAGACCATTGTTATAGAAAGGTCTTCAATGTGAATCAGATGCATTATCATCGCTCGTATGATGATCGATAGAGTGACTGAAGGATTAGCAACAGTTTGTCATTGAATTAGACGATCATAGAGTTGATTAGTTACCCAGTTCCCACTACTGATGGATATGTGTGAGCCTTGTTATCCCGTTGCTAGATTAGAGGAATTCCGAAAGACATGTATGTCTCTCTCATACCAAATTAACTACTGAACCTCATAAAAGCCAACTTGCATCATTTCTCAAAGTCTATCATGTAATGCATGAGAAAATGAAGAATTCTACCCTTAGTAAGAATTTTTTAAATTTTGAAATAGAATAGCTGCTTTAAAGAAATGCATGAGACATCCAAGTGAAAAATCACCATAATTTACTTTGCATATACTTTCGCTTTTGAACGATTTTTCTGGTAATTTTATCATTTTCATGTATCATCTTGACAGTTTTGAATGGAAACTTTCATATTATAAAACCTCTTCTATTCATCACATTTTCAGCTTTTTAAGTGTGTACTCAATTCATACGAACTGAAGTCCATGTATCATTCCTTAAACTAAACCAACTTATTAGAATTGTTAGAGAAACCAAAAAGTTTTTCAAGATATCCCGAAGAGAATAATTCTTTTCAAATGTTTGTTACAAAGAAACAATAACTTGAATGAATGTCCTTATACATCATAAAGAGCTAAGCTATCCTCTGAATTTTCCGGCTTTTCTTATAGACAGTTTTAAAATTTTATTTTTGACTTGTTTTATAAGCTCACTTGATGGTTTATCATACACTGTTATCATTAGGCTATGTTTAATAAGGGTTATGTTAAAAGCTAGCCCAGCTAGAATAATTCTTACCAATGCTTGTTACAAAGAAACAGAAACTAGAATGAGTGTCATTGTACATCATACACCAATAGAACTAACTATCCTCTGAATTTATCAACCTCTCTGATAAACAGTTCCAAGATGTGGGCTTTGCATTATGAGCTCACATGATGATTTATCACACGCCATTATCATTAGGCTATGTATAATTAGGATTATGCTAAAAGTTAGCTTAGTTAGAATAATTGTTTTCAAATAGTCCTTACAAACAAACATGAACTAGAATTTTGTTCTTGCACACCATATTGGTACAGCTTTTCCGCTTTTTGGACCTTGCGCTATAAAACCCCAACATCCAATCCAATCCTTGCACACCATACACTAATAAAAAAACTGCCATCTGAATTATAATTCCTTTCTCATAGATACAAGGTATGGGCTTAAAAGATACGTATGGTGATTTATCGTACCATTATCATTAGGGTTATGTTAAACTCATTTCATCTTTTGTTCACGGTTTCATCGTACTCGCGGTCTCCTCGGGCTCTTGAAAACTTTGACTAAACTTCTGGCCCAATTTCAAGGAGTCTAACGTGGCAACAGCACCTAATTTTCCAAGCTGTGCAAAATCTATAAGGCAACATCTGACTCAGAAATGGATATGACCACAGCAGCATTTGTTTTACTATAGTTACACTACTTGTTTGTTTTAGGATCGAAATTAATGTGCTTACTCATTTTGTTGTGCTTATAAGTTTCCATACGATATTAGTCGATACATTGTATGTCTCGCATTTAATTTCAATACAACTCTGAAGTTAACTAACTACTCTTTTCAACGAAAGTCTACAGTTTATTCCCATCAATACAAGTTAGAATTTAGCGCTGTCAATTTTACGTTTTATTACCAATCACATCATTGTATAATCACATTTGATGTTATGTTACGTATACATATTGTCAGCTTTTAACCAAATTATCTTCTCAGTTGTTTCAATTTCCTCCAAGTTATTCATCGTTAAATTCAGATTGAATTAATTTAAAAAACTAATTACATCCTTAATTAGTTAAGTTATAAAAAACTCTATGAAAATTAGGTAACATCAAATCAATGCAGTGTGGTTTTAGTTCCCATTTCCGAAAATCATCAACTCTCCAAAAGTTTCACTTTTAATTTTCGTAACATTATAAAGGTAAATTGACATTAAAAGGAGAAAGATTTATGTAAACATGAAGCAAACTTCTTGGACGGGATACTTTCGAAATACACCTTACTTCAATGCATCCTAACATCTAAGCCAACTTAATCTTTGAAAGGTTGAAGAATCGAGAACACTTTCTGAATTCTTATTAGATTGATAGATTGTGGAAAGCACTTCTTTGAAGGAAACTTTGAATGCCGAGGTACGTATTGAATGGGAACCACGCAGAGTGTGATCCTAATTTATTCTATGAAAAGTGCCTTCCACTCGTATTGAAGACTCAAAAATATTTCTCTCCCTTTCAGGTAGGGATTTTTTTCAAAAAAATGAGACTTTTCCGTATGCCTTCAAAATAGTATAGGATAAGTTTCATGCATGGTATTGCGAACGAAATAACCATACTAATATGTGTGGTAGTCGATTAGGAGTGCTATAGTCCATTTGGCTTTCTAAAAATACAGATATACTATAGGTGTGTACATTTCACTCATACAAAAAAGTCTCATAAAGAGACTTTTCCGTATGTCTGAAAGTGATTAGGTATGCCTTAAAACAGTATAAAATACGTTTCATTTAGAATATTATGTTAAAAATATTCTAAATGCCCATATTAATTTATGTGTATGGTCTATTCGGTTCTTTATGAAAGAGAGACTTTTCTGATATTTGAAGTTGAGTATGTATGCCTTTCAAATAGTATAGGATAAGTTACATTTACAATATTGTGGACGAAATAATTAGACACTAATATGTGTGTATACTCAGTCTATTAGGATGTTATATTCCGTTTGATTCTTTCTAAAAATGAGACTTTTCTGTATATGTGAAGATGAGTATATGCTTTCCTTCAAAATATTAAAGGATTCATTTATAGTATTTTATAGTATTTCATTTATAGCATTGCGACGAAATAGCTATATTAATATGGTAGTCTATTTGGTTCTTTATATAAATGACACTTTTCTGTATATCTAAAATTGAGTATATATGCCTTACAAATAGTGGTGGATAAGTTTCATTTATGGTTATTATAACAACTTTCATGTACCTACACCTATTACTAAACGTTTCTCGTTTTACTTCTACGGAAACATTTATATCATACTAGCTTTAACCTATGTATCACAAACAACACAAATGTCTCCTAAACCAGCTACTTTTGGTCATCCTTTGAAGCCTAAAATACTTTGAATTATGCTTGACAACAGGAAGTTAAAAAATAAAACATGTATTTCCAGTATTTCATCTAGTTTTCCCCATTTTTAGTCGTGTCCCTATCTACGATAGTCAAGACAACGCAAGCACATATTTTTTTGAGCTAGCCATTGCATTTATCTACATCGACATAACTATCTCAGCTTTATGGTTCGTCCTTTATTATTGACTCGACGAGGTATCTCGTCATTAGCAAAACTGACCAGATCTTGATGGATGAGATATATCCGTCATTGCCAAAAAAGAACCTCACCAGATCTTGATCTCGTCATCCGCAAAAATTGGGCAATATCTTGATGGAGATCTCGATATTAGCAAAAATGGTCAGATCTCGTTGGACGAGGCATCTCCTGGAAATCACTTGGAGAGAAACGTAATGAGAAGACAAATAGTATGTGAACTCATGGAATAAAATTTTCACTTGCAAACGCACACATGAATAATATCCAATTGAATCGGGGAACATTTAATACTTTAATTGAATTGAAGATAGAAAGTGTTGCTACAACGGAAAAGGGACCGAGTTAGATGAATCCGACACAAAAGTTGGACAGCTGTGATAAATATCAAATATGTCATAAATATACTATAATAAAAAAAATAAATGTACACAAAATGAAGGTTAACATTTTTATTGCTTCCTTTAATTTTAAATACCATGGATTGTGATTTTAATTTTCTTTTCAAATAACGAAGGTAAAAAAAGACGAAATGCTCCATCAGTTGATAACTCAATTTTTCAAAAGTCAGCTTTTTGAATTTTCTTGAGAGAGTTCTGTATGCAGTTTCGAAAGAACATCGTATCCCTAATACAGGTTTGTTGATTCATATTCATATGGACTTGGAGTATTGAAACTATATTTAATATAGACCTTCTTTCCATGCCTTATATAATTCTTTCTCTGTTTTCGTTTCTAATCCCAAGAAAGAATCGAAAAGAATGATGCATCGCATGTTTTTATTGTTCAAAATGTTGACATAATTTCGGTCGAAATTGAAAATCCTGCAGTCCATTCTACTTAGAATTTGATCTTTCTCTGTAATGACTCTAGTTAAGTAACGGGAAGAAGCACTGCGAGTCATCAGGACAGCACTTTCTGACAAATTATCAGCCTTTTCATTTATTCACCTTTTCATAATCTGAATCTCCAGTGGTCTCATCCAACAGGTCTGAAATTAGGCTGATACTCCATTACCCTCGGTGTTATCAGAAGTTTTGTTTCCAGAGACCATTTGTTCAAGGTTGTCCGATCCTGTGTTGTGGACATTTGAAGACGTTGTTACCACACATGCGATTCTCGTCTTCACAAAAATGTCGAATTCGTCTTCTCCGTTGAGATCTGGGGCAGTTTCTACTGCTGGTGAGTCAACAGCTTGTGCAGCAAGTAGAGCCCTTTCAGATATCTCGTCTTCTATGGTACGCAGACGCAAGTCCATGAACTCCTCGGGATGTTCAGCATTCCAATCTGCGAGGTAGTCACGTTCAACGTAGGGATGCTCTTTCTGTTTTTTGGCCTCCTTTTTAGCCTGTTTCTTTCTGCTTCGCTTTTCTCGAAACTTCTTTCTGGAATAGTAGGTATTTATTCATTTTTCAAAAAAGGAAGGGCACATTGCGTATTTAAAACCGACATTTTATTGGAAAATGTCGGTTTTAGATTCCAAAATGTCAAATTACGCCAAGATGCCAAAAATACAAATAAGTAATTTAAGAAAGAGATAAGGAATAGATCACACACTTACATTTGTTTCCCGCACCAATCCAACATCTTGAAAGTTGTAAAACGTCTATAAAACGTCTATAAAAATGACGTAAATAGCAATGAAAAGTACTGTTTGTAAATGAAACGTCGGTGAAAGTGACTTAAATAGCACTGAAAAGTACTGTTTATAAGTGAAATGTCGTTATAAATGACGCAAATAGAACTGAAAAGTGCTGTTTGTAAATGCAGTGGAAGATTCCTCTACAACAAAAATCACTTTAATCAAACGTATATTAATCTCACTTGATCAAAATTTTAAAAGGCGCTAGTTAGCAGTTTGGCAAACATAACATGAATGACGAAATCCTTTTGAAACAGTATTGATTACATGCAACAATGTTTGGGTAATAATGAAATAGAAATTTAGATGTTCAGGTAACAATGAATTTATCATTATTATACTCAAATTGGCTTCATTGTTTACAAAATTTGGAGGAGAGTTCTGTTGTGTTTATTTCCATTGTTGTAGCTGGAAAGTTTTGAAATTTGATGCTGAATCCAGAATTAATGATATAATATATAATTTCAATTGATTATTTGTTTTAATATATTTAAAAGTTAATATGTCAAACACTCTTTTTTTTAATAATAACACTGTTCTTACTTTTCATACTTTTACGACACATGACCTGATTTGTTTTACTTTATATTTTTAGACCCATATAGTATTCCATTTCCATCAAAGTCTTTAAAGTTGACAACAAGACTGAAATAAATAAAACAAATTGAGCATTAATACAGTGATGAACTGAATTATCCATTTTAGAATTTCCTAGAATTTTTTCTCTACAAGCCAATTAATTCACCGAAGACTTGTTTCCTTGCTGTTCAAGAAAAACTGGGAGAAATGAAATTTTTCCAGGTCTATCCAGTCATGAAAACGGCTGTATCTTTTACAGGGCTGCAACAGCCAAAGCATTTATGAAATAGCAGCATAAATCTTTAAAAATAGTAGTAAAAAAGATCCCACTTAAACCCTATTTTAGTTGCACAGACACAAAATGAATCGGATAAAGCACAAAATGTACTAATTAAGTATGAAACACTAACCTTGAAGATCTCGCCCCCCCCCCAAAAAAAAAAAATTAATTATAAAACTAAATATTTTCTAATAAGATATTTATGGAAAGCTAACTAGACCAGATTCAGAAGTTTTTCTTTTGTGGTTGCCACGGTTTGGTGCCAAAATTTCGAAAACTCCCTTGAAACATTTTCTCCCTAAAGAAAAATCAGAAAAATATTCTTTTCCTATAGTATTAGTTTGATAAAAGGGGACAAGAGTTTCGTTAACCTTTCGTTAAATTTAGAAAAAAGGTTGCCAAAATTTTTAAATTAGGAACATTAGAGACCATTTTGCCTTTAGATCACCTGTGGCAGCCTTGCTTTAATTATTCTTTATTAATCAAAAAGCTGTTTTGTACTTAGTCTAACTTTGCTTCGTATACTTAAGAATATACGTCAATTTTTCTATGCAAAAGAGTATACGTATGAGACATCTTAATGGGACCCGAGAAGTCCCATTCTGCCTCAATCTGTTTCATTAGAATCAAGAGTTCGAAGGTCACATGTTTTAAGGAGTTATCCTATTCTGAATTGGTAAGAAATATTTGAATCTCTTAAAATTGCATACAAAAAGAAATTATCTGTCAAAAATATTCTTCCATACTTAGTATTATTTATGGACTTGCGATTGATTTTGTGTTTAGTTTTACATAACAAAAAAAGGCGCATAGCATCTGCGCCAACTTGGTTTAACTATAACTAGAAAAATTATACGGTATTGCTCGGGTTACATTGATTAAATGTAGATTGAAAAATGATCAGACCAATCACCTCTTTCATAGAAAGTAATGCACGCATGATCTAAGCGTACGGAAATAATTTTTAACGCCATTTTAACTTTTTCATAGCTTTTACAATTTACTTCAGACTCAAATACGCATATATGATATATCCAACCATATAATTCATTCGACATTGATCGCATCCCTGTTGTAAGACAAGCTGCTAAACTTTACACTAAGGTGACAACTATACAAGTCGATTTTGAGTCTTGAAGTGGTTATGAATGTCTAATATTCCTTTTGTGTAAAAATAACGAACTTCCAGCGTACCTTAGTTTTCCTATAAGTTTAGTTTGACTTGTGGTACTCTTACACCATGGATACGATGTTTCCGAATTTCATAATCATTATGAGAGGATTACAAATGAAATTGATACAAAATTCGTCATTAATTTATTTTGAAGCAAATCCATTTTTTTTCTTGAAAATTCCATTCAGTAGCACGTGGGAGAAAGTAGCTTTTTTAAATTAAATATCATCTAATGCAGACAAAGCAATCAGTCGATTTCACAGCAAAAAGAAAATCATTGCTTTCAACAAATGTTTCACATGTGTCTAAATTTCAAAGGAATAGCTTCAACTTGTAAAGTAATCAATCTATACCTCTTTCACTTTCAGACAAAAAAATATAGTTTTCAAAACTCATTCACAGTGAAGGTAAGCAGTCTTATTTAAAATTCGCATTACTCCAATTGACATGCCAATTAAATTAAATCCTCAGAGCATTTTTTTCAATATTAGTTGCTTGGCTATTGAATACAACTTTCAATAATACTCACGATACACGAAAAATAAATGTATGTTTAATTGATTTTAAACGTTTTATAGTTAAAATCACTCAAAATTTAGAAACATCTTTGAAGTGTAACGCTACCAGTCTTATTTTTATCTTATCTGTCTTATTTTTAGACGATTTTATGTTTAATAATATTGCATTTATATTTGTTTGCATAAGGTTAATGGACGGATGCCAGATATCTCAATTTTCGATCCCACGTGCTACCTTTGTGTTTAAATTTATTTTTGTGCTATGTTAACGGGTTTATTATTTTTATTCTATACGTATGAAATCATCTTAAGAAAATCATACTTTGCTGCACTCAATACCTTTCAAACCAAACGAATTGATCGCTTATGTACATTTCCCCTCAACGTACAATTGTTTGCCCATCAGCTTTCCTCCCAACGTCATAATTTCAGGTATAAAAATGATACTACGAATTATGAAAAAAATAATTGTTTTTTAAATAAATTTAAAATAAAAATAACTATAAACCATAAAACGTGAGTAGTACAACTGTTTTTAAACATAAAATAAATTGAATTCATACATGTATTCCATCTTGCTCAATGGGTTTGCCTACTGGTACTAGCATTCTGCGAGTTGTAGGCGAAGCAAGTTTCTATTCCTCCGTGGATGTATTTCTCTGTCAGTAAAGCTTTCCTTGTGTGTATTTTACATGATATTATTTGATGCAGCTTGGACGAATATGGCCCTTGCGCCATAAAACCCAACCCACCGTGTATTCCCGATTCATTTTAGTAACTGTAAGAAAGCTTACATATTGTTGACACATTGATAAAATACAGGTAATGAATTTATTAAGAAATATATCAACAGATTTGAAAGCAGATATTTTTGTGTTATTTTAAACATTATAAACTCCGACATGTATGAATAATGTATGTTCAAAGTATTATAAGACCATAGGAGAAGATATTAGTTTTTATGATTTAAGAAATGTTTTTGCTATGTACATAGTATCTCATTTATGTTCCATAGTATAACTATTTACTCTCAATGATGAGATAATGTAAAGTTTCACATTAAATTCAACTTTATAAGAATATTCTTGAAAGAAAAAATCTACTAAAAAATCACAATTTGTATCCTATCACTCGATGAAAGACTGATGCAAACAAGTATTAGTCAAATTAGGTCATCAACGATACAATGTAAAATCTTTGAGTTTTTGAACTTGTTTTTAACGTTATCCTTGATAAATAGCCTCCTCTCAGCAAACTTGGGGTTCCAAGTGTTGTTTATTTAAATATTTATGCTTAAAGTTTGAATCTTTAGGGAAATTATGCTAAGCGAAAAAGTAATTTAGTCTTGTAAAATGGACATTATGAATAAAGCACTACCTTTTGGGATATTAAGTTACTAATAACTTCCATTGTCCAGGAACCGACATCCGAATGGTGGCACGAACTACAATTTTGCATATTATTGTATAAGTTAACGGGTGCAATATGCGCCACATTTTTTGCCTTTGAAAGAATAAATGAATAACCGATGAAAATTACTTAGAAAATTCTAGCTTTGGGGAAATAAAATGCTTGAATATAAGATCCTTGATTTCAATATCCCATTTGTTCTTTAGTGGTGAAAAGGATGCAGCAATAAAAACGTGGTCGATAAATTCTCGTCCTATAAACATGCCAAACTTCGTCAGTGTCAATTAAATTTTCACAAAACCCAATTGTCAAGTTTCCTATGCCACATCTGTATGAATAAATAAAGTGGGGAAAGAGGCAACACCTACGTTTTCGTAATTCTCACAACTCAGTAATCAGAAATCATTAAGTGAATGTAAAACTGTGAGGTTTTTAGAGATTTTATTGTCATTAAATATGAGTACAAGCAGTATTATGTTTAAAATGATATCCTTAAAATGAAACTATCGTTTAACTTTCCAAAATTACAAAAAGATAAAAAATTCTTTGAAACTGAAAGCAAAAGTTTCATGTAATTAAACAAGGAAACAAGTAAGGATCGCAAGAATTACGCACGGATATTAAGAATACCTGAAAATTAACGATGAATAACTTGCGCTTAGTGTTATCTTTTAAATGCTTAAAATGTAACAATAGAAATGTGTCTCAGAAAGGTATTATTAGAAAAATAATCCTTGAAAATTTCAAAAATATCTGATTCATGCCAGCCACCATTAGAACCTCATCTCACTGATATTATAAAAAGGTATTCTATTCTGGAATAACAAAACCCTTGTCACTGGAAGCTTGAAGACATGTTGTTTGGTCCGAGGATTTATTACATCTTTCTTTCAAATGTCAGCATTATACATTTTCATAACCCCAAAGGAGCTTAAAAATTAAAAATATATATCTTATACAAACTGTCAAACTAACAAACAATTCCAGCACGATTTGATCAGTATTGTGCTTTATAAGCCTTACTATCATTCGAAAAGAAAAATTACATAAATATTGACTCTGAATAATACTTAATCGGTTTCTTTATTTTTATAGCAATGCAAACTTTTATACAAAACTGCATGCCATACAGTATAATTCATTGAGTCTTGAATCCCAAAATATTGACTACATAACATATTTTATTGTCATTCACTTTTTAAAAAACAAAGCTGATTTTAAATACTATTGAGCCTGTATGAAAAACTTCCAGTAATTCCACATACATCGTCATTCAAGTTACAGTAGACTTTCTTTGATGACAATAATATTAGTTTTTTGGTATTTAAATATATTTTATAAGTGCATATAATCTGAGAGAAATGTGTCCCAACATGCTATCTAAACAGAGTGGTTAAAGTCTAAAAAAAACCAGAAATATTAGTATCATTCACATCATTGAAGGATACTAGTTCTTTTCAGCTGTTCACGAAACGTGGAAGGACTTATTTAGAAAAGTAAAGAAACACTTATTAGAAAAGAAAGTATTTAAACCGATTTTTCCTCTTTCTTATTTTAGTTCAGATGATGGTGGATGTTTCCACGTAAATAACAGTATGTCAGATTTATCATCTTGCCTTATTCAATATTTGCCATTTCTTAAGCTTTCAAACTTTGAATACCAGTTTGGTTAAGATTTTCTTATCTTACTCTTTGATCCCATTTCAAACACGCCTTAAATTGAAACTTTCTGATTTCCTCTGTCAGTAAATTTTATTGTATTCTTCCCTTTTCGTTCCAGGACCTCCCGAACCTCTTCAAAACTGCACGATCACCAATCAGTCATTCAGTTCCCTCTCGCTGTCCTGCGAGATAGGCGACGACGGAGGATCAAAGCAGTCGTTTCATCTGGAAATATACAGCATGAGACGCGAGCAGCTGCTGGCTAATGTGACATCAAATGATAATCCTAGCTTCATCGTCAGGGGACTGCCCACGGGATCTTCCTTCATCGTTGTCGTCTATTCCTCCAACTCCAAAGGACGTAGCACTTCCGTAGCGATGACCGCTTCAACGCTCTTTTCTGCAGAACGGCAAACAGGTACTAGAGTGCAGACTAATGACTCTACCATTTCATCCTTAACTAAAGACTGAACGGTGACTGGCTTAAGTGCAGTTATTGAAGTTATTATTACTCGTGACAGTTAAAAGGGTATATTTGGTATTTGGTATTTTCAATTAACGTCACACTGGAGCAACACAACGGGCTATTGGTGACGGTCCGGGATCAATCCCAGAGGGAAAGTCCGAGGACAACACCACGTAATTTTGAACCGCGGTCAGATGACGAGGCAACACCTGAGCTGGCACCCCACTCTCCAAACTTCCACACCACGCCAACGTGAGGACATTTGAGGCCACGACAGATTTAACGTGCACCAGCCCCCTTTGTACACGACGGTGTTTGGCTGGATTCGAACTCGCAACCCTTCGGTTGCTAGTCCGTTACTCTTCCAACCGGGCCACCGCGGCCCCAGTTAAAAGGGATTCTGAAAGAATGTTAACTCTACAAGAGGTTTCGACGAGATATCTTGTCCATCAAGAGCTCAGCAATTTCGCTAAAGACAAGATGTCTCGTCATCAAGGTACTGTCAATTTTTTGATGATGACAAGATCAAGATCTGGTCAGTTTTCTTTTAATGACGAAATATCTCGTCCACCTAGATCTGGTCAGATTTGCTAATGACGAGATACTTCGTCCAGACCAGGAGGGTTAAAGGGGTTTTCTTTGCTATCTCTTCAATCCTGGGCAAAACCTGTCCTTAAAAGTAATTTTACTCACTATTTAAGGAACTTTGAGTCCTTGAAAAAAAATATTTTTAGCAAAAATTTTGAGGACATTTATTATATTCTTCTTCTATACCTCAAGACAACAGAGTACTCTGGCTGAAATGGAGTAACGGAAATTATTATTTCTAATGATAAGTGTATGTTGCACGAACCTTTATGGAAAAATGTATTTTCTTTTTCTTCAATAACTCTAAAATCATAGAGTGACCTGGTGGAAATGCATTTATTAAATTTGAAACAGGAAGTAGAGTGTTACAAAGTAAAATTCGGTTCAGAATAAAAAATGCTTCGGTTTGAAGAGATTAAGCGAATGATCGGGACTTATTAATAACCAGCTGAATGTACCCGGCGTTGTTTGGGTT
Source organism: Meta bourneti (assembly GCA_933210815.1). Classification (NCBI taxonomy): domain Eukaryota; kingdom Metazoa; phylum Arthropoda; class Arachnida; order Araneae; family Tetragnathidae; genus Meta; species Meta bourneti. The sequence continues at coordinate 64,730,700 of OW119926.1, forward strand.
TAATTCGTTAAACGTCGATTGAAAGTGATCCAAAGAATTCCTTTTCTGTCATCGAAAATGCAAATATAGATAAAAAGTAAGCGAGTGCAAAATAATTTATAAAACTGAGATTTTTAAACTTCTACAATTTACTTTAGATCCATTTCACATACGAGAGGTAAGACAAACCTACAAAAACTGATACTGAGATACTATATACAAAAGTCGATTTTGAGTTTTGGAGTGATTGTGAATGGCCTTTAAGTTCATTTTCTAAAAATGACAAACATCGCATTATCGCAGTCAACATTTTTATTTTTAGCACCTTGCACTAGGAATGCTAATTTCGGAATTCCACCATCATTATGAAAGGTTGACAAATCATATTGATACAATATCATGATCAACGTTTCAAGCAAGTACACTTTATGCTTGAAAATTCCATCCCGCATGTGAAGTAACAGCTTGTTTTAAAATCAAATGTTTTCAGTACACATAGTTAACCGATTGAACTGGAATAACAGTAATAAAGAGGGGTTACCTTCACCTGCCATAACTCGCTACTAAAAGTGCGCCAAGAGCGTTGCTGTTAGATTCTAAAAAACAAAGTAATCTTGAGAAGGGCGACTCCTGTAGATGTTAACTGACGTCATCTACACAGCCAGACCAGGAGAGAGCGCCCCCTAGAAAGTTCTCTGTCCAGGATGACGGGACGTTACACCCCTCTGCACACCCAAGACAAATAGAACGAAGGTTAATATATGTAGCCTACGTTATCCGCAGGGTTCCAAAGAATAAGTGTACCAAATTTGGTGTAGATTGGTCAAACGGTGTAGATTTGTATAGAACAGACAGACACACAGATGCCAACTCTGCTTTATATGTATAAGACACAACGCCAAAAGAACGAATGTAAAATTCTTACCTGGTTTTCAACTTTTATACATTCTATAAGGTTATATACCTCATCTAAAAATGTAAAAATCTGTTTTAAACAGGGACTTCCAAAATGTGCTGTTGCTTCTAGGAAAAATCCAAACAATTCAGGCGTTTCCTGCAAAACTTGGGAGCTTGAATATTACGTGCATGACGTTGAGATTATCGTGACTTTCCCTATAGCGTTGAACAGTAGGGTTTTGTATTGATGCAACAATGGAAGTTGATGTAGATATGCTTCAAAACTTCCTAGTTTATTTGTTCTGAGTTCAATGTCTTCAATTGATTCAAATTAAGATTTGAAATCGGGTTTATGAGATTACGCCTATATACCCGAGGAGGAGACGCAGGAGATCGAAACAATTTTTCAAGATTTATTAATACGGGTCAAATTTTGATGACCTGATAGATAATTTTGTAATCGATCCCCTAATTAAAAATATTCAAATTAGTAAAATTCATGTTTCACTTAACTACGATGAAAATATGTTACTCAGTAAATTTTAATGAAAAACTCAGAGATAATTCAATTTTCGTAAATAAATGTTTAAATAGTAATATAATTAATTATAATAATAATTAAAACATTTTAGAGAATTTTTCATCAAAATCTACCAAATTAATTTTTTTCTCCGGACCTAAGGGAAGCCTGAATTTTTATAATTTGCTCTTTTTAATTAGGGGTCGTATGCAAAATTAGTTTGAGGTCATCAAAATCTGAGTACTATTTAGAAGAAAACTTTTATAAGAATAGCTTCCGCAGGAAAGTACATCATGAATGGAAAGCACAATAACATTGGTTATCTTAACTTTCTTTCACTTTCAGATAGTAAATTAATTATCTAAAAGTTAAAAAGAATAAATACTTATTTGTTAAATGTCTATATTTTTCCGTTTGACTATACCGATAAACGGTTGAAAGATGATTATCGTAACATCCATTTTGTGTGAATATCCCGTTGTAATGCTCCAGTGTAACGTTAATTAAAATACCATACCATACTATTTTGTGTGAATTCCCGGTTTAGCGTTACAGTAATACATTTAAAAAATCTGAAACTTCAAAATGTTAGTCGAAATAATCCACTTTTGAAACATCAATAATCAATGGTTTATGTTTGTGTGCTGTAAATTTGCTAGAAAAATATCAATAAATCAATAAAATATCACTTTCTCACACTAAGTTTCAATATTGGACTCTAAAAGTGACATTTGAGACTACGAAAAGGAAAGTGTTTCAGTTTATATAAATTATCCATGTGTACAAATTTTATTATCCTTCAGAGATATTTTATTCAATGGAAGTACATTGAAACCTGAAAGAATATTTTATTTCATTGAGTAAACCCAGTTTCTCTGAACTTGTCATTTTGAAAGTCGTTTAACTGCTGAAATAAAACTAGAATTCATTTATGACGTATTAAGTCGGTAGAAGTAACATATATTGACGAAATTCTAAATAACTAACTCAATTACTTTCTCAACATTTTTTTGGTTCCAAGTATTGTGAAACACACAATCCTTACAATCTAATATTTAAAGTTCTACACCATTGGTTATCTGACTCCTGATTGTTGGGTACCACAAATTGAAACACACCGTAAAAACTATCTTACATCCTGATTAGCTAACACCTTCCTTGTTATATTTCAAAAGTTTACTATTTGGTCAGAGTTCCATGTTTGCTGAGAGGGATTTCCAGTGTACAAACAAACCAGACTAAAAACGAAGATTTTACTTCAGCTACCAAAATACTTTCACGTGATACAAACAGGGGTACTTTAAAATTTAACTTATCTACATATTTCAGCTACACTAATTTAATTGGCGTTGACCAATCAACTATCATACATCAATTCGGTTGACTGGATTTCTTTTAAGGCGCAAGGGCCATATTTGGCCATACTGTGCCAAACACAAGACAACTTCAAGTAATGGACACACGGAAAGTTTAACTGAAAGGAAGATAGAAATACCCCAGGGAGGAATAGGACGTGCGCCACCTACAACTCACAAGTTGCTAGCACAGTGGGAAAACCCACTGAGCCACAACAGCCCCCATATCAATTCGAAATACATTCTTTGGAATTTTTATCGGCGACGCGCTGAAATCGTATTTGAAAAGCAAGCCAAGTCACACCACGTGCGAAATACGTACAGCAAACGCATTTCTCCGCAGAAACACTACCAACAGCTATATTTAGCTTGGCAGAAAAATCTTATTATACAGAGGGACACCCCACTCACCTTCCACTGAAAGATAGACCCAAGTTCCCTATAAATAGAAATGCATTCAAATATTTGATCAATTTGCGAATCCAATTTTGTGACGACGCTCTGACATTTTACGATCATCGCGAGTATAAAAATACCCTTTCAGAATTTGAGGTGCAAGTTTCAACTGTACAAGGGTTTTATTGTACAAGAAAGAACAAAAGCCATGCACGTTTGTCAAGGCCAAATAGAAATATAAATCCACCTCCAAAGTCAGTGGCGCCATAGACCTTCTATTGAAATAGTTGTAGCATGTGAGTTTAGTATCCTGTTATTTTTTTATCATTCAATTTGAAAATCTGTCACATGGTTGAGAGGAAAAGCATGAAACCTAGTGTGGAACAAATTATTGATTGGTTAAAGTGATTATTCAGGTCGATTGAAAACTATAGTCCGAGCTCCGATAGCCAATCGATCCAAGACGATTCATAAGCCCACTTTACTTGTTCTGCCTATTCCATTATAATTTTTATGAGTGTCGCAAGAGCTATGAGAGGCGTCTTCTGTCAAACTAAATGCAGGATAACGTAGTATGTGTTTCTGATCAACATGTGAGTTGAATCTTGTGTTAGTGGCTGACACCACTTTGATCTTTTTCCGTTATAGTATGGTTAAAAAATCATTGAGAGAGAGAATATGAGTACCCCTCGGCAACATTAGCAAGACCAACATGCCCTACTGTTTAACAAACTGGAAATGCATATCTGAGAATGAAACGAAGTGCCATTCGAATATTTCGTCACCTGGAAATCCAGTCTTATGATAATGGCTGACATCACTTTGATCTCTTACCGTTGTTGTAAAGATAAATGTAATCATTGCGAGTTTAAGATTCAACTCGGCAACATGAAAAGACCAACATACTATACCGTTTAAGAAATTGAAAATGCATATCTGGGAATAAATTCAATTGTCTTGAAATATCCATCGAAATATAACAATCCTTTGGGCTCAGTATACACGGGCAACGAAAACCGAAAGAAATTATTTATTCCGACTGTATTTCATCACACCAAAGAATCTAAAATAAACAAATGCAACCTCCTAGAACACCAAACTGAAAAGAAAAATGTAAAACATATTTACAAATGACAAAAGATGTATATCTTTAAAGACATCAGCTGCTGCAAAACACTGTAGCAGATCATTCCTATCAGTGTCTTTTCAATTTGGTACAGGAATAAATAAATGTTAGTGTTTTATACTATAAAATCATCAACATTATAACTATGCTACCCAAACTACTTTTACAGTTATTTTTTCCAGATTTCAAACATTATGAGACAGTTTAATCTTTTAAGATTTGAAATCTTGTATCATTGAATTGACTGATGCCTGAATATGCGGTGTAATACAAAGAAAATTATTTATATTTCTAAGGCCAGAAACGCATTCTGATACTCCTGATTGGCTAACAATTTCGCGGAGATTTCAGAAACCCATTTCTTGTTGGCCAATATTTCCTATAGGAGGTACAGCAGATGATTCAAATTTCCTGTAAATAGACCGTCATTCGAATTTTTGATCAATCTGTGAATCCAATCTTGTGTTTGTGATTGGTACCGCTTTGACCTTTTGACTTTACTGTAAAGACAAAAATGCTCGTAGCGAGTTTCATATACCGCTCTGCGAAACTAAAAAGACCACCATACCATATCGTTTAACAAATTGAAAATGCATACCTGGGAATGAAATGAAGAAATGGCCTGAAATCTCTATCAAAATAGGACAATCCTTTTGGACTCAGAAGACACGGGCAACGAAAACACAAAGGAATTATTTATTCCGGCTATGTTTCATCACACCAAAAAAGAGTCCGAAAAAAATAGAAAATAAATACACGTAGCACGCAGAAACACACAAACCGAAAAGGAAAATGTAAAGCATATTTGCAAATGACGAAAGAGGGATATATTTAAAGACACCAGCTGCAGCAAAACGCGGCAGAAGAACACTCTCCTGAGTGTCTTTTCAATTTGGTACACGAATGAATAAATGTTTGTTTTCGTCTTTATTCGAACGGGTCTTATTTGTCACGAGGAAGCAATAAGTGCGAAACAGTGACGTTGATTAAGAAGAAACAAATTACTTTGAGGAAAGAAACTCTCCTATTCCATGGTCGGATATAAAAGGGATGAATGGCGCAGAAAATATCCCGACTCCAATAATAAATACTCATTTGTGAGTCATTCTTTCCCGTTAATTTAAATTTCTGACGTAAATTACGAACTCTTAATTCTGTGATCAGGAAAAACAATGTACGTTTTCTTCTCCATTTAATAAAGAAATATAATGTTTTATTTGATAAGATTGGTAGATTTTTTTGCTGGTGATACATTAGTCATTCTTGAGTGGGGCTACTTTTTTTTATTTCAAACTGCCTTGTTTTATTTATTACTGAATATTCGTTAACTTTTTTCAACTATGAGACGGTGTTGATTAGAAAAGGGACATTTTGGATCAAGTTAACAAATAGTAATGGTAAATTTTTAAAAATATATTCGTTTTCCTAATTAAATTCTGCGTGATTAATTTGCATAGAAATGAAGATCATTCAGTTTCGTTGGGCTGTACGTTATTATTCACTATATCCAACCGAAATTTTATTTAAGTGTAATAAAGAATTTATATTTCTGATTTAAAATTTACATTTTTAACTGAGAATTTTATTCTCGGAAAATTTGAAGCCAATGCTGATTTTTGTACACATATCTATTGGGAGGGAAGAAGTATTGATTCTGATTACATTAAAAAATATTTTTCTCCCAGTTTAATCATATTTCCTCTGTACCTTATACATTCTTTGTTTATATAAAGGTTTGCTAACGAACAAGCCTAGTTTAAAAGTTATTTTAGATTAACTTTCTTGATGGTTGCCTCAACAATGTATCTCGTCATCAGCAAAACTGACCAAATCTTGATAGACGAGATATATTTTCATTAGAAGAAAACTGACCAATCTTTCTCTAGTCATCATCAGTGAATCGGTAATATTTTGATGACGAAATAGCTCGTCATTAGCGAAATTGATAATACCTTGTGGGATGAAATATCTCGTCCAAACCACTTGAAAGTGTTAAAATGATCATTTTACATTGTATCACATTTCTAGCAGATGAGATTTCAATAAATTTTAAGGGCTCCGAGCAACATAGTGGTAAGCTACTTTCAAAATTTTGAGGATGGTAATTTTTAAGTTTTAAAAATTCCCTAGTCGTTTATCTAACATTAAAGAGGTGCAAAAATGTTGCCTTAAACTTTCAAGCATTACACTCTCATTCAAACAATCATAAATTATTTTGATCCTCTTGAAAAAAAATTTAAGTTTTTTCATCGCAGAATTTTTATTTTGCTACTTATTACTATATTTCCTGGTATCATTCAAAGCAAAAAAAGCTACTTAGAACACACTCCTGAAATTTTCTTTTCCAAGCAGTGTATGAAACCTGTAATGTAATCCTATGTGTTTTATCTTTTAAGACCAATGTTGACTTCGCCTATTTCTCTCTACAGAAGACGAAAGCCGAAGCGTGATCAGTGCGGTTCTTCTCGTCTCTTTGGCGGCTCTAGGGACTTTAGCGCTTCTGGCTGTAGCAGCTGTGGTGGCCGTAGTGAAGAACAAAACAAGGAGTCCATCAAACGAAGGTGAGGTTAAAATATCCCTTTAAAATACTCTATCCCCTAATATATCCCTAATACCCTGCACCCTACAAAATGTTCTTTTAAAGATTTCTGTTATCAGCAAACGAATTCACCCATTGTTTCACAGATTTTTCAGTTTTGAAGTGATTCATCATGTCAAGAAGTTTTGATTATCTCTGAAGTGAAGTTATAGTCCAAGTCCCGCGAGAAAAAGTTAGGTCACGTAGATTTGAACAAGTCTAGGGGTTGAATTATTTGGTTGGTGGAAACGTAAGCAAATCCGTTCCTCCATTGCCTTCTTTAGTGCTAATTCTGGTACTGAGTTTATGGTTGGATTCCAAAGTTGGCGAGGGATAAATCATCTATGGCAATCGCCAAATATGTTTCTTAAGCTGCTGCGAATGACAGCCTTTATCATAGACTACCTCTCACTCCTATTTAGAAGTTACCTGACCCAAGGTCGGTAACTTCTCGAGGGAGACAGGATATAGACACAGTGATGGAGATATATATATCTTGGACACCACGCCAAATATACTAATTTGTTTTCACCATACTCTATAGTGTTAGTAAAATATGTACAACTTTACAATGAATATATAGGAAATAAATATTTTCTGTGCCAAAAGAATGAATCTTTTCTCTTCAAGATATTAATATTTTCTATTATAGAAATTACTATGAATATTTTCTGTATTTTTCTTTAAAGAAATGATTATAACTATTGTCTGGTAAAGAGAAATTAATATTTTCTTTACGATAGAGTCATTTTTACAGGTTAAAAACAGTCAACCTTTGTAGGAAATGAAGCTTTTAAGTTTTAATAGACATTTACATAACATTTTAAATTTTAATATACTTAACTTCAAGGATACTGAGATAAGTAAATTATTTATATAAACTTAGATTAGATGGTTAAAAAGTATAACTATTAAGTTATATCTCATCATGCATTTTTAAAATGCTATGAATAATGTATAATCATGCAGGGAGTTTATTAAAGCTAACGGAAAACATGATGCAATGACGCTAACATCAGTCATGCACCTAATTTTCTCCTACTTTAAATTCAGGTCTTATTTTACAAAAGCGGCCCATTACATCTTAATTACTTGCCTTAAGTCACAATTCCAACATGGGGATTATCTTTTTTAGTTACATAAAATACCCGAATCGTTTTACAGACGTGTAAGCAAAATCTAGAAAAAGAGTTCTTTGGAAAGGAATGACAGAATTCCAAGTATCAGCATTTTTTATGTCTGTATAATGCAAAAATAAGCATCACAAATACACACTTAGTCATTTGTAAGATATGAATTTTTAAACGTTCATGATCCTTCAAACACCATTTTTAAGGCTTTTGCAATGAATGCAAATTGAACCATAAAACATTTTAAAACTATTACTAACTTGAAACTTAGACCTCGAAATTAATGTAAATCATGCTTAAAAATACATCAATTCGTGTTAAAGGAAAATTATTTCTATCATATCAATCAATAGAACACAACAGAATATGCCATCAGTAAAATAATAAAATAGAATGACAGTAACAAATATGAAAACCTAATGATGTTTAAAAAGTGAATAAAGAAAATGTAACATTATTTACTTCCTGTAAAATCTTTTTAACGATTATTTTGACATTTTAGAACGTTACTCGATACATAATGCTTCAATTCTTTAAAACAGCAACGTCAGGATTCTATTTTCGTAGTTTTAATATAACTGGAATTCTCGAGATGAGTATAAATTCATCAAACATAAAACGGAACTATTTCGTGAAATTCGAAATATATTTCTTAGAAATTTCAGAGGTTAAGTTTCGTAACTAAGATTAGAGAGAAGTAAAGTTTTGTTGTTTTGCAAAACTGGCACTGTGGCGCATATATCTTATTACTTCTCAGAAAACAATCCTACTTCAAGTTCTACGAATTCGAAAAATGTCTTTCGCAATTTCATCAAACTCCCTCAAATTCAAATAACATATTTAATAACAGATCTATGAGAGATTCAAGACTTCCTTTTATTTAAAAAATAACTGCATATTCTCTATGTAGTTCTACATTCAATGAGTAATGACTATTTAAATTATTTTTATACAACGAGAAATGACTATTTATTATATTTCACAAAAGTCAATCATGAAACAATAAAAATATGCTGAATTGTCATAAACTTCTGTAGTTGCTGTGAATATTGCTGAATTTAAAAACTTACAATTAAAAAATTCCTCTTTAAGTTAGCCATTAACATTTTGGCGTGGTTGCGGATATGTAACTACCAGGCAAGTTGTAACTCTGATAGAATTATTTCTCTGCTGTAGATGGTGAAGTATTCTTTATAGATTGCTACAGTAAAAATGCAATGAAAAACTGAAGAATATTTTTTAAATTTCCTTTTTTACCTATTACTCATGTGTTGGTGAACACGTTTTACACATCTGAGGGTTTCACACACATAATTCCAGTTTACAACCAGCAGTCTTCTCTGCATGACTTCTAACCAGTCTTGACCATAAACCAATAGAAACTTTCTAAAGGATTCTATTCTAAGAAAATGAATGATAGAATCTTTCCAAAGGATTCTAATATAAGGAAATATAACCCCAGCAGAATATTACTATAGGATCCTATTCTAAGAAAAGTACGAAAGGAATATTTCCAAAGGATTCTAATATAAGGAAATATAACCATCCGAATATTACTATAGGATCCTATTCTAAGAAAAGGACGAAAGGAATTTTTCCAAAGGATTCTAATATAAGAAAATATAACCAACAGAATATTACTATAGGATCCTATTCTAAGAAAAGGACGAAAGAATCTTTCCAAAGAATTCACTTCCAATTAAGGGAGCAGTAGAATAATTCCAAAGTTTCCTATTCTAAGGAAAGGAGCAATATAATTTTTCAAATCATGCTATTCAGACGTTGGTTGGTTGTTCTGAGTTTTTATGAATCAAGTCCCATATTTGGCCAATCTGCGCCAAAAACAAGCCAACGCCAAGCAAAATATATCGTAAAAGGGGAGAAAATAGGGATAGGGGAACAGAGCAGTGAGATGCGAGCAAAAAATATAGCTTTGGTATCCCGTGAGCCCCCTTATTTACTAGAGATAGTAACTCTACGGGAAAAGAAATGTTCACTAAAGTACCTCGGGTCCTTGAAGTCTGTACGTGTCTAGAGATTAGCCCCTGAGGGCTCTATTCTAAGGAATGAAGGCAATTTTTATTCACATGTGAATATTTACACAAATTCATCGTGCAATTAACTTTCTTCGGAAGATTTGTTTGAAATAAAGAAACAATCAGGTTTTACTTCAAAATGGGGTAACAAATGATAGATTAAACAAGAGATCTCTAAACTTATTGAGCGAAGAATCACATTTGGATAATGAAAAGAATATACACTATTTATATATGACATTTACAACTGCTGCCGTATAAATTGATTCCTGATTGACCCCTGTGTGACCCGAGATTTTTGAGTTGTGTAGAATCCTTCCCTACGACACACATAACGCCTAAATAACCACATCTATTGGTTAAAAGAATCCTAGGGAATATTCTATTTGTCAGACCAAAACTGGTAGAAGTCATGCAGGAGACTTCAGGTTTCACAACGGATATATGCTTACAAACAACTCAGAGGGTTAAAAATAATAAAATATCATAGCTAAGTAAATCGGTAATTATGTTCAGTAACGGTAATTATCACCAATTTCTAAACTGGTAAGAACCATAATTCATTGCCAGCTTTTTTACCTTAATTTTAATCTGTGTGTCGAAGATTATTTTTACTTGTAAAAAAGTTCGTTGAAACGTTTTGTTCCTTTACAAATGTTAACTTTTTACCAAAGCTTAAGCTTTGGTAAAGACTTAACATTTCAAAGGCGTTAGAAATATTAAATAATAAAGATCGCCAACATACTTAATTGCCATCACGATACAGCTGAAACATATTTTGTATACTTTAGCTTTTGTATAATACGTGATGTTTGGTCTTTTGTGGCGCAAGGGTCATATTTGGCCACGCTGCGCTAGACACGACATACAATATTAAGTAATAGACACACACACAATGAAAGTTTTACTGATACTTTTTACTGACACACAAGTTTACTGAGAAGAGAGAAATACACCCAGAGGAATGCACCTGACAGGAATCGAACCTGCACTGCCTACAATTCGAAGGTTGCTAGCGCAGTGGGCATATCCTCTGAGCCATGACATCCCCTCAATGAGTTAGGAAAACTTAGACACGTAGAAATTCAATGTCATATTTAACTACCTTTGTACACAAGCTCTTTAATAAGTTAAGAGCTATGATGGATCAATGTGAATGTCTAAATTTTGCAATAGAGAAAACTTAAGTCAGTTAAAGTGAATGTATTGTTATAACTATTTTTACTAAAGATAATTATAATTTCAAAAACTGATTGATGGCCATACGTTACTGACAAAAAGCTAGATATCGTTGGATGTTTTAATGTTTCTCATAGCAATCTCTTGAATAAGTTAGATGTAATGCATTCTTGCATATTGCAACCTTTTAGAAATTCGTAATGCATATCCTACAAATTTTTGCACGTTTTCAATTTACAAGAGAAAGTGTCCTCGGGAGAACACCTTTTCCATGAGAAAAATTTACAATAAACGTGTCCACGGTTACAATGCTAAAATAAAAATCTGAATTCATACAACTCCTGGACGCAACCATACATTTATGTCTGTTTTATAAGCTTCAAAACTATTCGCATTTCCTCCCCACAATTTCATAGCAGCGCTGATGAAAATTTTATAAGTACTTCCGTATGAAAGAAATTTAAACAGACGAGATCCGAAACGTCTCTACTTTTCGTTATTTACAAAACCACAATGATAAAAATTTATGATCTAATATCTGCTTTAGTTTCGAGCTATAAATTCCGTACCTGCTCGCAACTCCTGCCCGAATCATTTTTTTATTCTCCTCCACAAATTCTCCTGCTCTCTCCTGTAATTGATATTGATTTATACGCTGGATACTTAGAAGAATATGTCTTTAGATACACTGCTTTGCACTTTAGCAAAAAATATGTCTACCCCCAGTTTACCTCCCAAGCCTCTTTTGTGATTTTTACTTCTTTTCCCCCTTTAGAAAATATCGTGACGCTTCTTTCTGGTTATGGGGTAACTTCCGCGGAACTTTTGAGTACTTACTTTGAAACAGCTGCTTGAAATGTTCTTGATTCTTTAACTGATTTCGGAGCATCGGAATCAGTCTCTGTCCGGAATGTATCAAAAGAAAGGATACAGAATGTGACTCCATTTACTGGATTGCTTCGTAATGCGTGTTAGGTGTTCAACAATAATTCATAAATAGTAATGAGGAGATTATGGAAACTGACAAGTGGGCAATATTTCAATCAGTCTCATTATCTATCATTGTAAGATTTCTTTGGATTTTCTTTTATACATTTGTTTTACAGTAGCGCTTAGAATACTATTGATCCTTCAATCTAACAATCTGTACATCACGGTTGATATCGTAGAGATGTACATACATTGTAAAGGGTCAAAGGAGATTTCATGGTAAATTTTTAGGAAGATGGTGCGCATCGGCTTATGGTCTCTGGGTTTTGGACTGGGGTGTAGCTGATCACGGCTGTAGTGTGCCATGTCAAGGTACACTACTTTGCAAAATATGTTTACCCAACCATCCAGTTTATTTCCCAAGTCTCTGTTGTGATTTTTACTTCTTTTTCCCCCTTTGGACTTCTTCCTGGTTATGGGGCAACTTCTGGGGAACTTCTGAGTAGTTACTTTGAAACAATTGCTTGAAATATTCTTTAACTCATTTCTGCAGAATCAGAATCAGTCTGTCCGGAATTAGTGTATCAAGTGGAAAGATACAGATATATGTTTTATACATTTGTTTTATAGTAGAGCTTAGAATAGTATTAAATCTTCAGTCTACCAAACTGTACATCACGTTTGATATCATAGAGGTGTACATACACTGCAAAGGGTCAAAGGTAATTTCATTTTATGTTTTTTAGAAGGTTGGTACTCAATGGCGTACTCTCTCTGGGTTTGGGGCAGTGGTGTCGTTTATCACGAATGCGATGTGCCAAGTAGTTTCAGCAGAACTTAGAATGTTACTGTACCTTCGGTATACCAAACGGTTCATCAATGTTGATGTCATAGAGGTGGACGGTCATTGTGAATGGTCAAAAGCGAATTGATGGCAAAGTTTTAGAGAATGGTACTCACCAGGTTATGGTATTGGCTTTTGTTCACGGGAGTCGTTGAACCCGGCATTGGTGTGCTAGGAACGATGCTACATATCAAAATTCATCCACTAGACCCTGCAGTCAAACAGATGTATTCTTGATTGCGCAAAAATTCAAATTATCATCTTTGATGGCTACATTCCATTCAATCTATGCTTCATAATCAATGCTCTAACCAATGCCGGTAAGTCCACTCAATCCACAGTCAGTTATTCTAGCATTGTGACCCCTCCCATTCTCTAGAAGATACAGTGACGTCAGTGTGATAGTTGATATCTCTTGCACTGTTACCTATTCGTTCTCGTAACGCTTTTCTGTTACACAGTCTATTTTCTTTTCATTTCGAGTATCCATGCAGACTCATTATCAATCCAATAGCATTCCATTCGTTTCTCAGACGTTTGAGGAACAACTTCCCAAATTTGCTCGTCATGTTTTATCCTTACTGTGCTTGCCGTTTTATATACATTTCAACTTTATAATACTGAACTTTCCATAGATTGGTCGATTCACCCTTGAACCCACTTTTCGTTATTTGTAATTCACATTCTTAATATTATATTGTGTTTAAATAAACCCTCTTTTGTATTGATTTGCCATTTGTTCCATGACTTTGTTCTTTTTAATACGACATATATGAGGTCTTATTAAACGAAGGGGTGATGGACCAAGTAGTTAATCATAACAAAAACTGGTTACTTGAGGCTTAATACAACATTAATTGCAAATATCGGCCCAGGGGTGAGACGCCCGAGCTGCGTGGAGGTCAAAGTCAGAAGAGAAAACCTACGTGCAGAAAGGCAAACAGAACGCATGAAAGTTGCACTATCAGAAAAATTAGAGATTCATTCACAGTTTTCTGAGAGAGGGATGAAATGAAATTGAATTATTGAATCTGCAGTAGGCGTTCGAATGAGTATTGAGTAGTGAATATCCACTATGAAAAATTGTTTAGGGATTTCGCTACTTATACTGCGATAGAAAGTTAATTGCAATTTGGGATAAGTTAGTTCTCTACAGTTTCTTCAATAAAGCTTACCACCTAAATCATTGAAATGGAAAAAGAGTAGTTTAAATCTGAGATCCTTATCCTTTACTTGAATCTGTAAATATACACTTTATTTAACATAAGAAATAGTCCGTTGTGTTTCTCCAGTGCGACGTTAATTAATTACAATTACCATTAACACAAGAAACCTATATCTATATAACTCATAACTTAAAAGTAATTCATTCCAATCATTCGCCTGAATCCTTTTTCAGCAACTCTAATATATATCTACGCTATAAACATAGAACCTAATACAAAAAGTCTTTGACAGTAACCTTAAATTGTACATTATTCTTTCTTACATTCGTGTCTGGAAATACATATTACAAAAGAGAAAATTTATTTCTTCTCCATTAAATATCCACACAGTGGAACTACTGTCCCAACTTAGACCACTTCGGTGTTCAGAGCCATCAAGAACAGGAGTACTTTTCCTGTCCCTTTTGCCAACACCCTTGACAAATTGTAGGGCAGCGATAAACAGAAGGAGAGCACATTCCCTTGTTGAGTTTGTCGATGGCTGTTGATAGGAGCATCGTCCTCGTGCCTTCTCATGCTTCACTAGTCTGTCCCTTTTGCCTTGCAGTTTCTGATTCACTGGGAAAGAAAGAATCGCGATCGCTGCAGATCGTAGACAATGTTTGCGCCGAGGAAACATGCTTTAAATGAATTTGTTGCATTTGGATTTGTTTGGACACGTTAGGTACATTGCGTTAGTCGACATTCAATAGGAATATTACAATGAACTATTATAGCTAATGACGTTACGAGTTGGAGTTTCTTTTTATTGAATGAACTCTTACTTTGTATATTTTACTAAATCTTTTAATAAAACAATGCGAGTGTGTCCCAAATATGAGTGGATATTGTAAAGAGAAAAAGAATTTAGGCTGTTTTTATTGTTAACTTCAATTTCACTTCGTTTTTAATATTTAAAACCATTCCTGCTTTTATTTAAAGTGCCTGCCAAATTATGAATAAAAATTAAAATGGTACGGATTCATATTCATTTTTATTAAATGAACACAGAATATTTCTTTGTGTGTATATAGTATTGAATGTTATATAAAAGTTGAGAGTATTACAAATCTGTTTTCATTGGGCGAATGAAAGAGAAAAAATTGTAGGGTAGATTTTTATTACGAATTTCGATATCACTTTGATTTTTTAATACTTAAAATTACTACTGTTTTTATTTAAAGTACCTACCAGAATATTATGAGTTAGTAATGAATAATACAATGCGTGATCTATAAAAATTCCGGTTTAGCTTCTGATGTGCATATAGTTGAATAATTTATTATAAATTCATTTCTACGATTTTTCATCAATTCACATTATGCAAGAACGACATTTTCGATTGATTCAGTCAACAAATACAAACACAGCAATACATAAAATCTACACTCAAAATTATTCAAGCATTTTGGAATAAATTTAATAAACGTGTAAATTAAAATGAATTCAGTGAGTCTGTTAAAACCTGAATTCGTATTTTATTTAAGAATAATAAGAATATTTCAATTTAAGAAGAGCTCTTATAAACATATGTTTAGGCTGTGTATAAAAATGTTAAATCTAATGAATTCGTAAAGTTACATTTTCACATTAAATTAGATTGGAAATAACTTATTTATTTTTATCATAGAAATACGTCGTACTTAGAAATGAAAATGCAAGCCAAGTTACAAATTTAAATATCGTCTTTGCTAATAAGGAGTGGTAGTTATTTAATTAAAACGAATCAACACTACTATTAATACTTCATCCAAAATGATCTTATAATGAACTACCATAACATCTAATATATAGTTATGTTAAACTATTTATCTTCATGAAGTATTTAAAAAAAACTCTAGTAATTAATGTAGGCAAATTTCAAGCTATGCAAATAATTTATTTTTAAATGCTAGTGACCGATAAATATATTGAACTATACCATCTTTGAAGTGTTTTCCAATATGGCTGGGTGGTTTATAAATTTGTTTAATTCAAAATTTAATCATTGCCAGTGAAGTTATTTACTAAATTATCTCCGAGATCATTATTGTAGAGCTAAAATCGATTTCAAAGATATAGCAATTACTGATTCTTCCAAGGAGATTATTTTTAGCTTTCAAATCATTATCAAACAGCGTTATTTTAAACTTGAAGTGGTCTACGTAAAATTAATTTGGAACCCAATAACGGATGACTCTTTTTACTTTTCTTATGAAGACTGTGCGTTAATATAATTAATTTTTTAAGCTAAAAATATTTTTAACACTGATATATTAAAATGAGTTTGAAATTTAGGATGAAAAAAACAAATTTACAAATACAATAAATTCATCTGTAATTAATATAAAAATATTTAATGATCCACACATATCTGTATGCATGTGTCTTTTTGTATGCACACGTGTATGTATAAATACATGTTCAGCAAGACCTTTGAAAAGATAATACAACTTTGTAAATCACAAATTACTTCTTGGTGGATTTTGGTTACACTTCTCTATATACCAATGTATTGCAAGTTTATTTTTGTAGTGGTGGAAAAGTTCACCACAATACTTTTGCATTAGAATTTAGAGTGATTGAATTCGATAGATATTACCAAGTTGTTTGATTGCCGATTTCTGGAGATTAAGAGAGCTGAATTAAAATTACGGGTGTACTTTTGTATGCGTGATTATACAAAGGATGATTTAAACGGTTTGACTGTCCTCTGTTGCCTTTAGCAGCCGAGTGAAGAATGTGAAGCTGTGATAGAAGTGGAAGTAGTGTCTATTATCACAAAGCGTCAGACAGTTAGTTGTTGAAAGTAATGTGTATAGCATTGGTAATTAAATTACTCATCGAAGTGCACACCAACTAGCTTGTTTTGGAAAGTTAATGGATTCACATTGCGTCTACCAGTCACCAACATATCAAGACGTGTGAAACGCAGTGCAATTTTGTCTAATAAAAGATACTGCATTGTGGAGTTGTGTTGTACTGCTATATGTACTACTGTATTGTAAATTAATTTTTGGAGTGGTGACCAAGTTGATTAGACATGCATAGATGTATCATAGCATACTACACATAATCATATAGTTAAAGACATTTTCTTGATGCATACTATGATTAGGAACTTAGCATATTGTGAACTTTGGCCATACATTGTATAATTAGTACAAAAAATATCGAGTATATTAAATATTCTTACAAATTCCTTTCATCTACAAACAAAATGATTCAATAGTTGTAAAATAAAAATTGACACTTACACATGATTACATTTTTATTTTAAGATTGTCTCTGGTTAATTTTCTTTGCTTTATATTTTAGAAAATGCATTAAAGATATAAAAGTTCATGTCTGAATTAAATAGATGTAGAAATTATACTGTTTATTTTCCATCTTAAATTTGTGATGATGAAATTTTAAATTAAACTATTTTCATTATTAGTAATGAGCAGCTTGTGTTGGATAAGAATTTATGAAAAAATTATTGAATTGCACAGATAAAATAGAAATTATCTTTTGTGAACTTTTCGTTTAAATTATTTTTCATTCTCATTTCACTGTCATCTTCACTCATTTGAATGTATTTCCTTTGAGACTAAACTTAATCGAGCATTTTTTTTAATTGTCTACGCACGCATTAGGTAAATTTTCAAAAATTTCAGGTGACATGAAATTTCTTAATTTTGTTTTTAGAGTACAAATATGAAAAATACAACCAAAAATATTTAAATATCTTATACATGTTAAATTACAGTTTGAATTAAGGAAAATATTTATTATTGATCTGTTTATTTCTACCATCATAAAAACGAAGCAGAGAAATATTGTAATTTAGGGTAAACTACAGTGTTATTGACACCTCGGTCAGTTATTGACACCCTAATCTTTAATTAAAAAATAAGCTCCCATGTCAATGTTCAGTTTCAGGCTTTGCATAAGTCCATTTATACTGCCAAAATAAACTAAATAAGAATAAAGGGATGTCAATAACTGTGGTGTCAATTACTCATCCATAGGGTGTCAATAACCGATTTTGCACTATTTACTCTCAATTATATTGCAAAATACCTTCCAGGGATAATTTTTGTATGAAAACCTTTATATTCAGCTTAAAATAGAGTAATTCAGGAAAAGTTACAATGAATTTCAACTTGATTGAACTATTTTTACTATTTTTTCCATGAATTCATAGTATAAATATTGCCTTAATAAATGTCTTGTATAAATATTGTCAACAACTGTCTTGTTTATCCGATGTCCCTTTATTATAAATTGATGTATGATACTATTCAAAAACTTCAGCTGTTTTAAAGCTTCGACGTACAGGGCTACTATGGCTACTCTATTTGAATTACTCTATTTGAACTTTGGATCAAGTCGTTAAACGCAATGTCTGAAGATTAAATTGTTGCAATATTTTTCATTGATCAATCTCGAAATAACTCAATTCTTAATTCCTAATGGCCTTCGTTTTATCTTCAGAGATCCAGTTTGAATGGCTAGACTGTATCTTTTTTACATTTCATATCTTCAAATCGTCAGACGATATTTCAGTGGTCATTAGATTACATTTATTCAGGCGTGGAGAACATTATTTCGTCTTTTTCTCTTAATAAAATAGACTAATATCCGATAATTACCCTGTTTGTCCATTTTAAAGTTTTACCGTGTACATTAGATTGCAATTCGACCATTAAAATGATTTAGAGAACATAGAAACTAAAGCTAAAAATATGAAGAGTTTCTTAACTTTACTTCTGTGAAAAGCATTAAAAGCTGTTAAGTGTTTTATTGTATATTCTTTTGAAAAGCGATCGACGATAAGTGTAGGTTTTTTCTTTACTGAAATGGACGGTTTTTTTTATTTTTAATTATATTGAAAATATGAGCAAAAATCGTTGCCTCCATTGATATTCGATTCAATAAAAAATGTCTAAAAACATTTTTTTTAAACTTTCGTAGTTCGTTCTTTTTACCTCCTACAATTCGTAATGGGAATTTATTCGCTGAAATTGTTAGATTAATTTAAATTATAGAAATAATATTTTTCGATTATTTATGACATAAACCATTCTTAAAAATATCGACGTTTAAAATAAGTTAAATTACACAAATCAAACCAAAAGGTTGAAGAGGAGAGTCGTTAAAAATATGCTTTCTATTGCTTCATGGCATATCATAACTGTTATAATATTATAGTATTTTAACAACATATTGCGTGTCTTGTTGTTATGATATTATATAACTATGAATATGGTATTCTTTTTAACTAATATTCTATCACATTTTTTCAGTTACTACAAATGGACAAGAAATGGTTGAAAAGTAAGAACATTTTTAGTTATTTCAGTTATCCTTGTTTTATGCTTCTCTAAAAGTTAAGTTACATTTTAGCTGTACAGTTTCTTTGTAAAAACATTATTTGCATTCTATTTCATTGTTTCGTCGAAAATATTAGATTACGTAAGCAAACATTAATCTCATAAGTCAAGGTGTTTAAACTGTGTCGCGGCTCTTAACAGAAATTTTTCTAGAAATCTGAGCTGCTTTCTTGCTGAAAGTAACACAAAAAAGGTACTAAAAGAATAAAAGTAAAAAGTATTTCCAAATAATGATAAATTATCCATATATTAAATACATTATCAATTTTCGAATTGAAAACTTCGAAAATTTACGTATCACTTAAAATCAGTTAAAGGGATTCCATTAGGAATTTAGCAATTAGCCAATTCCGATTAGCAATTTAGGCAGAATTGTGGCGCGAATTTGAAATTTTTTTAATCGAAGCTATCTACGAGTAGGAGGAAATGCTTTCCCGCTTTAACATGTCTGTTCACTACCACACTAGATGAATAACATGAATTATACAATGTTTGAAGGAATATATTTGGAAGCAGCTTATAAAATTAGATTAGCTTGTCTTTTAAAAAATACCTCATATACGTCATCCGTCGTACATTCGTCAAAATATTTCTCTTAATCGACAGATTTTTTTTTAATAAACCAGTGCTTTTTATTGGGACTTCACTTTTCAGTAATCAGAATTTAGTGCCAGAAATTCATGTATAAGGTTTAGTTTGTAGCAGTCATTTTTGCTACCCGAAAACTAATCAGGATTGGACCTACGACTTAAAATGAAGAATTTCTAACCACAAACTAGACCGCTATTCTATAACCCAAGACCTGTTAAATCACTCAAGAGCCATGACGTTAACCACTCAGCTATAATGTAGGATTCATGCATGTAAAAATGATAAAAAAAAATTGAGACTTTTAAACCACTATTTTTTCACAAGTTTAGGTTTAATGTATTAGTAACTCGAAAGTGCACACGATTTGAAATAATACAAATTGTTTACTTTAACCTATTTCTCCGTTTGCCTCGAAAGACTAGATAGTCCAAAGGCTGATTCGGGGACCTCGAAAATGCACACTGATATACACTTACAGGTATTAGTAACTACCATTTAAATACATTGAGGTAACATAATACGGAACGAGATATCAACTTAAGATCCATAAGTACGATGAAGTTCTGATTATGGGAGGAAGGTTGACAAAAATCCAACACGCCTGTTACGAATTGAGATGTGACTATCTTTCCTTTTCCAGCAAGAATTGACCCGTAACTTTCCCCTTCTTCTGAAACTGCCGAGGAGATTGAGAGAAAGTTTCATTTCGAATTGGAAGGTTTGTTCTACTGTTAGCAATTGGGTCCACGTGGCTTTTTATTTACTCAATCAGCAATTATAGTAAATTGTTTTGTGCAAAAGGGCATCAAAAATTTCGCCAGGAAAATTGTCTTGGAAACACGAAACTAGTTTCTACTTCCCAGCAGCATTAATAAACACTTCGTTCCCGTTTCAGAGCAATTATACTTATTTCTTATAAACAATTCTCAACAAATTCAAATTTCTTATCAACCATTTTTATAACCGTTCTGATGCTTCGAGATTTGATTAAATTATTTAAAAATTAATAAATACAAAGCTTTGCATAATAGAGTTTAGAACATAAGAAAACCAAAATGTATTTCCACCGAAAAGATAGTGAAGTTCGTCTTTCTGTAGTAAAAAAATACTTCATTCCTGTTGGAAGTACATTACATGCATCTCCTGTAAACAATCCTCCTGTTTGTAGATGCTGTTTTCATTTGGCTCTCTGCTTCAATACTTTGACTAAATTAGGAGGTAAGAAAGAGACATTTACTAACATGAATTGCATGAAGTTAAAGGGTATCAAGAACCTTCTGAGATATTTCGAAATTGGTAACGTTTCCACTTCCCCCAAAAGTAGAAACAAACGCTTCATTCCTATTGGCGATGCATTCTTTTGTCTCCCATCAACTCTTTTCCAAGCGTTGTTTTAAAGGTAACCAATCTACCAAATTAAACTTACGAGCCTGGAACTTTACGACGGACTTACGAGCATAACTTTATGACGGAACTGAGGACTTCCTGGCTAAAGTTACACGACCAGCACGAATATTCCTTGGTAGTTCTATCCATCGTTCTAAATCTATTAAGAAATCACGACCAATATAGGGGAATTTAATCAAAGAATCGGTTTTAATACTTTTGGAAATTTCAAACTACGATCGGCAATTTTTGAAATTGTTTACAACTCCGATGCTTCAAATTCTCAATTAATTAATTAAAAAATATCAATCTTATTATGAATATTCTACTACAAAACAGCATAGGTGAATAAAAATATATAAAAAACAACCCCAATGAGATTTACATCTTTGCATATGAAAACCTCCTTAGAGAGATTTCCACGAAAATATGGATGATGCGTCTACTTCCCAACAATATAAACAAACATTTCATTCCTATAGGCAATGCACTATATTTATCTCCTCTTTCCAAGCGTTGCTTTAAAGCGTTGCTTTAGCCATTCTACCAAAGTAAACTTAGGAGCCTGGAAATAAAAGGCATAGCTCTGACGAAACTGAGGACTTCCTGGCCAAAGTTACACGTCCAGCACGAATATTCCTCGGGAGACTTTTCCCGTTCCACGCCGTGTTGGGAAATCACGACGAATAGAAGGGAATTTAACCGGAAAATTGGTTCAAATATTTTCGGGGATTCCTTTCTCAAAAGAAGAGCCCATGGTGAATTCGCCAGATAGGAAGGAAACTTAACAGAGAATTGTCGACCGTGAAGGAATCTCGTAGTGGCGAGAGAGCCCCGGAGAAGGGCTGGTATTCTTTCCTCTTCGATTCTGTTTGATTTGGATGGGAGTAAAAAACTAACTAGGGACTTGGAGAGTGGGGTGTTTTTTCATATTTTGTTTTCTCTGTATCTTAGTGGGAATGCAGGGACGGTTAATAGAAATCGGGGTACAGGGGAAGCTTTGATTTCTTTCTAAAATGTTTCTGATGTACTACATTTATACGTTCCTAAAATTCTTATTTAAATTTATTTTAAATCTTAAATAAGCCGAGAGACGCATAAATATACTGTTTTTATTCGAAGGACTTCTGTTTCCAACTCTTTTCAGAAAATAAATTAAATTTATTTAGTCTTGAGAATAGAATCTTGTAAATACTATATAATTATTTTTATTTTGTGTTTCGCAGAAAGAGTTGGTTGAATTTGAGTACATATCGCATCGGAAATTATAACTTTAAATACTTATTCAGTAATTGTAAATTTAGGTACTTTTTCAATAAATTCAAGTAAAAATCGTGCAGTAATTGTAAATTTAAGTATTGTTGTTTTAGAAATAACAATACAGTATTGATTTATTTAGAACTAGTTTCATTTTTAACATATGTAAATACATATGAATATTTTAGACAATGTTCTCAGCTTTTCCACATCGGTTTAAAAGTATAACTTCACATTTAATAGTTGTGTGTTGGTTTCGTTTCTAATCATGAAACCGTTTCACAAAAAGTTACCATATGTCACTTCTCGCAATTTTTCAATATTTTATTCAACGATATCTTTAAAAAACTCATTTCATTATGAAGGGTAGTTTCAGTCATCAAAAGAAAAAGGTTTCTGTGAGATCACCACCCCTAACTACAACCGGGGCGACAGTGGGTGTGGGGAAGAAAAGTGAGCGGGAAAGGAGGGACTTCCTGTTTGTGCTCGAGGCAGGGTGGATGTCTTATCCCCTGCTCCGTTAAGCTTAAGTGTTTTTTGTATATATTAAATGTATATATCTGTAATGTAATCGTCTGATGTAGAAATAAACGTACTGTCCTCAAAGCTCTTGCTCTTTTTAATCTGACGCCAATCATCAAAACGAACCAAAAAGTAATCCAACAGTTTCAGATATTAGTTTCTTTCCTGTTTGTAAGACTGCTTGTACCACAAACGGGAATTACAATTGAGGTACGACTGCAAAACTTACTTCCTGCCTGAAATTTCTTTGAAATATTACACGTACACAAGTTTAAAGAAATTTCCAAATAGGTTTCGAAATATCGTTCTTTTATTATTTAGCTAAAATTGCAATTGCACATAATTTAACAAGTTTATTCATTATCATTTTATAACACAAACTCGTTTTACAAAGCGATTAAAAGCACAAAAACGTAAAAAATTACCTTTAATCTTTTGAAACTTTTGAATCTAAAATTTTCTATCTGAAATTTTCATATTTTACAATAGTTTTTAAAAACACTAAGCTGCTGGCTTTACACTTCTTTTAAACGCAAAGCATTCATGTTTCACCGGACTTCTACGAGTAAAAATATCCTGTTTCACTAAGCACCTTTTCGGTACAACGATTTCTGTTTTTATTTTTACGTTAAAAATAAGTAATACAATATTTACTTAGCAAATGCTCTTTACCGGAACGAAAAAAGTGGTCTCTTTATATTACAGGACATGCAAGTTTAATGAAGTGCATAAAATTTAATTCCATGGTAGCATTTTTTCGAAGTAGTTAAATGAACTAAATTGAAGCATGGTGCATTTAAATTCGTAAAAACCACTCTACTGGAATACCATCCCACGCTCCACCTATCAAATGCACTCATTTCACTCAACAAATTGTTAGGAATATAAAAGAACTTCCTCCCCTTGTTGATACAATTTTAGAAAATCCTTTACAAAGTCCTGAACGAAGTACATGGAGTACAAAAAATTGCAATGAGTTCCTCATGATTAATTTCACGTCAAAGGAAGTGATTTATTGAAAGTCTCTAACAAAAACACTAAAAGAGTAATTGTCCTAAGAAAACGTCTCTTGGGTTCTTTGATTAATACAAAGAAAACGATTACTGAAGCGAATACCTTTTTTCGTTCACCAAAAAGACCAGCGTTGTTTTATACCCGAAAGAAATGACCCACGTAATTTTTAACGATCAATTTGTTTTTTAAACCGCTCTCAAAAAGTCATCACTGAAACCGTAGAGTAATGATGATTCGGAGACACATAAATTAAATACTGTTGGGGTAGTTCGAAGTTAATCAAAACTGCCCTCTGTGAAGAATGAATTGGGATTCTGTTTTGGGGAGGACGTAATGATTCCGTTGCTCAATCTTGGTGGGCGGAATAATAC
Organism: Meta bourneti; assembly: GCA_933210815.1. NCBI lineage: Eukaryota > Metazoa > Arthropoda > Arachnida > Araneae > Tetragnathidae > Meta > Meta bourneti. The sequence goes on from OW119926.1 coordinate 64,755,373, forward strand.
TTCCAGTTTTTGCTGGATTTTGTTGTTTTAAATGATCCGGCGCTTTTGTTATTTGGGTTATTTAAGCAATTCGCGCATAAAGCATTTTAACCCTTCGGTATGGCAGCATCTTTCTGGGGCCTATTCAGCGGTTAAATAGGCATTACTAAACAATCCTGGCGATATACGGTTTAAAATATTGTTTTGTGCCCTCTTTAGATATCAATTCATAAACTGTAGAAGGCATACCCATTAACCTGTTCTCTTTAATAACATAATTCATACAGGTAAGTTGTTTGGTTGTTTTGAGAATTTATGATGCTAGGGCCATATTTGGCCAAGTTGCACCATATAAAAAATGACATGAAAGGGGGATTGTGAAATAGAGTAGTGCAATGAAAGCAATAAAAGATCGCTTGGGTATCCCTGGGGTGTGACTCTCGTGTTTACTAAAGACAGGGAACCCATGGGAAAAGAAAAGATACTAGAGTACCTCGGGTTAGTGAAGCTTGTACAAACCTAAAGGAGATATCTCACTGATTTTAAATTACTTTAACTTTTCTGTAATACTGGCCTCGTGCCTTAATGCTCGCACTCTGATCATAGGCTCTGGGTACGATTATCATGCTTATTCGTAGTGATTCAGAAAACAATTTAAGTAGTAATAACTTGCTGAATCCTCGAGTAGAAAAACGCGACCGAAGAGCAAACTAAGCCCAATAAAATAAAGTTGTATAATGATATATTTTCCTGACTTCGCTATATATAATTCAGAAACTAGCATTCAGAATTTTTCTGGAAAACGCATCAAGTCAAATCTCTTAGAATATTCAAATTACTGATGTGTATACATTTTCATTGAAGTTTGCACGCATTCATTTGGGCTAGATACGCCTGATTTGTATAGCCTTTGTTTTATTTTATTGCTCTAGTTCAATTCTAACTAATTTTAATATTTTTCTAGAAACCCTAAGCCGTCAAAACCCACTTTTGAAGATGGAAACCCTTATGTATACCATACAAGAGAAGTCACAACAGGTAAAACGATTATTTTTGTTTGAAATCATGAATTCTCACTTCCGTTGTGTTAGTTACACTTTTAACTTAATCAGATAAAATATACTTGAAGATGCTTAGATATTGGTTCATGTTTGAAAAAGCTTGCTCACTCTTTTTTATCACTACAAAATTCAAAATCTAGGCAACGAGCTTGAACCCTAAAATGACTATTATGAATTATTAAATTTGAAACTTAATCTGGCCCAGAAGGACGTATAAATGAATCGAAAGAGAACATGAGAACAGTAAAATTATTTTGAAGTGCACAGGCCTAAAAATTCGTAAAGCTCCATCGTCTGAACTAAACAGATAATGTAAAGTCAGAAAATGGTTCTTCTATAATATTGTCTATCGTTATACGAAACCGTTGCTCCTCACACAAAATATGGAAAAGGTCCACGTAAATTGATGTAAGGAGTGTACTAAACAGACATCTAGAAGAGGAAGACAGTTATTTCCCAGAAAGAGAAAATGTCCCCTCATGACAGTGGGAAATATTCAGTTTGCTGTCTAGTGAAGGATAACACCCGTATTTATGATGACTCTTTACGTCACTAAGTTTATGAATTGTAGTTTATAAATCGTCTTTTTAAACTTTAGTGGATAACTGACAGTATTTAAAGACAAATTAATCCTAATAATTAGAGACAAGTTCACCCTGCCTAATAACTATCTTTCAAGACAAACCTGATCTTTGTCGTCGGGTGAAAAATGCAAATAGACTCTTTTGTAGTTAAGTCATTTTAGATTTAACCAGTTTGATATAAAGTTTAAGAATTGGTAAAGGCAGAAAAAAAGTTGAATAAATGGAGCAATCAAACTTTTAGCCTAAATGGAACTGTCAGGCACAAGAGTCAGATCCGTTTCCTAAATGAAATCTGAATCCTTTGTTGAACTTAAGACACATTAATTCGTGTTTGGAACCACAAACAATCCTTTGATTATCTTTTTAAATTAATATTATCTATGCCTCGACGTTTTGTTGCTACCATCTGGCCTAGGGGTGTTTCAACAAGATATTAGACTATAATTGGTTTTTTTATTGAACTAAAGCAAACTCCCCGTGCACCACCGAAGTATAACACGGGGCTTACAGAAGTAAGTTGATTTAACAAAGAAACAGTGGAAAACAATTTAACTAAAATTACAAAATTTTATGAACTTGACAAATGAGTAGAAAAGCAGATTAGATTTTACAAAAACATTGAGTTTCACTGGCCATGTTTTACTTAATTTTCTCAAATCATTTTGCAGGCACATTCTTGAAGTTTTAAATGCAGGACAACTAAAAAGCAAATGCTCTACATCTTGTGGCTGCTTTTTAAAACACTCGCACAAATCATAGTCCGAAGATGAAACCTATATAGATATTTAGCAAAATTTCCATGGCCAGATAAAAATTGTGTAATTTGGAAGTTTATGAAGAAAAATAATTATGAGTTCAATCTATGCTTAATAGTAGGAAAAAGTTTTTTGGTGTGGCCAGCTTTCTCAGACGAGACATACTCTTCGTTCCACTTAGCAACAAGCTTGTCATAATATGAGCCTTTCAAGTAACGTTTAGGAATGTTACAATTTACATCAATTGCTAAATTCAAAGCGTCTTTGGCTAAAAATTCAGCTCTTTCATTCCCGTAAATTCCATAGTGTCCACGCACATAGGCAAAATAAATCTCAGTTCCTCTATTTTTAAGAGAACTAATTGTTAAAAGCGTTTCAACAACCAATTTTTCTGTGCTTGCGACATTCTTCAGTAAATGTAAAGAGGAAATAGAATCGCTACAAATAAGGTACTTCGAACAAAAATTTCCATTTTCTTTAAACCACTTAACTGCAAGATTAATACAAAGCAATTCTGCTTGAAAAATAGTGCATTCATTCCGGTTACGATGTTTATAAAAACCGCATTCGAAATTGTCCTCAAATAGAACAAAAGCAAGGCCAACCTTGTTGTTCATCTTACTACCGTCCGTAAAACAGACTTTCTGATAACGCTTCTCCACATTTTTCTCGTACTTAATTAGATGAATTGGTCCAAAAACAGCCGGATGAGGGATGTCGCAGAGAGGCAATTTTCCATCAACACAGTCCGTCGAAAAATCATTTAGAATCGAAGCATACAATTCATTTTTGCACTTAATTTCCAAGTCTAAAGGTGGAACTCCAGCTATAGCAAAGGTTGCTTCATAACTTAAAGTTTTTTAACCTCTGATAAGACGCAGAAGGATTCTCCGTTGAATCTTCCTCAACCTGCGTCTGTTGGTCTTAGTCTCCAAAGCCTGTCCCCAGATCCGAGATCCATAAGATATGAAAGGCACAATACCTTGTTTATACATAACTTTTAAAACCTCATAGCCTACTCCAAATGTATTTTTGGCAATACGATACAGGCCAGTAAGTAGTTTTTCGAATTTATTGAAAACATATTCAATATGCTTTTTCCATTTGAGTTTACTGTCCAGGAAAACACCAAGGTACTTAAATTGGTCAACAAATTCAAGAGTCGAACCCTCAAGGATCAAAGGCGAAATAACATCTTCATCCAATTTTCCACCGATAATCATAGCTTTACTCTTGGAAGGGTTGAATTCATGAAGGTTTGACCACTGGGAAATAAAGTTTAGTGCAGATTGTGCTCTGAAGATGATGTTTTGAAGAAACCTTCCTTGAAAAATCAGCAGAATATCATCAGCAAATGCAATTTTGAAACAGTCAGAAAGACGAATTAAAAGATCGTTTATAATAATATTCCACAGACTAGGTCCAGAAACAGAGCCCTGAGGACAACCTCTCTCTAAAGAACAAATTTTGCCTTCCGATCCGATAAAAAGTTCTGCAGTTCTTTCATTCAGAAAACTTCTAAGAAGGTTATATAAATTTTTCGGAATATCAGCATCTTTTAAGATATTCAAAATAGAAGGCCATCACGCATTATCAAAGGCATCCTTTATATCAAGAAATATTAGCACACTTGTCAGCCTCTTCTTCCCATGCTGCAGGATGTCACACAATCGAAGCAGAGCGTCTTCAGTAGATTTTTGCGGAGTAATACCAAATTGGGCATCACTAAAGAAATTATCTTTCTTCCTCAAAAACCAGTTAATTCTGTTAATAAACAGTGCTTCAAGGCAGTTTCCCAATGTAGACAATAGACTAATGCATCTAACATGATCAAGGTGAGGAATCCTTAAATCCAATGTCTTAGGGATCAAAACAACACGTGCCTTCTTCCATGGAGCAGGAAAGACACCCCAATTTAAACACAAATTGAAAAGCTTGAGTAAAAAGTCAGGAAAAATACCATAGAATTTCTGAATTATTTCATTAGGCAGCGAACCCGGTTCATGTGTTTTATTTCTTTTAAGTTTCTTAATGATGAACCCTATTTCAGAGGTAGTAAAAGGACAATCTTCAGTAAACGAATATGGTCTTTGCAATTCAGAACGCATAGTTCTGTGAACATTATCATCATCACTTTCACTATCAGCTGGAAAACACTTTGTCATCACAGCAGAAATAGTTTCAGTCAAAGACGAGGTAGCAAACCCATTTGGAAGTTTAATTCCAGAAATCTACTTTCTTCATGAAGTTGATTTTGACACCGTACTTATATATATTCTTCCAAACATTGTGGACATTTATAGTTGAAAGAAATTCTCTCCAAGAGTTGAGTTTGGCATCTGACAATTTCACCTTATATTTGTGTTGCAAATCCATATACTTAGCTTTACAGATTTCTTTCACAATAACATTTTGCTCCATTTGATATCTACGTCTTGCAGCATTCACATGTTTTCTCATACATTCAATTTCTATGGACCACCAGGGAACTCTCTTGGTTACCTTTTTTTTATTTGGGATAGATTCTGTGGCAATTTGAAAAAGTACAGAAGTAAAATTAGTAACTATCCTTTCCAAAGTGAATTTATCGGAACACTCTCCAAGAAGGAGATATAAATCATGCAGTTCACTGATACATGTCAGCAAATAAAGACCAATTTGCTCTATTAAAATTAAAAAAACACGAAGGATGAAACATATTTGGAACAGACATATCAAATTGAAAAGTAATCATTTTGTGGTCCGAAAGAGAATCCTCCTCAGAGATATCCCAATTCTGAACATACTGGAGAAGTCCCAAGCTACAAAAAGTAATATCAATGTAACTAGAACCCCGTGTTGAGCTGAATGTGACGATCTTCATTAATAACAAACATCTGATTTGCACTTAAGAAATCACAAATCTTCGTACCTCTACCGTCAGAAATAGACTATAATTGATTGGACATAATTTTGTTTGGTTTCTTTTCAAATGCCTTTCACTTTATATAAGAGCATTCAATTAAATATAGACCATTTATGTTGAGTTTACCCAAACTTCTGTGCTTTATATGTAATTGTCGCAAATGCTCGTTTGGATTAGTTTTGACTGCGTCGTTCAGATAATAATTCCTTTGTCTTAGTCATTTATAAAAAAATTTTGTTCATCTGTGTGCGACATTTTGCATTCCTCTACCATAACCTAAACGAAACAGCATAAGATGAGTTAGATCAATATATTTCTCTAAATTGTACAAAATATATTGAAAAGACTAATATTAAGCGAAAAAAGTAGGTCCAAAGCCCAAAATGTTTACCCTAATTAGTAAGATTGACTGTAAGCAATATATATCCTTTTGGCAAATTGCACATTATTTCGTATCACCACCTTCAAAATTTTCTAGAAGGGGCTCAAATTTCCTTTAACGCCACTACGGTTAAATTGGAAAAAAGTCATTTTATGGCAAGATAAATGAATTTCCATTTTATTTTCTGGTGAAAAAAGGCTCAATCCAGTGTTTCCTAATATCTGAATTATTACTGGCATATTTTTCGGAAAGTATCATGACATCAACATTTCAGATACATCGAGGTTCTAATGAAACAGACAGAGCATGTTGGTAGAGTGACTGACTCAAGATCTCTGAAGGATAAATGGATAAATCACGTGGGCTTACGAATCGACTTTGTTGATTGGCTATCGAAACGCAGACTAGTTTCTTTTATCACGGTGAATAATCGCTTTACCAATAAACAATTTAGGTTTCATGCTTTTTCCCAAATTCACGAAGCAGATCTCCAGATCGAGCGACTGGAAAATAAATATAAAATTTCTCGCAAATGTTGCTCAGTCTATTTCATTTGAAGGTCTATGTTTAGATAAGCTTCAGTTGACCACGAGCAATTTAACTTTTTTTGGTTAGACTAGTATCCCAGAACTCGCATTAATATCTGGCTCTTGAATTTAATAACCTTGGATCGTATTTAAGAGTATTTAATAAAAGTTAACCCCAATACAGGAAATGCTGTTTTATATTTTTTGACAATTTATTCCATTTAGAGGTATGAAATATTTACATAGATTATAAATGGATTTAAATAAGACATACAGAGTGAGTAAGGACACTGCTAGCAATTGAATATAAGATGAAATTTAGCGCAGCTGCTACTTGAGGGTCTTCTAGTTTCTTTAACAAAAGGATATATAAAACTTGTTCGTGTCTTTAAATCATGATATATACACAAAATACTGTACTTAGAAGGGTATCTCAGTAATTATTTATAATTCTCAAGAGACTAACGCAACTTCTCTCCACTTCTGAATCCCCGTATGATTTAAATCTAGATTTGTCATTGGCATAAGCATTTTTACCGCGTGAAGCAGTTCTAATCGAAACTTCAAGAAGAATTTAAGTACTTCATTGAATAAAACATCAGCTCGACAGAATCCAAGAAGAGGAAGTCGCTGCATCTTTTACAGATGAAACGAATGTCTTCCCTTTTTTCTTCGTTTCTTATCTCAGCAAAAATCGATGAGACGGACCGACGAATTTGAATGCTGTTTCAAAGGGATCCGTGGAGAGAAAAGAGAAATCATTACTAAGAGTTCTCAGCTTTCAGGTCCTCAATTTCGAGGCACACATACATATGGCACTCTAATGATTGCAAAGAAAGTAACATTTGACTCAGTAGTCTCCATATATCAAGCACAGGAAAACTATTTCGTTGTTCTTCTAAAACTACTTGGAGTCGGTGGCGTCGAAGTTTTGATACTTGCGTCATCCGGATGTGTACGGCTTCCCCTTTTCTCTGTTATAACTATTTCATGACCTACATTTTGATAGTAAAGAATTGCTATTTCAATATTCAAGGGATTCGTCACATTTTATAGAAGTATTCTCATTAGTAAACATTACAAAAAAACAAATAATAATTGATTTTTTAATATTCAAGAGGATTCGTCACATTTGCTTAGTATTCTCATTAGTAAACATTGTAAAAAACAAATACGAATTAACTTTTTTTATCTGGTAGCTATGTTAAAACATTACATTATTGTAAACCGATTCAAAAAATTCCAATTAATGTTTTTATGGTTTGATAAAGAAACTACTCTTTAATATTTCTTTCATTTAGTAAGTGATATTATTTATTTGCTAAATATGTACGAATTTTTCTCGTAAATGCTTATAATTACCTCTTAAAATGATTGGATTAAAAATAAAGTTAACATCTGTATTATTTGTTACTTCGTGAATTTCAAGTAACTAAATTGAAAAATCTGGCTTTTTCTATCAACATCTAACGTTTATTTGAAGTTGGAAAAAAAGCTTCTTGGATGCCTGAAGCGTTACAAAATGCAATGGTTAAGAAAAAGAATATATTATTTGACACACAAAAACTAGAACTGAATAAAGAAATAGATTTGACAAAAAATGGAAAGAAGTATTTAAATATCTTCTATTTAATTTTAGAGAATGTAACTATAAAAATGAGTCATTATTTGATGTATGAGTTAATAATAGTTACTTAATTATAATGTATTAGTTAATAATGGTTACTTAATTATAATGTATTAGTTAATAATAGTTACTTAATTATAATGTATTAGTTAATAATAATCATTCGTTAATAATAATCATTCGTTAATAATGATTCTTAGTTAATTGCATCTGTATTTGGTTTAATATTTTCTCTACAATTATTTTGAGGGCCAATTTTATCGTTCCGCACGTCTGAAAGTGGAATCCGAAAGACTTTAAGCACCCATTAGATCGAGATTCGAACCCAGTGATTGCATTCAAATATTTTACAAAGGATTGCATTCTAAGGAAAAGGCCGAAAGAGAATCGTTCCCAAATGATTTTATTCTAAGGGAAGGACCTATTGAATATTTCTAAAGGTTGAAAGAATACATGGATATTTTCAACTAATAGATGTGGTAGTTTAGTCATTATGCGTATTGTTGGGCAAAAGCAATACTACACTGCTCGAAAATATTGTGACGCTCAGAGAGCTAAGTACAGTTGACACTGATTTCACTAAACCCTAGAGACCAGGGACCGTAAAATGAAAAGTTCGATATTCTATTCGAATCACTGAAAATGCTTCAAACTACTGTTTGATCCCATAGAGTATTTTTTTAGAAAATTATGAATGTATATTAAAGACTAAATAATACGGCGATTACCATAACAAACAAGAAAATTTGTTGATTCGAATGTCATTTTTTGAATAAGTAAACAATTCTGATGAAATTTTGATCAAATTTGACCAAATTTTTAGAATGTCTCATTGAACTATTCTGTTTCCTGTTACCACTCATTGACCATTGGTTTGTTGTCAAAAGAAACTCCACAATTCGGCTTCGAAAATGCCCAACGTACGTTACTACGTGTTAGGGATGACAGAACCTGTTTTTCTAATGTATTTTTGCTAAGATGTTTTTCAAACTCGTGCTTGTATATGTTCAGAAAATGGAATGACAAGTAGCATTAGTTCTATAATATCTGAGCAGGATTTTAAGAGAGTTCATAACATCGTGAGTTTGTAGGAAAGAGCGACAATTGAAATTTTTTTCCTTTTTTTTCCGTATTCCTGCACACATTGTTTAGCTAGATGAAAAAAATTAAACATCAACACTTATTAATTTCACGGCACCCTTATATAAAAAATATTTTGCCGAAAATTGCTTTAATCGAATGCTAATTCTAAGAACATTTTAAAGAAAACTGATAAATTATTTCGAGTGCCACATCTAAGCTGAAAATCTAAAATTAAACCAAAAGCTATTTTTATATTTCGCATAATAATTCGCTACACCTTCCTAGAAACTCTTTTTAAATACGCTGAATAGCGAGTATGGCTGATTTGCTTTTTGTAAGCCCAGAAGCTTCAGATGCGAAGCTTTTAATTTTTCTCATTACCATTTGACTTTCACAAGCACTAAGTCTCAGAAGAGATTGATGAAAAGAAAGTTTATGAAATGAACTTCAGCTCTTTGTAAATGAATCGCATAATCTAATGCGTGGTTGTGCTGGTAGAAAAATAATTTGGATCATGGTAAGTTTCTCCTTGTTTCCCACTAATTTATTATTCCTCGCCGTGGAAAAGAGCTAAACTCAATCAAAACGAGAAAAAGCAGAAACAATTTGCCATCGCACCGAAATAAGCATCTAATTCAAAAAAGAAATTTTGGATCGCTACAGAAGAAATTAGCATGTAAAAAATGATAGAGATTCTTAATTGCAAAAGTTAGAAGTTGCATTTATTGGATTTACAGTGCCTGGTAAAAAACAGTTTTAAAAATTATTTTCGAATTGAATGTTGCTTACAGAAGTACTATCGATATTGTAAGGCAGTTCGCATAAGTTTAGTTTTAATAGTACTGAATTGCTTAGGACGTTTTTGGAGAAACGCCTTTTTGATGTTTGTTTATCTAAATCCGTTCTAACTTTTTACTCGAAACATTAAGACAATACCAAATGATATTTGAATGTTTGGTAAGTACTTGAAATACTTGATTTGTATTATAGTACTCGTACGACAGACATTTTTAAATTAGAATATTTGTTTATATTCGCTTTGATTCTTTTGAAATCCGGTCAGCTTCAGAATCTAATGATTTATTCATGTGCTTTGATAGCTGTTCTTGTAATATCTATCCATGTTTATTTTGAAACATTGAAGAAAATAAAATTGTTATGTCGTGAAACAACACTAAAATGCTCTTTTCCTTGTAAAGAACTTCGTTTTTAAATTGCAAATACATCATTATGCATATTTTGTACTCAAATGTTACTGATAAATCATTCGTTAAATCAAACTGGGTAAAATGTTTGATCTTATTCAATTCACAACATGTATGTTTAACAATACCGAGTTTTGTTTGCGGATAAACAGTTTAGATAGGGTAGTAATGTTTTTAGATTTATTTGAACATAGATAAATTCACTTTATCAATGTATTCATTTCTAGTTGATATTCCAAATCAAATGTTTGTTGACATTACCTTAAAGACTTATTACAATAATTATTTTTTTAAGAAGCAAAGAGATAGAGTTAAATTAAAATAAGATGATCATTAAATTTATTGAAATAAAAGACATTTATTTATCCTAAATTGAATATCAGTTTAATGTCTAGAATGATGATTACGTTTATATCATAACATGAAAGTATTTTTGTTAAAAATTGTAGTTTACCAATCGTCAATCTCAGATCGGAAGTCCTAACAAAACTTTCTGCAGGTTAAAACACCTCTATCTGTATTTGAAAGTCTGATATTAGTCTCTAGAAAAGTAATGCTTAAGATATTAGTAAAAGGAATCCTTTCACTGACAGCATATGCTCCAGATTATTAACTTTAAAAACTGTTGTAAAATGAAATATTTAGTTACAAGGATAAGTATATTTAATTCGTTTAGGAATATTGAAACTCTCAAAAAGTACACATTTTTTTCATACTTTTCAACAGGGAAATACTAAAGTTCGTTACAAATTTTAGAATGATTCTTATTACACAATCAAAATTTCTTCCTATTAATTTTGGTGAAATTCGGAGTCACTATATACAACCACGTCTGTTTGACATGATCGTATACATAAGGATTTGAATTCAATTGACCATTTATACCATCTTTAAATAAAATATTCATAATATATGAGATATAAAGTGTTTTTAAATTGCTTACGATAAGGAAAAGTTGCTTTAGCCACATGGATTACACATAAATTCACTATATGTAATAAACTACATGTCATTTCTGAAAATGTTTTTTAAATACCTAAATAAATATTACAGTACATTTATTTAAACCTGCATCTATTAGTATAATACCATAATGCGCATAGATGTGTGTCAAGTTTTCAACTGCTTTAATCGTTTTTACTCCTATGTCCAAATTTAACTTAGACTCACTGTATTTCCGAATGAAATTTACATTGTATCTAATAAAACTGAACAAATAAAATCGTCTTATATAACTTTGAACATAATATGCTTCACCTTATATGGATTTGCTTGAATCATTCATCCATATATTTATTAAATGTACATTTACGCGTCACATCCAATAGTGTGTCAATATATTTCTATTCTATAAGACCATGTTCATGTTTCTGAGTATGTCTATTTGACACTCAAATCTGCATCAGAATGTATATATGGAATCTAATAAATTGTATTTAAAAAAACACTTGTACCATGTTTGTTGATTCCAGTTCCATGTCTTACTGGAGTTCGATGGAATTCAATGTTCGAAAAGATTAAATTTCAATTTTGACTCATGTCACTTTTCTAAGGGCTATATTATAGTTCCATATTCCAATAAAGAAATGTCAGTGTATAATTTCATCTGTATTTAGAATTCCTAAACATATTTGTACAGAATATATCATCTAGATTTGTCCAAAATATGCTGACACATATTTCCTTTATTATTATTTATAAATTTACATTGTATTTAATAAGAGAGTAAAAATAAAATTAATTTTCAAATCTTGAAAATAAGGTTCATCACCTCATGAGAGGGATTTTCAATGTAAGTAAACAAGCCAGACTGAATGCGAAGATTTTACTTCCGTAACCAAATGATCTTACGTAATTCATATCGGGGTGCTTCAAACCGCTTATAACCATTTGGGTGACGTTTGGCGTTCGATCCAATTAGCGTTGATATTTCAACTACCTTATATCAATCCGAAATTTATTCTTTGGAATTTTTATTGGTGACGTGCTGAAATCGTGTTCTAAAATCATTCCGTATCATCAACCATATCTCCTATCTTATCCTCAGAACTTATCCTATCTTATCCTCAGAACTTATCCTATCTTACCCTCAGAACTTATCCTATCTTATCCTCAGAACTTATCCGATCTTATCCTCAGAACTTATCCTATCTTATCCTCAGAACTCTTGATAAAGTTTTGGGGAATTCAAATTTAAATATATTTTAGCCTTAAAACTGGGGTTTTATTATCTTCTTAACCATCATAAATTCATATCACATGTAAATCTCCATAGCATAACTTTTAACAAATTTGACGAATAAAATAATCACATAAACCACTTCACCCTTTGTGTCCCCTTTCGGTCCTCCGGCTTCTGAATTATGTTCCTCGTGTTGTTTTAATTGTGCGTGTTGTGTTGCGTAATTTTTTTGTTGTACTTTGTTCATGTTTTTGCTGTTATTTTATAATTTTAATCCATGCCATTTAATAATACCTTTTGTTCCATTTATGCACTTGTAGTATGTGTAAAAATATGTTATATTGTATGTGAAAGGTTTTAAGTCTCACTTTCCCTCTCCCGTCTCTTTAATGAGAATTCTAAATATCTGGTGAGTTGGAGGGTAATGGTAATTATTTAACGTCACACTGGCTATTGGCGACTGTCTGGGATCAGTCCGCAGTGAAAGCTCCGAGGACAACATCACGTAATTTTGAATCAAGGTCAGACGACGAAGACAGCCCCTGCGCTGGCACCCCACTCTCCAAATTTCCACATCACTCCAATAACGTGAGGACATTGATGCCACGACAGATCTAACGTGCACCGCGTACACGAGGGTCTTTGATTAGACATAGTTTTGAACTAGCAATCTTCCGATTGCTAATCCGTTACTCTTTTAAACGGGCTACCTCGGCCCCGTTGAATCGGAGGGATGAGGGTGCAGTGAGTAAGCCAATCGACGTCACGTACGCAATACGTACAGGAAACGCATTCGTCTCAGAAACACTACCTCCACCTACATTCAGCTTGGCAGAAAACGCCTCTCATAAGTTGAATCGATGAATCAGTCACGTCTACAGTAAAATTTATATTGCAGAATCACATGCAACACTGTGCCAATGTATTTGTATTCTATGAGACCATGTTTATGTTTCAGAGTATGTCCATTTGACACCCAAATCTGCGTCGGAATGCATATATGAAAGCCTAATGGATGGCAAACCCTCTTCATACGAGACGGTCCTCTGCCGATCACACGTGTTGAATGAAGAGGTAAGGCGAAATGTAAATCTGTAGCATAAATCTATAAATAGCTCAGCTGCGAGTAGGCATGAGTGAATTTTCGTGCCGTGGATAGTAAAGCAGAAATACCTCGATGGTATAGTACATCCGAAGAAAACAAGCGCGAGATATGAATAAAATATGAATGGGAGTACATCGCTCTTGAGCTGTTCATTTGAATATTAAATAGATTATAACATACGACAAATCCTCGTCGATAACTTGCTAACTGTGACGGAAGTTTCAAATTTACTTTGGTTGAATTTGCATAAACACACATTTTAAGGTATCTTAATTGTAGTTTATTTCTTTAATAGAAACTGACACATATGCTATACTTTCTCTGCTCGTTTTTATAAAAGTATGCTCTTTTACATGGTGCAGCCTTTTATATCGTTATTAACCCTTTATAAAGAACGATTTTTATCGCACCCTGACTGAAACACCGTCATAAATCAGGAAATGGATTTTTAGCTTTAGTTGGGGTAGAAGGACTGTAAATACATGTTTCTGCTTTTTGTAAAAGTATCCCAACATTATATTACAGTGAACAGTTGAGGCTCTAATGGAGTGCAGTTGTGGCAGTTTTGCAGACAGCAAGAACATGTGTTGTCTTTTGACATTTAAAACTAGAAATTAATTTTTTTTATTATAGCTGTGTTGAAGCCGGGGTGTGACAAGTGGAACGATAAGACGTTGTGTATTTCTTACATAACAGTAGCCTTTTGTCTTAACAAAACATTTAAAAACATTAAAGTTATTAAATAGAGACAAAATGTAATTACCACACAAAGAAGATTTCTATATCAATTTCACTAACGTACTCATTAATTCATTAAACAACTATTTTACCCGCATGGTTTACTTTATTGGTGATGTTAATAAAGTATGGTTTTGATGAAAAGCAAACGGGCATTTTGCAATAATACCAATAATTAAAATATTCTTTTTTAGAATATGTTATTGCAATTTGTATTTATTTATTCCACAAGCGTAATAAATGTAAAAATAATGTTTTTTATTTGCAGTCATGTTTTGAATTTCCATGTTGGAGACAAAATTATTTACTTGTACAACTTGTGCATACATTTCAACAACGTACTTGACACAGAAATTGACGTTATTTATTATCTGACGATAACGGATATTAACAATTTAAATCTACCGTTACGGGACTCATTCGCGAAAGTTTCCTCTTAGTTTAAATGCACTTGATTTGAGCTATAGAGCTTCATAATATTTCTGAAGCATCCACGAAGAGCTCAAAAAATTTTCAGTTGTTTGACTACAGACGATAATGAGAAATTTGGGAAATAGAAATCTATTACCACAGAAAGAAAAATCTGAACGCACGCGAACGTGAAAGCAGGGTTATAGACGGAAAATACCAAATATGCTTTGAACAAGTGACTGGAATGCAATTGAAGTGGAGGCTAATTATGGTAGCATGACTGCTGTGGGAACTTTTGCCATTGTATTTTAAAAAAGGTTTAATCCAAAGTATACGAAATGAGGTTTTTACATTTACTGACTGATTTTTCCATTCGGAGATATGGTGCATATTAATGCTCATATCGATTACAAATGGTTTGAAATTGATGTATGACAGAGAAGTGATTAACGACACTGCCATCAATTGATATAAGTAGAAACATCGTAGATTATTGTATTGCTGTTTTGTATATTTTTTAATTTTATTTCATTTGGAGGCATTAAATATGCATATAAATACTTATTTACATGGTACATGTATTTAAATTCTGCTAGTTTTAATAATCATGTTTTACTTATTAAAATCTTTGCTATCGAGATTGGAAAACTTGTGTAAGAAAGCATGATGTATATGACAACAAAAATCGGAACGAAAAACATTTGAATTCAAAACAACTTTAAAGTCATCGTCTAACGTAAAAAAAGATTTGTTTTAGTTACATAGCTTTAGAAGTTATAAAAACTTAAACTAGATAGTTTTGCATGGCATCTTTCAGATAACTGCTAAAACTAAACTCATCTCACATTAAACTAGCTAGTATAATTCATACTGTGCCAAAAGCTTCTAGTTAAGTATATGGGTGGATCTTCAATCTCATGCGATTTGTTTCAATCAATTCCTGCATAAACACGGAAGATATGTCTTATACAGCAAGTACTAAGGAGTTAAAAAATGTGTACTTCCATTACCAATTAATCCCCAATCCTCAATCGCAAAGTTCGGTAGAGTTTGTTTTATTCTTTAGTTTTTGAGACTCAATAGACTTAAATGTATGAGGAAATGAGACTTAGATTTTAAATGAATAAACAGAGGTCCATGAAATGATGGTTTTCCTCATGTTATATCTATGAAGTTACGTGTATATATAAGCCATAATCTTTTTTGAGCATTTTATTTCTAAGAAAAATAATCATTACAAATTAAATTTCAATTACATGAATTTATCCGATACTGTTGGCTTTTGCGATCTTGTATGACCTCTAAGAAACTAAAGACTGCCAATACATATAGTAGTAGAAAAGATAAGCCATCAAAACAACGACTAATAAAGATTAAAACAAACTTAGAAAAGATGGTCAATGACCATTTCGGTGAAGCAAGACATCCACCAACATTAGGACAGAAGTAAATCACAAGACGAAAACCCGAGTATAAATATGTTGTTCAAGAATAGTGTTGCCGCAATTCACTTTTTAACTAAGCCTTTCCAGGCCGAGTGTAAAGGAGGAGATAATTTCCAAATCATTATCTTGTGTACTGTTGGGAATTTTCTCACGAGTTTGGATCCTTTTGCTTTAATAAATCAATCTCGGAGACCTATTCTAGTACTATTCTAAACATTAGAGAAGCCTCATCTATTTTTACGTTGTTCAATACACTAATGAATGACGCTAGTACTTTTCCGCCTTTACATGCAGCCTGGAAAGGCCAAGTTAAAAAGTAATTTGTGACAACACTATGATTGGAATGAATCCACTTACAACAGCAAACAAACTCGTTATTACTCATATAACCATCATACAGTCGCTTCACAAAGTGGTTATGTCCAGCTTAAACTGTGGAGGACAAATATATACAGTCATTTTAAACAATCAGATTACATGAAAAATGTCCTTAACACTAGAACTGTCGGAACTCCCGTTACTTTAAAACGGGCACCGGTGTCGTTTCAACACTAGTATATAAATTGTGTGAAATAATGATAAAATGATATCAATACTATTTTCTATTTTACTTAACTTACAGTTTTACATTATTTTCATATGCTTGTGATTATTTATGCCACATAAAAGTAAATCGATTTTTAAACTCGTAGAATACATATAAAGCAATGAAATTTAGAAAACAAAATAAATTGCTTTAATTTTCTTGGCATAATACAATATTTATTCAGATTTTACCTTTAATTTATCAAATATACATTGCATAAATACTTTATTATAAATATAGTAATAATCAATTTTGTCGTCAGTTTCCGCGCTTCATTTACTTACTGAACAATATGCTTTGTGAGTCCTTTGATTGCTTAGAAATTACACTTCTAAGTTTCACATTTCCTGAGTATCAGATAAATTTCTTACTATGATTCTGGTTTACAATTTTGATGCATTTAGCCTTAACTCTTGAACTCAGGACAGACTCATTGATGTCTCGCTTGGCAAAACTAGATTATCGTATTTTCTCGTAAAATATTTCCATCTGGGAAGCAATTATTCACCCATTATATATTTTCCATTCTGTGCCATCCCGAGTGCTATAAATTAAAAATATTCTAGATATTGTCAGCAGCATCTGTGCAACTTTCTTCAGGTTCTTATTTATTTTCGCGTAATCCGGATTCCTTATCCAAATTTAATTCGGAACAGGGCATCAGTTTGATTTTCGGATAGTTTTCGCAGCAGATTTCCAATCTCTTCGGAACATTTTCTGCGAATCATCATTTATGTGTCCTATAAGGGAAAGAATCACTGTGAATAACATTGCATTGTTATCTTAATATTAATTGATAACGATGGACAAACTTTGGCGTTAAAACACGATAGAGAATGATCCATTTCCGCCTTTGAAAGGAATATAAATATATTTCAGGTCAACTTAAACGAATAAAAAAATCATTACATGAAGAATGGTTAGAAATATGCTTGTTATGCTATTATTCTATGACCATTTTTTGCTGAACGAAAGCTATTTAGAAAATGTGAAGAAAGAAATGTGCTTAGTGTCGAAAAGACAGCAGGTTGTTCTAGATGAATTCAGTTTTAGAATTTTTCTAAATTGAGTTACACCTAAAAAATTTGTGTTGTGTGCTTACAAGTAAAATGAATAAAAGTTCAAGAAATTGTCTAAATCAAGCACAAAAAACGCAAGATGGAAAAAGCGATAAACGTGTTCGAATGACGGTGTCGAAATGACACCAACGGTCTTACTAGTGTTAAATTGAAACATAATACATCAATTCATTATTCAAACAATTGAAAACTTCTTTAAATCATATAACAGTATTTCATAGAAAAAAATGTTTTTTCTTAAACCTGTCTTTACTACTCGAATACGAAAGAGATCCAGAGAGTTTTAACAGTTCGTATAAAGAAAAATAGGTTTGGGGAAGGATTTACGCCTTCTTTATTGTGTGTAGAAAAACAAAGTAAAACTTCAATTTGAAAAAATCGTGCATGCATTTAAAATCATTCAAATAAAAAAAAAGAAACTATGGCTTTAAAATCATTAAAACTTATATTGTAAAAATAAATTTATACATCCAGAAAAGAAAAGTCAAAAGAACAGCAACTTTAATCTGAATTTCGCTTTAAGAATTTTTTTTTAACCAATGCATTCCATTTCTGTCAAAATTTATATTTTATTCAGGATATCTTTCGTATCGAATGTTAAATGATAATTTTTTGCAATAAGTTCTTAGATTATAAGGTGCGTCACTACTTATGCTATTACCCTATTAAAATAAAGATATTTTGTCATTTTATTACCATTCTTGTTTGCAAAGAAATCCTTTCAGACTGCATTAGTCATGAATTTTTCATTCTATGGATGAGATTATCTTTTAAGTGAAGAATTTGTAACATTGGAATTAAGATTTAAAAAACTGCGGTGAAGCTAAACTCCCTTTCATTGACCGTTTCTGGAATTTAAATTAAACTTAATACATTATTCACGATGTTTCTAACACTTATACATACAATTTACCTTTAAGCTTCGCATAAATATATTGCTCATACGCGTGATTTGTAATGAATATTTAAATACCTTTCTTTGGAATCAAGAATGCTCAATTTCATTTTCAAAAGGCTTAACGCTATATCTTTTCATCCGAAAAGGAATATCATAGGTATTTAACAGAAAAGATTTAAGTTGTGTTCAGTTAATTAAAAATGTTTTAATAATTTAACGCGTATATTCGTGTATATTATTTCAGCTTGACTTTGTAGTTCATTTAGTATTCATGCGACTGATGAAATAAAGAGTTTGGTATTTAACATCAAAGTTCATTGACACGAATATATTTGAAACAATTTTACCATTATTTCATAAATGATCACTTGTTTGTTAATTCACGTTTCAAAGCGTCCTGAAATATAATGAAAAATCATTCCGCGAATTTTTCGTATATTCGGTTATTCTTTAGGGCTGCATTAAACTGGATCATATCTTTTTGAAAATCTTAAGACTTGAAATGCTGCATTATCTAATGTAACAAACCATCATCCGATCAGACCATTTGAGCCAAGATTTTGAATTTAAAGCAACAAGTTATTAAAAATACATATAATACGAAATAGCACAACGTTAGGCTACAATTTGCTTACTACGAATGAGTATCCTCTAGGAATATATGATATCCATATCTGGATTCCGGACCTGTTGAATCTGCCATAAGGGACGCATTTGGTCTACAGTCCGTATCAACTGATCCGGATTGCCGTATCTGGACTGCAGGACGGTTAATTCTATTCCCAAGGCCCTATCTTGTCTGCGGGCCATGTCATCTGGTCCGGAGTGCCGTATCATGACTGCGGGGGTTAACCCACTGAGGGGTTTACACTTATAACTCCACTTTTCAACCTGCATGATTTGTGACCAGTTTTGACCTTCCTGACCAATAGAATTTTTCCTTGGATTCTTTAAACCAATAGATACAATTTAGTCATGTTTGTTTGAGGAAAAACAAAAATATACTTCTAGAAAATCTAGCTTAAACATATTCAGAAGACCTTTTCCAGTGTTCGGACCTAATAACATTTGGAAGGCCATATTTGATCTGCGGGCCGTTTCAACTGGTTCTGAGAGCATTATCTGGACTTCGGGCCGGTTAAATCAATATGTAGGGCCATATCTGATCTGCGGGCCTGGTAAAAATATTTTCACGGCCGTACCTGGTCTCCAGATCTGAGTAATGCATTAGCTATAGCTTATTTCATCTTACGCGTACGGTTTCTAGGGAATGGGCCAATTAAACCTCACCCGACGAGAACTACAGCCATTTCTCACATACATAACAATTTGGGCACCAAGAGCAAGAACAGCCTAACTGAGAATATGGCGTTTGTTGCTTAGACTGTCTATGCACTTAGGTAAAATAAAAAAAATTTGATGTAAGAAAAAATTAATGTGCTGCCATCTTCCGAATGACTTTTAAATACATTTAAGCGGCTATTATTTCATTAATAGCTTCATAATGCCAAATATCCCCCTGTTGTCAAATTTATTGGTTGGGCCGTTCTTGCTCCCAGTGCCTCAATTAACAGTCTGGGAAGTTCACAAGCATAATTCCACCATGTAAGCTGCAAACTTCCCGGCATGACTTCTAACAAGTTGTAACCTTTTAGTCAAATAGATTCTTTCCAGATCATTATAGTCTAAGGAAAACAGCAGTAGAATCTCCAAAGGATCCTATTCTTGGGAAAGGAGGAATGGAATATTTCCAAAAGAATATATTCCAAGAAATATAGAGCAATAGATCTTTTCAAAGGATTTTATTCTAAAGAAAGGACCGATAGAATATTAACAGAGGATTTTATTCTAATCAAATACGGGATATAATCTTTGCAAAGGATTCTATTCTAAAGAAAGGGTAGATAGAATCCTTCCAAAGGATTCTATTCTAAGGAAATGAGAGATAGAATCTTTGCATGGATTCTACAGAATGAGTAAATAAAATCGTTCCAAAGAATTATATTCCAAGGAAAGGACAAATAGACTGGTTTCAAAGAAAAGTTCTATTCTAAGGAAAGGACTGACAGAATGGTTGCAATTCTAAGGAAAGGACCAATAAAACATTTTAAAGGTTGAAACCAAGGATTCTTTATAAAGATGTGGTTATTTAGTCATCAAGTGTGCTGTGCGGTAACAACAACACTATACTCTTTGGAAATCCCGTGACTCTTAGGTTTAAAAAGTTAAACAAAATGAATCAAAAATTAATAAATAACTGGATTATTAAATGCCGAATACATTAAATTCAAAAGTGATGCAGCTTATCCTGCCGTCATATGGTAAAATATAAAAACCGAACATTTTCACTTCACATACTAAATAATCCCACACAGGTATTCATGATATTTTTCCTTTCCAGGGTCTCGAAGTTATTATACCTGTGATAGAACGGTGACGGTCGCAGACGGTGTAAGAGGGTCAAAGACATCATTATCATCTGAAGTTGACAGAACCAACCCCTACACTGACATCGGAACAGAAGTTCATCAACAGAAGAAGACAGATGCTTTCAACGTGTTGCATTGATATGCAGAAGACAGAACTGGCTATTGATTGCTTGAAGGGGCAAAAAAGTAATAGGTTAGTACTAGAAAGAATTATAAAGTCTAAACTTATAAAAATTATGTATTTTTGTTTATGAAGGTTAATACAATTTACCCTAAACAAGAAAAGCAATTAATGAATGGAAGGATTAAAAAATAGTTTTTCTTCTTATATTACTAACAGGATGTATTTTATTCTGCCCCTCAAATGGGTGAACAATGTTATATAAATATTCAGGATTTAAAAAAAAATTCCTAATTATAAGGAGATAAGCCATCTGATAAATATATGTGTTCCAAATTCAACTTTTAATGAAAGTTCGGCTTATATGTGTTTGGTGTTAAAGAAGAGCAGAAGTCATCAATATTTAACTTGTTCAATAAAATTTATTCTGAACTCCAAATTGAGATAGAAAGTAAATAAAAATAACTCTTTATAATTTAGCATTCAATTATTTAATATTAGTGAACATAATACATTGGTTAAAATATTTTTTCTGTTTCAGAAGGTCCTTTAAAGAACATCAGAACCTGAGAAAGAGGAAAATACATTAGAAAATGAAGAAAACTTTGTTATCTGACCGCGTCTTTAAAGCACTGTCTTCTCTGTTATTCTGTTTGAAGAAATATATTTTTGTATATCATCAAAATCAACATCGTTTATTAAATTGAAAATTATATCAAGGATGTCATTGTTTGTCTTCTTCTAACAGGGAAAGTGTATATTATATTCTATCAATTGCTTTAAAAGTAATTAAGAGCTAACTTGTTTTAATGATAAATATTTTACTCTAAAGTAATCATCTGAGGGTCATGCATGCAAATTTTTGTTCTGCAACCTGCAGCCTTTCTGCATTTTTTACCCTCTTACCAGAAAATATTCTCTAGCATTCTTTCAAACAATAGAGTTCCTTATCTTTATTATAAATGTTTTACTATAAATTATATCTCTGAGGGTCATGTACGTAAATTTTCGTTCTACAACCTGAAGCCCTATAGGTACGACTTTTAAGCAGCTTCGATCTTCTTAATCGAAATGTTTTCCAGGATTCTTTGAAGCAATAAATGTGGTTGTTAACCATAAAATGTGTTTAGAGTAAAAACAATATACTTCTCGAAAATCTATTATCATTAAAATAAAACACTAATCGCAGTTTTATAGTATAACAACCACTAACTAGAAGTTAACGGGTACACGCAGACCACTTTAAACTATTTTTGCAAAACTTCTGAAATCGTAAAAAGCTTAGCAGTCTTCTGATGTAAAAATAATTAGGAATCAAAAATTGAAATTGTCATGCTCTTCTGATGTCCTAAACGTTAAATCAGCTCACAGAATGAATGAATGAAAATATAGAATCCAGGACTTAATTGTAGACTAATTTGTAACATTTCTTGAACACGAAATGTACTGAAACAATCCCTTTCAAAACATTTATTTGCTTCGTGTAATATAGTCTAGCTTTGGCGAGTTACAAATTTTAGCCATGTGCTTTTAAACGAGTGTTTGTTGAATTAAGAGTTAAAGTAAAAAATTAGGCTAAACGTAAACAATTATGGTTAAATGTAAACAATTATGGTTAAACGCAAACAATTCTCCCCGCAATTGGCTTCTTTAGCGTGGTTTCTGGCTCCGAGTTTATCGTTCAGTGTCAGAAGTGATTCCTGTGCTGAAATAAGTAATCATCAATAACGGTCGCCATAAAGGATTTTGCATATGGTAATCATCTCAGACGACCAGCTTACCACCTATCTACGAATGGACTTCTCCAATGACATCTGCCTTCTTCCAAGAGTCGCGCTATACTTTATTGTATTATTTTACTAGCAGAATTACCTCGAGGTGCTCGGATTGAATTAGATAAATATTGATTGAAAAGTGATCAGACTAATTTCTTCTCTTTCATAAAAAATTCAAACATCATTTAAGTGTATGAAAAATAATTTAACATCGTTTTAACTTTCTCGTGGCTTCTACAATTTACTTCGGACGCAAATATGTGTGCATAATATATCCATCCATATAATCCATTTCATATTCATCACACTTCTGCTGTAAGACGAACTACAAAAGTTATTGTTTCTAAGGTTACAACAAAAGTCGATTTTGAGTTTTGGAGCGATTGCGAATATCCGCGTACGTTCATTTTCAGTAAAAATGGCGAATTTTCGGCATATAGTCTTTCACTTAGTTTTCCTATAAGTATGTTTACTCGTGGCATTCTTGCCCCTGGTATGTGATGTTTTCAAATTTTGTCATCAATATGAGAGGATGGTAAATTAAATTGTTACGACATTATTGATTAAATTATTTTGAAGCAAACACATTTTTTTGAAAATTTCATTCAGAGGCACAGGAATAATGGAGCTTGTTTTAAAAATAAATGTTATAGTGTAGACAAAGCAAACACAATCGATTACAATTTTAAAAAAACGGAAGGTCTATTTTACAGCGTTTTTAAAAAGAAAATCACAGCTTTCAACAAATGTTTCACATGTATTTAAGTTGCGTAAGAACAGCTTCAATTTATAGAGTAAGCAACTTCGACCTTCTGCCACTTAAGACAAAAATTTCAATTTTTCAAAATTCCTAACTGTGATATTACTCCAAGATCAGCAGTCTTATTTAAAATTCCCTTTACTCCAACAGACATTCCGTTTTAAATCGAATCCTATGGCAATTTTTTAAATTCAAAGATTCGGTTTATGAATGGAAACCAAGTACCTATTTCGAATGATAGATGTAGTTACTTGAATATTGTGTACAGCTTTCAATAACACCCATGAAACATGAAAACCAAATGTAAATTTAATTGATTTTAATCGTCTTGCAATGAAAATCGATGTCAAAATTATGAAATATATATTTGAATTACAATATATGGCAACCCGTTCTAATTTAACGTAAACCATCTAATTTTTAAGTTATTTTTTTAACTTTTCCGGTCTTTTTAAAATAAGAAATTACACATCTTAAAAATTTTTAGTTTTGTATAGTTTATTTATTTTTATAAATTAGCTTTCTGCAAACCATTACCAGACTTAAAGAAAGTTGGTCGAAATATATAAAGACCGCCAAGAAATTACCCATGTAGAGTGATATTATAAAGAAAATAAATAATTCATTAAAATTTAACTCCCAAATAATATATTTGTAATATGTAAAATACTGGAACGGAACAAACGGAAATAAAATTCTGATCTTTTTAAAAATGCAGAATTCTTAAAAAGAAAGATATGTGCAAATGTGTTGAATTTTGACTTTCTGGATATATTGTGAAGTAGAACAATTCGAAAAAAGACTTTTGAACAATATTAATAAAAACAATAAAGATTTATTTACAAAAAGAACACATATTTATAATACTTGGAAATGCTCAAATATGACCACATTTCGTTGTCGTAACTCAAATAAACACACGGAATTTTAAATCAAATTTATCAAATAAAACATCAATTATGGCTTTGGAGGATACTTACCAAAATTACGCTTTTAGGATCAATAAATTTGTCGTTTGCGCCTATTGTGTTCCATTGCAAAATGTAAATTTATGTAAAATTAAATACTTCAAATATTCTTTTGTCATCAATCAAATATTCATAAATTATTTGGGGGAAGAAATAAAAAATCGGTTAAGCATAAATATAAGAATTTAATTTGTTTTGGAAAAAATTGCTTTTCGAGCAGTACTGATAAATTAATTGTATCGGAAAGTTTGTTCTTCCGATAATACTGATAAACAAATTGAGTTGTGTACCGCAATCGTTTTATACTCAATGTTATTCCTATGAAGCTTTCTAATTGTTTTTAGACCTCTTAGAACACTTAGGACAAAAAGAACTGGGGTTAATAAGTAGTCTACGTTACCCGCAATTTTCTAAAGTACATGCGTATCAAATTTAGTGTGAATCGATCAAACGGTGTAGATCTGTATAGAGAACAGACAGACGCGAACTTTTTATATATACTAGCAGAATTATACGGCGATGCTCGGCTTGAATTGGTTAAACGTTGATTCTATTTCATAGAAAAATCCAAGCATCATTTAAATGTACAGAAAGTATTTTTTAACATAGTTTTAGCTTTTTCATAGCTTCTACAATTTACTTCGGACGCAAATATGTATACATAACATATCCATCCATATAATCCATTTCATATTCATCAGTCTTGCTATAAGACAAACTACAAAAGCTTTTTCTGAGATAACTTCAGAAGTCGATTTTGAGTTTTGAAGTGATTATGAATGCCAATTAAGTTCAATTTCAGTAAAAATGAGGAACTTTCAGTGTATAGTCTTGCACTCAGTTTTCCAATTAATATTTATTATTTGTGGTACCCTTGCACCATGGATTCGATGTTTTCGAATTACATTATCATTTTGAGAGGATGGAAAATTAACAGTTATTTCGTGATTAATTTATTTTGAAGCACACATTTTTTTCTTGAAAATTCAGCCGCACGTGGAATAACGGAGCTTGTTTAAAACAAATGTCATCAGTGTAGACAAAGCAAACTCAATCGATTACACTTTTTACAAAATCACTTCTTTCAATGAATGTTTCACAGGTACCTAAGTTGCATATACGAACAGTTTCAACTTTAAATAAACAACCTCAACCTTCTGCCTCTTAAGACAAAAAATTTCTATTTTTCAACAGTCCTAGTTTACATACTTCCTTACTATGATATTATTCCAAGATCAGCAGTCTTATTTCAAATTCGCTTTTCTCCAACAGAAAAATTTGGTTTTAAATCGAATCCTTAAGGTACTTTTTCAATTGAGACACATTTTTTACATGGAGACCACGTACCTATTTAGAATAATAGATGTAGTTACTTGACTATGGAGTACAGCTTTCAATAATGCCCCTAAAAATGAAAAATAAAAGTAAATTAAATTAATTTTAAAAGTTTTGTAATAAAAATATGTCAAAATTTAGAAATATCTTTGCACTACAACGTATGGTTACCCATTTTGATTTAACGTAATATATCTTATTTTTAGAATAACTTTATTTTAACTTTACCAGTCATTTTAAAATAAGAAGTTATACAACTTACTTAAAAAGGTTTCCATTTATTTTATGAATCAGAATTCTACAAACTATAATGTATTTAACCAAAGAT
This sequence comes from Meta bourneti, assembly GCA_933210815.1. Classification (NCBI taxonomy): domain Eukaryota; kingdom Metazoa; phylum Arthropoda; class Arachnida; order Araneae; family Tetragnathidae; genus Meta; species Meta bourneti. The sequence goes on from OW119926.1 coordinate 64,781,641, forward strand.
TTAATTAAAGTTCGTCAAAATATACATATACCACCAAGAAATTACCCATGTCTAGTGTTATTTGGCAAAAAATAAAATAATTAATTACAATTTAACTCCTAAATAATATATCTGTAATATGAAAAGTAATGGAACACATAAATACAAACAGAAACGAAATTCTGGTCATTGAAAAATGAAGAATTCTGAAAAACGAAAGATCTGAGCAAGCGTGTCGAATTTCGACGTAATGAGAATATTCTGAAATAGAGAAATTCGAGAAAGACGGCTTGAAAAATAGTGATAGACAATAATGAATTATTTACAAAACGAACACAAATTTACTAAACTTAGAAATGCTCAAATATGACCGCAACATTTCAGTCTTAACTCAAATACACAAACACGGAATTCTGACTCTAATTTATCAAATAAAACATTAATTATGGCATTGCCAGATACCGAATTGCAAAATTACTCTTTTATGATCAATGAGTTTTTTTGTTTTGGGTTTTCGTGTTCTATTACAAAATGCAACTTGTGTAAAATTAAGTATTTCAAGTATCCATTTTTCATCATTTAAATATTCTCAAATTATTTATATTGTGGAAAGAAATAAAAAACCAATTCAAACATAATTATAATTTCAAATTGTTTAAATATAATATTTCAGAAAAAAATGTTTTTCGAAAAAATACTGGTAAAACAATTTTATTTGAAAATTTGATTTTTGATCAATACTGGTAAAACAGAGTTGCGTACCGCAATCGTTTTATACTCAATGTTTTTCTTATGGCATTTTCGAATTGATTTAACCCCTACCTAGGTTAAAGAGAAGGGGTCAATATGTAGCTTGCGTTACTCGCAGGCTTCCAAAGTATAAGTGTATCAAATTTGGTGTGGATTGGTCAAACGGTGTAGATTTGTATAGAGAATATACAGACAGACGCCAACTCTGTTTTTATGTATAAATTTAATTATTTTTTACTGAAAAACGTTGACGCAATATATATTTGCCAACACGTTACTCATAATAAACCGGATTCTTGATTACACAACGAAAAGATTGAAGATGTAAGATTTTCAAAATACATAATTTTGTAAACTGAAGTAATAGTTGAAACGGTTGAAAGGTATATAAAAGTTCACTCTGAAGAAGTAAACACCTGCTACTTGAAATAGTAGCAAACGAAATTGAAATGTCACGCATCAAAATTCCAAAAATTAAACTGTGGCATAGACGGATTTCGGCTTCTGACCATTGCATTAGCAAATATGTAAAAGTGTCTATGGATTCAATATAACTTTCCTAACCTATGTCTTTAGTCGTCAGTTCTATTTGATGGAGTAACTGCTTATATGAAGGCTTTTCGTTTCTTCGTTTAGTTTTTGCGACCACCAGACAAGTTATTAATCGACTGTACATTACTTTATAGTGTATTAAAAATATTCAAATACTTGCTCAACTTAAGCAACACATTTTATAAATACGATTATAGATTGATTCTGCACAACATATCATTTTATTTTATCATGGGGGCATATCCAGCCATCTCCTATTATTTGGGGGATATCTTACATTTTCAATCTTGTTCAAAGTATATTTAACCATCAATTTCTGAAGAATACAGCAAAACCCCGTCGCTGTTATATTTTTACTTTTTCATAACTAGAAAACATGTTGCTTTATAAATTTAATCTTTTAACTTTAGAATTTATGGTGTTATGACAGTTACAATACGACTTAGTGTCAATTTTAAGCAATATATTTTTTACAAAAACATGTAGTAAAGAATATATATTAAATATGTATAAATCAAAAATTATCAACGATAAAGGAATGTTCAAACTCGTTTTTCTGACAATGGAATTTAGTAAGAAATTTCTATACTATTAAACACATGATATATTATACTATTTATAGATTTAATAATAAAAAGTATCTCAATGCGTCTTAGCTTTGAGTGTAGGACAATAAAAGCCGTAACCAAACCAATATTTCTCATTTTGTTGGTCGTTTTATCAAAAGCAATTTTATGAGTGGAGTTATATAATTTTATTTGCAACTATATACAACACTTATTGACATTAATTTTACTTGAACTCTTGTCAGTTTTGGATTCAAGAAAAATTAAATCCCAAACTTAAATAAACTAAAATAAATCTTGTAAAAATAATTGAACGTGCTCTGTCAATTGAATCTGGGTATTACCGGAGTGATAGATAAAAAATATTTGACTTTATTGATGGAAGATATACGGGGAAGTGATTCTTTTCTCTAATTTCTAGTTGCTAATGTGTTAGATTAAAATTTAAATAGGTAAGTAGGTAGTTGAATCTACTGCACAACGGGTATTGACTACGGTCCAAGATCGGTCCTGAAGGGAAAGTCCGAGGATAACACCTCGTAATTTTGAACCACAGTCAGATAACGTAATCAGCACCTGAGCTGGCATCCCACTTTTCAAACTTCCACAACACGCCAACGTGGGGACATTCTATAATACGACAGATTTAACATGCACAGTCGCCCCCTTACACACCGTTCTTTGTTTGCATATAAACTCGAATCACAACGATGCTAATCGGTGGCTCTACCATCTAGGCTGCCGAGGCCCAGACTGAGATCAAGTCAGGTGAATAACTTACATATGTGAAAATATCTACTAGAATATGCACTTGGACTACTTTTAGGACATTCTATTAACATCATGATGGAATTCCGAAATGTTAATGAAATATTTCTCCTAGTCATCACTTGTTTTCTGAAGTGGATAAGAGAACTTTTACTTAGCAGTTTCTGTAATGTTACTTGATTTCTTATCACTACAAGAGACCGTCGTGCACCTGCCTGCACTTTTTTGGTGAAATTAGTGGCTCTGCTGTTACGTACGCAGTCGAAACTCTGCCCAATTCATTTTATCTGCGTTTAATGCAAATGTTGGATTGTTTCAACTTCAACAGCGCAAAATCTCTCCCTATCGGCGACTTTTGGAATAAATTTTTTTTGTGAATACATCTCATGTTTTCAAAAGTCTCAATACCGAATTTGGTTCCATCCCGTTTATTCGATTTAGCAAAATCACGACGGCAAATTTTGAAATAAATATTTTGCTTTTCAATAAAATTGAAAAACAAATTTACCCGACAGAGCAAGACAGTGAAAATGGTTGGCATCCATAATCACGGCACCCGTGCAAACAGGGCACAAGAGGTTAATAAGAATATTAATGCGGGGCAGATGAGATCCAAGGTAATCATGGCCAGTAGTTATCCTGAAAACACCTAAGGCCTTCACTCTCGGTTAGTCAAGGAGCTGAAAAATAGCTCCTTGACTTTCCAGAGTTTCCCTATTATACGTGCATTGAGGTTGAATTTATGAAGGTCTCCTTAAAAATAACGATCCTAGAAACTCATTTTCTTGATTCTAAAACCCTCACAGTAAAGCGTTTCAAGAGCAGCAACCTGCGTGTGCCCTTAATAGCTAAAAATTTAGCTTAACATTTAAAAAAAATTCATCTCAAGTCATCTAATAAGTTGTGGGGAACTTTTCTTTCTACTGCAAACCCTTTGAAGGGTTAGCATGTAATAGTAGAATCGAGCTTGAATGTGAATTTTTTGGCATAAATTTGAAGTCGCCGATTTGTATGAGGCTTCACTGCTGTTAGATTGTGTTAGTGTTGAGCCTTTTTTGGCAAGCTCATCAACGTGTTCATTGCCAGTAATGCCACAATGAGATAATATCCACTGTAAGAATATTTCTACTATTGAAGAGCTAAACAAGGAGTGGCGTAACCTTGAGAGCATGCATAGTGGTAAAGTACCCGATCCATCATCCACGTACATCCAAGCCTTCGTTCCTAAGAATGCCGCGTTGAGAAATAACCCATTGCAAGATTATTTCTACGATGGAAGAACTGGTTAAGGAGTGGTGCAACTTGGGCAATGCATAGCGGCAAAGTACTCGATCCATCATCCACTCACATCCACGCCTTCATTGCTAGGTATGCCACAATGAAAAAATCCACTGCAAAATTATTTCTACGATGGAAGAACTGCTTAAGGAGTGGCGCAACTTGGGCAATGCATACCGGCAAAGTACGCGATAAAAGAGAAGCAACTTATCGCGTACAAGTTAATTCAATCTACTTAACGTATATTCGAAAAAGGTTTTGATTTGTACAATTTGAAATTTATTTATGTGTAATATTGTTATTGTTCGCTTGTAAACTTTGTTGGTGGGTTACAAAACATTTTTAAAGTCAGGTTGGTGGGTTATCGACAATTGTATGTAGCTTTATTATACAAAATTTTGAACTTATGCCCAACATCTTTCGATAACTTAATATGCAATTTAAAAGAACAAATTATCTATCGTCCACATTTTCATCGCAAAAGTGACTGGGAAAATAATTAAATTAACACTAGTTCTAAATACTTTCACATGGTTGAAATGTATTCTATTCCTACTTCCATTACAGTAAATGAATAAATCTGACAAATTTGTCTAAAGTAAAGTTTATAGAAAGTCGACAAAATTATGAAATCAACTCGTAAGCAACTCATCCTATCCAGCCTCACTGCATTGATTTTTGTACCGATCCAGTTAGATTAATCTCTCTTTAAGTGGATGAATGTTGATTATTTTGAGATTCAGTACATTAATTCTAAATTTACTCAGTATAGCCAGAGCAATCGGTTATGTGAAGAAATTCCTGGGGAACTTCACTGGAACAAAACAGCTGTTATCGAACAAAGGTTTTCTGAAATCTGCATTTAGCTGAAGACAAATCTGACTTTGGACCAGCAGCCGATTTTAAATAATTCTGATAGAATGGTCTTATACGTTCATCAGATTTTGATACATTTACTTGCAAAATCTTTTATGAATCGTATTTTAAATCAATGCTTAAGGAATATTTGAAAAATAGTTTTAGGTTTCTTTGTCTACACCAAGTCGACAGTTAATTTTATATTCAGATCAGATCCAAGTTTCAAAAGTCCGAGAAAAATTCAAAAACAGAGAAGGAAAATAAAGCGAAAAAGTTACTATATATACCCTAATTTGTATCGAAATCAATTCAATTTAGCAGTTTCATTATATTATAAAATCTATGAGATCCATCCATGAGATTTAAATATTTAATTACAAATTTTTTATTACATTGCAAATCCATCAGAGTTTGATATTTTTTACTTGCAAAATATTTTATTAATAGACTTTAAAATAAATTCTTAAAGAATGTTTGAAAAATAGTTTTAGGTTTCTTTGCCTTTACACGAAGTCGGCAGTTAATTTTATATTCAGATCAAATGAGTTACAAAAGTCCGGGAAAATTACGAAAGCAAAGAGAAGGAAACTAAAGAGAAAAAACTATATATAAACTAATTTGTATAGAAATAAATTCAATTTAGTAATTTCATTGTATTACAAAATCGATAATGAGGCAGTAAATTGACAGTAAAATTACATAATGCACACCAATCTAGTAATATTATTGGTCATTAGTTAAATTCAGTCGTCCATGTCAAATTTGCTATTGAAGAATAATGGCATGAACAGTTCAGACTATGCAACCATAGAATTCTTAGACTACATTCTTTTTTTGCATTACAGATTTAATGGAATATATTGAACATTAAACTACTCAGATAAGGAATAGAAGTTTTACACCGTCTTCCTTTTGTAAAGCGAAATAAATTGATAGTTTGGATGTAAAAAATATGCAAGTAATGTAAAAGAAATAGTCTTTTGTAAGATAATGCTGCTGATCTACATTAATCAAAATTTTGTATTTTTCTTCAAAATGCTGCTCATTCAAAATAGTTTTGAAGATTGCATTATGGCTTTCTGTCATTATTAAGGATATTAAAACACGTTTAATTCATTTGCACATGAAATTAGTGACCAGTTTTAGCGCTGTGCTATCTTCCAAAACAAGTTTTCTGTTGAAGTGTATAAAATTTTCGTACAAAAAACTCACATCTAAGCAATATTTAATCTATAAAATTCATTAATCATAGCCATTCAGAGATTTGAAATTACCATCTCAAAGTCTCTTGTCAGTTTTAAAAAAAGAAATGCGGTCAATCCTTATTGTCTGAATAGATACAAGCTGCCTTAGTTGGGACACAAAATGGCTTACACACAAAAAGTTATAGGATAAGATGCAGCACTTTTTACGAAAGTACAATAAGCTGGGATATGAATAGGAATAAACACAATAAAATCTGGAACAAGAATTCTAGGATCGAGAGAGGGAAGTCAGTTCGGATATCGAATTTTTGCGTTACAAATTTTCCATATCTTTAGCAAAAATAGTTTCTGTAGGGTTTTATTTCCTTATTCGTCTTAGAACTCCTACAAGAATTATAGAAGATATTCTTTAAAGTAGAAGGCATTCAGAAATCACTGAATCACATTTCACTCGAATTTGTGTAAAATATTTCGATTTGTAAATCGTTAATTCTAACACATTAGTTTATGTTTGACTTGTATTTCTTTTAATAAATACGTCTACGAATCTGATTTTAAACATTTAGTTTCGCATAAATTTTCAAAGCATAATTAATTTCTTAAGCTTATTTAAAAACAGGGTCTCCTCGACTTACGACAGAGTTCCGTTCGGACTGACAGGTCGTAAGTCGAACTGGTTGTAAGTCGGATTTATATTTTTCAACACTATTTTTATTCAAACGGGTTATAAAAATTGTACATAAAACGCAAAAATTCAATCTATGGACGTATAATTATTGTACATAATGGGAAAAATACATAATATCTACTCTATTGTATATTTTTGACCCTACCAGTGTAGTTATCTTTATTTACTATTTTTATTTGTTTATTTTTGTGGTCGTAAGTCGCATAGGTCGTAAGTCTAGGAGACCCTGTATATAGTTTTGCAATGCATTTTGTATGTTTTTAATGTTTTCGTTTTATGTTCCAGATGTGAAGTCAAAATGACTTCATTGATAAATCTAAAAATTTTACATTTTTTAATTTGCAAACTCAACTTGGAGTTTGTTTCCTAAATGTGTGATATTCTAGAAATGATTTAACTGTAAAGAATTTAGGAAATGTTCTTAAAGTTATTACTACAAATAATTTATTGAAACTAGAGTTTAAAAACGGGTTATTAAATACAGAATAAGATCGGTTTTGTAGTTTAGTGGGATTACCGTTACCGAAAGAACATTACTTTTCTTAATCATAATATTTAAATAGTTATATCTTTTCTATACTTAAGTTCCTATTTCAGAGGTAAATTGATACAACGATAATAATGGAAGTTGCCATCAGTATGCCACATAACAGCACCAAAAATGTAATCTGAATAACATATTCGCCACAGGGTCTAAGGTTAAATAAGCATCAGTTAGAAAATTTCCTTCCACAAAAGCAATTACTATATTTTTGTTTTCATGATTTAAGTGAAAAAAATTATTGCTATTCCAGAGTTAACAAATAACTTCAGTATTCTCTTTGGGAAGTTATAAGTACTTTTTGTAAAGTAGGTTTTGATCGCATGTTAACATAAATTGTTCTTTTTTATTTCTAATGCCCAATTACTGACCTCTTTGGCATTCGACACTACAAGGGGTGAATTGACAGGTAGGGAACTTTCTACTCCAACAAGGACAATTAATAACCTCAATGTGCTATCCGGGACCTACTGGATGGCAGACAAACGCTATGAATAATATATCAGTTATTCGGCACTTAAAAAGTATGTTTATAATGATACTGCTGGCAAGCAGCACACAAAATAGCTTACGACTATTTTACGTCATTCCTTTCCACATTTGAAAATTTTTTTGATTGAAGCGCCTTTTACTACAGAAAACAGTATTTTGACAAACTTATAAAAGCTGGTATTTAATTCTCGTTGGTTGTTTAACGGTATTGAAAATTTCGGCAATTTACAAGCTCTAAGCCGATTGCATCACGCATACCGTACCATATGGGTATCCATATTTTTGAAGAGGTGACACTCTAAAAGTAATTAACATAAGCGGGAAACAGCGAAATAATTCAATGTAGCAGTATCTCCTTTTTTTTTAATTTCATAGACATCTAGTCAACCTGACTTTTGAAATCAGAGCGAATTTTAAAAACAAGACTTTCCTTTTAAAAACAAGACTTCCCTTTTAAAAACAGAAGTTCCTTTTTGACTTTTTGCCAGCATACTGCCAAAGATCAAATTGAAGCTACTAAAGTGATTCCAATGACGGAAGGTATGCCATGCCGTAATTACATCCAATTAACAAAGTGTAGTCGATTTGACTCTTGTTTATATTTACGGATTAACGCACTTGCCATTCAGCCATGAAACTGGAGGACTTCTACAAACGTTTCAAAAGTTAAGCTCCACAGATTGCTACGCGTCCCAAAAAATTCCGAAAAGCACTGAAAACAACCTCCCTCAGCCAAAAGCTCTCTCTCTCTCTCTTCCCTCTTCAAGAACAACAGAATCGGAGAAAAAATATTCCCAAAAAAGTTTCCGGCAATAAAACAGACTCCGACGGTTTCTGCTTGGATAGTGTTGCTCTTGTTTCCTCAAATAAAGCCGAGGCAACTTTTCGGGTTTTATTCGAAACTTGGACCCTCCTGTGTGAGTTTCTAAACTGATTTGGGTCTCACTTATGCGCTGCTTCGCACCGCAAAGGAAGTCTACAAGGGGCAAAAGAAAAAAAGGGGGAGACGAAAGAGCGAGCGAAACAAAAAACCGAAAAAAGCAGTGCAAATGCGAAACTTTCCTAAACTCAAACACGTCTAGATTTGAATGTAAATTCTTAGCTAAACCGTCCACTAGAAACAGCCATGGAAGATTGAAGAGTAGTCAGATTTTTATGAACTTATTTTTTCCCTTTTTTCAACCCCCGAAGAAGTTTCAGAAAATAACGAAACTTAACGAATTCTAGACGAATATATGCATTTTGATAAAATAGACTGAATAATCAGATACTTTGTCTCTTTCCGAATGCCTTGAAGGAACGAGCGTGAACCTTCGGTTAGATATCTTTCTTCTTCCTTTTTATTCTGTTTTCTTGAATCAGAGCAGTATACAATGCTGTCTTAACCTCTTTTGCATTTTTGTACAGCCGGTCGAAACAGTATCGAAACACCTACTGTTGTTTCCCACACTAGAGACACAACCAAACCAAAGATGTCGTTAGACATAGAATAATGTGTACCATAAATAAATGCGCCTCACATAAGGGGCCGTCTTCATATAAAAAATATGAATCCACAAAATTTTTGTAAATGGTAACCCTTACTTCTAATTACAGATTCTGGTTTTCTGAATCAAAATACCCAGAAATACATTTAGTTTAGTCAAATTTATGTTGAGTTATGGGTGGTTGACACCCAAATCTCCTTTTATTAGATGAAATTTGGGGCGGTGTGGAAGTTTGGAGAGTGAGTGCCAGCTCAGCTATTAGCCTCTTCATCTGTCCGTGGTTCCAAATTATGAGGAGTTGTCCTCGGTTCTTGGTGACGGTCTCGCCCGTCACCAATAACCCGCTGCGTTAATCCAGTGCAACAATAATTTACCTACCTACCTAATATTAAATGAGTGTGCTTCAGTATTTTCCTTATTCTTTTCAAAATTACCAGCTAATCGAAGTAATCTTTATGTTGAATGAAAGATTAAATAATCCAAAGTGTGTGCCTTTTGTTTTCAAATTATTAATAATTTAATGTTTTAAACATTAAAAACTAAAATGTGCATAAATTTCGAATGCAATAGACTCAGTAATGTTTTGAACCTAGGTGTGCATAAGTTTATTTCATTTTTAGGTAGTTATTGAGTTACAGTCCTTCTTTCAAAACTTCATCAATCTGACTTGTATTAGGGGCGTTTCAAAAATTGCATTTTGAGTATATTTAGAAGAAAATGGTTTCTATGCGAATTTTACGAAAGGTCTAATTATCTTTCAAGATCAAAAATTCAATAAAATGCCAATCTTCCTCTGCGAAGTCGTTAATGCCTCGTGATGAAGCAATCGGCCAAACCGGATCCGGCTGAAGCTTCAGATAAATTTGCTGTACACTCCAAGACACACTTACAGTACCTCAATAGCATCGTTGTATGCTATTATGTGAATATTGTTGAAAACTAAATTGTATATAAGCGAAATTTTTACATTTCATTTTGATAAATTAAGCATGTTTGAAAAGCATTGAAGCAGAGGTAGAATGTCGGATGTCACCATCGTAGTGGCCATCCTGGAATATTAATCGCGGAAATAAAATAGAGTTGCACGGAAAAAGGTTGTAGCGATGGCTACGAAAAACTCACTTGCAGTCCAGGGAAATGTAATTGACCTCAACTCAAACAAAAATCTTTAAGCAATAATCGAATAACACTGATTTGGCCAAAACTACCTCTGGTGGACAGATTTGGACATCAACTCGTGCAACATGACATTGATAAGACTTCATCAAGACTTTTTGTGCAGTTTTGATTCCATGCAGCGGCGATTTCAAAAATTATTTAACAAAAGTCGTCAGTATATTTCACGTATTGTAAAAATTTAAATAGCAAAATTTTTATCTTTTTATAGCTGAATATTTTTGTTATATGGTTTAATATTTCATTCAGAAAATATTTTGCTTCAATGAAAATAAGACCTAATAATCAAAGAAGCGGTAGAATCGAGGGTAAGTATGAAAATATCTTTAAGGCTACCATGTTAAGTGATGCAATTTAGAAGGCAGTTCCAGCTAGACACCATTCGACATTTATGTATTCACGGTCCTGAATCTGCAAAGTTTCAGCTAGCCTAGTTCAAGGGCCATCGTCATTTTAGTGAACTTCACTTTTGTCGCAGAGGAGAAAACGAAAAAGTATCAACTACTATTTCACTGCTTGAATCCGAAATAACTAGAACGCTAAGATTACGTATTTTGGTTTAAATTTATGCCTAGAATACCGATTTGGTACTAATAAAGTTCAAAACTTTACATTTTTGTCATAATCTGGCTTCGAACTTGCTGAGAATTTTCACCCTGGTCAGGTTTTCATGAAATTAAACAAATCGCGATTACAAAACTAAAGATTTTGTGACGCTGATTTTTGGCCATATCATGTACCACATGACATAACTGATCACGCAGAATCTTCACTGCTTATACATTTGCTGTACTATTCATCCTTAAAATTGTCGCAAAATATCAAACCTATTTTTGACCTTTTTAAAAAGCTCATCAAAAAGTTAACCTCCTATTTATTAATTTTTAGTTCCATTTAAAAGGGTACATTTCATGCATTCGAGACTTCATTTTGGTACAATTTCACATAAGCTCCAAATAATTCGAAACGTGTGTTAAAATCTGCGCGAACTGATTAAATTCCATGTTAATCTAAGCGATAGTATTAATTTTACTGTATCAGTGCTATATATATATATATATATATATATATATATATATATATATATATATATATATATATATATATATATATATATATATATATATATATATATATATATATATATATATATATATATATATATATATATATATATATATATATATATATATATATATATATATGACATGTATGTGGTCTATACGTTCAAAATCCAGTTCCTCAAAGTCTTTTGCTTTATACTTGTGATTAATTTGACTTTGAGAAAAAGTTTTCGACTTCTTACCGAACATGGCTGCATACAGACATTTACATCGTATTGGAGTAGGGGGATCTGCAGCGTCCCTCTTACGAACTAGGCAAAATGACTTGAGGCCACTTCAAGAACTTCTCTAAAATTCTTTAGAATACTATTGCGAATACTGTAGATAGTGGTTTTATACAATTTTTAGTTTACTCAGACTCCTATTGGGATGCTCGTTGATTGTCGAGATGCCTGAGATGGGCATAAATAGACCTGGGTGGAGGTTTACAGCAAGTTTGAAACCATATTGTGACAAAAATGTATTTTAAACTTTTCGAACCACATTTATATTTTACGCGTTTTTTATTAGAATACCTCATTTTAGTGTTAATACTATTTTGGATTCGGATACTTCGAAGTATCAGAGTTTAAGCTTTTCCCGTTTTTCCCTAGGCGGAAAAAAATGTTCACGAAAAATGTAGGCGGCCCTTGAATGGGGTTATATATGGAGTTGGAACTCTGCAGAAAGGTCACTAAGGTACAATCTGAAATTGTCATAATCGAAGGGAGTCGAGTGGAAGAACCCCAAAGAACCACTTATCATGGAATGACACTTGGATATTCTACATGCTGGCTTCTTTTTTTATTCATCTTGTACCTATTGAAACGGACTCCTTTGTATATCCGGTTAGTTTCGTAAGATTTACAAAGAAATTTGTTATGCGTAATTGTGATTTCTATTTATTTCCCAAACTAAGTAAAAGAAGTTGAAACTATTTATTACTCAAAAATGGGTGTTACAATTTGAAATTTTGGAAATAATATCAAAATAAATATGAAGACGGCCCTCTGCAAATGAATGCAGACTATTAAGAGTGGACAATATTCCATGTCTAATGTCGTTCTGTTTTTGTGTAACTCCAGAGTGAATATATGCATGACTATTCGAATAATATTGTATAACATTAACTATTGCTATAATATACTTTTTCGTATACTTTTTTGACATGATATAAGTCATCGTAACTCTTACTGTTCAGATTTTTTTTATCGTTTTATCAAAATGAAAATATTTTTACAAGGGGTCAAGATATTTCGTATTTTTTTACGTGTTCTCCAATTGCAAGATATGCATTTTGAAGAACTAATTTCAGAACCACTTCAGAGCATGAAATTAAGTTTATAATTGCATAGTGCTGCCATCTACTGTACAAGATTTAAGATGAAGTAACTAAAAGTATATAAAACTAAATATTCCTTTATAATGGATATTTACTTAAAAATATATTTTACCAATTTTATGGGAAACTACGAATGATATTTAGAAGAATAGTGTTGTTCCAAGTGTGAACTGAAATAAATAAGTCTAGTTTATTGTGCGTTGCCAGTCTTCTATACATACTGTACTCTGCTTAAATATAGTCTAGGTACTGATATTGAAACCTGGTAAAATTATTTCATCTAATAAAAGAGGAAAATATAAAAGTCAACTAAAGCTGTCACACGTTCTTTACAAATTCCAATGGTTGAGTCATATCAAATAAATATCTCATTCTTATTTTCTTTCCAAAATTTAATAATTTTTTAAGAATAAGTACTTAAGTTAGAAGTTATAAAATTAAGTTATTTTATCAACATACTCTTAACGACAATAAACATATTTAATTTTACAAAAAATTCGCGTTTAAGTGGCATGGAGGTACAATATTAATCTCCATTGTATATCTTATAAGGATACTACATTTAGGTGCAAAAGAAATATAAAATTGTAAACTAAGTTGCATACATTTATTGATAAAAATTTCAAAATCCAAAAAAGTTTCTATTTTCATTGAGTTTCTGATTAAAATGGTTTCAAACAATTGAACTAAGAAAATTTCAAATTTAAAGATTAATCAGAAAAGTACAATGCGCAATATTAGTTACCTTTTAGTTGTATCCGTGTACCATTGTTCCTTGAACAGTGATTATAAAATATCTTAAATACGTATTCATAACAAAAAATCCAGTCGCTCCACGCAGACTGAAATTAACGATAACCAAATTGGGACAGAAAGAAAAGCAATCGGTATCGAGCTTTGCAAGTCGCCCCGATGTGTCACCACCCTTTGAGCCAAAAGAACTATTTTAATAGAATGCCTTGATCTTGTAATATAACGAAAGAATAGTTTAATTCAGAAAACAACTTGCAATACTTTTCTTTACATTCCTAGAATATGCACTGAAGAACCAGAAAAACTGGTACACCAGTTGAATGCATGGTAGGCCCCCCACGGGATCTGCAGAAGTACTGCATGGCATGGACTCCATGAGCTTGCGGAAGCATTCTGTAAGCATTGAATATCATACTTTCTGCAGAGTAAACCACAATAATGTTGTATTCCGAGGTGTAGGATTTCTGTGTTCCTCAGCGCGTTGCATGGCACCCCATATGTGTTTGATAACCTTGAAACCTGGTGAAGGTGGGACTCTAACCATGATTTGGCATGGTTAGAGTCCCACCTCTGTAGTTGGCCTCTGGACAGGAGGAGCATTGTCCTGTTATAAGAGGCCAAATCCCATCAGAATGAACGCAGGACACGAATGGGTGTAACTCATCAGAAAAGATACACACATAGCCACATAGCATTCACCTGTTAGATAAGTTTGTAGACGTACCATGGGACCCAGCTAAACAAATCCTATACCATTACGGAGTCACAGCCAGCCTGTACGATCCCCTGTTGACATGCGTGATCCACGGTTTCATGGAGTTTTCTCCACATAAGGATCCTTCCATCTGCCCTAAACAGCTGTAAACTTGACTCATCAAACCAGGCTACTCGTTTCCAATCATCAAGTGTCCAGTGACGGTGTTCGCATGCACAGGCGAGGCATATAGTTGTATGTCGAGTATTCATCAAAAGTACTCGAATTGTGCTTGGGCTCCTAAGGCCCATAACTTTGAGAGAACGTTGCACAGTCCTCAAGCTGATGTTTATTGATGGCCCAGCATTGAATTTCAAAGTTATTTGAGGCAGTGTTGACCCTAATCACATGAAATGATTCTTGGCAGCCGACGCTGGTCAAATTCTCCCGGTCTTTTTACGGCCACACTGCTCTTGTAAGAAGTTTTAACCCGGATTCTTGTCGTCACGGTACACCCTTGAAATGGTAGTATTTGGAAATACAAACTTCTCTACCTCAGGAATACTATGAACCATCTTACGAGCTCTATTAAACCGTGTTGAAAATCACTTAAATCATATTAACATCATTTTCACGACGTAAAAAGTTCTAGATGTTTCCACAGATGACTATCGCTGTATAAATGTACTGGCAGACGCAACCAATGACATGCATAGGTGGCGTTGCTATGTATTTTGTATACGCACGTCTGTACCAGTTTTTTGGCACTTCAGTGTACAGTATAGATTCGTTTGATTATAGCTTCATTCAAGAGTGAGTTCTTTGTATAGCTTCGGTGAGAATACTTTGAATAGGTCCATTTAAGCAAAGGTTATAGATCTCGCGAAGAAAATGGCTGCCATAATCTAAGTCATGTTTGACGATTGGCATACATGGTTATTTGTTTGACCATCTCGTAATCACTTCTTGGTTTCTTGCAGGTGGTTAGGCAGTTGGTTTAACGTCTCACTGGAGCAACACTTGGCGGCAGATGGTCCACGTTCAATCCCGAAGAGGGATATCCAAGGACACACCTCCGAATTTTGAACCATGGTCAGATGACGATCACAACACCTGAATACCCCACTCTCCAAACTTCCACACCAACATTGGACATTTGAAGCCATGACAGATTTAACTTTCACCAATCCCCACATACACGACGGTCTTTGGTTGGATCGAGTTTCGAACTTGCAACCCTCCGGTTACCAATCCGTTACTCTTCCAACAAGGCTACCGCGGCTAGAATCTTTCATGGATAACAATGTCTCCGATGTGTTGATACATTTGACTTTTTATAAGCACTTGGAAAATGGTTCAAAATTCCAATTTGATCTTTTGTTTTCATGAGTTTCAGCTGAGATCGCTAAAAGTAATGAGGGGTCCGTCGTGGCTCAGTGGTTATGCCCACTTCGCTAGCAACCCTCAAGCTGTAGACGACGCATTTTCGATTCCTGTCAGGTGCATTCCTCCTGGATGTATTTCTCTCTTCTGTATCAGTAAAAACTTTCAGTGTGTGTATGTCTATTACTTGATATTGTATGTCGTGTCTGGAGCAGCATGGCCAAATATGGCTTTTGCGCCATAAAAAAATAAACCAAACCCCAACAAAACCCCAATAAACCAAACCAACCTCTCCTCCAAAGAAAATGTACACTTTTGGGGGATTTCAGCCTCTGCTTTTAAGGAGGTCTCTGCACGGTACTCTTGACCAGCCTATGAAATCTAATCATTTGGATGTGTTAAGTACACACTAAAGTGATTTAAATATATTATTAAGAATCCAAAAAGTTAACAGCGAAGTGTACTTAAATGGTTTTTGAAATAATCATCATATCATTCGATGTTGATGTCCAAGAAAATCTTTTCCCACTCTCTCCACCAATCAACGGATGTTATCTCGTTATATTTGATATTAAAATATCTTGATATTAGCTTTTGACGTGGGTTTGTTTTGAACTTAAAAATATTTTAAAATGTTCTATAACTTAACATTTCATTTTATTTTTCAACGCAACATAGTCCCACAAAGTAATTACTTTTATTGATGCCAGGTTATTGGCCTCAAAAGAATATGTGTGTTCTATTTTGGCCATCCAAAGTCGCTTCAACTGAAGGCAATAACTAATAGTTATGCATAAGTTTTGGGTGGATAGAATTATCATACATAAAGCTTAACGAGAAACAAATCATGTGACATTTTTAACCCATCCATAACTGATACATCATAAAAAACACATTTTGAACAAAAGGTTTTAAAGAAACTTTGTAACTTTAGTATAGAAGTGCTGTATCATTTTCAGTCCTATTTATCTCATGTGCAGCAAAAAATAACTTTGGAGCAACGTACCAAACCACATCACTTTCATAATTTTTTGTTCCATGAAGCATTAAAAACATAAACACATATTATTTGTGCTATTAAAATCGGATAATTAATAAATTATTAAACCATCGAACATTTAAAAATTAATTTTTATCTACTATTCGTTATTCAAATAATTATTTTCATTTTACTTATTTACTTATAAAATATAAAAGCTAAAATTAACTATTTATTTTGAATATAAAATTACTTTTTAACAAATAAAGTTAAATTGATATAATTAATAGTTGTTTCCATAAACACCGGTCAGGAATTACACAAAATTCAAAATTACAAACTTTAAAGTCACAAAACCGTTTATTTGTTCATCGTGTGCAATTTGATAAGTTCTAGTTTTAATATGGGAAAAAGGAATTTTGTGTGTGTGTAAGAAATCAAATTGTTCCTAAGGTTCTGTATCCTACGTTGTAAAATCAGCTCCCGTTTAGCATACAATACGTAGAGCGGCAAACCAAACCTCATCTTACATTATATTCGCATTGAAATAATTGCGCTTGTGAGCAAAAGATGGCAGCACGTAAATATATTAGATCTAATTCAGTAAAATGCACCTCCCACAAGTTATAGATATATTTTTTTACTATTTCAAAAATTAGTGAAAAATATTATGAAATTAGTCCGAGATACACGCATCCAACTTCCCGAAAGTATAATACAGATGAATGAAATGCTTTTTCCGTTCTTCAAATGAACGAAATGCTTTTTATGTATTCATAAAGCAATTTTTTATTTAATACTCATTGAAGTTCGTTGAATAATGATAAGTGTATTGTTAATTCACCATATAGCACAAACTTCTTCAAATTATTTTATTAACTACATAATTAGAACATAATCAGAACAACCGATAACGAAACGTTGGACGGATACTTTCATAGTTATTTTTCTCTACTTTATTAGCTGATGCCACTCGAGCAAAAGAAAAATCGCAACGTGAAGAGTTTTATAGGAGGCGCTTCAGAAGCACAAATGATGTCACCACACACACCCTGCTATTATAGATGAATACATGTGAACAAGTTGCTAAGTCCTTGTGTACGAAAACTGGTTTTTTTCCATGGCTGGTTGTTGGAGTTGATTTTAGGTTCTGGATGTGACTTTGCAATTTTTGTATAAAATCTGAATGCGTGTCAGTTGGGGATTTACTGAAACATTCTCCAGGCAAACAGAGTGGTGTGCCGTACACAAGTTCAGCGGAAGAACAACGCAAATCTTCTCTAATGGCGGATCGAATGCCAAGAAGAATTAAGGGTAGAACATCAGTCCAAGAATTTGACGTTTGTAGGTGGGATTTCAGGCTGTTTTTCAAAGTTCGGTGTTGGCGTTCGATTAAACCGTTAGATTGTGGATGGTATGCTGTGGTTGTGTTAGCTTTGAAACCTAGGTATTTGCTCAAGGATTGGAAGAGTTGACTTTCAAACTGGCGACCTTGGTCACATGTTATTCTCTCTGGGATTCCAAATCTGGAAATCCAAGTCGCGACAAGGGCTTTTGTGATGGAATCTGCTGTTTGGTCTTCTAAAGGAACAGCTTCAATCCACCGGGTGAACCTATCGATAATAGTAAGTAGATACCTAAAACCTTTGCAAGATGGTAAAGGACCAACAATATCGATGTAAAGATGTTTGAATCGGTGATTTGGAACTTTGAATTCAGCAACTGGAGAATATGTATGTTTGTGAACTTTGGCTCGTTGGCATGCCAAGCATGCTCTAGTCCACAGGTGGCAGTCTTTGTTTATGCCAGGCCAAATGAATCTTTTTGACACCAACTTTTCATTGTTGCACGAATTCCAGGATGGGATAAGTTATGTATAGAGAAAAATACTCTTTTGCGAAATTCCTTAGGAATGTACGGCCGGTTAAAATTAGTGGAGGTATCACAATAAATTTTCTTATCGCTATCCGGAATAGGAATTTGTACCATTTTGAAACTGGAATGTGATTTAAGAATCTGGAGGTCTCCATCCTCCTGGCAATTGGCAATAACTGTATAATCAATTGGAGCTGGAGTAGTGATGGTTTCAATTCTCGACAGTGTGTCTGCTACGATGTTTTCTCCGGAAATGTACTGTATGTCTGTAGTGAACTCAGCAATGTAGTTCAACTGTCGGGCTTGTCTTGGAGAGGCTTTATCAAAATTCTGCTGGAAGGCAAAGGTGATAGGTTTGTGATCAGTGAAAATAGTAAATGATCGTCCTTCCAGAATGTGCTTAAAATGCTTTATCGCTAGGTAGATTGCAAGTAATTCTCGATCATAAGCGCTGTAGTTTCTTTGCGTGGATGTTAGGGATCGAGAGAAAAAGCTTAGCGGTTGTTTTTCACAATTATATAGTTGATGGATTACGGCACCCACGGCGGAATCAGATGCATCTGTTGTTAGGGTAATTTGCGCCGTCTGATTAGGGTGAACTAACATTGCTGAGGCGCACAATGCGTTTTTGATATCAGTAAAAGCATGCTGCGCATCTTCGGTTCAAAGTAAAGTTTTTTTGCTGTTTTTCTTTACGCCTTTAAGCAAGATTGTCAACGGTTGTTGCACTTTGGCGCAGTTTGGTATAAAGCGATGATAGAAGTTCACCATTCCCAAAAATCTGCGCAAGCTTGTGAAGGATTCTGGTTTAGGATATTGTTTAATTGTATCAACTTTCGATGAAAGAGGTTTAATTCCTTCCGTTGATATCTCATAACTTAAAAATTCGAGTTTGCTCAGACCAAATTTACATTTTGCAATGTTTATGCACAGTCCGTAGTTATCGAGTCTTCGAAACACTAATTCAAGATGTTTTTTTGTGTGTTTCTGTGTCTGGGGAAGCAATGAGAATGTCATCGAGATAGCAGAACACAAAATCTAGGCCGCTCAGCACGGTGTTCATAAACCTTTGGAAGGTTTGTGCTGCGTTGCGTAGACCGAATGTCATATAAGGAAATTCAAAAAGTCCGAAAGGTGTTATGATGGCGGTCTTCGGAATATCAGCTTCGTGAACAGGAATCTGTTGGTAGGCTCTTATCAAATCTATAGTTGAAAATATCGTTTTTCCATGCAGAATATTTGTACAGTCCGTTAGAAATGGCAGTGGGTAACGGTCTGGTATGGTGTTTGCATTAAGCCCACAGTAATCACCGCATGGCCTCCAGTCACCGGATTTTTTTAAAGTGAGATGTAATGGTCTTGACCAGTTGCTTTTGGATGGTCTGCCGAGACCTTCTTGCAGCATATAATCGAATTCCTTTCTAGCAGCAATCAACTTTTCTTGAGAAAGTCTTCTGGCTTTAGAGAATATGGGATTTCCTTTAGTTTCGATGTGATGTTGCACATTATGTTCTTTAATTTTATCATTTTTTTATGTTGGGTTTAAGTAAGTTAGGAAATTGATTTAAAATGGCTCCATATTGGTTTTGAAAAGTGTTAGCGATGAATTTAGGAGTGACGCTAACGTTACACAAAATACCTTTAGTCGTCAATGAGGTGGTACCATCAATTAATTTTCTATTTTTACTATCGACTAATAAGTTAAAATGTGAAAGAAAGTCTATTCCAACAATAGGTTTGTTGACATCTGCAATTATAAAAAGCCATGTGAAAGATCTTCGTAGCCCCAAATCCTGTTCTAACAATTTTTGACCGTACGTTTTGATTGTTGTACCGTTAGCTGCGAACAGCTCAAGCTTAGACACAGTTCTTTTTTCCGATAGTGATGGTGGAATAATCGATATTTCTGCTCCAGTATCAATTAAAAAATGTGTTGCTGATGAGTTGTCACGAGTATATAGACGACTCATCTCAATCCCTTGACCTTCTGTCGTCATTAAAAGCCGGGGGTTCGGTTTTCCTGTTTCGAAACCTGATATTTGCATGGCGGTGTGCACTTGTAAGCTCTCTCGCCAAAGCGTTGGTGAAAATAACAGTTATTTGGGTCATGGTTATTTTTGGAGCGGTTTCTTGAATTCGATCTGTATCTTCGTCTTTGTGGACTGTAATCTCTACGTCTATTCATCTCCGCTATCTGCAGGGCCAAGTCTGATATCTGTTTCTGACGATCATGGGTGGTATTATTATCAGTTGATGGAGTAACAATGCGAGCAAACTGAAGTGAATTGGGATTTAATTCCATATTTTGTCAGCCATTGTCGATAGTTTGGACAAATCATCGCTGCTAACTGACAAAATGCTCCGCATATTAATCGGTAGTCGTTGCATCCATAATGTTTTCAAAAATTCATCTGGCACCTGCTCAGTCACCAAATTGCGCATTTCACAGAGGAGTTGGGATGGTTTCTAATCACCCAATTCCAATTCGGTCAGAAGTTTCTGAGTTTTCTGCGTTTCAGAATCGGCAAAAATTTCAATAAGCCTCTTTTTAATGGCCAGATATTTCCCATCGTCTGGTGGTTTGACAAGGATATCTGCAACTTGTGACAATGTCCCTGTTTCGATTGAACTGACTACATAATCGTATTTTGTTTGATCAGCTCTTATTTCAGCGTTGCGGAATTGGGCTTCGATCTGCAAAAACCATATTTTGGGGTCGGGTTTCCAAAAAGTAGGAATTTTTAGACTTACCCTGGCAATCGTTGGTTGCTCCGATGCTGTTTCAGCATTCTCGTTTGTAGACATTTTATCGCAATCGATCATGTTCCGGGTCACAAATGAAGTTCGTTGAATAATGATAAATGTATTGTTAATTCACCATATAGCACAAACTTCTTCAAATTATTTTATTCAACTACATAATTAGAACATAATCAGAACAACCGATAACGAAACGTTGGACGAATACTTTCATAGTTATTTTTCTCTACTTTATTAGCTGATGCCACTCGAGCAAAAGAAAAATCGCAACGTGAAGAGTTTTATAGGAGGCGCTTCAGTAGCACAAATGATGTCACCACACTCATTATATAATATGATAGTTTAATGACTCAATGTTTAATACGAAGATCGAAAGCTTTGTTTGTGGAATGGTTAGTAGACTGAATCATCTCATATATTCGTGTGTCTACGTATAGTATCAATACCCAAGAATGGAATAAAAACAAAAAGTAAATTTACAGATGCAAAACTACTTTCAGAACACCCGTAGAAGATTAAACATTACAAGATATACTTTCTATGTTTTCTCTCTTAATATATTGTACATATAAGAAGAATTCTGAATTTGGGAAATGGAAGTGAGGCTATTCAAATGGTGTAGTGGTTGTTTGAAAGAAATGAACACTAGAAAAAAATTCTCAAATTAGGACCTCTAAATTTTTCAGGTAGGCTTTAAATAGTTGAACTTTAAAAATCCTTTATTTGTGAGCCTATTATAATTCGAAGATTTCATTTAACAATAAAAGTGGTGTAAGATGTATATAGCACATTTATAAATTTAATTTTAAAAATAAGCAGAATGACCGTGTAATTAAATGCCGAATATATTTTGTAATATTAAAATAATTGTCATTTTATTTTTGTCCCTCAAGATTTCTGATTTCTGCACTCACAGATTTTCTATTCCTTTGAAAATTTCACAAATTCAGACCTCTAAGTATTTTAATTTAGATCTTGAAGAGTTTAACCTTAAAAAAAATGTTTTATTTGGGAGCCTATTAAAATTCTCAGTCTTTTGCTTGGTAATAAAGATGGTACAATATTTCTAGAGCGCATTTATAAATTTAAGTTCAAAAACAAGAAGAACGACTCTGATTGTTAATATTTATGTGATTTAAAAAAGAATTATAATTTTACTTATTTTATTCAAGTTTCGATTCCCTTAGGGATGGTTCACGGACCGTCGCCTACAACCTACTGTGTTGCTCCAGTGCGACGTTAATTAATTACCTACCTACCTGAAGTTTCCGAATTCTGCAATTACAAATTTTCGACTTTCTTTTGTTTCTACTGTATATAAACTTTTACACTTTTTATCCATTATATTTCAATATCTAAATACTTTAAATGTAACACCACTCAAGGTGAATTGATTTTGATTTATATAAGTTTTGCAAGTTCCATTGTCCATTGTAGAATCATCTGTTTGTATCTGTGAAGATACAGCAGCTTAGAAGATACAATTTTTATCAACCCTCATCAAAACAAATATTAGTGATAAAATTATTTGGAAAATCTAAGATGTTCCAGATCTAAATTTAGACACTTTCGAAATTTGAAAATTAAGACTTTGTTTTGATAACGGACCAATTCTATCTTAAAATGTCCCTGAAATTCTGTCTACGCTTTTCGAAAATACTCGGAAATGCTCTTCGCTAAATCTAAGGGTGTTTGTTTTCAAAATTTAAAATATTCGTCTCTTTAACATTTGGAGATAACCTCAACATTTATGACAGGAAAAAGTATATTTATATCTGAAATATTTATTCATTATAACTCTTGTTTGTAAAACTAATGACAATTGTTTTTTGTTGTTGCAAAATTGTTTACCTCAATCAGATAGAGCTAGAGTTTAAGTTGTTCTACTGCGTATAAAAAAATTATGGGTATAATTGCATAGATAAAAGTTATAGCTTTCAATAATGCTTTGTATATAAAATCAGAAATATTCCCTTTAATTTATATTGTTATCCCTAAATTCAATAAAAACAAGGCGATTCGATAATACTTTGTAGCATAATTAACAATTGCACCTATAAACCTAGTAAAACTGTTTTAAATCTTCTTAAAACTATTCATCAAGTCGTTCTAAAAGTGAACACATTTGGTTACACACTTCTGATTTTTATTTTTATTGCCCTCAGGGGCACATCTTCTTAAGGTGTGTTCGGGCATTACAAACCCTAGGCACCTGAGTGATCCTTTTTACCCTCGCCTACCCTCCTGGTCTTTTACTTTTTCTCCCCCCACCCATCGTCTTGTCTGTCCTGCGTGTGACTCAGTTTGGTAAAGTATGGCCCTTGTGCCATAAAACCCCGAAAACAACTAACCACACAAATTTTATTTTTATTATAAAACAGCGCATTTTCTATATTGACTCGTAACTTCAAAGACCACTTTACAAGAAATTTGTCATAGTCTTGTTGATGTACTAAACTCATATTTTTCTGAATATTTCAAAACAATGCTGAGTGGAATAAATGTGTTCTGAAGAACTTTATACATATAGTGATGAAAATATATCCCTATGAGAGGGTTGGTCAGTTGGTTTTTCGGGATTTTATGGGGGCCATATTTGGCCATGCTGCCCCAGACACAAGACATACATCAAGTAATAGACATACACACAATGATAGTTTTACTTCTACAGAATAAATAAATACACCAAGTGAGCACCTGACAGGAATCGAACATGCGCTGCCTACAACTCGAAAGTTGCCAGAGCAGTGGATATACCCACTGAGCCACGACGGCACCCTTATGAGAAGGATTTTCAGTGTAAACAAACACACTAGACGTCATACGAAAATTTTACTTCTGGTATCAAAATGCTCTCTCATGATTGGTATCACAGTTCCTTAAAATGTAGTTCACCACCTTTTTGGCAACATTTGGCGTTCAATTTAATTGGTGTTGACCAATTAACTATCATATATCAATTCGGAATTTATTCTACGGAATTTCTATTGGCGATGTGCTGAAATCATATTCGAAAAACAAGCTAACATACACCGCGTTCGGAATAAGAACAGGAAACGCGTATAGCCGCGGAAACACTACTGCCACCTATATTCAGCCTTGACAGAAAAGGACTCATAAGCATCAGGTATCCTACAAGGTTGTTCGTCTAGATTTTTACTATGATTTAATAATTCACTTTGGAAAGAAAGCTAATCAAAGAACTTTTAGACCTGGTATAGATTTAAAAAGGTCAACTTCAAAATGTATTTTGTTCTCAAACTTTTGTGCGGAAACTAAAGTGAATATACACTGCTGGCCACCCAAATTGCAACACCAAGAAAGACGAGAAATATCACAACAAAATTTATTTTGTAGATAACATGTTGACCAAGTATCAAATGATTAAATTTATAGACTTCTGTGAAGTGTGGTTCCTGCCAAAATCAGTAGCCAGAGTAGCCGCCATTGTTGGAGATCACCGCTGCCACACGCCTCGGCATTGATTCAAAGAGACTTTGGATGTGTTCTTGGGGTACAGCAGACCAAGCAGATTCCACACGTTGCCAAAGTTGATCTGGTGTGGCAGCTGGGGATGTATTCTGGGTCAATCGTTGAGCAACCATGGACCACATGTTTTCTATCGGCGAAAGATCCGGAGAGCGAGCTGGCCAGGGTAGCAATTCAATCTGGCGATTGACGAAGAACCCTTGGACAATGCGTGCCACGTGTGGTCGTGTATTATCCTGTTGAAATATGGCTGTGGGCAAGCCCTGAAGGTAAGGAAGGACAACTGGCTCCAACACCTCGGAGATGTAGCGCTGGCTGTTTAAAGTACCGGCAATGCGTACTAGAGGAGTGCGAGAGTGATATCCAATACCGTCCCATACCATAATACCCGGTGCAGGACCAGTGTGGCGGTGCATAACGCAGATGTTCAGCATCCTCTCTCCACGGTGTCTCCAGACTCGAATCCGACCATCGTGGTGTTGCAGACAGAAGCGTGACTCGTCAGTAAAGACAATTTCATTCCATTCTGCCGTCCACATCCTTCTTTCATCGCACCATTGGCGGCGGAAACGTCTATGGTTCTGCGTCAAGGTTAGACGAAGCAATGGACGTCTTGCGGACAGACCACTCTGCTGTAAACGGCGTCGAATGGTACGCGCAGACACTGGATGATGCGGTACAGACTGAATGTGCTGTGCTATGGTTCGTGATGTGGCTGAGCGATCCGTCACTGCCATACGCACAATATGCCTGTCATCACGTGAAGTGGTGCACTGAGGTGGATGCGATCGAACACGTCGGTCCGTCGTACCCTCCTGCATCCAACGATCACATATCCGCATTACAGTTGTTTGGTTTCGTCCAACACGACTACCGATTTCCCTGAAAGATAATCCACAATCTCGGTAGGCCACTATCCTTCCTCTGTCGAACTCGGATACTTGATCAAAAGATGATCGCTGTTTTCTACGAGGCACAATTGATCGTTTTTTTTGAAAAAACCACAAGAAAAACACAATTGCCGTACTTGAAATCGTCGAAATCTCCAAGCCTTAAATAGCGCTTTGAAGTGGCGCCACAGGCGCGCGTGATGTGCGTCTGCGCTGAAATTCTAATCATTTGCATATCTCACCTCCGCTAATGCATGTTGTAAATTTCATATTATTTGCATGCTTCCTTCAGGGTGTTGCATTTACGGTGGCCAGCAGTGTATGTAAAATATGCAGCAGAAACTCTTGTTACTAAAAGGAGAAACTCATTTTAAAGGTCAAAATCAGTGTTATTCTTGATTTCCTATGGTTGGTTACTTGTTGTGTGATTTGACTTTGGATGAACATATATATATATATATATATATACTACTTGCTTCTTGTTTAGAATGAATAAAAGAACATAGAAATATTTGTTGGCATAAGAGAATGACTATTATGACATTAAGACATAAATCAGCATTTCATGTCTTCAAATGTTTAATTCAAGAATATTAGTCAATTTTTCTAAATAAATTTATTTGCCTTTTTACAAAAATTTTTTTAGAAGTCCGGGCCATAGCAGCAACAGAAAAACACAAAAATGACAACCAGAATTCTGATATGCTATTCCAAAAAAAGTTGCAATTAATTTTTAATTGCAACTTTTTTTGCAACAAACGATCAGAAAAAAAACATGAAAAATGCAAACTGCAAATGATTACGAATATAACGGCATATTAAGTTCTAAATGGAAAACAAGTGTACATAAAAAAATTCAAAAAAAAATATTCAACTTGAGGGCAATGAATTAAAAAAGCAAGAGCAGGTGTTTAGCCCCATCGGGTTTTGTGTGTATCACGACACTACTACTTAAAAATGTTCATTATTTCCTCATATATGATGTACAGCCTCTCAAGAGATTGTATGCTTTACTATTGAATGCTATATGCCTTTTTATACTGAAGTTCCAAACTTAAAAACCTCTAAAGAAGTCGTTTTCACGTGATAGATTGAGTAGCTTTTTACGTATATAAAGAGACTATAAAGTTCGTAATTTATGAATTTTGAAATAATCAGTCGTGTAATAAAAATATAGTTAAACTACATTACTCTGTCATATACAGGAGGAAGAATATATTTTCAACTGCAAACTACCTCCTAATTTCTCATGTAAATCTCAATATTATTAACTTTTAAGAGTTAAAACATTCAAAACCTGGTTCATATCAGTGTGAGAAGTCAGCTTTTGAAACAATTTTACAAACCATGCGATAACTTCTGATATATTTGTTTGGCTAAACATCGAAAGAAAATTCTTTTATTTCCTTCAAGACCACTGTTTTCACCTATTCAAAATTTTAAGAAAAGTTCAGTTAAATGTAGCAAATTAGAAACTACGTATTATTTAACGTGATTCATATACATCAATTATGATTCAACAAAATCCTCAAGAAATTTGACTTATCGTACATTTTCTGGTTGTTTAAAATTTTAAGTATTAGATTTTCTGCAAAATTTTTATACAATTTTGGACTATTCAATTTATATAACACTGAAAATTTGGTTTATTTTCTATAGAAAGACAAAAACAACCGAACAAAGCTGCAATAGTTGTCTGGAATACTAATCAGTTTTCTCTAATATTAAATAATTCACTCGAAGAATATAAATGAATTAAATGTATGTTATCAGTAATAATAAATTATGTTGACGGCTACAAGTAAGTAATAACTTTGTTTTACATTTTTAATAAATGTGTATTAAGTAAAATAATGACAAGCCACTATTCAAATTTTTCAGGCTAGCAATTTTCAAGTTAAAAAATTCCAATATTATAATGGCTTGAATTTAATATTCAAACAACTATTCAAGTGGTCATAAGTATTATTCATTCATTCAAAGTATCAGAAATTATTTTGATCCTCTTGAATACTTTGTTAATAATTTTTTTTTCATCGCGTAATTTTCCTTCTGTGGCTTATTACTATTTTGCACGGAAGCCTCTTCAATTTTTATCAATTTTAGCAAATTTTATTTTATTCATAATAACACTTATTTTCTTAAATAAAATTTTACTTACTTCCAAGTAGAATATCCATGAATGAGTTGCATATTCCATATAAAAGAGAAAATCGAAGACCTGTTGTAAATAAATGTAAAGATCCTGTAATACAAAGAGACACTGTCATTTACACCCCCTAAGTACTAACTTCCTAAACCAATAACCACATTCGGCTGTAGTTGTATCTGAGCAAAAGTTCAAAGATGGCTAAAACAAAGATTACCTATACATTGCCTCAAGGTATTGAATAGAAGTGATCAAAAAGACACATGAATAGAAATTGAACTTACATGAAGCTGTCAATCAAATATTCTGGAAAATCAGTTTCTTGATCAATCATCTCCGCTATTGTCCGTTCTACACTGACGTCAAGACTGTGACGTCTGAATAACCTGACTATATAATAACATGTAGGTACTTCGAGAAACTCTCGTCAGTGTCAAAGGGATGGAGTCTTATGTTTTACGATTGGGGAAAATGCATTTCGGCCGAAACCGATCATACACCATTCTTTTTATTTTGCTAAATATTCAAAAACCTACTGATTCTTAATTTTAATTCGATGATATTTTATATAAGTACCGGAGAATACATGACTAGTAGTGATTTAATAGCTGTCCTCTATATAATAGCGTCAAAGTCTAGATTTGAAATGAATTATATAAATATTTATTTCCAATTTAAAATGTAGAATTTGATTGAACCTCTGACCTCTTGAAATTTTCAATCACAAACAATGTAGCATCACAATTTTACATCTGTTCATTTAATGTTCTTTAAATTACAATTACGATTAATTTTATGTAATAAAATTAGAATATTTAGAGGCAATAATTTTGGTGTTTATTTCTGATTTTCTATGTTTATTTTTATTTGGTATTATCAAAACAGCTTTTAAATCCAACTTGTGAAAAAAGTTGGAGCAACAAAATAAAATATTTTAGATTAACGCTTTTCCTAGAAGTTAGCAATAATTTTATGTTTTATACACACACAATATTTACATATCACCGGCTTAGAGCAGAAATTCGTTAACTAACAAAACATTTTTTTACTGCAATGCTCTTAACAGTCACTAATAATTTTACTATTAGTTTTTAGATAAAAAAAATGAAAATTATAAGCATTTTGATCGTGTTTTATATCCCTTAACCCGATTACAATATGAATATGCATTTTCATAATCATGAAAATAAGCATTTAATGTGTCTCCCAAAAAAGTGAGTTAATGAGTTCCTACTTGCTCTAAGTCGACGATATTGTTCCCCAGATACTTATTCTCAAGTTTGTTTATTTACTTAAACAGAGAGTTTTACTCTTTTTTTCGTATTGATGTTATAAATTAATATTTCGTGTTGGAAAGCTCTTAAATATTAATTATGCTTAATTTTCTCATTTTTATTGTATTAAATGAACATTAACCCTACGGGAGCCATTTAACACCATTTCCTCGTAGGTTATCCAACTAATCATAATTATTATTGAATTTAGAAAAAGTTATGAATTCTTTTTGCTTTTCCAGCTTGATGGTAAAAAAATATTTATTTACTTTTTATGCATAAAAATTTTCATTATTTATTTTGAGAAAAAAACGTATATTTGATTTTATTCTTTTCTATTACTTTAAGAACTTATAAATTTGATTTGAACTATTATTTTTAAGAACTTATAAATTTGAATGCATTAAAATGATATCAATTTAACATTATCTTATTGAAGGTATTCGGGTCTTTAACGAATGTGCTTACATCAAAAGTCATGATTGTCTGAATTTATCTGAATTCACTATTAAGATTGTCGGAATTTTTCTAAAATATATCGAAAGCGCTGCTTTGAAAGATAGTTCTTCCAAAATTACTGTATTCCCCTGATGTTTTAATAAATTTTCACTGAAGATTTAGTTGAATACAAGTAAAAGTTGGTAGTATTAAAAGAATTATAACACATCGAGCTGTGACATTAAAACACCACAAGTTTAGAAATAGAAATGGGATGTCACCTGTAATCCGACCTGGTTATATATGTTCAGATCCACTACTAGGTAAAGTCAAAAGTTTTTTTAAAGATCCAAAGCTATAACGGAAATGTTTCTATAGACGCTAGGACGCATTGCGTCAACCAATAGCGAGTGAGGCAAGGAGAATTTCTCGCGCAGCGAGCCAAATAAAATGACGTATTGTGTGGTTTCAGTGAGAAAAGAAAAGATCCATTCGGAAGCCCATTCCTGAAAAAGTGATTAGCTTGCCAGGGTTAAGCGGATATATGGGTAAAAGAATGGATGGCGATTGTTTTAAGGGATTATTTGTTTCGCTAACTCGTAGCCAATGCTAACACTTCTGTGCATGCCGAGCTATAAGCTCAGAGTCAGAACCCACAAGTTAAGTGACGCTAGTTTTGGGAACGCATTTCTGACGATTTATCTGCCTCCTAATTTAACGAATCGACTCATTCGTGAAACACAACATATGTCGTGAAACACAACACGTTTGAGTAACTAAATATGAGAAACCGATCACATTGAAGAATAAGACAATTATTAGACTCGCCATACGTCCCGATTTGATTGAGATTGTACCTTTTTGATAGGCTTGTCTAGGGGTCCACGTCAATATAAGAAAAAGAACATAGCTATTATAGCTATGTTCTTTACTCTGTATCGGCTATTACTTTTCCCTACTAAAAACAATCTGCTTGTTTAAAATACTGCAAGATTTGCTTTTGCTAGAAATTTTTTTCGCTCATCCACAGGGCAGCAGAGAATTAAAAATAAATACTAACTTATCCATCAGTTAAGACTTACGATATCTATCAATAAAAATCTGTTATTGTATTCAGAAAGACCGGGGAACTTAGAAGAAACCCCATTTTTAAATTTAACAACCGACCAGTAAAAATTATCACGCAACTAAAATACTTAGTATTGAAAATACCTAACGGTATATGGGCTCATATATGTGGGCTCAAATGGAGCCCACATATTCATTATTTATAAGACAAAATGTTTTCATAAATATCAATTTTAATAAAGAGTTACAGGCAAAAACTGGGTACTGATAAAAAAAAACTTAAAAATTTGGTACATCAGTGTAAAACTTTAACCAGATCGCATATAAATAAACTCAAATCCTTACAAAGAATATTCGTACGTAAAACATCCAAGGCCTATATCACAACTCTCGCAGATGCCCCTAATGGGATACTGTGTATATCTACACTCCATGTCAGCCTTTATAATTCATGTAATAAGTTCCAATGCTGTAAAAGGCGGTCTAAAATTCCGACCGAAAACGCTCTTTAGTCAAACTAGTGGTCAGAAGTCAATAGCTATTTATGTACAGCAAAACGTCCACCATCATCAAGACAGAAAACACTTTTGTACTGATAACGGTAGACGTTTAGCTCACCGGAATTGCTATTGCTAATCCACCGAATAGCTAATACCATTATGAGGACACAAGTGAATCACTTTTGTTCTGATGGTGGTGGACTGTTTGCTTCATCAAAATATCTATTGTCAGTTTCATCATCTCGTTTTATCTTCATTGGTCATTTTTAAGCTTTTAAATTTTTGAAAATGAACCAGAATTGAAGATATCTGATTCGAATTTATATCTGCTGAAACATTTAATGAAGTTAATTTAAAGGTAAATGGCGAAAGATCTGGATCTTCCTGATTTTTGTAAAGCTACATTCATTACTGATTTAAGCTTTTGCTTTGTATTATTAACTTTCTTTAAGTATTACTGAAAGAACAGTTTGAATAATTTTAAAATTTGATTATTTAAAAGAATATCTCAGAAAAATAAATAATTACTAGCTTGAAGACCTCGAAAATGACGAAATTCGTTGATGAATCACATTACTTCTCAAAACTGCCCCTGTTTGAATAAAAAATTATGCAAATCAAAGGCAATAATGGAACGGAAGTTTTGAATTTTGTGACAAAAATCGTAAAACTCATTTTTCGTAGTTTTTATTTTCTCATTTCTTAACTCCTTTGATATTGTCTAAACTTCAATCCCAGACTTGTTGCCCTTTGGTCATTTTTTTGTCATAGATATATTGGAACCTCATTTTTTTTAATAATAAATGTTTGATTTCCATCTGTGTCTGCTCAGTGAGTCAAAATCTGTTGATAACGATTAACCCAGAACAAAAGTACCCACGATATATTTATTAAAATAGGCTTTAGAAACATATTATGTTGAGAAAGAAGATATGTAGAAAATTCCGCCTTGATTCTGACACATTGCTTGATGACTGTAGTTCGAACTACTTGTTATTATATAGTCAGGTTATTCATACGTCAAGCTGGTGACTTCTCCGTAAGTACCAACAATGACAGAATTGTCTGAACAAGAAAATTGCATGCTCTTCCAGAATATTTGATTGACATGCATGTCAAGATGTAAGTTTAATTTCTATTCACATGTCTTTTGAGCTTTCTGCATCTGTTCAATTATGCAATGCAATATATGGCTATATAAAATAAAGCCGATTTTGTTCTTAGACAACATTGAAAAAGTATCAAGATTTGATACCATTGAGGCTGTACCTGTCATTTTGGTTATAAACAGTATATTTTACTTATCCATCATCATTACCGTCAAGACGGAAATACAGAAATGTGATGTTTACTAGTCCTCAAACGTAAGTTTATTTTAATTACTAATATAAATAACTCTTGTAAGGATTTTATTGTTTAAGTACTTGAAATTTACATTTTTAAAATAACTATTAGATGTTTTCCTGGCAAAACTCTTTTAATCCATTACATTTAAGTATCAAATGATTCAAACTCCGAAAGCATGATATATGTAATTTGGAAAGTTTTTACTGAATAAAGATATGACCTCTTTTAATTGTAACTTGGAATTGAATAAGAATATATTTAACCTATAAATCAATCAGACTATAAAAATAAATTGCGGAACTTCTGATAAAAATTTCTAAAATGTTATATAGGTAGGATTTATTGCATGCATATTTGTTCATGAAATACTCATATGGTAATGTCAATTACAATTGTCGTAATGATTTATCACGTCACTATCAAAAAATATTCATCAAAATAAATTTTTCTTCTAATAATATTTGCAGGTTAGTTAAAAAATTAAAAATAACTTCTCTCTCTAAATCATTTTATGCACGATTGAATATATGTGACGATTAATTATTCTCATGCGTATTCTGCAATTTTTTGTAAGAAAGAATCATTTGAGCATATTTCAAGCACTAAGTTCATGCATGTATGTAAACGTATTTATTTTAACATTTAATGAAAATTAAGTTAAAATACTTGGAATCAAAGTATGAGATGAATAGATTGAAACAATACTAAAATCTCATTTATTTAAAAGGTTTACAAATTTAATACATATCGAATTCAACATTTCCTATTTATTGAAAATAAAAACACTTAATTTATACTTATTATTTTCGAATAACGTAATACTTTCGTTAATGACATTTATTTGTATTTTAAAGACACGGCTATGAACAAGCAAAATTATTAAAATTAGGGCTATAATGGGAAGATTCATTAGTTCGTTTTATTATTTGTTTAAGTTTGCTTAGTGACTACTTTAGTTTTTTCTTTTGAAAAATCCTTTTTGTTTTAATAAGTTAATAAGTCATTTTATGCTTAAGTTCTAAGTTAGAAAATATTGAATCTTATTTCTAACCACAATATAAATACAAATAACTAAAGTTTCTTATTCCAGATAAAATCTCATTGGTCAGCATTAGCATCAAGTTAAAAAGAGAAATAATATAATGCTTGGTATGTACACATTTATATTCATATGTTACATATTTATATTTTATTAGCATAACTGTTAATTGCTTAATTGAACATGCATATTTGTAGTTTGACTCAAGGAATTATTAATTGATTATGAAATTAATTAATGAATTTGATTTTTTGCTGTAAAGCTACTGGGATAACGAAATGTATAAATATTAGTTCGCTATTATTTATAACAAAATTCAGTGGCATAAAACCCTATAATGTTTTAAATAAAATGAAAAAATATTAAAACAATGTCACAAAGCATTACAGTTTTAATTTTTATGTGTTTATGTTAAACTATTAATAATATACCTACAACATGGACAAAAATATTTGAAAATAATGTTGAAATTACTGAAGATAACGTAATGTGCATTTTTGCAAATTGTTAAAGCTACAACAAATATGATTATATGATTCAAGTATTCAATATAGTTTTAGATCTTTTTAGATTATTTTTATGCGCAATTAGTCTAGAATTATAATCTGGAATCTACATTAAAAATTCCCTACTTTGACAAACGCATCCTTTCATGTCATTTCCAAAATGATAGACAATCCATATTTTTGCTAAGATGATTCACATTTTTTCCATAGATATAATTCCAAAGCGTTACATCTTTTCGTTTATTGGATTCTTGGCAACTACTCTATCTGTTGCTCTGCAGTCTAATCTGAGTCTAACAATAGTGTATATGTTGGACAGATCCAACGAATCAGACTTCTACGACAAGGCATCCAATGACTGTGCAGCAGTTGAAATTATAGATCATAATACAGATGAACAGGTAAGGAAAATTGTACTAACCTTAAAGTAAGAAATTGAAACTAGTAATAATCGAAGCCGAAAAAGCAAATTCTCGTAGTTTAATACTCTGGATATGTATGTAGCCTTGAATTGCAATCCGAACTTTTCCACTTGAAAGAACAATTCTAAGATTCCATTTGTAAATGTTTCTGTTTCAAGTAATATGTAGTAAGAGGCAGTTCTTTAAATGCAACTAGTTTTATGTCCATTCCTTTCAAAGATTAAACTTCAAATTTATTGATCTACTTTTAAAAGTATTAGTAAGTTTTTATCCACATAAAAGGCTTGGTATAATATAATTTAGAGGGTTTTCTAATGTGTCTGTCTGAATGTCTCAATTTTTGTTTTTTAAGCACAATTATGACGTTTTTTATTTAATACCCAAGCGAAATAAATATTTCACTTACCTTATTTATGAAGAACGTTACAATTTAAGAAGTATCGTTTTTGTACTGAGGTTAACATACAATACCAGTCCGAACTCTAAAGTGACACTGTTCCTGACCGAATGCGATCAAAATTTTCTAATAAGAACGACGCAACTGATTTTTGGAATAGAGTTTTTGTAGTAAGCAAATTTCACTATGTAAGGTTAAGGAATCGAAACTCGCTAATCCAAATCTGGTATCAACTCAAAAACGCCTTTATGTGAGTTGTGACGCTACTTTAGACGACGTGCGATTTCATGGCGGCTATCATCTGGAACTTGATAAAGCAACTGCAAGCTTAGGTGAGATTGAGAACAATCAGGATTAACGTCATAAAGTTGTCTTAGCACATTTGAATTGCTAGTAATTTGTTAGAAATAATCTGAGTTTTTAAGCATCATAAAATTGCTGTTTCTTTGATAAAAATGGGTACCATTGGCCATTCTGTAGGTTATACCCAAAATCATTCAAAATCAACAGGAAATGTGGGTGTGGAAATTTAAGTTTATTAATTTGAAGCTACGTTATATAGTTGAGTACAACTTCTTCTCTAAATATGCCTTCAAAACTTGAGTACATATTCTGAAGATTATGTCGTTGTAATGCAGTCAAACTTTAAATGATTTGAGTACTTCACACAATGTTGAACAATTACACTCCACTTAAGTTCCAATACTTTTCCCTTTTGTTGTTAAATTTAGGTACTAAGTAGTCAGGAATTATTTGACTGGAGTCCTGAACTACAAGGTGTATTGCTAGGAGCTGAGTACTATGGCATGGTGTTTGGATACGTTCCAGGAGGTCGTCTTGCCGAAATCTACGGAGGAAAGTTTGTAATTATTTGCAGCGTATTGCTGGCTGCCATATTTACGGCTATTCTACCACTAGCAGCCTGTACGTCTGAATATGCTTTCATCATATGCAGAATTATAATTGGCCTTGGAACGGTAATAACATATAACATTGTTTTTCTACTGTGAAAATAAGGATGTATGTTTAATAATAAATTTACTAAAAAATACAAATACTTTTATTACTAGTAGAAGTTTTTTTAAGAGCATGCTAGAAGTGTGAGTAAAATAACGAGGTAAGCACACAATAAAAGCTATCAGTTTTGTCTTAGAATGCTAGTTCCTAACTTAAATCAATATTTTATTTTTTACTACAAGAAAACTAGCCAGGCAATGTGTATCGTGGAATAAATCTATAGGGTATAAAGATGGACATGAAAAGCTTCCATTTTTTAGAGTTAAGGTCTTATACGATCTTAAAACACTTGCCATACGCCTGTTAAAGCTTTTAGAAAAACTGAGACGTCATGAAAAATATATAATTTGTCCTGAGTATAAAAAACATGAACAAATGTTTTAAGAAAGACTAATTTTTGTACTACAAACATAATAGACTAATACAATGGGGGTTATTTTAAATAATAAATATACCCCTATAACTCGTTGCTCTACCATTTAAATACAAATATATAATAACTCTAATAATAATAGCAACTCTGTGCCAGAAGTTTTTATCAATTACCATGAAATTTGGTACTCAAAACCCTCTGTACCAGACATGCAAATGATTAATGGAGAATCAAGTGTGTTTCCTGGTACATGTGACTTATTGAACAATTAGGCTTATTGATACATAATTAAGCTTATTGAATATATGTCAAAGGCTTGCTGAAAATACTCTTTTTTGGTTTTGCCGTTCAATTGCCGTCAGGATGTCGTAAATTATGAGAGTGCATACGCGATAGGGAGACAAGCTGAAAGTGCTCCAACTACTTTCTTGTTGGCATCCAATAATACATGTCGTTTATTATATAGCCACTTGTAGCATTAAGAATTATTGCCAGACACCTGGCAGGGACTGAACTGCAGGCGTCGTCCGTTAAGACGTATTTGACTACCAAACATCGTAGGCTGCGTTTGGAATGGTGCCGAGTCCAAGAGTCGCGAATAGGTATGGAATACCAGAGTGTCATGCTTAGTGAGGAGTCCTTCTTCTGCCATGGGGCAGACGATCTCCGCATTTGCGTGGAGGAGACTCGGGCAGCGCTACCAGTCTCAGACAGGCGAATGCCGCACCACTGTAATTCCTTGTGCAATTGTGTGGGAAGCCTTCACTTATGATAGTGATTATCTTCTAGTAGTATTGCGAGGTAGTTTGACTGTTCAGAGATTAGTTCAGTGGATCCTACCACTTGTTACTTTGCCTTTCAGGTCACTTGTCCAATGGGATATTTACCAGCACTACAACGATTGATCACACATGATATACCTCTCCCAGGAGTGCATTCTTGGTATACAACCCTTACTTTGCCAGTGAGGGCCCCAGGGCTTATCTGAAATATACTATGCCGTCAATTGCACCATCCCCGAAATATAAGGGATCTGAACAGCTTACTAATTTATAACCGGTCTGATTAAAATCAGTAATAGTACGTCCTCTACATTTGTATTGTGATCATTTGCATCGCACTATATATCCCAACATTCAGTTGAAACAAAACATTTCATCGTTAAAATTGAGTTATTTCCCTTCCTTGAAATAATTCCATACTTTAAAAGCAATTTCTAAGACAATAGTATACGAACAATAAAAAAGTTTTAATAAATGAGCATACTGTATGTAATAGTGTAAAACTTAGCAAAGTAATGTACATTTTTAAAATTGTAAGTAAATACCAATAGCTTAATGACGTGTTTTTATTTCTCAAGGCTCCCGTTTTCCCCATTTTGTTTTATATGCTTCCACGATGGATTCCATCTTCCAACAGGAGTTTCCATGCTTCAATACTTTTTGCCGGCTATGGAGTAGGAGCATTCGTCTCTTACGTAGCAACTGGTGCATTGTGTTCGTCCGATTTCCTTGGTGGATGGCCTTCTGTATTCTACTTGGGAGGTATTGTGTCACTTTCATTTTTAGAGATGTGCGTTTGGTTTTAATTGTATCCACAGCGTTTTACATAGGTGATTAACTAATAATAATTTGTAGCTGACGGTGTGATAATGTTACTAGTGAATAAACACTAGGTAACTCATAGAATTACTAAACTTATACGCATTGCAAGGTATTTTGATATAAACCGAAATGATTGTGCGAAAGGCTTTTTTACGCTCTCTATACAATGCACATCCTTCCGCATTAATCAATTTGAGCTTTTCTGATTCATTTTGAATTTTTCTTTCCAAATGATATACGTTTCGTACATTTCTGTTCATATTTCCTATGAAATTGTTTCGACATTGTGAAACTTTTGTACAACTTAACACACTTATCGGCCTTTAACTTTACAAATTTCATTTTATCGGGTATTATTGTTAAACAATAATGTCGATCTTGCTCTTTGCATATAGACACCCATTTTAACGTCCTATCTCTTCTCTATCCAAAGATGCACGGCCCGAGCACCGTGCGGAATCTCCATTTTCAGTGTTCACGTGCATGAACTTCCCCTCCTCTCTCACCTCTGCACTACCCACTATCTACCACTTTATATACGGACATAAACACTATCCAACGAAATTCAAATCAATCGATTGTCATCTATAGTTTACGAGTTATAAGCTCGATAAATCCGGCCATTTTTTGGTCCCTGTAGTCCTGTACAGAGACCCCTATACAGAACTTAATATAAAGACGTGTTCACGTCAAAATTAGAAAATATTGCAGTATCCAAATTACAGAAATCGTATACTTTAGTGGCTTTTTATTTTTCTGTATTAGTGAAATACAAATATACAGTCGACTTCTTACGAACGTTCTTTGGAGTAATCATCTTATCCTTTCAAGGTTTTAACACATTCGATTTTATAGGTAGAGAAATAGAGTCAATCGAGAAACATACGTCTTTAATAATTTCAAAATGGTCAGTATATCCCTTCATTACCATTGATTGATTAGAAAAATAATTATATCACTACAGAAATTTTTAACGTATATACACTGCTGGCCACCGTAAATGCAACACCCTGAAGGAAGCATGCAAATAATATGAAATTTACAACATGCATTAGCGGAGGTGAGATATGCAAATGATTAGAATTTCAGCGCAGACGCACATCACGCGCGCCTGTGGCGCCACTTCAAAGCGCTACTTAAGGCTTGGAGATTTCGACGATTTCAAGTACGGCAATTGTATTTTTCTTGTGGTTTTTTCAAAAAAAACGATCAATTATGCCTCGTAGAAAACAGCGATCATCTTTTGATCAAGTATCCGAGTTCGACAGAGGAAGGATAGTGGCCTACCGAGATTGTGGATTATCTTTCAGGGAAATCGGTAGTCGTGTTGGACGAAACCAAACAACTGTAATGCGGATATGTGATCGTTGGATGCAGGAGGGTACGATGGACCGACGTGTTCGATCGCATCCACCTCAGTGCACCACTTCACGTGATGACAGGCATATTGTGCGTATGGCAGTGACGGATCGCTCAGCCAGATCACGAACCATAGCACAGCACATTCAGTCTGTACCGCATCATCCAGTGTCTGCGCGTACCCTTCGACGCCGTTTACAGCAGAGTGGTCTGTCCGCAAGACGTCCATTGCTTCGTCTACCCTTGACGCAGAACCACAGACGTTTCCGCCGCCAATGGTGCGATGAAAGAAGGATGTGGACTGCAGAATGGAATGAAATTGTCTTTACTGACGAGTCACGCTTCTGTCTGCAACACCACGATGGTCGGATTCGAGTCTGGAGACACCGTGGAGAGAGGATGCTGAACAGCTGCGTTATGCACCGCCACACTGGTCCTGCACCGGGTATTATGGTATGGGGCGGTATTGGATATCACTCTCGCACTCCTCTAGTACGCATTGCCGGTACTTTAAACAGCCAGCGCTACATCTCCGAGGTGTTGGAGCCAGTTGTCCTTCCTTACCTTCAGGGCTTGCCCACAGCCATATTTCAACAGGATAATGCACGACCACACGTGGCACGCATTGTCCAAGGGTTCTTCGTCAATCGCCAGATTGAATTGCTTCCCTGGCCAGCTCGCTCTCCGGATCTTTCGCCGATAGAAAACATGTGGTCCATGGTTGCTCAGCGATTGACCCAGAATACATCCCCAGCTGCCACACCAGATCAACTTTGGCAACGTGTGGAAGCTGCTTGGTCTGCTGTACCCCAAGAACACATCCAAAGTCTCTTTGAATCAATGCCGAGGCGTGTGGCAGCGGTGATCTCCAACAATGGCGGCTACTCTGGCTACTGATTTTGGCAGGAACCACACTTCACAGAAGTCTATAAATTTAATCATTTGATACTTGGTCAACATGTTATCTACAAAATAAATTTTGTTGTGATATCTCTTGTCTTTCTTGGTGTTGCAATTTGGGTAGCCAGCAGTGTAGTTGGTCAATTGGCTATTGGATGTTTTAGTGAATGAATTTAACAAAGGGATAAGAATATTTTACAGAAACTTGATTTGTTGAAATATTGAAACATTTTATTTCTGTATAAAAATATGAATAAAGAATAAATAATATTGCACCTTTTTATATCTAGGTTTCGCTGGATTAATTTGGTCTATGGTGAGTGCTTGTTTATTGCACGAAACTCCTGATGTCCATCCCACAATTAAAATTGAAGAGTTGAAGTATATAAAACAGAACATGGTGACATCAGAAGCTAAACAGGTTTCATATAGCTTATCTTGTTTCTTTACCATAGTGTAACCAAATTATATTCAAACAATTTTGATCCAATATTAATCAATGTCCAACCGTTTGAACATCGTGAGATTTCGGAGTAATTCAGTACTGCCCTAATCCCATAACACACACAAAGACGAAATAATCACGTCTATTGGCTGAAAGAATCAAAGGTCAAGAAAGTCAAAGCTGTTTACAAGTCATGCAAGGAAGTCTACAGATTGCAGAACGGATATACGGTGTGAATCCCGCCCTCAGAGGGCTAAAAACAAATTTTAGACAAATGTGCATTTCATAACACGTAAAAAATTGTAGCATGTGGTTTAATGAATCCTATAAATAAGGTCCCAATTTCTTTACAACCTGTATGGGGCATAATAAAGTTAATGTAACATTGTTACATGGGCTTACTTTCCGCAAAATTTAGTTGTGCAAAGGTTTTTTATCTTCCTAATTAATTAATGATATTTTATCTTTTTTTATAAACATCCCAGTAATTGGCTATTGTTGTAAATCTGCCTTTCAACTTCCTAGTAAACGAATGAGAATTTAGCTTTCTATAGTCCTTATAGTAACACTATAATCGTTGTAAATAAGCCTTGACGCTTCACAATGAACGAAAGAGTGTTAATAAATGAATGAGATATGGAAACATTATAATTGACTGACTGCATCAGATATTCTGATACCACTTGTATGTTATGTCAATATCGTGACATCGTCTAGTTTAGGGATTGAAATCTGAGTTTCTCAGTTCAGAACTAATTAGTATTTTTAGCCTAATTTTACAGCAAAGTTATGATTCTTCAGTCAGAAGTTCTGAAAATGAGTAATTACGTTCTGTAGCGTTGAGTTACTGATTAAACTTGGCTGTTTACAGTATGACTTTCGTAAACTTCGAATTCTACAGCGGCTTAAATGTTACCCAATCCAACGTGTATTACATTAATGTGGTTGTGTGTTTTAAGTCAAACTAGATTTGGGATACAAGTCAGATCAGTCTTACTAATCAGTAATGAATTGCGACACTACGGTGTTAATTGAAAGGTAACAGATTCTCTGGAAATATCAAAATGTAATATATTATATATTTTTAATTCGTAGTTTCAATTAAACATAGATGAAAATTACCCGAATATCACACTAATGAAACGGTTTTATAATAGCTCTATAGCTATATACAGGTTGGCCGTAATTAAAGAGGTGTTTAGAGTTTGATAGTCAAGAATCTGCTGGGCCCAACTAAACCAGCTCTGATGTGAATACTATTTAGATCATGGAATTTTGATTTCTAAAAACATTTCAGGTTTTAACCTCCAGAGAAAAATGGCACTGTAAGTTCCATTTTCGGAGTAAATTGGACGTATAAAGTAAAGAGAGTTAACGTTTTACAATAAGTTTTTCTTCGACATCACTTACAGATGTTTTTCAATGTGTTTTCCTAGTGCGTGTTCCAAAACCTGTATTCAATGAATTACAGAATGCAGAGGATCTCCATTGATTTTCCTTATGTGCAACATTTTTTGGTAGTTCAAAGTGGCTAAACTATCTATATTTCTTTGATAAATCAAGCATTTTATGACCCCACAGGCAAGAATGATAGTGGTTGAAATCAGGCAAACGGGCTGGCTTAGTTCAAAGAAAATGCTGTTGCAGGACATGCTGTATATGCAATCCAATGTTAAGGGGAGCTCTATCCTTCTTGAATACTGTAGATTCGAGATATCCACTCTGTTGGAAGTTGCGGAATAACAAAATTGAGCAGCATTGTTCGATACCTCTCAACATTGACGGAATCTATCAGTGGACCGATTGATCTCTTTGCTTTGAAAAAATACTGATTATGATGAATGAGGCGTAAAGCCACTCCAAATTGTTACTTTTTCGAAGAAATCTGCTGAAACGCATGAGAGTTTCCAGAAGCCCAAATACGGCAATTGTATATCTGCAGTTCCTTCAGATGAAAATGTGCTTCATCACTCCATATTATGTTCCAAAATCATCCATTCCATGTATCTACTTGCATGCAAGCTTCATCAGCAAAGCCGATCGCGTAATGTTAGCATAGTAAAATTAACTCTGGATTAACTTTGATGCGTTAACACTGGGATAGGATGGGATAGTTAATGAATGCGTAAACGTAGTGTATCAGTCATATTTGACATACGCGACACTTTTAGTCTCCCGTAAAGCAAAATTAGGACGTCAGCTTTCTGAGATTTGCATAATGTATCTGTTTTTCAAGTGAAAATCTGCATATTTATATGATCACAGCACCAGGTATGAGATTTGTAACGATCTATTTTTATAAGGATTCTACGTTTTCTAATAAAATAGGGTGTTAATAATATCATGCAGAATGAAAATGTTTTAGAAGGGAATATTTTCCATAAACATAATTCTTTTAAATGTTTTGATGGATTTTATGTTTTTCAGATACATAAGATTCCGTGGAAGGCCATGTTAACCTCTGTACCATTTTGGGCTCTAGCTTTTGGATATTTTGGGCAATTCTGGATTTTAAGCTTTTATTCTACTAGTCTTCCCTTATACATGGGAACTATTTTGAACATGGAAAGTACAAAGGTTTGTGAGCTCATTTCAGTGTTTAAAAAGTAATGTATAAATGTATATTGTTCATCGATATTCCGCATTTATATACTTTTTTGGAATTAAATTTCAAGTTGTGGAGGCATGTTTATTATAATGTTGAAAATATCATTTATCAATCATGTATAATTCCCTATCGAAACACAAATATGTTAAGAAAAGCTTGTAAATTTTCATCTGTAAGGAATTGTTGCAAACAAATTTTATGTAAACACAATTATATGCTTTTTAAATTTTCCCACAAACAATTTTTTCTATTGTTAACCAATATACAAAAAACCCTCTAAAATTGTAACCTAATATTGAATTTCATTTGAACAGACGATCAAGGTGATATAAATCAGTAATACCAATTTTTCCTAATTACATAAGAGCATGACTCAAAAGTATAAATTAACATATCATAACTTATATATGATTAAAAATCAGAATTTTTCATAATGCGTCTCAAAAGTAACTTTTAGTTAAACATAACATTTTAAACATTACTTAAAGTTCAATCCCTACAATATTATAATATTTTTATACTTTTTGGGTAAAAAAGGAGAAGTTTACTTTAAGTGCATCAAATTTATCAAACTTTCAGAATATTTACTTCCCTTTGAATTAAAGGTAGAGGTTCGAAAAAAATTGAACTACGCAGAGATAGAATGGAGTTGATCTAATAATAATATAACCCGTAAAAACAAAGTCAACTACTTTAAAGTTATTCTTCAAGAAAGTGTTAATACGACCTCTATATATGTATAATATGTATAAATTTTATTCTATTTGTCAAATACAAGCATTTTTCTGAATTCGATTTTACTACTTAAATTAAAAATTTTACACAAAGTGTAGAAACAGAATGTGTCTGTCATGAATGGAAGTAGAGCATTTTGATGAACCACTACTTAAGCAGAGAGTAGACATTCAAAATTGTTAAAATCTATTGAAAATCTATTTGAAAATTAGAGTTGAAAATTAATTGATGTTAAATTCTGTGGATAACAAAAATAATTTTTCAATTGCAATTATTTTAAGATAAATCAAGGACGAAAATAATAAAAGTAAGTCTACTTCAAAACGCGTTTTTCTCTGCTTGAGATTTTTTGACATTCTGATTTCAAAATGTCCCCTGTGCATCTGGTTTTCATTGAAAAATGCTGTGGATAATCCTTAGAATCTGTTGTATATATTGAAATGC
The DNA here is from genome assembly GCA_933210815.1 of Meta bourneti. Classification (NCBI taxonomy): domain Eukaryota; kingdom Metazoa; phylum Arthropoda; class Arachnida; order Araneae; family Tetragnathidae; genus Meta; species Meta bourneti. The sequence goes on from OW119926.1 coordinate 64,825,874, forward strand.
AAATGAGAAACTCATCATTCATCCAAAGTTTGAAATTTAGGTTTAGTTTTGCTTAACCTGTGCTTTTTTGTAAAAATCTTTTTGCTGTATAATTGAGCGACACACTTAGTAAATAGAATAAATTTTATTTATTTATTTGCAAACTATTATGTGAAATGAAATTTTGACAGTACATGAAAAATTAATGCTCTTGGGACATACCAATTATTTCTCATTTATATTTTTAAAAAATTTTGACTACGTTTATGTAATAACTTCCAAAAGAATATTTTTTGGATATAACTTTTTTAAAGAAGTTTGTTTTTAAGGTCATCTGTCTCCAGTATACTTGACATAAAAGAATTATTAACTTCTTTCAGAATGGTCTAATGTCCTGCTTACCAAATTTAACTCGTGCTTTGTTCGCTTGCTTATGTGGTGTTCTCGTCGACTACCTGCTAATGAAGAGAAATTTGCCCATAGTTTATGTGAGAAAAGGCGCTACTCTAACAAGTAGGTGAGATTTACATTTACATTAAAAAATGATACATACCAAGAATGCTGATCGAGTAAACGTCCAATGTCAAAAAATTCTAATTTTAGATTTTATGGTTAAAAATTATTTGATGTCAAATTATAGTTAGCAAAAACAAATTTTCAATTCCGATAATTTTAATCGTATCACATGTACAAGTACATATACAACAACATAAACGTACAGTAGATACTAAAGTAATCTACTCAAAAAATAAGTTTTCTTTCAAATTTTGGTTTAAAATGTTTTGACAATACGTGGAAAGTTATTGCACTAATATTCATATATATAGACTTTGTAGTTCAAAATAGACGGTTCAAAATGTATACCCATCAGATAATACCTTCTAATTTTTTTAAAAAAACCCACTATCCCCTTATACTGGAACAAGGTCCAGATGACATTTAAAAGGGATTTCCCCAACTGGTATTTTTGGTGCATGTGAGACTATTAGAATGTCACCTACTTAATAAACTAGAATTCAAATAATTACAAATATTTATTCCTAGATCCAGATTTAAACTCGTGATTTATTGTGTTCAGGATCGAAATGGAGCATTCAGCCTCCATATCTTATATGCGTGTATTAAATTCCAACAATCAACTCTTGCTTTAACGAATTCTACTTTTAAAACACAACTATAGTTTATGACCTTTGCTGTCCTACCAAATAATAAAACAAATTTTAGTCCCCTTTATACCAACTTTTCATTTTTCTCTCTTCCTTGGGGTTTGTAAAATGGAGTTGCAGCTCAATCTCAAATGCAGTGCCGCACATCTCTTAATGCGCCTTCAAAGTACACTAAATCTGAGAACTGATGTATGTATATGGAATTCATTAATCGTTATAAGCAATTTAAATCTTACGATATTTCGAAAAATAAGTTAACGAATTGGGAAACCTTATAGGTTTTGATGAAATTAAATTTTAAAATACTGCATTTGTTGAAATAGATATACCTTAACAGTAACTATTTTGTACATAATATTCCACTAACGTACGTGGCACAGAAAATGACTTTATTTGCACTTTTGTTGTAAGAAACGGATGTAAGCAATATACGAAAGGTATGTCCGGAAAGTATCTAGACATTGCAAACAAAAAAGAATAGCTTGTGCGGCATTGATGTAACTTGGCAGCCAAGGAGAGGAGACATTGACGAACATGCGAGAAAAGTTACGAACCCAATCGATTAATTCGTTGAGTTCTAGACTACCTTTGGTGAGCGTATGCTCTGTGAAATAGTCATATTTGCTACGACAGAGTGAATAGAGCAATGAAGTTGCACCAAAGTTTGCGTGAAACGAAAATTCGTCAGCAGAAACTATTCAGATGATTAAAAAACTTCCCAATGGAAGGTACCATTCGATTCTTCCCATCCGAAGAAGATGCGACAACGTCAAGACCATGTCGACTGTGTTTTTTGCTTGTGAAGGTGTCCGTCACGAATGCCCTTCTCCAGGTCAAACAATTAATGAGGAGTACTATCTCGATGTTCTTCACCGGCTGAAGATGCAGTACGAGGAAAGCTACTGAGAGCAATTGATGATTGGTGGGTTTGCCCACCTATTCATCACGTCTTAATCAAGGTTTTAGGAACATCAAATCACCCAAGTAGTCCAGCCCTTTTACAGCACAGATACAGCACATTGAAATTTATGGCTTTTCACAAAGCTCAAATCACTTCTGAAATGGAAGATATTTCAGGCCGTGGATGCGATTGGAGAAGAATAGAAAAGAAAGTGGGTGCTCAGAAGATATTTGGGTAACATGACTGAAATGGGGCGCCCTCTTTTCCATGCACTTTATTAAAAATAAAAATCAACTCCAGTAAGAATCTCACGAAATGCTGTTTTATGTTTTAATTAATTTCATTTTATTTGGATGAATATGTGCATATCCATTATAAAAGGATTCAAATAAGACATGAAATGTGAGTAATGACACTGCCATTAATAAATATAAACAATTCAAAAATTTTCAGCAGATGCTGGTTTAGTAGGTTTGGTAGTATTTTTGTAATTCTCTAATGCCAACAGATGCTGTGTGTGCTTGCATGGGCTTCATATGTGTTATTTACGCTGGGTGTGATCAACTTCTAAACACTACTTGCTTTGTTCTTGGAGGTCTTATGGGAGACTTCCTAACATTCGGAGTTTGCTTAGCAGCTGTTGACATTGCACCGGAACTTGCAGGTAAATATTTACGACAAATAATTTTTGGAGTTACGAAAAGTTTTGATTTTTTCCATAGATATCGATATAGGTTAAAACCTAGTTGACTGTACGGTCTTAAGCTTGGAGATTGTATGAGTGATACACTCTCAATTCTGGAAGCCTCACTCTTCTTCCCGCTTACAAGGCGGATTACCAGAATGAACGTTGGCAAAGAAAATCTAACACCAAGCTCAAGGCCGTACCGTTAAATAGATTTTAACCTTGGTATATGAATAATCTACTGCTGAAAGAGTTTGAAATTATAAAAAAGATCTATTCAAACTCATCCCTTTAAACCAGGTAATAGTACAGTAAAACAATTCATAAAGTATTATCTGAATAAAATTATTCTCATGTGTATCCCAAAGTTTGTTTGGCAAGTATACATCATATTTAGGATTTTCAAAGACATTAGACTAGATTTATAAAGAAAGTAAAATTTCAAATTGCTTCTCTTATAGATTTTCAGCTTTAACAGCAAATATATTGATAACGAGTGCATATCTGTCTTAACAGCTAATTGTAGTTTACTTCCGTTCATATCTTAAGAGTGATGGAAATGGTACTAAAAACTGAGTTGCAGTTTATGAAAGTATTCGTAAATAATCTCTCGCCTTCGAAAATTTTTTTAATGTAGCCAAATACTTGTTTAAAATCAATGCTAGTATTAAATAAACACTTGAATTGCTAGAACTAAAACTTCATGCACACCACACAAGATCAATCAAATAAAGTATGAAGTATCAAAATATTTTTTTTGTAAATATTTGAAAACGTCACGATTTATTTCGTGAACATGCATATACTTTTTGTGTTCCATCTTCTACAAGCATTCCTTACTTTCTCTATAGGTACTGTAAGTGGCATTCTAAGCAGCATCAGTACAATTCCGTACTTTGCTCTTCCAGCACTTATTGGTACTCTTACCAGTGACGGGGTAAGGCTAATTTTTTCATTCACTCTAAAGAATTTGTTTCAGTTTTCAACAAAATGTCGAAACAATTTAGTCTCTTTTTCGTCTATAATTCTTAAGCACTTAAAGTTCCAAATTTATAAAAGCCATCTTAATTATTTCTAATTATTTTGACTGTATTTATTTGAGCTTACTCACTAATTGAAGTTTCAAATTTACTATTTAGAAAAGCTGTATCGAAAGGAACATATTTGAGACAGTTTCTTCTTTTAGCAAAAAGATTCAATAGATTACGCAATTCATTCTCACAAAGATATGTGCGTTGCCTGGTTTTATTCACAGGAAATATTTAGTCCTAAATGTGTTTCACCATTCTCTAGATACTACGCCTTGGTGTACATACTAAGCTTATAAACTATTAAAACATTTAACGTTTCGAGTATTTGTAAGTCATTCTTTCTTCGTTAGAGCACTTCAAAAGAGATTTCGATGTATCTATCATTTATTATTTAACGAAATTTGAATGGTTTACAAAAATTCGAAATCTTAAATGTTTTAAAACGTACTTCAAAGCATACAAACAAAACAATCAAGTGCGTTAAATGAACTTCGAAATCTCTTTTTAAGGTACGTGATATCTGAAAACCTATGATCCCGCCTCAGGTTTTTATTTATAAATTTTTAAATATCTACAGCATTTTTTGGATACCATGTACAAAAATGCTCGAGGCAATTCTATTCCACTAAACTTTCTACTAAATTTAACAAATTATTTCATCGTACTTAATTTTTATTCCTACAGAGATCCATGGCACAATGGATGAACATTTATTATTGTACCATAGCCGTGATTGCCATCACCACTGTTGTCTATGTAATCTTTGGAACATCGGAACCCCAACCTTGGGCAACCAATTCAGAAGATGTCGTATCAGAAAAGGAAAAAAGATTACCCAAAAGAACTGAGATTTATGTACCTTATGTACCATTTCCAAATTAACAATTTGTGCTATTTCTGAGTTACTCATTTCATTCAGATATAATGTTGATTCCCTCATAAATTCCCAGATTATTAAAAGAAATGTGTGTACGTAACATGTGATATTATGCACTACGCTCGTTGTCATCTACAGAAGACTCTGGACTTAGAAACTTGTTCCTCATGCTATCTCTATAAGTTTTACGTTAATGTGTGGATATGTGTGTAACTTTAAAATATAAAAGTACAGTTTTGTTATATGGAGTGCGGTTTTGAGATCTCTTCCTCGTTAATAGCAACCCATAATCATTAGGAGACAAACTAAACCTCATTATAAATTCGGAGAGCAAAAACTGGCATTAGAACCGAAAAATCAAACCTCCTTATAGACTCGGACAGCCAGAAAATTTCTGTAAAGCGATAAACCACATTTCATTGTAGAATGCTTTCGCGAATAACTATATTACTAAATCTATAAATGTATTTATGAAATCGAAACTATGCTACAATGCCCAATACCCAGTCTTAAGCCAAAATAAGTCTTAAGCCAAAACAAGTCTTAAGCCTTAAATACAAGCCGTCTTAAGCCTTAAATACAAACCATCTTAAGCCTTAAATAAAAGCCATCTTAAGCCTTAAATACAAACAGGCAGTGCTTTTTTATATTTAATACCGCTCTTATACACTTCTAAACTTTTGAAAAATAGAAAGTAATACTTTTGGAAATGCACGATTAAAGAACATTAAGACTCGACCTTTTTTTTGTGGAAACCACTGAGGAAATAAATCTTAATAATATGAATGGAGAATATGTGCACCCCAACCTTGAATACGTGCTATGTAACTTATCTCTAAGTTGTAAGTTAAGTTATCCGACACTGGTATTAGGAGCAAAGACCATGTACTGAACATTTTAACCCCTAATTCCAATTCATTTAATGATCTTGGAGGGACACTAGGTAGCTATATTTCTTCCTATGTGCTTGCACCGTAAGTGATTGATAGGATTGAGGTATGGTAATGTATCTGGTTAGGGCCGATTCGATGGATAATTTCATCAGCAAGGTCTGACTAAAGCTGCGCTGCTTTAAGTAGTCAGGAACTATCATTTCTTAAAAGAAAGGAATCTTGCTGCAACGAATGGTCTACACTAATCAAGAACTTCACCCCAATACTGTTGTTTTATGCCCTCGGTAGCTGAATGTTGCATAAATGGTAAAAATCGTACTCCCTTCTCTTTAATAACATTTTAAATAGATAATCCATAGTAGATAAGACACATGTACAAAATAACTATTTATTTGAGATACCTGATGACAACGAGGAAGTGAACATCGGATTAAGTTTACTCTATGTGATACATTATTTATTTAAGATACTTGACGACAATGAGTTAAATGAATATTGGATTAAGTTAATGAGATATGTCACGCATAACATAAAACTTATGTACACACAAAAAATTATATATTGAGGTAATGATACATACATGGCCCTTGCCAACCGATTCACCAAAAAGATTTTGAATACTAAAACGGGAGGGGGAAAGGAAGCATTACAAAAGTAGGGGGCAATAGATTCCGGACCATCTTAAATAAGCTAAAGAAAAAAAATTGATGCTATAAAAAATGTAGATATTACTTCAGTAAAAAGTAGAGATCACCGAGCACCATTGTTGAGTTTGAAATGCAGCGGTTATTTACAGAAAACGAGCGATATTACTGGATAATAGTACTTGGTCTGCAAATTATGAAGAAATGTTGCTATTTTTAATATTTTTATAAGTAAAATGTAATAAATTTGGCATTCTCAGATATAGTATAATGTCCTGTCTTTATCTTCTTAGAAGTCAACTTACGCCTTTTCCTTTTATTTCACCGACGTTCTCACATAATAAAACCTCGATAAGTCCTCACTTAAGAACCAATAAATTTTGACTTGAGGGGAGTAACTACAGAATGCATTCAATATTACTGTAACAATCAAGTAAATTTTAAATTTTACACTCTATTCGTAAGAATAATATAAATTTATGAAAGTGCTAAAAATTACAAAGATAAAAAAAAGCTAACTTTACCTATTTTTAGCTTCATTTGAACATTCTTTAAGCTTTAATACTACTTTCAATACGCATTATGCAAAGTACTTGTCTAATTTTGACTGGAATGGACAGCTGTCAGTATTAATTAACTTTCCTCTCTAAAACATTTAGTGATTTGAATTCATCATTTGTAGTACCTTCAAATAAAGTAATGTCGAATTGTTTCTAAGGTTTCTGAACTTGTGTTTTATTAAGTGGTGAAAGAATTTCCACATTTTCACTTATACACTCACATTTACATGCTTTTCTAAAAATTTCGTAGTTTAATCTGATATGAGCTTAAAACCCCACTGCAAAGTTGTTCTCTATATCAATGCAATCCTTTTATATCAGGAATAGTACATCCTCTTTCATTTCCAATTTCAAATAATTTCCAAAAAGAACCTGAGTCAGAGTCCTCATTTTTAACTTTATTCTGATTGCCACATCATACACAAACCTTGCGTATTTAAAACACTTTCCACATTGATGAGTTTTCCGGAGTAGCATTTGTATTCTTGACGAGTAAACGAGTGTTTAATTACATTGTCTTCTATAAGAAGTAGGAGGTACTGTAGAAATTGACGACTAATTCAAGTTTTACTGTATTTACACAATTTAAAAAATGTAGGCGTTTTAGAAAATTCAGCCTACTAAATTTTAAAAACTGAATGTAATTTAAGTAATTTTATGCTGTGTTAATAGTGAAGGTTCAGTGTTAACCCTCCAGGTGGTTTTCTCGACGAGGCAACTCGTCATTGGTAAAACTAATCAGGTCTTGATGGGCGAGATAGCTCGTCATTAATTGATTTCGATGAGATATCTCGTTCATCAGGATCCGATCAATTTCCTTTATGACCAGGTATATCGTCCATCATGTTCTGTTTGATTTTTATAATGACGAGACAAGTAGGGAAAAGTCCTTTGACCAGAACTGATGACAATTTGGAGCAGGTTTTTGGATTAGACCTTGGCCACTACAGGGCAGGTTACGACACGAAGATAAACTTCTAGGAGAATTGAATAGACCATTCGGAGAACATCCAAAAAGTTCCCAAGTTTTACTATGACTGTGACGAGGAAATGCGCATCAGACATCTCAAGACAATTTGCTACGTCCTATTCACAGAAGAAACTATGTGGTCATCTGTACAGGTTCATCGGTATGAAATGAATACCATTGTGCAGAAGTCATTGGAGCCACTTCAAGTTGTTGCCATGTTGATGTACAGTCGGCGGTGCATAGGTAAAAGTTTGTAATCCTGATGAAATTGTCTTGAGGATTACATCTTTTTACTTTTCCACCGTCGATATGATCTATGTACCAAAGAAGAAAGCTTCACTGAAACTAAGAAAAGTTTTATTGGATGAATTAAATAAAAAATAAAAATTTGGAAATAATTATTGTGCGGCATATTTCTTCGCAATTTATCTTTATGTTATTTAATATATCATGTTTTTTTTTTAATTTAATGTGTACAACTGTAAGGAAGGACATCAAGAAGATGCATTATAGTTTTGTTTATTACTCAAATATGATTTAAACTCTATCTAAAACATCAGGATTCCGTTACTTAAAAACTTAAAACTCGTTTTAATAGAGAATTCAATTCTTACTCGATTGGTCCGATGCATAAATACTCTTTTAGGCCAATATATAAGTAATGTAGTCCGATATATAAGTACTCATGTAGTCATCAATGACCCAGAGCGCAAACCGAACCAATGAGATATAAATATTTTCATCAACTAAATTTTTCGAAGTATAAAATATCATTTTTCTTATTTTTGTAATTTTCTATATAATTTATTTTCAGATGCCGATTTGAGGAAACATAAATACCTTCTTCATAAATGTCCTACTTCTGTAAAGTGCCGTTAATAATTACTAATTTTACTGAGTCGAGTTGAAAATCAAATACTTTACAAATGTTTTAAGAACTGCTTAAAATTCTTTAACTAATATATTGTTTTAAAAAAGAATTTGAAGTATGATTTTAAGAGAGGATTTAGATCCTATCTAAAATTACTTGTCACAAAAGGTAGCAAAAACCAAACATACAACATGTATAATTTTTAAAAAGTATTTACATTTTAAAAGTGAATAATAAAAGTCTAGAGTACTTCAAAATAATCAAAGAAAGTATCCAGGTATTTTGGTAAACAATTAATGATCTCCACTAATTGGGAAATCGTTAATTTTTTAAATTAGATATAAAGTTCCTTTAGACATAATTTTTTAAACATGAATCCAAATTAGCTTCTCTTTTATGATTATCTTATATTAGATAATTTATATCTTGCAAATCATCAGTTATAAATTTCATCAGTTATAAAAGACGAAGGATTTTTAGTATGTTAATAAATGATGTTCTAAAGTGAACAAAAAGGTAACCGATATTTTAGATAACACATCGGCTAGTAGATGGCAGCACTACATTATTGTAAATTTATTTAAAAAGTAGTTTTCGTTTAGTGTCATTTGACTTTCGGATGCTATCAAACAATAAAGGTAAGGTTTATCGTCTTGATATAACTAGCACTTGTAACAATTTTTTCAGTGTTTTGGAAAATAGGGAACGGTAAGAGAGATTTAGAATCAACCCAATTATGATTTCAAAAGTAAACTGTTAACAACTCTTGTAAAATCTGTGTACACAATTGAAACTTGGAGGTATATGATATCATTGGAAGTGATATTCGACTACTTGTTGAAACTATTTAAATTTACGCTGGTAGGTAGATGAATTTACGTCACACTGGAACATCACAGCCGGCTATTGGCGACGTTCCGGGATCTACATCGGTTTTCTCATATACTAAATTTTAAATGCACCCGTTTAAATTTGGCATCAAAAACCTGTGATAAAAAAAAGTGGAAATCACTCATGAATTATTTTATTAAATGACGAAAGTTTTTTGCTAATCAATTTATATATATTTGTTTTACATTATTTTAAAGATTAAATTAAACGAAATGTGCCCCTTGATTGATTTTTCAGCACATCAAAAGCGAGGTTCTAATAGAAATTTAAAGCTTTTACCTTGTGCACTGCTAAAAAAGGACTTCTGCTCAGATAAATATGATATTAATAAGCGACTAATTTTCAATTACATTGTATTCCAAATTTAGACTTGGAAGAGTAGCTGATTAGCAACCGAAGGGTTGCGAGTTCGAAGTTCTATCCAACCAAAGACAGTCGTATACATGGTGGCTGGTGCACGTTAAATTTACCGTTACCTCAAATGTCCTCACGTTGGCGTCTTGTGGAAGTTTCGAGAAGTGGGATGCCAACTCAGGTATGATTTTTTATCTGACCGTGATTCAAAATTACGAGGCTTCGTTCTCGGATCTTTCTCTTCTGGGTTGATCCCAAGCTGTCACCAATAACCTATTGTGCTGCTCCAGTGCGAGGTTAATTCAATTAATTACTTACCTATCAAATTTAGATTTTTATGAAATCGATTACTACTTTCCATGACACTAGGCAAGTAATAAAAATGGCACAAAGGAAAATCAAACTAATTAAAGATGTTTAATTTTTTAATAGATAATAATAAGATAAGCATTTCATGAAATTGATTATGATGATATACTAAAGGCGTATCTGGTGTTGCAAAGGCGTTTTCCTCTCTTGCCACTGGGAGGTATTTTTTGCATTGAGAAATATTTGAATATCTTTCTCTGAACTGACCCATCCTAAAATAAAGCTAATTACTTAAAACTATATGCATTGCTACTGACCAGAAGTGGCCGTCTAAGCAGGCAAATCTTTCGTAGGACATACACGGTGTATTCCGGTGCAATACCACTACATTCAATCTCGGTTGTACCCTTCAAAAACTATTGGAAGAAAGCATGTCAGACTGGACAATCACTGCTACTTGCACCAGCTGCAAGTAGCTTATTTCCTCATCAGAAACGAGTATCAAAATAATTTACAGAAATTAAAAATTTTAAATAAACTTTGATTAAAGGGGTTGGAAATCTTAAATTTTCCAACGGTTTCAAACGTTTAAGTGCTCTATCGAAGCGGGATGGTCACCCGTCCGAAAACCGACCACAACTAAAAGTGCTTAACTTTTGGTGATCAATTTGGGGCTGGGTGTAATGGTTATCATATGTAATGATTGTTGTAAAAGCGAAACTGAGAATGAAAGATTGTAACGAGTTTTAATAAAAATTTAATTAAAAACAGGGACAAAACTAAGCATCATGCTAATAACTCGAAAATGACGAAAACGAAGCCCCATATAATCTCAAAAATGATTAAAAAATAGAAAGTACCGAAAATGACCTCTACTCAAAGTGACTCTACTTTCCCGGAATGAGGAGATTGTAAACAAAATTGCTGTCTATGTAGAAAATATCCATGAAGTTCAAACAAAAGACGACATGCCAACGAAATCTGGGCCCGGGCACTTTATTCTTCAACAAATATAGAATGTACTCAAATTATTACCAGTTGTTATTACAAAATGATAATTTATAAAAAATATTAACTTTTATTAATAAATGTTATTTTGATAGCTGTGAAGCAACTCAAATTGCAATGAATTATTATTTAAAACAATTGAAATTTATAAAACATGTTTGATAAAAGTAAAAAAATGAGCTCCTACATTATTTAAATCATTTCTTTTTGATTCAAAACGTTAACGATTGTTAAAATTAACCTTTAATGTCAATTTCTAACAGTTATCATTAAATTTAGTAAGTAACTGACAAAAATACTGGTGAGTTAGCCACTAAATTTAACGATAATAACTCAAAATTTCTTATATTCGTATTAATTGTTATGGCAAATTAGTAACAACCTTTAGCACGATTTTCGTAAAATAACAGTTTTGCCAACTCAAAAATAAGACGAGAATTCAGATACATAATCCGATCAATTAGTAATGTAACACTTTGCGTCGTCCTTGATATGGCAGGCTCTTCGATACATAATCAGATCAATTAGTGCTGTAACACGTTACGTCGTCCTTGATATGACAGGCTCTTCGATTCCGTTAACTGCAGCATGAGTCGGATGCAATGGTTCCTCGTTGGCATTAAGATTCAAATAAGAAAGTAGAACAAAAAAAGAATTGTTGGGTTCAGGAAACAGCAGCACAGCGAGAAATGTTCCCTATTTCGTTCCAGAGAGCAGAGGGTGATTTTCGAAAATAGTTCTTGTTTTAACGTATATCTAATATGTATCTTACATTGATAGGTTTCTTGTGATTCAGCAATACGTCATCGGTTAATACTAATGTACAAAACATCCGAGGATCCTTGAAAACGTGAGTATCATATATGGAGTTTTTAGTTCGAAATTCCTTAATAGAAGATAAAAATTTTATCCAGCTTTGAAAACTTTAAATTTTTCCCAAAGGAAACAAAGCGTAAAATTCTTTTAACCAAATACATTTTAAAAATTTTAAGTGCAATTGGGGTTACGCTTTAGAATTATTTTTGTTGCACTCTTGAATAACTGATTTTAAGTTATATGCATAGTGAATAGATCAATCCTTGGTGAAAAAAAATTATTAATTAATAGTTTTTAAGTGATGCACATACATAAATTTTTGCATCAATACTGAATATTAAATCTTAGAATGAAATTATTTTCACATATGATGCAATCATAAATGTGTTTAAAAAGATGTGATTCAAAATTTAAAAGTATTTAAATAACCGAAGACAAAAGACCGTCAAAATTTGAGATTGCGCAAAACTAGCGTTAATATCAAGGTTAGTAATGTAATACGCAGGTGTTAAAAAGAGAATAGCTAGGAGACTAGATGTCCTATGATAGTCTGATGTGCATGACCATTACACCTGCAATTTTGAATTCCATCAGCATGTTCGAAGAAATCTATGACAAACTAATTTTATACTAAAATGATATTATTGCGGTTAAACTTGTATTTTGGGGAAAATATTTCAAATAATGACACGGAAATTAAAATGCAATATTAGATAAAATTAACCCAACCTGCAATACAGAAAAAAAATCTATTTGCTTTTTTGTAAAGAAAAAGAGCTTTCAATTTACATTTTACGGATGAGGATTTGCCAAATAATAGTTTCGTTTCAACTCTCAAAATTAACAACCACTGTTCTTACGATAAATGTTTTAAATTTTTTTAGAAACACGTAGTTGATTATTTTTCTAACACAAATATTCTTCCGAGATACGGCAGTAGTTTTCCAAGTAAATATTTTTCTCCCCCAACTACATGATATTTCAAATCAAATTCTCATCATCCTTTCCCAATTCAGAGATATTCGGTTTCTGTGCGAACAGTTACAGTAATTTTGCACAACTGTGGTCACAGTTGAAAACATTTCACTGGAGAATAATCAGTTTAAAGTATTTGTATTGTTTTATTCGGAATCTATGGGATTTAGAAAGTTAACCAAAAACTTATTTCAACTAGTAGGCTGTCTCGAAACTAAATATTTTTCTGTTTGTCTGAGCATTGAATGATTTTGTAGTTTTTATATTGCATTCAAACAAATTCTTGTTTTCTGTCTTGAGTTAATAATACATGTATGTAGTAGACTTCTCATATCTAATATATATTGATGCTCATTAATTCGAGCTTCTTATTAATAGGTGGTATGCTCGCTTGGAATGTCAGCTGAAAATAATGTTTGGTAAGATAATTTTATTATGAGGACTATGAAATATGCAACTTTCTTTTCTTACGACAAATGCTTCCAACATTTAAACAAAATAATTGACAAATAATTACTTTAATTAATTAACTTAAAATAATTAACAAATGATAGTTTAAAAATTAAGAGAAACTCAAGTAAAGAGAATTTCAAAATGTGAAAAAGATAAAAAATATAAAATCCCTTTTCCGCGTACGTGCGTGCGTGCGTGCGTGCGTGCGTGCGCGCGCAAGAAAAATATTTACACAACTATTACCTGCTTTCAAAAATAGAGTGTATCAACTCATGTACAATCAATAAAAAAGTAAGTAGTCTTTGTATTTATTTAGAAATTATAACCAAACTTTCGAATAGCAACACCAATTTTTATTAGCTTTAAAAGATTTCCCATGCCAAAATTATGTTAAATATAAATTTTTGTTCAAATCGGACCATAATTGCCGCAAATATTAGAGAAAACCATTTGGGGTTCGTCTCAACATTTAGAATTTTAAAATATAGTGTTGTATTGTCATAGTGTTATTTTCCAATCTACCTTCAATTCTTCTGTCTTGGACTTTTATGGGTACGTCCATTGAGCTCGCAACCTTCGAGTTGTAGGAGGCTCAGGTTCGATTCCTGTCAGGTGAATTCCTCCCTGAGTGTATTTCTTCTGTGTCGGTACAACTTTCATTGTGTGTATGTCTACTACTTGAAATGGTATGTCTTGTGTCTGGCGCAGCATGGTCAAATATCAACCTTGCGCCATAAAACCAACAACTTGGACTTTTAAGTTTTATTTTCATTACAAGTGCCTATCTCAATGAATCATTAAGAATTATTTTTAAAAAATGTCCATAGTGAAATTATTTTAAATTACGTAGCAGTGAGTGATTTCACTAGCAGCAAATCGTAGGAATTTGTGAGGCTTTTAACAGATCATTTTTACCAATTTACCATAACATATTGTGCACACCCACAAGTTAAGTTAATCTCAAGAATTTTCTCCAAAAAAATTCAAAATTGAACTTTAAGATGGCCCCTAAAACAAGTCAAAATGACGCAATTTTTAAATAAAGGATTATCTCAAAAACGACATAAAGAATTTAATTCAAATTCTTCACACCTTAGTGTGAAACACCAATGAGTCGATTGCGCTCAAAACCTATACACCTTTCGATTCCTTATTTTTTAATTATGTGAATTAATTAAATAACAATAATTACCAAACAGACATTTCTTTGAAATCAAAAAGTGTACTGTTTGTTCATATTATTCAACAGTTTAATATAATACGCTAAATTACTTTGATCAGTAAATTATTTTGGAATGTATAAGAAAAAGACTGAAACACTCATTTAACATTAAAAGTTCTGAATTTCAACTACTTATCATCATAGATTCGATCAAAATAAGAGTATTTTATATACATATTCTAGCTATTTTGATTCAGAAAATCAGAATCTGTAATCAAATATAGGGGTTACCCTTTAAAGAATTGAGTTGATAAAAAATTTAATATGAAGACAGACTCTTATGCAAATAAAATTCGTATTTATTTATAGTAGACATTATTCCAAGTAAAATGACACTTTTGGTTTGATTTTACGACTCAGAGACGTGAATAGAAATACATGCTGGGATACTTTTTTGACCTGCTGTAAAAATAATGACAAGTTTTGTATTATCCCGTATCCAGAGTTCCAAAATTGGTGTGTATTGAGTTTTTTAATTATTTTGTTGTAATGTTTGTTTATATAATTTGCAAAAATACATTGTGTAGTTAGATGTTCCCCTCCATTGGGTCTATATGTGTTTACAGGGGCTGAGGTAGTCAGGTTGGAAGAGTGACGGACATGCAACCAAAATTTATGAGTTCGAACCTCGATCCAACCAAAGATGGTCGTTTACACGAGACTGGTGCAAGTTAAATCTGTCGTGGCCTCTAATGTCCTCACCTTGGCGTGGTATGAAAGTTTGGAGAGTGGGATGCCAGCTCAAGTGTTCACCTCGCGATCTGGCCGTGGTTCAAAGTTAATTGTTGTCATCGGATCTTTCCCTTCAGGATTAATTCCGGACCGTCGACAATAACCCGCTGTGTTGCTACAGTGTGACGTTAATTAGCTTTCTACATGTGTTTAGCAGAAAATAGGGGGTCAATTATCCAGAATAAATAACTGAGTGATGAGTGGACTTGCTGGCATTGGTCATAGCATATGTTATGAAACTGGAGTTCAACGGGGTTTAGCCGGAAAAATATATTTGTAATTTCTCGTGCTAAGGGGGAGAGATCTGTTTCTGGAGCACGTGATGACATGCTCCTAAAGAAACCTTAAGGGTGTCGTACCTCGATTCAATCTTGTTGTCCCGATTTCTTCTCTAGACTCTTGTCGCGTTGCTTTTTTTCTTTCCTTATTTCCTAATGGTCCTATAGTGGATGAGTCCTCTAGAACCATGGTGCCCCATGTGAGGAATTGTGAATTCTCACAGTAAACATCGCACAGTACATGTGTACCTCTACGACAGTACTCAATTGAACAATTTAAGTCAATTCAGGAACAATTATTGTCTTCCTGTATCCACAATATTTTCTGTCTTTACGTGACTTACCTATTTCCATTAATTTTCAGCCTCAACCATCGCATGCTTCATTATTTCGTTTTCCTTGCAGACTTAGTTCCGAAGCGATATGTCTTCACTTTCATGGGATTCACTGCAACAACATTATCCGTTGCTTTGCAGACAAATTTAAGTCTGGCTATAGTTTACATGGTAGACAATGGTGACCAATCATCCACTGAGAACTCAAGCTCTACTGAATGCATTGCAGAGAATAACAACCTTAGCAAAAGCTTTAATCATAAGGTATTTATTTGATAAGAAAATTGTAATAACATGCAATATGTGTCCCCCTCAATAAAAAAACATAGGCAGAGTTTGATTGAAATGAAACTTGGCATGTGTGATATGCTGAAATGGTACACATAAGAAATGGTTACACACTATATTAAACCTAAAAGATTCTTTATCATTGTAGAATCATATCAGAATTATATTGACGATGGTACAAATAAAGTAGATACAGCATGTATATTGAGTGAATGGTCCGATGAATTAAGTGAAGATAAATACATAAAATAATGGATATCTGCATTAGTAAAGACTATGGATGTATATTAAACGATGTATATGTAAAAGTAAAAGTAAAAGGCTTTAAAATGAGTTATGAAAGTGAACCACTTTCAAATACAAAAAGATAGAAGTATTAAAGTAAATAAAATTAATAAAAAATATATGTTTGGATATGATAAAAGAATGATTTTGAATGATTATAGTACTGTACAAATTGGATAGTAAAAGAATTTCAGAAAATAATTATATATAAATAAAGTGTCTTGAGAAAAAACAACTCTATCGTAAATCTTCAATGCACTCCAATAAAGTTTATAAACGTATTAATATTGATGAAGAATATAATGTTGTTGAAGTCAAACAAATATCAACCAAATTTGGAAATAAATACGTTGTACTTCTAAAACAATTTCAAGTATTTCTTCCTGAAAGGTATAATAAAAAAATGACCCATAAATATATGCCAAATGTTTAAGTAAAGCCGAAATAAAATTTGTTTAGAGAGGAACAAATGACCTAGGAAACGAAAAAATTGCTTATGTTTGTGATTTTATTTATTGCATTTTGGTCTCTTGATATTTTTTTCATTTTGAGTTCAACGTTTTTCAACTTATTTGTATAAAATTCAATTCAATTTTGTTTATTTTTTGGTTAAAAAAGGCTTCACATTTAGTCTGAAATGGCTATAGGAAATTTCCTCCAATTTTTATTTTAAAAATGGGCAAAATAAAAATTTTGTCTGAATTGTCTCAAAAAAGATTCAATAACTATCTGCATGATGAAAATGGAAAGTGTCCTAAAGTTTGCCCAATATACTACTTCCTCTAGATCTGATGTATTATGCTAACTTCTTATCTTATCATATACATCACACGTGAAAGTTACTTTGCAATCGAACATTGAGTACGCGGTGTTTGAATTTTTTTGACTCAGTGTCAAGTAAATTAGGTAGGTAGGTATGTAGGGTCACCAATTATTCGCTTTTATGGTTTTGTTTTGCACCATTTTCTGTACTTTTCTTGCTTCAAAACTGCTGATTAATAAATTCCCACCTTCTGGTGTTTATTCAATAATCGATGACAGTTAGTTAATTATCGAGCGATTATTGATTGTGTCTATAATATTTATGTCATGCATAAAACTTTTTCCTTTTCCTTCAACATAAATTCTTCAGTATATCTATTTTCGCCTCTCATTTCCTCTTTGTCATATTCTGTTTCGTCATTCTAATTTAAATATCGCTATTTCAAAGCCATTTCCGCTTCTCCATTACCAAATAAGGCGATAGTGATATCACACTTGGCAACGGAGAAAAATGCTCTCTCCAGTCCCGTGGACAACTCGTGCAGAAATTTGTTCTTTCTTGCTATAACCATAATCACGAGAGTTCAGAACTGCTTGTTGTAATAGGGAAATGTACCCACAACTGCAATTTCAGCGACTGTTAAACTAATTTGTTTGCTAAAATGATAAAACTTGTTCGTGTCTAATCCATCTAATTATATTTGAATTTTAAAAGTTAAAAAGAAACACCAATTTACGATAGCTTTAATTTGAGACTCGGGAAGATGCCCTGTTTGTCTGACCGAAGAGAATAAATTGGAACATATCTTACTTTTCTGTACCGAAGATAACTTTTTAAGGAACTTTTGACAAGATTGTGTTCCTCTTAGTCGCTTGGTACTGTTTTTCTAGTTTTTACCTGATGACCATTACTTTTACATTGTATTTTAGATCCCATGAAACCGAAGCTTATAACTCCAAACACTCACCGTAATAAAGTTGTTTCAATAAAAACTCATTTTATTTCAGACGGATTCTTTGCATGGAGATTTCGATTGGAGCCCTGCCATCCAAGGAGTAATACTCGGTGCTCTTTATTACGGTATGATATTTGCATATATACCAGGAGGACGTTTTGCTGAGATCTATGGAGCTAAACGCACAATCATGAGTAGCCTCATGATGGCGTCCACCTTTACAGCCCTGTTGCCAGTGGCAGCCCGTCTTTCAGTCTATGCTTTCATAATTTGCCGCTTCATCATTGGCTTTGGGACTGTGAGTATGTTTGCAATGCAGACATTTTTTATCACTGCTGAAATCGGTCATCGAAGGGTAAATCCCAAGGCCTTACAGTAACTGCAGAATTTTCTATTAAACAAAAATTCTTATTCTAATTCAAGTTTCGATTTCAAGGAGGAAGAAAGAGGTATCACTTACCTCAATCTTGTTTCAAATCTTCCAAAAGGTCCGGGACGGTGAGTGAACTTGAGGGTTTCGTCCTAAAATGCTTATTCTAATCAAAATGAAGACGATTCATATGTTTTAGAGAAAAACATAGTTTTATTCCTCTCTTAAAACACCACATACAAGACGGTTAACACAACAAAACCAAAATGCAGAGAGGGAACGGCACAATACTCAACAACGAATCTAACTCACTCCTCTTATACTTTCTGCGATTGTCGCGCCACCACACGTGAACTACAATTGCAATTCGGGTGATCGTTCGAGACAGTAACTGTTAAACCTGTTGCAAGCAGACTTTTTCATATTTTGTTTGAAAGGGAGATAATTTTAAACACGGATAGAAGTATAATTTTAGGAACATTTTATTCGGGAATAATTACTGCAATTAGATTTTACTGACATTTTAAAAATCAAAGTACTAATCTATTTCATTGCATTGCAGTTTCAGTAGTCCAGTCGTTGGTGCATCACTTTGATTTTTATGGAAATTGCAAATTCTATATGAAGTATAATATTCGGAAGTGATTTTTATGTGAACTTATATCAAATCTAACCTTCTCACAAAATTAAGTATATTCTACCGGAAAGGGCTTGTTATGAACTAAGGCAGATCCGTGCACGCTTCATCGTTGGTAACGAGATTGCTGATCAGTCGCTGCATTGTGTGATCAGAAAACAGAAGTTTCTACACCAAACTCATTCTTTCTATAAATTGTTTTTAAATAATATAATAATTGCTTGGAAGATATATAGAAAAGAGGCCCCAAGGCCTTCGAGTCCAAATTTTCATCCCTCTTATTAACCTCACATCACACATTAATAATATGCAACATTTTGTTTCCAAATTAATCATGACTTTTCCCGCAATATCTCCATCGTTTTATACCCAAAAGCAACACACACTGTTCCTATGAAGAGTTAGGAGAAGCCTATTTTTGAGTGTAAATTAACCTCAGTAGTTACCATTTAACTAAACAAACACCTTCCTAGACCCCAAATTCAATGTGCAATATTACAAATTACTAATATTTGCATTAACAAAAACTACACTATGTGAAATTAAAAACTACACTTTTAAGGTTGAGAACTTGTCTCTAGTTATTGGTGCTCGCGATTTCTGCTTTATTCTCTTTTCTTCAACGTAACTCAAGTTGGACCAAGACTTGGCCTCTGTAAATGGAACGTGTTTTTGCACCTCACCTCCACTTGTGCTCTAAATCAATGTGCTTCTCACACTTTGTGAGACCGCGGCCGGTTAAATTCTTCTTTTTTAAGACGTTGGCCCAGTCCCAAAAATACCCTTCCGATTTCTTTGTTTTCACCTTAAACTGACACAAGTATCAATAATAAATTATGTAATAATCAAAAATAATATTAGAGTAAACATATGTAAATTGTGTGCATATTGGCAAATATAAAATTACATGTAACCCAAAATTGAACATTGTCTCAGTCATATATTATAATTTAAATTTGTAGACTTATCACTTAAAAAAATCAGGGTATTCGGGTTTTCAAGCAAACATACACTGCGATGCGAATTTGAGAAGAAATATTATTCAGTATTATTAGACTTGAAAACCGGATACCGACTGCCTTGGTGCTCAATTTCAATGTAAACATTTTCCTTATATATAATATACAGGGTGACCTGTAAAGTCCCTTTAAGCGCTTTAAATTTGAAACAGCGTCTCGTATAGTCAAGGAAGTAACGTGTACCTATAGTAAAGTGACCATGCTGAATTTATTGAGACAGCTTACAGCGCTCCTAGCGGCGAAATAAGGAAGTTAAAAAAATAACTCGAAAACTGAATGAGATCGGCCAAAAAGTTCAATTAGAAATATGTGCGCAATACCATAATAAAAGCACAGAAAAAAGTTCCATGGAGTTATCTGTAAAATTGGCGGGGATATTCGCGATTGAAATTTGAACTATTCCATGCCTTGAAAAAGGGGTCGTCCAGAAATTCAAAAACGTGTTCTCCGGTGTTATACAGTTTTTTCTGAGTTAAGCAACGACGAATTTAAATTCAAACAAAGAAAGTAAAAAAAAGAGATAAATAAAAAATATCTGAAAAACGCACTCCGGAAAATAAAAAAAAACTGACGATCCGAAATCACAAATTTCGCGCAACAACTCTCGGCTATATACCCACGAACGAAGATTTACTATTTAATAATTTTATCCTGATAAACTTTGAGCAGATGCGAAAATGTCAGAAACAAATGCGCGTTATTCAGCGTGGCACATTGGAAAAGTGAAAGACACAGATGAGAGAAAGCAAGAAATTTATTGCTAAACGAAAACATGGCGAGTGTGTTCAAAAAGGTCACCATCGGCCACAATATACATTTGTATTCGATCAATTTGTATCGACGCCGGTATACACGTTCCTTATCATCTGCGATGTGACGGTAGCGCAGTTATCGATGATACGCTGCCGCAGATCCAGCAAACTTGTCGACGGAACTTCATACACCCGATCTTTGATGTAACCCTAGAGGAAGAAATCGAATGGGGTAAGATCTGGTGATCGTGGAAGCCATTCAACACATCCACCGTAGCCGATTATCTGTTGGCCAAATCTGTTGTTAAGAAACTGTCGCACAGCGTGCGGTCTGTGCGGCGGGACGCCATCATGTTGGAACCACAGGGAAGACAAGAACACCAGAAGAATATCATCGATAAAGTCAGGTAACACATCCTGTGACAGCTGGAGGTATTTCGGTCCATTTAGTGAACCGTCATAGAACACAGGTCCTATTAGACGATCCTTCCAAATACCGCACCACACATTCGTGGACCACTTCACCTGCTGTCTGATGGAAACTCCCCATGAGGGATTTTCTAGTACCCAGAAATGGGTATTGTGTCTGTTCAGCATCCCGTTTCTGTGAAACTAAGCCTCGTCCGACCATATTATGTTGGAAAAAAATTCTGGCCTAACCTCCAATTCGTTCAATGCCTAATTGCACCAGTCAAAACATCGTTTTTTGTCTCCCGGTAACAATCTTTGCTGCGGAATTGCATGGTAGGGATATGCACCATTGTCGTGCAGTATTTGTCATACTTGGCTCTGTACTAAGCCACTTTGGTTGCTGATTTGTCTAGTACTCCTGTAGGGATGGACTAGAGCGTACGCCAGTATGTCTTCTGCTGGTATTCTACTAGGCATACGTGGTCTGCCCAAACGAGGTCGACTTCTAGTGCTGCCTGTGTCTCTGATAGCTCCTTGGCCCCAGATTCTGCCAAATCTTCGACTGTTTAGTTCCCTGGGATACCAGCGTGAGAAGGGATCCATTGAAAAGTAATATTGGATTCTTTGTGAAATCTTATTAAGAGGTTAGCAATTCTGTGTAAGAGTAGGTTGTAGCAATTGAAGGCATCCCTTAACAGCATGGAATTCCCTTAACAGCTTCTTGGAAATGGACAGAAAAATTTACTTTAGATGGACTGGTTTTGGGTAGATCTTTGAGAGCTTCATAGATGGCTATTAGTTCAGCCTTAAGTACATGGTTAAATGCATCGATGTTTTGACTATGTCGTTCTTAGAATACCATTCGGTTCGGAACACTATAATGTAATGATAATGAACGCATTCCAGTCCTACAAAAAAGACTGATTTGCAAACTGAAATTTGCATATCATAATACAATGAGAAACCAGAGAAAATATTTAAAAGTAATTCCAAATAAGTACCACAAAGAATTAGATTGAAAACAAAATGGTTGTGTGGAAGTTATGTGATTTCGGGTTTAATTCTCAGGCTCCTGTGTTTCCTGTTTTGTTCTACATGATACCCAGGTGGATTCCTTTGTCTGAACGAAGTTTGAACGCATCTGTGCTGTTCGCTGGGTATGGTATCGGTGCATTTGTCTCTTTCTTGACCACTGGCATATTGTGCTCTTCAACTTTCCTCGGAGGTTGGCCATCAGTTTTTTACATTGGAGGTAAAGTACATTTTTCAATACAATTTTAAAATCGTGTAACAGTGAGCTCTCTATAAAGTATATTTTGTGATTGATGGAAGGCAGGTGCTTGGTAGGTAAGTACTTGAATACATCACACTGGAGCAACACAACGGGCCATTGGAGACTGTCCTGAATAAATCCTGAAGGGAAAGATCCGAGTACATCACCCAGATATTATGAACCACGGTCAGATGGCGAGGTGAACACCTAACCTGGTATTCGAAACCAACCTTCCAAACTTCCGCATCACGCAAACTTGAGGATATTTGACACCACGACAGACTTAACGTGCACCAGCCTTCCCGTATACGACGATCTTTTGTTTCGATCGAGTTTCGAACTCGCAACCCTTCGGTTGCTAAACCAACTAAGCTACAGCGTGATGGAAGGAGGGTTTCGTGTAATGCGTTTTTGTATTTCCTGAACCATTTTGTACGGGCCAGATTCGATTCTTGTAACTTACCTTGGATATATTTGTGTCTTCTGTGTAAACAAAAACTTTCCTTGTGTAAGCATGTTCATTATTTGTCGTTGCCTGCCTTGTGTTTGGCGCAACATAGCCAAATATGGTACTTGAGCCATAAAACCCAATCAAGCAACTAACCGGAATCATTTTACTGATACTCATGATCCGTGTGTGGATAATTCGCAAATGAGGAATTCCTTAACAACGGACTTTTATAGTATAACATATTTCAAAAATCATGTACGAAATGGTTTTGATACGGATAAATCAATTTTACAACATTCTAAAATAGAAACTTCAAATTTAATAATTATAAATAACAAAATAGAACTGTATAATTTGTATGGAAATAGAATCAATGTTAGCTGTACTAAATTATGGATGTGCGATTGTACTATTCTTTACTTAGAGTTGAAGATATCGACTCCATTACCGATATTGGAAGGTGGAAATACAAAATGAAGGGAATGGTAATTAAGTTCGCACTGGAGCAACACAACCTGCTATTGTAAAACGAAAGACTTTAAATAATAAGTTGATAAATCAAGTTGATATCTTCACGGAATCTTGAAAAGGATGTGTCATAATGTTCCTCAAAATTGTCTTACTTAAAGTTGTATTCAGGTGACGATAAGAAAAATGAAAGATTGTACTATATACTTTTATCTTATCCAAATCCATCATATTTTCGAGTGTCATTCGTTTAAACAATTTGTTCAAGGACTTATACCAATATCCGCGTCTTTTACAGAAATCTCTTTTTTTATCGTATAAGAAAAATAATTACATTGAATGAATTGTTCTTTCAATGATCAAGAGTTTCGAGACGGGAAATTTCTCATTAAAATTGTAGAAGATGAAATAAACGCATTCAATATAACTCTTGCCAAGTAAGAAGAGTTATTAAAGTATAAATATGCTGATAATAGTAATTCAAAAATCACCAAATTTGTACAACTGGGGATATTTGTAAACCAGCAAATCTCATAAGTATGAAAGGGATTTTCATCGTAAACAAACCAACGGGACGGAAAATGGAGATTTTACTTATTGTTCTAGTTCGGTTCCTACGAGTTGCTAGTCGTGGTTTAGAGCGAGTCTATTAGTTAGATCAGGTAACTGGTGGTAACTTGAACAAAGCGCTTTCACCAACTGGCGTCCTAGAATCAATTCTAGTTCTTTTATCGTTCGCTGCCGAAAGCGATATCATTGTTAACAATTTACAGGAGGAAAAACATCCGTGGCAATCTCCACTCATGCTTTTGCGTATAAAAGCCTTCTCAAAACGGGCTTCCACACATTTTCAAAGATCAAATGACCCAAGATCCACTGACTTTTCTTCGAAGCCGTATTATATTCCTAATGCTCTCGCATTATACATCGTGGTTACCTTAAAATCTAGCTCATCACTATTTTAGTGACAATATAATTGTGGTTGGCCAATTGACTATCATTTATCAATTTTGATTTCATTCTTTGGAATTTCTATTGGCAACTTGCTGAGCTCCACTAGGCATGTGGGCTTTATATTAATTCACATAGCTTGTGAAATAGTAATTTGAGGAACTTCGTGAAGAAAGCAGAAGGCCACGAAGACAATTTAATTCCCTTTGGTTAACTTCTAGAAGGCCTGCATGGGTTTCACATGAAGATTGGACTCCTATTAATCCTCTGAAGGATTCACAATCATAATTCCATCTTGCAACGATTAGTCTTCCTTGTCTGACTTCTAACCGGTTCTAACATTCTGGACCAAAGAATCTTTTCAATGGATTCTATTCTACGGAGAGGACCTATATAATCGTTCCAAAGAATTCTATCCTAAGGAAAGGAACCATAGAATCTTTTCAAAGGATTGTATTGTAAGGAAAGGATCAATAGAATTCTTCCAAAGAAGAAATTCTACGAAAATGAGAGATAGAATATTTCCAAAATATTATATTCCAAGCAAAGGACCAAAATAGTTTTCCAAAAGGTTAAAAGAATTCATGGATTTCTTCAAACAATAGTGATTATTTTATCACTGGTGTTGTGAGGGAAAAGCAATTTTACACTTCTCAGAAATCTCGTGATGCTCAGAGGTTTAATACATCGAATTCCACGAAAATGTGGTTTCAACAGAAATATACTTCGGCCTTAGATCGCCAGTCAGTATGCAGTCTCCATTTTACATTGGGAGTGTATGGGAAATATTTAGAGGAAAGGTTAAGGCAAATGGTAAAGTGTATTTTAGAGGAGAAACTGGAAACGTATGTACACTGCTGGCCACCGTAAATGCAACACCCTGAAGGAAGCATGCAAATAATATGAAATTTACAACATGCATTAGCGGAGGTGAGATATGCAAATGATTAGAATTTCAGCGCAGACGCACATCACGCGCGCCTGTGGCGCCACTTCAAAGCGCTATTTAAGGCTTGGAGATTTCGACGATTTCAAGTACGGCAATTGTGTTTTTCTTGTGGTTTTTTCAAAAAAACGATCAATTATGCCTCGTAGAAAACAGCGATCATCTTTTGATCAAGTATCCGAGTTCGACAGAGGAAGGATAGTGGCCTACCGAGATTGTGGATTATCTTTCAGGGAAATCGGTAGTCGTGTTGGACGAAACCAAACAACTGTAATGCGGATATGTGATCGTTGGATGCAGGAGGGTACGACGGACCGACGTGTTCAATCGCATCCACCTCAGTGCACCACTTCACGTGATGACAGGCATATTGTGCGTATGGCAGTGACGGATCGCTCAGCAACATCACGAACCATAGCACAGCACATTCAGTCTGTACCGCATCATCCGGTGTCTGCGCGTACCATTCGACGCCGTTTACAGCAGAGTGGTCTGTCCGCAAGACGTCCATTGCTTCGTCTACCCTTGACGCAGAACCACAGACGTTTCCGCCGCCAATGGTGCGATGAAAGAAGGATGTGGACGGCAGAATGGAATGAAATTGTCTTTACTGACGAGTCACGCTTCTGTCTGCAACACCACGATGGTCGGATTCGAGTCTGGAGACACCGTGGAGAGAGGATGCTGAACAGCTGCGTTATGCACCGCCACACTGGTCCTGCACCGGGTATTATGGTATGGGGCGGTATTGGATATCACTCTCGCACTCCTCTAGTACGCATTGCCGGTACTTTAAACAGCCAGCGCTACATCTCCGAGGTGTTGGAGCCAGTTGTCCTTCCTTACCTTCAGGGCTTGC
Organism: Meta bourneti; assembly: GCA_933210815.1. Taxonomy (NCBI): domain Eukaryota; kingdom Metazoa; phylum Arthropoda; class Arachnida; order Araneae; family Tetragnathidae; genus Meta; species Meta bourneti. Next base: position 64,852,252 of record OW119926.1, read on the forward strand.
CCACAGCCATATTTCAACAGGATAATGCGCGACCACACGTGGCACGCATAGTCCAAGGGTTCTTCGTCAATCGCCAGATTGAATTGCTTCCCTGGCCAGCTCGCTCTCCGGATCTTTCGCCGATAGAAAACATGTGGTCCATGGTTGCTCAACTATTGACCCAGAATACATCCCCAGCTGCCACACCAGATCAACTTTGGCAACGTGTGGAAGCTGCTTGGTCTGCTGTACCCCAAGAACACATCCAAAGTCTCTTTGAATCAATGCCGAGGCGTGTGGCAGCGGTGATCTCCAACAATGGCGGCTACTCTGGCTACTGATTTTGGCAGGAACCACACTTCACAGAAGTCTATAAATTTAATCATTTGATACTTGGTCAACATGTTATCTACAAAATAAATTTCGTTGTGATATCTCTTGTCTTTCTTGGTGTTGCTATTTCGGTGGCCAGCAGTGTAGAAAGCAGTGGTACGAAATGTTTTCTGTGATGGTGGAAATTTTGGAGTTTTCAATAGAAAACAGTGACTATGAAAGTACTGATTATAATTTAGACATTCTTATATTTTTAATAGTCCAAATTTAAATTGACTCTACTTTTCAGACAGGTATATTTAAATTTTTTTATTTCACTCATAAATTTAATTCTTTACAATTTGTAAAGAATGTGGCAGAAGTAAATTTTGTACATAAAAATTGCGTGCCTTTATATTGTTTTAAATGGTATGCTCATTATGCAACTTGAAGGGAAAAATTGTTTCGATGACTAAACTTTTGAGATGCAGTATATTTCCCATTACTTCATTTTGTAAAATGAAGTGCACATGAAATGGTTATTAAATTTCACAGCCCCTCCTCCTGGCCAGCTTACCGCCTTAGTAGAAATAGATACTCTCATGCTCATCTGTCATAAAATGTCTCTTCTGATGACATATTATGTATTAAGAAATTATGCAAGGATTATCTAATCGTACTTATCTAATTTTCCTGTGGCAAACCAAATATGTCTTTATTTTGCCTTATGCAATTATATCTTTATTTTATCTTGTATGAAACAAGTGAATGATTTTAAGCCAAAAGTTTTAACTTTGGATTCCTCGATGTGTCTTTTTTTTCCTATTTTATTCATGAAAACTGTTTTAGTTTCATTTTTATGCTCCCTTCACTGACTGATCCTTAAGGCACAACAATTATGTTAGAAGTTTCTCCTTATTTCAGGTTTGAGTGGAGTTATATGGTGCCTTGTGTTCTGTTTTCTGGTATATGAACAACCAGAAAATCATCCTACAATCTTGGACGCTGAAATAGAATATATAAAACAGAACCTGGATACTTCCGAGAGAAAACAGGTTAATACATTAATGTTTTCTATAAGGCAGAAGTTAAAGCATGTAGCATTGGCAAATGGATCCCACGTGTCATTGTGTCAAGGCCTGTAGGCCTATATATAAATAACGGGTTTCAAATGTAACATTAAATTCTATACCATTACATTCATTAGGAGATTATTTTTTATTAGCATCCAAGGATTTAAAATTGGAGAAAATAAATTAGGTGGTGTGTGGTAAAACATGCAAACGCTACCAGAAAAAAATCATTTTCAATTTTTTAATTCTCGATTTGGCTTCATTTTGAGATTTTTTGTTTTGATGATACTTTTATCTTAAACGCAGACAAAATACGTTTTATTATAATAAATAAATATAAAGAAACACACTTGTTTTTAATTTTGAAAGTTTTTGTGCAACTTGTAGACCCACGCATAGCACATGAACTAGTTTTTTAATTATTTATATCTATTAATGGCAGTCATAACTCACATTTTATACTTTATTTTAATCGATTTATTGTGAAAGTTAGCATCGATATGCATATTTCATTCATTCAAATTAAATAAAATTAATCAAAATTATAAAGCAAAATTTCACGTGTATCTTCATGTCTTAATTCTCATTTGTAATAATAAGGTGTCTAGTAAAAAGTTCACATCTCAGTCCTGTTACCACAGTTAGCTTCTGAACAGCGACTTCAATTTCATCCTATCAAGAACGATTCGATATTTTTGGCATCTAAACCTATTTTCGCGTTCGCTCATATTTCCCTTTTGATTTCTCATCGCTTTTCGTCATCCGACAGCTGAAGAATTTCATAAAAGCGGCGAACTCTTCCGTTTAGTTTTGAAAATCATTATTATGCAGCTCCATTGTTCAAATAAAGCATAGATGTGGCAAAACTGGCGAAGGATTGATTTAACATTAATATTCCTCTTTGTTACCGTTCACACCACTTTATAAATAATGCCGATTTCTGAGCCACATACGTAAGTAAAATATCTATACATAATTTAGGAATATTTCTGAAGATGTCTCTAAGAAACATTACTCGAATTGTAATAGTTCATTATTCCATTGTAGATCAAACATATTCCATGGAAATCCATTGCAACCTCCATACCTTTCTGGACACTTGCCATAGGTACTTTTGGTCAGTTTTGGATTTTAGGATTCTATGTGACATCTCAATCGCTATACATGGGGACTGTTCTCCATTTGGACAGCGCTCAGGTTGGTACACAAAAGTAAAAATTTCACAATAATTAAGATTCATGGATTACGAAATACGTTTATTCAAATGGAAATAATGAGATCTTTCATCAATAAATTGCAACGTTGCACTTGTGATACGATTTGGCAATGCTATTTCTGATACTTGGCTCATTAACAAAACTGCTGTACATCATCTGCTGTGAATACTTATACACTTCTGTTCATTGGAAATACAATACCAATAAAAGAAGAATTACAGCAATGGAATTTATTTGAGCAGATATGTGGTACAATTTGTAAAGGAATGAAATTACAACTGTAAATGAAATAGAATATGCTAAAATCAATAATTTACGTATCTACTTTTAATAGTTACAACTGCATGCTCATGGCGTGACATTGACAGATAAAGAATCTGGATGGTTGTCTGAAATGTCATTCTACGCAGATTCAATATGCTTTCACAATTCATCAGTTGTGACTGTGTGTGGGTATCAACATACAGATCACTTTTCGAGTAATAATATTCCATACGTGTTCGATTGGTTGCAAATTGGGCAACCGAGCAGGCCAAGGAAGAAGGAGAATTTGCTAGTCACACAATAAACGTTAGATAATTCGGGCGACAAGGGAAAACCAGTGTTCTTTAAATGAAAATTCCAGGGGAGGGATCTTGCATGAGGGGTAGGACTTTATTTTTCAAGACCCCACACAAATGTATTTTGACCCGATGTCCCCTCACGATCGATTTTCACGTGCTATGTCGCGAAAGAGGGCGAACAGAACTTGAAAAAATTGTATTTGGCCACTGAGAGGCAAAGAAAAAAATCTGAGGGCTAATAAATTTCATGCTAAAATATGGCCATGAAATGGCAGCAATAATTTAATCTTTATAAACAACTCTTTTTCGTTTTTTTTGGTTTAAATACTGAAAATTTTGTTTCGGAAATTAGTTCCAACAGATCCTTCTACGGAAGAGGTTGTAATACTATAGTGGTGAATTTACTCGAAAACCCATTTTGTAATTTGAATTATTTATTAGAACTATTATTTTTTCTTTTTAATAAAATACCTAGAAGTGCCCATCAAACTGATAAAAGGATAGGCTAAGGGGCTCTTCTGGTGGTTATTCTGGCTAACATTAGAAGATAGTTGCTGTAAAAATGCTACGTCCTATGCATAGTTTTAAAAGTAATTCGTTAAAATAAACGCATTAATGTAAAATTCTTATTTGATAATTATTTAGTAGCGTTATATGATTATGGATTCAAATAGTCTTGTAATATTTTTGTAAAAAATATTGCCAATACTTTGGATAGGTGAACATTAAAGTAATAACTGCAGTGAAATTAAACATACATACAAATCAGTTTGATCGGCGTGCATATGAAAAGTTGTTGATGTCTTATGCTCTGAAATGCATTTAAAGGTATAGTGTGTTGATATTTAAGATATTTTATAAATTTATGAATAAGATGAACAAACAAGTAGTCTACTAAGCAATATACATTGACCCAGAAGAGTTTACTTAGAGCTGATTGATAATCTCACTTAAAAAAGATTTGTTGTTCTTATTGTCTAGTAAGGAAGGTGAGATACAGTATAAATTTTAATATTTGATAGCTTCGCATAAATTTTTTTTCCAAGTTCAGTATAGTGATTTGATCTGTAATTCACGAACACACTTCTAGTTCTCGATCAAACTCATTAGATTAGCTAGGCCAATAGGTTAAAAATTTGTTCTAGTTGTTCCGTGCTTTAAGAATACCAAACTGATTGATTAGGCTCGTTTGCTTGTTTATATGAGAGATATAAGAAAATGGTCAACTACTGATATTGACCATTTCCTAGGAAACCTATAGAACACACACACATAACTTTTAATATTTTATAGCTTATAACTTTTTCCTCCAAGTTCAGAAAATGATTTGAACTGTAATTCACGAACACACTTTTAGTTCCCTTTCTAACACATTAGGCTAGTTAACCCATTAGGTTAACAGTTTGTTCTAGTTCTTTGTTTTTCAGAATACCAAACTGTATAGACTCGTTTGCTCTTGTTTATACGAAAGAAAGAGGAAATGGTCAACTACTGCTAACGGCCATTTTCTAGGTAACGTGACAGGTTCAGAAAGTTGTGAAATGTGTAGGTGCTTATATATATATATATTTCATGTATAAACCACTTAACTACTATTCTTATTTACTTACAGAATGGTTTTCTGTCATGTTTGCCAAACTTAACTCGCGCGATATTTGCTTGCATTTGTGGTGCAATCGCAGACTGTGTATTAGCAAGGAGAAAAATACCCATCGTATATATACGAAAAGGCGCCACGCTTTTAAGCAAGTTCAGATTTCATTCAAATTCATAAGTATGCTTTAATATTCCTCCATAAAACTCCATTACTTTTTCTTGAAACTTTTCAAAATCTGATTTCTTTTTACCATAGATTCTGCTGCTGCATGTCTTGGATTCGTTGCTATTTTATTCGCCGGTTGTGATCCAATTCTAAACACCATATGCTTCATCATTGGTGGTCTCATGGGTGACTTTCTCACATTCGGAGTTAGTTTAGCCACGGTGGACATTGCTCCGAATCTCGCTGGTAAGTTGAATTTTTTTACAAGTGAATGGGTGAGAACTTTAGCGAAATATGCTCATCAGAATTTCATTAACTGTTATGTTATTATTAACTATTGCCCTTGCTTCATGAAATATCTCAAGGTTTCCCAATAATGTATGAGCATTACTTGGGAGTTTCTGCTGGATTGGTGAGAGTCGAGGGGAAAAGGGACCTCTACTTTGCCCCAACAAAGGTTGAGAAGCGGAGACAGGGATTGGAAGACCACACTGGATTGTCGTGGAGAAAGGGTGATCTGTCTGCCAACCAGAAATGCTCCAGATATACATTTCGTTGAACTGAAGTGACAATGACAAAACTCATGTGATACCTCTCTAATATCGTGTGAGCAACTCGGCATAGTATGAACTCAACTTGTCTGCGGAAGTCGCCAACAAAGAAGTTAAGCCATGCTGTCTCGATATCCGCCCATAATTGAGTTGTTGTGGGTGCTGGATCTTGTGATGACTCTTTCGTTCGTATCTCAGATATGCTCACGGGTTTCATGTCTGGCGATCTAGGTGGTCAAATAATGTGCTGGAATTGTCCAGAATGCTCCTCAAACCAATCGCAAACAAAATGGTCCCGGTGACACGAGCACTATCATCCTAGAACATCCTAACGTTATTGGTGTAAGTGAAGTAAATAAAGGGCTGCAAATGGTCACCAAGCAACTGAACATAGCAATTTCCTGTCAATGACCTGTTCAATTTGACAAGAGGAGGGGAAAACCCAATTCATGCCAGATAAACACTCACCACACCATTATGGAACCACCACCAGCTTGCACAATGCCTTGTTGACAAGTTGGATCCATAGCCTCATGGGATTTGCGCCACACCCGAACTTGACCATCAGCTCGTACCAACTGGAAACGTGACTCATCAGACCACTTTATCTTCTTCCAGTCATCTAGGGTCCAATGCATGTGTTCGTGGACCCAGGTATGGCGCTGAATCTGATGATGTGCTGTGAGTGAAGGCATTCGAGTCGGTCTTCTGCTGCCATATCCCATCAACGCCAAATTTCGCTGCACGGCTCTATTGCGTGTCTACTCTCATTGAATGCGGCAGTTCACGAAGTGCAGTTTGTCTATTAGCACGGACGCTTCTGCTCACTTCGCTTATCTCGATCATTCAGCACACGTGGCCAGCAACTGCGCTGTCCCTTGTGGAAAGTAATGCCTTACATGAGATACTCCCGATACATCTTAAACACTGTGAAACTAGGAATTTTGAAAGTCTCAACAACTTCCGATATGCTATGTTCCATGCGCGAGCTCCAACAATCATTCCAAACTCGGTTAATACTCGTCGGGTAGCCATTATCACTTTATTAAACGTTTTACAAGGCATTCAAGAATCCAACAGACAGCACTAATAACCATCTGAGTCTCTATTCCCTTTTAATACGATGATAGCGCCACTAGCATTGCATACTGCTATCCCATGACTTTTATCACAACAGCGTATATTCTAGGTACTGGCGGTCATTACCGAAACAACGTGCATTTTGAGTGGGATTAAACGGATGAAATTTTGTGACCTTGACGGCGGATGGTTTTGTGACGGTCGTTGATATCCTCTTCATCAATGTAACAAACTCGAATACTTCGACTCCCCTTTAGAAAATGAGCAGTCTCGTTTCTGTGGCAGCAGATAGTTGCTAACTTTGTGACTAGAGTAAATCTCTTGGTAGATAGACAGTACACATTACAGCAAATTTGGACGCAAGCCAGTGTAGAAGCCGATGTCGAACTTCTAGACCAGGGATGGGCCAACTACGGCCCGCGGATAGAATTTTAATTTGCCGGTCCGACGGAAATTAAAAGATAATATGATTTATATATTATATATCCATCTCCTTTTCTACTTTGTTTAAATATTATTTTTTTTTCTTCCTTTTTTTCAAAGGACTGATGATCTTTTTACTTTCTCTATTTTTGTTCTACAAAACATAAATCGACGGAAATAGCAAGCACAGACAGCTTTCAATGGGTAAAGTGTTAAAAGCGGAAGTTCTTTGTTAGTTATAGCTGTAGACTGGCGCCAACAAGCGTTATCTTTCTCGGGGAGCAGACATATGGGAATCCAATATAGGTGAATTAGACCTCACATGTGGCAGACTGCGCATTTTAAGCTCCAGCCAGCGGCTTTTTCTTTTGGCGCGAGTTTTAATATTGATTGCGTATGGAAAGATTGCGGACATATAGCATCATTGTGAATAGTGGTGAAAGTATAAAAAGTATAGCGTAGCTAGTGCTTGTTTGGGTTATTCGTAAAATATTTCAACCCCAAAATGGCTACTAAAAAACGTAAAGTTGATTCAGAGTGCCGTGTTTTTAATGATGAATGGACCTGGAAATATTTTTTTACAGTTGTTAAAGATAAACCAGTGTGTCTCATCTGCAATGAAGCTGTAGCAGTCTTCAAAGAATATAACATTTCCCGTCATTTCACATCTAAGCATAAGAATTCCAATTACGAAGCAATGTCCGAATATGAAAGAAAACAAAATGTAGAAAGTCTTTGTAAAAAATTATCAGGCCGACAAAATTTTTTCAAGAAGGTAAACACTATCCAAGAAGCAGCTACACATGCAAGTTACATTGTAGCATACAATATTGCTAAAAATAATAAAGCTCTCAGTGATGGGGAGTTCGTTAAACAATGCATGCTCCAAGTTTGTGATGTTTTATGTCCAGACAAGAAAAATAATTTTGAGACTATAAGCTTATCTCGAAAAACGGTGACTTCTAGAATCGAAGCCATCGATAAAAATTTGACATCACAATTAGAGTCAAAGATTGGCCAGTTTAAATTTTGCTCCATAGCTATGGATGAAAGCACTGATATAAATGATACTGCTCAATTAGTATTATTTATAAGAGGTATTGATGAGAACTTTGAAATTACCGAGGAACTGGCGTGCATGCGTTCTTTAAAGGGAACTACAACGGGATGTGATATTTTTCGTGAATTTCAGGAAGGGCTTTTAACTTTGAAAGTGCCTATAACAAATATATGTAATATTACGACCGATGGAGCACCAAATATGACAGGAAAAAAAATCTGGATTTCTTGGACTCTAATCAAAACTATCCCGGGAACAATGTTGTTTTTCTACATTGTGTTATACATCAAGATGCTCTGTGTAAATCTGCATTGAATATGAAACCCGTGATTGATGCAGTCGTGAAGCTTGTAAATACTATTCGATCTCGTGGGCTTACTCACAGGCAATTTCGAGATTTTCTTCAGTCCGTGCAATCTGAATACTCTGATGTACTTTATTACACGAAAGTAAGGTGGCTTAGTGCAGGATGTGTTTTCGAGCGAGTTTGGCAGCTGAAAGACGACATTGTGTCGTTCTTCCATGAGAAACAGTGTTCTGCGGAGTGCGAAATGTTAGAAGATACAGAATGGCTTTCGGACTTTGCATTTTTCACAGATCTTCTTGTCATATGAGCAACTTGAATGTCAGGATGCAAGGGAAAAATCAATTTATCGACGATATCTGGGCCCATCTCAAAGCTTTTAAACTAAAACTTAATCTGTTTGCTGGGCAGCTAGCTAAGAACGACTTGTCTCATTTCTCGAGGTTAAATTCAATAACCCTCAGTAAATGAAGAGAAGCTTAAGAATTATGACGATGGCTTGAAAAAACTGCATTTTGAGTTCGAACGCAGATTTCAAGATTTCAGTGCCATTCAAACAGAATTGGATATTTTTACCATGCCTTTCAACGTAAATTGTGAAGCAGTGAGGTCAGATTTGCAGCTTGAATTAATTGAGTTGCAATCTTACAATCATCTCAAGCAGCTGTTTCTAAATATGCCAAAGTTAGAGTTTTACAAATCATTATCGAAAGTAAGTTTCCCAAATTTAATATCTCACGCCCAGAAAATCAGTGCTATGTTTGCTTCATCTTATATATGTGAACAAGTGTTTTCAACTATGAACCTTAGAAAGAATTATTTCAGAAGTAGACTGACAGATGAGCATTTAGCCTCGTTCCTTAGAATCAGTACATCGAACCTCAATATAAGGAACTTTTAAAAATGAAATCGCAATTTCATTCATCTCATTAACATATTTAAATTGTAATACTTGTATATTGCTTTTAAAATTTTAGAAAAATTTATCTTGGCCCGCCAAACTTTTTTTTTTCGATTTTTGGCCCGCGACCGAAAAAATTTGCCCATCCCTGTTCTAGACATATGCGATGGAGACTCCCTGTTCAGCGGATCCCCAAGTAAAGCCTACATACCTTTTATATGGCCTAACCATTTTTACCAGCCTTACCATTTTTTAAAGCCTATATACGAGGAGTGTTCAAATGAAAAGGTACGAAACGTCGTAAAAACCAAACCGGTTGAAATTTGAATATGCCGCTTTGGGATAACGTAGTGAGACATCTAAGGAAGCGAATGCACGAGTACCGGCGTGGTTGTGCGCATGCGCGGGCGCCCGCACATGACGCAGAAGAGAAGCATGCAGTTGTGTGTTCCGTCCAATTGACGCGGCAGTGCGTGTGAGGACATCATGGCGTACACATTGCAAAATTCGACGATTGAGGAGCAGCGAGGTGTTATCAGATTTCTGATTGCGGAAGGTGTTAAACCGGTAGGTGAGACACTCCGTAGCCTACGCAAGTCCATCAAGAGCAAACGGCCTGGGCTGCTAACGGAGGGAGTGATTCTGCTCCACGATGACGCGCGTCCACACGTCTCCAGGGTCACACAAAGTGTACTGGCCAAGTTCAAGAGGGAGCAGCTTGAGCATCCGCCTTGCAGCCCGGACATATCGCCCTACAACTTCCATCTGTTTTGTCCGCTAAAAAACATCTCAAAGGGAAGCGCTTCAACTCGGACGACGAACTGAAGGACACAGTGGAGGACTGGCTCTTGTCACAGCCACAGGAATTCTGGGAACAGGGAATCCTTCGGCTCGTGAAACAGTAGGATAGTTGTGCTCAGTCCTCTGGTGATTACTTTTGAATAAAGACTTCAATTATACCCACAGTGTCGTTTCGTACCTTTTCATTTGATCACTCCTAGTACCTACCATCAAAGTAGGGATTGATACAAATCCCTAGTAGGAGCGACCATACTATTGTCAAAACTTTCTCATCTCTCTACCAAAGAATGAAGAATAAAATTATATCAAATGTATATAGCGTTTGATAAAGAAAAGCATAGTAAAATTTAATACTACCATTAAATAATATACTTAAAAGCTGTAATAAAACTTCTCTAATGAGACAACCTATCATTCCTAAAAAAGCAGCCACTTAGAGGGTTGGTCTTTTATTGGGAGTCAACAGTGTAATGATAAAAATTCACAAATCAAAATTGCATGAACTAGAAAATAATTAAAACTACAAAAATTTCTTATTTCCAATGGCTGGAGCATAATCATAATGATAAGGATCTTAATAATAATTAGTATGACACAAAAAGTGAACAATGACAGTAAAAGGGTTAATATAACATGCATCGGGAAATAAAAAAGAAAAGATCAAAGTTATTGTCTTTAAAGTCCTCTCTCCTCCTAACACCTAGACATCTCAGAAAGTTCTAGGAGAGTACTACATCGAAGCAGGTTGTTTCTATTCAATACTTCTCTAAAATCAGAGAGTGAGCAACAAGGATCGGTGGAGATGGCTAATCGATGCAAAGGAACGGTAAGTAAGTCGTGTCCTTTTATCAGGCGGAAAGCGGCAACTTGTCAAATAAAACTACATAACTGACCATAACTCTACCTTGGTATTCGGTGATGAAAACAGCAGCTTTACGCACCTTTAGATTAGTCTAAATTCGGAGGGCCTCTGCTGTGCTCTAATCTTTTGTCATGAAACCCAGGAGCTGTTTTTGAGTGATGAGGATTTGATCCATGAATTAAATTTCCAAATCACACCAGTTATCACCATTCCCAACTTTTTAAATTATCGGAAGTCTGACTTTCTATAATGTAGGATTTTTTTTGTCTGTTACAGAGATCAAATCCTGTGTTCAATAATGTCGCTCCAAGTGGTAAACTTTTTTTCTCTAATTATAGATAAATTTGGCTTCGATCCGCAAAAAAATATCCGTTAAAAAATGTGGTGTCTTAAGGAAGGTGGTGGCTTAGAGTTTGTATATTTATATTAATTTTTCTGTAAAGTTTATACGAAATTCTGAATTAGAAAATGATTCTCGTGACTAAACAATCCTGGTATTAATATTTTTTAATGTTAAGTCACTCTAGAATGAAAAGATAAGGGTTTTGTTTAAAAGTACTCAATTTCACTTGGACTACTTAATATAATTTCTGGAACTATAATGGTATGGTAAGAATAAATATGCTTATGAAGTCTCAATGCCAATTTTAATTGATGCATTAATGCATTAATTGTTCTCGGAAAGTGCTTAGTTCCCCAACTTATGGCATTTAAGAAGACTCCATTTACTGCCAAGATTAATTTTGGTGGCGGTAGCGTTTTTGGGGCAACGTATGTGTATACCAGACTCAACGCCACATGGTTGTTTTTCGAATACGGTTTCATCAATTATAATTCTTCAGATGAATTCCCAATTGATATATAGTAGCTTATTGGCCAACACTTAAACGCCAAACGGTGACAAACACATTTAAGGTAATCAAGATATGTGTCATGCCAGAGCATTGGTGCTGAAAATCTCTCATAGTTGCGAATAAATTCTGATCCTTCACCATACCTTTTCTTTCAGGAACATTATCTGGCATATTGAGCTGTGTCGGCAACGTACCATATTTCCTTCTTCCTGCATTAATTGGAATGTTCACTAGATACGAAGTAAATCACATTATTAATTACTTTTAATAAGCAATAAGCTAATTGTTGAACCTCTTGAAACCATGTCCATTTTGTTCTCATGTAAATATTACGCTACCTAAAATTTCACAATTTTTCAGCGGTCATTAACTCAATGGAAATACATCTATTGCTGCACTATTGGAGTTATTGTGATTACAACTATTGTTTATGTTGCATTTGGAACATCGGAGCCACAAGCCTGGGCTACGGACGACCCAGACTCTACATCTACCTCAGTACTGAGTCATCCGAAGTACAAGAAAAACTCTGTTTCAGACTTGAATATAGTTGACATTAACACAACACAACATATTTGAAGATAATATTCATAAATCCATGTGCGCTTGTAAGTTGACAGCCTACGTTTAAATAACCTAAGTTTTGATATACAGGATGGTCGTAAGGTACCTTCCCCTATTAGCGATCGTAAGTTTCAATAAATTGGAATGAAACTTGAGTTTTAAAAGTATGCTCTCCTGAGTTATGTAAATAACAAGAATCGAGATCTCACGGTTACGGATACAGTTAATAAATTTCGAATAGCAACACCCACTTTTTTACCGCGATGTGATCGCCACAGTGAAAAACCAAAAAATTGAGTTGAAATTTTACCTTTAGCTTTTAAATCGACTGCGCAAGAACTCTGTCAAAGATGAGCTTGAACGACAAAAACTAGGGACTCCTATATAGAAGTTATTTTATTACCACCTTGAATTATGACCTACTATTGTATTTAACCACTAGATTCTAAATCGCAAAGTAATGGATGATCTTAAACATAAAAATCTCAGTTGATATGTGTTTACTATGGATTTTGCCATGATTGTTGGCAAATATTTATTATGTCAAAAATAAATTTAAATAAATATTCCAATCATGTTTCTAAAAAATTCATCTTTTACTTTTGAGATACATGATTTTGATAAAGAGATATGTATTTAGTGAACATTTGAAATTTGATTCATTACGAATTAGGAAAGTATATCATAATTAATGAAAAATAATTATTTTAATAATTAAATTCATTTATTATTATTTATCCAAATAAACTATAAAAAGTATTTTAAGCTTGTATTGCATTCTTTTTGTAACGATGTATTATAAAAACAATAAAAATGCTGTTTTGTAATTAATAATTCAATATTTGGAAATAATGTGCACTTAGTTTTCGTTTTCAGTAAATGATGAACTTTAAATAAAAACTTATGATTTTACTTTGCGTGCATCCTTACTCAGGGTCAACTACCCCTTACAGTCACATCAAGAGTAGGGAAGGATAAGGTCTTATTTTTGAAAAAAATTAATGTTCAAATACCATTAATATTATCATTTTTACATGGACATGACAAAATATAAAAACACATTCAGTAATGGAAAATTGAGAGAACTTCTGAGACTTCAATTCTGCGTATTGTAATAAAATCACAAATATTCTGGAAATGCTTAACGCATAGAGAAACATAGGAATTTTTCATCTTAAAGATAAAATATTACGTTATTAGATTTTGCACTTTGTAAAAAACTTAACAATTTTTCAAAGCTTAATTTTATTTTCCTGAGACATTTTTACTCAGATAATATATTTACAAGATGTTATAAATACCTAACATATTTTATGACCAAATAATATGGCCCTTACGCCATTAAACCCAAACCTAACATATTCTAAGCCTTTTTCATATTTCAATTTTTTGAGTAAAATATTAGTCCAAGAAATAAAATGTAAATATTTATTTATTAATGATGTACACAGAGTTTGCAGTAGAAATAATAAACATTATAAATACTATACAAGAAATAAAACTGCACTCGTTGTATCTACAAACATTCATTTCTTTCTTCTCAGTATTTCAGCGGTTCTGTAGAAATGGCTTTTCGCAAGATTAATTTTCCCAGTAAATTAATAGTGTACTACTTTTACGATATTTGTTAATTTTAGCTATTTTCTCTAAAAAATTGCAAAACTTTAAAATTACATAGCAACAAAGGCATTCGCCGTTAATTTCTTTAACCGCTACATTAAATGTCTATAGCAAAAATGTGTACTATTATGTTCCTTTGGGTTGAGAAACGTGTGACACATGAACACAAAGGGGTTTTGAACACAAACTGAGAAACGCTACTCTATTCTACAAAGATGAGAGTAGAACATTTAACAGATTGTCATAAATTGTTAGAATACAGAAATTTTCAATCATAAAAAATTTACTCTGCCTAACCACCAGATGGAGCTAACATCCCGCGCTTTGGCCAATCCCTAAATTGAAACTTTACAAGAGTCATTTTATCTATTTACCCTCAATTCCAACGCAAGGTAAAACATTTGGCCCAGTATTGTCCTCTGCGTATACATTCATCTTCAATAAATTAATCTTAATGAATGTGTTTTCTCTCGTTATTGAAATAATTATAGGCATGAAACAGAATTCAGATGACCCCATAAGTTCCATCCCCTAAATTAAAAAAAAGATCACGTTGGCGTGGTGTGGAAGTTTAGAGAGTGGGGTGCCAGCTTAGGTGTTCTCATCATCTGACCCTGGTTCAAAATTACAAGGCATTGTCTTTGATCTTTCCCTTCGGGATTGATCCGTCGCCGATAGCCCGTTGTGTTGCTCCAGTGCGACATTAATTAACTACCTACCCTAAGTTCAATATTTTGAATTTGTATATTGTTTCTGTATATTATATTGTGTTTTTATGAATATCCCTGAACGAAGCTATGCATTGTTATTGTATATCTGAAATATCTAACAAAACAAATGGAAATCTAAGTTTTCTTCCTTTTACACTGGAATAGAATACTAAATCATATTTTGTAAGTTTTATATACAGGGATTTTTCAATACGGAACATAGCAATCAAAAACCATTGTATTTGTTAAACTTGAAATATCTAACAAAGCAAACAGAAATATAACACATTCTTCTCTTTTACTCTGATGTTCAAAACTAAATCATTTTGTTGACTGAACTGCAGTATAATTACTAGCATCACTATACTTCTTCGAATCAATTGTATAGTATTTTTCACTCTTTCAAAGTTAAGAACACTGAAGCATTTCAATACCTGGAAATAAAAATATTCATGCTTTAGGAATGTGTATGCTATTTGTACAAAAGTTTCTGTAAATTTACATGAGTGCTATAAATTCTTGTATATTTAAAATAATATTTGAGATCTTGTGGACGAGATATCTTGTTGTACCCATTTGGAGGATTAAAAACCTCTATGAGCATGTGTATTGTCTCACTAAAGTTTTCAATAAATATAAAACTATTTTCTTATGAAATTTTGTAACCTTATTTATAAAAATTATGCCTTATTTATTACTTAGGTTTTGGTGATTATCTTTCAGAAGGATTTTATTTACTTTTTATAAATTCCCTTTGATTTTGCATTAATATTCGGACATGATAGGTATAATTGAGAAAATATTTTCTTACCATTTGCAGCAAGCTTTATAGTGTCTTTATGTGTTCTTCTGAAAAAGAAAAATATCAAAATTGTATTTATAGAAAAATTTATAAATAAATACACACAGCAGATATGAAAATATTGTGTGAATAAAAACTCAAATAATTCCTGACAAATATCAGAAACCGTGTTGCTAAAATATACAGTAAAAACAAGCCGAAACGCTTAAAATTGAGGTTCAATTTCTCTAAAATCAAAGCAATTGCAAGTGAGATTGTCCAATCATTACAGGGCAGTGAGATGTCGGGCTTCCTATCGCTTAAAATGATTACAGTCAGATATATTAAGGCTGGTAAGGTATATAAATATTCTCTCATTTGGTGCTATTAAGGCATAAGTAGGCTCACCCGCTTACAAAAAGATTTGAATGTGCAAAATACATTCATATAAGGTCATAGGTCTTCACACAAAAGTTTTTTTAACGTTTCAAAAACTGTCTTAAAAGCCACTTAATTATGATACTAAGAAATATAAAAAATTTTAAATAAATTAATCTGGTATACAATGACTTTGAGCAAGGGCATTTTTGAGCAATACAAACGAAATATAAATTTTCAGAAAGTTTAAAAAGCGTCCAGTACTCGAATTACGGATTCTATATGCATCTTTCACAATTCAATAAAGCAAGACGTCATTCTTGTACACGACCCAGGTATTTCTTTCGGCAGTTCGAAGTTGAGATGTTCCGTTATCTTTAGAAACGTGAAACTCTTTACAGTGGTGTGTGCTTATTATTTTGCACAGCATCATATATGGAATTACTCAATTGAGAAAAAACGATAAAACTTAAAATGTAATTTTGAGTCAAAATTTAAAAATGGGTCATTTTTCTCACTTGTTCATTTAGTGTTCACCCTACTGTTGGTTTTCTCGACGAGGTATCTCATCATTAGCAAATCTTATCACTTCTTGATGGACGAGATATCTCTTCATTAGAAGAAAACTGACCAAATCTTGATCTCGTCATCATAAAAAAATTGGCATAATCTGCAATATATTGATGACAATATATCTCGCAATTAGGAAACTTGGTCAGATCTCGATGGACGAGATATCTCGTCGAAACCACTTAGAGGGTTGAACAACCAAACGTATTAACCGAAACCAAGTCTTTACTTATTGAAACATTTAGGGCTTTTCTTACCTTGAAAACTGAGTAGCCTTTTCTTTCTTCACAGTCTATTCCAGGACATTCCCCTTCTTTGATTTGTCCCTTTAGAATCCTGCAAATTCTCGAACTGTCGAGGCTGAAGCCATCACAGTCGTCCTTCCTGAGGCAGTGGGCAGCACACTGAATCAACGTGGCCCTCTTTACCGGATTCGCTTCTTTCACCTTTATACTCTTGCTGTTCTTGTAGGCAATCTTGAACTTCGCGCTTTCAGACGAGATGAAGCAGAGACCAAGCAGCAAGATTATGGAATAAGCCGCACTGAACTTCATTGTTCGAAACAGGAATTCCAAGCTCCTCCACTCTGAAAGTGGTGATATCGGCAAGGACTTACTACTTCGATCATCAGGACTGGAAGAAAATAGCTATAGATTACGAGACTAGTGGATTTATTATAGCGATAAAATCCTGGGGAATAATTACACTTGTCTGTATAAAAAACATTTTACGACTCGTCGATGCGCAATAAACAGGATTATATTATCAACATAAAAAAGGAAAGGTTCGGGTATTGTTGCCGTAATGGATAAATGGAATTTAAAAGTAGCTATATTTATGTTCACTAAACGATCTTTATGCACGCATAAATAATTTTTTCAGCGTCCCAAATGTCAAATTTACTCGATTTCCCAGGACTGACATCTTCAGATCCCCTTTCGTAAGCAAATCCTTATACACGTTGGCGTGTGGTGTGGAAGTTTGGAGATTGGGGTGCCAGCTCATGTGTTGACCTCGTCATCTGACCGTGGTTCCAAATTACGAGGTGCTGTCCAGATTTGTCCCTTCGGGATTAATCCTGAACAGTCGCCAATGGCCCGTTGTGTTGCTCCTGTGGGACACTAATTAACTACCTACCTTTGTTCCTTAGATCTCAATTCCACTTAAAGTCCCTCAAACACCAAAATTATATTAGATCATTACTCATATGCTTCTCATTAATGTAAGTTCGCAGTTGTGAACGTAATGAGAACTCAACCTCAAATAATATTTATCTCTATCAGGGCTGTGGTAAACCATTTAGTAGAGTCGCGGATTAGCAGCTGGAAGGTTGTGAGCTCGATAATCGATAAATACCATTGTGGGGGGCTGGTAAATGTCAAATCTGTCGTGCTTTCAGCTGTCTTCGCGTTGGTGTGATGTGGAAGTTTTTAGAGTGGGTTACCAGGATTGATCCTAGACCCTCTCCAATAGCCCGTTGTGTTGCTGCAGTGCAACGTAAATTCAACTAACTATCCCTATCTTTGAGGTGATATGTTTATGTTAGTTATAGAGTATGCCATGGCATAACAGTCATAAGGATTAAGTCATGTCTGCTAAAATTTAGCGAGGCTTTGCCCGTATTATCAAATCTTAATTCATTATCTATTTTACACAAACATTATGAAAAGAATTACTACTTAAATGTCTTTCTCCAATTACCATATAATGACTAACATTTAAAAATGTGCCTCTTACTTTTAAAAGAAAACACTACCGACCATAAGTTTGGAAATACCCTGCACATTCCAAAAAAAACTCGATGTCTGGTAATAAAAAGATATTTTTGTTTTGCATTTAAATATCATTCTTGGGAAATAAACTATATTTCAATAGTTAATCCTATTTATTTGCCTAAATCATAAAAAGTTGATTGGTAATGACGTTTAACATCGTCACCTTAATTGAATAGGGACACAAGTAAAAAAAAATCGAATTTTCAGGTTTTGATGGTAAATGTTTCAAAAAAATAATCTCTCTTATTTGGAATAATGACATTTCGAATGTTGCGCAAAATAGCCAATTGATGGCTGAAATGTCGTTTTGTAATTTGGCGCGAACGCCATATTGTTTATTGAGAACAGTGTCACACTAGCCAGTTGGAACCATACATTCTAGGAGGTAAGTTGTGATTTTTTTTTTGCATACCGTCACATTTCAAATAAAATCTGTTTTTTGGCTGGAGGATATATCTAGAACAGTGACACATTTTAAGGTCTGTCACTTTTCCATAAAAAAGATTTTATTAATAGTATTTAGTGTTGTGTCATTATTTTTTCCATTTTTTCGGTCATTTCAGTGAATTATTTTCAGTTCTGCCAATATTTTATAAAAATTTAAGTCAATTGTTCAATGTCAAGATGAAGTATTTTGAATTGAGCGATTGTTTCTAAAAAGTTTTGCTAACGTCTTGCCTTTTTTCTGTTTTAGTCCAGTGTTTTACGCAATGTCTGGGCGAGGAAAGTTGCTATTAACACTGGTGAAAGAGGGTCAAGTTTTATACAGAAGTGAAACACAGCAATGGAGTGTAAAAAATGTGCTGAAATCAGTTAAAAGAGCTGATGTGATTGTGACTAATGAAGGAGATAACGCCGATGAAGCCTTTTCACTACAACCTTCTACTGAGACGCCTTTATATACTGTACCAGGTAGGTAAGCTGTTAGGGCAAACCTTCACAGACGAACTAAGTTAAGTAGTCTAGCTAAGTTTTAAGTAGTCTAGCTCACTGCTGTTACACCTCATTGCCACACCACAACAGATTAACACAATTACCTATTTTTTTGTTTCAGTGAGTGATTACGTGATGAATTGGATATCCCAACTTCCAGATATGACCCGAGAAAAGACTGCTGAAAATAATGGGAAGGAGAGGACTCTAATTGTCCTGCAAAATGTCATTCTTCCTGATAAAGAGTCTGATCCAACAGTTCTTACTGATGAAGAGCCTGATCCAGTAATTCTTCCTGACTTAGAGCTTGACCCAGATAGTATTTCTAATAAAGAGCCTGATCCAGCTATTCTTCTTGAAGAAGAGCTTGTCCAGCAATCAGCATAAATTTAATTGATTCAGTAAATGAGAAGGTCGATGGCGATTCAGACCTGGATGTTTTTCAAGCTTTCGACGATAGTCAGCTGGACCCAAACTACGAACCCAATAATAGTAAAGAACATGATGACAAAGAAGAAAGCCAGAAGTGCGATCCCGATAAAAGTAAGGATCATACTGACGAAGTGGTATGAAGAAAACTAGGAAAAGAAAGGCAAACAAGAGTCAGTGGACAAAGAGAAAGCCAAAAATCTTCGAAAGTTAGGTGAAGAGTACGTACCTTACAAGTCTAATAAAATAGTAAAGAAAAGAGCTATGAAGCAACCTTGTGGTGCTAAATGTAAGCTGAAATATTCAAAAAAATTTAGTGAATCTGAAGGACAAGCTGTGTTTGAATCGTATTGGAAATAGAGATGTATGGAAGGCCAGGCACCTTTCTTAGGCGGTGCATGGAAATTTTGATCTCGATATATCAGTATAAAAAAGAAGGAAACACACGTAGGAACAATCAAGCATTTTTCCTAAGGAAAAGGGAAGAAAAAATTCGAATACGCAAACAATTTCTAAAGAACACACTGGATATTAATGATATACCTATGCGTAGAGAACTGGCAAAATCCGACACTACAGGACACGCTGTTCTAAAAGATGCCAGACGTCATCACGGAAAACGCGCCACGATTGCTGCTCCGTTAAAAGAAAGTGTTCGCCAAAGCACTAACTCTATACCCAAAATTCCTAGTTTTTATTGTCACTCTTCTTCAAATAAGGAATACATTTAAGGGGGAAAATCAGTAAACGAACATTACAGGGATTATGTCCAACAGCAAAAAGACAAAAAAGGCTAGGTTAAATATTTGATCTACTACCAGATATTCAACTACAAATTTAACATTGCATTTTATAATCCAAAAAACGATCAATGTGATCAGTTTGCGATGTATGAAAACAGACAGGGTGATGAGAAAGAGAAATTAAGAGAGTCCCGTGAAAATCACGTGCTGAAGGACTTACCGCGTCAGAAAAAATATAACAGGAATAACATTTTGGACACCATTGTTGCAGCCTTTGATTTACAAGCTGTTCTTCAGTGCCCCAATGGAGGCACTTCTTTTTACAATGTTTCAAAACTACAATTTAACGTTTTACAGGCTTAAGCATGGCGTCGTGACTTGTTACGGGTGAGTACTGTGTATACGACACTACAATTTTTGGTGAAACCTGGAAGAATAGAGATAGTTTTGTATCTGTAGATCTCAAATAGCTCCAAAAGCTGAAGAGAAACATTTGAGTCATATGCATGCGTAAACAATTCAAAACTCCACCTGAATTATGTTTAAATTTCACGTTTGTTACGAGAATTAGTGTCATTGATCACAGGAAAGAGAAGATTGCAAGAACATGGTTTGAATGGATATGTGGCAGGAAAAACCACAAAGATCTATTAACAAACTAAAGAGACTACTGGTGGACTGAAAACATGAAAATTTGACCCGAGACTTGAAAAGGAGACTATTTACAGGTGAATCCAAATTCAAACTTTTGGCCAAAAGAGAAAGAAATTTCTCCATCAACATCCATGAATGGATGAAATTTCCGTGTGCATCTCCCACAGTGGAGGTGTATCTATGATAGTGAAGAGTTGTTTTGAAATTGCAATTGAAAATTTGTTCAAATTCAGTGAAATTTTGAACCAACATAGGTACCATAACATTCTCCAACTGCAAGCAATACCATTTAGCGGGTTGAGTAGGTGAATTAATGTCGCACAGGAGCAACTAACTGTTGGCAAACGGTCCCGAATCAACACCGAAGGGAAAGATCCGAGGATAACACCTCGTAATTTTGAACAACCGTCAAATGACGAGGTCAATACCTGAGTAGGCACCCCATTCTCCAAACTTCAATACGATTAGGAAAACGCCTGATTGTGGTAAAGGATTTTTTTTTGAACGAAGACAAAAATTTGAAACATTCTTCTAAGTAAACATAAATCAGCTGTGGGCAGCCCTATTAGAAGGATGGAAACAAATCACACCGGTAAATATTGGAAAATATCTCGTTACAATGTCTTGAGTATGTAAAGCTGTGATGAAAGCGTGAGGTTAATATTTTGAAGAATCAAAGATTTAGTCTGAAACTAGTACTTTTTCTTATGCGATATAATTAATTGTAACTACCTTTAATTTGAATAATTAAGTATGTTATGTTACTTTATAATATAAGATTTGTTGATATTTTATGTTATGAGCAAACATCGAGGTGTTTCCAAACTTCTGGAGGGCAGTATATATTACCGTCCGATATTAGAACCTGAAAACCTACACTTATGCAAGATTTAATTATTGTTTATATGTCGCATTAAGAAAGCAGTTAAAACTTTGCGGTTAAGACTTAAGAAAGGTGATTTATTAAAACATAAGATATGAATACATTAAACATAAGATATATACATTATGTATATGAATTA
This sequence comes from Meta bourneti, assembly GCA_933210815.1. Classification (NCBI taxonomy): domain Eukaryota; kingdom Metazoa; phylum Arthropoda; class Arachnida; order Araneae; family Tetragnathidae; genus Meta; species Meta bourneti. The sequence continues at coordinate 64,874,173 of OW119926.1, forward strand.
CGAACAGCGAACCCAGTTCTTAGGAACCAGCTTAAGGAAGGTTAACGACAGGAGAGAGAAAGCATGTGCGAAATGCCAAATATAGTGCATACGCGGACATTAAATTGTACATAGTTGTATCTAGTCTAGAAGTTCTAATCAGTTTTTACATTGCAAATTGGGAGTGTTCTCTCTATTTCACAGATTTATGTATCTATAAGATAACTTAAATGAAATTATAAATTCCTTTTCCGAGAACAAGAATGTTGAAATCCTTATAAACGGGTATGCTTTTGTTTTACAAAGGGAAAAAATTAGTTCAAGTAACCAATAATCGACTCCTATGGGTGAAGAAGTTCCGCATTAAAGGAAATTTTAAGGTGTTCAATAAAAGATATTTTAATGCAATATCTGTAGTAAAACATGAATGTGAAAATTAGATTCCTTGAAATTAACACAAAGCATATAGAACCAATGAAACCACAAAAGTAGTTTCTTTCACATGCAATTTTCTTAGCTCATAAAAGAATAAATACAAATGAAAACTGCAAATATTCATGCACAGTTAAGAACTAACCCTTTAACAGTTTTGCCCGAACACTGCTCGGGTGCTGCGAAAGGTCACTTTACAGATTTGTCCGTACGCCGCTCAGGCATCTTATTTTTCTACGCCAATCCAATGATTTGCCCAGCTTTTTAACTTTTTTTTCGTTTGCAATGTTTCTAATAGATAGCTCTAGTAGTCCAGTAAAGATTGAAATGCAAAACATGCGTACACCGGTTTTAATATCAAGGTTTACTGCTTTCCGTTTAAGCGGGAGGAGTGAATTTTGTTTTCACTTGTGTAGTGTATCACACGTTGCGAATTTCTTTTGAATTTTGTGCTAAAATAAAAGGAGTGAGTGACAGTGAGCTGCTCATAACAGAATATAATTCTGATATTGGATCAGATAATGAATCGGAAATTTCTCTAAGTGATTCTGGAAGTTGTGAAAGTTCGTTATCGGACTTCTCTAGTGATGAGGAAACGGAAAGTTCCGATGATCTACCTCAGGTGCGGAACTTTTTTGAAATTGATATTAGTAATCCTCCTCCAGCACCGCCGCGATTTCCTTTCTCAGCGAATCCGGCTGTTCATTTGGATATTGATGTAAGTAATGGAACTTTACAGTTTCTTTGATATATCACTGTGGAATACTTTTATTTTGTACCAGAAGCTCGGAGGAAATGCTCTCATTTGAATTTTAGACTTGACTTAGTTGATCGCCTGATCGAAAGGCATGGAACGGTGAATGAGTAAAAAGGACGACCAGGAATTTTGCAGAATACCGTACGATTGACTGAAAGACACTTTTTAGAAGTGATTCCTCCCACCGAAAAGAGACTGAGACCAACGAAGCAGTGCTTTGTGGGTTGCTCAAAAAGGAACGATAGCGGAAAACGGATGAGAAAAGAAACCAGATATTTTTGTCCCGATTGTGATATAGGACTCTGCTTATCTCCATGTTTTAAAATTTATCATAAATGAAATTAAATAAAAATGTATTAAATGCATGCTCTTTTCTCACATCCATTTCTGTCAAGTGTTCTTAAATGTTCTAGTTCGGAAAAGCCAACGTTAAGTAAAAAGGCCAATTTTTCGCTATAATTAAAAATTATCATAAATTATGCAATTCAATACTTGTAACAGTTTTGACTGCTGATTTGAATTTATATAATCGATTTGAATACAAAATTGTTTATCAAAAATGTGCTTATTTTTTGGACCCAATATGACAGAAAAAAGAAACTGTTAAGAGGTTAAGGAATGGGCAAAATCTAATTTTTATATTTTGTCTGCTAACTAACTCAGTAACAGATGTCCAAGACACATATTTATGAGCCTTTTTATATTCTTACTAGATATAACTTTCATAAATTTGAATATTTTTAGATAGTTTGCTTTTCGTAAAATGAGGCTTCATCAAAATTAATAAACATACATATTTAGATTTCAGAAAAAGCGCAGTTAAAACTTAAAACAACTTTATTTTTTTGTAAAGTTCCATCTACACTGGCGAGCAAAACTTGAACAATAAAATTTCCAGCCGCCACTTTGCAATGAAGTGACTCGACGTTGGAAAATTATACAAAAGGCACGTCGAAAGTTACTGATAGCAAGAACAGAAGTGAACAATAAAAAGGTATTTGAATTGAGGTGGATACTGCTACACTGGGTTCATGGGTTAGAAGGATAACTGTAAAATCTCAAAAAGGGAGAGAAGGCTGTCCTTTGGAGGTTTTAAGCCTAGAACACTGATGTAGGCTTTGCATCGTGTTTATCTAGAGAATAAGGTTACACATGAGTCCCAGCGGTAGCAAAACCCATTCCTATGTCCATACGTAGCAGCCTCTGACGTCACGGTTCCGAAAATTGAAAATACACTAGCTTTCTATTAAACATTCTCCGTTGTGCAAATCGACACACTAATAGGCTGTTTGGCTTAATTTTGAGGCTGTAACCTTTGGAAATAATGACGTTCCGTAAGTTTTGCTCACTAGTATATTTCTTTTTAACAATATCTGTTCTCAAGATTATGTAGATAACAACTTTTATAAATGGAAGTAATATAAGAATTATGTAATTCTTACCGATATTTAAATCAGGAACAGAATAACGAGTTTCTTGCTACGCCTTGATGTCTACAGAAACAATTTTACAACGGTAAAGTTAACTATAAGCTTGCTCTTTTTATTGCTCAGTTGATTCTATTGGGTTTTCTTTTCTTTGTAGTTAGATTTACGTTCTCAAATGTAAATAACAACTGTTTCCTTGGATCTGCACGCTACGTGAATGATTACCTACGTTTCAAAAGAGCAATTGTGTATTTAATTAAAACAGTCACGATTCCCAGAGTGATACTATATGTGTGTAGCATTTATTTACTTAACAAGATATTCCTTGTGCTAAATTTTGGAGAGATATTTATTGTTATATTTCTCCATTATATCTTAAAATTATCCATACAACGGGATTAATTAACTGTTAGAAAGAATCGATGTGAATGGTAACTTGAGATTTTTTATAAAACTTTAGACTACTCCTGACTAAGCCTTTAAAATATTATTTATTTTTAAGACAAAAATAACATTTTAAAGGTACGAGCAGTATTCGTACGCTAGACCTAAAATGTTTACTATAGGTCTCTGTCTGGCAGGCCAATATTCTCAAGAAACAGAAATAAAAAACGTAACTCTATTAGCGAGTATTGTTTACTGCGACATCAGTAAGAACAGGGCAATTATTGAGGTGGGTTTGTGTTGGCCACACATAGGGAAAGTTGGAGAGTTAGACAAACTAATTAGATGTAGACGATTTTGTAAGAAGTCATGTCCAGTGAGAATACGAAAACAAGTGATTGATATAACTCTCGGTAGATCCTTTGGCGACGGAGACCTTAGCAAGGAATTGCAGTCTTTTTCTTTAGTTATCTTTGTAAGTATTATCGACAATGTTTGATTTTTGTATTTATAACAGTTTTTACAGTATGAAGTCAATTAAAGGACATTGTTGGAGTAATTCAGAACCGGCATTAGCTAAGCCATCCGCCAATTTATTGCCAGGAACACCAGTCAATGGATATCCATTGCAGCGTGATATGTCGTCCACTGACCATAATAGAATCACTTACAATTAGGCATCTGAAAATCAATGCTGAGTAACTGCGGGAGAGAGATGTAATTGGCCTTGACTGTGACTTGAGTGTCAACAAAACTGACAATATTGGTTTCGTTTCTTTCCCTGATAGCCTCTAGGGCCATGGAAACAGCAGCCAATTCGCTATTAAAGTTAATGTAGCACACTACAACAGCACTACTAATCATAAATGCCTCGAATACACCCCAGCATCAGAATTAGTTACGGCATCCATAGCAGAGCTGTCTGGAACCATGTGGAACCAAGATTCAACGGAATATATCTCAATAATTGTTTCCAGGGCTGCCATCTTAAATTCTGACCCCACAAAATGTTTCTTACACAGCAGGAATAACAAAAAAATATTAATAAATTATAATTGCAATTTTGCAATACGTTACTTCTACTTTGCTTAAGTCTTATTACTAATCTATTTCGCATGGATCAGTAGTAAGGGCAAAAAACATAAATTATTACTTATTTTAAAAATTTCGTAAGACATTTCAAAACTTAGAAAATAGGTACATTAAAATTTGGTTTTCCAAGAAAAAGGAAAGGTTTCTCCGATTGTAGAAAAAATATTTCACATTTCAACGGCTAGAGGGCGCTACTGTACAAGTCTACAGCACTCTTTACAAATAAAACGTGGATACAAAGATATGAGTTATAAACAAAGATATTCGTCCAAAAACTGAGAAAATTGGGACATCAAAGTGCGGTATTCCACGGAAAAGAATTATGGGGTGGGAAAGGTAGAAAATGGTAGAAAATATACTTCACATTTTGACGGATAGAGGGCGCTTCTGTACAGTCCACAGCACGTTTTTACATACAAAGCATGGACATTCAAATCTGTAAATGGAACGACGCTATTCACTAACAGTTCGTACAAAAGAGTTTTTTCCCAGTCGTTGGTGAGAAGATAATTATAAGGGAGTAGTTGACATGCTCAGACCCTGAGGAGAGTAAGGGCTAAAAAGGCTGGAGCCCATGTTCTTTTGTGTCAAAAGGGCCCTTTTGCAAGATTGTATTGATAAATTCGATGGAACAATATATGCTTATATTTTTTAAAAATCTAGCAATTTGACTTGAAAGCCTTAAATTATTCATTTGTTCAATGACTCATTCAAGAGCAATTTCTTTGAAAGTTGGGACTGGATTCTTGGATAGTATGTAGATGTCCACAACACACGCAATGGTGGATTTTGCTTTTCATAAGCAAATTCTATTTCTCTAATATAGTATTTCTGATAAACGCAATTGTAGGTATTTATGAAAAATAATTAAAAATACAAGATTATTTTATGTTTTATAAGCTATGATTAGTATGTGTGGGATGTGTATACTGAGAAAAAGATGTGTATACAAAGATATCATTCAATAGGGAATACGTCCTCTACAAATTCAAATGCAAAAATATTGAATAAGGGTCCGTCTTCATATCAAATTTTGCATAAACAACAAAATTTCTGATGACAACACCATGTTTTGATACCTTAATCGGATTCTACATCATCAAATTAGTCTAAATATGAAATTTCATGAATTTATAATCCTTATATCTGGAGATATTCAATGTTAAATCTATTGTCCATTTCAGGGCTCATCACATTGAAAGTCGCTAGAGTTTTAGATTGAGATTGTTGTAGTAAATCAGGAACTGTTAATTGTTATCTCAATCTGTTAACACAAGTTAGCAATAACTGTTAAGACTGTTATCGTAAAAACAGTTTTGGCCATCTGTGCAATTAGATTGTTCCTGTTTGAGCTGTGCCACACATGACAGGTAGAAGGTAATGTTCTATAGATTACATAAATGCTATTTCCAAACATTTATCAAAAATTTGCACATTCCTCATGTTTGTCATAATTTCTTCACCTTTTGGACGCCCCCTAAAATCACCATAGTGACGAAAATTTTAGTGTAGCGCAAACATTATCCAGAGAAGAGCTGAAATATTTTATGGTAAAAGTGTCTTTCTGAATCGATTTCTGTCAAAATATATCAAGGTTACTATTCATAATTTTTTCGAATATTTATTTTATTAATATTGCAAACTAAATCTTATTTAAAGACTAAAACACTGTGTACATTATATTTGAGTACTTAATAGCAACATGCTACAAAATATCAGATCTATAGGAATGCTATTTAGGAAGATATCCATAAATTCGGGGAAACTGATTTAACATTAGGAGATCCAAACTTTCTGAATTCATGAATGACATTAAATTTGGCATCTGAATTTAAATTATGATAAATTCGAAATTTTGTGCTAAAATAAGAGGTTGCTATTGGAAATTATGAAGTTGGTGCGCAATTTAATATGAAGACGGCCTCTTATGCAAATTTTATGCATATGAATTTATAGAAGACGTTATTCCCTGTCGAATGCCATCTTTGAACTTGCTGTTAAATTGCTTAACTCCATCTTTGAATTTACTATTAAGCTGATCGCAGGCACCACTGTGAACAATCAACGGTAAACCACAGAAGTCTTGGAAGCAGAAGTGCTACCCCTCATACAGGCCCTCTCTGGAGCTGTCTTTCAACAGGACAAAGCTCGCCCCATGTCCAAAAATATATCCCAAATAGTTGACTTCTTTGACTTATCAGTTACCCACATTCACAACTGACGAATTGTGTTTGCGAGTCAAACCTGCATGGAATGACAATTCAGTCATCCGGAGTATATCTATCAGTGTCACGCAAAATACAGACTGTTATAACCGCTAAAGATGGACACACAACTACTGATTTCAGATATTCTTTTCACTTACAATTCTGCAATTTCCATCACTTATACTTTGTTCCTATCATCGTTCAAATTAATTTCACTGCTGCAACACAAGTCTTAGTGTTGCATTTTCAATTACCAGCAATGTTGTATGGCCATTTAAACTCTTCTCTTTTTATGAATTTTTAAAATATTTAGACTTTGGTGACACTCTGCACATGCAAAGTTTCATAACCATGAATAAATAATTATAATTCATGATATAATATACATTATTCACATTTTTCCTTGATGGACTTTAAGATTTCAAGTAGCGGTGTTACTTCAGGTGGTTTATCATGGGAAATTAAATTTCGTGTAAAACTATGATAAATATCACTAGAATATTCCTGTAATGATTCGTTTTTAATCTTTCATTCGAGTTTTTCTTTGTTTCCCATTCAGTACTTTTATTATAACCATATCAAGCTAAATACTTAAGAAATATCAGTTAGTCACCACCATCAGTTGAAGTGATAGGTTCACCCAGAGCTCTTGCTGTTTCCTTTTGATTTATTTTGGCCTTTCTTATTGAACTAGTACAGGGCATATAGCTAAGTACAAGAGTATGGTGGTGTTTAAAAATGGACTTTCAAATGTGGTTTCCATAATACCTATAGGGCCGTGGTGGCCTTAGTGGGTTAGCCCATACATATTCCAACAACTTACCTTGAAGTTTTATTCCTGTAATTTACCCTAAATTTATTTATTCTATATCTGTAAAACTTTCCTTGTATTTCTATGTCCATTACATTTTCATGTGTTTGTTGAAGCTTGGCCAAATATGGCCCTTGCGTCAAAAAACCTAACCAGCCAAACTTATGTAATATACTGAAATCGACCCTAATCTTAAAACTATTTTCTATTTCGACACTACCCAAGGTAAGATACAAACAAAAGAAACACAACACTACAGCATAAATAACTTCTGCATCACAAAATACATGAAAGATAAAATACAGAAAAAGAAAAATAGCCAGATTTATGGCCCTACAAGTTCTCTCGCTCTCTCGTATCCTCCTTGTAAACAGAAGAGAAGTTCTGCCCCTGCTTTCAAGACGCGCGTTTGCGCTGTGGTCCTATTTTACTTTATGTTTTCTCGTAATTTGTACCAAAAAATGTAAATATGTAAATAAATTGTTTTAATTTTACCCCGGAGATGCTTACTCGATTAAACTCCGCTCACCCACCTGTTATAGATCTTGGTATCATGACTATTGATAACAACAAAATATACCCAATCAAGTATCCCTGGGGTTAAAACGCATTCTTCATTTAAAAGTAGACTGATTGTCTTACAGTAAAAAGTTAAGTAGTAGGAAGATTTGGGCTTTTCCGAGATTTTTAAAATATTTGTCACGATATTAAGTGGCAACTGTCTACAATGATTCGAAAGAAGTTTTCTCCAACAGGAACTTAGGTATTGGAAACAGGTAAACAATTTTTAATATTTTTTTATTACAACAAAAAATTTCTGTTCCACATTGGGGACATATGGACTAAAGACGTTATGTCCTTTTTGGATAGGTTTAAGAACCTTATTCGGAAGCAAGCTTATATATTTTTTTCAACTTTGCGTGCTGCCCGAGGCCATGCGTGACTAAATACACATATCGCGCATTCCTCAATGGGGAATCACCAAAGAAAGATCTCATAAAAAGGTTAGGGAATCAGCAAAGTAATCAGACCACTTCCACTAAATCTGACATTAAAAGAGATTCGTGAATGCGTTGAAAGTTTAGGAGCACGAAACATAACCATATAAATACGCAAGTCATAAAATATTCACACTTGTTTCATGTGTGAATATTTTATGATTGTGTTGACTGAACACCATTGCTAGAGAAAATAAATGCAAACTAAGGGATCGGTATTCATTATTGAAGTCTACTAAAAAGTTGATCCCCTAAGTAGCACATAATTAAAAATAACTAACCTTTAACTAACTGTTAAGTTAAATGCTTTTATTTACTTACACCTCAATCATTGTACAGAAGTTGGTAGAGTCGGGGATTAGCAACCGAAGGTTTACGACTTCGAAACTCAATCCAACAAGAGACGTACGTGGATGTTGGTGCACGTTAAATCTACCATGGCTTATGTCCTCAAGTTGAAGTGGTGTGAAAGTTTGGCGATTGGAATGCCAGCTCAAATGATGATCTCGTCATCTGACCGTGGTTCAAAATTACGGTGTCGTCAATGTATCTTTCCCTTGGGAATTGATGCTGGATCCGTCGCCAATAACCTATTGTGTTGCTCCAGTGCAACGTACATTCAAACCCCCTTCATTCAAAATGGGTCATTTAACCTGTTTTGGTAAACATTCGAAGACAACACCTCGAAATTTTGAACCACGGTCAGATGATGAGGTTGCCATAAGTGAGCTGGCACCCATTATCCAAACTTCCATACCAAAGACAAAGTAAGGTGACCCTTTTGAGATAAATATGCTTTGTTCATTTATTTTAAAATTCAGTTAGCCTGGAACTAGGAAAGTAACCATGTATTACAAAATAACGTGAACTTTCTAAATTAGAAAAAGAACCCAATTGGAAATACGCTTAATTTTATGTTGGTTATATTTATCGAAAATGAGGTTTAAAAAAGACGTAGGACGTTCACACTCGAAAAGCGGAAGACATTGAATTTGCATTAAAATGGTATTTGGTATTTGGTATTTCAATTAACGTCACACTGGAGCAACACAACGGGCTATTGCATTAAAATGACACAAATAGAATACAAAAGTTGAAATGAGAAAAAATAATCCTTGCATAAACACTTTATTCTTATTTAATAGATTATTTGCTGTGAAGCAGTTTAATCAGACATGTAACATAAAACTGTTTACTAAATATTTACTGTTTTGTCACTCATATAAGGCAAACTAGCTAAAAATAAAATGTTAAAAAAATTCTACAAACACGCATATAGTGAGAAGAAACTAGAGGGAGTCCACGCCCCTCAATAATTTTCCCAATTGGGCGTTATTTTTCTTTTATATTACAAGACATACAATAGGGTCTCACGGGAATAGTCAATATTCCTGTACACTAATTTTATCTTTTGATTATTATATTTAATCAATCCAAAGCTGTTTTTAACCCTCCAAGTGGTTTCGATGAAATATCTCGTCCTTGAAAATCTGATCAATTTTGCTAATGAAGAGATATCTTGTCTTCAAGGTATTGTACATTTTTTGTGGTAATGAGATCAAGATCTGCTCAGTTTTCTTCTAATGACGAGACATCTCGTCCATCAAGATTTGGTCAATTTTTTAATGACGAGGTACCTCGTCTGGACAGCCACCAGGAGAGTTAAAGTATATCTTGTGATTTTAAGACAGCTTTTCCGCTTTCTTTTTCTCATTTCTCTGCGACACTAAACATAATTTTTAAACTGAACCTGTAGAAAAAGCTGTCAGTTTTGTGATCAACGTATTCATACGATTTCTCAACTCGTACATGTTACCCAACCTGTGCCATTATATTTACATAGTCTTGGCAAGACAGTGTAATCTTATATTTGCCCAAAATTTTTCTGCTTTTAGACCTCTGACGAGGCTCTCGTCATAGCAGTTGACGTTTGGGCCTTCGTCTTCGTTAAAAACCGATCCGATATTGTTTTTCACAAAGTCATCCATCAACTGCCTGCAGGTTAACTGATACCCTTCCGAATTGTCTTTGTCGAGTGACAGGTCAATTCCTGGAAGTAAATTATAATTCCATATATATATATAGACATATATATTGTCATGTGGAGGTTGGGTGGTTTTTATTTTTTAGGATAGATAATTAGAGATGGCCGGTTCGTGTATTTATCGTATAGTGGATTACATTGCGTATGTGCATTCAAGGATCCGGAATAACCCCAGAACGCATCAAAGATCTACGATGCAGTGCGAGCACGGAATTACAGGTACTGAAAAGGTTGACCCAATAAAAAGGCAATGCGTTATATAGTAGGATGGGTCTAAGGGAGGTTTACATATTACCGAAATCTTGATGCAGGTGTTGCACAGGAACGAAGCACGGCGTCCCAGAGTTCTGAATGACGAGGAGATACTACAGGAGCAATTGTGGTGGCTCCTACTCCACTGGTGATGTTGAGGGTTCAGGGTAAAGAGATGACAAGATACACCAAGGTTCCGTGAGAAGGTAAGGATTCCATTTTATTTCAACAGTGAGGGCGAGCAACAGGAAACAGGGATTCCGGGTCTGGTCGGCGAACGGGAACATCTATCTTCTCAACTGCATAGGGCTTGAATTACGGCGTGCAGATGGTAAGGCTCCGAATTTTGATGACAATGTGATATCGACCGAGAGCTGACGGACTTCGTGGTAAGGCTCCGAATTTTGATGACAATGTAATATCGACCGAGAGCTGACGGACTTCGAAGTGGAATAGTACTATTCAAAAAATCTGTCAAAATCATTGTGAATCCAAAACCACAGCTGGACGAATATTTGTAGAAGTCACGCAACAAAAAGAATAAGGCATCAGGAGCAACTGGTCATCATCCAAGTTCTGGGGGCAAGATGGCTGGCCCATACCATTTTCAAAAAGGCACTCGGAGCGCAGATCCGATACAACCTTCACACATCGAAGCGGCCGGCAAGAAGAACGAGTCTAAGAATGCTCTCAAAACTCGAGCTGTAGGGCGTGCGAGCATGGCACGGAGTGCATGGCCGCGAAGCGGCCTTAACCTCCAGTCGATAATCAGTGGGGTGACTTGACTTAAGATTGACTTCCTGAATTGTTTAAAAGTATGGATAAAGTTAGAATTACAAAAATTAGAAAATGAGAGTTGCTGGGGAGTTAATTTTCTGCTAACATGATTTCGGCTATTGTGAGGAGTTTTTCTACTGGGTTTTCAGCTTCTTTAAGTTGTTTTAAGACGGACTTGAGTCCACCTATATTTCCGAATATGTTTTTAATTTCTTTAAAGAATTCCACAATTTCTTTCAGGTTGGGGATGATTTCTTCAGTAAATGTTTTTATGGGGTCTAAGAAGTTCGTGGTCTCTTTTTGAAAGTTGGGCGTGGGGGGAGGGGCTTCAGGAACACTTGGAGGAGGAGCTGGTCTACTTAGTGCCGCGGCATATGAGAGTCCCGGTTGGGTTTTCCTAACGTTTTGGGGGTTGTTATGATTAGTTTAGATTAAATTTAGTTTGGGGGGTTTTCTGGGTTGATTATTTTTTGGGAATTTGGGACACCCCATCCAAGAGACAATGTGTCCATCTTCATCGCAATTGATGCAGTGGGGGTTTATCTGTTTTGGCTTGGTACAGGATGTTGTTCGATGACGTCCGCATTTCAAACATCGGGATTTTAAATGGCAATTATTACTGCTATGCCCGAACAGATTGCAATTGTAGCACTGAGAGGGGCCCTTAGTTCCTCTGTAGTGCTCCACTGTTACGGACATGTAAAGGCAAGTCTTGATCTTATAAATTTCGTCCCAATTGTCTTTTCTTACGAGCGTGATTAGGAACATAGGTAGGGGGGTTTTGGTTCTCATCTGCTTCATCTGAGCAATTCGCTCAATAATGAAGCCTTTGGTTTCCAGCGCGTTCTGGATGTCAGAAGTTACTGTGTCGCGTGGTAGTCCCTTTATGACAACCTTCGCGGGGCGGTTGTTTCGGGGAGTCAAGACAAAGTATTCAATGTTATTTTCCGTTAAATAGTTGGTAAGAGCTCGGTATTCCGAGTCATTTGCCGTCGTAGTTTTGATGAAATCTCTCGCGAGTTTGTAGGTCGGCGTTATGTTATGTTTATCTTTAATGTTGTTAAATAAAGTTGAATTATTTTTATCTGATCTTATATGTATGGGGGGCATTTTGGGTTGTGGAGGGTCATCGATGACCTCATCAAGCACATTGAAATTATTCGAAGTTGCCAATTGCTGTGGCTCGTTCGGCATCGAGTTGGGCTTTGCGGTGTGCCTCTTGGAGGGGTAAGTGAATTCAGCTTCCGAATTGAGGGATCGCTTGCTAGCTTTGCGCGATTTCGGGTGTAGGTGGCAAATTTCAGGGCAGTCAATCTCAAGGAAAGTTTTCCACTGACCTTTCAATTGCTCCATTCGGTCCTCTGCTTTCTTGATGAGCTCCAGGGTGCTGTCCTTGGATTCGGGAGATAGGGTGCTCAGCAGTAGCGTGAGTGGTTTCATGGTGCCCTCGGTATCCTTCATGTCTTTTTGGATTTGGGTCTTTGTTGAGCATACTGCTTCAGGATGAGAAGCTTGCGTCACGGCGGCTTCTGACTCCATCACTATCAACTCGCTGTCCTTCGATGTGGTCGCATGAGTCTTGGAAAGGGCAGTTGTGTCTTCCGTGTCCATTTCCAAGTCACTTGGATGGGCTGGGGTGTTTCTGGTTTTCTTCGCCTTTTCCTTCAGCGCGGTGGAGGCAGCAGCATCTTTCATCTTTTCCTTCTGGTCTGCAATTTTGGCTTTCTGTTGTTTGGGAGTTTCTGGTTTCCCCATCGGGTAATCCGATAAAGTTTCCGATGATTTCAGTTTTGCTACAATATCAGCTAATGAGCTCATCGGTAGTCTTTAAAAAGACTGCTTTGAAGTAGTCCGGGAGCGTGTTCGCAATACGTCTGTACTGGAACGATGCTGGGCTGAATAATGCTCTCAAAACTGACCCTCAAAAGTTTACCATAACGTGGTTTTGCCAACCAGAACTCATAGCGAATCACAGTAAAATCACAGTTCACCTACGAGCTCCAGCCAAGGTCAAGGTTGCAAGATTTCCCAAACACTCCTCACCGCGACCACAAGTGACCTATGAACTCGTACTGTGCGCATGACGAAACGCCAAAAAAAAGGAGCCAAGTGTCCAAGGTAATCGCCTTTTGAAACGGAAGTGATAGGACGAAGGAAAAGGGAGACGGTGAATATCCGGCTTCGAGAAAATTCTAGTTTGTTCCCGAAAGTGGTTGGGTAGAGGTGATTCGATTTCTAGGAATCCCCTTCTTTTTTTGTGGTCAGGGAAGTTATGTGGCCTTTATAATACAAAAGCTATTTTTAGCTCTCACTTCGTGCTTAGGAAGAAACTCGCGTTAAGGGTGAATTGACTGATTTCGAATCGCGATCTGAACGAATATAATGTGTGATGTCTTTACATCATCACATATATATATAGTATTTCTATTAAGATAATATTTAATTATAAGTTCGCCATAATGTCAAGTAGAAATGAAAAGTTTTAGAAAAACATTTAAAGGTCTATCTGGAGAAGAGAAAATGTTAAATGAGAAATAGGAGTAATCCATTAATAAATACTAACCAAAGTTATATAGGACAACAAATATCATTTCATGTTTTAGAATCGGTTACAAGAAACTTCTAGAAAGTTCTACGATGCCATTATCAGAAATACAAAATAAAAGGTTTGAGTTTTAATGAAAACAAATGAAAGGTTCTGTCGAGGACACAAACCGAAGTTTTGGCGTGAATAGTCGGACTTGATGTTGAATTGTGGAATTAATGCAGACATAGGAAGCTTGAACGATTGGTTATTTCGAGTATTCGGAAATTAATTTACAGTTTGAAAGGTTAAAGTGTAGTTTGATATTAATATTGAAGGATAATTATATTGATTATAGGCCTTATTTTAAAGGATTATACAAAAGGTATGCCAAGAGCTACTGATAAAAAACGAGATAACATGAAAAGAAGCGAACAGTAAAAAAAGTCTAATTGAAGGGGTGATACTGCAGTGAGTGGCATGAGACAGAAGGGTAACTGAAAACTTAAAAAGTGAGGAAACGGTCCTTTGTAAACTGTATGACTACCCTGAAACCTGCCATAGCGGAATTCATCCCTATATTAGAGCCTCTGACCCCACGCTTCCAAAATTTGAATGTGCGCCAGCTTTTTACTGAATATCATCGGTTATACAAAACGCCAGATGATGTTTTATTTAATTTTGAGCTTGCAATCATTAAAAAGAATGATGTTTCTAAAGTTTTGTACGTCAGTGTAGTAGAGAAAGAAATCTTATGATTTTGCACCGTTAACAAAGCTTCCAGTCACAGTATTTTGCCGCCAATCCATAGTAATTCTTTGTAAAAAAGTCTAAAGGAAGCACGAATTAGTTTTGAAGACAAACGTAATATATTATTTTATATAAGAGCCAAAGAAAATGCAAATAAACCAGGGATTGGAAAAGTTACGTGCTACATTTGTTAGTATTGTTGAATTTCAGAGTGTTTCAGGCATAATCCGAAAAAAACCTCTGAAGTCTTAGTGTCAAAAATGTCAAATTAAAGTGTTTACCACTTTTATTTTATTATTAATAAAAAATGCGTATGCATTAAAAATGCTTCTATTGTAACAAATATATCATTTTTAACGAGTATTTCTAGTGTTCATGAAAAATTAAAGATAAAACTAAAGATAAACGTAAGTGGAGCACATCGAATCAAAAAACAGCTTCAAGATATGAAACCATCCAAAACGATTATGGAAAGAGAGAAGCCAAAAATGTCTTTAATGGTGAGCATCAATTCCAACAAATACAAGAGATACCACAGGATATCTCCTCCATATTTTAGCTAATCTTTACCTCCTTTTCAATGAAAGATCATACACATCTAAATATGTTAACGCTTATCTCTATATAGGTGACAACCATTTTTAATTCACCAGAGTTCACTGATTTTTAGAAAGAAATTTAGCCCACTGAATTAATCCTCAAAAAAGAAAGTTCACCTTTATCGATCAATTTCCTTGACATTCATGTTGTATAAAATTAACTAATGATATTTATATGCGAAATGACTCAACTTAATATCAACAAGCTAGTTCCCTGGGATTCTATCTCTATCTCTATCTCTCTCTCTCTCTCTATATATATATATATATATATATAATATATCTATTAGTATTAACAGAAATATTTATTTTTATAATCAAATCCACGGAATTAATCATATATGCAGGGATCATATCACTATTGATAAACAATTTAAAATTCTTCAAACTACACTTAAATTAAAGAATTTAACACAATGCTTGTATAAGAGAAATTGGTTGAAATAAAGATTTATAAGCTAATGCATAGTTTACAAACAATTTAATATTTCTTGTAGAAGATAAATTGTGTATGGAATTTACAAATCTAGCCTCAGTGGTTGTGAACTAACCTCCTTCGTTGCTATTGGTGTTTCAGTCGTCGTAGTCGTAATCTCCGTCGTGATCGGTGTTGTTTCAGTCGTAATCTCCGTCGTGATCGGTGTTGTTTCGGTCGTAGTCTCCGTCGTGATCAGTGTTGTTTCAGTCGTAATCTCCGTCGTGATCGGTGTTGTTTCGGTCGTAGTCGGAATCTCCGTCGTGGTAACAGTTATTTCAGTAGTCGACAGGAAAATTGCAAAATAGACAAGTGCATCAATGTTGTATTAAGCAAGCAAGAACTACATCTAGACATCATATGGTTTTTGGTTTTTAACATTTTAACAATACATAAATGAGACCGATTCTAAGACCTCAAATGCTGTAACTCATATCTTGGATCGGGGCCGTCGTGGCTTAATGGATATGCCCTCTGCGCTAGAAACCTGCGAGCAGTAGGCGATACAGGTTTAATTTTTCGCTGGATGTATATCGCTCTTCTGTGTAAAGATTTACTAACACAGAAGAAATACACCCGAGATAAATTACAGGAATCGAACCTGCACCGACTACAACTTACAATGTTCCAGTGGGAAAAAACCATTGGTAGGTAGTCAACGTCGCACTGGGGTGACCCAACGGGCTATTGGTGATTGTCCGGGATCCATCTCGGAGTGAAAGATCCGACGACAACACCACATAATTTTGAACTACGGTCAGATGACGAGACAACACCTGAGCTGGCACCCTTCTCTCCAAACTTCCACGCCACGCCAAAATGAGGACATTTGAGACTATGACAGATTTAATGTGCACCAGCCCCCGTGTACTCGCAGCCGTAAGCAATAATGTAATACGTAAGCAATTATGTACTTTGAGACATCGTTAAAATTTTAAATATCAGTATTCACCAATGTAAAAGATACTTATGAAATAACATTGGTTTCCACTTAGCACATATATCTTTACTCCTTTCTTTAGGCTACATTCAGTAGTATATAACATATTTCTGCTCTCTTTGAAGTTCTTATCAAGCAAAGAACACTTATTCTGGGTATCGAATCCGAAATCTCTGCATTCTTTGTCTGATGTTGCTGTACAAAGAGTGGCGCAATGAATTTTGTTTGACTGTTTTATCACTGAGGATATTACTTTCTGGTATAGCATTGCTAAAAGCTAGTTCATACAGTGTACTGTCACTTGCTGATAGGGAATGCAAGCAATTGGTTGTTAAAATTCCGTTAATAGCTGCATACCACATTGCAATAACGGTAGTATTTTAACTGGTAATTTTTTGAAGTAATGAACGCTTTTTTTACAATGACAGGCGACGATTACTTTTTAAAAGGCCGACTCCAAATATCTATAAAGTAATTATGTATTAAAACAATATTTATTGTATATTGTATGCAATTTCTTTTGAGGTTTTAGATTTAATTGCATACTCAACAGTTTCAAAAAATCACTAGTAGAAAATGCATTATTAATAGTATATACACGAGGATTTTATTGAAATATGTTACGCTTTTTTAGAGTTAAAATATACTTGGTTTAAATAATACATGCTTGGCTCGTAGCCGAATAATTGGGCCTTCGTTGAATAGGTTCTGGATTCAAATATCGATCTAAGTATAATTCCGAATCCACCTTAGATCCAGGTCTAATTTGCCCTATTGTACCGAAAGATGGCAGTACAGTGACGAAACAACTGAAATATATATATATACCCTTTTATAGTAGATAATTTAATTAACTTCTAAGTAGTAAAGATTTTAATTTTAAAACAAATTCTGAAACATATATGAAAGAAGCTGCGACACGAACTCACACTTCAGCTACCTTAAGTAAAATCCACGTACTGGTCATACACATAACACACACTTTCAAAGAACACGAAGTGAACTTATAACCTTGCGCTATCAAAATGTCAATTAAAGTTTGTTTTAAGTCTTTTCTAGTGCATTTTGGTTTTAACATCATTTGACATAAATCAACACAAAGTATTGTTAATCTTCCTAATGGTTATAAGGAAAATTCCATAAATGTAATTTCCCCAGGGTAAAGTAGTCAAATGACCGTCACATAGCACTTTAACACTGCTTACGTGCGAAACGTAACAGCATAAAGGGTTTCAAGTAATTTCTGGTTCAATTGTAGATTGAGATACCCTAATGCGTTTCAAAGTTTGCATACTATACTATACAGACACGTGTGCGACAATGTCATTCGAAATTTTTCAAAGTAACCAAATAACAGAAATATTAATGCTGTGGTTATGTTGCTATGTAATATTAGAGCATTCTACTGTCACGTGAGACAATCATACATTTTTTCATGAAAATGGCTGTTATATTTTGTTGTTGCTTATAACCAAAAAAACATTTTTTCAATTACGAATATCATCCTTATCCAAAAACTTTGGGTGTCCCATTTTTTTCTCTGCGAAAAGAATTAATATGCAGCCGTCACTTATGGTTCATCTGGTCATACTGAGATGTTATATTCGTGACAACTTAATATCAGCTCTTTTTGTATAGTTGGTTCGTTTGGTCCTATGACACTAAGACCATATTTGGCCAAACTGTACCAAACAGCGTCAAGTAAATGGATAAACACCCAATAAGCTTTACTGACACGAACAGGAGGGTTGAGTTTGAAACTCACATTCAAACCGAAGACCGCCATGTACTTAGGGGCTGGTGCCCGTTAAATCTGTCGGGTTCACGAATGTCCCCACGTTTGAATGGAAGTGTGGAGAGTGAGGTGCCAGCTCAGGTGTTGTTCTCGTCATCTGGACAATTCATCCGGGCATTCAAAAATACGAGGAGTTTTCAGCGTCTTTCTCTTCGGGATTGATCCAGGACCGTCGCCAATAGCCGGTTGTGTTGCTCCAGTGCCACGTAAATTTAACTTACACAAGTGAGAAGATGAATCAAACCTACACCACCTTCAACTCGCAGGATTGTAGTGTAGTAGGCAAACTCACTGACCCAAGTGTGGCGTAACTCGTCCGTTAATGGACTTTGTGCCATAAATCTAGACAACCAACTACTGAACCAAGGAGACCCCATTTCTCATGAGGGATTTTTAGATTAAGACAAAGCAGGTAGATAGTAAGACTTATTTCAGTTAGCCAAATGCTTTCTCATAAACGGGATTACTTAAAAATGCAGTTTATGGAAGCTTTGGTGGAGTTTGGCGTTTAATCTAATTGGTTTTGTCCAAATACTCATATAACGGTCGTGTACATGAGAACTGGTACACATTAAATCTTGTCGTGGGCTCAAATGTCCTCTTGTTGGCGTTGTATGGAAGTTTGGAAAGTGGGGTGCCAGCTCAAGTGTTGTCTCCTCGTCATCTGACCGTGGCTCAAAATTACGTGGTGTTGCCCTCGGGTCTTTTCCTTGGGGATTGATCCCGGACCGTCGCCAATAGCCCGTTGTGTTCCTCCAGTGTGACGTTAATTAATTACCCTTAACACAACCAAACAATCCTATTAATTCGTTATTCATTCTTTGTAACCTTTGTTGATGAAGTTCTCTAATTGGATTTGAAATATAAACCAATTAAATTCGCTGCCACGCGCATTGCCAAAGGATCACTACTGATACCTATATTACATGGACTGGTGGGTACTTTACTTAACGTCCACACTAGAGCAACACAACGGGCTATTGGTGACATTTAGCTGGACTGAAAATACCTATTATAGATAGGTAGTTGAATTAACGTCGCACTGGAGCAACAGAATTAGTTATCCATGAAGTCTGGGACCAATCCCGAATGCAAAGATTCGAGCACCACACATTGTCATTTTGAGCCACGGTAAGATTTCAAGATCAACAACTGAGCTGGCGCCAAACTTCCACACCACGTCAAAGTGAAGACATTTGATGTCACGACAGATTTCACTTACAACAGCTCCCCATACGCGGCGGTCTACCTAAATGAGGCTAATCAGTGACTCCACCACCTAAGCTACCCCACGGCTCAGGAAGAATGGGATACAATCAATAACTTTGGATAAGCTTTCTTGAAGGTTAGGCAGATACATCAACCTTCTAATGAAATAGACGGAGCATGTGCCCACATCTTCATATTACTTCCAGCTCAGTTTGAAGATCTATCACGTGGTTGTGGGTAGAAGTATGAATTCTAAATTATTGATTGGTTAGTGATTATCCATCGTGATCAAAAACACTTGTCAGAGATTTGACAGGCAATCGGCTTTGTCAATTCGTAAATCCAAGTGATTTACCCTTCAGAAATTTTGTCATATCGACTCCACCAACATGCTCCGTCTATTCCATTAGAAGTTCGATGGCTGGAAAGGGTAGTTGAATTAACGTCACTGGAGAATGTGACAGTCCGGAATCAATCCGGAAGGGAAAGATCGAGGACAACACGGTAATTTTGAATCATGGTCAGATGAAGGTCAACACCTGAACCGGCACACCTCGATCTTCTAAAGTCCACATTACTGCAACGTAAAGACAATAGACCACGATAGATTTAATATGCACCAGCTTCCAAGCATACACGACGGTCTTTGGTTGGACCGAGTTTGGAACTCGAAACCCTCCGGTTGCTAATCTGCTACTCTCCCAACCGTGCTACCGCAGCCCAGCTTTCTTGAAGGGAAAATAGCTTTAATTCTAAAAATGCTTGGGATTAATAAAGATTTGATAAATAATTAGAATAAATCATAATTAAAATCTGCGACTGTCTCTTACAGTGGAGTGACCCTATTCAGATCGGAATAGCAGATACTTTTTAATTTAAGGTAAGGTAAAAGGTTTTCAGTTTAGACTAGCCCAGCATGCAATTATTTTGTAACCTACCTAGTTCCATAAACGTCACTTGAAAATATAAACAATATCTATATAAATGAAAATGGAATATTTGTGCATCGAATAATTTCACCCCATTTCAAGTTATTTATTCGTTTTGAGCCCTTATGCAAAATCATAGGTTGCCGCGTTTGGTCTGTGTCCATACGTCTACACGGATGGTTATATTTTCAGGAAGCTTTGCATACTGAGTACTCATTTAGTGACTGAACTCGGGTGCGTTTGTCTCTGTCTCCCCGTTTTCCGTCTGTTTTTGTATAAGTATCACATAAAATTTATTCAACATATTGTAATACATTGTTCTGTATTTTATAACTCAGTAGCAGGATTACCCGACTTTGATCGGTCTGAATTGGTTAACTATAGGTTGAAAAAATGACCAGAAAATATGTAATCACATTCTTTCGTAGAAAAATGCCAAATCATTTAAGTGTGAGTAAAGTAATTTCTTAACACCTATTCGATATTTTTATAATTTCTATCACTTTGGAAACAAATTCGATGCATGCAGTCATCCACGTAATACGTCTTACTTGCCGCGGTGTCCCGTACATTCGTACACTTCAAAAATTCGTGAAATCTGAAGTAATCGGTATATTTTAAAGCGGTTTGAGGAAATATTATTTTTAAGAAGGGGATTTTTTTGGATGAGAAAAAATTTTAGTTCAAATTTTTGTCCCTAGATGGTGTTCAAATCACAGAATTTAATGGGAAAACTACGTTTATTTGCATTCAAGCAAATATTTACAAGCATATCTTAGCAACAATTGTTCTGCGTCCTCCAGCACAAGAAATTACGCTTTGCAAGCTGGTGAGAACACCTCAAGCATGCAGCATATCTGCATGAATGCAGATTTCGTGGCGAATGGCATCCTTTAACTTCGCTAAAGACGGCCTACTGCGACACATTCCGGACTTTAGGTAACTCCACAGTCGCATCCATCACTTTTACGAAATGATTTACGGCAGTTTTACAGTAAACGAATTTAAGGGGCATTCCCAACCCCCAAAGGAAACACTAAATCGAATTTTGCAGTAGTCACTTTTAGTATCCACCTCTGGGAGTATTGTCATAGAACAGGGGTGTGTGTATGAAATGGATTACATGGATGAATTTACATATATACGATTTGCGTCCAAAGTAAATTATAGAAATTACAAAAATGGCGAGATGCAATTAAAAATTACTTTCCGACACTCTTCAATGATGTTGGCATTTTTCAACGAAAGGAAGTCTGATTATTCTGGTCACTTTCTTAGTCTATAGTTAACCAATTCAATAAGCTCGAGTAAATATGCTAATATAGTAATAAACCCAGTTTGTATTAATAACCGGCTAATAACCGCGTCTTTTGGTCAATGTGATTAATTATGTTTACAGGTAACTATTAATTAATACCAATGAAGCCTGGTGAGTTTTATCACCGGTTCATGTGATAAATTCTTACAAATTATTCACTTTAACCTTTTTATTTTATTAATATTAGACGGTTATTAATATAAACCAACCAAGGGGCAGCAGTAGCCCCCTTGGAAGGGCATCGGATTAGCAACCGGAAGGTTGCGAGTTCGAAACTCGGTCCAGCCAAGGACCGTCGTGTACACGGGGGCTGGTTACATCTGACTTGACCTCAAATGTCCTCACGTTGATGTGGTGTGGAAGTTTGGAGTGCTCAGGTGTTGTCTAGTCATCTGACCTTGGTTCAAAATTACGAAGCGTTGTTCTTGATCTCTCCTTCGGTATTGATACCTGTCGCCAATAGCCTGCTGTGTTGCTCCTGTTGTGTTAATTAACGATTGCTCACATAAACCATAACATATATGTTTGCGCAAATTTCAACGTAGCGATATTTGCGAATACAAAGTAGCGAAATCGAAGCATAGCGTTAAATATTTGTTTTGAGACCGAGTATCATCCAGGAATATCAGGGGTGTCTGTATCTGATCTGCGTGTTGGGTAAACAGATTGGGAGGGCCGTATCTGGTCTGCGAGCTGGGTAAACTTATTCGGAGGGCCCAGAAAGTCTTTTCAGGGAGCCATGTCTGCGGGCCTGATAAAAACATTAACTGGGCCATATCTAATCTGCGGGCTGGGTAAACCCGTTTGGAGGACCGTATCTGGTCAGCGTGCTGGGTAAACCTATTCGGATGACCGTATCTGGCTGGTGGGTTGGGAAATTCTTTTCAGGGCCGTGTCATGTCTCCGAACCTGATCAAAACATTAAGTGGGCCGTATCTGGTCTGCGGGCTGCGTAAACCTATTCGAAAAGCCATATATGGCCGATGAACAAGGAAAATCTTTTCAGAGAGCCGTATTTTTTCCGGGAATCTGGTAAAAACATTAGAAAGGCCGTATCTGGTCAGCTCTCTTGATAAACCTAGACGGAGGGCCGTGTCTGGTAGATGGGCCGGGAAAATCTTTTCAAAGCACTATCGTGCCTGCGAGCCTGATAAAAAACGAGGGCCACATCTTGTATGCGGGCGAGGTAAACCTCTCCGGAGGGCCGTTGAAGTTCCAAGTAAACACTGGACGTCGTATCTTGGCTATGAATCTTTTAAAAATAGGGGTATCTCGTCTTTGAAACGAGAAAATCCATCTGTACAGCCATATCTGGTGTGCGCGCTCGGTAAACCCATTCGAAGAGCCGTATCTTGCTGGTGTGTCGAGAAAATCTTTTCAGAGCCGTACTGGGGTCCTCATAGAAACATGAGGGCATTATCTGGTCTGCGTTCAGCTCAACTTCACTATGGGATCTTTATCTGGACTGCGGATCTGATAAAAAAAATTTATGGATCATACCTCGTCTTTGTGCCGAATAAACTGTCCTTAGGGCCGTGGCTTAACTCTGGACCGGTTAAATCTATCCGGAGGGACGAGTCGTGTCTCCGACCGAGTTCAATTTATTCGATGCAACGGATTTCTTATGCTTGTTTTCTTAAACGGACTGGTTAAATCTCAACCCGACGAGAATAGCTACTTCTCAAATAGCTAATAATAGAATCAGAAAGATAAATGAGAACCGTTGTACCAAATCGCACATTCCAAAAGTTATAGTCATACAAAAGAACCAAAAGCTAATCAAAATAAGTTTATTTTAAATCTAATTTTTTATATAATAGGCGCCAATGTAGTTCATTGGGTTTGCCCAACACTAGCTGTAGACGGCGTATGTTCGATTCTTTTAACTATCCTGGGTGCATTTCGGTACGAGAAGGTAGGTAGGTAGGTATTTAATTAACGTCGCACTGGAGCAACACAACGGGCTATGGAGATGATCCGGGATCAATCCCCAAGGGAATAAACCGAGAACACCATGTAATCTTGAATCATGGTCAGATGACGAGGTCACAGCTGAGCTGGCACCCGTCTCCAAATTGGGTCCCCGAAAAAATTTCCTTTCAAAGTAAGATTTAAACTAATTTTTCTCTAGTAGAGTTTTGTCCTGAATATTATGGACATTTCGCTCCACCGAATTAGCTATTGATATTTTTTGCCATCTAGTTTTCATGCTGTCATTTTTAAAGCTTTTAATATTTGACCACCAGTTTAACTTGGGTTTTTATCTGTACATTTATGTTTTTTTACTATTTTCGTTTCATGTAACCCGGATATAGATAGGTAGTTGAATTTACGTCGCAATGTAGCAACACACCGGGCTACTGGCGATGGTCCGGGATCAATCGCGAACGAAAAGATTCGTTTTATACCTTGTAACGTCTTGATTCACGGGTAGCTAGACTAGTTACCATTGAAAATATCCGATTCTGGACTAAATTGGTTTATTTTACAATTTGTACAAAAAGTCGGAAAATGAATGTAAAGTTCATTAATATTAGTTCCTTGGAAGGTCCAAAGTTCTATCGAGGCGCTTAGGGCTGCTGGCGAGCCTCACGATTTCGCTCGGGGAAGTCTAACGCACGGCTACGGGTGAGCCTATTCTCAACACAAAATTACTCGAGTGAGTACAGAGTTCCAAGGCAGGAAATCTCAGTCTTTCTGGACAGGATCACTACTAGGATGAACAGTTACACGGATCTCTAGGAGGGTTAT
Source organism: Meta bourneti (assembly GCA_933210815.1). Taxonomy (NCBI): domain Eukaryota; kingdom Metazoa; phylum Arthropoda; class Arachnida; order Araneae; family Tetragnathidae; genus Meta; species Meta bourneti. The sequence goes on from OW119926.1 coordinate 64,898,623, forward strand.
CCTTTACGGTTACGGTCGAGCCTTTCTCACTAAAATACTCCGGCGAGTATAGGATCCCAAGGTGGGATAAATGCACAACAGTGAAAGGATATTCACTTCAAGCTCCAACAACGGTCTCTGCTGACCGTCTCTCTCCAAGCTCTCCCTCTCTGATCCTCTGTGATCCTCCGTCTCCGTCTCTCCTCTCGTGATCTCTCTCTTGATCTCTCTCTCTGATGATATCTCCAAAAACTCTATATGTTGGGTGCTTATCGACTCCTCCTTTCCGTTTCTGGTCCGCCTTTTAGTCGGTTCTGGATTGGGTGTTGAAGATTTCTCTCGTTCTTGATTGGCTGTCTCACGTTGGTCTTTCCCCTCAACTTTTACGACAGACTTCGGCGGACTTGAAAGGGTCCATCAAACCCTGTCGGAAACTCATCATCATTTATATCAATCTTCTTGGTCTCGAAATGTCGAAGAGAGCGACAGAAAGGCGCCTGCCCTTTGTTTTGAAACCACTGAGATTTCCGACCCCTGCTGGCTGGCTGTCGTTAAGAAATCATTAAGATGTTTTCGGGTGGTCGTTATGGAGTGTGGGCTTTTCCTCTCGACACCTGAGTCAACAAGACTTTTCATTTTCCCACGTTGTCGTGGTGATCGTTTCCCTAGCTGCCGTTACAGAATTCCTCCCCCATAGAGAGATTTTGCGATGTGTTAGAGAGCAAAATCTAAAAGGAAGGGGTTAGACATACAGGAGGTCTTGACAATACTTCAGAGGCAGCTATAACTAATGGTTTTAACCTTCCAACATTTTACAAACTTATTCAATTATATAATTTACAAACACAAGCATCATTTGTATTTACATTTTACATAGATCACAATTTATACACTATTAAATATTTACAATCAATTTTCATTTGAAGTGTCAAATGTTATTTACGACTTAAGCAATCAGCGTGCTTATTGTCTTTCCCTGCTCTGTGGACCATTGTACAGTTAAATTTTAGACTCCAGAACAAGATTGGCTGTTCATTTTTGTGTAGTCCTAATTGAGCTATGATAATCCCGATCTCTTTATCAGATGCATCTGTTTGCAAGATAAATTCCCTGCTATAGTCTGGGGGATAAAGTACGGGTTTTTCGGTGATTTCTACTTTTAGCCTATGGAATTCGTGCTTATACTCCGGTATCAGCTCTACCGCTTCCTTTCTAAAAGTTCTGCGTACGGCATCTTTATCGTACCAGGTTTTCCCTTCGTTTCGTATGTCTGAAACTCGTTCATAGTCCAATTCAGGACAACGCTTCAAACCATTTAATTCTAACATGCACTCAGTCACGACATTTTCTTCCTTCTCCGGTTCTACCCAATGTTTAAAAAGTAAGGTTTCGGGGGTTCGAAGATTATTTCTGCGTACGAGTTTAGTCGTGATTAATTTTGTGGACTCATGAGTCACCGTTCTTAATGCTAAGGGAGCTGCAGGTAGATTTTTCTCCCAATCTAATCCCGATTTCAAACATAAAACCTTCGATAATCTTTTCACAGGACTATGCCACTTCTCTACTGGGTTACTTTGTGGGTGTCTAACAGAGCTGTGCGTAACCTTAATGCCAAATTTTCCAAAAAACGTGGTCAAATTGCTCGTGAAACATGTGCCTAAGTCACACTGTATTTCTCTGGGAAATCCCAATCTACTAAATATAATCATGAGAGACTCCACTATCGATTCTGAACTGATGTCGCGAACGGGTATCGCTTCAGGATATTTTGAGGCCATGCAGATAGCAGTTACTAGATATCTATTATCCTTACTTGAATAAGGAAGGGGTCCTACGGTATCTACATTAATTTTCGAGAAGATATCTTTAATCACCGGCACTAATTTTAATGGGGCTTTCTTCTTTTCCCTTGGTTTTCCCACTCTCTGGCACGGGTCACATGTTCTGACGTATTCTTCAGCATCCTTAATGCAGTTCGGCCAAAAATAATATCTCAATAGTTTATCTTTGGTTTTTGTCGAGCCTAAATGTGCGGCTACTTCTTCGTGGCATAACCTTAGAATTTCATCCCTCATTCTTGCGGGAATGACTAATTGTTTCCTTTCCTCACCTCGGTGATCTGCGGTTATCCTAAACAACAAATTTTTATCCACCCTATATTCCCGAGTTCGCTTTTCTTCCATTTTTTTCCACAGCGTACTCAATTCAGAGCATTCCTTTTGTGCGTTGGAAAACTCCTCGGGGGTTACTTTCAAAATCGCAATTGTATGCTTTTCAGCAGGGGGTAGATGAATGGGAAGCTCGCGCTCCTGGCTATTCGATTGAAGAGGTGGTTTTTCGCTAACGCAGTTGGGGGTTTTGAGTTTCTCCAAACTCCCTGATCTTTTGTTTCCCCTGTTCTGACTACGCGTAACGACAGCATTAACTAAATGTGGGTTTTTCTTTGCCTCCTCGAGCAATTCTTGGGTCGAATTTCCCAGGAGATAATGGTTCAATTCTACCGTTTTATCCACTACCGCTGCTTTAGTGATTATCTTGCCGAATTTTTCACTTTCTAAACTAATTGTTGCTATCGGTAAACATCGGAAATGATTTTCCAGAGCCTGTTTCAACCAGACTGTTTCTCCGGTGTAATCATCTGCTCTTACTAAGTGGTTGGGAGCTACGTCCAAACTGGTTCCACTATCTCTCAATATCACGGTATTTATCCCATTAACTTTAGCCTCACTCAGATAAGGGGCAAACGAAGGTGCGAAATTCTCCTCCATTTTTAAATGATTCACGCGTTCGTGATTCGGGTTTCTCCTTAATTCAGGGCATTGCGGTCTCAGATGATCCGTCGAATGGCATATGTAACACGCCGGCGCTGTTCGCCGTTCAAATTCTCGCTTCCTCCACTTTTGCTCATTAGGATTTGGGTTCCTCCAATTCGAGCGTTCGCTCTTTTCTGGCTCAAATTTCCTCACTACTGCAGGTCTGTTGTCAGGTTTTGGCTTATCTGGGAAACGTTTTTCTGGGAACTTAGCTGTGAGAGGTCTCCTGACAGTGCGTCTAGCGGCTTCATATTGGTCCAATTTAAATACTAATTCTTCGGGGTCTACTATGGCTGCCCACTGATCTATGAAATGCTCCTTAATTTCAGGAGAAACTCTCCTTTTTATTTGATCCGTTAGCATTAGGTTTTTGAGGTCCTCAAAACTTTCCACTCTGACTCCATCTAGCCATCCCTCTAAGTAACTCCTTAATTCAAATATTAGATCTTTCCAGGGCGCTCCTGATCGTCTCTGATGCTGTGTAAATTTGGTTCGGAATGTTTCCGGATTTAATTTAAATCTATTTAGGAGGGTACTCTTAACATGATCGTAATCTTCGTATTTTTCAGGGGGCTCTCTCATAATAATTTCTGCAATATCCATCGGGAGTAGGTAAAGAAGGTGAGTCACCCAATCAACCTCATCTATTCCCATCTTTTTCGCCTGTCTTTCAAACAAGATGAGAAATAGGGCCATGTCTCCTTTCTCTGGGTCAAATTTTTGCATTACGGATTTCAGGTTTTTCGTTGGTCTAGAATTATCCGTTTGTGTCGAACCTAAGCTATTTGTTTCAGCGGCTTGCGTAATTCTGAGTTTCTCTAACTCGAACATTCGCTCTTCCGCGTCTCTAGCATGTGTGTCAGTTATCTCCCGTTCCTCAACTATAACCTGCAACTGAGCCTTCACCCATTCTTCGTCGTATTGTGGATGCTCTGATATCTTTGTGGTTATATCTAACACCCTATCATTAGGTCCATACCTAACTCATAAGCGAGTTTCTGCAAATCTGCCTTACGTTGCCTTGCTAAAAATGCCATTTTAAAATTCTCCTGTCCCTTACACACAATTATACACACAATAATATACTAATATATGTGACCAATACTTAAAACACAATGCAACACTATAAAACAATGTACCTTAAATTTCAAAACAATCTTAACTCAAATTTCACAAAATATACTAAGCGTAACTCTACACAGAATACTTCGATAACTTTTAGATTACAACAGTACTTAATTTCAATAAATGACTTTTACTCTAATTTCAAAGGAAAGTTCTTCCTGAATTGATAACACAATAGTTTTCTAAATTTTTCAAATCAAGCACTTTGCTAAAGGTTGCAACCACTCAATTACACATACAATATAATTTCATCAAGACAATTTTAAATTTCTAGCACATTAATTGACTACAATTAATGTGCTAGAAATGACAGGCCAATGGCCACTCATGGGCCTAATACATATATTTAGTTCTAACATGGGCTCATAATTATGCCCCGCGGTGAAAATCGACGTGACCAACAGGGCTTAACGGTAAAAATACATAAAAACAGTTGGTGGTTACAGGGCGAAGTCCCACAGGGAAGCAGAATCAGAAGCACGGGCACATTAAATACGTCTCTATTTCAGTCAAAATAATCTTGAGCCAAGTCGGAAACTTTTTTTATACTTTTCTTTTTAGGCGTAAGCTCTAAGTCTCCAGGTGTTCAAGTCCAGGTAACTCCTTTCTTTTTCATATTTTCCTTTTTTTATTGTGGTGTGTCCGAGTTTATTTAAGAAAACTTGTAATTTCTTATTATAATGTGTTTATTGTGGGGTGCCCCGCCAGAGGCAGGGCGCACAACCCTTTTCTTTCTTTTTTATACTTTACTTTTTCCTTTTCTTCCTTTCAGATTTTTAAAATTGTATTGTGGTGCCCCATCAGAGGCGGGGCAGTTTAGTGATAAATATAAAACCTTTGTTGCATTTTATTGTGGTATGCCCCACTATTAGAGGGCACATCGCTTTCAGTTTGGTTAAGATCCAGTTACAGTAAAGGTTAGACAGATAAGGGGTTGATAAAGGTACAGAAAAGGGCTCAAAATTTACTATTGCTCAAGTGCTTGTTAAGTTTTAATTAAAAAAAAGTTTAACTAAGTTTGGAAAACTAAAAAATTAAAAATTGCATGTTTAAATAATAAGTTTAATAAAAAATGAGGATAAATATATATTGCAAAAGGCGTAGTGCACGTATAGGGCGTAGCGAGGGGCCTCTAGGAGGGATCCCGAATAAGCCCCACGGCGCAGGATTTTAGTTTCCGCCCTATATCTAGGTGAGGGTGAGCTAAAAATTTAAAATTAGAATAAAAGGTATCCCTCTTCACCTCGCTTAGGGACCAAGACCCAGGGAGAGGGCCAGAGCCAGCAACAGTTCTGACACAGGATGTTGGCAGCGCTGTCCCCTTCCGGAAGGTCCAAATCTGGGTAGTCGCAGGGGACAATAACCCAAGTGCAGCAGATGGAAGATAAAAATGGATGATTAATTAAAAGGCAATTTAATAGAAATTTTAAGATAAAAGGTTAAAAAAATTATATATGGTACGAAAAATTTAACACTAGTCCCATTCATAAAATTTATCATCGTACAGTTGAAAGATTAAAATAGATTTTTATCACAATACCTATTAAAGTGAATTGCTTTGACTTAATCATAATTTTTATAAGTGAGGTTAAAATTTTATCGTATCTGATCGATACAAATACATCTTTAAATAAATCAGTTTAATGTGATGTTTTAAAATATTAATAAGTAGGATCACATGTCAAAAGATTATACAATTTAAATTTAATAAAAATTTAAAAGGGCTTACGAAGTTAAAGTATCTAATTAAAAGAAAAATAAAGGAGTGGCAGAGATCAATAAGGTAGGGAGATCATGGCTGATCAGCCACCCCAGCAGCAACCCCACGCATTTCCTGATCTTGTATTGGGCCTGCAGATTGGCTAAGGTGTATTTAGCCAGGCGATTTTGTGCCGGTCCACAGGCTGTCAGGTGCCATGGGGCGGTGGAAGGGCAACTGAAGAGGTAATGATCAGCGTCGCCCACTGCACCGCAACAGAGATCTGATTGTTTGATTTTAAAGCGGTGCAGATAGGCGACGAAGGGGCCATGAACCGACAGGAAGCAGACAACATATCTGTCGGAGATAAGGCACTCTCGATTGACCCTAGGGATAAGTCTTAACCCTGAGGTCTTTATCAGAACCATGCCAATCAGCTATAGCTTTTCTCAAAAATTTTCCTTAAATGATTTTGGGGCATTGATCTCACGTCCGACAGTCCCCAATTTTGCGAAATGGTCCGCCACCTCATTACCAAAGACACCGGTATGGGTCCTGACCCAACTTAGGCCAAAATTAGTTTTATCGGAGATGGAGGATTTAATTTAGTTAGATTTACTTTTTTATGGGATTGTAATGCCTGAATGATTGACTATTAATGAAATTTATCATGTCTTTTCGGGTATATTTAAAGTTGAAGAGTCCATTAGCAAGCGCGCTAAACCATATTATCAAAGGCGGCTGTGATGTGTCCCGGAGTAATTTTGGACTTGTGCTATTACGGAACTGATAGCCCCCCTCGCAGGACCGCTGCTCTCTCAAACTACTGTAATGGATGAATGATATTATGGGTCTCCAACCAGGAGTTAAGGCTCCTGGTGTGAAGAACCTTTCTATTTTTTTACCGAGTCGGAAGTAAACAGATGGGACGGAAGGCGCCACAGGAGGATGGGTCCCTTCCCGATGAAGCGGACACCACCAGAGACACCAAGGGAAATGGCTGAATTGCGAGTATTTTTTTCTATCGGTTTAAGTAATAAATTAGGAATTTTGAAATACGAAAATCTAGTTTATAATCTATTTGATCCGGGTCGGAAGGTTTTCCAGATTAAGTTTGAGAAGACTAATTTCAGTTCGTTGACTGACTGTTAGGATTATGTCTTAGGTGGGGATAGATCAGGGTTAGAAAGATTGGTCTTCCCAAAAAAAATGGTCCATAATTTTGCTATTTTTTCCTCATAAGTTAAGAAAATCGGGAAGATATGGAGACTAGAATTAGGTTGACATTTTGAAGGGGAACTTAAATAGAGATCTGCATTTTTCAATATGGTTAGTAGTTAGTTTTCCATGCACCGTTTTTTGCATCATTCAGTTTTAATTTATACATAATTATATTTAGCTTGTAGCAGAGCTACGCGGCACGAATTTCGTTAGGTGCATTTAAGTTGAGATTTTAAGTTTTCATAAAGAGTAGTGATCCTATTCCGCGAGGCTAGGTTTTTAGTCCACCAGTGAATTTTGTTTGGGTGTTTTCTTTAATGTTAGTGCTATTTCACGGATATCGGATATTAGTTTTTCCAAGTAATAATCTATTTCACCGGTGTCATCTGGTTTGCTTTCCTAATAAGATTCGGAATTTTTATTGGCGAAATGCTGGAATTTATAAGATTGGTCAAAACCAATTAGATTAAACATCAAAAGCTGCCACGGGTGATAAACTATTTTAAGGAAACTTCTTATATGCATGATACGAGAGCAATAGGACAGAAGAAAGTGTCAAACCGCCCCGATTAGTTTGCTTGACTGAAAACTGCAGAATTTATTCTTTTGTGATCAACTCTTAGGTAAATAAGATTAATTTTGGAAACATGTAATCAATGTTAGGTAAATCATCAATGTTTTCCTTACACGATTAGGTGCCAATTACGTTTAAAGGGTTTTTTGGAGCAACACAGGCTCACCTGCGATTATGTAAATTTTTTAGCAGATTACAAAGCTCACACTGCCCTTATTATAAAGGATTTGATATATTGGATAAGGTTATTACAGGTTTGTGCGTTAAAATATGCATTTATTCAATAAATTTTAAGTGAATTTATAATGAACTCTTCATAAAATTTATTTCTCTCCAGCGAGTCGCTGAAAAAGGTACGCAATTATACAAGATCTGACCAAACCCTTTTAAAAGGAGTTAGCAATCATCTTACAGTTGAACCTCTGCTTAGGTAACATTGAAAGTATAAGTCAGGATAGTTTAATTAATATTTAACAATTAATATTTCACAATGCTGCAATTACTCATAATGGCTTCAGCAGTGTGCTAAGCAGGTTTACATGAAGCTATAGACAATGAACCACAGTAAAATTTATAAGATAACACAAAAAATATAGATACCATATAAAATTACAAAATCAAACAAATATAAATTTGATTCGTTAACAAAAATTTCAAGTCTCCGAATTAAGTCGAGACATGTAATTAAGAAAACATAAATTACGGATTACTTACAGGTACTAGTAGAACAGCGCAATATTCTTTTGCGTCAAATTTATCAAGCTCTATTGCAAGATAAACATTATCTTTATTGAATTGAGAAATCTGTCACTTTTGTTCTTGTCTCTCATGAAGACAAGTTGGCGACTATTCCTTGAAATGTCGAGTTGGTATAAAGTGTCGAATTCCCTTCACGCACCATGTACGAATGGAATTCAAAAGTTAAGATACAATTAGTACGAGACTTTCCAGTTTGTTTAAATGCGAACACATTCATTGCATAATTCCGAGAAGGAAGAAGAGGGCAATTAGATACCTTTGGTCTTCTTCTCTGGGTCTTTGGTGATCTCCTTCTCCACTAGTACTCGCTTCTGGCGATCTTTTCTGCTCGTTAGTTGGAGCACGACACAAGGGACAGCAAACGTTCTCTTCCAGCCACTTGTCGATGCACCTTACGTGAAATTTGTGCTTACAAGTGAGAGACTTCATCTTCCTGCAGCGGGAACTGTCGAGGCATACACTACATTTTATTTTTCGTTCCCGACGGCTTTCCGTCTCCACAGGTGGGGCTTTGATAGTCACCCCAGATCCTTTCCGACTACGCTGTGCTTTGGTCTTTGGAGGTTGCTTACGTTTCCGTACCTTTGCCATAGTTGAAAAGTACCTGAAGCACAAAATTAACAGAATAAGAGGATTTAGTTGTTTGGGGATAAGGAAAAGGGAGTGTTAGCTAGGTATGCATTAATACGATTCCAAAAACTAGTCAATCAAAAAGTATCGGTTCACAACCAACTTTCAATCTACAGTAAAAAATCTTAGGTAATATAAGTAAAACTCAAAAAAGACTATCGACCCATCGCCAATTAGCTTTGGTACAATGCTATCGAGTCAAACCGAAATCTTTTCTGAAATTGATTTTTCATTGCAAAAGTATGAAAAGACTGGGATGTCACCTGGGTTTGGTAATTCCGGTTCTAGCTTCCGGAAGAATCCCAACTCAAAATGCTGGCTAGCAGCATTTAATTATTCGATGTTATTTCTGCGTGTTATCAACTGTGCCATAAGCATCTCAGGAACAAGGAAACTTAATTTTATTCAGACATAACAATTAAAAACTGGTAAATAAATACAGAGAAAATACTCGACATGCGTACGGAGAAAAGATGCGCGGCACACTGCTATTCAGAATTTTTAATGCGAATACTTATAACCCTAACATTCTTAGTGTTGCTACAATAGGAACACAAATTCTAGAGATGTTTTTAAGTGTTGCCACGAGACTAAACATACCAAGTATGTTAAAAAATAAGTCTGAAGTACTTTGTACATACGGTAATCAGAATCTAAATATTCACCAAATATATATTGGAACCAATATACCCAGTTTTGAAACAATTAGTAAAATTAATGTCTTTTTTGGATCTACGTTTGATCACTTCAATCTCATTAAAACTATCAGAATTCCCCTTCGTATTCTTTAAAGCACATACGAAAATAGTTAATTAACGTCGCACTGGAGCAACACAATGGGCTATTGGCGACGGTCTGGGATCAATCCCAAAGGAAAAGTTCAAAGGACAACGCCTCGTAATTTTGAACCAGGGTTGTATAATGCAAAAGGTTCTGTTCAAAGATAACTTTCATTGGAAATTTTGAATACATAAAACTGATGTCAAAAAGTATATTGAAGTAACTAATAGACTATATAAAAATGGAACTAAAGTTTCATAAATCCTCTGCCAATGTGGAAGTGGAAGTAAAAAAGTATTGAGATACCAGGTATTTATTTTATAAACGTTTTAATATTAAGATCCTTTTGGACCTCCTAACGTTTCATAATTTCCCTATTTAATTGGCACATTGGTTTTTAGATTTTCATAAAATATTGGTTCTGCATAGTTTGTCCACTAACAAGGAGTTATTTTTAAAGTAAACTTTCATAGGAAAATTTAAAGATACTAATCTTTTTTTCAAATAACCTCAAAGATTCTCGTGGCCACCTTAGATCAACGAGTTTCCCACTGGCTATCCAATTGCGAGTTGCAGGCACGAATTTGTTTCCACCCTGGGTGCATCTCTTATGTGTCAGTAAAACTTTCCTTGTGTGTATGGCCAAATATGACCATTGCACATTAAACCTAACCAACCAAAATACTCTCAATAGGATTGATTGAAGTCTTGGTGCTAGAGTTTTGATTTTGGTCAGTGGTATAGGGTTCAAAGTACAAATGTGTACCTTGTGTGTCGGATTATTATTCCAATAAAATTTAGAATTTGACAATGCCCATTTTCAAGTTGTGTAATTTCTTTCAGGATATTACACAAATTTGATCTTTTTATGGTCCATAAAATTGTCTTAATTTCGAACCCCAAGAATACACAGCCTATTACTGTTTTGTTGTGGGTAGGTGAATTTACGTTTCCCTGAAGCAACACAACAGGCTGTTACCGACGGTCAGGAATAAATCCCGAAAGGAAAGATCCAAGGTCAACGCCTATTCATTTTGAAAGACGGTCAATTGACAAGTTTTTCGGTTTGGTTTTTGTTTTACGGCCACGGTGCGTTAACGGACAAGCTGCGACAAATGCAAGATTAAATGCACCCAATAAAAACAGCCAGACAAAGTAATAAAACAGTAATCCAAAGGTTAGCCTTTCTTTATAATATTTGAAAAGGTAAATTAAGAACATTGCAGCTAAAAACATAAATACAGGATTCTTTGTATTGAAAACACAAAGAATGTAGGTGAAAGTTAAAAATCTTATGAGAAATTATGCTTTTTTAAAATACAACTGATGACAACTAAATACATTTAAAAATTTCAAACATCGTAAAAATGGAAAGATTGCAGATGATAACCCAGCAAGGCAGACAAACTAGGCGAGAAAGTGTGTGCGTGTTAAATATCGAATTTAAAAATGCCATAAACCAGGATAATAAGTTGAAAAATGTGAGATTGTAAGATCTCAGTTGGGCAGTGGTAGCACAAAGGCTAACTTTCTCCACTCAGCATCGATGGGTAATCCTCGAATACCCGATACTAATTAAAATTACGTCAAGACGGCGAGGACACAAAGGCCGAAGAGAAAAAAGGTTGAATTATGTTGTTTGGAGGAATGGAATGAGCAGAGTGGAAACAATCATTCCAAATGGCTCACATTTTGTCATATCTTTATATGGCACACGAAGAGTCAAGAAGTTTACAGCATTCTCTGCGGCAGTGTCATCAAGTTCATTGCCGGTAATACCAACTTGACCTGGTACCCAACAAAGAGATGCCATAACCACGCCGAGTAAGCTGGCGATGAAATTTCAGCACGGCAATAGCAAAAGTATGTTGCGGGCGATCTGATAATCATTCCAATATAATTTTTTTGAGTCAGTGTAAACGGTAAAACTGCATATTCCTTGTTAAGAAGTGTTTCAACGCTTCATTCAAACCACAAAATTCTGCCGTAAATATAGACGGCACTGGTCAAAACATAACTTAGTGGTTGATCCACAAAGGCGCAACCATGTTCTGTTGATTTAGACCAATCTGTAAAAATTGCAGTGTAATCTCTGTAAAGATGACGGTGAAAGGCGAAAAGTAGATGGTAAATGAGCGGACTGGTGTTCGACTTTCCGAAATCTGAAATTGGATTGGATGTTAGGGTTTTATGGCACAAGGCCCAAAAGTGGACAACCTGCGCCAAACACGACTCCAAAACCTGAGAATAGGTCCAAGAGGGGAAGCACTTATAGGTTTCCAAGGGGCAAACGAAAAAAAGGGACTCGCAGAAACGTTGATATTAAGGGGTGTAGTACTCGGAGCATTTCTCATTCGTAACCCTAAATATGGAATGCAGAAAGGACGAAAAGGCGATCAAGAGATGTACCGAGGAGCGAACCTCGAAATGGATCAGATGACATAATCCGAAAAAATAATCGAAACAGCAGAAGTGTGGAAGTCAATGGTGGTTCAACACGTAACACAAAGGATTTTCACTGTTGAGTTCAAAAGGCTCGGGTAGGTAGATAGGTTTTTTAATTAACGTCTCACGAGCAATTTAATTTTAATTAGCGTCACACTGGAACAACACAACGGGCTATCGGTGATGGTCCAGGATTAATCCCAAAGGGAAACATCCGACAACACCACGTAATTTTGAACCACGGTCAGATGACGAGGCAACACCTGAGCTGGCACCCTACTCTCCAAATTTCCACATCGCGCCAACGTGAGGACATTTGAGGCCACGACGGATTTAACGTGCACCAGCCTCTTTGCTCACGGTCCGTGGCTGGATTCGATCTCGTAACCCTCCTGTTGATAATCCGTTGCTCTTCCAACCGGGCTACCGCGGCCCCTCACTGGAGCAACACAACGGGCTATTGGCGACGGACCGGGATCAACACCCGAAGGGAAATATCGGAGGACACCACTGAACCACTGTCAGATGACGAGGTCACATCCGAGCTGGCACCACAATATCTAAACTTCCATACCACGCCAATGTGAGAATATTTGAGGCCCTGATAGATTTAACGTGCACCAGACCCCTTCCTACACGGTCTTTGGTTAGATTCGAACTCCCCACCCTCCTGTAGCTAGTCCGTTACTCTTCCAATTGGGCTACCGTGGCCTTCGAAAGGCTCCGGAACAGATCTTCAATGCGGTGTGGTGCACCGTACCGTGCTTTCGAGGAACAGATGGACGGAGCCATAGGCTTCACTCATTACAATCTCGAACGAATTATTGCAAGACAGATGTTGAACATGGAGGACCGTTCAGTCCCCAAGATATTGTGACCTCAGTGGGTATGCCCACTACTCCAGCAACCTTCAAATTGTAGGCTGCTGACCTGACAACTTCGATTCCTTTCAAGTGACTTTATTTTCTATGTCAGTAAAACATACATTGTGTCTATTACTTGATACTGTATGTCTTGTGTCTAGCGCAGCATGGTCAAATATGGCCCCTGCGCCATCAAAACCCAGTACCAACCCAACCTCTTGTGTTAGCACAAGAAATGATGAATGTCTTTTTCGAGTCTACTTCTATTCTGCACACTTGAACTCAACCTGCACAATCTGATGTTAAGTAGTTGAATTAACATCGCACTTCAGCAACACAACGGGTTATTGGCGACATTCCGTTGTCGATTCCGAAGGTAAAGTTTGGGTTTTATGGCACAAGATCCGTTGGCAAAGGTTCCGAGGATAACGCCTCGTATTTTCAGCCACGGTTGGATAACGAGCTGGCACCCCAATTTCCAAACTTACACACCACGCTAACGGGAGGGTATTTGAATCTATGACAGAATCAACGTGCACCAACAAACACGTACACCACGGTATTTGTTTGGATCGAGTTTCAAGCTCGCAACACCTCTGGTTACTTATCCTCTACTTTCTAACCGGGCTAGCTCGAATATATGAAATAGGTTAATTCAAGTATTCACAATTATAAGGAAGTATGGGTTCGAAGAACTTAATTTTTGTAACATGAAAGAAATGTTTATTTGTCCCTTTAGCGGTATTGGTATTTTTAATTAACGTCGCACTGGAGCAACACACAGGGCTATTGGTGATGGACCGGGATCAAATGCGAAGGGAGTCGGATTGGATGTTAGGGTTTTATAGCGCAAGGTCCAAAAGCGGACAATCTGCGCCAAACACCAGATAGAATGTAATCCAATAAAAGTACAACATTGAAAATCAAGTCAAAGATAAAAGATATTTAAAATATGTAAAATGTGTAGAGAATAACTATACAAATAGTCAGATGATAAAAACAAGACCATTGACTGCAGCATAACTAATGATTTAATTTGAATATGCATAAAATTTGTTGCTGGAAATTTAAGATTGAATTGTACAAGAATTTGATAAAATAGATTCGTGGAGTTATTGTGAACTTGGAAAAAATTAGATGCGATGGAAAAATCCAACTGAACGTAAAAATGCAAAGGCTTGGATGGGGATTTCCCCAACCAAATCTTGTAAGTTTAAAATTGTACTTTAAAAAAAATTTTGGCGATGAGGATTAAAAGCAGGACATAATTAAAATATGATGACCTGTATAATCTGAAGAGCATGATGGACAACAAGGGGCTTCTCGCCCACCAAAAGATGGAGATGAGTGAAACGCGTTTCCAATGGAAGGCGGGTCAGTCTGACATACGTCCTCCGCACTGGAGGCAATGGCCATTGATGAATGATGGGTTTTATACAATGCTATTTGTTGCGGAACCTGCAACCACGACTCTAGCCACAAGGAGTCGACGAATTCCTTTGTCGACATCTCGATGTCACTAAAAGGAAAGGCTTACTGCAATAGAACGTATGAGATGTTCAATGGGAAGAGTCTTTCCATCTCGACGTATTGTTATACGACGAACACTAACCACGTGCTGGTCACGAATATTTTCCAGGATTTCTTCTGGTGAAAAAAGGTCCGATTCCAAGATGTGAAGTATTGAGGGAGAAATGGGGAGTAACTTGAACCGTAAGTGAACCAAGAGCTCGAGTTATGTATCGAATTGCTTGTTTTTCGTTTGACTTCGACCAGGAGATCCCGAAACGAAATCTCTTAAGATTTTTATGGTGCCTAAATAAGATTGGGAAGGTTTTATGTATCAAAACCGGGAAGCAGAAGTAGATGAATTTTGAATGAGGTTTGTACTAAGAGTTGTTCAGAAGTTTGACTAGGAAAAATCGAGCATTTGAAATATTGATGTTCATTTGTTGCTCCCCACGAGGGGGATAATTATTATTTTCCATAATACAAAAAAGGTATTCGGTCACCGACAGCACCACCCATCATGGAGTCCTACACGGGATGAGGACACCTGAACCGGTGCTTGTCGGTGACTATACGCGCACAGCGCACCCCTGAAACAGTTTCCACCCTTAACGAAGGGTGCAGTAAGTGGCCGATTGTTTGCCCTAGACGACAACGAAGTCCAATCGACCAGCCGCTTGATGCACTCGGGAAAAATGTACACCTGAAGCAAGGGCCAAAGTAGTGTGTTGGGTCAGTATATCGTCCCTCAACTGCCAGGGCCCCTTTTCCAGAGATACGGGTCTCACGGCAAACACGTGGGTGATATAATCTCCAAAAGGAGCTGAAAGCAAGAGTGACGAAACGCTTCTCAATGGAATCCCACACCTCCGAAGAGGCAACCACAACGAGGAGGAAGAAAAAAGCAGAAGTGGAGGGAGAAGATAAAAGGTGAAGATCACTCAGGGGGGTACCCGGGGTTTTGAACCCCGCAGACCCTAAAGGTATGCCCCTGAGTGCAAACCCGAAGGGGAAATTCCGAGGCAACAACACCACGGTCAGATGACTAGGTCACATCCGAGCTCTTTCACCACTGTCCAAACTTCCACACCACGCTTACGTGATCCCTGTAATGGTGAAAAATCTTAAATGTCTGAAATATTGAATGCAAGCAAATCGACTGTTATTAACATAATTTTTCAGTATCAGAATACAAAATGGAATTGAAAACAAACCACGAAATAAATATCGAAAGCGTATATCCATCAAACCAAACTTAAATTGGTTTCTGAAGCAGTTTTTAAATGTCCTCCAATACTAAAATGATAAAAAATATCACTTTCATAATCGAGTATTTTGAATAAGTCATACACATAAATCAAAAGGCTTATCAAAGGCCTTTTCCAGAAAAAAGTCTACAAGAGGCCTACATTAATCAACTTCTAAGTATTCTGCAGTTTATAGGAAATTTCCGTTTATTACTTTTGCCAGAATGCTGCAGTAAAACCAAATTTGATTTTTTAACAAAGCATAAAATATCGAATGTTTAATATTTGAAAAAAATTATATTATAATGTTGCGATTCGAAGTTGAGTCAAGATAACCACTATATTGCACCGGTACTATCCCAATTATTAAAAGCATACTAAATGTGTTTCTATATCCGCATGAAAAACTAACTGTAGTCTAAAAATTATTAATTTGATTCGACATCACATCGGCTTGAGCAGAAACTCGTTAATTGCCTCTTCAGACACTAAATGCTTATTTTTAAGATAAATACTGCCACATTGTAATCCATTTTAAGGGTATACAACATTGTCAAAATGCTTATAAATTTTTTTATTTTGATCCTAACAAATAGTTGGTCTTTAATAATCTGCATACTAAACATTTGTTATTACCAGTTAGTAAGGTTTTGTTCTAAGTCGACTTTCATGTTAACTCTAAAATATAAATTATTAAAAAAAAAAAACCCTTTTCTGGTTTTTTAATGTCACGACTCTTTCCATGCTTCAGCCAAATGTTCAATGTGAACTCTAGTTTCACAATTCACACCCATGCGGTAGTCAAGTTCGACCGGACGAATCATTCTTAACCCCATACTAGGCATAATTGAAACTTAAACTTATCAGTTAGCGCAATTACAATAAAAACTTACAACCTAGGAGCGATACTTCCAATTTCATAGCTGAATCCACTTGAATAGGTAGAAAAACTAAACAATTCACTTTACAATTCTTTCAGACAAATTAAACGGTTTTAACTTCTGAAAATTGACATAACTAGGATATTACCATTAGGTCGAAAGACCTTAAAATCTCTTACCGTTCACATTTGATCACCTCACAGAACAAGAGCTGTTTGTTTCGTAGAATGACAACGATAAAACACGAAAACGATTAAAAGCAGACGATTTAAGCTTGAACAACGAATATGCATATTAATAGAAACCAATCAGAAATAGGATTCGATGTGACTCTTATGACGTGCGAACTGTTTCCAGTTAGTCTGCTCCAATAATTTGAAAACCATCAGCAATTTTTTGCAGGTAGGTATATAATTATCGTCACACAGGAGCAACACAAAGGTGACAGTCCGGCATCAATCCCACAGAGAAAGCTCGAGGACAATATCACGTAATTTTTAACCACGGTCAGATGACGAAGCAACACCTGAGCTGGCACCCCACTCTCCAAACTTCCACACCACACCAACGTGAGGACATTTGAGGCCGCGACAAGTTTAACGTGCACCAGCCCCCTTTGTAAACGACGGTGTTTGGCTGGATTCGAACTCGCAACTCTCCGGTTGCTAATACGTTACTCTTCCAACTAGGCCACCGCGGCCCTGGGCTTTGTGAAAGGGATTTTCAGTGTAGAAAAACAAACCAGATAGTCTGCG
Source organism: Meta bourneti (assembly GCA_933210815.1). NCBI lineage: Eukaryota > Metazoa > Arthropoda > Arachnida > Araneae > Tetragnathidae > Meta > Meta bourneti. The sequence goes on from OW119926.1 coordinate 64,915,903, forward strand.
ATGGTATTACATCTGCTATCCAAATGCTCTTGTAGCTTGGTGTCACCTCGGCATCTGACAATGGTTCAAAATCACGTGGTGTTGTCTTCGATCTTTCCCTTTGGGATTGATCCCGGACCGTCATCAATAGCCCGTTGCGTTGCTCCAGTGTGACGTTAATTAAAATACTTATCTACCTACCGAAAACATAACGTAATTTTAAATCATTATTCGTAGATATGTAGGTATTTTAATTAACGTCACACTGGAGCAACATAACAGGCTATTGATGACGGTCCGGGATGAATCCCAAAGGCAAAGATCCGAGGACAAACCACGCAATTTTCAACCACGGTCAGATGAAGAGGCAACACCTGAGCTTTGTTCGTAAAGAAAATTTAGTTGTATTCGTTAAATGCTAGTTGAGTTCTAGATATTGGGATGTCTGCGTATTTAATGTAAACACAATGTTTAGTGAATTCTGAATAAAATCTCGGTAAATAGGTATTTTAATTAACGTCGCACTGGAGCAGGACACCGGGCTATTGGCAATGGTCCGGGATCAAACCCAAAAGGAAAGATCCGTGAACACTATTTTTGAACCAGAGTCAGATGACGAGGTCACGCCTGAGTTTTCACCCCACTCTCCAAACTTGCACACCACGACAGCATGTGGATATTTAAGGCCACGACAGATTTGACGTGCACTTGCCCTTATGTACACGATGGCCTTTGTTTGAATCTCAACCTTTCAGTTGCTAATACGCTATTCTTATAAGCGGGCTAAAGCATCCCCTTTTCCAGTGTAAACATAGGGTTTATATCATTTTCTGTTTAGCTAAATATAAGTGGGGTTTGAGATTGTCTTCTGCACACATTTATGATGTGAGGCTACTTTGCTTGCTTTTCAAATAGTTTCAACGAATTCGCAATAAAATTTCGAAGGATGAATTCTATACAATATAATTGGTCAAATCCTATTAAATTAAAAGCCAAACGTTGCCCGAATTCTAATCAACATTTTAAGTTAACCCTGATATATATCATTTTAAAGCATTTGGTAAGCGGAAGTAAAATCATGTTTTGTTTCCCCCTGATTTCCTAATTCGTACTGAAAATTCATCTCCAAGTTATTGCTTATAGAAGACTTGTTCTTTAAGTTTAAAAAGCAAAGAAAATGAATCGAATGTGCATACGAATTTGAAGTGAAAAATTGAATTGGATACTTTACTCCTATATCCCAGATTAGCGATATGGAGAGGCAATTAAAAAATACTGAACGCATAAGAATACGAACTCCAGATAACAATTTAAACTGGTTTAATTATATCCTTTACAAGAGATTTGATTAACCGATTTATAGTTGGTTTGTAGTGGGTGCAAAAATCCCAGCTCAGCGTCCAAGCAAGAATGTGTCCCGTAGCGTCCTCTTTTCCACCACCCCATAGCGTCCTCTTTTCCACCCCCATAGCGTCCTCTTTTCCACACCCATCCGTCGCCCCCTACGGGGTGGTGGAAAAAAGTTTCATTTCGCAATCGCGGAATTTTTGCGCTTCTTTTGTTGACCTCTCGCTTTCTCCTGCGTATCTGGCGTTACTAAACAATAATACCTTATCAAAATTTCACTTACACTAAAATACACCAAAGGTGTATTGCAGGAATCGAACCTCCTAGACTCAATCGAATTGGATTCAAGCGAAGCGAACAGGTGTTGCCTCATCTGATCGTGGTTCAAAATTACATGGTATTGTCCTCGATCGTTCCTAGGGCTGCGGTAGACCGGTTGTAAGAGCAACGGATTAGCAACCGGAGGGTTGAGAGTTCGAATCCAGCCAAAGACCGTCGTGTACAAAGCTACTGGTGCACTTTAAATCTTATCTTATCTGATTACCTTAAATCAATCGTCATCTGACCGTGGTTCAAAATTACGTGGTGTTGTCCTCGGATCTTTCCCTTTGGGATTGATCCCGGACCGTCACCAATAGCACGTTGTGTTGCTCCAGTGTGACGTTAATTGAAATACCCCCCTTAAATCAAATATTCGTTTGTTGGCGTGGTGTGGAAGTTTGGAGAGTGGGGTGCCAGTTGAAGTGCTGCCTCGTCATCTGACCGTGGTTCGAAATTACGTGGCGTTGTCCTTAGATCTTTCCCTTTGGGATTGATACCGGACCGTCACCAATAGCCCGTTGTGTTGCTCCAGTGTGACGTTAATTAAAATACCTACTTACCTCTTTACAAAAAATAGACCTTTGTGTTCCTTCAGGTAGGTATGAATTTTAATTAACCTCACACTGGAGCAACACAACGGGCTATTGGTGACGGTCCGGGATTAATCCTAAAGAAGGACCGAGAACAACACCACGTAATTTTGAACCATGTTGAGATGACGAGGCAACACCTGAACTGGCACCCCACTCTCCAAACTTCCACACCATGTCAAGGTGAGGACATTTGAGGCCACTATAAATTTAACGTGCAAGAGCCTCCTTTGTAGACGACGGTGTTTGGCGGGATTGATCCTGGACTGTCGCCAATAGCCCGCGTGTTGCTCCCAGTGTGACGAAAATTCAACTTCCTCCCTACCAAAATGCAAAATATTTTGTTTCCAGTTCTGATCAAAGTTCCTAAAAGGCTTTAAGTCAAGAGTGGAATAAAACGCGTTTTTAAGTTCTTTTTACACAGATTGTTGAAGTCGATAACTTACGTCATAACCTGAAGGAATTTTGATTGGCTTAAAGTTTGCAAACAACCTGTGATTTTTAATTTAGACCTTTCGTCTGCTGCCCTTAATTTAATGGTTCTTTTTGAATCTGAAATAACTTTCGATAAATCAACAGAAAATTTAAAGGTAAGTTTGATTTTGTTGTAAGATTAAAATTTTTAATACTTTTGCACAAAATATCCTTTTTCCTTCAAATTTTTTTGTAAAGTATGTTCTTTTTCAGGATAGGATTTCGCCGTTTCTTGCGTAGAAACTGATACGTTTAAATCAATGCACCTAATGTAATAGCGAAATACAATTTATTATTCAAAATTATTTTTAAATATTTCGTTTTACTAATTTGATCTATTGCATTCCAGTTTAATCTTTAATTTCCAAGAAACGACACTAAAATCTAGAAATAAGTAGAAAATGTGTTTTCAATATTTTTATCAAAGCAGAACTATTTAATTGTGTATGATATACAGACAATATTAATCTGTAGGTAAATATTTTACAGTAATTTTGTTCAACCAATTCCTACCATTAAAATATTTAGACTTTTAGATTCTATGATATAAGCTGAAACCAACTGATTCTAACACTTTTGAAATCAAAATCCTTTATGTATGTGATCAGAAAGTGATCTTAATGATTGCGAAATAATCTTCTGACTAGTGTTTTGTCCGCAATTTGTAACAACCGGATTGCTTTTTACACCGTGTTTATAACGGAATTTTTGTTATACTATGTTTTTAATACCTGAATACTTTTATTCGGTATTTATTAATATTCTACGACATACAACTAACGAAACTAGCATTTAAAATTGACGTTGATTTTAAAATTAGCGACGCAACAATCGCGTCTGTTGTCATGACAACGGCATTGGTTAAGTATTGCCTTCATAAAAATTGGAGATTGGCCTGTGTAATATACCATAGTTACCCTAATATTTTAATTGATTAATTTTCCTCATTTTGAAATTTTTTGAAGCACTAATTAACACAATTAAATGTCAGAGCATCCAAACAGAAAAGAAATCTTGGGTAACTTCCTTTCATTGAAATATTTTGCCGCTTAATTTTATTAAAATATCTTTAAGATCGAATGAAAGCAAATATTTTATGAATATAAATTTATTTATTTCTACATTTTAAAAAAGGATACGTTTATTTTCTCGTTTGTTTCTTTCTATCAATAAAAAATTTAGCAATTTGAATGGTACCAAAACTAATTCTGATGTTTATAATTATAAGGATAGCAATTATTTTAAAATATATATCACTTAAAATGAATGATAAATGAAATAAAACATACTTTTTAGAAATGCAATGACCAACAATATTTTAGTATAGTTCTTTATTCAAATACTTATTTGGCCAAATATAACCCTTGCACCATAAAACTACCAAAACCAACCATTCAAATACTTATTACTTCGAGTACTTAAAATTTAAACTCAACTCATTTTATATAATATACAATGTAATCAGTTTTGTACAATGGTTTTCTATTGCATGTTATACTTTAGATATCGGCTTGAAAATTATTGTAGATGGTTATTTATAACCCGAATAATGTTCCTGTATATCGCAGATCACCTTACATATTAAGCCAACTTAAATTGTTATTAAAGCATTGACGATTTTCGGAAATGATGACTTCGAATTTGGTTCAGATCTGCATATGTATGAAGGGATGAAGGTAAAATACTTAGTATTGACTGGTAATATCCTATTTGCCTAAAGAAAGCCGTGGTGGTCCGGTTGGAAGAGTAACGGATTAGCAACTGGAGGATTGCGAGTTCGAATCCAGCCAAACACCGTCGTGTACAAAGAGGGCTGGTGTACGTTAAATCTGTCGTGGCCTCATGTCCTTACGGTGGCGTGGTGTGGAAGTTTGGAAAATGGGTGCCAGCTCAGGTCATCTCGTCATCTGACTGTGGTACAAAATTACGTGGTGTTGTCCTCGGTTCTTTCACTTTGGGATTGATCCCGACCGTCTCCAATAGCCCGTTGTGTTGCTCCAGGTGTGACGTTAATTAAAATACCTACCTCCCTACCTATTTGCCTACGGGGCTGCTTGCCAGTGGGTATGCCCACTGCGCTAGCAATCTGCGTGAATTAGGCGGCGTAGGTTCGATTTCTTGTAGGTATGATTCTTCCCTATTTCTCTTCTATGTCAATAACAACTTTCCCAGTGTCTATTATTTGGTATTGTGCGTCTGGCACAAAGTGGTCAAATATGGTCCTTGCGTCGTAAAACCCCCTAAACAATCAACCTGGCTGACTCTTCGTTTATTATAACGAGTCAGTGATAGCCTCTTGGCTTCGAAAAACAAGCGTCAAATCCTAAATTAATCAGTTTGGAGAGTAGGATGCCAGCTCAGGTGTTGTCTCGTCATCTGACCGTGGTACAAAATTACGTGGTTCCGGACCGTCACCAATAAAAGTTGTTGTGACATTAATTACAATACCTACCCACCTACCTAAATTAATCAGGGCCACGGTAGCCCAGTTGGAAGATCAAAGGATTAGCAGCCGGATGGTTGCAAGATCGAAACTCTGACCAGCCAAAAACTAGACCAGAAAGAAACTCTGACCAGCCGTCGGGTGCACGCTAAATTTATCGTCGCCCTGAATGCCCTCATGTTGGAGTGTTGTGTAAGTGGTGTGACAACTCACGTGTTCTCATCATCGGACCGTTCAAAATTAAGAGGCGTTGTCCTTCAATCCTTTCCTTCGGAATTGATCCCGGACCATTTCCAAAAGCCCTTAGTGTTGCTACCGTGCGATGTTAATTAACTACACACCTAACCACCTAGGTTGGCGTGAGAAGTTTGAAGAGTGAGGTGCCAGCTCATGTGTGACCTCATCGACTGGCGTGGTTGGAAAGATTGACGTTTGGAGAGGTGTGGCAGCTCAGGAAAAGTAAGGTGATTAACATCGCACTGGAGCAACACAATGGGCAATTGGCGATGGTCCAAGATCAGTCCCCATGTGAAGGCAACACCACGTAGTTTTGAACTACGGTCATATGACGAGGTCACACTTGAGCTGGCACCCCACTCTCCAAACTTTTACACCACACCAACGTGAGGACATTTGGGGCCACACAGATTTAACATGCCCCTTTGTACACGGCAACCTTTGGTTGGATTTGAACTCGTAACCCTCTGGTTGCTAATCCGTAACTCTTCCAACCTGGCTACCACTGCCCAGTATTGAGGAGTTTGAAAAAGTGAATATGCTCACTAGCAATAACGTGACTGAAATCTTGACCGTTTGGCTTATTTGGTATCTTATCTCCTCATTTGGTGATATAACATCGTATGACAGGGTAGGCATAAGTTCTGAAGGAAATAATTTAAACTTGCATTTTCACCATCTTTGACATCGTAACAGCATTGGCCGCACTCAGAAGAATCTCCGATTTTTCAATCGGCATGTTCCTTTTCCGGTAATTGTGGACTGTGGAATTGCTAGTTTTGCACATTGGAAAATTGAAGCCACTGAATATTCGATGTGCATAGCTTGCAATCATTGAGATTGGTTTGCACTTACGAAAGTGCTCTGGAGATTGCAAAGACGGTTACAAAATGGAGACTGCTCTTTGAGTGGAACTGAAAAAGAACTTACAAGGGAAAAAGCGCGCGAATTAGGACCCACTTACCACAATCGAGAACACTGCAAGTAAAACCTTCAGCGACGCCTCTTTGCGTAGCTTTTTACTCTGGGATGAGCAATGTGTGGCAAATTCATAATCTATAAGCAGAGTTGAAATCTGTTCACAAAAAAATCTACATCGTTTTATCAATCCACACCAAATTTGGTACACTTATTCTTTAGAATCCATCAACCATCGTTATGTGTCCTAGGTGTGCAGAGGGGGCTAAACCAATTCGAAATACCTATACTAAATTATCCCTATTAAGATTGTGGTACGTAAATCAGATTGTTTTTCCAGTATTGCTGGAAACACCATTTTTTCCAAAAATTACATTTAAAGAACTTAAGTTCTAATACCTATTTTTGAACTTATTCTATTTCCAAAATATCAATAGTTTATAAATATTTGACATATGACAAGATTGAAAACATTTAATTTGCATACCTTGAATTCCATAAGGGAATGAGTGTAATTATGAAAATTGCAAGCGACAAACCCTCCGATAATAAAAATTTTTGTGTTACTTCATACCTGGAAAAGCCAGGATAAGTGTTTCATTTTCTAATTTTATTTTGAATTAGCAGAATTACTATCATTACTCGGGTTGAATTGGTTAACTTTAGTTTTCGTTAATAAATTACAATTCCTATTAATCACATGTAACAATACTATACTCTAATAAATGTATACAATTGTTTAATACAAAATTTCACAAATGTAAATAAATGTCAAATTTAACATTTTTGTAGAAATTAAATTTTTAGTAAGAAAGAAACTAGTGTGCCAGTTACCCAGAACGCATAGAATAATTAGGAGTATGCATATAAATATCTGGTATGCCGGTTAAAAAAAGCATTTCCCCAAATTATCATACAACTAGCAGAATAACCTGGTGTTACTCTGGATGAATTGGTAAACTTTTATCCGCTTTCGTTAATAAATTGTAATTACTATTCATCACATGTAACAACTACCAGACTCTAATAAAGGTACACAAATGTTAAATTCTCAATTTCATAAATGTAAATAAATGTCAAATGTAAATTTTGAATTTTTGTAGAATTTAAATTTTTGGTAAGAAAGAAATCTCTAGAGAATTGTTACCCAGAATTGTATAGAATAATTCAAAGTATGCATATACACAGTGGATAAAAAGTTTCTGTACGCAAACGAAAAGGCGTATAAATTATAATTTCTAAAAAACCTTACCACAAAGTTTCAGAAAATGCACAAAAAAACTTATTTCATACTAGAGAATGTGTTCGCAACAAAAATTCCTTAATTTTCACAAATAAAAAGTAATTAAAACTTTAAGAAAAACATAAAATGAAAGCAAAAAGTTTCCGTACGCACTATGAAAATTGATTAGAACGTAGTCCAGCTGTCCCGCATTCAATTATTAAAACTATCGAATGAAAAAGAACTTTAGTATTTGTGTAAGTAGTCATTTCAAATTATTTTTATACCATTGGATCGCTTAAAATGGGAATTCAAAAAGTTATTTGCGTGATGGTGATAGAGTTGAGAAATAACAATTTATCAATGAGGAAAATATTTACGAAGTCGCAAACAAATCGAAATCTACGGTAAAAATTACTGAAAATACAATTAGGTAGAAACTGGAAAATAGGAACCGATCCGTAAGACCTCAGAAATTGAGCCATATACACCAGGAATATTCTGCTAATAGTTCGCTGTAATACAGGAATTAGGCACCTCAACTTACATCCTTGTTGAAAAATGATTACAATCTTGAAATATAACATCAGACTGTAAGAAAAGTAATCAAAAGAGGTGGCTGCAATAGTCATGTTGCCCGAAAGCCACTCATTATCAAACTTAACAGAACAAAGCATCATGAGTGCAAAAATAGCATGTAAGTAAGCCCTTAACTCTATGGGATTCTGTACTTTCAGGGATGAATCAAAATTCTGTCTATGGTTCAGATGGACGAGCTATGGCATGTAGAAAACCAAAACATCAAATGCAAATGAAAAACTTATGTAAAACTGTAAATTACGTCGGAGGAAATGTAAAGGTATAGGGTTGCATGAGTTCTGGTGTGTATAATTTATGTTTTGTTGAAGGTAACATGAATAGCTATGTGTACCTAGACATTTTGAAACAAAATTTCCTTTCTATTGCTGCGAAACTGTCTCTGGGAAGACCATTTATCTTCCAACAGGCAACGATTCAAAACACTGCAACGTTCAGTAAAGAATGATGATTCTACCATATGGTCGCAGCAACTTCGCACACCACAAGTCTCTTGATTTAAGCCCCATGGAACACGTATGAGAGGAAATCAGTCGTGAACTGAAAAATTATGATACCAGCAGTAAAGTTTTGAAAAGTGCCATTTTGGAAGTCTGGAACAAAATTAATCCAGAAACGAACAAATTGGTAGTTCATGCCTAAACTTCTGAGAGAGGTCATTAAAGCAAAAGCAGTTTCAACTTACCATTAAATGATGAAACATGGGGGAATAACATTTAATGAAATATTTTGCACCGTACGGAGACTTTTTGCTTTATATTTGCCATATTTTTGTGTTGTGAATTATGCACTAAAGTATATCAATATTTTTTGTTTAAATGCAATAGAAACTTTATGCAATTATGCTCATCTGTTTTTCTATTTTTATTTCTTCAATATTTATATTCTGCAAATAATAAAACAATTTATTTCAAATAGTAAGTGCGTACGGTAACTTTTTTTACTCGTTGTAAATGCCTTGTATGTCATTTAAAAACAAAAGCGTTTCCCAAAATTACCATACAATGATTTTAAAAAAATTTAAAACTAATCAAACCACTTACCTTAATTACAGTTATAGAACGAAAAACATCAAATTCAAAATCCTAAAATACATCCTAAAACAGATTTTAAAAACTTCGAACGAAAGTAATAAATGTAACTTATTTCACTACAAAATGGAATATAACGAACTCAAATTTAAAAAGCAAACGATTAAAAAATTACTAAGGTTGCCATATTAGCTACCAGTCCAATTTTAAAAGTTGTTCTGTATATTTTATTTATGTTTTATTCTCTTTATCGTCTGTTTCAAATATTCAGAAATTTTTTATATTTCGTAAAGAAAAAATAAGGCTCAAAATAAAGTATTAAAATTTAAATTCCATAAAAATAGTTTTAGGAAAAATAATTGAATTGTTTCACCAGTGCTACCGAAAAATCAAGTAATTGCGATGCTCAATGTACCTTCCAGCTACTCCACAACTACCAAATTATGGTTGATTTAATTATAGTTATTCAGATGTTTTAACATGAAACTTGCCTAAATATGTAAGCAAAGAAATTTCAAATAATGTTTCCACTAATTTAAATTATGGTGTATCAAATTTAGGACATTGCATTAGAATGTTCAATAAATTTTATGTGATACTCGTAGACACAAAATCGAACATGGAACGACAGACTTACGCAACCAAGTTCAGTCACTATATGAATATATATAATTATAGTTATTCAGATGTTTTAACATGAAACTTGCCTAAATATGTAAGCAAAGAAATTTCAAATAATGTTTCCACTAATTTAAATTATGGTGTATCAAATTTAGGACATTGCATTAGAATGTTCAATAAATTTTATGTGATACTCGTAGACACAAAATCGAACATGGAACGACAGACTTACGCAACCGAGTTCAGTCACTATATGAATGTACTCACAGTTTGCAAAGTTTCATGGAAATATATTTATCCGTTTCGGCGTAGTACGAGCACACTCATAAAGACAGATGGACAGACAGTATTTCAGCATTTCTCAATTTGATGTTTTTCGTTCAATAACTGTAATCAAGGTAATTAATGGTTTAATTAATTTTAAAGACATTTTTAATCATTGTATGATAATTATGGGAAACGCTTTTGTTTTAAAATGGCATACAAGACATTTGTATTCATACTCTGAACTATTCTATGCATTCTGGGTAACATTGGCACTATAGATACTTTTCTGTCCAACTAAACTAACTAGAACTTTTAAAAGTTTTTGTCTTAAGTGACAGGATAGAGGTAGTTTACGGAGTTGAAGCTATTCTTTTGGGCAACTTAGTTATCTCACATTCGTTGAGAACATTGATTTTCTTTTTAAAAAGGCTGCAAAATTGACCTGTTTTTTGAAAAGTTGTAAGCGATTAACTTTCTCGTCTGTACTGAAAACATTTAATTTTAAATCAAGATATTATAAATGTCGAAACGGGTAAAAGAAGTTATTTTCATGACACTTAAATGATGGCGTTTTTCTATGAAATACAAAATTGATTACTCTGGTTACTTTAATCTAGAATTAACCAATTCAACCCGAGTAATAACCCGGATAATTCTGCTAGTAATGTATATATATTTTAATCTTCAGGGACATGGCGAGATGTCGTAAGCGTAAGCAAGCTCCACCACAATCAACCAAACGCGTCGATCCCAAAGTACCCCCGGAGGAAAAGAGGTCTAAAGTTAAAGATGACTCGGAAGACGTCCACTACGAGCCTAAAAAAGAACCTGAACCAATGACCAATTGCTCAATATGTCTGGACACCTCACGCTGTCGGAAGATGAAGTCGCTTTGTTGTGGTCACAACTTCCATGAGAGATGCGTAAATAAGTGGTTAGCCGTGGTCATGCTATGTCCTTTATGTCGTAGTTGATGGAATGAAATGTCCGAATGCTCAAGTGATTTGATCGCATATCTTGTACGTGTTTTGTTTAATGTTCCATTCAATAAAATCATTTTTCTGAGAGTAAAGTATACAAATGGATAACGTTGTTTTGTCCCTTGTGTCATAGTTCAAGAAGTATCCTAGAGCTGAAAAAGTTTGCATCTCTTAATCTTTTTCATGTAGGTCATAAGAAAATTTTTCATTCTGACGTCAGGTGGAAAAACGACTAATAGTCTACAAGTAAATCTTACAAGACCACGATTTCACCGTAAATTCCAAATTGTTACCGTGCGAAGCCATTTAATTGATGCAGGTTGTCTCGTGTTTTATTAATTTTACTAATCAGAAGACATTAATTTACTGATATATATACACGTGTGTATATATATATCAGTAAATTAACGTCTTCTGATTAGTAAAATTAATTAAATTAAAATTAATTCATTAAAAACTGACTAAGACGAGGATACCTCATCTTAGTCATCCTTATTTTTTTAGTCATTACCATCATTAATTTTTAAGAAAATTATCTTTCAGCATTCATATTTCATGTCAAGAGTAAACCATATGTGTTTTTGTTCGTCTCAACTATCTTTTAAACTAAAGCGCTACATCACTTTTAATTCATTTACATAAATGCATTAGAATTCTGTATTTTAAATTTATGTCGATGACATTAATATGTACTTACTTTTTCATATTTTGGCTTAAAGTAGTAGTATGGGGGTTTCTCTACCGTCAAATCCAAGATGGCCGCCGTTTGATAAGGAGTTGACTGCTGATAAGGTGTTGGGGGAGGATTGCTGATAAGTGGGCTTTGAGGTGGTGACGTCGTTGTAAAGATGGCGTTGTTGTGTTGCCATGGTAATGAATCAAAAGTAGTTCCATATGGTGGGGGGAATGAGAAACCCTATTATTTTAAATTAAAAAGGAATTTCGTGGATTCGAACTGGGATCTGTAGTGCAGTGTGTTATACGTTAGGTTGTAAGAGCTGCTATGGGTGGTGAATTAATGTAGTGTTTGCTTTTTTTCTTAATACTAGGTATGCGTTATGGGACTTGGTTTTATTTGATGATTTTTTATTTTCCAATTAGTTGTAAGTGTGTTGGACTCGTAGAACCATCTAGTGATTTTAAAAGGTTAACGAATTTATTTTTGTCATTTATTCTGGGAAGGTGCTATGTTTAGAAAATGGTTTGAACAATTGTGGTGGGGTTTAATAATTCTTTTAAAAGACATGTCAGCCAGGTGGAAGAAGTAACAAAAAAAGATTTATTTTCTAGCTGTAGCGTGATACTTTAGACTGGAGAATTTTTTTTTTTTAAAGAAAATTATGAGGGTGGATTTGAACTCATCAAAAGGTAATCGCGGCCGCCCGTTTTACACAAGCACTTTAACCGTTCGATCACCTACTTTGTATAATACTAGCTCGTGAAGGGAGTGAAAGTATGTTTTCTTTATTGAGCCCTTATGAAGATGAACATAAAAATTGAATTGACAAGTTTATATCCAAAGTCTGCGAATTATATGTAATGACAGAATCTAGAACTCTCTGGAACGTGTGAGAATATGACTAAGGATTTACGTGTAGGTTAATTAAGATAACAGAAGGAGTTAAGCACGTAGTCACCGATAGGATACAATCTTAAGTAAATAGTAGTCACCATAGAAAGGGGTCTTTTAAACACATTGCTGTTTAAGGGAATGTTGTTTTTCTGATTGTGAGAAAAGCAAATGAATGAAACTACATCACTCAATGAATCACATATGACATGCCCCGAACTGGAACTTTCTATAGGGGTTTTAGCTATGAAATAGTGACGAAGGGATTATTTTAATACTCTAACGTTGGAACTCAGAACATAAGTAATTGAGGCCAACCAATATATGCGAAAATTTTAAGCGTATGAACACTACATGTAAGATAGAATTTATAATACGGAAACCATTTTTATATTTTAATGAATTTATATACAACATGAGCTTGAAGAAAATGTGAATGTTTAAGGGTGAATGTTTTGTAGGGAAAATTATTATTACAATTTGAGGGGAGGACTTTGAGATATGAATAGGACACACAGGCATAACGGTGTATGAAACATTACATTTTTAGGTAAATAAGAAGTAACTAACCAAAGATTTATAGTATGCATATTATAAGCGATGGCAAGGAACCGTATAAGATTGATATTATTAGAAGCCTCTGGAACTTGGGACAATATGACTAAGGTTTGTGTATATTACAAATGTGGGAAATTGTTTTATTGATTAGATGCAATCTTAGGCAAATATATTCTACCAAAGGTTTGTGATGGCTAAGTATCAGATTGAAAGTCTAGAAGCCTCTGGAACTTGTAAGAATATGACTAAGGATTGTTTTTGCACGTGTAAGTTATTTAAGATAACAGAAGGAACGGAGTTAAACACTGAGTCACAGATAACGATAGAAACTATTTGATAATAAGAGGATTTTTAAAGCATAGTTGGAGCATCTTGGGTCTTTGAATTACTTTGCATCTTGTTTTGGGGTTTTAATGCCCCTTTTTTTCTGTTTTTAAATAAATCATGGATTCTAAGGACATTAGACCTGCAAAGAAAATGCGTGCAGACAAAGAACTGTGTTTGCAGAAATATTGTAAAGATTCTTTATGTTATGAGTATGGTAAACTGTTTACAGATCGTGAAGGCTGGGCATATTTTCGTCGATTGGAAAACGAATTAACGTACTTAAAGAAAGAGGAAACTACTATTGAAATTTATGGTAAAAAATGTACTGTGCCTCGGCAACTTGTAGCATACGGAGACGTAGGAATAAGCTATGCCTTTAGCGGATCTTGTATTACAGCCAAGCCTTGGTCTCCTTTACTATTGGAAATAAAGGCAGAAGTGGAACGAATAATTGGCACAAGATTTAATTTTGTGTTGGTGAACCGTTATAAAGATGGTAAGGACTGTATAGGTGCCCATAAAGACAATGAGAAGGACTTGGATCTTAATGCACCCATAGCGTCTGTTTCATTTGGACAGAAAAGGCAATTTGTGTTTTCTAGAAAGAACTACAATTCTCTAAAAATTGTTCTGGAAAATGGAAGCTTGCTTGTGATGAAGTATCCAACAAACCAATTTTGGTTTCACAGCTTGCCCCGTGGGAATGCATTATGCCCTAGAATAAACTTAACGTTTCGTAAAATTCTTGTATAAAGCAGCGATAAACCACTTATGTGCCCCCGAACTAAAACTCAGTGTTGTGCACTAGACGATATTTGGACAACGTTGCAACTGATCTTTGCCTTTCTGAATAGTATTTTTATAAATGCTTATATCTTGTTGGTTTTAAATAAATTTTTTTTTAGCATGTCTTACCACATATACTGTATTTAGGACTTTTTTATTACATAGTTTTATAAAATGTCTTAAAATGCAAGATCTGAAATGAAATTTTTCTTTGCTATAAAGATTTATGTTTTTTAAGTTAGATGTTTTTACTCAAACATTAATTATACATTAGATATTATAGCACATATTTTTAATGCAGAAATTTTGTTTTAAGTATTGTACACACTTAAGTAAGAGTAAACTTTTGAAACTTTACAAGACCCGTACTATGAACGTGCACATTTTGAATAAGTTGTAATTGTATTGAAATCATTTATGCTATAAAATCTAAACCAAAAGTTATTTTTTAATTAATCTTTCCATGCATATTTTTTAAATAAATCTTCCTAAATTTTAGTGATTTAATTTTTATTATACAGATTTACAAACTATTTTTGGATGAAATATAAGGATTTATATTTTAAAGGATATATATATATATATATATATATATATACAAGATACTATTACACATATTTTTAATACTGAAGATTTTTAAAAAACGTTTAACAATTGAAAAAATATATATATATATACTTTAAATATTATTACAAACATTTAAATGCAATTTGCTTTTTATTTTTAATTTTACAATTAAGACATTTTTTAAAAGTTTGATTCTTAAAGTGTGTTTTATGCACAGTAAAAAATAATTATAAAAACCTGTAAGAGTAATTTTTTTTTTGCTTTTATTTGAAACTTTACAAGACCCTTACTATGAAGATGTTTCCTTGCACATTTGAAGCAGTGAAAAATAGAATTAAAAAGCCATTTATTTTTGAAGTTCTAAATTAAACGTTCCTCTTTTAATGCTTTTTTTGCAAACCATGCATTTACTAAATATGAACTTCCTTTTATTTGAAACCTTATGCCTATTGTGCAGCTTAAATTGCAGAGCAAAATTCCAATACTGTACGAAACTATAAAGTATTTTACAAGATACTTCATATTATTCTCTTAATTTACATCTAATTCATTACTACGTTAAAATGGATAGCATGTGGGTTTTCTGTTTTAAAAATAATGTGTGCACATCTGTGCTGAAAAGTAAATTAACTTTTTGCCTTTTCTTGATATTTAATGCATAATCTAAATATTTACGCACACCGCTGATAGTTTTACACATGAGTAAAATTAAATAATAACTGAAAATTTTAAGTATTAGTGTGAATTTTAAAATGAACAAATATTGAATTAAATATGAATTCTATGTATTCTTAAAACAACTCTGCAAGAAAAAACAGATACACTTCTTAAACAGATTGAAGGCAATCACATGGAAACAAAGTAAATTAGAACACTTTTTAATAGAAAAAAAACATTGATTCATATATTTTACAAAACTAATACATTGTAGTAAAAAAGAACTTATTTTTACATACTTGCATTTTTTTTTAAGAGACACATGTTTACGACGAGCCAATTATTAAATGCCATCACCTCAGCTTTGGGGCAATGCAAATTATTTTTGTGATGACCACATGATAGTTTTTGGATCTTTTTGTTGCTACTTAGAGCACATAGTGCATCGAATTTGGGACACCCATATTGTTCCAAGTTGATATTCGGAATATTCAATGCATCTAGGTGTTTCTTTTCCACACAACGACCTTTGTAAGCAACTAGGTACTGGGTGGCGCTCTTGGTCTGCTCGTACAATTCTAAAAGCTTAGAGTCTAAACTTTCTAAAGGAGACACAATTTTTGTATGCCATGGGACAGAAAGGAAGACCACATATGTAATTTTTTCAACATATCGCACAGTTTTGTGATCTTTTGCACTCAGTTTTATGCTTATAAGGCGATAAGTTAAAACGAATGCTTGAAGCTACTTACGATTTTATGGTGATGTATACGTATTTACGTACTAAGAAACCCTCTTGAGTCTGAAATCCGTCAAAATGCACAATTACACAAATATTAAACATTGCTATTGAAATGTGTTAGCTGTTCTTGGAAAAAGAATTGTAAATTAGAGGCACGAAGAACTGCACTATATACACTTACTAAACAGTGAATAACACCATACACTTACTAACCAGTAAAATTAAAATTTATTGTATTCTTATCTTTTGTGAGTAACTACGAACGCTTAAGTGAAGAATGTACTCAGAAAACTTGTACTTGTGATAATGCGCCAAGTAAAATTGTGTGTTGTAATGCAAGAAGATTTTAACGAATGGATATGTTTAAATGTGCATGTGATTTTTTGTTTTTACTCTACCACTAGTATCTTCGACAAGTACCAGATTTTTTTAAAAAATTGACGAAGAGAACCTTTTCAACACAATCTGCACTCTAATTTTACACTTAAGAGTAACAGAGCATAATATAATTTTAAGGAAAATGAGTAATCAGCACGTAAATTTGAAGCCTAAAGTTCCAAACATGTCTATGCTCAATAAACGTCTATCTACGTTTAGAGATTGGCCACGCACAGATGTTGACATTAGGGACCTGGCCGAAAATGGATTGTATTACACGGGTGTCTCGGACGGAGTTAAGTGCTATTGGTGTGGAGGAGGGCTTGAAAATTGGCAAAAGGAGGATGTAGTCAGACACGAACACATAAAGTTTTATCCAAAATGTTTGGTAGCCCAACAAGGACCGATTGTTGACCCTAGACTAAAAGAAACACCCATAGATGAAATTGTACAGGTGTTGGATGAAACAAACAATAATGCCTATGTTTTTATAAAACCTGATGTAAAACTTTACTCCTCATACAACGACAAGGACGAACGACTTTGTAAAATTTGCATGGAATCGGAAATGGATGCTACTTTACAGCCTTGCGGTCATCTGGTGACATGCATGAGATGTACGAAGAGTCTCTCAACGTGTCCTATGTGCCGAACCAAAATTTTACATAAAATTAAAACGTACATTTGTTACTAAATAGTCTATTTATAAGTACATGTAGTAGATGCAATTTCAAGTGATTTACTGAACACAGTGTGGAAGAATTGTAAAAGGGTGGTTTTGAATTGAATGTCATGAAATTAACACTTGTACTACAGCAAAAAAGACTAATAAGGAAGTTTAAGACTTTTCTAAAAATCATAAGACTTTTATCAAGGACTTGTGGAAAAATCTTGTAGGAAAGACCTTTTTACCCCTTATAAATATATTGACTATTTTTATTATTATTTGTTGTTTGTTCATTACATGTTAAACCTATTTACTAAAGAGGAATTTTAAAATGCCTTAAAAAATGAGTTACTAAATGCTTTAGGAAAAATGTGTAAATGTACTTTAATGCAAGAAAAAGAACGCTTGAAATAAATATTCATCTAGCTATTATTTTTAGTACTTATCAATCATCTTGGTGTATTGTTTATTTTCTAAATTAAACCTTTCGTACTTTTAAATCTTAAAACAAAAAGAAAGGAAAAGTAACCATCTAGAATAGTAAACACCAAATTAAAAAAAAAACATTTTTAAAAATATTTTCTTATAATTTTTTACCTTTGCCTTTTTTTGTTGTTGAATAAACATTGTCATACAAAATTAGTATATTTGTTGTGTAGAATATTTTTTGAAAACACTGAATTGAAGAAAAAAAATCATTTATTGAAAAAAGAATCAACAGTTTATATATATTTGTAACAACATATCTTACAGGTCTTTTACATACATCTCTCTAACAGTATTGAAAATATCTGTGGTATTCAAATTCTCAAAAACATTTTCCTCCATTATTATGTAATAAAAGTTTAACAGTTTATTGCTCTGTCTTACAAAATTAATAGCAAACTCTTTCCAGTTAACAACACATAAAGCAAGGGCGAAAAATTCGCAATAGCGTTCGTCAACGCTCATCGTCATACATTTATGTACAGATTGATTGACAATTTCATTCTTACAGCCTAAACAGTCAAAAAGAATATTTATATTTTTTGACACAACATCCTTTAGGCACTTGCAGAGAGAAGCTATGGCTTCTCTCCAACAATCAGATTTAATGGTATCACTGCAGTAAGGTTTGTAACTTTCACCAGGAAAACATTTTTTGATTTCCAGTTTCACATAATATGGCAACAAATACGTCAAAAGCGATATCTTCAATACATCTAACACATTGCCGTAGATTTCACACAGTTTAAAATACTGATCAGAATTCATAAACACACAGTTGGGCGAGAACTGAAAAGTATAATTTCTTTTCTGAAATACACGTTGTAAAACTAAGTGCATTTCCCCCACATCAAACATTTTAGAAAGGCAGACTTCTTTTTCTATAACTTTAACGTTGGAGGCAGTTGCAAAAGCGAAAAATGTGCTCAACTTTTGCATTAGAATGTACCATGTTTTTGGATGCAGGGAAACACAGTCCTTCGTTGGTTTCAAGACATTGTTTTCATGCAAAGCAAATTTACGTATGTGGACACGTGTGGAACCGTTGAAGTTATTGATTAGCACGAATAAATAGTCACCAAGGTGAAACACATTGTCAGGAAGTGATTGCATCGTCAAACTTAAGCTTTCCCTTGGAAACACCTGATCGTTGAAATACATTCTTTCACACACTTTGGGTCGATTTGTAAAACGCATCATTTTCAGAACTTTGAGGAACTTGATAATAAACCGAAATTTCAAGCAAAGTTAATGCAACTCACCACTTGATTCAGTTTTTTGCAGAGATAAAGTCGTTCTACGTCATATGATTCTAGAGTTGATAACAATAAAAACCGATAAACTGAAATTTCAAGCAACGTTAATGCAACTCACCACTTGATTCAGTTTTTTGCAGAGATAAAGGCGAGTTGCATTAACGTTGCTTGAAATTTCAGTTTATCGGTTTTTATTGTTATCAATTCTAGAATCATATGACGTAGAACGACTTTATCTCTGCAATCGTTCATTTAGCGTATGAGTGGGCCCCCAACGATTATTCTTCCAAACGCCCGATCTTATCCGGAGTCCCTACTGGGACCGAAACTCTTCAACCTTTTCGTAAATAACTTTCCCAAAACACTGCACACGAAGTTGGCTATTTACGCCGACGACACCGCAATCATCACACAATCCCAAACAAACACCACATCCTGTCATGAGTGAAATTATATACATACAGGACTTACAGCTCTAGCTCTCTGGCGAGTGAAGGTGGACGCTTCGAAGTGCGCCTGCATGTTTTTCTCCAGGAGATACACCCAACTAAAATATGGTTACAATTTTGACCTTGGAAACCCGGGAAATTTGAATATCCTCCTATTTCATTCTTTGGCACACCTGTTTGCTGGGTTCGCAGGTATAAATATTTAGGACTTGTCCTTGATCCAAAACTACTATGGACAGCACATTAAACACGCTCTTCGCGTCGGTACTATTGCCCGTGTCAAATTATATCAGCTCTTAGCTCGCAAGAGTAGGCTCTCTCTTGAAAACAAAATTCTCCTCTACAAAGCCATCATTCGGCCGACCGTCACATGGTTCTCAAGTCTGGACTTGTGCTAATAACATAAAAAAAACTAGATTTTCCAAAATTGTATATTACGTACGATCTCAAATGTTCCCTTTTATGTTCGGAATGAAGTCATCCATTCGGACCTCAAAATTAAACCCATTGCTGAACCCTGCAGCAACTTCCGACCAAGTTCTTCGAAAGACTACCTCAGGTTCCAAATGAGGCACTCAGGTCACTTCCATCCTATGACCCAACTGTTGCAAGCTCGCAGAAAAGGCCTAGAGCCATAATGCACCAACAGTTTAATACCTTTCCTCAGAGGCCAAAACGCCGATGTGGTTTCGTTTGGATACTGATGTCTATGACTTCAATTCCATTAATTCCACCCCATCAACTTAACATTTGCAAGTCAAACTTATGACCGCGCTACGAAACCAGTAAGCTTGGGTTAAGGACTCGACTGGACCCCTAATTATCCCACAGGACTATCTGTTAAATTTAAAATTTTTCCTTCTATCTAAACTCTTTCCTCCTAAACTTTCTTTAATCGTAACTTGCCTCATGCAAGACTATCAGCGTCGCTGATGTTGTCCACACGCCCACTTGACATCCAATGTAAAGCTCCCATATTCGGGACTGGGGATGACTCTCCTCTCTAGTGCATTCGCGCTCCGAAAGATGGCATCCTTAAATTGGCTCCGCTGATCTTTCAAGATATCCAGCCCATTCCACCCTGTTTTTATCAAGTTAATAAAATTCATATTCTGATTCTTTTGTTTTTCCATGAGGAAATGAGTTGCTGCGCAGCGGGTGCTCCGTAATTCTTTTGTCTAGTTCAGTCCCAAAAGCATTCTCTACGACCTAAAGTTCCAGACATAGAAGGACGTGAACGCGCACGTTTGTATCGGCCGGCGTTTTTGGCAGAAATTTTTTCTCTTATTTTGAATGTATACTGTGAAACAAACTAGCCTTTCGTATATGTATATATATTTGCCATTTGGGTAACATAATTAAGAGTCATTACACTTTACATAATATTAATTGATAGGTTATAACGTGGCTTGGTAGAATTTTGTTATTTTCTTTTTTTTTAAAATGGAAGACGTTGAGAGAAATATTGTTCCAATTTGGGTAAACACCCCAACAGAATTCCTACCCATGATTCCCCTGTTTGATAGCTCCACAAGTTAATCTAAATTCTTAAGATTTTTTGACGTCAAATTGTCAGTGGAATGACAGGGACAAGAAAATGACTTTAAAAATTAAATTATATCCGGCGAAGTGCGAGAATTTTTGGATACGCAATGTAATTTAATTTTTTTTTGTGGGTCAACCAAATTCTTTTGAATATTTGCGGCATTGAAAGCATTTATGTACAATTTTTCTTGTAGACCAAAGATTTTTGAATGATTTGTTTTGATTTTTTTCTCATTTCCCAAGGAATTTTAAATGATTTGGTTTTTTCCGTGATGATTTACCAAAGATTTTTGATGATTTGATTTTTTTTTCTCGATGATTTGCCAAAGATTTCTGATTGATTTGCTTTTGATGATTTGATTTGATTTTTTTTATTCATCAGAGATTTTTGAATGTTAGTGTTTGTGTCAAAATGGCCTTTATTTGAGAAAAAAAATTGAGGATACCTAATGAATTTGAGTGGCTTTTCTCGAACCAAATTTTGGTCTGAGAAAATTTAATGAGGATCCCAAATGAAGTGATTGGCAGAAATTTATTTTTGTTTGCGTGTGAGTTATATTGGTTTGGCTTCTGGGAGTTTTTCGAGGATTGTATTATGTTCTGAAATCATAGTCCCATTTTTTGAATGTGCCAAACAAGTAAACGACAAACATCAGTCGTACGCATTCTTCATGTTATTCTATCTCTATGATGGATGCATGATGAATTGACATGACTATACATGTCATTCCTTCTCTATGATGGGGAGACAATACTGTATAATTCCAAAAACCAAACATTACGTTTTGAAATGAAAACAATAAAATTGAAAACAAATCCTTTCACCGAAAGAGACTATTAGATTTTTTGAAATTCTGAATGAGAAATTTAGTTGTAAAGAGAGCATTAGTAGAATTAAACAGTAGTAGTATTAGGAGAGTTTTGAAGTTCTTCTGAAAAGCAATGTTAGGTTGAAATGGTATTCCTTTGTTTAATGATGTTTTGTTCCTTTTGAAAAAGTGATATCTTAATTATGAACATGGCCATTGTTTTTTCTTTTGTGAATTGTAGTTATGTTTCGCATATAATCCAAATTTTGTGTTTTGATGGACTTGAGAAAATCGCACATGTTACAAGTTCAATCTACATCCTTTGTGAAAGAGCAATGACTGTTAACATGAACGCATCGCAAAATCTTCCATTGTGTTTTATAAAGAGCATTAAATTCATGCATATCTTGAATTGCATGCATATCTAAAATTTTGCGGTTCAAGGATGAAGTACTCCCTTCAACGACAAGACCGACTTCTGCTCCTGAATTCCTTTAACGATGTTGCCAGGGCAATTAGTTTCCCTCAGCGACAGTCCTTGCCGACTTCTGCCCCTGAAAGACTTCGTTCTTTCCTCAGCGTTACCATGGTAATCCACTCCCCTCAGCGACCAGTCCTTGGTGACTTCCGCTCCTGAGCCACTGCGTTCCTTTCCTCGACTTTGCCATGGTGAGTTGCTTCCCTCAGCGATCAGTCCTTGCCGACTTCCGCTCCTGAGCTACAGCGTTCTTTTCCTCAATGCCGCCATGGTGAACTGCTTCCCTCGACGACCAGACCACGACCCACACCTGATGTAACTCGTGGTGTCTGCTCCTTCAAGTGTCTTGTCGGCGTGACTGATTACTACATCTCTCCACCTCCAGTGCCTCTGCAACTCCGGATGTTCCTGAACGCGTACGTTCGAACCACATTGTTGTGAGGTGTGCATGGCCATTCACAAGATTCAGATTATGACGTTTTGGCTTTTTCTCCAGCAAGTGTTTAATTGACACTTCACAAATCTATTTTTGTTTACATTGTGCTTTGTCGCATTCAACTGACCCTTCTCCACGTATCTACTTTTGTTCACATATTATATACTATTGTGTTGTTTACTTATACATGTGCACTTGCAAAAAATTAATTTTTCCCCTGATCCGGTTGGACACACCACTTGAATCCAATTCGCAAGGTGACAGCCTCGAAATCAGTGTGACATCTTTTTCTCTCCCGTTTTTCTTCCCCGTTCCAGTGACGCTCATTAAAGATTCAGGGAATCTTCTAGAAAATCCACCACGTACTTCCTCCTGACAAGTTACGGAAGGCTAGTTTGAAACAACGAATCGGGAAGACCCAAATACTCCGAATAACAACCCCCAAAAGGGAGCACAAATACCCCTGAAAGGGGAAAAGCACTCTACGACCTAAAATTCCAGACCTAGAAGGACGTGAACGCGCAAGTTTGAGCCGGCCGGTGTTCGCTACTGAGTAGAAGAAATATGGGGGCTCCAAGCAAATAAGCATGCTTCGTTTTTTTTAATTTTGTCTGAGTTAACTATATCGGTGAGTAGTTCTTAGGATGTCATGTCCACGCTACACCCGATCATTTAATTTAATTTTTCTTGGTGTTCGTTCCTCCGCTATCCTTTCATTTTTTTTAATCTTTATGACGTCACCTCTGGTCTATAAATCTATTGTTATATTGATTGTGAATTTTTGAATAATTCTTCAAATATAATCTTTTATTCATGTCGTGATTTTATGCAATTCTTTAACTAAGAACATTTCTTTTAAGTTGTTAAATAAATTAGTTGTTAATCTTTAACTATGGCTTATCTCCCTTGCCATTTATTGGTTGTCAATTGACATGAGGTTGTTTAAATGCTAATTTATAATCAGTGAACTGAGATATCTAAGTCCTATATTCACATAGTATCACGTGTAAGTTTGGTCACTATTAATTAAAATTTCCACTATACGATCTAATTACCGCCGTTGGAATCCTTACAATCGAAACTTACATATTTACAACTCAATCCTCCGAAAATGACCCAACAACTAACCACAGGACAATCATTTGCAATTCGATACCTTCAAATCGATGCTGAGCTGATATAATTGCCTTTATTATTTGTCGGAAAAAAGGACAATATTTGGTTCGTTTCATTTCCTGATGTTATCTGACCTTGTTCAAAATTACTTGGTGTCCTCGGATTTGATCCCGGACCGTCGCCAATAGCCCGTTGTGTTGCTCGAGTTCGTCAATAATTTTTAAAAAATACCATTCCCTGATAGCCTCTAGGTGATATTCGATGTGAGCTTCCGTCTTTTGATGCTCAATATAAACACCAAAAAAGGTTCGGATTTAAATGAATTCCATAAAAGCTATCAAATTGAAGTATGGCCTATGAAACAAAATATCTCGCAATCATCAGGAGTGTTGATTGTTGATTTTACAATCTAAAAGCTCCTAGAAAGTGCTTTATAAAAATTAATTTGTGACATCAGAAACATCAAAATTACCTTCAAAACAAAAATGTCTCAATTTTCGTTTTGATCACTTCCCTGTAAACCTGATTTAAGGATCTTGAAACGAAACAAACATGACAAACTAAAAATTATAACAATGTGCTGTGTCTACATATACTTTGTTTTACTAATCAATGAAAGACTCAGAAAACAAAACAGGAAACAAGAAATATAGCAGAATACAGAAAGGTTAAGTGTGTTTTGCCCAATAAAATACAAATTAACATTTTAGAAAGTATACAGTGTCAAAATGTATTGGGTCGTAACCAAATTTCGATTAATTTCATGGAAAAGGTTTTTCCTTAAAGAATTTTTTTCTTTCATTACATAAAATTTAGTAAAACTAAACAATAAATTAAATAAAAATAAGAAAATGAAAATTTTGTATACCTTGTCTTAATAATAAAAATAAAAGACAAAAATTGTACTTTGACTACAAATGTTAGTAAAGCAGTTAATGATAAAGTTATTATCTTTCAAGCAATTTACATTTCATTACTTCTCTGAATCGGCCTGGCATTGATTTCAAATTTGGTTCGAATTTGTTTATTCTGCAAGGAGTTCCCTTCAAAGTTAATCTTCATTGAAAATTTTAAATGTGTTAGTTCTAAATTGCAAATAATTCCAATTATTCTTAATAGGAATGAAGCATGGACATGGTGCACGAGTTTTGATGACTCTGGACACAAAAGAGTAAACTAATCCACAGAAATAGACTACGTCGGATCGTCGTCCTGATAAAGTTTAACAATAGGCCCATTTTGAAGCACTTTCATTTCGTTTCTTTCAGAATATTCAATTGCATAAATTTGACCATTTTAGTCAGTCAAGTGTCAATTTCAAAACCCAAAAAAGTACCTAATACAACCAACGCAAGACCATCTGATAACATCATGTCTTATTGTGGGAGTCAGAGTTTTCACTTCATGTTCAGTATTGGTTTGTCATTCTACCGTTGGCTATTTTATGGAGAAATGGTTCTTAAAACCATGACCTGAATAAAACGCCTTGCCTCCCTTTTCACAGAACAACCCCGGGAGGTTTCCCGAGACCAAGCGGTACACCTTAAGGCAGAGACCCAAGAGTGGTACCTACAGAGAGCCCCGATTATAGAGGAGATATTGATGCCACTCAGGCTTTGAAGGGCACAGACAGCACACTTTTAATCAGTAGTTTTCTATTTTTTCAACATAGAAATGACAATATTATTCAGGAATCCCTATTTGACCAAGAAATAAAGGAACAGGACAACAAACAAAAAGGCAAAGATACAGATCGCTAGGTACGACGAGGTTGCGTCAACCGTTTCCACCAAGGAGAGTGGATCCCATGGGATCGCTCAAGTACCTTGGAATCGCGGACTACATACTCACCTAATAAAGGTAAGCCCCTGTGGGGTTGTGAAATTTTGAATTAAGTGAGTTTTAAAGTTAGTGATACAATTGACACCTTTTTGGACCTAATTTACTTTGCTGACTTCTCTGAACCTATTTGGTCTCGATTGTGAAGGATTTTTAAGAATTATTGGTTCTATTTTCTACATTCTGCAAGTTATCCTCAAAGTTAATTTTCAAAGGAAATTTTAAATGCGCAAATTCTATATTGAAAATAATCCCAAATAATTTCAATGTGAATGAATCCTGGACTTCATAGTTGAGTTAAGATGAATTGAACTGTGGTGCAGGGTGTAATACCTACAAATATGAACATTACGCATCGGGTCTTTATCCTGATAAAATTTAACAATGTACCAATTTTGGCCACTTTCTTTTAACTTTTCTTTCAGAATATTTAAATGCATTAATACACCATATTATAGTCAATATTTTAGAATTTTAGGTTATACCTCGATGTACTTTCTTCCCATTCACTGACGCACTTTGGATTTCCAGCTCCGGGTTGGTTTTCAAATATTTATCTTGTGATACTTGAAAATCATGACATGTGCTTGCATTCAATACTCCATTGTTTTTTTTTCAGATTTTCTACAATTCCAGGGGGAAATTATAAGTTTTTAAGATCAAAAGAAATCTACCATATTTTTTTCGTATTCTATACTTCTCAATTTGTTGTTGACTATATACTTGAAACTACCCAATTTCTTATTTAGAGTATCTTTTCAAGTAGTTTAATCTAGTTCTTAAAAATTTGCTCACTTATTGCTTTTTTCCCACACTGCCAAAAGAATTTTCACTACTACTTTCACTACGAATATAAAGTGTTAAATATTCTATTTTTTATTGTTTTAATTTAATTTTATGCTCCATAACCCATTTAGTACTAAGATACTGAATGAAATGAAAAAGTATGTAGTTTTGATGTAAGAGTAACTGATTTTTGATTCAATGATTGCATTTTGTTGTGCCCCAATACCTTTGAGTCACTACGTATGCAAAATATCACAAAAATCTTTAAGACAACCAAAAAACCTCCATCTTTTTCATATTGTTCAATCCAGAAAAATGCAAAAAGAGGTGCATAAACTATCTGTGCTTTTGTACTAAACACATTTTATACACTAAAATATTTAGTTTTGCCGAAACATGCTCAATCACAATATTTTTCCCTAATAAGATCGAATATCTCCCTATTCAAGAATTGATTTCATTTACCATTTTGAAAATTGTCGTATTTACACTATAAAGTTCTGGAATATGGTGGCTTTAAAAAACTGAACAAAAAATTATGCAACTGGAACCTTGAAAAGCATGTTTTTGAATAGCTGAATGATGGCTATATTTTGCATTCTGTTCAAGATCTCATGTAAGCTTAAAGAAATAAGATACTGAATTTAAAAAAATTCAGATTGCTTTCCAGATTAACTACACAAATCCTGCTTAGTGACTTTTCAAAATAGTTTTTTTCCTTAGACAAAAAAGACCATTAAAAATGAGAAAAGAAAAAAAAACAAAAAAGTACCTAAATTGCGTCAAATAAAGATTTCACAGCACTTGACTATACTTACTTTATGTTGCTGTTATATGGTTGGAACTATACAGATTGCTAGGAAGAGTCAAAATTGTTATTTAACAAGTGTTGTGTTAATTAGTGATAGCTGTTATTGCTTGTTGAATTAGTGATAACACTGTTATTGCTTGTTGAATTAGTGATAACACTGTTATTGCTTGTTGAATTAATGATAACTATTATTAACTGATAATGTTAACAGTTTCGCTTTCAGTTAGCAACTAAATTTAATGGTTCTTTTTACATTAGAAATTGATTAAAAAATTTGTTTTAATTAACAAGAAAGTAATTTTTTGAAAATTTATAATTTTAACATTTTATTGTTACTAAATCTTTTAGAATTTCTTTTTTTAATTTAAAATTTTAAGCATTCAAATTGCTTCTCTCTTATCCCAATACCATCGATAACTGCTAATATTTTGGATAACATTTGATAAGTAATATTTTGAAAGAGCACTGCTATCCGAATAACAGCTGAATTCTAGATTATATCTGGGGCATTTGACCTTATGCCATCGTAAAGGTAGAGCTCTGAGAACCCTTTCATTTTCAGTAGTTATTGAATGGTGTGTTCAATGAAATTTGATCTTTCCCAATAAATAGAGAAATGTGCAAATCACAGGTTTAAAATCCTAGATCAATAAGTACACGCAACGTGTTACAGTAAAATTTATTACCTAAAAACTCATCTAAAATCAGAAATAAACAATTATTTCAATTTTGACAATCAGGGGTGATATTATTTTATATATGTACCATGGACAATGGCAATATTTTTCCTTGTTGAATGAATCATCCTTTTAGTTAAGTCAAAACAAAATTGTCTCTTGGACACTGCGATGAATCGAAGCGTCGACTTCCAGGTAAATAATCATTCAAACCTTGTCGTATACTCAGCTTTGACGCTCTTGTAAAAATTCTCCATGCACTGTTCTAGTTGAAATCGAGACATGGTATTATTTTTCCGTGGTGAATCGTAGCTTCGCCTTCCAGATCCACGGAATATTGCACTCATCGCTATATCTGTCTTCAAATCCAAACATCTTTTCGACTTTTTCCTGTTGGGCGAGTTGAAGAGTTCAGAGAGGGAAGTACTTTCTTCCTGTTTTCGAAAGTTTTCATCCTCAGTTCTGCTTAATCTCCGACGTTTAAAACTAAAGGGAGTTTTGCGTGACATAGGCAGACCCTTCAACTCACCCCTCTGCATAATCTCTGGGAAATTCTTAACTGAGAAATTATTATCCATCATTATGAGACTTGGTAGTAAGAGTTGTGTCTCATCACTCTCGGTTCCCCTGTTGAATAGAGTGTTCACATTGGCAGACTGGTTTTGTTTCTTTTGTAGTACAATCTGTGGCCTTAACTTTTCATATAAAGCTTTGGGATTAGTCAACAGCAATAAACCCGCTGCATTTTCAACAAGACTCAAGGTCCTACGCACAGGAATTTTCTGTCCGGGAAGTCCCGTATTTGATGGATCTTCAGCGTCCTCTCCTGTACGTGGCTTGTAGTATCGTTTTTTTAAATTGGCAAGACTCTCATCAAGACTCAAATGATTACGTGTAGGAGTGTCCTCTCTGGGATTGAGTCCCGTATTTGATGGGTCTGCAGCTCTTAAATTGCAACTGCTATTTGATCTGTTTTTAAAATTGGCTGCACCAAGTATCAATATGTCAACCGAAGAAAAATCAATTGCGTGATCACTTAAATCTCTAGTTGAAGGAGTGTCTTCTCCCTGATAGAATTTGTAATTACTTTTCGACGGGCCTGAAACTTCTAAGTTACAATTGCATGTTGATGGTCCTGTACCTCCTAAGTTACAACTGCATTTTGATGGTCCTGTACCTCCTAAGAAATTGCTCCTTGTTGAAGATCCTGTAATTCCCAAGTTGGCATTGTCAACCTGGTTTATTTGCTTTTGTTCTAAAATGAATGGCTTCATATGTTCAGATAAAGTTGTGGTAAGGGACGCCATCGTTGATGGGTGTGCAGTTCCTACGTTATAAATGCTTGATGGTTCTGTAATCCAAGGGTTATTGTTACTTGTTGACGAGCCTGCAATTTCTAAGTTCTTTTCGCCTGTTGACGAGCTTGCGGTTTCCAAGTTACAACTGTCTATTGATTGTCCGGTAATTCCCAAGTTTCTGTTGCTTGTTGATGGTCCCGTAACTCCTAATACATTGCTCTTTGTTGAAGAACTTGCAATTCCCAAGTTCGCATTGGCAGCTTGGTTTATTTCCTTTTGTTCTAAATTGAACGGCTTCATACGTTCAGATAAAATAGTGGCAAGGGACATCATCGTTGATGGGTGCGCAGTTCCTAAGTTATAACAACTTGATGGTTCTGTAATCCAAGAGTTATTGTTACTTTTTGACCGGTCATCAATCTTAAAGTTCCAGCTGCTTGTTGAAAGCCTTGCAATCCCTATGTTACAGATGCTTTTTGATGAGCCTGCAACCTTACAACTGCATGGTGACGACGAACACTCTTCAATATCCAAAGTTGCAGCTCTATGATTATCACCTGATGGTAATAGTTCTTTGTTGTGTGAGGTATTGGACTCCTTTCCACTTAACCTTTCCTCAATATTCCCAAGAATCCTACCACTAGAAGTGTTCCACGAGTTGTACGATGATAAAGAGAAGGCATCGCCCAACCTTCGTTTTCTCTCTTTGCTTATATCTTCGGAATTTTCTCTTTTTCTTTTTTTCGAAGCTTGATTGTTTTCCAGTCTGTGCGAGTTTTCAGCACATATTAGGGAGACAATAAAGGACAATAATAATACTATTTCCTTGAATTCGGAGGTATCGGGCATATTTCGACTTCTCAATCTCTCAGTATTCCTAAGAATCCTGTCACTAGAAATACTCTTCGAATTGTCCGATGATAAAGGCATAAGGAAGGCTTGATTGTTTTCCAGTCGAGGTGAGTTTTGAGCAGACATTTGGGGTCTTATATTTTTGGTCTTATATATAGATTTTTCAGGAAAGATTCGAAATGTTCTCCAAGATTTTTTGAACGAACGCGTCGTTAAGAAAAGCAGCTTCCAAAAAATGAGGGTCTGGAGCTCCTGCACTTTGTTATAAAGGACGGTATCACCCCGAGTCATTTTGAATAAGTATGTTTCTTGCTTGAAGAAAGATTCCATCGTGTTTTTTGACCAGTAACCATCATATATGTACCGTTTTTCAGTTATGTAGTTCAGAAATTGTACTTGTATCTCTCTCTTAATAACGTCGATTCGTTTAGTGAAACCCTTGCAACGACTACGTAATCTATTTATTAGATGCTTGTAAAGTTTTTCTTTTGAGTTTAGTTTTTTTCTTGCAGTGTTGGATCGTAAACCTTTAGGTTTATTTAACTTCCTTCGCTGAAAATCATCTTGCTCAATCTTTTCTAAAAGTTTTAGTAACGTCCAAACATTAACCGGAAAATCTCTCGAATTCGCAAGATTTTCAGATTTCGTTTCAGGACCTGTATAGCTAGTCGAAGTAACACGTTCCAAAATCTGTTTGTAGCTTAGACCTTCTACTAATTTATCTCTCAAATTTCCCTCCGACTTCGCGGGGGACTTTGCTTTCGCTTTATTTTTTGGGAGCACGTTACTCTTGTCTTTGTCTTTGTTTACGTCTAGAGTTCTTCGGAGCATCACTCGTGGGATACCTTTAAACGTCATCCCCAAAGGTTGGTTTAGGAAATTATATCTCACTCTGGATAGTAATTGTTTCATTACCAATCGCGTCTCTTCTGTTTGATGAATTTGGACAAATATTTTGTTGGAAACCAAATTACGTCCTAAATAAAAAAAAGAAATTAGCAATCTGACTAAAAACACAAGAAATAGGTGCTCTTACTGAATGTTTAGCATACTAAGGGCTGAAATTTACATGACAAGCACTATCTACAGGGTCAACAAGAGTCTGCGACTAGTCTTTCAAAATACACTATAACGCAATGATGCTTGCTAGAGCCACATGGTTTCGTGTCTATTTACATTTTGCATTCGATTTGCTTAAAGAACTTACATTTTGTTATTGAATACATAAAATATACATCCCCTGATAAAACATTTTTTCCTAATCACGGGCTGCAGTAGCCCGTTTGGAAAGGTTAACTGGAGGGTTGCGAGTTAGAATCCAACCAAAAACCGTCGTGTACGAAGGAGGCTGGTGCACGTTAAACCTATCCTGGCCTCAAGTGTCCTCATGTTGGCGTGGTGTGGAAGATTGGAGAGTGGGGTGGCAGCTCAGGTGTGACCTAGTCATCTGGCCTTGATTCAAAATTACGTGGTGTTGTCCTCGGATCTTTCCCTTCGGGTTTGATCCGAACCGGATTGACCATCGCCAATTGCCAGTTGTGTAGCTCCAGTGCGACGTTAATTAAAATATCTACCTACCTCTTGCCGGGCCAATTAAATATTACTCATTTTAACACTACATGGTCGGATTTGTGAATCACTTTGTGTTTTCCTGATGCACCACGGTGATGGGTTAAGGTTACACCCCACAAGCATACCACTTTTTAGAAGCACACCTTTTATATAGAGGCCACTTTCATTCTAAATGGACAAGCATCAATGCCTTACCCGGGATTCTAAAAAGGAACCTTTCGATCCACAAAAACCAGCACCATGATCACTAGTCAAGATAAACCAATTGGTCCACTCTGACATAATGTAGTTTCAGAATAAAGGTTTTGAATATCATTCCATCATCATTTGAATGTATTAAACCTTCTAATTCGAAATTTATCTTACTGCACTTACATATTTATTATTTAAATGTTTGACCTCTAGATGGCACCATGAATAACTTATAGTTACAACACTCACATTAGACTTTACTTTGCAAAATGCATTGATATCAGAAATCTTGAGACGCAGTTGAAGAGGATATGTACAGATTATAAATTAATTTGGTTGTTTGGTTTTGGAGTTTTATGGCACAAGGGCCATATTCGGCCATGCTACGCCAGACACAAGACATACAACATCAAGTAATTGGATTGGACTGGACGCCGTAGGCGGACACTGTTCACTTGTGTGGCTTTCAGCTATATCAGGGGTCTCCAAACTACGGCCCGCGGAAAACCGGCCGATGCAGTATGCAATTTTTCGTAAAATCGTAGAGCATAAAAATAATTAGAATTCAGTAGAGTCGCGGTAATTCGAGTCTCGGTAGGTTCGAGGTTCCGTGTAATTCGAGCCGGTTTTATGGGAAATAAATTATAACAAAATATTAATAAATGACTTTCGTTACTGAGCGCCTTCAGTTTAATAACGCTTTCCGCTTCTTAGAACGTCTGCCTTACGTTATTTACTAAGGTAAATGAAACCCTTTCTAAACTTCAGTGAGATCTAAAAAACTAAAAGGCTATTCAAAATGCTGGAGGTGAGAAACCAATGGTTTTTCATTGTATTATATGTACATCAACAATCCTTGTGTGGGAAAAACAAATGTGTCGGAAGTAATGCAGGTCGTTGTTAAGACAGTAAATTACATCCGATCCCATTCTCTAACACCGGCAGTTTGAGAATTTTCTTTCGGATATCGAAAGTCAGTATCCAGATGTCCCATATCATTGTGAGGCACGTTGGCAAAGCAGAGGAAAGGTGCTCCAAAGGTTTTTGAGCTGCGCCAAGCTATTGACATTTTCATGATTGAACAGGATAAGCCTGTAAAAGAGCTTTCAGATCATCAGTGGCTGTGGAAGCTTGCATTTGCTGTTGATATTACCACTCATCTTAATTTTTTAAATTTGAAACTTCAAGGCAAAAAGTCCTTTGTAAACGACATGTGGAAGTTTTTAGAACAAAACTTGCTCTTTTTGAAAACCAATTGGGAAAGACAATTTTGAACCACTTCGAAACTTGCAATAAGTTTGCTAGTAAAACTTGTGTACCTTTCCCATCACCATTACGCAGTACAAACTATCACAAAACTACGTGAGGAATTTGAAAACCGCTTTGCAGCTTTGATTATGCAACTACAACAGAAAAGGTCAAGATATTTCAAAACTCATTCTAATGTGAAATCGAAAATGCGCCAACAGAACTTCAACTTGAATTGATTAAGCTTACGTCAAATGAATACTTGAAAGAATATTTCTAGGAATGTTACAAGAATGCGGACCTTCTTTCATTTTACAAGTAATTATATTTAGTTAATTTTTATTTTTAATTTTAAAACAGTTCCTTTCATTGCAAGTCATTGGGTGATGATTTCAAGGAAGTAAAAAAAACTTTGCAAGATCAGTGCTTTCAGTGTTTGGATCAATCTATATCTGCGAGCATACATTTTCAAAAATGACCTTTGTAAAATCAAAGTACAGGGCTAACTTGTCAGACGAACACTTGAAATCCATTCTAGTGATAGGATCATCGAAATTTGACCCAAAATGGACAGACATTATATACCAGAAGCAACTCCACACGTCCCATACGTACATAAGAAAGCCAAAGAATGATATATGACAATATTGTTGAATGTCATTTTTTCCTTGGGTCAACTTATATGTACATTTACATTATTTGGAATTTTTATGATTTCTTTGTATAAATCTACATTTTTATTTAAAAACCTCTTTTGTTAACTAGTTTATTTCGTAAGCTTTAAAAAATTGACGTTGACCCAATGTCCATCCCCACACACACGTGTGTGTATATATATATATATATATATCCATATATATATTATTTATTTATTTATGTGTGTGTTGTTGGCCCGCCTGACTTAAAAGACTTTTCAATCTGACCCTCAAGTGAAAAAGTTTGGAGACCCCTGAGCTATATAGTCAGCCTTACGGAGTGGATTAGGGGGAACCCAGCAAACACAAAACATTCAAGATAGTACACATAAAATAGAAGGCAAGTGAAGGGCAAAACATGTAAGCACAAAAATACAATATTACGTAAGAAAAGGATTAAAAATTTGTTAAATTTACAGATAACCAAATGATAATATAAAAGTAATACTGTTAATAATAATACAAATGATAATAATAGTATAATAAGTAATCCATATATAATAAATGGTATCAATACACAATGAACAAGGATACGTATTTAGAACAAAAAGAGAGCAAAACCACTAAGACAACTAAAATGTATATATAATAACTTCGTAAAATCTAGGTTATTTCGAGAACTTTCGTCTTCTCAGATATAATCAATGTTGGAGCTGAGAAATTCCATCATTTTAAGAATTTTGTGGTGGCAGTGTTCTTGGCAGTACTTCGGCACCAATGAGTGCAGTTTTGTAAAGAAGGTTTCGCCAAATGCCACGGACTTGTGAGATCAGTCAAAAAGGTAGTGGATGGGATGACCTTCTCGGCCGCAGACGCACAGCGCACTTGTTTTTAAATGGAAACGTTCAAGATACGCCGGAAATGGGACTATGGCTTGCAAAAAAATTGTTCCAGTTCTGGTAAATGAGTTCGGTTTAAATCTACGGAAAGAATTGATGAATGTATCTCCCTTTGAAAGAAACATCCCATTCTGCTTGCCATTGGTCCGATACCAACGTATCAATTGAACTTAATCATTTGCTTCTAGGCCACTTTAAACTGGTTGTTTGATGGGAAATTCCATTTGCTGTAGACTTCGCAAGTAAGTCTGCTTGTTCGTTTCCCTTAATGCCCGCGTGTACGTTTACCCAAGAGATGTTAATTTGGGCTATTTCAGTGGCTTCAAGCAGTTTTTTCTCGACTTCATTGATGATTGGATTGTGAGAGAGCAGATTACCCAGAGCGGTAACATCAAGTAATAGACACACTCAGTGAAAGCTTTACTGACACAGAAGAGAAACACACCCAGGGAGGAATGCACCTGACAGGAATCGAAACTGTGCCGCCTACAACTCGAAGGTTGAGAGCGCAGTACGCACCCACTGAGCCACCACGGCCCATAATTTAATTTGGCGCTACAAAATCATGACAGCAGAAGCAAAGTTACTTGCTGACTCATAATTAACTTTTCTTAGTAAAGGCGGAAAGTGAGATCTTCATTCGCAATGGTGCATTCAAGTTTATTATATTGAAGCCCTTATTGACAAATTGAAAATATGTGTTACTATTTTACGTGTTGCCAAGAATACTACACTATCTACCAATAAGTATTTGGACATCTGTGATAGAAAAGAAAAAACAAAATTTATTCATATTCAATAGTTGGTAGAGCCTCCACGAGAGGCAATTACAGCCTCAACCCTCCGGGGCAAGCTTTCCACAAGTCCTTATATGACGGCTAGTGGTATTTTCTTCCACTCGGCTTGGAGAAAATATGCAAGTTCCTTCACCGATTTTGGTCGGTTGTTGCACCCCTTAATTCGGCGATCCAACTCGTCCTAGAGGTTCTCAATAGGGTTCAGGTCTGGGCTCTGGGCAAGCCAGTCCATTCGGTTAACCCCATTGTCACCATACCAATCTATAGTGAACCTCGCAACATGACAGCTGGCGTTGTCTTCCTGGAAGTAACATGGGTCCAACCCGTAAAACTGCCACAACGTAGGAAGCACACTGTCATCCAAAATAGTGCAGTAGGCGTCGGCCTTACCAATAATTGGGACCAAGGGTCCCAGTCCATACCAAGAGAAACACCCCCAGACCATAATTCCACCTCCGCCGAACTTTACTGTGGCCACAATGCATTCTGGCAGGAGGCGTTTTCCAGGCAGACGCCAGACCCAGACATCCGAACGGTAGAGAGTGAATTTTGATTCGTCGCTCCAGAGAACCCGTTTCCACTGATCTACGGTCCATTTTAGATGTGCTTTGCACCACATTAACCAAGCAGCGCGGTTGGACTTTGTGATCAAAGGCTTATGGGCGGCAGAACGACCATGAAAACCAAGCAAGATGTGCTTCCTTACGATGGTATTCATCGAAACAACACTCCCAGATGCCTGTTGAAACTACTGGAGTATGTGGGCCATCGGTTGGGTGCGGTTCTTCCGAATTTCTCTGGACAACACCCGTCGGTCTCTATCTTCCAGTTTCGTGGGTCTGCAGACTCGGGGAACATACCGACAATCACCGCTCACCTTCCACTTCTGAATCACATAGAGCACTGTCAATTTTGGGTAATTCAGCTCGCTAGATATATCCCTTAAGGATCGGCCATTTCTGTGATACCCGACGATTACACCTTTCTCGAAATCAGATAACTCTGCACTTCGTGGCATCTTGCATGCGACTAATGCCAATGTTGTTTCCTACACGATATTTAACGGCGGAGGGCGTTAATACCACACCAATTGAGTTATCAGGACCGCAGATATCGTCATTTGCATGGGTGTCCAAATACTTGGTAGATAGTGTATAAGCACTTACACTATAAGTCCGATCTGTTGCTCCGAGGACAAAACTACGTAATTTTGAACCACTCCTCAGATGACGATGTCCAATACATGGCACCTTACTCTCCAAACTTTCACGCCAACGTGGATGTTTTAGGACATGACATTAGGACATAGGATGTATTAGGACGTCATTGGTTGGACCTAGTTCCGAACTCGCTACCCTGATTGCTAATCTGTTACTCTTCCAACCGGGCTACCGTGACCCCATACTTTTATTTGAAATACTATTATTTCTTATTTGTACTCGTAACAATGATTATTTGACCGGTTCAATATAAAAGGCTTTTCGTTAATACCACACCAATTGAGTTTCAGTTGTCCGAACTTTAACTGAAATGCCAAGAATTATAATTGAGTGCAACAGGAATTTCTACTTTTTGGTCCATTAACCTTATTAAAGGGGCATGAAGCATTCTGTTCGCTAAACCAGATCATTCAAGGAAGTGCACAGTGCATACACTCGCCCTCGAAGCCTTATTTAACTCTTTAGAAAAACACGGTATCAAATTCGACTCGGATAACACGCATACTCAGTTAATCGGAGTTCGTATAATCAAGGTTCTAATGTGTATTTTCTAAAACTGAGAAGGGCCGTGGTAGCCAGGTTGGAAAAGTAGCGGATTAGCAACAGAAGGGTTGCGAGTTCGAATCCAACCAAAGACCGTTGGTTGGATTCGGTATTGGTATTTTGGTATTTTCAATTAACGTCACACTGGAGCAACACAACGGGCTATTGGTGACGGTCCGGGATCAATCCCAGAGGGAAAGATCCGAGGACAGCACCACGTAATTTTGAACCACGGTCAGATGACGAGGCAACACCTGAGCTGGCACCCCACTCTCCAAACTTCCACACCACGCCAACGTGAGGACATTTGAGGCCACGACAGATTTAACGTGCACCAGCCCCCTTTGTACACGACGGTGTTTGGCTGGATTCGAACTCGCAACCCTTCGGTTGCTAGTCCGTTACTCTTCCAACCGGGCCACCGTGGCCCTGGTTGGATTCGAATCACTACAGATTTAACCCGTGTGCAAAGGGGTTAAATCTGTCGTGGCCCCTCAAATATTCTCACGTTGGCGTGGTGTAGATGTTGGGAGTGGGGTTCTAGCTCAGTTGTGACCTCGCCTTCTGAGCGTGGTTCAAAATTACATGGTGTTGTCCTCGGATCTTTCCCTTCGGTTTTGACCCCTGACCATCTCCAGTAGCCCGTTAATTAAAATACCTACCTACAGTTGAGTAACTTACCTGTCATGGACAAATCAGCTGCAAAGGCATGCACAAAATACTTGTAAGTCACGACGCATTCGAAACCCTGTTCGGAATTTGTTACATTCTTTTCGACGACGATGCCAAATGTGTCCAACAGATTCAAGAGTTCAAATATGTTCTCAGAAGACAATTGTAGACGACCTGTTACGCTTATCTTGATATTTTCAGTATTCATTTTGATCGATTCTATCTCGGCAACCGTATAAATTAAATTTCGCAAGCTCAATGCATGATTGCCTGGATGTTCATCTGGCATGCGTATCAGGGCCTTGCAGACTGATTCCATTTGCGAGTATTCGCAAATGACCCCTTGCCATTCGCGAGGGCTCTTAGTGTCATACCTATAAAAGACAAAATTATTACTTTTATCAGTTATATACTAGACATTGTTAAATTGTCCGTAGTAAAGTGCAGTGGTGTAGTGATTACCACTATGCTGAAACTCGTCAGAAGATTGAGAGGCGAGTTACTACTTGTGCTAATATTCATTTAAAACACAATAGCTGTTTACACAACACGTTGTCTTAAAGTCAATGCTAAAAGTTGTAAGTACATCAGGGCTTGAGTGGTTGTTACTACCCGAAGATATAGCGTGACTTGTAGTGACATTGTTCTAAGTATGCACAAATTATTGGCTTGGCTCTTGGAAAAGACAGCATAGCTTTCAGTCATGCTGCGTGAGCAGGCTGAAGTTTTAATCTTTAGATTGGATTTTTGGGGCTTTATGGCGCAAGGGACATATTTGGACACAAGACAAACAATATCAATAGACATACACACGCAATGAAATTTTTCTGACACAAGAGAAATACACCCAAAGAATGCACCGGACAGAAATCGGAAATGTGCCCCTACAACTCGCAGGTTGCTAGCGTAGTGGGCGGCACTGAGCCACGACGAATCCTAATCTTTAGAACGCAGCTATCAAGGACGATCAGGACATATTAGCCCCATGTTGAGACTTATTTCGAAGGAGGACGTTATGGGCAGGGAGCTAGCAAGCCTATTATGTTTGATGATTCTTATTCAAGTCAGTTAATATTTTTTACCTGTCTTGTTATTCATTGAACCAATGGACATCTACATATGGCTATAAGAATTAATATCCGCAAATATGGCTTTCGCCATAAATTCGAAAATAAAGAACCAACTGAGCTCGGAAAGAAACGAATTTTAGATTCCATCCGCACGAATTCAATTGGTTAAATTTCCAATCACGTGAGTGTTGCATTTCTTTGATTAGATACAGCTCCGATGAAGTCGTCGCATTAATCACATTGTTTAGACCTCCTAGGTGTATTGGAGGTACACTGCTGGCCACCCAAATTGCAACACCAAGAAAGACAAGAGATATCACAAAAAAATTTATTTTGTAGATAACATGTTGACCAAGTATCAAATGATTAAATTTATAGACTTCTGTGAAGTGTGGTTCCTGCCAAAATCAGTAGCCAGATTAGCCGCCATTGTTGGAGATCACCGCTGCCACACGCCTCGGCAATGATTCAAAGAGACTTTGGATGTGTTCTTGGGGTACAGCAGACCAAGCAGCTTCCACACGTTGCCAAAGTTGATCTGGTGTGGCAGCTGGGGATGTATTCTGGGCCAATCGTTGAGCAACCATGGACCACATGTTTTCTATCGGCGAAAGATCCGGAGAGCGAGCTGGCCAAGGAAGCAATTCAATCTGGCGATTGACAAAGAACCCTTGGACAATGCGTGCTACGTGTGGTCGCGCATTATCCTGTTGAAATATGGCTATGGGCAAGCCCTGAAGGTAAGGAAGGACAACTGGCTCCAACACCTCGGAGATGTAGCGCTGGCTGTTTAAAGTACCGGCAATGCGTACTAGAGGAGTGCGAGAGTGATATCCAATACCGCCCCATACCATAATACCCGGTGCAAGACCAGTGTGGCGGTGCATAACGCAGCTATTCAGCATCCTCTCTCCACGGTGTCTCCAGACTCGAATCCGACCATCGTGGTGTTGCAGACAGAAGCGTGACTCGTCAGTAAAGACAAATTCATTCCATTCTGCAGTCCACATCCTTCTTTCATCGCACCATTGGCGGCGGAAACGTCTGTGGTTCTGCGTCAAGGGTAGACGAAGCAATGGACGTCTTGCGGACAGACCACTCTGCTGTAAACGGCGTCGAATGGTACGCGCAGACACTGGATGATGCGTTACAGACTGAATGTGCTGTGCTATGGTTCGTGATGTGGCTGAGCGATCCGTCACTGCCATACGCACAATATGCCTGTCATCACGTGAAGTGGTGCACTGAGGTGGATGCGATCGAACACGTCGGTCCGTTGTACCCTCCTGCATCCAACGATCACATATCCGCATTACAGTTGTTTGGTTTCGTCCAACACGACTACCGATTTCCCTGAAAGATAATCCACAATCTCGGTAGGCCACTTTCCTTCCTCTGTCGAACTCGGATACTTGATCAAAAGATGATCGCTGTTTTCTACGAGCCATAATTGATCGTTTTTTTTCAAAAAACCACAAGAAAAACACAATTGCCGTACTTGAAATCGTCGAAATCTCCAAGCCTTAAATAGTGCTTTGAAGTGGCGCCACAGGTGCGCGTGATGTGCGTCTGCGCTGAAATTCTAATCATTTGCATATCTCACCTCCGCTAATGCATGTTGTAAATTTCATATTATTTGCATGCTTCCTTCAGGGTGTTGCATTTACGGTGGCCAGCAGTGTATTTTAATTAACGTCGCACTGAAGCAACACAAGCAACTATTGGCGACAGTCCGGGGTTAAACCCGAAGAGAAAGACACGAGGACAACAGCACGTTATTTTGAATCACGGTCAGATGACGAGGTCACACCTGAACTCCACCTCACTCTCCAAACTTCCACACTTTGACAGATTTAGCGTGCACCAGCCCCCTTTGTACACGGGAGGTCTTTGGTTGGATTCAAACTCGCAACCCTTGCTATTCCGTTACTCTCCCGACCGGGCTACGGCGTCCCAGGTGTTTTGGAGGAGTGTAAGCACTTGCTCAGATTTATGCGTTTATTGCCCGCTTCATGGCAATGTCCACCACAAAAGCATTAGATATTAATATATCCACTATCCATTGTAATATATTGGGATGTTGAATAATTTCTCGCTATTTTTTTGTGAAAATTAATGTTTTATTTTAAAAAGTCATTAAAAAACATGTTACTGAAAGTATTGTCCATCGCTAGCCACTACTTTTCCCCATCTTTCTGGCAGCATTTGAATTCCACGTCGGAAAAACGACGTCTTTTGAGGCTATCCAAGAGTCGACCCAATTTTTGGCATCTTCATAAGAACGGAAGTGCTGCTCAACCAGGCCATGCGTCATCGACCGGAACAAGTGGTAGTCGGGTAGGACTTCCCACTTAAGCGTTTTCAAGTAGGTTTTTACCGGTTTTGCAACATGTGGCCGAGCGTTGTCATGCTGCAAAATGACCTTGTCATGTCTCTGCTCGTATAGCGGCCGTTTTTCCTTCAATGCTCGGCTTAATCGCACCAATTGTAGTCTAGCGATCTCCCGTGATGGTTTCATTTGGTTTGAGCAGCTCATAATAAACTATACCCAGTTGATCCCACCAAATGCAAAATTACCCCACGATTTTCTACGCTTAGGGTTATCGTAGTGTATCCATTTTTCATCGCCAGTTACGATACGATGCAAAAATTCTTTCCTTTTCTGCCGTTGAAGCAGTTGTTCACAGGTGAAAAGACGCCGTTCGACGTCTCTCGGCTTCAACTCGTACGGCATCCAATGACCTTCCTTTTGAATCATTCCTAATGCTTTCAAACGTTTCAAAACTGTTGTGTGATCAGCTTCTAATGATTCTGCAAGTTCAGCTAGCGTTTGACATGAGTCTTCATGAAGTAATGCTTCCAATTGTTCGTCTTCAAACTTCTTCGGTGCACCAGAGCGTTCTTTATCTTCAAGATCAAAATCATTATTTTTAAAGCGTCTAAACCAATCTCTACAAGTTGTTTCAGACAGAGCATAGTCGCCGTAAGTCTTCAACAAGAATTCTGTGAGCTTCAACTGCAGATTTTTTTTGAATAAAATAGTGCAGTAAAATTCCCCGCAAATACTTTTTTTGGCACGAAATTTGACATATTTAACGCAATGAAAAATAAAGTTGTTTGCACTTCCGCGAAATAACATACACTGGATTTCAAGCTTGCTTATAGTACTTGTAAATAGATGCGTCACTATCATAAACTAACGCAACCAGTTCCGGTAACGCCATCTGTTGTAAAACAGCGAGAATTATTCAACTATCCAATACAAAGGAATCTCATTTTAACGAATTTTTTCAATGTTCTATCCCGAATGAACTTCAAAGACCCGAATCAAAACCCTGCGAAGAAAGAAATCGGCCCTTGATATCTTGGACGACTTCAACTCGAATCCCTCGGAACCTCGATGGTTGGTTGGGTTTTATGGCGCTATGGCCGTATTTGACCAATCTGCGCCAAACACAAGGCAGAAAACACTCGATATCTCCAAAAACATTCCCCTTGCATTCTTAGAATTCAGTCCATGTTTTTCAAAACACATCTCGAAATATTTTCTACGCGAACGTTTTTCAAGAATTGTTTGATAAATTGAATGGTTAGAGAGAAGCTTATAATGCTAAGTAAAAGGAGGGCTAAGTAAATTGGCTTTCCCCTAAACGATTATTATTGCTTTACGAGGATAATTAAATCCTGATCAGTCTTAAAGAGGATTCCGAACCCATGCCTGAATCGAGATTCGAGCCGAGACTGTTGAACCGTTGGCTAGAGATTCTAAATAGGGTTCTCCCCTCTCACTAATAAATATCACTGCGGATAAAGGGTTGATTAGGCAAGAGCCATTTGGCCAAGGGATGGATAATGGGAGACCAATGGAGTTGTTGGTGAGTTCCTATCAAACAAGACTAGCTTTCCACATGATTGGATTGGATTTTGGGGTTTTATGGCGCAAGGTCCAAGAGCGGACAAGCTGCGCCAAACACAAGACAGAATGTGACCCAATAAATGCATAAAATATTGGAGAATTATTTGTCTAAGATAGAGATAAAAGTACATGTGGAAGATATTTAATTTTGATTAAAGATTAGCACAAGATTAAAATATGCGAATATATATATATATATATAAATCATAGTTGATATGAATTGATGATTTAAAGCATGTTGACCAGCAACAAGGTATATAATACAAAAAGGTATGAGTAATGAGTTGAATAGTAGAAATATCAAATGAAGTTTAAAAAGCCAATGTCATTTAAAAATGAGAAGAGATTTGAATGGGGATTTTTCCCCAATCAAATCTCGTAGATCTAAAATTGTGCTTTTAAAAAAATTGATATGATGATGATGAAAGACAGGACAGGCAATTAAAATGTGATAAACAGAAAATGGGGGGGGGATTTCAATTAACGTCACACTGGAGCAACACAATGGGCTATTGGTGACGGTCCGGGATCAATCCCAAAGGGAAAGATCCGAGGACAACACCACGTAATTTTGAACCACGGTCAGATGACGAAAACAGAAAATGGAGTAGAGCATGAATTGCAGATGGGTGTACTCTCTGCTAATAGAAGATGACGATGAGTGAATCGTGTGTGTCCAATGCGAATGCGGGTCAATTTGACATCCGTCCTCCGCACTGGAGACAATGTCCATTGATGAATGATGGGTTTTATGCAATGCAATTTAATGTTGACCTGCAGGTTCCATGAGTCTTTCCACAAGGAGTTGAGGAATTTCTTTGTGGATATCTTAATGTCACTATAAGGAACGGCCTGCTGCAGTGGAACGAAAGCTGCCTTCGCAGAATTGTCAAGTAGTACCCTTTATGCCCACGTGACTAGGGACCCAACAAAACAAGATATCAAACCCTTGCTCTGCAATGTACGCAAGATGTTAAAAATATCCGACACGACAGGATAGCAGGTGACGTTATATTGTTCCAGCTGTTGTAATACACTCATGCTGTCAGTGTAAATGCAGTACTTACGGTGTGTACTAGAGGATATCTGCTGAAGGGCGTAATAAATTGACACCTCTTCAGCAATGTAG
Source organism: Meta bourneti (assembly GCA_933210815.1). Taxonomy (NCBI): domain Eukaryota; kingdom Metazoa; phylum Arthropoda; class Arachnida; order Araneae; family Tetragnathidae; genus Meta; species Meta bourneti. The sequence goes on from OW119926.1 coordinate 64,959,913, forward strand.
ACGGAGCAGGAAGTGTGAATTCCCTAACTATGTATAGTGTTAGGAAACACAATTCCGCGGCTCACATAATCTCCTTTGAACCCATCCATGAAAACTGGTATATAGATGTCAAACTGACAGCGGCATAAGTCATAGTTGTTGGAATATACTGGAGCAGTGTCAGATTTTGGGTACGGAGTGAAGGGATTCATAAAATTCATAGATGGTAAGTTCCATGGTGGGAAACGAAAATCTTCATTTTGTTGGGTATAATATCATTAAGGTTAGAATCGTCTATGATGGAATTTGTCCTCTGAACAAAAGGTTTGATGGAAGAAGAACGAGTGTCGTAAAGACGATTCAAACCTGGGGCAAGAGTCATATGCTTCAAAGGATGGGATGATATGATCTTATAATAATAGCTGATGGACAACTTCTTCCGTCGCAGGTCAAGTGGTAGCTGGTGACATTCCATAGATGCTGTTCACTGGTGATGTGCGGAATGCCCCAGAGCATATTCTCAAAGCAGAGTGATGGGTTGTGTCCAATCTCAGCAAAACAAGTGTTTGCAGACCCGTATACAATACAACCGTAGTCGATTCGAGAGAGAATGATAGATTGGTATACTCGAAGTAAAGATGTTCGATCCGCTCCCCAAGATGTGTTAAATAACACTCTGAGGATGAGTGTGTGTATAAGGATCGCTCGCACTTTAGGAGATAAAAGATGTGGGGGAGGAAGGTGAGCTTGCGGTCGAACTCTACTCCGAGAAATTTTACTTCGTTGACTACGGGTATTTGTGAATTGTTTAAATTAATTACAGGGTCTGGATGCAGACCTCACTTCTGGCAGACATGAATGCAGCAGCTCTTGCTAGGGGATAGCGTGTGACCATTCTGGTTGCACCACTTGACCAAGTTGTTGACGGCAGTCTAAAGTTGTCTCTCGATTAGGCGCATATCTGATCCCTGACAAGAAATTTGTAGGTCGTCAACGTACAATGTGCTATGAATTGATGATTGTAATAAATGAATGATATTGCTAAAATGGAGAATAAGGAGAGTAACGCTTAAAATACTCCCTCAACCTGAACAAATTGATCAGATTGAAAAGATCCAATTCGGACTCTAAAGAATCGAGAAATTAAAAATTCTGAATAAAAGGTAAATTCCCTTTAAAACCAAAATCAAACATACTTCTGAGTATACCATGTCGCCACGTACGGTCATATGCCTTTTCTACGTAAAGAATGATACCAAATGATTCCTGCGTACAAAGGAATTACGTACCTGTGTTTCAAAAGTTGATTACGTTATCCAGAGTGAATCTTCCTTTGCGGAAGCCACTCTGGTAAGGTGGAATACATAGGTTCTTTTCAAGTACGTAAATAAGACGGGCATTGACCATACGCTCAAAACTCTTACACAGGCAGCTCGTTAAGGGGCTACAGTACCCAAATTGCTGAAATCTGCAATTTTGAAGTTATAGTTGTAATTTTCGGTATTTAGGTAGATTTTAGGTATGGTATGCAAAATGGGAATTCGAAATTTAAAAAATTAAAAACAATTAATTTTAAAAATTAAAATTTCTAAAATTTGAAGTTTTCTTTTTGATATAAAAATAATTTGGCTAAAATTTTAATATGAAAATTTTTTAACAAAAATATGTAAGAAATAAATTGTCCTCAGTTTTTGTAAATATGAATCAGAAAAAAATTAATAAAAAATAATGTAAAGAAGCGGGATTTTATACCAAATATTGTTTTCAAAAATCATAATAAAACACATATTTCAGCAATTGCTGAAGGCAAATGAAAGAAATGTATATATAACAATTGTTCCAAATTTCATTCATATCCGTGCAGTATAATTTGACTTATATCAATTTAAATTTATAAAAATATCAAAAATCACTGAGAAAAAGGCATTAGTTTTAAAATTATGCAAAATAGCTGTTTATGAAGATATTCATCTGGAATTTTTTTTCAGTAATATTTCACACACAAGTATATTCCAAGTTTAAATTTTAACAGAATGTTAATATATGTACAAAAAATAAATTGAAAAAATTGAAAAAAGAAAAAATTTCATCAAAACTTTTACATAAAGAAAAATATTAAAATTGCTGCTGTTAGACCATAATATACTATAACATAAAATATAGATCTATTAACAAAATATATTTAACAGCATATTTAACAATAGCCGTTTTCGAAATTGAAATTACGTCAAATGTTTCACATCAAATATCCAATTTACATTCAAAATAAGCAATCCAAAAGATGCTATTACTTCATTTCAGTTCAAACAAGTGTTAGCTAATATATTTTATCTTCGCTACTTTCGTCCTACAAAAAGAAACATTTTCAACTGAGGTAGGTAGAGGTTTAACTTTCGTTTGTTATAGTAGCAGACGAAAATGGGCGTGGCCGGTGACAACTTCAGTAGTTCAATTTTTAACATTGAAATAGAATCGGTTCTATTTAACGTAGCAAGATGAATTTGGTGTCATTGGAATCAGAAAATTCTGAATATTTTTTAAACAATAAAAAATATTGCGACTTTTTGGGTCTTTGGTGTCCTTACGAGGCTTCAGATCGGAACCAGTGCTTTCTCGACACATAGTAGGGAATTTTTGCTCACACCGGATTCCATTAAAAAGAATAATGTTCTTTAGGGAATCTGGCAGCAAGTGTCGAAGCATTTGATATACGATTCCATCCGGCCTAGGACTGGTATTATGACTGAGATAACGACCTCTTCAATTCCGTGAGCTTACAATTATAGGAGAGGGTCTTTATGCTTTTAAAATTGATCTGGGTTCAAGTTAGTCACTACAGATAATGGGAAAGGCTCAAAGAGACACAAGGAGTTGCGTGGTGAGCCCCGAAAGCATAAACGTGGGCACCACTCGATTTCCACAAGGTGTGCTCTTTAAGGGCAGACTGTGCCCCAAATAAGGCAATGCATAATAGGAAGGAGTTCTCGTGATGTGCCCCGATGAGCACAAACAGGACTCGCTTTCCACGATGTATTCTTAATTCAGGGCACAGTCCATCCCCTCAGACTAATTAGTCACATGATAATGGGAAAGACCGAAGGAACCCCTGAACACAGGGAGTTGGGGGCGCAAGTTTATTGGAGTTTTTATGGCGCAAGGGTCATATTTGGTCAAGCTGAGCTAAACGCATGATCGACAACGTCAAGTAATGGACAAGCAATGAAAGTTTTACTGGCACAGAACAGAAATTCACCCAGGAATTGAACTTGACAGGAATCAAACCTGCACGCGTACAACTCACAGGTTGCTATCGCAATGGACAAACCCATACAGTACATACATTACCTACACTAATTTATAGTATTGAAACTACTGTATTTGACGATGGATATTAGCATGAAACATGTGGCTGTGCCGGTTCATCATGTCTCATGCCGAGTTTTTTGGTAAAACATCAACTGGACACAGGTGTCTCAGCCACATTACGCACCCTGTGACTTCTGGCTTTTCCTAGAATTAAAATCACCTCTGAAAGGCAAGACATTTCTGAGCGTGGATGCAATTCAGAAAAACAAGGGACACCTGATGGCGATTCGAACAAATTACTTTGCAATGTTTTGAAAAGTTAAGACACACTAGAAGTGCGAGGTACCAAGGTGCATTCTTTGAAGGAAGACTAGGTGCCAAAAGTCCAAGTTGTAGTGCAACTTGTTTCGTATTAGATGGCTGGATGCTTTCCAAGCAGACCGTATATTTTCCTCTATTATACTGTTCCCTCTTTTGGATGTGTGAGTGGGAATCTACTATACATACCTGTTCCATGTGTTTGACTGTATTTTTCCGTACGCTGCAAGCTGGGATGTGATTTCATCCGGTCTATGTGTGTTGAAAGGCGAAGAAACTGCAATTATATATTTGGGAATTGGCTTCATTCCCGTTATCGTCCTATACCGATTCGACCTTACAGGAGAGTTCGGTCGAGATCGTGGGTCAGGAAGTGAACCATTGCAGGTTCCTCGGCATAAGCAAGCTGTAAAAAGAAAGTTCTGTTAAAATCCAGATTATTCATATACTAGCAGACTCGCGCATGGCATCTGCTCTAAAGTTACTTAATTGCTAATATCTGCTGATGGTAGAGTTGTTACTAATATTTTATACATATTATTTCCATTTATAATATATGAAATGCATTTATAATAAATGCAACAATCGATATTCATGTTTTATATACGTCCAAATAAAAAAAATATGTAATCAAATATGTAAAATGGCATTTAGTTTACATTTTTCAGATGTATTCATACTGGTATTAAATCTTATTTCCAATAGTGGATAGTAAAAGGTTAAAATCTGTTATATCCACTTAGCTTCTGAAAGTCTATTTCAATTGCATCTCGCGCACATGTTCAAAGGCGATTCGATATTTTTTCCCTTAGATTTTCTGTTCTGTGCTAATTTCTAACTTTCAGATTTCACTTTCCTTCTGTAATAAGATTACAGGAGTATTTCATTAATGCAACGAGATTTCTTCCGTGTAGTTCTAGGGCCGCGGTAGCTCGGTTGGAGGAGTAACGGATTAACAAACCCGAGGATTGCGAGTTCAAAACGCAATCGAACCAAAACCCGTCGTGTATGTAGGGGATGGTACACGTTAAATACATCGTGGTATCAAATTTCCCGCTTTAGTGTGGAAGTTTGGAGAGTGGGTACCAGCTCAGGTGTTCTCGTCAATTGACCGTAGTTCAAAATTACGAGGCATCGTAGTTGAATCTTTTCCTTCGGGATTGATCCCGAATCGTCGCCAATAGTCGTTGTGTTGCGCCAGTGCGACGTTAACTAACTACTTACCTACCAAACCAACAGTTTGTTGCCAACCCCTAATGTATAAATAACAACGATTTCTGTGCCCCTACTTTAGCTAAATATATGTATATTGATATTTAAAACATCCATTCCTCTTCAGAGTCGTTGATCGCTGAGAATTGAACAGCGTCAGAGATCGCAGGTGGTTGGTACTTAAGTCGCACTGGAACAACCTAATGGGCTATTCAGCGATCATTCCTGTAGCGAAAGATCCAAGGACACCTTTTAATTTTGAACCACGGTCAGATTAGGAGGTCAACACAAGCTGGCACCCTCTCCAAACTTCCACACCACGCGAACGGAAATATAGATTTAAATTAAAACATTCATTTCTTCAGAGTTCTTGGTAGCAAAGAAATAAACAACGCCAGGGAACGCAAGTGAGATTCCCAAACTTTTCTGCTACTTTAACTTTAGTACTAATAAAAAGTTCTGCCCGCAAAAAAATATGCTACCCAGGATTCCCACTCTTCAAACAATACAAAATTAGGCTTTTCCTGAGGACTGTTAAGTCTCCTTTCATTTTTATGGTTACATTTTACATAGATCGAAATGAATACTAACACATGAGTAAACGAGTGAAGCAACCCTCGATCGCTAGGCTTGTCTCAACAACTCAGTTTTAAAAACATCCGTTTTTACTAAATTTCTAACAATATTATGCAGCTCCTACCTCAAATTAAGAATATTTAAGCTGCGACAAAATAGGCAAATTTAATCTTGTGGTTGATTTTGTATTGCTTGTATCTGTGTTGCCATTGCCCAATATACAAATAAAACCTTCTGCGACCTATGTGTTAGTGAAATATGTATTGGTACAGGTAGGTATTTTAATTGAGGTCACACTGGAGCAACACAACAGGCTATTTGTGACGGTCCGGGATCAATACCCAAATAAAAGATCCGAGGACACCACGTAATTTTGTACCGCGATCAGATGACCAGGTTAACATCTGAGATGGCACCCTACTCTACAAAATTACACACCATGCCAACGTGAGGACATGTCAGATTTAATGTGCACCACTCAGTGTATATAGCCAGTTGTACAGCTTCAGTAAAACGTTAATTCAACTATCTACCTGAAAAGAACGTTACCTACCATAAAACCAGTGGCGAATTACGACTGGAAAAGCACTTGTGAAATAGTAGCTTTAGTAGCATAAATTATTTAAAATAGTATCAAAATAAGTCTTCCCTTCTTAAAGCTTATTTAGTAGCAGTTTTAAAGCATATTTTTCAGCAGTTCCCCACTGCTGAAAAATATATCACCGGCTCAGGGTCTTCAAAAGCCACTGTTTTCAGTAGTAAGAAGCGTTTGGCGAAACTTGGCGCTTGTTTAACAATTTGCTTTCAACAGAAAAATATATGCTTTGTTACAAGCACGTTTCGTTGAAGCGAACAGAATGTTTATACTTACCACACGTTTTCGATACCATTGAAGTACAGTACGACAAACAAAATCATTTTCGAAAGAATGAATTAGTGACTGAAACAAGGATTCGTGCAATTGGTTGAAAATGGAGGCTGAGCTTAAATATCGTTCATCTTTGGCGAATTTTCAAAAAACAGTCTCGAAATTTTTCGAAAAGTCGCCAAAACTTTGAAGAAAATTAGAGTTACGAGATGATTTTGCTTTAAAAGATACCCTTAATACCAGTCGCATTTTAGTCGCCTCATTTTACTTGAAAAACAAAGTCGTTTTCTCTAAGTGGATTAGTTGTGATTGAAAATAAAAGGGCTAAAAAGAACGAATATATTTTTAGGTTATGTTAAAGAATTTAAACGTTTTCTGGATTCGTCACATTAGGTAGCGCCACGGTATCCGTATGGTTTTTTTGTCGTGGCTCAGTGGGTTACCCACTGGGGAATTACGTTCATTTTCCTAATTACAAGAGCCCGTTGTGTTGCTCCAGTGCGTCGTTAATTTAAGTACCTGCATACAAGAAAGTTTCTGAAGAGTTCAATGCCAACTTCAAGACTTGAAAGATTGATAATTTAATATCAGTTTCAAGGCGATCGACATGCAAAACGATGAGAACCTGCGAAATAAATTTAATGGACAGTTCATTCTATTCATATAATGCTGCGCAAGTCTTTAGGTCAACATATCGTTACTACCACGCAAAAGGCACAAATCATCTCGATTGTTAGTGGAAATGCAGATTTTCTTGAGAAAACCTTTGAGTCGCAACTCGATTTTTCCCGAAGCATCGAAACTTTGAACGCGTTTTTGTAGAAAGGTCAATTTTGCAGATTCGTGCCTTTGGCCTGGTGGTAACGATATACACTCATGTCCAAATTTATCCTTACATACCCAAAAATAATGATACTCCACGAAATATCCAATCGATGTAATCCATTTTTGCTGAAATTTAAAACCAATCACTCAACGGGCCATGGATGTAGATCCAAGGGGTGCCCAATCTCAAAAGGCAGCTCGCGCTCTTGGAGGCCAACACCGATACGGCAAGTGATGGCCGACTCCATTAAATTACTTCAAATAAACACTAACCATTCTCTTCCTGTGCACAGCCTTGCCATGGTCACTGCAGACCAAATTAAAGCCGACATTATATTACTACACGATCCCTCTATATAGTGCAACTCAATCCGTTATCTGCCCCGCCAGGTCATAGGCAACTAACATCCAAAAACGAAAACGAAAATAGCATTATTTGCACGAATCAAAAGTTACTTAATTTAAAATTTACTAACAATTGTGTTTTCGCGGAGGTCTGGTCTGATGTCGGCCCCTGGATTATAGGAAGTCTACTTCCCCCATGACGACGTGGTTCAAAATTACGTGGTGTTGTCCTCGGCTCTTTCCCTTTGGGATTGATCCCGGACCGTCACCAATAGCCCGTTGTGTTGCTCCAGTGTGACGTTAATTGAAATACCCCCCCATGACGACATCGACCATGATATTGGAGGAGCTAGAAGTCCTTAACACCAACCTCGTCATCTGACCGTGGTTGTCCTGGGATCTTTCCCCTTCGGGTTTTATTCCATTCCGTCGCCAATATCTCATTGTCTTGCTCCAGTGCGACGTTAATTAAAATACGTATCACATCTCTGCGTTGCGGGGACATTGTGACATCAGTGGGTATGCCCACTGCGCTTGCAACCTTCGAGTGGCGCAGGTTCGATTCCTGTAAGGTACATTCCTCCCTGGGTGTTTCTCTCTTCTGTGTCAGTAAAACTTTCATTGCGTGTGTGTTTATTAGTTAATATTGTGTGGCTTCTGTCTGGCGCAGCATGGCCCTTGCGCCATAAAACCCCAACAAACCAAACCAATATTATAGTATTTTTATTTGCTTCATTATGTCAAGAAAAAAATGTTTACAAATTCAAATATTAATAAAATTATGTATATAAAGTAAACCTACAATATTCGCAGTACTTTCCCTCTTGAAAAGTCATCTGACAGTGATTCAAAATTACTTGGTGTTGTCCACGGTTTGTTGGTTTTGCGAGTTTTATTGCGCAAGGGCTACATTTGGGCATGCTGCGCCAGACACAATGCAATATCAAGTAATTGACACACAGTGAAAGCTTTACTAACACAGAAGAGAGAAATACACCCAGGTAGGAATGCATCTACCAGGAATCGAACCTGCGCCGCCTACAACTCGAAGGTTGCTTGCGCAGTGGGCATACCCACTGAACCACGACGGGCCCGGTGTTGTCCTCGGATCTTTCCCTTCGTGTCTGATCCCCGACCGTCACCAATAGCCATTATGTTGCTCTAATGCGACGTTAATTAAATACCTACCTACTCGCTTAAAAAGAATGATAGGGCCGTGGTAGCCCGGTTGGAAGAGTAACGGATTATACCGAAGGGTTGCGACCGGGTGCTTCCAATGCAACCCAAGACAATCGTGTACCACGTTAAATCTGTCGTGGCCTCAAATGCCCTGACGTTGGGAGATTGGGGTGCCAGCTCAAGTGTGACTGGTCATCTGACCCTGGTTCAAAATTACTTGGTGTCGTCCTCGGATCTTCTTTGGATTTGATACCGGACTTTCGCCAATAACTCGATATGTAGCTCCAATGCGACGTTAATTAACTACTTACATAAAAGGATCAATAAATTGACAGGTTGACGGAAATAAATCGAACAATTTCCGATAGTTAGTAGGGGCCGCGGTGGCCCGGTTGGAAGAGTAACGGACTTGCAAACGAAGGGTTGCGAGTTCGAATCCAGCCAAAACACCGTCGTGTACAAAGGGGGCTGATGCACGTTAAATCTGTCGTGGCCTCAAATGTCCTCACGTTGGCGTGGTGTGGAAGTTTGGAGAGTGGGCCGCGGTGGCCCGGTTGGAAGAGTAACGGACTTGCAAACGAAGGGTTGCGAGTTCGAATCCAGCCAAAACACCGTCGTGTACAAAGGGGGCTGGTGCACGTTAAATCTGTCGTGGCCTCAAATGTCCTCACGTTGGCGTGGTGTGGAAGTTTGGAGAGTGGGGTGCCAGCTCAGGTGTTGCCTCGTCATCTGACCGTGGTTCAAAATTACGTGTTGTCCTCGGATCTTTCCCTTTGGGATTGATCCCGGACCGTCACCAATAGCCCGTTGTGTTGCTCCAGTGTGACGTTAATTGAAATACCCCCCGATAGTTAGTAGATATTTTAATTACCATCACATTGGAGCAACACGTCAAGCTATTGACTATGGTCCGGGATCGATCTCCAAGTGAAAGAGTCGAGGACACCTCGTAATTTTGAACCTTGTTCAGACATTTTCCAATTTATAGATGAACCATTGAATTCTAAGAATACTATAAACATTGTTTGGTATTCCGAAACTCGATGAAGATTTTTAGTTCTAGGGAAAGAAAACTATCTCGGAGATAATTAGTTAACCTCAGAAATACGAGAAAAATGGTAGGAACCAAACACCAGCGATGTCAACAAAAAAAACGCTTTAAATTAGTGAAAGTACCTAATGAGGCTGCTCATCTGTCGTATATTGTACTTTCGTAGTATTTCAGTTCAAACGCTGTACCACCTCAAACCGATCTTTCCTTAGAAAGTTAGGTCGGTAGGTATTTAATTAACGTCGCACTGGAGGAACACAACGGGCAATTGGCGACGGTCCGGAATCGATCCCCAGTGGTAGGGAGGTATTTTAATTAACGTCACACTGGAGCAACACAGCGAGGTTATTGGTGACGGTCCGGGATCAATCCCAAAGGGAAATATCCGTGGAGAACACGTAATTTCGATCCACGGTCAGATGACAAGGCAACACCTGAGCTGGCACCCACTCTCCAAACTTCCACACCACGCCAACATGAGGGCATTTGAGGCCACGACAGATTTAGCGTGAACCAGCCCCCTTTGTGCACGATAATCTTTGGTTGGATTTGTACTCGCAACCCTCCAGTTAATCCATTACTCTTCCAACCTGGCTAGCAAGACAATCTCTCTCATAGAATAAGTGAGAGGAAATCGGTTTCCCGTAACGGTTATCCGTAATAGTTATCACGTAACAGACGCAAAGTACGCAGTGTGTTCTGAATTGAGCAATTAGATTCGATTTTCTCCGAAATGCATTGGGAGTAGTAGAAAAATGCGGGTTCTGGATCAGTGGTGGCGGAGGTGGCGAAATCGAGTGGAATTGAGTTGTACCGGAAGTGACGTCATAACCGGAAGTGGAGTTGGGATGTACCGGAAGTGACGTCATAACCGGAAGTGGAGTTGAACAGGAAATGACGTCATACCAAGTTGAGTTGTTAACCTCCCGCTTCGAGTGGAGTTGTTAGTTTCGGTTTCTCGGATTTCCGCGTTTTAGAGCAACACTACGTCGAGTGGAGTTGTTAGTTTCGGTTTCTCAGATTTCGTCGTCTGAGAGCAGCACTGCGTTGAGTTGGTTTCCTCCTGCCTCGGATTGATGTGGTGGAGGAGGAGCAATTCGAGTAGGGTTGAGTTGTTAGTTTCGGTTTCTCGGATTTCACGCGAATAACACGTGTTTACATTTTGGACTTGGGAATTTCAGAGCGATTGGATTTAAGGGCTGATTTTTCTGTAACTCGTAGCGCCATCTATTAGTACTTTTTTGAGTAAAATAAAAATAAAATCTTTAAAACATATTTTTTAAAACTAAAAGATGTGATATTTTTGCTGGGTTCGAACTGACTACCAAAAGGTACTCATGGTCGAGGGTTAGTTGGATGAATCTATAACCTCTCGGCCACGAATACCTGGTTACTTTCCGAAATATAATCAATTTAAATCCGAATACATTAAGTGCGTAATTGGCTGTTAAAATAGTATCGATTGCTCCACCACATCAATAAGTTCGTACACTTACGTGCTGTCAATCTCAGCGTTGCCATTCTCTACTTAAGAAATATTCTGGATAAAAATATTTAAAAACCCATCCCTGTCTTACATAAACGTTTTTCTCCGAGCAGAAGGAATTATATTCCTCAACTCTACTCTACATGACGTCAGTCAATACGTCATTTAACCGACATCATAACAGGTTTGGGTAGTCGAATTCATTTGCCTGGAAAATACCCCCCAGAGAAGGCAGTGTTGAGTTGAGTGCTTCAAAGCGATTTTGTTTGCTTGTTCAATCGTGTTCGTTCTTGTTCCAGAGTGAAAGTATGAAGAGATCGTTTCCTTTCGGATATTATCGTGCAGCAGTTGAAAAGAAACTGCATTCTAAAGATGAATTGTCGGAATCTATATCTTCTGAACCATTAATGGATGAATTAGGCCCCAATCATTTCCATTTGGGTGATTACAAATTTGTCGTAGTATCTTGCTTCAAGGGTCTCATGCGGATACATTTTCGTCATTACTACAAAGATGATCGTGGAATGCCGAAACCTTCCAAAGAAGGAGTATCTCTCACCCCTAAAGTGTGGAAAGCGTTCTGCGAAGTGATTCCTGGCTTTCTATCAAAGAACAGCAGTGATTGCATTATTGTGACACGAAAACTTTTGCTCTCTAAAGAAACCCGTGAGAATCAAAAGGTTGTGTGTTTTCAACAGTTGTTTCAAAAGAAAGACTTTGCTTTCCAGCTGACGCCGACACGCATTCTTCTCTCGGTGAAACAATTGGATCGACTGGATACAATATCGGAGGAAATTACAAAATCCGTTCAAGCAGGATTTCTCAACCAATCCCTTGACTATTTTGTGAAGGAAGAATTTGAGAAACGTGGTGTAGTAGGTGGTATGGAATACGATGGAGATCTAGATAATCCCGACAAAGTGGACGAACTCACAGAAAGAGTGGCCATACACCTAAAAGGACTTGTTTCGGAAAATATCAAGAAACTAATGAACTGTTATGGTTGCGAAAATTTCTTGGAAAACCAACTCGGTCATGAATGCACGTCTATGTCTGTTATTGAACGTTTTGATCAGTATTTTCATAATGCTTTGTATGATATCGACTGGAAACAATTCGGAAAAATGTTATCATCGGAGAATATATCCTATAAGTATCCATTTGTAAATTTTGATTTTCTACCTTTGATAAATGCTGAATCTGTGTACGAACAAGTACGAGAACTTTATGTGACAGATGAGCCGTGGCAAAGGAAAAAAAGTATGTAGAAAAAAAAATGTTTGAAAATGTTAAATGAGAATAAAATTTTTTAATTTATCAGAAAAGTTTTATGGTTTTGTTCTTTCTTTTTTGCATGAGTATACAGTATAAAGTATCCAATGTATAAAAAAATGACACAAAAAAAAGAAACATAGATCTGTGAAAACTAGTTTATTCAAGCAAATATATGTATACAAATGTTTGTTCTCTTACATGCTCCCATGAAGTTATACATTACAAATTGAATATATCCTCAATTTTTAGGTCTGTTTTCTTCTTCAAAGACTTTCATTAAATTGACTAATGTTCTGTGACGTTTCAGCTGTTTTGGAGAATGAATTGTAATTTTTCTTTCTCCAGGTAGATGTAATTCCATTGTATCATTACACATATTTAAGGAGTAATCATCTATGATTCCATCACTATCACAAATTTTTATATAACCTTTATCGAGTATCATTGTAAGGCCAAATATGAATGCTGAGATTCCCATGAAAATAAGAACAGAAAATGCTCTTCTCTGGATGGGTTCCATTGTTTGAAATGAGACATAGACCTTGATTATAATCAATATATACTGCTTGAAACTTGGAAACCTCATCTACTTATGGATTTTTATTGCGGGGAAATAACTGATGATTTACAGAGGAAGCCAATTACAGACTCGTTTTGGGGTTGGGGTAGGCATCACTTCTTTCATTACCCTCACTGCCTTACCGAGTTGTTGAGGTATAGCAAATTTATTTTTTACAAAGGAACTGGGGAAGTTAATTTCCTTAAGTGCATCTTTAAACTGTTCTTGTCCATTCACGTACTTATCAATCTTTCTTCTTCGCACTAAAAGGTCTATCAGGTCAACAATATTAGAACTTTTCACTATATTTTACCTTTATACACAAATTCTCCATTAGGCATCCAATAAACAATCTCTTTATTGCGTTTTAAATAAAGAATAATATTTTTAGTTAATCCAATTAAGTTTTTGGGAACGGTATTGAGCACCATCTCCTCCACACTTAACGTTCTTTCTTTCTCATTCGCAATATCTGTTTCCTTCTCTGGATTATCTGACAGTTCTGAATTAATTGTTACAGATGGTGGATTCAATACATTCACGTTAATCCTCCTCTGCAATACTTGATTGTATAACTTAATTTTTTCATCATCATCCATTTTATTAACTAAAATACTTTTCATCTCACGATCTAATTCACTCAGCTGTTCGTCTGAAGGTATATGTCTTGATAATCTTTCCTCTGGAACTAAAATCATTTTCTTTGCATATTGCATTTTTTTTTCTTTACTTGTTAAGTAGAGTAGTCAAGACAGTGAGTGCGGCGGGTATTAATATATTTAAAAACCCTCCTTTTTGAATAATAATTTTTCGCTTTTTAGTGAGGGTTACTTTTTTTATCTGCTAGGTCTCTAAGCGTATGCTTATGACGAGAAAGTTTTTTCTTCTGTTCATCGGTTAAAGGAACATTCCCTTTTAAAGTGTTCAAACAACATTCAGCTATGCAATGGATGCTAGATTTCGGAAGATTTTTTAAAAAGGCTTTCCGACATTTTGTGGGGCATACAGTTAAAAGCCTCAACCGTTGCACGTCTCCTTCTGTTAAAGGCATGATGAACAATGAATTATTTGCAGGTTGTGAGTTTATTTATTTTAACTGATAAACACAAGTTTCTTCTCCTGGAAGGATTTTTGTACGCAGTCGTATATTCTCTTCTGTCTCAGATTTCAAATCTACAAGTAAATAGCTGAAAGGCCTTTTCGTGGCGTCCTCAAACACTTCAAGAAAAAAATTTAATTTTCGAGGGTAGAGTTGTCGACCGAGGTGTGTAATTTGACTTACATCACGTCGCGATTTAAATAAAAACATGTAATGACAGTTTAATGAAATTTCTCTGAATTCTTTTCCTTTATGAAACAAATTTTGCGTTAGTCATCACAGATAAATTCATATGATGAGACTTTTGTATACAAGTTTGTTATTCTTTTATCACTGCCACATTCAGAAATTAAATCGTCATATATAAAAAGTGTATTATATCCTAAATATTGCTTAAAGTTTTCGGGTATTCCTTCTACAAAGATGATATTCGGCATCTCATCGTATAACTTTTGATACATTCCATAAAACCACACTATTTTATCAAGGGTAGGATGAATCATATCTGTGTGGCTGTTTATCATTTTTTTCAAAAAATGTGACTTGCCTGATGATGTAGGTCCGCAGACAAGAGCAGTGAAAGGATGCTTTAAAGTGAATGAATTCATGGTTACAAATGACAGAAGTAAAGACTAGGGTAGTTATTTATACTCTTTTTTATTGAAATAAAGGTACATGTATATTCGAAATTTTTTTCACAAAGTTATACACTCGTATATCATTATTTGTAGACTGTCTATCAAATAATTTAACAATAAATTCCATAGATCTACTTCTAGATCTTTGATACAAAAAGTATACACAATATTGTCCACACACAGCAGTTTTAACACTTTGAAGAGGTATGTCGTTGTAGACCACGTGCGGAACTTTTTTGAAGTAGTCATGTATGTAGCCTAAAAAATACGAAGGTGGTTGTCCGAACGAATCGAAAAACTCTACACTTGTTGGTGATTTCATATAAACAGCTAACCAATGAGTCCCTGGTTTGTGATGAGGATCGGTGTTTAAAATAAATGCAGCCGGAAAACTCTTAAAATTCTCGGGAATTCGATCACTTGGGAAAACTCCAACAAAATATAAACGTGTGTATGCATCACTTTGTAAAATGTTATTCAATTGTATCACATTCATATCGAAAAATCACACAAAATATTTCTAGACTTCGTAATTTCGATCACGTTTTGAAATTCTGCATATACCAGCACTGAAACAGTTTTCGGTGAAGCGTTTGCAAACTTTATTTCAATGCGAAGATTTCCTTGATGAATTAAATTTAAATGGTTGCCATCACCCAAGTCTGGTGTTAAGTCAAAGGCATATAGCGTGTACCCTTCGGAAAACTCATCTCTGTTAATATAGATACCTTTATTGGATGAGAGTTTTTCACTTCCTAGGAGCAAACTATTGTAAGCACGAATAAATTGGCCGTCGGCATAATTAGGATCCAAGGGTTTGTAGCTGATAGGATTTCCATCTACGTAAACGCCTATGAAATTTACACGGTTATGCTTGAGGTAAAATGGGTTTGTTGGGTAAGTGCCACTAAATGAATCATGATCGACACATGTTACAACTATCCGTTTCGGGAGTTGCCCAGAAAATATGTTATCCTGTGAAAATGAGAAAGAACCTTTCGATACTGAATATAGCTTACACAAAACTCGATCCATTGGATATTTTGCAGATGATTTTTCTAAGGCTTTGGCATGTCCAATTAAAACACCTGGACTGACTTTCACTTTCCGGATGAAAAGGGATGCATGTTCAATAACAACGTCATAATTTGCTTTTTGAGGAGCAATGAGACAAAACTCCGGTTTGCTGCGTATTAACTTTAACTTTAAGTCTACCAAGTTGAGTAATAGACGATCTTGATAAAACAAGTCGCAATGTAAATTTCCAATCATATCTAAAACTTTACTCTTTTCAATCATAGAAGCCCGTTTCTTCAACCCTGCATTTTCACTTGAAGGATCGCTTTCATCAAAGTGTCCTGCTGTATCTTTGTAGAAGCATTCTGAAGTTAGGAAGCTTTTCTTATAATCAGAGCCGTAATTGAGCAAAGTCTCAATGTAAGCTCGGTAAGGGTAAGTGTTACTGGATGATGAAATTAGACGCTCATTCAAACTCACATCGACTTGGGAAAATAACGAGTGAAGAAATAAGTTACATGGAGCAACTTTTTCATTTTCTGGTAAAACTGCATTGTCCTTTACAACTTTAACTTTTACATAGAGTTGGGTTGCTGATAAATCGATGTATTCCTCACCACTACCAGATATGTTGAATTCGATAGGTCCACCATCACGAATATTAGCTATAGGATAAAATTCAGACCACTGCCCTTTTTCAATAGCTGTTTGAGTCGGTGGCATAAGAAATAAGTCCAGTTCAGATTTCACAGAGGGTAGGGAATCATTTCGTATTAAGGCCATGCTAAAGATTATGAGAATATGTCAGGTGCACACAGCTTGCGATACTTCTTTCGAATGATGCGTTTCTTATTTGTGCGTTTCCTTTTATTTCCTCCAACCATTGATTTCACTCGATTGGATACTTTATCGGTTAAAGTTTTCGTTGCTTCTTTAGTTCGGTCTTTGATAGCTGACTTTACATCTTTACCTTGCAAGTAATCATTTGCAATATCCACGCCAGATCGAAGTGCTTGCTTTCCCAATGCTTTCGCACCCGATTTAAATAAAGGAAAAACCATCCTAAACATGCTTCGAAAAATTCCCCCCAAGCCACTTCCTTTCTGCAGAGAGATGCCTTTGTAATATGACAAGCCATTACCTGCTTGCTGAGTATAATAGTCTTCAAATGTTTTGGTGCAACAACGATAAGCTTGATACATTTTGATCTAGAGATTACAAATGTCTCAAGCGAAAATGTAGTTTCACTATCAACTTCCCGCGTTCAAATGAGACGTAACGACCAGTGTGTGTCCTTATAACGATTTCAATCGAGTCAAAATTTTTTCTGGAAACTGGTAAATAATGAGGTCTCTCAAATTGTTCCTGAATCATGTCACCGTCTCTTCCCTTCACTGTCACAGTTCGTAAAAGAGGAGCTAAGATCCCACCAACAAATTCAGGCTGAATGATATCGGTGTAAACGTACAGCAAATGTAAATCAACATTAGGATCCGCAACAAAAGGACTCTCAGTGATTACTGTATCTATGCCTCCATTTCCTGGAATAATATTTTCTCCAATCACTTTATTAGGTTCAAAACCTAAGTTTTCAGCTAATCCCTTGGATAATCGCAGCTTTGCTCCGTTAGTGAGCTGCAACACCATCTTTTTTGTGTGTTTGTTATATTTCATTTGAATTTTTATGTGCTTCGGAAATGCATTTAAAATGTCAATCGGAGAATCATAAAATCCGCACGCTATTTTTCCATTCGTTTTTACTCCGTTTCCTAAATCATATTCGAAGGAATTTTCACCGTCAATAATGTTATTCCACATTCTGGGATAAATTATTTCAACTAATCCAACTTCCCATTCACCTGAGAGTTCTAGACGTTTAGGGAGTTTCGTGTAGAAGTGAGACATTGTGTTGCCAGAATAAAACTCGATAGAGCTGTCAGTAGAGGAAAAATGCGGGTTCTAAAACAGTGGTGGAGAAATCGAGTGGAGTTGAGTTGTACCGGAAGTGACGTCATGACCGGAAGTGACGTCGTAAACGGAAGTAGAGTTGAGTTGTGCCGGAAGTGACGTCGTAACCGGAAGTAGAGTTGAGTTGTACCGGAAGTGACGTCATAACCGGAAGTAGAGTTGAGTTGTACCGGAAGTGACGTCATAACCGGAAATAGAGTTGCATTGTACCGGAAGTGACGTCATACCAAGCGGAGTTGAGTTGTTAGTTTCGTTTTCAATTTTGAGTTGAGTTTAGTTGTTTTCTTCCTGCTTGGAGTGGAGTTGTTAGTTTCGGTTTCTCGGATTTCGCCGAATAACACGTGTTTACGTTTTGGACTTGCGAATTTCAGATGGATTGGAGAGCTGATTTTTCTGTAACTCGTAGCGCCATCTATTAGTACTTTTTGAGTAAAAAAAAAATAATACAATTTTTAAAACTAAAAGATGTGATATTTTTTGCTGGGATCGAACTGACTACTAAAAAGTACTCGTAGTCGAGTGTTAGTTGGATGAGATTATAACCATTCGGCCACGAATACCTGGTTACTTACCGAAATATAATCAATTTAAATCGGAATACATTAAGTGCGTAATTGGCTGTTAAAATAGTATAGATTGCTCCACCACATCAATAAGTTCGATCAGTTTTTATCTGCGTTTCTGACATAGAAAGGTGAATGTGGTGGAGAATGACGTCATTCTAACGTGTTCAAACGTGGAATCAAACACGTGGTGGAGAATGACGTCATTCTAACGTGTTCAAACGTGGAATCAAACACGTGGTGGGGATGGAGAATGACGTCATTCTAACGTGTTGAAACGCGAAATCAAACACATGTGGTAGGCAATGAAGTCACTCGAGAGTAGAGTAGAGTTGAGTAGTAAGTTTACCTCCGCGTTTCTGACATGAAAACGTGAATGTGGAGAAGAAAAGTTTTAGTACCGAATCTGGCAATGGTATGTAATAAGGTTATTTGTGGACTCGCAGAATGGCAACACCTGGACCCATTCTAACAGGTCTGACCAGTAAGATTCTTTTGACTGCAAAATATCCCAGAGGAGGACGTGTCGCTGCCCTGAAATCTTGGAAGTGA
This sequence comes from Meta bourneti, assembly GCA_933210815.1. NCBI lineage: Eukaryota > Metazoa > Arthropoda > Arachnida > Araneae > Tetragnathidae > Meta > Meta bourneti. The sequence goes on from OW119926.1 coordinate 64,978,729, forward strand.
TATCACTTGTATCTTCAAACGTGTTCATTCCTGTTCCTTAGTGCTTTTAGTGGAAAAACATGAAGCGATCATTTCCTTTTGGATATACTTTACCCTTTACAGATCAAAAAGTGAATATGCATTCTGGGGCCGATGTACTTTCATCTCAAGTATCTGATTCATCAATGAATGAACTAGGTCCAAATAGCTTCCATTTGGGTGATACCAAATTTGCTGTTGTCTCTTGCTTCAAGGGAATTATCCGCGTGCATATTCGTCATTATTACAGAGATCAGCAGGGAGTGCTGCAGCCTTCCAGAGAGGGAGTTTCTTTGCTTCCTAAAGTCTGGAAAGCCTTCTACGAAGCAATTCCTAGCTTTCGCTCAAAGAACGCTAGCGATGTTATTATCGTTTCAAGAAGCCTTTTACTCTCCAAAGAAATTCGGGGAAACGAGAAATGTGTGAGTTTTCAAAATATGTTTCAAAAGAAAGACTGTGCTTTTCAACTAACTGCAACGCGCATTCTTCTCTCTGTGAAACAATTGGATCGACTGGAAGCTGTATCGGAGGAAATTACTGAAGCCATTAATGAAGGATTTGTTAATGAATCCCTCGATTATTTTGTGAAAGAAGAATTCGTGAAACGTGGAGCAGGAACCGATGAGAAATATTACGGCGATCCTGATAGATCTGAGAAAGTGAGCGAACTTACCGACAGAGTGGCTAAACATCTAAAAGTACTCATTTCGGAAAAAATAAAGAAAATGATGAATTGTTTTGGATGTGAAAACAACTTTGAAAATCAACTTGGGCATGAATGTATGACTATGAGTTTAAGTGAACGTTACGATCGGTATTTCCTAAACGCTTTATATGAAATCGACTGGAATCGATTCGGAGAAACTTTAACTTCGGAGAATATGTCCTTGAGGTATTTATTCTTTGATTTTGACGTTCTACGTTTTGTAAATACAACAACTCTGTACGAAACAGTACGGAGGCTTTATGTTAATGATAAACCTGATAGTTTTACATGTTAAAGAATATAAATATGTTTTGTATATATATATATATATGTATAATCAATAAATTCTTTGTTTATCTTTTTCAAATGTGTCTCTCTTTATTTTAAAATGTATAAGTACTTATTTTATTACTTTTTTTTTGTATTTGTATACATACTTTTACTTACTGCAGTGTCATTTGACACATTTAGAATTGTATATTATACAGTCTGTTATTAGAACTAAAAAATGACAAACAAGTAACATATTTCTGTAAAAGACAAGTTTATTCAAACACAGACATGTACACAAAATAAACATTCCCTTACAAGCTTCCGTGTATTTAACATTTAATAGATTGCAAGTTCACAAATTGAATAGTTTTGTAACATTGACATTCTTTTCTCTTTCAAAGATTTTCTGAAAACTTTCTAGAGATCTTTGACTCTGCTGCTGCTGTTTTGGAGAATGAATTGTAATTTTTCTTTCTCCAGGTAGATGTAATTCCATTGTATCATTACACATATTTAAGGAGTAATCATCTATGATTCCATCACTATCACAAATTGTTATATAACCTTTATCGAGTATCATTGTAAGGCCAAATATGAATGCTGAGATTCCCATGAAAATAAGAACAGAAAATGCTCTTCTCTGGATGGGTTCCATTGCTTGAAATGAGGCATAGACCTTGATTATAATCAATAAATACTGCTTGAAACTTGCAAGCCTCATCTACTTGTGGATTTTATAGCGGGGAAATAACTGATGATTTACAGAGGAAGCCAATTACAGACTCGTTTTGGGGTTGGGGTAGGCATCACTTCTTTCATTACCCTCACTGCCTTACCGAGTTGTTGAGGTATAGCAAATTTATTTTTTACAAAGGAACTGGGGAAGTTAATTTCCTTAAGTGCATCTTTAAACTGTTCTTGTCCATTCACGTACTTATCCATCTTTCTTTTTCGCACTAAACGGTCTATCAGGTCAACAATATTAGAACTTTTCACTATATTTTACCTTTATACACAAATTCTCCATTAGGCATCCAAGAAACAACCTCTTTATTGCGTTTTAAATAAAGAATAATATTTGTAGTTAATCCAATTAAGTTTTTGGGAACGGTCTTGAGCACCATCTCCTCCACATTTAACGTTCTTTCTTTCTCATTCGCAATATCTGTTTCCTTCTCTGGATTATCTGACAGTTCTGAATTAATTGATACAGATGGTGGATTCAATACATTCACGTTAATCCTCCTCTGCAATACTTGATTGTATAACTTAATTTTTTCATCATCATCCATTTTATTAACTAAAATACTTTTCATCTCACAATCTAATTCACTCAGCTGTTCGTCTGAAGGTATATGTCTTGATAATCTCTCCTCTGGAACTAAAATCATTTTCCTTGCATATTGCATGTTTTTACCTGTTAAGTAGAGTAGTCAAGACAGTGAGTGCTGCGGGTATTAAGATATTTAAAAACCCTCCTTTTTGAAGAATAATTTTTCGCTTTTTAGTGAGGGTTACTTTTTTATCTGCTAGGTCTCTAAGCGTATTCTTATGACGAGAAAGTTTTTTCTTCTGTTCATCTGTTAAAGGAACATTCCCTTTTAAAGTGTTCAAACAACATTCAGCTATGCAATGAATGCTAGATTTCGGAAGATTTTTTAAAAAGGCTTTCCGACATTTTGTGGGGCATACAGTTAAAAGTCTCATCCGTTGCACGTCTCCTTCTGTTAAAGGCATGATGAACAATGAATTATTTGCAAGTTGTGAGTTTATTTTAACTGATAAACACAAGTTTCTTCTCCTGGAAGAATTTTTGTACGCAGTCGCATATTCTCTTCTGTCTCAGATTTCAAATCTACAAGTAAATAGCTGAAAGGCCTTTTCGTGGCGTCCTCAAACACTTCAAGAAAAAAATGTAAATTTCGAGGGTAGAGTTGTCGACCGAGGTGTGTAATTTGACTTACATCACGTCGCGATTTAAATAAAAACATGTAATGACAGTTTAATGAAATTTCTCTGAATTCTTTTCCTTTATGAAACAAATTTTGCGTTACAGTCATCACAGATAAATTCATATGATGAGATCCTTTTGTATACAAGTTTGTTATTCTTTTATCACTGCCACATTCAGAAATTAACAAATCCTTCATTAATGGCTTCAGTAATTTCCTCCGATACAGCTTCCAGTCGATCCAATTGTTTCACAGAGAGAAGAATGCGCGTTGCAGTTAGTTGAAAAGCACAGTCTTTCTTTTGAAACATATTTTGAAAACTCACACATTTCTCGTTTCCCCGAATTTCTTTGGAGAGTAAAAGGCTTCTTGAAACGATAATAACATCGCTAGCGTTCTTTGAGCGAAAGCTAGGAATTGCTTCGTAGAAGGCTTTCCAGACTTTAGGAAGCAAAGAAACTCCCTCTCTGGAAGGCTGCAGCACTCCCTGCTGATCTCTGTAATAATGACGAATATGCACGCGGATAATTCCCTTGAAGCAAGAGACAACAGCAAATTTGGTATCACCCAAATGGAAGCTATTTGGACCTAGTTCATTCATTGATGAATCAGATACTTGAGATGAAAGTACATCGGCCCCAGAATGCATATTCACTTTTTGATCTGTAAAGGGTAAAGTATATCCAAAAGGAAATGATCGCTTCATGTTTTTCCACTAAAAGCACTAAGGAACAGGAATGAACACGTTTGAAGATACAAGTGATATCACTTCCAAGATTTCAGGGCAGCGACACGTCCTCCTCTGGGATATTTTGCAGTCAAAAGAATCTTACTGGTCAGACCTGTTAGAATGGGTCCAGGTGTTGCCATTCTGCGAGTCCACAAATAACCTTATTACATACCATTGCCAGATTCGGTACTAAAACTTTTCTTCTCCACATTCACGTTTTCATGTCAGAAACGCGGAGGTAAACTTACTACTCAACTCTACTCTACTCTCGAGTGACTTCATTGCCTACCACATGTGTTTGATTTCGCGTTTCAACACGTTAGAATGACGTCATTCTCCATCCCCACCACGTGTTTGATTCCACGTTTGAACACGTTAGAATGACGTCATTCTCCACCACGTGTTTGATTCCACGTTTGAACACGTTAGAATGACGTCATTCTCCACCACATTCACCTTTCTATGTCAGAAACGCAGATAAAAACTGATCGAACTTATTGATGTGGTGGAGCAATCTATACTATTTTAACAGCCAATTACGCACTTAATGTATTCCGATTTAAATTGATTATATTTCGGTAAGTAACCAGGTATTCGTGGCCGAATGGTTATAATCTCATCCAACTAACACTCGACTACGAGTACTTTTTAGTAGTCAGTTCGATCCCAGCAAAAAATATCACATCTTTTAGTTTTAAAAATTGTATTATTTTTTTTTTACTCAAAAAGTACTAATAGATGGCGCTACGAGTTACAGAAAAATCAGCTCTCCAATCCATCTGAAATTCGCAAGTCCAAAACGTAAACACGTGTTATTCGGCGAAATCCGAGAAACCGAAACTAACAACTCAACTCCACTCCAAGCAGGAAGAAAACAACTAAACTCAACTCAAAATTGAAAACGAAACTAACAACTCAACTCCGCTTGGTATGACGTCACTTCCGGTACAATTCAACTCTACTTCCTGTTATGACGTCACTTCCGGTACAACTCAACTCTACTTCCGGTTACGACGTCACTTCCGGCACAACTCAACTTCCGTTTACGACGTCACTTCCGGTCATGACGTCACTTCCTGTACAACTCAACTCCACTCGATTTCTCCACCACTGTTATAGAACCCGCATTTTTCCTCTACTGCTGCTGTCGCTGGGCAGTGTGACGTAGAAACTCATTGTGGGATATGAAAGCGAAACAAATCTAATGAGCAGGCTCAGTTTATCGAAAATAAGTCTTTGGAATGAATCCAGGCGTTAAATTTGCGAGGATAACCTCTAAACTTGACAAAGTATTCCAAACGTTTCTTAACTACTCTCTTCTTTAAAATTTTCTCAACATTAAAAGAATGCGATTTTTTAACTTTCTGCAATTCTTCTGAGTAAAATGTACCAGTGATTATTTCTCCCATTAAGTCTTTTATTTTATATACTGGTAGCTTCCTAGGTATACAACGCTGAATCGTAAATATTTCCTCGGACCAATTATTTTCATACCCTTTCTCAAATGTTAATTTAGTCTTTGCAACCCTAACGAAGTCTCCAACCTGAAATTTGAATGGAATCTCCTGAACATTAGCTTTATTTACATCACCATATAAGGTATCCCACACTTGTTTTTGGTTTTCTGTTGACACATTGATGGGTTCCTTTTTAATACTGCGATGGAGTGTATGATTATAACATTCCATTCTTTAATAATCTTTTTCGAAACTTTACCCTTCATCGCATGATACAATGAATTTATCCCACCAAAGCTCCCTGGTAAGCTAGGATCTTCATAAAATGGAGCTAATTCGTTTTGTTCCATACCTCTGACTTACACTTCAGCTACTGAGATGATCAACCTGTAAACATAACTTAAATATACACTTACTTGATCTGTGAAAAAACATTAAATGAAACATCTTAGCTAAATTCACAAATAGTTGAACAAATTGTTTTTTAATGCATGAAATTGGTTTATAACGAATAAAAAAGAAGGAGATATTCTTTTTAGAGAAGAAATACAACTTTATTATTGAACAATCATATTTAAAAAAAATATCATTATTATTTTTTACATTACAATATATATATATTTACTCATACATCAAATTAGAGAGTAATGTCCCCAAGGCAGCGTAGAAATGGCATCGTCGAGAACAACTCGTTTCGAATCAAAAGATGAGAGAGCAAGTTTATTTTGGGTGATAGAATATATTGTATGATGTTTGGATTTTATTAAATTCATTTTTGCATACATGTTTTTTTTATGTAATAGACAATTTAAATAATTTTTAAAGTGAATATCTTTCTCTACAGTTTGCTTTTTAATTCCTTTAAGTCTTTTACATTCATTTTTACCCTCGACCTTATACGCATACATTTTAGACCTTAAACCTATGAAATCAGTCATGATTTTCCCACTATTTTCGTCTTTCATTTTCCCAACTATTTTTTTGTTTACTTTAGGAATACCATATACGTTATTTTCGGAATATTCAGAAGTATCATAAAGATCTAAATGTTTCTTTAGGTCTTCGAAAAAATCATTTGTTTTAATATGGTAAATAAAGGAGTCAGTATCAGTATATAAAAGTTTTGCGTTTGGGCCGTATTCCTTTTTTATTACATTGTAATGAAAGTCATTCATTAAAGTTTTAGATAAGTCCAGTATTGACATTCCAATACAAATGGGTTTGTTAAAAGTTAGTTTAGTTTTTTGCATGTGCACTGCTACTAAATTTTCAGAGAAAATGGTTCTGTGGTTGAAATTAGGTTTTGATATTAATTTTAAAAGGGTGTTAGCGTTTGAACATAAACGGATATCGACTCTTTTTCGAATATTTTCTATTGTTTTACCAAAAATGGAATTATTCATTAGTTTAAAGAAATCTTTTTCAAAGGTATTTCGAGCATTAGCTCTCATATTTGTGTTTAACTCAATATAACTCTTAAGCCAATCAGTTTCATCAAATTTTATAGCTCTGTGTATTTTGTTTAACTTTAACCCTAGATTTAAATATTGTTCTAAAGCCTTATAATGAAGTACATACCTTTCTTTTTTATTCAGTGTTAAAAGGAGCCTATTTTCTTTGTAACCCGGTGGAACGCCATTGATAGCTGCCAAGGGGAAATCGCTATGCAGATCATGAAGTTCTTGTGGGTATTCTAAATCTACATCCAAAATGTATCCACATGTAGTATCACGCAGTATTGTTTTAATGTCGTCTATTTGACACCACTGAAAATTCTTTAACGGAAGTTTTTGGGACATGGCCCACCCATACAGATTATTGGCATCCAAGTACATTAGGTAACTTGATGGTTTCGTTTCATCATACTTCTCCATGTATTTGTTATTCGCGGTGGCATGACGGTGAGAGCACTGTGAAACTCCACCTCGAATCCCTTGCTCGACAAACATAAGCATATCGTAATCTGTAAGCAGTTCAATGTTCACTTTAGTGCTTTTCAGCATGGCATCCCAGGATAAACCCGGCGCAGTGAAGTACCACGCCGGATCTAATTTGTATGCTTTCATACAAGTTTTTCTAAAGTTTTCAAATACGTCACTGAGCAAAAGAACATCGCTCTGAACGTACAGATCAGAATATTCCCCTAGGGTGTTAATGCGGAAAGTTTTCCACACATTTTGAGCATGAGAGTAATCACCCTCGGAGATATTCTCATTATTCAGCAAGCTGTAAAAGGTCTTTTGTTGGTAGTTGAACCTCGTCAAACTTTTCTAGACTATCCATGTAGTCGTAAGGATATATCCCTTTCCTCACTAAAAGTTCCCAGTTCGATGGAAAATGCATCTTAACATGAGAGAAGTCTTCTTTTCGAAGATTATTAGCAAGTCTCCAGACTGCTCGCCATAAATTTCATGGTGTCCAGAAATCTCAATTCTAGATATTTACCAACTCTTTTAGATATTGAAATATACTTTTCTTCCGTATTTGGAATGATTGAAATATTTTTAGAATCGAAGGCTAAATCTCTTATAAATAGGTGTGAATCATAACCTGAAAGATTATGGAAAAACACCGGTAAAAAATTTGATAACTTACAGTTCAAGTTACATGTTGCATGAGCAGCTCCTCTATAATGCCCATTCACATGGTTGTGATCTCTCACTTTTAGATCTCCCCCGACGACGAAAGGGCGTTCACACATGAAGCATATTTCAGCCTCTTCGTGCTGTCTCTGCTGCTCCTCGTTGAGTTTTTCCATTGGTAGAGGATTCAAATATTTCTCTTCAATCAATAGAGCTTCCCTTTGAAGACACTCAATGAATTTCTTTGAAGCATCTAAACCCCTATACACAACAGGGGGCTTGTAATACCCGTCGCTACTTACGATGTAATAGCAAAAGCTAACAGCTCTATGCTTCTGAAAAGCGTTGTTATATGATGAATCGTTAGAAGGGTCACAGGAGTGCACTTTTTCAGTGATTGATTCAAAATCCGCATACACTACATATGGAATGTATGTAGAGTGTTTCCAATTTTTGAAAAAACCCACTTCTTTTCCTCCATAGGCATTTCAACTTTGCAGGGTTCGTAAGTTTTACAGAGTTCATCATGAGCTTGCAATCGTTCATTAGAACTGAAGAAACTCAAACATCTCCTACAAATAAAATGGGTTCTTTTTCCTCTTGTCAACTGACTGGAAACTAGTCTTGACAGACTTTGAATCGTACAATAATGAAGTTTACCTTCATCTTTAATGAGTAATAAATCCACATGGTGTCTTTTAAGTACTGGGGTAATAATTAATGGAAAAATTACGAATTCCTTCTTATAAGAATATATATTTATCGAAACATCATTATTTTTTTCGAATAATTTGATCTCCTCGGGTTTGGTGGGGAAATTGATTCCTGTAAAATTTAAGGAATGATTTAAGGAATCATAGCTAGAAACCCGAGAAGTGTTTTGTTTCGCAGGATACAAGGCAGCTAAAATCGCCCAACGAAAACATTCATTATCTGAATTTTTTACATTTATCACAGCTTTTTTCAATTTAATTACTTCAGGCAGTTCCACAAAACTAGTTCCTCTTAATGGACAATACTTATTTAATCGTATTTCTAATTGATCGATAGAATTAAGATACCAACCTGAATCTTTGGTTTCAAATTCCTCACTTTCTTTAAGTATTTTTTCTGAAGCCGTTTGAAACACGTCGCTGAAATCATTTGAAGATAAGACTATCACGTTTTTGGTTTTAAACGTACAGTTCTTTGAAATTTCACATTCTTCGGTAATCTTTCGGTAAGTGCACCTCAGGCGAAAATTTACTTTTAGTTCATGTTGATCAAGTCCTTTTTGAATTACATCCAAGGCGTCTTTTCTTTTACTTTTCATGAACTCTACGATATCAATCATTCCTTCGGGATTGTCTAGAGTCCATGTTGACACTAGGTTTCCAAAGGCGTTTTTTGCTCTTCTAACATAGTTTCGAGAAGGTTCTCCGACAACCGTAGAAGTTGTCGGTAAATTTCCACCAAGCAGGGCTCGTTTTCTGCTTTCAGGATAGGCTTCATTTTTTCTTTTCTGCATCGGTAGATGTATGCTTTTATGACGTGTAAGAGCGTCCAATCTGCTGAATGTCCTATCGCACAAGTCACATCGAAATCTGGTTTTGACATGAAAACTTTCAACGTGACGGTGCAGGGCCGATTTTCTGGTGAAGTTTGTTGAGCATAGTTCACACGGAAAAGATATTCCAGAATGTATAGAAGAAATGTGACGTTCAAGATTATATTTACAGCTGAATCGCGTGTTACAAAGTTCACAAACGTGTGTATCCATTACACTTGGTATACTGGCTTGCAAAGATCTATGAGAATGCGTCCCTCTGTCTCACACACAGGTTAAGTACACTGCTGGCCACCCAAATTGCAACACCATGAAAGACAAGAGATATCACAACAAAATTTATTTTGTAGATAACATGTTGACCAAGTATCAAATGATTAAATTTATAGACTTCTGTGAAGTGTGGTTCCTGCCAAAATCAGTAGCCAGAGTAGCCGCCATTGTTGGAGATCACCGCTGCCACACGCCTCGGCATTGATTCAAAGAGACTTTGGATGTGTTCTTGGGGTACAGCAGACCAAGCAGCTTCCACACGTTGCCAAAGTTGATCTGGTGTGGCAGCTGGGGATGTATTCTGGGTCAATCGTTGAGCAACCATGGACCACATGTTTTCTATCGGCGAAAGATCCGGAGAGCGAGCTGGCCAGGGAAGCAATTCAATCTAGCGATAGACGAAGAACCCTTGGACAATGCGTGCCACGTGTGGTCGCGCATTATCCTATTGAAATATAGCTGTGGGCAAGCCCTGAAGGTAAGGAAGGACAACTGGCTCCAACACCTCTGAGATGTAGCGCTGGCTATTTAAAGTACCGGCAATGCGTACTAGAGGAGTGCGAGAGTGATATCCAATACCGCCCCATACCATAATACCCGGTGCAGGACCAGTGTGGCGGTGCATAACTCAGCTGTTCAGCATCCTCTCTCCACGGTGTCTCCAGACTCGAATCCGACCATCGTGGTGTTGCAGACAGAAGCGTGACTCGTCAGTAAAGACAATTTCATTCCATTCTGCCGTCCACATCCTTCTTTCATCGCACCATTGGCGGCGGAAACGTCTGTGGTTCTGCGTCAAGGGTAGACGAAGCAATGGACGTCTTGCGGACAAACCACTCTGCTGTAAACGGCGTCGAATGGCACGCGCAGACACTGGATGATGCGGTACAGACTGAATGTGCTGTGCTATGGTTCGTGATGTGGCTGAGCGATCCGTCACTGCCATACGCACAATATGCCTGTCATCACGTGAAGTGGTGCACTGAGGTGGATGCGATCGAACACGTCGGTCCATCGTACCCTCCTGCATCCAACGATCACATATCCGCATTACAGTTGTTTGGTTTCGTCCAACACGACTACCGATTTCCCTGAAAGATAATCCACAATCTCGGTAGGCCACTATCCTTCCTCTGTCGAACTCGGATACTTGATCAAAAGATGATCGCTGTTTTCTACGAGGCATAATTGATCGTTTTTTTGAAAAACCACAAGAAAAACACAATTGCTGTTGGGTTTTATCGATTGAAGACAGAGTTTTATACATTAAAAATAAATTTTATTACGTGACCAAGTCTTATGGTTTAAAAACATACAAGAAGTCTGATCAGATCATGATCCCCAATCTTATCACTTATATACATTCAAAGATTTACATATTCTTCTATATTGATGTTCGGATCTTTCCCTTTGGGATTGATCCCGGACCGTCACCAATAGCCCATTGTGTTGCTCCAGTGTGACGTTAATTGAAATGCCCCCCCCCTCTATATTGATGTGCCCCACACGGCACTATAATTGGAGGTTTGAGACCGATTCCAACATGCGGCCCCATCGGTTGTAAAACCTCAGCAGATGTATTACAATTCAATATATATATTTATACAAATCTAACAAAATATTTTTCTAATAATATTTTTAAATTTATTTAACAATAAAGGCTTTGTTAAAAAGTCAGCCAAATTATTTTCCGATGAAATATAATTTACGTTAAATAGTTCATCTTTTATTAATTTACGAATAAATTTGTACTTGATATCAATATGTTTAGTTTTCCGATTTTCCTGACTATTTTTTGAAAAATAGATAGCAGATTGATTATCACAATATACTTGGGGTCTTATGTAATCACACAAACTTAATTCATTTATAATTCTACTAAACCAAATAACTTCTTTAGTGCAATCGGTTAGTGCAATAAATTCAGATTCCATTGAGCTAAGAGCTATGCACTTTTGTTTAGAAGATTTCCATGATATTGGGATGTTACCAAAATAAATTAAATAGCCACTGCTTGAATGTCTGTTTGTGAGACCACATCCCCAATTTGCATCAGAAAAAGCAATCAAATTTGAACTTTCTACATTGGAAAGATTAATTTTAAAATCCTTTTTAAGAAAAACATAGTTCATAATATCAACAACGTAAGACCAGTGTTTGTAAGTATAACCATTACAAAACTGAGACATTATATTAACGGCAAATGCAATATCTGGTCTGGATCTATCTGACAAAAACGATAAACATCCTATTAAGGAACGATAGGGAAATTTCCTCATTAAATCATTTTCAATTATTTCTTCCTCTTTAACCTTATCAGGTAAGTTACAACCAATTTTAAAAGGTAAATTTACAAAACTTTTAGGAAGATCTTTGAATTGTGACATTAATTTTTCAATGTAGGTAATTTGATGTAAATAAATCGAATTTTCAATTTCTTGAAAGTTTACTTCATTTATCAAATGTTCCTTTTTGAAAACAAAACCATATCATCTACATAAACAATTAAAATTGCATCTTTAAATTTGTAGACACAATTACACCAATTTAACTGAGAAAATCCTAATTTAGTTAAAATACCGTCTAATTCCAAATTCCATTCTCTACCACTTTGATGCAGACCATATATAGCCTTTTCCAATAGACATACTTTGTTTTCGGATCCTTTCAGCACAAATCCTTTTGGCTGTTTCATGTATATAGTATCCTTAAGGTGTCCATATAAATATGCACTTTTCACGTCAACTTGACAGTGATACCAACCCAACATAGAAATCAATAGTACAAACAATAATCTAACAATAGAAAAATTCACAACTGGTGAAAAAATATCTTTAAAATCAATGCCGGGTTTTTGCTTAAAACCTTGAGCAACAAGACGAGCTTTATACCTCTTAGGTATATTGTTTTCGTCCATTTTTATGCTGTACACCCACTTACTTCCAATTATGGTTGTATTTGGGGGTGTGTCCACTAATTTCCATACTTGCCTATCCTTCATTATCTGAATTTCTTCATTCATGGCAGTATTCCATTTAATTTTATCCTTACTTGCTTGCGTTTCTTCATAACTTTTGGGGATTTCGACATTGTAACACTGATCATACATGTCGTACATCTGTTGGTCTAAAAAATTAGATTCATCACTAGAAGTAGATGGCACATTAGAAATATCCACATTAGGATGTTCAGTTTCTGGCTTAAAATTGAAATTTACAGGATCACACCTAATTTTATTTTTAGTACAGTACTTTTTAATATCATTTAAAGATCTCATTCTCAAATTTTCAGGAGAATAATAGTATACATCTATCCTATTGCTTTTATTTCTAGGTTTTTCGATTCTTCGCCAATTTGAAATGTTAAGACATTTTAAGTTCTCAGTTTTAACTAAATCTTTAGAATCTAAAACTTGAGTTTCACTTTCCGATTTTATTTTTATATTTTCATTTGATTGATAAATAGGAATATTAGAATTAAGATCGAAAGAAACGTACTCAAAGTTTTTACCAAATAGTACATCAACAGCTTTCTTACTTTCGTCGATATGAACATGGACTGTTTCAACTATTCTCTTCTCGTTTGGTACATATATTCTGTAACCTTTAGTTTTCAAACCATATCCTGTCAAAATACCAAGTTTTGCTCTGGGTTGTAATTTATTTCTCTGTATTTTAGGAATATGAACATATGCCAAAGAGCCAAAAATTCTAAAATGTTTTACTGATGGTTTGAAACCAGTCCATATTTCGTTAGGAGATATACCCTCAGTTAATTTGTGTTCGCATCTATTTTTAGTATGAATAAATGCTAAAAGTGCTTCTGACCAAAATTGTGGTTGTAAACCACTGTCTTGAAGCATAGCTCTGACACAATCCATGGCTGTTCTATTGAACCTTTCTGCAATGCCATTTTGTTCAGGGGTATAAGTTGAAGTTCTTTCGATTTTTATTCCTAGATCATTTAAAAACTTTTTAAATTCTTTGTGACAAAATTCTAAACCATTGTCAGTTCGGACACATTTTAACTTAACATTTAGCTGTCTTTCAGCTTTAACCAAGTATTTTTTAAAGTAATCAAAAACTTCATTCTTATTTCGAATAATATAAACAGTTACTTTACGTGAAAAATCATCAATAATAGATAAAAAGTATTTGTTTCCACCTAGAGAGTTAACTGGAGCAGGACCCCACAAATCCATATGGATCCTTTCCAAAACATTTTTACTTTTCCTTTCGTACATATAGTTTCTTTTTAAGGATATTCTAGTGGATTTAGCAATAGCACAAATCTTACAATTTTTATCTATATTTTTACAATTAAGTTTTTCAATTCCTTTTACACAATTAATTTTACTCATATTTTCAATTAAGGGCATGTTAACATGACAAAACCTACGGTGGGCTTTTTCTAGATCTAAACCAGTTACATATGTATAATTTTTAATCTTGGGATAAGCTTTCAAGATATACAATTTTCCAATTCTGGGAACAGTAAACAAATATTTATTATAACTATTATAAATAATCATTTTGTTATTTCCCCATTTAATTTGGTTTCCCACAAGGTCAATACGAGCACCACTAATTAAATTTCTTCTCATATTAGGCGAGTATAACACATCTTTTAAAGTTATATCATAATTTCTGTTTCTATCTAAAACTGTAAATTGAATATCACCCATACCTAATACTTCCGAGGTGCTGTCCTTGTCTCCGACTAGGATCTTCTGTGGTGGTAGTTTTCTGAATGTCGTAAACATATCACGTTCTTTACAGAAGTGAGCAGTTGCAGCAGAATCAATGAGAAATTCCCTCGGTCTTTCATTTGGAAAATTTGAAACTGCCTTCGATTCGTAATGTCCCGACTTTTTGCAGTAGTTGCAGAATGGTCGCGGCCCCATACGACAAACTGTCGACTTTCTTGGGCTTGAAGGAATTAATTCAGGGTCCAGTACGCATCTGCTGTGATCAGGAGTAGACGCCCGTGTCTCCTTGTATCTAGATGACTTGTTTCTTGTAGCATAAGCATCGGCCACGATACTTAATTTTGTGCCTTCGTCTTTCCGCTTCAGCTCGATTCGGCTGGATTCTGTTATTAAATGTTTAGACAAATTGTCTAGCGTGAACTCGTTGTCATCCATCCTGTATAGCAATTGTACCAGATTATCGTATTCGTGAGGCAAATGTCTTATTAGTTGAAAGCAAACTAAGAGGTCTGGGATTTCGAATCCACCTTCTTTTATCTGTAACAGCTTCTCATGCACTCGTTTGCAGAAGAGTCCAATGGATTCGTCCTCCGGCTGGTAGCGGATTGAAAAGAACTCGTCCACAAGGCCTGCCAATCGTGCTCTAGATGCTGGTTCAAAGTTGGTCTTTAATATATCCCAGGCTTCCTTACCGTCCTCAGTAGATGAAATTAAGACTTGATATTTTCTGTCTATGCCCTGGTAGATAGTTGTGTATGTCCTCTGCTTCCTATAACGATAGTCTCTTTTTTCTTGTTCTGGAGCATCTTCCAATAATAGAGGTTCCGTTTTAGTGATAAATTCCCAGCAGTTCCGGTCCATTAGCAATACCTTCATGTCCGTCTTCCACGTGGCATAGTTGAAATCCGATAACTTCGGGAAGGAAAACATGGACATTTCTTGAATACCCATCATACTGGAAACCGGTAGTGGCAGAATTCAGGTTCAGCTTAAGGTCTGAGGCCCATAACCAATTGTTGGGTTTTATCGATTGAAGACAGAGTTTTATACATTAAAAATAAATTTTATTACGTGACCAAGTCTTATGGTTTAAAAACATACAAGAAGTCTGATCAGATCATGATCCCCAATCTTATCACTTATATACATTCAAAGATTTACGGGCCGCGGTGGCCCGGTTGGAAGAGTAACGGACTAGCAACCGAAGGGTTGCGAGTTCGAATCCAGCCAAACACCGTCGTGTACAAAGGGGGCTGGTGCACGTTAAATCTGTCGTGGCCTCAAATGTCCTCACGTTGGCGTGGTGTGGAAGTTTGGAGAGTGGGGTGCCAGCTCAGGTGTTGCCTCGTCATCTGACCGTGGTTCAAAATTACGTGGTGTTGTCCTCGGATCTTTCCCTTTGGGATTGATCCCGGACCGTCACCAATAGCCCGTTGTGTTGCTCCAGTGTGACGTTAATTGAAATAACAATAACAAATAACAATCTATATTGATGTGCCCCACACGGCACTATAATTGGAGGTTTGAGACCGATTCCAACAATTGCCGTACTTGAAATCGTCGAAATCTCCAAGCCTTAAATAGCGCTTTGAAGTGGCGCCACAGGCGCGCGTGATGTGCGTCTGCGCTGAAATTCTAATCATTTGCATATCTCACCTCCGCTAATGCATGTTGTAAATTTCATATTATTTGCATGCTTCCTTCAGGGTGTTGCATTTACGGTGGCCAGCAGTGTATAAGAGGAAGGAAAATGAGAAAGCGCTACACACGCTCACAGGATAGAATGAGAATGCGAAACGACTACACGTATTATCTTGAAATACAGGTAGTGGCCAATCCCTTGGAATGCAGGACAAGTACGTACAATGCTTTGGAATGCAGGAGGGTAGATAACAAAAGGCTAGTTTCTGACATGGAAGAGGGGAGTACTCAATGCCTTGAGTTCAGAAGGGTAGATGAGAAAAGGACTGGTTTCAGGACGAATCGGCCTCAGAATGCATATTCACTTCTTTTATCTGTAAAGGATATCCCCACACTGTCGTTATTCACACACACACACCCTCGAAGAGGCAGTAAATGCGTCAAGCGCTATTGAAAGTGTCAGAACCTAAACCTTGAATGGAATGCATGTGGGGTCAGCTACAATACGTCAGCATTCCTGAGATAACATACAAAGCAGTGGGACTCCTCACAGTGTTAGGCTGGAATAGAGATAACGATGTATTGACTGACGTCATGTAGAGTAGAGTTGAGGAGTAGAATTCCCTCTGCTCGGAGAAAACGTTTATGTAAGATAGGATTGGTTTTTTAAATAATATTTTTATCCAGAATATTTCTTAAGTAGAGAATGGCAACGCTGAGATCGCCATCACGTATCAACTTATTGATGTGGTGGAGCAATCGATCATATTTTTAACAGCTAATAACTGTTGAAAAAACACAACCTTTTGATTCTCACAGGTTTCTTTAGAGAGCAAAAGTTTTCGTGACACAATAATGCAATCACTGCTGTTCTTTGACAGAAAGCCAGGAATCACTTCGCAGAACGCTTTCCACACTTTAGGGGTGAGAGATACTCCTTCTTTGGAAGGTTTCGGCATTCCACGATCATCTTTGTAGTAATGACGAAAATGTATCCGCATGAGACCCTTGAAGCAAGATACTACGACAAATTTGTAATCACCCAAATGGAAATGATTGGGGCCTAATTCATTCATTAATGGTTCAGAAGATATAGATTCCGACAATTCATCTTTAGAATGCAGTTTCTTTTCAACTGCTGCACGATAATATCCGAAAGGAAACGATCTCTTCATACTTTCACTCTGGAACAAGAACGAACACGATTGAACAAGCAAACAAAATCGCTTTGAAGCACTCAACTCAACACTGCCTTCTCTGGGGGGTATTTTCCAGGCAAATGAATTCGACTACCCAAACCTGTTATGATGTCGGTTAAATGACGTATTGACTGACGTCATGTAGAGTAGAGTTGAGGAATATAATTCCTTCTGCTCGGAGAAAAACGTTTATGTAAGACAGGGATGGGTTTTTAAATATTTTTATCCAGAATATTTCTTAAGTAGAGAATGGCAACGCTGAGATTGACAGCACGTAAGTGTACGAACTTATTGATGTGGTGGAGCAATCGATACTATTTTAACAGCCAATTACGCACTTAATGTATTCGGATTTAAATTGATTATATTTCGGAAAGTAACCAGGTATTCGTGGCCGAGAGGTTATAGATTCATCCAACTAACCCTCGACCATGAGTACCTTTTGGTAGTCAGTTCGAACCCAGCAAAAATATCACATCTTTTAGTTTTAAAAAATATGTTTTAAAGATTTTATTTTTATTTTACTCAAAAAAGTACTAATAGATGGCGCTACGAGTTACAGAAAAATCAGCCCTTAAATCCAATCGCTCTGAAATTCCCAAGTCCAAAATGTAAACACGTGTTATTCGCGTGAAATCCGAGAAACCGAAACTAACAACTCAACCCTACTCGAATTGCTCCTCCTCCACCACATCAATCCGAGGCAGGAGGAAACCAACTCAACGCAGTGCTGCTCTCAGACGACGAAATCTGAGAAACCGAAACTAACAACTCCACTCGACGTAGTGTTGCTCTAAAACGCCGAAATCCGAAACTAACAACTCCACTCGAAGCGGGAGGTTAACAACTCAACTTGGTATGACGTCATTTCCTGTACAACTCACCTCCACTTCCGGTTATGACGTCACTTCCGGTACAACTCAACTCCACACGATTTCGCCACCACTGATCGAGAACCCGCATTTTTCTACTACTATCGGGCCGCGGTGGCCCGGTTGGAAGAGTAACGGACTAGCAACCGAAGGGTTGCGAGTTCCAATCCAGCCAAACACCGTCGTGTACAAAGGGGCTGGTGCACGTTAAATCTGTCGTGGCCACAAATGTCATCACGTTGGCATGGTGTGGAAGTTTGGAGAGTGGGGTGCCAGCTCAGGTGTTGCCTCGTCATCTGACCATGGTTCAAAATTACGTGGTGTTGTCCTCGGATCTTTCCCCTTCGGGTTTGATCCCGCACCGTCACCAATAGCCCGTTGTGTTGCTCCAGTGTGACGTTAATTGAAATACCCCCCCGAAATGCATCATGTTCGTGGTAGCCCAGTTGGAAGAGTAACGAATTAGGGGGGTATTTCAATTAACGTCACACTGGAGCAACACAACGGGCTATTGGTGACGGTCCGGGATCAATCCCAAAGGGAAAGATCCGAGGACAACACCACGTAATTTTGAACCACGGTCTGATGACGAGGCAACACCTGAGCTGGCACCCCACTCTCCAAACTTCCACACCACGCCAACGTGAGGACATTTGAGGCCACGACCGATTTAACGTGCACCAGCCCCCTTTGTACACGACGGTGTTTGGCTGGATTCGAACTCGCAACCCTTCGGTTGCTAGTTCGTTACTCTTCCAACCGGGCCACCGCGGCCCTGTAACGAATTAGGAACCGGAGGGTTGCGAGTTCGAATCCAATCAAAGACCGTCGTGTACAAAGGGGCTAGTGCACGTGAAATATCCTCACGTTGGCGTGGTGTGGAAGCTTGGAAAGTGTGGCGCCAGCTCAAGTGTGACCACGTCATCTGACCGTCATTCAAAATTATGTGGTACTACCCTCGGATCGTTCCCTTCGGGTTTGATGCCGGACCGTCGCCAATAGCCCGTTGTGTTGCTCCAGTTGCGACGTTAATTAAAATACCTTCGATACCTATTGAAACGCATCACGTGACTGAGGGCCCAAATACCGATGCGGTTTCGAGTTGAACACACTTTTACCTGTACATATGGGCTGCGATTTCGGAGAGGTACAATGTCAACCAGGGGTGCTCATCCCCTCAAGCCCAATGGCGCAAATCCCCAGAATTTTTCTTTACCACCCCCTTCAAATCTAGTTAACCATATAACCTTTATTGGAATCTCAAATTTCCAACTGAATCCACACAAAGCTCTACATTTCGTATTTTGTAAATTAGCTAAGCATAAATAAAAAAGAGATAAATTTGGTTGAGATAAATAAAACCAGAACAGCTAGGAAAATGAACAGTTTATATTTATAACAGCAATTTCATGTATAAACAATGATATTACTTACACTTTGCAAATGAAAATAACTATAATATAGTAAAAACAGTTGTCTTGAAAGATTCTGAATTTTATATGAATAAAACGAATATTTTACCTTGACCTTTTGTATAAGAATAATTTTTATATTCATAAAAAAACTCTAAAATTGAGTGAATGGAAAAATAGAATATAAAAATGGAACACATCAATGAAGATCAATTAATTCAATAATCAGATATTAAAAAAACGTACTAAATGTGTAAAAACTAATGATATGAGTATTATCGTAATGTTTACATGAGTTGCGTAATTATTCACAAAACCTTAAAACCTAAATTGTTTTAGAGTAGTGACAGCTATCTTATGCGGAAGGAAAACATTCGAACACTCTAGGTTGAAAAAATTCTTTAAGCACAGGGATTTATGTACTATTTATAAGATTTTAACAGAAGCTTTTCTCTGTGCACTTGATATGGCAAACTTTTCGATAATTTCTTCATTTTTGATTTTCTTGAGAATGCCATTCTCAGATTATAGTATCAAAAAGCTTGACAACCAATGGTCCCGTAAGCTGCTTCTTAACTTGTTCTTATAATCTTTAAATGGCTCATCGTCTTTTCCACTGAGCAACTTGTGACAGGTAACGATAAAAGGATACGATAGAGCATGGTGAGTTGAGGAAATGCTGACATATACTGCAGGCATCTGTAAGGCCTAATAAAGCCTCTTTTTACTCACTGATCAACAGACAAAAGCAACTCATCATGGTCTGAATTCTCTTAATCATCTTCATCTTTACAGACACTGAATTGTAGCGTCTCTATTTATAACATCTTTCTTTTTGACAAAGAAATACTATTTAGTTGTTGTCGTGTGGCAACGAGAATATTCACGTATTCTAAAAAAGAACGCAACCATGCAGTCGTTTCTTTTGTTGTTGCACGCTGAAGACGAAAAATGATGAAAATAAACTAATTCTTTTGTAAAGGAGTTAGTGATTTTTTACTGCTTTGTAACTCCAAAGAGAGTTACATATTGGTGACCCGGAATACCAGATTTTCTGAAGCAGCGGAACGAGCGATAACGGAAGAGACTGATGCCGTGGTAAAAGCAAACATGGAAACGAAATTGGATAAACTGACCTGAAACTGGAAACAAACCAAATGAGCATCAAAATCCCTCCATTTTGGGAAGAAAAACCTGAAATTTGGTTTTATCAAGTCGAGGCACAGTTTTCCATCGCAAATATTGTGACTGAAGAAACGAAATTCAATTACCTGGTTGCACAGATGGAACCGAAAGTGGTTGAAAACATTTGGGACATAATCCAAAATGGTAGAAGTGACTAAGTAAATTCTGCAGCAAAAGAAAGTCTTTTAAATACGTTTTAGGAAAGTGAAGAAAAAGTATCAAGCGATTACTTACTGGAATTTCATTAGGTGATTTAAAAACTAGTCAATTGCTACGTAAAATAAAATAGCTTGACGGGATGAACGTTTTGACAAGGTTTTACGCACGTTATGGCTTGAAAAATTACCAGAATCTATTCAGAACATTTTGATAGTGAGCGTGGAAAGCCTTGTCAATCTCAGTTATGGCTGATGAAATTTTGGAAATAAATCCGAAAACGGAACTTTTTGTTGCAACTCCAAACTCCGCTACAAACAGTATTCTAGAAAACGTTTATTCACTAGAAAAACAAATAACTGCTATGAGTATTGGTAGACAATCTAGAACTGAAATTCGTCTTCTAAAGATGAACAGAAATAGAAGTCGATCGAGAAAGCGATTCAACCCAGATGGCAAATATTGTTTTTACCATTTTATCTTTGGAGATAAATGTTACCCAACAAGTGCAAAAGTCCTTGTGGTTGGAAGTCGTCGGAAAACATGAGTCAGCAGTAGGAGCGGCAAGCTCTGCAGCTAAAGAAATTCAAGATTGTCGCAATTAATCGTTTATTTGTGAAAGACAAGAACACCGGCTTGCGCTTTCTGGTTGATAGTGGAGGGGACGTATCAATCATTCCAGCTTCAGAAAAACAAAGTATGCAATTCTTTCAAGCTTTACGCAGCTAATGGCTCAGAAATTCAAACTTTCGGACATCAAATTTTAACACTCGATTTGGGACTCGCCGTGATTACCAGTGGCCTTTCATCATAGCAAAAGTGGGTAAGGGAATACTTGGAGCTGACTTCTTAAATAAATTCAAGCTAGTAGATATTAACAAGAAACGCCTTATTGACGGAATAACTAACCTTTTTGTAACTGGTGAAATTTCATCTATAACGGCAGAAAGTAATGTGTCATGAATCAATCTTCCAAATTTTCCGATATCATTTCCTTGTATCCAAATTTGATGAAACCTAATCTGTTGATAAATATACTCAGCACGATGTCAAGCATTATATTACTACTAAAGACCAGCCAGTTTATTCTAAAGCTCGAGAGTTAGGCCCCGTTCACATGAGGCGTTTTCCGTCGAAACAAAACGCGGGTAGCCAAAGTACATAGAGTTCTACTGGTGTGTTCACATGCAGAAATCGCGAGAATCCAAGCTCTAGATAGCTTCGGCGCTTCAACAATCTCCGGTCGTTTTAGCGATTAGAAGGAGTTTGGAGAAGCATAGGTTTCTACTGCACACATGACACACGTTTTGACGCATGTTAGGGCTTTTTTATTCCCTAGTCCAAATTCCCATCTTCGCGATCGTTAAAGATAGAGTGAAAATTTTACACTAGAACGATACCTAAAATGTGTTTTTCTGTAAATAAATAATTTTTCACTTGTAACTTGAATATTTTCGCGATACGGATTTGACGAATATATTCATTATGAACACAAAAGGGAGTATTCATCTCGTTTTTATAGAAACTATATAACTTGATTGGAGTATTTTGTCTTAATCCACTGCTTTATATTTAGGGCCATTAAAAATAGGATGAGAAAATTTTATCGTATTCGATTTATTGAAGAAATTTACCCTGCTTTCACACAAAACTTGCAAAAATGTGATAGTTTATAACTAAAGAGGATAGTGGGTAATTTTATTTATGAGAATAACGTATACCAACAACTGTCCGTTCTCGTTTTCATGTGCGGCAAACGTCTTTAAAATAAAGCTAAAATTAAATATTCAATTTAAAAGAGAGAGCTAAACTTTAGTTATTTTTCATCTGTCCTGAACGGGTGAAATGCGTAAGATAAGTTTCAATTTTCATTCATTTTCGCATCCTCGTGTTACATTGAACTCGATATCACTTGAAAATGAACTTCTGATTTACTGAACTTAATTTACTGTGAGCTTATTTTTCATAGAATTTAAACCACCCTCCAAACTTCCAGGCCACGCCAACGTGAGGACATTTGAAGTCACCACAGGTTCAACGTGTACCAGCCCCTGTGTACACGATGGTCTTTGGCTAGACCTAATTTCGAACTCGGAACCCTCTGATTACTTATGTTGCCCTTCAGTCTGGTGAGCTAACGCGGTCCTAGCTTCCTTTTCGACAGCATAGATGAATTTCAGCCGGAAATCCCCCTGCTGAGCATGTCCAAACGTGGCCCTTGTGCTATTAATATCCACCAATCAATTGCCATCAGTCGATCCCCCGACTTTATGTATTATTTTCCGGACTATAAGAAGGAAATGAACGGATTGATTCAAAGAATGGCCTTCTATTCTATTATGAAGCACATTTTGAAGCGTAAGTAATGGAAATGTTCATGTACTTCGATTTTAAAGCAAATGGATAGACAATTAGCTCGTAACAATTTCAGACACTGGATTGCTCTAAGCAAGGGTACAATGAGAAACGCGCTGACAAAAATGCCCTCGTTCTTTTAAGCATATTGTTTGACATGAGTGAAATCACCGGCGCGACACATGATCGACGGGGTTTGGACATCGAACAAAAGGACCGACCCTCTTAACACATTGACTGCCGATCCCGCGCCAGCGCGTGATTTGGCGTTACCGGTGAAGGGCCAATCACGCGCAGGCGCGTTGTGTGGGGTGATGTCTCAGGTGCCAGTCACGCTCGGGCGCGTGAAAAGCTACGCTTCATTGTTTGTTCTCCAGTTCAATCGGCATTACGTTTTGGGTATGTATGCTGTTATTGGCGTGGAGTGAAGGTTAGAAACTAGTTGTAAAGGTGTGTGGTTTCTGATTTATTGCTTTGTAATAGAATCTTGTAACATGAGTTGTACAGATGATAGTTCTGCAGGGCCTTCACGTGCAAAGAAAAGAAAGTTGCAAAATAATAAGCTAACGGCTGATGAAATTGAAAATTTGTTGGCTGAGGTATCGGACGAGTACCCGAGTGAATTTAGTTATGACAGTGACGAGGAATTCTTTCCTCCCAAAGATGCCCAGGTGTCGGATTCAGAAGATTTCATGACAATGCCCGTCCACACACGGCCAATCGAACTCCAGAGCTGATCGGATCATTTGGCTGGGAACAACTTGATCACCCTCCGTACAGCCCCGATCTAGCTCCCAGTGACTACCACGTATTCCTGCATTTGAAGAGGCATCTGGGTGGTCAACGACGATGACGATGTCAAAACGACCGTGTTGCAGTAGTTGTCTAATCAGGCGGCAGATTTCTACGAGGATGGTATTCAAAAGCTGGTTGTACGATACGATAAGTGCCTTAATATTGGTGGGAATTATGCAGAAAAGTAGATTAAAGTACAGGCTTTCATGTAAAAATGAAATTGTTAAGAAAAGTCTACTTGTTTTATTTTTATTTCAAACAGTACTTACTTATAAACACGCCTCGTATAAAAAACGCAATTCCTCCAGTAATTTCCTCCAGATCACGTTTTTAGGGAACGGGCGCGAGCGAGCAGGGGCGGAGCCCCCAAGTATACATATATGTTTGTTTGTGATAGTTTCATATAAAAATAATGCATATTGTTACTTATTTTTCTTATTTTGATTTATTTTTACATGTCACGCGCCAGCGCGTAATGTGGCATTTGGGAAATAATTTTACCTTTAGTGCCAATCACGTGCTGGCGCGTAGTGATAAAATTTTACAATTAAAGGCTTACATAATGCTTAGCTATCAGTGTGATACACATAACCATCTTTTATTACCACTTTTAAATCATATTTCTTATAATAAGTAAGTTGGCATATGGGTAAAACCATGCTTCAATGTTATGGCAATAACTATTAACACAACCTCACGTGACCGGCAGTCAATGCAGTCGTTCACAGTTCGTAAATGGTGATCGATATCAGTGGTCACATAAAAAGGAGACATCTGTACCGAACCGCTTTATGTTGGTTGGTTTTTGGTTTTTTTTATGACGCAAGGGCCGTATCTGGCCATGCTGTGCCAGATACAAGACATACATAATAGGCATACACGCAATGGAAGTTTTTACTGACACATAAGAGAAATACACCCAGGGAGGAATGCAGGTGATAGGAATCGAGGCTGCGCCGCCTGCAACCCTAAGGTTGATAGCGAGTGGGCATAGCCACAACAGCCCCGAACTGCTTTAGGAAGGAAAAAATTTCGCTGTACAACTGTTGGTACCCCATAGTCTAAAGGCTAATGACCTTTCTGCTGGACAGTATTGATAATTTCCAGTCGGGACTCCCAAGAGACATTTTGTGTGTATACTAAGATACGAATTCAGACTCAGTCCGGTCTAAGATAAGAATAAAAATAAACAGAATTGATTGAAAGGTTGACTTATCTATACAAAGCACAGTTGGCGTCTGACTGCCTATACAAATCTACACCGTTTGACCAATCTTCACCAAATTTGTTACACTTATTCTTTGGAACCTGGTGGCTACATATTAACCCCCGTTCTATTTCTCTTGGGTGTTCAGAGGAGGCTAAAAACACTATTCGAAATCCACATACGAATAAAATTGGGTATTTATAGATCAGTGTCAGACCAATTCACACTAAAAAATTTGGTGCATTCATTCTTTCGAATCATGCGGGAAACAGGTCAATTTGTCCTTTGTCTGCAGCGGGGACTAAAATTCGAAATCCCCATAGGAATAACATTGAAAATTTTTACGATCACTGTCAGACCATTTCACGGCAAATTTGGTAGCCATTCTTCAGACGACTGCTGACAATGCAGGTTAGATATTAACTGGGGATTTGTCCTAAGTCTGCAGAGGGAGAAAAACAATTCGAAATCCCCATAAGCATAACATTTTTACGATCACTTTCAAACCAATTAATACCAAATTTGTTGCATCTATTCTTTAGAGTCCGGCGGTAAACATAACCTAGATATTAAACGCCGTTCTATTTTCCTGGATTTCTAGGAGGCTAAAATTATTTGAAATCCCCATAGCAATAACTTTGAGTAATGATGAATTATAAACAATTCAACCCGAGTAACGCCGGGTAATTCAGCTAGTTGAGTTATAAAGGTTAGGCATAAAGGTTGGTCACTTAGCACCTTAAAAGTGATATTTGAATTGAGAAACAAACTAAGGTTTTCGGAATGCATTTCTCATCATTCCAGAGCCGTTCCAATGTGTAGTTTGGCTAAGCTAGACCACTACCAATTTTTGAATTAATTTTAAAATTTGACAAGAAAAAAGGTATACAATAAAAAATTTAATTTAAAAGTATTTCTCGTCAGTCACTGAACAACATCGTAAAAATTATTCTAATTTTGTATCATTCGGTTGAGTCTTTAGGATGTCATTATTTCGGTAAGCAAAAATACTTCTAACGTAGTAATAAAATAGCCATTCCTGTATCATAATTGTTAGTAGAAAGTTAAGTTTGCCCCATTCTATTAAAAATGGAATGTGCTAATTATCAATTAATTTCTTTATGTAACAAGATAGAATTTCGTCTTCCATCCTTATTACAAATGATTATAAATAAAACCCGTCAAGGCTCTCAATGGTAAAATTAATTAGTCAAATTACTAAAAAAGATTGATTGCTCTGGATTTCAAAAAAAAAAAAAATTTACATGTCAGCTCACCAATGAGTAAACTTTCAATCTTTCAAATTTTTGATGATGTTGATATCTTGTACGAAAGGGCAATGGTAGCCATTTAGAAGCGTAACGGACTAGCAACCCGAGGGTTACTAGTTCGAAACACGGTCAAACCAAAGACCGTCGTGTACACGGGGCTGGTACACGTTAAATCTGTCTTGGCTTCAAATGACCTCACGTTGGAGTGGTGTGGGAAGTATGGAGAGTGGAGTGCCAGCTTATATGTTGACCTCTTCATCTGAACCGTGATTCAAAATTGCGAGGTGAGGTTTTGTCCTCGGATCTTTCCCTTGAGATTGATCCCGGACCATCGCCAATACCTCGAAGTGTTGCTCCAGTGCGACGTTTATTAACTACCTACTTACCTTGTACGGAAATTAACAAATTCAAGTCGAAATATATGCAGGTGTGCTACGGTGCTGCTTTTAATAATGAATTAAAAATAAAGAAATTGATCTAGAAATAGTTTTAAAGGATTCAATAATGTAAGCTGGAGGAAATTATTGGTATTTATGTTGTTCAAATATGGCTTATGCTTTGTACATTATTCGAAGTGTTCCTCATAAGTTATGATTTAGCGAGTCTTGGATTTAGATAATTTTATTTCAGGTATCGTGTAGATCGGCAAACATTTGATAATTGTGTGATACATTAGAAAGCCAAATTAAACTGGGACAAATGTATTTTCTGTGGAGATTCAGGAAAGCGATTCTAGTGACATTTGTATTTTTATGATAAATATTTATTTAATAACGCTAATTACGAAAATTAATAGTTTTCAGAATTCTCATAATTTATAAAAGAGTATGATGTCAATATAATTGCTCCTGATATTCTCAACTGAATAGGTGCCTTCTTTTGTCGACAAATTTGACGAAGTGCAATATTTTTCGTTGACATTAGTTTTTCAGTATTACAATTGTATTATTTTCATACTTATGCGAATAAGTTTCATGTTTTTATATTTCAAATGTATCTAATTATTCTAAAAAATGTTTTGGTATTACCAACATTGAGACTAAGCTCTGGATATTTCAAATCGGGCCTCATTTTCTTCCCTTCCACCAACCCTTTTCTTGCTTTCTTGTCCCACAAGCATTCATCTCAAAGGCTACCTCCCTACTTTGAACTCGTCGTAGAACAAAACATATACGTTTCTGCACTTCGTAATTTGGTTTCTTATTGGTCTATTCGCAGTTACGAGCAATCATCTACTGTAGGTAACCTCAACCACTTCGAAGGATTCAAAGGGGGTTGATAAATAGCTCAAGTCGAAAGCGGGTAAAAACGGATTGAGTAGGATTTTCGAATTGCTAAGTTTGGAAGTACGGATTTCAAACCGAATTTTTCCTTTCTTAGGAGCCATTGTGAAGAGATATTGATGACTTGCAACGACATTTCTTCTGTAGGGGTTTTCCTCCGCTATGCTTCAGCTAAGTGGGTTCTTCTCAGTAGGGGTCTAACGGAAACCTCTTTTCTGTCTGCAGAACCTTGCGAGATAAAACCCCAAAATCCAATCCTATCGGCCAGTAGTATGGGGGCCACTCTACCGCCTTTTCCAAGATGGCCGCCGTTTGATAAGGAGTTGACTGCTGATAAGGTGTTGGGGAGGATTGCTGATAAGGGGCTTTGAGGTGGTGACGTCGTTGTAATTTGGTGGGGGGAATGAGAAACCACATATTTTGGAATTAAAAAGGAATTTCGTGGATTCGAACTGGGATCTGTAGTGCAGTGTGTTATACGTTAGGTTGTAAGAGCTGCTATGGGTGGTGAATTAATGTAGTGTTTGCGTTTTTTCTTAATACTAGGAATGCGTTATGGGACTTGGTTTTATTTGATGATTTTTTATTTTCCAATTAGTTGTAAGTGTGTTGGACTCGTAGAACCATCTAGTGATTTTAAAAGGTTAACGAATTTATTTTTGTCATTCATTCTGGGAATGTGCTATGTTTAGAAAATGGTTTGAACAATTGTGGTACAGCCATCTGGTGGTGGAAGAAGTAACAAAAAAGATTTATTTTCTAGCTGTAGCGTGATACTTTAGAATTAAATGGAGAATTTTTTTAAAAGAAAATTATGAGGGTGGATTTGAACTCATCAAAAGGTAATCGCGGCCGCCCGTTTTACACAAGCACTTTAACCGTTCGATCACCTACTTTGTATAATACATATAGAATACTAACTCGTGAATTTACAGCTTAAGGGAGTGAAAGTATGTGGGTTTTTTTTTTCTTGAGAATAGTGCCCTTATGAAGAATGAATATGAATATAAAAACAAATAAAGTTGAATTTATAAACCTTAGCTATATAACAAGTTTATTACCAAGATTTTAAAGTATGCGAATTGTAGTATGTAATGACAGGAAAAGTATCAGAATATAGAAGACTCTGGAACTTGTGACAATATGACTAAGGATTTATGTGTAGGTTAATTAAGATAACAGAAGGAGTTAAACACGTAGTCACCGATAGGATACAAGCTTAAGTAAATGAGAAAGCTTTTAAACGCATTGCTATTTAGGAGAATGGTGTTGTTTTTCTGATTGTGAGAAAAGCAAATGAAACTACAACATGCCAATGAATCACATATGACATGCCCGAACTGGAACTTTCTATAGGGGTTTTAGCTATGAAATAGTGACGAAGGGATTATCTTAATACTCTAACGTTGGAACTCGGAACATAAGTAATTGAGGCCAACCAATATATGCGAAGATTTTAAGCGTATGAAACACTACATGTAAGATAGAATTTATAATACGGAAACCTTTTTTATATTTTAATGAATTTATATACAACATGAGCTTGAAGAAAATGTGAATGTTTAAGGGTGAATGTTTTGTAGGGAAAATTATTATTGCAATTTGAGGGGAGGACTTTGAGATATGAATAGGACACACAGGCATAACGGTGTATGAAACATTACATTTTTAGGTAAATAAGAAGTAACTAACCAAAGATTTATAGTATACATATTATAAGCGATGGCAAGGAACCGTATAAGATTGATATTATTAGAAGCCTCTGGAACTTGTGAGAATATGACTAAGGATTGTTTTTGCACGTGTAAGTTAATTAAGATAACAGAAGGAACGGAGTTAAACACCGAGTCACAGATAACGATAGAAACTATTTGATAATAAGAGGCTTTTTAAAGCATAGTTGGAGCATCTTGGGTCTTTGAATTATTTTGCATCTTGTTTTGGGGTTTTTCTGCCCTTTTTTACTGTTTTTAAATAAATCATGGATTCTAAGGACATTAGACCTGCAAAGAAAATGCGTGCAGACAAAGAACTGTGTTTGCAGAAATATTGTAAAGATTCTTTATGTTATGAGTATGGTAAACTGTTTACAGATCGTGAAGGCTGGGCATATTTTCGTCGATTGGAAAACGAATTAACGTACTTAAAGAAAGAGGAAACTACTATTGAAATTTATGGTAAAAAATGTACTGTGCCTCGGCAACTTGTAGCATACGGAGACGTAGGAATAAGCTATGCCTTTAGCGGATCTTGTATTACAGCCAAGCCTTGGTCTCCTTTACTATTGGAAATAAAGGCAGAAGTGGAACGAATAATTGGCACAAGATTTAATTTTGTGTTGGTGAACCGTTATAAAGATGGTAAGGACTGTATAGGTGTCCATAAAGACAATGAGAAGGACTTGGATCTTAATGCACCCATAGCGTCTGTTTCATTTGGACAGAAAAGGTAATTTGTGTTTTCTAGAAAGAACTACAATTCTCTAAAAATTGTTCTGGAAAATGGAAGCTTGCTTGTGATGAAGTATCCAACAAACCAATTTTGGTTTCACAGCTTGCCCCGTGGTAATGCATTATGGCCTAGAATAAACTTAACGTTTCGTAAAATTCTTGTATAAAGCAGCGATAAACCACTTATGTGCCCCCCCCCCCCCGAACTAGAACTTAGTGTCGTACACTAGACGATATTTGGACAATGTTGCAATTTATCTTTGCCTTTCTGAATAGTATTTTTATAAATGCTTATATCTTGTTGGTTTTAAATAAATTTTTTTAGCGTGTCTTACCACATATACTGTACTTAGGACTTTTTTATTACATAATTTTATAAATTGTTTTTAAAATGCAAGATCTGAAATGAAATTTTTCTTTGCTATAAAGATTTATGTTTTTAAGTTAGATGTTTTTACTCAAAAATTAATTATACATTAAATGTTATAGCACATATTTTAAATGCAGAAATTTTGTTTTAAGTATTGTACACACTTAAGTAAGAGTAAACTTTTGAAAACTTTACAAGACCCGTACTATGAACGTACACATTTTGAATAAGTTGTAATTGTATTGAAATCATTTATGCTATAAAATCTAAACCAACTGTTATTTTTTAATTAATCTTTCCTTGCATATTTTTTAAATAAATCTTCCTAAATTTTAGTGATTTAATTTTTATTATACAGATTTACAAACTGTTTTTGGATGAAATATAAGGATTTTTCTTTCGTCTTTCAAAGAAACCACAGAACAGGGTTCTTGTTTTTGACTATTCTGTTTTACCGTTTCAAATTCTGACTATCCGTTTTAATAGTCGCAAATAATTAAAGATACTAGGTGCTCACAGATCGGCAATTTGTTGAGCACCCTCCTCTTTTGGGTTCTTATAATATAATTAAAATAACTGACATACATTTGATGATTAGTATTCATTTTTAAGAGCAGTCATTATCAAGAGAAGTCAAAAATAACTGCAGTGCGATTGCAATTTTAGGACTAAATTTTTTATTCAGATACGAATAAAAGAAAAAGGGACATCTATCATGGCGTCAATTGATTGAAGAGAAGTATCTACTTTTTTAAATGGTCACGTTCGTCTATTCATACACATATTTATATGCAATGAGTGTAAAAAGTATTCGTGCACCGGTAATAATGCTCAAACAATGTCTTTTTCAAAAAAAAGAATAAAAATTACCCAAAAAGTATCAGAAATAGATTTTGGAATGCATCTGATACCTCTACGCAAATATCATACCATTATGATGCATTACCACGATTTAGTCTTAATTTGGTCGCACTTAACTATAAAATAATTTTTGAAATATATACGTATACTTTAGAAAGGATGGTTGAATTAACGTCGCACTGAAGCAACACAACGGGCTATTGTTGGCGGTCCTGGATCAATCCTGAAAGGAAAGATCCGAAGAATTTACAATTCATAATTCAATTATGACTATGCTTCTGACCTTAGAAGCATCCGTACAAACCCAAATACTCTTCCATGCTTCACTGTAGGAAAGAAATTCCTTGGAGTATCTGCACATTCGTGTGGTGTGGAAGTTTGGAGAGTGGAGTGCCAGCTCATGTGTGACCTCGTCATTTGAACGTGGTTGAAAATTACGTATTTTCCTCGGCTCTTTCCCTTCGGGGTTGTTTCCCTACCTACGCCAATAGCCCGTTGTGTTGCTCCAGTGTGACGTTAATTAAATACCTGCCTACCTTCTGGTATTTGGTATAAGTTATTTCCATGCCATTTGTCTAAAGTTGGACCCCAGAACTTCCAATTCGATTACGTCCAAAAGAATAACTATTTTGCAGAATCAATTAATTCATTCTGGTACTTTTCTTTAAGGATAAAAGCACCTTCCGATTCCTCTGATGAAGAAATTTCCATGTACAACACTGCTATAAAACCTTGCTTATATGAATGTATGTTATTGTTGTTATCTATGAATCGTCAAAACAGGTTAGTTGGTTGATTTTGGAGTTTAAAGAAGCAAGGGCCATTTTTGGCAAAACTGCCAGACAATGGACATACGCACACAAGGAAAGTGTTGGGGGCCTTATAGCACAAGGGCCATATTTTACAAAACTGCGTCAGACAATGTGATCCTATGTATTCAAATACTAAAGTATTCATACAAAATATTCGAATATTAAAGAAATGGAATAACAGTATTCGAATATCAAAATAGTGGAATACCTAAGTAGCAGTGTTGCATCCTACGTGTATCCATATTGGTCGTGGGTTCAATTCCTCCCTGGGTGTATATATTGGGTTAAAGAATCCATGGATTATATGAACTCTTAGAAGTATTGTTCCGTTCGGGTCCGTCGGGTCTCGGTGTGTATACCCACTGCGCTTAACACCTGTGATTGTACACTTGGAGGTTTGATTCCTCCCAAAGTGTATTTGTGTCAGTAAAACTTTCGTTATATGTGTATGTCCGTTACTTGATATTATGTCTTGTGTCAGTCGCAGTGTGGCCACATATGGTCATTGCGCTATGAAAACTCAACCAACTAATCATATTAATCCTGTGTCAAAATCATCATTTGCATGTAGAATAAATAACAATACAATGATCCTGGGGTCAACTTCACAGTGGGTTCTGACTTCGATCCACTATAATTCCCATGTACTATCTACAAATCGTGCTTAAAAATACAAGCGTCTCTTGACTAGTTTCGAGGTCACTGAAACCATTTGCGGAAGGGGAAGCTGCAGCGTCTACCACCCTTCTCTTCCTACCCATGGTTACGGGGGGTCCAAAGTCCATAGAGATAAATGAGGTGGGAGACCATGACCTCTTGACCAACAAGCAAACGGGTTTCCCTTCAGTCGATGACCTCCAGCTCCCATCAGTGCAGCGACAGCTCACAAAGTAGTCGCGCAACTAGGGTATTTCCGCAAAACAGAAAAATATTGTGAAATATAAATAGGCAGGTAGCTGATTTAACGTCGCGCTAGAGCAACACACAGGGGTAATTGGCGACGGTTCGGGATTAATCCTCGAAGGGAAAGACCCGAGGACAACACATTATTTTGAAATACGGTCAGATGATGAGGTCAACACCTGAGGTGACACCACACTCTGTAAACTTCCACATCACGCCGACGAGACGCAGCGGAGACACAACGGTTACTGGGGATTGATCCCGAAGGGTTGGTTATTGCGCAAGGGCCATACATTGCCGTGCTGCGCCAAACACAATACGGACAACACCAAGAAATGGACATACCCGCAAGGAAATATTTACTAACATGGAAGAGAGAAATACACTGGAAGGAATCAAATCTGCGCCAGCTACAACCCGTAAGTTGCTAGCGCAGTAGACACTCAGCCACGAAGGCCCCATTCCAAAGGGAAAAACCCGAGGAAAACACCTCGCAATTTTAAAGGATGGTCATCACCTAAGTAGGCACCTCACTCTCCAAACTTCTACACCACGCCAATGGGAGGGCATTTGAGACCTTTACAGATTTAAAGTTCACCAGCCCTCACATACACAAAGATCTTTGGTTGGAACCAGGCATGAATCCACAACCCTCCGGTTGCTAATCCACGACTACCAATCGTGCATCCGCAGCATTGAGAAATGCATATCGTCATTGAAATATTTACAGCAAAGTAGAAAAATTCTTCATATCAATAATTTTCTGTATGAATGAATCAAAACCCTATACAGTCCGGATCCCGTGGGAAGACAGTTGAGTCACGTGGTTTTGAACGAGTCTGTTAGTTAAATTAGGGGACTGGTGATAACGAAAACGAAGCTCTACTACAACTAGCGTCTTTGGCTTGGGGGGGGGGGGGTATTTCAATTAACGTCACACTGGAGCAACACAATGGGCTATTGGTGACGGTCCGGGATCAATCCCAAAGGGAAAGATCCGAGGTCAACACCACGTAATTTTGAACCACGGTCAGATGACGAGGCAACACCTGAGCTGGCACCCCACTCTCCAAACTTCCACACCACGCCAACGTGAGGACATTTGAGGCCACGACAGATTTAACGTGCACCAGCCCCCTTTGTACACGACGGTGTTTGGCTGGATTCGAACTCGCAACCCTTCGGTTGCTAGTCCGTTACTCTTCCAACCGGGCCACCGCGGCCCCGTCTTTGGCTTGGATTTGGTTATAAGTTTGTTTGATGTCGAAATCGATAGCTGTGATAATGAATTGGCTGTGGGAGATTACCTACGGCGATGATCATTCATGCTTTTACGTATGGCTGCCTTACTCAATGTGTCGTGAATGAAAACAGTACAAACAAACGTACATTTACTTTGCGACATCATGGCGTTTTTAGGACTTTGCTCAATTAGCATCACCGAGTGATGGGCAAGTGTTATTTTCCGATAATATTGTCACCTACTATTGCTAATTTACGATAGCAATTATAAGCTGCTATTGTTAACAGTTGCTATCGGTTAAAAACTAACAGGTAGGTAGTTGAATTAGTCACACTGTACAATGCAACGTAATATTTTAGACTGTTCGGGACCAATCTCAAAGGGAGAAATATTCGAGTGCAATGCCTCGTAATTTTGAAGCACGAACAGGTAACGAGGTTAAAACCTGCAGCTGGTACCACCAATTACAAATTTCCACACCACGCCAACTGGAAAATATTTGAGGTCACTACATTTAAAAGACCGCTGTAGCCCAGTTGGAGGAGCAACGGATTATCGAAACCAGCTAAAGACCGTGGTGTACACGGGTACAGGTGTACGCTAAATCTGCCTCGAATGTCCTTACGTTGGCATGGTGTGCAAGTTTGGTGAGTGGGGTACCACACAGCTCCGGTGTTGTTCTCATAATCTGACCGTAATTCAAAATTACGAGGCATTGTCCTTGATCGTTCCCTTCGGGATTGATCCCGGACCGTCGCCAATAGCCCTTTGTATTGCTTCGGCGCGACGTAAATTAACTATCTACCTATCACTTCCATAAGTACTACCAATGGATTAGATTTAACTTCAAACCGAGAAAATAGTTACTATACATTTTTTAATAAAATTATCCTTGGTTGTAAGAAGTTATACATATTAATTATTAAGAAACAATAACTAAGAATTGAGATGTAAATTCGTCATTGCAATTTATTTATTGTATTTAAACATACATGTTTTAATACTTTTTGATTGCAGATAAACTTTTTTTTCCTAAAACGTATTTATCTTCACACAATTTAAAAAATATATTGTCCTTAAAAGGTCAAAATGCTTTTAAATTTTCTTTTACTCAATAATTTTCAAGTAATGTGAAAAAAATATTTGTTCTAAACTGAAAACCAGGAGAAATCAGCAGGATAATTTGGAGATCTGAATTCATTCCGTCGAAAGATAGATTTAATGCACGTTTCATTTCACAAGAATACTAATTATAATCAAGGCAGTTTTTACACAAATTACATATCCGCATTCATTAAAAAAATATCTTTTGATACGGAAAAATACGATACTAAAATATGATAACTAAAAATACGGAACTTAGCACCGTATTTTTCGCATGCTAGTAAATGGGCTTGAATGTTTAAAATAGCTAATGTATTCTGCTGCTTCTCACCAAACACCTGCATTCTGGGAAAGACAGGTGCAAGGTGTGACGTTCTCAGAAAGGGGGCGACCACGTGATAACGCTATGCAGGGGGGTTAACTTGAGAGATCGTAGCGGAAAGTCACAGAAGGCCGTCGCCTATTTGCAGACCGAAAGACCGTAAGTCCTTCCCCCGACACAAAAGATGGTTATTTTTTAACATTAATTGAATAAACGTTTTGTTGAGTTTTAAGTGTTCTCTTTTGTCAAAAAGAACCGCAAGAGGAACGTAATAATGACTAAGAAATAACAAATTATGAGATTAAAAATTAGCTGTATCCATTCGATCAAAACGCAGTTTCTATAGTTAAAATTGAACTTTCTTGGTTTTATGGTTGCAAAATAATTTAATATCGTTACATATATACATGAAATCAGCTACATCATTCTCAATCGGAAGTATAATTTACACATTATCTCAATACATAAAGTTAATAATCTACATTATCTCATACCACAATACATTATTTTAAATATGACTTTATAAATATTCCATTTAAGTGAAACTCATCTCATCAATAGGTTATTAAAAGTATGATAAATACACGTCTCAAAAGTTCTGAGAAACCTTTGAAGTCAGCAATTGGAAATAGAACTTCATACACTCAAATATATAACATCTTTTATCCTGTACATGTAACAAAATACAGTGCTTCCAGAGATTAAACTTTTAGTTAATATATGTTCAAGAAATAAATGCTTATCCCTTTTTCGATAACGCTCCAAAATGACGCTTTTTGAAACGGTATGCTCAGAAAAGAGTTATGTATACTTAAATATCTATCTATATAAAGCAGATTTATGGAGTCTGTTCTCTATGCAAATCTACACTGTTTGAACAATACACACCAAATTTGTACACTTATTCTTTAGAACCCTGCGGGTAAAGTAGGTTACGTATTAACCCCGTTCTATTTATCTTGGGAGAGCAGAGGGTGCTAATCGAAATCCCCATAGGAATAATATTTGAGTATTTTTATGATCACTCAGACCAATTCACACCAAATTTGGTAAACTCATTCTTTAGAATACTGCGGGGAACACAGGCTATTTATTAACCCCCGTTCGATTTGTCCTAGGTCTGCAGAGGGGGCTAAAAACAAATCGAATAGACTAATTCTCATCAAATTTGGTACACTCAGTGTTTAGAATCCTTAAAAAAAACATAGTCTATTAACCCTGTTCGTTTTTTTCCTGGGTCTCTAGAGGGGCTAAAAACAATCCGATTTCCCCATAAGAACAATATTGAGTATTTTTAGGATCACTTTCAGATAAATTGATACTAAATTTGGTATATTCATTCTTTAGAATTCTGCGGGTATTTTTACGTTCATTGTCCGACCAATTTATACTAAATTTGGTATATTCATTCTTCAGAATCCTGTGGGAAACATAAGATATATATTAACCGCGTTCTTTTTGTCCTGGGTTTGTAGAGCAGGCTAAAACAATTTGAAATCCCCATAAGAATAACATTGAGTAATATTATGATGAAAAAAATTCAACACGAGCAACGCCGGGTAATTCAGCTAGTATAGATATATTATTAGGGGGAGTGTATGAGTATTATTAAGCATTCTGCTACACATGCGTAGAAAACACCATTTTGTGTTGTATGTGTCTGGCTCCTATATTTATATATCCTATCCTATATGTAAATAATAGCTGGATACGACAGATATTCCACGCTTTACAAAGAGTGAACATGAACAACACTCTTTAAGCAAGAACGGGTATGGTAGAATTAATGTCACACTGGAGCAAAACAGCGGGCTATTGCCGATGGCCGGAGATCAATACCGAAGGGAACGATCGAGGACACAATACCTAATAATTTTGAACCACGGTCAGATGACGAGCGTTAGAGAACGGACAGTTCGAACTTTTCCAGGGTGGGTAAAGAAGTATTTCAACGTGTTTTCCTTGATGATAAAGTAATTTAATCAACAGAAAAGCGAGTGCCTTGATTAATTTAACTTGATTAATTGATTCTTCCTTTTCACAAACATTTGAACGAACTATCAGTTTGAATTACTTCGAACATGTGATCAGCAGGCATCTGATTACTGATAAACGAAATGAGATTTGCTTCTGGCCGAAATAAGAAATGGGAAAAGAACCGAAGTTGTTCCGGCTGTCTTCAGTCGGTTTGCCTACAGAGATGGAAGTTCTCCGAAGTCTATTGTCCGAAATCTCTTCTCCTTAAGGTATTCTCCCGCATTCCCCAGGCCCTACGGGGAAACATGCTTTCTTCAATGAGTCCTTCTCCATTTGTTATTTATCACTGTAAGCACATAAAGCCCTTAACTTCTGCCCTTCTAAAGCCCTTAAGTGCTGTCCAGGGCTTAACGAACAAGACAGATGATCATACCACTTTAATGCCCGCCTAACCGCAAGAGAATTACCCGTTGACTGAGGGAACCCTCAATGAGATTTATGATTAGACAGCAACAAATGAATCTTTTTACAAAGCTTCGGAAACGACAACACAAAACAGTGAAAACAAATCCCTACCCAACAAGACAAAATTGTACAAAAAAAATAATTTTTACA
Source organism: Meta bourneti (assembly GCA_933210815.1). NCBI lineage: Eukaryota > Metazoa > Arthropoda > Arachnida > Araneae > Tetragnathidae > Meta > Meta bourneti. Next base: position 65,017,007 of record OW119926.1, read on the forward strand.
AATTTACCTGAAAACCACGACTATTTCCGAAATGCTGACCTTAGAAATTTCAGAAAAGCCTCTGAGAATGGATAAAGCCTTCCTTATGCGATGAATAAGCAATCGGCTAGAGATTGGTTGTCAGTCGGATAGCAGTTAAAATAGCAGTGTTATTCCAAAATAATTGTTAGCAACTGTTATCGAAAACATTTAGTTTCTAATAAATGTTACTGAGATAGAGATCATGTATGAGATTTGCTTACTTATTGAATATTCCTGAATAGAGTTAAAAAACCTAAATTTTTGCACGGAACATGTATGCTCACTTTTATTACTAGATCTTCAGAAAATAATTGGACGTTGTTGAGAACGAAGCAAACACAATTTTCTAATATTCACTCTATAAGAGCAACAACCTTTGTTTTTATTGTGAATAACTTCTAATACATATATTCTAACAACTCAATCTAAATTAATAGACTGATTTCAGTATGTAATATATTGCGCTAAAGTAGGTGTCGCAGAAATCGGCGTTACTTGTATATTGGAGATTGTAAGCAAACGGTTATAAGCAATGTTAAATCAACCGCTAAGAGATTAAATCCACCAATTTTGCGGCAACATTTAAGTAAAGTTAAGCAAAGTTAATTTGCAGTAGGAGCTGCATTATATTGCAAGAACTGCTCGGAAGAGCTCTCGCCACGCTAATAAAATTTTTCAGCACTCTGGTTACAGAAGGAAATGATAAATCTGGGAGATAGAAATAAGGGCAGAAAATAAAATCAGCCAACTCAAAAATAGGTTTGGAAGTCAAAAAATATGAATGCAATGCAATTGAAGAGAACGCTCAGAAGCCAATGTGATAACATGGGCCATACAGAACGCTCTAAACCTAACGGTGAGTGGGCCCAGAGTGAGTCTCAAATTGTGATAACATGACTGAGGTGTGACCTCTTTTACCATACACTTTATTTTTAATAATTAACAACATTATGAGTACATTTGAGAATGTTAACAAAATGCCATTTTATATATGCGACTAATTTCATTTGATATGGACGTATGAAATGTGCATATCAATTCGTGTATTCATTATAAAGGGATTTAAATACGAAAGGACATCACCATCAATTAAGAAACTTTAATGTAGATACTATGCGCGGATCTGCTAGTTATGGCTATTACTATTTGTCCAGAAAATCCAATTGCAATTCATTTTAGTGAATGAGGAAAATATATCAATTTAGATTAATTCCCTTTTTGCAGATTAATCAAACACTTGCGGAATTTCTGAATTAGAATAAAATCCCACTCGAAAAAAATATTTTAGCATGTATAGAAATGTTCGACTTGCGCTTGTCAGCATTACTGTCGGTTTGAGTGATAAAGATTAACAAGAAACAATTGAAATTGACGTTTTAAGACAGGCAAGTCCAATTTCGAAAATTAATTCGTTAGATATAATGATACAAGAAACAGCTAGAATTTAATAGAAAAAAAATCGAGTTCAAGATATATTAACGTATTCCCTAAGCGTATTCCTGACACAAATCAGAAACAATATAAATCACACACAATACACAGATTTGACTTAAAACTACACATGGAATTGCATCTACAATCTGATCAAAATTATAAAGAGCTATACGTTTATCTTTCAAGAGAACATAAGAAACAAGAACTTACATTTTTGGTCAATATTTACCACCTGCTCCGACTGGTTCATGGCGTCCAGTCAAAAAACAACGACAGCAAAATAGGACACTAGTGTCCTCGCTGGTTCACAAGTCGGATTGATTGCGAGTCAGGTAGTACAAACTACGAAAGCGCCGTAACCCTAAATGATGAGAAAAGTTTCAAATGCAAGATTTTGAAAAGTGGGTGGGACTTGACTGTCCAGTGGGTACTGGTTTTTCAGGTGTGTCCGTGGTAGCAGAAATATCACTGGACGGCTGAAATGTCACAGGATGGACAAGATAAATTGACCGACTTGTCTAACGAGGTGAGGATTCATGCATTGTCAGTAATTTAACTTGAGGGGAAAATCCCTCCTTGTCTGGTGTTCGGGGTAGGGGATTTCTGAAAAGTGTTTTCTTTGTGACAACTTTTTTTCATTGGATGGGCAGAACCGAGTACTTTTTTGAAATGATTATTCGAATACTTATTGAAAGAACTACTAATCGGTAGTAAAAGAATCAACCAATTGCGATATCTTTTTATAAAAATAACTTGGATGAATACTTTGACATATTCGAGTGCTTTGGTATTCGATTACTATTGTATTCGAGTACTTTGGTATTCGAATTCTTGGGATGAATACTTTGGCGCTCAAGTACTTTTCTATTCGAGTGCTTTGATATCTAAGTACTTTTGTATTTGAGTACTTTGAATGAATACTATACTGTATTCGAACACAAAAAAGAAACGAGTGTAACGAAGTTTTAAATATCGAGTACACGAATATTTTTGTATTCGAACATTCCCATCTCTAATTATCACCATGGAATAGTAAATAAAGAATCTTATTAGAAGTGAAATCCTATTCTATTTCGAGATTATCATACAACGGGAATGTGTTCAGAAAATAATTTAGGTGATGGCTGCTTTTTCTTTCCGAATCGGAAGCAAAGTCAATGACTTTTACCCATAATTTCATTATAGCTAGTTGCAAAGCATAGGAATGGTGTGTTAACACCCTTGCAGATAGGGCATAATTATCTTGCTCATAGATATATATTGTTGGTTGAAATCGTCCCTTTATGTAACCTTGTAATGTACTTACTCCTTTATATCTTTCCCATTTTAATTGTAGGTCGAGATTTTACTCTTATAGACTTAGATGTTAACAGAACCATTTTTATGTCATGGTTGGTGTAAACTCCCCACCATCCAATTTCTTTTATTGTCGATTTTTCATTGGCTTCTTATACAGTATGTAGTTTCTTATTCTACAGATCATGTCTTTTATTACAATCATATTTTTCATTACTTTGTTCATAAACGTTTTGCATCATTTCAAACGTTCAAGTGGTTAAGAGGGCCGCGATTGCCCAGTTGGAAAAACAACGGATTAGCAATTGGAGGGTTGCAAGTTAGAAACTCGGTCAAGACAAAGACCGTCGTGTGCACGGGGGCTGGCGTACATTAAATCTTCCGTGGTCTCAAATGCCTTCTCGTTGGAATGCTGTGTTTTGAGAGTGGGGGCCAGCTCAGATGTTCTCGTCATCTGATCGTGGTTCAAATTTACAAGGTATTGTCTTTGAATCTTACCCTTCGGGATCGATCTTGGACCATCAGCAATAAGCCTGTTGTGTTGCTCCAGAGTGACGTTAATTAACTACCGAACTACCTTAATATAAAGAATACTATTGAATAGTGATGAAAATATATCCGTTTTTTGATGATTACAAGATCAGTCCATTATTTTCTAATGACGAGTTATCTCGTCCATCAAGTTCTGGTCAGTTCTGCTAATGACGAAATTCCGCTTTTATAGTAACTTTTAGGTAATTATTTTTTTTATTTAGATTGACTTCGATAAAGTGTCGTGTCTCGCGCATTTTGTCCATGATCTGGACCTTTAGCCATAAAACCAAGCTTTTCTCTCAGATTTCTCTTCCAATTGAGTTAGCCCAGTTGATTTTTGAACAAAATTATCCAATAATGTATGAATCTTTGATTTTCTTTGAAAAACTTCAGGCATGAGTTTTTGATTACTTTTTAATTCAAAATCATTTCGGGGCCGCGGTAGTCCAGTTGGTATATTTGCGGATTATCAACCGGAAGGTTGTGTGTTCGCGACTCGATCCTACCAAAGACCGTCGTCGGAGACTGGTACACGTTTAACTCTGTCGTGGTCTCAAATGTCTTCACGTTGGTGTGATGTAAAAGTTTAGAGAGTAGGGAGTCAGCTCAAGTGTTAACCTCGATATCCTACCGTGGTTCAAAATTACGAGGTGTTGTCTTCGGTAATTACCCTTCGGGATTGATCCCGGACCTTCAACGATAACTCGCTGAGTTGCTCCAGTTTGGCATAAATTCAGCTACCTACCTACCAAAATCATTTCGGGAAGGATTCGGATTCCATGGGCTCCTCGAAATAATCCCTGTTCTTGAATAATTTTGAATATACCAGAGATTTTCAACCCTTTTCATTTCATGATACACATAAACCAATTGCTAAAATTCCGCGGCACACCAAAAATATTTTTTGTCGATCTCATAAATGAACAGGCATAATTTGATTGCTTTACAAATTAATAGTAATTACCTACCCTTCTAAAATTTCTTTTGAAACAACTTTTCTACTTCGTAATTAAAACAATACTAAAAAGTATTTTAAGGGCATTGAAATTATTTGTGAACACGTCAAAAGCTCAAAGCTAAACCGTTGTAATGAATCTTACCTAATTTAAAATGTTCGCCATCCTTAAGGTTAGCACACCCATTGCAAATCCTTGGAAAATAATAATGCAAATTAAAAACAGATGATTCCAAAGTATATTTTATTACAATCAATAAAATAACCTTCGAATACCTAATAACTAAATTAATAACATCGGTTTGATGGTTGGGCTTTCACGACGCAAGGGCCATATTTAGCCAAGGCATAAAAAGTTAAGTATATGGATATACACTCACAAGGAAAGTTGTACTGATATGGGAGAAATATACTAAGGTGGTATGGTAATTAGCGTCTCACTCGAGAAACACCACGAACAAGGAAGGAATCAAATACGCACAACCTACAGCTCGCAGGTTGCTAGCGAAATAGGCAAACCTGCTGAGCCATTGCGGCCCCATTTACTATAATGAAGAGTCAGGAAGGTAGGGGTATTTTTAATTAACGCGTCACACTGGAGCAACACATCGGTCTATTGGCGACGGTCCGGGACAACATGTACGTACAAGAGGTAGGTAATTGTGGTAGGTATTTTAATTAGCGTCGCACTGGGGAGAAACACAATGGGCGATTGGCGACGGTCTGGAATCAAGCCCGAAGGGAAAAATCCGAGGTTAATACCACGTAATTTTGTACCACAGTCAGATGACGAGATCACAGCAGAGCTGGCACTCCTCTCTCCAAACTTCTACACCACGCCAACATGAGGACTTTTGAGGAAACGACAGATTTAACGTGCAGGAGCCCTCTTTATTTACGACAGTCCTTGGTTGGATTCGAACTCGTAACTCTCCAGAAGCTCATCCGTTACTCTTCCAACCATGCTACCGCGGCCCTAGGTAATTGGGTTTAATGGCGCAAAGTCTGAACGTGTTGGTAGGTATTTTAATTAACGTCACACTGGACCAACACATCGGTCTATTGGCGACTGTCCGGGACAACATGGACGTACAAGAGATAGGTATTTTAATTAGCGTCGCACTGGGAGAAACACAACGGGTGATTGGCGACGGTCCGGGATCAAACCCCAAGGGAAAGATCAGAGGACAACACCACATAATTTGGAATCATGGTCAGAGGACAAGGTCGCACCTGAGCTGACCTCAATGGATACACGGGAGGAAAGAATCGCCAGCGAGAGGTCAGCAGAACAAGAAAAAGAAACCGAAACTTGTTTTTCACCCCTTCTGAGGGGGTTCAAAGAGGGGGATGACCGCTACTAGGAATTATTGCTAGGACGTTGAACGGAGTCGGACTGTAGGATTTGACTTTCCTTTCAGAAAAATTTCAAAATGGTTTGGTATTCGCTTAAACCTAAATTCAAATATCTAGCACAAATCTCATAGTGGCACGCGCAAGGCGCATAGTAGCACTCGCAAGACACTTAGTATTGATTTATAGAATTTATGACAAAATAATCCGACCACTTTATACGAAAAACAAGCATTTTATTGCTGACATGGTCAACAACAACAAAAATGTAAAGAGCACGGAATAATATATACAGTTTCTACAATTACGTCATAAAAGTAAAATTAACATAATACCTGAAATCGTTTCAGTTGAAAAATAAAAAGCCCAGTGTAGCGTTCGGAAATCCTCAGAACGAAAAATACTACCAACAAACGGCCCCATCGTTCTGATGGAATTCTAAACATTACAAAAAAAAACGTGATGCAATGCATCCTTAAATTTATTTAGTAACAAAGGTTTGGTAAGGAAGTCAGCCAAGTTATTTCTCGAGGAAACAAATTCTAAATAAAATAAATTATCATTAATTAATTGACGTATAAACTGATATTTCACGTCTATGTCTGGTTTTGATATTTTCAGGATTATTCCTCGTGAAATATATGGCTGCTTCATTACCACAGTATATTGCTTGGGTTTTACAATTCCCAAACACATCAAGCTCACTTAAAATCCTGGAGTACAAAACTAGTTCCTTTACATTCTCTCTAGGTTACAAACTCTGATTCCATGCTGCTAAGTGCAATGCACTTTTGCTTTGTGCAATGCACTTTTCCAGGAGAAAAAGGAACATTTCCAAATAATATGATATGACTGCTGTTGGAATGTCTATATGTGAGGCTACTACCCCAATTAGCCCATCTGAAAATGCTACTAATTCATTTCCACTTACATTGGACAGATTTATTCTATAATTTTTAGTAGAGAACACATAGTTCATGAGATCAACAACATAGCACCAATGTTTAAAAGTATACCCATTACAGTATTGTGATAAAATATTTACAGCAAAAGCAATATCGCATCTTGTACGAATTGAAAGAAATAATAAAGACCCAATCATAGAAAGATATGGAAATGGTTTCATTATCTCTGTTTCAACAATTTCTTCTTCCTTGATTTTTTCAGGTAACTTTCATCCAACTTTAAGCGGCAAAGTAACAAAACATTTTGGTAAATCTCTAAATTTTAACAATTTTTCTGCATAAGTTTTTTGATGTAAATAAATTGAATCATTAACAGTTTCAAAATTTACGCCTAATAAATATTTTGTTGAACCTAGTTCAGTTATATCCAATTTAGTTTTAGTTAAATTTACAACTTCATGTACATAAGTTTTAGATTTTGGAAACAGCACCATATCGTCAACATACACAATCAAAACTGCATCATTTAATTTATACAAACAATTACACCAGTCTACTTTAATAAATCCTAACCCTTTTAAAGTGATATCTAATGTGTTGTTAAACTCCCTTGCACTTTGGTGTAAGCCATAAATCGATTTATTCAATAAACACACTTTGTGTTCTGAACCTTTTACCTCGTAACCACTGGGTTGCTTCATATATACTGGATCTTTCAAAGTTCCATAGAGATATGCAGATTTGATATCTATCTGACAGTGGTACCAACTTAACTTACAAACCAGCAAAATAAACAATAGCTTAACAATATTGAAATTGATAACAGGAGAGAACACTTCAGTATAATCAATGCCAGGTTTCTGACGAAATCCTTGGCAGACCAGTCGTGCCTTATATTTTACAGAAACATTTGATTCATTCTTTTTGATATTATAAACCCACTTTGACCCTAAGACATTTTTATTTTGTGGAGGATCAACTAACTTCCAAACGTGTCTTTCATCATTTTAAGCTCATCAGACACTGCACTATTCCAAAGGCTTTCGTCTGGAGAATTTTGACTTTCAGCATAGTTTGTGGGAATTTCAACACTCATGCGGAAATGCATCTATTTTTCATCTAAGTAATCTAAATTGCTAGAAGAATGACACGTGAAGTTAGTATTACCATTAGTATTATTCACAATATTAAGGGGACCGGTGCAGTCCTATCTCCGTAATGTTAAAATGGTCATATTTTAAGGAACATTTTCTCAGAATCTTTTATATGTATTGACTTGAATTTTTTTATACAGGTTATGAAGACACTTTTAAACACTTTAACAGGGATTTTTAAAAAACTTAAAATTTGAAATTTTGAGAATTTTTTTAATTCGACTCCAATTTTTTTTTGGAAAATGACCAATTTTCATCCTTTTTAACACTCAAATAAACTTTTCTGAGCAGATAGAAAAAAATGCCTGTGTTAAAATATGTTATAGGGTATGATACACTTGTAAACCAATTTTTTTTATATTTGCTTGAATAGATTTTGAAAAAATGTTCCTTTTATGGGAAAAATACACATTTTGAGATATTGAAGTTTAAAGCATAAAATTGACCCTACCTCAAAATTTTCCAGCTCCATAATCTGGATCATCACATATATTATTCATAGAACTCTTATGAGCACTTTTACATCTTTTTGCAATTGTACTTAAGGTACGAAAGCTTCTTTCAGCATACATAAGTCGTTCATTGTCACCTTGCTTCATTGCACGACGCATGTTCACTCCAGGTTCAATACCCAGTTTTTCTAAAACTTTACACCGACTGATGTTCCCTTCATTAAACGTGCACATAGCATCATATACACCAAATTTTAGGCATGTGATTCCAACAAATACATTTTTTGGAACTCTCGACCAAACAACAGAGTTAAAACTCTCATTACAATTTTGTGTCTTGCCATGAAGACAGCGTTCCAAAAGTTGAGGATCAGATAGATCTCTGTATATTGGTTTAATGTATTCCATTATTGGAGCAGGTAAACTATTTTTGTGTGAATAGGTTTTGCCTTCAGCTTGTGCCTTGTTAAATTTGCACCATGTATTCTCACCTGACGGGCAGAGTCCATGTTGTGGTATATTATCAGTGGACATTTTGTGAAACCAGGTTGCCCATATAGAACGTCTCATTTCTTCGACCGACTGCTTTCCTCTAATTGCCATACCATAATAAGACTGCAGATTATTAATTTCATTATCCGTTAGTCTGTTTTTACCACCTAATGTCTTGCCATCTGAAAGTTTCTTTGAACGTGAGGTTTCTTTCAACCGGCGCAACCTGCTGCCCATTCTTTTATTTACATGCGCAACACACTCTAACTTTTCAACAACTAGTTCATCACCATAAGGTTTTGCGTCAGTGATAGCTTTGTAACCTTTTGAGTCCCCATCACCTAAGTAATGGCTGTACCTAACGCCTTTAGCTTTGGAACGTTCAAAGATATTTAAGACACCCTGAACTTCCATGCCACCACTTGTTCCACTATAATTTGAAGAACAATCTGGTAAATGTGCATCTTTGTTTGGGCATTTTCAGTACTTTGTGCACACTTCTACACCAATCACCTTACTAGACTCGACACTGAGACAGCTGACTATTCCATTCAAAGATTTGAAACCTCTTTTCTGCCACGAACCATCCAATGCAACAGGGATATTTGCAGCACCATCATTTTTCAAAACGGCTGCTGCAGTAGCACTGGTCATCGAGTCTTCAGCAACTTTTTGTACGGCATCAGCTAATATATCATCATGTTTGAAATAACGAAATGATGGAGACGGCAGATTCATTATTCCGTTGAACACTTTTGAGGACGTCTTGCCTTTTCCAATGCAACGAAACACATAGGTAAGTCGAGCGTTCACTTCATATAATTTGAAATTCCCTTCAGTATTTGTTGTGCACTCCTTGGAATTACAAAATTCAACACTAAATTCATAGTTTGTGCAAAACAGCATAATTATTGATGCTAAACCATGAAGAGTTTTACTTTTGATTGATAAGCCAACACCACCACAATTTCTACAGCAAACACTTTCACAAAGAACTTTTGAGAGCAATTCTAAATTAATTATTTCATTAGTATGAGTTTCTTGAGAACAAACAGATACTTCTGAATCCGCTGATATATTTAATTTCTTCGCTGACGACGACTGATCATTATGACAAGAGTTAGTTGTCGAATCTCTAGTTACATCAGTATTACTAGAAGTTACAACATTCGTTTTGCTAATACTTCTACGCTTTTTAAACACCTTATTAGTGAAACGTGGCATATTTCTCGAAATAAACTGTTTAAATTACTTCAAAATAGACAAATGTAGACGGAAATTATACACAGCTAGACAGATTTAGATTATTTGCAAAAGATCAAGAACACCTGCAAACGAGTTTTGATTTCAAATTGATGATGATGATGATGCTTTTCGGAGAAAAGCAGAGTTGAGGCTTGGCTGCTTAGCCTTGTGCCTCTAGAGAACTAAAATAATAATTCAAAGTGTAAAAGATTAAAAACGAGGATTGGTGCCTAAAAATAGGCAAATGGCATTATAGATGGTCAAAGATAAATTGGAATATATTCCATTCAAAGAATGTGGAATTTTTAGAGTGGAGAGAGTATGAATCAGATTGTTTCGACCCTTTTGGAAAGTTGGTGATTTCAAATTCAAACCACAAACATTATTCACAAACACAGTCACAGTTATCATTACTGTTGCCAAAGTAGCAAAATAGATACAAAATAAAATAGATAAATTAAATACTGTGGCTTGGTAAATAAAGTTTTCTAATGGGCTTCTCGTTTTGGGCGTTTGTTCAAGACATGTAAACAAAGATGGAAGCCCTTTAAATGACAAAAACGGACGTACAAGTATTTTTCAAAAAATTATTTAAAATACTTCTACTCAACGTATTTCCATAAATCATGTATCATTTTAAGCAGAATTGTATAAACATTCATTTAAATTGAAAAAAAAATCGAAAATTTGAAAGATTTTTGTGCACTGGTCCCCTTAAGATGAATAGATTCAGGTTTGAAACAAAATCTATCAGGTTCAAAAATAAACTTGTTCACTTTACAATAATTTTTAACATCATTTAAAGAACGTAATCTCTGATTAGTTATCGGAGTGAAGTAATAAACATCAACACTGTTGGATTTATTTCTAGGTTTCTCAACCCTTACCCATTTCGTAATATCCAGGGGGTTAAATCGTTTACATTTTTGGTTCATTTTCTACTTTTAACTCTTGTTCGATTTGAACACTCGATATTTTACTGGAATCTATATTAGAATCCTCAATTGGAGATATTAACTCAGGGTTTGAATTTAAAAATACGTATTCATGACTCTTATTTTTACCGAACAAAGTTTCCACTCCTTTTTTCGATCCATCTACCCGGACATGGATAGATTCAATTATCCGACGTAACTTAGGAACGTATACTCTATAACCTTTAGTTTTTTAATCCGTAACCAACTAGTATTCCAGGTTCAGCTCGAGGCTGCAATTTATTTCTTTTGAATTTGGGGATGTGGAGAAAAGCCAAAGAACCAAAAATCTTGAAGTGTCTTACGGATGGTTTAAATCAAGTCCAAATTTGGTTTGGAGTGAGACCTTCGGTTAATTTATGTTCACAGCGTTCTTTAGTGTTTACACACATCAAAAGGGCTTGGGCCCAAAACGCAGGTTTAATACCACTTTCTTGTAACATCGCCCGTACTGCATCCATAGCAGTTCGATTAAATTTTTCTGTAATACCGTACTGCTCGCTGGAGCTTAATGTTCTTTCATGTTTAATACCCAGGTTACAGCGAGTGCAGAAATTATTCGTAGAGTGCGAATTTTAAAGTGAAAAACGCGGTTTTAACATTTAGACTCGATGAAAATCATTAAAATAATTATTACATGTTCGAAAAATTTTTACAAAGTGTATTTTTATCCAATAACCAAAATATACTGCAAATTATTTTTTAAAACTTAACTGCAAAAAATAGAAATGGTTTTCTCCCGCGTAAAAAGTTCATGCGAAAAATTCAAATTTATTTTCGCGTTTCGTAATTGGTTTCAGAAATACAAGGTAGGTAAATGAATTGGAATGCTAGTAAGTATATATATATTCAGTAAAAAGTTAACTTGAAATTTGTTTTCGAAGTATAAGTTGTCGAAATGGGACAGAAAGGTACTGAGACCTCTGTTTTTGAAAGAGAAAGAATTTTAAAACTTCGTAAAGACGGTAAAACTTTGAATCAAATTTCGTATGTGATTGGGAGACCCCGTTCTACTATACAGTCTATAATTAAAAGATTTGGTGTCTCTTCAACTTGCTTAATCAGGCCCGCTCTGGTCGACCATCAATTCTCAGCTCTTCGAACCGTCGATTCATCGTTCGGCAATCGAAGAAAGATCAGAGAATAAGTGTTCCCAAACTTTCAGTTGAGCTGAAAAATGCCGGAGTGAACTCTTCGGTAAGTACTGTACGAAATGCATGCAGAAAAGCAGGATTTCACGGTCGAGTTGCTCGGAGAAAATTCTTCGTAAATGAGAAGAACCGTAAACTGCGCTTGGCATTTGCACAAAAACATCTGCAAGAAAGCTCAGAATTTTGGAAAAAATTTATATTCTAAGATGAAAATAAATTTAACCTTTTTGGGTCCGATGGTGCAAGAATGGTATGGAGAAAAGCAAATGCAGAGATGGATCCAAAGAATCTTTTTCCAACAGTGAAGCATGGAGGGGGCTTTGTGCTTGTTTGGGGATGTATGAGTGCGTCTGGTGTAGGAAATTTAGTAATAATTGACGGAATCAGGACCATAAGATGTACATAGACATTTAAAAAAATAATTTGCAGTCCAGTGCTATGAAAATGGGACTTAATCGTGGTTATGTTTTTATGCACGATAATGATCCGAAGCACACAGCCTTAATACGCGGCTCTGGGTGCTGTATAATACACCAAAATTCATGAAATTTCCTCCCCAGTCTCCGGATATCAACCCAATTGAGCACCTGTGGGATATTCTGGATAAGAAAGTACGACTAAGATCAATTTCCAACAAAGATGATCTTAAAAAAGCTCTTCAAGAAGAATGGCATTCCATATCCAGCTCTGTAACTTCAAAACTGGTCGAGTCTATGCAACGAAGACTCCAAGCAGTTATTAATGCAAAAGGATACCCAATCAGGTATTAAATACAAAATTTTTGATGAAAAGCTGTAAATTTTTTTAACTGTACGAATAGTTTTTGCACCACTAGACAAATGGAAGTTTATGTTTTTTGTTATAAATATATGTATAGTTGCCTTTTTTAAATGTAAATCTTGTAGAATACTAAATAAATGCTTGTATATATTATTAATTAATTATTGAGAAATTTAGTTGCATAGATTTTAAGTTACAGGCATATTTTAAGCATACACTAAGGGTGTACGAATACTTTCTACACTCACTGTAAGTATTCTTCAAATTCCCCGTGACAAAATTCAAGGCCATTGTCACTACGGACGCATTTTAGTTTAACATTTAATTCCCGTTCAGATTTGGCCAAGCATTTTTTGAAACAATCAAAAGCTTCAGTTTTACTTCTTAACACGTACACTTCAACTTTACGGGAAAAATCGTCTATAATTGAAAGAAAATACCGGCTGCCGCCGAGACTATTTACTGGAGAAGTTCCCCAAAGATCCATATGCACCCGTTCTAAAACCCTTTTAGTTGTGCGTTTATATACAGTCTCTTTTAAAAGAATATCTAGTCGATTTAGCGATCTTACAAATGCTACAATTTTTATTTACATTTTTACTATTAAGATTTTCAATTCCCTTAATAGAGTTATTTTTAGACATTTGTTCAATTAAAGGCATATTCACATGACAAAATCTACGGTGGGCAATTTCTAAGTTTTAGCTAGCTAAAAAAACAGAATTTTCAGTATTCGTGGGATAACCTTTTATAACATACATTTTACCAACTAGGGGTGCAGTAAATAAATAATCGTACTTAGAATAACCATTTAATTGTCACACCAATCAATATGATTTCCACCCAAATCTAAATTCGCCCCTCCTATTAAGTTACGCCTCATATTAGGGGCATATAAAACGTCTTTTAAAGTTACATTGAATTTACCTTTGACATCCAAGATGGTAAACTTGATATCATCAACACCTAATACTTCGGACGAAAAGTTCTTGTCACTCGTCAGTACTTTTTGGGAAGGCATTTCTTTAAATGTAACGAACCAACTGTACATTGAATTTACCTTTGACATCCAAGATGGTAAACTTGATATCATCAACACCTAATACTTCGGACGAAAAGTTCTTGTCACTCGTCAGTACTTTTTGGGAAGGCATTTCTTTAAATGTAACGAACTCTGTGCAGAAATGTGATGTGCTTGCCGAGTCTCAAAAAATCCGAAACTGGGTATTCATAGTCCAACGAAGACACTGAAAGTGCGACGTCTGGTTTACTTGACCCCTTTGGTTGTAGAATGTTTTTCTTGTTTTTTCTAGATTAAGTTTCTTGAAACATTTGGCATCCGTGTGACCCGACTTCGTACAAAAATCGCAAAAAGATCGCGGCCCCATTCGAAGATTATTCTGTGAAGGTTTGAAACGATTAGACTCAGGGTCCAGTACACTTCCACTGCGTTCTGCATTTCTTACCGCCTTTTTCTGCCTTAATTGAGGTGTTATTTTTGCCTTTGTGGAATAGGCATTATCAATAACAGTAAAGTCTCCTTTATCCTTCTTTTTTAAATCTATGCGGCTTGACTCAGTCACTAGCTGTTTCGTAACTTTGTCTATTTGGAAGTATTTGTCGTCCAGTCTGTATAGGATTTGAACGATGTTGTCATACTCATCTGGTAGTCTCCGGATAAGCTGGAAGCAAACAAGGAGGTCGGGAATTTCGAATCCGGCATTTTTAACTTGTCGTTGATATGCTTGAATTCTCTGGCAATAAATTCCAATAGTCTCGTTGTCTGGCTCGAAGCGAACGGATAAGAACTCATCAATCAACCCAGCTAGGCGGGCACGTGAAGAAGGTTCGAAGTTGGTTTTCAGAATTGTCCAAGCTTCTTGGCCGTCTTCCGTTCTCGAAACGAGCGTTTGATACTTTCCCTCAATCCCCTGAAAAATACACTGCTGGCCACCCAAATTGCAACACCAAGAAAGACAAGAGATATCACAACAAAATTTATTTTGTAGATAACATGTTGACCAAGTATCAAATGATTAAATTTATAGACTTCTGTGAAGTGTGGTTCCTGCCAAAATCAGTAGCCAGAGTAGCCGCCATTGTTGGAGATCACCGCTGCAACACGCCTCGGCATTGATTCAAAGAGACTTTGGATGTGTTCACGGTGTCTCCAGACTCGAATCCGACCATCGTGGTGTTGCAGACAGAAGCGTGACTCGACAGTAAAGACAATTTCACTCCATTCTGCCGTCCACATCCTTCTTTCATCGCACCATTGGCGGCGGAAACGTCTGTGGTTCTGCGTCAAGGGTAGACGAAGAAATGGACGTCTTGCGGACAGACCAGTCTGCTGTAAACGGCGTCGAATGGTACGCGCTGACACTGAATGATGCTGTACAGACTGAATGTGCTGTGCTATGGTTCGTGATGTGGCTGAGCGATCCGTCACTGCCATACGCACAATATGCCTGTCATCACGTGAAGTGGTGCACTGAGGTGGATGCGATCGAACACGTCGGTCCGTCGTACCCTCCTGCATCCAACGATCACATATCCGCATTACAGTTGTTTGGTTTCGTCCAACACGACTACCGATTTCCCTGAAAGATAATCCACAATCTCGGTAGGCCACTATCCTTCCTCTGTCGAACTCGGATACTTGATCAAAAGATGATCGCTGTTTTCTACGAGGCATAATTGATCGTTTTTTTGAAAAAACCACAAGAAAAACACAATTGCCGTACTTGAAATCGTCGAAATCTCCAAGCCTTAAATAGCGCTTTGAAGTGGCGCCACAGGCGCGCGTGATGTGCGTCTGCGCTGAAATTCTAATCATTTGCATATCTCACCTCCGCTAATGCATGTTGTAAATTTCATATTATTTGCATGCTTCCTTCAGGGTGTTGCATTTACGGTGGCCAGCAGTGTAGTTGTATATGCACGTTGTTTACACCACCGAAAGTCCCTCTTATCTCGTTCAGGTGCATCTGGTGGATAGGGTACGGCAGTTCCTTCTACAAACTCCCAGCAGTTTCTGTCAATAAGTAGAACTTTCATGTCCATACTCCACTCACAGTAATTATAGTCCGACAACTTCGGGAAAGAAAATATATCTGCTGGTTGTGTCATATTTTAACTTTCTATTTCCAGAGTTTAGTTTTTAATATTAAGGTAGGGAAGAGCATAAAAAGGCCCATAACCCTATTGATTTATAGAATTTATGACAAAATAAATCCGACCACTTTATACGAAAAACAAGCATTTTATTGCTCACATGGTCAACAACAACAATGTAAAGAGCACAGAATAATATATACAGTTTCTACAATTACGTCATAAAAGTAAAATTAACATAATACCTGAAATCGTTTCAGTTGAAAAATAAAAAGCCCAGTGTAGTGTTCGGAAATCCTTAGAACGAAAAATACTACCAACACTTAGTGGCACTACTGGCACGCGCATGGCACATAGTGGCACGCTCAAGGCACATAGTGGCACGCGCAAGGCACATAGTGGCACGTGTAAACCAACCAGAGGTGCCGGCTCGAGCGACGTTCCTCTTCAAGTTCGAATCATTTCAACTTTTGCGCCACTAATTGGTTTGCGCGTCTCGCTTTACGCCTTACGCTTCCTATTTGAATTCCGTTTAGAAGCATGTTTTAGACTACTCTACAACTTTCATTTTTTAGCATAGAAACTTTTTAAACGGAGAATATAAATCGTAATTTCCTTTATATAAATACCTTTATATAAAGGACTTTATATTAATACTTTTATATAAATTCCTTTATCCAAATTCATCAATTCGAATCCATTTCACCTCATCTAAAAGCAACTTTAAAAGCAAGTTTATCAAATCTAGAAAACGATTTCTCATACCTGCAACCAAATTTATTTTCGAAGATTGCTTGATTATGTCCATAAACAACATTTTAACTTCTTGTACATGCCTTAGACATTTGTATACACGATTTTTTAAACCTACTGTTTTATCAGACTGTATAGTCACGCTTGTGATTAGATGGGAATACCCCATCTTAATCACAATTTCCTCCAGTTATGCTTTTAGCCTTAATTTGTTTTACCATGAGTGACATACTTGCATTAATACACATTTCATCTTTAATCCTGCACCTTTTATGTAATTTTAAATATATGGGTTTTTTTTATATATAAATATACTTTTTAATTGGTGGTTAGACAATTTTAGCCTTTTATTTATTTTTACTCATCTGCATTATCTAGTGTTCAACCATCGTTGAACCCCATATATAAACCCTGGTTTGTACCATAGCTGCTGGAATCTTCTTATCTAGTTCAGTTTCACTGACAGTTGTCTCGTAACTATATTTTTTAACATTTCGAATTTTTTGATTCTCTATTATTTCTGGCGGGTTAAAAGGTCTCTACTTACCTTAATATATTTCATATCATTTAAGTAGTCTGTAAGCACTGTTTTGCCATATATCGTTGATGATTAAATATGATGATATGTGAAAATGTGATATGCCCATATTGTCACAATTGTCCTTCCATGTCTTTAGATAACTACTGGTGCAGGGGAAATATTGCACTTCTATATTTAAAATGAAGGTGAGGTGGCTATTGTAATTAAGACTTCTTTCTACGCTTTTGCATTTGAGAAAATTTCAAATTGTCACAATTGCAATGTTAATAATTTTTACCGAAATAACTCGAATCGAAAGAAGCAATCAACATTATATAACATAAAATTAGAAAATATTACATTAAGCAACTTTTTAGACCTCGTTAATGTAAAATGCTGAGGGAAATGCAAGCATAAAATGATCAGCTGAAAAAGACGCAAAATAGTAAAAACTTGCAACATTTAAAAAATAAAAACATTTTGTGTTGGTTTAACCGATAACTAAAGAAAAATAAAATTTTCAATTTTAGACAGAATTCACAGAAGCTGCAAGGTGCCATCATGAAGAGAACGGGCCTGAGTGCAGCTTATGTGACGTCACTACAATACGGCCATTGGAGAGAAGAATTAGGAAGTGAAGAGTGCGGCGATCAGACAAAAATAGAAAAATCTCGATATAAGCAAATAAATCAATCCTTGTTTTCCAAGATTTGAAGCAAACACAGCTTATACTTTTCGTAAATTTCGGATTAATTCTTACGCACAAAAATATTTGTTCCTTTGTATTTCCGAGATTAACATAGTGTTTGAGGCAATTTTAGTTAAGAAGTCCAAGTACCATATAATTCGTTAAAATATTGAATATTTAACTGTCTTACATTAGAGTTTTGACCTTTAAAAATAAGTGTGTTGAAATTTGAAATCAATAGAAGTTCTAAAGAAGTCATTTAGTAATTATGGAGCAATTTAAAAGACTTTAATGGCCATGCTTATGTGACATCTAGAGGGAATATTTTCCATCTTTCTTGCAAAATTCAAATTGAAGTAAATGTAGCCAAAAATATGTTCTATCCCTTTCCTATTTATGTAATAGTATTCATTGTCTTGATTTATGTAATAATTATTTTTAAGGATAAATTACTTAAACAAATAAATTTTTTGGTGACAGATTAAAAAAAATAATAAATTGTAATTCTTTTTACATAAAGAATGAAACACAAATCCACACACATTCTTATAATATGATTTGTAAGTAACTTTTTACAACAGTTAACATTTCCATTTCTGACTTCACTTTTTATTGATATGACTGTTCACTTATAAAACCCTAGAGCCATTCTCTGTAAATGAAATAGTACTCGGAAATTTCTTTCAGTCGTAAGACGTGTTTATCAAAATTGTTTGATTGCCTGTGAATGTGTTTGATTGCGAATGAAAATCAAGTATTTAATTTTAAGGAATTTTTAGTATATAAAGTTGGTATCCTATCAAAATATAATTCTTTTTCCTTTGAAAATATTTTAACTAAAGAAAATATACCTACAATTTTTACTTTGTAACCAATTTATAAATTTTCTTTCACAACAATTAACATCTTTTATTTAATTTCCTCTCTGAAGTTCGTAAAGCAACATTTTAATATAATAGTTTTTACGATAAGAAATTGTATATATTTGTTATAGTGTATATAATTTATGGATATTAAGGAAATAAAAATCGACCAATTTTTCAATAGTTAATGCCTGTGAACACTTGAAAATAAATCCAAAATTTTTAGCAAATCAAATTACACACAATTTTAAGTAAAAAAGGTGAAGGTAAGAAGTGAAGAAAAAAAACTTGAAATTTAAAAAGTAGTAGAAATTTTAAATAGTTCAAAACCAATTTTTTAAACTTAAATTTTAAGCTGATAACAATCGTTTTCTAAATAATTCTTATACATAGTGTTGGTGGTAATGTAATGCAGTAATTTAAATTATAAGCAAAACCGTTGTCAGGTTATCACGACCTCTAAAATTCAAACTTTTATTTTTCTTTAGTTATAGGTTACGACCCACAAAAATGTTTTTAATTTTTAAATGTTCCAAGTTTTTCTAATTTGCGTCATTCTTAGTCGGGCATTTTTTGCTTGAATTTCCATCATAATTTTACATTAACAAGATTTAAAAAGTTTCCTATGGAATATTTCCTAACATGCTATATAATATTGAATGTTTCTTACGGTAAATTTTATTAATATCGCAGTGCAATAATTTTAAATTTTCTTCAACTGCAAAAAGTCTAAATATATCTTAAATACTATAGCCACCTCTCCTTTATCTTTAATATAGAGGTGTAATGTTCTCCAGTACCAGTATTCCTCTGAAGACATCAATTTTGACAATATGGACATATCACATTTCCACATCCGGTCACATTTAATCTTCAACAATGTATGGCAAAACAGTGCTTACAAACAGACTACTTAAATGGAGTATGAAATATATTTTATTAAGTAAAACTTACCTTTTAACCCGCGAGAAATAATCGGGAACCAAAAAATTCGAACTTTTAAAATATAAATGTACAATTGCGAGACAACTGTCAGTGAAACAACTAGATAAGAACAGACTCCAACTATAGTACACACCAGGGTTTACACAAGATGACAAACGTGGACAAAGTAATGGGAAACAGGCTGGAATAATCAACGGCATAATTACACCGTATGTGTGAGGAGAAATAATTTGAGGTTCCTAGTATGTTTTTGGTGCTGATAAAGCATGACTTAGTTGATTAACTTCAATGACTTAATCATTATTATAATGGTTTAGAATTGGTCCTCAGATGTAACAATCATTAGTATACCTTTTAGATCGAAAATTCTCCTCTACAATCTGTTTGGTACTAATGAGTAATCTCTTTGTACCGATGTGGTAGTAAATTAATTTGGACATTAACACAGTATGAATCTTAGGACTGTAAAACGAAATGATCTTATGCCTTCCATTTTAGATTAAAATAATTAAGTCCATCCAGCACTTGCGCGTCTCTAACCACTGTTAGGAGGGATGAGCTTGCAGACATTTCCCCTTGAAAATGTTCTTTCTCTATTCAAGCTCTTATCCAGATGGCTGCGATCTTTTCCGTATCATCTATACTTACAATATTAATAATGAAAAGTGCATTAAAGGAACTATTACACATATACCATGAAGTCAGAAGAGAAGATGCCTCCCCTCCTTGTTTCTTCTTTTTTTACTATGCACACCCCTAATGCCGTTCAGGACTTAGAGGAGAGATAAGGATAGAGAGCGCTTTGGGGTTGCAATCCGGTTCTACGATAAAATCAGCGGACGTGCGAACGTTTCTTGGACACGGAGAACACTCTCTATGGGATTTAGCATTGGGACGTCAAATTGACACGTTGAAGACTGCACTTTTAGTGAAAAAAAAATGGTTGCATATTGTTGTGCATACAATTGCAAGGAAAGAGGAACTAAAGGATCACCCTACTCATTTCACAGATATGTTATTATTTACTTATCTGCTTTTTTTTAGTATTTAAAGCATTTTTAAAAGAGTAGCGTTGCATCACATCATAGTAAAATCAATGTTTATTCGTTATTGTGAACACTTTTTTCATTATTTGATGTCGTGAGAACAATTTGAATATCTGTAACCTGATAGAAAATGTTTTGGAGTCATTAAAATTATGCATTTTGCGAAAAAATCGAATGTTTTACGGTTAAACGCAAAAATGCAGGTTGGCGAATCTTGGCGCCTTCCGCTAGTAATCAAATATCGCGTGTTTAGAAAATTGTTGGTAGTTTCTTGTATGGCAGATTTGTGCAGTTCATTTATTTAAGACTAGCTGAATTACCCGGCGTTGCTCGGGTTGAAATAGTTAAATGTTGCTTGAAAAGTGAATTAGAATAATCACTTTTCTTTCACAGAAAAATGCAATCATTTAAGTTGTACGGAAAATACGTTTTAACTTTTCCATAACTTCTACTATATACTTCGGACGCAAATATATGCATTTAATTCCTGAATATATTGCAATATCTAAAAGATTAAGACATAAATACGAACAGAAACGAAATTCCGACGAAAAAATGCAGAATTCTAAAAAACGAATGATACGCAGTGTCGAATTTCGACTGCCTGAGTGTATTCTGAAACAGAGCAATTCGAAAAAAGATATTTGAAAATATTGATAAAGACGATAATGAAATTTAGTAATGCTCAAATATGACTGCAACATTTCGCTGTGTTAACTCAAATAGACAAACACGGGATGCTAAATCAAATTTATAAAATAATAAAAATTAATTCTGGTTTCCCAAATCTAAAATAACAAAATTACGCTTTTATGATTAATGAGTTGAAGTTTTTCGTGTTTCATTACAAAATGTAAATTATGAATAATGAAATATTTTAAATATCCTTTTTTTATCAAACAAATATTCATGTAAAAATATAAAATTCATATAGAAATAAAATAATAAACTTTAATTCAATAATGCACATTACACCTGTCAAATAAAGTAGGAAATACTTATACAATCAACTAAAAGTTAGATTTAGTAATGCTCAAACAACGGCAACATAGCTTTGCCCGGGTATTTATCCCAATCTTCTATTGGACAGGAAAAGGAATGAAATCAATGTATAGTGTAAAATCAAAGTAATTATATTAACAGGTTCTAAAAGTATAAGTACAGTACACGCATTATAAAGTAAAATATTTTACAAATTCACTGCAATATAAATTTAACACAAAACTTGATTATACACAACATTTTTAGTTTCACCTCCGGGAGCAAGAATAAATAAATTCTTGGGTGAACCCACCCTCGAGCAACCAACATAAAGTTGTCCGTGGGAGAAACATGGCGATCTCAAATCCACTCCGCAGTACTTGATAGCCCCTGCGACTTGTTGATCGTGATCGAGAACGCAAGTCTTACTGGAAACTGCAATCTCTTAAAGTCGAAAGGGAGATCCGTCGGAATGAGTGGTATCCGTGGGATAAAAACTGTTGCACCCTCTCCCTTTCCTGTCAAGATAGTCGCTTCCATTACATTGCCCAGCAGCTTCTTGACACACAGCCTCGTGCCGTTGCAAAGTTTTGGCGGGTCGAGGTTCCGCAGTAAAATAACCGGAGATCCCACTTTAAGTAAAAGACGATGTGGTGGCAATCCAGCCGGATCAAGCGAGTTCAGGAACTCTGGCGGGAAATTGACGACCTCATCGGCATCTACTACGGTATCGATGGACTTGTATTCAGTGACCACGCCTGGTAACATGACAAGTATTTGATTGTTTATGTCGTGGACGTCTTCATTTTTAGCAGAAAACCAGTTCAAATCGTGATAGTTTTGGGAAACAGACGGATAGACTGCATCTATCAGCTCTGAGACGGACGACACCAGATTACAAAAATCGGATGGGAATTTAATCTTGCCAGAAGACTCGACTGCCAATCTGCCTTCTCCGATCTCCAGGAGTTTGTCTGAGAAAATTTGAGCACTCTCATCCCCCAGATGTACTCTCATGTTTTGCTTCAAAGTTATCTTTCGCACATGTCTCCACAAAAACGAATGTTTCAAACATGCATGGATCTCATCGGCCGGCGTCGACTTCGGGATGACGGGCAGAGTTTGACGAAAGTCTCCACAGAGGAGTACCAGAGCTCCTCCCATCAGGTTGTCGTTTCCTCTCAGATCTCTCAGAGTGACGTCGAGGGCCTCGAGAGCTTTCTTGTGAGCCATGGTGCATTCGTCCCACACGATTAATTTGCAAGTCTCGAGCACCTGCGCCCGACCACTTGCCTTGCTTATGTTGCAGGTAGGATTTTCCTGCCTGGCGATGTCAAGTGGCAACTTAAGTGCAGAATGGGCCGTCCTCCCTCCTTCCATTAACGTCGCCGCAATTCCCGAAGAGGCGATGGCAAGAGCAACTTCTCCCCGAGTCCTGATTTCGGCCAGTATTATATTAATCAAGAATGTTTTCCCTGTGCCCCCAGAAGCATCAAGAAAAATGATACCACCTTGTTGTTTTGCTGCCTGATCCATGATAATTTGGTATGCGTTTTTCTGATCTCGATTCAGAAGTGGCTTCTTGTCCGCGACGTATGCACTCAGCTCTTCGACGTCGTAGTTCGTTTCTCGCACGTAATCTGCGCAAAGTACGTCTCGTCGATCTCTTACTGGTGCAGGCAGGCCCAATTGCAGTAATGTTTTATTTGTCATGGCCACACATTTGTCCTCAAGAATAACCAAAGCCTCGTTGAAAATGTCCGGACCAAACGCGATTTCTAATGTCGGGGTTTCCCTCCGGACTTTGGCGAGTATATCCTCACTCAGGGCCTCCTTATACTTTTCCCATAAAGTGTTTGGATTCGATGGACTGCATGTAGTCAATATTATAGCAAACAGGTTTCTGATTTGCTCTGGTAGGGAGATCAATTCGGCTTCTCGCAACGTGTCATCCCAGTGCTGGTCTCCTTCCAGCAAACCCAACTTCTGACAGGCCTCTCTAAATGTCTGGCATACTTCGTCGTTTACCGTTCTCATCTCTGCGAAAGATCTAGGTCCTCGTACCGAGTGAAGAAGCATCCTAAGGAAATAGCATTCGGCGTTGTTGGGGTGAACAGTGTACACTCGACCCAAGGCGTCACTCGCGACTGCATCATGTCCAGGGACGGGCTGGCCAACTTTTCTCCTACAGAAAATTTTCCTCGACGCATTCCACGTGTAATATCGAGGTATCTCAGGATACAACAAAGTCCTCGCAAAAGAATCCTGCTGACACAGTTGAAAGAATGCCGTCAAAGTCGTGTTTGGTGGCTGATCAATCACTCTAGGGGCGCTCTCTGTTGTGAAATAAACTCTCTGACCATTTTCTAAATGGACGCTGAGGTGAACAACAGTAGGGTGTCTTTCGTGAATCGAAAAACCCAGTATTCGCCAAACTGCCTCGTTACTGTTGAGGTATCTTCCCAATTGATACCGCGTCACTTCATCGTTCGATCTCTCGTCGCTGATACCGAAAACAGCCATATCACTACCTTTGTTGACATACTTGCACACATATTTAATCGATTTCACACTGTTGCAGTACTCCACGTTGATGTGTGCCCGAAACATTTTCGACAGCAGCGGCGAAAAGGGCACAACCCACCTATTGTCGATTTCTATTTCCGTGTTGCTGCGTATCGTTAGTTTCGCCGTGAACCCTCCATCTTCCGGAGCCCGCCGTCTGTACAGGGGATAGCCGTCATTTCCAGTTTGTGTCTCTTTAATGAATTTTCTAGGGTATTTCTTGGTACACTTTCCGTCCTTCATACACGGAGAAATGGGATTGAGATTTCCACACGGTCCGTGGATCATGTTTTTCGTTACCACTTCAAAAAGTTCGGGATCTTGTTCCGGGTCTGGCAACTCGGCAGATATAACGTCATCGATTTGAGTGGGCTGAATTTTGTCCGCTAACCAGATCAAATTGTGCGAGTGTGGCAGCCCTCTTTTTTGCCATTCAATCGTATACATCCAGCATCTCGGCACTCCAAATACATGGCCCTTTGTTATAACGTCAATCAGTTTCAACTGCTTCTGTTTAAATACTCTCGCAATCAAGTCGTGGCGCTCACTGGGTAATTGACCATTGGTAAGAACCTCCTTGATCTCCGTCCAAGTGGGATTGCAGGTGAAGGTGATAAATAAGTCTGGTCTCCCGTACGTCCTCACGTACGTCATAGCATCTTGTGTGTATTCGTGCATGTGTCTGGGACTGCCTGTAAATGTAGCTGGTAGTATGACTAAGGCACCGAGGTTTTCAACGTTCCCGTCATTTGCCACAGCATCTCTCAGGTGAATATATTCGTCAACTCTCAGTTTACGTTGATTTAGACGAATGTAAAGGAGACGTTCACTCTCGACTTTAGCGTACATATCGACGATGAACTGATGAAACAATTGCCTGCAGTTCAATACGTGGTTCTGCCCAGTATCTCGAACCATTAATCTGTACGCATAGAAATCCATCGCTGAAACTTTCTTGCTCGTTGTTTCACCTGTTCTTGGGTTGATCTGCCTCAGATTAAATTGATATCCATCTTCACCATGGGGGAATATTACTGGGTACTGCAGAGCATCGTAAGATCGATGTGTTTCCGAAATACGCTGCAATGATTCACCTCGTCGTTGAATAACGATATCCCGTTGATGAAACTCATCTCCTGAACCACCGCGACTTCATCTGCTTGAGGAGAGTTAAAGCGCCGCTCGTGTTCGCCTGCTGGTCTTCGGTCTGCTCTTATGACTACTTTATATTCATCTGTTGGCATATGTTCCAATGCTGTTTCAAACGTTTTAATAAGATTATTGTGCTCATGAAACATCCTCTGTAAGTTTAACACAATCTGACGTCTTGTTCCCGAGATGTAGGCGCACCTCTGATCAGTTTCCATTTGTTCGTTTTGAATAAAATATAGTTGTAGAAATTTTGGTGGTTGATCTGGCAGCGGAAGCAACGATCCCGCTCTATGGTAAACCTGCCCTTGCACCTTGAATGTCGACGGAAATCCGGGCTGTCCAACAACTGATGTGCCGCCGAATGATGTCATTTGGAAACATGAGTTGTATTTTCTGATGTTACTTAGAAAATGCTTCGACTCTGACGTATCTCCTGATGTGTAAGTCAAAAGGTCTTGTGGTGGTGGTTCCAGTTGGCAAAGTTTAACTTTTCCATTTTTGCAGCAAATACCAGTAGACTCTGATTTAAACTTTTTGGCTTGACAGTAAGTACAAACCATTTCCATTTTCCCGATCGTAACACTTGCATGCATCGAGTAGTCTTTATGTGAATCGTAGTGAAATCCTTCCAGTGCTAATCCTTCCAGTAAAATGGCTCGCAGTCCGTGATCGTTTGGCTCTATCTCTCTTATCCTGTAGTCGGGCCTCTCGCTGCTGTGCCGTCTCTGTTGCTCTAGATGTAGTAGCTCTATCTCTCTTATCCTGTAGTCGGGCCTCACGCTGCTGTGCAGTCTCTGTTGCTCTTGATGTAGTAGCTCTATCTCTCTTATCCTGTAGTCGGGCCTCTCGCTGCTGTGCCGTCTCTGTTGTTCTAGATGTAGTAGCTCTATCTCTCTTATCCTGTAGTCGGGCCTCACGCTGCTGTGCCGTCTCTGTTGCTCTAGATGTAGTAGCTGTCTCTTTCATATCCTGTAGTCGGGCCTCACGCTGCTGTGCCGTCTCTGTTGCTCTAGATGTAGTTGCTCTATCTCTCTTATCCTGTAGTAGGGTCTCACGCTGTTGTGCCGTCTTTGTTGCTCTAGATGTAGTAGCTCTCTCTCTCGCAATCGCAAGTCTTCTATTCCTCTCCTCGGAAGTTTCTTGTCTACGCTCATTTTTCATCATCTTAGCCGTTGACTGCACTTGGCCGATTGCCTTCCGCTTCCTTGGAGGCATTGCTACAGCAAAGAAATCTGTAAAAGAATACAAAAAGCTATTTCATGAAATAAGCAAAAGGCACACTCTCACAGAGCAGTGAAATCTGTCATTAAAAAGTTATTTCATAAAATAAGCAAAAGGCACACTCACTGAACAATGAAATCTATTATAGAATACAATAAAAAACTAATATAAACTGAATGGTAAAACAAATTTAAAATTGTGAAGTACTTACATCAGTTTAGGAGAATATCAAACTTTTAACACAAATAAAAAAAATTAATGCCTTACTTAAAAGCTGTCAATCAAAATATTCAAACACAGAATTCTAAATCATGTTAAAAATAAACTTTTATTCTGGTGTAAAAAAAGCATTAATTCTGATCCCATTAAACTTATTTAAAAAATTAAGCAAAAGGCACATCTCACTGAGCAATGAAATCTATTATAGAATACAATAAAAAGCTAAAATTAACGAAAAAACGAATTTAAAATTATGTAGTACTTACATCCGTTTAGAAATATAAATCCAAAATGTACACTATCACTGTCGAATAAAGTAGGAAACACTTATACAATCAAAAGAGCGAAATAAAACTGCCAGATTCACTGAAAGATGATAAACTGGAAGACTTACCGAGTTAGCTTCCTTTAAATACGACCAGCTAAGAATCGAGTGGGTGCTGGAATGTTCTCCACCATGAGTCCAATTAAGTTTCCGTTTCCCCAACTTTCTAGAAAGTTCTACAAAGTTTTATAAAAAAAGTAAACATTAATTCTGGTGCTGCCAGATACCGAGTAGCAAAATTACGCTTTTATGATCAATGAGTTTTTCGTTTGTGCTTTTCGGAATAACGGTGCTTGGTTTAGAAATAAATATAATCGGTGTAGACAAATTAAACTGAATAGATAAAATTTTTTCAAAAAGCAGAAGGTCGATTTTACAGAATTTTTCAGAAAGAAAATCACTGCTTTCAACGGAGGATTCACATGTATCTATTCCGGACATTTTAAAATAAGTTACACGCCTTACCTAAAAAGCCTCGTGAAACAGAATTCTACAAATCATTACGTATTCGATAAATTATTTAAGGAAAGTTGGTCGAAATACACACCAACTTTCCTTGAAAATAATCCTTGAACTCCTGAAAACCTTTCCTTGAATTTCCTTGCAAACATAAATATTTTAAAATATTCTTTCCCCCTTCATCAATAAAATATCTATAATTTATTTACATCATGGGAAGAACTAAAAAGTCAGTTCAAACATAAATACTGTAATTTAATTTGTTTCGGAAAAAATTGTTTTTCGATCAACAGTGGTAAAGCAACCATCGCTGCCTAAAGCAATCAATCTATGCTCAATGTTATTTCTATTGCGATTTCGAATAGTTTTTAGCCCCCCAGGGCCAATAGAACGGGGGTTAAGAGTTAGCCTATGCTGACCGCAGTGTTCTAAATTATAAGTGTACCAAATTTGGTGTGGATTGGTCAAACGGTGTAGATTTGTATAGAAAATATACCCACATACACACACACACACATCCTATTTTATATATATAGATTAATATTGTTAATAGATTACAAGTGAGTGATAGCTCCGGATAGCTGTTTATTTGAATTTTGATTTGCAGAGATTGTTTCATTTTAATTGGAAGCAATACACATGTACTTTTGCGTTAAATTTAAAAACTTAAAAACAATTATTTTTTAAGGAATTTTTTATTTTTGAAGTAACGCAGATGGTCTCATTCGATTGCATCAACTTTTTAGAATAGGAGCTGATGGATACCTTTATAGAAATTTCATAAGTTTTGCTTGAATAACTGTTTAAAGTACGAGTATTTGTTTAATTTGAACTAGCCGTCTAATCTAATTAAAATTTGTGTTACATTAATGCAAAACATGCTTAAAATGATGTCGCATTACTTTCGCAAGGCCCACATCTTGCAAGAAATGTTTCCTACGCCATCGAAATCAAACATTAATTTTTACTACTTATAGTATTAGACTATGCAGTAAATGTGTAGATTTAGTAAATGTAGGAATGAATATTTTAGAATAAGATTACATCATATTGCTAAAGTTTACAACGAAGACCTCCAAAAAAATAAATTAAGAAGCATAAATAATAAATTAACTTTATTTAAAGGTCACTGGTTCATTTGTATATTTCATGTAAACTAAATGTATAATCAAATATATTTTTCATCAATTTATTAACTTTTTCTTTCCAATATGTCAGTAATTCATTTATTTAAATTTTATTACTGTACAGCTAGTGGCATTTTCATTGGTTTTTCTTTGGTATTTTTTCATATTAAGACAGTATATTTTAGTCATAATTTCCTTCTGTAATTTTTATATGCGTTCTTTGCTTCTCTGTACTTTAAACTGTCTAGAAAAACTAAAGAAAAACCCGAGATAAAATTTCTGAAAATATTTTCGATTGGATGTCCCATGTTTCATGGAATTACTCTGTTAATGTATACAATATTTTTGTTCATTTTAAGTTATTTATCTGAGTCATTTTTAAAAATCAATGGTCTCCCTGTATATATATATATATATATTGACAAAATGCTTGTTCCAAAAGCCATAAAATTTATTCAGTGAAAATATTATATTTGAAAAATAAAATCTGGTTCGAAATCTAATTATGTTTTCTTTCTGGTGGTGGTTACGATTTACAAGTTTTAAAATCAAAACCTTTTCAATATTCACAAAACAAAGAGATCTAAAATCATTAACTTTCGAATCAATTTTCTACTCTGCATCACTGTTTTTTTTTAAATCTTTCGTTACTTTGGAAACATTTTAAGTCAGCAAAGTAGCAAAAATTGGTATGCTAAAAAATTACTTTTATTAAATAATGATTCAAAATCGGTACCTCGAGTACTTCAAGTCGAAATTATCTGTTTAATCACGAAGGCAGTATTTGTAACAAAATTAGTACAATTCGTTTATTCTTCTGCTTATTTGGTTCAAAAAGGTGAAGGTATCGCCAAGATTGTTTACATTACATGGTGATATGAAGCCAAATCTGGTTTAACCTTGGGCTAAAACGTGAAGTTACTCTGGAACAGCTTTTTCGACCATCTGGAATGGGGAAGCGCTCTCTATCTTTATCTCTGCTCTATGGTTCAGGAACGATCTGAATCTATTATCTCTTTAATATCCAAAGAATGATAAATATTTGTAGGTTTCGAGTGCCTTCTAAAGCATGTATATCTGTGAGAACGAACGGGATCGATAACCCCACATCGTGACGTCAAAGCGACCCCAGTGCCGCAGGTTTTGGACCGATTGTCCTGAAAAGCAGTCGGACCTGTTCCTTTTACGACGATCCCGCAGCGAAATAAACGGAGCGTGTACGATCAGTTTCGTGCTATTTCTTCCGATCGCTCGGTTTGAAGATCTGTCACGTGGTTGTAGGAAAACTGATGAATCCTAATGCGAGACAAATTAGTGATTGGTTAAATTGTATAACCAACGTGATTAAAAAGCACTAGTCTGCGCTTCGATAGCCAATCGGCCAAGTCCACGTGACTTACACTTCTGAGATCTTACGACAGACAGCGACTGGCCACATGCTTCGTCTATTTCTTAACGAAAAGTTTGTCTGTTTCATCAGTTGTTTCAAATGAAAGACTTTGCTTTTTAGCTTAGTCCTGCGCGCTTTCTTCTCCCTTGATTATTTTGCGAAAGAACTCAATAAACGCTGTGAGGATCTGATATGAAACATGACGGCAATCCAGATAAACGTATGAGTGAACTTTCACACAGAGTGCCAAGTTACTCACTTCGGGAGATATCGAGAAATTAATGAACTGTTTTGGATGAAAAACTGGATGACTGAAATGTTTTGGATGAAAAACTGGATGACTGAAATGTTTTGTATGACTGTTTGAAAACCACTTTGTAAATCAATTGTGACATGTATGTATAACTATGAATTTTATTGAACGTTTCGATCGGTATTACCTTAATGCCTTTTATGAAATTGACTGGAATCGATTCGGAAAGATTTTAACTTGATTTACTTTTATTTTTTAAAATTTTGACTGATTTTGTTAAAAGCTGAATCTTTGTATGAAAATGTAAGAGAATTTTATGTTAATGATGATCGGGGTGAGTGAACAGTTTGAAATACACTGCTGGCCACCGTAAATGCAACACCCTGAAAGAAGCATGCAAATAATATGAAATTTACAACATGCATTAGCGGAGGTGAGATATGCAAATGATTAGAATTTCAGCGCAGACGCACATCACGCGCGCCTGTGGCGCCACTTCAAAGCGCTATTTAAGGCTTGGAGATTTCGACGATTTCAAGTACGGCAATTGTGTTTTTCTTGTGGTTTTTTCAAAAAAACGATCAATTATGCCTCGTAGAAAACAGCGATCATCTTTTGATCAAGTATCCGAGTTCGACAGAGGAAGGATAGTGGCCTACCGAGATTGTGGATTATCTTTCAGGGAAATCGGTAGTCGTGTTGGACGAAACCAAACAACTGTAATGCGGATATGTGATCGTTGGATGCAAGAGAGTACGACGGACCGACGTGTTCGATCGCATCCACCTCAGTGCACCACTTCACGTGATGACAGGCATATTGTGCGTATGGCAGTGACGGATCGCTCAGCCACATCACGAACCATAGCACAGCACATTCAGTCTGTACCGCATCATCCAGTGTCTGCGCGTACCATTCGACGCCGTTTACAGCAGAGTGGTCTGTCCGCAAGACGTCCATTGCTTCATCTACCCTTGACGCAGAACCACAGACGTTTCCGCCGCCAATGGTGCGATGAAAGAAGGATGTGGACGGCAGAATGGAATGAAATTGTCTTTACTGACGAGTCACGCTTCTGTCTGCAACACCACGATGGTCGGATTCGAGTCTGGAGACACCGTGGAGAGAGGATGCTGAACAGCTGCGTTATGCACCGCCACACTGATCCTGCACCGGGTATTATGGTATGGGGTGGTATTGGATATCACTCTCGCACTCCTCTAGTACGCATTGCCGGTACTTTAAACAGCCAGCGCTACATCTCCGAGGTGTTGGAGCCAGTTGTCCTTCCTTACCTTCAGGGCTTGCCCACAGCCATATTTCAACAGGATAATGCGCGACCACACGTGGCACGCATTGTCCAAGGGTTCTTCGTCAATCGCCAGATTGAATTGCTTCCCTGGCTAGCTCGCTCTCCGGATCTTTCGCCGATAGAAAACATGTGGTCCATGGTTGCTCAACGATTGACCCAGAATACATCCCCAGCTGCCACACCAGATCAACTTTGGCAACGTGTGGAAGCTGCTTGGTCTGCTGTACCCCAAGAACACATCCAAAGTCTCTTTGAATCAATGCCGAGGCGTGTGGCAGCGGTGATCTCCAACAATGGCGGCTACTCTGGCTACTGATTTTGGCAGGAACCACACTTGACAGAAGTCTATAAATTTAATCATTTGATACTTGGTCAACATGTCATCTATAAAATAAATTTTGTTGTGATATCTCTTGTCTTTCTTGGTGTTGCAATTTGGGTGGCCAGCAGTGTATATGTTCCCTTCTAGAAAGCATGTGTCCTTTGCCCAGCACACTTACTCTTTTGTATGCAGCCCTACTTTCTTCTGAAGCTTTAAGATTGAACGAAACAATCCCTTTCTCCAGTGTACGTTCCCCTCAACCTTTTGTTATTTACCCTTCTACATTTCTTTCTACGCCCCCAACTGCGGAACCAATCTTCTATCATTATTCACGTCCGTCTTGAAATCCATTGTGATACTTCAAGTTTAACTATATGATACGCATAACGCGAGTGCAGTTATTCTTGTAAGCAAAACTTTAACCGATATTAGCTCTCTAACGACAAATAGCTAGTGTCCATGGTGGTGCAAAGATTCATTTTATGCTTTTATGACGCGCAACAATCCAAGTAAATGAATTGTCCGAAATTAATTCGAAACGGAATTATCGTGATATCTAATGTATTGATGTATAATAATGCAGAGCACCCCTGTGTAGATCTAATAATTGAAAGATAGCTATTGAAAGTTGATACAATTAAGGGTCCAGTCTAGTCCATTTCACAACTTAAAAGGTGACGGTCCATAAAAGGATTAGATATTTTATTTGCAGGGGGAAATTAAGCGCAATTGTAGTCGTAAACTTCAGGATCCAAGCGAAACACCGCAACGACGTTTGGTTCGAGTGGAAAAGGTGTGAATGTTTATGTAGAAAAGTACTAGGTCTTTTCTGCGAACTCTTGGCCGCAGGATCATATGGTGGAATTCATCTGAATGCTTAGTTTGGTACCTGAAGTAATTTTTGAAATAATGTTTCCAAAATGTGCTGTAGGAATTCAGCAATGGGTTTAATTTTGTTTTCCGAATGGATGCCTTTCCCTTCGCACGGAAACGTGAGAAAAGTGTAGATCTTTAGGCACAAAATAAGTTAGCTTTCCATGGAACGACGTTGGTCAAGGCCGAAGTCTCGGGGCTTACCTACAGCCCTTCTGACTTCAGCTAGTTGGAGGGAAGGGTCTGAGCCCTGAAGAAGGTATGGGTGGAAGGGACTGGATATGTCTTGGACACATCCAGTCCCCGATATGTCTAAGGGATAAGGGGTTCGTATCTACTCGGGGGATCGGGGATCTCTAAGGGTCGGGGATCATCTTTCACCTGTGATGGATTGAAAAACTCGCCTAGAATACGAATGGGGAACTGGTTTCGAAGGGATTGCTTTCAAGTTCTCCTTGAGTGACACACATACACCAAGAAAGATCGTGGGTTCATTGTTCGGTGCTATGGCACTTGATGGCTGTCTTTAATGGGCTGTGAAAGTTCTTTATAAGACCGTTACTGGAGGGATAATAGGCTGGCTGAAAAGGTCCAACGGCCTTTGTCCCTTCCTCCGCAAAGGGGAGTGACTGATGTCCCGTGGCGGAATGCATCGACCTTCTAATGAAATAGACGGAGTACGTACACGCATCTTTGTGTCATTTCTTCCTGTCGCTCTGTTTGAAAATCTGTCATATGGATCTGGTTGTGGGGAAAAGTATTAATCCTAGATCATTGATTTATCAAAGTGATTATTCACCGTGATCAAACACACTAGTCTTTAATGTCTTCCATGGAATGAAGTCCACCAGGAAACCGTCCAGGTTTCATCAGAAATAGCTTCCTTTCCCCGGTAGATTGGAATTTTAATTAACGTCACTGGAGCAACACATGGCGACGGTCCGGGAACAAAGGAGGTTACACGACAGACCACTGACTGATTTTTTTCTCGTAGTTCTTCTGAGAAAAAATAATTTAACTTTTATGAAATATTTTTATTCCAGTGAGTAATTAGGTAGGTTGATAAAGTTAATGTTTTATGCATGCTGAAAGTTCCAAAAGTATTAATTATGTTAATAAAGATATCTTTTTCAAGTTTCTTCGATCTCGATTCTTAGCATGCTGCCACCTGGTGGCGAATGTTCAG
Organism: Meta bourneti; assembly: GCA_933210815.1. Taxonomy (NCBI): domain Eukaryota; kingdom Metazoa; phylum Arthropoda; class Arachnida; order Araneae; family Tetragnathidae; genus Meta; species Meta bourneti. The sequence goes on from OW119926.1 coordinate 65,051,067, forward strand.
GGCTGCAAACCGTTTTCTGGTGGAGGGCACCTCCAATCGCAAAATCGCTTGCGTCAACATGAAGTGCAAGTTTAACAGTTGAGGAAGGGTTGGTTTTGGGGTTTTATGGCGCAAGGGCCACATTTGGCCATGCTGCGCCAGAAACAATACAATATCAAGTAATTTACACACAAGCAATAAAAGCTTTACTGACAGAAGATAAATACACCTAGGGAAGAATGCACCCGGCAGGAATTGAAACTACGCCGCCTACAACTCGAAGGTTGCTAGCGCTGTCAGCAAACCCACGGAGTCACGACGGCCCCGTTGGGAAGGGTTACGCCAAGAGAAGTATTATTAGCGAGCAGTTCTTTACGAGTGAATGCTGCCAATTCAGAATTTATCCACTCGATTTGGCGATTACCTTTTTTACGGGAGCCTTTTAGAAAGTTCAAAATTATCTGTATCGGCGGTATGGTTTAGGAATCTGTAAAAATGTAGAAGTCCGAGGTATTTCCGTTTGTTTAAAATCTAAATTTGCTTTAACTTTACTTGGTAGGGTTTTATGTCAAGAGGAGTTACTAAATGCCTTAAAAACTCCAATTCCGAGACACCAAATATTAATTTTGATACATTTAATTTTAGATCGTATTTATTTTTTCAGTTTAAATATTTGGCGTAGGGGTTTTTCATGCTCTTCCGCAGACGCTGAAAATATTAGTGTCACTAAATAGGCATAACCAAAAGACCCCATAGCACTTCCATAAACATAAACATAATATCCCCATAACATAATATTTGGGTACATTTACTAAACCCAAATATAATCTTGTATACTCAAAAAGACCCCACTGTGTTACCGCTGTCTTCAGTATATCACGCTCATGAATGGGGATTTGATAATATGCTTTAAATATGTCGATTTTTGAAAGATCGACTTACCATGAAAAGGTTGGGTAAAGTCCTATAGGTATGGTTTGGGGTACGAACGCAGTCCTTGAGGCGACCGCAGGTCGCCTTCTCGACCTGCGCACATCCCGATGTTCAGGGCAACATCGTCGCCAAGATAGACCGAATGCGATTCGATCGCTACAAAGCAAACGAATAAACAAATAATTAGTCATGATGAGTGGGACACTCCCATTTTTCCACCCTCCACGTCATGCGTAGAGATACACAAGTGACCTACGGCACACAAGATCCGACGGGCCACACACATAGGAACACCAACCTCCCAAGGTTGACCCCGAGAGGGGAGACCACTAGTACGCATCCCAACCGGACCCTGTTATGACAGGGAGGTACGCCATTAGTCTCCTTCTATGACAAGCAGGGCTGCGGTGGGAGTATTCTACTACCCGCCCCCACACGACGAAGGTAGATGTACTTCCCAATCGTTCACTTGCTAGAAATAAAATAAAATACTAAAAATTTTTATTTCAACCCATAATAGAGCATGGCCAGTCATATTTTCGAGGAGTTTAAACGTAGCAGAGGTGATAATTATTCCATTTGGTGTCATTATCTTCGTGAAAGAAATGGTCAACTAGCCGAATGCAAAAAATGTTCTAAAGAAATAAAATGCGTTGGCGGCTCAACAGGTGCATTACATATACACCTAGAAAAGATGCATAGTATTCATTTTGAAAAGAAAAGTACCTATTTCGGAAGAAAGTCCAGCAATATCATCTTCGACAAAAATAACAAAATATTTTAATAATCTAGTTGATGACACGTTGCCAGCAGCCCACTCGCCAAACTTCCACACCACGCCAACGTGAGGACATTTGAGGCAGCGACAGATTCATCGTGCAACACCCGCCGGGCACACGACGGTCTTTGGTTGGAGGACCGAGTTTCTAACACGTAGTTAATTAATCCGTTACTCTCCGATTGGGCTATTCATATATGAAATATCAATTAACAATAGTACGAAGTATGTTGCTTTTAATTTTTGATTGCTTTTATTTCATTTGGAGATACGAAATGGAAATATCGATGCTTGTGTTCATTAGAAAGCCCACCAATACGTAGGTAGTTAATTAACGTCGCACTGAAGCAACACAACAGGCTATTGGTGACGACTGGGATCAATCCCGAAGGTAAAAGATCCAAGGACAACACCTCGTAATTATGAACCACGGTCAGATGACGAAGTTCGCATTCCACTCTCCAAAATTCCACACGACGCCAACATGAGGACATTTAACGCGCACGAGCTCCCTTACACACGATGGTCTTTGTCTGAACCAAGTTTCGAACTCGGAACCCTCCGGTTGCTAATCCATTGCTCTTCCAACTAGGCTACCATGGTCCCTTATTTCACTTGGAGGTACGAAATGGAAATCTCTCTCCAGATGCTTGCATTCATTACGAAACCCATCAATAGGTCTAGTGGACAGGGTGCTGACTTCCTGATTACAAAATTCTTTATTCGAATTTGGTATAGGGTATGGATGTTTGTCCATCTCCAGTAAATGTGGGGCTTCTATAACAGTGGCTCCCTCGAGAAAGCAGTTGCTCGTATGGGATTCTATTAGTTAAATTAGGGGACTGTTGGTAAGGTAAACGTCTTTTCCTCGGACTCTGGTTTTACCGTTGGGCGCCGAAAGCAATGGAATTGATGACGAGTTGTCAAGAGAAAGATATCCACGGCAATCGCCTTTGATGCTTTTGCTTATGGCAGTCTTCTCCTAACGCGTTTTGGGGCCGTCAAGGCTCAGTGACTACGGCGCAGTCAGGTCTCAGCCTAATAGGCTACCTACCTGCGAGTTGTATTCGCAGAATTTCTCCCTATATGTTCCTCTGTTTTGCGTCAGTAAAACTTTGTGTGTGTATGTCCATCACTTGACATTGTCGGTCTTGTGTCGGCGTAGCATGGCTAAATATGGAACTTGCGCCAATGAAACCAAAAAAAACCCCAACCAACCTAACGCGCCTTTTACATCTATTCGGAAATCAACTGACCCAAGGTCAACTGCCTTCTAGAGGGAGCCGTTTTATAAATGGGCTATGCTTAGATTGTATGGTACGTGAGTGAGGTGCAACGTGAACCCAACCCCTTGTTGCACCAAGGTAACTCCAAGTGGTTCCGTTCCCAATTCCCACTTGTAGTGCAATGATTGGTGTTCAATTGGCCGGGCACTCGAAAAACAAATATTCATTACAAATAGATTTAAATGCGTAGTAGATAGATATAAGTATTATTTTGCTGTCATAGACAAACAATTTCGGAAGTTTAGGGTCTTCTAGTCTTAGTGAAAATGACTCTAATGAAAAAATACAATAAAATGTCATGGGAGTATCTTTCCAATTATTCAATGAGATAGGTAGTTGCATTAACTTCGCTCTGGAGTAACACAACGGGTTATTGGTGACGATTTGGGATCAGTCCCGAATATTCGAGGACACCTAGTAATTTGGAACCACGGTCAGATGACGAGTTCAACACCAGAACTGGCACTCCACTCTCCAAACGTTCACAATACGCTAACTTGAGGACTTTTGAAGCCGTCCCAGATATAACATGCACCAGTCCCCATGTGCACGACGGTCTTTGGTTGGATCGAGTTTTAAACTCGCAACTCTCCGGTTACTTATCCGCTACTCTTCCAATCGGACTACTGCAATTATTCAATGAAGGGTCATAAAGTTACAAACACCAATCAACACAAGGAAAAAGGAATTCGCAAAATTAGTTCACTCTTTTATAGGCCAAAAGTGAGTAATTTAAACACAGTACCTATATTTACAAAATAATTGAAAAATAAATCAGTTTTCAGATTGCTTCTAATCGGACGACCACTCAACTTGGTAGCAATAAGCAAGGCAACGAACCAAAAACAGATGTATTGCAGTCACTAAAACAGATGCGTGCAGTCACTAAAACAGATGCGTGCAGTCACTAACTGAACGATCCAGAAACCATCAAATGTAGACGCCTCAATTTTTCACTCATTTTCAGTTTGGTCTTCAGCACACTTCTGTAGAAGCACTTGCCGTCCAGAGCAAGAGCAGCTGCAAAAGCCTCCACAGTGAATCTGTAAGTAGACAAGCTGTTATACCTATAAAGCAGTTAAAATAACAGGTGATACTGCATTCAACAGTTAGTAACAGCTATCGAAAATAGTAAGTTACCTATAAATGATATCGCCAATGCTATAAATGTAATTTTCAGAGACTAAATATGTAAAATTTAAAATGGAAATAAAAGTTTATCTAAAAGAATAACAAATTTCGAATTTGCGTATCTGGTTCTATTTAATGGGTTATCAGTGAAATCCCAGGCAATGCATACAGCGCAAACATTTACTATAGGACAAAATATTTACTATTTACCAAGGAGCGTCCTACACGACCACTCCCCCATCCGAATATATTATTGTTCTTACTTAACACAATCTAATGGTGCTTTTAGCGCCATCTGTAGGGTGATTGAATCCCTAATACGATAAAATTATTGCATAAATAACTGCTTTGTTAATTTCAACGCTTACTATCAATTAAAATCGATCATTAACGCCAATTGCTAGCAGTATATAATAACAGCCAAATTCGTTTATTAAGTGTTAGTGTTATTCATTAACTGTTTACAAAATATAAATATTAGCAATAATAATTCTCATAAGTGGCTGTCACAGAGGGGTGGCTGTAAGGGTCTAGCCATTCTCCAAATGTTGATTTCTTATCTTTACATTTTTTAAAATGCATGGAATACTTTTGAGATATTAAAATAAAATAAATGCTATTACATTAAAATTGACACAGTTTATTACATTAATAATTTTACTAATTTACCAAAAATATGAAAGCATGAAGATAATTTTTTACATTGACCTTAACATCTCGCATATTTGCATAACTACATACAGAGTGATTCGGAACTCATGGGACAAAATTCAAGGGATGTTAGAGCATTGTAAAAGAATAATTTTTTGAACAGCAATGTATTTTCACAAGTGACTCGCTTAGGCGCAAACACAAAAATTGCGCAGAAAATTAGACAAAATGCTTCTTTACATCATTATTTTACAATTTCTTATTTAAATTAATTTTTAAATAAATGATCGAAGGTGCCACCACCGATATTAATGCAAGGTTGGCAGCGTCAATTCATCGATTGAAGGACTTTTTCGTCGATAGAGTGCAGTCTAGGGAGAGACTGGTTTGGCGAGCTTGAAAATCGTCCATCGATTGAAACCCCATAGTTGAAAAAGGGTTTCGCACGTGATGGATCATTTCACGAATTCAGAGAAGGCCGACATCCATCTATTGTATGGGTCTGGACGGACAATGGTAACGGAGCAAAGGTGCTAAGATTGTACCGTGAACGCTTCCCCAACAGGTGGTGTATGGAACTATCAATGGTAACGGAGCAAAGGCACTCAAATTATACCTTCTCCAACAGGTGAGTTCCGAATCACTAAATGTTTGAGAGTTTGTACAGCCAGCCTTGTGAAAGAGGACCAGGAGTGTGAGACCAAGTCAGGCAGACTAGATACGGGTTGGATGAGACGAGTTCCAAAAATGGAAGAACGATGCTGGAATGGGTTGAAGAAAGACCGGACACATGCACGAAAGCTATTGTTCGTAGCGTAGGGAGTTGTGAAAAATAAATATTGTAAAAAAATCATTGTAAATAAAGTAATTTCCAAATAATGATGTAAATGAACATTTTGTTCATTTCCTGCAAAATTCTTGTGTTGCGCCTAAACACGTCATTTTCGCCAATACATTACTATCCAAAAATTATTCTTTTAGTGTGCTTTAACACTCCTTGAAGTCTATCACATGAGTTCTGAATCACCCTGCATATCTTATCAACGCTTCAATTGTAACAGAAGTGAAAAGTGAATTTCAAGAAACGAAGTTAAAATTTTTGTCTCATTGGTTTAGCGGACACAACCATTTTGAAAGGGGTACTGAGTGGTTCTACTAGGTTTTGAAGTGCCTTAAACACACACAACACCAGGAGTTACTAAATGCTTTAGGAAAGATGTGTCCCATTTCTGTCCCATGACATGGCAAATTGCGTCTCCCTTAGAAAGTCTAGACTAAGCTTTTAGAAATGTACGAGCAGACCAAGAGGGCCACTCAGCACCTAGTTGCTTACAAAGGTGGTCATGTGGAGAAGAAACGCTTAGATGCATTGACTTCCGAACTATGTCCACATGATTTACCCTTCAGAGATCTTACGACAACGACTCCGCCCACATGTTCCGTCGATTCATTATAGCGTCGATAGTTACTTATGTTTATAAGCAAATGAATCTAGTGACGAAATATAAGATATTTTTCAATGAATTTTTTTAACAAACTTTTTATGAATTTTAACGTTTTTCTTACGAATTATAATTCACTTTTTTCCGAACTTTTAAAATTCCAAAGAATCCATATCTTCGATCGGCATAAAAAAGGTTTCTCCAGCTTTGAGCTCCCTCCGAAATTAAATCCTAGTTTAGCTACTACAAATTTGCAATTCCTACAGAAATTTATCGTAAAATAAGTTTAGCTCATTTCCATACCTATAAGCGACTTCGCAACATTTCCACCTCGTACCCTTGTCGGTCGTCCATTGGCAAGATACCAACTCACCATACAGTTCAAGATCTTTCCTCAATTTTTCGCGTGATGCTCGGTGGGGTACCCTGTTGATGACGACGCTCGTACAGACCTGCATTTCTTTAGAGCTGGCTACCATTAGTTTGACTTCCATCTGTGCTATTAGAAGCAGGTGGTTCTTGACATCGATCGGTACCAAGCCTGAGAATGTGTACGAGAAGGATTCTTTGAGAACTCTTCGGGAATCGGACGGACGTTTGTAGGTGACAAGCGCCCCCATCCATCTACTCTGGGCGGATCCTGAAATTTCAATATACATATTACGTAAGTTATGACAAACATGCATTATCGGATCCTGAAATTTCAATATACATATTACGTAAGTTAGGACAAACATGCATTATCGGATCCTGAAATTTCAATATACATATTACGTAAGTTAGGACAAACATGCATTATCGGATCCTGAAATTCCAAGCCCTCAGGGGAGTATCTTTAGGTATGTACGAGCATCACAACCCCGAGTGATCTGTCCTCTATTCTGTATTACCCTTGCCTACCCTTATACTGTTTGCTTTTAACCTCCCTTGTTGTCTTGTGTTTGGCGCAGCTTGGCCATAAATCTCCAAACGACCAACCATCCTGAAATTCCAATATAGTACATATTACATAAATTATGATTAACATACACAATCGGATCCTGCTGAAATTTCTATGTACATATTACATTTAAAATGTTCTGTCCAGACTGAGAAGAGTGCATTTTAAAGGAATGAAAATTAACTGTGATTGGACCAGAACGAATAAATATTTCAACTGTCTGGGCGTTGAACTCACACCTAATCATATGTTCACATGCCCTGCAATAGTAGCTACTATTCAAACCATCGATTACCAACCTGAAAGAACTGCTTTGCAAGGAGAAAATAATCGACAATGCTAAAGCTGTGTAAAATGACCATGGCGAAATCTGACTCAGAAATAGATACATGTTATGAAAACTTTCTGTTCAATAGTGGCAAATAAAATGTTCTATTCATCTGGATTCAACATCACGATATTACCTGTCTAACTATCAAAGAAGTAGCAATGCCAGTGTTGAACTGAATGGAATTTCTACATTTAAAAGTCGTTTCGAAAAAATCCTCTGACAAATTAGTAATCCGAGGAAAATAATTTATTAGAATTTTCTCAGATTTTTTTAAAATTTAGCATTAAATTAAATGGTGACGAACAAGATCATACCAGTTAATGAAAATTATTAATTCACTCCTTCTTTATCGCAAAGATTGAGATTCATTGGAAATTTTCACGTAATCTATTGTTTAGAAACTTCTATATTAGGACACATCCCTTTACATTGAGATCAGTGGTGCAGCGTCCATAAGCTCGATATTCCCACAAAAAAATTGAAATTCGGTGTCAAAAAATGAAATCGATAAAACCTGTAGCAAAAACGACGAATTTTTATCGTAAGTCTCAGAGAGGTATGTTTTACATCCTTGATGTTCACGGAAACAGAGTGCCGACGCGCCATTTCTACAAACTTAAATGGTCTCTTATGATTGGTTAGTGACACTTGTCATGCCCAATGGCTACCTTCAACACAAAATCATCTCCATCACCCCATGCTTCCTACTAGGCTAGGATATAGTCCAGATAATATGCGTAGTGGGACCTTGTGCACATGGCCTCTCAATCTTTACTTGGTCATTCTCATTTTCCTGTTTTTGTAAAGACAGTCTCAAGTTCTAAGACAGCTTTTGAATCACCAACACAATGTTGCCAGGATTGGACTCATTTTCAACTCAGAGTTAACTCTCCAAGTGGTTTCGACGAGATACTACGTCCAAAATCTGATCAAATTTTGCTGAAGACGAGGTATCTCGTTGAGATGCAACTGCCCTATTACTCCAGGGGGAAATGAAGATCCAAGAAGGGAAAACAAATTGCTCCTTGCCTAGAACTGGTGACAGTTTAGAATAGGTTTTTGCACCAGAGGATGAGTGCAGCGGTAGCCCAATTGGAAGAGTAACGGATTAGAAAGCGGAGGGTTGAGAGTTCGAAACTCGGTGCAATCACAGATCGTGCACGCGGGAGTTGGTGCATGTTAAATCTATCGTGGACTCGAATGTCCTTACGTTGGCATGGTGTGCAAGTTTGGTGAGTGGGGTACCAGCTCCGGTATTGTTCTCATCTGACCGTAATTCAAAATTACGGGGCATTGTCTTTGGATCTAGAAATTTGGAGAGTGGAGTGCCATCTCTGGTGTTGAACTTGTCATCTGACCATGGTTCAAAATTACGAGATGTTGTCCTCAGATTTTTATTTACGAGATTGATCCTAGACCGTCGCCAATAGCCCGTTGTGTTCCTCCAGGCTTTTACGTGAATGTCTCGTTAGCGAATAGTATTTACTTGATCAAAAACTGACTAGTCGCTCAGCCACGTAGACTTCGTTCGCTATACTTCTGCTTGGTTGTTCGACGAGTCTGAAAATTTAAAAAAATATCTGCTATCAAAAGTTTCGCAATTTCATTTCTAATGTCTTAAATCGTTAGATCTCAACGTTAGCTTTCGCTTCAGACAAATTTCGACGTCGTAGCGCTTTGCAGTTCCGAGTTACTGTTTTGAAAATTGTTAGGCGCAGCGGAAAGTTCCCCAAACGCCGTTCTTTCACCCGTATATCACAGCACGCGAACAAGTCTTTGTTCCCTCAGCTATAGCATGACAATAGGTTGGTATGGTTAGAAATAGAAATTAGACCTCACTCGATGCTCCCTGTGTGTATTTCTCTCTTCTGTGTCAGTAGAAACTTTCACTGTGTGTGTATGTTTATTACTTGATATTGTACGTCTTGTGTCTTGCACAACATAGCCAAATATGGCTCTATACGGCCTTTGCACTACGAAACACCAAAACAACCAACCGAACCTCGATGCCCTTTCTTCGTAACTCTGAACTTTATTTACTGGCCACCTAGTACTGATCTGATTTTAAAGACGTATTGCACGTCAAAATTTTTGTATTTTATTATCTGAAGATGGTATGCAGGTAGTTTTGGAGCAACACAACAGGCTATTACGTAAGGGAAAGCTCCGACGACAACGCCTCATAATTTTGAATAGCAGTCAGATGAAGTCAACACCTCAGCTGGCACCCCAGTCTCTAAACTTACACATCACGCCAACGCGATTACATTTGAGGACACAACAGATTTAACCAGCCCCCGTGTACCTGACGGTCTTTTCAGGATCGAGTTTCAAATTCGCAACCGGTTGCTATCCGTTGCTCTTCCAAGTGGGCTACAGCGGCCCCATTGTCTTCGAGGAAAGAAAATCAGGTGTTAATCGTGTTGACTTTTAAACTCTTAAGCAGGGATCCCCAGACTTGTTAAGACCAAGGGCCACATATGTTCACTGTGACTTATGAGATGGTTGCCAAAAAACATGAAATTATCTATCATATATTATTTATATTTATTATTTATAGTATTTTATCTTGTTACACACAAAAAGAGAAATATTTAATTTAATGCGTGATATTGCATTAATTTAGCAATTATTTGGTTCAATGTTTGTAGTAGCCAAGCTCAAAATTGATTCTAAACATTCATTAATTAAGCGGTTCCAAATTTTCAATTTGTTAATACGTGACTGAATAAGTTTGTTCAGATATATATTGACTCAAAGAAGACATGCCCACTTTAATGCATTGTCTCGAAACGAAGTTTTGTATGACTTGTTAAAGTTAAAATGACTCATGGTGAGGGGGCCGCCAGAAAATCAACGGAGGGCTGCATGAGGCCCACGGGCCACGATCTGTGCATCCCTCGTCTAAAGCCTTTCGATCCGATCTCGGCATCTTCAGTTATCAATATACGCTTCATTATTAATTGAGAGTAAAATGCAATTAAAGAATCAAAACTCATACCCTTTTCCATCCAATGATCCTGTATGCACACTACTTTACCAAACTGGACAATAGCCTTCAGCGTCATATCGATATCTGTAATTCGTGCCAAGCGAGACATGGGAACGAAATTGACGCACCCGTTGAAAAGATGGCTCAAGGAATGAGCCGAATTCAAGGGCAGCATTACAGACTCGAATAAAGCCTTCGATTTCGTAATGTGGAATGTGCATTTTTTCTTCAGAACAGGTCTTCTTCTCTTGAAGAGCCGAATGTCTTTGCCAAACTCTCGGATCCTGTTTTTATACGTCTCTTGACTGTTGTACTTCTGTGACGTTCTCCGACGATCAGTCTCAGGTTTTACAGGCTGGACATTGGTGAGGTTGTCTAGAGGTAAGATTGGTGTTGGTGTGTCTGGACGTATTTCTTGCTGGTCAGATTCGTGGGAATCGAGGTCTTCCAATTTGCGCTTTTTGTTTCGTGGCTGTGGGAAGAAAGAAAAATTAACGGTTAAAAACTTGTGTCTTATAGCAGTATTTTTAGATATCTGAGAAATATCTGTTGTCGTTAGGATGAGGTTTAACCCTCCTGGTGGTTGTCCCGACGATGACCAGATCCTGACAGACAAAGTATCTCGCCATTAGCAAAACTGACAAGATCTTTATAGACGAGATATCTCTTCATTAGAAAAACTGATCAGATCTTGATGGACAAGATATCTCATTGGAAACACTTGGAGGATTAATCATCTTTCACAAAAAATACGTACGCGTAAGATAATCAGTCGTAGTGGTTGATCTCCGACCCGGAGTCCAGATATGGCCATCTTGACCGGTTTACCGGACCCGCAGTCCACATATGACCCTCCAGATAGGTTTAACAAACCCACAGGTCAGATACGCTCCCCAAAAATTATTTTTTATCGAATACGCCCTCCCCCAAAAATATATTAATCAGATACTGTCCTCCGAATACGTATACCCGGCCTCTAGACCAGATACTGTCCTCCGAAATGGTATATACAGCCAGTAGACCAGATACGGATCTCCAAATGTTTTGTATCAATCCAGCAAACCAGATACGGTCCTCCGAATAGGTTTTCCCTACTCACCAGCCACATATAGCTTTCCAAATCGGTCTACCGGGCGTGCAGATCAGATTATGGATCCAAGTATATTCCTAGAGTAAACTGAGATCACTGCAGCTCAACGGATTCGCCGGTTGTGCTAGCAACCTGCTAGGCGGCAGAGGTTCGATTCCTCCCCGGGTGGATTTCTCTCTTCTGCGTTCGTAAAACTTTCCTTGTGTGCATCTGTCTATTATTTCACGTCTTCTGTCTTGTGTTGGGGCAGCTTGGTCAAATATGTGTCTTGCACAATAAAACAAACAAGAAAACTAGAGAAAAATTATTCATAAAAATTATTACTTAAAAAATTAGCGAATGGAGCCCTAGTACTTTTTCAATCCGAGGACCGATCTTGGCTCGGTAAAGGATAGTTTAATGCTAACTTTGCTACGTTATTTCCAAAAATTGTAATACTAAGACAAAACCTTCTGATTCACAATGCCTGTGGAGTGATGCATCCGCCTTCATTGTAGGTGTCCGTTTCATTGTAAATATGTCTTGTTGATCTTGGACTATCATGATGGATTCGCAGCCATGGCTTTTATAGATGTACTTGTAGAGATATTTCACAGCACGGATGCTTCGGACATACTTGTCGTCTTGTACTTATTCGGCAGATAAGCGTTGTAAGGAACTACGTGACGGTAATTTCTTGTTACTATGCGACCATTAATGTCCATTCTATACAGACATGTTTATCTGAAAATTTGAGATTGCTGATCTTGAGTCTTATCGACGTCGATACTTTGACTTCTCATCGACCGCCAAACATGCAACTTCTTGGAAAGGTTTGTGGAAGTCGAAGCGGTACTCCATGAGTCCATTCTTGTCATATATAATTTACTCGAGAGATATTGTAAATACTCAAAATATTGTAAATTAGATTGGAAAAATTGTGCTCCTTATTTTTAAATAAAAATTATTGCTATAGATCATTCATTAAATTTAATATTTTTCCAAATCATCATTTCAACTCAAGATATTGTAAATATTAGATTAGAAAAATTGTGCTCCTTATCTTTAAATAAAAAGTATCGCTACAGATCATTAATTTTAAAATTTTTCCAGAACAACTAATTGTTACCTGAAAATACTTTACAAAATTTGCCAGGACATTCACTTGTCATTTGTCAGTCTTATTTAAAGAAAAAGAATTTCGTGACTAGAAATAGCTTATATACCATTCTAATTTTTTATGTAAATATTTTTTAATAAACGGAGAGGACTCGCTTTGCTAAGACATCCTAGATAATCTTTTCCTTCCTTCCGACTTGATCTGGGGAAAAGTAACTACATTGAAGGGGGTAATGGCGTAGATAGTAGATCAAAAGTTATAAAATCCAACTCACCGTATCTTCGTTAAATTCCGTATCACTTAGGCTCACTTCACGGAATTTTCGGAAAACAAATTCCGTCAATTCGAAAATTTCTTTCATGTGAATTGTTGTGAGGATGTTGCGAATGGGATTTTGGCTCCAAATGCAAAGGTATGCCATTTTTCGGTAAAGGTTGGAGATCAGAGCTGTGAATGAGAGAATCATCCTTCTTTAGAAACATATATATATCAGTAGCGTAAGCTTAACATTGAACTGGGGATCCCGAGATTCGGTAGAGAGAGAAAGCAACACATCTTATGCTTAACCATAAGGTGGTGTTTCTGAAACACCTTTGTTACTTGTACAGTTAATTTTTTTGCCGAAGGAAAGCTTTTTAGACCGAAAAATCTACTTGATCGAAAAGACACCAGCGGACGTTCTAGATAAATTGAGCTGTAGAATTCTGACTTGATTACGTCTTTAAAATCGGAGCAGTACTGGGGAATGCATGAAAAGACAAGCGTTACAAAAAGAGCGTTACAACTGTTTCGTCGTTATGATTTCAGAACTAGAAACATTTAGAAGATAAATATAGCGTCATGTAGACAAAGGATGTCCATACCTGATATGACCTTCGGACCGAGTGTTCAGGCGCAGTGAGCACAGGGAGAGGTTCCGCAATAGGTCGAAATTCTACGTTGCTGGGCGAACTTTGGGACAGTGTAACTTTGAATTGCGTGGTGTCTGGAGTGAGTAAATGCTGTCGTTCGTAAGCTATCAAACTTTGAACAACAATCTCTCAACAATTAATATCAGACTGCTTTAATCATTCAAACTGTAAAGTTGAATATTCACAATAAACAATTATTCTAACTTCCTACGTCTGTTTAATTCATTCCTCAATCTGACATAAGGCCCGAGTATTCACGACAAAACTTACGGTTTGTGCCCTCGACAAACCTACCTTGTCGCTCTACCAAATTTTTCTCTAAATTAAGTTACACAGAAGATTTTTTGCTGTGCTTACAAGTAAAATCATTAAAATTCTAAAGAAGTTTTCATAATCCGGTAAAAAACGAAAAAAGTAGAAAGCGACAAACGCTCTCCAGTGTCGAAATGACACAAAAGGACGTTCTAGTATTAGGTTACCAGATATTGGAATGAAACCTTTTCAAATCTAAAAGAACAAAAAATTTTTACGTTGTAATTTATTGTACAGCTTAAATTGTACCTCAATTCTTAACTGCTTTACCAATAATTGAAGGGATTAAAAGTTCTGTGCGAAAAAAAAATTCGTGCTGCTGATAACATTGATTAGCGGGCTTTGCATTTAAACATCGTTATCAAATATATACATAAACACCGAAAAATTTCAATGAATGCTTACTTTCATCGAAAAGAGGAGTAAGGGGTTTTATTACAATTGCTTTATCCTCATTGTTAGGTATTGGCTCATTTTCATACAGTTCTGGTGTCATTTTGCTTCCGTCTTTCAGGCCTGAAACAGAAATAAATACATGTAAGATCTTTAAAAAGTAATTTACGCCAATGAAGTTACTGTTAGCCTTTCAATTTGATCTTTTAAGAAAAAGTGGTGTATAACACGATAACGAATAGAAAATCCATTGAATATAGTTTGTTTTTGAATACTTAAAAGTGTGAGGATGCTTTTTCAAGGGCACCATTTTGTTTTAGAATAGTTTTTAAATACAACATTTTTATTAATTAATTTTTTAAATATTGTTTACTCAATAATTTATGGAATATGGCATCGGTCAAATAATCGCCTCTGGTCGCGCCGCAAATACGACTTCTTAATCCCCGTATTGGATCATTTTTTGAAGATGCTAATGAAAACACGGTTACTGCCAACTGTGAACGATATTGTACGGTGTTGCAAAATTTCTTTCTGTTTGACATTGATCGAAAAAAGCTTACGCAGATGTGGTTTCGATACGAAGAAGGAATATATCATACAGCTTGCGAAACTATGCGATTTCTAAGGGCGCATTTCCTGGCTGAATAATGTCAAAATCTGGTGATGACTGTTGGTCCCCTCGTTTCCCTGATTTGACAGCGCCGCATTTTATTATATACGGCTACAATTAAGGGAACGAGTCTACCCTAATAAATCGACAATGATTCAGCATCTTAAGTAAAACATCCATGCAGAAATTGAACAAATCACCCAGGAAATGTGCTCAAATGAAATGGAAAATATGGTCGAAAAAGCCTATGCTTGCAATAAGGCCAGAGTCGATCATTTGGCCGATGTCATGTTCCATTGTTTGAGTAATTGTGTAAGAATATATAAAAAAATTAAATTAAATGTGCTTGTTTTAAAAGTTATTCCAAAAGAAAACTACATCAAGTTTTGTCACTAGCATAAAAAATACATTAGGTTAATAGAGATATTCAAAATGCCCACTGTTCTTACTTCAAAGTGTGGATTCTACATCTCAATTATATATATATGACCTAAAGCGTCACTGAAAACTGATTTGAGCTTATCTCTATAAATTATATTAGTTATCCGAAATGGCCAGTTCTTTTACTTTAATGTGTGGCCTCTACATCTCAACTATGTTATGACCTAAGGAGTTACTGAAAACTGATTTGATCTTATCTCTATAAATTTCCGTGATTCAAAATTATGAGGCGTTGTCCTCGGATCTTTCCCTTCGTGATTAATCCAGGGCCGTCGTCAATAGCCCGTTGTGCTCCAATGCGAAGTTAATTTAACTACTTACCTCTATAGTTTATATAATTCGTAAAAATTAAAAGCATGTGAGATATTAGTAGATGTGTCCTCCTTTAGTAAAGGACCCTCTATATTGTGACAAACAAACGAGACTTCGTACGAGAAAGGAACTATATTTAAACTGATCCTTTGCCCATCGAGACACTTATAAAAAGATTGAGGAACGGACCAAGCTCATTACTGGTAGCTAAACCTAGAGATTTGCGATGCCTTCCATAGAACAAGATTCTTACCACAAAGTACACATAATACTCCAGATAAGTGAGTCTAAAAAAGTCCTTCCTATCCATTCAAATTAACGTTGACATCCATTCTTTACTCTTAGTATGGGTAAAATCTTCTAAGCCTGCTGCGAGAGAAAGCAACCCTTCGCAATCAGAACAACTTAGTGTTCCTTTCCAGATCTCCCTTCTACTTGAGATACCGTCTGTATATTTGATGATGTTGTTTTGGTCACTTCGCCACTTGAGCAGTATATAAGGGAGGTGAAAATATCAAACAGCAAGCAAGTTCTCCGAGCCTTTTCCAAGAAATTCTCTTCCAGCCAGAGGTATGGTTTATTTCTAACATTTCTGGATGTTGCTTGTTCTCTATGTGCATATTGCTGTGATGTTTCTAAGATTCTCTATGTTTGGTTACAATGTTCATTGTGATTTGATTGTAATGCTAAAATGCTGACCGTGGTTTTGTATAGAATAGGGGTAGGCAAGCAAAGCAACTTAAAGAGCTTATTGATTTTCCAAATATCAACCTCGATGTAAGATACAAGCTTTTAAGCAGTATCAATCACTGTAAATGGAAAGCATATTTTAAGGAAAAAGTAGTGGTAAATAGGCATGACCGTTTCTGAGATGTGAGTTGCCCATATATAAACCTCAACAAGCACATTCTTTTCTCAAAATTTTGACGTTCTACAAGAGCATTCATTATCAAGTACGCATTCAGAAAATAATTTTGATGGCTCAGTCTTCTTTCTCCAGGCTCCCTACCCTGCTGGTGGTTGTTTCGACGAGGTGCCCCGTCACTATAAAAACTAACCAGATCTTGGACGAGTTATCTAGCCATTAAAAAAACCTAACTAGATCTTGATCTCGTCACCATCGAAACATCGGCAATATCTTGATGTCGAGGTATGCCATTGGCAAAATTGGTCAGGATTTGGATTTTGAATTTTATAGCCCAAAGCAGGACAAGCTGCATCAAACCGCTTGGTTATAAAATTAAACAAATAACAGCGTTATGCTAGACTTACAAAGAGAAATCCAAAGTTGAGACAGAAGTATAGGAATTTATTTACATGTATAAAATTTTGAAAGTTTGAAATTTGAAGGATCATTTTGAATTTGAAAAAAAAATTATATTTAAAAATCAACTATACGTAAAAACACGGTAATAATCTTGATCATGAGATATCCCGTCATTAGCAAAATTGGCCAGTTCTTGATGGATGAGATATCTCGTCAAACCATTTGGAGAAATAATGTTAACCGCGCATTGCTTATAATGACATTTTCAACTGCTTTCAGATTATTGACGAATTCAGGCATATTTTAACTGTAATGTCGATTTTCTCTGATAAACCTAGCTTCAGCATGTTTTTGCGATAGCATTTTAATTCCAAATTCATTCAAGGAAGGAACCAAACCCGGTGGGCTCTCCCCCTCAAAATATTGCTGTCCTTGAGTGCTTTTTGAATACACTAATGTAAAATAGCAACAAAATATGCAGATTCAAAAGTATCTCTTATTATCGTAACCAACAAAGACCGAATTTATGTGAAAATAACATCTAAAATTTTATTGCTGGGTATGTTTAGCTAAAGTTGGAGCATATTGCGTCAGCCACCCCTATTTTTGTGCTTACGTACACGTGCACACCTAGTACACCCCCAGGAACAGCCCGGTAAATAGGATTTAAAAACCCTGAATAAAATACCCGTAAAAACCGTTTTGGGATGACAATTACCCTTAACGAAGCTTCATTACTGGTCTTCACCGCTATACTTTATTTTGACTTTATTCGCTTTGTTTCAAAGATCTGCAGAGATCTACTTATACGACGACATTGGCTACGAATGAAGCCACACATTAATTTGAACAGCAATTTTTCTTGTGAGGTCTGAGGATAGAGAAATTTCAGTTAGGAAATGGCACAGCCACAAAAAAGGGATTCTCTCATTTTTTCATGATTTATGTGAAAAGATAATTACCATAGTCGACATAGACATACCAGAGTTGAAAAGTTCGGTTTCCTTTTTGTGGTGAAATAAGTAGGTCTCGACTGTGTATCACCGTAAAAATATTGGCATAATGTAATTTCATGTATGGCCACACACAAAATACAAATACCTTGAGATTATCTTACATTATACCCAAACAAATTCATTCAAGATTGTGCGAAACAAATACTCGATTTAAATTCTATATTAACGTCGAGTTAGTGCCTCTTGCTACGGAAAAGATGTAGAAATAAAAACTGTTATTGAAAATTACCATCGGTGATTTACCGGAATTCATAATGTCGGTAACTTGAAAGCCTTAGTGGTAGATGATGCGCCTGTATGATTTGTATGAAACATATACTTCATAAACTCGTGAATGTTAGAAAAGTGCTTGATATATGGTGAAAGGCTGGATTATAATTTAAAATAAACTGAAGCGAAATGATTTTTTAAAAATTGGAATGGACAATAGGTGGAGGAAAAGAATAGTGACAAATAAAAGAATATTCGAGCGTTCTCAAGTATTTTTTGGTATTAGACTAAACAGAACTACGCGAATGTAGGTATTTTAATTTGAAACAAATAAAAGGTTTATATGATAGGAATGATATACACTTTTAATGCGATATTTGGCAGTCCATACCTTAGTATTTTTCAATCCGATTGTTAATAATTTGCGTAAGAAAATTTGCTTTCACTGAAATCGCGGTGAAAATAGCCTGTTCTCTCGCGGTCGACCTATATCGGACCTACTATAGAATATTATCAAATTACACAACATAGAATGTTAATTTAATAAAAGCGTGACTCGTTATAATATACTTAAATCAATTTATGAACGGGTAACAAAAAATAATCAATTTCAAGGAAATGTCCAACTCCATTAAAAAGGATAGAATTTTTTATTGTTTATTCTATAGGAGTAGTTAGGCTTTTGTACTTCGCTTTCCATAGTAGTTTTCGATGCATAGGCAATTTAGTTGTTGCCGTTGTGAACAAAGATAACATGGCCCCCACAATCATGTGTGCTTAGATATTTCTAAAATAACCACTTCTAAGTTTCAATTTTTACTAATTGACTATATAGAGACGTAAATATTAATTCGAGGACAGCACCTCGCAATTTTGACCCACAGTTCGATGACGAGGTCACCACCTGAACCACTCTTTAAACTTCCACACCACGTCAACGTGAGGACATTTGAAGCCACAACAGATTTATCGTATACCAACCTACACTTACACGACGGTCTTTGTCTAGGGACTTTACCAACTGAGCTACCTCGACCCCGTTGAAGAGTGGACTGTACTCTTTATATTGAAATATTTCACAATGTTATACACAAAAGACCACTGTATCATAATCATACAAAGTTGCGGGAAACACTTCCCAAATATACTTAATCGCTTAGCACAAATGTTCCTCCCTGATTCTCCTATTCGATAGCAATTTTCCCCACTACTGAATGACCGCAATATAAAAAAGGTGGTATTCGACAGTATTCGACATTACTTTGGTTAGTTTTCAATTGGAACAGTTGGTTTTAGGTTCTATGGCACAAGGGTCATATTCGGCCACGCTGCTCTAAACAGAAGACAACGACGAAAGTAATACACATGAAAAAGGGAAAGAGGGGTAGTTGAAAGAACAGTAGGAGGAAAGCAGGAAAGATCTCTTGGGTGTCCCGATACTTCCATGCTTACCAAAGATAGTAAACCCCATGGGGGAAAGAACACACCACTTTGTGAAGCTCCTTACATACCTACAGGAGATGTATCCCGGAGGGCTGGAATGGATAGCAAATGAAAATCCTTATTTTATGATTCAATCCCATTTGATATTAGTGAACACTTGAAAATTAAGAGGTTGTTTTTCACATATGTTTAGTAATTCTTAATGTTTATCATATGTTGAGCTCATATTTTTTCAGCAATGTAGTCATTCTTGATTGTTTTTTTAGATAGAAAGTGCTCCCTTAGAAATGTTTAGTCTACCGACTGTGATGTTCTACATCGTCTTATCTTGCGTCGCATTCGTTTGCGGGTGGCAACAGCCTGATGCAGGTAACAGATGTTAATAAGTGCATTATACATTCAATACAACTTTAATATTATTCATATACAGTAATTGCTCATGCCGTTCTCTGTGACAGCTGTTGGCGCTACTCTTTAATTGGCGTAACTTTTCGTGTATTTGGTGAGCGCCAAGACCGTTGTCAACTACTCAATTTGTATCTGATCTCTTGACGCAATAAGTCGATAACGCCAAAGTTCAGTTCCAGGAACCACTCTTTATGTACTTAAGGGAGTACAACACTTTGTGTGTTTAGGATAGTATAAATCTAAATAAATATATTTACAGTTCACTAAAGTTTGTATTTTTGTGTGAGCCTACACAGTAATAATCGTAATAAACAAAATTTTAAAACGAAGGAATGCAGAATCTAATTCAGGTTCTCATTACTGTGAATGTTTCCAAATTTGGCGAGAAATCTCTTTAATATAATGGTCAAGATTAAATCCTTGTGTGAGTGACTTTGGTACAACTGTATTATACGCTTTGTTTGGTGGCAACGCTCTTGGCGCGTTTTTGACGCACTTTTTATGTCGCCAAGAAAATAATTCTAGAAAAAAAATTGTTTTTTTAATGGAAAATAATAAGCTTTAGCGGAAAGTAATTAACGGGAAAAAATACAAAACTTAAAAAAACATGCTTTTATAGGAAAATAATTAGCCGAAATTGTTGGAAAATACCGGTCTACTAAAAGTGCGCCAAGAGCTCTTCCACCAAACGAGGCGTATAGTACAGCTGTACCGTGACTTTTCGTAATTGGTGGTAGTTTTTGTGGCTGAACGTGCTTCCTGTATGTATTCCGGGTGTGATGTCACTTGGATTGTTTTTTGAATACTTCAGCACGTAGGTGTCATTCACGAAAATTCCAGACTTAATTCCGAATTGATATATGATAGGTGATTTGTAGCTAATTTAATTAAACACCAAATGACGAAAACTACATTTTAAGGCAATCTCGATGTGCATCATATGAGAGCATTCAGATAACCGGACCTAAATTCAACGTTTTCCGTCTGAGATAAATGGGTTTAGATATGGTTTTCCTCTTTTTACTTTAACGATAAGAACGTTTCATTTTTGAATACAACTATTTGTTTCGGCATCAATTAAAAGTGAAAAGAAGCTGGTATGTACCCATTTGGTAGAACCATGAAATAGCATTTAACCACTAAAGATGAAAACGATTACAATTTATGAATAACTTAATTTAAATTAAATTATTAGTGTTCAATAAGCCATTTTTTCGGCATTAAATTAATTAGCTATTTATACTAATCAACAAAATGGTAACTAACCATTCCATAGTATAACTTGCTCTTGCATTATATTTGAAAGGGTAATTTTGAATATTCATTGTTTGGTTTTGCGCAGTTTGTTCTGTCATTGTATGGTTTAACGTTATTATACAATCTTTAATTTATTGATATTAGTCACATATTGATATTAGCCGGTTTACAAAATGAGTAATGATAAACATTCCTTACCGATATCTTCAGTTACAATCTCTATTTACCGTCTTACGATTATGAAACTGCTTTTATTTTAGAAAATTTATAAATACGATTCATCATCTCGTGACATAAATATATTTCATCTAACAAATTTAATTAAAATTTTTCTCTTCAGAAATTGATGGAATATTTTTCAAACTTCAAAGCACTAGTGTGTGCGAGTATGAAATAGACTCGTGAGCATGAAGAGTAATGTTACTTTACCAAATCTTACTCTCATAATCCAGGTTACTTTCGTAATAGGTGAATTCCGTTCAAAGTTGAGGTGGAGATGTCGAATCCGGGGCGCTAGCGATTTATCGCCCAACATGGTAACCTTGGTGTTTTAATTCAGCTTTATGGCAACCCCATGCAAAAGGTTGTTTTTACGAAGGAAAGACCGTTTAAAAAAAAAAAAAAAACGAAATTGCGATGACGCCATCAGCCAGTATGGCTTTGGACGCCATCTTGATTTGGCGACAAAAATTGCTTGGCGACAAATATGCCCCGGATTCGACATCTTTACCAAAGTTGAAACAAGAACTGGACATCCTTTTGCCACCTGTAAGCTTTCTGGTAATAATAAAGTACACGGTATACACTTGGCGACATTAAAGGTAAAGGTCAAATATCTGAAAATATGTAGTAATCATCAAGCTTAGAAAAATCGCCTTTGATGATAAATTTTTGGTGCTAATTGGCGATTGTACTATATACTTTATCCTAACCAGCTAAAGTTAAACCCACAACTCCTAATCCCGGTCTCATATCAACCCGGTCTCAACCATGAGATGTGTTTCAAGCTTTTTTATTAGGCCGTGTTTACTATCTAAACTGCTTGTTCTGTTATGTCTTCCGCACTCATTAGATATCAATGAATTTATTTAAAATTATTGTCGCACATTTTAAAATTATATTTTGAGTTCATATCAACAGACATGTTTCAGGAACGTAAGTAGGGCAGAAATCGAAGTATATGTCGTTAAGACAACAGACTCATAATGTAAAATCAATTCATTCATCAATTTTACTGCTTAGTTTAACACGTTCCTGTCGCGCGAATACCGATTTCATCACACTCCTTTTCAGGTCAAGGAATGGCGCAGCCTATCCGTTTTCGGACCTTGGTCCAGAAAAAAAGAATCAAGCCAATTGATATTTTAGTCGTTGATAGATAAAGTGAAATAAAATTGTTATTTTGTTATATTGTGTATTTTATACTTTCAAAATTTATTCTACTAATAGATAAATTTCCAATTCACAAAAAAACCATCATGTTTGCATATTTATCAAACTATAACTAATACCGCTTTTGGTATACATGGGCTTAAAATGATACTTAAAAATAGCTTGATAGAGAACATGTGAAATATGATTGATTTGAACTTTGGACTAATAATATTACTAAAACCAAACTACGCTGAAATGCTCGCCGTTCTAATGAAATTCTATAGCAGTCGGATTATAGAAGTCAATGAGATATCTGAAAGTAAATATCAGCACAGAAAGGAAAATGAACGATTTTAAAGAAGTTTAGACATCAGAAAATATCGAATCATTTTTAACATGCTAGTGAAGTGAATGTTCCGAAGCTCTTTGTGGTAACATGAAGGAGTTGTAAACTGTTTTCCTTGCATTTTATTGCAAATAAGAATTGACATTAGTAAGGTACACGAAATGCAGTTACATATTTTTGACTAATTTCATTCCGATTGGAGGCATGGAATGTTTATAACAATGCTTAAATTGATTAAATAAGGTATGAATGTGAGTAACGACACTACCATCAGTATATAAAAACAACTAAGAAATTTCAGTGTTATGGGCAGGTCGGCTAGTTCGAATGGTTTCTTTTTCGCTTCAGTCCTCTCTGGGTGTATTTCTCTCTTCTGTGTCAGTAAAACTTTCATTGTGTGTGTCTATTACTTGATTTTATAAAACCCTCAAACCAACCAACCTTTTTCGCTGCAAAAGGTAGCATAATTTGCAGCTCTAGACAGAAACCTACTTATCCTTTTTAGAAACATACTGTCGAAATTACCATACAATACTTTTTCTTGCTAAATCCGGATACTTGTTTTATCGGGGCTGCTAATAAGTGGGTTGATTGTATCATCAATGGAGTAGACTGAGGAATTTGATATGTGATGTCCCAAGTCGATTTTTCAGCATAGCGTAGGATATAGTGTTCACACTTTTATCCTTTCATTGTTTAGTTTTAGTTAATTAGTTTGTAGAGCAGTTTTATTGCGATTTCCTCATTTTGAAATTCAAGTTTTCCTGCCTAAGATTGTTTTTTGTTTTCCTGTAGAATTCAATGACGATTCTCTTGCTATGATGCCTGTTGGTGGATGGAAGGAAAGTCGGGACAAAAGAAACAGTTAGTATTAAAAGTATACTTGTAAATAGTTGTCAAAATCATTATTTCGTTGTAAAAATTGCATTGAATCATTGAATTGTTTATTAATTTTGTTCATTAGAAATTGATTTTGTGTATCACACTGCTTAAAGACTGGTAGAAGGAGCACTAGTTTGCGTGTTTGAATTCCAGTTGGCTATCTGACCCTCTGATTAGAAATCTTACTGATTTTCTCTAACGTTCTTCAAGGAACCATGTTTCTGTTTATTTATTTTACTCAAAACTGAAGTAGGACGCAAAATAAATTTCACTATTAGCGATATTTTTATCATTAAATATATTTATTATTTACTTCAACCAAATTTTAAGTTTATAATACGTCATATAGCTAACTTTCTTTATACCTCAAATCTTTACACATTTTCCATGCGGTCTTTTGCCACATACTCTAATAGTACAATTTTTACATCGTAAGAACAGAAATTGGTTGAAGGTTTGTATAAATTTCCTTTTACAATACAAATCTGTAAATGTCAGCATTTACCATATTGTCCTGAATGACCAATGATATAGACCAACTTTCCTCTTGAAAGGAGACTAATCGTGGTCAACGAAGATAGCCCATGAATTCGTTAGCCACTGACTGAAGAACTTTCCACCAAAATGTACCTTTAATTTGAAATTTTAATTGTAATGTCTTGTCATGTGTTTAGGTCTTGGCTTTTTCTCAATCAATCTGAGAAATTTGAACATCATTTAGTTTTTCAAAGTAGCATGACAGCAGATATTTTTATTTCCTAAGTTCTAGAATTAAATTTATTTATCTTCATTGTGTTCGCTTTCTACCTGGTAACATTGAAAGGAACAGTAAGAGATATTTCACACAAAGATACTAGCAGTAGCATAGCTAGAATTTCATATTTATATTTCGGAATGGACCCAAACTTACCGAAAGTTTTTTATACCGGATGAAGACCTGAATCTTATTAAACTTTAAAAAGTTTTGCTAAAATCGTTTTAGACCATTAGAGAAAATTTTAAAATAAGGTATAAATAATAAGATCGAATCTCTGTTAAGCACAACGGTCGTATCTCTGGCTAATAACGAGTACAAAATTCCCATATGCAATGATTATAATTTCATGAATAGCAGTAAGCAAATATTAAAATTGTGTTTCACGAAATACAGTTTTATATTTTGTTACTTTTAATGACTTGATGCGATATACAGATTTAATAATGACATGAAATAGTTGGGGAAAAACAGTCATAGCCTATATTTATTTTTAGAGGTCTAAAACACACTTGGGAAGGTTCAATCCCCTGATGCCACTCCCTCTTTGACTACGTCACAGGGGCAAAATGTGATTTGTGATTATGGAGAATGTTGGTATGACAAAATTTCACTGTGGGGAATATTGGTATGACAAAATTTCACTGTGGGGAATATTGATATGACAAAAATTCTTATAATTTACTAATGGAAAATTTAATAGTGTCCGAATATAAAACATTGACTTCACGCTTTCTTGTTTTTGATTACCAAAGAAAGAAGACCCTTGCAAGAGCAACAGTTCCATAAGAAAGTGAACAAAATATGCTATGTTGATCGGTTTCCTCTTTTTTTATATAGATATATCATTAATCTATATATATTTTTTATATAGATATATCATTAATCATTCATTCTTCTTGTCAGTAATTCGGTTGCTTAAGACCTAAAATGCGTTTATTGACCTGTTGCATTAAATTACTGATAATAATACTCGTTACCAAAATTGTAAAGCTTTGTGATACATTTAATTTTATCTTCATTTCAGCTTGGTGGACTAAAAAGTCTGTTCGCGATGAAGAGCTAGCAAGTGGTAATAAGACTTTTCATATTCATATTTTATTCTGTAAATTTTAAGTGTAAGTAATTTTTAAAGCAATTCACCAAACTTATGACTGGTGCATAATTTTGTTGGGTTGATAATTTTCGGTTCCACCTTCATTACTGCTAACAATATTGACATGTGTCTTTTATTTTAATTAAATGGCAGCTTTATATAAATTAAATGACTACGTTTTAATAAGACCTAAGCCGAACTCATTTTTTCATAAAGCTTAACAAGAATAAGGAAATTTAGTTATTTTTTATTGGTAACTTCATTTGTTGAATTTGGTCTTTTAGTGTAATTCTCATGTTACGGCTTTGCAAAAATTTCTTTTTGGTAGCGTGATGAACTTATACATGTTTGTGTTAAGATTCATAATAATCCAGTTGAACTTATATCTCTAAAAGTCAAACCGTGTAGTTTACATAAAATTGTTGAGAGCCTAATTATTTCAAGTTATTCTGTTTGGCTTACTTTCCAATTCGATTTTAGCACACATATTTTCTTCTGTTTATAGATTCGATGAAATCCAACCAGGAATTTCAACATGTCAAAAAATCTGTTGGTAAGCCCCAATTTAGCGATCGATTTTTTAATAATTCAAAATATTGTCCAACCGCTTAGCTTTCAAACGATACCAAGATCTTGTAAATATTCGAAATAGTTTTCAAGTTACAAGGGTTTGGGATAGATACTGTCACCATAGAGAAAGAGGTTTCCAAAACTTTAAATTCGATTTCTGAAGAACTATATTTTTAGAATAAGATGCTTCTTTCGAACAGTGATAACTCAATAATTAACTGATTTACTATAATTACTTCTGCATCATTGTAATCTATATAATACAGCGGATGTTTTGACCCTCAGTCAAAGTTATTGATTGAGAAATGAATTTTTAGTTCATTTTTAAATGTTGAAATTCCTGAAAAAAATCTTGATTTTTAGACTTCCTTCGTGAAAAAAATTGTAGAAAACGTATTCCCTCTAGCAACATGATGGAGGGTCAAAACATGACGAATAATATTAGGAATAATTTCCAACAGGAATTGTCCTGAACACATTAGAATTTGAGATATCACTGTTCAAAAAACATTATAATTATATCTAAATTAGATAAAAAAAATGAGTAGCTTAATCAAAATTTTTCACACTAAAATGAGTTTAAGCGTAAACTAATGACCTATTGTGAAAAAACTGAATTTTTAAAGTTAAAATTTAAAAGGAAATGTTCTAGTGTATACATACACCTTAAAATTTTCATATATATGTGTTATGTGCTGCCATCTTCTGGCGTTTAGCAGAAATAAAAGCATGCTTATTGAAAACTGAAAATTTATTTCTCTGAAGCAAAACAGGTGAGATGAATATATTTACTTAAACACATTAATGAGTGTTTTAATACTTCCGTTAATTGAAAAATTAGATTTGTTTGTAACAAAAACTTTTGCGAAGGTAAAAAAAAAGTAACTTAAATATATCTACTCTAATAGATCTCATGCTGCCATCTCTTGATTTACAAGAGGACTAAATAGCAAGTGACAGATTAAGTTACTTTGAGGTACCTAGGCTGTTTGTTTAAGGGGTCGTCTTTATATTCAATTGCGCACCAACACCAAGACCCATTTTTGATGTCAAATTTCGAAACTGATAATTTAACCTCGAATACCAATTTTCAAGCGATTTGGTTCAACTGGTTTTGGATTATGAGATAAAAGTTTGAAGTTTCCAAAATTAAATTAGTAAAAATATAACGATATAATTCACAACTTCACCAGTCACAGAATCGGAAACAACTCGACTTTAACAATGATAGAAATATTTAAGGATTTGCTGCACTCAGATTGCTTGCTGTACAAAGAACTAGGATAAATTCAAAAACGAATACTATTTTATGAACAGGAGGGAAGTTTTTATAATTATATCTTATGAACTGAAATTTCAGTTATTTAACGCAGAATAGTAATTAACAGTGACATGCGTGAAGCTTTATTTTTATTATTATCTCTATAAACAGTAGCGTGCACAATCAAAGATACGTTCGAAATTATTTCTCATGAATTTCGTTCTTCAAATGAAACAGTAAAATATTCGTCTAACAAATAATTCTGTTCTATGCATAGAAAGTTAACTTTCGAGCCGGGCTACCATGGGCCCTTTCCGTGTCAGTAAAACTTTCCTAGCGTGAATGTGCATTACTTGACGTTGTGGGTTGTGTTTGGCACAGCTTGGCCAAGTATGGCCTTCGTGTCATAAAAACTGAGCCAAGCAACTCTTTGAGCCTGTCCGTCACTGAGGCATCAATGAAGAGTCAACAGGTTACCACTGACTTTTTCTAGGTCTCTTCGGGAAGTTGGAGATTTGACTCCACCAGAACGTAGGAGAGTTTTGTAAGCAAGGCCTTACGACGTGGGGGCCTAATTTGATCAATCTCTGAGGGGCCCACAAAATATTAAAAATAATTTTTTTAATAAATAATATTTTTGAAATGAATTGGATTGAGTAGCTGACAAAACAAATCATTTTTAAAATAAAAATAATCGTTTAAGTGTGTCGCTATAAATAATTTAGCGATAAATTCTTAAGAAATGCATTATTTCCCAATCCCTTTTATGACTGGCCAGTTGGAAAATGTAGGCCCCCATTCGGAAGAATCAGTGGAATCAGCTTAGGGTTGTCCCTGTTTGTAAGAATTTTTGTTAAGTCGCTTTTAAACGATACCGAATTAGTAAATTCATAGACAAAACTTTAAAATTTAGAGTTTACAGTTTTATAGTTACTTAGATAAAATAACAAAGTTTGTTTTCATTTCACAGGTTTTTCAATGGAAAAGTGTATGTTTATGCTGATGGACTGCTTACGCCGAGTCGAAAACAAAACCATCTTTCTTCAGTGCAAAGACTCTCACGTATCCTGCTTGGCAAATTGTTTCCAGAAGTACAAAGAAAGGATCCTCTTCAACAGCGTTGCTATGGCATCTTAAGCAGGAAATGGCTGTAGGAAACGATGGGTAAAAATGCATCAACTGACTTGGCAATGGATAAAGGATAAGGAAATAATGTTAGCATAGAGAATCTGTTCTTATGAATTAGTAGAATTAGGCGCTTGTGTAATGTAATGAATAAAAACTTAGATTAGAAGCAATTTTTATTCCTCATTATTTTTACTTAAATGCTTCGTAGAACTGTGTTTTCGTAGAGATTCCGTTCTTATAAATTAGTAAAATTAGGCGCTTGTGTAATGTAATGAATAGAACTTAGAATAGAAGCAATTTTTATTTATGATTATTTTTATTCAAATTCTTCGTAGAATTGTTTCAAAAATATTTTGATTGCATGAAAGATATTACATGAAGAAATTATCACAATAATAAATCTAGTAAACATTGAATTATTGCATAATCGCATCAGAAAGGTCATAAAATAGTAAGTTGTGAAGCCCCTCTTTCGACGTAACATGCCGATATACGGCGTAGCATTGAGTCCTTATGCTTTCCAGTGGGAAATTATACCAAGCATTCTTCATCTGTTCCTCCCTTATATTCCGAGGGTGTGTAATTGACTGTGTAGCATATCCCAGACATTCCTAATGGGAGCAAGATCTGTGGATCTCTGGCCAAAAAATGGTTTCAACAACGCGGAGACATCCTGAGAGAGGTGAACCCTACATGGCTTGGCGTTATAGTGCAGGTAAATATGCACATCGACCCGTGACATGAAAGGCAAAGTTGTAGGATATGCTGGGTGTATCGCTGGTACTGTCAAACTCTCCCGTGCCACTATTAGAAGCGACTGGTTGCTGTGATGGCTCCTTACACCATTATAATAGGATTTGAAGTGTTGTGTCGCTTGACAATAAACTGAGAATAGTAGAGTTGACAGGGTCTTTATCACACGTGAATGCTGCGACTACCTGCCCCAAGGCAGAAGCGGGATTAGTCACTTTTCATGGTACACTGCCATTCTATGCCCATCCTCTTCGCTTGGGCACGGCACCACTCCAAACACAGTCGACGATGTTTTGGAGCCGTTCCCAGTTTATTGTCCAGCGGCTAAACGCTGTTATTACTAGTGTAACAGAGTGAGGAGTCATCACTTACGACAGCAAGACAATACTAGTAGTGGTACGGGATAATTTGATAACACAGCGATATACCCAACAGATCCTACAACTTGTTTTGCCTTCCATATTGCATATCCATTGGGCTATTTATCATCCGGCTCCAGCAAGAACTTTGGGTCGTGGTAGCCCGGTTAGAAGAGTAGCGGATTACCAACCAGAGGGTTCCGAGTTCGAAAATCAACCAGAAACCGTTGTGACGTGGGAGCTGATGCACGTTAAATCAGTCATGGCCTCAAATGTCCTCACGTTGGCGTGGTGTGGAAGTTTGGAGAGTGGGGTGCCAGCTCAGGTGTTAACCTCGTCAACTGACCGTGGTTCAAAATTACAAGGTGCTGTACTAGGATCTGTACTAGGACTCTCTTGATCAAAAGAGTTAGTGACAGAGCGCTGCTGGTCAAAGGGTTCAAACACAAGCTCAATCCCTGGTGGGATGATACCCTCACGGTACTACGCAAGAAAACGAGAGCTCTGCGTCGCCGATTTCAACATGCGAGCTCCGAACTGGACAAGCTGTTTTGGCGTACGCAGTTTAAAAGGCAATCTGCTCTCTACCGCCAAACCATCCTTCGAAAGAAAAGGGAATCCTGGGAGACTTTTCTATACACTACCTCCCCAGGAAATCCCTGGACGTTACCATATAAACTGGCCGCCCACAAGATTCAGAAATGTCAACCAATCGGCAATGTCAGAAGGGCGGACGGAACGATGACGGAGTCGCTCCCTGAGACGGTTGACCTAATTCTCAGCACTCTCTTTCCCTCTGATACGGCGGATAGCACCCCGTATCAGAAAAGACTCCGAAGGGAAAGCAAGAAAGTACCAAGCTCGCTCCAAACAAACGATCGCCCAATTACAGCGGGTGAGATCGAATCTGTTATTATGAGGATGAAAAGGAGACGAGCAGCTGGATTAGACGGGATCACAGTTGAGGTGGTCCAAGAATTATTCCGACAGTGCCCCAAGTTCTTCATTGAACTATTTAACAAATGCTACTCAATGGGGCACATTCCATCTTGTTGGAAAATAGCGAAGGTAGTCCTACTTCGCAAACCGAACAGGGATGCGACAGATGTCAGATCCTATCGCCCTATCTGTCTCTTGAACACCATAGGCAAAGCCTTTGATAAAATTATCACGCAAAGAACATATTATTGGCTTAAACGGAACGGTAAGTTAAACCCTAAACAACATGGGTTTAGGACTGGCAAATCCTGCGAAACAGCCCAATACCGTCTCCGTCAAAATGTGCTACAGGGCAAGAAAGACAAACTTAATATTAGTCTAATTGCCCTGGATGTCGAAGGAGCGTTTGACAACGTGTGGTGGCCAGCCATTCTTACACGGCTTATTGAGGCCCACTGTCCTGTAAACCTCTACAAGGTTTTCCAAAGCTACCTAAGTAACAGAACAGTGGCGTTTTCCACACCAGGATACGCCACCGAGCGTAAAACGGAGAGAGGCTGTCCACAGGGCTCCTGTAGCGGGCCTCTCCTTTGGAACCTCGTGGCGGATGCTTTCTTGGAGCTTACTTTGCCAAGAGGGTGTGAGATGATCGCCTATGCTGATGACCTGATGCTAACGGTCACTGGGGCAAGCCTTTTTGATTTGGAGACTAATGGAAACCACTCCATCTCAATCGTCACTCATTTTGGTCATAAGGTTAAACTCAAATTTAATCCAATTAAGATCCAGGCTATGACCATCTCCTATCGAAATACTCTGAGAAGAAACGTTCCTACCTTCGACTGTGAGGGAACACACATTACCAACGTGAATGAGCTTAAATATCTTGGAGTAATTTGGGACAAGAACCTGAAGTTTGCAGAACACTTCAGGCAAAAGCGAATAACAGCAATTAAGCTTCTGTATATGTTAAATAGAGTGGCTAGAATACTCTATACCAAAAGACCTTGGTTATTAAAGCGCATTTACCGAAATGTTATAGTCCCATCGGTACTTTATGGACATGGCGCTTGGGGAGACTGTGTCAATCAAACAGTCTTCCGGAATTATCTCGAGTCTATCCAGAGGCAAGCCTTGATCCCTATCACAAGGGGTTTTCGAACCGTTTCCACTAAAGCTTTGCAAGTCATAGCTGGAACCTTGCCTTTGGACCTTCTAGCCACGATTACTCATGCTCAGTTCCTACTCACTAAAGTCGAAACTGAGGTTATGGTTTGCGGTGAACATTTTTCACCTTCGATTTTTGCTAGAGAGATCGATGTGTGGGAGACTCACCCTGCAGAACGCATCATTGTACCCTTCGACGTCGCACTCCCCGACTGTATGGAGTCAGAGATTTATACTGATGGCTCAGGAATAAACGGACGCTTTGGTGCAGCGTTCGTGGTCATGTACTTTGGGGTTATTATAAAAAGGTGCATGTACCGAATGAGCAATAACAACACAGTATTTCAAGCAGAGCTGTCGGCACTTGAAAAAGCGTTGGAGTGGGTGCAGTCCAGCCCCATCTACAACACAAAGAAAATCACCCATATTTTCTCCGACAGTCTCTCTGCTTTACAGGCCCTACGGGATCCGCTACATTCTAATCCCCTGGTCAATAAGGTGAAATCTCTGTACAGGAAGGTCGTGTCATGCCAGGGTGTACAGATGCATTGGATTAAAGCTCACGTCGGCTACCGAGGCAACGAGGCGGCTGACGAGGCGGCCAAATTGGCTACCGAGAGAGCGGTCGCAGACATACTGGTGATGAGATCTAGCATCACAATTAAGAATATGCTCATTCAAAGAGCGGTGGAATGGTGGAAACGAAGATGGGAGGCGGCACCTTCAGGTCGTCACACGTTTAAATTTATACCGATCCCAAATCTCAGAATTCACCTCTGCGACCCCTTTATTGTCCAACTGCTAACAAACCATGGAAGGTTCCCAGACTACTTCTCTAGAATGGGTTACCCGATGTCAGACGCCTGTCAATGTGGTGAGGTAGGTGATTCTCTTCACTACATACTGGACTGCAGGCTGACGGCAGACCTCAGGGGAGGACTCGATTTCATTAGAGATCGACCCCAAGATTTACTCAATAACCCCAAGTGTCTCCAGGCTCTCCATCGTCTGGGTAAACTGGTGTGGGAAACCACCCCCGCCCCTCCTCCGAGGGTTCGGGGGACGTCAGGCCTGCAACCTGACAACACATAGGATTTGATGGAAACAATAGGATTTGATATATTCAGAGGAATTGACGGAAACCATAGGATTTGATGGAACATTTGACAATTGGTAGTTTTGCTGGAACTGCCATAGTGTCGGTGATGCTAAATTCCTCGAAGTGCGGCGTTGCACTTGAGCACACCCCCGGTCCCTGCTCACCCAACCATGGAGGGTTTTCGCTGGTTTTCCCTCCACGTAATGCAAATGCAGGTTGGTTCTTAAAAGACCTTTCAGCGAAGGCACTTCCCTGAGGAGACGACCACCTTGGTCAAAAGTCTCATAAATCTTTCTGAGCCAGCAAGCATAATTATGCTATGATAAGTTAAAAAGTAGGTGCATATTTGCATGCCCTCCCTGTACCCTTGGTACCAATGTGTCCATCCGTTGCGCGACCACTTCGTGCAGCCACCGGTTGCTCTCCTAAAGTGCTAAGATGAGAGGAGGAGGGGGACAAGAGCCCACTCTATCCTTGATATGGTTCTTATGTTGAGTCCGAATAAATCTCCTGCCCATTAAGGAGTACCGTTGCTTGTCTCTTGACCACTGACATGAGTCTCGCTCTTGCTTTTTGAGGCCGCTCGCTCCTTGCTATCTGGGGTCTCCCCTGCCAATCTGCAATGGCTTTATGTCGGGTGCGGAGGGGGCTGCGCCCCCAACTAAGTAAGTAAGTAAGATCTTTCCTTTCGGGATTGATCCCGGACCGTCGCCAATAGCCCTTCGTGTTGCTCCAGTGCGAAGTTAATTCAACTATCTACCAAAATCATTTTGGGGAGGGTTCGAACTTCATGGGTATATCGGTATCATTTCTTTATTTCTTTATATATATCATTCATGATAAGTTTACTTCCAATAGATCTTTGGTTTCGTGTTTTGATTTTTCTGGAACAGTGCACTTGATTTATTACATTTTTTTGCTAATTTGTTTTCCAAAAAATAATTTTATTTAATACAAGGAAATATATATTATGGACCATTTACTAGCGAAACATACTTTCCTAACCTATATATAAATATCTAAAATTGGGATTCAGAGACAATTTCTTCACCAAGACCATGAATTTGATGAGTAGTGTGGCAAAGGACATCAAGTGTATGAAAAAAGAACATCTCCAAGTTGTACAATTCTAAAGTAACAAATCCTTACACACGCTCGGCTTCTTTTGAAGTTTTTTCCTGGAAACACGGAGAAAAACAAAACTCACAAAGGTAACCGGAAAAATTTCCTTTCAGATATTTCAGGTTTTCCTTGACTTTGTGGACAAACCAATTGCTTTACTTTTATTGAGCAACACAATTCTTTGAGCACACAACAAACCACACTCTACTTTTAACTTAACCTAAAAAATAAACACAGTAGCTTTCTTTATCGTCTGCTGCAGTAGGAAATTTCTTTACTTTGTTCTGGCAACGAGTTTGAAGAGCTAGGGGAAGATAGAAAGAAAATGATCAATGAAGTTTTCTTCAAAGACTACGTATTTCACGATCGATCATGTAATTGAAATATCAGATTTAGAAAATTCCAAAGAAAATAATCGAAAAAAGAAGTTTTGCATCTAAAATTGGCATCCGTGGGAGAAGTATCTCATTCTTTAAGCAGATCTCTTTCGTCTCAAGTTAGGCTTAAGAGATATATCTTGAGAATAACAGTATTTCTCGAGCTGAGAAAGAATACGAGAACGAAGCGAGTGTTTTAACTTGTTATTTATATTTTCATAGCTTGAGAGTACAAAATAAATATTGTTTTAAATTTCGAATTCGTTTATCTCTAGAAAGAGCATTTTGAGGACACGATTATTAAATTTGGAAAATGTGCTTAAATTTGAGATTAGAACGTTTTGTGGTGAAGCTACATGAAATATTTTTTTGAAATTTTTCTCATCGCGTATTTGTTGATGTTAGTAGCTTGGGAGAATGTATTAAATATTAAAATCCTTATATGAAAGACAAACGAGGTATCTTGATTTATATAAAATTTATATATGGCCTAGTGTACACACGAGTTTTATAGAAATTTATGTGCTTATCCACAATTCATATAGAAAATACAATTTGTATCTTCATACCGCACCTTAGCGTTTAGCGAAAAGAAATTCAATAATACGAGGGCTTGTTTAATAATATGCTTCGTGAATCTGAATGAAAAGAAATTTTAAATGTGGAGACCAAATATTATCTCTAAGTAGACATTACTAAGTAGTATTGTTACATTACTTTTTGAATTATCCCTTTATGAATTGCCCTCAGGGGCACATCTTCTTTAGGTGTGTACGGGCATCACAACCCCGTGGTACCCGAGTGATCTTCCCTCCCTTTCATTTTTACCCTCGCCTACCCTTCTGCATTTTGCTTTTTCTTCCTTCCTTATTGTCTGTCCTGTGCTTGGAGATTCTTGGCCAAATATGGCCCTTACGCAATAAAACCAAAAAACATCCAACCAACCTCCTATGAATTAAAATATTTCTCTTGTCTCTTCATAAGTTTGGAGAAGCCTCAGGTTTAGAAGTGTGTTGCAGGGCATGAATCCATAAGCTTGGTCTGTCCCTGTTTCACGTTCTTTGTATTCCGTAAAGCGTCTTGAACTGTCATTGCATTTTAAAAGTTCACGACTGCATCACATTGCTTTAACACGACTTAAAAGCAGATAACAAGATACATGACTCTTGAAAGAAGAGTTAAGAACTATCTGACTTGTCTATGTTCTACACCAGTAGCACCTCACATTTCAGAATGCATTTGTATCTGTGGAAAAACTCCTGGATGATCAGGAGTTGGCTGCCTTGTATAACAGTATATTGGACTTGGTCTTGGGATTAGTAAGTACACAAAATAGGATAAAATTACAGCGTTTTTCGAAACTGCTTGCAACTGATGTGCTTCATGTCATAATCACTTAC
The DNA here is from genome assembly GCA_933210815.1 of Meta bourneti. Classification (NCBI taxonomy): domain Eukaryota; kingdom Metazoa; phylum Arthropoda; class Arachnida; order Araneae; family Tetragnathidae; genus Meta; species Meta bourneti. The sequence continues at coordinate 65,086,929 of OW119926.1, forward strand.
GGACTTAGATACTTAGATCCATGTACTTCTGGTTCTGTATAAGGCAAGTCACACATTGGTTCAACATCAGTGTTGAGACACTAAATTAGCTGAAATACGCATGATTACTGATTTTTTTCTGGACAGAAAAGAATACGCATGCGCGAATGTCTTATGTTTTGTCACAACCTACACCAGTGCATGACCGGGCTAACACACATCACTTCACTATTTGACTCTCACTCGTATGAGCACAGTCGCCAGGGGTGGATTGGCTTTGTGGACATGAGCTCTGGGCATTCATTGAATGTCCAGAGCTCATGAATGAATGTTGAATGAATGCTCATGTTGAATTTTCCCAGAGCATTGGCTCTGGAAAAATTCAACATGGTGGTAGACTTGGGCTAGCATACTTGAGAAAATATATAAATCAGAAAATTTACGAAGTTTAGAATTTTTTGAATCAATAGCATACATATACACTTGTTTTCGATCTATTTATCATTTCTATCCGACCTAATATCGGGGCCACGGTGGCCCGGTTGGAAGATCAACGGACTAGCAACCGGAGGGTATTAACCGTTGGTATTAATCTAATTTTGGCATTGACCATTTAACTATCATACTTAAAAAATGTAGAATTTATTATTTAGAATTTATATTGGGCTGCATGCTTCGAAATTGTATTAGAAAAACTAGAAATGTGACGTCATGTTCTGAAAACTTACATGAAACACGTTCCAACACAAAAACACTATAATCTGGCTCCCCCTAGAAGGCAGTCGAATCATGTGGTTTTGAACGAATCTATTCTTTGACAATTTAAATTAGGAGATAGGCTGGAACGTAAACAAAGCTCTTCCACAATTGGGGTCTACCGTGGATTCTGGTCCTAAGTTGGGTGTCGAAAGCGATAGCAGTGGTAACGAATTGGAACATCAAAAAGCCATCCAAGGCGATCGCTGTTTATGCTCTTGCTACGACAGTCATTCTCATAACGTGTTGCGACCTATTCAAGAATCGACTGACACAAGGTCGACTGCCTTCTCGTCGGAGCCGCATTATTTCGCTATTAAACTGATTCGGGAAATTAGTTCACTGAAGATCAGTTCATATTTCAATTGCGTTGAGATTTCAAAGATTACATCAGTTTCCCATGCAAAGCTACAATTTATTTAGATGGAAGAAATTTATATACAAAAGTTATTGCGTGAAGAAATTACAGGTGATCAACAGGGATGATCACTTCCTCGAAGATAATAAAAGGAACCGAAGATCGAGGGACGAAAAATAGGACAGTTTGAATCTTAGATAACTCGTTCTCTAATCAGGTTAACGGGGCCACTCAATAGGAGATTCGGGCAGGATTAATCTGTTATTATCGGCTCATCTACGGCAAAATGCCTGGTAGTTGTTCGCACTACTTCAGCCTACTGTCAGGGAACCCTTTAATCTCTTCCTACATAGTCTCCGTCCTCTTTCCTCTAAATCTCAGCTCCTCTGTTCAGCGGTGTTTTCGAAAGTCTCTCGTTAACTTTCCAAGTGGTTTCGAGGCCGCAATAGCCCTGTTGGAAGAGTAACGGATACTCAACCGGAGGATTGCGAGTTCGAATCCAACCAAAGACCATCGTGTACAAAGAGGGATGGTGCACGTTAAATCTATCGTGGCCTCAAATATCCTCGCGTTAGCGTGGCGTGGAAGTTCGGAGAATGAGGTGCCAGCTCAGGTGTAACCTCGTCATCTGATCGTGGTTCAAAATTACGTAGTGTTGTCCGAATCTTTTCCTTCGGGTTTGATCCCGGACCCTCAACAATAGCCCATGGTGCCGCTCCAGTGTGACGTTAATTAAAATACCTACCTACCAAGTAGTTTCGACGAGATATCTCGTCCATCAAGCTCTGGCCAATTTTACTAATGCCGAGTCATCTCGTCAACAAGATATTGCCGATTTTTTTCTGATGACCAGATCAAGATCTGTTTAGTTTTCTGATGACGAGATCAAGATCTGGTCATATCTTGATTACGAGATATCTCGTCCATCAAGAACTGGTCAGTTTTGCAACTGTTGAGATTCCTTGTTGAGACATCCACCAAAAGGGTTACCCATCTGAGAGTCGCGAGGTTTTCGAGTAGTGTAGTATTGCCTTTACCCCAAGACGCACTTAATGATTAAATAACTAGATCTGTCAAAAGAATCCATGGATTCTTTCAATTTTTGAAAAGATCCTATTGGTCCTTCCTTTTAAATAGAATTCTTTGGAATGATTCTATTGGAACATTCTGTAAAACAGAGAATTCTTTGGAATGATTCTATTGGAACATTCTGTAAAACAGAGAATTCTTTGGAAATATTCTATTTGTCATTTCCTTAGATTGAAATCCATTTGAACGATTCTATTGGTCCTTTCCATGGAACCGAATCCTTTGAAATGATTCTATTGGACCATTCTGTGGAGTAGAATCCCTTGGAAAAATCTATCGGTCTCTTCCTTGATCCTTCCATAATCCTTCTTAGACTATTGCTTACTTCCTTAGAATAGAATCCCTTGAGAAGGTTATGTCTGCCCTCTCCTTAGATTGCTTTGAAATATTCTCCCGCACATTTCCTTCGAATGTAATCTTTTGGAAAGATTCGATTGGTCAGGAAGGTCGAAATTGGTCAGAAGTCATGCATAGAAGACTACGAGTTACAATGTTTAATTATGTGTGTGAACCCCTCAGAGGGTTAATACAAGAATTTTAAATTATTCATCACATCTCTTTGCTTTAAATCTGGTGAAAATGTGCTTGATTTTCAAGCAGAATCTTGCGATATCAGTTGAATCAGTAGAAAAAATCCCCTTTTCAGTCTTCTTTTGAGTAGACAAACTACCCTGAAGCAAAGGACTCATCTGATATTGATAGGCACATCGTCTAGGTGTCACAATTATCGTATTTTAGGCGTGGAACTACTCGACGCAGGAGTAATTAGTTCTGTTTTACATCCATTATGGATCTACTGACCCTAATGGATTCAAAATGGAACTGTTATGTGTACTATCAACACTTATTAAAACATCCCATTTTCGTTTGTTGATATGATTGAAATTATAGGTATGGAGGTTATTACTCCTATTTTAACCGACGAGATTCATGCAATAAACATTGTTTCATCTCATCTTGATGAGGAGAGACTTTGAAGCATATCTTGTTCAACTCAACGGAGATAACATTTTTAGAATTATCTTAAAGAAAATTTGTGATACTTCTATTCTTACTGTTTTTTCTAGTGTTCATTTTACGATATTGCTTCACTGGTTTATGGAAGACATCGTGCCCTACTCATATTAAGACGTAATATAATCTTGTTGAGATGATTAGTTGAGGAATTGGTTGATTGATGGATTGGTTCAGCTTGTTCATTTTTGAGCTTGCGTCGTAGGACCCAAATTCAAATCCAATTCAATCCTTGTTGAGGTGATGAGAATTAAGGAGTATGAGTAATATTAATAAATAATAATGATAATGATAATAGGTATAATCAATTTGAACCTAAAGAAATGCAAAATTTTAATTTCTTATACCTTTAGTTTTCTTTCTAGGCTTCTTTCTGCTCTAAAACGTAACATTAAAACTCCTCTCGATATTGTATAAGCTTTTCGAGGCATTTCACTCAGTAATGTTTGAATATTAATATTGTTCTCGAAATAATCCTGATTTCTCTCGTTTTTACAGCTTATTTAGAAAGTTTTAACATGTAAAATATCACATTGGAAATTTTCAGGATCGACTATTATCCAAGAAAATCTCATCCTTTTAAGACTTCAAAAGCAATACATTCATCACGATATTTACGAGGCATATTTACGATTTATTAAGAAAACTTTCTAAAATGTGTGAAATCAAGAAGTATTGATAAAATAATTATTCTCATTTTGAAATAAAACAGATATGAACTGTCTTTTGTTTATTTATTGTGTTGGTAAAAAAACATAAATAATTCTTTTGTCATTATTTACCCTCCAATGATGTTAAAGGGTTTAAAGTAATTTCTTGCACAAGCACATGAAAAATTGAGAAAAATTAATTATTTCCCCATCTTCTCAAGAAAAATGGCGCAAGTCAAAAAGTAAATTTTAGAGAGAAGAAAGATTTAAAATTATTAAGCAAAATATTTATAAATTTGAAATTTACAGAAACTGTTCACATCTTCCTTAAAATTTATAGTACATTTCCAGCATTAATTTCCATGTTTTGTTTGAGTTAATTAAAATGTTTGATAAAATTTTTTATTTTGAATTAATTCTAGATAAATTTCAAAGTGTCTCATAAAAAGCGAAAGAACACTTAAATATGTAAGGAAACGAAGCAATACTTTTGAAGAATTCTGTTATATCGCAGCTTAAAACGAACGAAATTATTCTACCGCAACATACGCATGACAAAAAGATGTAAACAAGAGATCAGTCATTTAAATTCGAATAGTTCGGACATTGCCGTATAGATGGCGGTAAGGTAGTTGCAGAAAACTTGGGAAGCTGCGGCTAACTGTTGCTCTAGGGAGGAGTCAAATGCAACAGGTTGTTCGCATTTTGTTCAAGTTAGTAGAGTTCTTTGCTTTTCGACATTTTCTCGATTTAAAAACGGAATTTAATTTTTTGATACAGCACTTCTTTATACCCGAGTTTCATCGGTTGATTATTTAGCGTCCACCTTGATATTTTGTGAGTATCCTTCTCTTATCTCTGTACTCATCTGAGCTACTGTATCTCGTTTAGATTTTTCTTATTTAAATGCAAAATATATCCGTTTTGAAGATGTAATTTTCTTTTCATAATGTGTCAGAAGATGATAGAGTTTGCTGAACTTGTATCTCATAACTTCTGCGCAAGGTTGTGAGAAATACGCAATATCATATTAAGTAGTCAAGGATACCATTCAATTCGTTTGTTCAAAAACTGTTTTCTCATTTATAATAACACTTATTCAAGTATTCAATTAATTGAATACTAAAATTATTGAAATACCGAATCTCTCACACATTCTGGATCATTCAATGAAATAAAACCTGATTTCAAAACTAGATGCGATGGAAATGTTTTGGAAATGCAGAATCGTGTTTACTTATTTTTAAATTTCATTTATGAAATTCGTATGAAATTGTTTAAAAAGAACTGAGCGTTTGTGAAACGTAATATTATCAAACGATGCATAGATATAATAAATAAATAACTATGAACTAAATGTTTTTGTTGATCCAATTTTTCACTTCAAGCAAATTTTAAATTCAATAGCAACATTGATAAATAATTTAAGGAATGAAGATAAAGAAATTAACTAGAGGTATGATAAGTTTTAGGTCGCCTCAAAGATTTATCACCAAAATTAACTTTATTTGGAGGATGGATTCAATGTTTATCTCATGAAATACCTTTTTTAAATGTATCTTCTTAAAATTTGTGTGCTTGTAAATAAATTTTATGGTGTAAGCAACTGTTTGTGTTCTATGAAACTCATAAAATGACTATTCAATTATAAATGAGTAGAAAAAATAATTATATAGCAGAATAACATTATATTCTTCTTTGACTCCTTTACAATAGTCAGTGGCTAAGTGAGACAATTTTAAAACATCCGATAATTTTATGAATTGTAAAATGTGTTACAATGCAAATTATATACGTTTTGTGTTAGACTGTTTATCATTAATTTACATCACATTACATCATGAATCTTAAAGTTAACCGGAGGTACAAGAAAATTTGTGAAGTTATTCATGTAAATTCAAATAAGTAATACTGAAATTTTTTCGTTATTTTTATTTTGTAGCATTTCTGATGCCTTACATTAATTTTTGATAATAAAAAATTGCACATTTATACTTAATTGTAGACCAATGAGCTAAACAAACTTGAATGTTTAACTGAAATTAGAGTTTGCTTCAATTTATTTACTATATATAATCAATCTAAATCAATCATTCAGTTACGTTAATTGACGTTAATAGTTAACAGTCAATTTTATTAGAAATTTGAATGTGGTTTTGTTATCTTGATCCTAATTTTCTTAATGTTTTTCTGGAATATTGCTGCTATTAATACTCATTTATTCAATAAGAAAATGCAAATAATTATCCATTTGCACTAAATAGATATTAAGGATTTTTTAGACATGAAATAGTCACATACCTAAATAAACATTTATATTTATGAATCTAATTTCAAAGTACTACAACAATGTCCACTATAAAATGGTAAAATTGGAATTTTGTCTTATTTAAAAATTTCAAATGAAAGTACTAAAAATATAATATTAATATTATCTATCCATAATGAAAAATAATTGGATTCTAAGTTGCCTTGTTTGAATAGTTTTTTGTTGCTAAATTTTAATGTGTATGTACATTTTATACCTTGTCAGTACAAACTACATTTATGAAAGATATTTTCATTTAGCACGAATTTAGGAAAAATAATTTATACAAGTGTTTTAAAAATGATTAGTTTAAGTAAACAATGAAGTATACTCCGAAAATAAAAAACCAATAACGAGCATATATAAACTTATAATACAGAGTCAAAAATAATTTAATAAAATTTAAAGGGTTTAACGCTGGAATTCATGAAATCCGATTAGCCACTTAGAAGGAATTGCCTTTTAGAAATTTATTCGTCTAAAAATTAATTTATCTGTATGTGGTTGATAATCCCTAATTACTTTTAAAACTAAGCTTTTGTGTTTAGTATAAACAAGGCAGAGAATCAGTGTATTTTATTTATGAAATGAATACAAAGGAGTGTACAGGATATATGCTAATTCAAAGAAAAAATCTGCCTTTGACAGTATAAAGTAAATTTATTTATAAGAATTGGAAAACTGTCTTTAGGCTTTAACTTGAATTAAATGTGTATTGTTTAAGTTTCAATGACCGATATCTGTTGTAAACGTAAATTGATTAAAGACATAGTCGTATGTTTATTTCATTATTTACTAGCAGAATTACCCGTCACTATTCGGGTTTAATTGATTAACTGTTGTTTGAAAAAGTGACCAGAATAATCGCTTTGCACCTTCGTAGAAAAATGCCAACATTTCTCATTTAAGTGTATGGAAAATAATTTTCAACACCGTTATGACAGTTTTATAATTTGTACTATATTCTTTGGACTTAAATCTTTTGTAAACCCCATCCCTCCATATAATCATTGCACATACATTGCACTTCTGTCATAAAACTAAAATAGGTGATGCTAAAGTGACTACTAAATATGCCGATATTGAGTTTGGGAATAATAATTAATACCCCTCTGCATACCTTATTCCTGTCGAAATTACAGTATTCAATAAAAATCAAACTTGAGTTGACCCCACTCAACTCTTCCCGAATTTTAACCCGAAGGTCGTTGGACAACACCTCTTAATTTTGGTTGGAGGTCGTCAGATGTCGAGGTCAACTCTTGATCTAGCACACCACTCTCCAAGTTTTCGCACCACGACAAAGTTAGGATCTTTGCGGCCATGACTGCTTAACGTGCACCAGCCCCCATGTACACGACGGACTTTGATTGGATCGAGTTTCGAACTCGCAGTCATCCAGTCGTTAAACCGAGATTTATATGCTTTGAATAATTACAAAAATGATTAGCCACCAGTCTTGCTTTGAAAGGTTTTACACTGTATGTTTTACTTCTCATACAACGAAATTCTACAACTACACGTGTCAAACCAATTACTTTTGAGGAGAGTTGGTCGAAATATACGCATTCTGTCAAGAAATGAACACACGTCTGTGTCCAAACAAATAATTACTGCCAAGGTTCTAGTCGTGACCATGTTCTAGTAGTAGGTAAATAGCTGAATTTACATCGCACTGGAGCAACACAAAGGACTCTTGGCAATAGTACGAGATTACGATTGAAGGGAAAGACCTGAGGATAACACCTGATAATTTTGTACGAGGTCAGAATGGGAGGTCAGCATCTGGTGTTCTAATCAACGTGGGAATATTTTACGCAAAATTAATGTTTTATTTTCCTAATATCATCCCTGTCTTAAATATTCAAAAATTATTTATTTTTCGCAAAGGCAAATAAGTTCAACACGTAAAATATTACAATTTAAACTACACTTACTGCTAAAAGTTAAGCATGGAGAGGAAAATGTTAATTTCCGGAAGCCAATCTGAATTTTAGAGGCTGCATTTCGCTGCAGAGGTAGATGGAAGTATGAAAATATGTTCTGTAACAGCCATTTTCGGTTTCGTGTCGAGAAATATGCAAAAAAAAGGCAGTCGTATAAGAAGCCAGCATTGTGTAGGGTTAGAGGAGTTTCATGTAAGTGCTGATAAAAAGTGTTTAGAACTTTCGTCTGATTAGTTTTCAAGACAGACGTGTTTCTATGGCTTCCAGAAGACGAATGGCAGATAGTGAGTGCTGGCGTTCTGTGGGACGTCTTGAAGCAGGGCTATGAAGAATCAATCGTAGATGTTGCTCTTTTCTTCATCATTCCATCATTTCACGATTATGGAAACAATTCCAAACAAGCCAAATAGTTGCCCGAAGACCTGTAGCCAATCGCCTAAGGGTTACGACCCCCGCGGAAGATCGATATATTGCTGTTTTAGTCGAGCGGAATCGAAGAGCGACCTCCACACATGTGACATCTATGGTTGCAGCGCCCATTGGTAAGACGATATCTGCCAGTACTGTTCGCCGAACACTACACATGAATGGACTGTATGCCCGGGTACCACGAGTTTGTGTTCCTCTATCCTTCCAATCCAGAGGGGCACGATTAAAGTGGTGTTGGCAACATGTGAATTGGATTGTGTCTGATTGGGCCAATGTTATGTTCACGGATGAGTCGAGATTTAACCTGGAGACAGATGACAAGCGTGTAAGGATCTGGAGAACAAGGCACACGCAATCGTCCCCAGAACATCATCGAGCATCACGCATTCCGAGGTGGAAGCATCATGGTGTGGGCAGGGATTTTGTTGGGATATCGCACCGTCCTGCATATCTGTAGACGGGGTTCTGGAACGGCTGTCCGGTATCGGGGTGAAGTCTTAGAACCAAATGTGAGATTGTACGCTGCAGCAGTTGGTCCTACTCTTGTTTTAATGTATGATAATGCGCGTCTCCATCGAGCCAACATCGTCGACGACTACCTGGAGAGTGAGGGGATTGCGCGTATGGATTGGCCGGCGTACTCGCCCGACCTTAATCCCATTGAAAACCTTTGGGATGCCCTCGGCCGTGCTGTGTCTGAACGTTTTCCACCCCCAGTCACTCTCACAGAGTTGCAAATTGCTCTACAGGAGGAATGGAGATGACTTGACTCTGGGGTGGATGATCACCTCATGGAAAGCATGGTCACACGCTGTAAACTTTGTATGAGGATGAGGGGTGGCCACATACCCTATTAATGTCGGTTTTGTTTGTTTTGAATTGAAACATCATTTTGTTAATGACTACAATATGACTTCATCTTATAATTTATGAAAATTCAATATTATTTCATCTTTGTATGTAATTCTTTGTTTTGTTTCATGCATAAGCTATTTGCTACTTTCCTGCCGCATTTCGTGTCAATCAAAGTTGTACTTGTAGATTTTTTCGCATTTTACCGCTTCGTGCTTAACTTTTGGCAGTGAGTGTATATGAAAAGAAATTATGGAGAAATAACTGCTTTTTTAGCAGTACTGGCAAAGCAATCTCTGTTTCCACCACAATTCGCAACGGTAAATTTATATCTCCGCTGCTCTAACACTGTCAGGTTGAGGTCCATTCAGCTGTTTTAACGTGAAACTTGCCTAAAAATTTAAAAATAGGAAATTTAAGTAATATATTCGCTAATTAAAATACGTTTTATAAAACAACGTTTATGAACATATATTGAATTATTGTTTTGTGATGCTTGCACAAACATAAACACACAAAAGAGACATAGAACGCGAAACAGTGAAATTCAATCTATAATTTACTTTAATTACTCAAAGTGTACAAAATTGGACGAAAATGTATCCAGCCATTTGGGTGTAGCGCAGACACCAATCAGAGACACATGAAACACGGAAACTACTGAATTTGCTTTAAAATCACCCCGAATGGGTAAGTAACGAAATTGTGTCAAGAGATTGCATGGTCTCGGAGTCGAAATTTGGTGATAAAGATCTCTCTACTCATTTTGTGGGTGTTTAGATTATCAGTAAGATTGCATAAAATAGCTGTAGATTATATTTTCGGTTGCACACATGGGGACGAACAATTGTAATAAAAATTGAGACATTTATTAATAAACTAAGAACAATATAAAACTACACAGAACACAGATCAACTCTTTTTTATACTATTTCTACAATTCTCTTTTTTAAATATTTTTTCATCACATTCCATATCATGGTTAGTTTTTACGAGCATAATTAAAAATACATTCAATACATCACAGTTTGGTATACATAATAAGTATAAATATCAAGACACAACAATGTTTACAAGTTCACCACTAGTTGCACGCGCATTATAAAAATAATTAAATTCAAGAGGTGCTTGCACACGCTCACAATTAGTGTGAAAATATTCAATGTACAACGAAACACCCTATTTGTATTTGTATAGATTATTATATTTACACTTGTATATTTATAAATGCTAAATTTTTATTTTTCAATATTGATGCGAGTAGGTTTATCTTTTGTCAAATGGATCTAACTTCGAGGTGCTGATGTTAGTTATGAAATGTACCTCGCGTTGAGCATACTGCACGTCATAAAAAACGAATAAAAGCCATAATTTCATTGGAAATTAAATCAATTAACCAGAGAACATATTTTCAAAACTATTCGAAATGAAGGATTTGACTTTCACATTGAATTATATAATTGCATTAACACTTTTATAGATACTGATTCTTGAAACAGTTTCTTTTATCTTTTATTAATTTAATTACAACTCTTGCTCATCAAGTAATGTTCCCTTTCAAATCCCAAAGTGTTAAACTTAATAGCTCAAAATTAAGATTGGCAACCTTGAGAGCATTAGTCTTTCACAACGAGATGCATAAATGCTTCGGATTCAGTCACTGGAAGAATAGTAACAAAGAGAAAATCTTCAAAAATCTCATTAATGATTACAATTAAATTAAGAATATCTCCTTTTATAGCTCAGTAACTTTTTATTTGTATTACCTGATTATGAATTCTGAAGTAAAAATGGGTTTATTAGAAAAAAATTAATTTTCAATACTAACAACGAATCTGAATGTTACGTCTCGTTTAAACTTTGGAAGTTGTAATAATTAACAAATATTTTATTAATTCTACATCTGCTATATGTTTTGCTATGATTAATTTAAATTTGTACTTAAGATAGCTTTTAATAGCTTAAAAATGTTTTATTGAAACTGGTTTTTGAACTTTATTTGTACATAAATTATAAATATTCTTTTTTTAAATATGAGACGTATCACAGATATGAATTCAAATTTTCTGTTTATTGAAACTGCTATTTTGTATAGCTTCTTTGAGCATCTTCGAGCAGTCATTTAAAATGTTCCTACCCACCAGAATGACTACAGATGTGGTACCTCAAAATGTGTGACCTACTCGAACTCTAATGCAGGTTCTGTATCTGTTTGCCAGGCTTTCCACTAAATTGTTGAGAAGAACAGTGGGGATATTGTCTCATTCTTCTGTCAATGTAGTTTTTAGGTCCTATGAGATTTGGGAGGGGTTTTCGTTGCGTCACACACATCTACAGAGAGTTTCGCAGGCATGCTCTATAGCTCTCCCAACTGGTGGTACGCGAGAGCATTTGGGTTGGTACGCAGAAGGATTCAATAATAATACAAACCAAAAGTACTGGGTTAAAACTTAATGAATGTTCCATAGAACTAATTTCCATGAACTAGACAATTCAATGAAAGACTCTTTCAAGGAGAAGTCTTGTTTCTTTCTGGATGTCTACAAGAAATGAGTATCCTGCTCTTTTTAGTTTACCACTGAAATTTTTGAACTCCATTTGTAAGAACGTATTTATGGGGAACGTAGGTTTTCATAGCTAGTGTATATGAAAAACAAGTACAGGAATAGACTGGGCGTGGAAAACGACTTAATATTAAAGATAAGCACTATTGAACCTGACAAAGAAGCTCTAATAAGAAATAAGCATAAGTAACAAGTTTCTCTTTAAGCCTCCTAATAAAGACATTTTAGTATTGGGAAATTAAATTTGGCATTTGTTAAGAACAATTACATATAAACTGCTTTCTCTAATTTTATGGATTTATTTTCTGTATTTTGTAAAGTTATTCATATGTGTATAGAATTTATTTGACCCCCTCAAAAAGTTATAACATTACCAGTGATACGCCACGACCCTGCAAAATTCTATGGTGGTACTCAAGTATAAAAAGTTTGGGAATCACTGCTCTATAAGATTCAAGTCCGCCAAGACCCTGCAAAATTCTCTGGTGGTACTCAAGTATAAAAAGTTTGGGAATCACTGCTGTATAAGATTCAAGTCTGGAGACTAATCAAGCCATGACATGCGCTTAATTTCTTCTATCGAGTATCTCAGACATCCCAACAGCCCTGTGTGGCCAAGCATTATCATCCATAAACAAAAAGTCCGGACCCATTGCGCATGAAAAAAACGAACACGACCCAGGAGAATCTCGGTACAATTCTGTACTGCTGTAACAGAGGCAAGGATGTGAAGAGGCGTTCTGCCATTATGTATGATGCCCGCCCATACCATGACACCTCGAACAATACGATCTACTAGAAAAAAAGCAAAAATCTGAAAGGTAGGCGAGGGCAAAACAGAAGAAAGGACAGATCCCTCGGGTACCTCGGTGTTCTAATGCCCGTAAGCACCCGAAGCACCTGAGGGCATCAAATCTGAGAAAAATTGGCAAATAGTTTCCATAGATAGGGTTAACAAACATTAATTTGTTGGTACAGTTCACTTCAAAATTGAAGAAACACTATTAATATTCGAAACAAAAATGTGGAAATGTGGAACTTATTTTCGAGCAGAGGAAATAATACTTAATCATAAGGTCTTTCAATAAAAGAGCCTTGTAATTATATTGCCAATCAGAATTTATGAAATTGTGAAAGAGTTTTCAAAGTTGTGAAATACAGAGCTTTTTCTACTACTCTGTAAAAACTTTCACAGCCCTCCGAATAAGTAATATTAATGGCAGCTCACATTTTGTAACATTGAAATGAAACTACTCGATACAATCACGTCTTTGAAGAAAGATTAATTTGTGTAATAGTAGTTGAGGGGGAATTGACAAATATTTTCCATAGCGATAAAATGCGTCTTGTCTTCCAAATATTACATAAAAGGGTCTTAATTTTAAGTACTCAAGGCAATCATTGCATGTGATCCTTTTTTTACACTCATTCCAGTCATTTTTGCACTACGATTCCAATTCTTTTCAGTTACTCAACTTAATCTAGCAGTGCTTCCCCTTTCAACTCTCGCAACCAAATCCCATGAATCGAAGGCGGTAAGTACGTTTGGAAAGAGAGCGAAACTCCGCCAAAGATTACATTGAATCAAAATTTCTGCATCCACATTTTCCCTTTGAAGTCCCTCAATTCTTAAAAGGCGTCGGGACCCAAGATCAAAAGAGGAAATGAAAATTACGGCGAACACCGATTTTTCCTCGTGAGAATTAATTAAGAAATGAAAATATAAAGCAGAAAGAAAAGCAATTTAATTACGAAATGATGGTGTGTGTAAATGAATTAATGCGCGAATCCTTGCCTTTTCATTTGCGGAATTGGGTCTGTACACATACCGGAGGGGCCATACCTATTTGTAAGATGGAGCTCTGGGTGCGAGAAGTTTTGTATGCAAATAACTCAGATTTGCATCTTAAGTGCGTGCCTATTGAGGAAGGCCTACTATAAATGAAAATGGACCTTGTGATGAGAGTTGGTTTTCAGTGTGGATAAATCAAAACATTAGTATGCGATGATATGTATGGGATGGACTGCTTATTAATTAAAACCACTTTGCTAGATCACTGTAAATAAGGACTAATATTTCTACAACAAATGTTTTGACCATCATTCCACTTTTTCAGGAAATATGGCACAAAAGAAATGGAAAATGTAAGGCTGAAATTAACTTACAGTTATGTATACCATTGGAAAATCCAATACCGACAACGTTAATTTACTTAATGTCTTGCTCCTTTTCTTAGAATTGATCGGAGATGTTAGTTTTGGTTTTTCTGTAGCTTTATTTATAACATTTGTGTGCAAATATCTCAGATGTACATCTCAAGTCCGTGCCTATTGAGGAAGGCCTACTGCGAATGAAAATGGATCCTTTTATAAGAGTTGTTTTTCAGTGTGGATAAATCAGAACATAAGTAGGTATTGCTGTGTCTGGATGGGCTGGTTATTTATTAATGAAAAGCGCATTTCTAGATCAATGTAAGTATTAGCCAATATTTTCATAGGTAGACTAAAATTCTTACAACAAATATAGTGGCAATTCAGCTTTTATAGAAAATATATAGAATAAAAGAAATGGAATATGAAATATATTCAAGGGTATATTTAACTGACTTATATATACACTTTGAAGATCAAATACCTCTTATGTGTTAACTTACCTTATTTCTATGAACCGTTCTCAAAGTATATTGAGGAATGCTAGTTTCAAGGGTTTTTCTTCTGTATAGATTTATTTGTAGATTAAGAATTACATTGGGGGGCGAAGCATTTTTTTTAAATTTGTAAGTTTTGTATACAAATAATTCAAATTTACATTATAGGTGCGAGCCTATTGAGGAAGTTCTACTATTATTGTATGAATGAATATAGACCCTCTGATAAAAGCTTGTTTTTAGTGTAAATAAATCAAAATATAAGTATGCGTTAATACTTCTGGGATGGGCTGTTTGATAATGAAAAGCACTTTGCTGGATCAACGCAAGTAGTGACTAACATTTTCACAAATAGACTAATATTCTTACAACAAATATATTGGTTCTCATTCAGTTTTTATAGAAAATATATGGAATAAAAGAAATGCAATTTGTAATGTTTTTAAGTATATATTTAAAATTCAAATTATGTGTACCATTGGAAGGTCCAATACCGACAATGTTAATTTAAATAATTTAGTATAAATTTTAATTGTTGATTTGACTATTTGTTTTAAAATTTTAATATGACATTGAATTAGATCCATACACTTTTAATCTTCTTAAATCGATTCAGTTTTTATTGTTTTTATTTGGTCGTGTTTGGCGCTCTGTCCTATTTTTGAACCTTGTGACAGAAAATCCGACCAACTAACATAATTTCGTATGCCTTTTCTCAGAATTTACAGAAGATGCTAGTTTCAAGTTGTCGTTTTCTATTTTCTTTATGTCAATTCAGTATTATATTGCAAAACATGTTTCGGAAAAAATAGTTATTAGTTTTGTATGCTAATAACTCAAATTTACATTTTAAGTTAGTGTCTATTGAGGAAAGCCTACTATAAATGAAAATGGACCCACTTGATTCAAGATATATTTAATTCAGATTTATATACACAGTTGGATTATCCAATATGCTGACTATTTTTTAATTTACCTGATCTCTATGTACCTTTTTCCGAATGTGCTGGAAATACTGGTCTAAATTATTTTAGTATTTAAAGAGGGTTTAAGAATTCATAATTAATTCTTAAATATTTTTTGAACAAATATTTATATGCAACTAGCTGAATTACCCGGCGTTGCTCGGGTTGAAATGATTAAATGTTGCTTGGAAAGTGAATTAGAATAATCACATTTTTTCACAGAAATATGCAATCATTTAAGTTGTACGGAAAATACGTTTTAACTTTTTCATAGCTTCTACACTATACTTCGGACGCAAATATATGCATTTAATTCCTGAATATATTGCAATATGTAAAAGATTAAGACCTAAATACAAACAGAAACGAAATTACGACGAAAAAATGCAGAATTCTAAAAAACGAAAGATGCGCAAAGTGTCTAATTTCGACTGCTTGAGTGTATTCTGAAAAACAGCAATTCGAAAAGAGACATTTGGAAAATATTGATAAAGGCGATAATGATTTATGAAATTTAGTAATGCTCAAATAGGACTGCCACATTTCGCTGTGTTAACTCAAATAGACAAACACGGGATTCTAAATCAAATTTATAAAATAATATAACATTAATTCTGGTTTGCCAAATCGAAAATAACAAAATTACGCTTTTATGATTAATGAGTTGAAGTTTTTCGTGTTCCATTACAAAATGTAAATTATGAAAAATTAAATATTTTAAATATCATTTTTTTATCAATCAAAAATTCATAATATTCATGTAAAAATATAAAACTCATCATAGAAACAAAATAATAATAATGAATTTTAATTAAATAATGCTCATTACACCTGTCAAATAAAGTAGGAAATACTTCTCCAATCAACTAAAAGTTAGATTTAGTAATGCTCAAACATGACCGAGACATAGCTTTGCCCGGGTATTTATCCCAATCTTCTATTGGACAGGAAAATGAATCCAATCAATCTATAGTGTAAAATCAAAGTAATTATATTAACAGGTTTTTTTTAAAAGTACAAGGACCGTACACACATCATGAAGTAAAATATTTTACAAATTCACTGTAATATAAATTTAACACAAAACTTGATTATACACAACATTTTTAGTTTCACCTCCGGGAGCAAGAATAAATAAATTCTTGGATGAACCCATCCTCGAGCAACCAACATAAAGTTGTCCGTAGGAGAAACACGGCGATCTCAAATCCAATCCGCAGTACTTGATAGACTGCCCCTGCGACTTGTTGATCGTGATCGAGAACGCAGTCTCACTGGAAACTGCAATCTCTTAAAGTCGAAAGGGAGATCCGTTGGAATGAGTGGTATCCGTGGGATAAAAACTATTGCACCCTCTCCCTTTCCTGTCAAGACAGTCGCTTCCAAGATTGCCCAGCAGCTTCTTGACACACAACCTCGTGCCGTTGCAAAGTTTTGGCGGGTCGAGGTTCCGCAGTAAAATAACTGGAGATCCCACTTTAAGTAAAAGACGATATGGTGGCAATCCAGCCGGATCAAGCGAGTTCAGGAACTGGCGGGAAATTTACGACCTCATCGGCATCTACTACGGTATCGATGGTCTTGTATTCAGTGACCACGCCTGGTAACATGAAAATTATTTGATTGTTTATGTCGTGGACGTCTTCATTTTTAGCAGAAAGAATGGCCCTCTCTCGCAACCAGTTCAAATCGTGATAGTTTTCGGAAACATACGGATGGACTGCATCTATCAGCTCTGCGACGGACGACACTAATCGGATGGAAATTTAATCTTGGCCAGAAGACTCGACTGCCAAATCTGCCTTCTCCGATCTCCAGTAGTTTGTCTGAGAAAATTTGAGCACTCTCATTCCCCAGATGTACTCATGTTTTGCTTCAAAGTTATCTTTCGCACATGTCTCCACAAAAACGAATGTTTCAAACATGCGTGGATTTTATAGGCCGGCGTCGACTTCGGGATGACGGGCAGAGTTTGACGAAAGTCTCCACAGAGGAGTACCAGAGCTCCTCTCATCAGGTTGTCGTTTCCTCTCAGATCTCTCAGAGTGACATCGAGGGCCTCCACAGCTTTCTTGTGAGCCATGGTGCATTCGTCCTACATGATTAATTTGCAAGTCTCGAGCACCTGCGCCCGAGCACTTGCCTTGATTATCTTGCAGGTAGGATTTTCCTGCCTGACGATGTCAAGGGCAACTTAAGTGCAGAAAATGGGCCGTCCTCCCTCCTTCCATTAACGTCGCCGCAATTCCCGAAGAGGCGATGGCAAGAGCAACTTCTCACCGAGTCCTGATTTCGGCCAGTATTATATTAATCAAGAAAGTTTTCCCTGTGCCCCCAGAAGCATCGAGAAAAATGATACCATTTTGCTGTTTTGCTGCCTGATCCATGATAATTTGGTATGCGTTTTTCTGATCTCGATTCAGAAGTGGCTTCTTGTCCGCGACGTATGCACTCAGCTCTTCGACGTCGTAGTTCGTTTCTCGCACGTAATCCGCGCGAAGCACGTCTCGTCGATCTCGTACGCAGGCAGGCTCAATTGCAGTAATGTTTTATTTGTCATGGCCACACATTTGTCCTCAAGAATAACCAAAGCCTCGTTGAAAATGTCCGAACCAAACGCGATTTCTAATGTCGGGGTTTCCCTCCGGACTTTGGCGAGTATATCCTCACTCAGAGCCTCCTTATACTTTTCCCATAAAGTGTTTAGATTCGATGGACTGCATGTAGTCAATATTATATCAAACAGGTTTCTGATTTACTCTGGTAGGGAGATGAATTCGGCTTCTCGCAACGTGTCATCCCAGTGCTGGTCTCCTTACAGCAAACCCAACTTCTAACAGTCCTCTCTAAATGTCTGGCATTCTTCGTCGTTTACCTTTCTTATCTCTGCGAAAGATCTCGGTCCTCGTACCGAGTGCAGAAGCATCCTAAGTAAATAGCATTCGGCGTTGTTGGGGTGAACAGTGTACACTTGACCCAAGGTGTCACTCGCGACTGCATCATGTCCAGGGACGGGCTGGCCAACTTTTCTTCTACAGAAAACGTTCCTCGATGCATTCCACGTGTAATATCGAGGTATCTCAGGATATAACAGTCCTCACAAAAGGATCCTGCTGACACAGTTGAAAGAATGCCGTCAAAGTCGTGTTTGGTGGCTGATCAATCACTCTAGGGGCGCTCTCTGTTGTGAAATAAACTACTCTGACCAGTTTCTAAATGGACGCTGAGATGAACAACAGTAGGGTGTCTTTCGTGAATCGAAAAACCCAGTATTCGCCAAACTGTCTCGTTACTGCTGACGTATCTTCCCAACTGATACCGCGTCACTTCATCGTTCGATCTCTCGTCGCTGATGTCGAAAACAGCCATATCACTACCTTTGTTGACATACTTGCACATATATTTAATCGAATTATTAAAATTATTATTTTAATTTAGTCGATCGACATATATTTAATCGACTGTTGCAGTACTCCACGTTGATGTGTGCCTGAAACATTTTTGACAGCAGCGGCGAAAATGGCACAACCCACCTAGAGTCTATTTCTATTTCTGTATTGCCGCGTATCGTTAGTTTCGCCGTGAGCCCTCCATCTTCCAGGAGCCCGCCGTCTGTACAGGGGATAGCCGTCATTTCCGGTTTGTGTCTCTTTAATAAATTTTCTAGGGTATTTCTTGGTACATTTTCCGTCCTTCATACACGGAGAGATGGGATTGAGATTTCCACACGGTCCGTGGATCATGTTTTTCGTTACCACTGCAAAAAGTTCGGGATCTTGTTCCGGGTCAGGCAACTCGGCAGATATAAAGTCATCGATATGAGTGGGCTGAATTTTGTCCGCTAACCAGATCAAATTATGCGAGTGTGGCAACCCTCGCTTTTGCCATTCAATCGTGTACATCCAGCATCTCTGCACTCCAAATACATGACACTTTGTTATAACGTCAATCAGTTTCACCTGCTTCTGTTTAAATACTCTCGCAATCAAGTCGTGGTGCTCACTGGGTAATTTACCATTGGTAAGAACCTCCTTGATCTCCGTCGAAGTCGGATTGTAGGTGAAGGTGATAAATAAGTCTGGTCTCCCGTACATCCTCACGTACATCATAGCATCTTGCGTGTATTCGTGCATGTGTCTGGGACTGCCTGTAAATGTAGCTGGTAGTATGACTAAGGCACTGAGGTTTTCAACGTTCCCGTCATTTGCCACAGCATCTCTCAGGTGAATATATTCGTCAACTCTCAGTTTACGTTAATTTAGACGAATATAAAGGAGACGCTCGCTCTCGACTTTTGCGTACATATCGACGATGAACTGATGAAACAATTGCCCGCAGTTCAATACATGATTCTGCTCAGTATCTCGAATCATTAATCTGTACGCATAGAAGTCCATCGCTGAAACTTTCTTGCCGGTTGTTTCACCTGTTCTTGGGTTGATCTGCCTCAGATTAAAATGATATCCATCTTCACCATGGGGGAATATCACTGGGTACTGCAGAGCATCATAAGATCGATGTGTTTCCGAAATGCACTGCAATGATTCACCTCGTCGTTGAATAACGATATCCCGTTGATGAAACTCATCGCCTTATATAACCACCGCAATTTCGTCTTCTTGAGGAGAGTTAAAGCGCCGCTCGTGCTCTAATGCTGGTCTTCGGTCTGCTCTTATGACTACTTTATATTCATCTGTTGGCATACGTTCCAATGCTGTTTCAAACGTTTTAATAAGATTATTGTGCTCATGAACAATCCTCTGTAAGTTTAACACAATCTGACGTCTTGTTCCTGAGATGTAGGCGCACCTCTGATCAGTTTCCATTTGTTTGTTTTGAATAAAATATAGTTGTAGAAATTTTGGTGGTTGATCTGGCAGCGGAAGCAACGATCCCGCTCTATGGTAAATCTGCCCTTGCACCTTGAATGTCGACGGAAATCCGGGCTGTCCAACAACTGATGTGGCGCCGAATGATGTCATTTGGAAACATGAGTTGTATTTTCTGATGTTACTGTGAGAATGCTTCGACTCTGACGTATCTCCTGATGTGAAAGTCAAAAGTTCTTGTGGTAGTGGTTCCAGTTGGCAAAGTTTAAATTTTTCATTTTGCAGCAAATACCAGTAGACTCTGATTTAAACTTTTTGGCTTGACAGTAACTACAAACAATTTCAATTTCCCCGATGGTAACACTTGCATGGAGCGAGTAGTCTTTATGTGAATTGTAGTGGAATCCTTCCAATTCTAAGCTAAAATGGTGCGCAGTGCGTGATCGTTTGGCTCTATCTCTCTTATCCTGTAGCAGGCCTGACGCTGCTGTGCCGTCTCTGTTGCTCTGGATGTAGTAGCTCTATCCCTCTTATCCTGAAGGCGGACCTCACGCTGCTGTGCCGTCTCTGTTGCTCTAAATGTAGTAGCTCTCTCTCCCAATCGCAAGTCTTCTATTCCTCTACTCGGAAGTTTCTTGACTACGCTCATCTTTCATCATCTTAGCCGTTGACTGCACTTGGCTGATAGCCTTCCGCTTCGTTGGAGGTATTGCTATAGCAAAGAAATCTGTAAAAGAATACAAAAAAGCTATTTCATAAAATAAGCAAAAGGCATACTCTCAGTGAGCAATGAAATCTATTATAGAATACAATAAAGAGCTAAAATTAACGAAAAAACCAATTTAAAATTATGTACTTACATCAGTTTAGAAATATAAATCCAAAATCTACACTATCACTGTCAAATAAAGAGGAAACACTTATACAATCCACTAAAAGTGCGAAATAAAACTGTCAGATTCACTGAAAGATGATAAACTGGAAGACTTAACGAGTTATCTTCCTTTAAATACGACCAGCTAAGAATCGAGTGGGTGCTGGAATGTTTTCCATCATGAGTCCAAGGAAGTTTCCGTTTCCCCAACTTTCTAGAAAGTTCTAGAAAGTTTCATAAAAAAGTAAACATTAATTCTGGTGCTGCAAGATACCTAGTAGCAAAATTACGCCTTTGTGATCAATGAGTTTTTCTTTTGTACTTTTCGGAATAACGGTGCTTGGGTAAGAAATAAATGTAATCGGTGTAGACAAATTAAACTGAATAGATTAAATCTTTTCAAAAAGCAGAAGGTCGATTTTACAGAATTTTTAAGAAAGAAAATCACTGCTTTCAACGGAGGATTCACATGTATCTATTCCGGACATTTTAAAATAAGTTACACGCCTTACCTAAAAAGCCTATGAAACAGAATTCTACAAATCATTACGTATTCAGTAAATTATTTAAGGAAAGTTGGTCGAAATATACACCAACTTACCTTGAAAATCATCCTTGAACTCCTGAAAACCTTTCCTTGAATTTCCATGCAAAAATAAACATTTTAAAATATTCTTTCTTCATCAATAAAATATCTATAATTTATCTGCATCATGGGAAGAACTAAAAAGTCAGTTCAAACATAAATATTGTAATTTAATTTGTTTCGGAAAAAATTGTTTTTCGATCAACACTGGTAAAGCAACGATAGCTGCGTAAAGCAATCAATCTATGCTCAATGTTATTTCGAATGGCGAATTCGAATAGTTTTTAGCCCCTAAGGCCAATAGAACGGGGGTTAAGAGTTAACCTATGCTGACCGCAGTGTTCTAAAGTATAAGTGTACCAAATTTGGTGTGGATTGGTCAAACGGTGTAGATTTGTATTGAAAATATACACCCCCCCACACACATCACTAGCAGAATTACCGGGTTGCTCGGGTTGAATTGGTTAAACGTTGATTGAAAAGTAAACAGACTAATAACTTCTCTTTCATAACAAAATGCAAGCATCATTTAAGTGTAGGGAAAATAATTTTTTAACATTTTTTTAACTTTTTCATAGCTTCGACAGTAAATATTTGTACATGATATATCCATCCATATAATCCATTTCATATTCATCGCACTCCTGCTGTAAGGCAAACCGTAATTTTTTAAAGGTGACTACTACAGATGCCGATTTATAGTTTTGGAGTGATTACAAATACACACGTACGCGGTCATTTTCAGTAAAAATGACAAATTTTCGGCGTATATTCTTACACCTAGTTTTCCTATGAATATGTTTTACTTGTGTCATTCTTGTACCTGGCATGCGATGTTTTCAAATTTCATCATCAATATGAGAGGATGGTAAATTAAGTTGTTAAGGCATTCGTGATTAATTTAAGTTGAAGTATACACATTTTTTCATGAAAATTCTATTTCACGGCACGTGGAATAACGGAGCTTCTTTTAAAAATATCATCAATGTAGACAAAGTAAACCCAATTGATTACAATTTTTACACAATCACTGCTTTCAACGAATGTTTCACAGGTACCTAAGTTGCATAAGAACAGCTTTAATTTCAAGAAACCTCTTCTGTCACTTAAAACAAAAATTTTCAATTTTTCACAAGTCCTAGTTCAAATACTTCTCAACTATGATATTATTCCAAGATCAGCAAAGTCTTATTTAAAATTCGCTTTACTCCTACAGAAATTAAATTTTAAATCGAAACTTTATGGTACTTTTTCAATTGAGAGATACAGTTTCGATACGGAAACCACGTACCTATTTAGAATGATAGATGTTGTTACTTGACTATGTAGTACAGCTTTCATTAATACCCATGAAACATGAAAATCAAGTGTAAATTTAATTGATTTTAATCGTCTTGTAATGAAACTCTATGTCAAAATTTAGAAATATCTTTGAACTACAACGCATGAAAACCATTTTTATTTAACGCAACTTATCTTATTTTATATAAGAAGTTACACGTCTTACTTAAATATATTTCGATTTATTATTATGAAACAGAATGCTTTAACCATCACTTATTTAATCAGACTTGAGGAAAGTTTGTCGAAATATACATATACCACCAAGAAATTACCAATGTCTAGCGATATTTTGCTGCAAATAAAAATAATACATTAAATCTAACTCATAAATAATACATCTGTAATAGGGAGATACTGGAACATATAAATGCAAACAGAAACGATATTCCGATCGCTAAAAACTATAGAATTCTGAAAAACGAGATATGAGCAAGCCTGTCGAATTTTGACTTCTTGATTATATTCTGAAATAGAGCAATTCGAAAAAGACGTTTGAACAATATTTACAAATACAATAATGATTTATTTACAAAAGAATACGTATTTGTAGTACTTAGAAATTCTCAAATATCACCGTACATTTCGATGTCTAAACTCAAATACACACACATAATTCTAAATTAAATTTATAAAACATTAATTCTGGTGTTGCCAGAAGGTAGAGTAGCAAAATTACGCTTTTATAATCAGAGTTTTTTGTTTGGGCTTTTTGCGTTCCACTACAAAATGTAACTTACGTAAAATTAAATATTTTAAATATCTAATAAAGTCCAAATTTTAATTTAATTAAGTTTAAATAAAGTCCTAGTTTTCAAATAATTCCTAACTGTGATATTATTAAAAGATCAGTAAATTCTTATTTAAAATTCGTTTACTGAAACAGACATTGAGTTTTAAATTCAATCCTTATAGCACTTTTTTCAGTTCAGAGATTCACTTTCGAAATGGAAACCACGTACCTATTTACAATGACAGATATAGTTACTTGACTATGGTACAGCTTTCAATAATACTCATGAAACATGAAAAACAAATGTAAATTTAATTGATTTTAATCGTGTTGTAATGAAAATCTATGTCAAAATATAGAAACATCTTTGAAACTACAATTTATGGCTACCCGTTTTAATTTATCGTAACATATCTCATTTTAAAATGATTTTATTTTAATTTTATACCGGTCATTGTAAAATAAGATGTTACACACCTTATTTAAAAAGGTTTTGCTTGCATGTTTTATTTAATTTATGAAGCAGAATTCTTGAAACGATTACATATTCAACCAAAGTCAAGCAAAGAAGGAAAGTTGGTTGAAATATACATATATCGCCCAAAAATTGCCCATATCTAGTGATATTTTATAAAAAATAAAAATAATTTATGAAATTCTAACTTCTAAATAATATATTTACAATATATAAAGCACTGGAATACATAAATAGAAACAAAAGAGAAATTCGGGTCATTAAAAAAATGTAGAATTCCGAAAATATGTCACACACCGGAATACATAAATACAAACAGAATAAAATCCGGTCATTGAAGATATGAGCAAGAGTGTCGAATTTTGACTTTCTGAATATATTAAAAAATAGAGAATAATTCATCATAATTTAACTAATAAATAATATATCTACAGTAAATAAAATACTGTAATATATAAATACAAACAGAAACGAAATTCAGGTCTTTGAAAACTACAAAATTCTGAAAAACGAAAGATACGAGAGTGTCGAATTTGGTTTCCTGATTATATTCTGAAATAAAGCAATTCGAAAAAAGACGTTGAAACAATATTGATGAAGAAAATAATGATTTATTTACAAAAGAACATATATTTATAGTATTTAGAAATGCTCAAATATCACAGGTACATTTCGCTGTCTGAACTCAAATACACACACATAGTTCTAAATAAAAAGTTATAAAATAATACATTAATTTTGGTGTTGCCAAATACAGAGTAGCAAAATTACGCTTTTATGATCAATGAGTTCTTCGTTTGGACTTTTCATGCTCCGTTATAATATGCGTACTAGCAACCGAAGGGTTGCGAGTTCGAATCCAGCCAAACACCGTCGTGTACAAAGGGGGCTGGTGCACGTTAAATCTGTCGTGGCCTCAAATGTCCTCACGTTGGCGTGGTGTGGAAGTTTGGAGAGTGGGGTGCCAGCTCAGGTGTTGCCTCGTCATCTGACCGTGGTTCAAAATTACGTGGTGTTGTCCTCGGATCTTTCCCTTTGGGATTGATCCCGGACCGTCACCAATAGCCCATTGTGTTGCTCCAGTGTGACGTTAATTGAAATAATAAAAAAAAAATAAAAATATAATATGCGTAAGTTGTATAAAATTAAGTATTTTATAAGTATCCATATTAATCAATCAAATATTAATAAATTATTTATATTATGGAAAGAAATATAAAAAAATCAGTTCGAACATAATTAGAATTTAATTTATAAAAATTGTTTTTGAACAATACTGGTAAAGCAATTTTATTGGAAATTTGATTTTCCGAATACTAGTAAAACAGAGTTGCGTACAGCAATTGTTTTATGCTGAATGTTATTCCGATGGCAATTTCAAATTGTTTTCGCCCCCTCTGCAATCTTAGGTTAAAGAGAACGAGGTTGATATGTAGCCTACGTTACTCGGCAGGATTCAAAAGTATAAGTGTACCAAATTTGGTGTGGATTGGTCAAACGGTGTATATTTGTATAGAGAACAGACATACGCCAACTCTGCTTTGTATATATAAATTATTACTAGAAAATGATAAAATCCTTTTTTTATACAAATTCTTTTGATTTTTTGTCCTTAAAAATTAAAAATAATTATTCTAAAAATACAAAATGGTTACTTCACTATAATAGGTAATGCTCGTAGAACGCGTTGTAAAAGTTTTATTCATCAGGTTATAGTAGTTTCTGAGAAAGGGTACTTCAAATTTTAAAATTTCGTTTTGAGAAAATCGAGTTTAAAGTTCAAAAATTTAGTTTATTATTAATTTTTATCAAATTTTTTGAAATCTCCAATTGGCTGAATTAAAAATAAAGTATCATTGGGAAAAGCTTACAACTCTCAAATATATATACGCATTTTACTTAAATGAAACAAAATAATATTGAATATTCAGTGTTTCGAAGTAAATCTTTTATATAAAACATCGTGTCTCTAAAACCAAAACATTAATTTTCTTCTTTCAATTTAAACCCTCATTTTTTGAACGATTTACTAAGCTTAAAATATTTCATAATAGAAATTACATTTTTCAATGAGATAAATTTATGGTTATTACAGTTCATCTAATGTGAGTTCTCTATCAATAATTTCAATAATGTTATTCCCCTTAATGCAATTCCCCTTTCAATAGTGTTATTGAATCCTTTGCAGAATACGACCGTGGTTCCAAATTACGAGGCGTTGTCTCGGATCTTTCCTTTCGGGATTGATCCCAGATCGTCGCCAATATCCCTTTGTGTTCCTCTGTGATGTTAATTAACTACCTATTTCATCAAATGCACATTATACAGTAGCAACTTGCGAGTTGTAGGCATGTCAAGTTCTATTCCTCTCTGGGTGTATTTCTCTTCTATCAGTAAAACTTTCTCTCAGGTGTGTATGTTTAATACATGACATTGTCTTCTAAATGGCGCAGAATGTCCCTTGAGCCATAAAAACCCAAACCAACTCGCTTATAGAGAGGTGACAAATTCGTTCCAACCGGACCAGCATCCAAGACTAACCCCAGATTTCAGCCAGGAGCCTTTCGATCCTGAAGACAGCACCCTGGCCAACGATCAGATTGGTCTGCACATTATTCACTATATTTAGTACTATTCTTATTATTTTATTATTGTAATTTTACTCTTTAACTATCCCGTTGTGCTGCTCCAGTGCGATGTTAATTTAATTACCAATTACCATAATTTTTCAACTTATTGTTATGAATTCTTTTGTTCTTGTTAGTCTTTATTGTTATTATCATATGAATTATTTAAAGGGAATTTAAGTAACACTAATACTCGATCTCTCAAAGCCATTAAAATATATAATATAATACGATCTTTAGAAACCATTGATTCAAAAGCATGGGAAAGGTTAATGACACATTTCTTCACAATTGTTCATGTCATAACGTTCCCGTCTTCCTATCTAGCCCTCAAAATAAAAGAAATCACTCAAAGCTTCCTATTTTTTCCCATTCCCCTATGCATAAATTGAAAGCGGGCGAAATTGCTGCGTTTTCTATTTTCAACCGCTCACAGATATACATACATCTTTCGGCCATCAAGACCATAGTTTGCCTGCACTCTTATTGGTAGGAATAACAATAAAATAAAAAAAACAATAATAGTAATAAAAAACTACGGCGTATTGTTCAAAAGCAGAGAAAAAATAGAGCAGATCGCGTGACGTTCTCAGCGGCACAAAATGAATGATCAATTCTGTGTTATTGCTTCAGAGCACGCTAAGAGCTTTTCACTGAGAACTTACGCTTGTTTTATTATTTAGCCATGGGCGCGAAATACTTTTTTTATTTGGGTGAATTTTTTGAAAGAACAGATATAAAATAAAAATGAATTTCGATTGCACACCGTAAACAATTTGTGGGATTTTTTATTCATTCTCCTTTTCTCTAGTTTGCTCTATTGGAGTTTTTCATCTCCCGTATTGGCATCTTCTGAAAAAGGGTTTAGGGGGCGGATTTTTGGTATTGTTTCATATGTATAATATCAATCGTTTCACACACAAACACCCCTTTTTTCTTCTCTTTTCACCCGCTAGTCTGTCACACCGTTAGCCATATGGTCAATACAGCTTGTCACCACTTTCACCTTTGAACTTCGCCCATCCCACTAACCTTGACTTCAAAAGAAACCACTCACTCCAAATGTTTGGCTCTTACCACTGATGCAATATGCACTTGGGACTTTTGGACAGACTTTCTTCCAATGAATTCCTTGATAAATAATCTTTCCCTAAATCCTTATCTCCCTAGAGGGTTATTAACTACTCATTATTTCACGGATCCCTTAGAATAAGGAGCTATGAGCCGTCTTAAACATTCTACACTCAACACCAACAACTCATTCTAATGTTGCAACGTGTTAACTTGATTGAAGAACTTAATACCCTATTTTCCTGGAATTTTCTGCCTTCGTGAACACAATACACTCAGTTTCAATGGATTATACTACCGATTGCTTAAATAGCTGTCATGATAGCGGATTTAGGGTATGTTATAGTGACATATATATCTTGAAATCATGAAGATAGAAATTATCACAGAAAAGAAACTCCTAATTATCATATATAAATGATATCCATATTGAACATCGGAATTCTAATTATTTTAAATTCATTTAAAGCTTTTTATCTTCAATTTTTTTGGACCTAAAGTTTATAGTAACTAGTAGACCCGAGCACAGCTTCTACGCTAAGGTTTCCTAGTTGCCAATATGTATTGATGGCAGTGTTGTTACTTATATTTCATACCTTGTTTGAATATAAGCATCGATATGCACATCTAATACGTCTAAATGATATCAAATAAGTCCTAAATATAAAACGTCATTTGGTTTATATTTTTCAAATGTACCCTTTCTGGTGTTAATTCTGATTTCCACTTAAGTGCATGGTATAAATTTCACTCCTCAATCAAGGTACCATAATTAGCTTTTGAACGTCCACTCCAATTGCATCTCAATCACTTGTTCAAAGGCAACTTGGTATTTTTTGACATCTAAACCTATTTTCGCGTCGGCTCACATTTCGTTTTCTGCACTGATTTCCTATCTTCCAGATATTCTAGTGCCTTCTGTAACCAGAAAACTGATGAACATCATTGGAGAGACGAGATCTTCCTCTTAATTTTAGCAATATTTCAGATAGACATCTCAAAACAAGCAGATTCAAACTAAGAGGCAAATGTGGCAAATGAATCCCATAACTGTTGATTTTATATTGTTTATATTTGTTTATTCTGCAATACATACGTAATACTGATTTATATGCAATGTACATTAGTGAAATACATATAAACTGTTATTATCGGACAATGCACATCAGTGGATTCAATCGATTACATTAAGAAGTATAGTGTCTAAACATCCGAAGATGATCCCTTTGAAAACTCATAACGCCCGTACAATTTAATAAGGAATACCGTTTTGTTGGATGATTCTTCTGTATGTTCATATATTTGGGTCTTCTTTCAAAAGTACTTGAACAGCTAATTATGTCCAAAAATATAATGAGTTTCACGTGCATGATGAACATTTTAAAGCTCTAGAAATGTCACATTTCGAAAATCAACAATTCAATTAATAATCAAAATATACTTTTCGGATCTTCGAAATTTATATGTACATTACTCTTAAGGTAGGTAGTGGAATTGAAATTGCACTGGAGCAACGCTATGGACTAATGGTGACGGTCCGGGATCAATCCCGAAGGGAAAGATTCGAGGACAACACCTCGTATTTTTGAACCACGGTCAGATGACGAGGTCAACACTTCAACTCCAAACATCAACACCACGCCAACGTGAGGACATTTGATGCCACGACACATTTAACGTACACTATCTCCCACGCACTAGAAGGTCTTTGGATGGAACGAGTTTCGAACTAGAAACCCTCTAGTTGATAATCCGCCTATCTCCTCCAACCGGGCTACAGGGACCCGGTCATGTTGTGGTTCCTTCATCAATTAATTTGTATGTGGAACATTCCCATTGAGTTTTGATATATATATATATATATATATATATATATATATATATATATATATATATATATATATATATATATCAAAAGTACTATATTTATGTATAAGTGGCACATACACTCTATCTCTCTTTCGCTCGTTGCAAGATGCAGTATTAATTTCAAGAACAGTGGACAACAATTCTTATGCACAAAAACAAATGGGAATTCATTTAGACACTATGTCAAATGTCATCAAGAGGATCGAGGAAGGACAAGAGTCAAATGTAATTAACCTAGTCTTCCCTGAAATAGTCCTTAATAATAAAGAAATTGCGCACATATATTAATTGCCTGTCAACTTTCTGTCTGGAATACTCCAGATCTCTTTGTTGATATTAGTTAATCTACTAATGATGATTTATCCAGCTAGTGTTTTAGCGAATTATATGTCATTATATTACATCAGTTGGCAATGGTTAAAATTATTGTTTGTTGATTAATTGATGAGAAGTAACATCAGAGTTGAATTTGAATTATAGGATTTGCTGTTTTCTCACTCTTATTGCACAGATATGACTAGCTGATTTCTCAAATCAATCATCTCTTCCAAACTGAATTCCTGAAAATATCAGTTTGTATAGTGACAGCAAAATACGAGCTATATCAATAATATAAAAAATAAATGCCATTAAATAAGCATGAGTAGAATGATAACCATGAGCATGCTTATAATGACTTTCAAGACTACAGCTTACCGACTACTTGTGTAAAAAACGGGGAAAGGCTGATTTCAAAAGTAGGTCTAAGAAATCAGTCCTTCCGATGTGGAAACAGTTTACCGCAAAGAAGATTTCTACTTATCGATATATACTCTTTTATTACGGTGAAGGGAGATACTGTCTATGAATCAGACATGATTACAAAATGGCTTAAGTGTAAAGGACTTACATTATTAACGATTAAATAAAGCTGTTTCTTTAACGAAAGGGGTAAAACTGATACTTAACATTGAAAGATACTTCATCATTGCCGCTAAAATAGAAGGATCTAGTCTCTCGGAAATCTTCAAGATCCTTCACTGCAACAGCGTCAAAAATTTACACGAAGAGTGGAGTGTGGAAAAACTTCCCAAGAAAGGCAATCCGAGGAGTGAAAACAGCTCCTGGATGAGAAGATTTTCAGAGATATAAGTATCTTGTTTTTCTTGCAAGGAGACAGATGACCTTGGAGAAATCTATCTCTATCAAGATAACAAGCTTGTCAGGGAATGGGCTATCATCGCAAAATAATGTATGGCAATCACTGCAGATGATTAATTGTTTCGTATATTTGTAGTCACTATTGTCGCTTCCGGCACCGAATAGTAAACTCGGTACCAGAATCCATGCCGCAAAGACGCAAATGAGAGGGATTTTCATAAAACAAGCAAGCAGACGGAAAACGGGGATTTTATTTCCAATTGCTTATTGCTTTCGTACGATACAAATCGGGGGTACCTTAAAATGTAGTGCCGTTTTGGAAATGTTTGTCATTTAGTCTAATTGGTGTTGACCAATTAATATCTTACATGAATTTGGAATTCATTCTTTGAAATTTTTATTGCGACGTGCCGAAATAGTAATAAAAGTAGTAACTTCATTTTTAAACTACTTACAGGAAACACAAGTTATACTACAAAAAACTACCACCATCTACTTTCATCTTGACAGAAAAAGCCTCTCATAGTGGTAACGCATTATTAACGTTTATCCTTCTCCCTAATTAAACAAAGGAACGTTTTCAAAACCACACTTAACTAAAATTCCATCTCGACAGAGCTAGACTTTTTAGAATTATAGACAACTATAGGAAACATAATTCGGCAGATCATAACAGAATTTTACATCAACATGTTACGAAAGACCTACAAGTGTACTTACTACCCGTAGAACAGTATCACGAAGGGATACAATATATGGAATTCAAAAAGTCATCCACACACAAAAAAAATTAGTTAACTAAGCAAAGAAATTATAATCCAAGATAGCTAACAGCAGGTGATCATACTATTAGAGCTATCTTTTTAAATTAATAATTTTACATGTCAACCAATTACTGTTAACCCTACTGGTGGTTATCTCGACCTGGTATCTCGCCATTAGTAAAACTACTAGAAGATCTTGATGGAATAAATATCTGTCATTAGAAGAAAACTGACCTGATCTTGATCTCGTCATCATAAAAAATTGGATATAACTTGGTGATAGATATCTCTGATATCTTGATGATAGATAGATCTCGTCATTAGCAAAATTGATCAGACCTTGTTTAACGAGATATCTCCTTGAGGGTTAAAAAAAACCTGGTTGCACTGAATTCTCTTTTTATTTTTATAACATGCTTTTGTAAACAAATTTTAAATAAATATCTGGCAACAATGTTGATTCCATAACCTGTTACATATCCGCCATAAATTTTTACTCAAAATTATATCTTTTTTGCACTGTTACTCTAATAACACTGGTCTACACAATTTTCGTAACAGATAAGTCAATGAGTGTTTTATCAAGTATTTTTAATGCTGAAACAGAAAATGTAATCAAAAATTTTCTATCACGTCACGTTTTTTATTTATATAACTTTAAAGATCCCTATTATGTCATTTTTGGCACATAATAGAAACGATCTGATATCTTAAAAAACAAAGAGTCACCCACCCCGGAACCAATAAATAATGAGTCATCCTCCCTGCACCAATCAGCAACGCTTTAACTTATGAGTAATCCCCGCTTAACCTTTTTAAAATCACACAATCTCTCAATGCAGCTAAGGCCATTGTGGGGTGTGGTAATCCGTATTAAATTCTGCGAGTTCAGTAAGTGCGCTATACTTCTTCCAGTTACGAAGTTTAGTTAATATTAATCAAGTATCAAAATAGTATTTTGTTATAATTTTACGTCTGCTTTTATTTACATAATGAGTCGTCAAACACGTTCGTATAAAAATTCTCCGAATTTATTTTGTCATGTCTATGGCGAATTCACAACAAAGAGTCAGCGTAGGCCGATTTCAAAATTGATGAAAACTGCTTATATAAATTATTTCGGTTGTCCACTCGGAGATCAGGATAAATTGTGGGCGTCGCACCTAACGTGTATTAGGTGTTATGTGGAGCTCACGCAGTGGTTAAAAGGGAAAAAACGCATTTGCCTTTTGCTATACCTATGGCTTGGCGTAAACCAAAAATCATTATGACGACTTCTACTTCTGTTTAACAAGTGTCAGTGGTTTCCCTGCCAAAAATAAAGTAATATTGTGTACCCAAATGTTCCATCGGCTATGAGACCAGTTGCACATGGAGATGGTTTACCTATTCTTACAGCCCCAGCCTCGTGGCAAGAAATTTCTGATTCTGAAGAGGATTGTTCTGAAAATACTGCGGTGGCACAAGCTTCAAAAGACGTTGATTTCATACCAGAAAAATCAAATAGTGAACAACATCTCATTTCAAAGTGGAACTGAACGATTTGGAACGAACTGAACGAATTAAATTTATGAAAACAAGCAGAAGTTCTAGGTTTATGCTTAAAGGAGTGGAATTTATTGCATTGATACCAAAGTTTCATATTTCAGAAACAGAAATGAAGAATTAATGCAATATTTCACTAAGACAGATCTGCTGTGTTCCAGCTGCAATATACAAAGTTTGATGTCTGCTCTAAGTATTCCTTATAAAACTGATGATTGGCGGTTATTCGTAGACTCGTCCAAAACCAGCTTAAAGGCAGTGCTACTGCATAATGCAAACAAGCATCCCGCCATACCAATAGCGCATGCTGTTGGAATGAAAGAGACATATGAAAGTATGTCATTGATTTTAAAAGCAGTGAATTATGATGCTCATTTATGACGTATCTGTGGCGACCTCAAATTATCGGTCTTCTTCTAGGCCTTCAAGGTGGCTTTACAAAATACTGCTGCTTCTTATGTTTGTGGGACAGTCGTGCAACAAGTGAACAGTTTGTGGTTAAAGACTGGCCCAAAAGAGACACCTTCACTCCTGGGAAAAATATTAAGTATGTTCCATTAGTTCCTCAGCATGTAATTTTGCCATCTTTACATATCAAATTGGGGTTGATGAAGAATTTTGTGACAGCACTGAATAAAGAACAAGTATTTAAATATTTAAGCCAAGTGTTTCCAAGGTTAAGTGAAGCCAAATTAAAAGAAGGTATATTCGTTGGACCTCAGATTAGAAGATTATTCAATAATGAAAATTTTGACAAGTTGAATAATGTAGAGCTAGCGGCATGGAAGTCATTTAAGGATCTAGTCCATGGTTTTCTTGGCAATAAAAAAGCACGCAATTGGGATCTTTTATTACAAAATCTTTTGTTGAACTATAAAAATTTAGGCTGCCGAATGTCATTAAAAATTCATTTTTTGCATTCTCATCTGGACTTTTTCCCACCAATTTGGGTGCAGTGAGTGACGAGCAGGGAGAACGCTTCCACCAGGACATATTGCAAATTGAGCAGCGTTACCAAGATAGATGGGATGAATCAATGATGAGTGACTACTGTTGGTTTCTCCAAAGAGAGGACCCTACCGTACACAGAAGGAAGAAGTAATTTGTGTTCTCCAACACCAGTTATAACACATTGTAGGTACATTTTATCTCTTATATTCTACAAGATTTTTTCATATAATAAGCTAAATAAATTATGAGTATTGCAAATTTATTTAACATTTTGTATAATTTCATATACTGATAAACTTAGTCACTTTGCAAATTTTATACTTTTCTAGCAATTACTCAAGGTTGTATAACAAAAAATTGATACGCGATGGAGAAAAACGGATTTCATTTTCAGATTCAGTGTCGTCAAACGCATAAAATTCAATTATTGTGGTTTCTGTTACGAAAATTATTTTTCAATTTGTAGACTAGTGTAATTTGTTCACTCACTATTTATAAAATTATGGTATATATGGCTTTATAAAAGTAATAATAAACTGTCATAACATTATAATAAATGTTGAAAGTGACTGCCTTTCACAGAATGCAAGTATACTCTTGTTTCACCAGATTTGTCAACATCCTCCAGTGGTTTCAATTCTCTGAAACAAAATACTTGGTAAGGATGAAATTGAAAGTATTTTATTGCTTTCACGATGTTTTCCCTAGGATATTTTCACGTTGGAGTAGTGTGGAAGTTTGGAAGTGGCGTGCCAGCTCAGATATTGACCTCGTTATCTTGGTTGAAAATGACGAGACGTTGTCCTTGGATCTTTCCCTTAGGGATTGATCCCGGACCGTCACAGCAGCCCGCTGAGTTGCTCTAGTACGACTTTAACTACTTATGTACCGTAAGGTATTTCTTCAACTACCAATTTTCTTAGGTTCTGTAGACGAAAGTTGTAACGCGCTCTCTAATTCGGGTATTCTTAGCTGAAATATAAGGCTTGTATGTCCTCGCTTTGTCTGTAACAAAGATAATTTTGATAAAAACGCTTTAACCTCGTAATTTTAGTATTAACTCCCTTTAATTCTTTTTGAAAATGTCATTTTGTTTTTAGTAAGACAAAGTAGTGTGTTTTAGAAATGTAGTTTGTTTTTAAATATTATTTTACACACCTGGGGAAAAGAAGAATTCACCCTTTATTTGGTGCATCGGAAGGCCGTCGTGGCTCAATGGGTTTCTTCATTTTGCTAGTTACATGCAAGTACCCAATGCAAGTTTTGTTCCTGTGACTTAGCCTGGGTGTATTTCTCTTTTCTGTGTAAGTAAAACTTTCCTTGTATATGTATATCAGATATTGTCAGTCTTGCGTTTGACACAGCTGGTCCAATATGACCCTTGCACAGAAAAACTAAGCCAAAATCAATTTTCTGGCATTGTTCATAGTTGAACAAAGTCAAAGGTACCATTCTATTGAGTCTTAGGCGCGACGCAATTTTCTGCGTGTGTGTGTAATGTTCCCTCATCTTTAAAAGGGACACTTATTGACTGCATCTGTGGTCAACGCTATTGTATGTAGACAGTTTTTGCTGTTTACGTTCAATTCATCCTGATCTCCAGTTGCTTGTAATTAGTTCATATTTAATGTACACTTTAATTTCCAGAAATGATGTACATTGTTTTCTTTACGTTGTTCATAAATCTTACATATTTTTATGCTTTTTAATAAGTGCGAAATTAGAATGTTAGAACAGCACGACACATCGCTCATTTACTCTACCAATTGTTTTTTAGCTTCCAAAAATTATAAGTTCATATTTAGGAAATTTCATATTTCCTTCATTATTGCGCATTCTTGGTTAGAAAGTGTAATATTAAAACAGAAGAGAAAAAGTGCTAAAAGATCATAAATTTCAGTCATCAATATTTTCTTTTCTTTGAAGTGACTGCTTGTGAAGTTGGTGCTCCACTCGATTACATTCAAATTCAGTGGCTTCCAAAAATGATGAGGCACACGTAGTTTAAAATACGGCAGTGAACAAATATTTAAATATTTTTATAAAATATATTATATTTATATAGTTGTGTAAGCAATTTTACATTGTACAAAATTAATTAAATTTTGGATTTAAAAAAAATAAACATTAAACAACGTTTTAGCACAAACGCGTGTTTATACTAAAACGTGCGCTTGTATCAAACAAATGTGTTGTAACAAAAATTTAAATATTTTTATTAAATCTATAAAAATGGATGTGTGTATGTATGTTCCGTATACAAATCTACACCGTTTGACCAATCCACTCCAAATTTGGTACACATAATCTTTAGAACCCTCGGGTAATGTAGGTTACATATTAACCCCCGTTCGCTTTAACATAGGTGTGCAGAGGGGGATTAAAATAATTCGAAATTGCATAGGAAAATATTGAGCATAAAACAATTGCGGTACGAACTCAGTGTGCTTTACAAGTATTGGTCGAAAATCAAATTTTCCAATAAAATTGTTTTACCAATATTGCTCAAAATTTTTTTTCCGAAACAAATTAAATTATAATTCTTATGTTTGAAGTGACTTTTTATTTCTTCCAATGACATAAATAATTTATGAATATTAGATTGAGAAACAACAGTATTTAAAATATCTAATTTTATATAACTTACATTTTGTAATGGAACACGAAGAGCCCAAATGAAAAGCTCATTGATTATAAAAGAGTAATTTTCAATTCTTTATCTGGCAACGTCAGTATTAATGTTTTAATTTTTAATTTGATTACAAAACATTTTTAAGTATTGAAAACTGTACTCCATAGTCACGTATCTACATCTGTTATTCTAAATAGGTACGTGGTTTCCATTTAGCAACCAAATCTCTGAATTTAAAAAAGAACTATAAGGATTCGATTTAAAATTGACTGTTGGAGTAAAGCGAATTTTAAAGACTGCTGATCTTGGAACGATATCAGTTTGGAATTTCGAAAAATTTAAATTTTTTTTGTCTTAAGTAACAGGTCGAGGTTTCTTATTCTATAAATTGAAGCTGTTCTTACGCAACTTAGATACGTGTGAAAACATTCGTTGAAAGTAGTGATTTTCTTTTTAAAAACGCTGTAAAACCGACCTTGTTTTTTAAAAAATTGTAATCGATTGAGTTTGCTTTGTATTCCCTGATGACATTTATTTTTAAAACAAGCTCCGTTATTCCACGTACCACTGAATGGAATTTTCAAGAAAAAATGTGTTTGCTTCTAAATAAATTAATCACGAATGCCGTAACAATTTGAGTTACTCTCCACTCATATTGATGATTAAATTCGAAAACACCGTATACTGGGGCAAGAATGCCACAAACAAATCATATTCATAGGAAAACTACGTGCAAGACTATAAGCCGAAAATTCGCCATTTTTACTGAAAATAAACGTACGGGGATATTCGTAATCAATCCAAAACTCAAAATCGACTTCTGTAGTAGTCACTTTAGAAAAAAAACTTTTGTAATTTGTCTTACAGCAGAAGTGCGATGAATATGAAATGAATTATAGGGATGGATATATCATATATACATATTTGCATCCGAAGTAAATTGTAGAAACTATGAAAAAGTTAAAACAATGTTAAAAAGCTATTTTCCGTACACTTAAACGATGTTTGCATTTTGTTATGAAAGAGAAGTGATTAATCTGATCACTTTTCAATCTCTCTCAACATTTAATTTATTCAACTTGAGCAACGTTGGGTAATTCTGCTAGCATGTTATATTTATATAGTTGTGTAATCAATTTTACATTGTTATACAAAATTAATTAAATTTTGCATTTTAAGAAAATTAATACAAAACAAATGCGAGATATAAAAATACCTCGCATAATTGGTGACATAATTTTGAATTCTCGTCTGAAAGGAATTGAAATAGTTCTCTTCGGGTTTTATCCCGGAGCGCCGCCAATGGCCCGATGTGTGGCTCCAGTGCGACGCTAATTATATTACCTACTTATAAATTCAAACATATTTTTCAATTCTTCCACTTCAAGTCTTGACAATCACTTCAATTTATCTTTTTTATGATTCTATACTATTTTATGCGCGCTATTAAAATGCTCTAAATCAGTTGCATTTTTGTAGACATTGTTAAATGTAACTGAGATACTTAACTAGATATATGAAAGCTGGAAAATTAACTATAAGCACTTTTTATTTTAATGTTGAAAGTAGATATAGAAACGGGCGTACGGACTCTTTAAGTTGCTTTTAAGCTACTTAATTGTAAGTTAAAAGTGAGTTATTATTTACCGAAGCTGTGAACGGTAGTAAATTTATATAACGTAAGAAATTAATAAAATTACCTTTACAGAGGAATGTGAAAACGGCTAAAAAATCTATAAAGAATTACACATCTTATAGCTTGCATCTGTATTTTAAATCTACATTATGATTAAATATTTCGGCAGAAAACGCATTAATGCTGTGATTATTTATTTTAAAATTAGTTCAGTGAAAACAGAAAAGAATAGAAATAATAACACACGAAAAGCATTGGAATGTCGTCAGATTAAAGTAAATTTTTATCGAATGTTTTCAAAACATTTTACAGTTAGATTCGCTCAGCAAGAAGTTAGAACTATAAAACCAATTTTTTAAACTTGTGAGAAAAAGCAAGTACTTTTCTAAGCATTTAAAACTGTATGAGGAAGTTGTTCAGTAAGAAAATTGTAATGAAAATAAAAAAATTCTGCTTCTATCTATTGCTTAAAACAAGGCATTTTATAGAAATACTCTTCTTTCTAATTTCCGTTTCTGAGAAAATTCTTTCTATGTAACGAATGTATTTTTGTAAGACGAACCCATCGCAAGAAATAGTTAATTTGAGAAATGTTTATTCTTAATCTAATTTACGCTAAATGCGTAAAGGAATTTTCAGGTGCCATGTACAGCAATCAGAAGAGAAAAATTTCCCTCAATTCTAAAAAACTCTTCGTTGGTATTTTCATCTCCAGGATTTTTTAATCGGAAAAACTTTTACGCATCTCAGTTGGGGAAAAAGTCTCCAACTATTCTAGGAAAATCGCAAAAATTCCTTCCCTTTCCCGAACTTTTATTTTATTGTAAAATCTCTCGCTACGGTAAAAAAAGCACAAATCTTTCATCTCCTTTTCTTCACGAAAGAAGTAAATAAATAAAAAAATTCTGAAATTTTAAACCGTCTTCCCGTCTATTAAGCTTCTTCCCTACCTGGCATTTCTTGAATGGTTTCAACCATCGTTGCCGGGCAACAGTTATTAGCGGAAATGAGCTGTTGCTATAGTAACCCCGAAACTACGCCATACACCTAGCGTCAAGTTACATTATGTTATGGATGTATGATTCTGCGACCATAAATTGAATTGTACTTTATTGAATACTTTTCCAGACATTAAGGACATTTTCCCTTTTCTGTGTACCCTTGAATATCCCTCCTCTTTTTTTTTCTCCCATCCCGCCCTGTTTAACATCGATTTTGCGTTCCGTTCGTCATCGATTCTATATCCACAACAGTTTATCGATGTCGCTCTCGTGTCAAACGATATCTTTAATCATTATTGCGTACCGGTTTTGGCGCTAGGCGATTACTATGCATGCTGCTTCGCTTAAAAGGGAACAAAAGAAAAACGCGGTATTTTAATGAAAAGAAATCGTGGCTAATTTTTATGTGGATTTTTTCTCCTTTAACTAATGAGAGGGGACAGTATTGGTTTTATTTGTGAGGTATAATATTCAACAAGGATAGCCAAAGGCTGTTTTCCAACTTAAAACATTTACACTCTGGTAATGATGGTATCTGATTAAAGTACTTTTTATCGGAATTTCGGCATGCATTCTCATATTCAGAGGTGGCATGACCATCTCGCAATTCGAGCAAATTTCATAGAACGCAACATTTTTAAGGAAGGGATTTTATAAATGGAGCGCAAATGTTGATGGAAATTTTTTTATGGAATACAAATATTATATGGACATTTTTTATGGAATCAGAATTGTCAAAATAATATTTTTGGACTGTTTATTTTATTACTGTTTTATTACTGCTTCCATGTTGTGGCTCAAAGGTGGTCGCAATATGGAAAAAAAATTCCCAAGTAAAATCGGCAGTACTTGTTGCCATGTTGTACATCGATTTAATTTACCTGCTTGTAAACAGAGTATTTCATAGCCTCCTATACAACTTTAACCCTCTAAGGGGTTCACACGCACATATCCAATCTGAAACCTGTAGTCTTCAGTGCATGACTTTTGACCCGTTTTGCCATTCTTGAACAGTAGAATTTTTCCTAGAATTCTTTCAACCAATGAATGCGGTTTAGCCACGAGTGTGTGTTTTGCGGGGGTGAAAACACTACTCAGAAATCTCGCGACTGTCAGAGAGTTAAGTGAAGGTAGGAACAGAAAATTAAACTATATTCATATAAGAATGTATGCCGAAAAGCACTACCCGCATATGCTAAAGGGCACAGTGTGACAGGTGGCTAGTTTGTTCCACAGTCCATGCGCCGATGCTATCATCGTGTGTTATTACTGGTGGTCGAAACTTTAGCATACACTGTGAAATTAAAAGCGTTCAATTGCAGTCAAACGG
Source organism: Meta bourneti (assembly GCA_933210815.1). Lineage (NCBI taxonomy): Eukaryota > Metazoa > Arthropoda > Arachnida > Araneae > Tetragnathidae > Meta > Meta bourneti. The sequence goes on from OW119926.1 coordinate 65,127,891, forward strand.
TAAAATTAGGGTAATAAATTATTAGTGTCTTCATGTCTGCTCTTCTGGGTCACTTGAGAACTTAAATATCATTGTGAATGGGGTTTAACTTTATGTTCGTTACTTCCTCTTACAGTTTATACAGGATGTTTTGAAACATCCTGTATGAGAAAATCACTCAAACTTACAAATGTATATACTCCCTATTTTAGAGTTATTTTACACAACACTCCATTTTATCACAAATTGCTTACGATTATCTCGTTGAAATGTTTAAAACTGCCTATGGAGGGCTAAATGTTGTAAGAATTTGGAATCGTTTATCTTAATGGCAATCGAAAATTACAATTTAATGAACCGTAATTCGAACAAACTACTTAATAAAATTGAAGCATCTGAACCATTCAAACTCACACTTATTCCAAGTATGATTTTGAATCCATTTAAGCTTTTATTAGCTGCATAAAGCTGATAAAGTTATTTGTGATCAAAATTCACAATTATAATTATTACTGTCATACACTACAAAATATTAGGAATGAATTATGAGCTTACAAGGAAAATACATTAATTCAATATCTTCAATACTTGAGTTTTTTAACTTTTCTAGATCACAATGTGGTGTTCCTTAGGCTGGTGAAGTTCATTACGTTATTTTTTATTTGCATGAAGGTTAGATATCTTCTGGAGAACGCACTTAGTGAGTAAAAGTTTTCCTCTTTGTTTTTCAGTGACTTAAAATGCATTTCACTTGTAAGCCGACAATAAGGAAAATCTAATTTGATTTTTAACTAATTCAAAGCTTTTTATTAAGTTTAATTGTCTGACCAATTTTTACGTAGATTCAATCCGCTACCACTGTCGTTTCCCTAAAATCAACTTAAAATGCGCTTAGAACATAATTAAATTATGTTTAAACGAAATAAACCTATGCACGTTTAAAATTTAACTCACTATCAGTAAATAATGGGTTTACTGCAAGATCTTAATTTGCTAGATGGATAATTTATCATCAAGATAAAATCATTATTATTTATAAAAAGTTTATTAATACTTTTAATATTAAAATGTTTACTTAATCTCATTATTTTCTAAATTGTATATAATGCAATTATCTTATATGCGATGTCAAAAGTCATTTGTAGGTAGGTGAAACTGAGATTCTGGATTAAAATAAAAATAATAATTATCTGACTCAAAATGACGAAAAAACAAATACATAATCTAATATGCAGATATATAATACGAAAAATATTTTTCGAATATTTCCACATTATTATTAATTAATTAAAGTGGAATTCATTTCTTCTTTAGCATCTTTTAAATGTAATTTACTTTCTGTATACACATTATTAATAAATTAAGAATTTAAGAACTCTACATCTAATTTTATCTCCACAAATAAGATTTATATTGAGAAGCTCAATAATTTTGTACGTAAAAGATATGAACATACTGAGAATTATTCAAGCTCAAAATATTTATGTTTAAAATATCAAGTTTTCCCATTATGTATAAAGGAAATGCGGTTTTTAAATTGTTATTTAATTATTTACTTTGAGTATAATTTGAATAATTAAATTAATTTTAAAAATTCATTTCAGTTTTAAGCATTTATATCGTATTAAATAATAAAGTATAAAAATATGGAAAACACTAATATTTAAGACACTTTTGCGTGCATATATTTTGATACATTTAAAATACTGATAATTACAAATTCTTAAGTGATATTTATTCCAGTTCTTTACGTACTAATTTCTCAAAAATAATTATAATCAGTAGATAAAGTTGCTTTACAAGACAATCACTTATTTAAAATCATTAAAATTCAGGTAGCTCTTCAAAATATAAAAATGGGGCTATTACTTATTATTTGGAATAAATACGCACCGGATTTCAATAGTCTGAATTTAACTCTTCAAGTGATGATAAATAAAAATATTAATGCTCATTGAATGCAATACATTTTAATTTTAAACATAATTTGTTATTCGGATGCTTCTTATTTTTCTTTTGAGCTTATATGATATAGTTTATATACGTATTATAAGTGACAAATTTTCTATCTCCTTTTTTCGGTGGCGATAGTCTCTTTCAGTGGAAAAATCCAAACTTCCAACGAAATGTTCCGAATTTCCGTTATCTCCTGTTGCAGAAAAATCCAAATTTTCAATTTGTTTCTGCTGAAAAATCCAAACTTTCAGTATCTTTCTTCAGAAAATCCAAGGGCCGTGGTAGTAAGATTGGAAGAGTAGTGTATTAGCAACCGGAGGATTGCGAGTTCGAAACTCGATCCAACCAAAGACTTGCATGTACATAAAGCCATATACTGATGACGTAGAATTCTATTACATAACTATATAATCTGCATTCCATAAATTCCATACATCCCAAGGGACACGGTAACCCATTTGGTAGAGTCGCAGATTAGCAACCGGAAGGTTGCGAGTGTGAAACTTGATCCAACCAAAGACCGTGAGTACTTGGGGGAAGGAGCGCGTTAAATCGGTCGTGGCCTTAGATTCCTCGCGTTAGTGTGATGTTAAAGTTTCGAAATTGTAGTGCAGCGCAGGTATTCATTTCGTCATCTAACTGTTCAAAATCATGAGGTGTTGTCCTCGGTACTTTCCTTTTGAGGTTTATCCTGGACTTAGACGACATTATAAACCTAAAAGTAGTGAGATATTTAATCTTATTTATGTGAAACTTGATGTGACTAGTTCGATCGAAGTGTTGCAATGTTTAGTGAGTTGTCAAGGTGCTCGTTAGAAAATTTTCATATATTTTTACTCTTGATTTGCTTCATCTTTGAAAATAGTTGTTCACAAGTGTACGTATTGCCAAAAAGCGATTATATATAAGGTGTGAAGTTAAAACGAGAGATGTTCTCTAGAAAGATAGAACAAAAGTCAGTACAATTGATCAGCTTTTTTTGAACTTGTAATACATTTTATTAACTGTTTTTTATGGTATGCAATTTAAAACGGAATGTCTAAATGTTATACACTGATATCAAAGGTTGCAACTCATCTGAAACATTACAGTTAATGCAAGCATTAAACAGTCGATCTTGACTCAAATAATCAGAGAAGTGTTTACAATTATGTCTAATCCATAATTTAAATGACATAATGTAATAATTCTATTATTGCATGAATTTATTTGGAGAACTGTCAGTTTTTATCAGATAGATTTCTCAACCTATAAGTAATGTTCTTGGCGCATCTGACTTAAGGTTGGATTTTGTCTCCTCCATAATACCTTCCATTACCTGTTGTGAATTTAATTAGTTAACGGATAACCTCTTAACTGATTAGCTTCCTATAGGTAAGTTACAGTGCTATAGGAGTACAATTTCTTAAAGATGGGTACGTATTGCAAAAAGATTAAAAAATATTTCTGCCGTTATTTCCCAATAATTCCTTTCATTCAGTGATAGTTTAGTTATAAAAATGTAAAGATTGTCTTTTAAATTCATTTTCTTACACGAATTAGGTTTGAATAGAGACATTAGCCATTGATTCTCGTTTAAAAAATAGAATAAAATGTGTCAAATGAGTTTGATTGGTTCGATTTCATGGCACAAAAGCCATATTTAGCCAAGCTGCGCCAATCGCAAGACAGACCAGTCATGTTTTGAGAAAATGATAATGACCAATTTCTAACCATTTTTCAGACGCATCAGCATATATTCAGTACATATAAAACCAGTTTTAAACTATTTTAAAAAGTTAATACATTAGAAATGGTAAACTTCTATAGGTTTAAGTAAACTTACGAAAAACAGTCTCTGAATGAAATTTTTATTTTTTTATTCTGGCTAAATATTGAACAAATTAAAAATTTAACTAGATTATAGTTATGATTCTTTCGGAATACGAGCAGTTATAAAAAGTAAGTTGTGTAAATTAAATTTGACAAAAACGGATACGAAACCAAAGAAAATAAATCTGCAAGTTTAACAAATACAGAAATTCGCATATATTAACCAAAGCGCAGGTTTTATCCCAGAAATGATGTATATTCTACGCTCCTTTTCAATCAAACTTCATTTTCTCAAGCCCGTAAACTCGTTATGTTATGGTTTAATTCTCTAAAAGAATACTTAATTCAAGACAAACAAATTCATTTCAAAAGACATCAAGGTTTTTTTCTACTTCCGACTCAATTCTGACCGAGTAAATGATTCAACCGTGGAAAAAAGCGAACCTTTCATTTGAAGCACATATTAAGGATTTTAATAGCTGCCAGCTATTTACCGCGGGAACATTATTGAAAGTCGGATTCGGAGGAGGCAGGGAACGCATTGCAACAGAACTCCCCGCCATATTAGGCACGAAAACTTAAATGGCTCTTTTGAAAGAACGTTAAAATTCCTGACACTTTTATTTTTCCTTTGGTTTTAAAACGAAGTGGTGGAATAGGGAAAGTGATATATCCTGTTGACACTCGAAATGAGTTAATTTTGTTTAATCTCCGTTCTTTTTCAATAAAAATGGAAGATTTCATTTCCTCTACAAGACGAACGTTTGTCATTTGGCGGGGAAATTTCGTTTTCCGAGACGGCGTTCTTTTGCAAACAGCAGGAATTAAGGGCATACAATTGAAAACTTAAGAGTGACAATGGGCTAACCCCCAAGTGTAATAGTGGTGGAAACAAATGATTAACCCTCCTTGTGGTTGTCTCGCCAAGGTATCTCTCATTAGCAAGACTGATGAGATCTTGATGGACGAGATGTTCCATAATTAGAAAAAAAATACACCAGATTGTGATCTCGTCATTGTAAAAGACGGAAATATCTTTATGACGAGGTTTCTCATCATTATCAAAATTGATTAGATTTGAATGGACGAGATATCTCGTTAAAATCCCTTAGAAGGTTAAACAGTCCCATCGTCATCCATGAAATCAAGCTAACTTAATGTCATCATTGCCTCAGGCATCTTTTGAGTCCTGCTGCATTGATGATTATACACTTCATACGATTAAATCATTACTAAAATTTCAAATAGGACGTAGTTTTGAACACGCACACTAAAACAAGCCTGATGATGCTTCGGACGAATTAAAATGACTCTCACTTAACTCGTTGCACGCTTCGATGGACGATCCTCTACGAACTGCTGATTCGTCAATGCTATGCCAATCATTTCCAACAACTATCTGGAGCCCTGCGGTGAAAAACGTTCCTTCCATACCTATCACAGCTTAAATCTTCGTTAACATTCAGCATTCTCTAAACAACGAGCCTCACCCTCGATTTCTAAAAGCAATAGAGGACAGTCACTGGTCACAGTCATCCATTGTATGACATGACACACGGAATTAAACTCAGGATCTTAATACAGCTCTCATGGTATCATGCAATTGGAAATCTAACAGCTATTATTAGCATTTATCAAATGTAACCATTGCTCAATTCTGGAGGGAATATTGTTGAAAACTTATAAAACGCTACAAAAATTAACCTACAACGAAAATTGTATATATAGCAGTGTAATCTATCTCTACCATGAAGTCCTTTTTTGTGGAGATTGGTTACACTGCTATACATATATTACTTTATTGTAAATTAATTTTTGTATTGGTGGCTAAGTTCGACTAACCGGCAAATCCAAGAATACAGTTCACTGCATGAGTTCATTTTCCCTGTTTATGTAACAAGCTGCTTAGCCCACTGCTGCCTTCAATCGTAGAAATTGTAAAATATCTGGATATGTCATTAATGTAAGTTTAATCTAGATTTGGATTGATTTGCCTTTCTCAAGTCAAATTTTACCTACGTTGTTGCGTAGACTGAGTCGTTCGTTTTCAAAATTACGCTACTCTTTACATTCATGCTCCGATCATGCATTGTCCTGGATTGTTTCCACCTCACAGTATCAACAATTCTACTACTAGACTGGAACCAGGTCAATCAAGTTATTCGTTATTCATTATTATTGTACTAAATTTGATTTGATCTTGTTCCGTAGTACAGGCACTCCTTATATAAACCTTCCAGTGGTTTTGACGAGATATATCGTCCATCAAGATGTGACCAATTTTGCTAATGACGAGATATCTCATTATCAACATATTGAGATTCCTTTTTGCGATGACAAGATCAAGATCTGGTCAGTTTTCTTCAAATGACGAGGATCTCATTCACCAAGATCTGGTCAGTTTTACTAATGACTAAGTACCTCATAAGTTAAGATCTGGTCATCGTCGAGACAACCATTAGGAGGATTAACGACGTACTACTTAACGACAGCTCAGACAACCAGCTCCCCAGTATAGACAATTCCCTGTCACAGTCTGAGTCCACTTCTATCCACTTCTTTTACTTATCCACTATCCACTTTTACTTAAACCCTATGTGGTTTCAACGAGAAATCTTTTCCATCAATTTTGCTAATGATGAGATGTCCTTTACATCAAGATGGTCAGACATCTGATCAGTTTTGCTAATGATGAGATACATAGTCGAGACAACCACCAGTAGGATTCTTGAGTCATACACACACCGGCAAAACAGGAGGCGGCGTCGACGCCGGCACCAGTAATGTAATCAAATAGATGTCGCCGGCACCAGACGCACAATGTAATCAAATAGAGGATTACATACGACAGATTTGCGGGCTGTCTATCGACATGAACAAATGCAGCCGGTGTTGAATTCGACAAATCTGATGCCGGAATGTTTTCCTTACTTGTTCTATTAGCAATCGGCAAACCCTGCATATCCTGTATCAGTCATTTCTTGTGATTCCTCAGCTTCTCCAAAGTTTTGGACTGTCTTCTCTAAAATAAAGTAGTTATCGACACCGTTTCCTATGTTCTTCGTTCAGAATAAATAAAAACGACCTAAAAAGGTACTCATCATCTTAAAAATTACTCCTCGCTAATCAATCAATTCTCTTAACGACCTAGTGGTAGGAACTGAACACGGTCGTTAAGCGAGTACATGTAATAATCGTCAATTCTCTTGAAATGTTATATTTTTATTAAAACAAGTCACATATATAACAATTATTATATTGTTAATATCATTTAAGAAGAAATTCAGTGATAGTTTAATAAAGATTAGGTAAGACAACAGCACTAATATTGAAACACGTTAAATGCTAACAACGAAAACAATTTTTTATTATATTACTCTATGAGCAAACTAAATCTAGATACAAAAGAACTTATGACTCATCATAAAGAAAAACTGAGAGTTATTAAAACTTAATTGCGAAACATAAATTAGGAATTTAGAAGCGTAAATAATAAATTGAGAGAATTAAACAACATTATAAATTGAGAATTATGCATTATAAATTAAGAATTATGCATTATAAATTGAGAATTATGCATTATAAATTGAGAATTATGCATTATACATTGAGAATTATGCATTATAAATTGAGAATTATAAATTATAAATTGAGTTAATTTATAAATTAAAACTAATTAGTTTAAATGGATTATAGTAAAAATTTTGAATTGAGATCATCCACCAACACTGTGAAAGATCATCCACTTTATTAGGGACTACCAGAAATACCCGGCGTTGCTCGGGTTGAATTTGTCAAACTTTGATGGAAAGTGATCAAAAAATAACTTTTCTCTATAATAGAAAAATACAAATATAGAAAATGTAAGAATAGAAAAATATAAGTAAGACTAAAATAATTATTTAAACCCCATTTTGACATTTTTACAGCTTATAAAATTTACTTTGTACGAAATACGTATGATAGCTTTATCCATACCTATAAATCCATTTCCTTACAAAATGTCAGTTATACAAAATTGAATGTTTTTATCATTTTTATACCATTAGTCAAATGTTTATAAATTATTGATATTTTGGAAATAAATAAAAACTAAATTCAAACGTAAGTACTACAATTTAAATCCTTTAAATATAATTTTTTTGGACAAAAATTATTTTTCCAGCAATACTGTAAAATAATCTGATTTGCTTACCGCAATCGTAATAATACTCAATGTCATTCCTGTGGATCTTTCGAATGGTTTTCAATCTCCTCTGCATACCTACGACAAACAGAGAGTTAACATGTATCATGTTACCCGCAGGGTTCTAAAGATTAAGTGTATCAAATTTGGTGTTGATTGTTCAAACGGTGTAGATTTGTAAGAGAACAGACAGGCGCTAACTCTGTTTTATCTGCTCTGCTGTAGATTGAATTTTACATCACGAATAATGAACTATTCTTATTTGTTTGCCAGGTTGCACAAGCAAGGAACACTTCCGAAGACTATAAAGAGCATAATTAGTGTAGTACTTTTAGATACCTGGAATAAGCAACCTACAGTACACTACATCAGAAATCAGTTTAGCAGAGAAAAGAGCATTGAGAATCTTGTCTAGTTTGGTGTTGAACCAAAAGACAGCAGTTACCTTAGTCCACGTGAACGACCCATACTAGTTCGAATACACCCATTTGTTTCAAATAGAGTATGCACGGGTGTTTCAGACATAATGTCATTAAGTATTCGAAGGCAGAATCGACGTAAACTTATAGCTGAGCACATCAATTAGCAGTGCTTAGAATTTCTTGAGAGAAAATGGCAGATTAAAGTTACAGACGTACTACCAGCCAAGGAGGGTGCATAATAATCAAAACTAGATTCCGGAATCTTTCTAATTCGAAATTCGTCATTTATTCAACTCCAAAGAGAGTTTATCGAGGAAATTCGAAACGAATGGAGAAGTATCGAATTTCTCAAAGTAAATGCGCATAATTCACTTTCTTGGCATCGACGTGATTTTTCATTTGGACTTCAATTAGATCGTGCCTGATGCAGAGGCAGTGTAGCTTATTTCTGAGTAAGGATTAAACTGGTTTGTAAGGACGAGTAATGTTTATGGATCAATAAAAATTAGACTGCTAAGTTTACATACATGAAAAAATAGTTTTTCTTTTGTTGTGATGCAGATATTTTTCTAGAGTTTCGAATAGATAGGGTTATATTTGATGGCAATTTCAGGGTAACTATTTGGTCTACTTCATGAGAGTGCATTTCATTATCACTATTCAGTAATTTGGTGACTTAAGAGGTGCCGGGGCCGTCATGGCTTAGTGAGTATACCCACTGCGATAGCAACTAGCGAGTTATAGGTTTCTCAGGTTTAAATTCTCCTTGGGTATATTTTTCTCTTCTATGCCTGTAAAACTTTCCTTGTGTGTGTATGTCCATTACTTTATATTGTTTCTCTGGCACAGCATGGTCAAATATGCCCCGAACATGCTCCCATAGATTCGTGAAACCCTCTCATAAATAGGGACACGACCAAAGGGTTGACTAAAGAGCTTCAAGTGATCACAAAGGAGTATAAAAAAATAAATTTTCATGTATTTGATAGCATCTTTGATTGATGTTTAGAATATTTGCATAAAGTCAGCAAATGATAAAATCCCCTTTTGGCGTGAAAATGGCTTATAAAAAATTTGAGGCAAAGTGATAAACGCAATTGTAGAACCCTCCACGGTACCTTACGTCATCACCTATAACATTTCGCCGTTTACATAATGAATTAGGCAGGTTGGTGAATTTACGTCGCACTGAATCAACATAACGGGCTATGGGTGACGATCCGGGATCAATCCTGAGGGGATGATCCGGAGACAACACCTCGCAATTTTGAACCACAGTCAGATGACGTCAACATGAGCTTGCACTCCACTCTCCAAACTGCCACACCACACTAACGTGAGTTACACTTTTGGGTTAAGACTACTTTTTGAACCAAAATATATCTGTTCAGCTATATATTATATTCAGCCTGAAAGGACAAATTAATATGAAGTGCTTAAGGTAAGAACTATGTACTTACCTCTTAATCTATGCTTTAAGATACGTACTTATTACGCACATTTTAAAACGGAGTAATGTGCAGTTTGATACTTAAAAGCGATGAAAGTACTTAAATTTACATTATGTACAGCAGGATTTTAATACTCCATACATAAGCAGCAGGTGATCGACCTAAACCAATTACCTAAGATAACTATGATATTGGCTCCCTAATACGATTATCCGTACAAGGTAAATCAGGATTAATGGAGTTTAAACTACCTTTCGTGAAATTCGGTTATTAGCAGCAAAACAGAGTGCATCTCGTATGAGTAAACTGAGACGAATTACTCGGGATAAAGCTATTTGGTACGACTGTAGGGGACAACTGTGTGTTAATGTAAATAACTTTGATTTCGCTTCGTTTATTACACTTGATACACAAGCTATACGAATTAAGGTCCCTCTTTAAGAATTAGTAGAAGACCGAATCAAATTACTCTTCCGAGCAGAAAGGTAATCGCATTTGCTCTTCACTAACTTTTAATTTAACCCGAAAGTAAGCTCATTGAGATGTCTGAGCCTGATCTGGCGATTGAAGTTTAAAGCAATTATATTTGTTTCGACAACAGATTGAGAAGACGATTTGGAGTGATGATGTTAACTCGTGTAGAGTCCAGGGAATTGAGAGAAATACACTGGAGCTCAAAACTTAAGGAACAGTAAGGTTTACCGCTGCTACTTTAAAGTGAAGTTACCTGGATTTGGGAAAATTATGCAAAAGGTCCGTCGAGTTACCGAACTGTTCAATAAACAAAACAAAAATAGAGGCGAACAGTAAAAATCTTTGCACTGAAGTGGAGACACTGCACTGGGTATCACAGACAGAAGAATAACTGAAAGCTTAAAAAAAGAGGAGACTTGCTTTGTAGGCTGTATGACCACGTCGAATACTGATGTAGGCTATACTTATACTGAGTTTACATACAGAGAATGAGGTTACGGATTAACCTATTCCTATATAAGAGCCTCTAACGGCACGATTCTAAGTTATGAATATGCACCAGCTCTCTATTGAATATCCTCAGTTATGCAAATCACCAGTCTGTTATTTTTGAGGTAGTAACCTTTAAAAATAGAGGAGATTTTGAGTTTTGAACGCAAGTGCATTTCTTTGTTTTGCCTTATAATTCATGAAGTTCGAGTTTTACGCAAGATGGAGTTGGGACATTGCAAAACACTAACGAAATTTACCTTTTCAAGAGGAGATTCCGAGATGACGATTGACACACGATTTTCTTTTAAGTTTCAGTTTCCTTATCCATATTTTCATACTTAATAGATAAGAAATCAGTAGCGTAACATTGAGGACAAAGCAAAATAACGATTTTTTAGCTTTAGACAATCTTATAAGTCAATTGCAGGTGATGGATAAAATAATATGTACACCCTTATGAAAACAAGCCATAATTAATCCATGCAGTATTGCCCAAAGAAAGAAAATATAAAATTAGATTGAGAAAACCTTTTCATGTGCCCAGAATCAGATGACTAAAACTAGCAGTAACGTGACCTTTGGTGGGTGGAAATGAACATTCATCATCTGATTTGTCCACAGAAGAGAAGACACACATACAATGATTCAATATCTGATTGTTTCACGCAACATGAAAGAAGGCAGGCGATTTCACCATTTCTGTTGGCACTTTAAAAAATGCGCATTCACACACCCTGTCATAAGATATATAGCCAAACGTGGCTATAGATGCCAACCATCAATTTTCCACTTAACAGTCATGCTACTATTATTCAACATGTTGGTCAGTTTTTGAAGTTCCTCTCAATAACAATACTCAGTCCACTTATATTTCACATCTATGGTATAACCACACAACCTAACACAGAAGTATGTCGCCTAGTGGTTATGAAGATGGAAGTATCAGTGTATCAGCAGCATTGTGTCATACGGATTGTGTATATCAACATTATGCTAGCGGTCAAAGACCGGTCCGTCCGACCTCGCAGATTTCCAGAGATAAGATCATTGGAACACGCCTTGCCTTAGTGATGAAAGCAGAAAACCTTGAGGGTGTTGCAAGAAGGAAGGTGTCAACTGTTTTAACAGCCTACACAAAACATGGTAAGACGTCATCTTCCAAATAGAGCATTAGGAGAAAGTCAGCTGGCAAGGATGGAAGGGTGTTGAAGCGGATAGTGGCCCGAAAGCACAAGACAGTGGTCGCATAGAACCTCCAAGATGAGCACCTGTTCCCACATCGTATCAACTAAAACTATCCAACGAATGCTACATGCTGCGAATATTAATGGCAGAGGGGCTATTCCCAAATCATTGATGCTATTACTTAATGCTTTGAAGCTATGCCAATGGTGTTGAGAACACAGAGGTCCTTTTCAGCTCTAAGTTAAAAGGAAGCCCCAAAAGGGGCAATTGCGTCAAGTACTGGGAACACGCTGCGTTTGATCCAAGCACTATCGTAGAGCACTTCAGAACTGTTTTGGTTTCCTTGACCAATAAACCTTACCTAGGATTATTTCTATCAATAAATTATACATTATTTAGTCACTATGTGTGTTGTGGGGGTAAAATCTATAATACAGTAATCAGAAATCTCGTGACGTTCAGTGGGTTATTTATGGTAAATTTTACAATCACAGATCTCAGAAATAAGGTAAGAATGGAAAGGCATCATGAACCTTTAAATCCTGCAGGCTTTCTTACGTGGCTTTCAACCAGTTTTGGCCCCTTCTTGACCGAGATAATCTTTCCTAGGTTTCTTTCAACCAATCGAGGTGGTTATTTAGTCACTATGTGTGTTGTGTGGAAAAGAAAAAATATACTATTAGGCAATCTCGTGACTCAGATTGTTAATTACAACTAGTTTTGCTATCGCCTCTAGCAGATACAAGGTAACGGTACAACGAACTATTAAACATAAGAGCTAGTTTTCGGCGTGACGTTAAACACATTGCACTGGAGCGATTGCACTTCCCCACAAAAAATAACCTCCAGCAAGAATAATTCAAACCTCCCCAATATACATCCAAAACAAACCAAGCTTCATTTAGAAAGAACCGCAGGGGGGACCAGACTGGGAGATTGAGAAGGGAGAGCCAATGAGAAATCGCCACGTGACATCTATCGAAATGAAGTGCGACAGACCACGTGATGCGCCACAGAGGACCATTAAGAGCACTTTCTCCCTCCCTAGTCCCTTCTCAGAAGAACGGAATTAAGACCCCCTCCCCCTTACAAATGGGCCACATGGCCGAGACGGACTGCTCCCCAAAGTGCAGCAAGGGGGCCACAAACTCCTGGAGAAAATTCAAGCGCGGACCGGATCGGATTGAATTCCGGAATTGCCCGGGATAGGTACCTTTTCTTGCGCGCGCTACTTTTCCCGGAATTAAGTCAAGTCTTTTCCCGTAATTTTATTTCTTCGGGGAAAGGCCATTGCGCGAGGCTATCCTTTACCCGCTTCAAATTGGATTCGCGTGTAAAACTAAAACGATGCGTCCCGATGATACGGAGTCGTCAGGAGCTAAATAAATTACCCCCTTTCCAAGGATGGGAGTCACCTTAACGGGTGCAGATTATAACTTATTCCGCCGGGCTGAGAGACGGAGGAGCTCGCGTTTACCTCCGTAATTGGATTAAAGTCATTGGCCTGAGTGCGTGCGATTTGCATTGCGCCAAAGTGAGCCAATGCATTAACAGATTGGCGGACTTTGGGAAGCAAATTGCGTGCCTCGCTCCGTATGTGTCGGGTAGATTCAAATATAAATGCCCGGATGCTGGGTAACATTGTCGATTCGGCATTTTAATAGCCGCGGGAGATGGTGGATGGGGTATATTTGCGTTCATAAAAAGCGAAACCGAACTGTCCGAAAATTGAAATAATTTACTGATCAAACAGTCATTAAGAACTTGACCATAAACTGTTAAAAAATATTAAACTTATTGTATCCCTATTGCTGACATGGAGGATTAAATGAGGGAATTATCTTTTGTCTTAAATTTAATTAAATTGAAATCATTTCGTGAAGAAGTCCTTAACCCTTGTGGTGGTTGTCTTGACGAAGTATCTCGTCATTAGCAAAACTGACCAGATCTTGTTGGACAAGATATCTCGTCATTTGAAAAAAGCACTATCATTAGAAGAAAACTGACTAGATCTTGATCTCGTTATCATAAGAAAATTGGTAATATCTTGATGACTAGATATCTCGTCATTAGCAAAATTGGTCCGATCTTGATGGACGAGATATCTCGTCGAAACCTTTTGGAGGGTTCAAAATTAAGCAATAATGCTTAATGCTCTGAGGGGTTCTCGTGCATCTATCCGTTCTGCAACCTGAAGTCTTCCTTACATGTTTTCTAACTCGCTTTGACCTTCCAGATCAATATAATCTTTCCTTTTATATTCTTTCTGTACATTCTTTGAACTAGTAGATGTGGTTATTTAGTGATAATGTGTATTGTGGGGATAAACCATACTACATTATTCGGAAGGAAAACTCATGACTCTCAGAGGGTTACGAATGATCACAAATGATTTGATTATCTTAAACCGTTTGTATTTTAGACTGTATGATCTCGTAAAATATATGAAGGAAGACTGAGGACATTATCGCAAGATAACAGATTATTTTTAATTGATTTAATTTAGATTTTTTTGAAGAGCATTACATTAAAATGTAGACATTTAAATTTGAAATACGGTTCTTCAGTGACAAATACAAAATCCGAAATACTTTCTTTTAATACATTACAAATATATTTGATATATATTTCACTATCGAATTTTCAGTCAAAGTTGATATTCAATGATATTGCATTTCTCTGTCAGAAGCCTTGGAACTAATCTCCACATTTGATGGCTGTGCACCTTTCATACTACTTGCCTTTTCGCACATATTTCTCTCCTGTCGCAAAACTTCATACACCTCACCCTTGGGCTCGTAATTTATAATTCGCGTTCTAATGCCGTCATGTTATTTCATAACCCTCCTTGTGGTTGTTTCGACAAGATAACTCGTCATTAGAAGAAAATTGGCCAGATCTTGTTTTAATTATCATAAAAAAAATCGGTAATATCTTGATAATGAGATAACTCGTCATTAGCAAAATTGTTTAAAACTTGATGAACGAAATATCTCCTCGAAACTACTTGGAAAGTTAATACATCAGCTTACAATTCTTATCACAAAGCTTATGACTACTTAGTTAAATATGACAGATATTTTCATTAAGGTGTATGTATACACTAGAAATTACGAAAATTGACCAAAATGTCAATCGATTTTTTTAATAATTAAAAATACTATCCAACCCCTTAGCTTTCAAACGATACCAAGATCTTGTACATATTCGAAATAGTTTTCAAGTTACAAGGGTTTGGGTTAGGTATTGTCACCTTAGGCAAATACGTTTCCAAAACTTTAAACTCGATTTCTGAAGAACAATATTTTTACAATAGGGTGCTTCTTTCGAACAGTGATAACTCAAGAATGAATTGATCTATTAAAATTACTTTTATGTTATTATAATCTATACAATACAGTGGATGTTTTGACCCTCAGTCGAAGTTATTGGTTAAGAAATGAATTTTTAGTTGACTTTTAAATATTGAAATTCCTGAAAAAATCTTCATTTCTTAGACTTCCTTCGTGAAAAAAATTGTAAAAAAGAACGTATTCCCTCTAGCAACTTAATGGAGGGTCAAAACATGAAGAATAATATTAGGAATAATTTCCAACAGGACTTGTCCTTCTGAACACATTAGAATTTGAGATATCACTGTTTAAAAAACATGCTAATTAGATAATTATATCTAAATTAGATAATTAATGAGTAGCTTAATCAGAATTTTCCCCACTAAAATGAGTTTAAGCACAAACCAATGACGTATTGTGAAAAAACTGAATTTTTAAAGTCAAAATTTAAAAAAAATGTTCGAGTGTATACATACACCTTAAATAAATGCTGTTTTGATAAATGATAGGGTAAGAAGAGCGTGCGATTTGGATTACGCCAAAATGAGCCAATGCATTAAGAGATTGGTGGGTTTTGGGACATAATTTGCGTGCCTCGCTTAGTATGAGTCGTACGAATTCAAATATAAGTGCACGGTTGTTAGAAAACTTTGTCGATTTGGCATTTTAATAGTCACGAGAGAACTAGAATGTTATTATTTGCGTTCATAAAAAAATCGAAATGTCCGTAGATTAAAATCATTTACAGACCAAACATAGACTACCATGATGGATTTAACAATCTTACAAACAAATACACAATTTTTATTTTAAATTTGGAAGATCTTATTGATGTGAATTATGCTTTTATATTTTAATATTGAGATGTAAGTTTTGCCCATAATACTTATATTTCTTGATTTTTGTTATGATTTCCTATGTTGAATTATAATGTGGGCATCATTTTTAATCAATGAAAATCTGATAACAGTAACAGGTTCACCTTCATTAATCGCAAAATTAGCAGTGTAACATACTATAGTGGATTAGTAGATCTGGAAATAGAAGACACCAAGAAAAAGCTCGCGAAACCCAAATTTTTTTTAGAGAATGAAGATCAGTTAATAAAAGTCAAATGGAATAATTATATTTCGAACGTGTTCATAAATTTTATTCGAGAACAACGTTCCTATTGTCAGAAGGGTTCGTCTTGGCTCAGTGAATATGCCCATTGCTTTAGCAACCTGTTAGTTGTAGGTGGTGCAGGTTCGATCCCTCTCTGGGTGTATTCCTGTGTCAGTAAAACTTTCTTTGTACGTGTGTATGTTCAGTACTTGATATTGCCTGTGTCTGGCGCAGCATAGACAAATACGGTCCCTTGCGCCATAAAACACAATCAACCTGCTGTCGAAACATGTAAAAAGTGTTTTTCCTTTAATATACTTTACACGCAGTGAAACAAGCAGTGGTTGCTATATTTGCTTGAAATTCTTAAGCTGTGAGAGAAAAATGAACCCATCTTATTCATAAATCGTTCACGAAAAAGAAATTTGGAGATTGCATTCACAATGAAAACGTCTTATACTTGAAATTTGCACAGGGGCCCATCTTCATAACAAATTGCTCATACACATATTTTTCAATAGCATTACCCGATTTTGATGCCAAATTTAGAATCGATATTAAAATTTAATAAAGCTTTATCGGATTCTAAGTTTCAAGTAATTTAAAATTTATGCATTATAGGATTATGAGTGCCTATTATTAAACAAATTTTTCGACCTTGATTCACATCTTACAAAACAATCTTCCTAAACGCTGATTTTTATTACTTTACTATCCTACAACCCAGACAAAATCTATGTATTTTTTAAAAGAATGAAGAATAGTTTTATACGTTAAATATTTTTATTATATTTCGTACATGCTTTTAAATTTTATTCGAGTTCTACTTTTCTATTGTCAGAAGGGTCCGTCATGGCTCAGTGAGTATGCCCTTTGCGTTAGCAAACCTGCTAGTTGGCGTGGGGTCGATTCCAGGTATGATATGAATCAGAGTCGGAAAGGTAATTTAACAGTGCAGATTTTATGTATGGAAACTTACATAAGACGTTTTCATTATGAAAATCTTCGAAATTTCTTTTTTATGAGCTATTTATGAATAATTAGAGGTTGTTCGTTTTTATCTCTTAGCTTAAGAATTTAGCGTAATTATAGCAACCACTGCTTGCTTCACCACGCATAAAGTATAATAAAGGAAAACCACCTTTTACATGTGACCGACAAGTTGGTTGGTTGGGTTTTATGGCTCAAGGGCCATATTTGGCCATACTGCCCCAGACGCAAGACAGACACTATCAGGTAATGGACATACACACTCACAAAGAAAATTTCACTCACATAGAAATACACCCAGGGAGGAATCGAACATACAACGCCTACAACTCGCAGGTTGTAACTCAATGAGCATATTCACTGAGTCATGACGGCCTCTTCTGACAATAGTAACGTAGATCTCGAATAAAATTTATAAGCACGTTCGAAATATAATAAAAACATCTAGCGTATAAAAACTGATCTTCATTCTTTTAAACTAACCGTTACGTAGATTTTGACCGGGTTGTAGAACAGTAAGGGAGAATAAAAATTAGCTTTTAGGAAGATTGTTTTGTAAGATATGAATCAAAATCGGGAAACTAATTTGATAGTAGGCACTCACAATCCCTATAATGCAGAAATGGGTACATTAAATTACTTGAAACTTACAATCTAAAGTTAAATTTTGATGTCGATTCCAAATTTGGCATCAAAATCATGTAATGCCATTGGAAATTATGAATTTTGTGAGCAATTTGTTATGAAGATGGGCCCGTATGCAAATTTGAAGAATGAGAATTTACCCAAGACATTTTCATTATGAATATCTTCGAATTTTTTCTTTTCTGTGAACGCAATGAATTGTAAGATAGGTTCGTTTTCTTCTCACAGCTTAAGAATTTCAAGCGATTATAGCAACCACTGCTTGTTTCACTGCGTATAAAGTATGTTAAAGGAAAAACATCTTTAACATGTTTCTGACAACAGGTTGGTTTGGTTCATGGTGCAAGGGGACATATTTGAACATGCTGCGCCAGACACAAGACAGACAATATCAAGTAATGAACATACACACGTACAAAGAAAGTCTTACTGACAGAAAAATACACCTAGGGTGGAATCGTACCTGACACCTAATTTTTCATAAATCGTTCATAAAAAAGAAATTTCGAAGATGTTCATAATGAAAACTTCTTATGTAAGTTTCCATACATAAAATTTGCACTGTTAAATTACCTTTCCGACTATGATTCATATCATACAAAACAATCTTCCTAAACGCTGATTTTTATTACATTACTATCCTACAACCCAGATAAAATCTATGTAACGGTTATTTTAAAAAATCATTTTTATATGTGATATGAATTATGAACTTAACAATTTAAAAATATGAATGAATCTTGATATATTTTGATAGAAATAGATTCAGATCTTTTTATAACTCGCTAAATTTCCGCTTTCTTCCAGTACGATTTTTGTTATGTTGTTAAATTAAAAAATATTTTTTCATCATTAGGTTGCAAAAGGAATGGAAGAAATTCTACTAGGAGGTGACTCAATTTTACTATCTGAAAGATGTATTTTGATTTACATAATCCATCCCAAATATCTAATTATCTTTTTTCTACATAGAATACATAGAAATTGTACTTTTCCGATTAGTTCAAATCTAGAGACATCGTCGAATATTTAAAACAACTGCATAGCTGAACTGAATAATGATTCAATATTGTCTTCATATTTATTCGATTATTATCTATTTACCATAACTTTATATAGTAAAAGATAAGGAAAATAATACAAACTTGTCTGTCAAATATATATTAGAATTTGTACTTCTCCATCTCATGTCTCATAATTAGTTGAAATCATCTGAGACCCCTTAAAACATTTATAATATCTCCCACCACAGCACTAAGTAACCATTCGATATCAAGTCTCCATACTTATTATTCAATTATAATTTATTTAACGCAACTAAATATAGCAATTAGGCCCCTCATGAAACAGTCCCTTTTCCTTAATAACCTCATCGCTACTTCCATAAGCTTCAGCCTGTCACCACGACTAAAGCCGAAAGACGCGTCGAACAAATCCGAAAGCGCGCGGTCATTAAAAGCAGTTTAATTACGATAATTAGCGTATAATTTTTTTAAGCCGCTTTTAACGAATCACGATTAGAATCCGAGCCTCTCCGCCCTAATTACTGTTTTCCATCCCCCTACTTTCGTCTTGAAAGCTTAAAAATAAAGTGCTGACTGGCCTTTCAGATTTTGGATATTCTAATTGAAGGCTGTTAGAAGAAAATGTTTCGTTTCTGTTGGAACTAAATGTTTCGGGGATAAATAAGGACGATTGTGTGGGACTCTTTAAGGGGGTCTTGTTTGGGGTTCTTTGTGAAGATCCTTTTTACGGATGATTTAGTTTGTACTTTAAGATATTGCTGTAGCGATAAGCAAAGAATGTAACCGTATAAGTTCCTGGAATAAGTAAATAAGCAGGGAGTTAAAATTGATTGATCCTATTTAAAGTTAAAGCAATCATGGTGTCTACTTAGCCTATCAAAAGACTTCATTTGGATGAGTAAAAATGTACTCGTATAATTGCATCTTCTCATGACACAAACTTGAACACTGGTACAGTTTTTCAGTGTCATTGATTTTCAAATACAAAATTTACTTTTCAATTCAGATGTAGATGGAAAAGTTGAACTTGTTCAGAAGATTTTTAGTCAACAATTTTTGTCAGACAGCTGAACACGGTCACCACCTTTTGATATCCGCCTCTGGCTTTCGGAAGCACCAATTCAAATACTGACTAGCAGCAATCATCAATTACTCGATGTTGTTTATGTTGTTTTCAACTGTGCAAATGCACTTCAGGTTAACAAGGAAATAAAATTTATTCAAATACAACAATCAACAACAATAAAGAATAAAAGTCAAATGTTTACAAATGTTTTATTACAGCACTTGGAATTTCAAGAAAGATATTGAACTGAGAATTTAAATAAATTTTAAATAGACATACTGGAACGCTCACCCGCGACTTCTTTTTTATTTCGCGTAGAACTGTTGGAAGACAGCGGCGTAGTACGTACTTATATTTGTATAAGGATGTCGCCACAAATTGAAGACCTACAGGCAGCATAGTGATAAGCCATATATGTATGTTCCGTAGTGAAAAAAAGATAAAAGCCAAGTATTCAAAAGGATTCAAAGAAGTTTTGATTATTTGAATGAGTGCTTAATACTTGAAAATTTAAAATGATTCGACCTCTTGAATAGTGGATAGATAGATCGTGATAATTTTAGAATTTTTTTAAAACTTGAAAGTTGCTCGCCAGGAAATTTTGAAATGTGGTTTATCACTATGTTGTGCGATTCCTTTCCATTCATACGAAATGCTCACATTGTCATGTTAAATACACTATTAACAACAAAAAACTTGTGAAAAATTTGAGCCTTTCATATACCTGATTTTCATAGCATTCATACAACCACATAACGTGATTTCAAATTATAGGAATGCCCCATTGCTAAATATACACAGATTAATTGGATATTCCAATTATAAGCTCTCAGAAGAAAATGTTGGTGCTTTGGTTTTGGGAGTAAATAAAGAAGGTTGTGTATGTGATGGAAGTGAGTGAGACTCTTTAAGGGGCTTATTTGGGGTTCTTTGAAAGGTTTCTTATTACAGATAATTTAGATTCTACTTTGAACGCTTAAGGGGACACGGTACCTTTTCAACAATTTTTTTTGTTTTCATATGTGTAGCAAAATTTTTTAGTATATTATATTAAAATGCACATAAAATGAATATTTCAGGCGAAAAAATTTAATTTTAATTAAACAATAATTCAGAAATTTAATTTTTTTTGAAAAAAAATCAACATTTTAAAATCCCTACTACTTTTTTAAATATCATCTTTCTAAATTTTTTTTTACACTTTTCTATTCATTGCAGTATTTTACACAATTCTGTGCATGGGTTTGCATGTATTCTGATTATTTATTTTTCTAGAATTTTTTTCTAAAAAATACTGTGAAAAACTTTAAAAAACATGAATATTTTAGTTTGGCAATTTAAAAAAAAAAAAAACTTTTTATCCAAATTCTTATCGCATGCACAGAATTGTCAAATACACTATTGTGAACAACTACAAAAAGTTTCAAACCTCTAAATTAAATTTTAAAAAAGCCTTAGCAATTTGAGTACTTTATAGTCATCAAAAACAGAAAGCTGAGAAAAAGCCATTTAAAGTTTTAATTTTTGGTTTCGGTATGTTACATCCAAGAAAAAAAAACTTAAATAACTCCTAAAATAATGTTGCTAGAGCTATGAAATTTTGTATACATATTCAGAAGAGTTGTATAGTTAAAATAAGGCAATAAATTTTTTTTCGATATTTTTGTCATTTTAAGGGTACCGTGTCCCCTTAAGATATTTCAATTAAAATCTAGTTGACGGTACGACCTTGAGCTTAGAGTTGGTTTGACTATTCTATGAACGATACTCTTTCAATTATAGTAACCCTGCTCTTCCAGCTTACTAGGCAGATTACCAGAATGAAAGACGGCTTCTTCTTTTCGTCTTGTTGCCAAAAACTAACGCCAAGCTCAAGAGGCCGTACCGTCAACTAGATTTTTAAATATTTCTGTAGCAATAAATAAGCGTAGAATGATGTGTGGTATATAAACATATGAGATTCAGGGAGAATTGATGGATATTAAACCTAATGGTATCTAACCCCCATATAAAGGCTTAGTTTAGATACGAAAAATAGGATGGCTATTAAACAGAATTGACACACCTTATCATGCCCACTGGAACGTAAATACAGTTACAGTGTCATCAACGTATTATTTGTTTTCTCTATGGAGTAATTGATACAAAAATTGGACTTACTTATCTGAATTAAAGTTATTTGATAAATACCATGATAAATATATTAAATGATA
Organism: Meta bourneti; assembly: GCA_933210815.1. NCBI lineage: Eukaryota > Metazoa > Arthropoda > Arachnida > Araneae > Tetragnathidae > Meta > Meta bourneti. The sequence continues at coordinate 65,150,223 of OW119926.1, forward strand.
ATAAGCGAGAGAAATTCAAATCCTTTTAACTTATTTTATTAATGGTACTTAGGCAACAATTCTGATTTCAGATGATAAATACTCCTTTTTGTGACATGCACAAAATCATTTGTTTCTTAATAATATATTCAAAGTAAAATTGGTATTTAAATACTAGAAGTGTTCCTATTATTATATATAGAAATTTTTGACTAGAAATACAGATGATGTTCAGGCTAAAGAAAATGCAAACTATGGTTTTCATATACATTTTCGCATTAAAGGGCATTATCATGCAAATTTCCAAATACAATGACACAGCGTAAGACACCATCAAATACATTGAGAAATTCATTTCAGCTGTATTTAATTCAGAACAAGCATATTTTTTGTAAAATTAAACAAATTTACCAAAATATCTATTTACCCATCAGTATTTTTTTCTAATATTCAATATAAATTAATCATCTGATGATAATATTTACCTCGTTTTATGATTAAACGAACGTAATCAAAAAAGTAATTTTCAATGTAATCAGATATTAAATACTCTCCTCTATAATGAGCATTCATAAAAGTAATAATATACTGCATTAAAAATAACATGAATTCAAAAAATTACTTTTCATTGTAAATATTTTTTTCATTTACTTAGTGTTTAACACACTTATTTTTGGAAATTCGATTTTGACGAAAGCAACAATTAATTTATGGCCCGGCCATGACTAATGCTTAGCGAGGAAATCCTTTTCCATTGAATTTTTTTCGCTCACTTTCACTTGGGTAACACATTATCTTAGAACGTGGATAAGAAATAATGAATGGGTTAAAAAATACCACATTTCTTATACTTAAAACTTTTCCCTTACGTGAATCGTTGACAGGTAAATTATTGAAAGAATAATCACCTAGTCAAAAAAGTTCTGACTTCCCGTAATTGAATACCTTCTTTTTTTTTCCTTTGGAAAAACTGCGTTTGCAATTCGAGTAATTTGACTTTTTTATGCTTAACGTAGTTTTGGAAAATATATTTAGCTTTAATTAATGTATGTATATGAGAGTTGGATGTTTTTTTCATCAGTACGATTAAAACTTGATGTCGTGTGCTTCGTGTTTCAAAAATTACTCGACCCCTATTTTCTTAATTTCATTTTCTGGAATGATAAGTTTCGGCTATAAAAAGGGCAAGAAGTATGAAAAATTCACATGTCGAATTTTATAATTTCTATCTTAAAAGTAAATAGGGTTGAATCTCAAACTTTAAAGTACAAGTAGGAACAATAGTTTTCTATTTCCAAGTATGATTGCACAATAAAAACATAATATACTTAATTCAAAATTCGATATTGAATTAATTCAAAATTAATAGTTTGATTAATAATACTTGGTATATTCATTAGAGTGAGTAATTTTATTTATATAGTTTTCTACACAACAATCTACTCTGTGAAGACTGATTTTACGTATCAAACCATTGCTGCAATACCACATAACTCGAAAAAAGTATTTTCTAGTTTCCTGAGTAAAAATGTTATTAGAATAATTTTATTTATTAATTACACATAATATTACTATGTGAAGACTGATTCCATACATCAAACAGCGGCTGCAATACCTCCATAACTCAAAAAATGAATTCCTACTTTTACATGTAAAAAAATGCTTCTATGAAACTGCCGCAGCTTCCTACATCCTCCTACAAATTATTATGTCTGCTTAAAACTAAAGGAATCTCTTCATAATTCTTCAAAGTTGTGGCAAAATCCACTTATTGACATTACTATAATGATACGAGAGCTTCATTGACTGACCAGAATTACAGCTCCTGATAAAAAAGTGAACCACCCCCTTTTACTTCAGCGTAATTCATTGAAGAGCAAATTCAGATATAAAAGTAACACTACTCTACTGCCTGATGCATTTTTTTACCCTATATTCGTCTCCGGCCTCTTTGACATCAATCAACGAGCAGTCCAGTAGAGTTCTGAATTGAAAAAAATATGGCTTAAACACTATCAAAAGTATTTGAAATTCTATTATCAGGAATTTCAGGGAAGTTCTTACGGTAGACTCCATTTCGTCCAGTTCGCATATGGGTGTATACTGTGTAAGTGTCTTAGAAGGCAGTCATATTAAGTAAGAAGTTGAAAACAACTGATTCCTACGGCTCTGGACAAGGAATCTGAGATACGAGCTTTATTTCTCAATAAAATATTCCAGTTCTTTCCTGTAGACATTTCTTTATAAATTGAAAGTCTATTAGTCTTTATAGACGAGCATTTAAGACTATTGATGTCACGTAGAGACCAATGGAATTTAGGTTGGGGCAACTGTGTTTCCGTCTTAGCCAATTTGTCCGTCTGAAGTATGAAATCTATCTAAATAAGGAGTGTTTATTTGTACATTGAATATTTTCGATCCATTTCAAGTTTTCTATCCGTTTTGGGCCGATCTGATGCAAAATCCGTCTATTGCGAGTTTGGTGTCTGTCTGTTCATATGTCTGTGTCTGTATATGTGTGCCCGTCCTACGTCCAAGCTGTTGAATATATTTTCATGAAACTTTGCATACTGTGAGTACTTACATTCATTTAGTGACTGAATTTGGTTGCGTTAGTCTGTCCGTCTTCCTATTCTATGTCCGATTTTGTGTCCGTGTGTTTGCACAAGTATCACATACAATTTATCCAAGATATTTTAAATCAATGTTCTATATTTAATACACTGTAATTCATTTTAGTGAATACGTTATTTTACATCCCTTTGTATGCATATTTAGATAAGTTTCATGCTAAACCATCTGAGTAAATATACTTAAATCAACCATAAATTGGTAATTTTAGAGTAGCTGGATTATTGTTGCATTGTGCACTGCAATTATTGTTTTACCAGTGCTGCTTAAAAATCAATTATTGTTCCCAAAACTATTTATACGGAATTTAAATTCTAATACTTTATTTATTTTGGGCCTTATTTTTTCTTTACGAAATATAGAAAAATTCTGAATACTTGGGACAGACGATAAAGAGAATAAAACATTATAAATAAAATATACAGAGTGTCCTTTTAAAATAGAACTGGTAGCTAATATGGCAACCTTGGTATTTTTTTAATCATTTGGTTTTTAAATTTGTGTCCATTTTTCCCAAGAATCAATTTTGTGGTGAAAAAACAGATACATTCATTACTTTTCGTTCGAAGTTTTTTAAATCTGTTTTAAGATGTATTTCTGGATTTTCAATTTGATGTTCTTCGTTCAATAACTGTAATTAAGGTAAATGGTTTAATTAGTTTTAAAAACATTTTTAATCATTCTATGATAATTTTGGGAAACGCTTTTGTTTTTAATGACATACAAGTCATTTAAATGCATACTCTGAACTATTCTATGCAATCTGAGTAACATTGGCATACTCTAGAGATTTCTTTTTTATTAAAAATTTAAATTCTACAAAAATGCAAAATGATAAGTATGACATTTATTTACATTTGTGAAATTGTGAACCTTTATTAGAGTGTGGTAGTTGTTACATATTATAAATAGGAATTTCAATTTATTAACGAAAGCGGAAGTTAGTTAACCAATTCAACCCAAGTAACACCTGATAATTCTGCTCTTTATGAATAAAGCTGATAAAGCTAAAAGAGGAATAAATTTTTCTATGAAAACCGGTAATGATATTTTGGTAATAGTTATTCTCACCGATCTCTCAAACCGATTCTACTGGTATTTCAGGACGGACTCTTAAGCCCTATTGTGATTGTTTAACTGACTTTATGAAAACTTTTCTGAATGGTCGTCCTCAGATTACTAGGTGGTTTTTGAGTATCCAGATGAATAAATCTTTTTTTCTCAAGTCACCGAGAAGTTGTTTAAAGTGATACTGTTACGGCATGGAGTCGAGTAAAAACAAGATCCAATTTCAAAATATGAACAAATTAAAAGTAGAATTTTCTTTAAGTGCTAGGTGCAGGGGTTTCTAGCTAAAATTATTGAAGCATTATATTAGTACTTCCAAACTTTAGGGGAGGAGTCACCTTATTCTCTGATGAAATTCTACCCTATTCTATTATTATTCTCTGATGAAATTATTTCTTCGAAGTTTCGAGAAAGTCTATCTCGTGTTTCTATTTCCGGACCAAACAAAACAGATTACGATACAGTAGACATCAGAAATATGATACATGCTTACGAGTTCTGTGAAACCAGATGCTCGGAATTTTTAAGCAACTCAAATCGGATAATAAATTGATGGGAAGTAAATAAATTTCAAGCAAACCAATTTCCATAAGTATGATACTTAACAAGCGTATTCCATTTTCAGCAAGAATTTATAAAATGAAAAATAATTTCTCATTTTTCGAACCAATAGGTTCATAAGATTTATTTAGATTCATTAACTCACCAATATAAGGTACAAAAATGTTTTACTGTCAGGAATTCTTATCTGATAATGTCATGAGTTTTGTGTTAAGTAAAGTTTATTTTCGATGAAAACAGTACTTTACGCCGGTGTGCCATATCACTTTGTGGTGTCACGGAATGAGCCAGAAATGCCACGTAATTTTGCGAACACATTTGATAATTACTATCATTGAATATAAAATTTAACGTTCTATGAGTCATTTCATACTTAAGTTAAATTTACCTTGAACAAGGTATTCAAAGAGTTTTTTCAATTTGAACTGGAGAGTACTTGACTGAACTAAACCTGCAGAGAAGTATCCTAAACTATATGAGAGATTTTATCTACAAAGCTAAAACAGAAGGAAGCAATGTTGGTGGGTCAAAGTATATTCTCTTTAATTCCGGAAATGACATAACGACATGTTTTTCGAATGTAATTTCAATTTGTCGTAAACTTTTTTCCAATGCAATAGTAGGTGCGATTATTTTAGTAACCTCTTTTGTAAGATATGAAGAACTTAGTACTGGTCAAAAGGAATTTAACATTTCGCTTATACACTGCTGACCACCGAAAATGCGACACCATGAAAGAAACATCCTATAGCCTTGAAATTTGCACATGCAAAGATCGTGAAAGGATATGCATATGTTTAGCACTGCGGAGATTATACAAATAATGAGCGGCAGACGTCCCATAATTAGTATAAAAAGACAGAACAGAGAACCGGTTTTAAGTATTAGAATTGTGTTTTCTCGCTGTTTCTGTGTATAGGAAGCTTGATTATCGCTCGCCGAATAGTATGATTGTTATACGAGCAACTTTTCTGAGTTTGGCAGAAAAGAATTGTGGCCTATCGAGACTGTGGATACAATTCAGTCTGGTAACCTCTAAATGCTTGTGTTTCTCGTTCTGAGAAATCGGTGCTAGAGTTATGCGAAATAAATCCACAGTGGTGAGGATATGGAATTGGTGGGTGCAGGAGAGGCAAATTAACCGACGTGAACGATTATAGCAGCCTCGTCACATCATCAAACGAGAGGACAAACATCTTTTGCTCATGGCTATTTTAGGTCGTACTGCAACATCAACAACCCTAGCTCTTAAATTAGAGTGTTGCACAATAACCTGTGTCAGCACGTACAATTCGACGCCATCTGTAGCATCTGGGAATTTTTCCAAGGCGTCCATTGCTGTGATTACCTTTAACTATACACCAAAAATATTTGCATCTTCAATTGTTGAAAGAGCGCTGTACATGGACAAACAAAAAGCATGGCATTGTCTTTTCAGACGAATCTCGATTCTGTCTAGAGCTTCACGATGTTCCCATCCAAGTCTGGTGGAACCACGTCAACAGACAGTATGACTTGAATTATGCATCACCAAATCAGTTCGTCACGTGACGTTATGGTATGGGGTGCTATTGGATTGTAATCCCATATCCCTTTTTACGCATTGCTGGTAGACTCAACCGCCACCACAACTTCTCTGAAGTTTTGGATCCTGTTGTCCTTTATTATCTTCAGAGATGCCTACAGTATATTTTCAACAGGAAAAGGCACGACCATCGCCCATGGTATGCAATGTAAAGCAGCTCCTCAATGTCCATCAGGTTTCACTTCCATGGTCCACTCGTTCACCAGATCTGTCACCCATCGCCTAAACAATCCAAGTGACGTCACGTTAATAATATATACAGGAAACTCTACCACTATCTATATTTATTTTGATACAAAATGCCTTTCATAGTGAAGAAAGAACTACATATAATTCTATCCCATTTAACTTTGAGCTCAAGCTTCGCTCAACAGATTAGCATTCAAAACAAATCACTCGGTAAGTGTTTATGATGAAATAATGCGTACTTGTCAACTAGATGAAAAGTGAAGATTATATTCCCGCTACCTAAATGCTCTCTCGTGACACAAATCGGAGTTTCCTTAAAATGTTCATCGCCACTTTGGAGACGTTTGTCGTTTCACCTACTTGGTGTTCCGCAATCAACTATCATTAATCGATTCGGAATGCATTCTTCCTAATTTTTATTGGTGACATGCTAAAATCGTATTCGAAAAACAAGACAAGTCCCTGTTCGCAATCCGCAGAGGATTCATATTCCGCAGCAGAAACACCACAGCTACCTACATTCATTTTAACACAAAATGCATCATTTTGTTTTCCTCTGTAATAATTTTTTGAAGCTTTCAGATTTGAACAATAGAGATACTTCTCTTGACCCTTCATAAAAAAGTGAACCAGTCCCTCTGATATAAATCATTCATTTTCTTAACCTCACACCCCTTCTGTTCCTTACGCGCCACGTGCCATGTTTAAAGAAAAAGGAAAGGGGAAAACAGGGGAAAACGCAAAGACCCAAAAGTAAATCCCAAGTATTCCCCTTGGAGTATTTAAATCGTGTTACCGAAGTTATGTAGCCATCGAAGCGGTACGGGGTATTTTTTGACTCTTTCTTAAGTCGAGCCGCGCCTATAAACTGCGGAAAGGAAGTTTTCTCTATTCACTTCGATTTTCGATATTAAGCGAATTTTGTTGCCACACGGTCGTGTAATATGTTAGAAAAATAAGAGCATTTTGAATTCAGATCAGAAATGGTATGAGATAAAAACTTTTCATAACGGATTTCCTATTTTTACGTTTCGTTGGTTATGAAGCTATGAAGTTTGTTGATGGGTTTGGGTACACATTCGTGTACATGCATAAACACTTGTATAAAAATTCAAACTACATGGTTATTTAACTTTCAGATCTTAATAATATAGATAAAATGACTACAACAGACAGATTTTTTAATAGGTATAAATTTTTATGGAATTAAATTTTTGAGAAAAAGTATGAGACATTTTCTATCAAGCTAAATGTAGGTGGCAATACTGTTTCTGAGATGGAACGTGTTCTTTGTACGTATTCAGAACATGGCACTACTTGTCTTGTTTTTCGAATACGATTTCTGCACGTCGCCAGTAAGAATTGCAAAGAATGAATTGCTTATTAATATATAATATTTGATTGGCCAATGCCGATAAGATCAAACTACAAACGGCCCAAAATGGCTATAAACCACATTTTAAGGTAACTCCTATATGTATCATGCAAGATCATTTGGGTAGCAGAAGTATAATTTACACATTCTGTCTGGTTTGCACTGAAAATTCCTCTCATACAATGAAAAGGAAAGATAAGTTACTTATTCAGTAAAGTCGTAAGGTTTGAGTTTTAAAAATTAAATCAGTATCAAATATAATTTCAGTAAATGAAAATAAATTATTGGAAATTGTTTTTTTATTTAAACCCTGTTCTTGCACACATTCTCATAAAACTAAATATTAGAGAAACATATGTATTGAAAGGTAGAAAACTTAGGAATAATAGTATAACACTATTTGATAGTATACAAGAAATATATATATAAATATTGTATAATGTATTTGAGTATTCTTATTCTTAAGGCAACACAATTCTCTCTGAGTATTTTACTGTGATATTTAAATTGCATTACTTAGTTACTTTTAAGTTTGCTCAATGCATATTTATCTTTTTGATTGTTTTGGGATTGAGGTCGTTTTATATCAAAGAAAGATTTCGTATGCATTTTTGTATTGAGAATAAGTGTAATATATACGTTAAAAATCCTCTAAAATTTGATTTTACATATATGTACATCCATATTTGGCATAATAATATCCGTTACATTTTACTTTTAACCGGAGTTCGAAGATATTTTTAATTTCCTTTTCATTGTTGAACATAATTTACTTAAAAGCATTTTAGATTATAAGCACATTTATAATTTATTCTTCCAAACAGTTGGTATGCTCACACTGTAGATATGCATCTTAACCTATACAAGTCCACTTTGCCAAATAATTGAAGTCAGTGTTTGATCGGAATGAAATTTGCTATGAGTGATGTACATAAAGAGATAAAGAACGATCACAATAACAAATCTAAAGAACTCTCAGAGTAAAAATTCTTGAATAAGGTTATAATTTAGTAATTTTTAAAGCCCCTCTGTTTGGAGATCTGAAGAAGGGGCTGCAGAATACTTGGCATAATTTTATCACAGAATAGCAGGATTCCATTTAACTCCACTATAAGTTATATATATATATGTGTAGGTCCGTACTCATGCATGAAGGGGTTTTACAATTTTCTAGTTTACGATCTTTATGATGTAATTATTCAATAATAAAGAGTCTTCTAGTTTTAAACTGAAATCGTTTCTTTATGTCTTCATGTTCACCACGACCGCCAAAATAAATTCAGATCCAACATTGCTATTTCGATTTTTTTTGGCACAGTGTATTATAGGCAAAAATAAGATTTCACTATCAATTAAGAATGAAAGTTTAGGTGTAAGGTTAAAACAAAATCACTAGATCAATATAAATTGTGATTTAATGGCGCTATATTTAGGAATGTACGAAAAGGAAAATCTGAATAATAAATGAAAGTATAATCTACACGTGTACATACACATGTAGATTATACAGGATACATAAACTAAATGTATGTGCGAAGAGCGCATACATTTATTTTATAAATCTTGAATTTCTATTCAAATTGAAACTACCAGAATCACTCTGCGTTTCACTCAATTCACATGGTAAGATACAATTAACATACTCCAGAAACCAACATCTTAGTTACAGGACAGAGACAATTACTCATCGCTCCGACGATACGGTGTGTGTCATGCTCCAGCACCAACCAACCCTGCTCTAAATCGTAAATTCAACTCTTGCACACCCTGGACTCAATTTCACTCTACTCTGCCGGCAGAAAAGGAGCTATTTACGAGCTTAGTGCAAGCAAGCCGAGCGAGGAGCTGTTTGCGCCCGATCTCACCTGACGGCAACAGGTAATACCTCCCGGCGCATGCAAACAGAGACGGTGCGTGGATTACACTCGCACTAACCGCTGTTTGCTCGCACCAAGTGATGAATCCGGGTCTAGTTGGTCTGTGCCATCGATCCCGTGTGTGTTTTACATTCGGATCCATAACCCCATAAATATGTAAGATCACGCAAATGAAACATCAAATGCTGGGTTGATCAGTTGAGAATCGGGGTGTGTGAAGTAAAGCAAATGGGGATTTTAATATGGCGCCGTTAGAAACCTTATATTGATGTTGTCATTGATTTGGGAGTGTGCTTGTGTGGTAATATACGGTATCAGATTGCTGAGTGTTTTCCTTTTTTAAGGAACTGATGATAGCACGCATGAATGTCTAGTGCGCTGTGGCACTGAATTAAGAACTGACCAACAAGGAAAGGAGACATTTGCAAACCTATCTCCAAACAAAAGAACTTTAACTGATTTATATTAGTATTTATCGATAGAGATATTTATATATCGATGTTATCCTTTATTTCGGAGTGTACTTGAGTGGAAATGCTCGGTAGCAGATTGTTGAGTGTTTTCCTTTTGTAAGGAACAAAGAATAGCACGCATGAGTATCTGATGCGGTGTGGTACTGAATTAGGAACTAACCATCATGAAAAGAGGACATTTGTTAACCTATTTCCAAACAAAAGAATTTTAACTGATGTATAATGGCATTATATATTAGCATTGATAAGTATTTATCGTTAGATATTTGTATATCGATTTTGACTTTGATTTGGAGTGAGCTTGAATAGTAATATACGGTAGGAGATTGTTGAGCGTTTTCCTTTAGTCAGAAACCACACGTACTGTCTCTTGTGTTTAGGCACTAAACTACACTGCTGGCCACCCAAATTGCAACACCAAGAAAGACAAGAGATATCACAACAAAATTTATTTTGTATATAACATGTTGACCAAGTATCAAATGATTAAATTTATAGACTTCTGTGAAGTGTGGTTCCTGCCAAAATCAGTAGCCAGAGTAGCCGCCATTGTTGGAGATCACCGCTGCCACACGCCTCGGCATTGATTCAAAGAGACTTTGGATGTGTTCTTGGGGTACAGCAGACCAAGCAGCTTCCACACGTTGCCAAAGTTGATCTGGTGTGGCAGCTGGGGATGTATTCTGGGTCAATCGTTGAGCAACCATGGACCACATGTTTTCTATCGGCGAAAGATCCGGAGAGCGAGCTGGCCAGGGAAGCAATTCAATCTGGCGATTGACGAAGAACCCTTGGACAATGCGTGCCACGTGTGGTCGCGCATTATCCTGTTGAAATATGGCTGTGGGCAAGCCCTGAAGGTAAGGAAGGACAACTGGCTCCAACACCTCGGAGATGTAGCGCTGGCTGTTTAAAGTACCGGCAATGCGTACTAGAGGAGTGCGAGAGTGATATCCAATACCGCCCCATACCATAATACCCGATGCAGGACCAGTGTGGCGGTGCATAACACAGCTGTTCAGCATCCTCTCTCCACGGTGTCTCCAGACTCGAATCCGACCATCGTGGTGTTGCAGACAGAAGCGTGACTCGTCAGTAAAGACAATTTCATTCCATTCTGCCGTCCACATCCTTCTTTCATCGCACCATTGGCGGCGGAAACGTCTGTGGTTCTGCGTCAAGGGTAGACGAAGCAATGGACGTCTTGCGGACAGACCACTCTGCTGTAAACGGCGTCGAATGGTACGCGCAGACACTGGATGATGCGGTACAGACTGAATGTGCTGTGCTATGGTTCGTGATGTGGCTGAGCGATCCGTCACTGCCATACGCACAATATGCCTGTCATCACGTGAAGTGGTGCACTGAGGTGGATGCGATCGAACACGTCGGTCCGTCGTACCCTCTTGCATCCAACGATCACATATCCGCATTACAGTTGTTTGGTTTCGTCCAACACGACTACCGATTTCCCTGAAAGATAATCCACAATCTCGGTAGGCCACTATCCTTCCTCTGTCGAACTCGGATACTTGATCAAAAGATGATCGCTGTTTTCTACGAGGCATAATTGATCGTTTTTTTGAAAAAACCACAAGAAAAACACAATTGCCGTACTTGAAATCGTCGAAATCTCCAAGCCTTAAATAGCGCTTTGAAGTGGCGCCACAGGCGCGCGTGATGTGCGTCTGCGCTGAAATTCTAATCATTTGCATATCTCACCTCCGCTAATGCATGTTGTAAATTTCATATTATTTGCATGCTTCCTTCAGGGTGTTGAATTTCGGTGGCCAGCAGTGTAGGAACTGGGGAACAGAAAATGGGGACATTTGTTAATATCACTAAGAAATAAGTTAATAACTAGTATTTGTATACTGGTATAGATATACAATTTTATATTGATGTTGTCATTGATTTGGGAGTGTATCTAAATGGTAATACACGATAGCAGATTCGTTGTGCACTTCCCTTTCGAAAGGAACTGAGAATAGCTTGGGCAGACAGTCAGCCCATTAAAAATCTGAAATGGGAAACTGCCGCGAGTCTCGGGGATTCTTGTTGTCATCTAGTGGCCTCCATAGCTTACCATCTACCACTTGCGAACGGTAAACAAAGCTAGGAGAGCGGTAAAGATGTATCATTCCCATGGCGTACCACGAAGAGGCCTTGTCACCAACGAATTCAAACTTTGATTAACTTAAAAACGCATAATTGCAGCTTGTGAGAGGGAGTATTTAAAGTTAACAAAAAACCAGTGCAAAATTGAATTTTACCTAAATACTCTCGCATAATACATAGTAACGTATAATATAATTTATTGCTGTAATGGTGAAGTTTGTCGTTTAATCTAATTAGTGTTGACGAATGAACTATTGTCTATCAACTTGGAATTCAATCTTTGGAATTTCTATTGAGCGTGTTGAAATCCTATTCGGAAATATCTAAGTGACGTCACGTCCGGAATATGTGCAGGAAGCACGATCCCCATCACAAAAGCACTACCGCTCACTACATTTATCTTGATGAATAAAGCTTATGTAATGGTTATAAGAATGGAGGTTGGTTGTTGAATAGATAGGTATGTAGTCTAATTTATGTCCCAGGGGAGCATCACAACGGGTTATTGGCGACGGAATCAATTCCGAAGGGAAAGATATGAGGACATCTCGTTATTTTGAATCATGGTCTGATGACGAGGTCAGCATTTGAGATGGTACCCAACTCTCCAAATTTCCACAAGTTAACGTGAGGGCATTGGAGGCCACGACAGATTTAAAGCGCAACAGCCCCCACATGCACAACGGTCTTAGGTTGGATCGAGTTTCGAATTCGCAACTCTTCCTTTACTAATCCGAGATTCTACCAACTAGGCTACCGTAGGCCCAGAAATAATAAGCCAAGGGTAAATTAGATTTTGTACAGCATTTAGCAATAGAAACTTCATAACTGATCCGAAACCAAACTGAAGGAAGCCAAAAAAATTAAATTTAATACGAGATTTTGTTCCCACTTTTCTATTTTGCTTTTTTTATAAACTTTTCCCACTGTTGTAATGAATTATTTGTCCATGATATCACCAAGTATTAGCGATAGAACTGTGCGCTATAATTTAGTGTTATAGCTTAAATATTTTGCTTCTGGTTTGGCAATTTGGAATGTTATATATTGGAAAAAGCAATTTGTATCTTCCTGAGGCTTAAATTAAATAGTTTCAACAGATAAAGCTTATCTTTCAGAATGACATTAATACCATGTTAGGAGATATAAATTAATATATGAACTGCAATACACATATACCAAAAGTGGAAAAAATTATAATTTGTTATGCCTCATCTAATACTTTATGTTTGTTTTGATATCGTCTAGATCAGTGATTCCTTTTTATACTTGAGTACCACCTGAGAATTTTGCAGAGTCGTGGCATACCTGGTAATGTTATAACTTTTTGAGGGGGTCAAATAAATTCTATACACATATAAATAACTTTACAAAATACAGAAAATATATCCATAAAATTAGAAAAGCCGTTTATATGTAATTGTTCTTAACAAATGCCAAATACAATTTCCCAACACTAAAATGTCTTTATCAGGAGGCTTAATGAGAAAACTTGCTGTTGCTTATGCTTATTTCTTATTAGAGCTTCTATGTCAGGTGTTCACTAGTGCTTATCTTTAATCTTAAGTCGTTTTCCACGCAGTCTATTCCTGTACTTGTTTTCCATATACACTAGCTCTGAAAACCCACGTTCACACAAATACGTTGATACGAATAGAGTTAAAAAGTTTAGCACTAAAAAGAGTAGGATACTAATTTCTTGTAGACAGGAACAAGACTTTTCTCCTTAAAAGTGTCTTTCATTGAATTATTACTAATTAGTTCTATGGAACATTCATTAAATTTTAACCCAGTATTTTTAGTTTTTATTATTATTGAATTCTTCTGCGCACCACCCCAAATGCTTTCGCGTACCACCAGTTGGGAACCACTGGTCTAGACGATGAATCAAATTTGTTATTGCCAACTAATGTAAAAAATATTTAACTTTTCCATCTTCGCTTACGTATAAAGTAGTATCGAATGCAGAAATTAATGAATTTAACATGTTTCCACATAAAGGACTATTCATTATTGATACATTTTTCGAAAGGAATCTGGTGTATGACCTTATACATTAAAAATTAATTTTGATGTGAGCTCTTAACAGAAATTGTTTAATCAATGTTACCAATTCTATCAAATCAATCTTGTTATTAAAAACAACATCAAATGCATTTATTACTATCAAAAAATGTTATTAAATATTTAAAAACAATGTATACTAAACTTAGAGTGAAATAGGAGTATTTAAAAGAGGAAAGCTCTTGTAGTAATTTTTAAATAAATTCTTAAATGAAATATTTCTTTTTAGGTTTGGAAACCTGAGATTTCTCGTTGAACATTATAATCTTCAAAAATATTGGTATAAAAAGAAATAGCGAATGCATACTGCAATTTTTAAAAACAATGCCTTATTAAGTATAAATTAAAAGAAGCTAAGGGCCCTAAAATGATTTTTATTCATCTTGAACGCGTTTATTAGTTTTATCTAGATTTTTGTTTGTAATGCAAGTCAAGATTTTCTAAAAAATAACAATTTTTAACAACAAATAAGCAAACAAGAACTTCAACAAGACAAAATAAAAATTTTAAATGGGAAATGATGTTACGGTAAAAGAATCGCAATATTTTCAAGAGAAATTGTACTAAATTTAATGTAATTCTAAAAACACAAAACTCCTTATTTATTTTGGAAAAGATTTAACACCCAGTTTTTTATCTTATATCTGTATTTTAGTGGTATATGAATAGTATATGTGGCATTTTATTTAGTTTGTAAACAAGATGAATAGCGTAATTTCCATGAGATGAACATTGTTTGGTAGTTAGTAGTTGAATTAACGTCGAATTGGAGCAACACAATTGCTAATTGGCGACGGTTCGAGATGAATCCCGTAGGAAATTAACATTGGACAACAACGCTTTATTATCAGTAGTTTTTATAAATCTAGATAAATACCTTTTAGAGGTAAGTTCTAAGTTAAATTATTTTCCGCTAGACTCGAACTCAGATGATTCTCAAAGATGTTGAATCGAGGGACAGAGCATTAATTACTGGGCTCTTAAGCCAGTACCTGACACGTGCCTATGTATGATTACAAATGCTTCTTTGTTTGAAAAATAATTGTGAAAGAATGGACCAGGTTTGCTGAATCGCATCAACAGAGCCGACGCATAAAGCAATAGGATACTCTGAAATAATCTAAAAACATATATACTATTCTAAAATAAGTTCTATTTCTTAACCCTCCTGGTGGTTGAGTGCTCCTTTACAATAGGCCACTAGTTCACCCCTTGCAGTACAATGGGTGGAAGAGATTGGTTTCAAGATATTATAGCAAATAATTTTTGTAGATATAAAGATCTGCGTAACAAAATTTGTGCATTAACTATTCTTGTTTTATTAATTAATTCAGTTGGACCTATCTTCCAAATTACAAAAGGTTTAAAATAAACTTCCAAGCTATTATGCATCTATTGTCAACGATAATTGTAACATACATCATATATGTATTACGACTCAACTAATATCATATCTTTATCAGCAATTCTACATGATAAAAATGGAATATTATCAGTAAATCTCTTATAAGACAAGGCTTAATTTTTATGTTGTATTCTACTGTTTTTGAAAAGTTTTATTACATTCTACACATACTTTACCCGTTAGTACAATCATAGTTAAAAAATAATAATTTAGTATTTTTAATTTTCCCAAATCTTCTGAGAAGTTCACGCGCAAATATCAGTTCCGCAATATCAAGTCTTCCCTGAATGACTTCTAACTGAATTTTGACCTGCTGACTAATAGAATCCTTATTGGGATTCTTTCAACCAATAGATATGGTTATGTAGTCGTTATATGTGTTATGCGGTGAAAGCAATATTACATACACTACTCGTGTCTCAGATGATTGAAACTAAATCCAAAAATGATGTGTCTATACTTTTATACATCATTTTTGGAAAAGTGCTATGAGCATATTCGATACTTAACTACTTTGAAATTGAAAAATGAGAGAAAACATTAACACATGAGTTCCTGGAATTAAGTTTCCATTCAGAAAAATAATGCGATCGCTTATTCACGAACATCAAAAGTCAAAGGAAGAAGGAATCCATCCCCGAAGAAAATTCCCTTTCCCAATGACGAAGGCTTCAGCACTGAATCATGAACTTGGGAATTAACACAGCAGCTGATACATCCACCCAATCCTTCTTAATACCGCACCCACTGACAAGTAGCAAGGTCTGGAAAGAACAAATCTCACTCTTTGGACCACTTTATCCCCGAATGGCAAAAACAGCAGAAAGAGAAATAGGCACATTTGTGCAATATTAAAAGAGCTAACCCGGGAAACAGCACCCCAGAAAAGTCCCGAAAAAAAAGTATAAATAAATCACTAATAACATTTTGCGCATTGGTTTCACGTCTACTTCTGCATGAAACATCAACAGCTCCCCCTACCTGCAGAAACAGAAATCGTTTCATTTCCTTGATTCTGAGGGGTAGAGCTGGGGTTGAGTTACCTAGCTGGAGGTATTTGTACATAATTTATGAACATAAAACACCTCAGAGTTGCTTATTTCTTTCTGCGGTGGTTTCAATATATTTCCCCCTTTTTGTTGTTTTTTGTTCTCGTTCTTGTGCTGTTTTTTGTGTTTTATTTGCCGTTGATGTGCTTGTATGCATTTCCACCCCTTGTTGGGGGGGGCTCATTTTTCCCCACCTGTTCCGTTCCCCCCTGCTCCTTAGTCTTTTCCCCTTTTCTTGAGCAGCAACGGAAGATTCTTCATTTCCCCTGAGCTTTATCGAGCGCGCAGTTTATGATGACGCCGTGGCAGCGGTGTGTCAGTTTTTTTCCGCAAGCTCTTTTTTCGGGGCAAAAAAGATGCGGTGTGTAATAATGGAATATCAAATAAGAGTAAACTGTAAAACAATGAAACATTTTCCGCGTTTTTTGCTAAATATTTGAGCAGGTAGCTTAGCTGTGCACGCCACGGCGTGGTGAAGTTTCCGGAGGGGGCTTGGATTCCCTTTCAATTATTCAGTCCAAAACTGGGTAATTCCACCTCTTTTCTTTTTAATAAGAGCAAATTCAACGTCAAGAGGAATTCGGTGTGACGGGTCCGTAGAAACGCTTCATAACGTGTATTAACAAAATACCCCAAAACAAAATACCCTTATACTCAGTGCTTGACGTTATCTTAAAAAGATTCCGTTTTTCAGAATTATGAAAGATTACGTTACGTAATTCTCGAAAGAATAAAATGTTGCTTTGTATACTAATTATCTTATGTCAGTCTGGACTGAAATAAAGGTGCACTGGAACACTGAAATCATTGGTGCAATAAGGTCTCGTTTCGAATGTTTAGATATTCATACGGGTTTGTAATTTACGTTAACCAGTAAGTCGTGTTCCAACTTCCAGATACCAAAATACAAGAAAATGAAATTTATTTCATCTTTTGCCAGTAGACTGAATGTTCCATTTCTCTTGCTCTCCAGTAGAGCACGAGTTTGCAGCCAATGTGGTAGGAAAGGTGGTCTCAGCAACAGCTGATAACTTCTCAGTCCCTAACTGGCACTTGGTGAAAGTCGTATCTCGGTTGGTTCATGAAAAAGAAAGCTTAACCAGGGGGTGAGATTCATCACCCCCCACAAATGAATCTAGAAATAGAGATGAAATAAAGCTCGTTAATTTCGTTTTAATTCTTCTTTGAGAATACAAAAAATTCCTTGCTTGCTTGACTTTTCCTTGAGAGTTTTTCTGTTTTCTGTTGGATTAAACATTCGTTTTAAATTACATGATTTAAACTATCATAGTAAGATAACTTCTGATTTTGTCTAATATAATTTAAATTCTTCAATAATTTAGAATTTTTTCCTTTTAGAATTTTCAGAATTATCAGGGGAAGGAGTCCTTTGTCCGTGTTGTCCTTTTAAAAGGTTAGATAAAATTTGAAGCAGTACGAATCATGTTGATCTTCTACTTTTATTTTTATTCTATGCTGTAACTTTATGTGACATTATGTTACACATGGGGGTTGGTAGATGTATTTGTCTAAGTGCCTTTGCAAAATATTACTCAACCCTTTTAGAGTCGTGAGATTTCAGTGTAGTGTAGTGTTGCTTTTACCCCAGAACACATTTAATGATTAAATAAACACATTTATTGATTTAAAGAATGCATGGGTTCCTTTAACTTTTAGAAAGATTCTATTGGTACTTTCCTTAAAACAGAATCTTTTGGAAAGATCTTCTTTTGGTTCTTTTCTAGGAACAGAATCCTTTGAAAGAATTGTGTTGTTCCTTTCAATAGAATCCTTTGAAAAGATTCTATTGTTCCTTCTCTTGAATTAGAATTCTTTGGAAAAATTCCATTGGTTCTTTCTTTGGAAAGATTCTATTGCTCATTTACTTAGAATAGTATCGTTTGGATAGATTCTATTGGTCAAGAAGGTCAAAATTGGTTAGAAGTCCTGCAAGTAAAACTACAGTTTATAAAGTGGAATTATACGTCAGAGGGTTAAAGGAAGGAAATTAAGTAGCCAATTCCGAAAATGACAAAAGAATGCACAAATTGAAACATCTTGCATCTCCTAAAAATAATCTCGTTGGCATGGGAAAGTATCCTTATATTTCATGAAAATTAAAATTTTAATATTTAAATTAATATTTAGATTCATTTAGAAAAGTTTAAACAGTTAAGTAAAAAATAACCATACTAATTACATCACTATACTGAATGAATTGAGTACTGATTAACACTACAACCATTAATTTTTTAAAATCATTTATCATCAAATGAATTTCTTTCTTTCAAATTTATCCTATGCTCCAATTTTAACCACTTCAAGATTAATACGAACATGAAAAATAAATTCTAACCTAGTATCGTGAACATAGGAGTTTTGATCATGATGTCAGGATTTCGGGAAGGTTGTGAACTCTTATTTTGAAAAAGAGGATTGCATGTGTTTTTTAAAACACACCTATTTTTCAAACTTTTCTATGTTAATTTTTTGAAAGATGAACTATCCTTCATGCAATTTGAAATTGCACTTTCAAAAATTTGTTAAACCCTTTATAATAAATACCCATAATTATTAGTTATATTCTATCCTTTATTATTTATCGAAATTATGTCAATTTCATAATTGTTTATATATAGCAAATACATTTTCTTTATTTGCTGTATATCCTTTCTACTTTCGTAGAAATATGTGAGATCTCTCTTGATGTATAAAATTTTACTGATTTGGAATATACTGAAAAATTAAAAATACGTACCACTCCTATAAGTCAGCAATCTATTTTGGACATAGGACAGAAAATTTAAACTAAGGTCATACGTCAGTATAATTCTAAAGTAATTTGAGCATCCAGTTTAATTCAGGTCAAAAGTCAGAAACGAAGAAGTTTTGCACAAATAACAAAGATCTCTTGATATTTTAAATTGCACATTGAAATATTGCAAATTTCAACGGCTATTAGTAAAAATCAAATTTATAGAAATTTAAATAAATCTCCATCTCTGTATGTTATTTAGAATGAAAGACAAGGTGCCGCTTCTGAACGAGAACTCTGCTATCTATATTGATAACAGAACACAATATTCTAGCCACACACTAATGCATTCAGAGTAATTTGTGAGTAACTTCAATACCCGAATATATTCATTCAAGTACAAAACGCTGAAAACTTCAATTTTTGAGTTTTACACAGAAACACAGAAGTCACTCGTATTTAAACTTTCTGAGTCAGATTTATTTTAATTAGTGTACACGTAATTAAACCCCATCTATGGATTGAAGGAATCTTAGGTGAGATTCTACTGGTCAAGATGGTCAAAACTGATTGGTAGTCATGCAGGGAAGTCTGCAGATTATAGAATGGTTATATGCTTGTCCCTTCAGACGATTAATAGATCCTAAAATGGAATTTAAAATGTTAAAATTGGTTCAATTCTAATCTTTTATACTTTTTACCTATATTGAAACACAGTATCTGCTTCCGAACTCTGAAATTCCTCTGCACCATACAGTTTGCACCACGTAATAATGCGCGCAACGTAATTACTAATTAAACCAAGTATCTGAATAGACTCTTAGCGGATTAGCAATCGGAAGTTTGAGAGTTCGAAACTCGACCCAACCAAAGACCGTCGTGTATGTGGGGGGCTGGTGCACGCTAAACCCATCATGGCTTCAAATATCCTTACGTTGGCGTGGTGTGGAGATACGGAGAGTGGGGTGGCCATCTCAGGTGTTGAACTCGTCATATGACAGTTCAAAACTACTTATTATTCTGCACTTTATATTGATACTTTGTATTTTATGTGAGTTTTTAATGTTGTATTGTATATATTATGATTTAATTGTCCTGTTTTTATGTTTTGTTTTTATTTCGATTATATTGTTCGGTTTTGGATGTTGCCTGCTGTTACGGACCCTATTAGCTGATAGACTTCCTTTTGGATCCTGTGATAACTTTTTAACATCAACTATCTAATCTGTTATCTGTACAGCATGGCATTGCCCTCAAAATTATTAAAATTCTAAATTGAGTTTTGTTTGTTGTTTTCTTATGTTGTTTACTGATGTTCTAATTAATCGCTAAATGTAAAGCGAGATGTATTTATATTGTAACTTAATTGTATATAATACTCAATAATTGCCGTACGTGCGCCCTGTTGAGTGGGCGTGTGCTGGTCCCGCCCGAGAGCACAGAGCAACGGGCCAGCGTGTGCTGGCCCGTTGCCTCTTCTTCTGAGAATCACTTTCCCCGCCCCTAAACTGGACTCTAAACCTCGCGGTGAGCCGGGGTGGGTCTCAAAAAAAATCTTTCGCTTTGGGATTGATCCCGAATCATCGCCAATAACCCGAGTCCAGTGCGACGTTAATTCAACTACTTACCAAAAGATCCATTTATGGGCAAACCGTAGAGCTTTCACGATTTAAAAATATGCGATTATTCCATTATTAAGTGATTACTAAATGGATTTGACAAAATTTAAGAATTATTTCAATTCTTTTCAGTGACATACTTTTCGAGATAAGATGCATCTTTTGATTGAGACTTGTAATATTAATCTTGATCAGTAGTGATAAGTACCAATGTGCGTAGTTTGATAATCGAGTTACAAGAGCCTCCAAATACACCTATTCATGGTCAGAAAGAAAGCGTCGGGCTTTATGCGTCTTGCAGAGTAATGCAGACTGCTTTGTCGATTGAAAAAAAATGCAAAAATTCCACTCTCAAGAAATTCATAAAATAAAATTGATATACAATTATGAATGAAACAAATGCCATGCACTTGACTTTACGTGATTTGCCATCTGGCTTCCCAATACTTCTATACTCGATTAAAAAAATTCTTAAGTGCATTGCACGTGTCTAAGTGTTGAGCCGTCATAGGTTGTCCATAAAAGAGTCAACAATATTACAATAAAATAATTGCACGAAGACAGTCATGCCCAGCCAGGAAACGAAACTCAGCAGCTGAAACCTTTCTTGGAGAGTCTGGGACGAAATGTAATACGGTAGGCCTTCTCATGTGAACCCTGAATTACGCTAAATCTACCACGGTTCTTGCTGCTTTCTAGTACTGATATACAATTAAGAATTCGTTCAATCCCTTAAGTTATCTACCTTTCTATCAAAGATGCAGCTTCTAAATGAAACCTCCGCAATCCATCTTGGTTACAGGACACAACCACCAATACACGCAGCTTAATCCTCGAGTAACCCGAGCCTCCGAATCCCACCCATTCATGGGCAAAACGCAGAACATGCGCGGCCCTCATAACTGGAAACTCCCATTAGCGAAGTATTTTGCTTGCCCTGAAAAATCAAGAAACGATAGTTATTTCGCACGCCCCTTGTGTCTGTGGGAATTCAATTTCATCGAGTGTCCTTTTATGATCCTCCCCTCTGCCCGTCACGGTCACAGATAAAAGGAAGCGATGGTTGATCACCAGGGGGCTGAAAGGGTTGCCCGGTGCCCCCTCCCCCAGTCGATGCTCTCCGAAACGTGGGGTTTCACAGAACAATTTCGAATAATTAGGAGGCGCTTGGGGCACAACAAATACTCAGTTTGAATGACTGGATGGATGCTCGAATGAAAACTCGGCGAGCTAATGGGAGGGGGGACCGTCTCGAAAATATCGGTTTGCAGTCGCTGGAATTAGAAGTATTAAGCTCGCACGAGGGTGGGAAATTTGCGTAATTTCGGGAACTTAATACCCCAAAGATGGAAGGACTTCTTCGATTAGTGTCTTCTTCGGGTTCATCTGCTTCTTGTGTTTCCATCTTTTCGGTTGTTCAGAGGTGATGTTTTGGACCACAGGATTTAGTATTGAGAAGTCGATCAGTTTCAATTGATAAGGATACTTTGATCACATGGTGAATTATCTAATTGGATTTGAAATCGTCAGTTATTTGTGGATCATCTCATGGATGTAATGAAAGATTTTAATCAATTGTTCATTGATTTTAAGAAAGAATGATTTTTTTCTTGTCTAATGTTAGACCACTGACACCTCTTTCATCTTCGGGTCTAAAAGAGATCAACTGACGGCTATGCGTAAAGGAGCACTTGATGGCTATAGCCCCTAGAAGATGGAAGGTCTTATTCGATTAGTGTCTTCTCTGGGCTCATTTAATAGTGTTTCTGTCTTATGGATTGTTCAGAAGTGGTATTTTAGACCACCTAATTTAGTGTTGAAAAAATATGTTTCAGTTGATAAGGATCACTTGATCACATAGCAAATTATCTAATCGGATTTGAGATTGTCAATTATTTCTGGATCATATCCTCATGGATATAAAGGATGATCCTTTCAATTGTGCATTGATTTTAATAGATAATTATTTTTCATTTCTAATGCTAGACGACTGGCTTCTTTCGTCTTCAACTCTAAAAGGGATGAATAAACGGCTATTTGCGAAGGATCACATCACATTCCACCAAGTGGGTAAGCAGTCAGAAGATGGAAAGAATTCCACTATTGGCGTCTTTGGGTTCATCTGGGTTGCTTAGAGGTGATGTTTTGGACTGACTTTATGTTGAGAAAATGTGTTTAAGTTGATAATGACTTTTTGATCACATGGTAAATTATCTAATTAGATTTTAAATGGACAGTGCATCCTCTCTTAGATATAATAGTGGATTCTAATCAATTGCGTGTAGCTTTTAAGAAAGTATGAATTATAAGGATACAGAATTCTTTTTTTTGCAGCAACAGTTATATTATGTAGCAATTTCACGTCAACAACACGAATCGGTTGAATAATTGACTTTAGAAAAAAATCATATTTGACGCTTCAGGAAAAACAGCTGTATTGATATAATAATCCACCAATGGAATTCGGAATCAGTTCCTAAAAGATGGAAGAACTTAGGAACAAACGTATTCTTTGAGTTCATTTGCTTCTTTTGTTTCCATCCGCTGGGTTGCTTAGAGATGATGTTTTGATTACATGAATTGGCGTGGAGAAGATTTTTTTCAGTTGAAAAGGATGAGGGAAAATTTCCTAATTGGATTTGAAATTGTCAGCTATTTTTGGATAATCCTGTC
The DNA here is from genome assembly GCA_933210815.1 of Meta bourneti. Classification (NCBI taxonomy): domain Eukaryota; kingdom Metazoa; phylum Arthropoda; class Arachnida; order Araneae; family Tetragnathidae; genus Meta; species Meta bourneti. The sequence goes on from OW119926.1 coordinate 65,173,644, forward strand.
TTAGATATAAAGGAAGATACTAATCAATTGTGGGCATTGATTTTAATAGAATTTTTTTTCCTTTCTAATGCTGGACTATATATTGACCCCTTCGATCTTCGGAACTAAAAGGGATGAAATGAGTGCTATTTGTAAAGGAGCACCCAGTGGGTAAGCCGCCAGAAGGTGGAAGGTCTTCAATTAGAGTCTTCTTTAGGATCTTCTAATTGTGTTTCTATCTTATGGATTGTTCAGAAGTGATTTTTTAAATCACCTGATTTAGAGTTTATCTGTTTCAGTTGATAAGGATCACTTGATCACAGTAAATTATCTAACTAGATTTGAAACTGTTAGTTATTTTTGGATTTTCCTCTATTGGATATAAAGTAAGATCCTAATCATTTATGTATTGCTTTTAACAAAACTATATGAAAATAAGAGGTTTTTTGGCAGTTCTCTTAAACAGCGATCACATGTCACCAAAACCTAGTAATCGGTAAAATCATTGTCTAAAATCATACTACAGGAAATTTTATAAAACATTGAATGTTTTATTCAAATAAAAATTATTAGATGCAACTTTTTCTGTCCTAGAATCTTTCATTTGACCACTTACAAATACAGAGGTTTGGGTTGCAATGAACACATAAAATGGAATTATACGGCATAAGAAAACGACAATTTAATCTATACTTGTAAATGCGACTATAGAAAATATCTAAATTATGAACTATTTTATCCCTGCAAAATTCAATATTAATTGATGAACAGCTGTTAATAATAATTACAGAATAGCTGTTAATATTAATTGATATACAGCTATTAATGACGAAAAAGTTTCGGTGAGATTTTAGTTTTGCTCTTTATCTAAAGATTACTATAGGCATACAAGAGCGAAGTAATTCGATTGTAAGACTCAACTTTCTCGTGAAAACCAAACTCCACAGCAAACAGTGACTTAAGTCATTTATGAACTGAAACAGCATAAAAATAAGCCACTTTCAACAAATACCGAATGCTTTGAATGGATATCGTGTAGTGTCGAAGAATTCTAGACAGAACAGAGTATATAAGACAATTCTATTTTTAACTTTTCTTATCGTATGCCTTGGATGGAAAATAAATCGTTTTTATCGGTGCAGAGAATGCTATCAAAAGGAAATAAAACGGGAATAAAAGATTCTTATACAATTTTATTTGATGTAAAGGCTGGAACAGTTATACTCTAGAGTTTCTAAAATAAGTTTGGTAACAAGGGAAAGTGCTTCAACGTCATGAATGCTTTTTATGTGAAGCTTATAATAAAATAAGACTATCGCAATCTGTTAGAAGGTCAATCGTGTGTTTTGTGACGAATTGGTTAGTGTAAATGCTGTGATAATATGTTCCACAGGTTATTCCAATAAAAATGTAGATTCTTATAAAGCTATGAGAAATAGTATTTAGAGATGCAACACATTAGTATTTGTAAACTCACTATACGTGTGCATGTTATTTGAGAATATGCGTGGTATCACCACAGGGTAAACAGAACCTGATGCCCCACCATACTTGTTTGTAAACTCCCTATAAGTGCATAATATTTTTAGTTTGAGAATGCGGTTCATAAAGGCACAGAAAAATTAGAAACTGATGCCCCATCAGAGTATTTAGAAACTTACTTTATATGCAGTGCAAAAGATATGTAGATTGGAATCGCGCATTGAAACACCACAGGAAAAACAGAATCTAGTGCCCACCATACTCACGTGTTTGTAAACTCATTATACGAGCATAATATTCTTGTTTGAGAATATTTGAGTGTAAAAATATTTTTATAACAACATATTCCACTAACAAGTTAATTTTTTTCACTTCCCCATATTGATTGGTAACCTAGACAGAAGTGCTTAGAAGGCTCGGTAAAAAGAGGCCTAATTATCAGGGTGTTCTCACCACGTGTCCAATATAAGGTAATAAGTTTAGCCCAATTATTTTGTCTTGAAATGTTTTTAGCATAGTACCCTTCATAACTATTTAACCCTCACTTGACATTAAGAGACCTCAACCAGTCATTTATAAACATAGTGCCACTATTTTAAGCTATTTCGAAAATTTTAAAAAGCATGGAACTTTTATATTGTCTATATAATATGTCTTCAGTTAACAGAATAACTACTATTTTATTTTCCCTTTTCTATAACTGCAACCCTCCAGACACGTGTTCGCACCTTGTTGAAAAGAGGCCTGCATATTAGGGTGTTGGTACCACATGTAACTAATTGAAAATATATCTCACAGACATCTCTCTGTTCCCCGGATATCACTATTTTAAGCAATTTCGACAATTTTAAAATGTATGGAACCTTTATATCGTCTACATACTAACGTTTTCCTCGAACAAAATAACTATATCGTATTTTCACTTTGATTTACTGACTGAAACTCTGAACACGATTTTGTTGAAAAGACGTCTCCATGTCAGGGCGTTGACAACGCATGTAATTAAATTAGAATATATCAGAGACATCTACCTTTTACCCAGATAACAATATTTTAAGTTATTTCAGCAATTTTAAAGTATAGAGAATTTGTATGTCTTCCAAAGAACACTAACAGAATTCTAAGTAACAGAATAAGTCTATTTTATTTTTACTTCGATATACTGACCGAAACTCTTCGGGTATGTCTTTAGAAAGCTTCTTAGTGAAAAGAGGTCTCTATGTCAGGGTGATGGCACCACATGTAATTAATGACAATAAATCACAGAGACATCTCCCTTTTCCCCAGTTATCGCTATTTTAAGCTATTTTAGCAATTTTAAAATGTATAGAACTTTTATGTCGTCTATAAAATAACGTATTCCACGAACAGTATAAATCTATCGTATTATCACTTCGATATACTGACTGAAACTCTCCGGACACGTTTTTAGAAGGCACCTTGGTGAAAAGTGGTCTCCATGTCAGGGCGTTGACAACGCATGTAATTAAATTAGAATATATCACAGAGACATCTCCCTTTTCCCAGATACCAATATTTTCAGTTATTTCGACAATTTTAGAGTATAGAGAATTTTTATGTCTTCTAAATGACACTAACAGAATTCTAAGTAACAGAATAGATCTATTTTATTTTTTCTTCGATATACTGAGCGAAACTCTTCGGACATGTCTTTAGAAGGCACCTTGGTGAAAAGAGATCTCTATGTCAGGGTGTTGGCACCACATGTAATTAAATGACATATCGCAGACATGTCCCTTTTCCCCAGTTATCACTATTTTCAGCTATTTTGGCAATTTTAAAATGTATAGAACTTTTATGTCGTCTATATAATAACGTATTCCACGAACAGTATAAATCTATCGTATTATCACTTCGATATACTGACTGAAACTCTCCGGACACGTTTTTAGAAGGCACCTTGGTGAAAAGAGGTCTCCATGTCAGGGCGTTGGCACCACATGTAATTAAATTAGAATGTATCGTAGAGACATCTACTTCTTCCCCAGAGATAGCGGAAGCGAAAGGCATGGACCCACTTCATTAAGGCTATTCTGCCCCACGTATTTATGGTTGTGGTCATCACAATCGCACCCACTAAACCCATGATGGGAGCTCCTTTCTCTAATTAATTCGATCAATAAAAACTAAACACGTGTTGGTAGACTAGTATCATGTATAGGGTTGTTAGAGACAGGGCGTAGCACGACCCGTGTTTTTATTGTGAGTGTGTTCCAATGAATAAGGATAATTGCTTTTGTCATGGGGTATGTTGATAGCGTTATGAGTATGTATTAGATCACGTGCTGAGAGACAATTTATTCCACTCTTATATATTCATTATTGGTATGGAATAGAGATTGGCAAAACTGTTATTTTACAATGTTTGTGTTAGTGGTTGTTGCTAATTTACGAGTTATTGTTCTGCTAATACTAACAATTGTGTTAACAGTTTATAAGTCAACACCAACAGCTAGAAAACAATTTTAACACTCATAATAAACTGCTAGAAATTGACATCAGTGGTTAATTTTAATTGCTCGTAACTGTTCAAATAAATAGTTAAATGAATTAATGAAGTAATTTTACCTTTTCACTTTTATTGCATTTTCCCCTTTAGCTTTAGTTTTTAATTTATTGATTTTCGTAATAAGTTTAGTTAAATTAAAAGTTTTAACGTTTGATAATAATTATCGATAACTGTTCATATATTCTACAAGTTTCTTACTTTTAATTTGCAATATAATATTATTTAAATTGTTATTGGAATAACACCTCATCTCTAGTAGGGAATGAAACTACATTTAATAGTGTATTAAGGTATTAATGTTTATGAAATGGAAACGTTTATTTTGTAAGTTTAGATTTAAACCTAGAACACGTAAGAACTGTACGCATCTTTATGACCATATACCTACTACAATTGGAACAAAAATTGTCAAAAAGATTTTAAAATAATTTTGAACTCACCTACATTACTTTAAATTGACCCTAAAAGGTATGATTTCTTTATTAAACTCTTATCACCAATCACGCTTTAAACTACTTAATAAGTGTTCTCATTGTGTTTAGTGAATTCATGAACGCAAAAATAAGTTGTAAGGTATCCGGGTACCTCAGAAGGTTTCTTTAAAAAGCAAAATGTTCGGATATGTTTCACTTTGAAGTTGAAAATACGAAAAGACATTAAAAAAATTTAATTTTGTTTTATTTTTAAATTATGAGTTATAAAATATGTAAAAAATACATAAAGATTGTCAGTAACGAAAAACCTGGTTTCGCAGAAACTAAAAATTTTAGACACGAAGAAAACACGTTAATGGAATACCTTTACACGGAATAAACTATTATTATATGGATATTATAAGCATTTCCCTTTTTGTTGACATGAATGTGACCAATAGCAGAAAAAGATTTCATGAATGAAAATTCAAATTTCACACAAAGAAACATGAATTTTTCCTATTAACGATTTAACTAAAGCTAAGTTGTTAAGTAGTTTATTCACTCAAGTACGCTTCTGAGAAAACCTACAGAAATTACATAATGACTCAAATTATATGTTTTGGATATCGAGTTTTGCAACTAGAACAAGAAACTAGAAAAATAAATTTCGAGACAGATAAAAACGCGTAGCGCACGTGATAGTAAAAATGCCGTTCATTTTATTATCACGTGTTTATTTAAGACAAAATGAAAACGCTTGCACATTTTCAAAGCTGGAACTAGATTTTAATATTAATATAAAATTAAAAACCTATCATTTGACAGAAAAACCTCTTTTTAAGGTTTTCAGATGAAATCAAGGGTTAAACTCAAGAACATAGTACCATCGCCGATTGGCGATTTATTACCATCGCCAACAGGTGATAACTATGAATATCGTAACCCGTTGAAGGCCCATCTTCATAGGCGTTTGGCAACGAAAATCTAACGCTAATTTGACGAAGGTCCAGTACCGTGTTTTCTAGAGTCAAGTACTTCGCAACAATATAAACAATATGGTAGAAGCAATATCTCATAACAATTCTGATAGTCTTACATGATTTTTACTAGATTGGAATATTTCAGCCTTATATAAGGAATTTAACTTAGCCATTCAAGAGTTATTCTTCATACTTAAATTTAAATAAAATGTCCATTTTTACAACAATTACAAAATAAAATAAGTCTTAGAATCGAAATAATTGTGGTGCAATAGTAAAATATGAGATAATTATTAGAAAAAAGTAGCAATTAAATAAACATCTTCATTTCTATAACAGTTTATCAGTATACTATGTATAGATAATATATAATAATGTAATGATCTGAGAGAAGCTACTTTTTACCCTGAATGAACTATTCCTATTTCTTTTATATACTGTAGGAAGTTTGACAATTATCACATATCACATGTATATGACAAGAGTTAATCACTATTTTATACTCATACTTAAAAATTCAATTAGAAAATAGAAGCAAATGGGATGAGTTTACCATATTGACTATTACATTCTTAAATTTCACCTTAAACCTCTTATGCTTGTATACATTACGTTTTATAACAATCGATAAAGCTTATGTTCATAAACGGAAAAGTACTTTACTTTAACTGCTAATGATTATTAAAGAATAAGTACGTTTGGACATGAATGAAAGATACGGTTTATATTTGATAAACAGTAATTAATCCCGATATTAAATGCTTTTGATACATGTAAGTACTTGAAATCGTACAAATAAAGCTAAGGCATATGCGGAAGTCGTGCAATCCTTTTAGTGGTCGTAATTCGATTCGTATTAGGTAATGAATGAACATACATACTCGAACCTAAATGCTAATTTTGTGTGTTATTTTCAAAATTTAAAAGTCAGAAAGGATCCAACGTAAAAATAAGTCTGCAAAACATTCCAGGAATTATTGAATAAATTATACATTGAAGAATAATAGGTGTATATTGACACTTTTAATATCACCACAAATTAATATTCGTTACCTATCCAGAGTTTCGTTGACTGACCCTTACGAATTATTACATTTATTTTAAATTTAATTTTAGAAGTGCAATCTGGTTATTATTTCTTGCAGTATTTTTGTACAAAGACGAATGTAAAAATTGTGTCTTTTTTAAAGTTTCTGTGAGATTTGTTATCTGCAAGTTTTTATTGAGCTAAAGAATTATATTTTTAAATTCCAGCTCCTTTTGTATAAAAACGTCTGTTTGCGTTTCTGATTCTTCAGATTAAAGTGAATCATATTTCCAACTACTAGAAAAAAATCAAGCTATTTGTATAGAAATACGCCTGCAAGTATATATGTCTAGTATGTAGTCTAATTGTACGTCTAGTTTTGCACATCTTAATCTTAAAAACAATGTAACTTGTATAAAAGCATCTGCAATTACTTCTGCTTGCAGATATCATTTCAAATTAAAGTGAATTTTATTTTCAAGGACAAGAATGAAACAGAATAAATCTACATGTATAGAAATAAGTCTTCAAATATGCCTAGTTTTGCATCTGAACCTTTAAAAACTAAGATTACTCATATCGTATAAATTCAAGCTACTTTTTGTATAAAAAACTGCAATTACGTCTGGTTGTGTTTCTGAATCTTCTCAAACTAAAGTTACTCCCAAAAATACATTAAAACGTACCGCAATACCTTCTGTGATATATGAGGGACCTTCATGAATGATTGCCCCCGCTTTTCTCATATTATAAAAATCCATATGATGCCAGTGAGCGTAAGTAATGATGATTTCGCTGTCATTACTCACGTCGGTGGAGATGTTCCTTTTATTTATACAACCCTTGGTCATTCGTTACTTCAATTATGTATTTATTAGATCGAAGTAATTTGATTTACTTGCACATCTGGACAGGATCATTAAAGCGGGGCATTCGAATGGAAAGATGGAGAGCCGACAGCTAAGGAAGTCTCCACTGGAAGACCAAGTACAAACATGTTTTGTGTCCCGTATTTTATTGGAAAATCCGAATTCCCAAATAAAAAACAGTATTTCCTGTGCAGTATGAAAAGCTAATACCGTATCTCCTTTTCAAGTTGAGACAACTCACGAGATATTTGTATAATGCAGATGTCAAGCCAAAAAATGCAATTTACTCCAGTGTTTCTGCTGATATGTTTAAGGGAAGACTATTGGTCATGGACGTGCTAAAATGTCCAATTTCAGCGTTATTTTTCCAGAATTGGCAAGTGGAATCTTTCCAATAAACGCATGGCAAAAAGCTCATACCAGTTATAACACCACAGTTAGATTCTGAACGCTTACTTAAATTTCATCCCATTCCCTTGCTCAAAATCGCTTTGGCAAATTTTAAGCTAAACTTTTTGTTTCCTCTCACATCTTCTTTTCTGCGTTAATTTCTATCGGCCAGACTCCACGTCCCTTTCTGTAATAAAAGAGGCGAGCAATTTTAATGGAGTGGCGAGCTGTTCCGTGTAGTTTTAGCAATATTATGAAACTCCGTAACTGAAATCAAAAATATTTAAAATAAGCGACAAAATTGGTTATCCATAACGGTCGATTTTATATCTATAATTGTTGTTGCCATTCGAAAAATAAGATACTAAATCAAAATTTCTGTGTATTTTTGGCTAGTTCTATTTTTTGAAACATTTTAATACATGCGGGTATAAAATTACAATAGAGCACTTCCTTAAATAGAAAGCGTTTTATAAAATAAATTTTTCTGGATGCACGAATAAATTTTAGAAATATCCTAAATAATTCAACCTGTCTGAAAATTTTACTGTCTTGTGATTTGTTTCTGAGTAAAAGAAGCATTATAAATATTAAAATAGAAAGTTTGTATAGCGCATTTTATACCTTTACGAGCTTCAGCAAGACTTGCTTTCTGTACTGCCATTTTAGAATAGAAAAACAGAAGTAAAAGGAGAGAGGTAGGTAGCTGGATCAACGTCCCATTGGAGCAACACAATGACATTTGAAGAAGTGAAGAACAACTGGAAGTAGGAAAATAAACAAAAATCGTCGCTGTTTTGCGTTCCTCTTGAACTGTTATAGAGGCTTGAAAACGGCGTTACATTGATTTTATATGGCTGTTTATTAAATGTCGTTTCACGCAGATTCATGTAAAATAGGATGGTACATACGAATAAATTTTTAATCAATCATATCCCACACGTGTTGGATGGGGGACAAGTTGGAGACCGAGCAGTTCAAGGAAGAAATGGTTTAACTTGTTGATAAGAGAACATATGTTGAACAATCTGGACGACAGGGGGACGGACATTGTCGTGATAAAGGATAGGTCCAAGAAGGGTCGTTATGAGGGGTAGAACAAGGGTATGGGAAATAGTATCCACATAGCACAATTTTAGTTATTTGGGGTAGAGGAACGTACTCCTTATGTTTCATTTCCTATCTCTCTCTCTCACTCTCTCTCTCTCTCTCTCTCTCTCTCACTCTCTCTCTCTCTCTCTCTCTCTCTCACACACACACACACACACACACACACACACACACACACACACACACACACACACACACACACACACACACACACACACACACACACACACACACACACACACACACACATATATATATATGTACGTATTATTTCAATATTTTCTTTTGTGAGTAAATATACTAGCTAAGAATATCAGGTATTCCTGGTAAGCTAGTATTTAGAGGACCGTATCTCATCTGTCAGTGAGATCACCAGTCCGGAAGATCGTATCTGTTTTGCGGGCCTGATAAAAACATTTCGAGGGCAGTATCTGATTTTCGGCCCTGATATGTTGCTCTATAGAACGTATTTATCAAACACGTCCAGTCGTTATTTAACGCGTACGGTATTTTGTAAACTCACTGGTTAAACCTCATACCAACGAGAACAGCAGCTATTTCTCAAATAGCTCAAAGGAATCAAAGCACACATTAGAAGCGCGCGTATTCTCAATATGAAACCGCCCCCCTGAAATTGAAATCAAACGTCAGTCATAATACCCACCGAGAAACGGCGTGTGGCAGAAAGCTCTCAAACGATGGATAAAATCGGACTCCATATATCCCCAGAACAATTCACTCCCAGCCCTGGCTTGTTGAGGTACCAGATTTTTCGCCCCAGGCAATGGCTATTTCGCGCGTATTCACACCTCTCGCCTAATCACGAGCGTTTAAGCCTTCCGCTTGTGCGCTCGCAGTTCGGTTTAAAATCAAAGATTCGAGTGCAGTGTAAAGCGAGAGCGAATTTAATTTCGGTCAGAAAATAAAGCCCTTGTTTGATTAGAATTCGAATGGTGTTGCGTGCGGATGTCTTACCTTACGCGTGTTCGTTAGATTAACGTGTATGGATTGGATGATGTTGTACAGTGGGAATTTTGGACAAATGGTAATCGATGGTGGCGGTGAGTGAAGGTGGAAGCGTTTTGTGGTATTGATGTAGCGCTCATCTATTTTGTTTCATATGCGTACCTTCATCCGAAAGTGCATAAGGCAAATATTCGGTTTTAAATCAAAGATTCTAGTGTAGTTGTAAAGCGAGAGTGAATTTAATTTCAGTCGGCAAATAAAACCCTTTTTGATTAGAATTTGAATGGTGTTGCTTACGGGTGTCTTACCTTGCGCGTGTTCGTTAGATTAACGTGTGTAGATTGTGTGACGTTATGTAGCAGGAATTTTGGACAAATGGTAATGGCTCGTGAGTGAAGGTGGAAATGTTTAGGTGTGGATATTGATGTAGCGCTCAAGTATTTTGTTGAACATTGGTTCCTTGATTTAAGTGCAAAAGTCAAATATTCGGTTTAAAATAAAAGATTCGAGTATAGTGTAAAGCGAGTCGTAAGATTAACGTGAGTGGATTGGGTGATGATATGTCGTTGAAGGTTTGGACAAATGGTAAAGGTGGAATCGATTTGGTGGTAATGGCGTAGTGCTCGTGCATTTTGTTTCATATTAGTTCCTTGATTTAAAGGTGCACAAGGCAAAGATTTGGCGTATAAACAGATTCGAGTGCAGCTGTAAAGCAATAATGAATTTAGTTTTGGTCAGAAAATAAAGTCCTTGTTTGATTAGAATGCAAATGGTGTTGCATACGGATGTCTTACCTTAATCGTGCTCATTAGTGTAATGTATATTAATTGGGTGGTGTATGTAGTAGTGGTGGTGAATGAAGACAGAACAATTTTGGCGGTATTGGTGCAGCTGTCGTGCATTTTGTTGCATTTAGGTTCCTTGTTTTAAAAATGTAAAAGGCAAAAGTTTGTATTGTATTTTTAATGTAATGAAAGGTCGTCAACCGTAAAGTCATATTGATTCGTCCAGTTTGAAAATGGAGTAACTCAAATTGTTGGAGGTGTAGTTATTGCTCCTTCTTGATCGCACAATAAGATGCATTACAAATTTGAATGTATCATTCTATTTTACTGTGTTCAAATGAATTTTTGTTTTGCGAATAGCATAAGAATTATCAATCTTTTCGAGCCTCTGTAGCCTTTTTGGTAGTCGCTGATTAGCAACCAGTGGTTTGCTACTTTGAAATTCGTTCCAATCAAAGATCGTCGTGTACGTGCTGACTGGTGCACTTTAAATCAGTCGTGGCCTCAAATGTTCTCGTTTTGAAGTGGTGTGGAAACTTAGAGATGGGTGTTAGCTCAAGTGTCGACCACGTATCTGATAGTTCAAAATTGTGAGGTGTTGTCCTTGCATCTTTCATATTAGTATTGATCTTGAATTATCGCGTATAGCCTCTTTGTTTAGATCCAGTGTCACACATATTCATTCAACTACCTTCCTACTTACATAAACTGAACGCTATAAAAGACTAATTTCTCCCATAATAGTAACTCGGTTTTATACCTTTTCTCTCAGGAAATAAGTTAGAACGGAAAAATCACAAAAAATGAAAATTATCCAAAAATTCAATTTAGACGATTAAATTAACTTTTGAGGATGAACAACAAGTATTGCATCCCGACTTCAATACCGCCATAACTAAAAACATTAATCGGAGTTAACTCATACTTTTATTCTCTTCAACAAAAGACTTCCGCTGAAAATGATTAAAATGAATTGATCAGAAAGAATAATTTTTTATTGAACAGAAGCAAACTCCCCGTGCACCACAGAAGTATAACACGGGACTTACAGAAGTAAGTTGAATTAACAAAGAAACAGTGGAAAACAATTTAACTAAAACTACAAGATTTGAGGAAGAATCATTGATGTGAGATTTACTGTGTTTAGAGCCACATGCTTATTTATAGTTAATTGCTTCTTTTTATAAATGTAGAATTATGTGTTTTAAAAAAAATAAGGTGCACAAGTTTCCGAGAAGCTAAAGGCTGCAATCTTAAGAAACGCGAATGAAGAATGAAGCGCTTGGTTACAAGATTGAATCTCATATGTGCATCAATCTAGTTGCTTGCTTGAGATTTCCTAGTTTCTTGAGGATGACACGCAAATGCAGGAAGTAAGGCATAACCCCGTACAAGGTAGGTGTGGCGTGTTGGAATCTCACGGAATAACGCAGACAGCCATGATATGGCCAAGTATTGTTTGAAGGATCAAGAATTCATAAACTAGCATCAGAAAAAATAAATATAGAGTTCAGAAAAGTTCAATAATTTTCATTTTTTATAAGATGCACAAATACTTTATAGTCTGACATACTCGCCAAAGCCAGTCGTGGTGTCGCCTATATACATATTTATCAAAGAGGTAAAATTCAAGAATATAGTACCGTCGTCAAATCGCAATACTTTTCCATCGCCGAATAGGGATAATTTTCGAATATATTAATCCATCGTAAGCTTATCCAAATAACCATTTCATGATGAAACTTTTAGTCGTCAATCTGGTGACAAGCCGATACCATGTTCTTTAGCATTACCTGTATATTTTTTAACTGAAGTTATTTTATTTGAATTTTTTATTATTTTTCTACATTGAAAGAAATGACGGCTATTTGTGAAGGAGCATCCAATGGATAAGACACCCACCAACACCCATGCACTTAAAAACCGAGATTCATTCCCGGGATCTATGAGGTGGAAGATAAACGTAATCGCTGTATATCAGTTACGCAGTTTTTGTCTCGAGGTAATTGTTGGTTAGTTGGGCTTTATGCACAAGTGCCATATATTTGACCAAGTTGCTCCAAACGCAATACAGACAGCACCAAGTAATGGATATGCACATGCAAGTAAAGTTTCACTTGCACAGAAGAGAGAAATACATCCATAATAATCTACAGGAATCGAACGTAAATAATATACAATTCGTAGTTAAGATGTAAAACAGGACTTTCTGAAGAAAAAAAATAAGTATAAAATTTATATTATATTTTTAATTTCCTTCTGAGAAACCGCATAATACACTTAAGAATTAATAATTATAATCATACAGGTCTTGGTGTTTAGTCAGTGTGGCGGGCGGGTTGTTGAATCAGCTTTGCACTGGAGCAACACAACGGAATATTGGCAAAGGCCCGGGACCAATCTGGAAAATAAAGATACGAGGACATCCATGTAATTTAAATCACGGTCGGATGACGAGGCAACGCCTGAGTTCTCAGCCCACTTTTCGAACTTCCACACCAAACCAACGTGAGGATATTTGAGGCCACGATAAATTTAACGTGCACCAATCCCCAAGTACATGACGGTCTTTGATTAGATCGAGTATTGAATTTGCAATTCTCCGGTTGCTAATCCACTACTCTTCTAACCGGGTTACCGTGGCCCTTTAAATTTCTGCAGGAATCTAAATAAAAAGAATGCACTTTTAGTCAATACCGTGGTCTTAAAAATGAACAAGAACCATCATTGACGATTAAACAAATTCGCCGGAGCATCGCTAAGTCGCCAAATGAATCAACCCCGGACAATATTTCTCCCTCCACCATTTCTTCATAAAAGAGACCAAGCATCAAATAATAATTTCACCAAAAATTTAATAAACCTTGTCAGTTACTGAAGCATTTTTTCCTCTCTTCTTTCCGCTAAACACCATTCCCAGAGCACATTTATTTTAGCCGTACAGCTTGGTACGAGTGCACAGATAATGTGGATCGGGTTAGTATGTGTTGGTGTATCGAGAGCTTTCTAAATGAAGAAAAGTATTTGAACGAAGACGGGAAAAAATGAAGCAGGAGGGTGAAAAAGGAATTAAATATTACTTAAAATGCCCAGGCGAAATTCTTAGATTACAGGTAGAGGTAGGTTAGTTTTCCAGCAAGATTAAAATCAGGTCTCATCAAAAGAAAATTTGACATTTCTTTTATAAAGTACTTGCATGAATTCCTGTTGCTTTTTTGGCAATTATTCGCATGAGTTTGTTTGGAAAGTATAATTTTTAAACCTTATAATTTCGGCCTGTGAAACGCACGGTTTTTATACCTGTTCTTTGATAAGGGAAATTTTTAAATCTTATATGGTGTTTTGGTTCAAACTGTTTTTTTTGTGTCAGTGATATAGTGCAAGTAATTACAGCAAATTAGCAGAAGATTTCACGTTAATGCTTGTTTTACAAAGATGAGGTATACTTATTCACTATGCTATGATGAAATATTTTAAGAAGCTGCTTTAAAAAGCCTGAAATTAAATTTCTTATGAACTTATATCTCTATACTGTTCTTGGTAAAAACTAAAGTTATGTTGTTTACTGTCAACAAAATGTTTGATATAAGCGTTCGAAGAAGTATTTTTTCCTTCTCAGAGACGTTTTTAATATTTTGTTTGAATTTAAAAATATTGTGAATAAATACAGATTCCCAATTAAAATAAACCTCAGTCTTCCGTATATTCTCCCCTCAGTGGGTTTACTTTTTTGTAAACACGGGATTTTCAACCCGAAGTGCCCCAATGAATAATCTGAGTAGCCTTCAATAATCCAAACGTCACGAGATTTTCGAGTAATGTAGTATTATTTTTACCCAAAATGCGCATAATGACTAAACAACCAAATCTATATTGGTTGAAAAAATTTCAGAAAGTATACTATTGGTCATGACAACATTGGTTGGAAGTCATGCTGGGAAGATTGGAAGTTGCAGAACGAATATATGCGTGTGTCCCTCACAGGAATAAATTTACCTTTTGCCCCATTTCATCGTCTTTTATTTCGTCATTTTTGTTCCTCATTTTGGATGCTTCTTGGGAGGTGAAGGCTTCATTCAAGAAACTTTTCGTCATTCTGTTACTTTCAGTTTCTATTGGGATTACATTGCTCACGTGTCAGGCATGCACGGAGACCCTTGTCTCTAGAAAAGGGAATTCTGGTAGTTGAGGGGTAAAATTCCGTCGCAACATATTACACAGGTAAAAAGGAGGTGTACACGGGTCCACGTGCAACAAGTAGCCAATTGTTCGTCGTCGTCTTATGATCATGCAAAAAGTTTGTCATGCAAAAGTCGTGCTTAGAATCTAATTAAGGGAGGAGATTTTTCATAGGGAGAGACTGAGCGTATTGCACACTAGTGCAGTCTGTATCCCTTTATGACTGGACTATGGAACTAGGATGGTATTGCAGGATCGAATTTTAAATATATCCTTGAGTAATGATTTTTCCAAATCTTCTCCTAAGGAGCAACGAATTTATTTAGATTTTCCCAATACATGTTTTTTCTTAGTAAAAATGTTGAACAACACGCTTAGTAAAAAGCAAAAAGAAATTTTCCTTTTCTGATATACAAAACGAAAACATCAATATACAATAGTATTTTAGCATAATTAGGTGTCTTTTGGTGTGTGACTTTGTGCTGGTGAATGGACCTGTGGATTTGGTCTAGCTGGAGCTAGACGTGGAGATTAGCGACACCAGCATAATCAGTGAATTATACAGTGTGTTTCAAAACTAACTGTACAAGCTTAAGAGGAGATAGATTACCAAAATTAAACCGTGTTCACATAGGGTAAGTAGGTTTACCTGGCACAAAAGCCAATTTTGGCTAAGTTCTGACAAAAGTTTTAATTACGCAATTAAAAGTGAAAAACTGTTTTCAATTAGAGTTGAAAGCTATCAGGAAATAGAATAACAATTTGAGTGATATTGGATAAAAGTTCGCATTAGATTAAAAGCATTAATTTCTTATAAGTTAAAAATATTGATAATCATAAACGTTTCCAATGATGTTAGATAAGTTTAAAAAGTACGAATTAAAATATTTTTCTAAAATATCTAAAAGCAAGACATTCTCTGAGGATGTGTTTCATTGTAATTAGGCAGTGGCATATGGTATTCGTGGGTCACTCTGCAACTTATAAGAAATGTTGATGAGAAACAGGATATGTCGTGCTCTTAAACAAGTTAAAACGAATTCTTGTCTTCTTGGTAAAAATAAGCTATAATTCACATGAGGATGTATGTCTGCAAAAGTACTTTTGGAACTCGATGGATAGACCATCGTTTTACTTATACGATCTCCAATTTATAATGCATTGATTTCTACTGGGGATAACCTCAAAGACAGTGTGTACGAGACCCCATTGTCTATAAAACTGATCTCATAGGAAGAGTCACTGTTGCGGTAAGTCCTCCTAAATGATAGGAATTTTTAAATATGTGAGGAAATCTTCGACAATGTCAGGCGTGCATTACTGTTGACAGTCTAAACTTCGAACACCTACTAACTCATTTAAAATTAGGGATGGTGGAAATGCTATTTACTTACTTGCTATCTTTCATTTCTGCATCTCTGGAATACCAGGGTGGTAATTGAGGAAGTACATACAATTCCAATACGTTTAATTATGTGTTTCGTACCTCCTCGTAAGTTTGTACAAGAAGCTTTGAAACGCCCTGTATATTTATCTTCTATATCGTAAACATTTCGTTATCGAATGGTGTTTTAGTTTTCATTTGTTATATTGTTTATCAACACGTTATTAAATCTATTTTTAATAGTTGAATTGGCTTTTTTTTTAATTTTTAGTCTGGTTTATAAAATGTTATTTATTCTTGTATTGGTTGCCAATTGTCCATTATTGGACTTTGTTCCACAAAGTCTAAACCAAACAAGCCCTCAGAGATTTTTATAAAATATATTAAATCTTATTTTAAAAACATTTATTGAGATACCATCTCATGTTCTGCTAGTTAGGTATTCAAAATTCATTTATTTGATAAATAAATAATTTATTTTTACAGTTTCGTTTTTCTGAAAAATATCTACCGAGCTATAGTACAAAAGCTATTCGAACTCAATTTTGTGAATTATTTTTGTTCTCTAGGTTGGACTATCACTAAAAGAGTTACAGAAACCATAGCAAATTTTAATTTTGTGCATACTTTCCTTGATTAGACGAGTAGGTTTTATTATTTCTTTTGAGTGTTTTTAGTACTGTCCAACATTTATGTTTAAGAGGCCTTCAACAAGTATAATTTATTATCCCCATAAAGATTGGCCTACTTACAGCTTCAGCTTGATTTATTAACAATTTGATATCATGCTCTGCTGTTACGATAATTTTAGGAAAGGTTTCCATGTTTTATAAACAGAGGATCCATAGTAAAAATACATTTTACTTCTATAAAAATATAGTACACAAAACAAAGTAAAATACGTTCTATAAATATTTTTGCAAATAAAATGATACATCCATTTTTAATGGTCTTATGGGAGAAAATATTGCAACTGCAATAAACCAATTTTCTTCAATTGAAGGCTATATTTATAAAACATTAAAATAAAGGGTAATAAAAATTAAGTGATCAATAGGCAAGTTGTATGGCACATTTCATAAAATACAAATTCATCACTCGTGAACTTCATTCATTTCTACTTTTTGTTATTTATAGAAATCTAACCAAAAAATCCCACCGATAACTAAGGATTAAGGTATTCAGTCTCATAAGAAACAACACATAAAACGAGTTCTGTTCATTCACACACCTTTAACACCCAACTTCAATTAGACAGATCTAATTCTACTCTTACTTTATTATTTAACGTGGGGGATGAGGAACATATCTAATAAAGCATATAAGGTTGTAACAGTGTTTAAACAGTAAATAATGGTAATATAAAGCAAACTTTGACTAAACACAGATCTAAAAACCACATCAATAATCAGACTACCAGAATCTCTAACCTACTAGTCACAAACACAAAACAGATCCTGTCCTTCACACACCTCCAAACCTTGAACAAAGGCTATCTGATGCTGTGCTCAAGTACTCACGTAACAACGAGTGAGGGGTTATCACTCTAATAGAACGTATTCTGTATAAACTGATAGTACATGCTATTAGAGTAATAAACAGTTATAAATAGAATAAACGTTAACTATACCCTCATAATACCTCATAAACTATTAGAATTAATAATATCCAGAATAAGAAGCAATCACGCCAAAAACGGGTCCTGTCCATAAATACAATTTCAAGCCCGAACACAAATGGGATAGATATAATGTTGCCCTCACGCACTCACGTAGCGGTGAGGGAGGGGTTATCAGTCCAATAGAATGTGTTATGTAAAAACTGAGAGTAGATAATATCAGAGTAATAAATAAAAAATACATTTTATAAACCCTAACTAACTCCTCATAACGCATCGATTACTAAACTCTTAGAATTACTAAAATATTTAGTCTAAGAAACAATAGCACACAAAACGGGTCATGTCCATCTAGACACTTTCAAGACCGAACACAAATGTAAGGGATCTAATGAAGCGTTCATGTACTCGCGTAATGGTAGATTGTTGATATAGAATGTAGTGTATAGTAGAAGATAGTGTTTGTTAATTGATACTATAGTTATTCTAGTAATATTTAGTTTAACCCTATGCATACGTCGGGGCAGAATATCGTTTCCTTCTTTGGTGACGGCAGCCAGCCAAACGGCTTTACAGGCAACTTACTGAAACCGGCCGAAACGGCCTTTACAATGCTTTCTCCCAGGAGGAAAGTTAATATGTGACGTCCCATTATCACCTAATGTGCCGGTTTCTATTGTCGGGCCGTGGGTATGCCTAGAAGGGACAGATACTTCCGGGGTAAACTGAATGGGCGGCGGTGACTTTTTAAGTGTATCTCTTTTAATTTACTCAACCTCTCATAGATTAGATACTCGAGGATAAACGATTTGCAAGGCTCCCCGTCGATAACCCTGACATCTTTGTCAACTGAGGGATAAGGCTATTCACGCGAGGGTCTCTTCGTAGCACAGAAAATAGGGGATGGAATTCGTAATGGGCTTCGGCGATTCTTCAGGAGTTGGAGGACTGAAAGAATCCGAGCCTTTCGTAATGAGGGACTCTAAACTTTCGGCTGGTTGGGCCGGTCCCCGTATCCAGAGAGTAAAACATTGTATGAATCTAACTAAACATAGCTCCCTAAAAATCCCATCGATTACAGACTACCAGAATTTCCAAAGTATCCAGTCTCAGATGAAATAACACACAAAACGGGTCCTGTCCGTTAACACAACTTGAAGCCCGAACTCAAATGGGATGGATCTTATGCTGCACTCACATACTTACGTAATAGTGACTGATCTGATAGTAGCAGATATTTTAGCTGATGGATACTGATTCTAGAAATAAGTATATTTTAAGCCTCGACTAAACACAGACCCTCTAAAAACCACATCGATTACCAAACTACCAGAATTACTGAAGTATCCATTTTCCGAAGCAATCGTCACAAAACGGGTCCTGGCCATCAACACAACTTCGTCCCAACACAAATAGGATGGATCTGCACTCACGTTCACATATAATGGTAGATTGATCTTGTAGAATGTATACTATTGTAAGATATTTTAACTAATAGATACAAGATTGATTCCAGTAATAATAGTAACCTTGGTTAAGCATAATCCCTAAGAACCACATCGATTACCAGACTGACAGAATTTCCAAAGTATACAGTCAGATGAAATTACACACAAAATGGGTCCTTTCCCATCTACACAACGAAGTCTGAACACAAATGGGATGGATCTTATACTGCACTCATGTACCCACGTAATGACTGATACTGTAGACTGATCTCATTGAATGTGTACTATGGTAGCAGATATTTTGGCTAATAGATACAAGAGTGATTCTAGTACTGATAGCTGAAACCTCAAACAAGATAGCCCTCTAAAAACCACATCGATTCCCAGACTACCAGAATTACTAAAGTATCCATTCTCAGAAGTGCACAAAACGGGTCCTGACCATCAACACAACTTCAAGCCCGAACCCAAATGGGATGGATATAATGCAGCGCTCACGTACTCACGTAACGGTAGGGGAGGGGAAGGCACTAGTCTAGTAGAATGTATACGGATCGCTCCGTTTCGTATAGTTAGATGTCGAGCTTGGAAAGCAGGGAAACTGAGGTCGAGGGTGGAAAGGGGAGCGACGGAGAAGAATGGAGTTCCAAAGGACTCTTTATTAAGCATAACTCACATGCCTCCAGAGATGTAGGTCGCATAAATGTACGGAAAAGATGGTTACCATGGCAACCCAGCGTAAAGGGTCTCCCGTCCCAAGAAGGACCGTCCACCATAATCATAGATTTTGTCTTGGGCTTCCCATGTATCGTGGATATTTATACGTCGTGGGGAAATCCCTTTAAGTGTGCGGCAGGATGCTCGGGGGGTGGAAGAGATGGAAGTTGGAGATTGATTGGTGGATAATAATGCTCGATGATTGGTATACGCGGGGGAGGGGGGACTGTTAGGGAGAAGGAAATACTAGGTAGGCAGAAAATAGCGGGGATGTTTGTCGCAGATTTTATGTTTTGTTTTGGATGTTTGTTGGAAAAGAATCGCGGAAATAATTCCTCGAGCGCGCTTCGGTGGAAAAGTGGACCTTAACTCATTAATGCGTCCGACGGAAAGGAGATATCTCGTGAGTCATTGTGGATTTCGGGCTCGTTTCTGCTTTTATGAGCGAAATGGTTTTCATGTAACTTATTCGCTAATGCGAGCGGGTTTTGATGGGGTGAAATATGAAGAAGCGCTAATATCAACGAATCTGCGGCATCTAGGAAGATTTGAGTTTAATTATTGATTGGGAGTGATTTGGGAATTGTTAGTTGGCGGGGAATTTGTAGTTTATCCACGCATTAAATGACACATATTTCACCATTATGTATTATTGAAACATGTCTAAGTAGACTAGTGTTGTGAAGTCTAAAATATTTTAAACTTTTCCACAGATTTAAAATACACTTCCCCTAAAAAGAAACGCAGATGTTTTAACATAAGATTGCGTTTAACTCCGTGGATAGCATGGGGAAACTTCGGTCCACCGCCTGTGAGAAGAATAGGTCCCAATTGAAATAATTATATCTTTGAAAATACGTGCTGAACAATAATAGTATTAGCATATTCGTAAACAGCACGAAGTCCTGCGCAATATATCGTGCACGTGATGTTCTCTTACCTTCCCGATAACGGGAGAATATTTCTTGGTGTGTCGCCAATTTGAGACAGTCTATTCCGACAACCATGAGCGCAACACAACCGTGCATGGTATCGTTTTAAAAAGTGTATTTTCCAATAATTAAATATTTACTGTAAGGTTTCATTTTCACGTGTTTTCAGTCCCTAATATGAATATGAACATTCGTAGGATACTCAAAAAAGATGTTTAAAAGTAAAATTGGTTATTTTAACCGAATCTTCAGTCCAATAGCAAAAATGATACTCTTGCTGTTAGAGTATGCAGTTAACTTCCAGGTAAACCCATGCAGCTGGTAATGAATTGCATTAGTTCCTGTGACTACAGTCCATGTAAGTTAACTATGGTAAGAGTAGGTCTTGTTGAGATTCCTTGAAAGCATATCTTGGATTCATTATGTAACCTCGTCAGTTCGAGGCATTGATATGGTGGTACCAGTCATTTTGGAAATCGCGAGAAGTTCGAAATGTTATTTTTATTCTAATGACGATCTATTAGAACTTAAATGTTTGCCTAAAATGCTGTTTCTTCACTAGATTTAGTAAAAAATGAGAAAAAAGATTGCGTAAGCATAAAAAAATTACACATCTTGGTTTCATGCTATTGCTACATCACTTTTGAAGGGCTGAATACAATATGTAGATATTTGGATGTGTTCGTGTCAGTAACAAAACTACTTCATAAACTTTCGTGCATTCATATCCCATCTTGTAAAAGCTTTATTTAATAAATTGTCAAATAAAATAATGGCTGTAGTTTTATTTTAATATCACAAAAGTATTCTAGAATACTTTTTATACTTTATTTGTACGAAATATACAAATATGAAACCCACATAACCGATGAGAGGTCTGGAGATCACCTCAGGTTTTGCCATGGGAGGGTTACTAACAGCCTTTTGTGATTGAAAGACAGTTACATTTGATTTTGGAAGCCTCAGAAGATCTACAATAGTTTAAAATGTCTAGTTATATTCCTCAGGAAAATGTAAGTTTCACTTTGCGTATTTTAGCATTTTGGTATGCAGTCAAAAGTATTTCGTCACGAGTCTCGTATAGTACCTAATAGGCACTACGCATGTGTGAATATAGTCAACCACACTTGCCTTCAATTGCATGTTGTATGATGCCTCAATATTTAACAGTATAATTACATGATTATATGTCATCTGTAGTTACTCTGTGTTTGATTCAAATATATTTCCACGCTAATCCTAGATCAGAAGGTACTACAGTTACCCTCAAACACCCGTCACTGACTTTTCGACACTACTAAATAAATTCCGTAAAATTGTTACAATATCAATATGGCATCGCTGTACCTTTCATGTTAGTAAACGTCAAGCATATTGTACGCTATTTTCATACGCTTATGATTGTTTAGTCTACAAAAAGGTACATTAAATCGAACTCATAAAACACCAGTATTCACCTTTGAAGCCACCGTCAAATAAACGAGTAAAGAACCATTAAATTGCTTATGGTGAGAAATCTGCTTAGAAATTTTTCTAGTCACGTTTTGCTGAACAAAAGCTCTTTAGATCGAGAAATATCTTCGGTGTCTAAAAGACACCAGCCGAAGTTCTAGGTAAATTTACCTGTAGAATGTTTATATATTGAGCAACACAACAAATATTTGCCATGTGCCCATCAAGAAGAATGATTAAGTCACAAACAATTGTCAAAATACGAGAAAAACTGCGAAAGGCAGAAAGCGACAAACGCGTTCCGGTGTTCAATTGACATCAACAGGTGTTCTGGTGTTAAAATACAGCAATAGGAAAACAAGAATTACTGGAACAAAAAATGTGAAGAAATTTTTTATGGCAAGAAAAATGAAAACGCACTCAAAAATGAGATATTTGTCAATATATATTTGCTTGAATTTATGATAAAGTAACTTAAAAATGGAAAAATCTCCATCTTAAATATCCCAGATTTCAGGTAATATTACATTTGAAGCACTTGGTTCTTAGTGTTTGCGTCACATTCATGGTTATGTTAACAACTTAGGTTAAACAATGCAAAAGCTTTCAAATCGATATTAAATTTTAGGAAAACACTTTAATGGTACAACTTTTCCTTCTAATCATTGCCCAAAACAATTCTAAAGCACCCTAATACTCAAAAGCACTCCTAAACGGGAAAAATCATCCTCAGCATTGACCCATACATTTGATTAGATTTTAAATACAGTATAACTAGATAAATACAGTAGTATCTCAGTATTTGTGTTAAATTCATGCTTACGTTAATAATCTATGCTTAACACCACAACAGAATTCAAATATAAATTAAACCTCAGGACACTAACTTTTAACAATACAGCCTTTCCTTCTCATTACTGCCCAAAACAAGACAAGAAGCAACCTAATACTCCAAAAAACAGGAAAAAAACTTCATCCTCAGCATTGACCAACTTCACGTTTTATTAGATTTTTGAGGACATGATGAAGAAAGGAGAAAAGGCGGATATATTTGTATAGTGCTTTGTACTGCATCTCGTTTTATTGCCCGTGTTGTTAAGAGTACAGAAGCGACATATTTATTCGTCGCAGGGATGTGTAGTATCGGTTCTGGCCGGTTTCGGGTGATTTTGTCTCCACCGGGTGGGCTTATTGCTTCTAGGGATGCTTCTTTTCTCTGCAGCAGAAAAGATGGGTTCTTAGGACTGGATGTATAGACTTCCCTGCTTTCGGAATCTTATTTCTTTTTAAAGAGCTTTTTTGTCTGTTCAGAAAGGGAGGGTTCGGGATTTGTGTGGCTCTTGTTTTTGTCTGCCAAACACAAAATCGAACATTATTTTCATGTTTCGTGATGTATCGAATGCGGATTACATCGGAATATAATATAATGTTACACACATTAGTGTTATACATAAAAAACTGTTCAAATTTGTGAAACATTATTTCACTACAGTTTGGAATGCAACCTGATTTTTGTTTTGTGATGTGTGAAATACATGTAATGCAGATTATATCTGCGTACAACGTAATGCTAAGCAAATTAGGATTATATTGTATGCAGATTAATATTATTCACAAGCAACTAACCTGGTTAATTTTGCTATGCAAATTAGTATTATTCACAGACACCAAACCTGGTTAAAATTTTGTGGAAAATTATTTTATTGTTTAAGAATATCGCACTACTTTTTAAACATTTTTAAATGTATGGTTGGATGAATTTATGTCGCATTGGAGTAGCACAACTGACTTTTGGAGAAGGTCCTGGATCTTTCCTGAAGGGAAACATCCAAATACAACTCCTCGTAATTTTGAACCACGGCCAGATGTCGAGATCAACACCTAAGCTGCACTCCACTCTTCACATTTCTACATCATGCCAACGTGAGGATATTTCAGGCCACTACAAAATTAACGTGTACTAGTCCCCACGTACACGAAGATCTTTGGTTGGATTGAGTTTCGAACTCGAAACACTCCGGTTGCTAATCCCTTGGGATGTATGGAATGCAGATTATATCTGTATGTAATATGATTCTATACAAATTAGTATTATACGCAAACAACTAATCTGGTTAAAATTAAATATATTAGTCTAGTATATTCTGTTGCACAAATAGAGGCAGGTTGGTAGTTGAATTAACGTCGTACTGGAGCAACGCAGTGGGTTATGGCGACGGTCCAAGATCAATCCCGAAGGCATAAATACAGAAGATCTTTGATTATCAGAGTTAATGTAGACCGAGGGAACCTTGGATAACCAGAAACTCCAATAAAACGGACGTACTTGTAGTAACACAAAACAGGTCTATGTAAAATACAGAAAATGGTCACAACACTGTATGTTACTACAATTGTACTGAAAGATTCATAAAGCAAGTATTAAGAATAATCTGGTACTCGGATTTGTGTCACAGTGGGTATTTTTTGTGATAATCTTACAGTAAAAATAGATGTGAGTTAAGTACCTTTTTAACTCTTGAAAAATCCTTTACTGTTTTCCATTAAGCAGTACTTTCTTGCCTCTTTGGACTAAGTGCGCAATCTCGTGCTCGAAACGTTAACATTTATTACACATTCGGATAATCGGATCTACTGTATTAGTGATATTTCGATTGTTTGCCCTAAACGGGAAACGTATTTTGTCGTTAACAGAGTTATTAAAAGTTAATTAACTCTCTGAGGGTTTCACACGTATATTTTCTGTTACCTACAGCCTTCCCTGAATGACTTCAAATCAGTCATGACCTTCTTGACCACTAGAGTCTTTCCTAGGATTCTTCTAATCAAGTGATGTGTTTATTTACTCATTTTAAGTGTGTTATGGAAACACACAATACTATACTACTCGGAAATCTTATGACTCACAGCGGTTAAATATTATTTGTTCAAGTAATTTGTGTAATTTTACTACAATTTGGAATTGGTAAATAAAATGACTTTCAGATTGAGAGCAGATATGTGAAGTAAAAATATACGTGGGTAGTTATAAAAGTAGAGGTGATTTTTATATGTATTGAATATAGTACAAGTTCACAAAAAGTTAATCATACACACATCAAAACTACATATCAGATATAAATGATAATAATGAATTTGAAACAAAGTCTCTCGTTGTCTCGAAAGGATAGCATTGGAGAGTCCTCTGCAATACCATTTCAGTTGTTCCAGATCCCACCAGGCCCATCTGGCATTGAAAATGACTTTCTGATTCACCAGACTATAAATTATGCGACCCAGACAGCCTATGTCTGGTGAACATTTGGACGAATTCCTTGCCCTAGTGGGTTTTAATTGTATGGGGAAATTATTGGAGAGCGCTTGGTCTAATGGCCTAGCGACCGAACTACTGGATTTTCCAAGAACACACAAAGTTAACTCTATTGGTGGTTTATCTTCCAGTCAAACACTGCACTGTAGCATTCAGGTTCTGGTGCAAAAACCTGTTCCACAATGTCACCAGTTCAGGAGAAGGAAAATTCGTTTTTCGTACTAGGATCTTCATTCCTTTTGGAGTAATAGGGCAGCTTTGTAGAGGCGAAGTATCTCGTACTTAGCAGAATTGACCAGATCTCCAATGGTACATCTTGTCGAAACTCTTAGACGGTTAATCAGTGGCACACTGCCTTGGTTCAGAAACTTAAGTATTCCCTCAGAGAAAATAATTTTTGTATGTTTCGTTGTCCAATCGTTCACCTATTTGGGTGCTAACCTTGTGTGCATCTTCCAAAAACCAAACTCATGCACCGGTATATGAACAAATAAAATGCTGATGTTCAACAGTTGAACAATTCCTCCTACCGGATTTGATCGGTCTTTATGTGTCAAATCTTATACCGACCTGCTCGAACGTTTAGAGTCACGTTCGTTGGGACTCTTGAACTGTTCTATTCATTCATTAATTTTTCTCTGACAAAAAAATCAGTTTCCATACTGCGCCAACATTATTCGATGAATTTTATCGGATTTGATTCCCTCCACTCATAAAATTCTGTACTCCAATGGTACATCAACAGATGCAGAATTTATGTTTGCAATGAAATTGTTTAAATACAACCACAATATGTCAATTACCCACCTTACACCGAGTCTGGGTGGGGGTGGTCTCTATAGAAACAGGATTCATTCATTTTGAGTATGGGTGACCCACTGGAATGACGTTGTATTGTTTCAGTGCTACGCTAATTAAGATACATACCTCGAGGATGGCTTAGTTAAAAAAAATTTCGCGAATGCTGGAGGTGGAAAGAGGTAGTTTACTGATATAGATCTCGTCAACAAATAAAAAATTTAACATACATATTTCTAAATTTTCAATGATGGTGTCAGTGTGACAAACTTGAATACATTTCTTTAAGCATCCCTATGGAAAAAAGATACGGTATGTTTCTATGGCAAAAAACAGGGGCAGATATTGTGTCTGAAGCAATTCTGGTGATAGACTTGCACTGATAGAAGTGCCCCGAACGCACGACCAGACTTGCCTGCGACGACATGTCGATACATGTTACATCTGATTTTCCTCAGTTTACTTTAAATTACCCTGGGTGCATTTCT
This sequence comes from Meta bourneti, assembly GCA_933210815.1. Taxonomy (NCBI): domain Eukaryota; kingdom Metazoa; phylum Arthropoda; class Arachnida; order Araneae; family Tetragnathidae; genus Meta; species Meta bourneti. The sequence goes on from OW119926.1 coordinate 65,200,504, forward strand.
CTCTTTTGTGTCAGTAAAACTTTCCTTTTGTGTGTTTGTATGTATATAGTATTTACTTTACGTTACCTGTCTTGTTGCCGTAGCTTGACCAAATATAGCCCTTTCCCCATAAAAACTTAAATCATCCATTCATGCTCCATGATCGTCAGAATTGGCTTTACCCTTTAATCTTGAATCTTATTTATTAAATTAATAAAAATTATAATCTTCGTTTTTGTAGCATGCTGATGTAAGAGGTATGTATACAAAAATAAATGTACCAAATTTACCCTCCAAGTGATTTCGACTTGATATCCCGATCATCACGATCTGACAAGATATCTCGTCACCAATCTATTGCCGATTCCTTGATGATGAAGAGATCATGATTTGGTTAATTTTCTTCCAAGATATCTCGTCCATCAAGACCTGGTTGGTTTTGCTAATGATGAGATACCTCGTCGAGAAAACCACCAGAAGAGTTAATCATTTTTGTATGTATTGTGCATGTACACTTTTTGTATTAACGATGCATATGTTTGACCTAGTATTTTCTTTTTCTCTCACTTCGCCACGATAAAGCATTATTATCAGCTTATATGGTACTTTTTTCGTTAGAATATAGATCGTTATCTTGGTAGAAAAAGGGCTAATGTCTGAATTCTCTTATTTTGAGTTGTCACAAATAGCTTCAAGGTAAAGAAAGTGCCACAATTATCCTACTGTCAGTACATTGCGTGATAATTAAGTCACTCGAAAGTATTTTTGTACGCCGTATTAAAAATTTTAAAAAAGTAGAATTATTATTAAGTAAGATGTTATCTCGAAAACTTGAAAAATGGGCATTGGACCTTGATTGGGTTTAAGCGTAGCAAAAAAGATGAAAAGAAAACAAATACATGTATGCGGTAATTATTACCAACTTACATCTTTTAACATTTCACTATTTTCAACACCTTAATAAACTTAAAGCTATTCTGCAGCTCTCCCTAGATTTAGCTACTACACTTTATCTTCTTGAACAAAAATTATTAATCCTATGTCACAAATAAAAAGAAGAGATGGCAAAGAAATAAAGGGAAGAGATGATGATTGTCAGTAATGAAAGATCTGCTCTAAGCCGACAAATTTCCTTTCCATTACCGTTCCAGAGATTTTGCCATATTATGTTTAATTCTTTTCTGATGAGTTTTTAAAAATCTGTAGATTTTCAATGATATTGATATTTGCATTTCTTATTGATTCCTTGGCTTGATCATCTCAACTTCATTCCCACAAATTACAGAGATATGTTGTTATGATATTCATTTTTTGATGGTTACCATTTTATTCAGTCCAATGAAGGAATGGACTAAACTAAACTTTAGAGATTTAAAGGCGCTTTATAATCCTGATCGATACTTCTCTTGAGTTGTATATTTATACGTGAACAATTAAAATTCCACAAAACTTAATTTAAATTTTATTTAACCTCTTAAGGGTTCATACGCATAATTCCACCTTCCAATCTGCAGTATTCTTTGAATGAATTCTAACCAGTCTTGATCTTCTTGACCAATACAATCTTTTTGCATTCTTCGGAAAGGAGAAATAGAATCTTCCTAAGGGAATTATATTCTAAAGAAAAGAGCAATTGGAAATTTCCGAAGGATTCCATTCTAAGGAAAGAACCAATAGAATTTTTCCTAAGGATTTTACTAAAGAAAGGAGCAATGGAATATTTCAAAAGGATTCTATTCTAAGGAAAGAATCAATAGAATCTCTCTAAAGGTTGAAAGAATCCATGCATTCATTAAAAATATATGATTATATAGTCACATTTTGTGTGTGTGCTAATGAATGTTTGTGTGTTATATGGTAAAAGCAACACTACGTTACTTACTAATCTCACGACGTTAGAGGGTTAACTTAAACATTCTAATTACTTGTTAAGCTTGAGACAAACGGAATATCAAGGAAAGCAGTTAAAATATATCATTTGATTGAATTAAACCTATTTGGGTATTTTAATTACTATTTTACTGCATTTGAGGGCTCAGTTTATAATCAGTCAATGCAAACAACTCACCAATATTAAAGTATATTTTAGTTCCTAAGTAATCATTCAAAATTTTCATTCATTTTGAAAAAATTATTGCATTTAGTCGTCAATGATTTCTTTGTTCCCATATGTCATACGACCCTGCCATATCAGATATTTAAATCAATTTCACGCCTTGATAGAAAATCCATGTTCGAATTACTTTCGCTTTTAAAGCAGAACAAAAAATTATTCCAATTTCCCGTTTTTATTTTTTATTGAGGGGGACACATCATCTGTATTTGAAAGAAATGAAAAAAGATCATTTTCTCCGCCTCGCAAATAAAAAGTTCCAATCTACCCTTCGGAGAAAGAGCGGTTACAATTTTTAAGACTGGCTTCCTGGATGGTAAATTTCTAAGGGCATAAAAACGAAAAAAAAAGTGAACAAAACACTAAAAAAAGCGTTTACTGTACCACATTCAAACCACAATCTATTCCCATCAGAGTCCAAAAGAAAATACCAACAAAATCGAAACCACCTCCTCGAAAGCAAAAATCAAAAGTGGAATATTACATTTTTATCATTTCTTTATTACTACTACCGTTTAACATGCCCCTCACTTGTCAATAGGGATATGTATACCTCCACCCTTAATAGAAATACAAAATAAAAAGGATTCAGTTACTCCTTTTCTTCCAACTTTAATATATATAGATATAATGCATATATATTTTGTGTTTTTTCTTCTGACAGTAGATATTGCCTTGTTCCAAAAGATGATAAGAAATGCGAGATGATTATTGAAGGGAAAAATAAGGGGGAAAACGTATTGAATGCACCATGGACGGGCAGAATGAATATTCTTGGGGATTCTTTTAAACTCTTCCCCCACTGTCGTTTTTTCATTTCCTATTGAGAAGGAAAAATCGTGCTTTGACGGTCCTCTTCTAAGCTGAGATATCGAATAAGGTATATGATTTATACTTATACCCTTTTCGTCAGTATACGTTTGATACATCAGAACGTTTCACATTGGGCTCTGGTATTTCAAATTGTTGGCGCAATTTAAAGTACGCGGACAGTGGACTTTCAAAATAAACTTTTGAAGCTATGATCCGATTATTTTAAAATATGCACAGATTGCTTATTTCCTACTAAAATGTTTATATATGAAGCTGGGTTTGAATATATTAGGTTGCGCGGAAGTTGTTATACATGTGGTTACAAATTTTTTTAAACTAAGCAAAAATTGATAAGTTCCATGCACAATGTATTTTCGATGTATTGTCATCATTTAAATTTACAGAATAGTTTCTAATGATATAGATAAAATTAACTCCATTTGGTAAGTGGAGTTAATTTTATCTACACTCAATTGCAATGCTAAAGAAGTTAATACTAAAACCCCTAAGATTTCCTGCAAAAAATTTTCGTTAAACAATATTTTTAATCAAAATTTCAATGATAAGAAGCATGATCATTTTCTCAATTTCACTTAGATGTATACAACAGATTATAAGGATTAACCAAAAATTTTTTAAAGAAACCAAGAAAGCACCAACGTGCTGAGGACTTTTCGAAATCAGAATGTCTAAAAGCTGAATAGAATAAAAAGCGTTTTTGTCAACTATAATTATCTACTGTATGTTTTATGTTGTTGTCAATGTAACTTCCTCAAAAATTATCGTAATTCAAAAACTCTTTATACCGTCTATAAAACTTGATATCATTTAACTTTTAATTGAAAATGAAAAAAAAAAATTGTTTTTCGATCAATTTTGGTTTTGAAAGCCCATTAAGTAATACTTCTTAAGCAGAATATCGTTTTTTCTTAAGTTTGAAGTAATAGGATGATCGTCAGTCAATAATGATTTTTAATTTATCGTAATTTTTAAGTTTTTATTTTTGTTTCAATATCTGTTAATGCTCGAAATAGGACATTTTGCAAACTTGCTTTGGTTTATTATTTTTAAGGAAGTTGTCTTTGATGACCACAAGTTATAAACTACTTCTTTCTTAGTTAACTTTTCCTTCAATTTTTGCAACGATGGCGTAGCATGGCAATTCAGAATGAATATTCTTGGAGACTCTTAAGCCTTTTCCTTCTGTCGTTCTGTTATTTTCAATTTAGAATGACAAATCGTGCGTTCATAGTCATCTTCTATGCTGGAATATCTTATAAGGGATATGCTTTATGCATATACTCGTCGCTACGTTTGATAGAACGTTTCACTATCCCCTATTTGAAAATGTGGAAAGCATGTAATATTTTCCAAAGAAAGATATCAAGTTTTTCTTAGGTTTGGAGTAACAGGATGACTTATAATAGTGATTTTTCATTTATCTTTTTCATTTTTAATTGTTTCAATGTCGCTTATTAGTTCTAAGATTAAAACATCAGAATTTACTGTTAGCAAACTTTGTTTTGATGTATTAGTTTTCGGCAAATTATGTTTGATGTTAAGATGACCCCGTGTGATAAGCTATTTCTGATTTAGTATTCTTTCAGTTTTAGCACCAGTGGTGTACATGACAATGTTTACCTCATTTTTTAATATTTTGCATTTATATTTTTGAAATATTATTATTTTAGACACATAATTGATATTCGTTTACCCTTAAGTTAAGTTGAAAGCATTTTAAATTTAAATTTCATACTCTTTCTAAATTCGTATCCTTCTAAACGTCACGAGATTTTTTATAAGTATATTACTAACGCTTATGACCAACAACATATTTAGTGACTAAGTATTCACATCCTGTAGAGAATACTGCAGTGTGGAATAACACGCTAGGCCTCAGAGGGGTTATATTAGTGCAAGTCATTGATGCTTTAAATACAATTATCCTCAATACTATTAGCTATTCATTATTTCAAATAGCCCTGAAAATCATTTGCTGTCGACAGACTCAAGATAATAAAATATTGTTTGTAATTTGATTTGGTTCATTGCTTTGGTTCATTCAGAACTGCTCAACTATTGCTAGTGCAAGTAATCTTAGCTTATGAACCATGACTCTAGCGAATTTCGCATTAGAAAATGAATTAAAGCTAATATGAGATTTTTCAAACAGTTTTCAAACGAGTTGTTCATTTTTTTATAGAAAGCTCACTGATTGAATTCAAAAGTAGATTTATAAACTTGAAATAATTTCGTGTTGAAACTTTTATACGGCTTTGAAAATGTATAATGAAATTCAATATGTTAAGTGCCATTGCTAACTCGAATGCGATTTGCAAATTATTTCATAGTACCTAGAGAAGAATTATTTTCCAAAAAAAAGAAATCTCATTTACAATAAACTTGAATCCTTATGATACTTCAACAGTATACAAATTTTTTTGCCAGCTTTTATTTTGTTAGAATTGTGTTTTTATTTCTAAAATTTTCAAACCTGGAGTGAAAATAAGATAAGCAACTGCTTAGTCCCCAGACGAATTATCGTCCGTTTGAAGCGAATAGTGGTTTAGCTTTCGTATAACTGCAGTTTTAGCTAAACAAAATAGCAGTTTAAGTTTTTTCCTCCGTCATTTTACGCAGTTTACTCATTGTACACAAAAACCGCAGAGACGCGCAAGCAAGCAACTTTAGCTGGGTAATTTATTACTTCCAAAAAATATTTTTCTAATCGAATTTAAAAAGATGGCGAAAAGCTTTTCACACAGTCGCTTGCTCGAGTTTACGTCAACAGATCTGATGCCATTTTTACGTTCTTTCAAAACGTTAAAACCGCTGGGACTTCTGAATAGAAGTTTCACCAATTACGCGCAAGCGATACTGACGGCGAATGTTCTTTTTTCTCTTTCTTTCCGTGCTCACATCTCATTGGCGTATCTAATGTAGCGACGCTAAGTCAAAATTTTTGCTTCCGAATTTTGATTAGACGAGATATAACCCCTAACTGCAACCGCGAATATTCATGCGCCTCGCATAAATATTTCATCTTCTAATTAGATTTGCAGAAATATTTTCGTCTGCGCTGCTTCCTTATTCTCTCCGCCTTTGCCAAACCCTAGGAGACAAAAGATAGTGGAAATTTGAGAGCAGGAAAATTTTCATCGTTTGCTAATCAGTTGCTTTTCCTATTCTAATACACATGTTCGAGGCTTCTCTAATTTGGAAGAGTGTATATGTATCAGTTTGACTATCTTCCTTTTCGACGACTCAGTTGGAAGTTTCCTTTTTTCTTTCGCTTTTCCCTGCAGTCGCACTGGGAATTGGGAAGCAGGTTGAATTTCTAATTCGTTCGATCTTTATTAAGATTTGGTGGCAACGTGGAATTCTTTGGTGAAGGAAATTGCATTGATTGTGTCACTGACGGCGAGGTTCGTGCGATCTGTTATTGCGACATTGTTATTAACTTTTTTCCTCCCAAGAGATTTTAGCGAAGTGAATGAGACGCAAACCTGTTGCCATTTTAAACTAAAAAAATATTTGCTGCTGAAAGGGTTAAAACTTTAATTCCCGTGAAGAATTGCAAATTATTCATTTTTCCGTTCCGGATATTATTCCAATCTAGACTTAATTTTAATTACGTTAACTTAACGTTAGTGTTGAAATTGGAAGACATAATAAAGGAAATGAAATACGTTAAAAAATAATTACAAGATAATTCTCTAATTTTTCATTCACATTGTTTTAGGTTCTTCATTCTAAATTTTTAGCTATTTACGAAATAGATATTATTATGGCTGGGTTCTTATGGCGTTCACAAAAAGACGTACGTGTAAAATAAAGGAGTAACGAATATGTTTATCAGGCCTGTACACCAGATACTGCCCTCCGAATAGGTTTACCTATTCAGGGGCCGTATCTGGTACCTAGACTGCAGACCAGATACTGTCCTCCAGATTGGTTTACTCAGGCCGCAGACCAGATACGACCATCTGAATAGGTTTATCGGGATCCCAGACTAGATACAGATATTCCAAGAGGATATTCATTCATAAAAAAATAAATACTTAAAACTAGTTGGTAGAGCAAAGCTCAGAGTAATTTTGCATATGGCTATGTGCGAATTTGCGCAAACAGATTTTTATGTATGTCACTTTCTCATTTATTTTTCCTCACAAGAGTTGATAAGGTTTTGTAAATATATGTGCCTATATATTTCACTTCTAAATGTAATTAAATGTATTTTTCAATGAAAATTTTTTTCATGCATTAAGGATTTTACATACTACACCCTAATTGTTTAATATGAAAGTTAGATTAATTTAAAAATTAAGTACGAAAATTAATATAAATATAGAGGTGATATAAATTTTGTAAAGTACATTTTATTCAGAAAAGAGGGTAATAACATAATTTTATGAGAAAAAAAACTGGAGTAAAATGTTTGAAACTTGCGTTAAGAAAATTTATGCATTACAGTTTTTATTTACACATAACTTTACTTTTAAATTATTTCGTAAAATAGAAAGGTACTTAATGGATAAATTTCATTTTCAAAGTCTGATGGAATGATAAAAAACCTTTTCCAAATTTATTCCTGCAAATGCCACGTTAGAAGAGCTTTCATACATTTAAATTTTAAATAATGGAACAAAATGACAAATTTACAGTTACTTTCACTGTATTTAAATGAAAAACTTCCATTCGTTCTTGATTTATTATAAAACTTCAAATGCATAAAACGTTTTTCCATTTTGGATAATTTCATTTTAATCTCGTTGAAAAAGATGAGGATCTAAGAAAGCTAAAATCAAATAGATCATCAGTTCTGCAAGTACTGAGTTGAGAAAAGAATTGACTTTTGACGTTAAAAGATTATGTATTTTTTAAATTTATATTTAACAAAGAAATGCATACATTTTATGAATAATGGAGTTGAAAACTTCATTTCTCCAAATTAAAAAATTGTTTCTACTGCGATAATATGTTTAATATTTTGAAATATATATTGGCGTGGTGTGGAAATTTTGAGAGTAAGGGTACTTGCTCAGGTGTTGATCTCGTCATCTGAGTGTGGTTCAAAATGACGAGGAATTGTCTTCGAATCTTTCCTTTCGGGATTGATCACCAATAGCAGTTGTAGTATTTCTTCAGTTGGAAGTAAATTCGACTATATACCTACCCTTTTGCATTTGACAATTTTATGTCACGTTTAATCTTTTTACTTGCAAAGTAAGTATCAGGAATTTTTTGGTGTAACTCAACTTAGAAATATTCTACAACGAAATTTACCAAGAACATCGACTGGTGTCCTTCCAACACCAAGCAGATTTTCAAGGTCTAAATAACTTTCTTTCCGTAAAACATGACAAGAGAATAACAGATGTAACCACTCATGCAATGGTGCTTTTTTATTTGTTTATTTGTCCTTGAATGTATTAGAAATTCTTTCAAGTACAGAAATAGATGTCTTACTAGCGTGTCGTTGGTTTATCCATCGTTAGCAATTATTATTCTATTATTGCAATATTATTCACATACAATTTTCAATCCCATTAAACTCGAAAAACAATAACTCGCAGAAAAGTTCCTGAAGAAATTTAAAATTTGCTTTTCGAGAATGAATCTGATTGTGTCTAGCTCTTCTATTCCAATTTAGATTCCGATAATGAAACCAAATAAGGTGAAAATGAATAAAAAAATCTGAAGAAATGGAACACCCATGATTTTGGGAACACCAAGAATAATTTAAGATTTATATTACTCTGTATGGCAGAGGATGGGAAATATATATTGGATAACTGATCAATTTGCTTCTGGAAATATTTTACTTGAAAGTAACTGCTCTAATATTCTTTAGAGCAAAACATCAATGAGTCCGTCATGATTTTGATTGCAACACAATTATACAGCAGAATCCACAATTATACATTAGTCCAATAAATTTAACTCAAAAGCAAAAAATTTGAAATTAAAATTACATTTGAAATGCAAACAAAGATATTTGTTTTTCGTGCGCCTAATAGGTGCAACGAGACTGTCGAAAAAATTCCTTATTACTGTCTATGGTTCTCCTCCTGATGGTTGTCTCGAGGAATTATATCATCATTGCAAAAATGACCAGATCTTGATGGACGAGATAATTATATCTCGTCATTAGATAAACACTAACCAGGGTCTTGATCGCGTCATCATAAACAAAATTGACAATATCTAGATAACGAGATGCAATTAGCAAAATTGGTCAGATCTTGATGAACGAGATATCTCATAGAAACCACTTAAAGGGTTAATTCTAAATAAGGTATGTATAAAAGAAGTTAGATAATTAATGTTGAAACCTGTAAATATTTTATTGTCTAGAAAAATGAGACTTTCTTTTGTTTTCTAAATTTCAGTCCTTACTTCTATTCTACGGGTTTAAAAATTGAGTTACTGTAATTTTTAGTGGTAAAAATAATCATGTTCCTATGAAAATGTAAAATGAGTTTAAATTCAACTAAAAAGATAACTGTAATGATAACATTTAGATATTACAGCTATTTTACTTAATTTATATAATGGTGTCAAAACTAAACTGACCGACTTCTAAGGCTATGTCGACTGTTCTAGTGTTTAAGTGCGATTCAAATATCATGTTTTTCACTTTATAAATTCTTAAAACTTCCTCATAAACTATTGCATTAGCAAAGAAGAGTTTCACTGTAAGGTTCTCCGACTAGCTAACAGACGTGTATTGTATTCATGCTATTCGAATTGAAAATAACAATGCATTCCCCACTGTAAGGCAGACAGCCATTTTGTCATGTAAATGCAGATCCTTTTCAGATCGTTTGATATTTCGCAAGTGATTGAGCCCAAATCTGAATCCCTCCATGCATTATTCTTCAATAAAGATTAGGGAATAATATATTCCCTAATCTTTAAGAAACATAAAATGCCTACATATGATGGTCTTATGTAAGGAGGTTAATTTAAATTCTTTAACTCCATATAAAGTACAGGTAAAGCATTTTGTCGAAACCATCTCAGTGCATTCGTGGGCTTAAGAGCTTTCGTGAACTAGATTTTTCATGCGATATCAGGGGGCATGAATTGAACTTAAGTTCTTACAATTCCCACCTTGTGTGAGCTGGAGAATAATACCAAGCCTTTCGAATGTATGTAAGAGAGGAATACGTATTATTCTATTCTAGTGATTTGTGCAATTACGAGTTTATTTCAGATATTTCTACAATGCTTGGTGATATTTAACCTGATTTTCTAGCTATCTATGCTGCCATCAAATGAGATTAATAGAATAGTTGGATACCACGAATGTGTTTTTTCTCTGATTAACTTTGCGTTTCGACTTAATCAAAGTGTCGATAAAATTATTAACGTTTTAAAGTCATATATATCTAAGCTTAGTAGTTGAGAAAACTATTTTCCTTGTTTAGGGGAAATATTTTTAAATCATGCGTAGGTAAACATATTTATAAAGCTACTTTAACCCATAGCTAAATCGCGCTTATTGGAAGACAAAAGAAAGCGGTATACTGAGAGGTATAATGTAGCGATGGTCGAGGAAAACTAAATTATTAGGGAAAAGGGCATAATTTATGCATTGGATAATGGATTTTTATTTACTAAAACACAAACTTAAAAGTAATGTAACATGAAACACTAACCCCTTCTATTTCGAGCTTATTGGGAGACACGAAACAAGCGCGATATATCGAGGGTGCAATGTAGCGAAGGTCAAGAAAACTAAATAATTGGGGAAAAGGGCTTAAATTGTGCATTAAATAATGTTTTTATTACTAAAACGTAAAATTGATGGTAAAGTATTGTAATACAAGTACATAGCATCTGGGATAAACTTTCTTAACTGCTTTTATACATAGACTAGTTGAATTAATTATTATAATTAACGAAATAAAGTGCATGGTGAAAAGTCCACACCTCAGTCATATTACCCCGATTAGCTTCGGTACATCCATTCCCCCATTTCATCCCATTCATTTATTCGAAAGTGATTCGGCATTTTTTGACGCTAAACATATTTTTGTAGTTCCTTCACATGTTCATTTCCTTGTTTTTAATTTTCAAAATTTCGAAAAGCTTTCTGTAATCAGACTGCTGACGAATTTCAGGAGTGTCGAAATCTTTCGTGTAGCTTTAGCATCATTATGCAACTCCATAGATCAATTCAAATTTGTTTAAACTAATTGGCAAAATTGGCGAATAAATCCCTTAGTTGAATTTAATTTCTTTATATCCGTTTGTTGTCATTCCGAAATAAAGTGGATTTCTGTGGCACGTATGTTAGTGGAATATATGTATATGTGAAACATCAAAATTTCGTGGGGAAAGAAAAAGCAGAATATGCAGCTTGATTTATTTAATCTGGTGTAAAACTAAAAATTAAACTCGAATTCAGTTGTAAAACCTTTTAAGAATAAAATAGAAAAATTATTTGTAAAAATATAAATTTCTTCTCATCCATGCTTTCCACTCACCCAAATCATTTTTTACCAACAGTTAAGAATAACTGCTCGAAAAAGAGAAAAGTTTTAACTACTAATTTTAATGTAGGTAGGTTGGTATGTAGATGAATTAAAGTAGCACTTGAGCAACACAACGGACTATTGGCGATGCTTCGGGATCAATCCCAAAGGAAAAGATCCGAGGAACGTCAGATGACGAGATCAACACATGAGCTGGCACAGCACTCTCCAAACTTCCACACCACGCCAACATGCCTAATTCGAAGAAGGCAGTGTGATTTTCTCTGCTGTTTGCAAACCAAAATTAACCGGGGGACAATTTAAAAATAGCGATATAGTTGATGCGTGATTTAACTAGGAACGATAAAGCGAGGAGTTGCTGTATATCTTTAAAAAATAAAGTTTTTTTATAAAGCAAGGATTGGTGCACATTTCGCTCTTCCTGAATAACAATCGCGATACCTTCAAAATTATAAGAGATATAAACAGTAAGCAACGAAAACGTTTAGGACGGAATTCAGTGTCTTCATCAATTACTTGTGATTCAGTCTGATAGCCCACTACGCCAGCAACCTGTTCAGGTGTCGCAGATTCGATTCCTGAAGCTACACTGGGTATATTTCTCTCTTTTGTATCGATAAAACTTTCCTTTCGTTTACGTCCACTTGAAAGAAAACCACTGCTTGGTCAGCTAGGTCAAATCTGGACATTGCACCGTAAAAACCACCGACAACACTTATTTGATTTGAAATAACTCTTACATTTTTTGGATGGTGTTGATGAGTATCAAGTTGATATTTCATGAAACATTTCATCCTCTTTAAAGCTTGCAACGATCTTGTATTTCGAAAACTAATATGGTAAATTGTAAGCGTGCAATTCAAAAGTATAATGAAAAAGTGTTTTAGAAATGCTTCTCTTGGTTTTTTTATATGCATTGATGATGAAAAAAAACAAGCGTTACGACTATTTATTTCGCTCAAAATTATGAGAAAATTGCTATAAATATCCCTTAAATTAAATAGATTAGGAGCGTCTTTCAATAACGTTTTGATGTAACTGAGTTAAAACTCCTTTTTGTTCAAAATTTATATATATCACAAAATTTTATAACTAGAAACGATCACAGTAAAATTTAGCATTTTCTTTATAAGGGGAAACGCTTTTGAAATACATTGAGATAAATAAATTATTCATAGAAAAGAGCATTTCTGATATTTGTGTTGCTTGGATAGAAATCTAATTTTGTTTTTTAACAATTTTTATTTAGTCGACATTAAGATATATTTTCACATGAATAACGTTCATGTCAGGTGCACCTGGATGAAATCAACTTTTAAAAAGATGGATGCTTGTATATAGTGGTTTGCCTGTAGGTTAGAGAATTACCTGTAGGGAATATAGTTGAATTAACGTTGCACTTGGGCAACACCATGGGCTATTGGTGATGGTCCGGAATCAAAGATCCTAGGACAACACCTAGTAATTTTGAACCACGGTAAGATGACGATGTCATCCCCTGATCTGGCACCCCACTCTCCAAACTTCCACACCACGCCAACGTGAGGACATTTGAGGCCACGACGGATTTAATGGGCCCCATGTACACGATGGTCTTTGGTTGGGTCGAGTTTCAAACTCACCCTCCAGTTGCTAATCCGCTATTCTATTAACCGGGTTACGATGGCCCCCATATTACACAAGATAGGTAGATAAGGCACAATTTCCCTCGTGTAGCAAAGAAATGACCGAGGAAAGATGTTTTTACGTGATGCCTCTTTAATAAACTGTAATGTTTCGGAAATGTGGTATAGGATTACATAGAAATTATATTTTATATCTTTCCCCGAGCTTATTTTCGTTTTGGACAAGAAAATTAGAACCTATTTAGCAGATCACTTCCCCATGAGTCAATGAATGTTAAAATGGATTATCTAATATCTATATTCACCCAAACCTTTGACAGAAAAAGATAGTGGGAGGGTACATTTTAGACTGCAGATATTGCTTCACTACAAAAGATTAATTCTCGTATTCACATTTCATAATAGCTTGGTCGAAGCATTCGTTCCGAAACCTTGATTAAGTTCACAAAAGTCACTTTTCCCCTGATGACTAAAAATAATTGAATGCGCAATTTTTCACCGCTAGTTTTGTGTTCTGTCAAGCACCCTCTTATTTGCCTCAAGAGATAGACGCTGCATGTCCGGAAATCTGCAATTTAATCAACTTTCATGCTCATTCTTTTGAAAATTTTAAATTCTTACTTTAATGATCGAAATAGTATTCAAGATCATAAACGTATTTCTGTTTGTTTCGTGGTGATTTTTTCATGTGATTTATTGAAAACATGCTTATGTGTTAATGTACTTTTTCTTAACCCTACAAGTGCTTTCGACGAGATATCTCATCAATAAATAACTGATCAATTTCGCTAATGACGAGATATCTTGTCAATAAAATTCTGACCAATTTTTCTACTGACGAGATATCTCGTCATAAGGATATTACTGATTTTTTTGTGATGACGAAATCTAGACCTGGTTAGGTTTTTCTAAGGATGAGATATCTCGCCACCAATATCTGGTAAGTTTTGCTAATGACGACATACCTCTTCGAGATCATAAACGTATTTCTGTTTGTTTTGTGGTGATTTTTTTCATGTGATTTATTGAAAACATGCTTATGTGTAAATGTACTTTTTCTTAACCCTACAAGTGCTTTCGACGAGATATCTCATCAATAAATAGCTGATCAATTTCGCTAATGACGAGATATCTTGTCAATAAATTTCTTACCAATTTTTTACTGACGAAATATCTTGTCAATAAAATTCTGACCAATTTTTCTACTGACGAGATATCTCGTCATAAGGATATTACTGATTTTTTTGTGATGACGAAATCTAGACCTGGTTAGTTTTTTCTAAGGATGAGATATCTCGCCACCAAGATCTGGTAAGTTTTGCTAATGACGATATACCTCTTGACAAACATCTGGAGAGTTATGTATGAATTAAAATTTATAACTGAGGAAGAGAGAACTGCCATTATTCACATTATATTCATTGAAGAGCAAATTAAATGGTACCATTTGATAAGGAATAAGGTCGTTTATATGAACTTGTATGTATAAAATCTTTATATGGACCTCATAGCAAGTCGTGCATAAACTTCGTAATTTCCAATGACAACACACAATTTTCATGTCACATTTTGAATCTTATCAAAATTGATTATCTGATAATAAATTTCGTCATTTAGTCCAGTCGTTTATCCGTTATGAGTATGAAAAATTTACAGCACCTAATGTTCAATTAGTTCCCTATACTTATATCTATATCTTCCGAAATAATATTATCACTCTGAAGGTATAAGCTACGTACAGTATCTTTCCAATTAATATTTAATCTGCAGCATTAATTATAAAAAAAATATTTGAAACAATTATGAATTATCCACTTTCATGAATTACCATGCAAATTAGCAGGTTTTATGCATACAAAGACGTCGTTCCTTATCGAATGGTACCTTTGAATTTGCTCTACTAAGAACGACAAGCGAAGAAAGGGGATTCGACTGTTTTCAGAAGCGGTACATAAATTTAAAAATTATCAGTTTATTTTATATTTATTTTTGTCATTTAATATAAGTTAATTTAGAGTAATTTTCAGTTCATTATCAGTTAAGCTAACTTAATTGTATTTTCTAAATTCACTCATATATTTGTGATTAACCTTACTGGTGGTTATCTCGACGTGGTACCTCGTCATTAGCAAAACTGACGAGATCTTGATAGATGAGATTCGTCGTCATTAGAAAAAGTCTAACCAGATCTTAACCTTGTCATCATCATGAAATCGTCAAAATCTTGATTACGAAATATCTCGTCACCAGAAAATTGGTCATATCGATGGACGAGTTATCTCGTCGAAACCACTTGGAGGATTAATAAAGACAGCTAAAACAGTTACGGATATCATCGAGAGCAAGGAATACAAATTACAATGTGCATAGTTTGTGAAATTATCTTAATTTCGCCGCTGTGAATCCCATAGGCTTTCAAGCAAGAAAAACTGAAAAGTATACTTTGTTACTGAATCTTTTGAAATTCTTTTTTAAGAATATGAAAAAATGTGAATCGTCTAGTGATATCAATGAATACTAGACTTAAATTGAAACTTAATTTCAAAACTTATATTTTAAAATACACTCCTAATTATATTCGGAAATTATAAATTGTATAAAACTATCCATGATACCATTGAAAATGAGGATTGAAAATAACAAGTGTCACGTGTGTACCTTTCTAATTAGCAAAAGTGAAATATTTTTAACCCTCCAAATGGTTTCGACTAGATATCTCGACCATTGCGATCTGACTAATTTTGCTACGGACAAGATGTTTCGTCATCAAGACAGTGCCGATATTTTTATGACGACGAGATCAAGACCTAGTCAGTTTTCTTCGAATAATGATATATCTCGTCCATCAAGATCTGGTCAATTTTGTTAATGAATAAATAACTCGTCAAGGCAACCACCAGGAGGATTAATTAAATTTGTCATGTTGTACGCCCAGAAACTCCCATCATTTCGGTCGAATTAGCCCTTGTATAGCAAAAATTGCCCATTGGGTGACAAGCCAACCAACCGTTCTGCCTTAAACTGCCACTTTAAAAGCAATATAAGCTAAATTTTCCTCATAGACCTTGGATCTACATATTGACGCATGATTTTACAACAAATACAACTTGATGACAGGTATCGGTACATCCTCACGCTCTTGTTTAGGCAGCCTAGACGACACCAAGTGCAATTATCCCCAGAACAAGTCATCCATCGTGTCGCAACAACCACCTGCAATAAGTCCGGATCTCAGTTTGCATCCCACCCCCCAAAATCCCTTTCTTTCCAAATAGGACTTAGGCCTTCTCAGATTTTCGCCTGCGCACCGGCTGCATTATTAAACGGGGATTAAATAACGTTTTCCTGAGCACCCCGTAGGAATACCCCGGCCTTTGTTCCACCCCCCTTACTCACTTCGGGAGAAGGCGTGTCGGAAATTCCTCCTCCATTCCTTAAGCCTGTTAGCGAAAAAGCCCCTTTTCTTACCTTCTAACCCGTGGATTTGTATCTGGAAGTCGAGCCTCCATCTCAGCAGAAAGGCACCAACTGCCGAAATTGCAAATTTCGGAAAGGCATAATCCTGCCTCCGTTTTGTCGAGATGTCTAATTTGCCGAAAGAAAGAAGATTAACTGAATTCTTAGACAGGCGAGACGATTTAATAAAGATTTTTCACCACCTTTAGATCTAAAAGAATTCGACGATGGGACATTTTTCTGTTGATCTATTCTATCGTGATATAAACGTATGCGTGGCTTTTGCACCTCCAGCTGTGTTCGGTATTCGTCCTTTTTATTGCGTTTTATTTGTGCTGGATATGGAGAGCTTGTTTGGATGGGGAGGACTGTTTCGGGAGTAGTTGTGCTTTTTGGATTTCGTCGATTGCAATTATTTCTTCTGTCTTGATATCTCCATGCGAATTCTGCGTCCGAAACAAAGCTCTGTTTGCACTCTAATTTTGCATTAGGAAAAATTTTCGAAGGTGACACCATCTAATATTGTCGTCTATTACCAATGTAAAAGGCAACAAGGGACCAGATTTTATTACGGAAATTGAAGGAAATATGATACAAGAGAGAGTAGGTAGAAAGCCTATAACTTAAATAGGACGATGTTAACGAGCATTTTACCGGCAGAAAGTATAGACGTTAGATGTATCGCTGCTTTCGAAATGTAGGCCTTCAATATACAAATGAAATAGAATAGGTAGGCAGTTAATTAGTGTCGCACTGGTGTAATACAATGGGCTGCTGTGATAGTCAGGGAGCAATCCCAAAGGAAAAGATCTGAGGATAATTCCTCATAATTTTGAACCACGGTCAGATTACGAGGTCAACACTTGATCTGGCACCTCACTCTCAAGGACATTTGAGGCCATGACTGATTTAACGTGCACAAGCCTCCCTTACACGACGGTCTTTTGTTGAACCGAGTTTCGAATTAGCAACCCTTCGTTACTCTTCCAGCTGAGCTATCCTGGTCCCCAAATAGAATAAATAAAATATCTAAAGATTAGATATATAAGAAGATAAGATGTATAAAATATATAAGAAGAGAAGATCACACACACACATAAAATATTTTGATTAGATATTCAACATATCTAAGTTATTTTGGAACTATTTCATCTCTTATTTCAGACAATTGATCCCTTACTACAGAATTCAGGTAGACCTATATTTAGAAATTTTAAAATATTTAAAATGGTAATTTTAGAAAAAATAAAACTTTAAACTAATAACAATAAACTTTTTCATATGATTAAGAGTTCTATTACATTTTCAAGTTCCAACAAAATCTCATTGTGATAAATCTGTTAACATTCTGATAAACAATGAACGTAAAAACGCACAAAAGAACTTCACGAAAACTGATAAAACTAATATGAAATTGAAAATGAAAACTACTATTAAACATTAGATGCTTCATGGAAAATATTGCTTTCTTTTTATTTATCAAGGTAAACATTCTTTTCAATACCAACACTGGAACGTTACTGTAATAAATTATATATCGACGTCATATGGGCACAATGATTCGACTTCCTAGTAAAGACATAAAATAAATTCATAAGCAAATTCTTACCACATGTATATGTGATACATAAACGTCTGATTAACGTTTGAAGAGTTTTTCAATCTTCTTTTCAAATTTCTTTAAACAATAAACAAAATAATTTCCTATACAATAAAGAAAATTAATCATTGAAATGTTTAGTTTCTTTCCCGGACAAAAAGTATTTTACTCATCAATAAGTTGGATAGGCATTACTTTATTGAATAGAATTGACGATTTTTATGTTTTTAGAATTTTTCTCTTAAAAAGAATAATGAGTTATTAGAAAGAAAATGTTCTGCTTTTTGGTTTTAAGGCTTAAAAGGTTTCTTTGAAGTATAAGAGGTTCGCCAAGATTTTGGCAGAGACAAGAGAAAGTTAATTAAAACACTTCTTCCTATTGAAATTATTGGCGATTCTCCAGAGACAATTTTAATGAGTGAAAAGGTTCAGATAGAAACAGGTTTTTTACATTTAGAATCAAAAATTATTTTGAGAACATACTTTGATATTTAAAAGGACAGGTGTGTTATTTTGAAAGAAGTATTTGAAACGTGGGTTGTTCATTAAAATTTTTACCACGTTATTATTTTAGTTTTATGTTAATCTTACTGATGTACCCACTTTAACGGTGGAGGGTCCTGAAAATATCTATAACGTTTATAATGTTAAAATGTTTAACAAAAAATCACACTCTCTCTCTATGATCCATACACAGTATCTTCATATTAGAGTTTCCAACAATCTACGGAATGATCCTGTTCTCTTTATCTTTGTTAGAATAGAAACCAAAATTTTTATCAATATAAAAACCACCACATTATTTAGTTCAAATAATGTGGTGGTTTCTCTACCACCAAATTATTTAGTTCCATGTCTATTTTACTGTTGCATCCACTTTAACAAGAATAAGGGCCCTGAAAATATCTAACTCTTACAATGTTGACATGTTTGACAAAATTATCTCAGGCCTCTAAATATCAGACATCCAAACCCAGTATCTTCACATTAGAGAATTTCCAACATTATAAGGAATGATCCTGTGCTTTTCTATATTTTATGTCAGTAAGAAAACCAACATTTATAAATATAATCAACTTACATCTAATTATTTAAGTTACATGACTATCTTTTTCTTGTACCCACTTCCAAAAGAATAAAAGCCCTGAAAATATCTATAATTTTTCCAATGTTCAAATGTTTGACAAAAATAAACAGACATGATCCAAACACAATACTTTCACTTTAGATTATTTCCACAAACTCGGAATGATTTTGTACTTTTCTATATTCTGAGTGAATACAAAGATAACTTTTTTAATAAAAGAAATAGTTCTCTTCACTTGAGCCCATTTTTGGTTAAAAATTATGCACAAATAAAACTATCTTGATGACTCAATTCCTCGTCAGAAAATAACTGTTTATGAATTAGTGGCTATCTGACAAACAAGACTAGCATTGCATTTAAATCCTTATTGTATTAAGCAGCACACTGTAGATTTTTATATTTGCTTCCGTTTGCAATGAACGTATGTTAAAATGTTTTATTAATTTTGCTTTGATTATATGCTCGTACATGTTCAACCATAGTTACATACTATACGTCGCGCTCGCGTTCATAGACATTACCTTTAACGTTAATACATACATACATTGTTTAATTTTTTCGTTTAGAATATAGATAAAGTTACATATTTCAATTAAAAAACTTTTATATTCAAGTATAAAATGCCAGTTTTAAAGTCAAAAGCCCACCACACTATCACGTTATCAAAAGTCAGAATTCAACAAATGTGACAAATGTGTTTGCATCTAAAAAAATTCAGATTATGTTATAGCATCATTATTGATATCATTTCTAAATTATATTTTCGATTCATCGATTGTAGTTTACAGTTAATTTAAAACATATGCAAACGTCATTAGGTTGTTTGGTTGTTTGTCTTTTTATGGCACAAGAACCGGATCTGGCCAAGCTGCCAAGTAATGTTTTCCTGTCAAGTAAAGATGGAACTAACCCACAAGAAAAGTTTTTACTGACACGCAGAAATACAGACAAAGCAGCAAAGGAAATCAAACCAGTACTACCTACATCTCGCAAGCTGTTAGAGCGTGGACAAACACACAAATTCTTATTAGGATATAATTTATTTTAGTAAGAAATAGGGTGTTTGAAACCATATAAGACGCATACATTTTAAAGGTAGAATTTAAGGAAGGAATTTTTAGTGAAAACAAACCAGACGAAAGGTTAAGATTTTTCTTCCGATCCCCAAATGCTCCCTCTTGATACCTTAAAATGTAGTCTATCGCCATTTTGGTGACGTTTGACGGTGAATCAAAATAGAACTGACCAATCAAATATCATATACAAATTCATAATTAATTGTTCTGGAATTTTTATTAGCAAAGGGCTCAAATAGAATTCGAAAAACAAGCCAAATGATGTCACGTTCGAACAAGAAAGACGTTCCTCCACAGAAACACTACCTTCACCTATATTTCTCTTGACTCATATTCCTTCTATGCATTCGTAGAAACAATTGCGTTTGATTTTTTACCCTCTTCCCCATCCCAACAAATTAACTTTTAAAAATAATTGATAATAAGAATAAAAAGTCCCTTCAACTTACCTTCATGAATAATTTGAAATAATACGCGAAAATTTTTCAAAATGTTCTAAAAATCAGTGAGATCTAAAGAAAAAAAAATCGCTACCCTTCGGCAAAAACGGGAATCAGGAGGAACATATCCGCTTTAATCCCTTTAAGATTTGAAGTTACCATACGCTCTTTGAAGCATTTCCACCATTGGTAACGCTTTCGGCACTTCCGGTTGGTGTTTTTCAGCATAACGGCTTGCTCATTCTCGCTTCCAGTTGGAAAGCATTTCATTTTTTGTCCATTTCTACCTTGATCCTCCTGTGTTCTCTGATTCCTAAATATCACTCTGTCTCCTCCTATTATTAAGATTTGCTTTGTCGAAATGGGAATTGTGACGCATATATTAGCATTTCGTTTCGGGCTCTCACATAAAAACTACGGATTTCTTTCTCTGACAAATTAATGAGTTACCAATTCTTTTGTTTTAGGCTCCATTTAATATTCAGTCTCTTACATCCTCTTCCATATCTCAGTTGGCCTTTCTTTTTTTCAATTTTTAAAGCAACAGAGACAATTTTTTGGTGAGGCGTCTGTCTTTAGTTTTGTGTTGAAAATCCCCAGATGCCATGATCAAATGAGAAAAGAATAAAGTAAGCTAGGTAAAAGGAAAAAATGGCGTTTCCAAGCAGCAACCAATGAAATTTCAGAAATGGAATAATGTGTGTAGAGCTTTATTGGTTACATTGTTGTGTTTGCTGTGCAGGTATTGTTTCGCGTTGACTTTATGAATGTTTAAGTGACGATCTAGCGCGACATTTATTTTATTAAATTTGTCATCGTGAGAGAATAAATTATGCAAATCTCATCATCCTTTTTTATTTTAGTGTTGTTTATTATTGATTAATATATGAGCTAGGTTTTTAGTCTCGTTTTAATAGTAAAGTTCAAATACAAATTGAATTATGTATGGATTAAAGCATTTATTTTGATCAAAGCATTACTTTTTAATTTCAAGATGTTTGTAATTTGGACGTTAATTGAAAAAGATATTTCATAATTTGGAAATAAATATATTTTTTGAATTAAATTGCTCTTGTTTCATAGCATATATAAACAAAATACCATAACCCCAATGGAATATTACACAGAAAAGAAAGATGATTTGAGAAGTCGAAGAAAATTCGATTTTCTTTAGCAATTAAATTAACTCATCATTATGTTTTAAACGAAGATGTCTTTTCATGGATACAGACTAAAAGAAAGGAAAAAGCCGAAATAAGAGAGTCAAAATTAATGCAATGCTATGAGTAGGTGGTGGTACACTTTTGTGACAGAACTTGTTTCCGTCTCATGTTCTTGTATATTTTTGTTATCAAAGATGAAGGATTAAATTTTTGAATCAAGCGATGTGTTATGTTTGTTATCCGCTGCACTAATGCAAACTTAAAAGTTCATGGAGTCAAGCAACTTCGCGAACAAACCTATTTTATTCGTACATCACATGGATTCGTACATACATCACATCACAAGAAAAAAAGAACAAACATTTTGTTTTCCTTATATATATATTTTTACTAAAACAACAAGTTGAGTGGTTTACTTACTGCAACCCTATTTACAATTAAAATATTATTACTATGCCTACTAGTGACGCTACAGATGTAAAAATCAGTTTTATCACATACGCAGGGTCCATAGCGGATAAATAATGAAATGGGTTGAAAATATTCAATGTAAAAACGCACGACTTTTCATTTATATAGATAAGGATAGGATTGGGGATTTGGAGATTTTTGGTGCAGGGTTTGAAAACGGGTGAGCTGCTTCATATAATAAATATGGAGGTAACGTCAATAAAATGTAAAACCCACGTGTATGTTGAGTGTTTTGTAGATTGATCTGATTTCATCGGATATGTGAAAGGTACTACTTTTCCTATTTATTTTTCTCTCAATTTTAATCATTCTATAACAATAGTACTATAATTTAACTAAGCAATGATACAATATATGAATTGTATCAAACTTAAATGACATTATCATCAAGGGCACCTTGATATTCTTTGACCACAGGGTACGTTCGCTGACTCCTAGTATGCTATCCCAAAAAGAATGTCCTCTATTATAGTGAAAAGTAGTGAAATTCACTAAATTAACTGTGTAAAAGGAATTTAAATAAATAGACTTTTAAAAACTTAAAATATGGGCCTACATACATATTGCTTACCATCAAAAATGAATCATCATGTAGAAATCGTCTTCTAGCCTTGAAATTTGCACAATGCTCAAATCATGGAAGGATATGCAAATGATTAGCTCTACATCGTTTATTCAAATCATGTACTCCGATAAAGCTTCCTGTAAGCAATATAAAAAGGACACAAAGTCGGTTTCAAGCATTGAAATTGTGTTTTTTCGCTGTTCCTGTTGATAGGAAGTTTAATTATGCCTCGTCAAAAAAGGAAGTCATGCAAACCCATTTCTGAGTTTGGTAGAGGAAAATTTGCGGATTATCCTTAAGCGAAATCGGTGATGTGGTTGAACCGTATACGAACGTTATATCACCGAACGAGAGGACATATATCTTGTGTGCATTGCTATTATGTATTGTGCTGAAACATCAGGAACCCTAACTCAAGAATTATGGCGTGTTGCACAACAACCTGTGTTAGGAAGTGCAATTCGAAATCCTCAACAGCAGCGGGGAATTGTTTTCACGATTCAGATGATTTTGATTGATGGCCAGAAATCATTTCCCACCTGTATACAGTGTGGCTTATTACCAGCCTTTCTCTCACACATTCTGAATTGCATTGGAGCCATACATGAAAAAATTTATAAGTCCATCTGCCATTGCCCAAAACCTTTTTTTGCAGACTCAACGACTTAGTGTAATTTGTTTCTTTACTCTGGGATAAGAAAAAAGAAGGCATTAAATGCTGTAACTATCTTTTACTCTTCAAAACATGTGTCTGCGGCTGCAAATGGTGAGTAGAACGCCGTACATGGTTAAACGTTTTCAAACAAATCTGAATTCTCTTTAGAGCACCATGATGGTTGCAATTTGAGTCTGGAGGAACCCAGTGTTCAACTGCATGACTTTTCCATTAAGTATACCGGTCCATTACCTGGTGATTTGGGATGCCATTGAATTCTACTCTTACATACTCCTAGTACTCCTTGCATGTACGTTCAACAGCCACCGCAACATCTCTGAAGTTTTGGAGCCTGTTATCCTCCCTTTCTTCAGGGATTGTCTGCGGCCAGTTTTTAGTCACCCATTTTAACAGGAAAATGAGTGACGAACCGTGCTATCCAATGCACAATTCCTCTATGTCCAAAATGTTTCAATTCTGCCATCCTTTCCGTTCATCAGATTTGCATCCTTTCAACAGGTCTAGTGAATAATCGCCATACGAATGGCACACAACAGACCACCCGCAGCTAGGCCAGATGAACTTTTGCAAAATGTGCAAGCAGCATGGACTGAAATACCCGAAGCACACATAAAGATCCTCTTTCTTGCAATAACGAAACGTATAGCAACAGTTATTGTCGCCCATGGCGCCTACTCAAAATACTAATTTCCTTCGTTTTCCGCAAGTCGAACGGATCAGTAATTTCAATCATTTCATCCGTGTGCCCTAGGTTATTTGTGTAATAAATATGGCTTTAGTATCTCTTATAGTTTATGGCGTTGCATTTTCGATGGGCAGCAGTGTATATCGATCGCAATTTCAAACTAAATCGATTTTTAAGTAACGGATTCGTCTTAAATTGCTTTTTTAAATGTCAGGAAAGCTATAGATTTCTGTTTTCAAACATAAATGCTACATTCTTAGGATAGCCCTTCAGCAAGCCTTTTCGAAATCCAACTAGAATTCTAGAGCGTTTTATTTTTACTTCCTACAGTGTCAGAGGAAAAACGAAGCGCTCTAAAATTAAGAGGGGATCAAAACTGGGAATACAAAAATGAAACAGCGGGTCAACTGTGACGGAAGCGTGCTTGCCGATAGATTAAAATAGCAGGCAAACTGACATCTTGACAAGACAACTCCCTTGAGAAAAACCTTAGAAAAATAGGCCGTTCAGTAAATTCATGTCTTTTGCACCAGAGGGAATTTTTCGTCTAAGTCTTTTACAGAAAGTAGAACCTTTTGGAGTTGAAAGAGAAGCCCAAATAATAAATAAGTCGTGAGTAAGAGAGATCACAAAACAGCAATTTTATCTTGTTCTTCAGTTTGGAGAGAAGCTTGTATATATTACATGCAATCTGTGAATTGGAAAAAATACTTATTCTTTTAGCTGGCAAAAAGTGATAATATTTTACCTTTTATTAAAATTAACATACATAACTCCTTACAGTTACTACTAACTACATAACTAACAACTAACTTTATGCTCGCTACTCTAATACCTACAAAACAAACTACAATATTTAATAACTACATACACGCTACACATACTCTATAGACTAACTGCTAACTATATTCTGGTTACATTAATCACTTATTATATAACTCACTTCATTAGTTACTAACTACATAACTCATTACACGAAGTGCGAACAATTTACTGGTCACATTAACCACTTTTTATATAATTCGCTACATTAGCTAATGTACATAAGTGCTAACTACATACACAAAGTGCTAACTGCATACTCTCTACACCTATTACTAACGACATAACTCATTACACTAACTACTATTTACATACTCGTTACGCTTACAACTAACTATAAACTCGTTACACAAATCTACTCTAATAATTAAATGTATTTAGTCTATATTAATAAAAATGAAATACTTGTTTTTAAATTGAATATTTTCTTCCCATACGAAGTTATTTATGCGTTTTGGGCCATTTAAAAAAGCAAAGTTAATGGCTTCAGAATTTTGCGTCTGTTTATCTGTATAGGAGTACCCCAAACTAAATCCGAACGGCTGGATATATTTTCATGACATTTGTATACTGATTACTGAACTTCACTGCGTCAGTCAGTCTTCCCGCTTTGCTTTTGTTTGTGTGTTGATATGGTTTGCTTGTATCACATAAAATTCATCAAACATATTAACATAAAATGTTGCATAATTTATACAAAATATTTTAACTTAATGAATAAAATGTTTAATATACCTCTGTTTGCATTTTTATGCGAATTGTATAATAAAACGATAGACTACCCCTACCCTTTAACAAGCTTGAATCAAGAATTGAAGCTGAGGTATGAATTGAGTGTCACGAATACAGTTGAAACCTGGATTGTTTTAAAGAGTACTGTTATAAAAGCACTTATTTTTCCATGAATTATTTTTACCGAATTTGAATTACTATACTTAATGTGTTGTACTTATATTTCCTTCTCAAACTATGAATAATTTCCAAATACTTGGGACACATAATACTAACAGAAAAATATTGAATTTTGCTTAATCTATCGCGTTTACTAGAACTTTGGTAGTAACTATGCTTCGTGTCCAATATAGCTTAAGACGTGTTCATTCTTGGACAGCACTTCAACCAATTTTTCTCAGAAGTACTTGGCTTAACACACATTGATAAAAGAATTCCATTTTGTAAAAAAAAATACAGAACAAAATGTTTTAAAACAAGACTGGTAGCTAATCGAATTCGCAATTATTTAAAGTACCTTTAAAAATTTGACATAGGTTTCCTTTACAAAAAGATTAAATTCACTAAAACTCGTATTTGTTTTCCATTATTCAAATAAAATTACTTGGTTCAATTCAAAGCTGCGCTCAATAGGAAATTAACGCAATTAAAATACTTTCAAATGACTTTTTATGCATTTCCAAATGCTCATTATAAATGGTTTACGAATTTTTTACTACATTTTACCAATTTTAAAAATACAAATGCAGAAATAGCAAATACTTATTTCAATGAACATCGTTCTGATTTTAAGTTAATGAGAAAAATGCTTTATCTAGAAACAAATGCAATAACTACATATAAGCGATTTTAGTTTTCGATATCGAAACACGTTTTTGAACTTCTATTTTGTTTGTCAATAAACAAAGAACATCTAATTCTTTCATTTATTGTAGTAGTACTCATTTTGCATTAAAATGTCAAATCGAAGGAAAGGGTTGATATTTTGCATCATTAAAGATTAAGAAAATTTTATGTAGTAAAACATGACTCTCAAAAAGGAAAACAGGGTCTTTTTCAATTAGAAATATTTCCTCATCTACTAAACCATAAAACATCTGAAAATAAAATGCTTTTAATTAAAAATAACAATGATTGTATATTAGAAAGCAACTTAGAAACATCTTGTGAAAAATGTTGCATTATTTTTAATTTTATGTGTGACACAAGTAATTTACAGACCATAGCTTTTATAAATTTGGGTTATTTTTAGAAAAAAATCAAGGCTAGCGCTAAAGAAGGAACTTGAGAACATTATGCTAAATAATTTTAGGAATCATGAATATTTATTTGAAAAACAAATTGAATACTTATGTTTTCTCAAGAGATTCGATATTTTCCATTATTTTAGTAAATAAATAATTCGATTTTTTTCAAATAAAAACCATTTAGCATTATTATTCATAAAAAGGAAAATTACAGATTTAATTAGCAATTTTCGATGTTCTTTTGAAGTTACTAATTGCTATGTTGTTTCGTTTCTGAAGTTATTAGGACAAGATTTTCGAAAATAATGCGCATAAATTAATTGTTTTTGATGTTATAATTGTGTATGTTTTCTAAATTAGTGGTTAGAATTTCATTAATAATTGACAGTGGATCATGGATTTGGGTAGAGTAAGTGAAGTTTTTAAGTTCTAGTTAGTTTTTCTATTCCTAAAATGCTTTTTTCTTTATTTGTATAAATTATAACACAGTATTTTTAAAGTACATTTTTTATTTTAGCTTCAGCACTTATTTTTTAGTATAGAGTTATAAGAAATATACATTACAAATCACTTTTAATTTGAAATTTCTTTCCAGTTTTTAAATCGAATCACAAAATTAAAGTAATTTAAAAAATACCAAAGAAATACAATATAATTTCTATCAATTGAAATTTCCTACAGTTAAAAATGCAACAATCAAAATTGGTTAGTTTAGTTTTTAGTAAAATTGCTTGTGTTTCTTATACTAGGTGATTAAATTATCAATTAAAAACTTTTAATCATACATTCATTAAATTTTTATTCTCAAATATACTTTTATGAAAGATGAGAGATTTTTGCTATAGTTACGGTATTGAATTAAAACTATCTGAAACAATCACTTATATCCGTAGCATTTAAAGTATGTAAAGATATTAATATCGAAAGTATTTATTAAATAGTGAACCGATCATTAAATTGAATTCAAAATAATAAATTTAAAATAACAAATGTACGCAAACTCCAACAAATTAAAAAGTGTTATTATAAATTGATGTAGTTTGAATAATTTGTTTTCTATATAAAATTTGTTAAAATATTTCTCGCGATGGATTTTTAGGTTGAATTAACTTTAGTGAGAACCAAATCATATATATAAGAACTTAAGGGAGTTTGGAATAGCCAGAATCAAAAGCATAATAGTTTATATTTTATTATTTTCTCAGCCTGACCCAGATAACACAATATGGTATTTTCTGCATGTGGACAATAGTTCACCAAAAGTAGCCCCCAAACACCATAGTAAAATAAATTAAATTAGCAAAATTAGAAAGGCAAAATAGGCAAATCAGGTAAAAAGTCCAAGCATAACAAAATATCAAAGGACACATTTCATTTGTTGGCGATCCTCATGCGAGATGTTGCAGTATTGTCTAATTCAAGTTCGTTAATATGGGTAAGCTAATATTCTACTCTATAGTTTTTTGCGGTTTAGTATTTTGATTGTGCTTGTCTTGAACACGTGTCTCCTTTGATATTTTGTTATGCCTGAATATTTTTGCCTGTTTTGACCTTTTGCTTATTTCTCTAATTTACTTTACTTTAGTTTATTATAGTGTTTGGGTGTGTGAGGGCTACTTTTGGCGAACTGCAACCCACACGTAGAAAACACCATATTGTGCTGACTGGGTCAGGCTCCTCTCCGATGATGCCCTGATCCACCAACAGCGCTACATTTTTGAAATTATCTTGGTATATGTATATATATATATACCATTATAATTTCAAAAATGAAGCGCTGTTATATATATAATACGTAAAGCTACCCTAAGAATACATTTCGCCGAGAAACAAGATAAAATAAAATATGTAAATGTTGAGTGGGCCCGCTTACTTTGTCAAGGGAAGCAAAGCCAGGAGTCACTTAAAAGGGATCCTTTGAGGTTTTTCTGTACTTGTGTGAGGCCGGGCCGGAGAGATTAACACAAGTTACCGCTTGGAAACTCAAAGTACTATGAGAAATAAAAATAAAAATATATATATTACCTATTACTAAGGTTAGGAAGGAAAAATCAATAGAACAGCCAAAGGAATTACCTTACCGAATGCTACCGCGCATGCCAGGAGAGCAAAACACTGCCAGATCCGTCCTATCTAGAATAGCGGATTCAAAAAGAGCAAGAGAATGGCTTGGTGATAACATGAAAAATTTGTACAAGTGAAAGGGAAGGGAGAAGGGTAAATTTTAACAAGAAATTAAGATTGTGGCAGGGGGGGGGGTGAATTTGATGGAATAAAAGAGAGCAAAAGGTGAAAAATATAATTATGCAATTGATAAATGGCTCCATCTGGTTGACTATAAGAAGGAAAATAAAAATAAACACTATTTTAAAATGAATTTGAAAAAGGATTATAGAATTTTTTTAACTGTTGGGAAAGTTGTTATATATATATGTAAGAGGGTAGTTTTAAGAGTTTTGAGCTGATTATCAATAGTAGTTTGGTCCCTGAAGATATGATTATAAATTAAGTTTCTGTAGATAGTGAAAGAGGTATTAGAGTCCCAGGGAAAATCTTGTTAATATTAACTTGAAAGTCATTTCTTTTGTCATAGATATCGCTTGTAGATTTAGAACTGACATCAATCAGGACATTATTGGCAAAATTTAGACCTCTGTTTAAAACTAAAAAATCCTTCGCACTCAAAACTTTTCTTAACTACATAGACCTCTTGTGCCTCAAAATTGCATACAAATTCTCTTTACCCCTGAATTTTTCACTGAATTGAAATGGTGCCTTTACAATTAAAAAAAAACATCTCCTCTACTTCTATTAAAACTAGAACTTTCGATTTTGCAGAAATTAAAAATTTAATTGAAAACCTACAATCTCTTTTTATTATTACTCCAATAGACAAAGCCAACTGCAATTTCCGTTTCTTCTGCAACAAACTTTATCTTAACCTACTAGATTCTAAACTTAAAAATTCCATCACTTATAAAAAGAACACAAGCTACTCACAATATTATTGTTAGAAAAACATTGCCTTCAACAAACTTTAAAGCTTATAAGAACTACAATATGCTCTTCCCCTACATTACCATCACCCCTAAATTTCACAAAACCCTCCTAGATTTTAGATTCATCACTTGTGGCACTAACCAAAATTACATGTATAAAACAGGCAAAATCTTTTGTAAAATTTTTAAAAATCATTCTTAAAGCTATCACTTAAACGAAAACTGTTGGATCATTAATAATAACACTCAAGTTCTTAATTTTCTTTCTTCTTATAAGGATATCTCACAAATTGACTCCTTCGATTTTAAAGACTTCTTCACTAGTATCCCGCTCCATAACCTTATAGATATTCTTAACTCCTACTGCACTGAATTTAACCTTCTTAATATTTCTCAACAATATTAGAATAGCCTTATTAATCTTTGTGTCCTCAATAATTTTATCTTTAATGGTGAAAATCTATTCGAACAAGTACAAGGAATACGACAAGGTGCCACTTTTTCCAGCATTCTAGCCAACCTCTACCTCCATTTTTATGAAAGATCGCACACATCTAAATTTGTTAGCTCCTATCGCTACATAGATGTTTTAATAATTTTTAACTCTCCAGAGTTAACTGACTTTTGGAAAAATATTTATCCCACAGAACTCATCCTCAAAAAAACAAATAGCTCGCCTTTTTCTACTGACTTCCTTGATATTCATATTCATGTCAGTTCTAAATCTACAACCGATATCTATGACAAAAGAAATTACTTTCAAGTTAATATTAACAAGATTCTTCCTGGGACTCTAATATCTCTTTCACTATCTACAGAAACTTAATTTATAATCATATCTTCAGGGACCAAACTACTATTGATAATCAGCTCAAAACTCTTAAAACTACCCTCTTATATATATATATATATATATATATATATATATATATATATATATATATATATATATATATATATATATATATATATATATATATATATATAACAACTTCCCAACAGTTAAAAAAATTCTATAATCCTTTTTTCAGATTCATTTTAAAATAGTTTTTATTTTTATTTTCCTTCTTATATTCAACCAGATGGAGACATTAATCAATTGCATAATTATATTTTTCACATTTTGCTCTTTTTTATTCCATCAAATTCACCTCTGCCACAATCTTAATTTCTTGTTAAAATTTACCCTTCTCCCCTCCCTTTCACTTGTACAAATTTTTCATGTTATCTCCAAACCATCCTCTTGCTCTTTTTAAATCCGCTATACTAGATAGGACGGATCCGGGAGTGCTTTGCTCTCCTGGCATGCGCGGTAGCATTCAGTAAGGTAATTCCTTTGGCTGTTCTATTGATTTTTCCTTCCTAACTTTAGGAATAGGTAATATATTTTTTTTGATTTGTCTTCCTCATACTACTTTGAGTTTCCAAGCGGTAACTTGTGTTAATCTCTCCGGCCCGGCCTCACATAAGTACAGAAAAACTCAAAGCATCCGTTTAAAGCGACTCCTGGCTTTGCTCCCCTTGACAAAGCAAGCGGGCTCACTCAACTTTACATATTTAATTTTATCTTGTTTCTCGGGGAAATGTATTCTTAGGGTAGCTTTACGTATTATATATATATATATATATATATATATATACATATATATATATACATATACATATATATATGCATATATATGTATATTTATATATAATAAATAATCAAACATACAAACATAAAAAGTAAAGTAACAGAAATGTAGACCAGCAAAACTCCAAAAGGTCAAAAATGCTGACAAGCAAAAAGCCAAAATACCGGGGTATAAAAATAGCCCAACAGAAGCCAGAAAGCAGAACAGTCCATCTATGCGAGCTGAAGCTGCAGATATTGTATGGATAGCAATATAATTCAATATTACAAAACAAAGAGAAATTTAGGAATTTAAACTTAAGATTACCAAGAAAATTTATAAAAAAATGAAGAGGTGTTAGTGGATCAGGGAGTCATCAGGGAGGAACCTGACCCAGTCAACACAATATGGTGTTTTTTGCGTGTGAGCTGCAGTTCATCAAAAGTTGGCCACACAGCCCTCTAAATACCATAAGCAGAAAGGTAAAATTACAAAATCAATACCGGACAATATTATATTACCCAAGGACACACCCAAAGACAAGTACAATACAAAACTGTAGAAGGGAATACAAAACTGTAGAGGAGAGTACAAACTTACCCACATTAATAAGCCTCAACTCGACAACAACCAGCCGCAACCTTCATGAGGACCGCCAGTAAATGCTATTCATAGCGCCCAAAATTTATGATAAATCACAGTTTAGAATTCGGAATTGGAATTCCGATTATGAATCGGTTTATGAGAACCGGAAAACTAAAAGATAGTATTCAAATCCAGTCTTTTAATAAATTAACAGTCCTATTATAATTAGTATATCAAATAGAATTGATAGTCAACAGGAAATTCTCCAAAATAAGCCATTATGGTTAATCATCAGTTAAATAATATTAGTATTTTTAAATTTTCAAAAATAGTCTTATAAAAAGAGTGAGGGTATTTATTATTAAGAAGTGTGTTAATGAGATTATTACATTGCAAAAGAAAGTTAGATTTAGAGTTACAAGTTTTATTGAAACGTATCAGTTGACTCTCGCTCTCTCTAGCAATTGTATTATAATTATTCTTTTAGAAATATTCGAATTCCAATATATTAATTTAAAAACAGGAAATTCCAAATCATCTCTTATAAATATTAATATCACTTTTATTACTTAAAGTGGATATATTCAAGTCTAGAAAGACGGCTTTATTATTATGTGAATTAGTTTTTAATAAATATAATTCATCTGGGTATATCGATTTCCATAGGTTAGCAAAATTACTATCATTAAAAACAATTAAATCATCAATATATCTAAAGGCAGAATTAATTTGTAGGCAAAATTTTTTTCATAATAATTTAGAAATAAATTAGCAAGAATGGATGAAAAATTGGAACCTTGGAGTATACCCTTAACTTGAATACATAAATGCTCACCCGTTAAAAATAAAATTATTAAAGATAAAGAAGTTAACCAAAAATTCCCAATCCTCAAAATCAATAGTAATTAGATTTGTGAGGTCATGATAATAGTAGTTTAGTACATCTTTAAGTTTACCCAGTGGTATGCTAGTAAATAGGTCTTTAAAGTCGTAGGTTAGTATATTATTAATAATATTTTTATTTATATAATTTAAAACGTTATTATTATCACCAGTAATCCAAGTAAAACCTTCTTCAATACTGGCATTAAGGATAATTTTTATATATTTACAAAGTAAGATACCGAGTTTAATTATATAAGAATTTGTACCACAGGTAATAAATCGGAATTTTATTGGATTTTTATGTAAGGTAAAATAATATGATTAGAAGGTAAAATAATATGATTAGAAATTTTTAATCTTTCATTTAAAGAAATAATTTTTTAACAACAGTATTATATGTAAATTTGCAAAACTTATAAGTATCAGAATTTTTAAGCTCAGTATCTGGTAAATTTATATATAGTTTTTTACAGATAATAGCATAGTTACCTGATGCCTTAACTACAGTTACTATGAATTTATTTGTAAGTTTTTAATAGCTAAGGCTGTATATATAATAAACAATCAAACTTAAAAATATTATAACTTTAATTATATATATATAATATATATTATATATATATATATATATATTATATATATATATATTATATATATTATATATATATATTATATATTATATCTATATATATTATATATTATATATATATTATATATATTATATATTATATATATATATATTATATATATTACATATTATATAGATATATTATATATATTATATATTATATAGATATATTATATATATTATATATTATATATATATAATATATATATATATATATACTTATTTCACTCACTATCATACTTTTATTAACCTCCAAACTCCATGCTCTCTACATCTTCATTTCAGCCCCCGCCGATGTAGAATAAGAAAGCTTCCCCACAGATCTTTAATCTTGATAAGTTAATTTCCAGCCTCCTTCAGAGATTACAGCCGAAATATTCCTCCGCTTTTGACACGACTTTTGTGACTACCACTCGCAAGGGTTAATTAAGAAAGACTCTGCGCATCCAATCTCGTTAAAAATGAGTCATCTCCTGATTCAGACGGACCCCTCGTATGCGAATGTGATTAAAAAAATATATCACTCTTTTGTCTCTCGGCTGTCAACGCTTTGATTCACGCAAGTATGCCGTAATTCTTTTAATTGCTGTACTCGGCCGGCTGTGATTGGTCCAGATCGCTCAGGAGGGAATCTTTTTTAACTGATGGTGTTTAGTAGGGGGGGGGGGCGAGTGTGAATTGCAATTAATATGATGGGATTGAAAAAGAATTTGCATATGAGATGACTTCTTTTGAGATGATGGGGGAAACTGTTTTGTGAAATCTTCAGGCAGTGTAAAATAATACCATTTCGGGTGGATTTTATTTATAGGTTGTAAAGGATGCTTTTTATGTAAGAGCACCACTTCAATTTTGAATAACTTTTAAATAAAATATTTTTATTTAACCCTCTTTGCGGTTTATCTTCGCGTGGAAAAGTGCCCTATAGTGTCCAGTCTTTTACAAAAACTTGTCCTAAACTGCCAGCAGTTCTGAGCAATGGACAATTTGGTTTTCCTACTTGTATTTTCATTCCTCCTTGGATAAATAGGACAGTTTTTAAGAAAAGATATCTCGTCATTTGCAAAATTGACCAGATATTGGACGAGGTATCTAGTCAAAACATTTGGAGGGTTAATATTTTGTTACATATTGTTTACTAATTTAATGCCAAATGACAGCTTCTAGCCTCCCTGCAAATAGCTCATTCGATCACATTTTCCATTATGTTTGAGCGTATTTTCGAGGCGATTTGTTCAATTTCTTCTTGAGTGTACTTAAAATATTGAATCGTTTAGTTTGTTAACGCAGTCTTTTTCCGTTAAGTAGGCATTTAGGAAAAATAATTGGGTGCAGTTGGATAAGGGAAAGGAAAGAGCCAATCGACATATCCATATTTTCATTTTTTGGCCAGAAAATGCGTCCTTTCGAATTCGCATGATTTCACGGCTTGTATGACACGTTTCTTCATCATGTTAAAACCTTATGTCGATCAATTTCAGAGAGAAAATATTTTGCAACATTGCACACAATATCGCCTCTCAAATGACAGTACCCACATTTGCATTGGCATCCACGAATAAAAAAGTCCCATGATGCCGCTAATCCAAATTGCTCAAGAACAGCTGTCCTACAAGGATGAAGATTTTGTCTATGAATTAAATTTAGATATTCTGATCTCCTATAATTGCTATTTAATTGCGTATGCACTGATGTTGAAACGAAATGAGAAAAAATTGGACAAATAATGTCAAAAGAGTCCGTATTTCCAGCATTACCAAAGACTGTTATTCGACCTAAGTCATACAAAAAATGGTCATTAATTGAGTAAAGAAAATTTACAAAAATTATGAAGAATATTTTATTTAAAAGCTATTCCCAAAGAAAATTATGTTCTTGTATAAAAAGCACTATATTTGCATTCAGAGTTCAAGAAAAGAAAATCCCATTGAAAATTTAGAAGACACATCTTTTCTAATTTTAAAATATCTGTTTAAAAATTAAAAAAAATTAAAGCGAATGGATTAAGCATTGCAGTGTTCAGCAAAATTTTGTTATAGTCAAGAGTACATCACTAAAAACTAGAGTGACTTGAATGGATAATTAATTGCATGAAAAACAATAAACTTGATTATAAATTTTAGTGACTAGTGTAAGTAAATGTAGCCGTATTAGTGATTATTTTATTTGTATAATGGATGTTTTTAGCCATACTAGTTCTGTTCTTAACCTGAGATATGGTATACCAAAGATGTGATTCAAGTTACCTATAAATATTCTAGACAATAAATATTCTAGACATATAAACATTCTTTTATTTGATATTTTGATATCAAGGAGTGATAAATCTTTACTCATTAAGTTTATTTTTCAAAATAATATTTTTATGATAGTGTACTTCTAAGATTTAACTTATGCATTTCGATCTTGATGAGAGTTATAAGTGATAGGTAGGTATTAATAAATGGCAACTAGATAAGGAAGACTGTTTTAAATTCACACGATTTCCTAATTTTGAAATTGTTTAGTTTCTTTAATTCTTATATCTGTCGTGTTATCAAATCAAAAACAGTCGTCTCATATGAAGTGGTGTATATATTATTTATCTTACCACCAACCGCAGCCTTTTCGCCAAATGCCTCTGTCTGGCAGTCATATATAGTTTAGAAACAGAAATAAAATATGTGCAACTCTATCAGTAGTATTATTCACTGCGATGTCAATAAGATCATGACAACTATTGACGTGGGTTCCTGTCATGTCTGGAAGGCCACGCAAAGGGTAAGATCTAGGTTCTGACAAGCTAATTAGGTAGAGATATTTTGTAAATAGTCGTGTCCAGGGGGGTGAGAACACGTAAACAAGCGACTCCTATAGCTCTGTGTGGATAGCTGCAGAGGGTCAAGAAAAAGTCAGTAGTTCAGCGAAAATAGGGGCACCACAAATCGAAGAATGCTATTACCACCCTCTGTGGTCTTGATATATGATGGTTTAAATGAAAGTTTGTGTATTTTATTCGCAACCTTGAATAAGCAAGCAATGTTTATACACATTCGCATGAAATCATAATTATCACCCTAAACTTTCTCCTTAACATTCGATGTGATTTCGACGAGACGTCTTATCCATCAAGATCTGGCCAATTTTGCTATTGATGAGATATCTCGTCATCAAGATATTGTCGATTTTTTAATGAGATCATGATCTAGCCAGTTTTCTAATGAAGAGATATCTCGTCCATCATAATCTGGTCATTTCTGCTAATGGCAAGATACTTCATCGAGTCAACCACCAGGAAGGTTAAATTAAAATTTGATGGTTCTAGATGGGTGTAATATTGGCACGATTCACAAAACCTAAATTAGATTTTAGGGTCCTGAATCACCTGTTGTCGTTTTCATTGAGTGTAGAAACTGATATGGATAAATGTTTTTATGATTGAGTGTATAAACTTATATGGATGAATGTTTTCATGATATAATATAGTTTAATGTATTCCCTACTTAACGTTTCAGTTAGGATAACATTTATTCTTTTCTAAGCCCATGTTTTGCATATTTATTAATTAATACATCTTTTAATGAAACAATCCGCTTAAGTGTTTATAGGTGATAACCTAAATTTTAAATTAGCATTCTAATGCGTGTTTTCTTTCATATAATTAATTATAGACAGATAAAACTGTTCTTAATATTAATTGTTTTGTCATTAATTACTGCTATATTTAAAACTGAGTTTCATTTTAGAAATCGAAATAAATAGAGCTAGGAAAAGGAATTTTAAATAGATTGAAATGATGTAATTTCGACGTAAATAAAAATCACCGTTTATCCCATACCCTGTGATTGCAAATAAAGTCACCAAAGGTTCAAGAAATTGCAGCACATCGCTAAAATCCGAGCAGGGCGCAAAATTTGATGAAAATACTCCCTGGATTCTAGTCAATCTTAATGCAAAATTGGGGATTTGAACACTACGTCAGGAAGATGAGTTGCAAAGGGAAAAATGAACAAAATCAAAAAGAGTGATCTCTCCCCCAGTCAGACGCCATCTTGAATCCAAAAGGCTGTCTTCTTTTTCGATGTTTTATATTGACGTTCTTTTTTGTGCCTGCATTACCTGCGAGTAAAAACTAACACAAAACAAGAAAAATAAACCCAGCTAGTCAGTCCTGTGTATTTCCCCCGGGACCCCTAGTGCGTCCTGGTCTGTTTCCAGGCGCACTATTTATTATTATTTACTTCCGACTTTTCTTCTTTATTCTTTTTATTTCCTACTTTGCGTTCCCGCCTTACCTTACATCCCTTAAGCCTCGCGTCGCGCTTAAAATATTCATTCCGAAGCGATTTTCGCCCTAGCTGTAACTGTAACGGCTTCTTACGAGACGCGAAAACGTTGCTGTTATGGGATTGGGGAGGTAAAGGCGGCAAATATTTGCGATTGCTGGCGTAACAAGGCTTCAACACGTTTGTCTGATTCGCCCCTGCGGTTTTGAAAAAGTCGTTTTTCAACTCGTTTTTTCTGGTCCGGATGCGAGTAAAATAGGCACTGCACGCCGATTCCTGTAAAGCAGTAAAACGAACATCGGGTGTTTTTGAATCGAGATATAAAAATACGCGCATGCTTCTTTATTTCTTTGCATATTCGCGTTTGCTTCCTAGACTGGTCGTTTAAACAAACGGTTTCAGGAATGTGAGAGCCTTTCGGGGAATGTAATGTTCCGTTTTCTGAGATGGTGCTCAACAAGTCCCGTTTTCTTAAATTAAACTAGAGATTTCTTTGATGTACTTTTGGCAACAGTTACTGTAGGGTGTAAATTAATTGAGGCATTATGTTTCTTTGTCATGTAAGACTCAATTGAATTTTAATATTCATGCGTGTTATTTATTTATGCTGTTATGGGATTGGTAGAGGCAAAGGTAGTAAATATTTTCGATTTCTGGTGTAGCAAGGCTTCAACACGTTGGTATGACTCGCTCCTGCTGTTTAAAAAAGTCATTTTTCAACCCGTTTCTTCCGGTCCTGATGACAGTAAAATAGGCACCATCTGCAGATTCCTGTAAAGCAGTAAAACAAACACCGGGTGTTTTTGACTCAGATATATTTAACAAAATTTATTTCTTTTCATATGCGCTTTTGCTTCCTAGACTGGTGGTTTAAGCAAATGGCTTTTAGGAATGTGAGAGAGGTTCAAGAAATGTTATGCTCAGATTTCTAAGATGGTGCTCCGTGAGTCAAAATTTCTTAAATTAATCTGTTGGTTTCTTTGATGTGCCTTGGTTTCAGTTACGGCGAGGTGTAAATTAGTTGATACACCGAACTTCTTTGACATGTAAGACTTAATTGTATTCTAAATCTACCGCTCTGAGTGGCATGATATTTTCGAGGGCATTATTGCTTTTACTCTACAACACAGGTTATGACTAAAATGACACATATGTACGAGAGACTCTTTGGAAGAATCCTATTGGTCAAAACGACCAACTCTGGTCTGAAGGCATAGGCATAGGTAGGGCATAAGCATAGGTAGGAAGGCATAGGCACCATCTGCAGATTCCTGTAAAGCAGTAAAACAAACACTGGTCTGGAGACCAACTCTGGTCTGAAAGTCATGTAGGGAAGGCATAGGCATAGGTAGGGCATAGCATAGGTAGGAAGGCATAGGCATAGGTAGGAAAGTCATAGGCACCATCTGCAGATAACGACCAACTCTGGTCTGAAAGTCATGCAGGGAAAACTAAAGTTTTTTTGTCGGAATAACGTTTCTAATCTTCAAAATGTTAAACATGTAATTTCGAAAGTTGAGGAAAATATCTTTTTAAAAGTGTGATTTGCTCTGAAATAACAGCAGACAAATCGTACTTGAAAAACCAGTACCTTTAAGAAATCTTTTCAAAAATAACTCTTGGGAAATTAGGATCGTTAACTTGCTGCCATGAAACACGACTTACTTGAACTGGCATATGAAAAGAATACAAAAGCAAACATGAAAATAAACACGCGACATACCAGTGATTCATATATACCACTTATTTTTTAAATATTTAAGAATTTTATGAAAATTGATCATATTGCTGTAGATTTGATAATTAAGAACTAAGGTTTATTTTAACAAAACTGCGGACTGATAAAATACTTTTTTGATAATGCTTTTCATTTAAATATAACATACAAGAAATTAAAGTTAATTTAATATTATAAAAAATATCCGTTAACTTTTAAACGCAATGATGGTGCATGGCAGTTTTAAAGAACATTATAATCCTTATTTGTTTTTAAAAGAAAGTGTTATGAATTTTGATTTTTGCTTCCTTCAAAAATAGAAGGTGTATCTACAAGAAAATTGCATTTTCCTTGTAAATTTGCCAATTTAAAATCAATTTCTGATCAGTTTATTTCACATAATAATACAAAAATACAATTACAAAGCAATATGTGAAGTACAAGGCAAATGAAAGAATAATAAAACTGGAAATAATATAGTGTTGAACTGTACTAGAACTTTTAAAATTAAATACTTCATATTGAAACAGTAATATTTGAAACAGTGCAAATTAAATCAGCCCAACTCCTTAAAGCTGAACATCATTATTTTAAAATAGACGCTACCATTTCATACTTAAACATAACATATTTATCCTCTCTGTGGATTAATAAGGCACGGAAATATTGAATTCAGCATTTTTTCTTCTGCAAACGTCGTATATTTATCTTTTCCTTTTTAATTGAACCTCTTTATACACTACAGAGAAAATCACCCGGCCAAACACTGAAAAAGTTACAAAAACAATTCCTCGCTTTGAGAAATATCGCTTATCGAATGAACGTCAAGGGGATAGCGAATTCGCTCGCTCAAGAAGAATATGAAAAAAAGGCCTCCTCAAAGGCCTAGGATGCTGTCCATTCGGCGCCTGGCACATTTTCATAATGAAACAGTCGATGGCAGGCTGCAAGTGGAAGGCTAGCTGCTTGAAAAATGACGTCGCAGTGAAGGCCTCATAAATCAGATCGCTTCCACGGGAAGAAGGAGAATAATAATAAAGAGCAAACGATAAAAAAAGGGAAGAAAAGAGCAAACACGATCTGGCAACCCAGGGAAAATGTAACGAAACGTTTCGAACAGTTGACACTAATTGCGGAGTAAATTTAAATGCAGATTGCATGAAAATCCTTCTTAGAGTCCTTTTATGACCCGATAAAGATAACGGGGGATTATTTTTAGAGGCCGATTTTTGGGTTATGAGTTATGGCCTGTTTTATGAAATCTAGTGGTTTTTCGCGCATGATTATGACG
Organism: Meta bourneti; assembly: GCA_933210815.1. Taxonomy (NCBI): domain Eukaryota; kingdom Metazoa; phylum Arthropoda; class Arachnida; order Araneae; family Tetragnathidae; genus Meta; species Meta bourneti. Next base: position 65,241,541 of record OW119926.1, read on the forward strand.
CTCGTTTCAAGGTAATGGTCTGTGATCCTTTTCCCGACCCCAGTGAGGTATCGGAAAAACTTTCGCTCCTGGCGTCATTATAAACTTTTAAAGATAAGTAAAATTATTATTTTTCATTTTTTGTTCTCAAGTCGGAACTCTTGACAAAGTTCTGAAGCCTTTTTCTGAAGTTTTTTCTAGGTAAAGGGTCCTAAGATTTGCACAATGTTAACAATCGTTATTATTTAAGGAAAACTTGGAATACCTTTATTTTTGGCTGAAATCTTAGGTTTGGATTACTGAAAAATTATTTGTTGCAGCCCTTTTCTATATTAAAATAAATAAAGAAAGGAATCTGTAAGTCCAGAAGTGTGTGTCTAAAAACAGTTCACAGAAAATTCAAGGAATTGTAATAGTGATCAATTCCTATAATTTGAATTTAACTATAAATTAAGAAACATATCTAATTTCAGAAAAATTATATCAGTGTCATCGGTGTATCTAATAATTTTAAGACTACGTACAAATGAGCTTCACTGTAATTCACAGTTCAATAGAGTTTTTATTACAAATGTCTATATAATGAATTACTGTAGATATTTACGTGTAAATAACTCTGTCTCATAAATATTTATATAATAAGAATAAAAACAGAAAATCTTAAATAATCTATTGGTAGGTTATATACTATTTTAGTTAATTTTAGCATGTGAAAACTAAAGATAAATAGCAAATCTTAAAATGGAAGAAATTCTTTTAATATTTTGCAAGGAAAAATGGTTTAAACGAATATAAATAAATTTGTGTGAAAGGGCAAAAATGTAATATAGTAAATTATGTATTTTGAGCATATATTCTAATATGAGTTTTGATTAAAATACTTGATACGAATAAAATGGTAAATCATTTAAATGGATTTTCTAAATTATAATTTTCTACTGACACAATTCTGATGACATCATTATAGTACGTTTCATATTGGTATAATTTGCACTCGGATTTATATAATTCACAAATTGTTTCAACTATAATTCATTCAAATCGAATTCTCTCTCGCGTCAATGGAAGTTATTCCACTGAATAGTAAATTTAATAATTATTGTCTTGTGTGCAGGAATTGACTACTAAAAAATACATTTACATTAAATTATCCATAAGAAGATACACTACAGTAATGCAAAATATTTACTGATTAAGAGATCAAATGCGTGATAAAAAGGATTACAAACGCTGTTTTGAATGACATTTTGACGTGAATACGTCTTTAAAATCGGAAAAGTACTGGGGCATGAATGAAAAATTGAGCGTTACAAAAAGCGTTACAACTGTTTCGTCTTATGATTTCAGAACTCGAAGAAACACCTAGAAGGTAAATATAGCGTCTGGTAGACAAAGGATATCCGTGTCCTACATGACCCTCGGACCGAGTGGGCACACTGAGAGCGGGAAGGGGGTCCGTAATGTGTCGAAATTATTCAGTGCTTGGCAAGTTCTGAACCTGAGTAACTTTGTATTCTGTGGAGTGAGGACTGCATAAATGATGTCATTCGAAAGCTTCCAAACTATGATACAGTCACAAGCCTGTAATTAATAAAATTAATCTACAATATTAATATTAAACTGCGCTTTAATAGATCACACAATAAAGAATCGTTCAAACTTCTATGTTTGCTTCATTCATTCCCCAATCCCATATCAGGCCTAAGTATCACGTCTAAACTACGGGTTGTGTTCTTGATACAACTTACATTTTTTTCATTTTGGAATAATCAATGGACGACACGAGGAAAATTGGACACAGCCAGAAGCAGATTATATATGAATAATACATAGATGTGATTAATAGTAACTTGACTGCAATTCTGCAAGCTGGAAGCGTTCTCTTGAAGCAGAGAAGCGCAATTGTACAGCAAAATAATGGATGTCCCCATACTGGGAGGATTTCTGTCCTACCTTTAATGGTTTGCCCAACTTCCTTGTCCTGTCCATTCTTTATATCTTCCCAAAAGAACACATATGAGGATAGCCATAAATCTATGAGAGAGAGACCTAATGTTTTATCTTGTAAAAAGCAGGGTGAAACATATCTCCGGAGGACAGTCATTGCTTCATTGTCTCACTTGGTGTGATGTCTTAATCGTAGTAAATACAGGTGGTGTTAAGAATCGTTCATGTTTATACAGTTTTTAATCACGTTCAACTATTTTTTTATTCCTTGTTTTAGTCAAATCTTGAATATATTTAACAACCATCGTGGCACAAACTGACTCAATGTTTTTTCTACCGTAATAACCATATTGAAACACTTCTTGGGAGGACAGTTACCACTTCATTGTCTCTCGTGGTGTAATGTCTTAACTATTGTTAATAGAGACGATTAAAAATAATTCGTTGCTCACACAATCTTTATTCAAATGAAACGAAATTGTTTTATTCCCTGCCTCATTATTTAAATCTCTATATATTTCAATAACGTAAGTGGAGCGAAAATTGACATTTTTTTGTATATTTGTGTATGGTAATAAACTTTATTAGTAAATAAAACCTACCGCTACCCGAGATCAATTGTCAGTTCTGCTTCTTCGTTAAATGTGACTTGGTTTGTATTACGGAACAGCGAGGGATTATTGAAAAAGGATATCGCCATTCTAATGACACTCTTCGGCAGTCCTGTAAAAGAAGGTAGAAGCAACGATAAAATTAAAAAAAAGACAAAAGGTATATATCTGTGCAGAATAGAAAATTAAATCAATGTATAATTCGCTGATTTTTAAGACGTGGAAAAGCAGTGACTTATTTGCTTGTTCGAAGTCTGTTGACTGATTAGTTTTCAAATATTAATAATTGTAAAAACATGACTGAGCTGTGAAGATTTTGTATCAAAATTTATTGCATATTGTATAAAAGACTCAGTCGAACGGTACTCTAGATATTACTGTGGTGAACACAGAGAGAGACATAATCTTGCTATAAAAGATTTATTTTTATACATATATACAGACACATACATATATACATGCAATCTTTACACAGACTGTATGGACATCACGCAGTCTACTCGTAATTTCTGTTCTCAAAGAAACTTGAAAAACTACAATTACCTCCTTTATTTGGTGACCTTTATTTTAGGCCAGGCGTTGGTAGATTGCCAGCATATCATACTTATTAAATTTTGATTAAAGCCAGTTTATTCTTTTTTACCTATTTATTCACAACACCAGTCTTCTTATAGAATCACTTCCGTACAACAGAGCGCACGTGATGCGAATACTCGCACATATTATAAAACAATATGTTAACATTGCTCTTTCCGCTAAATCCAAAACTAATGTAGTGTGCCGTGGTAACCCGGTTGGAAGAGTAACAGACTAGCAACCGGAGGGTTGCGAGTTCGAATCAAACCAAATATCGTCGTGTACAAAGGGGGATGGTGCACGTTAAATCTGTCGTGGCTTCAAATGTCCTCACGTTGGCGTGGTGTGGAAGTTTGAAGAGTGGAGTGTCAGTTCAGGTCTAACCTAGTCATTTGACCGTACGCGGTGTTGTCCTTGGATCTTTTCCTTCGGAGGATGATCCCGAACCGTCGCCAATAGCCCGATGCGTTGTATCAGCGCGACGTCAATTAAACACCTAACTACCGAAACTAATTTATATCAGAGATAAAATATGCTTAACATTCTATAATCATTAAATGCAAGCAATAGACCATACTAGATGCTATTTTATTTTTTTCAAAACAATTATTTGTTACAGTGGTGTAGCAGCAAATTATTAGACGAATATTTTTAAGAACGAAACGCTTTTTAATAGTAGTCTTTTATCTGTGAAAAATATACGGTAGGTTTGTATATAATGGTGGAAGATAGAAATTTATTTCTATGTTTTTAAAAGAATAAATTCATAGATTTTAATCATTTAAAGAATAAATGTCCAATCTTTATTGAGAGTGGCATAAAAAATATCATTCGTTCTATAGTAATATTTTCTTTGAATTTTGAATTAGAACTCAAATTTTAATCCACTAGAACCAAACATGTAGCTTAACTATACACATGTCCGAATTAAGAATAATACTGAAGCACGGTCACCTGATCTTAATCCAATAAAGGCATGCTTGGGATTCTCTCAGACGTCGCACACCACACCATAAAAATCGTACAAGAGCAATGACAGGCTCGAGTATGCGAATGGAACTATGCCACAGGAACTCTTGGGTGGCTTTGCGGAAAGCATGCTTAAACGTCGCAAGGCCTGTATTAGGATCAGTGCTAATTTCACTTTTTAGTTGCTTTTAACAGAGAAAAAAATCGTTTTCTTTTTGCAATAACATAAACCTTCAATGACTTCACCTAAGCATTTTTATGCTTAGCTTGTTATTATAGCTTGTTATATTAGCGTAGCTTGTCCTGCTTAGGATCTTGTGCCCTAAAATTAATTCAAAATCCAATCCAATCCAATCATCAAAGAGTTTTTTATTTCTTTAATTCCCATTAGCATCACGAGGCATGGAGTGTTCTTATTTTATTCCATATAGTTTGTGGGATATTCATTTATCATTTGAAGTACTTTGGTGTACGTACTTGGCACGAGATTCTCCTCTGATTTTATTTTCCTAATTTTTGGACATATGTAAATCTCATACAGCTCTACTCTGACAGATACAAATTTTCTTCAACTGTTATGTCATAAGCTTACAAAAACGCAAGTCCAAAAAGACAGTTTGGGAATAAAATTGCACTTAGTTGTCTGTACTGTCTTAAAACTGTCTTAGTACTTTGTCTGTTATGGGACATAATATAGTTTAATTGTGAAGAAAAGCCAACTCCTAATTCCTTTTGTCTGTATACAGAACATGAAAGTTTTATGCTTAAATATAATAAATAATTCATTTATTACAGTTTTGCACTTTTTCTGTTCCTTGTAATCCCGCATATTGTTAGTTTTCACGATCTGTGACACAACTAATGATGCTACTAAGCGCGCCTATTCCCCGTGAAATACGATAATTCTCTAGAATTGCCAACCCCTACTCCGATTATATCACTCTAGAACCAGGAGAGTAATGATGAATTTCAATCTCATCAACGTTGCGCAGAGGCATCATATACATGCCGAGAGTAGCTCGCATTTAAATGATTTGATTCAATCAAATCAAAGTCGTGATTTGATGGTAATCATTGAGCGTCATATTCATTTGTGCGCGGGTTAGTAAAGCTCAACAGGTGTGTATTTTCATGTGACTTAAATGTGTGTAATATGTTATTTACGAAAATGATTTTTATGTTTTTGTACGTTCTTAAGTCGGTATTGCTCTTTCCCCATTAAAAAAAAATTTTTGGTAAAATTTGAAAATAAAATCTGAATTCTAACTTGGAAAATGGTTAAGCTGTGTATTTTGTAGAGATATTTTACAAAAGTTCGCACATTTTTTACTCTTTTATGCGCTTTAGAAAAAAAGTTTGGTCACTCATTTCTCTTTTATGGCTGTATGATTTACAAACGTACCCCAAGTTTGTGTTACTAAACGCAACATTTTTATCTTCTTTTAAGATATATGAGACAGTTCTTTATTTAAGATATATTATTTCTTTACTTTAAAGAGCAATTGTTTACATATTTACTGTACATGTCTTCAGGAGGACTGAATACAGCACAATACTTCATGTACAATTCATATTTTCCCATAACTGCTACTGAAAATATGTCAAATCGTATATCTGTTATCTTTCTTAAGTACATAAATTCTATCCTGCTCTCATGAGCTACTAATAATATAAATCGCCTAATTTTAAAAGTAAGCTATTTCCACTAATGATTCATAAATAAATGTGTTCCGTTAATTACGAAATTATTTGAAATAAACTTTGTACCTATTGTGAAATAAAAATTAAAATAGATCTATGCGTGTATTTCGATGCAAAAATAATATTTAACTCCGGTAGACTTCTATATTTTTGTTCGGTCATTAAAAAGCGTGGAAAAATCTTTTCTTCACCGAACAAACCAGAAATAAAAATCATGAATTTCAAATCATTAAAAAATTAATTAAATTAAAGATAAATCTCCAAAATAATTACAAAAAATTACATTAATTGAAGCTTGTTCATTAATTATGCAAACATGTAAAATAAGCTTTGCCCTTCTCTTTTAAGTCATCCATTGCATAACGAAAAAAAGACTGAGTTATGCACAGATTTCCATAAAAAACAAAATTTAATTCCAACCACTTTTTTGTAGCTTTATTTGATCTCAAAAATGTACAAATGAAAAGGAAAACTTTTGTTTGCTGAACTTTCGAAGAATCAAATCACAAAAGAGAAATATGAATCAAATAAAACTCTTCAATACGATTCCAAAAAAGTACAAAAATATTCCCGACACCAAATAACATGTTTCGGGGAGAGCAGAAAATATAAACAATCCCACCCCACCCCTTTGAGAAATACAAACAGTTATCCTTCTAATACTAAGCCCGGTAGTTCTATTTCAAACAGAACCGGCCGCCATCTTTGATTGAAAACTCCAGATCCCACATATCGGTCGGTGCGCCCCCTGGGGTTAAGAACAGAAGTCACTATTAACCTGGATGAGTCGATACAAACAACGAGAACGTGATTAAATACGGACATAAATGAAAAGGCACAAAAGTAAAAAAGAAGTTTTAGATTGCGATCTACCCGGAGAACGCAAAAATAACGAAAAAAGAATAAAAAAATTACTCGTTTCGATATCGATGAATGTAAGAATTTCTAGTAGCTGGAGAAAAAGTGTAATTAGAATACGGTAATCACACACACACAAAAGACTGGTGGGTTCAGTAATTGTGTGTTTTTTAGTTTCTGACGGGGGATATACGTATATGTATGCATTCAGTAAATGCGATTTCTGGGAGATTTCAAATTACGTTTCTGCTTTTGAAGTATTTTATGCAGTTTTAAAAGAATTCGCATAATATGAATTGAGTTTTATGCATGTTTTACTATTCATGAGATTGAACTGATCGCCAGCGGAGTGTTTTGTGGTTCAAAATTGAAAAATTTTTGTTGGGAAGTTTTTTGTGGATTTGGGAGATTAATATTTTCGATATACAGTAATACCTCGAAGTTACGAAATCGATGGGTCCGATGAAAATCACTTAGGTCGTATTTGCCTGTCGGGGTACCACTTTGCATATAAATACATACAAAATTTGTTTAATTGGGACGAAGGATCAACAAAAACACTAGTTTAGAAGAAAAATATTTAATTAAATTGCAGTTCATTATACATATTATTACAAAATATTAAAAAAGTAAATGAGTTACGTTAAAAGTTATTTCGATGTCGATGGCTTCATACAATCTAACAAATTCGTCTGACGACACAATGCCTTCTTTTTTCACACAGAATTTCTTCGTAGCAACCTAATAATTTTTTATTCCTTGGTTTAAAGCTATAATGCGTTCTTTGTTGGAGTCTATGTTTTCTAAGATTTGTAAGCCCTTTTCAATTCAGCTGAGACCTTCTTTCAAGCTTGCAATTGTCATGTGCTTTTCTGGTGGAACTGGGTCTGAAGTGTCGGATACTTCAGTGACGTTTTGCTCACGCATCTCTATGAGTTCATCAATTGTCAGCTCCTGACTATGCGAATGCAACAGCTCTTAGACATCATCACCATTGACTTCCAAATCTAACTGCCTGGCAAGATTAACAACTTCTATCACATGAGCGAAACGCGTCCGATGTGTATCAACAGCATCGGCAGTGTTACCAAACAAAAATCTAGAACCGCGTAACTCATAGTTCGCGTAAGTCGGGGTATTACTGTATATATATATATATATATATATATATATATATATATACATTACTTCGGTCTTCATTACAAAATTTTCGGAGTGCACTAAATATGAAAATGCACACTAGCATGTACATAATAGGATTCTAAGACGTTTTGTTCTGAAAAATTAATTTACAATTTTTAATAAATAAAAATTAAATTAATATTGGATTAAAAATGTGGTAATAGCTTCATTACTATGAATTTAGGAGAATTGCTATGAAATTAGTATCAGTAAATGTGTGTAATTAAGGATATTAGTGTAAAAAATTTGAATCCTCAATTTATTTTAGAGAGAAATAATTAATGTTTTATACTAACGATCTACCTCACTTTGGTTTGAATTTAACCCATGAGACTTATGCAAGTTTAACAATCTCTTAAAAAAATAATGCATTCATTATTTTTGGAAGAAAATTTACTTCATTTAAACGTATGTACTTAAAAATACTGAAAGCTTTTGGATCTTAAATTATTAATACATGAAAGAAGAATACTATTTAAATGACATCATTTCAAAATGAGGCTAATTTTCTGGATTTAAATATTTATGATTAGTACTTCTGCAAATATATACTATTTCTTAAAAATCTAAAAGATATTATGAAAAGTATGGTGCTAATATGTCGGTGTGGTTTCCTGGTTGTTCGATCACTGAAAAGTTTTCGCATAGCACAATTACAAAAACTATATTTAGATACGTATAGTTATATGTTTGATTGTCATACTATGTGGGGCACACATATATGATACACGAGATTTTTTCAGGGTAAACAAACCAGAGGAGGATTATATTTCCCATTATCCAAATGCATGTGGGTGATATGGATCTGTGGTTGTCTCGAAGGTTTCACGTGTATTTGTCAGAAAATCAATTTTTTAGTTATTAGCTTCAGTGTAGTAAGTTGTATAATCAGCTTTTAACATCTATTGCAGAAATGAGAATAAACAAATAACGCGTTATTACAACTTTTAAAACGTGTTTGACTCTAAAATATCGTCAAACTATTGTCAGCTATTTATAACTATTCAGAGATAGCTTGGAATGCTTAGAAGTAAACAACGGGATGTTCTGCTTACTGGTATTTTCGTTTCCAAACGGCTGAATACATGGTACATCCCTGACTTTAGAGAGCCCGCAGTAGCCCAATCGGTAGAGTTACGGTTTAGCAGCCGGAGGGTAGAGAGTTCAGAACTCGATCCAGCTTAAAACCGCAGTGTATAGGGAATGGTGCACGTTAAATCTGTCGTTGCTTCAAATTTTCTCACGTTTACGTAGTATGGAAGTTTCGGGAGTGCGGTGCCAGATCAGGTGTTGATCTGACCAACGTAGTTCACGATTACGAGGTGTTGTTCTCCTATATTTCCCTACGGGATCGATCCCGGAAAGTCCCCAACGGCCTGTTGTGTTGCTACAGTGTGACCTTCCTACCTACCTACCTACCTACCCTGACTTTTGGAAGACATGTGCTGTTTATTCTAAGAAACACCTGTTCACGAAAGATAACGTAGTGATGTTTGCTTTGTTTACTATAGAAATTTACCATCGAGTATACCTATTGTCATTCGACACCATATACACCTCCACCTGTTTCCGAAAGTAAATCTTCATAAATTTAGATTCAAACGGTTTTATTATTGGAAACCATTGATACGGTTCTACAGCACCTAAGTTTCTGCATGTAATTCAACTATTACCGAATGAATCGACATGGATTTAGATTCAGGGAATCTACAATAGTTTCACATCACTAGAGGATATAAACATAGTTAAAAATGGAAAGAAGCAACAGCAACTAATCAGAAAAAAAGCACAAGTATTTTAAAAATAAGGTAGTTAGGTAGTTACTGGAGCAACACAACGGGCTATTGGCGACAATTCGGTATGAATTTCGAATGGAAAGATCCGAGGACAACGCCTCGTAATTTTGAGCCACGTTCAGATGCCAAGGTCAACACTCGAGCTGTCACCCCACTCACAAAACTTCCGCAGCAAGACAAAAAGGCGACATTCGACCCACGACAGATTTAACTTACATGAAGATCCTTTACTGGATCGAGTTTCGAACTCTTAACCCTCCGGTTTCTAATCCGTGTGCTACTCTTCTAAACCGGTCTACCACCAACCAGTTTTAAAATGAAAAGGAAAGGAAAATCATGAAATATTCTTTTCGGAAATGGTAAAGATCTTCAGAGATAGAAAGATGTCATCATTGATCGTACAAGTAGACCGGGGGAAATTATAATGTAGTAGACTCGAACAAATGTGTAGAATTTTGTGGTTAGAGTTTCAAAAATTTTAATTGTGGGTGATTGAATAGAAGTTACACCGTATGCGGATGTAACTAAAAATTATCATAGCAAAAGCTTAAGAAGGACTTCAAGAGACTAGTTTGATTTAAAATTTAATTGAAATATCTATTATTTGCTAATTAGATCGTATTTCAAAGATGCTCTAACTTATCCTAAATCTTTAGGTATAGAAGACGCAAGTACAAATTCCTCTATTTATACTTTTATGGACTGGTATTATGATACTTCTCAAACACCACTTATGTTATTCCATAATAAATAACGTAAAATCCGATTAAAATAAAATTGTTTCTGATATTTTGTATTCTGAATTCGAAGGAGCCAATTTTCTGAAACGTGCACTACCTCTTCTTAATTTCTTTCTGTACGTGTGCTGGAATCCTTTAGCCTGGGAAAGGAATTAAAATCATATTTTAGCACCGGAAGCACATTTTTATTTTTTGGAAACGAAAAATTAATTTGATAAATTTGAAATTAATTCTTTAAATAAAAAAAACGGGAAAGTTAATGTCGTTCTATAAAATAAACAAATATCAATATCACATTTTAAAATTGTATTCAAAATTATGTATTCGTACGTAAACTGGATTCCAAAACTTAAGGACTCAATGGTTTTGTTAAATCTAATCGGCTTTTCGATTCATTTGTTAAGTTCGTCAAATCTTGTAATTTTAGTTAATTTTTCCCCGTTTCTCTCTTTTCTTAATCAACTTACTTCTGTAAACCCAGTACTTCTGTGGTGCACGGGGCTTTCTTTTGTTCAATAAAAAAGCTTAAGGAACACCTTTACACTTTTAGAGGTTACAACCTCAAAATTAAATAAATCATCCCTTGGTGATTTGAATATCCAAGGATATTCAGTAGAAAGCTAGTGCATATTGAAATTTGGGAATCGCGACTTCAGAGGCTTTAACATAGGAATGGGTTCTGTTACTACAGGAGCTCATCCAGTCTTATCTTCAAACCAACGCGGTCCAAACAGTACATCAGTGTTCTAGAAGGGTGTTCGGCCTACAAAAAAGGAACCTCCTATCTTTTTACGTAATCACACTTAGCTTTCTGTCTCATGGCAACCAGTACAGTGCCATCACTTCAGTTCGAAGACTTTTTACCGTTTGTTTCTAATCTTATCGTTTTGTTTTTATTTATTGGTTCGGTAACTCTCAGCGTACTCTTTTGCATTATTTTTCCTATCCAGGTCACTTCACTGAAAAGTAGCTGCTGAAATCCTTTCTGTTAAATTTTGCAACCCAGTGCAATAAGGGATCGGAAGTCACGTATGACAGGAGTGGCGAAGGCAGTCTTACGAGATTGTGTCCATTAGTGTGAGGGGGTTTCACATATTGAAAATTCAGTATCTATGGTGGCAGAGATATGTCGAGAGAAAAACTTCATTGTGTGTGTTGCTCATCACAGTAAATTTAAGGAGAGTGTTAACAGAATTGAACTATCAGTGAGTGCCGGACAGCATTAATGTCAGAATTAAAGCTTAAGTCATCTTAATTCAGGTGTTATTCGATTCTGCAAACTTCTTCCTAAGTTTCGCTTCACACCAACAGAATCCGGATCAATCCGAATCACTCGGAATTGTGCCAAAACTGACTGACAAAGCTTCGGGAAAGCTGATTTTATAGGAAATATCATAATCGTTGGAACACCTTCCCACTGCTTAAGTTTGGAGCGTTTCTCTTCAATGCACTCAAATCTGCGTTAGTCGTTTCTAGTGGATTCTGTTGGTGTGAAGGTTTAATGACTAACGAATTAGCAATCGGAGGGTTGTGAGTTAGAAACTCGGTCCAACCAAAGACCGTCGTGTATATAGTGGCCTCAAATGTCCTTACGCTGGCGTGGATTGGAAGTTTGGAGAATGGGGATGGGCCAGCTCAGTTGTTGATCTGTCCGTAGTTCAAAATTACGAAGTGTTCTCTTATCTGTTCCTTCGGGATCGATCCGTGACCGTGACCAATATTCCGTCGTGTTGTTCCAGTAAGACTTTAATTACATACCTACATACCTATGTTGGTGTGAAGGAGCCCTAAGACAATGGAGGAAGAAATATGTAGTTAATGTTTAATCTGCTTGTGGGTTTAGGATGTGGAGAGTGATCATTGGAGATTGGAGTGCCGATTAAGATACTTGATTGACAGAAAAGACGAGGTTTCTAGTACTGTTACATGAAGTACTGTGGAATTGCTTAGTGTGATCCAAAAGAGGAAAAAAAATATGCAGGGTGAGTCTAAATTGTTTTTACAAAATAAGAGGGGTGATAGTACCCATCCAGACGAGAAATAATTACCATGGAACAAAGGGTCGCATTCCATTCTGAGAGGCAGAAAAGAGTAAAGTCGAAACGCGTCGAGCATGAACATGTCATCGTCTCTGACATCGCACACTTTTCCAGCACGGTCCGGCACTTCTTGAATGCCACATATCCCGCACGATGGATCGGACCTGTGGCTTGGCCTCCTCGCTCACTGGACCTCAACCCACTGGACATTTTCTTCTGGGGGCACATGAAATCTTTAGTGTACAAGACGCCTGTGGCTGAAGATCACGTAGCGAGAATCGGTGTTGCCGCAGACAACATTAACACCAGGAATCTTCGAGAGGGTGCGCCAGTCATTCCTTCGCCGGTGTGAACTGTGCAACAACACGCGTGGCCGCCACTTTGAGCACTTGCTGTGAGTTTTTCTCTGATCAATAAATCAGATTGTGCAACTTTTGGTATCGTTCATTAGCTTTCCCAACCTGTTGTAAGTTCATATTGAAATTCTAATTTTACTCTTTTCTGCCTCTCAGAGTGGAATGCGACCCTATGTTCCATGGTAATTATTGCTAGTCTGGATGGGTATTATCACCCCTCTTATTTTGTAAAAACAATTTAGACTCACCCTGTATATCATGAACGTGAGTGGGTCTGTTTGATGGCATGGTTATAGAGTGTTAACTGTCAGGGAAAGTCATCTTGAAGTGTTGTAAACATGTATTTGGGATAGGAACTATTGTGACTAAAGCGATTAGGAAATGTAAAAAATGGGGTAAATTGAGAGTTTGGAAATAAACTTGGGATTCAAAATAATAAATACATAAAGGTAGTTATACTTTGATCGGGGTGAATAAAAAATACACATATCCAAAAATTAAAGGTAATGCTTAATTTGTGTAAAGCAACGTTATCTGATTTCAACGCACGAATGAGACTCCTTGACAGGATCTGTTGGACAGCCTTGCAGAAATTATGTTTGTACTCGTACGTTGTAAGACCTGCATTAGTGTTAGGGACCAAAACATTTCCTATTAGGTTGCGTTAAATCTCCAAGTGGTTTCGACGAAATATCTCGTACATCAATATCTAACCAATTTTGCTAATGATGAGATATCTCGTCATCAAGATATTTCAGATGTTTTTGATGATTACGAAATATTTTACGTTTACGATATTTTTGATAAAAACAAGATCTGGTCCATTTTCTTCTAATGACAAGATCACGACAACCATCAAGAGGGTTAAACGGGTAAAAAATGCTTTTTTGTGTAACTAAAACCAACAATGTGTTCACTTAAGAACTTTTTGATTTCTTTAGTTACCAGTAGTATTGTGATTACACCCCATAGCTTGTGGAATGTTTATTTATCATTTGAGGTAGTTTTGTGCAAGTATTTGGCTTATGATTCATTTCGGATTGCATTATCCTTATTTTTTTCCTAACTTTAGAAGAGTTTAAATTTAGTAATATATATTATATTTATAATACTAATATTTCATTACATTTAATTTAAACTAGTTCTAGAAATTCATTTTATAATTCCAGTAGAGATCCAAAAAATTTATTTTAACCTCAATGGTTCTATATTTTTTCCTTATTGTTAGAAGTACGTACCGAAACTTAACGCAATAAACTTCAACCCTTTTGATTCATCACATGTATCCTTCAGAAAATCCGTTCTTCTCTAACATGCTTTAGGAACTTTTCCTGAAGACGCAGATTCTAGTTTCTTCGGTTCTTTGAAACGTCTTCCAAAATCTTCCCGAATAACGTAATATTTTCGACGAAGTAATTCGAGAGAAAATAATACTTTTCTTCAACACTTTTAAAATGTCCTTTGAAAAGTTTAGAAGTTGGTGGAAAGTTTAAAATTTCTTGAAAACGATTTTATGGAACCTTGTGGCTGTAAATTCTAAAAAGTATGATCTAACTTAATTTTCTTTAGTTTCAACTTTTATCCTAAAACTTATTTACAAATTTTAGTTTGGTTCTGCTTTAATTTTTTTGGTGATGAATCAAAGTTGTTTGAAATAATATAAGGAATTTTTCGAAAAATTGTGTGTCCCTTGCATTTAATGTGTACTTTGTTCAATTCAGATTTAATTCAGTTTTGTTCCAGACTTTACATCTGTTCAGACTTTATTCACAGTGAACTTATTTTATTTCACATTTTTATGAACATTATTTTATTTTAATACAACGAGCTGGGTGAACAGTGTTTGAAGTCAAATTATTTTTGGTTAACAAAATAAAAATTTTTGCTTTTATCGGCATGTTTTATTTATGGTGTTATTTTTTAAATTTGTACAAAAGAAGACATTGGGAACTGGTTGATAGTCTGTTTTAGTTTAAAACTAATTATATTAAAAATATCTGAACTTAAAATAACTTGAAATTTAACGGTATTGTATGGAAATACGTTCTCCAAATTTTAAGTATTCTATCAATTTTATTCACAAAATTCGTTCCAGTAATTAATTTCGATATTAGACTGTATTATATAACTTTCTACTTTCTTTTCCTTGACAATTAGTTTTGTTTCCCTTAAACTAGTCAAACAATAGCATTTTGAATGAGTTTCTTGTCATCTGACAATAATTTAGTTCGTTAGACCTTGTTTTGGGCTTGTTTATACTTTTAGCCATAACAATAGTAAAATACATAAAAATTATAGATACAAATTTACGTTTCCTATGAAATTAAAAAGTTCATTAACAGCATTATTTCGTGGATGGTAATTTGATTTTAAAGAATTGTGCTAAACTAATTTTAAAGTGTTAATATATTGTAATGGCTAATTGTACTACTTAACTACAGACTGATCTTAAGTACAGTGAAATTTGAATAGCTTATAAGAGAAAAACCGGAGAAGTATATACACCATGAAATGAGAAATTTTCTTTTTCTGAAAATAAGATCAAGAAATTTCATAAATAATTTCGCGATTTTTTATCAACACATTTAATAAAACACGTATTTAATGCTTAACAAAAATAATCAATTCAAAAAGACTGAGTATTCTCAATAGAAGAACCAATAACTCCATTGTACTTAAAATGTTAATAAGCTTATGAAATTACAATAACAATACTTGTTATTATTCATGCAGCTTTTCACTTCTTTTCCAAGACATATTTAACCACTGATATCAAAGCATTTTGAGGTTTGATTATTCAAATAGGTACCAGCATTGCTTGAATACTATCATAATTTAAAAATTTTAAGAGGTGTGATATGCTTGCAGAGACACTTGATAACAGTTTGTATTGTATAATTTTGTGAAGACGTCAAATCTCTGAAGGAATATTATTTTTACGTTTCACTCTTATTTTCTTATATTCACAATTTTCCATATTAAAAAATATATATAAAGATGCTGTTGTAAAAGCACTGAACATTTTAGTTAATCGAAAAATGGCTCTGAAATATTGTTAATTGAATATTGTACATTTTTCCTTGACTTTTAAATAACTTATAGTGGAGATACAGAAATACATCCTAACCGAAATTAACATAGGTAATAATATTATTCAGTTCTTCTAACCTTTTAACAAGTTTTGCACTACATTGAATAGTTTATTAAATGGTAGGATTATGCAATTATGACAATTATAATTTATTGTCTATATAAATACCCATAAATACTCGTTAACTAAGTTAACTAATTAAAATAATTTAACATAGTGTGTTTGGGAAAGTAGAGTTCCAGATTTCTCATACAGCATATTTACTCAAGTGACAATGTGATTTTATGCATCTTCACTTCCCTTTAAAAGGAAGAGAGGAAGATATTTGGTAACCAATTTCAATCTTAGTATAGGCAGTAGTCGTTCTTTAATCCGGCACATTCCGGACCATGGCTGTGCCGGATTAGCGATTTTGCCAGATTGTCAAACATCAATATAGTTTTAACGGGAATACCAAAGAAAAATTAATACAGTACAATGATATATAAAACATGTTGTAAAAGCTGTTATATGGCAAGAAAAAATACACACGAGCGTTACTGTTTTAAAAATATATATATTACATTGCATCCGTTATTCGGATCTCTTCAAAAAATCATTACTGATTACACACAAATTCATGAGTTCTGCAAAGTTATAGCTTTTGGTGGATTCTGCATATTTTATAAATGTATTTAATGCATCAGAAGCCTGTTTCCACAAGACAAGCTTCATCTGCCATGGCTCCTTCTTCATCCAATTCCACCTCCTGAACCTGTGTTTCTTGTGGGTTCACAACACTTTATATAATCTGTTCTTCACTCAGTTCATCTACCACTGGCACACTTTTGCCGATTTCAATACCGTCTATAACTTCCTCACGGGGTACATCTGTGAAAGGGTTGTTTGACACAGCTTCTACCAAATCTAGCATTATATTTTGACCATTACTGGTAACGTTTGGATCTTGATTTGCATCTGCATCATTAGGCCAAAGTTTGCACCAGCACCGCTTTAGAGTCACTTCTTTCACCTGATTCCACGCTAAGGCAATTGCAAAAATTGCTTCTTTGACATTAACTGTTTTTGGAAGTCTTTTACATCACAATCAGGGTTCAAAAGGCCTTGCACAAAAAATCTATAAAAACATTTGAAATTTTGAATCACACCTTGATCCATCGGCTGAATCAAGGGAGTGACATTTGGTGGTAGGTAATCTGCAAAAATATTGCTGGAAACCAAATTAGAAACAGGAGGATGCGCGATAGAGTTGTTTAACAATAAAAGCGCTCTTCTATCTTCTGGTATTCCACGTTTCTTAAAGTTTTCCTTTACTTGTGGTACAAAATGATGGAAAAACCAGTCCTTAAACAAATCTGCTGTCATCCATGCATTGCTCTCTGCATCATAATGCACAGGCAAGTTTAAGACTCCTTTTAAAGCTCTAGGTTTTTATATTTACCAATCACGACAGGTGTCAGCTGATGATCGCCAGAAGCATTTGCACACAACAAAACAGTAAATCTGTCTTTATTTTTCTTGAATCCTTTAGCACCTTTTTCATCCCCACCTGCCAGAGTAGAATTGGCAAACAACGCCATAAAAGGCCGGTTTCATCTACATTGTAAACTTGACAACGGGTTAATTACCACCGTACAACAAGTCTGCTAAAAGTGTTCTTATATTCTTCATCGGCGTTTTCATCGGTTAATCTGCTCTCTCCAGTCACATTCAGCCTCCGGATTCCGTGTTGAATTTTAAATTTCTGAAGCTACCCATCGGAAAACACAAGCAATTTATATATTCAGATCACGATGAAACTGTTTTGTTTTTTCGATGATCATAGGCCGTCACAGGTTTTCCCTCTGATCTTTTCGCACTAACCAAATGTACAAGGTACTATCGAGAATTTCAAGTTAAGGTTCCTTCAATGTGTATCATGATTCCATATTTTTTGCTGTTACACCTTGAGCAGCAAACTTCTTAGGTCGTTTTGTTTTTATATCATAAATTATCGAAGAACCAATATTGAAATCACGCATTATGACGTTTCTGTTTTCGCCTTCTTCGAGACGATTAAGTATCTCTAGATTTTGCTGTATAGTGAGTCACATGCTTATTAGTTTTATTAACACTTGAAGAATTCGTGCCGGGCTTCGAGAACATTTTACAGTACAGTAACCCGCTATAAAACAGGAAACACTGTGCTGAAAGGAAAATTGACATTATGATAAACATTGAGCGAACTAAAAACGCGGGCAACGCAGTGGCGCGACCTGGAGGTTAAGGTCAACAAACGCACGAATCCACCCGAAAAAATCCGAAAGAGAGCGGCTCGATCGGTGCCGGATTACAGAATGTGCCGAACAGAAGAATGCCGGATTAAAGAGCGCCGACTACATAGTTTTAAGTTTCACATATCTCTGTGGTACCTCATAATACTGCCTCGCTTGACAAAAAGGCAATATCACCAAGCTCCGTCTTTTCGAGTTGTTTCAAGTTAAAAATGAACAACACTAGATCACAGTATTATGATCACTCAACTAACTCTTGATTAAGTATTATCTAACTCTTTTCTACCATTATGAACGATTAGAAACTTTTATAAGCAACATTTTAGAACCGTTAACTCTAAAGATCAACCTTGGTGATATCTTCTGGAATCAGTTCTTGACCAGCATTGTGGAATATAGGAGTTATAAATATTTCCAGGATAAAGAAAATCATGTTTATCACATAATCCATTAGAGTGTACTTTTCTGAAATGCTGAGTTTAAAAGTAACTGATGGCTTATAATGGCTGCCGTTAAGAGCCATTGGATACTTTTGTACATGGCTTTTTAGAACCGTTAACTCTGAAGATAAACCTTGGAGATACCTTCTGGAGCCAGTTCCTGACCACCATGGTGGAATATAGGAGTTATAACTCTATTTAGGGTAAAGAAAAGCATGTTTATCAAATAAGTATGAGCACCACCCAAATTTGTCAGGCAGTGAAATCTATCAAAAATATTTTACAACACATCAAGTACTATTTTGATTCATGTTGAGTCATAAATGGCTAAGAATAATGGTTATTGTTATTGTTATTGTTATTTCAATTAACGTCACACTGGAGCAACACAACGGGCTATTGGTGACGGTCCGGGATCAATCCCAAAGGGAAAGATCCGAGGACAACACCACGTAATTTTGAACCACGGTCAGATGACGAGGCTAAGAATAAACCCGAATATTAATTTCACTCGTAATGACGCTTGTTCAACTGAATTTGAATGTTTGGAAAAAGATGGCAAACTCTATGGTTCGTTGGTTTGGGTTTTATGGTGCAAGGGCCAAATTTGGCCAGTTGCTCCAAGCACAAGGCAGACAACGATACGTTAATGAAGATATACATGCAAAGAAAAACTTTTGAATACAGAAGAGAGACATTCACCCAGAGTAAGTTACACCGAAAGTTTAATGAAGATTGGACTGGATTTTAATTTTATGGTTGTACCATAATTTGCATAGAGATAACAATAAAAATCCACTGCAGATTTCTGACCTATCACTGAAAAATTCATCAAAATTATTTCTGTTTTCATTTCTAAGAACTTTAGATTTTGAAATTTTGCATTACAGGTAATGTTCTTTAGAAAATCAAAACAGATATTTCTTAATGGCCTTTAGTTAGAAAATTATTTGCAACAAAAATAGAGACATGTTTTGCTTATCTTGAACAAAAACAAAGCCATGTTATAAAATAATCATGTTTTCCATTCCTGTTGAATATTGAAATAAAAATTTTAAATGATTTTTGCAGCGAAAAGACCAAACTTCAAACGAGACATTTCACGTTTCCTTTTGCATTCACGTCAAAGATGATTGATGCAACTTTATAACAGAAGGTCAAAAAACATTGCAAAATTCAAAATTTGCAACAGAAAAGGGCCTCTCCCCAACATTTGCATACATAGTATCCCAAATAGAGCACAGGAGGGCACCGAAGTCAAAACGTGCACTTATATATTTGAAAACCAATTTCAAATCCTTTCACTGTCAATGCGACAAGAAAGGATGGGGTTGGGTTCCAGCATTTCGGTAACTGCCGGTGACGGTTCGCAATCTCGCGTCACTTCACTTCATCTCCGAAACAAAAAGGCGACTTCCCACCCGTGCCGTCGTTGCTTTGCTGGAACGACATGAAAGTATCGTCTGGTCGGAACAGCAAGAACCGTAACCTCTTTTCTCAACCCGCCCGTTTATCAGCGTTAATAAAAATAAATCGCTACCATAAAGAAGAAAAAAACTCCTACTTCCACTCCCACAGCAATGGCGGCTTTCGAATAAACGTAAAGATGCGTTCTATTCCTATATCAGATGCTACTGACAGATATGTTGATATACGTTGAAACATTTCATAAATTTGCTTTATATTTATATCCTTATACTTCTGGTGTAGGCTTTTGTTCGATGGAGGGGAATTTGTTGTTATTTTTTATGAAGCCTTTATTTCATAGACGTGCCAGGATAGAAGGAAAACTACCGTTAGGCAACTGTGTTCGCTTCGGAAATTTGTCGTGATCATCTTTTGTAAGCGATCCTTTCATTCGAAGGGGGTCTGTCTGGAAGAATGGGCCCCCCGTTTAGGCTTCCAGCAACATGCTAAGGCATATTGAGCATGGGATGTTGCAATTCGCTGGGTCTGAAGCATGTCTTACTTTTCGGCTGACCGAGAAAAATATTTGTTTTTAGTAAAAAGCATTTATTCAGAAAGACGTATATCACTAACAATGTATGAAATTCGGAGAATGACTTGTTAAAATTGCATGGCAGTGCAGAAGTCAAATGATGGATAATTGACTATAGAAATTTGGACAGGACAAAGCAGCGAACTAAGTTTTAAATACTTAAATCTCTGAAAGTCTTACTTTAGATTGTTCACAAAATGTATCCAAGGAAGAAGACATCTAGTGCATAACTTACTTTTCTACTGGTCGTGAAAAATATTTTTTTGTAGTAAAAGGCATTTATTCAGAAAGAAATATATCTCTAACGATGTTTGAAGTTCGGAGAATGACTTGTTAAAATTACATGACAATGTAGAAGCGAAATGAAGGATAATTGATTGAAGAGGTTTAAACAGGACAAAGAAGATAACTAATATTTAGATATTTAAACCGATGAAAGTCTGACTTTAAATTGTTTACAAAACGTATCCGAGGAAGAAGACATCTAAAGCATAACTTAAATTATTTTCGGCTATCCGAGAAAAATATTGGTTCTTAGCAAAAGGCGTTTATTCAGAAGTAAGTACATTGATAAAGATGAATGAAATTCGGAGAATACATGTTAAAATTACATGACAATGCCGTAGTGAAATGCAGAATAATTGACTGAAGAAATTTGGCCAAGACAAAGCAGCGAAATAATTTTTAAATACTCAAAGAGCTGAAAGCCTTAGTTTAGATTGCTTAAGATTGCATCCAATGAAGAAGACATGAAAATATATCCTTTCTATTGAACGTCTAAATTGCATATTTGAAAAGAGGTCAATCCCTACTCCAAGGAATTTAATGCTTGCGCTATCCATTGCTTGATATGGACTGCTGTCACCTTTTCAAATGTGCTGCATTGGCTTCTGAAGGCAACCTCTATTGGAAGGCTACAGTACTTTTGAAGCAGCTGGAAGCACCATGTGGCACATGGGGTATTTTTCTAAGTGTCTATGCCAAAAAATTAAAGACTAAGATCAGTATCAGGCTGGACCTCCATGATATTTACCTGCAACGTGATAATTGCATTTCGTATTTGCTTTTAGAAGAGTAGTTAATTAATTTTTGTTTCAGATGATGCATCGTGTTCTTTAAAAGTCTTTTAATAACCTCAATCTATGTGAGTATCAGAGTTAGTAATAAAATAAAATCAGAATCTTCAGATTTACAAAATGTTTCCATCATTCTTCGAGGGAGACAATTAAGGCAGCTATCAACTGTACCTACAAGATGGGGCTGAGATTTTAATATATTCACAAAACAATATGCTGTTTCTTAAGCTATTGTGCTAATATTGCTTTCATCAACGAATGATTTCATTAAAGAAATTTAACCCTTACCCCCCAAGCAAATTGGAAAATTGTTAGGGAATTTATTTTATTTCTAACCCTGCTCTTCCATATTATTAACTTTGGTTACAAATTTAAAAGATGTTAAAGGATACTTTTTATTTCTAATCTTAAATTTTCATAGGCTCATCACCTTGGGTTAACCCAAGGTAACACTTTTTCTTATGCTCGGTCAATTGAACATTACTCATCATGGCTCTACAAAGGCGAATTCGTGATCCACTTTACGTGACCTGGAGCACCACTAGGGTTGGTTCACATTATATATCGCATATAAACTGCACATTCTATGCACAACCAGTTTATAGGGAGGTCACGCATTCATTCCAGACGAACAGGCATCCATGCCTTGCCCAGGATTCGTACCAGGAACCTTTCGATCAAGGAGCCAGCATCCTGGCCACAGGCCGATTGATCGGTTAGGTAGCATGTTTGAAAGATTCCAACGGATTTCTTTTAACACTAACCCTGATATTTCTCACAACTTTATCCTAAATAACAAATCTGAAAAATGCTAAATGATTTTTCATCCATAACCCTGCTCTTCTGTGGTTTTAACCTAGGTATAATTCAATAAAGATTATTTGAATGTAAAATATTCAGATCAAATTGTATGATTATTTATCAAACAATACTTAAATTCCATAAGGAATAATGAGCACACCTTGAATGCTATTGGAAACATGTTTTAAATAATATAATCGTGGTGTTAAAGAGTACTTATTTGTTTTCGTAATTTAATTTTTTGTGCTACTCTAATATATGCCTTGACGATTATTAAACATTTTCTGGCTAGCTTAATTAAAGTAAAAGAGCATTTTTTACACATTTCTAATTTTTTTTTGGAAAAATAATTTTTTTCTTTACTCTTCCGGGCAGTGTCTCCACAGACAACTTTTGGTAGGGTCTTTTTACAGTGTTTTCTTTTACGTTGTTAATTAAATTCTTTTTCTCCTTTAATTATAGAGAAACGTGCAGACTCCACCTCTTGCTGTTATTTAGACTGTAAGAACTCCTTTAATGCAATATCTTTTTTGTAATTAAGACTGATTTGGGATTTGGAAAAGAACATTTATGCTGATTTAGGTGTACTTTGTGATATTATGCTGCTAAAGAAATAAAGGTGTTTGATAAGACTTACGGAATTATAATCTCTGGGTAAATTGTTCAAATGTGCGACAAAAAAATGTATCTACTAATATCTTTAACCATTTTAAGACAGTTGTGCATATCTTTCACGAATGCATAATGGATATTATTAAATTAATTAGTTTAGTATATTTTTTGGATAAAGTATTTTTTCTTTTAGTAAAAGTTGTTAAATATTAGATAAATCTCTCGTGGTTCTATTGTTTGAGAACAATTCTTTTTTTGCACTCTTTTGTGCCATATTGGTGGCCATAAATTTTTAGAGGAATAAAAGATAAAAACTAGTAATGGAGCACCAAATTAGTTCATATGCGATACTAAAAAACCTCCTCTCTTTGTTCGCGCATCGCTCTCAGTAGGGAAAATTCAAAAGTGCTGTACAATGGATAACTTTTTCGTAAATTCATATAAATAACATTTGCATAAGTAGGAATCTTCATACCACGTTGTTCACCAACTTTTTTTCAAAATTTAACTTCGGATACCACGTTTCATGTAGTTTCATGCAAGATTATAAGTATGGAAATTTTGCAGATCCTATGCTAAACCCGTTTTCCAAACCCCTCTGCTTTCATTCGCATTTTCTTTGAAAGTGGCGATTAGTTTTTACACAACCGGTCTATCGCTCCATCAAATCCAACAAACGGGAAAAATATTTTAGTGTGCCATGCGGAATCTCATTCAGAAAGTTTTCGATTTCTCAATGCATACAAGGTGGAAATGATGATGTAACAAACATTTTTGAAGCAATTCCTGGTGTGTCAAATTCCAAGCGAGTCTCCAAGAGACATCACAGCAAATTTTAGATTGGTAACAGGTCACAGCTATTTACAGACCTATATAAATAACATCAAAATAAAGGACAATGTATCTTGTCCTATCTGAGACTTTATTGCAATTACGAAAACCTATCATTTAAAGACTGTAAGACGTTATTTTCTATTGCTACGACCACTTTTACTACAAAATAGGAGGGGACCGCTGTAGCCAGGTCGGAAGAGTAGTAACCGGAGGCTTGAAAGTTAGAAACTAGATCCAAACAAAGACCGTCGTATACGTAGGGACTGGCGCATATTAAATGTGCAGGCGTTTGGGAATTTGGAGGGTGGGTGTCAGCTCAAGTGGGACCTCATCATCTGACCATGGTTCAAAATTTCGAGGTGTCGTCCTCGTATCCTTCTCTTCTGGATGGAACTCGGACCTATACCAATAGCCCCTTGTGTTGCTCTAGTGAGACGTTAATTCAATTATCTACCAAATGGGTTGCAAACTGGTGCCTCTAACTGAAATGAGATGAATGGATAGCATTACGTCTTCTGACATTGGATAAAAATTGATATAATAAAGACACGGGGGATAGTTAATGATTAAGAAAGTAAAAAAGTCGGACTTTTGGACCGGATTTTCATTTGTACAATGAATTTTACAAAACACGATATTTTTTCCTAATGCCTGGAAAATTGAACGCTACTCATCATGACTCAACAAGAACAGATATGTGAACCCCTTAGCATCACCCTGGTGCACCACCGGAAATGGGTTCAAGGTACCCCACATACGCATACCACACATTCTAGGTACAGTTCCGTTTATGGAAAGACCGCACATTCATTCCAGACGGACAAATATCCATGCCTTAACCCGGATTCAAACCAGGAATCTTTCTATCTAGAAGCCAGCACCCTGTTCACTAGAACGATTAGTCGGCAAAAAACGATATACGCAAAGGGGTAGGTAGTTGAATTTACATCAAAATCTGAAGCAACACAACGAGGTATTAGTTACGATCTTGGATCAATTACGAAGCGAAAAATGAGAGGACTACACCTCTTTATTCCGAACCTTTATTCCGACGATTAGTCCTCAAAAAACGATATACGCAAAGGGGTAGGTAGTTGAATTTACATCAAAATCTGAAGCAACACAACGAGGTATTGGTTACGATCTTGGATCAACTACGAAGCGAAAAATGAGAGGACTACACCTCTTTATTCCGACGATTAGTCCTCAAAAAACGATATACGCAAAGGGGTAGGTAGTTGAATTTACATCAAAATCTGAAGCAACACAACGAGGTATTGGTTACGATCTTGGATCAATTACGAAGCGAAAAATGAGAGGACTACACCTCTTTATTCCGAACCTTTATTCCGACGATTAGTCCTCAAAAAACGATATACGCAAAGGGGTAGGGAGTTGAATTTACATCAAAATCTGTAGCAACACAACGAGGTATTGGTTACGATCTTGGATCACGGTCAGATTGAGTTGATGAAGAGATAATCTATTGGATTAAGCTAAACACCTTGAAACCCATTTCGATATTAGCAAATACGTAATTTAATTGACTGGTTTATAAATTGAATAGCAATAATACTTTGGAATTCCTTTAAATTTTAGGTTCAAATTGCAGTAATCGTATCTTAACATAGTCCCTGAACTCGAACACAACTCTCCAAACTTCTACCAGATATACTTAAAGAAATGATGGTATAATAAGTGATTAATCTTATAAAAGAGGCTGCGGTAACCCGATTGGAAGAGTAACGGATTAGCAACCGGAGGGTTGCGAGTTCGAATCCAACCAAAGACCGCCGTGAAAAAAGGGGGCTGATGCATGTTAAATCTACCGTAGCCTCAAATGTCTTCTCTTTGGCGTGGTGTGGAATTTTGGAGAGTGGATGCCTGCTCAGGTGTTCACCTCGTCATCGAAATTATTTGGTGTTAACCTCAGATCTTTACCAAGGGGATTGATCCCGGGCTATTTCTAATAGCCCGTTGTGTTGCTCCAGTGCGACGTCAGTTACTTACCATATTTCGTATTGAAAGTAAATATGAAGTTTAATTTCGGTATTTTCTATTTCTGCAGGCGAATTGCACATCGCAGCATTATTTTGGCGAAAATAAAAATCGCTCCTCTGATATATCGCATAATGATTCATTCATTTAATGGTTTAATGTAAAACCGGAATCGCTCGGACATGTTTTCCAAACATTTTACGATTCCTCCCACCAGTTGCTTGTCCAGCCGGACTCAACAAGCAGAGACGCGAGGGTGTTAGGAATGCCATCCGCGTCTCTCACCAACATTCGCAAACGACTCCACTTCCGTTCCGGAGTCACGGGGTGGGAAGCGAGAGGAGGAAGGAATCGAAATAGAAATCCAAACTCCGGGGCATCCCATCAATAAATTCGAAATCTCAGGAAACGAATAGAAATATAAATCTCGTTTGGCGACAAGCTCCGAATCGCCAAGGATTTGGCCTCAGCCAAACGACATGCTGGATCAGTTGTTGACGGGGGGAGGACTACTTCCCCGCGATTTTGCCCGGCTCTTCCGTACCTCCCCTAGGGATGTGGGTCGCGAGTTTTAGATGTCCCGCTGGTCACCGGGGATATGTTCTGGAACAGCTCTTTTTTATGATTATTATGAGTCCCTCGACCCCTTAAATCCCCGCATTTTATTTATTTATTTTTTCGCATTTCTTTTAACCCACTGGCGACAATCATTCTCGGATGCTGTCGCCGTCCTCTCCCCCGCTCTCTTCACTTCTCTTCCCCGTGCTTTTTTTTGTCGTTTGGTAGTTTCGGGTTCCGAGTCTTCAATCTGATCTGAGTGGCGCAGTTTTTAAAAATGGGCGGAATTTATGTTGCGAAAGAGTTGACGTGTTTTACGGCACTCTCGGATTTTCTGGCCTCTTCTTCCACTCGGGAGTATTTTTAACGTTCAAACAATTCGGTAGATTCTGATGCATGGTATATCTCCTGTCCTGTCATTCGATCAAGTCCACATTACTCCAGGATTTACGATGAGGAATGGGAATGAAGAAACATAATCATGCGCCTATTCGACAGAAAGGGAAATGTCTCCTTCGCTCTTTTATGATCAGAAATGCAAACTATAAAATAAATATTCTCAGAGATTAGATGTTATAGTCGAACGAATGACACTTTTCCCGTTCCTGTAAAATGTACAATAGAAAGGTGAAAAACCCTTTTTTTATCGAATCGTGGCTGTCAAATGTGGGGCATTGAACTATGCATCAGAGCAGTCAACGGTTGAAAATTGAACATTAAAAGATTGAAAGACCATATGGTTAAAGAAACCCAAGTAGTTTTATGCAAATATAAGCAGTTAATATATTTTTAATGATGAAAAAAGTCTTACTGTGACCTTATCCAAACTAACACATTTAAACCTTCAATGATAGTTACTAAACACCTAATTTCATTGGCAAAATGTTAAACATTTCAACAGACAAAAATATAGTGCAAGAATTTATAACCTTTAAATAATCATCTGTTATATATTAGAGCAGTCAACGGTGGAAAATAGAACACTAAAACATTGAAGGATTTGAAGGCAAAAGGACTGAGAATAGTTTCATGCAAATGTAAACGGTTGAAACAATTTTTTAATGATGAAGTCATCTTCGGTTCAGTGTGACCTTGTCCTAACTATCACGTTTCAACCTTCCAATAATCGTTACTAAACACGTAATTTCATTGATAAGCTGTTAGACATTTTAACGAACAAATATACTTTTCATGAATTTATAAACACCGTTAAATTGGTTATGATTCATTATTTTTATTACCGTTATGGAATGATATATTTAAAAAGCACCTTAAATAAGACATTAGAATTGTTAATTAATTAAGGCTATTGATAAAGCTGAAAATGTGACAAAAACCGTCTTTAGAAGATACTACTATAAAACACATCTTAATTGTTTAGTTAATTTATCAGTTTTTGAATTTTGTGGAAATGTTTAGTCAAGCAAATGTGGATAGGTAAATTACTATTATCTTCTTGGACCTTTGTTCATCTGTCTTCTTCCGAAAATTTTTAAATAAGACATAAGATGTATTGATAATTACTAAGATTAATTATAATTTATGCATCATTTTAAAACCAAACTTTAATATTCTACATGATTAATCGAACTGTATTTACTTTAATTTATCGGTTGATGAACTCTGAGATTGTGAACAGCCGGAAAGTAACTGAAAAACGTTTACTTTTTCTGATTGGAACATCCTTTAAAAAAATAAGTATATCTTCATTTCAAAAACGCTCTTTCAAGTTCTTATGATTTAATTTTTTTCGATTCAATTTAATAACTTTTATTTATTCTAAGTTTCTTTTTTTAACATTTGATAACCAACTGCTTTTGAAAACGTCGTGTTTATTCTTTTTCTCCAAAATCAATGGGTGGTCGCAGTGGCTCAATGGGTTTGACAACTGCTCTATCAAACTACGAGTCGTAGGTGGCGCAGGCTTGATTTATCTATGGGATTATGTTCTGCATTAGTAAAACTCTCCTTGGGTGTATGTCCATTTACTTGAAGTCGTTCGGCGCAGCTTGGATATGATCCTTGCACCATAAAAAGCAACCCAACCTAGCAAATTCAATCCAATGGCATAAACCAGAATCTTTGTATTGAGATAGTTGTGCCGATTCTTCTGGATAAAAGTAATTTTTGCTTTAAATCTTTTCCGGAAGTGTAGAATGGTAGGTAGGTATTTTAATTAACATCTCACCGGAGCAACACTACAGGCTATTGGCGACGGTACGGGATCAAACCCGAAGGGAAAGATACGACGACAACACCAAGTATTTTTGAACCACGGTTAGATGACGGGGTCGCACCTGAGCTGGCACCCCACTCTCGAAACTTCCACACGAAAAAAAGTTGTTCCAAAGTGTCACCAGTTCTGGGAAAGGGGCAATTTGTTTTTTCTACTTGGATCTTCATTCCCTTGTAGTAATAGGCAGTTTTGTCTCGACCAGATATATCGTCCTTTTGACAAATTTACCAGATCTTGGACGAGATATTTCGTCGAAACATTTGGAAGGTTAATGCTTAAAATAAAAAATATTATCGAATGGTTTGATTCTTTCGTAATGTATTGGCATGAAGACAAGAATTTTTTATGTTATAACTTTCATTATCTTGAAGTGATTTGTGGACATAAATCAAAATCAGTGAATTTGGACATCGATCCTTTTTCTACCAAGGTAGTACAAATTCAATCTCTGCATCCCCAGTTGTTAAGTTTATGCTACGCTACTGCTAACCACCACATCATCACTTTTTATCAACACCATACGCCCCCACATCCCAAGCTACTTACCCCATTCACCAAAGCCGACATAACGTCCGGCGCCATTTTGCCGGTCCACATCACCTAGCGCACGTACCCGAATCAATTCAACGGACACTTAAGGTTAAATTTTCCGGGGATGGCTCACGGACAGCCCCTCATTTAGCCAGACGTCTAATTAATCAGCTTCAGCGCGATGTCAAGGAGCCTCTCACGCACTGGACACTGGGCAGCAGGGGAGATTTGTGGCTCCACCGAACGAAATCGAGAGAGAGGTGTTCGATATCCCGTTCCATTTTTAATGAGTTACGACAGGTCGAGTGGGGGATGGGATTTGATTTTCAGCAGATTGCGGAGTGGCTTGCTTGAATGGTGAAGGGTGTATCTGCAGGGAGTAGTGGGCTGCTTTATAGATCGCATGACTTTTCGTGTTTGGAAGTGGCTTGCATTATATGTACTAATAGCCTATTCCTATAGAAATAATTGTAATTTGATTCTGTGTATTGTTTCGTAAGTTACAGTGTAAGGCAGAGGAAGCGGTAGTTAATGATGCAAAAGGTTGAAATGTTATACAAGATGAGATAAGCTGGTCTAGAATATTTCGGGGAACAAAAGGTCCACTATCATCAGGACCAAACTAAACAGGAGGAAAAAATTCGAGTTTATATCTTATCTTTGAGCAGTGTAGCCAACACTCATTTTTTAATGACATTATGCATTTTATTATAATTTGGATTTTTTGAGCCCATTTGAACTCCCTAAAGGTTCAAGGTCTTTTATTGTTTCGAAATGCTTTATATGCATTTTGTAGCCAATTGCAATACCTTTTTCAGGATAAACCCTTTTGAGTTTTCCAAGAGTCCTTGGCTATTGCTTTTCATTTGAAATAGTTTACATGCATTGGTGAGCCAGCTGCAATTTACTTTTCTTATTCTGAACTCTTCTAAACTTCTCATGGGTACAAGGTTTTCGGTGTTATTCAAAATTGTTTACATTAATTGGTAAGCCAACTGCAATACATTTTCAAGGTGATCCCCTTTCGAGATTCCCAAGGATTCACGGCCTTTTCTTTTCAAAATAGTTTTCATGCGTTGGTGAGATAAATGCAGTATATTTTTTTCACAATGATATTTTTAATCTTCCTATGGATACAAAGTTCTTCTTTTCTTTTCAAATTGTTCATCTGCAATGGTGAGCCAACAGCAATACCATTTTCACCATAAACCCTTCTGAATTTTCCAAAGATTTAAGTACTCTGTGTACTTAAGTCTTACGTAAATTATTCGTTTTCAATTTAGGTTCAAATTGCAGTTGTGTCTTACCATAGTCTTCTGTACTATGTAATTCAATGAAAATAATATAAATACTGTAAAACCATTCAAATATCAATCACAATATGTATAAAATATTTAATGTTATATATTCATTTGAAACCATGGTATTTAAATTTTAGTTAATTCCACGTGTATATGATGTTACAGCACCTTCCGTGGTGCAGAGTTGAGACTGTCACTTTCTCTTCATTATTGCCTGAACAATTACATGATCCATAAGCTGGCATTGAAGAAAAAATTTAGATTTTTAGAGATCTTGTTTCAGGTAGCGTAATACCACAAAAGTTTTA
Organism: Meta bourneti; assembly: GCA_933210815.1. Lineage (NCBI taxonomy): Eukaryota > Metazoa > Arthropoda > Arachnida > Araneae > Tetragnathidae > Meta > Meta bourneti. Next base: position 65,272,353 of record OW119926.1, read on the forward strand.
CTTATCTCAATAAAAAATGCGCATAGCTATCAATTTTTTTTATATTTACCGGAGAACTATCTTGATGCACTAAAAAATCAAACAATAAAATATCAGAATATTATGACTTATAATTTCGTACTCTTTCAATACACTAAACACACAGTTTGGTTTGTAAATTCCATTTAAAGTATTCAAGCTCTAGGTTTTTCGAAATTGTGCAGTTTTCCTGGTTTACATAGAACATCTACAAGGTAAGCAAAGTGAGTTGAAATGATTAAAAATATTTCTACCAAATTAATGATGTTTTGAAATAAATATTTGAAAGAATTTTCCAGATCTTCAATCTCACACTATAGACTATAATATCGATTGAATTGTTCGATTATGAGTTAGTTACATCATTTTACATTTTTTCCTAATTTCAAATGTGCATCGATGCATGTGAGTACCAACAATCACAATTTTTCTGCAACACCTCTTTCTCCTTTCAATGGAAGATAGTGTGAAGCATGAATAATTCTGTCTACATAATGATTGAAAAAGACGTTAGTAAACTAGCATCGCATATAGTGAGAAAAATGTCCCTGTTTCTTTTAAAAAGATAGCTAAATCTCTAATTTAGAATATTACCTTCTACAAAGGCGTAACTAAAGCAATTTAATTTTTAGAAGAGAGACACAAAACAAAAAATATTGAAATTACACTTGAAAAGATTCAATTAAAAATGAAATCCACAACTTTATAAAATCCGAAAGCAGGCTTAGTTTTGTAATTCTAAGTTCTAAAGACTCAAGTTTTATTTTTGTTTCAAAGCGTGAACTTTTTTACCAATTTACATGCAATATATCATAAAATAAGCAAAGTAGGTTAAGCATATAAAAATATATCTACCCAAATTAATTGTTCTAAATGATTACATAAAAGTATATTCTAGATCATCAATCTCACCATAGACTAACAAAGATTAAAGTGTCTGATAGAGAGTTAGTTGTATCCTGTACAGTTTTCTTGTTTAAATAGGCATTGATGGATGTAGTGCCATTAATCGCAATTTTTCCGGAACAATTTTATTCCAAGTGCGGAACATGAATAGTTCCGTCTACAAAATGTTTACAAAAGACACTAGTGAAATGCCACCGCACGTAGTGAGATAGTCTTATTTCGCATAAAAAAGGTTACCGAATCTTTTAATTTTAAGTCTCACCTGCTACAAAGACGGAACTAAAGCAATCTAGTTTTTGAAAGAGACACAACACAACAGCGAAAAAAATAACGAAACTACACCTGAAAAGATTCAATTAAAAACGAAACCCACACCTTTAAAAATCCGGAAGAGCGCGTTATCTCGGAAAATTAAAACACCGGATAAACCTTCCCCTCGCCTACAGCCTAATCTAAAGCCCTCCCAAATTAAAACACGCAACCGTCGTGGATGCAGCAGCAACAGCAAAAATATCGGGTTTTAATAATTGTCAAACATTAGACCCAATCTCTGCTGCGATTGCATTGTGCGCTTACAGGGAAAAAAGCTAACAGAGTGTTAAAACAAATGAGAGGAAGACGCGGGCCGATATTAGGAGGAGGTTTAAGAGGATTAAAATATACGGGAACTGTGAGAAATCTTAATTTCAAAACAAACATGGAGGGAAAACAGCGAAAGCAGCGCCTTTGATACACAATAGCGATTTAAACGCACTAGAGTAGGAGCATCGCGGAAAAAACCCACGAGGAAAAGATCATCAGTATTGAGATTATTAAGCTGTACTCCAGTTGCAAGACTGACAAAAAGATCACACTGTAAGTGTTCTTCTCGAGGAAAATTAGTTTTAAGGGAGATGGATTTGAGGAATAATTAAAAATGAGTCCTTGATTTTTTCCCCGGTGCTCTCTTCCCTTTAGCGTGTGGAGCGGTGACGATAGAAATTACCGGAGTTAATTATAGAGGTACTTAATTCTGTACACTCTGTCGGGTCGGTTATTTGTTCAGGAAGGAGTTTTTTCCCGTCAGAATCGATTTTTAATTCGGGGTGTCGAAGTGGGGGTTCTCTCCGTCACCGGGAGGGTTTCAAGCAACCCCCTATTTTTTTGTTTTACCTGTTGCTTTAAGGATGAAATTTCTTGGTGTCTGTTGGTGTACAGATTGCAGGTATTACACTTCGTCGCCGTATATTGAAATCGTACAACTGGTTAGCTATACATATTTCGCTGCTGATCGTATGCGAAAACAAATTTATTGAGAAAAGGAATTTTGGAATTTTATTTCAAAAACAAGCTATTTAGTGTAAGTTCTCTCCGAAAGTTTGGAAGCAACCTCCTATTTTTTTTGTTTCACCTGTTGATTTAAGGATGAAATTCCTTGAAACGAGTGTGTTGTGGTACAGAATGCAGATGATACACCTGGTCACCCTTGTATTGAAATCACACAGCTGAATAGTCTATAAATATTTCGCTCATGACAGCATAAGAAAAACTAATTTATTAAGAACAGGAATTTTGGAATTCTTTTAAAAAGCAAGAACCTTAGTGGAGGTTCCCTCCTACATTAAGAGGTTCGTAAGCAAGCGCCAATTTTTTATTTCGCCTATTGCTTTAGTATGTATGTATTTTAATTAACACTGGAGCAACACAACGGGCTATTGGTGACGGTTCGAGATGAAACCCGAAGAGAAAGATCCCAGGACAACACCACGTAATTTTGAACCATGGTAAGATGACGAGGCCACACTCTTGAGCACACACCCAACTCTCCAAACTTCCACACCACGCCAACGTGAGGACATTTGAAGCCACGACAGATTAAACGTGCACCAGTCCCGTTTTTACAAGACGGTCTTTGGTTGGATTCAAACTCTCAACCCTCTGGTAGCTAATCCGTTAATCTTCCAACCGGCCTCCTGTTGCTTTAGTGGGGAAACGAATGCGTTGCGGTAAAATCTAAAGGCGTTGTATCTGGTCAGTGAAATCGGATAAATGAATAGCCTATAAATGTTTCGCTTATGATCGCATACGAAAAACCAATTCATTAGGAACAGGAATTTTAGGGAATTTTACTTTAAAAACAATTTAATGGAAGTTCTCACCGACACTGGGAGGATTTGATACATCCACCGATTTTTTTCGGTTTTCCTTTTGCTTTAGAGATGAAATTGTTTGGAACGAGTGTGTATTAATAAGGACTAAAGGTGTTGCACCTCGTCAACCTTGTATGGAAATTTTACAACTGAATAGCCTAGTACTGTTTCGCTTATGATCGTATATCTCTTTATATAAGGAGGTTATCTCCGCATCTGTAGGTTTGAAGCAGTTCCCTATTTTTTTATTTTACCTGTTGGTTTATGGATGAAATTTTCCTCAATTTCGTCTCTAAAGAGTATGTTGTGGTAAACAGTACGGACGTTGCACCTGATCATGCTGGTCATTGAAATCTTACAACTTAATAACCTATAAATGTTTCGCTCTATGATCACATACGGAAATCAAATTTCTTAAGAATAGGTTCGTAGTTGGTAGTTAAATTAAAGTCTCACTGGAGCAATAGAGCGGGCTATTATTGACGGTCAAAGATTAATCCCAAAGAAAAAGAATCAAGGATAAGGCCTCGTGAGATGACGAGGCAATACCTGAGCTGGCATTTCTACAAACTTCCACACCACGCCCTAGAGGACATTTGAGGCCACGACAGATTTAACCTGCACCAACCCCCGTACACATGACGCTCTTTAGCAGGACCGAGTTTCGAACTCGCAATCCCCCGGAAGCTAATCCGTTGCTCTTGCAACTGAGCTATCGCTGCCCTACTTATTTACTTGATGAATAAAATCACTGTTTCTCTATACTTTTCCAAATTTTTAAACCAATAAATGATTAAACCAAGGACGAAAAATATTTTATCTGTTGCTTTAGAGTGTGTTGAGAGGAAATTTCCTCCCTATTAATCGCATCTGAAAAACACATTTATTGAGAAAAGAATTTTTATTTTTAAACAAAAAAATTATTTTTAAAGGTTTTTATAAATTACTATGTTATCGTAAAGTATTGAACTTATATCCCTGAAGTAAATTCCGTTGATTTCTTTAGTTATTTCCTTCAGTCAACGTGTACAATGATCTGATTCTTCGTATTAAAACAAAGAACAAAATATTTTTAAACGAATATTTGATTAAACCTTTGCAAAAAATATTGTGATTCGGTTAAGGACATGTCACCTGAATCGAAAAACTTAGTATCTCGACAAATGATATGTTTTCAGTTGTACTTAAATTAGTAAAGTTGAGATGATATCGAATTACATTAAAACACAAGGTAACTGCTTTTTTACATAAGCTCTATCTATGGCTAATAAAATATGTATAAAACTGAGATTGGTGAGACACTGTTTTCCATTTATCTCAAGAAACAACAGATTAGTTTAACTAGTTCTTGCATCCAGGTGACAATATATTGTTTATGCAAATAGCATGAATTTCAGTGCTTGGAAAAATAAGTTTCAAAATTAGAATTCTGAAATAATTATAAAACAAGTGCAAAGTTTGGATTTTACGTTTTGTTTTGGGTAGGTATTTAATTAACGTCGCACTGGAGCAACAGAACGAGCCATTGGTGACGGTCCTGGATCAACCCCGAAGGGAAAGGTCCGAGGACAATACCGCGTAATTTTGAATCACGGTCAGATGACGAAGTCACACTTGAGCTGGCACCCCACTTTCCAAACTTACACACCAAGCCAACATGAGGACATTCGAGGGCACGACAGATTTAATGGGCACCAGTCCCCTTTTTACACGACGGTCTTCGGTTGGATTCGAACTCGCAACACTCCCTTTGCTAGTCCGTTACTCTTCCAACCGGGCTACCGCGGCACGTGTTAGTTATGGGATATACTTCGCATTTGCTGTTATTTTATTAAAAATGAATTTCTAGATTTCATTTAAAATTACTCAGTTTCTTACTTTTCATGATAAGACACACGTCTTTTAGGAAATAATACCTTTAAGTTACTGGAGTAGTACTTGTTCATTCAGCTTTAATTCTCCCGCTACTCCTGCTATCTGCATGTGGTGAATGTTCCATTCCTTTAACTAAACTTTGGTGTATTTCTCTCTTTTGTGTAAGTAAAAATATCTTTGTATATGTATGTCAATTACTTGAAGTTATCTGTTTTGGAAGCGTGACCTAATATGGCTCCTGTTTGTTGTATAATGTAATCGCCCATAGAAGTCTTTGTATCTTTCTTTGTGCTGCTAGAGCTGAGTCACTCTTTACAGGCAGCATGTGTGAATGTTCTACAGCTTTCTTGGACGTCCGTCCATTTTAATGAATCTTATTGGTTGCGCTGCAATCCTATCCTATCTGTATATATATGTGTTGTGTTTTCAATAAACTAGCTCTTTTCCCTTTTGCGATCCATATGGCCTGTGTCATTCCTTTCCTCTGAAGGAATCGTATTTAACAGCAGAGCGTGGTTCCCTGTTGTCAAGTGGGTCCGCTGTTTATTTTCTTTGCGCTTCTACGGGTGTTTCGAGAAGCGGGGAGCGTCGTAAGGAAGTTTTTGCTGCTGTTTTATTTTTCGGAGCAATGGCTTTTTCGTCGAAGGAGGGGTACGCTTTGGTTCCCTTCGATGGACAGAATTTTTCACTATGGTCGAGGAGAGTAAAGGCTGTATTTTGTGCTAAGCAATTCGATGCATTCTTGGAGGCAGATCCCGCAGAAGGTGCAGAAGCAGATGAGTCTGTTAAGGCGAAAAAGGCCTAAGCTTTCCTGCTGACACTATTGAGCGACCAGATTCTTGTTTCTCTGCAGACTGAGACGACAGCTAGTAAAATCTGGAAGAAATTGGAACTGAAATACGACAATAAAGGAGCTGTGAACCAAATTCTAGTTCGCAAACGATTGGCCACCTTAAAGAAAGCCAGTGATGTGCCTATGAGACAGCATATTGATAGTGTGACAAGTCTCGTTAGTGATCTACGTTTGTCTGGAGCGGAGGTCAATGACATGGACATCATTGTCTACATTTTGATGTCACTTCCTCCTGAGTACGAGACCGTCAAAGTGGCTTTGGAGAATCAGCCAAGTGCGAACTTAACTTTGGACTTTGTGACACAACGTCTTTTGGATGCAGAGGCCTTGTCAAATGATTTCAGACACTCCATTAAACCAAGGAAATATCCAACAGAAAATGCTGCCTTTCCTGCCAAGAAGGAATACTTTTGCCAAAACTGTAAAAGGAAGGGACATACAGCGAAGTTTTGCCGAAAGAAGATTAAGTGCTATAATTGCGGAAAGAGCGGTCACATGAAGAGAGACTGCAAAAGTCAACATAATGCAGGTGAAAGGCTTGCCTCAACTGCAGTATCTTTTGTTGTGGGAAGCTCTACACGAGAAAGCTTCATAGTAGACTCTGGTGCTACATCCCATATGTGCTCAAAAAGAGAGTGGTTTTCGGAATTAAATCCATCATCAGGCAGTATCAAATGCGCTTCGAAAACGGCTAAATTGGAAGTGGAAGGAGTTGGTGTGATCGTCGGAAAAACTTCAAATGGCAAGGAGATTACCCTGAAAGATGTTTTATTTGTGCCAAATCTGAGTGGACAATTAATTTCTGTCCGAAAAATAGAAAGTGCAGGTTTCAGTCTGGTATTTGAAAACCGAAAGGTTTTTGTGAAAAATGAGACTGAACACTTCGTACTTGGTAATCGTGATAGTTCAGGACAGTATATTTGTGATTTTGTGCCAAGTGTTGAAAGTGCTTTTCTTGTGGAAGAAAAAGAATTATGGCATCGCAGGCTAGGTCATCCTTGTGATCATGTGCTGAAGAAATTAGGACTTCCAACTCCGATTTCATTTTGTGAAGTTTGCTCTCATGCAAAGCAAAGTGCCTCACCGTTGGGGAAAGGTCCTAGAAAGAGGGAGAAGGAGCCTTTTAGAAAAATTCACACGGATATATGTGGACCAATTGATCCAGAAACCTATGCAGGTGAGCGCTACTTTATGACTATTATTGATGATTATTCGCGTTTTACCGAAGTGAGATTATTGAAACGGAAAAGCGATGTAATTGAAGAACTAAAATTTTTCTTTAAATCAAATCCTTCCATTCGTATTTTAAGATGTGATAATGCTAAAGAATACATGTCTGGTGAAATTTTAAAATGTGCTACAGATGCCGGTATAGTCGTTGATCCATCGCCGCCTTACGTTCCAGCATTAAACGGTGTGGCTGAACGCGCTAATAGATCTCTTATGGAAAAAGGGCGGGCAATGATTTTTGAGTCTGCTTTACCCAAACGTTTCTGGGGTTTAGCGATTCTTACTGCCGCATACATTAAAAATAGGTTTCCCAGTACTGTTGATAACTCTTCACCGTACTTTCTGAAATTTGGCGAAGAGCCTGATCTAAGGAATATGCATGTATTTGGGTGCGATGCATACATGCTTGTACCTTCTTCTCAAAGGAAGAAACTTGATCCCAAAAGCAAGAGGATGCTTTTTGTTGGATACTCCTCGACGGGGTTTAGACTAATGAATCCCGATTCTCATAGAATTTGTGTATCGAAAGATGTGAAGTTTGATGAACGTAAGATTCGCGACAAGCTTCAAAGGTTCATCGCAGATGAAGTAGATCAGTCAGTTAACGAGTTCGATGTACTCGAGGACGACAAGAGTGAAAGTGAGAACGACGATCTACATCCGATTGAACTGAGAAGGTCTTCGAGACAAACCAAAGAGCCTGTTAGATTTCCACATCCTGAAGTGTATAATGCAATGTTCGCCGATGAGGCTTTGACTTTTGACGACATCGCATCTCTACCCAATGACGAGCAACTCCTGTGGTGGATTGCCATGGATGAGGAAATGGAGAGCATGAAGTCCAACGATGTCTGGGATCTTGAAACCCTACCACCAGAAAAACAATCTATTTCGTGCAAATGGGTCCTCAATAAGAAAAGAAATGGTAAGTATAAAGCTCGTTTAGTAGCTAGAGGATTTTTGCAAAAAGAAGGACTTGATTATACTGAGACTTTTTCACCTGTAATCAGTATGCCTGCTTTAAGATTAATACTTGTACTAATTGTGAAAGAAAATCTTTTTGTTTTTGTACTTGATGTAAAAACTGCATTTTTGAATGGTGAATTAATTTATATGGATCAACCCAAGGGGTATGATGATAATAGTGGGAGAAAATGTAAACTTAAAAAGAGTTTGTATGGGTTAAAACAAGCACCACGTCAATGGTTTAAGAAGTTCTTGGAATTTGTGATAAAACTTAATTTTATACAACTTGTAAATGAGCCATGTATTTTTGTACGATATGAAAAAGAAAAGAAAATTGTTATAGCACTTTATGTAGATGATTTATTAATAGCTGGTTCAGATGTTACAGAAACTAATATTGTGATTTCTTTGTTATCTAAAGAATTTCAAATGTCTAAATCTGAAAGTGCATCTGAATTTTTAGGAATTCGTTTGAAATTTAGTTCTGATAAGTTGCTAATGGATCAGGAATTGTATATTATAAAATTACTGAAAAAGTTTAACATGTTAGATTGTAAACCTAGTGTTCTTCCGATGGATCCTAAATCATCATTGGCTAATTTTGAGAAAGGTGAGGTATTTGATGGACCATATCGAGAACTTGTAGGATCGTTACTTTATTTAGCTTATGTATCTAGGCCTGATATTTTGTATGCTGTAAATTGTTTAAGTCAACTTCAAGAGCATCCGACTGATGCTGGATGGTGTGCTTTGAAGAAAATCTTAAGGTATTTAAAAGGTACTGCTAACTTAAAACTAGAGTACTGTAAAGATTCAAATGATTTTCAAATGTCTATGTATGTTGATGCTGATTGGGGTTCTAATCCAAATGATAGAAAATCTATTTCTGGTTATATTATAATGTTTTGTAATTCTCCAATTTTCTGGTCTTGTAATAAACAAAAATGTATTGCTCTCTCATCAACTGAAGCTGAAGTAATAGCATTAAGTAAAGGTATTCAGGACTTTATATGGTTAAAAAGTGTTGCTTCAGAAATTACCGATGTTTCAGATCTTACTGTGTTTGAAGATAATCAATCTTGTATCAAATGTAAAACGAATGAAAATAATCATGGTAGATTGAAACATATTGATATCAAATTAAAATACATCCGTAATGTAATTTGCAAAAATAATATAAGTGTTGAATATGTTCCGTCTGATCGCCAAATTGCTGATATGCTAACTAAAGCATTGCCTAGAGTGAAATTTAATGAAATTTTGTCATTGTGTAATTTTAAAAGGTAATGTGTATGTTTTGTTTTGTAGATATCAATGTGAAAAATGTAATGTATGTTTTTCTTTAGTAATGTGCGATTAAGGGCGGGTGTTGTATAATGTAATCGCCCATAGAAGTCTTTGTATCTTTCTTTGTGCTGCTAGAGCTGAGTCACTCTTTACAGGCAGCATGTGTGAATGTTCTACAGCTTTCTTGGACGTCCGTCCATTTTAATGAATCTTATTGGTTGCGCTGCAATCCTATCCTATCTGTATATATATATGTTGTGTTTTCAATAAACTAGCTCTTTTCCCTTTTGCGATCCATATGGCCTGTGTCATTCCTTTCCTCTGAAGGAATCGTATTTAACACTGTTCTGTAAGACCCAACCAACGAACTTTTACTGCTCAACTTAATCTTATTAGTAATTACGATGGAAGCCAGATATGAACAAATTGAATCTTTTAGTACTTGTTTACCATTTACATAATTTCAGTGGCCCAATCTGCTGTTCAGAATTAATTATTTTTTCAATTAATTTCTTTTAACCAACAAACTCGTAGCCTAAAAAGAATGTAAATCAATGTCATTTTATGTCTAAATGTCTTGAATTGAAATTAATAATTACTCTAGATAAAAACAGAAAAATATTTGAGTTGACAAAATATCAAAAGAATACTAGTGAAGAATTAATAATACTAATATCAACATAAAAAACTGCGAATACCTACGGGGTAATTAAAAAAAATCTTACAATAAGAATAGAACACATACAGAACAAAAAAAATCACAGAAAAATTGAAATTGTCTGTTTTGTATGTAATACTATATAGCAATTACCAACATAAAATTGTCTTACGAAATAACTTAACTTGGCATGAATATTAACATAATTGTGTGTGTGACGGTGTAGTAGAGAAATTTATAGCTCAAATTAAAAGAAACATATTTTCTTCCTTCAACAAATCGGAGTAAATACTTTATGATTCCCTTTTCAGATTAAGTATATACATTCCAAAATAGAATCCACCTTCCTCTAAATCCAAAATATATTTTTCAAATACTTCTAGTTTCATTTCCAAACGAAAATATATTTCTGTACCGTTGTATATAAAAATGGGGCCAATGTCTAAATTCGATAATTGTGAGTATCGTTGTATTATATATTTATTGATTCCACTACATCTATTGTGCTTTGGTGTGTTTCACTTTTCTCCAAATAAACCTTCGAATTTTTGTTCATTCGAAATCTTAGTTACATCTACGAGGGCAAAATTATTGATCATATTCTAAAATGAAATCAACCGTTAAATAAACTACCTGATTCTGTCAACAAAATATACTGTGCAATCTCCAGATTCTTTCAGTTTCGTCACCTGCAGAAAATATATTGATTACTTCGGTCAAAACTAATTTTACTTTACTTGATTATGTGTTGATATTTGTTATTTTGAAAAGCTCCCATTGAAATCACAATGCCGTTTCGCAACAACATAGCATTCCAACACTTCCAGTCACGACGCGTTCCGAAAGAGCCATTAGACGCAAATCTCTTTCATTGAAGAAACTCTCACGATGCACTCGAGTCACCTCTTCACTTCTCTTCACTCACGCATCCCCCAATTATATCCAGATTTCCTTATTAACGTTTTGTATAACTTTCAGGGTCTCGACGAGTAAAGGAATGAGAGCTCGCACACCCTTTTCAAGATCGAGTTTAAGTTGCCTCTTCTCTGAGAGGAGTGATACTCAAGGACTCAGGCATCGTTTGGGAGGGGGAGTTTCTTTCTTAAAGGGAGGGGGGTGATTCCTGAATCAATTCTGCAAGCGATACTGATTCATTACCAGGCCAAAATAAGGAAGTTGGGAGTGCGGTTGGGGTAGGGCTGATTCAGCTCCTTCGTAGAATTTTAATGCCCCCTTTTCCTCTGCTTTATCTCCTTACATGATGAACCCCCGAGTGGGAGCCATTCCGGCGATGGGTTGGACATGTTTGCCACATTTGGCTGTGGATCTCTAGTTTTAAGTGTTTTGGGTGACTCGTATATTTGTTTTGAAACGAATCACTCTCATTTCAATTTTTTTACCAGTGTAAATATTAGAAAATTCCCACTACCTGGTATAGAGGACATAGATTTTGTCTGCTACCCAATGGGTCCCGGGTTCGAATCCCGGTTTGTAAGCGCATGAAAGGTGGAAGAGAGTTTGGGGTTTTATGGTGGTAGGACATGGATGTTGGTAATTGTCCCTGTTAGGAATAACGGTGACTTACCCACAGAGTGTTTCCTAGCCAATAACCACCAGTTTACCTCTTGTAATATCAAAAGCCGAATAGGTCATTGGGCGGACATTAGAAAAACAGTTAAATGCTACATCATTTGTTATTGGAAGTTTGCAAAAATAAATGGACTAACACGATACAAATATTAACCTTGTTTTCTGTAAAATTAGAACTAAACTCATCAAGTAAAACTATTTCATCTTTCCAGTTTGAGCTTTTTCAGTTAAATTTTGTTTCTGGTCAAGTCACTGTTTTACTATATTATTTTTGTTTGTAATATTGATTAAAACATTAACAACAACTATGCTTTACATATATATCACTTGTACTAATTTTTGTCACATTATCAACAGCTACATTAGGAAATTATTTCGACGAAACTTTTAAAGGTTGTCTTTAAAGGTTGGAAATCTTTAAAGGTTAGTTTTGTTCAAGGGCCATATTTTTCCAAGGTGAGCCAAACACAAACCATCCATAGTCTTTGAAGGAATCTGTTTTCATACAACTGATTTCGATTACAACAATTGTTTTCTTTTTGGTTATAAAATTGCACACCATATTTTATAACTTCACCAAAAGACGTATTACATGGTGTTTCACGGTTTGCGTTTTAGTTTTATCAAGACTCTAAACGTCATTTTCTCGTTATCTTTAAAATGCATTTTGTGTTTTCCTCATGTACACTGCTGGCCACCGTAAATGCAACACCCTGAAGGAAGCATGCAAATAATATGAAATTTACAACATGCATTAGCGGAGGTGAGATATGCAAATGATTATAATTTCAGCGCAGACGCACATCACGCGCGCCTGTGGCGCCACTTCAAAGCGCTATTTAAGGCTTGGAGATTTCGACGATTTCAAGTACGGCAATTGTGTTTTTCTTGTGGTTTTTTCAAAAAAAAAAACGATCAATTATGCCTCGTAGAAAACAGCGATCATCTTTTGATCAAGTATCCGAGTTCGACAGAGGAAGGATAGTGGCCTACCGAGATTGTGGATTATCTTTCAGGGAAATCGGTAGTCGTGTTGGACGAAACCAAACAACTGTAATGCGGATATGTGATCGTTGGATGCAGGAGGGTACGACGGACCGACGTGTTCGATCGCATCCACCTCAGTGCACCACTTCACGTGATGACAGGCATATTGTGCGTATGGCAGTGACGGATCGCTCAGCCACATCACGAACCCTAGCACAGAATATTCAGTCTGTACCGCATCATCCAGTGTCTGCGCGTACCATTCGACGCCGTTTACAGCAGAGTGGTCTGTCCGCAAGACGTCTATTGCTTCGTCTACCCTTGACGCAGAACCACAGACGTTTCCGCCGCCAATGGTGCGATGAAAGAAGGATGTGGACGGCAGAATGGAATGCAATTGTCTTTACTGACGAGTCACGCTTCTGTCTGCAACACCACGATGGTCGGATTCGAGTCTGGAGACACCGTGGAGAGAGGATGCTGAACAGCTGCGTTATGCACCGCCACACTGGTCCTGCACCGGGTATTATGGTATGGGGCGGTATTGGATGTCACTCTCGCACTCCTCTAGTACGCATTGCCGGTACTTTAAACAGCCAGCGCTACATCTCCGAGGTGTTGGAGCCAGTTGTCCTTCCTTACCTTCAGGGCTTGCCCACAGCCATATTTCAAGAGGATAATGCGCGACCACACGTGGCACGCATTGTCCAAGGGTTCTTCGTCAAACGCCAGATTGAATTGCTTCCCTGGCCAGCTCGCTTTCCGGATCTTTCGCCGATAGAAAACATGTAATCCATGGTTGCTCAACGATTGACCCAGAATACATCCCCAGCTGCCACACCAGATCAACTTTGGCAACGTGTGGAAGCTGCTTGGTCTGCTGTACCCCAAGAACACATCCAAAGTCTCTTTGAATCAATGCCGAGGCGTGTGGCAGCGGTGATCTCCAACAATGGCGGCTACTCTGGCTACTGATTTTGGCAGGAACCACACTTCACAGAAGTCTATAAATTTAATCATTTGATACTTGGTCAACATGTTATCTACAAAATAAATTTTGTTGTGATATCTCTTGTCTTTCTTGGTGTTGCAATTTGGGTGGCCAGCAGTGTATTTCAAAGGCATTTTGATTTGCCTTTAGATAAAGTTTACAATCAAGTTAAATCTCTTAATGCAAAATTTTAGTTCCCATATATAATAGCACTTCTTTATTACAATTTCCAAAGTAGAATGATATTTGTGCTATGCTTTCATATCTTCCCTGAAATTAGTTTTTAAAGAATAACTAGATACTTCGCCAGTAGATTCTGAAACAAATCTTAAACAATTAATGTAAGGTGCAAACGGTCTTGTAACTTAATTAAGCTATATGTTCAATGATTTTTCTCCATATTTGTCATGATAAAAACACGAAATACGAGCTGCAGAGTTGTAACTTCATATGGAAGCAACTGCGGAAAATTCCTTTACTAAATAACGTTGTATTATGAATTATTGTATTAATGTTTAAATAAATTCATAGTTAAATTAAAAAACGATTCAACACTAGAAACACTGCACTCCCGTAACCCTAAGATGCCCGCATGTGTTGTATCAACTTAAAGTAATTTTGATATCTAAATGACATCGCTACTATATTTCATGACTTGACTTCAAGTTTATTTTATAATATTTTAATAAGCTTATGATTATTTATGCCACGTAAAGGTACAGTACATTTATTTTCAATCTCATAAAACAAAAATTATGGTTAAAATATGCTTGTTTGGAAACATCTATGGTTACTTTTTGATGAACGTAAGATATTTAAGTCGAGAGATTTACTTGGTGTCAAACACACTAGCGGATATTCTAGGCAAATTTAGATGTCAAAATATTCTAAAATACATTACACAAAAATAGTTTCTGCTCTGTGCTTACAATGATTAAAAATTTCAAGAAATCGTCAAAATTCAACTAAAAGGTGAAAGGAGGAAATCGACAGAGAGAGAAGGAATAGTGGCTATATCACAGGCACTGAGAAGGAATATTGGTATTGGTTATACCATGAGCACTGTGAAGGAATATTGATTACACCATAGGTATTGAGATGGAATATTAGTTATACCATATATATTTTTCTTACTAAGACCAGATGTTGGTTATACCGTATATATTTTTCTTGGTACTCGTGTAAAACCTAAAAGAAAACATTTGATTCCAAGGGATCAATATCGAACAATCTAACATTGAAATTAACTTTACAAAACTTAACATATCCCACTGAATTGAGATCAATTTACAATTTAACAGCATTGGGAATTCACTGTATTATTTTTTGTTTTATACGATAAATGCAAATTTTGAGAACATTTGAAAGGCACTCTATGCCTAATACACTCTTAGAAGGGTAATAATTCAAAGAAAAAATATATGCACCTGAAAATCGTAATAAATCTTCCATAAATTGATAGCACTGGCGAGATATTTGGCGAACTGTATGGTGATAGCATTACGGTAAACCTAGCCAACCTGCCTGACCGATCCGTTTCGGCCAACGGACTCGAAGATACGAACAAAACAAAAATAAAAAGCAAACGAAAGAGAAAAGAAACGAGAAAAATTGCTGATTACCAACCGTTAAGCTGACAATAGACAATCTATCCCATGAATCATTGCGCCAAACAGCGGAAGATAATACAAAATGGAAGAACTGCCCGATATTATTTTTTTATTTATTACGTACACTTTCCTCTTTTATTTTCGCTTGAATACCGCGTAATATATATCTGATACAGCAAATTGTTTCTCTCTTTCTTCTGTGTTGTGTTATCACTAACTTAGAGGCAAAGGAAGCTTTTTATGTGGTCAGATGGGAGTGATGAATGGAGAAACATTGAGCGATAATTACCGGTGATTGATGTAATTCAACTTGCAAACATATTGCAGAGAAATTTATGAGATACAGTTTGTATTCCTCTGATAGTATTTGGGGAGAACTAGGTTCAAAAAGCAGTTGAAAGTCAAACAGATTTCGCTTAAATCTAACTTCATACAAATATTTTTGTACCTCTTAAAGTATTAAGTCATAGGTGAAGTGTATTATTTTCCTTCAATATTGTCCCATATTACTATATCTGATTAAAAAGAAGGAGGAAATATTCCGTATTTGAATTTATAATTTATTCATAGCAACCGTTATAAGCTAAAGAAAAATGGTATTCCTAGAATTTAAAATTCTGCATGATTAGTACAATTAATAGTTTCAGATTATATCGATATACAAATCTATTTAAAATATAGATGTTAACTATTATAGTTGCAGAGATATTAGTCTTATTTTTACCTTGTTAAGTTATTACGTTTCCAAACGAGTTGAATTGAATAAGTATACATTCTACAGAGAGAAGTCTACCTTGGGACAGTCTATTTTTAAATAGGTGTGAAAGGTGTGTGTGTGATTAGGGCAGGACTTCCATAAGTTAATTTAAAGACATATTGTTCCTGAGATATCACATTAATTTGTAAGTTAGATGCATATTAGAATTTTCATGTAACGTATTTTTAAGCCTGATATCTCAACCTAATAAAAATGAAACTTAATGACCCTGCTTTCAGAGAAGGCGATTCGATATATTTCAAAATATATTGTACCACGCACATGTTGACAAGTAATCAATAATGAAACACATATCTTATAAAGTATTTTTAAAAAATAGCTACGTTTGGTCTGGAACGTAATCTCGTTTGTTGAGATCCTTGTCGGAATAAATCAAGACAGAACGGCTTAATTTGGTTGTCTTTTTCAGAACGTCACTGTCTATTATTTTTGATGATTTTTCTGTTATAAGTTAGAATTTCGAAAACTTTGGCTGAAGCAAATTGTACAAAAGATGTAGAAAATCCACTATTGCACTCAATAATATTTAAGTAAGTTAAAAAATTTTATTAATCCAGGAACACCTACATTTGGATGCGAAAATTTTAAAAAATATCAACAGTGTTCATATTCTTGCAATTGCTATCAAAACAGTTTCAACACGCTTGTTGTTTTGTCGAATTCTATGGAGTTTCTGTAAGCTATATCTAGTAACAGAATGTATGAGTCGAAGTGAATTTATGACTGTAGATTGTAAACTGCAGACCTTAATCTCTTCGGCCTATTTCTTTGTGCTACAATGGGTTCTTGTTCACTGTGGTGTGGAAGGAAATGAAATGACGGTCCTCTTAGCAATGAAAGGTACTGCTGTCATTCAGAAGGCACACATTAATGACCTTTCATTTTGCTAAACTTTTACTAAATTAAAATTTGAATACAAGAAATAGGAATTCGACTTGTTCGATGAAGCTAGGAGAAAGTCCTGGGAATACATTGCTGATTCAAAGTCTCTAATTCCAAGTTTCCTCTTGTTATAATCTGTTGCTTTGTTTCATTTTCTCACTGGACACGACTGTCTCAATGCCCATTTATTTAGAATTTAACGTAAGAATTTGCCTAAACGTATTTTAAGTAATTCTGAACGCCAATGAATATACAACATTTGAATAAGTGTACTGTATCTAATGGTTTATTCAAAGTATATGTTCATTTACAATTCTACAATTGTAATGCTCAAATATAGTGGGAGACAAAAAGGCTAATGGCTTGGATTTCAAACCAACACCTGGTATTTATAAATTAACAAATAATAATGTTTATAAGATATGGTTTTTATGTAACCACATAATACTGCATTGCCACATACATAAAATGTATGCCTCTGAATTAGTCCCTCGTGGTATTTTACGTATCTTAATGTGACTGTCCGCTCAATAAGCTTGGAGTAACCTTGCTCAGAGAATTCATTAAACACAATATTTCTCAACACCATTACACCATCACAACCCTCCATATGTCTTCCGTATCTGCCATTTGTGCTGGTTCTCATTTTCATGATGGTACGAAGTTCTGAATGAAGTTTAACTGAGGTCTTGAATTTGGGGGGGGGGGGAGAATATACTGAATCGACTCACACACATGAAACACGGGTTTGGTGTTATTTTAAAATTTCATTGGATGTGATAGCTGAATATTCTCTAGATTGAATTTTGGAGTGGTGAATATTGGTTTTTGTAGATGGAGCTCCAGCAATGACTCCTCTCAAATGATACCCCTAAAGTGGCAATGAATGTGTTTGAACTATCAGCCAGATGGGCTTCAGAAGTCAATCTGAAGGCTTATTATAGTAGTTTTGTGTAAGCTAATTTTACATTAAGATTCATCAATTCATTTTTTATATATTAGTATAATTTGTATATGTAGCATGACAATACGTAAATTAAATGTATTTAAAATAAGAATATCTTCTCTGTTCGTTTGGCTTATAGAGATTCTTGGATTTGGGATAGCGTTTTCGCATCGTTTCAGAGAGAAATTCATATTTCTTAGTTCAACATACCACAGCTGTATTGTCACAATTTCTGGAGACATCCACTCTTTCTTGTGCTGAAATAGTGGTGACTTGCCAGATAATCAGTCTGGGACATTCTTTGGCTTTGCAGTTACATCTAAAATATAGATTCATACTCCAAACTAAAGTAACTGAAGCCTCTTAATAACTTGACTTGAAATTCTACAAGTAATATGGGTACCTCACTGCACGATTCCATACTTCTTTAGGACATACCTAACTATAAGTCTTCTATTTTAAAAATAAGCTTTTACCTCATAAAAACACAAAGATGATATCTTTGAACACACTGATTTATATTCAAAATTTTATTCCTTCACTCAAATTCACAAAATTTTATTCTTTCACTTAAATTCAAACACAATTCACCTACAGTAGTCATCTTGCATTTATTATGATGAGTACTATTCGAAAACTGCTAAAGCAGTCATCAAGACATGAGTATTGGCTTTGACGTGACATAACACAACAATTCAAGAAAAGAAAATAGGTAAATGTCAGCTGAACTAGAGTGGGTTAACATTGCTGATAAGATGGCAGTTTGGTGAACTTTGGCGAAAGCACCAACAACTAGGATTGAGTCTAAAGGGAATCTAACCGCAAAGACGGGAAAAGAAATGTTGGCAGGATTTTCTTATTTGCAACCCTGGGGAGACGGAGATTAAGGAAGTAATGTAAACTTGAGATATTAGCCCAATGCAATTTCAGTATGTTGCTCTTAGAGTTGGTTATAAATATAAGAATATGTTTGTGGAAAGTACACATTCAAATTAAGTTGTATTTTGAAAAATGTGCTCCATATAATATTCGCAAGAAATATTTTCGAATACTAAGGACATAAATGTGGGTCACAATGACCATAATTCAGAAAATAAATAGACGTATTTAAATTCAGAGTAATTTAATATGAGCTAAAGACATACTATTTACACAATTGAGATGGACTGACAGGGTTTTGCGCCATCTAGACTTGATATGAAGAAAGTATTCTCCTGTCCAGAGAGATATTTCATAGGCCCTATTTGGAAGAAAGTCATTCTTTATAGTAGCCATGTCGAGCGGCACACTGCTGTAGCTCCTCGTGAAATAATGTGGAGAGGCATCACTTCCTACAACCGGTCTTCTTTGTACAAGGTAGTATGACAGTACAACGATACGTCCATCAGATCCTACACTCTGTATTTTTTTCCTTTTATGTCATGTATTTAAGATGTTATTTACCAGCACGATAACGCCCTGCCACACACGACTCACCTCTTCCAAGTGTGTCTCCGTGGTGTTGAAACTTTCCTGGACCAGAGATATACTCAGATCTGTCTCCCATTGAAGATGTCTTAAATATAAATGCCATCAATTGCTATAAGGGTTCTGGAGTAGCACCTGTGAATTGCATTGCATAATTTGCCACATGATAACATAAGGACTATTTGACTTCATGCCATGCGGTATATCGGTATATAACGCCACCAGAGGTATCTATCCAATCTACTAATTTATGACCTGTCTGCTGCAATTCTACAATAATAAAGAGTCATTTATATTTGATAATGTAATAATTATTTACATTTTTAAGCATATTGCACTTGCCAAGTTTCATTCTGATCGAACACTGACTTCGGGGTGTTTCGATATTTTTTGGCACATCGTGTATATCTCAATGGTTTCTTTTTAGTGAAGAACTCATTAAATTACATGTCCTATCGACTTACTGCTTTATTCCATTTGGATGAGAAAAACTATTGCAGGGCTACGTTTACGCGTTTTAAAGTTATAACTTTATACTAATATTTTTATATTTATATATTATATGAAATGTAATCTTCCTGTTATTAAATCAATACACAGTATCTTATCGTACAATGTTAAAGCTCTTGAAATAAAGAAACTAACATTGTTCAAATTCTAAGAGGAAAACTATTCTTCGTAACACTAGATACTTTCCTGGAAATACTGCGTTGAAATTCTTTTAAACAAACTTTTGTGTCATACAGTATATATACTTACAGTCAACAATTTCGACGCGTGTTTGAAGACAAGAAATTAACTAAAAAGATAGGCGTGGATTTCTTAAAACCTTTCAGATTTTCTAAATCAAATTCAAATAAGAAAGATTAACCTGGTTTAGATCACAGATTCTATATTTTCTTTAGTAGAGAAAATATGATCGCTTCTGTTTGAACTGATAGTGTTTTAATTAACAGATGAGAAATTTTACGGGAGTTCTACGTAACAAGCACTTCTTACATAGCTTCTCAATATTTACTTAAATTACTTTTGTATAACATGGTATAAAAAGAATTTAGCACCTATACTTTTACTTTAAAACATGCTGATTAAGAGGTAAAGTGATATTTATAGTTCTTGAACGATATTATTCTCGAATTTAAAATTAACGTGAGACGTAAAATGACGTTATTTTGTCATAAATTAAAAATCTAGTTATCTTTCTGATCCAAATACATGAATGATTTAATTTTTATACATTAGCAATAAATTTCTAAATTAAGTTTTACATAGTTGAATAGGATATCCATAGAATTCAATAACGTTATCGTAGAGGTTCCAACCCGGTATGGAACTCCATTGCACATATGGGTGTTGAATTTGTGTCCCCAGTTATCAATCTAAAGAAACGATTTTGCAAAACATCGTGTTTTCATAATTTATTTCAGAAGCTGTAATAGGAATTTTACTTTCATAATCAATATCGGGTCTCACATACTTTTCATAGGCTGTGCAGAGGACATCCTGAGAGTCCCGATATTGCTTGCTAGTCTTTTTAGTAGGCTAGATTTTAAGATTATATGATTAAGGACTTTCACAATTTGTCTAATTCAATTTAACGTTGAATCCAAATATGTCGTATACTTTGTTGCTAAAATATAGATTTTATCTCGATGTTTCGTATTGAGTGTAAAAAGTTGGAAAGTGGTTTTATCTGCATTTATCATTTCTTCATTTTGAATTGCCCGTTTCATCAGGATATTTAAGGCTCTTGGGAGAGTTCTTTCCAAAGCACCAAAATCTGATCCAGTGCCGAGATTGCCAAATCATATGGAAACAAAACTTGCATCCCTGGTACTTGCTCGAGCAAAGTTTCAACAAGATGATTAATCACCATTCTAAATAGCACTGGGCTCAATACTGAACCCTGCGGCAAATCCTGCCTAGTCTTTCTTGTACGGGGACACCGCCATGTCCGTATTTAAGTCACAAGATTCTCTGGTCAAGGAAGTGAATATATCCTGGGTGCATTTCCTTATTCTGCGTGAGTAATGCTTTCCTTGTGTGCGAATTTCCATTTGCTTCACGTTGTTTGTACAGCTTGGACACATAATCCCCTTACACCATAAAATCCAAAACCTAACCAATCATGAGTTACCACACTACTAATTCCCTTTAATAAATGATTTCGATCATGCAATATTTCATCAGTATACTTATAACATGAGCTAAAATGAATTATATCTTATCTTTATTTAAAAACACAAGTAAAAATATAAAAAATTGCATATGAAAGTATAATTTTTTAATTCGATTAAATGCACTCACTCATCCAAACTTCTATTAATAAGATTATCCTTAAATTAAATGTGGCTATGAATATTAAATCCGTTGATAATGAATAGTCTATAAATACGATTTGGATAAGCGTTTTTTCATATGAAAGTATGTGTCACGGTAATTCTGTGGAATATGACAATTATTTATTGCATATCATTAAATATACTTGAATTCAATTGCAGATTATACAGTCATACTCTTTAATAATTTGTTTTCCATTACATTACTACTTAATTTCTACTCACTTCAACTATTTTATTTATAATAAGCTCTATTTAATCTCTCTCTTATAGTCTACTTCGTATCTAACCTCTGGATTTGAATACTCCAAAATTTTTCATTCAAACTCAAGTTCCTAGTTCTTAAGGATTCAAGTCTGCTGGTTTCTTGTTTTCCATCTTAACAGTTTTATATTTCACAGACTATTATTTTGTTTAAATAAATATTTAGCAATCTAACTTGTCTGTAAAAAGCATTCAGATTGAAATTCTTTCTCACCAGTGTTTCTTTGTGCAGGATTCTTCGTATAGTTTCTGGTTTTAAACATTCAAGACTATTGTAAACTGTCAAACCCGATAGTTCCGAATTCCAAAGTAATTAAGCATCCAGTGCTGTCAAGAAATTTTTTTACTATTAACATTTTTTAATGCGATAGACACTTTATTTGGATAAACTGAAACTTTTAAGCTTTAAATCTGACCTATTAAACTAATGTTCAGATTAATCATCTTTATTCCACATTACTTTTAATTTTAATATTTCAGCCTCTGGATTCAAACATTTAAGAACCTCTCCGAACCTACTAGTTCTAAAATCTGTTTCAACTACATATTGAGTGACAGAATTTGAACTGATTTTATTTTTGTTCTTAGATTTTTACATTTCATTGACAGTGTATTTTGTTTAACTGAAACATTTTACAATTCAACTGGTTTTTAAAATAAATTTAAATTGAGTCCCATTTTCATCAGAGTTGCTTTACTCTGGATACTAAGATTCTCGCCTCCAGATTTAAACCATGAATAATAAAATATTGCATAGTTACTCTCTCTTAGTTCCAAAGTCTGCTTCAGTTACATATTAAATTATATTAAGTAGGTTGATTTCCTTTCTGCACTTGACATTTTTTTTTGTACAGCAGAAGCATTTTGCAATACATTTTCCCTGCAAACAGCTTGCAGATTGAGTATGTCTTTTTTCCAGGGTTTCTTTCCTCTAGTCTCTAAAATTCCAGCCTTCGGATTTAAGCCAACAATTTTGCATAATCACTCTTAATATCGTAATCTACTTCAATATCAGAAGCAATTAGTGATTCAATTTCTCACCAAATACAATTTAGATTGAGCAAATGCTTTTTAAGTAACTCCGAATGAGACACACAATAAAAATATCTCAATACCCCACTTCCAAAACCTGCTTTAATTACATATACACTGACATTAAGTACGCTGATTTGCTTGATGCACCTGATGTTTTATTTTGTACATCATTTAGAAATTCAATTCCTCTGCAAACATCGCTTCAATTGATCATATCGTCTTTCATCAACTTGAAATGAGATATACAAAACACAAGGAGAACAATTCCCTAGCAAAAAAACCTTGACAGATTAGATTATTTTACCCACTTCCCCCAACCCTTTGCGACGACTTCCCCGCAACCTATTGCTTTCCACGGGAAAGCCTGTTTTACAGTCCGAGAAGGTTTATGCTTCCTTATCGTCCAAAGATTACCCGAGATATCCGGCGTTGGGGGTTTAGGAAGGTTTTATTAACTGTACCCGCCAACCATTTATCCACCCGGGGATAGCCGGCGCCTAATTTCCCAATGCCTGGTCGGCGCCTGGATCACAGAGAAACCGATGGCTCAGTTTCAGTTTACACTCCTGACTTCAGTAATTACATTGCAACAAGGCAGCATCCAAACTCGTTTTTTTGCCCCGACCTCTATTCATTTTGTGTTTCTTTTAGGGGCTTTTTGTTCTTGTCAGTCGGGAAGGGCGGTTCTCCCGTTTGACGGAACTATTAAATCGTTGTATTCATCTTAATTAACCATATTTCGTGCCCCCATGACGGCAATTTGCTGGGGTTGTATGTTTCGTTTCGAGTTGTGGATGGATTGTAAAGTTCGCTGAAATTGCGTGAGGCGGGTCTGGGGTAAGTGACAGTTATGTAGTCGCATGCGGGTGTGGGTTTCGGATGCGGGGATCTGTAGATTGAGAAGTGTGATAAATGGGGACCTGGAGATTCTACTTTTAATTCACGAACGGAATCGCAGATTCATCCTATTTAAAAAGCAACTTTTGTATTGCTGAATTTAATTGTACAACGGAGAAATTTTGATAAGCAGTATTTAACCCTCTGAGAGCAGAGAGTAGTGCAGTGTTGCTTTCACACCACAACATACTTAATGACTATGTAACCACTAGGAATCCAATGATTCATTCAACCTTTAGAAAGATTATATTGGTCGTTTCCTAGAATAGAATCATTTGGAACGATTCTATTGACTCTTTCTGTAGAATTAGAATTCTTTGGAACGATACCATTGAAATAGAATGTTGTTCCTTGGAATAGAATCTTTTGGAATGATTCTATTGAACCATTCTGTAGGAAAAAATCCTTTGCAACGATTCTATTGGCCCATTCTGTAGATTAGAGCCCTTTGGAACAATTCTATTGTTCCTGTCTTTAGATTAGAATCCCTTGGAAATATTATATTGCTCTGCTTTAAATTAGAATATTTTGAAACATTTTATTGCTCGTTTCTTTAGATTAGAATCTATTTGAAGTATTATATTGCCCCCTTTTCTTTGAATAGAGTTCTTTAGAAAGATTATATAGCTCATTTCCTTATAATAGAATCCTATGTAAAGATTCTATTGCTCATTTGCTCAAAATAGAGCCCCTAAGAGAGTTAATGGTGGATGAGAATCGGAAATAAAAAGAAACAAATGCTAACGTGATAAGGTTGTGACACTACATATTTACGATAGCAGAAATATGCAATAAGACAATAAGAAGTCAATCAAAAGAAAAATATTATCAAATATATTGTTTAAAATATTTTACTATGAATATTACCACATATTTTTCTGAAAACCGATCTTCTGCGTAATATTTGTAGTTTACTTAAAATATTTTCCAAATATCAGTGGATATTAAGCTACAAGCGCTTCACTACCGATATGCTGTTTAGATTCTGAAATGAATACCAGGTTGTTACTTCTTAAGACAATCTCACATGGTAGCGTTTATTTAAAACAGGTACTAATATTTATGCTAAAACACATGTCGTTGGAAAGAGTTTGCTTACGTAGTTCTATTGCATTAATGTTTTCGGAATAAATTTTGACACACGTACCAAAAGTAGCATAGTAAACTTAATAATTGTTGAAGTTTTTCTAATGAATTTTAATATAATAAACGAGTCAAGTCTTTGATTAACAGGAAAAGAAATCGTCTCTTTTTATTACGAACTTTGTGTTCCTAAATTGCATAAACCCAGATCTGTTGTAAGTGACAGTAATGTATTGACTTTGGATACATGCATTTTTAGATTAGTAAATATGATAACCAGGAACCTAGTGATTCGACTACTAACACTCCAAGTATATCGACGACACATCTCGTCCAAGATCTAACTACAAGAGTACAATTTTGTTACGTACCAGATATCTCGTCAACAAAACTGCTCTTTAGGCCCAAGGGGAATGAAGATCCAAGAAGGAAAACAAATTATCCCTTGCTCAGAACTGGTGACAGATTGGAACAGGTTTTTGCACAAGAGGATGGCCAATGCAGGGCATGTAAATAATTCTTCTGAACCATTTATCTAAACTGATTAACATTAATTGCTTAAGAAATAAAATGCAATAAAAATTTCATAATCTAATACATCTATCTACATTTTTATTCTACATCTTTCAAATGTGTATTCAGATTTCTTCAGAATGGAAATCACTCACCATATATACGCCTCCTTAAAAATTAAACAAAATCTTTGGATTTCGATTTCACATGTTTTAATGGCTAACATTTCCTAGAGCTACAATTATTAGTTTTAAATGAGGTAGCATTCGAACACAATTTATATATGAAGGTTTATGTAAACTATGCCTCGAAGCAAATCAGTCTTACAAGAGTATCTAACATTACGGAAAAGGTATAGTGTAATGATTCCAAAGCAAAATAGTGGTTTTTATTTTTTAGTTAAAAATTAATCAGAACTTAGGATCGCTATTTCAAATGTTTTAGCCACAGATGTAATTATTGGTTTTATAATTGGGGTCTATTTGGGAATTCAATTACAATACAACTTAACTATAAAAGCTTATGTAAATTATGTCTCAAACCATTGTTGTTCCAGTATGACGCTAATTAACTACCTACCTACCTACCTGCCCATTGCGCTAGCAATCTTCGAGTTGCAGGTGGCGCAGGTTCGATTCCTGGAAGGTGCCTTCCTCCCTAGCTGTATTTCTCTCTTCTGTAAACTTTCATTGTTTGTGTATGTCCATTACTTGATGTTGTGTCTCTTGTGTCCGGCGCAGCATGACCAAATATGGCCCTTGTGCCATAAAACCCTAATCAACCAACCATTTATAGTCGTTGATCCAGGTCTAACTAGATCTCATGTAGTAAAAGATGACTCATATGTTATAAATTAACCAACTACACTGAACCCTGAATATATTAGCGGAACTATATCTTATGATGAGCGATAAACTTAGTAGGTATAACGAAGTAATGCTTGATCTTACGATTTCGGTGATTGCTAACATTAATAGCGTATAAACTTTATTATCGATATGTGTAACGAGAGTACAATAAGAGCTGTATCAATTGTTGGGGACCATTATCTAGTGCTTTGCCAAGAAAAGTACAATCGCTTCAAGTTTTAATTTATATCGATATTGCAACATGTTCATTGGACAATAAGACAGATGAGGGGAGATGAGAGCAAGAGTGATTTGTAAAGAATAAATAATATTTAAATATCATGGAATTTATTTTAATCGTTTGGTTGAAAGGATGATACTGCAGTTGTACAAGAAACAGTATCAAAACTTTTTGTAGAATTAATACATTTCTCTAATAAATTCAAGGCACTGCCAAAATCAACCACAGTTGTTCAGCAGTCTATGACAAATCAATAGAAACAACTTGTACCTCTTGCATACGGAACAACATTCTACATCTTACAAAATGAAATATTTTGAGATACTGGCCTTAATGTGGAAACAGATGAGTTCGAATCCAACTGTCAGTGAACTAATATGTAGTATAACAGAGATATGTCACTGGTGAAATGTTTGAACGTACAAATACGACTTTTGGAGACAGTTTACCTATCCTGGTGGTTGTGTCTCAATGAGATATCTCGTCATTAGCAAGACTTACCAGATCTCCATGGACGAGATATCTCGTCATTGGGAGAAAACTGAACAGTTTCTGAAAACTGAATCTCGTTGCCATAAAAAATCGGCAATATCTTGATGTCGAGCTATCTCTTCATTAGGAAAATTGGCAATATCTTGATGTCGATGTATCTCGTCATTAGAAAAATTGTTCAGATCATGATGGACGAGATATCTAGTCGAAACCACTTGGAGTTAATCACGGTTAATCCTTTATTTTGATGTATCCAAAGTCGCCTAGTCTTTCAGTGACTTCCAATAATATTCTTCCAATCCGTCAACGTACTTAACCGTTACAATTGTTCCACCGCGTTCTTTTACTCATTGTTTAGAAGTGAGTTACTTCACAATTTATGAGACATTCCAAATTTGCTATTTAAGCGCGAGTGAAAATGGAATATATTTTTAAGATATTTAATATTTAGGTGCGAGACTACTGATTTCGTAAACTTCCGTCATACCATCTAATACTTAAAACGAATGGTAGAAAAATCCTATTACTACTTGATATATTAAGTGCAAATAATATGACACTATCACTGAATAAATGTATAATTTTTACGAGAGAAATAGAATTTCTAGGTACATAATATCAAAAAGAGGATTTTGACGCCTCCTATTTATAAGTAGACACACCAATGTGATAATTTCTTTTACATATTTGAAATCACCATTAAAGTTTACAATATACATTGAAAATAATAGAGTAATTCTAAATATTACATTACTATTTTTAAATTGTTATTCGTTTTTCTAGTAGTAATGTTTACCTTATCCACGCATCAAAGGCTAAATATCCAGAGACATCTTTATATGATATCTCTATAAGCGATATCCAGAACGGCTTTCTCATTCCATATTAAGAAAAATGAACAGCGTTCTTTGCATATGGATATCCGGGTAGGTATCCGAACTTACATCGCACTGGAGCAACACAACAGGCTTTTGACAACGGTCCGAGATCTATCCAAAGGAAAAGATCCGAGGACAACACCTCGTAATTTTGAACCAAAGTTGAATGGTGAAGTCAACACCTGAGTTAATGGATATCCAGAAGACATCGTTAAATAAAATGGAAAGATATCTATTTTTCATCATACATGTGTCTCCTGTTTACCAAAATGAAAAGCTCCTTCAAGGATAAACCGCAATATGTATTCATTGCGATACCTATTTCCTGCTACTTGCGAAACAACTTCAAGTCATAATGTTATTGAGAGCATCCATAACACATTTAAGCTCGCCAACGAATTTTGAACTGAACGCTATCAACTCATCAATTCGTACAAAACAGTATTCTAAATGCCCACCGACCTTTGCGAAGATTCATACAGTATTCTTTTCAGCGTAATATGCGAGCTACGCGTTGTTGCTATATACATTCTTTACTCCCAAACAAATTTGTTGCATTCCAATAACACAGATTGACGTCTTTGATTGCATGTATGCAGTAAACGAATAAACTCCTAACTACAGCAATAGAATAGACGAAATCGTACATAAATGGTTCTTTTATTGATATGTTATCACCTACCGAAACGCGTTCTTTTTCTCTGCACATTCCCATATCCACCCCCGACTTAGGTCCCTCTCCTTCTGAGCGGCGAATCGCTGCTCGCAAAGCGTGTTCGCCGGCTTCTTCTAACAAAAGGAAGGGTGAGCAGCATCAAAAGCGGGCTCATACAATCGTCTCAGCTATTTGTTCGCCGAACCTTAGGAATTAAAGATTCAATACAAAGCGAAAAGTTATTTACATTGAAGGCATGAACAAAGAGAAAAATCCACTGCAGTAAAATTAGCGTGTCGGAAAATTTTCTCTCGAATAAGGTGTCAAAATTCCTCGCCTACCTTTGCTTTTGCATTTGAATCGTCATTGTTCCAACTCTTGTTCAAATACGAGATTTAAGGGCTTTGGGGGACTGCATTGAAAAGCAAACAACGCTTTTTTCCCTTCGAGTCTTTTACTTTTTTACCCCCTTTTCCCCATTGAAATCTCGGAATGCTGAAAAGCAGTCTATTTTTCCGTTCCATTGTAGCCATTCATACGCGAAGAGTTTGGTGCGTGGATTTGTAAACAAAAGAATTGTATATCGCTCTGGCGTGGATTAGTCTGTTGCGATTCGTTCGGGAAGATCCAAATGGGAAAATGCCAGGACTGTAATGAGATTGAGCTTTGGTAGAAATATTTTTAACGTTTATCTATCGCCGTATTTGCGTTTGAAATAGGGGTGAATATTTAGACGATAGTCTATTCTTTCAGAGCTGGCATTCAGTTTTTTCGCACTCGAACCATGTTGGAAATGTTAAAACTTTTTGATAGGTGCACGAGGATAGTGCTGGGCTTAGTTTATATGCGGAGGAATGACTAGACAGGGTAGTATAAATAGGAGGTTTAGTAGATTTTCTGATAATTTTTTAATTTAAGTGACAGGAATTCCCCACTTTAATCATAATTTTTCTCTGGAGTGTTGATTTCAGACTGTAATTTTGAATTAAAAAGGATAAATTCGAAAACACGTTCACATGATTTAAAACTGAATAACTTGAACTAATGTGCTGTCAAGTCTAATAGACCATAGGGACCGACCTATTTAAAGAAAAACGTGTTAAACTATACTCCGAGTTCATTTCTGACAGAAAATAACATCAAATTATATTAAAATACTTGTAAAGGGTTTCAAAAAATTTTATCTCAGTTATCAAGCCAGTTCAGGTTCCTGTAATTGTTTGTTACAACACTATTTTATGTTTACCAAGATGATCCTATCTATAAAATTGTTGACTTAACATGTTTCTATTTCACTTTATTTTAGTAATACACAATTAACGAATTGAGCAGGAGTCTTTTATAACATAAAACAAACTTTAAAATAACGTAGGTGCATCATATTTGAGCTTCATTGTGTTTCATGGACCTTTAACCCTTTCAGGTAAAGGGGCCATGAAACAATGTTTTCATGGACCCTTTAACTGAAACGGACCCTGATGCTTTCATGGACCCTTTACCTGAAAGGGACCCTGATGTTTTCACCCTGGTTACCTTTAACTCTTTCAGGGAACACATGTGAGAGTCTGGTCTCACTTCCTTGAAATGATTAACTCTACATATATACATGTTATAGGTATATTAAAGCTACTATATAAATACTTTCTCATTTGATATGTGGTCTAAAAGAGTTCTGATGGTTGTTAAGACAAAATATTCCATCACCCCTAGAAAAAATTAAAAAATAGCTTTTTCATATACATGATTCATTAATATAAGTGATAGTTTTCATCCATGGAGGCTTTTTTGCAAGAAAAACATATTTTAACTCATAACTGTTCAAACTGTTAACTCAATTTTTAACCAAATTATCTTTGGAACCTGTTAGTTTTTGACGCGCCTGTTAGTTCTTAACATTGACTCAATTTTAGGATTCAACGAAGCATAATACCTAGTAGTAAGGTTGGTTTTATGTGTAAGTGTTCAGCACATGTAAAAAGTTAATTATGATTTGTATTGAGATGAAATAAAAATTTCTTACTGAATTTTGACCCCAGTCAAAAGCTTAGATGGTTACATAATTACCCTGGCTGAGATCATCAATAAATAACTAGCGCAAAAACGACTGAAATACAAACGACCCAAAAATGATATCAACTATACTATTGTTAATTAAGTATTTTATTAGACTAAGTACTGCATATATCAAGTATGAACAGATTGCAAGTGTAACACTATTAGTCAAAATTTATGAGATGTGTTTTAATATTTTTAAACAGAATGTGATGCTTCTTAGACTTGTGAAGTCCATTAAGTCACTTTTTCGTTGCATGAACGTTATAGTTCCTCTTGAAAACCATAATTGAGTATTTAGTGATTTAATGTAACATAATAATTACTTTGATCAGCTGATTATTTTGGAAGGGCAGGTGGGGAAAAGATAGAAACACTCATAACTCAACATAGATTTGACCAAAATAAGAGTAATTGATGACTTCTGGCTATTTTGATCCAAAATATCAGAATCTGTAATCAGAAATAGTGGTTACCTTTTTTAAAAAAAAATTGAGTTGATGCAAATTTTAACATGAAGATGGCCCCTAATGCAAAACAAAATGGCTTTTATTCATAGCAAACATTATTTCAAGTCAAATGACGCTTCATGTTTGATTGTATAACACTAGGGACACGAATAACAAGAGGTGTTTGGATACATTTTTGACAGGTTCTGCAGTTTTCCGTTATGAGAAATAAACTCGTTGTTTAGTTATGTCTTTTCTTTTGTTAAACTGCTTAAGAGAAACTAAATTCTTCTTAGTGATTCACAACATTGAACAGAGATCGCCGAAGCCCGGTTGGAAGAGTAGCGAATTATCATCCGGAGAGAAGCGAGTTCGAAACTCGATCCAACCAAAGACATCTGTGCACCTGGGGTCCGGTGCACATTAAATCTGGTGGGCGAAGGCATGGTGTATAAGTTTGGAGAGTGTAGTGCCAGCTCAGGTGTTGACTTCATCATCTGACCATGGCTCAAAATTGCGAGGTTTTGTCCTGGATATAAACACATCTATTCGTTATTTTCCAATCGAAAAAGCAGTTTTAGTTTTGTTTCCAGACAGGTCGTTATGATCCCTTAATTTTTTCACTAAGCAGAAAATTTTCCACTGAAATTTTAAATATCAGAAAAATTAGGCATTAACATATTAGATAATACATTTCTGAGTTTCCTTTTTGGCCTGAAATCAATGAGGAGGCTTCTGAGTATTTAGAAATGGTTCCGGTGATTTATCATACAATATGTATGAGATATATCAAATTAAAGTGTACACATATTTTATACAGAAATCTATGAAACGAAGAGAATGAATATGGAAGGAATCTTCTGAATACTTTGAAATAGGTCTATTGATTTATCACACTTTACTGTCTGAATATAACAAATTAAAGTAGATTTCATCAAATTAAATTAAGTGCATTATTGTGGTAAATTATGGCACAAAAAATAAGGAGGTGTCGGTTCAATCTTTGGCCATGACCTAATAAGTTTATATTTAGTCTCCGCCAGTTCATGCTTATAAACTCTCGCTGAGGATTACAAAACTTGTTTTTCTGCCGAGTACTTACCGCAACTTTTTATTTACCAGTTTCCTTTTCTCTTCAGACATTTTTTCCAACGACCACGTTCTTGTGAAGGCACCAAGAAACCTAAGCACACCGCCCACTACCAAAGTCTCCCTGATCTCCAAAATCAGTGTCCCTTCTGCTGTTGACAAGGGAGAACCCAAATCCCCCAGAGCCCAAAGCCTCTGTGCCTAAGTGATTAAAGAGTACTCTCTGTGTGGAGTCGAAAAACTACTCCTGAAAACAACATCTGCGCCCGACGTGTTGTATTTACCCCCAGAAAATCTGCTCTGCAGGAGAAAGTAGCCCCTCTTTTACCCTGTGGTTCGTGCGACAGTGTAAAAAATAGATCTCGGTGGGAGGGCATCTTCTGCAGAAGAATCTTCCGCTTGGGAAAATTAAAAGCCATGAATGACGTGGCCTGGAAAATTTCGAAATTCTTAAGCTGATTACTGTTATTGCGTCAGAGGAATGGCGGTGTCGGTTGGTTGAAACTGCGGGGTGGGAGATTTGGTTATGTTGTAAAGGGTTGTGAACTTGTGTTGCAATATGTGTAATAGGATAGCAAGTTATTTATCACTATCGATGTTTTGTATGAAGTTATTAAAATTGCTAGAAATACTACCAAGTTGAAAATTTTCTACATCTTTGTTTGCATGTTTCGTTAATATTTAATGCAAAACTTTAACACTACGGGAAAGCATGGATTATTCCATCATGCAACCTGTAATTTTCCCTACAGGGCTTCTGTTTTTAGGTTTCTTCGACAGTATGCTGCATTTATCCCCAGAAAATCTGCTTTGTAAGAGAAAGCAGACCCTCCTGTATCCTTTTCTTCGTAGATCTCCGTGAGAGGACAGCTTATGTTGAAGAATCTTCTTTTTGAGAAAATTAAAAGTCCCTAATGACGTGGTCCGGAAAATTTCAAAATCCGTAGGCTGATTACTCTTATTGCGCCAGAGAAATAATGGTGTTGGTTGCTGGAGACTATGAGTGGGATATTTCATTAAGTTGAAAAGGGTTGTGAGCTTGTGTTGCAATTTGTGTTACATAATAGTCAACTTGCTTATCTGTGTGTTACAACCTATTGTTTATTGAGATTAAGATCTATGTGAAGTTATTAAAATAGTTAGAAACACCATCATGTGAAAATTAGTTTTTCTATATTTTTACTTCCAATATCTTGACAATATACATATTTAAAGCATTATTTAACGCTTTAAGGGTAAAGTATGCATTATTCCACTATGCAACCCGCAGTTTTCTTAGCAAGGCTTTTAATTGGATTTAGACTTCTTGATCAATTTGTTGTATTTATCCACAGAAAATTTGCCTTTTAGGAGAAAGTAGCCCTTCCTTTGTGTGTTTTTGGAGGACAACCTGTGCAGAAGAATCTTCTATTTTGGATGATTATATCATGAATGACGTGTTCTAGCTCGTATTATTCTATCACTCACCTTGCGGTTTGTCTACAAGGCTTACAACTGGTCTTAGAATTCTTGACCACTATGTTGCTTTATCCTCACAAAATCTGCTCTGGAGAAGAATGTAGTTCCTTTTTCATTCTTTGTCTCGTAGAACTCAGTAGGAGGGCACTTTCTGCAGAAGAGTATTCCACTAAGGAAAATAAAGTCACGAATGATGTGGGTGATGTTGGTGGAGACTGGACTAATAGGGCTGAGAAGTTGTACTGAGGAGTAGTGAAAGTTGTCTGGATGTGTGAGTTGAGGTAAAATTGTGTATTAAGTCGTTAAAATGTTAGATGGATCAATAGATAAAAATTACATTTTCTCCATTTTGTTCGTAATAGTTTAGAGGTCAAGTTGTAAATACAAAGATGGTGAAATTTTAAACCAGTATAACGCATTCAATTATTAAATTTTAAAAGTTTATTATGAAAGAGCTTAGTGCCAAGACACCTTATCAATTTTAGCTCTGTCAACAGTTATATATTTTATGGTCCATCTTGCTTTCTAAAAATATCCTTAAATGAAAGTTCATTAAAACCAAAACTATATACACTTAACTTAGTGAAGAATCTATTCATTTAAGAAAAACTCTAAAATTGTAAGGAAAATAGTTTCCTATCAGGAAATACAAATGCCTCTGAAACTATTATAACCATGGTATATTCAGTATCGTAGTGATAAATCGATTAAAAATCAACTATATGGTCTCTCAGATACGTCGTTGGTCGCAGTCTAATTTTCTCTTGGGTAGCAAAACAGGTCAGTAGATGAGCTATAAGCCAAACCCTAAGCGACTTTTTTTACTCCATTCTTCATTATAGCCCGTTGTGTTGCTCAAGTGCGACGTTAATTAAAATACATACATACCATTCTTCATTTTTTACTATCAAGTGACAACACGAAACTGTTTTAGAATATGGTAACAAACATTGAGGCTTTCTGAAGCCCTAAATGTAGAAACATTTGGTTCTTAAAGCACAGCATTTGTAGACCTGTTAGTTGAAAATTTAGAACATCTTTATGAAAAATTATACTGTTTTAAAACATAATTACGTCTTATAAATCAATACACTTCGCTTGCTTTAACTTTCATTAATTGAAGAACAAGCAGCTGTTTGCACTACCCATTGCTTCTTCAGGGTAGGAAAGTTTTCATATCGGTTCACCAGCTACCCATAACGTCATGGAAAAACATCATGTAGTTCTCTCAAATGCTTTGTAATTCTCCTCCACAGTATCAAAGGTAGAAAACATTTTATTGAAATTTAGTCTGTTTTGTCTGACTTACTTTATTTTTTAATTTTGCTACACTTTATTTTGTTTTCATGTCATTTCTAATTTACGTTTTCTCTTTGTGTCAATAATTTAACTACAGAGTGGTTATAATTAAGCAAGACATGTCAAGCGCTTCTGTGATTGTAGGTCTGTCCTAAGTCAATCGAATATATAATACATACTTTCTTGACCATGGGATTTCGATTTGGTAAACCATTTCCTAGAATAAACTACTTCCTTCACATTACTGAATGTCATCGGACCTCTTCGCAAGAACTTTAACTTCGAAATACCTTGAATGAGAGTTACTGCTCCTTTCATTATGTTTAACCTTCCTGGTGACTGTCTCAACGAAGTACCTCGTCATTAGCAAAAGTGACCACATCTTGATTTAGTCATCATCGAAACATCGGCAATATCTTCATGACGAAGTATCTCGTCATTAGGAAAATTTGTCCTGTCTTGATTGACGAGATATCTGATCGAAACCACTTGGAGGCTTAATGACTAATGCGTAAGAAGGTGGGTAGAATAATCTTTTAAATTTACTCGGTATATCAGTGCACTGATGTGTTTATCTCACACTGTAATGAATTGCTATTAGTGCATTTGCTTAAACACTTAATTGAAGATACATGGGAATCTAAATCATTTGTAAGTTTGATTTTCCTACTAAATTATGAGAATTACAAATTATTGATTTCCATGCCATTGAGTGTGAGTTTTTTCGACCATACGCCTTAAAACCCAACTCAACCAACCAAACAATTATTGAATGTACGAATTCTGATGTAGGCTATAAGGACCTGAGTAAGTATCAGATATATTTTTGTCTTATTAAAGGACTTAAAATCAGGCCCTGTTCATATGATCTCACTATTCGTGAACCAGGACTCAAAGGAAAAGTGTAGACGGTACATTCTCGAAAATAGAGTTCAGAGTTCAGTAATGTTTAAAACTTTAATACGCCCCATGCCTTTCCTGTCAGGAGATTATAACATTTCTATTTTGTTAGACCGATAAAAACTTCTTTTACATAAAAATGATACAATATCAAATACTTCTTTTACATAAAAATGACACAATATCAAATACTTCTTTTACATAAAAATGACACAATATCAATATCACTCTTTGAAAAAGACGATTGCCATACTTCACTTTGGTTCAAAGTATCTAAATGTACAGAGTAGTTCATTTTATCAATATCATTACTAATCCACCAGATAAATTTTTTCCTCGCGAGATAAAGAGGCGTTGCGGATACGAAGGGCCAACTCAACATTGGGCGAAAATTTTTTTTTTCCATATTTTGGTTTCTCAGAACTCAACACCCTAGCTCCCTTCTACTCGCATCCCGCCGACCCCACTCTACCCCTTTACACGTGGCTTGGATGATCCTTGTTTGTTGACTTCGCCCGAGTGCAAAAATAATCAAATGAGTTTTCCTGGAAACCAGCATTTGTTGGGTTCGCCCTTCGTATCAGCAACGCCTATTTTACCATATCGTTACCCACATATTCTGAAACAGTTATGCAGTTCAGACAAATGCATCGTAGTTCCACACTGTGCCGTTGCTACCTTAATGTGTTTACTGAATTCAATCCGTTACCTCAACCCTCTGAGCGTCACAAGATTTCCTTGCGTTGTATGTGCTTTTTACCACGCACATGAGGACTAAATAACCACATAAGTCCGTTAATCCTCCAAGTGGTTTTAACGAGATATCTCATCCATCAAGATCTGACCAATTTTGGTAATGACGAGATATCTCGTCATCAAGATATTGCCGTTTCTTGCTGCTGTTGAGATTAAGATAAGATCTTTTCTTCTAGTGACAAGGGATGACGAGATATGTCGTCTATAAAAATCTGGTTAGTTTTGTAATGACGAAATACCTCGTCGAGCCACCAACCAGGAGAGTTAAACAAATCAAAGTAAAGATTATATTAGTAGAAGAGGTCAAAACTGGTTAGAAGTATGCAGGGAACACTGCAGGTTTCAAAATGCGTGTGGTTCTTCAGAGGTAATAGTATTGAGAGACTATAATTTAAGATTGATAGATATATAAGATATTGAGTGCAAGAAACCGTCTCAATCAGTATGATTCTATTTCCAACTTTAAAAGTGTTCCCTATGTAAAAGTAAGTAGAACTGTCGTGGCTAAAAGAAAAAGATCTATCCTTCCTGAAAGTATTGGAGCGTAGGACCAAGAAGTCTTGCGGGGAGTTAGCTCATTCACAATCCAATCTCGTTTCGAAATCTTATAGAGAGCAGATAATTGCCCCACGAACATCATGAGGGGAAAAACGAATCGGGTAAATTTTGTAACCCCTAATACGGCCCTTCCGTTTGCTTTTAGGAGTTAGTAGACTTTTCTATTTCATTAGACAGCTGGTAATTACTTTCCGAACACCCGAAGAGAAAAACACGAACCGACACTATCTGGGAAGTCCGCGAATGCAATCCACTAAAGAGAAGTAGAAACCAATTCCGATTATATGAAAGCAGTTGACTTCGACTGAGTTCTCTGCTTAGAGACTCGATAATTTTGGGCTGGTGCGACAATTATGGGATTCGATATAAATAGTTTTGGAGAACTGAAATAGATATTTTTATGTAATCATTTTTACCATTATTACTAACGAATGAAATCCACTAAAAGGAGTAGAAACTAATTCCGATTACGTGAAAGCACTTGACTTCAAATGGGTTCTCTGCTTAGAGGCTTAATAACTTTGTACTCGTGATATAATTATAAGATTCGATATAAATGGATAGTTTTTGAACACTGAAATGGATATTTTTATGGAATCCATTAAAAAGGAGTAGAAAAAAATTGCGATTACGTCAAAGTAAATGACTTCGACTGAGTTTTCTGCTTATTCTATAATTTTATACTGGTGCGACAATTATAAGATTATATATATAAATAGTTTGGGAGAACGGAAATAGAATATTTTTATGTAATGTCATTTCATCAATCGGAACTAACGAACGTAATCCACTAATAAGAAGTAGAAAAAATTCCGATAACTTGAAAATAATTGACTTTGACTCAGTTCTCTGCTTAAAGATTCTAATTTTGTACTGGTACGACAATTATGGGATTCAATATAAATAGTTCTGGAGAACTGAAATAGATATTTTTATGTAATATTTTTTACCATTATACCTAACGAATGAAATCCACTAAAAAGGAGTAGAAAATTCTGATTATATGAAAGCAGTTAACTTCAATGGGTTCTCTGCTTAGGGACTTGATAACTTTGTACCGGTGCGATAATTATGAGATTCGATATAAATGGATAGTTTTGGTGAATTTAAATAGATATTTGTATGTAATATTTTTGCATCATACAGAACTAACGAATGCAATCCATTAAAAAGAGTAGAAAAATGATTTCCGATGACACACACACACATGAAAGCAGTTAACTTCGACTGTGTTCTCTACATAGATTCTATAATTTCGTACTGGTGCGACAGCTATAAGATTCGATATAAATGAATAGTTTTGGTTTGTTTGGGTTTTATGGTACAAGGTACAAAAGTGGACTAGCTGCGTCAAAAATAGTTTTGGAGAGCTACGAGTAAAATAGTTATTTTATATAATCTTTCACCATTCAGAACTAGATTGACTTGTTCTTTTGTTGGCTTATCATCAAAAGATTATTATAAAATTTGTATCATAAAATCCATAAGGGCTATATTTTTTACTACAGACGAGAACCATTTATTACAGCACAAAGTAATAATGAAATTGTTATAAAAATTGCAATGACACTGGTGTCAACATTTAACAGTACAGCGGTAGGATGGTACTACGGAAAATATAAATGACTGGCAGCAACGAAATTATAATATAAATCTGTACTTTAGAAGAAAAAGGAGCACTGTCCATTTTACAAGTTTCTGGTAACAACTAATTTAGAGTAATTTTTATTATTTTAATTTTGACATAGCGTATACAAAATAAATACTATCCAATGTTTTGATACTTCCATAGTGTATTAACAGGAGGACATTGGCATGTTTTTCTATTATAACTTTCATAAGCTTGAAGTAAATTATGAACATAACTCGAAATCAACTAATTTGGACATAGGCCCTTTTTATACCAAAATGCAGAAATAACGCCAACGAAAATTTCATTAACATTTAAATATTGATTATTATGAAAATTTTATGTATAAATAAAAATGGAGTGCTTGTATATTTGAATATTTTCGCCCAATTTGAAGTCATTTATCCCTTTTGAGTCATTCTAATTCAAATAAGTGGTTTTCGCGTTTGACGTCTGTCTGTATGCTCGCACTACGTCCAAACGGCTGGGTATATTTTCATCAAACCTCGCACACAGTGTGTGTTGACATTCATTTAGTGATTGAATTTATTTTCTTCAGTCTGTCTGTTTTTCCATTTTATGTCTGTTTCTGTGTTTGTGCAAGTATCACATCAAGGTATTTCAATTATTCTTAATAAAATGTTAAAAATTTTATAAAAATGTATCTCAATTCAGGGAATAAACTATATGCATTTCCTTTACTTACATATCTAAGTAATAAAAATTTTCTGAAATACATCTGAGTAACTATACTTAAATGTTGGTAGTTTTTTTATAGTTTTGGGTAGGCTGTAATTTGGTAGTTTTGGATAAGCTGTAATACATATTAAGCATTGCGATTACTTGGATTGTTTTTACCAGTACTGAAAAAACAATTAATTTCTAAACATTATTTTTACGGAATTTAAAATCTAATACTTCATTTATTTATTTTTTTCAAAAATAAATAATTTTGAATATTTGGGAGATGATATCAAGAGAATAAAAAATTCACTTTTGTACTAGAGTAAGGTAGAAATGAATTATTTTGTGTCCAATATTGCTAAAGACGTACCTGTATGTTCATTTTGTGGACGGCATGTCTTCATTTAGACTAATTTTCCTCAAACGTCTTCGGTTCAAAACACTTGGTCGTAGAATTTATTTTTGAAGAAGGAAATAAAA
The DNA here is from genome assembly GCA_933210815.1 of Meta bourneti. Taxonomy (NCBI): domain Eukaryota; kingdom Metazoa; phylum Arthropoda; class Arachnida; order Araneae; family Tetragnathidae; genus Meta; species Meta bourneti. The sequence continues at coordinate 65,312,126 of OW119926.1, forward strand.
CATACAGGACAAAACCTTTTGTACTAAGATTCATAGATAGTCGAATTTATTCAAAGTATTAAAACATATTTACACAGAGTTCCTCTACAAAACGATTAAAAATAACTCAATTACGACTCATTAAAAATCGCTTTTCTTTTCCTTGCTTCAAATAAAATTACTTGTTTTATAGAAAGCAGCACTCAAGAGGCAAGTAATACCGTTATTTTCATTCTAAACAGGTACATGATTTCAATTCAAAACTAAATCTCTGAATTGAAAAATGTGCTTTCATGTGTAGCGCTTGCTCAGAAAAAAGTAGACATGTGTTCATCGGGTACGTGCAGTAATTAATTTTTTATTTTATTTAATTTTGTTCTATTTTCAGTTGTGGCAACTATATATGTGAAATCAAAAAATAAAAGACAATCATGAATTAATAATATCTATCGAACAACTTTGCTTTTATACCGACTTTACATTAGTTTTATTTCGTTCTAATTTTTGTGGCTGTCAACTTAATAAACATTTTTTAATTGTATTTCCTATTCGTCACACCGAATCGTCGTCAATAGACCGTTGTGTTGCTCCAATGAGACGTTTATTAAAATACCTACTTATTCGTCACACGCAACAAACCAAACTAATATTCAATTTGAAACTGCATGCAAATTTAAATAGAAGTTTGCTGATATTGGAAGAATATTAATTTAAGAAACAATTGTTATAGTGACAGAAGGTCAATATTGCTTACTTTACGGGTTGAAGCTATATTTAAGCAACTTGTTATATCTGTTAAAAGTTTGTTGGAAACAGTGACTTTAAATCGAACTATCTTTTTTGATAAACGGTAATCAGTTACCTTTTCTTCATAGAAATTATAAAAATGTCGAAAAGTTGTTAAAAAATTATTTTACTCATACTTAAATGATTTGGTATTTCTCTACGAAAGAGAAAATTTGCTTATTTCGTCACTTTTTCAATCTACAGTTAACCAATTCAATCCGAATTAGGTAGTGTAATTCTGCTAGTAATAGTTAAAGCTTAAATATAAAAATATTAACACGAATGGAATACCAATCAAAATGGTAATGCTGACAATAAAGAGATACAGATTACAATAAAAATAGCACCATAAAATTTGATAACCAAAAGAATTATAGCTTTGAAGATAATCAAATAAATGTATTTTTTCAATATTTGTGCACAAGTAGTTGCGAAAATTAATGTCAACCTGCCACATGCTAGAACAGAAAATGGAGATTAACTATTTCTATTACATATTTTAGTTTGAAAAGGGTATGTTGTTTTTAAATTTGAATATAGTTCATAGTATCAGTGAGTGAGCAATTCAGTAGTAAGAGTACTTTTAGTGATATATGTCAAGACAAAATTAAAATTATTTTATTTGCATTTCATAACATAAAAACTCATCCAATTTTGTATGCTATTGTTATTTAATCAAACCAATCAAACTATGTTAATTTATTTAATCTGTTTAGATATATTGGCAAAAATCATAACTAATTCCAAAAGGACGCTTCCTAAACGAGCAATATATTGCACATATTATTTTATGTAAACATATTTCCAGATTTCTTCAATTTATAGAAAGGCACGAGTTTTCTTATAATTTGATCATGCCTATAGGCAAAATAGTAGTGAATCGTTTTCTCAATAGTAATATAAGATAAAGAAATAAATCGTCTATACAGCTTAATATTTCCAAAACATTCCCAAACCTCATATTAAAAAGTAAAATAAAGATTCATCTTTGCAAAGAGGAGAGCAATGCTTCAGCAGCAATAATTAACCAAAATGACAAAAGAAAACACTCAGAAACATATTAATTTTCGTTAACATAGGTACCCGTAACACCTGTAACGCAATTTCTGATTAATATACGACAAGACAACAAGGAAGGATTCTTAAGCCCCTGGTTTTGGATTCATTTGCACCGCCCGATTATAATGAGATCGCACTGGATTCTTTTTCGTTTTTTATTTTTCCACCGTCACGCAAAACGCGCCAATGTATTGAGAAGCGTTAATAAAAGCTGGCAGCAAACCCCATGATTGTCGCCATTCATATCGCTCAAAGTTCGACATGGAAGAAAATTAAAATAAGAACAGAATCATCAATGAATTTTGGGCTCATCATATGAGACTCGACACCAAATTATGAAAACTCGGCGGATGAGGGAGGAAGAAAAAAGAAGAGTAAAGACGTGATGAAAAGAGGTTCGGGAGGGGCCACAGGCGCCGGAGGCCCTCCGCCCCCCTAACAGGATCTACCTTTGTCTCCATCCGCTGACAGAGCAGAGAAATATCGACGGCGGAGAGCTGGAATGATAGGCGTGGTGGGTTGCAGTATTTGGCGATTCAGCGCCATAACTGGCGAAAGAAAAAAGTTATGAAGTTATTTGGTGTATGATTTGTAATTGGTAGCGATTCGCCACATCTTTCTGGCTTTATACGAAATTGTAGTGGGTTCTGGATCAGTTTATTTAAAATTCATAATTACGGATCAAAAGTAGGAATATAATCATGTAGATATTTAGATTCCATGGAACGAAAACCACGTAGCACCTGTAGCTGAGTGGTTGCCGCTTTGGCCTGCATCAACAGGTTATGGGTTCCAATACCGGTCCAGGTATAGAGGTTCTAGGTCTTCAAACAGTGATAATTTTCTAATTCGCACTTTGTAGCGAAAAAATGACCTTTGAACAAACAAGTTGAATCAATTCAAAGGGTGAACATAACTAGAAACCATAAAATTCCATTTTAATACATACATTGAATCTGACTATAAGATTCGTGTATATAGTTATTTGTTTGTAAGGTCAAACTGCCGAATCATATCCCTTAAAACTTCATTCCATTGAATGGAGTATATATATATATATATATATATATATATATATATATATATATATATATATGATATATACTTAAGGCGCATATGTGACTATCCCTTTTTGTATGTATTTTTAAATCTCCTTGTGGTTGTCTTCAAGAGGTGTATCGTCGTTAGCAAAACTGACCAGATCGTGATGAATAAGATAGCTAGTCATTAGAATAAAACTGACCAGATCTTAATTTGGTTATCAACAAAAACTTGGAAATATCTTGACAAGCTATCTCATTATTAGCAAAATTGGTCAAATCTTGATGGACAAGATATCTCGTCAAAATTACTTGGAGGGTTAAAGAGAGAGAATTGATGGGTAGGTATGCTTATACAAGTGCGAATGGGTGTTGAATAAAATAATAAAAATTGATACAAATAAAATGAAAGAGAATATAACCAATTTACTTCACCCTTTAAGGACTATTTTCTGAGTCTACTTCCTTATATCTCTGTGTTTTAAATATTATTTTTCACTGTTGTAATTATTATTATATAAGAAATGCCATAACACAAACCCCTTGCTAAGTGGTATTGTGTCTTCAACACTGCAAAATGCCTCCACAGGTTCATACCTAGTATTAGATTGCTTTAAACAATTTGTACATTGTGTGCTGGACAGGTATAAACAGTATTGACAATAATCTAGAAATTAAAAGTGTGTTATCAGTGCTAATTTTAAACAAGTGTGCAGTAAGTATAGTATGAAGGATCTAACAGATTGTTTTCTCAATCCTAGGATGTGATCTGTTTACCAGAGTCATACTATTAGAATGTCGTACAATCAATGGCTATCCGTCAAATTACTATTCAAATTATATTTGTTTTAATTTATTTCTCTCTTATCAATATATACAATCTTTAGAAAAATGAATAGAACTATTAAAGCCTTTAATTTTAAACTATCATCAAAATGTCCTTTAATAGACATCAGTAATGCATTATATCTATATTTTGATTGTCATTTGAACCCAGAATTGATCAGAGAATGCAGATATATAATTGTGAAATTTCGATTTATGTCATCCAATCTATTCCAAAATGAACTCTATAAATCAAATGTGCCCAAGACTGAATTTATTCAATACTTCACAATCCTGTCCCCCTTTCGTTTGAAATAAAATGGATCTCAAAATCTAAATTGGTATAATCTGCACGTGCAGTTATTTTCGGATAGGGGGTTCTAAATATTGATTACTTTAAAAACGTACCTAAAATTAAGTGTATGTCGAGTTTTACTTTAAATGAAAATATCTGTAAATGATTAATAGATCCATAGAGCATCGTTATGAGAAGGTGAATTGTGTGTGGTATACACATACTAATTATTCATGAAAGGTTGTGTATGCGTGACTATTTAAATAATTATATTATTATTGTGTATTCATGAAAGCATGATTGTAAATGCATGATTATTTAAAGTACATCAGGTGGCAATGTCGAGATATACTTAAAATAAAAATATCTGTAAATGATTTCGCAATAAAATTTAAAGGTACATTTGATGAGGCACCAATAATGTTATATGGTGGCAATTATATAATGTATTGGTATATAGTCAACATAAAAATGGAAATTGAGTGATGTCAGAAGTGTATGAAAACGAAAATATCTGTAAAGGATTTTCCACTAAAATTTAAAGGTAATTATGACTAGGCATCAATAATATTATATGGAGGCAATTTTATAGTGTAGGGGTACATAGTGAACACAAAAATAGGAATTGTTTGATGTCGTAAGTGACACAATATACATGGTGTTATTAATGTTATCAATCATATGATATACTGAAAACAAATATATACTGATTTGTGCATGCATAAACAACACATTTATATTGTATCACTCTATGTATTTCACGATACTCACGTCGTACCCCTACACTATATAATTTCCTCCATATAATATTATTGGTACCTCGTCATAGTAAAATCCATAGTGTTTTGCGAAAGTGAATTGTGTGTGTGGTATACATGTACTAATTGCTCATGAAAATTGTAAGATTTTAAAATCAAAACTATCTAACCGGCACATGAAACTAGTACATCAGGTAGAAATGCTTGTGCAACTTACAGAAATTAGGTTGTCAAATATTTTATGATAATTGTGTATAAAATTGAGATCATTTTTAGGATAGGCTTTGGTTAGTTCATAACGTCACCTGAATACAAAAACTAGGTATCTCTAAAAAAGGTGTATTTTTAGTTAGACAAGTTATTATAAAAAGCTTAGATTCTACTAAATTTAATTTAACCACTTAGAAACTTTTCCAACCACTTAAGTTCTAAATATAGGATAATGAAAAGAGTAGGTACATGAAATAATCATGGAGTAAAAACTGTTTTCCCTTTATCTAAAGCCCCCAAAATTCAGTTACCTAGTTCTTGCATTCAGGTGAGATCTTAATTTCTAATGAATGTTAAGGTGTTTTGAATGTCGTACACAAAAAGATGAGTACTTAGGCTAATCGTTCAAACTAGAAGTCCAATTTTCTGCAAAAGTTGTGAATTATTTTGTTAATTTGTTATCAAGAGTAAATGGTTTTTAATACTTTTGGAATAAAAAATATCATTAGGAGATACTTGCATAATTATTTTCGTATTGTAAAGGGGTAGGTAGGTATTTAATTAACGTCGCACTGGAGCAACACAATGGGGTATTGGCTACGGTCCGGGATCCATCCCAATGGGAGTTGTAAAGGGGATTGAAAGCATGTATTCAGATCATTACAATGGGTGAAAAGAAAATATATAAATACTCGGTGTTCTCTTGAAAATACTAAAGGGTGATTAAAATGTACAGTTGGTCATGAAAATTACAGTCCTGTACCAAAATGATCAATTATGATGATATTATATGCTGTTTTTAATTACATTTTGTTTTCACTTTAAGAAGTATTTTTGACTTCTTGTTTATGGAAAGCTTATATCATTTTGTTTTTGTTTCAGATGAAGTGCATAAAAGTTTCTTGGATAAAAAGAACAAATGCCCACTGTTACATATTCGATGCATGAAGTAGAGTTTTTTGAAATTTCATGAGCTCAATAGTGACAGGAATTTCTCTTCATATATATACGAATATATATGAAGAGATTCTGTTATATTTCATATAACAGATTTTTATGGAGCACGTTTGCACTACTTTTGGAAATCAAATCAATCTTCACCTTTGTGTTCTAAGCAAATATGGATTTATTGTCAGTGTGCTTGAACATCAAAAGAATTGCGAAAAGATATCCTATATTCAAGTTCATACAAGATGTAAAATACACTACAGAATAAGGAAGAAGTATCATATGGATTACTCAGAATAAGAGGTAAGATTAATTTATATTTGTTCTTGCATACATTTAAAAGCCACGGTGCACCAATTCATACACAGTTTTATTTTATTAATGTGCAAAATAAGCAAATTACATACAAAATATTTACTTTACCCCCCTCCCAATTCTTGATTTATAAAAGGAAATTTTAACTGAACTCTTGGGTTGAACTAATCGATAAATCTACTTACAACGCGAGTTCAAAATATCCATCAATAATAATGTTAAGCGTTTAGAATAAGAAACATTTTCTGTCTGGGTGTCAGGGAGGATTATAATTTTAATATTGATGGGGTTGAGGGAATTATAATTTTATTATTCATACTTAAAAGTTTAAATTGTGCTTACTACTAATCTTTCTACTCCTTACGAGATTTTGTTATTCATTTATTTCATAATTCGTGCAGTGTTATAATGTAATATAACTTATTTTTTCTATTCTAGATTAATATGACATACAAAACATTTACAAACGGCTTCAAATCAACCAATACTATTTATAGAATATGTTAAAAACTTTATTAAAAGTATCCGAAATTTGGGGTGGGTTGATTAGGGGATGCAACCACAATAATTTAAGGTGTGAATCGGTCTTTGTGTTATTAGTGGAAGGGTAATATGTAAATATCTTTCTGGCTATAAGTGAAGTATAATTTTTTTTATCGAAGGCCGATGATAGAAGTAAGATACATATAGCATAGTATTTACATCGATGTTTCTAGCAAATCTTACAAGTGTTGCTCAGAGTTGATGCAGAGACTCGATGAAGAAATGCCTTTTTCAAGTTGTACTCACGTTGCATATAGTATATAAGCGATTTGTTCTGATTAACGTAGACATTGAAATAGCATAATGTGTACATTGGTATCTGGAACCATTGGGTACAATTTTCCTGATAAAATCTTAATATTTCTAAAGCATTTTAAAGCGAAACACTTTAATCGAAGTTTGCAATACATTGGAATGTATGCAGACAGAACCAACTCAACTAGATATATCGCGACATAATCATCTTCAATCCTCATCCTATTGTTTACCGTAAGAGTGAGAGGTCATCAATCTGCGATACTTTTTATGCTTCTGTAGATAGCCACACTACCAGCAGTCCATTTAACTGGTGAAGATCTTGAAGAAGTTGACGGATGCATTACAAACGCAACCGAACTCATTCTTGGAAAACGCCAATTCGTAATGCACATTGGCCCACTGCCATCTCTATAAATTCTTCAGAACGAACTACGACTGTAATGTTATCATTTCACTGTTTTGTGTTTCAAAGTTATCACATTCCAAGTCAATATCCATCGTTAAAGGTGCTGACTCACTGGAAGTACTCGTACCAGTTGTAAAGCTCAGATTTCTTACGTTCTCTATACAATCTGCATCGCTCGGCATTAGTCAATTTGAATTTTTCTGTTTCCTTTTGGAATTTTCTTTCCAATGATATACTTTTCTACATTTCTGTTCATATTTAATTTGCAACTTTTTAAACATTATGAAAAATTTTTTCAACTCAGCACACTTAACGACTTACGACTTTACAAATTTTATTTACCGGTTATTGGTGCTTAATTATAATGTAGATCCTGCTATTCTCCTACAAATCGACACCACTTAAACGTCCTATCCCTTTTTGCAATCCAAAATTACGCTGCTGCTTGGCTTCGCCATTTTCAGTGCTCACACCAAGTTCTTCCCTTGCTACTTCACTCCTGCACACTTTCACTATCCACAATTTTAGATACGCACATAAATTCTATATTTAACAAAATTTAAATCATTGGATTGTCATTTATAATTTACGAGATAACAGCGCGACAAATCTGGAAATTTTTGGTCGCTATTGTTTTCGTAGACCCCTAAGTTGGATCGAATACAATGACAAAGTATACAAACAAGCCTTAACCTCAGACCTTCAGTCGCAAAGTCAAACCAAAATAGTCGTTAGACTGGAGTAATAAAAATCACCAATAAATGTGTTCGATTCCCCAGACTGTAATTTGTGTGACCTAGGACAGTCTATGTCTTGTGAACATTTAAACAGGAGTTCTGCACTAGTAGTTTTCAATTGTAATGTGTAAAAATATTGAAGGGTGCGTGGTCTAATTGCCTAGGGTCAAATGACTAGTATTTGTCAGCAACATAAAAAAATGCACACGTTTTGTATAAGTGTGAGTCATTAATTTTGCCAATGTTTCCCAATTTTTAAGTAGCAACAAACATTTCTTTATGTAAACAAAATTTTACATATCTCTATAACGTCAAACATAATTTTATAAATCTGACTAATTCTTATCTTACGTGTTGGTGGTGGAATTATCATCCCACTGGAGCAGCACATCGGGCTATTGGCGAGTCCTGCATCAATCCAGACGGGAAAGACCCGAGGACAACACATCGTAATTTGAAACACTGTCAGATGACAAGGTACTATACTAGAAAAACCATTCTAAATGAGACTTCGCTTAAGTTAATGGCACGATGACAAATGCCTGGAATTTTCAATTATGCGTTTGTACTGAAGTGATAAACATATAACGAATAGAGTTACTATGTTGAATTGTGTGAAAAGTTTTTGAAGGGACAACCCATGCTAAATATGAATCCAACTATATGCTTGTGTGTTAGGTTTATTTAAGTAATGCATACATCACGGAAATGCGAAAATTGTTTAAAAGTAAGCGAATTTTAATAAAAACCGATTTTTGCATAGAAGTATTTGCCATGTATTGATGAGCGTAATGCCTTTAATTTATGAAACATGTTGCTACACTTCGTCAAGCGACACTAGGTGGTATTTTGTCTTTCGAAAAGGGTCTGCTTCTGAAAACAATAACTAATCACACTACTCTTCTGATCCCTAGATCAAAGCAGCAACGCAATTACATTTCAAGATGTCAACGACACAAAAATATTCGCAGAACCAAGTTTGAGAGCACGAGTTCTGAAGTATTTCGCGCGTTCCTCCCGTTGTTCATTTAGAGATTTCCTATTCGTTCACTTACTTTTTACTTAAGACAAAAGAGACGCCATTACTTTTCTTTGGGAAAAGTTTCGTTGCACTTCGAAAGTTAGGAGACAAATTTCATATTCACAAAACTGAGTTTAGATTGTGAAAGGGAAGCTCTCTCCTGACTCTACCTGCTTGCGCCATAGTGGAAGGAGGTCGGAATGCTGGTAGTGGGGAAAATGGATTATCTCAAAATACATTATTCAGGCTTTGCTTGCCTTAGCTGATAAAGAGTTTGGCGTATTTTATGTATTTATAAGTCGTTAAAATATGTAAAATATACTAGTACGTTACAGAAGATGTCTCGTTATGTTATGTGGATATAAATCCTTTATGTATAAGAGTAAAAGTGCCCAAGAGTTAACCTATATGGTAATCTCTTGTGTAGATTTATAAAAGGACTATGACTTATAGTTCTTGTTTTTATTTAATGGGAAATGGTTTATGGAAATCTTTTATGGAAATGCTTTTGTTAACGATTATAGATATTGTAGAAAACCGAATTTAAAACCGAAACGATTTTATAAAATGGTTCTGACTTCCTTGACTTACTTGAAAAGTGGTTTGCTATTACAAAGAGTAACATGGAGTGCGAAAATATCCCCATAGTATTTGAATTAAAACTATTTCATGTTATTTATTTTTTTATTCCTAAATTGTTCAGTCATAAATCATAAATTTGTTTTGAATGCATATTTGGTCTGAAATCTTGAGCACCTTTGTCGTACATTTTCAAACAGGGATCATGCATAGATTTTTAAAACTAACTTGAAGTAATGATGCTTACAAATATTTTTTATAAGAAGGACTTATTCATTTTTACAAAAGCAAGCAAAATTTTAAACTTAATATTCAAATTAATCTTAATTTCTTACTTAGAACCCGTTCTTGGTATATTTGGTTCAACTATTTTACTATAAAACTGATGCATCCATTTTTGTCGTAGCCGTTTGAAAAGGGACATTACTATTTAATATAATTAAAGGAATCAAACTATTTCATTTAAAACTGATCGGGATTATTATTATTATGTATTATTAAATTAAAATGTGCGAGGTAGTAAAAGGTTTTTGCTTTAAGTTAACATAAGATCCCACCAACAATATCATTAATGAAGATCTTTGAAACAAAATTAACCATTTACTTAAAACAAAAATATTATAGATAAATTTTTTTGTCTTGATATCGATAGAAAAAATTAAAAATATTTGGAAAAACATCAGATTCGGAATACGAGACAGAAATAAACAATTGTGAGCAAATTTAAGAGTAAATGTTAATCTAAAAGCTTGTTAAAGAAGATAATATAATTTATAAAAATTAAGTACAATAGGTGATTCATGATTGTCTTTTGAAGGGCTATAAGGCAATGAAATTATAAGTAGCAGCACAAAAATGATAAGTAACAACATGAATACTGTATAAAAAATTGAAGGGAAACGGAGGCAAATCTCACTGATGTTAATGAATTTTTGAATCTGAATATTTTCTCATGCCGTAAAATTAAAATCTCGGCTAAAGTAATTATTTTATTTATAATTGGCTAAATAATAATACGCTATGCTATGTATTTCTTTCAATCGCAACAGGAAACTAAAATACGATTTTCTTCAAAGAATTTTTTTTAATTACTGGGACAATTGACGTATTTATACTGGAAGTACTGCTGGTACTGAAAGACATCGATTCTATAATAAATGTTGGTGTACGACGCGATTTCTGGTGTGTAAATTGAGCCCTGAATAAAATATTATTTGTTAAATATTTCAGAAGAAAAATGAATTATTTCCTGACTTGTTTTAAAATTTTCCTTATATGCGAGCATTTGTTTACATTTTTTAAACTTTCTATGTCTAGGCACTAAGTAAACAGATAAACGCATCTTCTGTGGACTACTAATATACGTATATCTGTAAGACCGTTTTCTCTGCTAGGTTATACCGGAGGCAGTGAAAACATATCAGTATTATCATATTGCGCACTCTAGGTTTAAAAAAATCTTAATATCGCAATGAAAAAACTGAAAATTTTATGTTCATATATTTTGTCTCCTAATTCTTCATAACATTTGAACTATTTTTCATCACGGAAAAAATTATGAAAATGTTCACACCAATAGGATATAGGAGCATACGAAATCAATTATTTTAACCATTTTAAGGAAAACTGTTGGGTTATGAATAAACTTTGCAAACAATAGAAACTTTTGATATGTTTGGTAAAAATAAGTATCTTAATAATACTTTGATAATACGGTGAGCAATTTATATTATTTTTTAGAACAACTGAGCTAAAATTCATATCTCCCTTATACAAATCTGAAGTTTTAACTTCTTTTGATGAGCTAGAAAAGAGTTGTTTATTTAAAAAGGTCGCAAATAAAGGCGTATGAACAAATTTATGTAACATTTTGTGTAAAACTCGCGATGAGGAATTTTTTCAAATCTGTGGAACCTACTTCGTAAGGAAAAATACGGTTCGATGACTATAGAAAGCAAAATGTGAACCAAACCATTCAACTTTCATTAAGTTGTGTTCACAATTAAAAAGGAAATTGATCTAATGCATTGTGCGTTTCCTTTTTTTTTAACAAATTGAAATTAACTTAATATTTTTACAACACTAAAGCAATATTCAATAGAACGTATTAATATCCATATCATAGGTAAAAAGGCCATAAGGGTGCTTAGGAGATACAAATTGGTTTAATTTTATTTTAAAAGTACAAACATTAAATAATGTTCTTAAAATAACAGTTGTAGAAGAAATTTCGAAGTATTTATTGCTATTTTTAGGACGTTTTATAGATGATTAGTGAAAAATCACAACAAAACAATAGTAATTGAGGCAAAGATGGCGTACTGGTGGAGATGACACAATAGCTATAACTCGCATGTTGCATGAGGAATCTTCGAAATTCTTTTTCCTCTATATTTAGTAGCTTCAGAACGGTGGTAAAAGTTGTGCTGCGTTCTTATTTAAGCTACAACTTTTATCAACATTTAAAGAATTGCTAAGTTCAAAAATGTCCTTCTTGCAAGCTTAAAATATGTATTTGACTTAACATATCTGTAATAGTTATTATTTCAGTTGTTCGTTATTGTTGAGGAATAGTTAGATAAGTTCAAAAGTAAACTAAGTAATATCGATCATATTGCCATTTTCGTTATCATTTGGATAAGTGTGTCGTCTTTCCCTACCATTTGTGAGAGATAATACATTTATTGTCAGGATAAGATGAAGCACTAATGTTTGCTTCATTTTCCGTAGAAAGACTCGTTATTTATATTTCCATTCTATTGTTCAAAAATAATTATTCTGGCAAGATATTATTTTATTAGACGGCATGAACGACTTTTTAACTTATAAATAATTAAATGTCCTACTTTGTTAGTTAATTTCATCATGTCACCGGTTTATTCTCGGAAGTATTCAGAGTTACCTAGGGCTTCGCTGTTCGAAGAAGCCTTAAAGCAAGCTGTTTCTCGCAGCACTGATTCCGTAAAGCATAGCGCATTTATAGTGTTTATATTAGAAGCAACATTTATGTGAAGAAATATGGACATTTTGCCTATGGTTCTTTGGGACCTTGTAGTAAGACAACTCAATGCTCTCTTTTTCTCTTGTCCCACAAATGCGTTTTAGGGGGGGGGGGTTATATGAACGTATAATTAAACTCATTTGCACTTTTATTGTTTCTTATCAATGTGTCTGCTATGAGAGTATGAAAAATCACTTATTGAATATGTAAAAAATCTACAGAAATATTATTTGGCTTAGCTGAGAAGATAGGAAGATCGTTTTCAAGTTTACTGAAAGTTTGAGACCCATAATTGAAGAAAATGGCAATTACAATATTTTAAGATGAACCAAGAACTCAGAAATTCCTACGAAGTGAATTCCAAAAACACGCAGAATGCTGGGAAGCTTATTGTTCTACTAAGACAAAATCTCTGATTGCATTGAATATGTAAATTGTAAATTATGACACCATAAAATTTGCACCTTACATGGATAAAATTGTAATGATTGAGTTAAAAAAGTTAGAAAAGAGAGGACTAAAACCGAATATTGATTAAAGGGAAAACTAAACAATGATTCATGATTTCATTCAAATTTATGATTTATTCATAGTATGATTTTTCACAAAAGTGAGCGATTTATCTCCAACCTTTAGGTGAAGATAAGTCGCTCACTTGCGTCCGAAGTGGATATTGCGCAATGACATGTCTTTTTTAAAGCTTTTTCGAACTGTTCTATTTTTCAATAAACATCATTTACTCATTTTGGTAATGAAACAATGTAGTTTTGAATTTTAAAAAATTGGACATTTTCTTGCCTGAATTGACAGAAGAGGATTTTTTGAAAGTGCTCCCTTTTTTTATCACTTAACTGTATAACGATCTCATCTATACATCTCAAAGGAGATATACATCTCATCTATACATCTCAGAGTTGGCTCCTGTTTCTCTAAAGAAATCTACACCGTTTGAACAATCGACACCAAATTTGGTACACATATTCTTCAGAACCATGTGGGTAACTTAGGTTACATATTAACCCCTGTTATATTCTTCCTAGATGTGCAGAGGGGGTAAAAACAATTCGAAATCCCCAATGAATAACATTGAGTATTAAACAATTGTGGTAACTTAGAAAACACTTTTGCAGCAGGAGGACGATGAATATAAAAAGAATTATATTGATGGATATATCATCTATACATATTTGCGTCCGAAGTAAATTGTAGAAGCTATAAAAAGTTAAAACGATGTTAAAAGATTTCTGCTAGTAGTGTAAAAGTTGTCCGGATGAGGAAAATACGAGAATCCAAATTCCGTGCTCCCCATTTTGTCTGTAGATCATCGGTTCTCTAAATGCAGAAATGCGTTCTCTTTAGGTAATTGTAACCTGGGCATCAACCTTTGTAAGAGCAGGTGATATGTTAATAGCGTTTTGCGTGTATGCGGGTACTTATCAGAAATGCATTATATTATGCAGTGACGTGAGATAAAATATGTGAGCGTTTGTTGCGTTTCTTTCATAAGGTGGATTAACTGCCTTTTTCTGTGTGATTAGGATCTTTAAATATGGAATTAGTTTTACACAGTTATGTTTCTATTTTTTTATGATTACTTGATATCAGATATCGTCACTTGTCTGCCAAAATTTGGTCACTCAATTTATCGGATTTTGAGAGGTGAAAACGTTTTATACTTCAATGTCTGTTTCGTATGTACCTACAAATTTCCTTGCCCGATAGAGAGTAAATGGTAAAAACGTTACCTAATACTTCCATTAAATTCTGTAGGAACTCAGCTCTTTTAATTTAAGTATTGCTACACTGATTTTAGACATCTAGTCCCTGCAGTTAGTTGACATAAGCTAAGCAAAGTCAACTCTAAAAATGCTTTCAACCTTTGTACAGAAATATACATAAAATATTTACATATAACAACCTTTCAGCAAGTTACATGAGCATTTCTACCCGATGTACACGTTTCATGTTCCTGGAAATAGTTACTAATTTAAAATCATATAATTTCCATGAACAATTAGTACATGTATACCACACAATTCACTTTCACAGAACACTCTATGGACTTAACCTTTTAATTTGAGTGGAAAATCACTTACAGATATTTTCATTTAAATTATGATTTGACATGTACCTAATTCTAGGTATGCTCTGAAATTATTCAGAAGTCAGAACACGCCCCCTCCCCTTTCGGAAAATAACTGTGTGTGCAGATTAAACCAGTTAAGCTTTCCGATACATTTTATTTCAAATGAAAGGTAGACATGATTGTGAAGTATTGAATAAATTCATTCATGGGCACATTTGATTTATAGAGTTCAGCTTAGAATAGATTGGATTCCAGCACAGTAGAAATTTCAAGTTATGTATTTGCATTCGCAGATTAAATCTGGGTTTCGTTTCCGACCAAGTTGGTTATAACGGACTACTGATGCCAATTTCAGAAAGTTTTGTTGATAATTTAAAGTTACAGGCTTTTTATTCTTCCTATTGCAACTTCTATATTTCAAAACACCTATTTTATAATTACTTGGTTCTTGAATTGAGGTGAAGATATAAATTTCTATTTATTTCAAAATTATCCTTTGAAATAATCTTTGACGTCAATATTGAAATTTGATATTCATAAGAAGCAATTCGAGATTCATCAATAGTTTGAACGATTTGAAATTATTTTTTCTACTCATGTTGATGGTGTACATCATTCAAAGTCTAGAATGTAGGACGAAAAATTGTATACTTTTAAGAATACAATGAGTAAACTTATATTTAACATGACCTTACAATGATTTTATTGAACCTGAATGCTAAAGTATTTTTTCACATAGAATAACAGTACAGTAGTCTACTTTGGTTATTCCAGCTCCTATTAACCGAATGTCCTCGTTATTAGTGCTGAATTTGATGCCACTTTTTTTGCTTTGTGAATTTTTCAAAGGCAGTAGTAGTAACACGAAATACACTAATTTTTTTCTCTTTCGTATAGGCTGTTTTGTGTTACAACCTCCATATGATTGGAGTTTCTGGTTATCTGAGGTAGCCTCGGTCCATATTATCTGGGATAATCAGGTTTCTACTGAATCTGCAAAATCAGAGATGACAAGTTATACACGCAATTTACATTTGCAATACTGAAAAATAAACTAAAAGTGTGCTGATTATCTGCGTTGATGATTTAGCACAGCTCTTCATTACTTAATTTAAACGGATTTATAAAGTACAATTTTTCTTATGAACCCTTTCAGTAACATCATTTGTGTCTGCTCATACCTTGTAAATGGTACCATGTTGGAACTTAACTCTCCTAGTGGTTGTCTGAAGAGGCATCTTGTCATTAGCAAAACTGACCAGATCTTGATTGACAAGATATCTCGTAGTGGAAGGAAAAACCGACCAGATCTTGATTTCGTTGTCATAAAAAAATCGGTAATATCTCACTGATGAGATATCTCATCATCAACGAGATTAATCAGATATTGATGGACGAGATATCTTGTCGAAACCACTTGGAGGATTAAACACACTGTAAAACAATTCCTGTTGTGTCTGAAAATTCTATAACTGGTGCATTAAACCTCTAGGACAATTACACGAAATTCTAATTTTTCAAAGTTTCTATTTACTTCAAGTTTTCTTTGAAATAAAAGATGTTAACTTTGATCTTGAAATTTGACATTCATAGGAAACAATTTCAGATACATGAATGGGATGATTTGGCACAACTTATTATTCAGCGTAGAACGAAAACATGTGTGCTATTATGAATAAAATGGAAGATAAATTCTATTAAACGTGAACCTTACAAAGATTTTATTGATTTTGAATAAAGCCAGTTTCCCTTTAATGCACATAATTAAAGTATCTGCCGAACGAAAAATTAATTATTATAAGCGAAATTACATTTACAGTACTGATAAATAAACTAACAATGTGCTGATGATCTGGGCTGATAATTAAGCATAGCTCTTCTTCACTTAATTTAAATGGATTTATAATACACAATTATCCTTATAAAACCCTACAATAACATCATTTATTCCCACTCATACTTTGTAAATGGTACGATCCTGAAACTCTTAAACGCACTGTAAAGCAGATTCTGAAGTGTGTAAAATTTCTGAAACCGGCACACTAAACCCTCCAGGACAATTACATGAGATTGTAGTTTCCTTTTAAAGAGTGCCGGATTCCTTTTAAAAGATTTATATCTGAACAAGCCGTTACCCACCGTAATGACTATCCGGTGCTAATATTCACCCCCTATTCTTTTTCAATCTATTTCAGGAAAAAAAGACTTTCCCTCCTTTCATTCCTTTTCTTGGGTTTTTTTAAAGTTGAATTCTTCTTCATTATAGAAATCTCGACATAGTATCTTTTAATTAATCCACTCAATCCTATACATTTTTTTGCCTTCACCCCACCCAAATTGGTAGAATGTTTTTCCCTTTTATCATTTTAATTAGCTCTTTTAAAATCCAGGTTAAAAAGAAGATGCGAGGGGAAAAAAATCTTTTTTTTCGTCTTTTTCGAGTTTTTTATCACCTGTATCTGGTTTTAAAGGTGAAATTTGACTATATGCTCTATGGTTGCATCCAATTCTTTAGACTTCTAATGTGCCTTGCATTAATTTTTTTATTGAAGCCCATTTTTTGTGCAATAATGTTAAAAACTCTATTGGTGTCAAAACATCTATTGATGTATTGATTTGAGATTGAAGGCTCCATAAATCAGCAGGTACTGTTTTTTCATGTCAACGGTATATTTTGAAAGGTTTAATGAAAGATATTCTGTAATGTCATCTTTTGAAAAATGTCTATCTCTTCTAATTTTATTCTATATAAAAGTTGTTTGCTTTTAAAAGAAACGTTAAATTTGAAACATTTTTTTATTTGAAAAATCTGTGATGGTTTTTTTTCTTCTCATATATAGTAAGAGTTGATTAATAGTCAACACAAAAAGAGGTGAGTATTTTTTGTTTTTCAAATTAAAATGATATGCTACACAAATACTAATACAAGTAATCACTTTTGATAAATGTTTAGAAAATATTTTGTGAATAAAACTGTATACTTACGTCTAAAAAGCAGAAGTTTTCCAAGGAAGTTATTCTATCTGTAAGACAGAATTTGTAGGGTATTGAAGTGAAAGGGGCAATAAATGAATTTAGCGATAAAGACCCAGACACTTGAAGAGGCATGGAAATAATGTCTTAAGGAATAAAAGCTTAAGAACTCCGAAAAGTTCTTAAGAAAGATTTTTTTTATCTGTGTGAAATACCGATATATTCGAAAAAATAAATTTATTTTCAATGTTATATTATTCATTTCTTTTGATACAGTTAATTTATTATTGGATGTAAAAAAATTCAAGGTGTTTCTGAATAGAACACACAATGCCGATTGTATACTTTAATTACTGTATAATAAATTCTAGTATGAAATTTGCATAAATTCATGTATCTTTAATTCTTAGATCAGGAGTAGTTAAAATGTTCAACATTGCCTAAGAAAGCGATGAGCATTAAGTGGATTCACCTTCTGGGTTTAAATATATATCTAGATATGCCCTGGGGTTCTTATATACTCGTGGTGCAGAGCACAAAAGTGACCATCCACTTCGGTGCGCTGTCACAAATTTCCACTGATCCACCACATTTACCACTTATAATTTTCAGTAAATGTCATATATGTGCTATTTAACCCTATTAACACCGTTGTCATGCCTCCCATGAACTCGAGGTTATTGCGAATTGATATCGGTCAGAAAATTGTAATCCTGTGTTTTGGTGTTCCATGTGTTTTGGACCTTGCACCATAAAATCCAGCATCAAACCCAATCCGCTAATCCATATATATATAATAGGATGTATTTCTACGTCAAATAAAGGGGACGGATTTGTGGGAAGAAATAAAATAAAGTAATTAATCTCAAGAAAATATTTTATAATTTGGTTAGTGATGGATGTATGATCTGAAAACCTGTTTCAGACATTTGTTATCCGGTGTTAAGGAAACAGAGTCTTTCGAAACTTTCTATTACAACTTTGTGATGATGTAGAGAGCACTAAATAAAGCAGTATTTTCATAGGGATATATGTCTACAAGGCATACCCGGATGTGATTGAGTATATATTAACAGTCAGAAAGGAAAAACAACATGAGTGTGCACAACATTTTATGAGCCCACCATGATGTGCTAGATGGTATACTGTGATTCAGAAATGAAATATAACAAGTGTGTGAAAAATATTTTATTAGCCCTAATTTTACAGTTTGACAACAACTGTATGCTTAGTTTCACAGTTAGTGCTCAAAGTTATAACCACCAAAATAATACTTAAATGCAGCTCAAGACACAATTTCACTTCTGCTCGTGCGTTTTAAATATCCGCCTAATATTCTAATTGCATCTCAGCCATCTCAGAATTAGTGAAAAGATGCATGTTAACCGTGACGAAGTCAGCATCTAAAATAATCATGGCGCAAACTCATAAATTTTCGCCCTTCCGAACAGCGATCTCTAGCAAATTCAAGTGGTGAAATGCTTTCTGTAAGATGTTGAGAAATCTAAGGCTTTTAAATTTCCAATCGAATACCCATTTACATATAGAGGGTGATTCAGAATTTCCTGTACAAACTTTAAGGGAAGATAGGGGTCACAAAATTAAGCCATTTTCACATGGGATGTATGTCTACTTGTATCATCTGGATGTCCTAGAAGGAACACTAAGGTGTAGAAATAATGAGGCAGAAAGTACGGGAATGAGATTTTTTTTATCAGTTCTAATTTTACAGTTTGACAGTAATTGGACACAAACCGTTTTCAGTAGGTGCTTAAAATTGTCACCACCGACGCACATCTAATAGCGTCGATATATGGATTGCCGTACAAACTGTCCGAGCTGCAGATGTATCTAGCTGTTGGACAGTGCCCTCTAGCAAATCCAGGTGGCATTTGTGGACATACATTCCTAAGTGAATACGGTTTATTGTTATATTCCCTACCTCGTCTTAAAGTCTGTACTGAGAGTTTTGAAATGCTGTGTGCTTATTGTGACTAGCATCCAGTCCTTCAAACAATTAATTCTTGCAGCGTGTTCTGATCCTATTATAACTTTCCTCAGGAAATACAAGTTTGTTACAATTATTATTTGAGTTCTAACTGGGTAGGTAGTTTGTATGTAGGTAGTTAAATTTACGACACAATGGGCAACACACTGGTCGATTGGTGACGGTCTGGGATCTATCCAGAAGGGATGGATCAGAGGATGCCAACTCGTGATTTTAAACCACGGTCGGATGACGTCCACACTCTTGAGCTGGCACCTAACTCTGCAAACTTCCACACCACGCCAACGTCATGACATTTGAGGCCACGACAGATTTAACGTGAAGCCAGCTCCCACGTACGCGACAGACTTTGGTTTGGACAGAATCGCGAACTCGCGACCATCTGGTTGCTAATCCTTGACTCTACCAACTGGGCTACCACAGCAACGTAGTTGTAGCTGGTCCCTGTCCCTTAATAAATATTTTAAAGCCCTTAGGCTCAATATGCATTGAAAGACTACTTGATGTGATTTGATCGATGTATTGGTAAAGTTGTTAAAGCACTTGCTTGGATACTAGTAGACTGCATTGCTTGATCATAAGTTCAATCCTCGAGTAGGGCTGACTGCTCTGCTTAAAATATCTGTTTTTTTCATGCAAATTCAGGCCATATTTCTTAAAGATCTACAAGAATCCACATATACACCCTGTATCTATTTCGGGAACTATTAACTAAGTATAATTTAAGCTACCCGAGTCTAATCAACCTGGCGACACTAGTCTGAATAAGTTTATGTCCAAATGGGGACATTAATCTAGTGTAGGGTTATTAATCTAACTAGTCATTAATCTAGTTAGCGTGCTCTAATGTTAGTTAACTTGCCAATAATATTTCCACAGAATGAAAATTGACTAAACTTTAGTTTTAGGCATTATGAGGGGGGTGGGTAACTAAAACATTATCTCTTTAAACACGATTGTTTGTGAAAGTACAAGGCCAGTATATCCTGACATAGAATCTTACGCGGCGTATAATATTTTTTAAATGGCGTAGAATCTTATTTTTGTACAATATAGAATAACAATAGAATGCTTGATATTAATGCGACATACACTATCTGGCCATTCGTCACCGGACACCCCATACTATTAAGTTAAAGCGAACCAAGCACGACATCAATATCGTGTAGGACCACCTTTCGCCGCAATGACATCTGTAACTCTAGAAGTAACTTTAGGAAGAATTTTCACCAATTTCCGATACGTTTCTGAAAGAATCTTGCTCCATTCATCCTTCAAATTGGCAAACAATTCAGTGGTGTTTTTTGGCCGAGTTGGCCTGGCTCTAAAACCAGCGCTCGAACTCATCATCAGAGGCGTTCCAAGGGGTTAAGATCTGGACTTTGGGCTGACCAGTGAAGTTTTTCCACACCCATTTCCTCAAACGACGTGTTAATAACGCCTGCTGTAGGACATGGAACATTGTCTGCTGAAACAGGTATGGACCAATACCAAGGTGTTGCCACAATGTCGGTAGCGCAGAATTATTCAGAACTGTAGCTGCTATAAGAATATTCTAACCGTTCAATGTCTTTTATAAGTTGTATGACGTGTACGGATGATACTAAGCACTTTTCTAGGGGTGACCGGTGACGATCGGCAAGATAGTGTAGAATCTTATACTCAAGTCTGCGAGGTATTTAAAATGCATTTTTATATTGTAATTGAAACAAAGAGTTATAAATTGGCAAACGAAATTGTTTGATTTTATTCGTAATCTTAAGAATTTTTGCAATTAGAAAGATGGTTTTGTATGTTTCGGGGACATACTAACATTTTTATCGGGGATGAAATTTTCAAGTTCTTTGTTACAATATAAAATTGTTTTATCGCTTTATACAACTTCCCAAGGTACTTCTAATGTAAAACATCTGTACTTCATTAGAAAAACAAGTTTGTGTGTTTTATCAACTAATGGATATGATTACAAGCATTCACCATTATAAAAACATCAATAAAATTCGTGAAGAAAATAGAGAAAAGAGAGGTCACTAACTAATATTTTTATCATCTTCTTACTCCCGGCCGAGGTAGCCCAGTTGGAAGAGCAAGGGATTATCAGCCGGAGGGTTGCGAATTAGAAACTAGATCCAGCCAAAGATCGTCATGTACGGGGGGACTGGTACACGTCAAATCTGTCGTCAGCTCAAATGTCCTCACGTTGGCGTGGTGTGGAAGTTTGGATAGTGGGGTGAAAGCTCAAGTTGTTCTCGTCATCTGACCGTGGTTCAAAATTATGTGGTGTCGTCCTCGGATCTTTCCCTTCGAGATTGATCCCAGACTGTCGCAAATAACCCGTTGTGTTGCTCCAGTGTGAGGCTAATTAGCTACCTATCTCTTCTTACTCCAAAATATCTTACAATAAAATTATCTAACACATACATCTCATGTTGATTACAGTGCTGTGTACTTTAAGTTTAGTTTGGGGTGCAATCATGGAATTTCTTCTTTTTTTATGAACACAGTTTTGCTAAATTTGGGGATTCATTGTCATCCCGAATAGAAACTGTTTTCACTATGAATTACCATTCTATGTAACTACAATAACTAGAGGAATTTCATCCTTCCCCACAGCGTATTGCATTTCTTGCAATTAAAGCTGAACTAAAAATTCCTCAATAATATGCATTTAACCTGGGGCAACCACGTTAAACAATCTTGTTGTATTACCTACACTCACAAACTCCCTCTCTCATATAAATATATATAACTGTTTGGTGGATTTTTCAAAATAGTTCTTGATTACGTAAGGATAAAGGGTTGATTTTATTACTTGTTTATTCCTTCGTGTGTACTAAGAACATCTGATTCAGCATATATACCCTCTTTATCATTGGTACCTTCTACTTAACTGGTTATACAAATTGGCTACAAACACATAATGCATATAACCTTATCAGGAGTTAACAAAGTTTCAAATAAAAAGTTAATAAGATTCTATAAAAGGTTAATTAGATTCAATATATATTTGAGACAGATACAAAGAGGTATAAACTAAATTATTTACAAAGTATATGGAAAAACATAAAAGTGCTGATTTTTAAATGCATTTTTCTAAAGTAAGAGAGATCTATCTGATATGTAAACCGTGCAAAGAAAGTACCTGTAGTTCCTAGCAAATTTATTGTTAACATTTTTATTCGTTGAGTTCAATATTTTCTCTTACATTTACTAACAGGTTGAAAATTGTTTTGTGTATTTTGCAAAATAATTCGTGAGTAATTTGCAAAATTGCAACAATTAATGTTATGAATTATGTATTCCTTCGGGATGTCCCAAGAACATTTGATTCGATGTATATAGCCCTCAGGGCAACTAGTATCTTCTACTCTTCACTCAGTATACAAATTGATTATAAATATACACAAATTCAATTACAATGTTTCCATGTTCATTAAGTAGAACAAATTAGTCTTGAAGCAGTTTAATTTTCAAATCAAACACAACTATCAAAAATATTTCACAGCATACAAATTGCTGTTAATTTTCACTTTACTAATATAGATTACGTATAACTATGTAAAGTAAATGTATAAAATCTTATTAGGAGAGTTAGTTTTAAATAAAAGGTTAGCAAGACTTGATTAAAAGATGGTAATGTACATTTGAAACAAACACGAAGAGGTATAAACTAAATTACTTACAAAGGATCTGGAAAAACATGAAAGTGCTGCATAATCTCTTTTCTAAGTTAAGAGAAATCTATTTGATGTCGTTAAGCCGTACAAAGGACATAACTGAATTTCCCAGAAATTCTCAAGTTAATACATCGTGTTCATTGTTCTAGTTCCTAGATGAGGTATACGAAATACCTACGTGTCAGATATGAAAATTCAGTATTCATAATTTATTAGTGAACAGAATGTTCACATCACAAATGAAGTTTAATGTCAAGTCCCTTTTTTACAGCCAATTTAGGCTCTCGAATAAATATCCTCGTTCGCTCTCTAGCTTCCTCGTGACACGTAATCACTGTAGTCAAATGCAAATGCTAAGGTTTAATGTCATTGTTAGAGCTAACAAATGTTGTAATTTCTAAATGAGGCAAGAGGAACTTTAGACGCAAGGGGCTTAAATAAGATCAGATAAGGAAATCCTATTGTTCTATATCTTTAAATTCACGACAATTCTAAGCCAGAATTCATTAGATTTCACAGGAATTACAAAAGCCGTTTTACTCACCTGAATACGAAGCGTTTTGCTTAGAATCATTGTTCTAGAAGTAAATCAGAGTCGTAGTAAAATTAATCTACCTGAGCTTTATTCTAAGGGTGAACACTAGCAATGTGTTAATTAAGGTGTAGATAAAAATGAAGTAATTGAAATTCGAAGGAATCTTTCACTCAGCATTAAGCGATGTTTAAAACTAATTAAACTTCCAGATTCAATTGTAGTGTAGTTAAAAATTAAAACGTCTTGTCATGAAGTAGAATAAATTAGTGTCTAAAGCAATTTAATTTTGATATCAAAAACAAATATAGGAAACACTTCACTGTATGGAAATTACTTTTAATTTTCTCTTTGCTGTTACAAATTATATATGACCATGTAAAGGAATAGTATAGAAGGTTAATCATAAAATAGTGAAAGAGATTACTTTCTGAAACGCTAAGATTTCAAATGATATTTATCTATAGTTTTGCAGTAGTAATACACTTCTCTCCTTTTGGAAAATGGAAAAAATAAATGAATGTTTGAAATTTTATTGGTAATTCTGTAAAATGCAATATGTTTCGAAACTACGAAAGTTGAAAAAATCCCAGTGGTAAAAAAATTTTATATTTATTTTAAAGAGAAATATTCAGTTTCATAAAAATGTAAAATATTATTTTCATATTTAATTTAAACCTCGTTGCTGACTATACCAATATGAAACATTTTTACCAGTGAACAAATGATAAATTAACCATTTAAAAGCGAGATTTGTATCACATGTTAAAAAGACAATATCATTTCTAATTTCCGTGAAATTGATTTATAGTATGAAAATAATCATAAATAATTAACAGTACTCAGTTTTAAAAAATTAATCATTTTTAAAATAAAGTATTTTAAAGGTCTAAACTCTTGTTCCATGTATGACAGAAAAATGCAATTTTATTCATAAAAGGAAAATATTTTTTCATTGCTCTGAATTATGCAATCAGTTTTTATACATAACTATCAAACATACTTACAAAATTTGAAATAGAAATCATTACATTAGGCTACAAAGATTTATCCTATCTATCACTTCTGTACAGATAAACATGAATATGGAAATCACTAATTTGTTTTTAAATTATGGTTGAAAAGATTATCATAATTTAATGCATTAATGTATTACACATATGAGCAGTAAGACATGAAGTGTATGTGAGATCTTTTTTACATTCATTTGATTAACTTTGAAACATTTCTAGGAGGATATAGAATATTTTTCACTTCTCATCTTCCTCTGAAATTTCATAATGTTCGTCACACTTTGAGGTTCGACACACTTTGATACATTATATATCACTGAACATCCGATTATCACGTTTGTAAATATCATTTCATAAAAGTCCTCTTTTGTTTCCATCATATAGCATTCTATTTTATGAAGATTTATGTAGATAGAGGAGATTGTTGTTTTATTAACAATGCCCACTTATCATATTTGTTCTGCGAAAGGTTATGATTCTTTGTATTGCATACAAAAAATGCCTGAGATATTAAATTAGAAAATCTTTCTTTTTTAATTTATAGGAGTTTTATAGGATTTTCTCATTCTATTATTGCATACAAGTTAATTTGTTCATATTTGTCACTTATACCATATGCTACATTCTCGTATATCATGAAGTAAAATAGTGTCAAGAGGAAACTTTTTGTATTTATTTCTCAATCTTTCCAGGAAACAAAGCATAAATTTGTTCCTAATTCATGAACGTTTTTCACCCACAAGTACTTCTTCACCAGGAAGTTGTTTTGGACATAATCCATATTTCTATACACTACAATTAAAAAGCTTGCATTTATATAGTCTTTCTTATTATAAGTATGAAAATTTATGTACCTTTGACAGTTAAAACGTTGTCAGATTTAAACAGTTTTATGTAGAAAAAGTTTACGAGGCTTCAATTTGGGAATGTTTGCTTCATTATGGTTTTACCTAATGTATTTACTATATTGTTACTCCATATTTGATGCCAAAGGCAACAATTTGAATTGGTTAAACAATGATTGAAAGTGATTACAAAAATTACTTTTCTGTCACAGAAAAATGTAAATATAGAAAAAAGAATAAGTGAGCGGAAAATATTTTTTTAAACTCCATTTTGACATTTTTGTAGCTTCTACAATTTATTTTGGACGAAATACGTATTATTACTTTATCAATCCATATAATTCATTTCACGTGTATTATACTATAATTTAAGACAAAACTACCAAACGTGATTTTGAGATGACTATCAGAGAAGCCAATTTTGATTCTTGGAGTGATTTGAATGCCTCTTAAGTTCATTTCCAGTAAAAATGACAAACTTACAAAGTATTATTTCATCCAGTTTTCCTGTCAATATTTTTTACTTGTAGCACTCTTCCACCAGCAATGAGATACTCCCGAAGTCTACCATCATTACGAAAGGTTGACAAATCATGTCGACACGATATTCCTAATCAATTTTTTTAAAGCAAATAAATTTTTCTTGGAAATTCCAATCCGCATGTGAAATAACAGCTTGTTTTAAAGCTATAGGTCTTCAGTACAAAAAAAAATTTACAACGATTTTTCAAGAAAAAGGAAGGTCGATTTTACAGCGTTTTTAAAAAAGAAAATCAATGAATCAACGATTGTCTGACATAACAAAATTGCGCAGGTGATGCTTTAACTCGTAAACAACCTCGATATTCTGTCACTTAGGAAAAAACTCAAATTTTTAAAACACTAGATAGAATATTTTATAACGGTGATATTATTCCACGATCAGAAGTTTATTTAAAATTTCTTTCATTTTTAAATCGTTTCTTGGTGGCACTATTTTTGTCAATTCAAAGATTCAGTATCTAAATGGAAACTACGTACGTATTTACAATGATAGGAGTTTCTCCAATATTAAACATACTTCAATACAATCTAATAATACAATTTTAAAATGTAAAACAAATATTGTTTTAATGATTTTAATTGCCTTATAATTTAAACCTGTCAAAACTTTAAAAAAATTTGGGATTAAAACGTATGGTTAAATGTCTTATTTTGACGTTAGCTTTCTTATTTTAAAATAACGTTATTTTAGTGTTAAACTCTTTTGATTACCTTCTTATTTTAAAATGCTTTGTTTTGTACTCTTGATATATGAAACGTAATTCCACAAATCATCATGTACTGAATCAATGACATTTTGGAAAGTTGGTAGAAATATACACGTATATATACCAAGAAATGAACCCATGTGTTTAAGAGATACTTTGCAGAAAATAAATAATTCGTTAAAATGTAACGCTTAAATAATTTAAAACATAGAATATTGAAACACATAAAAGTTAGAAATATATTGTACAAATATGACAGCATCATTTCACTGTTTTAACTCAGATACATAAAGTCAGAATTCTATATAAAATTAGAAAACGAAACATTAATTCTGGCGTTGCCAGGTACCGAGTAGCAAAATAACGCTCTTATTATTAGTGGGGTCTTCGCTTGAGTTTTTGGCATTAAATAGACTCGTTTCTTTATCAAATATAAATTATGCAAAATTGAACATTGTTAATCTTTTTTTATCAGCAGTCAAACATTTATAAATCTTTGATACATTGGAAATAAATAAAAAATAAGTTCAAACGTATTAGAATTTGATTAATTTTTCTTTTTCAAATATAATCTTTTTGGTAAAAGTTTTTCCAGCAATATTGGTAAAGTAATCTGAGTTATGTGCCGCAATCTTAATAATACTCAATGTTATTCCTATGGGGACTCCGAATTTTTTTAGCATCCTCTACATACCTAGGACCAAATAGATGGGGGCTAATATGTTTCCTATATTATCCGCAGGATTCTAAAGAATATAAAATTTGGTGTGGATTGTCAAATAGTGCAGATTTGTACAGAAATCAGACAGATGTATACAGGTAACCTCTCTCCCTCTCTCTCTCTTTATATATATATATATATATATATATATATATATATATATATATATATATATATATATATATATATATACATATATATATATATATATGTATATACATATATATATATGTTTATGTATATATATGATATATATATATATATATATATATATAAAGAGAGAGAGAGAGAGGTTACCTGTATATTATAAATAGTTTGTGAGTTTTGTGAGCTGAATATATTGCTCGCACGGCAAAATCCAAGGACACGAATGTGCAAAATCATTGTTTCGGAAAAGACGCGTTTACTGGTTTTGATGCTTTAGAAAAATTGGGGTATATTGAAAGCAAAGACAAATCAATTTAGGATAATTGATATTTCATTCGGACCTTTGGCATAAAATTGAACAAATAGATAACATAAAAAAAACCAGCCAAAAATGCAGATTCGTGTTTCGCGTGGAGCATATTATATTTGTTTTAACTTCTCTCCATAGTACGTTTCTAGTGTAAAAAAGAATAGATCAATTGGCATACTACCGTAGTATTAATACTATACTAAGTACTATACTATACTAAATGCTATACTAAATACTATAATAAAAGTACTATACTAAGTTTTCAGTGAACATGCATTGTAGGGGGAGTTCCATTCTTCTGGCGATTTGACCTTGTGCCATAAAACCTTAACATCCAATCCAAACCAATCGGGCAATTTGGAGCCAATTCTGGAGCAGATTTCTTTCTCGAATTATAGTTTTCGGTGTAGCAATCCTTCAGAATTTGCAACACATCTTCACTTGGAGACAAAACGTCTTTTAGAATCCATCTTAACCGAATTTTTAAAAGTTAAATAGCATTTTAATGCATAAATTCGTAAAATTTAAATTAAAAGGTTTTAGCTGGTTTGGTTTATAATTTTAAGCTTTATTACTATTGGTTTTTAATGCATAATTTATTATTTCTTTTCTCTATTTAATGCTTATTTGAAAATTTTTAACTTGTCCTCTAGTGAACTGAATAATGCTGAATAATAAATGTGGTTGAAGAATTAAGCAAAGATTTACCCCTGAGTGCCTGACGGTTGTGGTTTTTTTTCAAATTTGCTTAATTCAGTAACCTATTTATTGTGATATGAACAAAAGAGTTATGTAAAATATTTATGATGCTACAATTTTTTTGCCCTCGAACAGCTATTCCACTTATCGAGTTAACAAAATACTTAATCGCAACACATTTATAAGAATTCTTTTATCATCAAATGATCGAATTTTGCACACTACATATTTCTGACAAATATTATATCTTTAAATATTATTTAACCTTCTGAGGGATTCACAAGCATAATTAAGCATGCAACCTACAGTCTACTCTGCATGACTTCTAATCACTTTGAACATTCTTGACCAGTGGAATCATTTCAAAGGATTCTATTCTAATGAAATGATCAATAGAATCTTTCCAAAATATTCTGTTCCAAGGAAAGGAGAGAAAATAAATATTTCCTAAGCATTATATTCTAAGGAAAGGAGCAATAGGATATTTCATAAGGATCCTTATCTAAAGAAAGGACCGATAGAATATTCCATAGGATTATATTTTACAGAATGGGCTAATAGTGTATTTCCAAGGATTTCTATTGCAATGAAAAGACCAAAAGAATCGTTGCAAAGGATTCTTTCTATTCAAGGAAAGGACCAAAAAATATTCCTAAAAGTTAAAGGAATCCATAGAATCTTTATAGAAATATATGGTTATTTAGTCATTAAGTATGTTGTGTAGTAAAAGCAACACTACACTATTCGAAACTCGCTGCGCTCACGTGGTTCAACTGATTGAAAAATTGCTGTCCTACATAAAACGAGCTTAATTTTTTTCACATTTTTATTCTATTTCACTCTTCCAGGGTTTATCTCTTTCTTTAAAAATAGATACGTAACATCAGTGCAAAGTGTCTAATGTGCAATTGATTTTCAATTAAATTATTGTTGTTATAACTTTCCTAGTTTCCCCTTTATTTGGGGAATTTGGACATTTAAACAAGAACAAAGTACATTTATGCAATAAAACAATTTATATTAGCGGGATTCCAAGTGTACTAAAATATTATATTACCTTTTCTACATTTTTGATGATTTAGATTATACAATATGAATATTAAAACAATAGAAAACTGGGCTTGAACCCACACCTAACCCCGTTGAACTGTATATCGCCAGCTTACAAGTGAAATTTTCAAGTTATGAGCTTTTTTTTTACTTTTCTAGACCAGAATGTGGTGATCTTGGTGAAATCCACTAAGTCTTTTTTCTTTCATATGAAAGTTAGATTTCTTGGGAATAGTTAGTTTATTTAGCGAGTGGAATTTTTTCCTCTTCGTTTTCTCAGAACTGTGTTTTGGCAATCTGCTTATAGGCTGACAATATATTATAAAAACAACGATTAAGATTAATTTTAAATGTATAATATCCTTTAAGTCGAGTACTAAAGTCAAAATCAAATCAATCCATAATCCATCTAAAACTATTAATGAAAAATTAATTTAACCTTACATTATGCAGTCCTTCCATGATTCAAATACATCAGCCGTATCAGAAGTTGATCAAACTGAATCGTGAATCGGAGTGGAATAACCTCATCACTGCTCCAGAACAGGAATTCAGAAAATGCATTTTAGAAGACATGAACGATCAAACACGAACAAAGCGTATATTAAAAGAAAATTGATATTGAGAGAAATCCAGGGGAAATCAAGGTGGTTTTATAATTCAGACTTATTTGTGGATACAAATTTAATATAAAGGATCAGAAAACCTATGTTTAATTTGATAAAATAGCATATTAATGCATGTCTAAATTCAACTTTCTAAAATTATCTTCAGAGATCTTAGAACCAAGATCAGATTAAACAAGAAAGCATGTAGTGAATAACAAACAATTAGCATTTAGCGGAACAAGTGAAATCTAGATGTTTTATAATTTACACTAATTTGTGAATACAAATTTAATATTAAAGCATCAAAAGATCAATTAATTTGATAAAACATCATACTCAATGCACATCCAAATTCAACTTTCTGTGGAATTATCTTTAAAACTCTTATAACCAAAGTCAGTGTTCTCGTAATAATCTATCATCTAAACACCTTTTCAGAAAACTAAACTAACCAACTCCCATCAATTTAACCATAGTTTATTCAAAGTCATCCCATTATTCGAGTAACCGTATTGGAAATTGATCGAAGTTAATCGTAATGCAAGATCCTTCCCTGTTCCAAAACAGAAATCCTAGGAAAAAAGAGTTTCTAAGACCTGAACGGACTGAACAAGAACAAAGTACCTATAATATAAATAAACAGTTTATATTAAAATGGAATCCAAGTGAAATCAAGATATCTTATAATTTACTTTTATTTGCGGATAAAAATTTAATAATAAAGAATCAGAAAAGCACTGTTTAATCTGATAAAACAGCATACTTAATTCACATCTAAATTCAATTTTCTGAAATTACCTTTAAAACTCCAATAACCAAAGTCAGTATTCTCGCAACAATCTATCTAAACACCTTTCCGGAGAAAAACACTACTGATAAAACAGTCATCAATTTAACCTTAGTTTATTCAAAGTCCTCACCATGATTCGAATACATCAACCGTATCGAAAGTTGATCAAAGTGAATCGGAATGCAAGACCCTCCCCTCCCGCTCCAGAGCAGAAATCCTGGAGAAATACAATTTGGGACTGGGAAAAGTGTTTGATTTACCCTCTAATAATAGCTCAATGACTTCGCGATTCATGGACGGAGACACGAAATCGGTGTACATGTCAGGAGATATGCATGCATGCATAAAAATAAAAACTAAGAGATGAGAGATGAAAAAGGTTGAAAGTACTCTCCGATGAGTAAGCAGTAAAAAAAGGAGTAAAAGTCAATTATGTAAATATGCCGCCAAGGGGGAGATAAAAGTATGGAGGAGAAAGGGAAAAAATATGCGCAAAAAATTTCGTAAGGGGAGAAGGAAAAGTATCATGTAAGAAAACACGACCTCAGATTCTGTTAGGTGTTTAAGCTTTAGTTATTTGAAAGGGGAAAAAGAAAATTCGGAATAAAAATTTATTCAGAACTGTTGCATTGTGTTACATGGTTGCTGGAAAGCATCTTTGGTCAAAAATATTTCATACATCGATTAGCGAAAATTTGCTGTGCATCTATAATCAGCATTTATTGTTATTGCTTCCGTTGACAAGAACGTATTATTATTTAAAGTAGAATCAAAAATATATTTTAAATTATTTTTGTATTATTTATTTTGACAAACTTTGAAATTTAGAGTTCAAAAGTTTTTTAAAATATTTGTATGTTCTATTTTTATTTAATTTGCGTACTATGGTTAACTCTCCTGGTGGTTGTTTCGACAAGGTACCTCGTCATTAGCAAAAGTGACCATATTTTTGTGGACGAAATTTCTCGTCACCAGAAGAAAGCTGATGAGATCTTGATGTCGTTCTCATAAAAAATCGGAAAATATCTTGATGGCGAGATATCTCGTCATTAGCAAAATTGATCAGATCCTGATGTACGAGATACCTCGTCAAAACTACTTGGAGGGTCAATTAGTAGGTTAAAGAAATTTTATTTCGAGTGCATATTGTTTCGAAGAAAATATACTGAAATATGCTACTTTATTTCAGGTTTTATTTAGTATATTTTTATAAAGTACCTGTCTATGCATAATGGGTCGAACGAGTATC
This sequence comes from Meta bourneti, assembly GCA_933210815.1. Taxonomy (NCBI): domain Eukaryota; kingdom Metazoa; phylum Arthropoda; class Arachnida; order Araneae; family Tetragnathidae; genus Meta; species Meta bourneti. The sequence goes on from OW119926.1 coordinate 65,344,844, forward strand.
GAATAAACATTCAGTGAATAGGAGAGTGCTTAATTCACCTCTATCTGATTTCGATTCATCAGTGGGTGAATTTCTCTCATCTACATCAGCGAAATATTTCCTTGTCTGTATGTATATTTATTGGCGTTTTTTGCTGAAGCTTGATCAAATATAGCCCTTGCGGCTTAAAGCCCAACCAAACTAACCAACCCTATCTCCATCATGGTGAATCGCATTTGTAACAGATATCATATCATTTTCAACTTGAAACTTGGTAAAGAGCTCTTAGGTCTGAAACTTTGATGGTGACTGCATTTATCATTGTGCTTACTTTGAGGAACAAAAATCGCGTATTACATTTTCTTGGTTGGTTGAAATTTTTTATGACACCAGAGCTGGAATGTCAAATGTCAATGGTACAATGGCACCGGTACAATGTTTTCTCCCTCAAGTACGCTGGCGTGCGAAATTTAAGGAACAGTAAGGTTTTAAGCTGCCACTTTGCAGTGAATTAACCTGGATGTGATAAAATGGTACAAAAAGTACTTCGAGGAAATCAAAATGTTAACAATAACAGAATAGAACAGTAAAAAATGTCTTTCAACTTATGTGGTGACACTAGACTGTGTGGCATAAGACAGAAGGGTAACTGTGAAATCTTAAAAAAGAGAGGAGGCGATTTTTGTAGGCTGTATGACGACTTCGAACAGTGATGCAGGCTTTTACTTCGCTTTCATGCAGAGAATGAGGTTGCGGATGAATACCTGTGATAGTAACCCATTTCTATGTTAGAGTCTGTGACGTAACGATTCCAAAATTTGAATATGCATCAGATTTCTACTGAATATACATGGTTATGCACATCTAAAAGACTTATATATAATTTCAAGGCTTTACCCTTTAAAAATAATGATAGTTCTTAAGTTTTGCATGCCAATGTAGATGGACATACACACATGGTAATTTTTTTGCTAATACATAAGAGAGATACTTAAACCACTACAGTTTGTTATACAAATGAAAAAATCGTTCAGGTAATAAACCTTGTATAGCCTCGTTGAATAGAACTTTAGCTGCAACAGAGTACGCTTATCATCAATAGGCAATATTAAACAGTACAGAATATAGATACCTTTCCATGAACCACGCTCTTGTCGAAATTGAACGAGGACCGCAATAATCCACCTGTAATCAACACACCGTTATGGATTTAGAGAAGGGCTGAATTTCCCAATCCGACATTATGCCATCACTCTCGAAACCAATTGCGCAAGTGAAGATGTTTGGCTTCTTGATTGACTCGCAAGACTGTGAGTGGGGTAGACGGGAAATCTAAGGAGCAAAACCCCAGATTCAACAACCCCAATCTCTCTCTGGTAGTGGTTACACTCAAGAAGACGGCAGAAACCCTACGAGAACGTTTTCATTCATGAGTAGTAACTACGAGAATACGTTTTTTTGCAGTGTACAGGGAAGAGCTATTCATTTGTAGGGGTTTAGCCTTTTGTGTCTGGTTATCCTGAAAAAATGCTCTTTAGATAGATTTTATTCATGAGGTATTGAGCAGTGAAAGGAAATTTTTTCAATTTTCTCGCGTAATACTTTCAAGTACTAGAAACGTTTTAAAAAGTTAAGTATTTTATTCGTTAAGTATTTTTCTTACACATAATTCATTGAAAAATGTTTTTCTTAAGGTTTCAACCCTGCTTTTTTGTGTGTGTTAAGAAAAATCTCCATGCTTGGTAATAGGTTAGAAGACGCATTTGGATGTCCTTTTTTGAAAGATAATGAATTTTAAAATTCCGAGAATAAGTAAGAACAATTCTGAAAATTTTGGCTCTCAGGTCATAATAAAAGGACGCTAAAATGAATAGTTGTAAGAATATTCATTCTTAACAATTCTGAGAGATTCGGCTTAAATAATTTGGTGATTACAATGAACTCGGGCCATAAGAAAGAGACGTTAAATGAATGGCAATTCCAGTGAATTCTGGTTAAAACAATTTGGTTACATATAAGTGATGTAGAATTAAAATCTCCGTAAAAAAATTACAGTGACTGATAAAGTTAAATTTAATCTGCCCCTGCAAGATTTGATTCTCTCATAATGAAATACCCACTTGCAACATAACACCAATCATTTCAACATGGAAAGGATTTTCAACTGCTTTGAATTTTTTAGTGCATTTGTTAGCTTCCATAAATATTTAAGGTAATAGAAGAGAAAATATAAAAGTCCGTTCAAAATATGCTTTGCCTGAAATTTACTGCAGGATTCCATGTTGAACATAGAAATGAGATTTTCATGTTCTCTGATCTCATTCCAGGGACAAACCTGATGTTGAATTACCTCAGTTTAGTATGAACCCCAACACACGACTTTAATTCTTATAAAAAGTTCAATGAATCCTTTAAATATCTTAATTTTCTGCCTAATGGGTAATAAATAAATCATAAATAGATCAGGAAATGACTTCAAAAATCTATCTTACATATATTGTAAGATAGATTTTGAATTAAATTTGATTTAGAATAAGGTAGATTGTAGAATAAAAGTAACACTTCGTTAACGACTTCGCAAGCTTTTAAGCCTTAACCTTCTTGGGGGGGGGGGTTATCATTGCGTCGAAAACTGCTCTCTAGTGGAGTCTCTGGTATAAAAACCTGTTCCAAACTGTCACCAGTTCTTGGACAGGGACAATTTGTTTTTCCTTTTATTGTCATTCCCCTTTGAAGCAATAGGGCAGTTTCTTCTCGATCAGGTACCTCGTCATTAGCAAAACTGAGCAGACGTAGATGAATCAGACATCTCGTCGAAACACTTCGAGGGTTGAACTCATTTCTTATGTTTAATCGCTCAGGTGTGACCTCGTTATCTGACCATGGTTCAAAATTACGTGGTGGTGTCTTCAGATTTTCGTTCGGGTTTGGGTTTGATCTCGGACCGTCGCCAATAGCCGGTTGTTTGCTCCAGTGTAACGCTAATTAAAAATACCTACCTACCTTCGTATGTTTAATCAATATTTGTTTGATAGGGTAGGTAGGTATTTTAATTAACGTCGCACTGGAGCAACACAACATGCTATTGGCGACGGTCCGGGTCAATCCCCCAAGGAAGACACCACATAATTTTGAACCACTGTCAGATGACGGGATCACACCTCAGCTGGCACCCCACTCTCCAAACTTGTTTGATAGAGACGAAAACAATTAATAGGTTGCGTTGAGTACACAAATCAGTTTTGACATGAATACTCGAACCTGATGTTGGAGTGTGAATAAATGAAGCAGAGAGGAAATTTAAACGATTGTTTATAGTTAATATTCAACAATTAAATTACAATTTGAACGATTAAAGTTCAGTTTGATATTAATATTGAAGGATAAAATCAGTGATTAAAACCCTTTGATATCCTTGTCTACACGATGCTGTAGTTATCTTCTGGATGTATCTTAAATTTCTGAAATCATAAGGCAAAAGAGTTGCAATGCTTTTTGTAGTGCTCAACCTTTCATGCATGCCCTCTACAGTGCTGTTCCCATTTTAAAGACGTGTTCACGTCAAAATGTAAGTCTCAGATAGCATCTTACTGTCTGAGTTGTTATAGGAGTGCTTTGAAGCATATTAAGCTATTCCTCAAAAGGACTTGGAGATTCGATCTATGATCCTAGTCCCCTTACTCTCTCTCTCTCTCTTCATTCAGTAAGTCGGTCTAATTCAAATTCAATTTGGTCATGCATCAAACAATGACCGTAAAGTGATAAGCCAACTCAAACCAAACCCACTTCGTTCACTTTTTGAAAGATTATTTGAAACTCCAGGATGAATTCCAATTTGACCGGCTTTTCACCTTTGAACTTTCAAATACGGTTGTAGTTGAAAGTAAAACAAGTGACTTTAAAAATTTGGTTTACTTTGAAGGATTGTAAAACGGCTGATGACTGAAATGCTTGGTTATGAGTTCGAATCTACTAGTATGTACCGAAGGATTGCCTGCCTGAAGTTATCTTCAAGACTATTTACTGTTTCGACCAGCTATCCCAAAAGCCATCTCAGCTATCCCATCGACCAGCTATCCCAAAAGTTATCCAGGAAGGAATGTCTCTTCACAGCTCACGGTGTGTGTGGCAGCACTTCCCATGGTGCAACTGGGAAACACTAAGACCACCACGTTTTAGAAAATTAATGCTTGAAGAGTCATACGATTCATATGCTAGTATTGAAAAAACAAAGTACATTTACGCATCTGAACACAAACCTCCAACAAAATTCGTACCTTTGTACTAATAACTGCTATGAGGTGTTTGATTTCTCCACAATTCGCTTCATCTGAAAATTAGACAGCAATCCGACACTTTGTGTTTGCCATGCATGTAATGAAATCCGAAAATATCTATTTTAATACTCTATTTATAATAACTTTACATTTCTCGTCCAAGTTCCCAGGCTTGGACTTATTTAGCATTCCTATCTCAGGCACCCAACATCTAAATTTGATTATTGTGTACCTTTCCCATTCTCAGCTTATCGTTTTACACACTTTTATTGCTTTGGTGATATCAACCTCCATCTCACCCCTATAACCACCAATAACAATCCATCTTTATAGTCTGTTAAATTATGCCATAAAAACCAGCTTTTTAACCCTTAACCTCAAGACTTAGGACTACTCCGTTTAATTCTCTGAGAGTCACGACATTGAGTAGGGTAGTATTGGTTTTACCCAGTACCACGTTTAATAACTGAATAACCACAGCGAGTGATTGAAAGAATCCTAAGAAACATTCATTTGGTCAAAGACTTTCATAACTGCTACGAATATATATATATATATATATATATATATATATATATATATATATATATATATATATATATATATATATATATATATATATATATATATATATATATATATATATATATATATAAACAATTTCATTCAATCACCATTTATATTTTCCAATTCAATTCTCTACCCAATTTCCACGCAGAATCATTATTTTTTAATGCCGTTGCATTTTTCTCTCATAAGACTGAAACAATCCTTAACTTTATTGATTATGTAGCTTTCCCACGATCTGTTTTGTAGTTTAGCCACATTCCTTTCCCTTTCCTGATTTTAAGCTGCTCTGACACTTACTTCTGGGTCATCTATTCGTAATTCATGTTCATAATATCGTTAGATTATTTCTTATTGGATCATCGTTTTAAGTCTTAACTGCCAAGGAACATGATAATAAAAAATGTCGTTAAAATATGACATGTGTATGCGTATATTAAAACTAAACAGTTTTGGTCCTTTCAGTTTCCATCTTCCACGGTATTTCCAAATAGTGTAGTATTACTTTTATCTCACAACACAATAAACAACTATATAGATTGACTGAAAGAATCCGAGGAAAGATTTTATTGGTCGAGAAGGTCAAACAGGTTAGAAGTCATGAAGAAGCTGATTTACTAAGACATTGTGAACATGAATTGCGAATAGCAGATCCAAGGGGGAAGCTGCGTGGAATTTAAGGTTTGAACAGTGGGGGGAAAAATGTGCGGAATGACAGTGTAGGAGATGCAATGCATACTCAGCAAATTTAGAGTTTTGGTCAGAGACGTTTAAGAGAGGAATGCAATTAATTTGAATTAATAATGAGTCAACATGGAAATTCGTGTCGAGGCGTGGTCATCGAGTATAAATTGAATGTGTAGAAATAAAACTGTTCAAGATTTCGACTCATACGCTTACTGATAAAAACACATCAATCTCTATGCATCCTTGACTTGCAAATTAAACTCATTAACCCCCTGAAAGTTGTATCAACGAGGTTCTCATCAGCAAAATTGGTCAGAATTTGGTGGACGAGATTTCTCGTCCAAACCACTTGAGTGGTTGAATCAAAATTTTCAAGATATGAAGGTTTTAAGTTTTTTAGACCAAATAGTGAACTTTAGACTGATGATGTCCACTAAGTCATTTTTTCTATGCATGAAGGTTAGGTTTCTTCTTTGCGAAACACATCGTGTTTGGCGTTCTGAGTAGAATCCCCCTTCGTTTTCATAGAACTATGTTTTTAGACTTAGTGTGTTTCATTTGTAAGCCGTGTCGATATGTGACACCAGACGGCGACTTTCCTTACCAACCACGTTGAGCATTCAAACTGAATCACCACAGAGCCGGCATCCCCCTCTACCAACTGCCACGGCGACCTGTTGGACCCTCTTGGCGACGCTCGTCTCTTGGCGGAGAACGAAGCCTACTGCCCGCCGGCAACCCTGTCACGGGCACACGCACACACACACTCTCGCACGCAGATCAAGAGCTCTGTCGCGCTACGTGGAAAAGTGGCACGGAGCGCAGGGAGCAGGGAGACTGGAAGCAACAGGCTGCGCGCGCCACGTCCTCCCCTCCCTCCGACAGGCGATAGCAACAGGCTTCTGCGTGTTGTACTAGGGGAGGAGACCTCAGTTCACTGACTATAGTATTCTCTATGAACATGCCGTCGAGAAGCTCTTCACTGATGAAGTTGCAAAGAAGCGTGGACTGGTGAAATGCAAGGAAAGTATGTTGTGTTTCTTATTGACACGGACCGGACTTTTGTTGCGTTTTTTTCTTTGTTTCCTCTTTGTTTTCGTGGCCACCCTCCTATTTTAGTGCGTGAATGGTTTTTGCGTGAATGAGGAGTTTGTTGAATGTTGGTCTCTTGGTGGGAGTTTCTTATCGGGGTGTTTGGTGGAACCGGTGTTTTGTGAGATTCGGGGTATAGAGCTGACACTTTTCTTGATAAAGTCGGTGGAGTCTCACAGTGGTCTTGGTGGTTCGGAAAGTTTGAGAATTAAAAGCATTTTGATTGCTTTTAACACTTTTTTCGCGTGCATACGAAAACTTCTTCAAACTTAAGACGCCTAACCTCATGGGCAAACATTTCAAAAGTTTTGCAAGTCTTTTATGAAGTATCCCATTTATTGTTTCTAATCTATACATAGTTTAACAGTTGCTTAAAATTTGGGAAAAGATAAATTTAACGTTGATAACTTAGATGTTTGCTAATTCCATAACTTAATGGAAAGGAAACTTTCATTGCGATTATTATATTGGGCATATTATGTTTCACAAATCTAGCACATTTAAGAAATATATTTATAGATCAGTTAAACGTGTTTAAATATGTCTAATGATTTCATTCATAATTTCAACAAACTGATATTAAATACACAATTCCTAACCATTTACTTACGATTATGGAATCGCCCTTATTTCATACATGGCTTATATGCAAGATGATTGCATTTTAAACTATAATGTAGGTAGCATGATGCAGATAAAAAGTGTTAAATGATATATTTAAAATTCGTTCAAAATATTAGTCTCATTCGATAAAAGTTAAGCCATTATCTTTTGATATAGGAGGTGACTTATTTTTAAATTCATTTTAGTAGTTTATTAGAACATTTATATAAATTGAAAAGATATAAAAAGAGAGTTTTAATTTTTTTCATTAAACCGCTTCATGAAAATGTAACTAAAAATAACAAAACGTGGCGTCATTGTTCATTAATTCTTATGGATTTCATCCATTTCCTTTGCCTTTATTTTATGAGAAAAGCTTTGTAATTAATTCGGGATATCAGGCAATATATGATTGCAATCGGAAAAAATTTTAAGTTTAAAAGAAAATCTATTTCTTAGGAGGAAAGATAAATTATTTGAAAATATTAAATACGACCCTTATTTTTAAAAATATCAGAGTATAATAACAGTTGATACTACACCGATAGTTCTCATGTATTTCTTAATTCTTACGAAGAAAGTTCTAAGTAAACTGTAAATCATAGTTTAAGTAAAAACATTGCATTACTTATTTATCAGGGTTGACTTAAAATTATTATGGAAATGTTTTACCAACAAAAAATTAAGTTTCAATATCGAAATTAAATTAAAAGAACTAGAAGTACTTCTGCTGTTTAACTTAAAATATTTATGAAGTTATTCTTGATGCACGGTTTAATTCTTTATTGTTCAAAATATTCATATCGTAAATTCTCCATGTGGTTCAAAATTACGTAGTGTTCTCGGATCTTTCCCTTCGAATTTGATCCTGAACCGTCTCCAATAGCCCGTTGTGTTGTTCCAGTGCAACGTTAATTAAATTACTTACCTACCTACCTAAATGTTCCATAGTTGCAAATGCTTGTTAAAGTATTAAATAAGCGTATAAATGAAATCACGGAATATAGGTATCCGCAAGTAAGAATATAAGAACTATAAAAATCCGCAAGTAATTACTTTTAAACTTTTTTCAATACCTTCTGTGCATGCTGTTTTGCATTCGTCTCTGAAATAGGTATACCTTTCTTTCACTGATAGCATCTAATTTCGTTTCCCAATTCAGTGACGAAATAAGAAGACATAGTTATACTTAAAAATCTCTATTTAGAGCAAATAGCGTTTCTGCTCTTAGCAAAAATACAATATTTCATAAGACCGAATCTGTGTATTTAAGTTTAATTTCTCAACATAAACAATAGTAATTCAACTCAAATGTAAATAAATAATAAAACTTTTGTATTGTTGGTTGTACTGGACGCAAATGTTCCTTTAATTTAATCCATAATAATTTTAAAATGAAGTAACAGTATGGGACAATACTTCGCATTGTATTAGAAGAAAAAGATATGAATGTCTATTGTATCAACTATCAAATCAAAACAATTGTATGAGAAATATGTCATTAACATCTTGGTGGTTGTCTAGACGAGATATTTCGTCATTAGCCAAAATAACCAGATCGTGATGAACGAAATATCTCGTCATTTGATAAAACTGACCAGATCTCATCATCATCAAAAATCGGCATTATCTTGATGGCCAGATGTCTCGTTATTAGAAGAAAACTGAAAAGATCGTGATCTCGTAATCATAAAAAATCACCAATTATCTTGATGACGAGATATCTCACCTTTAACAAAATGGATCATACCTTGATGTACGAGATATCTCGTCGAAACCATTTGGAGGTTTAATTTAAAACTTTTCCATGTCTCTAACGCAACGAAAATTCTTAAGTACAAAAATTGCTTCAATTCTTTAGAGGCTTTTTATTTGACGCAAAAAAATTATGAAAAAGATATTAAAATAATGAAATTCAGTATCTGATGCAACCAAATAAAATTTGCTATCTGGAAATAACAGGGGGTCAAATGACGTAACGAAAATAATCAAACAGTTCTAAATTGCTCCGAAATTCAGGAACACGTTTTTTTGAATGCTCAAGGAAAATATTGTTTTCTTTGGTACCAAACAAAGTGGCATACAGAGTTTCCGAAAAGCAAATGGTTCTTTCAAATTCCTAAATGTGACAAAAGTAACATAAAACTTTAATACCCAGCTCCGTGTGTTTTAAGGAGATGTTAACAAGATCTACTGAAAACTCGTCCGTCAGGGAAAGGGAAACCAAGAAGTTTCAAATCTAATTTGTAAAGTAAAATGAGGAAAACTTTGAAATCAGCCATTGAAAGAGAATAGTTGATGGGATCAAGAGTCTCAAGTGTAAGCGGAATTGAATTTATCGTATGAAAATTCCTGATCTGTATCGGGGGTATCTCAAACTTAGCACTGATTTAAAAATCAAATTATCCCTCCCGATTTAACAAAGTGACAGCTGTTTCAAATTGAACTGATACAGGTCGTACGATGTCTATCTCAGCAGTTAGATTAGTCCGAATCAGCTTCAGGATTCGTCGAGTTTCTCTCCGCAATTCAATCAGAGTTCACTAAATATCACCGCTTTAATCTGACTTTTAGAACCAATTCCAGTACTTGTATTTTGCTCATCGTAAGCGTAATCTAATGGAAGCGAGTTGGGTGTAAATTTTAAACTTAGAAATGGGATGTTGATGATTAAGTAGGAAATTGGATAATTAATTTAACAGCTTCCGTCTAAAATCAAAGGGCCGTAGTTTCTTGCGAAAGACGATTTGTTGAAATTAAAAAGTAAGTTTCTATTATGTATTAAGCATACGACAAAGCTTCATTTTTCAAAGATAGAAGTCAATAGAACGGTTTTTTTATTCCTTCTGTTTTCGCAATGTTTTAAGTGAAATATTTGTTAATATAATCTCACTAAAACTTAAAAGTTGTTTTTAAGTTTCAGCTGCTTTTCAAACAAATTCGTTTTATGAAGATTATTACTATATAAAATTCCAGGAAAGTTCTAAGTTTAATTTAATTTTTTAAAATTATTTCCATTCACAAAACATTATGATTACTACATTTAATATTTTCTATTTCATATCTTTTCGATTGAATTTCAACTGAAATTGTGTGTTTTACTATCCCGTCTTATAGAGCTTTAGTGCTACATTTTTAGGTTCTATAAAATAGCCATAGCAAATCTAAGTTGCATCTTACAAGATCATTTAATAAACACGAAATTTATTTAAATTTAAAAACGAAAATTTCTCGTTTCGTTCGCAGTATCGTTTTGTTTTTCAAAAGATGGACTGTACATATTTCATATTTTCAAAATATGATTTATTTAAAATTTAGTATTTTTGATACTTTCTCTTAAGATTCTCATTAAAAATTAATTCCTTTTAAAATAGTATTCGCTATTCTTTTCAATGAATTACATCAACAATTACAAAATATCCTCGTAAACGCATATAAAAACTTTTCGAACGAATACATAGTAAAATAAGCAGTTTCTACACATAATTCTAAGTGGAGATCTACGATAAATAAAGTGAAATGATTTAGAATTAAATGTAACGTAACGATGGAAATGTAACACTTGAAATAGTGTGATTGTAAATACATAAAATAATTATTTAAATTAAATCAGGTTTGATCGTAGAACAATTTTTTGTTACTTACAAAATATGTATTAAGATCAATTATTCTTATTTGTATCGAATTAAAGAATTGAGTTGCAAGTAAGACTTTCTCGAAGCTCAATTCTTTAACCTTAAATTATAAGAGTATTTATATTTTTAAAAATTACTTCTAAAACCTTTAACTTTTCCATAGCTAATGGAGAGCTTGAAAACTACAAAATTGAAGTACTATAATTTGTTTGCGCGGGAAGAAAGATCTGTTGAGTTACTTTTAATGATATTTTTGTGTGTAGAAAGTTAGAACGTATCACTTAATGTAACTTAATAAAACGAGTTGTTTGCAAATTGCACATTTAGCCATTTTGACTTAGGCTACACGATTAACTTTCACTGCCAGAAATTAACTTTGAAACGTACGTTTAGTAAAACATAAGCAACATTAAAGCATATTTTAAAAATAATTTGCGCATAGTTTACAGGTAAATTAATTGTTTTTAAACTTATAATAGTAGTAAAAATAGTTAATTTTGAATCATAAATAACAATTATACAATAAGTTAGTTAAATGTTAACTTTTTGGTTTGAAACAGTTAACTATGTATACTATGACATCAATTAAAATGCAAATTAGAATTGATAAACAGACAATTGAAGCAGTTCGTTAGCAAAATTATGTTTGTTTTTAAAAATAGAAAGATGAAAGTGAATCAAGAATATTTTTAGAATAAGTATTTTCTGATTTCAAAAAAAATAGTATGTCGTTTAAAACAGTTAACGTAATTACTTGTATAGATATAACTACAAACACTTAAGATCACATACGCTAGTTAATTTAGTACTCATCAATTGTTTGCTATTAATTTTGAAGTAAAACATAACTTTTCCATCCTGAATGAATTTTTCATCCTTCTACTGTGAAATGAAGAATTTCTCTCAAGGCAATTAATAAAACTTATATTGAAAAATACTTTTTGATTTTCGGATGTTTTTATTCCAACGACCCTTACTAAGGAAATGAAGCGAGTTAAAGAAATGAAGAGGGTTTACTTTTATCATGACTCTCATGAAAAAACCAACAAAATTTGTTTCCCGAATTACTAATATAATTTAATGTGACTGAAAAACAATCATATGTAATCCATAAGCGATCGTAATGCTGTAACTTGAGTTATTTTAAAGTATTTGGTATAGTAGTTATAAAACATATTAACATATTAATAAAGTAATGATTTTTAAAATTTACGTTATAAATTATTACTTAATTAATAATTTAAGGAATAATACCTTGCATTTATGAATGGGACACAATTAAACTTCATTGCATGAACTTCGTTTAACAGAACATTTCTTTAATAAATTTGCTTGTAGTTTGAAAAGAATGTTTCTGGTTTTTTCCAATTTTCTGGTTTGTATTGCATTGGTATTTGAAGAAGTTGCATGTTACCTATTCATTCGTTTTCTTATGAAATAGTGGTAAATTAATTCATTCACTCAGGAATATTAAAGTATTAGTGATAGTTTTGCTTTCATTTCATTTTTGATAATTCAATCATTTCATTTACTAGAGATCTGTGATTTACTATTTTAGAGAAAATGGTTCAAGTTAAAATTAAGTATTGTATTTCCGAATTTCGTCTGATTTTTAATTCGGTTTAGGTCTACAGGAAAGTTTCATTGATAGATTTACCGTTTTATTCAAGATGTGTGATCTGTTGATATCAACTATATCAATAACATCGGTAGTACATAAGTACTTTTTATTATTAGATAATCTTTGTTGCAAGAGAAACTGTCAGTTCCATGTGATTTCTAGTGTAGGAAAACAAATTAATTTAGAAAAGAAAGAAACTAACTTCGCTTGCAGTTTAGGTTTTGCTTTCAAGAACTTATTTTTTATAGCTGAGAATTTTGTTTCTTTTTAATTTAAGATTTATGTTACATAAAAGAACCTGAACTTAATTATTGCAACTGAGTATTAATTTTGAATGTTTTGTATAAAGTATACTGTTTTACTTGGTGGATTATTCTATCTATTGTTAACGAAACATTTAAAAGCTACTAATTTGTTAGAGTAAACAGTGGTTAGTAATAAGAAAACATAGATTTACCTAACTTGAAAATTTTTACGTAACTTAAAGTAGAAGGTTTAATGCAAGGAAACGAAAAGTATATCTTATGTGTCGTGTGTACCCTAAAATATAGTATCAACCTACATTTTATAGGATGTAATAAACAACTTCCCATTTTAAATAGAGTTCGTTAAAAATTAATTTATTTTTGAAAAAAATTATTTGACATATTTTAGAAATTGTTAATTTTAATCACCGATTTTAATAATATAGTTTGTGAACATAATTTTTCAGTTAGACATTACAGAAAAGCTTATTTTCTGACACTTCGGAAAAAAATTCCATGCAATACAAATTAGGCGTATTCAGAGACGTTACAGCATTTACCTAACGAATTAATCAAATCATCTAGACACATAAAATACACACAAGGTCAAGATAATCGAAAAAGCGTAGTTTATACATCTGTAACTTCTACAAAGGAAAACGCATTGAAAATCTTCGCAATAAATAACAGATAATCAAATATTCCAGAGTATTTCTACTCATAAAAATTTGAATCGCGCCATGCATTGGGGAATAGTCTAGGATTTTCTTTTCTCTTGATGCAAAGAGACTATATCCAATAGGAATTATTTTGTTACAAGAAACAAGACATTTCCTTCAATATTTGTATGAGTAACTTTTAATCAATGTGTAAAGTTAGGCATTGTATATAATGTCTACAAAATTCATTTAATGCCATAAATGGGACGTCAAGGTATGAAACGCTTAATGTTTCACACATTTTCTAGGCATTCTAATCAGTGCCGAAAGGTAAACTGGCGAAGTATAAGATCACAACTCTTTCAGTGCGTTTCCAAAGTATTTCTTGCAGTTCTGTATGATGCCTTAGTATTACACACAAGCTTAGGGAAACTATATAGTACAATAAAATAATACAGACATTTCATGCTTTACCTAAAAACGTCAAGATTCTATAGATTTCCCCTGTATTAACAGGGTTGGTTGTTCGGGGTTTTATGGCGCAAGGGCTATGTTTGGCCATGCTGCGCCAGACACAAGTCATGAAATATCAAGTAATATACATGCACAATGAAATTTTCACTGTCACAGAAGAGAGAAATACACACAGGGAGGAATGACCTGATAGGAATTGAATCTGCTCCGCCTATAACTCGAAGGTTGTGGCGCAGTGGGCATACTCACTGAGCCACGACGGCTCCGGTCCTTACAGGGAAAGGTATGTACTGCCTTCATTTTATATATTGTCGGTAGCATATTACAACGGACAAAGTGTTACTGAAGTGTTAGCTGATCAGTGGATGTAACCTTTTAGAAAGAGAAATGCTAAAATTGAGTGTCCCAAATCTCCTCAAACTTCAGGAACGATAAAATCTATTTAAATTGTCAATTAAATTACTTAAGAGTTACTAGCTTAAACAATTTAAACAGCATTTAAATATTACAATATGGGGTTGCTCTGGTTAAATTATTTAAATGCTAATTAAAAAGTGATCAGATCACTTACTTTTCTCTTTCATAGGAAAATGCAAATCTTATTTGTGTACAGATAATTCTTTTTTAACATCACTTTGACATCTTTATATAGTCTTCATTTCACTTTGGACGGAAAGACGTGTAGATTCTATATTCATTTATATAATACATTTCACTTACATCGCAACTTTACCTTAAGACAAATCTACAAAATAATGATACTAAGATTAATTCTGCACGTCGATTTAAAGTGTTGGAGTGGTTATGATTGCTCCTTAAGTTCATTTCTCGTAAAAATGACGAATGTTTGGCCGAGTAGTTTTGCATTCAGTTTTCCTATCAATATATTTTGACTTGTGGCACTCTTGCATAAAGGATACGATACTCTCGAATTTCACCATCATTTTTCTTGAAAATTCTATTCAGTATTACGCGAAACAGAAGAGCTTTTAAAATCATGTCTCCAATACAGACAAATGTAACCAAGTAAATTTCTTCCAGAAAGTCGATTTCACAATGCCCATAAAAGAAAATTACTGTTTTCAACGAATGTTTCACATATAGCTATGTTGCATGATAGCTTCAACTCGTAAAGTAAGAAACCTGGATCTTCTGTTACATAAGACAAAAATTTTCAATTTTTCAAATCCTAGATCGAATATTTTCTAACCAAGATATTAAAAGATCAACGAAGTTTTATTTAAAATTCATTTTACTCAAAAATATATGCAGTTTTAATCGTATCCTTACAGTACTTTTCGATTCAGAGATTCAGTTTCTAATGGTAAATCGCGTACACCTATTAAGAATAACAGATGCAGTCATTTGACTATTGAGTGCAGTATTTCTGTAGAACCTGGTAATATAATTTGAAACATGATAAACAAATGTGCGTTTAACTGATTTTAAGTCTTGTAATTAATACCTAAATTAAAATGTTTAAAAATCTTTGACAACAAATGGCTACTAATATTATTTTAGCATTACTTGTATCATTTATAAAATGACTTTATTTTAACATCACCAGTATTATTTTAAAATGATTATTTTTACGCTATACCCGCTCTTTTATAAGAAGTTACTTGTTTTATTTTTAAAACGTTTTTATTATTTTTATGAAACTGAATTATGCATACATTCTGTTTTGAACCCAAACATTGTAAGAAAATTTGGCCGAAGTATACACCAAGGAATGAACACATGCCTTTTCTATATTTCCTCAAAACAAATAATTCATTAAAATTTAACTCCTAAATAATGTATTCACAACACATAAATACAGTGGTAGCAGAACAAAGAGAAATGAAATTCCGATCATTGAAAAAATGTAGAATTATGCAAACGAATGATCTGAGCAAACGTGTTGAATTTCATTTTACCGAATACTCAGTTATAGAGTAATTTGAAGGACTTTTAAACAATATTGATAGAGAAAAACTATTTAATTACAAAGATATCACATGCACAAGTTAAAAATGCTCAAATATGACTGCAACATTTCGCTGTCTTAACTCAGATACAAAAATTCAGAATTAAAAAATAGAATTAAAAAGTGAAACATTAATATAGGGTTGCCAGATACCAAGTAGAAAATGACACTCATTAGTGAGTTTTTCGCTTGCTTTTTCGCGTTAAATCGACTTGTTTCTTAACCAAATTGAAATTAGTAAAAATTAAATATTTTTAATATTTTCATACATCAGTTAAATATTTATAAATCATTAATATTTTGGAATTAAATGAAAAATAAGATCAAACATAGGTATTATAATTTAAATTCTTTAAATATATTCTTTTGGAAGAATTATTTTTCCAGGAATACTGGTACAATTATCTGAGTTGCGTACCACAATAATAATAATACTCAATGTTATTCCTATGGATATTTCGAATTGTTTTTAGCCCCCTCTGCACATCCAAGACAAATAGAACGAGGGTTAATATGTAACCTACGTTACTCACAGGGTTCTAAAGAATAAGTGTACCAAATTTGGTGTCGATTGGTCAAATGGTG
The DNA here is from genome assembly GCA_933210815.1 of Meta bourneti. Taxonomy (NCBI): domain Eukaryota; kingdom Metazoa; phylum Arthropoda; class Arachnida; order Araneae; family Tetragnathidae; genus Meta; species Meta bourneti. Next base: position 65,361,237 of record OW119926.1, read on the forward strand.
TAGATTTGTATAGAGAACACAGACAGAAGTCAACTTTGCTTTATATATAGATGATAGCAATTGAATAATAGGCTATGTATACTCTCTTAAACTTCTGAAACAATAAATCTGTGACTTGATATAATTTGTTATTCTAATATAGAAGATAATAACAATCTTCGAATTTTCTAAAATAATTTTTAAGTTGGCCATATAATCTAAATACATAACAAAGAAAATTTTGAACGTTGTTTTAGTTTTATGGATTTGTATTGAAGAGTACTTTTATTATTACCACTGAAAAATTGTATCAAAAACCGCCAGAAGTTTAAAATATATCATTTAAATAGTAAACATTTCTGGGGCTGAAGCACGTATCTGACAAGAAAATTAACATGGCATAAATATTTACTGATTCACAATTGAGGCACAGTTATTTTGTGTAGTTTTGATAAAGTTATTTACTAGTACTATAAATTGTGTTAAAGCTCTTTTATATATCGCATTCGACGATTAGCACTGACCTACTGCATGTGTTTATGACAGAAAATTGGTTAGTATTATAGGTAAATATATAAAAGAGGGTATATATAAGTTAGGGCACATTATATTTCAGCTTATTGTATAGAAAATGATACTGATGTTCACACAGAATAATATCCAAGTGACATCTTAAAACAAAAAATTACAGAAATTATTGGTTTATAACTTACAATTCTACACTACCTAATAATTTTTAAACAAAAGGACTTTAACTATAATTATTCCCAGACCATAAAACAATTATTGCTACTTTTCAATATTTTATAAAATTGAATCAAATTATGCATACGAACTAAAATTTGCTTTTAAAATGCAATTAATATGGTTAATTTGGAATCTATATCATTGTATTTTCAACATGATGAAATGTAAATAAAAACGTGTACATCATTTGAAAACCATTGGTGATATTGTATATAGAAGGCTAAATACTTTTCTAAGTGGATTAAAATTTCTTTTCACATCTATATAAAATTACATATTCAAACCATAATTAACGTTCAGAAATATAAAACAAATACAAAAGAAATTTCCATGTACTTCATGCTTTAATCAAAGTATTCTTATTATCTTTTATTTCCTCTAAAGTGGTCATAGGACTTATAAATCTTTACATTAATGCACAAACATGTGTAAGTCCTTTTGACTACACATCTTTTAAGATAACTCTTTAATTTATTGTATTCTTAATATAGTTTTTGTATTATCTGCATATCTTATTCGAGTCTAAACAGATTGTTAGGATTTGCATTTACAAAATGTTATTTAAAAATACGTAAATCATGTGCTTATTTAGCTTATATAAACAGGATAATGCAAAGTAAATTTTAATCTATCACATCAATAAGTAGATTAGAATTATATCAAGCAATTCCACTAATGAATAGTCTACTTTTGATGAAGTTTCAAATTATGTAAATAACGTCGAGTTCTATATTGAGTATAACTGTCGAATTAATTTCCTCGAACTATAACTTAAGAGCCAGTAAGTAATTTCCCTCCTAATGTACATAAGTTTGAGTAAAGCCTTAATATAATTCTTAATGCTTGTATTAATACTAGAGTTAAATATATTTAATCAGCTTACGGTTGCTTTATATATAGGTTTGTATTTGAAAACGACTGCTATACATAATCATTACGTTTAGAAATCCTCCAAGTGCGTGTTAGAAAGTATTGTCTGAGCCTTGATGAATAAATTTTACCTTAAATTTACATACACTAGACAATACACCATACGTCAGAATTCCGCCAACTCTTCCAACTATCAGTCTATCCAATTTAGCCCGTTATTTGCAGGTCCACACTCGAAATCCATATTCCGTCCTCTAATACCACCCAGCGATGGACATCCGTCCCGTTAAATGCCTTTCGAACTCTTAAAGGAATTCCTAATTGATTCCAAAGCACGACACGGAAATATGAAGCAGTGTGTGTTCTTCATGGCGCGGTAATTCCATTATGAATCCCGGCAGTGCATATTATCCGGCTGCTATCACCGTCCGGATGGGTGCACACGCTTCCATATGGAGGATCCTGCCACCTCTGAAACATCACATGCCCTTCTTGTGTTCTTACTCTGTTTCCGTCACCTAGTGTTCTGCAAATATCGAGACTGGATGGGCCACGGAAGCGTGAACTGTTGCCGTCCTTATGCGGAAGGGATCTCGTCGCATCGACGGCACTAGAGGCGAGGTAGAGGCGTGGTAAGTGCCCGTGCAATTACAAAATGACGTTTTTGTGCTGCTGGGTCCTTATGTGCTTATTCTGTTCCTTTTGTGCTTATTCTTGCAACACGTTTTTAAGATTTACAAAATTCCAAACAATTTCCTATATTAGAATATAAAAGTATAACAATCAAGGGTACGAAACAGTGTATTTGTATATTAAGATTAGTGGCGAAGTAGAAGCATGTTTAGTTCCAGTGAAAGCGCAAGATATTTTTGTGCTACTGGGTCGTAAACTTGTCAGTGCCTCTTTGTCATTGCACGAAGTTTTTAAAAGACTATTATTACATTTGCAAGATATTTTTGTGCTGCTAGGTTGTAATCTAGCCAGGGTCCCTTAATATTAGCACCAAATTTTTAAAAAGCTTAATTACAATTTAGTTAGTTTGGTTTAGTTTACCAAATCTTATTACAATTACAAAGATTATATTTCTGTGCTACTTGGTCGTGAACTTAGCATGGTTCCATTATCCTCGCATCAAGTTTTTAAAAAACTATTATAAAATTATATACAATATCTTATAATTAGAATTATAAGTATAAAGATCAAGCGTATTAAACAGTGTAAATTTCAATAATATGATTGATTTCATCGTTTTAAAGTTGTATTATAAGTAGACTGGCCATTTCCCATGAGACAAATGCGAGATATATGGTAAAAACGGGACGAGGTTATGCAGTATTCTGCATTTATGATAATGGAAGACGATAAATTCTTTCTGGAGATCGCCATTCAAACTAAACCAAACTAACTTAAATTTATACTGCATTGACATTGCAAAACTTGAAACTTTAAAAAAACAATATTTAAAACTTAAAAAACATTAAATTTAAACTAAGGCATTAAAGGCATCAATAAACTAGCGTTACAGCAGAAAAGACAGGACGTCTGAGTGAGGCCACCAAAAACATGTTGGCCACGATTAAAGGTTATGAATAATAATTTATAATTGATCAATATTAACCCTCCAATTGGTTTCGACGAGTTATCTCGTCCATCAGAAGCTGACCAATTTTGCTAATGACGAGATATCTTTTCATCAAGATATTGATAGTTTTTTTTATGATTAGGAGATCAAGATCTAGTTAGTTTTCTTCAATTGAAGAGATAGCTTGTCCATCAAGATCTGGTCAGTTTTGATAATGACGAGATTCCCCTCGTTGAGGTAACCACGAGGAGGGTTACGAAAGAATACTTATAATTTTCATTGAAAACGGGACAGAGTTCACATTTTTATTAAAACAACGAGACGGCCAGGAATTGTGGAAAAGACGAAACTGTCCAGTTCAAAAATATAAATATTGTCAGTATAACTAAAGTCAGTTAAAGATGATCTTGATTCGAGTTGTGAGATAATATTACATCTTGTGCAGGCCAGTAGACATTCGGGATCAATTTGATTTGTTCATGGTATTAAGATTTTCCCGACCCGTCGGAAAAGCAATATGGAGCAAACCGCTCTTGATCACCTCCTTGCTTATCTGGGGCTATCCGGGGAGGATCTGTATGTTAATCCTGTACTCGGACTTTTTTGAGGTACATGAACTCACTGACTTTGTCTAGACCAAGTAGGATAAGAACAATAACAGAACAACAATGTCTTGCTGCTTAATAGATTTTCACTAAAGCACAAACCTTACTTACACATATCTTGCTTACACAGAACAAAAGTATAAATATCTTAAGTATTTCTACTGTATATTTATAGCACATGATTAATTTCTTTGATTTAAAAAAGTGCTATTAGCTAACTAAAGCCTCGAGGTATAAGATCTCAGATATGCATGTTATTTAAGAAACTATTACAAAAATATAATTTAATGAAATATACGAGAATATAACATAACTTATCGAATACAACATAACTTTTAGAATATATCATAACTTATAGAATATAACATAATTTATAGAAAATAACATAATTTAATAGAATATAACATAAGTACAAAGTTCAATAGTATTTAAGCTGTAAATTTATGTAATGTGGTTTATTTAAGTGATTTAACTCTCCAAGTAGTTTTGATGAGATATCTCGTCCATAAAGATTTGACTAATTTTGCTAATAACGATATCTCGTCAACAAGATATTGCCGATTTTTTTAGATGGTAGCGAGATCAAGATACGTTTAGTTTTATTTTCTAATGGCGAGATATCTCGTCTAGCAAGTTCTGGTCAATTTTGTTAATGACGAGATACTTCGTCGAGGCAACCACCAGCTGTGTTAAAGTTGTATTTTAATCGAACTAGAGAGTCATCAATTTGCGGTAGAATATTGCAGACTTACATAATATGTAAGATACTGTTACAAAACTCTAAATTACCTTACATAATTAGATTGATCTACAATACTTAAATAGCAATTTATATGTAATTAATTTTATGTCTTTAAAGATGTACTGTAAGCTAGTTAGAATCCCTTCAACTTGTGTTACACTATTATAATAATACATATTATTTAAGGGTCTATTACAAAAACATAATTAATTTCTTAAATTGCAACATAAGATTGGAGATAAAGTGTATATAAACAGTATTTTAATGTAATTTAATTAATTTCAGATTCAAAGTTTGTTATAAGCTAATTTACCAATTCCAATATCTCGTATTAAAGGTTCAAGGCATTAAATCATACTATTTAAGAGACTATGACAAAATATAAACCAATGTTTTCCTTAGAGTGTAAGTATTTAGTTGAAATATTGATGTAATATGATTTAGTGCAATGATGTAAAGTTGGGTTATCAATGATTTGCCCCTTGAAGTGAGGAAGGGCGAAGATGTCAGTGCTCGGGCATTAAAAAGCAGTTATTTTATAAGTTAGCTAAAGAACCCAGTAGCTTAGGTTATAAGATCAGCCCATTATATCATGTTTAAGAAACAATTACAAAATCCTCAACATTTCTTACATTAGGAGGTAAACTTAAAGATAAAATTAATTTTGATAGTGCAGTCATCAAGTGCAATTTCTTTCATTGATTTATTTTCATGATCGTATTTCCGTATTTTAATAATGTTTTTATCGTATTTTAATAATGTTTTTATTTCTAACTACAATCCTATAAGTACTCGTGAGAGAGTTTTCTATGGAACTTCATTAACATGGGGTGAGTGATGAAGCATAGAGATGAAATGGAAACATCTTTCTATGTATAGAATCCAAAAGAAAAATAATTTTACTTTAATGTCCTAATATTGTTTTGGAAAATATCGCCAATAAGTATGTCCAGCCCTTATTTATTATTGTTAATTTCATTCTCAACAGTAAATTGTATACACGATACAAGGATATTCTGAAATAAACAAATATTTCAATGAAGCTACACCCCTGATAAAATAAATGGGTATATATACTCACGGTTATAAACGTCAGTAATATTAGTTACATAATAAGTAAATATTTTGTCATAATAAGTATTATAAGAAATAAATATTTTGGCACAATTAAGTAATATAAAATAATGTTTTGTCACACTAAATAATTAGTAAATATTTTGCAATAATGAGTAATATAATAAGTAAATATTTTTCAGTAAGTCAATAATATAATAAATATTTTGCCAGTCTGATTTTAACAATAATCTTTAAAGTGAAAAATATTACTTACTCAACTACAGATTGCATAATTTATAAATGCATTCGATTTAAATTTAACACAGTCGAACTCGTGAACATTCGACTTTACGTAAATTTACCATATTTGTCTTTTATATTTAGATTAATGATGTAATAACAATTAAATTCTGAAATTATAGATATTGATGGTTACAAACAGGAGATTAACTGTCTTCTCAAATTTGATCACAACATATTACTTTAGTAAAAAGCGACGAATACACAAATCTGTGACAACGAAGTACGTATATAAGTATATTCCAAGAAAATATCAAAAACCGTTTAATATTAATAATTTTATAATTATACTAAAAGGTTTTGTACGTCATTGGTTTTCTCGTTGTCCGGATGCAAATATGATAAAAAGCACTTAGTTATGAATCGATTGCAACAGTAAGAACCTTCCCTGAAGTTGTGAATTTTGCAAAAATAAACCGTTTAGATGAAATATTTAATTCACAAGCAAAAATATTTGTGAGAATAAATTTGTTTTTCAAATCACGTCTCCAAAATCAAGATCAATTAAGCAAAATAGTCGTCAATGAGTATGATTACCTGAAATTTCATTTTTAGATGAACTATTTCGCAAAAGTTGTTAGCATCTCAACTATTTGTTGAACTGCATGAAATTACGTTTCATCATGATTTCATTTACTCAAGCTTTGTTAATTGGGATAAACTGCAGTGTATTATGGGCATATTGATTATGTTAGAACGTGATGTTTCTATAAACCCATCAATTATAAAGAGTAATTGCACGTATATTTCGTGAAATGGAGAAAAACATATTTGGATTGAGTCCTGAAACTTGACTGTTGTTAAAAGTATATTTATAGTAACAGCCAATAATGAACACGTAAAGAAAAGTTGAGGTTTTTCAGATTCTCTCTGTAACTTTTATTCATAAGATTTCATATAAAGTTTATGCATAATCAAAATAGTTCTATCGAATACTGCTACTTCATTTTTATAATTTGATTTAATTCATCATTGCATATGTCCCGAAATAATCGGGCCTTGTTTGGGAAAAATGACCGGACAAACCAAATCACTGAATCTTCAATTGTAAAAATTGATTCTGTTAATAATTCTCATATGCAGAGTACTTTTATATTCAAAATAATTCAATTTATTCTAGAATAATAAGCTGCGTATAACATGTAAATTTAAACTACCATAGTTTCAAACTCATATCATAGTAGCATCATAAAATTAGCTTCTGTGCAATTGTAATATTCAGTTCTCAGACTTTAGTCTAAAATGATGTTTTAATAGCTATAAGTATAATACGAATCGTTTCTAATAATTTAATATATCAGAAATTCTACATTCAGACAACCTGGAAATAAATATTGTGAAACATAAAATTTGCTTCAACAAAACATGATTAAAATAATTTGAACATTAGAAATCATTCAACGTAAATGTGAATTTTTACTAATGTTAAATTATTTTAACAAACTTATTAAAAGAAACTCACCTGACTTTATACGGAGCTAAATTTATTCCAACTTCTTAAAAGCCCTGCTAGCTTAAGTTATTAAACTCAATAATCAATTAAGTTTTGAAGTTGCTGATTTTGAAAATTTTAAATTTATACATTCAAGCACATATTGTATGTGAATAAAATACGCTGAATAAAAAGACTAGAACATTTGGTAGTTATATTAGCAAATCCAGCATGGCAAAACACAATAATTTTGTACCAAACTTTAATGAGGCAATTAGTTCTAGGAAAAGCAAGGAGTATAAATTCGTTACTGCAGAGCATTTAGATTTTTGTGAGTTAATATCAATAATCTACCAAATAATGATGACATAGTTGATTCTGCGGTGTTCCCTCATCATTATGATTTGTAAAATGAAAGGAATTTTATACTCTTCTCCTCGTATCATCATAATTAAAAGAATTCTGCCCTTAAAATATTTTTGAGGACTTTTAGCAAATTATAGTAATTGAACTGACTTGATTTATATATTTATTTACTTTTATAGTTTCGTATAATATCATGGTGTAAATTTACGCTATTTTTAGTATCTAGTTACGTAAATTACGTTTTACGTAAATAAAAATAATCAGCTTTTTGTACTTGTGACATGTTGAAAAACTATGCCATGCTATGGTTATTTATAAAGTGAAGTCAATGGCATATTGGTATTTTGTTCATGAATAGTAAGTTATAACATCCTTATAGGAGTACGAGATACATGTTCAATATGTAAATGACACAAGTTATCTGAATTACCCTAATAAAAAAAGATAATCTTTAGAACAGTTTACAAGTGAATATTTTTAAAATTGAGTGTATCTCAAGTAAAAACGTTTAATCAAGAGAACTTACTTCAAATATCAAATTTATCGTTACTTACTATGAATGAGGTAGTAATTTTGCACAGAAATCAATTATAATCTACATTAAAACTCAGTTAATCACATGTTGAGCTAAGCACACGATGCAGAAAAAAATTATAATAAGAAAATATCAATACACTCCGAAATATCCAATTAATATTACTAGACTCAATTAAATAACAGGACGAAATATTATGGTTTAAAACTTAATTGCTGTACCGAATATAATTTACGATTGATATCAACTGCATATTTACATCGTTTTGGTGCAACACGACTTTATAAAACTGAAGTTGTCTTTTCTATATTGCTAAAATTAGATATCACTCGAGATTGATTCAGATTTTCATAATTAAACCTGTGTTGAAATGAATTCGATTATTTTGTGTTTTAATTAGGTATGCGAGTTGTTTACACACAAGCAAACCTACGCGAAACAAGATTTCACTTAGGTCTTTTAGTCATTTAAAGTTACTTTAAGATATTTTTAAAGCTTTCACATCAGCCTTACACAAATATAGAGGTAAAAAACTTCTAAAATATCGTTTCTTTTATTGAAATTTGGATTATCCTTTATGAATCGCAAACATTTATTTCCCATCTATTTGAACACGTTTGTTGTTAAGTTGGTTGGCATTAGGTTTTATGTCACAAGAGCCGAACACAAGGCAACGTCAATTAAAAAATGTCGTGAAAAGGGAAAAAAAGAGGGATCGGGGAATGTAGAATAGTTATTTGTTGTTTAGATAAATTCCTTGCCTGAAAAATCCCAACACGGTGGTGTAATATCTTTGCTCCTTTAGTATATGTGTTTTAATTAATATGAGAGATCTGTGAACAGCTTTGGTTTATCTAAAGAAAAATTAATAATATGAATTGACAATTCTGAATATAGTTTACAAGAAAACGTGTTTTCCAAACCTTAATGAAATTTTTCTCTAGTCATTTTAACTGAGTCATCGATAATATATTAATGAAGTATATGAATTCGGAGCTTCCTATTCCTTAAATATATTGAAATTCAGACACCGAAACCCTTGAATCTCAATTTTAGCACTCTGAATACTAAAATGTGATAATGTCCCCTATATAAAGGAAGTATTGTTACTTTGAGGCAGCTTCATAACACAAAAAGAACCACTTTTGAGATATTTGCTTAAAGAGAATGTGTCTACATATATTTTCCATCGTGAGCGACGCATATGGGTTTTAAAACTCACTGTTAAAATTTATAGTTGTAACAAGACGTACAAAAATACAACTCAAAACTTTAAAAGCCTCTGAAGAAAAGAATTATTTTCGATTTTTCTTGTTGCAGCAAATGAGTTGTATGCGGCCAAAACGACCGATTTAAAAATGCATTGCTAAAACCCCAACCAAGACAAAAAAATCTTCAAGCAATGCTAGACATTTTATCATCTCAATATCCACCACAGCATGATTTAGATGAAAGAAACACACAGATGGTTATTTTCTATCAAAAGCGACACATCTGGTCTTCGAATACTCACTGCAACAGTTTGCAGTTTACAGTTGTAACAAGCCATGCAAAGATACAACTCAAAGCATTAAACGCCCCTGGAGAAAAGTATGATTTTCGAGTTTTCTCGTTGCAGCAAATGAGTTATACGTAGCCAAAACGAGCGACTTAAAAATGCATTGCTAAAAAACCCAGCCGCAACAAAAAAATCTTCCAGCATGATGCCAGACATTCAACCATCTCCAATATCAGCCACACAGCACAATTTAGATGAAAGAAGCTCGCAAATGGTTATTTCATTCAACACTGAGTATCTCCCCGTCCCCCTTTCTATTGTATGACAATCAATAAACCATCGCCCACCCTCGGCCCCATGTTCCCCGACCCCCCTGCTTACCTGATCATCCATCCATCATACCCCTGACAACTCAACCCCCACCCCACACATTGCTGTCTTCTAGCATGTAATTTTTTTACTCCCACTTTTCTTGCAGACGATTATGGTTCGCGCGGGTACTTTATCCATCTCCCAGCGCTATCCACCCAGCCACCCCCTCGGATCGTTTGGGCTTTCCGCGGACTCGTGTATGGGGGTGTCATACCGCGTGTTGTCTTAGTGGGATGGACGTCCGCTTAAAACGAAAAAATTCGTTTCTTTAATAATGCAATGCCATTAGGGTCATCTCTCCAGCGAAAAAACGAAATGAGACTCAAGGGAAAACAGAAATGTCGCCGTCGTGCACTCAATATGGTTTTTTTTTGAAAAATTGCCGAGACGCTCCTTTTTTTACTCTGGGGATGTGACGTTGTTAATGGTGTCCCGAAATTGAGATGTCCGTTTTTCCTGTCCAGTACTTTATATGCTTCGTGCCGGGTTACTCAGACCAGTGATCATGCATGATGCCCGCTAATGGGACGTGGCTTCTCAAGTCCTCGACGTTAAGGCAGTACGTTAATGATAGGATATGTAGTAAAGTTGTCTCAGTTACGATTAAGCGCACTTATTTCACGCCTTTCGGTGATTTCTAATTTGGATATGACGGTGGCTTCGTAATAACTCTAGACTGCATTGGATCAAGCTATTAAACTAAATCTACTTTAAAATTTCATGTAGTGATCAGTATGGTCCTCCACACGTAAGATACAAACGACTTTTCATGGGGGATGAGTTTGACTTAGTTTCATTTAGATTCCACATGCATCATGTATTGGAATGAACATTTTCCCTGATGCATTTTTATACAACTTTGTGACGTTACTTAAACTTATATCACTAACTATACACATCTAAAAACGCTTTCAATTTGGTTCAAGGATTGTCATCACAGCGAGTTGAATAGTAACTGAAAAAAACAAAGAAAAACAAGGAAATGTTACTAATAAAAGTTGTTATTACTGTACCTTGATAGAAAAAGGGGCGATATATATTGATTTTGAAAATTTTTGTTAACTCCTGATTTAGTATTTTTTTTTAAATATTTAATACAGCGTACAAAATATAGCTTCTAATGTTTTGATACTTTATAATGTGTTGACATTATGAAGGATTGGATGTTGGGGTTTAATGGTGCAAGGTCCAAAAGCCGTCAAGCTGCTCCAATGTATTTATTGACAAGAGGACATTGGTACCTTTTCTGTAATATCTTTACCTTGAAGTGATTTGTAGACATGTAAAAGTCAACGAGTTTGTACATTGATCCTTTTCTACGAAGGTACACAGATTTATTGTTTTAGATATTTTGCTGCATGCTTCATTAAAATATTTCAATTTAAAATCATTAAGCGTTCTAAATATATCTCGTAAGGATCACGGTAGTATTGCTGTTTCTTAAATTTATCTAAGATGCATTATAAATCATTTAAATTGTATGTTTCATAAAACGTTATGAATCGGATGTGGTCTGTTATAATATTTTTGATAACCAGCATTTAAAAGGTAACTTACCTTTCAAAATATAGACCAGTATTTCTATGATGCTATTGCTTTTACAGATTGAAAGATTTACATTTGTAGTTTATTTATAGAACATTATACTTCTATTGAAATATAAATTATAATTTTAGAAGTTTTCCGAGAATTAAAGAATATAATCTTCTAAGGGTAAAGAATAAGTAAGGTAATCTATGAATAATCCTAGAAAAATTTGTGTGCGAAAGTTTATCAATTTTGAGGATCTTCTGAGTATATCTTTAAATATTTCATAGTCAAGTTTGAGAGACAAAATTTAAAGTGAAGGTATTCAAGAAAGGGGAATAACTTTTCCCCAGTAGTTGATAGTGGGTATACGGCAAGAAATGCGTTACAAAAACTTAATTATTTACGCAATTCTGTTTTCTCATCTCATAAAATTTGTAGGAACTTAAAATGGAAGCTCTGTTGCAATGGCGTATGAGCACCATCCGGGAAAAGATTCGCTTGGCACTCGGGTATTCAAATGTTGTTGAGGCAGTGCATGCGTTAAGAGGTACTAAAAACGTGGATGTAGTGTTCTTAAAGGTTGTTCTTTAATAACTTAGACATCTTTCTTTTAACTCTTCACAACTGAAATCATATTAGATTGAACTATTTTTGCAAATTTGAACTAAAGAGCTTTTTATAAAGGCCATTATATTGCAAAGCGCATGTCTACTCAAGAATATTACTAGAATTTGAACTAAAGAACTTTTTATAAAGGCCATTATATTGCAAAGCGCATGTCTACTCAAGAATATTAAGAAAATATAATCTATATAGGTGACATACGGTTAGGTTAATTTTCCTTGCTACCATAAAATGTCAAAATATGTATCAAGTGTGTTGTTTAATTTTACAGGGTTTGCGCTTAGGACTATAATAAAAGAAAGTTTCATAGTTTCTTTATTTACCATGATTTATATCCAAAATATTTTACGCACATAGACTCAGAAATTTTGCTTTGCGAGCCTAGTACACTGCAATATATTCACTATACTATTCTCGTCATTCGAATAATTTGCTTCAATGTAAATTTTTTTTCTTTTATTACAGTCCTATCGGAGCACCTGTATTGTCTAAAATCGCTCTAAAATAATAACTGTAAAGCCAAATTGCTACAACTGCAAATTACTCATCGATTTATTAAAAAAATTATTTTACAGTGCTTTAAAGTATTAATGAAGTTTTCCAGTCTAAACACAATTTGTTCCACTGAATTTCCTCTTTCAGACATTAAAAACACAATGCACGCTTCCTACATAACATAAATATAATTTACTGAACAAAAAGCTTTTTTATTTGTGATTTTTTGTTGCTCTTTTTTAACATATTTTGAGATGCTGTTTCATCAATAATGTTTAAAGAATACATTCAACAACGAAAACGATTTTCTTATTCAACATACCACAGGCTGTTTTACGTAACATATTAAATACACTTCGCATTAAAATATATCCTTGCATGAACTTCTTTGAAGGCATTTTAAAATTTGAAGTACGCAAAAGTTAAGAATAGTCTCACTTACTCTGCTATATAAGTGATGTATCATGCCATGTCAACAAGTAGCATCAAGGATTCCAGGAAAGAATTAAAAAGATCAAAGGGAGAACAAAGGCCAGAAGAACAGAAGAAAAGGCGTGAAAACTCAACGCTTTCGTTGAGGAGAAAAGTAAACAAGGTTCAAAAGTGCAAGGTGTCGCCAAAAGGCAAATGCTTGTGGGCAGCGTGTATTCCTGGGTGAATAACAATTGCTAAAACAATTCTGTTATTGCTTGAGAATACACGTGGTCGGCTGAAGCAAAACAACAAAAGTACTGCATAATTCCATCTTCAAGTACCGAATAAGTCATTCTAAAGACAGTTAAAATTAAGGTTCTGCTTTCACCAGGCAAAGGAAAGACGAACATCTTCTTGGTATTACTACTTCATGCGGTTAAAATATGTGGTAAAACGCGGTTCATATTGTTAGATGATAGTTTTTCTTTTATTGCGTAACAAATTCATTGATAATGTATTATTTAAATAATGTTCATTTGTGAATAAACTCTATTGAATCAAAAAACAATGTGTTGTTTATGAAACGTGGTTCTTTTTCTCATGTAAAAAGCGACAATTTAGAGCTTTGAAAAGCCTGTAAATATGACTTTTATATTTTTATTAATGTCTTTTATTTCACGATTGACGCCAACGACATGAATAATTAAGGAAACCTATAAACCTATCTGTTAACAAATTAGCCTATGCTTCTTTGAATACTAGAAATTCTCAGATTTATGTTTGCAACCCCAAGTACAACAATATGGATTAAGTGAACAGTCCTCAACTGTCCTAGACCTAATATACAAATTTATGTGCAATTTACATGACACATACAAAAGTAGTTTCATAATTCCGTTTCATTCCATAATTTAAATAGACAAGTTTTCTATCTTTGACATAGACATTTTCCCACTAAAACTATAAACTTTTAATATCAATGTACTAAAATTGCAGATAGAGACTAATCACCACTTTTCAGTATATATAATCGATTTGCAAACTTTTTAGCTTAAAGCACACATAAACTAATTATTAAAATTCTGCAGCACATGCAAAAATATATATTTACCTACCCTCTTTTGGTCCGAAGTGTCTTTAAAAATTTTTTTAAAACACTTTATGAAAATTTAAAAACTCTAAATTATTAACAGAGTACTTCTTGGAAAATTTTGTGAATCATTTGTCAAAAGTTCAAACCGTTGAAATTAAATAAATCCTATTAAATTCAAATCGTTTCACTATCCGAAAGACACACCAGTGCTATTGTTTTGACCGCAGGTTGAAAATCGGTAGTGTAATCTCACTATTTTAGTTTTACTTTAGAATATTATTCAACCAATCTCAAGTTTAAGAGCAAAGGTAAAAATCACTTTAATATTGTCTTTAAAATTATCAACTAACTGAAAAATTAAATAGATATTTGCAGGAAACATTTATTTTCACCCTTTCTAGCAATAGTAACGAATAAACAATACGAAAAGCACCCAACAAACCACAAACCAATAATTTTTAAATTATTGATAATTACATGTTAATACTATTTCTAAAAGAAATAAAGAATCTTTGAATATGTCCGAAATAATGGTAAAAAAGACTATCGTGGACGAGTCACAAATATGCAGTCACCGCTAAATTAATCTCCTCATCAAAGAGGATTCTGAAAACTTTTAAGTTCTAAAGAATACCTCTCACGATAATGTCTCAAAATCAATAGCCTTTTCTTTCCCTTCCATTGTTGATACTTTCAGGTATTTAGGAAAGCACAAAAGCCTCTTGATTCTAGTGGAAAAGCCACAATCGACAGGAATCTGAAACCACTGAAAGCAAGTGGGAAAAAATCTATCTTCACTCTGTGATGTAGAGAGAGAGAGAAAGCGTAAGAGTTTGCAAAGTTTCATTCTTTTAGCTAATTAACTAATTACTCTGATAATTAGAATCAAAGCAAAACGTGCCTCAAGGCAAACGTTGCTATCGATCTTTATTGAGGGAAATAATTTTTGTTGTGGTATTATCTTTCACATACAAGTATATTATTGAAACCTTAGGAGAAATATCTGAACCATCTATTTTTCTTTTCGAAGTCAGGTATTTCTGGATAAGTTCTGACACTAAATTTCTAATTTTTCGAGTAAAGCTCCTTAAAATACTCATTATAAACATATGAATTTACCAAAAGTCAAATATTGAATACTACGAGTAGATGATTCAGTAAACAGCCCATTTTTAATATTTCTAATTTTTAATTTAGCTTAAAAGCCATTTTCGTTATTTGATAACTTTATAATTGTGATCGGTGATTATAGTGCTATTAAGGAATCTTAAATAATGCACTCGAAGTACATCAACAAATTAAAGATTTTGTTTTTGACGTCTTTATAAATAAACAAAAAAGTTTACTTTATGTTTAATATATTCATTTTTGATACGATTAGTAAGATCAGTGCAATCGAGAAAAACGGTTAAGCCTCTTAATTTACTAATTAAGCAGTGACTATGCATATAATACTGAAAAAGAAGTTTTAAATCCTGTTCTACGTTTTCTTTTTTAATCTGTGCGTCATGATTAAATTTATGTTCTTTACGTGGTGGTATAAAAGAAAAATATTTTATTTCTAATTTTATAGAGATATAATATTTTCCAATGAGAATTACATAACTGTAGGTTAATATTTAATGCACAACAAAAATATAAAGCTCAAATCCTGATTTAATGAAGGTTATGTTTACTTTTTTAATACTAAAATTTGCATCTGTTCAATTTATACGAAATTGAGTGACGTATCATCTCATTTTAATGTTTGAAAAATAAGTCAAAAATAAAATATTGACATAAGTTAATTTGTTTAATGCCGAGCAAGAACGCCTAGATTGTTTCGAATTTTATCAAATTTAAAATACAATGTCTGCGAATATGAACTTCGTTTAAAAAAAAGTTTGTATTATTTTGGGCCATTTGCTAAAAATCACTTTTTGTCTTACAGAGACATATTATTCAGGGTATAAAATAAAACTTCGAATTATTTTAATATAACCTATTATCTCTTATTTTAAGTTTCTTTTGTCATTATTACAATTGGAAAATTTTAGTTTAAACATTTTATAAAAATAAATTAATAAATTAATATCTATTCTTTGGTTTATAATGACTTCATTAATTTGACCATTTAAAAGCAAGATAACTCTGTTTGAATATGTAGCTTAAAATGAAATCTATAATGTGTAAATTCTTATGAATATTAAAGCCATATTCCAAAAAAAGTATCTTTTTAATTATTATATAGAACTAGTAAAATTACCCGACCTCACACTCGGGTTGAATTGGTTAACTATATATTGAAAGTAGTGACCAGAAAATAATCACTTTCCTCTTTCGTAGAAAAATTCCAAATCATTTAAGTATGAGTAAAATAATTTTTTAACATCTTTTCGACATTTTTATAATTTTTTAACATCTTTTAGACATTTTTATAATTTTTTAACATCTTTTCGACATTTTTATAATTTCTACAACTTGTTTTGAACACAAATCCTATACATGCATATCCATCCAGTTAAAACATTTCAGATATATCGCACCCCTGCTAAAAGTACAACCTGACGAAAGGTAACAGATACTAAGGTAACTACTACAAAAGATGATTTTGAGGGAGGATTAGGAATTCCCTTTCTTAAGTTCTTTTCCTGTAATTGCTTTACTCAATTCGTAAAAATGACGAATCTATGAATTCCGGTATCATTAAGGGAAAGATGACAAATTAATTTGATAAGATATTTATCACTGTTTTGAAAGCAAATATGTTTTTCTTGAAAATTTCGTTTTGTGGTACTAGCAATAATAAAAGAACTTGTTTTAAAATTGAATGTCTTCAGTACAGACAAAACAAAGGTAACCTATTACCACTTTTTAAATGGTAAATAGATTTCACAGCGTTTCTTCTAAAGGAAATCAGTGTTTTAAAGAAATTTTCCTTAAATAAGTTGCTTAAATATAGCTTCAATTCATGAAGTAAACCATGACCTTTTGCCACTATGAAAAAGAATTTGTAATATTCAAAAAAACTAGTTCGGTCTTTTTTACATTAACGTTCTTTCAATAATGGCAAAATTCAACTTAAAATTTTCTTTATTCTAGCTTACATGACCCTTTAAATCAAATACTTTGCGTTGGTGTTGCGTGTGGTGAAAAGGAATTACAATTTATTAAAATAATAAATATTTAAAACAGAAAAAGAAATAAAATAAAATAAAAGTTGGCGGGAAAAATAGTTGTTCTAAAGATATAAATTCTAGATTTTTTTTATCTCTTGATCTCGCATTGTTGCCACAACATACAACTAAAAATTAGACAAAATTTTAAAAGTACGAAATTACTTCCGAGCGAAAAAACCAAAAAATATCACTGCACGTGTTAAGCGAACACGAGTTTCCATTTCGTTGCAAAATATCATCGGTTCCAAATATTCGGAAATAGTTTATATTTTACAAAGAAAATAATTAAGGCTCAAAATACAAATGTATTAGAATTTAAATTCCATATAAATAGTTTTTGGAAAAATAATTTATTTTTCATGGCACTGGTAAAACAATCCCAGTAATTGCAATGCTCATATACCTTTCAGCCACTCAAAAACTACCAAGTTATGGTTGATTTAGTATAGTTATTGGATGCTTTAGCATGAAGCTTGCTTAAATATATAAGCAAAAAATTTTTATATAAAAATAATGTATTCACTAAATTAAAATATGGTCTATCAAATGTAGAACATTGTATTTAAATATGTTAAATAAATGTTATGTGATACTTGTACAAACACATAGACGCAAATCGAACATAGAACGTGAAGATGAACAGACAGACTGACGCAACAAGTTCAGTCACTAAATTAATGTAAGTTCTCACAATATGCAAAGTTTCATGAAAATATATTCAATCGTTTGGACATAGGAACACACATGCAGACAGACACCAAACGCACAAGAGACGTATTTTGCATCAGAAGGGCCCAAAATGGATAGAAAACCTGAAATGGGTCGAAAATATTCAATGTACAAATAAACACTCCTTATTTAAATAGATTTTAGAACAGACAACGCCGTAGGTTACTTTTACATTAAACTGCCTGTCCCCACCAGAACCCTTACCCCCTATAATAATTGTATCATTGCAAATCACATATGTAAATATTATTAGTAATTCTAAAAACGGTATGTCCATTCTTAAAACACAGGTCAATTCGATAACGTAAATAATTCTAAAAATTAACTTACAATAAAAAATTAGTCAAGTTTTCAGCGAATTCAAACTGTTTTGAGAATTTCTAGAGCGAAATATCTTGAAGGCATTTATTTTTATTATTTATAAATTGTTTTCAAATTTATGTATATTTTAAAGTGCCTAGCTCCAACTTTTTAAAATTAAATGTTAGAACGCTTCAGGATAAATTAATAGTGTAATAGCTATTTGGAGAACTTAAAATAATTAATTGCCATTTTTATTTCTAACTGATTATCTGAACAAATATACTAGGAGTATTGTATTCAAAATTAAATAAATATAAATTAAAATTTTATTTTTTCTTTAAATAAAATGTTTATGAAAGGTATTAAAACCCCGTGCTAAGAATGTAAAACTTGATTTAATATTTCTATTGGAATTTAAAATTTAACTTCATTCAAAAAATGAATCCAAGAAAATAAACATTGTCTCTCAGAAGCTGCAAAAGCAATTCTTTAAATTACAAATGTATTTCTACAGTTCTTCAATTAAATATGGCTCAGTGATTCACAAACTGGTTGGAAGTCCGTTTCTGGAAAATTTGCAGACAAAAACCTCCTTTATATCGTTTGCAGTTTTTATGAAGCGTGAAAAAAGTTCTGAGAAGAATGTGCTCAGCACAGCTGTGGGATCAGAACAGTGGGAATTTTCTATAGAATCTTTCTGTGAAAATGGCTGAAAGGAAAACGCCTAGGGAGAAATATGTCAACACATTACTTTCAGGTACTTTTCTTCAAGTTTTGCACCACTAGAAACTTAGTTAAACAGAGTTTTCCCAATGGACCATTGAAAATATAATCACAAGTCTTCAATTGGGAAATATAGGATGAAAAATGCTAAAATCGAAAGTTGGATGAGAGTTTTTCTATTAAAATCACATGTGTAAATATTATTAGTAATTCTAAAAGCGGTATGTCAGGATTACAATGACTCACTTTCGATATTTTAAAAAATAATCTAAAACAAGAATGAAACTAAAGAAGATAAGTTTTTATATTATTTTAAAAAGATAAAACAATCAATATACTACATACAACATAAACTATTCCCTTTTCAGTTAACCGGAAGTGACTAAGTTGTATACCCTGTGCAGCTAAAATTGCAGAATCAACTTTATTACAACGTGTTTTAATTTCATTATATTCTAATAAAACCAGAGATTTGAAAATTTTTAAAACATAAAAGATGAGTCAAAAAAAATATAGTTACTGGCATAAGGCTTTAGAAAAAATACGTGAACCACTTTTTCAGCTAGGTATTAATGAAACTTTACTTTCTATCGTTTTTGAGTCTTTAAAAAGGTAAATAACACTTTTTAAATTCCAATGTTCATTGGTGCAGTTAACGTATTTAGTTTGCTGATCTAGTTAGTATTTAGAGTGAAAAGGCTAAACATTTTGACTGTGTAACACAACCCGAGTTTTAATTAGAAATTTCGTCAAAATCAAAATGTCGACCTTTCCAATCACCCTAGTGTTCTATTAAATTTTCAATTTAGACTAAACTGAAAGCAATTTTAAGTTCAAAATTTTAAATACAGCAAAAAATGATGTAGAGAAAATTTTATCTCGTTAAGTGCATAACGGAATAAAATATTTATAAGGCTATCTTCAGTACAAACTTTTATATTCAGTTAATGTTTCTTTATACGATTCACTATGGAACCATTAGAATCCATTAGAAATTTCCCAATAAGAAGTGATACTCTCTAAGATGTTTTTCATTACAGAAAACTCTAGGAGGGGTCTAGTATTCCCAATTAAACACACAGTACTATCTTTCATGTCTCTATTTCTCCTAAAGTAACCAAATGACGAGGTTAGTTACAGGAGACCATGGACATTCACTACGGAATAATACACGTAACTTCCAGGAAAGAAGATAATCGTCTCCATTATCTGGAAAAATATTACATCGAATGCTTCTCATTTTACACTTTATGGGTACATTTAGGGATAGGATGTTTTTACCTCGTGATTTTTTTGTAACATTAGATATGTTATTGAAATGTAAGTTTCGTTCCTAGAAATAGAATTGAGAAAACTGAGGATGAAAAGGCTTAAAGGTTTCACTAGAATTTTTGAAGATGACCTTTAAGTGGATGTAATGTTAAGTAATGGATAAACTTAGAAAAATATGCTTCTTTGCATACGTGAGAGAAATTTGAAATTTTGAATGATACATGATTCGAATTTTGTTGTACATCTTTGATGCTATTTTTATGAAACTAACAGTGAGCTTCACTTTCGCTTCGATTTATATTATAACGAATTATTTATTTTCATTAGCTTAAATGTTATTCAAGGTAAGATCAGCTACGATTAATAAAGTTATTCATATTTTCCACACTGCAAATATCTGTTGATTGGGTATATTCAAATACGTCGTCTTTTGTCTTCATAGTTCTTATCCTATTTTGGGGAAAATTTGAAAATTGACATGTTTTAGTCTACTTCACAATACAATATATTTAGTGATATATTTATGAACAGATTATGTTTAAGATTGGAGCCGTCGCGGCTCGATGGGTTTCCCCACTTCACTAGTAGCCTGAGAGCAGTTTATGGAGCAGGTTTTTGATTGCTCTAACTATCGTGGGTGCATTTCTCTGTTGTGGGTCAGTAAAGTTTCCTTGTGTGTCCATTTACTTGACGGACAAAACATTGTTTGGCTAGAACGCCATAAAAGCAACCAAACCAACTATATATTTGAAATCCTTTAAACTAGTAATTAAATTATAATTGCTAACAGTCAGGGAAGGTTCATTGTATAAGAGATTCCATTGTGTTATATTTTATGAGTGATTGTTTATTACTTCTTCCTCTACCTCATGTAGGAACAATTAGGTAGGTAGGTTATTTAATTTACATGGTACTGGAGTAACCCAACGGGATATTGGTGACGATCTGGGATAAACCCCGAAGGGAAACACCCTGTAACACACTGAGGACAACACCTCGTAATTTTGAAACACGGTCAGGTGATGAGGTCAACACCTGAGCTGACACCGCACTCTCTACACCACGCCAACATAAGGGCATTTAAAGCCACGACTTAACGTGCATCAGCTCACATATACACGTGTTGATTGGATTGAGTTTCGAAATAACAATCTTCCGGTTACTAATCCAAGACTCTCAGTAACAATCAGAAACTTAGAATTAGTCTATCCTGGTACATCAATTTAAAAGCATAGGAATATCTTCTACGTTATGATATAGTTGTAGGAAATATTTTTCCTGAAATAATAATCAATTAGTACAATAGAATAGGTTCAATATCCTTAAGCTTTTACAATGGTCATATGGTGGCTCTGGGAATCCATCCCCAAAAATGTTTCTTATTTTGCATCGCTACAAATTAAATATAAAATAATTTTACAGTGATGTTATTTAAGTAAAATAATAATTATTAAACTAATTAGCTGTTCATTAAACAATTCACTAAATTATTAAAGTATGAATATTATGAATTTGCATAGATTAACACATCACATCAGAGCTTCAGAAGTAGCGAAAGTGAAATGTGAATCTTTTCTAAATGCTATTTATTGTTGTATTTGGTGAATAAACCTGGCAAATGGATTTTTGTACTCGGTATCAAAGGAGATTCGATTCTTTTCTGCTAAAAGTAATCCCTTACGTTAAAGAAATATAATATTTAAAATATTTGTGGAGTTCAGAAAGAAAATAAGATCAAAGTCTTCGTTTGGATTAAACATTGAATTTTTCTTTGGGCCCATTTTGATGTGAAATTCAGACTGCGCTACTTGAGCCCTCATTGCTGATACAAACGTTATATTAGTAGGTTAAGTTAAATATTCTCGTTAAAATTGAAGTAAATACCTCATTAGATTCGATACAGTAGTCTGATGTTTTCCCTGATGCGAGGCGAAGTTTTTGTTATGTGTGTTGCAATTGAGATCTTGGGCAAATACACGCTTGTCTAAAGTGGCGTTTTTTAACAAATAGAATTCTATAGCAAAGGAAGTATCAGCAACAGTTGATCATTAGGGTGATTGTTTCGTAATTGACCCTTATCCAAGGGATTTCTCATGTTTCCCATGTAATTTGATAATTCAGGAACTCATGACATTATTTTTTGGTTAACAGTTACTGATTGATATGTGGTGGAAAATTTGGGATATTAATTGAAGTATGATATACTTTGAACTGATGTTTCGAAAGATGTATTTTGAAATGAGCGTTTTGTGAATTTTTAAAAAATACTTGAGTGACATTTTATTAGGAAAGTTAAATTTGAAAAAAATAATTAAGGGTACGTGGGGAAATTTCTTTCACAGGGTAAGCGCATCCACTGAATATAAAACGTGTGTGTGATTAAAGTAGGATCTGCCACCTGCTGGAAATGATTGACAGAGATATGTTCCACTGGCTAGTCAGCTCTAAATTGCGATAGGAAGTTGTGCAGGTCAAAGGCAGAAATGAAATTATATGATTTCGCTTAACTCGCATTACAAACAAGAAATAGACCCTTACAAACAAGTAAACAGTTCATGGTATGCACTTGCCCCATCAAGTGAGACAAATACGCCCTCGTACAATAGCATTGAAAAGTATCTTTTTAATTATATCAATGTGTAAGTTTAAACAAATAAGAATGTAAACATATTAATAAAGGGTTTAAGAGTGTGTGGTAAAAATATGAAATTTCAAGTCACGAGGACAGTAGTAATTGGGGTTGAATACGAACTTTGAAGATTTGGATTCGCATTTCCCTTACTTTACACCATTACAAAGCAACTTTACAATACCACTCTCCTCAAAACAAATAAAAAACGTAAACTTTCAGAAGAAAGGGGATGCTTAATTCTAGTAATTGTTGAATTGTGACGAAGTAGTTGTAATTAGAATTGTAATGTTTAAGTATGAAAAAGATGTGTAGGTCTCTTCTCTACGCAAATATATTTTCATGCATACCTATTGTAGGTTTTAAATGTGCGTTGTTTTGTAGTGATTATTACACTCTGGTATGCATACAATCTAGATACACAGCGCGTGTTAACTAGTTTTAATATGCTTCTGTGTGTAGCAGTAGATCCTTCTCTAATATTTTACATCACTTAATTTATACTTTTCAGAGATTAAAGTAAAACTGAATAATCGGAAAATATTAGCGAACGTTTAGTTGCATTAAAGAACAAAGTTAAATTTGCAAAATTCTGCTGTTTTACACGATGCTAAAATACTATATTCACTGTGTTGTATCATACTAAACAAAATTCCTAGTATCGTGGTTTGTTTTACCAAATTTCTCACAATTTCTTCTATTCGTCATTCCAAAGTAATTGTCAAACCTAGCCCTTCAAATCGTGGTTTACAACAGAATATTTAAAACATAAGTTTCAGGTAAATATTAAAATGAAATCATTAAAAAATAAGACAAAGTTTCTGAACGGATAGATGTGTAACCTTATATGTTCAATTTTTCTCGTTAGTTTGAGTTGAAAAGTGTTAAATTATTTTATCCAAGTATTCAGGCGTGTGGTACAAAAACATCTTAGTTCCCATTATAACTTAGTCTCCAAA
This sequence comes from Meta bourneti, assembly GCA_933210815.1. Taxonomy (NCBI): domain Eukaryota; kingdom Metazoa; phylum Arthropoda; class Arachnida; order Araneae; family Tetragnathidae; genus Meta; species Meta bourneti. Next base: position 65,385,250 of record OW119926.1, read on the forward strand.
CTTTAGTATTATAATGCAGTATTAGTATACACTTTGTATGAACTTTGAGTACAAATGTTTAAGAATAACTGTTCATACAAATATCCGGAGTGAGTTAATTCCGACAACAGACCGAGCATTGTGCAACTGAAGGAGTTCCACACCAGCTGTAATTACAGTTGAGTCAGTGTTAATAATCAAGTCAGCAGACATCTTTGTACTCTATATTAAAGGGTCCATAAATGTTCAATGCACTCTTCCAATGCATATTGGTATGGTCAATAGCAATTCGCTTTCCTCACCTATTTTAGGGTAATGGGGAAGTGTATGGTTAATTCAAAGACAGTGAGAGCAATGATAGTTGCAATTAGTCATGGGGTCACATTGCAGACACTTTCAGCTCCCTCGTCCTCGTTCTAATCAAAAGTAATAGTCGCCGCAGTGTGTACGATGAAGAGAAATCCAGCATCTTAATTCCTGTAGGTTGTAAGGGAAGCGGAGTCAGTTAATCAGGTTGGTGTATAACTGTGGGGATTTTATGACTTGCAGTTTGGTCAACGTTGTAAGTTTAAAAGCTAAGTTGTTCGTCGGCTGAGGGGATGAGGAGAATGGCTGAGTTTAAAACTAATTAGAAGTCCGGGATTGGTGGGTTTGAAGGAATCAAGCTTAGAGGTGGGATTGAAAACTTATGAAACTTACATCATTCTTTGATTTCATTGCATTTTTAAGATTGGTTACAGTAAGTTTGAATTTCCGTCACAGTGGATAAAAACGTTTCAAGCACCAGTATTTCTATTGTTTACAGTAGTTCAAGTTTACGAGGTGTTGTACTCGAATCTTTCCCTTCGAGATTGATCCCGGACCATCGCCAATAGCAATAGGTATAATCGTTGTGTTGCTCTCCAGAGCAATTTTAATTCAACTACCTACCTACCTCGATAATTTATTATTATATGACATAAATTTATTTTATGGGTTGCAAATATTTTACAAATTTATAGATTTGAATCGTTGTAGATAAAAGTAGCATTTAAAGCACTAGTATTTCTCTTGTTTATTATAGTAGCACTTTCTAAATTGTTTTGGTGGTTTGTTCAAATAGTTTTATAAATCTATACAATCTATGGATAAAAACATTTCAAGCATCACTATATCTATCATTTATTAATGCAGCACTTTCTACATTTTATTGGTGGATTGAGTAAATGTTTCATCAATCTATAAATTGGAAGCTCAATAATTGAATAAAAACAACACTTCAAGTATTAAGATACGTCATTTATTATCATAGGACTTTCTAAATTTCTTTGGTGAACTATGTAAACCCTTTTCCTTAAAATAGACAGAAATTTTTTGCTTATTAGAAACTCCATTACTTATTAGAAACTTCATTATGGTTTAAGAAGTTGACAATTGATACGGAATTGGTTCTGTCTTTATAAGCTGATTGTTTGCATTTCAGTTTTAAAATCCAGTTGATTTCGCATGGTATAATGATTTATTTAAAGAATCGTAATATTAAACAGATAAATCTGAGTATTCATATCTTTCAAACGCAAAAAGTCACATGTAAAAGTCATGTACTTGCCTCTTCAAATGCCATTTATCTTTCCTTGTTGGTATGACGAGATGTAATTCGTTCGGCTGGTGTTAGTTCTCTAGTTCTTATTGCCTTTAAACTAGACTACCTACATGTTACAGATGCCCTGAAGCTCCAGCAAGTGTTTGTCTGTTACCGGGAAGATATTTATTTGCAAGATGGAAATTGTGCAAGTAGCCTAAGTAACAATATGATGTATTCTAGTTTATGGGCAAAGGTGGTAATTTTCTGGAGATTTCAAATACATAATGTCATTTAGCTCCAATTGAAAAAGGTACTGATGTGTAGATCAGTGTTATTCCAGGATTCGCATTATTTGGCTTGATCTTGCCCCTTTTTTTTATCAAATTTAAGCATTTTGAGAGTGATCCTAGGTAAAAGAACTGAACTCATTTTCGATGACAGTTTAGATAAGTTGCGAAATTATAAACAGCTTTAAAATAAATTTGGAATTCTCATGTGCAAAAAATTCCATATAGTTACAAAAATTGACCTGAGTTTAAACTTCATGATCTTAATATATTCCGGATATTTGCTGATCCATAGCGCCCCTACTTAGCATAAAAAAGCAAACTAGATACTTATTTCGCAACGAGAAGCCGTCACACTTTTCGATACACCCAGCAATAAAGCTAGGAATTCTTATGTGCGAAGCATTTCAATATTGTAAGTCTTCACTGAAATATGTTTTATTTCAAATGAGTTACTAAATTTTACAAAATAAATCTTTGCTGCACCCGTAGATAAATTTCCTGATTATCATGTGCAGAGTATTTCAATACTGTAACAAAGATCCACTGAAAAACATTTCATCTTAACTGAATCACAAACTCCTTCAAAATAAAATCCATGAGTCATTTTTAACTTCCTCCCTAGGAAGATTATGACTTTAATATAGTCAGCTTTTTAATGACCCATAGCGTCACTCCTAACCATAAAACAACTACATACTTCTTTCGAAACGAGGAGACACCGTTAAACTTTTTGCTACACTCGGAAATAAAGTTCGGAATTCTGGGATGCAAAGTATTTCAATAATATAACAAAGTAGTCACTGAGTTATGAAATCTTAAGAAATAAAATAATCAGAACCAATTTTTAACTTCACCCAAGGAAAAGTATGACTTTAATATAGACCAGCTATCTACTGACCCATAGAGTCACTCCATACCATAAAAAAACGACCAACTGCATACTTTCTTCGAAACGAGACACTGTCACACTTTTTGCAACACCCATCCACACTCCAATGCATTTTATCGTCCCATGCTTATGCAATCTCCCGAAAACTAGATTGTTCCCCCTTAAAGTCCCCATCTCCTTCTTTTTCCCGGACCTCCTTCTGGAAATAAACCATCGACCGGATGATTCCAGGGCGCCTCCAAGTCGGGGACAGTCTGGCCAGGCAGACATAAAAGACGATACTTGAAGACCCAGGAAAAATCTAGTACCCCAGTCCTGTGACTAATTTCTAGTGTTTTGGAGTGGGAACTAGAGCTCGGTTTGCCACACTTTGCTTTCCATTAAAGGTCATTATCGAATAAGGCCGAGCCTTTGCCTTTTACGCTACAGAACGTGCAAAGCCAACCAGACTCGCGATCCAATCCGTTGCCGGAGAACAACTTTGTACCTCATGCAGCCTTCTGATAACAGTTTTCAGACTGAAGGGCAAATATTTATTTTCCTGACGTCGCCCCGTTCCGCGATGTTTTCCAACGTTAATCACTGTCCATCTGTTGCGAGTTTGATTTGATTCTGAATAAGGTCGAGGAGAATTAAGTGTGACGGGAAGTAACAAATGCTGAGAATACAGGTTCGTGTTACCTTTTAGGGATGCGAGTTGGAGGAGGGGTTTTGTGTTTGTCTTCCCAGCCAAATTTTGTAGAAGAGGGCATTTTATTTAAGCATCGTATATATAATCATTAAAATCAATATTTCGCGCTTTCCGTATTAATATTAATGGAGTTTATTGGCGTAACTTTTCAATTTACAAATTGTTGGTAAAAGCTTTCTGAGAATATCGTACAAAGCGTGCCAAATATCATAGAAATCATACGATAATTTTTAAGATTTAATAATTTGAAACAATTTGGAGGAAACTGTGCTCTTTCAATTTGTACGCTGCACTTTTAAAATTTGTTGTTCGCAAACAAATTTCGTGGGAGAATTTTATTTGGAACATCGTATATTAAATTATTAAAGGGGCTACGACTAAAATAATTGGAGTTTGGGGGTGTAACTTCGAAATTTACAAATTAATACTAAAAAAGGTTTTCAGAGAATATCCAACGAAGGTAGATTTAATAATTAGAAACAATTTAGTGGCTACAAAGCTATTAAAATTCGACATTTTAAAAATGTGTTTGTCTTTGCAGCCAAATTATATGAATATCGTATACAAAAACATCAAAATCAATTATTCGTGGAGTTCAATATTAATGGAGTTAATTGGTATAACTTTGTAGTGTACAAAATGGTAGTTGAATTTAAGTCTCACTAGGGAGCAACACAACTGGCTATTATTGGTCAACAGGCTGAATAGAGGCCAGAAATAAAGGTCAAAACAGGTTAGAAATAATCCAGAAAAGACTGTAGGTTGCAGAACGTATATATGTGTGTAAATACCTCAGATGGTTAAGACTTTGATAAGCGTGATACTATTACCCCCGTTAATACTCTACTTAATTCATGTTTCTGGGGATCAGTTAAAGAATAGCATAGTACAAAACTTACCAAAATGTTATATAATTTTTAAAACTTACTATAAATCTTAATAGTCTCATTTGTTAACTATCCATGAATGAAAATAAATTTTACATGTATGTGAGTGCATGAAGTTTTGCTTGATTTTGATATTTTGCTGGATGAATGTATAGATTTAAAAGTCAGTGTAGCATGAAAATGTTTAGTTTCGATATTTTGCTTTCATTTCATTCTTTCCCCTCCATATTTTAGAGTCCGTGGTAGCCCGGTTGGAAGAGTAACGGATAAGCAACCGGAGGGTTGCGAGTTCGAATCCAACCAAAGACCGTCGTGTACAAGGGGGGCTGGTGCACGTTAAATCTGTCGGCCATCAAATGTCCTCACGTTGGCGTGGTGTGGGAGTTTGGAGAGTGAAGTGTCAGCTCAGGTGTTACCTCGACATCTGATCGTGGTTTAAAATTACGTGGTATAGTCCTCGGATCTTTCCCTTCGGGTTTGATCCCAGACCGTCGCCAATAACCCGTTTTGTTATTCTAGTGTGACGCTAATTAAATATCTACCTTTTAATATTTTAGAAATTATATTTTATACCGATGGGCAAAATTGTTAATTTACGATAACAGTGTTAATAATATTATGATTACTAGATGAACATTTATAAATAAGAGTATTATTAGCAGTTTGCGACTAATGTAACGGTTATTATTATGTATTTATAAAGTGAAAAAGGTTAATTTATAGTTAGCAACCGAAAATCAACCGTAAAGTAATTCGAAGAATTTTAGGAAAACCAAATTTTTTTAAATATATTTTCTCAAATCTAATTTTTTTTATTTCCATTTAATTAGTTGATTATTTAATTTAATTTAAAGAAATTTAGTCATGATAAAAGCTACTTTTTTGACATTTTATGGAAGTAACTGCCTCTTTTAGAAACATGTTCATTATCTTGCTACAAATTAAGTAGCTAAACTAGCGGTTATAACAGTTATTTCTTTTCGTAAACGGTTGCTAACGGTTATTTTGAAATAACACCGTTATTTAAACTGTAATCAAAATAAAAGTTCATCTCTCATAATTTATTCATACATTAGTCCCTTTTATGTGCACTTTCCAATTTCCTTCTAGGTCCTTGAGTTGAAAAAAATGCAACAAAATTCCTTGAATTACATATATCTTCGAATAATTGCTATTAATAAATATATAGGCATACGTTTTCTTAGTAAATTATGTCACAGCGTATTATATTATTTAAAAATATTTGTAATTTAGAATATTATGCTTGAAAAATATTTTTCAATACAAATTCCAATTTTCAATGTTTTAATTAAAAATGAACAATTGTTTCTGTTAGTACTGCTTTCGTAAAACGAATAGTGTACTAATTTGAGGCTCAATCTATGCATGAGAAAACACCTCTAAATATCAAAATACGTGTAAAATGTTGAAATTTAACTTTATATGAATCAGTAGTTATTTAATAGTTAATTACTGTAATAAACAATTAAACAGTTCCTGATAACATGATATTCTCTATATAAGTAGGTTGAAATGACTACATTCATCAATAAACTCTACAAAATGTAAAAACCAACCAGAATTTGAAGACATGACTGATATTTTTTTCGTATTAATTGTTATAGAAAGTGTCCCATGTCAACTATTTATTATTTGTGATTTTGAATTTTCAATAAAATGCATTGAGTAAACCTGTGTGTTGATCATTACTTTTGCATCGAATGACATTTTTTGTTTATTTCAAAACAGTAAACAGTTTGTTTGAATCGATTTCCATAAGCTGTCAGACCTTTATTTCATATTACTTAAAGTACATTGTAATGAACTTTAAAATAGTAATGCAAGATATTTGTATTTAAGAGATATATAGAGGAAGATGTGTTAAATTTATAAAAGTATCTAGAACTGAAATAAATAAGCAGATAAAAGTTAAAGTTAAACGAAAACAAATTTGAGTACATTAAAAGGATGGGGATGCATTTACAGACATTAATTGTTTCGAATTCAGAGGTATATGGTTAGAAACAAATTTAATTACCTACATAAACAAAAGAGATTAAAAGTTTTAAAAAAATAATGATTATACAGTCCATTACAAATGCCGAAGAAAGAAATAATTGAAAAATATGCTTGTGATGCATGGATTAAAGTTATAAAAGTAAAACGTTATAACAAAAGGAAAGAAAACTGGATAACTATTACATTAATTATTCAATAGAAAAAGTTTGCTTTAAGTGCATTTATACAGTGTATTAAAGTGTAATTAAAATTAAGCACCAAAGCCACTGTGAACAGCCTATCTTAAACCAAATAAGTAAAGTATGTAATTTTGTAGACAGTATAGAGATTTGTTCTCTCAGTAACAACGAAAGCCACTGACAGCTTACATTATTAAAATTTTATTTGAAGTGTTTTTGATAAATAAATAGCTTTCGGCGGTGCAAGACAATTTGAATTAATCTTAACCGATTCCTCATACTCACTTAAATGTTTCAAATAAATCCAACAGGAATAAAGTTAAGGAATTCACTATTTAGATATTTTGAATATTACTTATTCTTTATTGGTGTGATTCAAAAATAGAAAGTTGAAGAGTAGAAATACCTGGTACACACAAAACATATTGTTCTTAAAAGTTTAACAATTCCATGGAACCGAATTCTACCCAAATATCTTACTTATAAGATAAGCTCTACGATAGATATAGTTTGCTCTCGTATGAGTTAGAATTATGCTGTCGATTTTACTGTAATATGCATATATATGAAGGGTTTGGAGAGCATAATGATAAGCCACTTTTTTAAATTTTTCAGGTGAACAGTTTACAAGTTCTGAAAACTTTCAAAATTATAATAGTTTATCCACTATTCAAGAGGTCAATCAAGTTATATTGTCGAGTTTCTGGTAATATCCATTTATATGAAGGGCTTTGGGCAACATAATGATGTCACTTTTCAAATTTTTCAGGAGAGCAATTTTCAAGTTTTAAAAATTTCAAAATTGTAATAGCTTACCTACTATTCAGGAGATCATGATATAAAATTTCAAGAATCAAGAACTACAGATAATTCAAACAATCATAAATTCTTTTGATACTCTTGTATTTTGTTTTATTTTTTATCACTGAAATATATTTCTATGGCTCATCACTATATTGCTAGGAGTTTTTTCTATACTGTGGGTGATCATATTATTAGAGACTACATTTATAAATAAAAATTTTATATTTCAACCAGTTATTAAAAGAAAACCTGGTTGCTTTGAATTCTTTTTCTTTTATGACATAGTCATGTTAACAAATTTTAAGTAAATAGTTGACTGTAAAACGGTATTCCACAACCTGACACTAGCCTTCATCCATTTTCACCCAAAGCTTAGAAAATACCTTTTTTGCACTGAGGCTCTAATAATTTGATTATCCATTGTATGCTTGCATTAAAAAACTTTGAAGTCATAATCAGTACGAAAAATTAATTGTTGCTAGTTTGTCTCCATTACTCTAAAGTACATTTTGAAAAGAGTAATTGATATAATAAAAATAAATGTAGCATAATTCATTTATTTATGACGTTAATTCTTTTATGAATTTTTCGAGTTTTCTGTCAATTTTCTGGTAATATTTATATACTGTATGAAAGGATTCGAATGATAGGCCACTTTTCAAATTTACAGAAGAGCAATTAACAATTTAAAAAATTTCCAGCATCGTAATAGCTTATCCACTATTTATGTTATCTTAAACTTTCAAGTATTAGGCCCTCGTCTAGGCAATCAGATTTATTTATACTATTGAAGATTTGTTTTTAAATGTTTTTATTGCTGAAATATATATCAGTGACTTATCGCTCTATTCCGTCACATATACCTGCATTAATAAACTTTGAAGTCAAAACCAATACGAAAAATTAATTGCTGTTATTTTCTCTCCATTACTTCCAAACATATTTTGAGTTTAGGTAATTGAAACAACAAAAAATAAATGTAGGATGACTCATTTATTTATAAGATGAATTTGTCCTTCCATTATTTTTCAAGTTACACTGCCAAGTTCATATATATGAACGGCTTAGTGCGAATGTGATAAACCACTTTTCAAATTTTACATAAGAGCAATTTTCAAATTTCCAAAATTATTATAGCTGATCCACTATTCAATAGGTTATGTTATCTCAAACTTTTAAGCTAAAAGCACTTATTCAAGCCGTCAGAAATTCTTTTTATCCTCTATAATATTTTTTTCATAATTAATAATTTGTATTTTTACTGAAATATGTTTCTGTGGCTCGTCAATATTGCCTAGATGCCCTTATATATACCTGCATTAACAAGCTTTGAAGTCAGAATCAGCACGAAAAATGAATTGCTCCTATTTTGTCTCCATTACCCCAAAACACATTTTGAACAAACGTAATTGACATAACAAAAATAAATGTAGGATGACTCATTTATTTATGACATGAATTTTTCTTTTAAGTGACACGAAGCATCTATTCTTGTTTCACCAGAGCGACCATTTCCTTAATGCAGAGAGGAAGGCTAAGCAATTTTCACACTGAACGATGTACCCAGACTTTATGATGATGAATTGGCATCCCTTTATGAATTGAAAAGGGTGTGACTGAATCTCGCAATTTGCGTGAATGTTGACAGAGTATATTCTTTGAACAGATACTTCGCTAAATTGCTTGGTTGGAATTAATAACATTTGTGATACATTTTGTAGCAACACAGCAATTACGAGCTCTCAATTTTCAACGAAATTGTACATTTAAAAAATAATGCATATGTAGCACTATATATGTATTCCGTAGGAAATTTCTTTAAATATCTAGATTTTGAAAGGTTACTGAAAGAATTGCACTTCTGTTATTATAAGTAAACATTGTAATTAAGCGTTCTGCAAATTGCTTAAATATATCAATAAACAATAACAAAACTAAGTACTTATTTAAAAATACATTAAATGGTAATTAACTATGAAGTAACGAAACATTATTAATAATAAATAATAAGGGATTCTGAAAAGTTGGGTTTAATTCATTGATTTAAAAAAATTTACTGTGTGAGAATAATCAATTCCTACATATATATTCGAAACGAAAATAAATTCAAATACAGACTAATTAAAGTATTCTTAAATGTTAAAACAATATCTTTTTCCGAGATGAATTTCGCTATTAATTTTACCAGTGCGAAATTATTGATGTACCTGGTTTTGAAGAAAAACCGTGGAGAGGAATGAAATGTCACAATGGAAGATTCTCAACAAGGATCCTTGTGTTTCATCCAAGCAAACAGAAGATTCGAGATACTATAAAACACTTTACGCATCAAGTTTCTCTAAAATGCTGTAAAACAAGAATGAAGTTATTAGTTAAAAGTGTTTAATAACTAATTTTGTAGAACATGCAAATATAATCACAAAACTGTTTATTTTTAAGCGAATTTTTACATTGTGTTTCTTTTTAGTACTTTGCTTAGCAGTTGTAGTTTTATAAAGAGAGAGAGAAACTTTAATGTTTATGGAAATAGGATGCATTTCTGAGTATCCAATATCTTTTCTAGTATGTAATAAATAGTCAAACCGATACATGAGCATGGACGAAAAAAAAGTAGAGATTTCGTGTATTTCCCCAGAAATTAATACAACTTTTTATAAAATTACTTAGTGTTTCTTTATTTCTATTATACATATTTGTTAAATATTTTCATTACATTCCAAATTTCATTACACAAAATTGTAACTTTTTGAATGAGTTTCACAACCTTCTGAATTTAGACAAACTACTGTGTTCTAAAAAGCAGAGTTATCCATTAGGATTTTAAATTAATATGAAGTAGTAATACAATAGTACATCATTTTAATCAAATACTGATTAATACCATCTAACAATATGCAAGTGCTTCAACGCTTATTTTATATATTCAGCTGTTTTACCTTTTTTTAGTACACAATTTTTTATTCATATCTGAATAGGACTGAGAAATGACAGTAAATATTGGATTCAATACTGTTTAGTTAATACAAATTTGAAATAACTAAAGTAAAGAGATAATACTGATTTGAGAATGTACCATTTATTTACGAATTTAATAATTTTGAAATTCAATAAACAGTTCTTACGCTTATTTCAGAATTCAATTCCTTGAAAATAAAATAATAATCAAATCGCATAGAAAAAAAAGATTATCTTCTCAAGAAAAATTGAATCATTCGAATTCATCCACAATTGGAACGAATAGAATGCTATCAGAAGTGTAATCCAAAAATGTTTTAAAAATATGTTTGCATAACAACCAATTCCAGTTAGTACACAAATAACAGCCCTGAAATATCCATACAACACAGTTAATTCCCACCTAAAAATAAATCCCTTTCGTATTTACAAATACTGAGATGCAGTAAATATTAAACTCATGAACAAATAAATATTTATCCCCACTGTAAATCTGAACAGGTATTCCCAAAGAATTACACCGATTCGAATCCGAAACGACAATTTAATGACACGCATATGCGAAAGTGGGGGAATACGAATACCTACACCTCCTCGACACATACAGTCATAACCCTAAAAATAAAATCACTTTCATTTGAAACAGAAAATAGAGAGCGATCCGACGAAAACTCAACCATCTCCAAGAAAATTATAGCTCTCTAAAACCCTCTCTCTTACAGCATAAGCCCCCGAAGCAGTCATTTCAATTTAGAATTCAGATTTCAATTATTTTCTTCAATTACGGCTTTGGTGGCTTTCCTTTCTCTGAGTGTCCCAGCCACTCGAATTTTACTTACTCAATTAATTTCGAATGCGTTTTTCCCCCACTTTTCAATGGCCCTCGGGCTGTGCGCTACAAAAAGCGAGATGTGCAACTCAGATATAATTGGCTTATTTATAGGAGTGCCAGGCGCTTGTTAAGGTGAATCGTTAAGTCGTCGCTTTTATTGGTGTATCAATGTAATTGAGACAGGTTTGGAGATTTTTTAGGGATCTTGATTTGTGTCTACGAAAGAAATGGACACCAGCTCCTAATATACTACGCATGATTTACCTGGGATATTTTCGACTTAAGACACTTTTGTGATTCTAGAAAAGAAAAAATATTAATGTTTTTATTTAATATTAATAATTTGTTTATGGTACAATACGTAACAACGTTCTATACCATATGATAGAAATTATACAATTGATTAAAGGAAATTTTTGAGTCCTCTAGATAACATGAATTTTAGAAATAGTTTGATTATTATTGTACAATTATATATTTACGTTTACGATACAATTAAGATATTTTCAAAGCTCAAATATGCATAAGTTTGGTTTTTATGTATCTTATTTTACAAATTACTGCAAGAAGTTATACGATTACCTATTTATCCGATTTGGGAAAACAGGTTTCTTTGAGTTGTATATAATTCCTCCTTTTCAATGGTCCTCTTGGTGCATGCTACGAAACGATAAATTCACATATTTTGATTAGTAATAACTATAATTTGTTTTACAATGCAATTAAAACCTTTTTAAAGCATCAACTTGTTTTATGTATCTTATTTAAGAAGACTGCATATACTGCAAGAACTTAATGAATCTATTTACAGGGTTTGAATAAACAAGTATCTATGAGTTGTAAATATCTCCCACTTTTCAATGGCCTTCAGCTACATGCTGCAAAAACGCGATTTACAGCTCAGATGCAATTGAACTATTTATAAGAGTGTCAACACGCTTGCTGAGGTGAATCGTTAAGCCTTTGTTTTTATTGATGTATCATTATAATCGAAACATTTCGGGATCTTTAAGGCTCGTAGATTATGTCTTCATTAAAGAAATGGGTACCACTTACTAATATATTTTCGTAGGGTGAACCAAACAATTTGTCTGCGAAGGAACCTTAAGTCATCTTTGATATTTTATGAAAGAAAGTGTATTACCATTTTAATTCAATACTTACCAATTTGTTCGTGATACAATCAGTAATAATGCTCTATAACATGTTATAAAACATTGTTACTGAGTGTTTCGTGTACTTATAAAATTTATTTACCCTCTGAAGTGTTCATACGCATATATCCATTCATGCGCATATATTCATATTCCTGCATGATTTCCAACAAGCTTCGACTTTCTTGACCAATCAAATCTTTGAATTCTTCCAACCAATAGATGTAGTAATTTAGTCAATATATGTGTTATACAGAAAAAGCAATCTTACATTACTCGGAGATCCCACGGCATTTAGAGGGTTAATATTTCAATTCACTCACTCCCTTTTTTTTATATGGTTTTTAATTGGGTTTGGTGAGGGGTATAGTTTAAAGGGGGTTACTAATGGGATCGGTGATACATTTTGCTTATTCCAAAATATGCAATGTTCAGGATATTTATAAAAAATGAGACGACATTTGAATATTTGATCATAAAGAAACAGATTATGACATCAATGCCTGTTTGTGTACTTTATAATTTTCCATTATGTATACAATATATTCTATACACAAATATATATACAAACACATTCAATAGATAAAATTACAAATATTAAGGATATTTAATAAACATTTTATGTAAACTCTTATGTAAAAATCCAATTATAGAAATATAGAACAAATACTTCAAAGTATAAATACAAATATAGTGAGAGCGATCAATACAATATACTAGTTACCACGTTATATGCATGATATAATGCTTGAACAATGCACTTGAAAATTGAATGCACAAATATTAAATACAAGTCACAATTTTTCTCCCCCAATAAAAGTTCTTTCTTCGTTTTTCACAATTTCCAAATGAAAAAGAATCTATCTGATCGAAATCAATCGTTGCCATTCCTCTTTTCAAAAACTTTTCTCTGATAGTGAAAGTAACAGTGAATGAAATTCTATCTACTCTTTTACATAGAGAGAATGAGAAATATAATATAATTATTATATACTATATATGATATAATGTAATTTACATACTGCACCTGTAGGGAAAGCTTAAAAACCGTTACATTTTTACTACCTCAATAAAAGTCCTATTTTCAGTTTTGATTTTTATTTCTTTCTCACAATTTCCAAATAAAAAAGAATCTGTCTGATCGAAATCAATCGCTGCCATCCCCCTTTTCAAAAACTTCTCTCCCGCCACTGGAAGTAACAGTGAGTGAAATTTTATCTTCTCTTTTGTTCGCAATTTGCAAAAGATAAAGACAAGACAAAGAAAGATAATAGAAAAAAGAAACGGGGAGATTCCAAGATGGAAACGGTGACAGAGGACTCAAAAAATAAGAAAACTTAAGACAAAGAAATAAAAATTCGTAAATGGAAAAAGATCATGTTACAGTCTCCAATAACACGTTTTGCTCTTCCTTGGATATTTTTTTCTTTCGAATCAATAGCGTCGAAAGCAGAAGTCACAGCAAAACCATTTGCATGGATAAATCATGGTTCAGAACAAGATGTGGTGTAACTGTCACCGAAATTAAAAGTCGGCATTCTATTCAAATTTAAATGGAAATGTTTTATTATTTTTGCAGTATCAGCACAGCTATGTAAAAGCATTTCCGTTTTTGGCTGACACTTTTTGAATCCTACTTTTTAGAAGTGTTATGTGAATACTTACTGAATGTTTAAAACTTTAGTTCATGAAATGTGCGTTTTTTGTGTGAATTTAACTTTTACAAACAGCTTAAAATGATAAATGTCATTAAAATATTAAATTCTTATTTATAAAACATTCTTACAATATATTTAAAACACCATTAGATTTATAAACCATTTTCAAAAGATATTTTAAACTACTAGATTTAAAAAAACATTTCCAAAAGATATTTTAAACCATAAAATTTATAAACCATACTCAAAAGATATTTTAAATCATTAGATTTGTAAGCCATTCTCAAAAAATATTTTTACCAAAGGTAATATAGCAAAGTATAATTTCATTTTGTAAGAATTTCCAGAATTAAATACACTAATTTTAGTTCTCATGTATTAAAATGGGAGGTAAAATACTTTTCTATTTTAATTAAATTTAGTTTCGATTTAAATATATTTAGTTTGGATTTATGGAATTCTCTATATTAATTATTAGAAATTTATAGTTAATTAGTTTGCACATTTGGTTTATACTAATTATTAGAAAATATTAGTTTGGACTACGTATACATTACAAAACTATGTATAAATATTCATAAAATAGCGTTAGCTGTCATGTATTAAAATAAGAGGTAAAATATGTATTTTTTAAATCTCAATTAAATTAAATTTGGAATTAAGTTAAATGATTCCAATTTATAAACGTATTCGTGTGAAAAAAAATGTTTATGCATGTTTACAATTCATTTCTTTATTTGATTATGCTTTAGTAAATGTAAATAAAATAACCTAAACTTATATTTTAACCCAGTATGTCAAATAAAGATTGTACCAATTACATTTTTCATCATTAATACTGTGAATTTATAAATTTAACATTTTATATTTGCTATGGATTTATAATTCTGAATTAAATCATCAAAGCATTTAATTACCCTACATTTAAAAGGTATACCATGCTTATTCAAAAAATTTATTTATACAATTATTCTGCTTTTGAAATTTTATTTCGCAATTTCAAAACTCAAGTAAAATGTATCGTTCACCTTCGAGCCAGGTAGTTGTAACAATTATTATATTTACATATTCTCCATAAAAGAACATTTTTTGTGAATATAAAACTCAACATAACCAAGACCAAATTTACACTGATGAATATTTTATAAGTTTATTCTCATAAATTTCCAGATTAACAGAGATATGCTAATATTTGACTACACTAATAATTGTTCAAATATTCACAAATACTTAAAGAATATTTATTGCAATGTAAAATATCGTTACAGTAACGGCACACATGTATGTGCTTCAGCAAAACAAACAGCTGAAATATATCTTTCCACATACAAGCTACTAAACTCCGATTGACACAATGTAAACTCTTCTATCCATCTAAATTATTAATCTCCTAGTCTCTCCTACATCTCTCCTACAGTTGTGAACCGCTTTATAACTGATTCCTATAGCAATTGTGTTATGTATCAAAATAGAACCTGGTTTCCCTTAAAATGGTCGAACATCTATGATCAATCACGAAGTAGACAATTTTCAGAGACAGGTGGGAAATTCCTTGAATAACAGGCAGTCCATAACAGAATTACAAATACATCGAATACAATTAAAGCAGCATTATTAAGAATTTATGCAATTATCTACATTTTTGTGCAACCATAAGGACAATATAAACTTATAGTATATAAAAATGTATTCCTACTGTTTTTCATGAATTAAATGCATTTTTAAGTGTACGCCTTGAGAGTCATTTCTAAAATGAATTTATAATTGAAGAAAAATACATTTCATGGTATATTTATGTTTTATAGGTGAACAGAACAATGAAGACTGAAATAATTTAAAATTTAATGCGATTAATTTGTCACATGAATATTCAGAGAAAAAGTTGAATTATGCAGTTTTTTAATCTTAAGAACGATTTCTTTACTGATAGACTTTTCTCACCACTCCTTTGAGATATTCTTTGTTCCATTAATTTCCTTTTTTCAACTCTAAAAGTTATTAGTTTAATAATAGTAAAGCCATCTCTAACTAATTATAGTAATGGTCTTAAAAGCCACATGATATTTTAAAAGTAAAAGTTTACATCTATTAAAATCGATTTCAACGCATTTTATTATGAAATATGTGCATATTAGAAATGGGGACCAACACTTTTTAACCAAACATTACACCTGTTTTTTTATTATACTGGATCTAATTACAGCTTTTATTGTGTAATCTTTAGCACGTGTAACGGACTTACATAAAATATTTTAAATTTGTAAGACAAATTGATAAGTTTTTTACATTGCTTTAAAATCTCCGAAAAGTTTTGAGTGAGTATTTCAAATAAATTTTGTTGATAAACGTATCATTAATTTTATCATGTTAAGAAAGTATTTCCAGTTTAAATATGGTACAATTAAATTTACATTTCTCTAATGCATCTTAAATAATTTAATTCTGAATTCTATAAGGTTATAATATTTTGAAGTGATTTTCACATGAGAGACATTGCTTTTATAGTACTTAATTAAAAACTAAGTACGATGATAGATTCGATAAAATATAGCATTACATTTCTATCTTTCAATATAAATCGACGGTGAACTTCCATGAAGTAAATATAAAACAAACACTACCAGGGATTTTTTAAATTAGTCAAGGCAATGAATTGTTAAAAAGTAACTTAAATCAATATATAAGTAGAACTTTCTTTGAAGTAAAAAAAGTGTTTTTTAATTCTTTCAACAATACATGCATGCATATCACCAAGGAAGACCCATGCAAATCCTCTAGAGAGATTTCTATAGTTTGATGGGCACCTTCTTGGAGGAGAAATTTAAGAGAGTGAAATAGAAATAACTAAAAAGTTCTTGAACATAAAAGGTTCGAGGAACTTCAGTGTCTAGATTCTAAGTTCTTCACCATGAACAGCTAGAAGATCCAGCAGTTTGGAAATATGGCTCAGATAACATCTATGCTGGAATGCATACCTGAGAATGGTGACCTGAATGGGGTCTGGGCTTATACTGGAAGGCAACAGGACGGATGGGGCAGTAAATCTTTCTACTTCTCTTTCGTGTCACCTTTTTTTAAAATCAAATGTATGCATTGTTTGTGTGTACTTTCTTCACTGACCTTCGTATTGTGTATTTGTTTTTGTGCCTGCCTTTGGAAAGAAAAAATCGTGGAATCGAAAGTCTATCAGTATTTAATTTTGTGTTTTAAAACTAGAAAAATCTTAATTTTGTAGTTACTTGATCTTATAACTTTGAACTTTTTTCATGGACTTATGTTGGAGTAGAATAATTTGATTTTTTACCCTTTGAAGGGCATTGTTAAAAATTAAAAAACAACTTGCTGTGCGACGTAGCACCTTATATAAGTGTATTCTGTAGATTCCAAGAAAGTATTTTTAGTTTTCTTAAGGCTTGGTAAAATCCCTATGTCTAACCTTTCAAATGGAGCACTCTTTAAATCATAATATGTTGTTGGGTTGGTTTGTCGTTTTTATGCGAAGAGCCATATCTGGTGCCTGCGCCAAACACAAAACAGACAACATCAAGTAATACACCTGCACACAAGGAAAGTTTTACTGACACAGAAGAAAGACACTCATAAATAACAAGAATCAAACTTGCAATGCAATAAAAGAAAATAAAGAAATCTGATTTCTTTTTCGCTAATAATATATTCCTAGCCAAAGGAGAAGTTGTTGGAGTAGTTAACTTTTAACACTTAACACTTTAACTATTTCAAGAAGGTAGTACAGCTGATGACCCACCACCCCTGAAAAGGTTAAAGTTAGTGAACTTCTCCTTTGGCTAGGAATATATTATTAGCGTAAAAAGAAATCAGATTAATGCAAGCTATCGTTTATTGAATAATTATTTTTCTACTCCAGACCACAACCTTTTCGACATAAGTCTCTGTCTGGCAGCACAATATAGCCTTGAAACAGAAATGAAGTATGGTTCTCAACCAGCAGTATTATTCATTGCGAACATCTGTAAGATCAATGCAACTATTTAGATGGGTTCCTGTCCTCTGTCATTTTTCAGTCGATTTTGGTAATTTTGAAAGTCTAATGTCCCTTTAACCTCCTCATGAAGGTGGTACAATTGATGACTCTCTACCCTGAAAGAGTTAGACAGAACTGTTTCTCTGGCTGAAATATGTTTATAATGTATGAAATCATATTAATGCAAGCTATTAAGTTATACTCATTCACTGAATATTCCAGAGGTTTGTATATTGGGTAGGTAGGTAGGAATTTAATTAATGTTTCACTGTAGCAACAGAATAGGTTATTGGTGACTGTCCGGGATCAATCCTGAAGGGAAAGACCCGAGGATAACACCACGTAATTTTGAACCACGGTATGATGAGGAGGTCAACACCTGAGCTGGTACTCCACTCTTCAAACTTCCACACCACGCCAACGCTAGTACAAGGGGTTTTATGTAAACTAGTATATAAAAATGACAATATATTTTTACTCTCATAAAAGTATGATACGGATTATGACATCAGTATATTCAATTTCATCAAAAAAATTCCTTAGTGCACCCAAAAGACAAAATTTGTTGTTGTTTTTTAATTTTGTTTCAGACAAAATTTCCGACATGTAGTATATACAAGTCTCATACCCAAAAACCAAGTCTATAGAACCAATACAAATTTTAACAACGATAGTACCTGTTTTTCAAAAGTGAGGTTTTGTGTTCTTGCATCTCTCCATGTCGTGAGAAAACTGGCCTGTCCTTTCGCTGTCATATTTTCTCTCACAAAGTATTCAGGGTTCGACGTGTGTGTGAAGTCACCCTTAGTCGAAACAACGTCAATCTCTCAGCAAATGATGCAGAACACCATGGTATTTTATGCTCGGATGATTTACCACGGTTTCGTGCGAGTACGAAAGGTATTTTCTGTCATGTTAAATATAGGTGGCAGTAGTGCTTTTGCGGCGTGTTTCCTGTACGTATTCTAAAAAGCACGTCAGTTGGCTCCTTTTTCGAAAACGAATTCAGCACCTTGCCAATAAAAATTCCAAAGAATGAATTCTAAATTGATGTATGAAAGTTGATCGATCAACACCAATTATATTAATTTATTAGATGGGTTGGAAAATTCCACCAGACTCACGAGCTCTTCTAAGTATACAATAATTCTGTAGTTGAAATCAAGCATAGTTAAATTAAAAGGTTATTGACGAATAAATCAATCTAGTGGTTGAAATTATACTGTGCATATCTGTTTGCTGACATAAACAAATAATTTAGATTTATGTGCCATTTACCTTAGTGAAGTATATAGAAAGCAATTCTGATTCTCTACTCATCACGAGGTTCCCAGTAGTATATATATTTCTTTTACATCTCAACACACGTAAAACTTGCCACATGTATTTACTGAAACAATGCAAGGAACACGATTCTATTGGTCATGAAGGTCAAACCTGTAGGTCATGCGGGTAGATTGCAGGTTGCAGAACGTATATGTATGCGTATAAACCTCTCTAATAAAACTCTTTCTGTAAGCATGGTGGAAATGTGACACAAGTAAGCGAATTGTATCACTTAAATAATAACCACTTTATATTAATATTCTGAAGAATTAAAATTGAATTAGAATGGTGATGACCCTACAAGACAGATTGATTTTTTGTACTTTAATAACTAAACCATGTTCTTTAAGCATTGAAATTGTAACTAATATCATTGTGAAATTTAAGTGAGAAAGCGAAGTGGAATCTGAAAAGCAAAAAGCAACTTTTTTGAATTACAAACAATTAAGAACTATCGTCAAAATAAGATAATTTTGGAAAAAATATTATTAGAATTAAAGGGAAATACTAAAAATTGACGCGTATAGCCATGGTGTATATATCAAGTTACATTTCTAAAACTACAAGATCTTCACTCACTTCGTAAATAGCTATTATTTATACTGTGTAAACCATTTCTGAAGTTGAGCAGGTGTAGTTTCATCCATTCTGTGGCTGTTTTAGACATTCCTGCTCAAGCACTGAAGGTTTATTCATCATGAAGTACTTTTTGGTAGACAATGTTGCACTTTCTTATATTCATATTGCTAAATTGGTGACTGCTAGACGTGTGTGCACTTTCGGAAACAAACCAGATGACGCTTTTGACACCAATTTCAGATGTCGATTGCCGAAATCGGCGCACACTTCGATGGATCGTCTACGATGAGCAGTTGAATTGCCAACCCTATTCATATCACTTCCAACAACTGTTCGAAGCTCTGATAATAGACATTACTTCCACTCCTATAACGGATTTACAATTCACTGTTGCTCAGCCTCATTTCAACAAATTGCCAGCTGCACTCGCACTTGGCTGATAAAGGCAATAGGACAGTCAAATGGTCGCAATCATCCATTGTAGGACCTTGTATACGGAAGTACACCCATGACCTTAATATAGCTCTTACGGTCTCCCGCAATTGACAGTGACAAATTGTGGTAGCATCTATCGAATTCAATCATTGCTAAATTCTGGAGGGGTAGTATTGCTGCGAATTCATCCACCACTAAAAAATTAACTTACAATACAATATTATATATAGCAGTACATCCATCTTGCATCAGCAGTGTATCTATCTTGAAGTACTTTTCGTAGATAACGCTGTACTGTCCTTCACTTGTCATTCTAAAGTTGTATTCTCGAAGTGATTAAAGAAGCCTGAAAATTTTAAAATTGGAAATTATATTCTGTGTCATTGAGATGTAATTAACTATAGAAATGTACATTTGAAGAAATATTTCTTCTGTTAATTTTTTACACGATTCATAGAAGTCCTGTTTCTAGCCCTCTGAACGTCACAAAATAACCGAGTAGTCTACTATTGCTTTTTTACCCCACAACACCAATAATAACTAAAATAATCTTTTAACAAATAGTTATATCTATTTGCTAAACGAATCCTAGAAGGAATTTTATTGGTCAAGAATTTTAAAATTGGTTAGATGTTATGCTGAGAAAACTGCAGGTTTCGTGATCGAATGATGCTTGGCTTGATCTTCAGAAGGCTAGAGAAGAATGCAGGAATCAATCAACTTGGTTTTATAAAATCATATTGATATGTAACTTTCACACACGCATACAGGTAAAAACATATCTAATATATCTGCTTTACTGCTTAATGAATATTGCATAAGGTATGGTTTTAAACGGGTATCACTTTCCATGAAATTTACATGATTGTACAACATTTATTGCTGTGTACAATACTTCTTCAACAATTCTGTGAAAACCTTTGTTCTAAGCATCTCAAAAACTAGGTTAGCGCAAGAAACATAGCTTCAATATATTTTAAATGTTATACGCCCAGCTATCCTGTATTATAGATATCATCAATATTCGTCAAGAAACTATACTCGAATCCATTTTAAGACTCACGCGAAAATAAATGGAATGCATTTGCAATACAGTACTAGTAGATCTTTCTAAAGACGCAGTTTTGCTAAAAAAACTTTGCAATTCTTTTTTCGAAAAGATATAGTATTGATGAAAAAACTAGAAATTTTTCAGATATCAATTGCATAAATTGTCATCTTTTAGGAAACACATAAATATTCCTCTATGAATTCTGTAATCGTCATGATATAAAGAAAGCGATGGGAAATGCGTATGAATGGGTCTGTGTGTGCCCAAAAAACATCCGAAACCAGATTAAAAGTTTCCCAATGCTTTCCAAAACAGCGAAGAAAAACCCACCACCAAGATTCAGTTTTCAACCGTCCTCCTATGAAACTTGCGCTCAGAGATCTCGACACAGAAAAAATTTCGCAATTTCAAAACGTCTATCTCAATACTTGAATGTTTGGATCGTAAATAAGGGGGAAGATCATATTATGTGATCTATAACTCGCTTTTCATTTCTTCCGTTTTCCTACACAGGGGTTGAATGGTTTGGGATAATAACATAAAAGATATTCCCTTTCGTCTCGAGATGCATAATGGCTCCCTTCCTACCCGGGTAGAAACTGCATCCGAGAATGGATTTGCGTAAGATAACATGGCTTTTAACCGCGATGGAAAAACTTTAGCATTCTCCTTCGGATGTTTTCATTCTGTTTCCACTTTGGAATGAAAATTTTCCCTCCCTTTTGCTCTATTATTCTCGGGGAATTTTTTTTTTATTTTATGATTTTGCATCAGAGCTAAATTCCAATCCCTAGATATTATTTTTTTGTGGGATGGGAGAGAATACATTTGAAAATTCGTCTCAAGTTTTTTTCTGGTGTTTTTAAGTAGGTCGCGTTTATAATCATTTCTTGACTTTGTTTTATCTCAGTGATGCATAAAAATTTATGCAATATAAACACAAAAAGAGGTATAATTATTAATAGTGGTGAAATGGTAATTAATCATTTGACCCTCTGTCACGAATAGCCTCACCGTAACCGTGTTTCTAACTGTAACCGAACCCTTGAAACAAAACGAAACCAAAACCAAAACTATTCGAACTGAGAGATCACGTAGACTTCTTACTGATTACGATTGTCGTGAATGTCTCCTTTAATTTTCTCAGGACGGCGATTCAAAATTATCATCAGATATTTTCCTTCGGGATTGATCCCGGACCGTCATCAGTAGCCCCCTGTGTTGCTCCAGTGCGATGTTGATTCAGCTACCTGACTACCTTTGATTTGCTCTCTCTCTCTCTAATCCGCTGTATATTTTTTTAATAAATCTATTTCAATTATTAATTGACTGTTTAATTATGCATGATGTATTGAACGATAGTTGATTGACAATGCTTATTGTATTATATGCCAAATGTCGCCAAAGCGTTGGTTGACTACATTTTAGGGTGACCCCGATTTATGTCATGCGAGAGCATTCAAGCATCGGAAATAAAATCTTTCCAGACCGTCTGGTATATTTGTTTGTATTGAAAATCCTTCTCATACTTTTATCCTGTACCACATAATGACGCAATGACCATTTATTGGTCGACAAATTCTCAGGGAAGATGGTATTTGTCAAGAAGATCAAATCTGCTTATAAGTCATACAGAAAAGACTGCAGGTTTCAGAACGAATATATACGTGTGACCTCTCAGAAGATAAATCCTGTTTATTGTTCACTAACGACAACAGGGCGTGTTTAGTTGAAATATTTTTACAAGGCCATTTAAATAAGGAATGCGTAATATATTACGCAATAGTTTAATTTGTTTTTGAAATTTTGTCTGAAATCTTTTTTGTTGCAAATTCAAGGGGGGGGGGTAGGTATGTTCGCATTGCCTTTTCAATCTCAAAAAGAATGTATTAAATGAATGCAATAATAATGTATAATATTCATACACATATATATTTTTCTTATCAAAGCAAGACAAAAATTAGGTTTAATGTTGTTTAAATGTTGACTGACCAAAACAAGGGATGTGCTATTGAAATATTCGTACTGAAATATGATATTACTTAAATTAATGTTTCAGTGAGTAATATGGTACAATATATGACCATCTATCCTGAAGTTTGTTAAGAGTAGTTTATTACACTTATTATGCAATAAAGGGAGTCAATTCACCTTTAAAGTTGGACTCTACTTCAATACAAAATCGCCCACATGTTGTCGAAAATATTTTTAACCACTTAAAGCACGAGTTTTTTTCGGAAAAACTGGTAAAGAATGATCGAGTTTTTTTTTGACAGAAAATGAATATATATAGGTATAGTGTAAGTTATTTTTTGCGATTTCAGTTGCGGGGGGTGGGGTAAAAGTTATAAAAAAATTTATTATACAAACAAAGTGTAAACGATTTGATTACATGTTTATTTTGAATTTCAAAATATTAATGATAATAAAATATTAACTTCAGATTCACTTCCATCACTCAAGTGATCATCACTTTCATCGCTGAAACTTTCTGATAAATTGACATATTCAAAATCGTCACAGTCGCTCATTATCAGATAACTTTTTCTAAACAAGTTACAAAAACACTTAGTAAAAATTAATTTATGGTTAAATGTTTACTTTTATGATATCTAACGTAATAAAAATGGATATATTACCTTTTAGACACCTAACAACTGCTATATAACAAAGAATTCCTAACAAACTTATAGCTAATCATCAAAATGCACCACTTGGTTTACACAAGAAAAATGGTTCATAGTGGTGCCATCTACGGTAAATAAGTTTAATATCCATCTATAAATAAGTGGTAAATCATCTATGATAAATAAGTTTATGCCATCTTTGGTATAAGTTTAATCTAGCCTATCTATTTTTACTAGAACGGAAGAGCGCCCGTGTGAGACACGGGCATGTGCAAATTTGCCGGTAACTTTCGCCCGTGTCAAACACGGGTAAATGCGTTAAGTGGTTAAAGCATATATTAATACACAAATGATATAATTTTCTAATAAATTGCAATTTGTAACTGGTTTGTAAAAACCAATACGAAGTAAGCTGTTATTAGATCCTATCAACTTTTCTCAGTTAAATCTCAATATCATCAGTTCTCTGAACTACGAAACTCAAACTTGCGTTACAAAAAAACGTCAAAAGAGTCAATATACTTCAGATTTCATCGAGAACTTTTTCGAAGTAATCTAGATTACCCCTCTAACTGAAGCTAAATTCCTGTAACTTTTCTATCTGCGCGGCCTTTATTTTGACGTAAATTAGAGGACACCAGTCCCAGATTGAATACAAAGAACAAAATAAAAATCCTGATACGCGATCTATTTCCTTCGTGTTATTACGCTTTTTTCCCCACGCGGTCCCTTCTTAAAAATGCAGCGAGTCAATTTCACAGAGTACAGAACATAAGTAATCACTGCTTTTTGGGGTTACAAAATCTAATTTGCTTTTCTCGAAGCCATTTTTTTATATTTCTCTCCTCGATGCGTCAAAAAAACGCAACCGAAATAGCTTGAGCAGAGCAGGTATGCAAATGAAATGAGATTTTCCTTTCTCTGTATTATTATGCACGGCTCTTTTACAAAAAGTGAATTTCGTTAGCAGGGGGAGAGGAAGATATCTTGGTATGCCTGTGATCTTCCTCTTGAAGATTCCCCAGAATATTTTTCCGATTCCTCTCTACTTCGCTCCTTTTTCTTTCTTTATAGCTTGCTCCTGCATTTTCAGTTCGAATTACCAATTTTCTCAAACATTTGAAACCGTTTTAATATGATATTCCACGAGCGATTTGTCATTCAAACCGTACTTACTCTTTTCTCCTTCCTGGGCTGTAGTCTTTGCGGGGAAGGGATGGTGTTTTCGCCCCGTGGAGTGGAAAGATAAACTTTGGGAGTTATTTTACTGATTTGGAAATGTAACCCGATTCCAAAGCTAATCAATGGGATAGTTGTATGTGTGTGTATTTTTAGGTACCTTACCTGCAAAGTAGATTGTAATTTCCATCAAAGTGGACTCTCCTACGACAGCTTAGCCCATTGTGTTGTTCCAGTGAGACGTTAACTAAAAATACCTACCTATGACAGCTTTGAATTTTTAAATGTCTAGAAGCTCTTAAAACATTTAAAAAATTCGAAGTTGATAAAAAAATTATATTGTGTAATCAGAATTTTTCAGAACATGAAAAACCTTCACCTTTTGTAACACCTGTAATAAAATTTTCAGAACGTGGTAAAAATTCACCTTTTATAACGCCTATAATAAATTTTTGAGAAAGGGAGAAAAGTCACGAAGAATTGGTTTCGTAACACCTGTATAGAACACTCTGAACTGTTAATCAATATGATTGTATGCAGTGTAGCTTACCTGAAAAGATGGCTACAATTTTGATCAGTTTTGTCATAGGTAGGAGTTTCTAAAAACTCTCAAGATATTTATATTTAAAATTCCAAAGCAGTTCGTAGAATTGCTGTTGTGTAACCATAGAATTTTTCAGAACGGTATCAAGCTCACGAAGACATGGTTTTATAACACATGTAGAGTTGCTTCCGAAATCCAAAGCTAATAAATAGGATTGTGTGTATTTTTAGGTAGTTTGCATGGAATACTGGGTGTAATTTCATTCAGTTTTGTTCATAGGTGGAAGTTTTTAAAACCCTTAAGACATTTTAGCTAAAAATCCAAAGCAGTTCACAAAATTGATGCGTAACTATAGAATTTTACTGAATATAAGAAAGACACGAAGTGTTTGTTTTGTAACAACTGTATAGAAAACTCCGAAACCTGAAGTTAACTAATAAGAGTAGTATATATGTTTAGGTTGTTTCCTACAAAGCGGGTTACCTTCAATTAGTTTTATCATACATGGGTATGGTTGAGAACTCTTAAGATGTTTACCAATTCAAAGAATATTACAAAATTGAAGTTGAAGAGATCGTGTTTTTAACCCTTGGAGTGGAAAGATAAACTTTGGAAGTTCTTTTACTGATTTAGAAATGTAACCCTATTCCGAAGCTAATAAATAGGAGGTTTTTATGTATTTTTGGGTAGCTCAAATAAAAGGTTGGTTGTAATTTCAATCAGTTTTATCATAAGTGTAATAATTGGGAGGACTTTATGTATTTTTAGGAGCTCGAATAAAAAGCTGGTTGTAATTTCAATCAGTTTTATCATAAGTGGAATATTTTTTAGTCTTAACTCTGATTACTCAATCATGCAACTGGATCGCAACCTCCAAGAGGACCATGATGTAACCATCTTTGGTAAAACCTGTGGAAACCCCCAATTTTTAGGTCTCTAGTTCGGTCTTTAAAGAATCTGCTCAACCTGTATGTAGGTATAAAAGCTTGATGAGAACAGTCAACTCTTTGCAAGTATTCTCACTTATTTTAAAATTTCTTTATGCTCTTTCCTTATCCTTTTTTTCCATCCGATGTCCTGAACCACTCGAAACACGTTTATTGACAGATTCTTGGCCAAGAGGCAAGTGGGTGAGTCAATTTCAGATGCACTAGTAAGCAAACCTCAGGACATATTCGCATTCCCAACTATGGACTTTTCTTGATTTGAAAAGGAACTTTTGGGGGTAGAGACATACTTAAAAAGAGTCGACCTATGTGATTGTGCACAAAATGTTGCAATGGATATTGTTTCAATTGATGAATATTACAAAGTTCCTTAACAAATGCGAATACAAAAGCAAATTTTGATTCAATAGGGATCTGATATTTATGTCATTCAGTCTATTATAAGGTTTTTTACAACCTTTTTAAAGTATCATGCTTCGAAATATCAGATAAGTTTAGTTCAATTTCAAGCCTGATTTATCAGCTTCCATAATGATTTTTTCAATTTAATAAATTTTTAGGTTTTAATAAATGAAAGATTTTAGGTATCTTTATTATAACTAATTCTTTGAGTGGTAAAACATAGTTTGTATGTTTATTTTATAGTATAAAAACTTGTTGGACGAATTTTCTTATTTACATTCAGAATAAAAAATTCAGAATTCATGAAATTCAACCAGATATTTAAGCAGTTATGTAATTCCGTTCAGGTAGGTTTTGTA
Source organism: Meta bourneti (assembly GCA_933210815.1). Lineage (NCBI taxonomy): Eukaryota > Metazoa > Arthropoda > Arachnida > Araneae > Tetragnathidae > Meta > Meta bourneti. The sequence continues at coordinate 65,412,603 of OW119926.1, forward strand.
TAAAACATAAAATTTGTTTTATTTTTGCATTAAATTATTTTATTATTTGTGTCATATTGATTGAATCAATCATTTCGACAAATAGAAAAATGTAGGAATAATATAGCATTGTTACATGCTCATAGGTGTTAACTTATTTTGTTCAATTCGAGTTATATTCTATCAGGAATTTAAATTGATAAAGTAACTAGAATAGGATCAAACTAAACGGGCTTTAAAATTCTTGTTGCAAGAACACATACTTTGTCAAAAATAAGGCTAGAAGTGTAATCAACTTAGCACTGAAGCAACAAATCGTGCTATCGGAGAGGGTCCGGGACATTCGAGGCCACCTAAAGGATTCATTCAAGGATATCTAGTAATTTTAAACCTGGACCAGTTGACGAGGTCAAAATCTTAGCTGGCCTCCACTCTCCAAACTTTCAAACCACGCCAAGATGAGAACATTAGAAGTTACAAACAAATTTAACGTATACCTACCTCCGTGTATACGCCGATCCTTTGGTTGGTTCGAGTTTCGAATTCGAACCCCTCTGGTTGCTAATCATCTGCTTTACTAACCGGTCTACCGCTGCCACTCAAAAATAAGGAAATAAACAAATCTGCCACCACTCAACACTGTTGGGAATTTCCTCACCATTTAAATTTTAAGCAAGCAACAGTGTTTCAATCTCCGAGATCTATTCTCAAGTTAAATATCATAGAAGCCTTATCTATTTTACGTTGTCGAACACACTAGTGCTTTCTCGCCTTTATAAGGGGCCTGAAAAGGCTTTGTTAAATATGAGTTGTTATAACACTATTCCAGGACAACAATATTTAAACTCACATTTCTTGTAACTTACTTCTATCCTGTTGATAGTAGACGCCTTGATCCCCCGAAATGACCATAGACAATCTCTATTAACTTTTAATTTTTATTAGTCGTTGTTTTGGTGTTCATTATTTGCTATCTCTTTTACTGAAGTTATCTAAATAGAATAGAACCCATTATAAAAACTCAGTAACTTAGAATGAAAATACTCACATCTTTCCTGTCATAATATGCGTAATAAACAAAGGAAACCTCCGTATATTGTAATTCTATCAATGAATGTTTGACAAAACAAAGAAAATTGTCGTACTGAATAAGATTCTTCTTAAAGCAGGAAACGTGAGTACGATTGCGATATGATACGAATATTTACTATATCAGAATTCGGTGTTAAAATTTTTGAATGGATTCGATTGCTTTCGGATTCAGATGTCCTGCTGCTACACTTGAAAGACTGAAAAAAAATCGCTTTCCTTTCAAATACTTGAGATTCGGGGAAAAAAATTGGAAATACATGATACACCACACGAAGCATTATATATATATATATATATATGAGATTTTGTGAGGATGAAAAATATCCGTAAAGCCTTTATGTAAAAAGCTCGATTTGAAATTCAAAGTTTGCGCTCCATCATCTGAGGTGGGTGGTACGCTCACTGTTGTGCTATTCACAATGCAGGTTTTGGACCTAAGCTTACAATTTCAAAAACAACACCCGGCATCGAAATGTACTCAAGAAATGTATCGTATAGCAGTTATGCTCCATAGATTTTCAATTATTGTTCAGTATTCAATATGAAAGTGGTAATGGAATATTTTTTACTTGAGAATTCTTTGTTTCCTGTATAGATTTGTTTTACACATTCTTTTGTTTCATAACCTAGTATTCTTCTACGACGTGGTGGCCACTGTAGTCTTGTATCTTTTAACGAAATTTTTGTGTTCTTGCCACAGAGTGAATAATTAAACATAATGATTAAGGAACAAACACAGGGAAAAACATACTTCTTGCAGGCTTTATAGAATAACACGGAGTAAATTTTAGTCATGTAGTTGAATTAACGTCACACTGAATCAACACAACTGGCTATTGATGAAATTCCGGGATCAATTCTAAAAGGAAAGATCCGAGGAAAACTACTATCATTTTGAACGATATTAACACTGAGCTGGCACCCAGTTAAATTTAAGAGGATGTTATGGTAATGATATTGTCGTACTTATACAAACTACAACTTTCCATAAAACTGAATAAATAGAAGAGTTATTAAGTTAGATATATATAATCTATTTAAACCAAATTTTTATCCAAGGAACTTTTACCATCCTGTAAAACACTTTCGATTTTTGCGACACTCAAGATAAACACCGCAAAATAATTGTTTTCTTTCAATAATGAACATATAATTTAGCTCAAGATTTTATAAAATTAGCATTATTTACATTAATTTAAATGCCCCATTGTCTTACTTAAGAAAGTGGTAAACTGAACTCCGTTCTATGGAAGTTTGGAAGGTGGGGTGCCTGTTCAAGTGTTGACCTCGTCATCTGACCGTGGTTCAAAATTGCGACGCGTCGTCCTTCGGAATTGATCCGAGACCTTCGCAATTGTCCGTTGTAATGCTTCAGTGCGACGTAAGTTTAACTACCTGCCTACGTATCTCTCCTTATAAATGTTTTTCAGTATCTATTTTCAGTTTTTCAGTATCTAGTATCATTTTTTCGGTATCTATTTTCAGTTTTTCAGTATCTAGTATCGATTTTTCGGTATCTATTTTCAGTCAATATCATTCTCCAGGATCCCATTCAAAATGTATATAATTTCCAATTATCAGAAAATACTTTTATAACAAGATTAGATTTTTGAGTACGAAATATCCAGATAGCACATGTAACATTATTCAAATGTGCATTAAATATATAAAACTTCAACATATGGCTAATAAAGATGAAAACCTGTTAAATGTCGTTAACAGCCATTTCGGAGGATCGAAACGTCCAACATTATCAGGACGGAAGTTACTAAAGATAAAAGCGAATTTAAATATGTTGTTCTATCGTTATTGTTATATTGCATTATTCTATTATTTTGTTGGGAACACTATTCTAGAGTAAAACACTTAAACTCCCGTTTTCCTATCGTGACTTACTTTTGTCCTGATGATGGATGTTTGGGTCCTCCGAAATGGTCATTAACATGTTTTTAACTTTTCTTAGTCATATTTTCAAGTTTACACATTTTAATAAGGTTTCATATGGTATCTGGATATTTCATACACAAACATCCAACGTTTTCTATGTATGTATTTCCTAAGAATTGCAAACTACATATATTTGGAAAAATTCTGGAGAATGATGTTGACTGAAAAATTATGCTGAAAAGACAGAAAACATTTAGAATGAGAAAATTAAGATATATTTAAATAAAGATAATTTTTAGTAACAAATTAGTCTAGTTACATATGAATTTCAGGAGAGATAAAAGAAGAAAATATTGCCATCACTAGAAATAAATTGCATGTTCCTAGTCATATTTTGGAAGTTTTAAAGTTCTACTATGAAACATCATTTCACTTAGTTACAGCTGTAAGTATCAAATTACCTCAATACATGAATTAAACAGTTATTAAAACTTTTTACAGATTTAGCCCAGTTTAGAACTTTTTCCATCCCAACACAACAATAAAAAAGATAATACCGCAGATCGCAGACACGAGAGTTCATTTTCATCCATCCTCACTCAAAAAATACTTCCGCGTAAAGAATAAAAACTAAAAAAATCATAAAAGGAAAATTTCGGCAAAAGCATTCTGAAAGGAGCCACTTAATATTTCCTCCATGCTGCAAGCATTGTTAACAGAAAAGATTTAATTGAATTTCTGATCGAGATGAAAGCGTTCCACTACTTTTATTTTCGGATAGGGAGATATTTTTTGAACATTCCTTCTCATCGGCAGAAGTTTTTCCCGAATCCTTTTTTATTTCTTTACTTCTTCCCATTTACCGGGGTTATCTTTATTATTGCTCAGTACTTCCCCCTTCCATCGGTCTCACAATTAATACATCTTTTTACAGTTCATTTGCACCGAAACAAATCGTTATAAAATTACTCGAGTATGCACCTAAAACGCTACAAGTAGCGCAAGGTTGCGAGATCGAAATAATTATTTAAGCGCTAATGCCGTGCTGGAGTTGCTGAAGTGTGTGCGCAAAATGGTGGAACATTTTCGAGGGAAAGGATTTTTAAGTAGTGCCTTTTCTCTTTATTCTTTCCTCTTCAAGTACATGCGGGATGGATTAATATTGCAGAGAGGGAAAGTCGAAGTGATATAATTATCGCTTTCCTCTCTTTTATGTAGGTAATTGCCACTTCTGGAGTTTTGTTTTCAAAGCAAGTGGATGTAAAGATGATAAAAAGGCGGGCTTTTTTCATCTTTTTTTGGAAAATCCTTACTCTCCGGTGACCTTAAGGCAATGGATACGATACCTTCTCTGCAGAGATACTGTAAGATTTTTATGATCGATGTAAAACCTTTTGTGAAGAATATTGCAAGAATTTTATTTTAACTATGCAGAATGTATGTGATGTACAGTCCTTTTTATTAAAATTAGGTTCTAATTTCATGAGCCGAGTAAGAAATTTCTTTTCAGTTCTGGGTTCAGGAATTTTGCTCATTCAGCAATAGTTCTTCCTATTTTCTTTCTTTGACTTCCTTTTTAGGTTCAGAAATGTTTTAAAAAGTGCAGTATATTACTGCTTCGAAAGAATTTATTTACCCATACATGAAATGTTAAATGATAAATTAAAAATGCATACCGAGTGAATGCACCTCGGACTTCTATTTTAGTATTTGTGAGTTTTAAATATGAAAAGAAGTGGGTTAACCTGAAAAATAACGTCTTTTGTGTACTGGCCAAAGAAAAGAGTGATTTCTGCATGAGTATAAGACATCAGTATTTCTGGCTAAACAATTTTCGTCCAAACTAACTTTTAACACTATCTAAATTCTAACTACTTATTGTTTGAACTTATTTTTCATTTTTTTCCAAAGTAAGAACGATTTCCAAATACTTGAAGGATGGTATGAAAAGAATTTTAAACATTTAATTTTGAAAATTTCTGTGATAGAAATTAATTTTAAAGAGCACATTTTTCCACAATTATAACTACTTTAACTTTCATTTGGCAGGAAACTAATCTTTATTTAATAAGAGAAGCGCAAGATAAAATCCCACTGATAGTAAAAATTTAACTTTGCTACTCGATATCTGGCAATACTACAATCAATATTTTAATTTTTATTCCATTTCGACTGTTTTTGTGTTTGCAATGGAATAGTATTTTGAGTAGAGCAGAAGAATATCATTTTATTTGTGACCTTCGTATGGTCTGGACCACTTCCTTCTGGAAATCCGAAGCCCTCTAATGGTGAAACTAATCTATAAGACTCGTCCAAGCATTTCCAGTGGATGGAAACTTATTTGAATTACAGACCTACTTTAATATCACGCTTTAAAGTAATCCCGAATCTCAAATATATTTGTAAACTCAAAGGTGATCCAAATCATTACATCACAGATTGTGTACTAACATCAGACTGGCGTATCACCAAACCATCTGACGCAAACAAATAACTCTGGATCCATGACAATTCAAGACCAAAAGCACGAGGACAAAACTCTAGGCTTGATGGCATGATGCCCTAAGCAGGATGACCTGGAGAAAAATAAAAACTGATCATTCTTAGAGACTGATCACATGAAGGAAAAAATAGGGATTGTTCTCCTCTGCCAAAATGCTGTTAACTCTTCCCAACAACTGTTTGTGATTGATGATTGATGTGTCAATCTCTGCAATCCTTTAGACTTCTGTATGTGTGTATCATGTAAAATTAGGAAAAATATTTTCCCATTATCTCTTATAATCCTAGGGCCGTTGTAGCCAGATTGGAAGAGCAGCGGATTTGAAACAGTAAGGCCGCGATCCTATCTAAGACCGTCGTGAACATTGGGTTTGGTGCATGGTAAATCTGGCGTGTCCCCAGATGTCCTCACGTTGGTGTGGTGTGGAAGTTTGGAGAGTGGGGTGCTAGCTAAGGTGTTTTACCCCATCACACACAGCTCAAAATTGCGAAGTGTTGTCCTCGTACCTTTCTCTTCGAGGTTGATCCCGGACTGTCGCCAACGACCCGTTTTGTTGCTCCACTACCTACTTAATTACCTGAAAATTCTTCCTTAGTAAATAACTTTTGTCAATAAGAAAAAATAAAAGCCTGGAGCCAATTTGCAGCAATAGCTCTGATGTGGGTGATTTTTTGAAGGGTACTTTCGCAATGGATGATACGGTCCGCATGATCTGCTCTGGCCATATCCTGCCATGCCTATCCAACAGGTTCAGCAACATTCGAAGATAGGTACGGATGGATTCATGTGCAGGTGTTAGACAAGTTTTATACTCAGTGGAAGTAAATAGTAATGTTTGTTGCCTTCTGGCATAATTCATGTATCGAGAAAAAAGTGTTGCCTTCTGGCATAATTCACATACATGAATTATGCCAGAAGACAAAACTTTTATACACGATTTGTGTCAGTAGTCAACAATCTTAAGAGTGCAACGGATGAATATCTACATTTCATGTTATCCATCTCTCAAGCTCTGAAGAACAACTAACTTACAAGTGAATTGAACTCTCCTTAAAACCCAATGAAGCCAGCTTTCTGATAACGTGTTTTCAGGTACTGTTTTTTGCCTTCTGGCATAATTCATGTATAGGGTTAGAATAACTTGATTCAGTTTGAAAGTATGTCTGATTTTTCTCCCCATTCCAGATCCCAAAACATCCTTTTCCTAAAGGGTTGGGTCTGGAGTACGTAACTATGTTTTCCATCAGGTGTCATATCTCGCTTTTCTTTCTTCTTAAAGCCATCATACTGTAAATAACCATTAAATCAGATGTCTTAAAACCGAAGTCTAAAAGATTTCGTTACCAGATGAAATGAATAAGTATTTAAAGTTTAATTCTTGGCAGAAAATGCCTCGCCATCCTTTTTGCGTTTATGCCGATTTCGAGTGCATAACTAAAAATGTATGTTCCTCGAAACCTAACAACTCTCAAACATTTTTTATGAACACCAGGTTCATGAGCCAGCAGGCTATTATTTACTTTTAGTTGATGACGAACGGAATATTGTTTTCCATAAATTTTATTGGGGGAGGATGCAGTCAAAAATTTCATAAATTGTTTAAAAAGTATTGAAAATCGGTGTTTGTTTTCATGTCAAAAAATATTCCCATGTCTGAAAAGGGTGAAATATTAGAAAATGTTTGTCATTTGTGTGGTGAAACATTCACTAGAAATGATATCAGTGCTAGAAATTGTGATCACTTGAGTGGAAAGATATTAGGCAAAGCTTGTCAGAGTTATAACTTGAATTATAAACTTTTTTTCTTCCTGTTGTAATGCATAATTTTCGAGGGTATGATTCTCATTTAATTTTGAAAAAAGAATCTAATCGCTTTGTTAATATAAAATTTTTACTCTTAATTCTGAAAAGCGTACCAGCTTTAGTTCAGACAAAATAAAATTTCTTGACAGTTATTTATTTTTACCTTCAAAATTGAATGATTTGGTAGAAAGAGATACAAATAAAAAAACTGCTAAAAGCACAAAAAAGGTTGTTGTGAAGAAGGAATTAAAGTATGAACCTTAATTTAAAAGTTTTGAGAAGAAATGAATTACTTAAACATAAACAAGTTAACATTAAATCAAAAACAATACAATATCAACTATTCTTCAAAACAAACAAGTTTATCAAATTTTTATGATAAAATGTTTCTACTCAACAACATTGACTGTTTATCCCTTGCACATTAGTCTATACAAACTTAGTCAATACAATTTGTTTAGAGTAAAATCCATTTATCTGCAAATGTGTAATGATTTTGTAACTTTAGTAATAATCAAATGTGTTTTGATTTTGTACTTTCAAATAAATATTTGATAATCGAATATTTTTACTTGAATATGTTTATATTCTTCTCTAATGGAATACTTTATACTGCTTTAGAGAAAACGTTTTTGCTTTTACAAGTCTAATCCGATACTTTCATGAACGCTCCTTTTATATGTGTTTTGTAACTTGAATACATTGTGAATTTAAATAAAGATATTTGTAATGTATTTATGATGTGATGTTTTCGTTAAATGAAATACATTACCGCTGTTTTTGTTTTCAACACTCTTAAAATTCGAAGTAGCGTGAAATTGAAGTAAGGAGAACCATATAGTCAAAAAGCACCCAAAAACATTACTTTTAAAATACTTATTTTCGTCTTTATATAATCTACAGATTAAAGACATGAGATACAAAAGTTAGTATGCATATTTTTCTGATATTGTTCAATTTTTCAGCACAAGTAGACTTCAAGTTAAAATCAGCACAAGGACATAAATTTTAGTGTAGAATCACAATTCACAAGTCATATTTATGATGTTAAACAGTACCTTTTTGTCTTTAGTTACATTACAATTCAAATTTAGGCATATACACATATGCAACTCTTTTACAATATTATTATTATTCAATACTTTAAAGTAGGCAATCTTCGAAACATATTCAGAATGATCAGACACACTTAAATTCATTTGTTTTGCTTCAATTATGCATTCAACCATAGTTTCAAAAAGCCTCTTTGAACAACTGTGAAGAGAATACGAGTCTTCTGTATGGGATTTATGCAAATACACAAAACAAATTTTTCCAACGTTGAAACGTCTTTTGTGAAGTGAAGTTTAAATATAAATTTCTTTTTTATTCCTTATATACATGATAAAATAAAACAAAATTTCAAGTTCTTAAAATCTGTGGAGCAAAACATTTCTTAGAAAACACTTGGCAGTCTTCAGTACCTCTAGACTTCATATTTCCGTGCATCATAAACAACTTCTACAATTTAGGTTAATTTTAAGCATTTTTTAGACTTTCCAGGAAATGAACAAAGCTCTTAAAAACACATTTAATTACACTTTCTTTGTAAGATGTTTGATTAGGAATTAAATCCAAATGTTTCGAACTAGTGATTCGGTTAAAAAAAATACAAACAAAATTTTCCACAAGTTTGAGAAGTTAAACTTTGGAAGACAAGTGTTCCATTCAATGATTTTACAGTTTCTTTTCATAAACTTAATTATATTTTTATTTGATGGAGATGTTCCATAACTACAAAAGTAATAACAAACATCGTTTTTGAAACAAAGTACAACCCAATGACTCCCTGGTTTGTAACTTAAGTCTAGGTTTACAATGAAATAATTGTATTTTTTATTTTTTTCGTAGGCATGATAGAATATCAGAAGCAAATATTCCACAAACCCTTTCTTAACGATGCAAACAGCAAAACTCCATAATGATATAGTATCCATGAATAGTCAATGTAAATGGCGCTGGATTTATAAATTTCAATGAATGATCTGTATTCAGAGTAAACCAGAAGATTGATATTTTCTGGTAATATTTTCTGAAAATCTTAAATCAATAGATAAATTCGATGATGGCATTACACTTAAATGGTTTTCACTTGCAGGATAATCAGGAGTTAAATCAAAAACGAAGAAGATTAATCCATTTTAATACCCCGAATAAGTTACATTAACCAAGTGTTCGTGATAATATGACTTTAATTCGCTAAACAAGCTGTAATATGCCCGACTACCCGACTATAACAATTTTTCTCTAAATCAGGCATATAAGGTTTAGCTGGTATCATTTTATTCTCTTGAATCAAACAAATATAATTCAAGTTAAAATTTTGAAAGAAATATGGATTATCTGCCATCGAACCATTCAAGCTCTTGTTTGTTACGAAGGAGACAATGCGAGTAGGTATAGTTCCAACAAAAGCGTTGGGAATAGTGGTTGATTGTAAGCCAGTAGCTAATGTAAACGATTTAACGTCAATTTTACGAAAATTTAGTTTCACCAATCCAATGTCCAATTTTGACTTCTCTAATTTGAACCTAACGCTAACCCCATTTATTAATAATTTATCTTGGTTTTCAAAATCAATGTGTAACGGACCGAGTAAATCTATTAACTGACTCAATTTTGTTCTCTCAAATCACTTGTTAAGTCATTGACTCTTCTTCTCTGTAGTGAGAGTAGGATTAATTGTATAATAATTTCCTTCTGTATCCTTGTAAAATAAACTAGTTGATAAGAATCTAGTTTGAGATACTTGATCATAGAATAAAATTGCTTCAATCATAATTCGATACGTATAATTAACTTGTGAAGATATCTGTTTATCATTCAGGAACACTAAACATTGAGAAAAACAAGAATTTAACGGATAATTTACTGTTGTTACTTTATCCGAATCTATTAACACATCATCATTCGATTTAACTATTTGAGCAGTTAAATGTAAGAAAGTGTGAGCAAAATCCAGATAATTTTGACCATTTCCTTCCATGTAAAATTCAATTGGTGAGATGTCATCAGTTATTGTAGCAATAGGGTGAACTTCTAAAAGTGAAGATTCTTCAATAGCAAGTTGAGTTGGTGGAACTGAAAATAAGTCTAATTCAGACTTCAATGTTATCACAGATCTCTAATCCATTATGGTGAAAAAAATATCTTTTATCTGTATTTTCTTATGTTCGATCTTCAACTTCTTTCGGCAAGACTGATTTGACTTCTGAACGCGCTTACGTTTTATACTCGATCCAGACTGTAGCTTGTGGATGACATCATCTTTCATCTTTCTTCCTAAATCAGTAAAATGATGTCTTGCCGATTCCTTAAACAGTCTACCTGATGCTACATCTGTAACAACCTTTGTACCAATATAAAGTAATTGCTTCCCTAAATATTTTGCAGCATCGAAGATAAAGGGAGATATTTTTCGAAATAAATCCCAAAACATTCCATAACCTTTGAGCGATTAATTTAAAATAATCTCCATCACCTTCTTGATTACAATAATAATGAGTGCAATCAGAGGACTTTAGTGCCATATTTTATCAAATAACCAAGAATTTACAGTTTGAATGTTACTGATCAACTCTCTTAAGATGAATGATTGAAATCATGCATGGTATATGTATACTTATATATTTTTATCGTTGACGTAATTAAAGGGTTATAAATGTTTTCCCAGGTGTAAATATCATTTCTCTACCACTACAATTTGATCATCTTTTTCACCTTCCAGTGGTATGTTACGAAGAAGAGATGATGATATCCCTTCAATTCTATGGGATTCAACAATATCGGAATGTAGGAAAATTTCTGTGGTTCCTGCATCTAATTCAAACGGATAATCACTTATGTGTTCGCCCCTTCTATAAATAAACTTTTTTAAAACCTAAAAGCTGTTGACTCCATCCGTTTTTGCAAAAAACCTTATATTTTCATTAATATCTTCATATAAAGTCTTGGTATATACACCTTAAACTTCTGGTTTCAATGGAATGTAAATGGTTTCATCTTTCGTTTTACTTTTATCAATAACATAAATCATTTGACCATCTAATTTGGCGGCTGTGCTTCGAAATTTGAAGGTTGTTGTTTTCGATATAACCATATCTTTCATTGGTTGGTGTAATATGATAATTTTACATTGTTGGTGTAATATGATAATTGGTTGGGTAACATATGATAATTTTTCCGCTTTCTCTGCTTCAACATGAAGTTCAAATTCGTTTCCATGCCATAATTGGTTTTTGTTACATTTGACTTGTCCACAACGAAACTAACACCATTTGTTTTAGTTACATGTTGCATGTTTTGGTTTAGATTCGCAAATAACAATCCTGAGCTTGTCAATATTGAATTTAGAGGTATATCGTGCTTTATAATATCTTCATATTGAATTATTTCATTTCTATAAGTCAAACTATAAGTGTTGTTCGAATGAGTTATGTTGAAATAGCTTCTAGGAATTATAGCTTCTACCAATCCAACTTCCCATTGACCTCTTAATAATACTGAAGGTGATAATTTAGTTGTAAAATGTGATTGGGGGGCGTATTGGTTGGGAATAATTCCATACAGGCATTGCTTGGTAATGTGACAAGACTCAATTTTCACTTCAGCCATTATGCTTTGATCCAAGAATTAAACTTCTCATCAAATCTTATCCATTTAACAAAATATTCTTTCCTAGTTCCAACACGTCTAGTGTGTAAATTTTTTTCAATGCTCCAGAAACTATCAGCTGATTTCGTAGCGAGCTGTAGTTCCTCTTGATAAAACCTTCCGTCTATGATTTCACCTTGAAGATCACGCAATTTATAAGTAGGTGGGTTGGAGGGATATCGCTCATGAATGACGAAACCTTTTTCACTCGACCCTAGATAATATCCTCGTTGAAATGTTTTCTTCACTTTTGACATTCGAACACAATAATTTATTTTAAACTTATATTTTATAAGAGGGTATGACACAGCATATAGTCTTTGAAATATTTTTGAATTATGCAATGGTGTTACCTTAGATGGAGCCATACCTATGCTTCTATGAACAGAATCGTTATAGCCTTTCAACACATCTTCTAAAACATCGATATATCGGTAAGAATTACGATAAATATACGATATACGAGGTTTGTTAAAAAAATATCCGACCTTTATTCATAAAAAATACTCGTATTTAGATACAACAATCTTATACTAATATCCTTCAAAATAGTCCCCTTGGGCTGCTACACACTTCTCCCAACGGTTCTGCCACTGTCGGAAGCAGCGCTGGAACGCCTCTTTTGAGATGGCGCGCAGCTGATCCGTCAATTCTGCATAATGTCTTCTCTGGACTGAAACCTGGTCTCTCTCAAGGGCATTTTCAGCTTGGGAAAAGCCAGAAATCACACGGAATCATCTCGTGAGAGTAGGGAGTCTGACGAAGCACAGGTGTGTTGTGTATTTGTCCAGGAAACTCTATCAAATGTGAAGAATGGGCGGGTGCGTTATCGTGATGGAATGCCAATTGCCCGCTGCCCACAGGTCCGAAAGCGATTCAGAACCTCTTAGTAGTACTCCTTTGTGATGGTTGTACCGTGCGGTGCGTACTTGGGATGAACCACGCCACTGAGAAGACGGTCAGCATGACTTTGACATTGGTGCGGACGTGCCTTGCCTTTTTTTGGCCTCGGAGATGTTGGATGCTTCCATTGCGATGACTGCAACTTGGTTTCTGGGTCGTACCCATAAACCCAGGACTCATCGCCAGTGATCAATGTGTTGAGGAAGTTGGGATCACTCTGTTCAGTCTCCAGCATACCCTGTGCGATCTCCAAACGGAGTTCCTTCTGCTCGATCGATGGCAGCTTTGGCACGAACTTCGCTGAGATTCTCCTGAAGTCCAAATCCTCAATCTAAATGGAGTCAACGGATCCATTGATGATGCTCGCCTCGTCTGCAAGTTCTCTGATCCTGCATCACCAGGGTCCTCAATTGGTCAATGGCGATCTCATTTCAGGATGTTGAGGCCTACCAGAACGTGCTTCACTCTTCACTGATATGCGGCCATCTTTGAAGCGGTTGTACCACTCCTTTATCTATGTGGTGCCCATTGCTAATGTATATAATCATATGTTGTAGCAGAATCTAAAATAAGATATCCGTATCACTCCATGGTGTTCTACGTAATGAAGAAAATCTAATCAGATATTATTTATATATACGATCTATAAAAAAGCATTTAAAAAACGTTTCACCATGTTCGTTGAAAGATATGTTTCGGATATCATTTTAAACTTGAACAAATTTTAGATAGATACATAAGCACCTGTCGTTTGAAAATAGCGTTTATGACTTGTTCTGATAGATATTTGTATTGGAGAGCATCGCACTCTGATATTTTACCTATATGACTCGTAAGAAATTTGGGAGAAAGTTCCTGGGGTTTGAAAATTTCGTCCCTATCGACCACATCCCCCAGCAGATCAATCGAGCGCTCTGACAACTTTTGATATTTCGAAGCTAAATTCATATCCAAAAGCAATGAGTTGCCGCCGCTATCCAATTTTTGATATCTAGAAATTTTTTTCCAATCGAGATTTTGTTGAAATCGAATCATAAAATTGTAAGACAAATTTTGGTATTGTGAAACTATACTCCAATTGACCAATATTCGATTTTCGTCTAAACATTTCTCTGGTGGCTTCTGATATTAACAAATGGCATTCCAATAGATATATGTTTTAAACTCTATAATAAAATTTCCCGAGAGCATTTGTTATTGGGAAATCAAAGGCCAATCTATTTTGTGATGCAAACTTCTCATAAAGTCTTCGGTGAGCGAATTATCCTTCGAAACGGATTTCCAATCAACATCGTAATTTTACAACACCATTTTTTGTTCAATCCGTTTGGAGAAGAAACAAAAATCTCGACCGAACAGAAAACACTCAAGAGAGTAAATGATTCTCATACGATATGGGTATTTCTTTATACACTATCTTAACAAAGAGAGAGCATTATGACTCATACTAAAATTGCACGCGTGGACATGTTTTTTGCAAAAACTTTACCCCATCTAGTGGGCAAAATAAGAAATAAAAGTGCTAAATTTCTATTATAAAAGCAAGTATTGTGAAAAAATGTATGATTTTTTATTTCTTTTGAAAATAAAACTTGTGGGTTTGAGCTCATACTAAAAGATATACGTGGCCCCGTGAATTTAGAGTACGCAAACCACTGAACCATGAGCACCTAACCGCGAACACTTAGTACTTAATAATAATTGGGATGTAACCGTTGTGAAAACAACAGTAGTATATGTTTTCACTATGCATCGAGAATATCTGAAACTAGCAATTCAAGTGGAACCTCGTCTCAAAATACTACCATTGAGGTTTCCGTACGAGCGATAATGTATCAACTTAAAATAACTACAAAAAACATTTCTTCGTAACCTCCGGAAACACGTTATCAGAAAGCTGGCTTCATTGGATTTTTAAGGAGAGTTCAATTCACTCGTTAGTTAGCTGTTCTTCAGAGCTTGAGAGATGGCTAACTTGAAATGTAAGTATTCATCCTTTACTCTTTAAGATTGTTGCCTACTGACACAAATAGTGTATAAAAGTGTTGTCTTCTGGCATAATTCGTGTATGTGAATTACACCAAATCGAGCTGTTCTAGAAGGCAACACCCTTTTTTCTCGGTATATCATTTATGTCAAAAGACAGCACTTTTTTTCTCGATTGATATATTATGCCAGAGGACAACACTTTTTTTCTCGATACATGAATTATGCCACAGAAGGCAACAAACAATACTACTGACGTACTTATTCCTCGAACCACTTTCCCTTCCTTACCCTGATCTATTTTTTGATTATTTGATTACCAATTATTTGATTAAATTGTAATTCTTGTTTTTGTTATACCAAATCATATCAAAATTAATCGAGAATTCTAAAATCTAGTTCTTTTACGTTATAATAGGAAAAATTAGTTCACATAAAATTTATCAAACTTACTTTTAGCATTTCAATTATAAACTGCAGCAATGACATGTTTTGCTTTACCTCTTATCTAACTGCATTTGTGTGTCTTTTTCAATCACTTTTTGGATCATATTTTTTTGTTCTCTAATTAAAAAAATTTCTGAGCGAAACAATAATTAAATATGTAAGTATAACTATAAAATAATTTTATGGTATCGTCTAATCATTATTATTCTTATACTTACCGATGTGTTTACACTAAATTTATGATTATGATACTTATTAAATATAATACAAAAAATTGTATATTGTTATGCCAATAACTTTTAAAATTTCTAATAGAAATGTAGTAACTTTCCTTTAGAATAATTTTATTAAACAATTAAATATGAACATAAGGAAAAAATATGTTAGTTTATAGGCGAAATGTAGAAGCAAACTAAAGGTTTGGCAGAAAAGCCAGGTTAATAAATAAATAAAATTACTAAAATATCATCTACACACATTAAAAAATATCATCTACACACATTAAAACTTGGGTTCATTAGGTTTAATATACAACAAAATAACGTGTTGTTATTGGCTCAAATAAAATATTTCGGGTCACCGAAGCATAGAAGTATTGTTCCCCGATTTCTGCCAGATGTAAGGGAATGCTATTTTCAAAATTATCCATTAGTCAGAAAATAAAATTAGCCATACAGGTTGAATTAAATAAGAGTCAAATGCAACTTGAATAAGGAACCGCTTCTTTTGCAATTTAAATGACAGCCGCAAGAAGTAAAGAAAATATGTAAAAGTAATTACTGAAAAAATTCCGCCAGAGCACTTCGAAATTAAATTTAAAAGCCATCTTGGAAATACCGATCTCCAATTCAACTAAATTCATGAGCAATTAGAATTTTTAAGAGAAGTACCCCTGTGTGTGCCTCTTCTGTTTCAATTCATTATCTCTGAGATAGGTGCATTTCGATTTTTTTTTATTTAAGTGAGATGAATGTGAAATTGAAAATGAGATTCTTTGATCTAAGGATTTGGTAAGAAGGGACCATGGTGGTGGGGGGCAAAATCAATGTTACGAAATAATTTAATACTAGAAGTGCTCGAAATTTTGATTACCTAGAAAACTCTCCAAAAAGGTCAATTTGACGCCATCCTAGTTTTTTTAGTGTTACTATCTTTAAGCTTAACTTTCGAAATAGCCATACTCAAATTTTAAGACGTGATTTCATTTTACTAAATGAAATCACGTCTTAAAATTTGAGTTATTACATTTCGTTTAATCCTTCTAGTGGTTGTCTCGACGAGGTATTTCGTCATTAGTAAAACTGGCTTGAACTTGACGGACGAGATATCTCATCGCTAGAAGAAAACTGAGCAGATCTAGATGTGGTCAGTCTGGTTTCTATCTCAGAAAATGGGTTACCTTTCCTTAAGGTGTATGTATACACTAGAAATCACGAAAATTGACCAAAATATCGATATATTTTTCAATCAAAATATTGCCCAACCCCTTATCTTTCAAACGATACCAAGATCTTGAAAATATTCGAAATAGTTTTCTAGTTATAAGGATTTGGGATAGGTACTGTCACCTTAGACAAACACGCTTCCAAAACTTTAAACTCAATTTCTGAAGAACTATGTTTTTCAATACGATGCTTCTTTCGAACAGTGATAACTCAACAATGAATTGATCTATTATAATTACTTTTGTGTCATTATAATCTATATAATACAGTGGATGTTTTGACCCTCAGTCAAAGTTATTGGCTAAAAAATTAATTTTTAGTTGATTTTTAAAACTTGAAGCTCCTGAAAAAAACTTGATTTTTTAGACTTCCTTCATGAAAAAAATTGTAGCAACTTGATGGACGGTCAAAACATGAAGAATAATATTAGGAATAATTTCCAACAGGAATTGTCTTTCTGAACACATTAGAATTTCAGATATCACTGTTCAAAAAACATGCTAATTAGCTAATTATATCTTAATTATATAATTAATGAGAAGCTTAATCAGAATTTTTCACACTGAAATGAGTTTAAACACAAACCAATGACTTATTGTGAAAAAACTGGATTTTTAAAGTCAAAATTTTAAAAAAAAATTTCTAGTGTATACATACACCTTAAAAACCCAATGATACAAATTAATTTCTCATCCCATCGATTTGTCGTATACAAAATGGCGAAAACAAGATTAGTACGAATACTTCAGTTCTATAACTTATTTCGAACTTCAGGATGTGCTTTAAACCTCCTGGTGGCTATCTCGATGAAGTACTTCGTCACTATCAAAACTGACCAGATCTTGATGGACGAGATATCGTGTCATTAAAAGAAAATGGCGAGCTCTTGATCTCATCATCATAAAAATAATATTGATGAACGACATATTTCGTCGAATCTACTTGGAGGGCTGTTAAGGATAAAGAATTGTAACTGGGCATGTTTATCTTGCCGGTCATCTGCATAGAATTGGCCTTTTCACTGTTTTTTTCTGCCCGCTTCGTAAACATACTGACCTTATGGACGGTTCCCACCTGCAATTCTGCAAAGAAATTCATAGAGACTGAGTTTCTTGATAATGGAGAGTGAAAAAACTTTTAGAGATAACTCAGGTTATATTTCTTTTTTTGTATTTTCTCTTTTATGTTGTGGTGCAAAAAACTCGTCTGTGCTGTATTGTAGTATTTGTGTTTGCGTTGTATTGCTGTATTTCTTCGTATGCCTGTATTTTGCCCTCGGAAATTTAAATGCAAGAGATAAAGAGTTATAAAAATCGTTTAACTTTCAAGAGAAAGCTCCAATATTACTTGCTATCTATACCCCCGATACTTGTCTCTACTACTATACATTACACGCTATTTAGAAAATTCCATAGGTGTGTGGTGTCTCTTGCATTATCACACTTGGTAACGCTTTCTCGCGGGAACAACATTTCCAAGTTTGATCAAACAAACCTGCTCTGTCTGATTCCATCAGATTCTAATTGACGCCAAACTGTCTAAATACTATCCTAGGAATCAGTAAGAAAGAACTCTTAGACAGCTGGTTATTTGAGATTTACAGAATTAGAATTCAAAGAATTAATGAAAAATTGATGCAGTAAAAAGTAAAATTAAAGGATTAGGTAATAAATTAGACTCGAGGATGGTTCGACGTATACATGAAATATATATATATATATATATATATATATAATTCAAAATTACAAACCAAAACAAAGAGAAATCCAAAAATTTTAAAATCAATAAATTTAAGAAAATTTTGAAAAAAATGATGGTGGATCAGGGCGTCATCAGGGAGGAGCCTCACCCAGTCAACACAACATGGTGTTTCTGCCTTCTGCTTTCTGGATTCTGCTTGACTATTTTTTACCCCAACTTTTCTCACTTTTTGGCTTTTTTTTTACTTGTCTGCTTTTTGATCTTTTGGCATTTTGCTGGTCTGCATTTCTATTATTTTACGTTTTAATGTTTTGTATATTTTGTAATTTGATTGTTTTTTATTATATATATATATATATATATATATATATATATATATATATATATATATATATAAGTTAAAGATATGCTTTGATCTTTGAGGATGAGAAAAATATAAAGCTTGAAAAGAAATTTGAAAAGGGCCATTGGGACGCGAAATTTGAAAAGTATCAGTGTGATAATTCATATTTATTTACAAATAATAATAATGAATTAATTATATTACTTTATCAAATTTTTTATTGCAACTAACATGCCATTTATGTGTACTTTTACAACGTTTTACATTTATCAGTTGATTATAATATTGCTGTAAAAAGTGGCTTCGTTGTAAATAAATAATGAATGCTCAGTTGATTCGATTTATAGCTTGGTATTAAAAATAACACATTCTTTCATTATACGTCTAAATCAATCAGGTATTTACAATACACGAGTTTCTTTTTCTTTTTTTTTTGTTGCTAAGATATAATGCGAAAAAATTTCAAGATTAAATTATTTATTTCATGCTGATTATTAACATTAATTATTAATGATAATATTGTTAATTTGTAAAATAGTTTATATACAAAACTAAATATGCAATGAAACATAATTTGTTGGATTTAAGTTGTATGAACGCTCATAGAGTACTTATAGGTTCTTTATTCGTCTTACGTTCAGTTGATAGTTTTTATTTTTTGCTGACAATTTAATTTATTTCTCTGTATGTTTATACCTGCATACAATTTACAATTAAATCTTTCGATGCGATTACTAGTATGCATATGCACATGTTACATTCATTTTTAAAGCACAATTCTGAAGCTCTAAATCATTTACCTAACTTCTCGTACTCATCTTGTTTTCGCCATTTTCAATACGACAAATCGAGGGCATAAGAAATTAATGTGTATCATTGAATTTTTTTCTACAGAAATTTTATCCATTTTTTTACAATTAAATAAATTGCCAACTTTATGCTATAAAATGACGCTGAAAATACTTAAAATGCAAATTCAAAATAGCATCAATATGAAAATATGTTTCGAATCCAGATATTTATGGCTTTAATATACTTTATTTCAATTTTGTTAAGAAATTATGTTCATCTATAGGAATACTAGAATTGATTGTAATTCTTTTTATAATTATATAATAATTTAAAATGATATTTCCTTTGTGAAAAAAATGTGAAACGGTCATAGATACTTCAATCATACTTCAGATTTATTAATCTGAAGTATGATTTTTATTGAATGAGGCTTAATGATAGGCATGCAATATGATATATTGATACACTTGAAAAATTAACAAAAACGAACTACGGAATTATAAAAACTTAAAAACATTAGGTACTACGAACCCTTTACCATAATATTTCAAAGAACCATAAAGCCTTTCGTCCTTAGACACTCGACATATCAAACGGTGAAAATTTGTCAGGAAGTCAAAAACGTACCAGCGGACTGAAAAATATGTGTGTGAGAGAGAGAGAGATCAATCTACTCGCTACAACTGATTTACTTTACGCATTCGGTTTCTTTGGCGGCCTGGCTAAAACTCAACCCTAGGAGAACAACAGCTATATCTCAAATAGCTAAAGTGGTCACATAATTGTCAAGCATGAAGAAGCCAGACGACCATTTGCTAACACAACTAACGACAAGAAGATTTATGGCTTACGTACATAGCTCTGTTGCGCAGACGAGTGACTATTGCTGATGAAATGGCAAATTAGTCATTCACGACGGAACAGAAACTGAAAAAAGTGATGCATTTGTGGCTCTATTGAGCCGAAAACCCTCTTCAGGCTGCATTAAAAAAGCTTGTGTAGCGATAGAAAAACAGCGATGAGAAGCACGAACTATCTTGAAAAATAATATTATTGCAAGTCTGTTTTAATTCAAACAAAGTTTATAGCTAACTGTGGATCGTTATATTTTTATTTCTAATGCCCGGCCATTTATCTGCTCAGACTTCGGAAGTACAAGAGGTGAACTGACTGCTATTTCTGCAGGATCATCCAGTGAGTAATCCGCCGTTACTCCTAACATGACAACCACCACTATCCATGCGCTTACAAACCGATATTCAAATTCCGGGTGGTAGACATATGCTATGACCACTACTCGTATTAGTTAGGCATCGACCTTGTAATGAAACAGGCATAGCATGTAGACGGATTCACTGTCGTAAGATCTCAGAAAGGTAAGTCACGTGAATTTGCGAATTGACTAGGATCTAATGGCTCTTGAAGCTCATACTTGTGCTTTTCATCACGCTGGATAATCACTTTAACCAATCAGTAATTTGTCCGCATTAAGAGTCGTGCTTTTTCCCAGGACCACGTTACAGATCTTCAAACCTAGAGATGGGAAGAAATAACATGAAGCTGCGCGTATATACTCCGTTTATTTCATTAAACGGTCTAAGCAGTTAGGTTTCTTGCGATCATTATTGACTCACCTTTGTATATTTAATTTTATATATTTTTTCCCGTTCTGTATGAGAGGAATTTTCAAAGTAAGCAAATAAAAATCAGACAGAATGTAAAAATTTTACTACTGCGATTTATCGGTTACCTTAAATATAGCGTATCGCCGTATTGGCGACGTTTGGTGTTTATTCTAATTAGCGCTGACCAATCAACTTCGGATTATCAATTCGGAATTCATTCTTTGGAATTTTTGTTGGAGGGCTGATGAAATTGTATTCGAAAAACAAGCCACGTGACGTCACATTCGTAATAGGTACAGGAATCTCGTTCAATCCCAGAAACACAACCACCTATATTTAGCTTCACAGAAAATACCTCTCATAAAGAGATACAAACACACGTCTTTAACAATAGTTTTCAAGAACCATTACTTTTCCAACATATTGACACGCACAAAATGATTCATTATGTTAAAATTAATTAAAAATGTTAAAGAAAAATATCCCTATAAGCTTTCTAGCAATAAAACACTCTTAGTCAGTCCCACAGAATAAAAACCAAAGCACTTTCCCACCTACCAATATTCCGGAAAGCTCTCGCAAATTTACACTTAGCCTAAACTGAAGCCAAAGAGCTTGATCAACCTCTTTCCACAGCTTTAATTCACAAGCTCAGAAGAAGTTCCGCATTAGCAATTACTTAAAGTGGTGCGAGGCTATTAACGCTAACACACACCTATAATCAGGTGTACTTAAAACACAAAATGAAAAAAGGCGCTACGATAATTTTTAATGAGGGCACATAACTTACTTATTTAATAGAGCATCGTTCTTTTAAAACTAGATGGAAGAGCACCCATGAGGTCGAGCAGCAGTTTGATGAGTAAAAACTAGGTGGTGATGAAATCATTATTTCGATCATTTCACCAGGCCATTGCAGTTTCAAAGTATGGGAAAGGAGGCATTGGCGGGGCAATGATTATTAACGAAATCATCGTCAGGTGCGTCGGATTGGAAATTGGATTTCTGCATTTTTTTCCTACCTCTTCTACGGGGGCTTTATGTAGAAGCTTGGGATTATTTAATGAGTCTGGATATCACCGTGTGCGGGTGAATCGGAAGCAGAGGGAATTGGTTTTTGGAATTGCTTTCAACTTGAGCAGCGGGGACATTAGAAAAGCATGTGATTCGTAGAGTTAGATGCGATTTTAAAGCTAGATTGGGGTTTCTTTCATTGGAAATGAGTGCTGATTGCTTGGGAGTTTCGTAAATCGCAAATAAAAATTGAGACTCAAACAATTTGGGATTGTGCTTTGGACGTAATTAAATGGTGATTAAAAACGTGGTTTTTTATTGATTTATCAGTGGAGATAGATTAAAATTCTGATTATGATCACTTTGAATACTAGTTGAATATTTAGTTACCTGAATATATTTCAAGCAATCATTAATATTTGAATTCTAATTACACTTTGTAAACGTTATTATTTTGTAAATTTATAATGATTTCTTTCATTCAGTTCTAATTAAAATTTTGGTATAATATTAATTTAAAATTTTCAAAAGCAATTTTGTAATTGCGATCTTTTCCATTTTCATCTCGTTTTTAGTAGCATTGATCATAACCATCAAAACTTGATTTTCCGTTTAAGGCCCGATTTACATGTATAGATTTCCTTACTTATAGTTTGTTATATATGTATTAAAAAATTTGTACTTAAAATATAATTCTTCAAATGAAAATTCTTAAATGTCTCTTGAAAATAATAGCTCTTAGGTAATCTCCCATTCAGTACTTGATTCCCCATCTATTGGGTAAATTACGCAAACTATCATATAAGTGATTTGTTTGCATTTCAAATTTAAAATATCATCAATTTGTTTATTATTTCGTCGACAAATAAAACACACTGTCCACTAAGACGTATTTTCTTTACATGGAGGGTAGATTTTGTATTAAAAAGCAGTTAGAAAACACACTAAAGAAATTTATAAATGCATTAATACATTTATATTATTTATTTAAATTTATTAATAAATTGGTATAGTAATACATAAAGTACTCTTTTCTGAATAATTGTGTTAACACAAAGTGTAATAAATTATTGTTAAAATAATAAAATTACAATTTTAGCATTACTTGAAAATTAGAAATTTTTCCCATCGTTTCCTCAGAACTACGTTTTTGACTTAGTGTGTTTCATTTGTAAGACGACGATATTTTCCTGTGCTCATACTAGAACAATTTCTGTAATTGCTTCAAAAAACTGATAGATTTCTCTATAACAATGCATTAATTTCATATGAATAAATGTGCTATGAAACATAACAAAGCATATGTCTTGATAAAGATTTTTGAAATATTTTCACGCTTCAATTTTCCAATATAATAGGCCACAAATAAAAGAAAATTTATTTTACTTAAAATTTATTTATACTAAGAACAAAGAAATTTTTAACTATCAATCACATTCTCAAAACACCCTTATTTTTTACAATGTTTTATTTTAAAAAATATCCCTCAATTTACATATATTTTACTTCATTAGATATACAGTTTGCAACAAAGCCAACTTTTCTCTCTCTAAGATTTAAAAAACCCTCATGCTTCCTTTCCATCAAATGTAAGTGTTCAAAAACCTGTTAAAATATGGAATGTATTATGCTTTTTACTTTTTGAGTTTTATCTGTAAGACGATATTTATTTTCTTGTGGTCATATAACAATATGTATAACTTTGCTTCAAAAATTGATCGATACCAAAAATGTTTGCTCTTTAATAATGAATTAACAACACAAATAGAAGTGCTATAAAATATAATAAATCATAAGTCTTGATAAGTACTTTTAAAATATTTTCACACTTCAATTTTCCTTTATAAAAGACCGCAAATAAAAGAAAATTTAGTTTACTTAGCTTGAATTCATTTATACAAACTACAAAGAAATTTTTAAACATATATCACATTCTCAAAACCTCCACTCTTTTTTATTTCAAAAAATATCTCTCAATTTACATACCTCTGACTTCATTAAATATACAATTTGCAACAAAGGCATCTTTGTTCTAAGATAAAAAAAATGCTTCCTTCCCATCAAACGCAAGTGTTTAAAAACCTGTTAAAAATACGGAAATTGTTGTTCAGCCTTCAAAAACTCACAATGGCAGAGTGGAAACTTTTAAGTCATTTCTCCCGGCGAGTTCTATGGATCTGAAACAATGGGCAAGGAAAGAAAGGGATGACACATAAAAAATATAAAAGTATCCTATAACGCCCGCCGGGCATCTTTGAAAAACACTTACGGTTAGAAAGAAAAAAAGGAAAGAGAAATCCGCACAAAAGTGTTACATAAAACATAAAGTGCGTTTTAGTGCTTTAGAAATTACTTTTCAAGCCCATAAAGTTTTGACACGTGTCTATCATAGTGGTATAAGTCTCGGAAATATTTTTTTCTTCGTTTGGTTCCTTTACATACGTGTCATTGAAGATGTTTGACAAATCACATATTTTAACGTCAATCTTTAAACAATCACGCATTTCTTATGCGCATAATATTTTTGAATTTAATAAAATTAATTTGAGATTACGCTTAGGGAATGGCTATTTTTGATCCTTGGATCAGAATTGTTCTTTATTTTGGGATAACAAATATGCATGAAAAGCAGAAACTAAAAACGAATTTTTTAGCAGTTTAATTTTAATTAGCATTTAGCTGCCGACTTTACAATAGTATAGCAACAGGTCATTGATAGTTTTACCCTCTGGGGATTTCCACGCTGCAACATGTAGTCTTCCCGGAAAGACTTCAACAAATTTGGAATTTATTTTCAAGTCTTTCATAAGATTCTTGTAAAGTATATATGTGGTTATTTATTTATTATGTGTCAGGTGAGGTAAAATATTGCTACCCTGCTCTGAAATCTTATAACGCGCTCAGAAGATTTACTTATATTTCATTTGGATCCAAACAAGCAGTCTGGATTACTTATTTTTCATTTCTCACCGTATTCACATAACGTAAACATTCTTTGTTTAAAATGCAGATACTCTATACAGCTAAGATCGAGAAAATAACGTGATAAAAACTTTATGTGCACACATACATTACTTATGTGTGAAAAACGCTTTCGGATTTATGTACAAAATTGATATTAACATGGAATCACTCTCTTGTATCCTATGATCAAAATAAATTTTTATTTGAATTTGTTTATTTTGTGATAACAAGTATGCATGTGAAATAGAAATACTTAATATTTTTTAGCAGTTTAATGTTAAATAGAATTTAACAGCAGGTTTTACAACAGAATAGAAATAGTTCATGGATAGTTTAACTTAAATTTCAATTGGACCCAAATAAACCGTCTTAATTACTTATTGTTCATTTTGCACAAAATAAAAATACCTTTTTATCTAAAATACAGGTACTCTATATTGTTAATAATAAGAGTATAGTGTGACAAAAATCTTAATATACATGCATACATTACTTATTCGTATAACACTTGAATTTTTGTATAAAATTAATATACTGCTTTCATGAAATAACTATTTTGAATCCGACTCAAAATCTTTATTTGACTTCGTTTATTTTGTAATTACAAGTATGCATATGAAATAGAAACTTAATAAGACATTTTTATCAGTTTAATTTTAATTAATATTTATCAAAAGTTTTAAAATAGTATAGCAATAGGTGTTTGACAGTTTAATTTAAATTTCATTTGGATCGAAATAAAATAATCTTAACTACTTATTTTTTATATCGCACCCTATTCACATAAAAAATATTTTTTTATCGAATATACAGATAATCAT
Organism: Meta bourneti; assembly: GCA_933210815.1. NCBI lineage: Eukaryota > Metazoa > Arthropoda > Arachnida > Araneae > Tetragnathidae > Meta > Meta bourneti. The sequence goes on from OW119926.1 coordinate 65,438,600, forward strand.
ATAATAAAAAGAAGAAAATAGTGGTAAAAGTCTTTAATAAAAGGCAACTCACAGAGGTTGAGTTTTAATTTTTAAGTTAATCACGGTTCTCAGAATTAGAAAAGCGGTGAAGAATTCTAACCTTAATCCTTTTACATAGTTGATAAACTATTTCATTATATTAAAAATAAATATAAGCCTATAAATTAAATAATAAGAATAATGAGTCTATATAAACTGAATTATATAGAGATGTATTTATTGTAAGATACTTAAGTTTGTAAAGCTATCCCTATTTAAACATTTATTGTTGATTAATCAACCTTTTATTTATTTTACCCATTATCACAAATTAACCATAGACAAAATAGTCTCTATGGAGAGACAAATATTCTTCAGAATATCTAGAATTATCCCTTGTCTTTCTGAAAAAATGCGAAGGCATTCTTTAAATATTTCTAAATTATTCTTTAATAACTATGCAGTTTACTCATTACTGAGAGAAATATATGTTCTTAAAACGGTTTACTTGTTCAAGTTATTACTAATGAGTCTTGATATTTTAGTAACATATTGAATAAAATCTACAAAATTCAAATTTTCATTATTTTCTATAACATAATATATTACACAGTAATATTTTCTTGTATTATCCCTGAGCAAGATGATAAAATGTTTATATTAGTTGTATCACTAAAAATAATCATAGTTTTCATTATTATCATAATCTTTACTGAAAACTATTTCTACAAAACATTTGTATTCTAATGAAAATGCAATTTATAACTGAAATAAATTTAGATAAGTTCAAATTTAATTTAGATTTAGAAAGAAAATTCCTCAAACCACACACTTATAATTATTATATTAAAAAGTTTTATAATTGAAAAGAATTTATTGTTATTATCATCGGCAGTAGTAGAATTCGAAGTGTTATCCATAGCTATAGTATGAGCTCTTGACTGTATTATTGGAGACACAGTAAAGCCTTGATGAGTTGTCACTCATGGGAGCAAGAAATTTTGATGACTTCAGCGAAATAACCACAGAATGTGCTCAATATGTATTACTGTTGGTCATATAAGTTTAAATCTATCAGTGTTCATAACTTTATAAGCTTGTAAATTTATTATCTTGAACTGACGTAAAAGGTTATTTCTAATTGTTTCTATAGAAAACTTCTAAAACTTGTGTTTGATTAGGTGATGAAAGAATTTCCTCATTTTAAATTTCATCGCTCGCACTTTCATGCTTTTCTTCTAAAAATTATACAGTTGTTTAATCTTTCATGGTTGCTTGAAAACGTACTGCAATATTGTCATCGATATCTATGTAGTCATTTATGTCGGGAATAGTACATTCACTGTCCTTTACGATTTCAAATAAATTCCATAAAGAATCGGGTCAGAAACCTCATTTTCGACTTAATTTTGTTCGCTGTCAAACACAAACACTTCATGTTCAAAGACCTTTCCAATGACGTGTTATCCGAGGTAGCATTTGATTTCGCGACAAGTCGACGAAGATTAAATTAAATTACCGTCTATGAAGACTAGATGGGAACTGACAAAAACTAACGAAGTATTCAAGTGACGAATTATCGAGGTTTTACTATATTTTTACTTCAACAAAAATCAATTTATTTAAAAGACAGGCTCTAATAAACCTCCTGGTGGTTGCCTGGACGAGGAATCTTATCAATAGTCAAACTAACCAGATCTTGATGGACGAGATATCCTACTTTTGCTCGGATCTTAATGGACTCGTCGAAACCACTTGGAAGGTTGGTTGGGTTGGATTGAGTTTTGCAGCGTAAGGGCCATATTTGGTCATGCTGCGCGAGACACAAGACAGAAAATGATAGGTAATGAACATACACGCACAAGAAAGGTTTTATTAACACAGAAGAGAGAAATACACCCAGGAAGGAATCAAACCTATGCCGCCTACAACTCACAGGTTTCTAGCGCAGTAGGCATACCCACTAAGCCACGACGGCCCCACCACTTGGAGGGATAATTATGAAGAAGAAAACACACTGGCAAACAAATACAGAAACAATTAGCCTTTATAAAAGTTCGAGCCCTTTGAAAAGAATCCCGCCTATTTCCCACAATACCCGTGGCGGCACTTCATAAAAATAACCCCGTAATAAATGCCATTCTACCCTACTTTCGTTGCGACACTCCGAAGTGGATAGACACGGGAATCCTCTGAATACAAATCGCGCGTTTTATTCAACTTCTGGACCAACGGGAAATGGGCCCAAAAAACAACCAAAAAAGCCCCATCCCACTTCTCGCCCCCAGTCACGTACATTTTACAGCGGGTCAAAAATCTCTCTGACATCAATTTGTGCCATAAACGCACGGCATTTTTACGGCACCCGTAAATACGGCTTCTTTCCGAAGCAGGTTTTGTGTGTAACGTTTGCTGCGGCTGGCAAGACGTCCACGTATGTGTGTGTCCTTTCCCTCCCCCTCGGCGTGTGTACTGGTCGATAGGCAGGGCTCCTAGAAATCGCACACACATGCACCCCCGTCCCTGCAGTCAGGATTTTCCTTAATGGACGAAGATGTGACAGGAGAGTGTTGTTTTTCCCACGTAGATTGGGTAATAAGAGATAGGTGAAAGGGATTCTTTCTTTTTTTGAAGTCTCCTCGCTTTTCCTGTTTTGTCGGGCGGGGTTTAAGTTTCGGGGAAATTTTCGGCGGATGACAGGGAACTCGGCGTTCGAACTGAAGTGAAGGGATCTGGAGGAAACTTTAATGGAGTTAGAGTGAGAGGGGTGACAGGAAGATGCTCGCCCTCCGATACGGGCATGATGGTGAGGATAGGTAGCGGACTAATGAAGCGAGGGCTGAAACGATCATCGGATCAAATGAAGATTTAGGGTCGAATTGTAAAACGTTAAAGATTAAGCAAAAATGAAATTAAATATAATAAATAGTAAAGAAACTCTGGCATATGTATGGTAGTTTGTAGGCTGGAATTTACCTCGTTCAAGAATCAACTTTGTCTGAGCTGCGCCAAAACAAGTTTCAAAATTTCTTTACCCTCCTGGTGATTGTCTCAATGATTTATCTTGTCATTAGACGAAAACTGATCCGATCTTGATGGATGATATCTCGCTGTGAGAAGAAAACAGATCAGATCTTGATCTCGACATCATAAAAAATTCACCAATATTTTGAGGACGAGATATCTCGTCATTTACAAACTTTGTCAAATCTTGATGGACGAGATATCTCGTCATTTACAAACTTTGTCAAATCTTGATGGACGAGATATCTCGTAAAGACCACTTGGAGTCTTTATCAGAAAGGAAAATAACAATTTAAATAGAAATAATAATTTGAGTGATATTATCACTCAGATTGTTGTTTTATTTTCCTGGCACATTATGTCAGATAAAAGTTCATATTAGAATAAAAGCATTGATACTTTTTAAGAAGTTAAAAACGTGGAGATCAAGTTTTACCTATGATGTCGGATAAGTTTTAGACATTCCATAAAGATGTGTCTTAATGTAATGAAGCAATGGCATCCATACATAAGTATAAGCAAAATTCTAAAATTGAAATTGCATAGCGTGTTGAAACTGGATAAGGAAACGTAAAATAAAGGACTCAAGAGAAAAAATTTTTGAAAGTTTAAAAACAACTGGAATAGGTAGGAAAAATCAATATTTATTTGCACGAAATTATTTCCTGACACCGGCTAAGGTGGTATTTCATCAGACCCATAGTGTGATTCCTTTATTTGTTATAAGCAATACATCATTATGATGCACAACATAAATAATTTATCTGAATTAAAATAAGCTTTCTGATTTTACTATCAGTTATGGTAAAGTTATAATAAATTGTCAAATTTGGTTACACCGCAGATTTAGTAGCTTACAGATATTTTAAAAATTCAATTACCTGATAAATATTATGTTCATTGATTTGATTTTCCCTAACCTCCTCTCTCTCCATCTCTTCATGACAAGTCTATTCTAGTGTCGTCTAAAACCCTACCCAGCTAATCTTTGACCTGCTGTCAGTTTGGCTGTGACCAGATGATTTTGTTACAGTGTGACCCTTGTAAAATCTGATCAATTCTATGGTCCATGTGCCGTAAATCATGTGACATCCATGCAATGCAAATGATTCTACTTCTATTGAATCAATTAAGGTAATCTGCACTAAAGCTAATCGGCCTGCCAATTCAACTTTAGAAAGGACTGTAATTGACTAAATGCAGCATAGTTCGGGAGATCAGTTGACTTATTATTTGATCATCATTTGAAGTAGATGTCCAATAATTTACAGAGGGAAATTCTCGACACTGGTTGCAAGTTCGTTTCAACTTAGCTAGCTAGTTTTAAGCACATTTCCGAAATTACAATTGCTATTGTAGTGAAGGCAATTTGACACAATTTCTAGTGAACGCGTAGATATTACAAAACAGTACTACGCAATTTATTTCATTCCAAATATTCGTTGGAAATAGGAAAGAAATAAATTATTACACTTTTACAACAAAAAGTACCAAAGTTATGAATGGAACCAGAGGACCCTAAGCTTATATTTGGCTTGGTGTGGAAGTTTGGAGAGTAGGATGCCGGATCAGGTGTTCACCTCGTCATCTGACCGTGGTTCAAAGTTACGAGTAGTTTTTTTTCTGATCTTTAGCTTCGGGATTGATCCCGGACCGTCGCCAATACCTAGGTGTGTTTCTCCAGTGTGACGTACAACAAAGGTGGCCTGTCGGTGTAAAAATTGATTTAAAAATATAAATGAAATAAAAAATTATCATAGCTAAGAAAATCACTATTGATGTTATGATGATAGTAATTTTCAGATAGTTAATTACCGGTTTTTGAAGAGGGTACAATAAGTTTAAAACTAAAAAAAATCGATTTTCAATTTGGATGAATTTAGATTGTTTGAAATGTTCTGATTCTCTTAAAAACCCAAAATATTCGCAATCGTTCGTTTACAATTAAGATTTTTCTGACACCCGTACTTCAGTTTTAACCTTTTCAGCTTAAATTTGATCGCATTTTCCTCAGAATGAGAACTTTTAACTCTCGGCGAACACAATAACTCTTAAACTATTAAACTTAGACACAATAGCAACACAACATTGAATTATCATTATAGCTTCAAAACAAAAATCAAAGTTTGTGCAAAAGTAGGCACTTAATTCAAAAATTAGAACTTAATGTAAGAGAAATTTTGCTAAAAATCAATTGTAGGAAATATTAATTGATTATTTCATATTTTTGTGCACTTGAGTAATATTTCTTTGTTTTAATTTAAAATATTAGTACTCTGTTGCTCATTTTAGTCATTATTTTGGTAATAAATGCATGGGTTGACTCAGAAAGTTGTACACAAGTTCTAGTAAATATTTTTCTTGTATATTGAGTTATGTAAATTCGAATAAAACATTACTTAATTTTAAAATAGTAACTTAATTTTTCTGTATCGTACAGCATAGTTTACATAAACACTGTTTAAAGTTTCATTATGATACACTTAAGTTGGTGCAATTTATCGAAATTTATGTTGTTTCTCTTCCTGATTTGAATGCTTAAAGGTACTGTGCCTCCATATCCTAATCACAATCTCGTATGTAACAGTATTTTCATATACAACCTTTTTCACGAATGGGTTCAGTAATTAACTGTGTAATTCCATGCATGTGAGATTATCAAGCTATTGGGCGTAACAAATTTAGTAGCTCTACTCTAATAATCACCACAAGAAAGAACTTACTTGATTTCGTATGTCTAAAAAGTAGCCAAGACGAAAAAGGCAGGGCAGTTTCGTCATACATGACATCACAATCTCGTTGTCTTTATCAGCGATTTTCAAATAGTGTGCCATTAGAATGGCATTGGTGTGCCTTACGGATGATGAAACAGTTAAATTTATTTAAGATTGTTTCAGTTTTTAGTTTAGCGGTTTAGTGTTCATAAATAATTTCAATTAATCTATACATATAAAGCAGAGTTGGCTTCAGTCTGTCTGTTCTCTATACAAATCCACACCGTTTGAACAATCCACACCAAATTCGGTACACTTATTCTTTGGAACCCTGCGGGTAACGTAGGCTACATATTAACACCCGTACTATCTGTCTTGGGTGTGCAGAGGGGGTTTCAAACACTATTCGAAATCCCCTTAGGAAAAACATTGCGTATTTATACGATCAATGTCAGAACAATTCACACTAAATTTGGTACATTTATTTTTTAGAATCTTGCTGGAAACATAGGCTATAAATTAACCCCCGTTCCATTTTTTCTGGTTCTGTAGAGGGGTCTAAAAACAATTTAAAATCCCCATAGGAATAACTGTGAGTAATATTACGATGAATTACAAACATCTCAACCCGAGCAACGCCGAGTAATTCAGCTAGTACCTAATAACAAAAATGCATCAATTTTGAATAGTATATTTTTATCACAAAGTATCAAAAATAATTTGTTTAAAAAATATTGCTTTAAAAGCCACTTTGGAGCAAAAAGGGAGATAATTGCTATGATGATTGTAAATCAATTAAAATTATACTTATTTTTTGTCAAATTGGTAAAAAATATATCGTTTAGTGTGCTGCAGAATTTTAATAATTAATTCATCTGTGTCATGAGATGCAAAAGGTTAGAAAGGGCTTTTCTAAATTGATTGTGAACTTTATGTTTATATTTGTTCACACATTGAATAATTTCAATTAATCATTTTTTCTAATTTTATATTTGTATGGCTGTTAAGGATTGCTTTGAACGCTTCAATTAGTATGAATAACATTTAAAAGCGGAGCAATGTATTAAGAAAATAATTCGATTTTAATATTATAATATAATCAATTACAAGTATCACTAAAGATAAAAAGTTATATAGTAATGAAAATTATTCAATAAGTTTAAAAGGTATTTCTTGTATATGTATCTGTAAATAGAAAATTCCATGACAGCAGCTTCGAAACATAATTTTTCTATCACATAAATCAACATATTTATTTTAAAGAATATTTTATGTTGGAAAAAAGCTTTACTGGCATCATTACATAAAAAAAGTTACCAACATTCACCCCTGTGTGTCTGAACTCCTCAGAAATACAGTATCTGTAATGATGGAAGGATTTATGTGTGTTTAAGGCAGTTTCCGTTTAAGTATGTATCTAGCACTCTGAAGCGATAACAGAAAGGAAGTAATGGTGATTCATGACACTCTAATCCAGGGGAAAAGACGTAGGTAACAATTTATCTTCGCCACACTTTACTTATTCCCTTAGTTTGTTCCTATGTAGGTGTTATTCGTACAATATGCTTATGTTTTAGAAAAATTCAAATCAAACTGTATCCCAAATTTGAAAATTTTAAATCTTCAAAGCATTTTTTCAGTATAACATTTTTGGCTCAAACTAAAACAGCGCACGGTTTTATTTATTTTTTTTAAATCTTATTTAAAGCACCTTTTTTAAGCTTACGCTTTAGCTACTTAAATCTTTATTTCTGTTGTCGTATTTTATGTTGTTTCATTCATGGATGTGAAATACAGTAGCACCTTGATTATTCGAGTTAATGTGCACCTAGGGCATCTTGGATAGTCAGAAACTTGGATAACATGGACTTAGTAACACTAAACAGCCTGTTTGAAATAGAGGAAATTTGCTGTACTGCATGTTAAACCTCCTGCTGCTTGTCTCGGTCATGTACCTCGCCATTAGAAGAAACTCACCAAATCTTGAGCTCGTCATCATAAAATACTCGGCAATGTTTTGATAGCGAGATATTTCGTCATTAACAAAATTGGTCAGATCTTGATGAATGAAACATCTCGTAGAAACAACTGGAAGGGTTGTTACAAATGCCCTGAAAGATTCATAAGGCAAGGATACTCGGTGTCAAATTCGACTAGGATAACAAGGATTTCCAATTAATCGGATATCGGATAATCATGTTTTACGGTAATAAAGTAGTATATTAACCCATTGTTGTATCATGTCTCATTATACCAATATAATTTACTTGTCCTTCGAACAATTTTAATTTTGCGAACGAAAGATAAAAAATCTCAATCTGTTTCTTAAGAACTGGGAGTTGAAGTTCATTTATTTCTAGCAGGTGTCCTAAACTGAATTGTTAAAAAAGATTTGAATGTATGTCTAAGAGAGAATTTACCTTTTCACAATTATTTCATCATATTTCGTCTTTTTTAATTTAAAGGGTCCTTTTCCGACCAAAAAAAACAGTTTTTGATTTTATGCGTAATTTTATTCTTTAGGGTCTAAAGAACATGTGTGCCGAATTTCAAGTCAAAATTCGCAAATTTGGTCCAGTTATAAGCCACTAACAGACTTGCAGTGGTAGAATTTGAGTAAGCTCCACTTCATAAAGTACTGAATATGCTTCCGATAACTGTAATGAAATTTTAAACTCGTTTTTCTCGGAACAACTTTTTCCCGAGTGGTTGGCATGAATAGAATATTTATAAAACCATTGGTTTGATCAACTTGAAATTTTTACAGCTTGTTGAACAAACATCTTTTTAAAGTTTAATGAATCGGGAAAGCAATATGTTAAGTTTTATAGTTTTATAGCAAAAACACTCGGTTCGTGTTTCGAGCTAAAGCACTGATTTGGATTTGACAAGTCATTATTTACTCGAGTATTTTAAAAACCAATTTGTGGTTCATCAAACGATAGATACATGTGTATGAACTAAAACGCTATTCATGCTTTTGTTTAAGTTCACTTTGAGTTGAGAAATCACACCAACTAGCGACCACGGAACTACGTCCGGCATCAAGGACGAGGAGGGTTTGCTGGCGTCATTCTGAATGGAAATAATTTTAAAAAATTGTGAATACCTCAAATAATAATAAATAGACGTATGAAGCTTGGAAGTATTTTATTGTACCATTTTGTCAAAACAAAATCCCAAAAGTCAGTAATTTTAGCGCAAAAAATAGAAAACTTTCTTAAAAGGTTGAACCATTGATTTTATCTTTAACACGCAATTTTTATAATTTTAAGCAAACCATAGCGTAATTTAATGTATAATTTGTGCTTTTTTAAACAATTTTTCTCTCTCGCGTGTTTTTTTTCTCTTTTCCCTAGCAGCAATATATCGAAGGGTTACTGTAATACTGCCATGTCTATACTACGAAGATTTTGTCACTGCACTATGCAAATGACAGGGCATATTTAGAAAACTGAGTAATGCAAGCCATTGCTGTTTGGTATCAATGGGAGAGAAAACAGAGAAAACCAATCTGTAAAGTTCACCTTTAGGAAAATATGACGGACACAATACTTTTTCGTTTAGTTGCCTATTTCAGAATGAAGTTTGAAAATCATAAAGCAAATCAGAAAAAGTTTTAAAAAAGGAAAAAAGTCTTTACACACACCAAGAAATTTTAATCAAATATATGCATTTTTAAAAGGTTTGTCATAAGGGTTGAAGGTTTCCAGGTGCGTATTTAATAGTCACTTTTATTTATGGAAGTTATAAGTTTATGAATGCATTAAACTGAAATATCTGTCAAAATTATCACAGTATTACTTGATTTTAATCCACAGGTCTTAGTTCAATTCGCTCCCATATATCAGTGACAGTAGTGACGAAAACAACCATAGTGATATTTTATCCCAAACACAGATATAAAATATAAAAGTTTTCAATTTATGTTATTGCAAAATAATGTCCACAAATAATTTAAGTGGCTTTTTTTATTCTAGAAAATGTTCATCAACTTTAGTTAAACAATTTAAGTGAAATGGTAATAACTAATAAATATCGAAATGGATGTATCGAACCAGTCAAAGTAATTTATCTAAATGAAGGCTATATTCGAAGGACCTAAGCCCATTTCGTATAATTGTTATAAAAAATTATTCCCCAAATCAATTTTTAATTATTACTCCCAATCTTATATTTATTTTCCATTATAAATTGAAAGGAACCTTTTTCACTTTCAATTCATAATTGGTTTCCATCATTTCCATTAAAAATGGAACGGGAAAAATTGATTTCGTAAGCCAAGCGATTTCATAAATTCGCATATTAAAGAAAAGCGGAAAACCTAAATTAGAGGAACGGTACCTCTCAACTCCACTTTTTGAGCCCTAATCCCGCCAAACAAAAATGGAACCCTCAAAGAAATTACTTTTAGCTATTTTTTTCCTTTCCTCCACCAAAAACTAAAGCGGATTATCTGGACAAGTTAATGTTCGAAAATCATTTTCCTTGCGAGAACAAAGGCAGGGTAATTATTTTATTAGAATACTTCACCCAAGGGAATGTTTTAATTTATCTTATTTTTAGGGAATCAGATGAAGAGAGCGCTCGTGTTTTCCTTTCTATTAGTTCTGTTTCCTTATTCCACAGAGCACCGTGTCCTTCCATAGAATCCGATCCTTTCAAATTCGCTTTTTTAATTACAGAACTGTTTGGAGAAGGTATTAGAAAAACAATCCATATTATTTTTAGCTGCGTCTCGGGGTTAGGAGGAGCAGGCAGCCATCATTATGTCAAATATTAAATTGTGTTACGTATCGCGTCGAAATCAAAACAGTCTTTACGTAAAAATGAGGGGAAAGCTTTTCATTCTCTTCACAATATGTTCTTTGTAAGTTGAATTCTTCATATGCTAGTCCTCTGTCAGTCTAAAGATTTATATTCAGTTTCTAAATGAAATTTTATAGCTTACTTTCAATAAAAACAATATTCCGAAAATTACCGAAAAGACATGCCAAAATATTATGCAATGTGTTTATAGTACGCTAAAGTGTTTATAGTACGACTCCGACAAGAAGGCAGTTGACCTTGAGTCAGTCAATTTTTTAAAAGATGTGATAGCTAGTTAGACGTTTCCTATATGCGAAATAAACATAGATTGCTGCGAATTGTTCCCCCTGCCCTCTCGTTATCATCTGATATCGGTTTCGGCCTGGATATACTTAGATCCAGAGTTTACGCCAAAGATGTCGAATCGGTTTGTTTACGTTTCAATATATCACCAACTTTAAAGAGTAGACTCTTTCAAAACCACGTAACACGACTGGCAGCTTAAGGAAGCCAGACTATTATTGCTAAACATGATCAGCAATGAAGTTACCATAGCGCTATCATAAATCACACTGTAATGTTCGGTTAATTCATCTAAAATCATCCATTTCATTCAAGTATTTAGATTTAATATAAAAAAGCTAATTGGATGTTAAAATAGGATGAAAAAGATCTAATCTTTAAATAAAATCTAAACAAACAGCAGTGTTCAATTTTTTGTTCAAAACAATTAATAATTCAGCTCTCAAATCACTATATAAGCGAACTTCACTAAAATAAGAATTAACACTAGCTGTTGGTGTCATTTCGACACAGCAGCGCGTTTGTCACTTTATTCCCTCCACGTTTTTTGTCAGATTTTGGCAATTGCTGGTGATTTTTAGTCATTTAATAAACTTAACTAACTTTAATAATTATTCAATAAACACACATCAGAATTTTTTTGTATAACTCAATTTAGAAATCTTCTACAGCTACATTTATCAAAGACGACAGTTGGTACCTTTTTGACATCCAACGGTTTTCCCAAATTAAATTGCTTTTGTTCGGCAAATAATGACCATAAAAGTAGCAAACCACACACATTTCTAATAGCAATTAATTTAATAGTGTTTCTTTATTCTTTTATTTAACCTTGTTACATTAACCCCCATGACGTTTAAGGGTATCTGTGGTGTTTTAGGGTATTTAGGGTTTGTGTAATAACCCCCAGGACATTTTAGGATACCTGTGATGTTTTAAGGTATTTTTTATGGCTTAGAATGTTTTTTATTTATATGTCTATGCAAGTGAACTTAAAGTCAGTTTTTGTAACTCTCTTTCATATTTATACATCGTTGAGTAAAAAAGTAAAATCTCCAAGCAGTAACCAACATACTATCTGACGGTTTTACTCGAAACAAGAAATAAAATATTTCATCTCGAATCTATACTAAAACCTAGAAAGGTATTTTTAATTTTTTTCAAAACTAAAATTTTTGTAGCAACAAATTCAATAGATACATATATTCAAGTTGGAGGAAAAATTCGAAACAATACATTTTGCAAAGTTTGGTATGCAAAATTTCTTTTGTAAATCGGAATAAGGACTTAACTTAAAAACATTCAAAGCTTTATTTCGTTGGCTTACAAGTAGAACACACTGTCAAAAATTATAATTTTGAAAAAACGAAAGGCAAAAAATTATAATTTTCAGCAATGCTAGAATTGTATTTTATTACTTTTACAATTATTTATTACATTTTATTTCGATTATTACTCACTACCATCAAAACTAGTACAAACTTTTAACGCAGATTATTACCACTATTATCAACTTAACACAAACTTTTAGCACAGATTATTAATACTTCCATCAACTCAAAACACAGATTACTATCACGATGATCAACTCTAAACAAACTTTTAGCAGAGATTATATTACCACTCCATCAACTTAACACAACTTTTGGCAGAGAGTGTTACCACTACCGTCAACTCAAAATGTACGTTTAATACACATTACCCATAAATTTCCTCGATTTATTTCTTTTAAAAATAATTTTCATTTCACTCTTTTTCGGTAAATACGAAACAAGTCGTGCATCTGACTCCAGACTGACTTCCCAGCAACTCCGGGTTTTCGCCCCGAGAAGTCTTCAAAAAACGCAATCTTCTGTGACAGAGGGGAAATAAGCCACCAACCCTATCTAAGTTCAATATTTAATCACTTCTCTAAGTGGTGGGTGGAAAGAATCAAAACACGAAGGGGGTGCACGCACATATTGCTGCCTGAGATAGAAATCAAGGGTGCCAATCACACTGATGAGGAAGGGATATCGAGTTCTTATTCTTATCCCTTCGCCGTAAGGCTCAGGAAAACCTTCTGCATCGGTTTAAAAGTATTCCTAGCTGAAATAAAATTGCTGGGTTCTTAGTGGCTTCGTTCTTGATTTAGAATGTGTAAATGCAGTTACCTCAGCTATACCATGACTCGGTGCATCATACTTTGTCACCAAGGTGTGGGGAGTATAAAATAGGACACGTCATGACGGCACGTTAACCAATACCAAATAGAAGGATTTACGTCACTGTGACTATAAGGAATTGGGAAGGGTCAAACGACCACAATAAGAGACTGTGGGAAGAGAGGACATTGAGCATTGGTTATGAAGCTTGGTTTTATTGAGGGTGGAACCTGAATGGAGAGATACTTTAATTTTCTTAGGAAGACGTACACAGATCTTGTGAATTCCGGGAGTGCATGCTTGTGATTCACGTACTCATCTATGAATAGAAACGATTTAGCAGTTCCTTCTGAACCCCGAACTATCGCAGCCGGAATGAACAACAGCCCCAGCGCCAAATGTCATAGATCAAAAGTCTGTGTGTAAGTACTATAATCTAAACATTTCCCATCAATTCACCGTTAACCCCTCACAACACATATCCACATCTATGATACTCCCACTATGCCATCAAAGATATATAATAGGAACTGTTGACGGACTTGCTGGTTCAATGATCGCGGTGTAGACCTCTATTGGACATAAACTATTGTGGAGACATTTTCTTCGTTGTTAATGATGATTTTTACAGTGCATTTATAATTTGCAATGAATAGTTAACCTTTAACTGCTAGTAAAGCCAAATTCTATTTTAAGGAAAGGACCAGTAGAATATTTCGAAAGGATTCACCTCTAATGAAAGGAGCAATAGAATCTTTCCAAGGGATTGCATTCTAAGAAAAAAATAGTCTGTTGTCTTGAAACAGTCTTGAAATTGCATTCCATGGGGAAAAATCCAATTATTGCAGAATTATTTCCTGTATATCAGCAATAAAAAAACTAAATATTATTTCTCTAGTCGTTTCATTTAAAAAAGAGATAGTTAATTTCATAAACTGACGGTTGGATTTCTTACATCACCTCGACCCCTCATAAAATTATTCTGGAAACTCTCCTGACCATCGATCTTTTTCCACTCTTAAATATTATTGGTTTTTAAAATCTTATAGACTTTTTTTCCATGCCTCTTATACTATACCATATAGTTAGAATCGTGACAGCACAGTAATCATACCATACGATTCACTGTCGAAAACCGAAAAAGTGTTACCCGTTTTTCGGGTCGACGTGACACTCCGGAGATTCATACATACCTACGTACAACTCATAGTTTAACGCACATTTTCGAATTTGCATATTTTTCTGGTGCTTTATATTCGCAAATGTATCTCTATTTATTGTCAGATACCCCAGAGACGCCAAGAGGATAATTCGATTGGTGTAACACATTAGGGGCTTCAACTTTTACTCAATTGCAATTCAGAAAAAACTGTACCAAGTGATTTGAAACTTGATATCCGAGGTTAAATCCTGATATTGATTCGAAATTTGGCGTCGAAATTGAATGATTTTCTTTGGAGATTAAGATGTTTGGAGGAAATATTATATGAAGACGGTCCCTTATGCAAATGAAAAATTTATGCATACATATTTATAAACGTTATTCTCTATTGAATGGTACGTACGTACATGCGTGTCTAAACACCAACTCACTGACTTTATTTTCCACTGTGACATTTATCTTTTCATGTCGTTGATCAACATCCATTTTATATACTGTTGATCAACATATTTTAACTTATTAGTTGTATTTTGTTGACTAATTAAAAATAAATTCAACTAATAATTTTTTGCTATAAATAGACACAGATATAGTTTATTTCTGTTTTCATACGTTGTTCAACATCGTTTTCATGTTGAATTTTACTAAAATTATATTTTTTGCTTTTCTGATTTGATTTTTAACAAGTAGTTGGTGCAGTTTCCCCGTTTTTGGACTTTTGAACCTTACCAGTCCCTTGACCATCATAAAGTGGTATCTAAGTAACAGTTCTCTACTTCACCTTATAATAAATATTCAATCATTAAAATAAGTTTTCTTTTAACATTAAATGCGTTTAATTAGTTTTTGCTACAATAAATGTATCGGTGAAGATTTTGATTAGTTTGATAACAATATCGTTTTCCAATTCATACAAAACACCTCTAACCTAACCAATCTATTGAAATTTTAAAAGCAATTTACACGACACACTTAACGAGATGCAATGCACAGCTCATTCCGAATTTGAATACGAAAAACCTGATAACGAAACTAACGTGCGCCAGCTCCCAAAACGGAAAAGCCCTAGTATAATTTAATTATTTCACGTTTAGCCACTCCCACTTGGAAAGCATGCACACACACCCCAAGCTAGTGACCAAAAAAGCAGATGGGGAGGTGAGCCGAAGTGAAGAAAAATCCACACCTACGTCTACACGGCGGATGGCAGGGGAAAAAACAGGCAAAAGTGAGCCGCAGAGCACTGCCCCAACTGCAGCGGGAAAAAAGGCAGTCCTAACCGAATCAATACGTAGTGAGATCTTCAAAGAGGAAAAGTAGGGAGGAGTGAGCGCCGCTGAAGCAACAGTAACATGTTGCTTCGTCGCCAACAAGTGGAGACCTGTTGATAGAGAGAGAGAGAGAGAATTACGTCTTTTTTCCTGTCGCCCTTTTCCCTGCTTTTTAGGGACCTCTCTCAAATAGGTGTGGTGTACATTGTGGTCCAAGCGATAATTGGTTCAGGTGGGTGGATACGAATAAGGATGCAGGGGTAGAGGGTTTTTCTGGGTCGTTTTTTTTTTTCATTTTGTGCGTGAGTCGTACATGTATTCCTCGTAATCTTATCACAGATTTCGATACCTTGGATTAGATTTAAGCTCCCTTTTTCTCGTGCGTGACCTCTTAGCTGTTTTGGGGGATGTATTTTTAAGAAGTATGTGACGTGTTTTTTGAAAGGGGATGTGGATTTTTCGGGGTTAGGATTGGCCGTGAAGGATCCTGATTACATGCATGTTTTGATATTGTTTGCATGTTGTGGAGCTATTTGGGTTTAAAAATTTCTCTGCTCTGTATTTTCCGGATTAAATGCTTTTTCGGAGTTTTAAAATTTGGGGAATGCGTTATACATGCTTTACATCTGTACTTTATTTGGGAAATGTGTATTTAAGAAATATGTCACGTTTTTTAAGGGGATGTAAAGTTTTTTGGTTTGAGATGGGTATGTAAGATCGTGGCGATATGCATGGTTTTGATGATGTCTTCTTTAATGTTATACAACATTAGTTTTAACGGTTATGTAGCATCGGTAGGTTGGTGAAATGATTCAAGAATGCTTCTAGAAAAGATTGAATGGTACATTATAAAATGTCATTATATTACAAATGCGTTGATTGTTTTATTTCCAATAAAATGTTCCAAATTTTGTGCCATTGCTGTTTATGGTTAAAATATTTTTAATTTTAGAACTTTCGGTTTAGAGTCTTTTGGGGAATACTGAAACTGATGGTCTGTATTATAATATTTTACATTAATTCGAATATAGAAAGAGAAGAGTAGATAAAAAGTGTTGGGTAGAGAGTAAGATAAGAGAGAGAGAAAGATATGTAGAGAGATGGAAAGAGACGCGTTGAGAAAACTATATAAAAATAGAGAGAAAGCATAGATGGACAAAGACAGAGAGAGACGAAGATGGGGGGATAGAAAGAGAAAGGGGGATGGAAACAGAGAGACGAGAATAGAGAAACATATATAAGAGAGGAGACTGATATAAAAAGAGGGAGAAGAGAGAGATAAATATAGGAAGAGAAGGAGAGATAAATAGATAAAAATGGATAGAAGGAGAGAGATTCAGAAAGAAATATAAATAGAGAGAAGAATGTGTAGAGCAGTGAAGAGAGAGACTTAGAGAAATACATATAGAGAGAAAGAAGTAAAGAGATGGAAAGAGACCAGAAATAGAGACCAATATGTGTAGAAAGAAGTGGGATGGAAACAGAAAGATGGGAAGATGGGATGAGTAGAGAGATAAATAAAGAGGGATTGAGAAGTGGAGAGATATTCAGAGAAAAGAATATTTAGAGAGAAGGATGAGAGATACACAGGAGAGAAATTTATAGAGATAGAGGGAAAATAGAGAAAGAGATAATTATCTCTTTTTTCCTGAAACTTTTCTGTTTTCTAGAAACCTCTAAAAAAAGTGGGGGTGTATAGGGATTGTAGTGATAATTGGTTCAGGTGTATGTATACGAAAAAGGATGCAGAGGTAGAAGAAATTTTCTGGTGGGTTTTTCTATTTTCTGTGTCGTACACGTATTCTTAGTAATCTTATCAAAGATTTCGATACCTTGGATTAAATTTAAGCTTATCTTTTCCTCGTGTGGATGCGTGCGTGACCTCTTAGCAATTTTGGCGGAATGTGTTTTTAGGAAATATTTCACGTGCTTTTTGGGAAGGACGTGAGGTTTTTGGTTTGCGATGTGTTTCGAGAATCATGATGATATGTATTTTTTATGCTGTTCACGTGTTTTGGAGCGTTGATGGCTGACTGGAAGGACTTAATAATGGTTCTGGTAAAAGAACTTTTAGCGATATATTTCAAAAGTTTGCTAAACTTAAGATATGTTGATTGTTTTATATTCCCTATTGTTCGCTTTTCTGTAGAGGTACTCTCAAAGATTTTTTATAAGTAATAGTGGCTGAACGTACACATGAACGATGTCAAAAAGCTACCATAGTCTTCAAAAGTTGTGGCATCAGTCATTTAGAAAAGAGTTAGGAAAGATCGGGTTACCGTGTTTTCTATGAAGCGAGCAAACTCGTACACTTCTTTCTTAAACATTGCTCAAAAAAACGTTGGCTTTGAAGAATCCTTTATATTCTCCACCGTTCCTCTTGAATGTTTAACTTCATATTTAAATGTTCTGCTTATTAATGCCATTCATCTTTGTACATGGGCACTAAGACTTTCAGAGCTTCTTGACAAATACAGTTTTTCAAATTTAGGAAGTTCACAAATAGTTTTCAACCAAACCCGGGTAAGTGTTTCGACAATTCCGAAATTTTTTTAATTTTACCTTTGACAACAACCACTTCAAAAAAACTATTCGTATAAGTGTGAAAGTATATTCAAAGTTTTGGTTTCATAAAATATATATCATGGCTATTTTAGTTCTTTATATCCCTGTGGTGTGTTTTATCTTTTAGTCATTTGAATACATACAAAACTACTTTATATGTGCTCAAGACGTCTTAATGAGCTAACATTCATGTGGGCTCATATAATCACGTAGGATCATTTCTAAAGAAACATTTTACATCAAGAATTACATAAAATATCAACTGTTTTTCAAATTTAGGAAGTTCACAAATAGTTTTCAACCAAACCCGGGTAGGTGTTTTGACAGTTCCGAAGTTTTTTTAATTTTACCTTTGACACACCCACTTAAAAAAAAGCTAAAATTTTACAGGCTGTGTATTTTATTCCTTTGTACCTTTTCAAGTGGTTTGAGCTTATTTGTTTACTGCTTTTTGTACTGTAACTTGTTTGATATTTATTTTTCATTTTTGTCAGTCATATAAATGGATTTTTTCTGTATGACAGTACGAATAAATAAATTGAATGAACAAAACAGCTTTTCTACTTGAAGTTTAAAAAGGCTTTCTTAGTAGCGATAAAAACATCGAATTTAAGTACTTCGGATAATGAGCTCTAACTTTAACCCTCTGAGTAATTCTGCAAGCTTCAGTCTTCCTACGTGACTTCAAACTAGCTATGGTTTTCTTCACCAATAGAAACTTTACTAGGATTCTTTCAACCAACATATGTGGTTATTTAATCATTATGTTTGCTGTGCCGTAAAAGCAACACTAAACTACTCAGAAATCTGACATACAGCGGGTTAAAAATTGATACGCTATTTTACACCTCCACTATCACGTAGATACGACACGGTGTGGATGTTTGAAGAATGGGGTGCCAGCTCAGGTGTTTACATTGTCATCCGACCGTATTTCAAAACTACGACCAGTTGTCCTCGGATCCTGCTCTTGGGATTGATTCCTGACAGTCGCCAATATCCCGTTGTGTTGCTTCACTGCAACATAAATTCAACTACCCGCAGGTACAATACGATCGCTATAAATAAAACTCACCTCCATCCAAAATGGTTACATCGCTGCTCCTTCCCCAAAATCACATTCACAGCATCAAAACCCAATCTGTTACTCCATTCCTCAGTACGTAACCTTCCCTTCTTAAACCCGACATCAACCATGAAAAATGGTCCTCCCACCCCATGTCCCTCATTCATCAACATGCAAGTTTCAACGCAAGCCAAAGTTTGATTGAACCATCCAACCGACCAAAAATTACAGTCAAAAATCATCAATCTCGTTTTCCAGAGGCAAAATTCTGCATTTAATATTTATAGAGCATCGCGGTTTTATTTCTTCCAACCGGGGGCAAACGGACCTATTCGATTACCCGGGGCAATTTGCCTCTACCCGATTTGTATTATCTTTCCAAATTATACCCGCAACCCGTAGCCCCGCGTGTCGGATTCGATTACCTGTGTGATCGAAGTCTTGGAGGATAATTCAAGAGATAAGTTATCGAATTTATAATTAGTCGTTTGCTGGATTTGGGGGTGGGTGAGAGTTGGATCGTCTGTTGTACGTTTCTGTTTTGGGGACAGTGTTGTTTTGGGAGGTTTCGGTCCGAAGTTTAGTATTTTTCTGTGATCGGAAATGTTTGGAATAGAATAAATCTATCCGTAGCCGTCCTCTACTAGCGAGGGCTTCGGTGATTTAATATGAAAAGAAAATGTTTAATGACTAGAAACGATGCTTAGTTGGAATCTATGATTATATTAGTATCAGTTTAAAATGGACTTGTATTTTCTCCATTCAACTCCATGTTAAATGAGCTAATTTTCCAAAATGGAAGATATTTTTGATGAAATGATTATTCCCGAAGTTATAGCATAATTAACTTTGATATAGTTTAGTTCCATATATGAACTATGATATAGTTTTGTTCTGAACTATGAGATTAGGTACTAATAAATACTAATATATAAGTACCTAAACCAGGGATTATCTAACGGTGTTTCTTACGGATGGTGAAACGGTTTAAATTGAGTAAGATGTATTTGATTTCAACGGTTTAGTTTTGACAAATAAGTTCATAAATAATTTCAAGAGAGAGTTATACCCTTATAAATATAATTCTTATACACAAGCTATAGCTTAGACTAGGGATTTTCAAACCTTTTCTTCTCATGGCACACATAAACTAATTACTCAAATTCTGCGGCACACCAAAAAGTTTATTTTTGAATATTATTCTTAGTACAAAGTATCACAAATAAATTGTTTTGAAAATATTAAGCAGACACTTTAAAGCATAAAGTGTAGGTAATTACTCATATTATTTTCAGATCGGCAAAAAATATTATATTTTTGATGAGCCGCAGAATTTTAGTGGTTAGTTTATGTGTGCCGTGAGAAGAAAATGTTGAAAATCGCTATTCTAAGCTATAACTTTTGTATAAGAGTGTTCTCTATTATAGAGGCTATTCTTAGTAATTATGCAAGCGGTTTATTATAAAATATATAAACACTAAAATAAAACAGAGAATAACTCTATCTTAAGTAATAGCATTGTCGATATAAATTTCAAAACACAGTTGAGAGATTTTGTATAGTTTTATTTCAATGTTACCGTTTTATACTCCACTAGTAGAAAATATTGTGTTTAGAAATTGTATAAGATATGTTTAATTCTTAACAGGTTACACTAATAAGATATTTGATAAATAGTTCACAAAAGTGAATATAATTAAACGGGCGGTTGTTCAATAACCCACTTTTATTAAGTTGTGGTTTCAAACTTGAATATCTTATAAAACGAATCTATTCAAAATATACTGGTGTATTAGTATGTTATATGCACCAAATAATTCAGGAGGTCGTTCATTTGTAGTATTATAATGCGTTAAAATCAAACGTGAAAGGAATGTATTATATGTAAGATAATTGAATTAATTGCCATTGTGCAGTGAAACATAACAAATTGGCTTAGTATACCTCAGATATGTAGTAAAAATGTTTGCAAGTTTCAAAGATCTAATCTGGCATACCAGGAAATGCTGTTCTATAATAATGCATCACCTTCATCTCAATCATTCTAAGGAATATGTAAAATGGATATTTTATGTATACAACGTTAACCTGAATTTTAATACTTATCGATCAATTATCTTATATGCTAGCTGCTTCAAGGATTCCCAATTTCAATTTAACAAAATTTCTATACCTACTGCATCAAAAACACTGATTAGCTTATAGCGAAGTGTTGTCGAAAGAATTTTATTTATGATTTCTACTCGGCACTATGGTCCTAAAATTAGAGATTCACACACACAACTTCAATCACGTAAAGGATTTTAAGTGTTTGTGGATTTAATCAAATTGTCACACTATGAGTAAAATCATCTGTCCATTGTCATAAATCCTACATCAGCGGTTGAAAAGAGCATAAACAAGGTGATAAAGTAAAAGGTTTTTAATATATTTCCCATTTCTACCGAAACGAAACATAATGAACAATTTAAATATTTCGTCGCATGGTTTTTATTTACATTGTTTGATGATTCAGTTTCAGGTATCAACCTTTATAAACAGTTGCATTCAAATTCAATTATGAATATGCATATAAATAATTTTCGGTTGATAGACAATAGCTATTCGTGATTACCAAAGAGACCGTCCTATATCTACTACTAAATCCCTTATATCCATCGAAAGGAATCGAAATCGCATTTATACTGTAATCACATTTCGAAAAAGCAGCGTATACCTCCCGAAAGCATTAATCCGGTTTTGCGTGAACCAAGTTTCCATCAATTCCAACATCGACACAAACGATAATGAGTTTTCTTCTTTAGTTTTTCATTTCGCACTGCTGTTATTATTTTTTTCATTACAGTGGCATCATTTCCTAGTTCCCATACATTACAGAAAAAGAAGGGGAAGTTGAAAACAAAGCAAAATAAACAAATAAAAAAATACCCAGCGCCATCTCTCGGTAGTGTATCGATTCATTTAAACGCAATAAATTTTTCTCGCGCTTTAATTTCCTTTATTTGAGCTTTTTTAGTCACGTGCCCGGATACGAAGCAATTTGGGTGGGAAAATTCGACGACACTTTAATCAAGGGACTAAAAAATATGAACAGCTCAGACAGGAAATGGGTTATACGACGTTTTTCGTGGGACTTAAAGGTGAATTATTTTTGCATTTTTATCCATACATAAAAGCAGAATTTGTTACCCAGGGTGATAGATGTTTTTTGTCTTGTTCCGGGAAAACACCCAAGTCTCTTGAGAATCCGAAATAGGATATAAATTAAAAATATAATCATTTCTCTTCCATTTTCCCATTTATGCATCGACTACCAAGGGAACCAATATTTGTTGCTAATGTGTCTTTCCAATCGATTTTGTGTGGGATTTCATGAATGTTTATTGGCTCGAAAAGAGAATTGCCCATTTAATTAAACTCTTATATATTGAAATATCGGCAAAGCAAATGCAAAAAATAGTGCATTGTACTATTGAAGCTTAGTTATTAACTAACTTTTATGTTTGTATTCCTGTAAATTAGCTCTATTGCTATGATGAAAACTTTGAAGCTAGTCTCTTTTCTAATTTATCTTTGAGTCTATATTTGTATAATCTAATCAATAATATATGTTTAAACACATTGCATAGTTTATTATTAAGTTTAATATTAATGTCTTTCTATATTTGAACAATTTAATCAATAATATATGTCTAAACACGTTACATAGTTTATTATCAAGTTTAATATTAATGTAATTTTCACAACCGTTTGCATATATGAAATTCTGTTTTCCAGTTATCATTTGTAACATGAGAACTCATAATTGGATTTAACCAATAAATTCTTGATTTATGTCTATTAAGTGCTTATTTGAAGCGTTGGCACTCAAGATTACAAGAGTGAGGGTGTCTAGGAATGAATTGATGCGAGAATGCTCAGTAAAACTATCTTTGTAACCAGACCTCTGTCCTACAAAGTCAAGTTTTGAAGCTAAGCCGTACGTTTAAAAAGAGTTCTAGATATGAATGTGATGTTAAGGTGTCTATCTAAAACTATCTTTCTGACTAGGTCAGTCTTCATGCCACGTAATTGAATAGAAGCGATTCAGAGTTCAAAGAGAGATTCATAAATGAATCGTTATATGAATGAAATCGTTATATGAATATATATATATATAGATAGATAGATAGATAGATAGATAGATAGATAGATAGATAGATAGATAGATAGATAGATAGATAGATAGATAGATAGATAGATAGATAGATAGATAGATAGATAGATAGATAGATAGATAGATAAAGCAGAGTTAGGCGTCTGTCTGTTCTCTATACAATTCTACACCATTTGAACAATCCACACCAAATTAGGTACACTTATACTTTGGAACTCTGCCGAGTAAAGTAGGCTACATGTTAACCCTCGTTCTATTCGTCCTAGGTTTACAAAAGGGGCTAAAAACAATTCGAAATCACCATAGCATAATATTGAGTATCAAACGATTACTGTACGCAGCTCCGTTGGTTTTTACCCGCATTGATATGAAAATAACTTTTCCAGTGAAATTGTTTTACCAGTATTGCTCGAAAAACAATTTTTCCAAAACAAAATTAAATTATAATATTTATGTTTGAAATGACTTTTTATTTCGTCCCATTATTTAATAATTTATGAATATTTTATTGATGAAAAAAATAATATTTAAAATATTTAATTTTACATAACTTACATTCTGTAATGGAACACGAAAAGTTCAAACGAAAAATCTATTGATCATAAAAGCGTAATTTTCGGTATCTGGCCAGAATTAATGTTTGATTTTTTTTAATTTGATTTAGAATTCTGTGTTTGTGCATTTGAGTTGACAGCGAAATGTCGCTGTCATATTTGAGCACTTCCAAATATTATAAATGTGTTCATTTGTAACTAAATCATTATTGACCTGATCAATATTGTTCGTTAGATTGTTCTATTCAGAATATATTCAGGAAGATGAAATTCGACGTTTGCACTTTTTCAGAATTCTGCATTTTTTCAATGATCTGAATTTCGTTTCTATTTAGTACTTATGTGTTCCAGTATTTTACATACTGCAGATATATTATTTAGGAGTTAAATTTTAATGGATTATTTATTTTCTGCAAAATATCATAGATATGGGTAATTTCTTGGCGTTATATGTATATTTCGACCAACTTTCTTTGCCTTTGTTTGAATATGTAATGGTAATGGAATATGTTTGGTTGAATATGTAATGTTTTCTAGAATGCTGTTTCATAAAAAATAAATAAAATATACAAAACAAAACATTTTTAAGTTAGGTGTGTAATTTCGTATTTTGAAATGACCTTATAAAGTTAAAAAAATCACTTTAAAATAAGATGAGTTACGTTAAATTAAAACGGGTAGTCATACGTTGTAGTTCAAATATATTTCAAAATTTTGACGTATATTTTCAATACAAGACGATTAAATTTACATTTGTTTTTCATGTTTCATTGGTGTTATTGAAATCTGTACGCCATAGCCAAGTAACTACATCTATCATTCTAAATAAGTATGTGGTTTCCATTTAGAAACCGAACCTCTGAATTTAAAAAAGTACCATAAAGTTTCGATTGAAAACTTAATGCCTGTTGGAGTAAGGAGAATTTTAAATAAGACTTTGCTGATCTTGTAATTATATCACGATTAGGAATTTTGAAGAATTAAAATCTTTTGTCTGAAGTGACAGAAGGTTAAGGTTGCTTACTCTATAAATTGAAGCGGTTCTTACGCAACTTAGATACATATGAAATATTCGTTGAGAGCAGTGATTTTCTTTTTTAAAAACGCTAGAAATCAACCTTCTCTTTTTTGAAAAAATGTAATCGATTGTGTTTGCTTTGTCTGCATTGATGACATTTATTTTTAAAACAAACTCCGTTATTCCACGTGCTGTTGCATGGAGTTTTCAACAAAAAATGTATTTGCTTTAAAATAAATTAATCACGAATACCGTAACAATTTAATTTGCCATTCTCTCATAATGGTGATGAAATTCGAAAACATATAACTGTGCATTCACTGTAACATTCACATATAACTGGATCAACTATCCAAGTTTAACAGTAGTTTCGTTCAGCATATTTTCTATTTGTATCACATTTGTAATACATTTTAACGCTCTATTAGATTTATATATATTCGTTCTGTAACCTACAGTCTTCACTACATTGACGACCAATATAATCTTTAATGGTATTCTTTCAATCAATGGATATGGCTATTTAAGCGTTGTGTGTTGTGGGGGAAAAGTAATATCACATAACTTGGACGCATCTCAGAAGGTTAAACACGTACATTTTGAAATACCTCTTCAACATTGCTCAGTACAATATAGTGATTGATCGTTATACTTATCCTTTGCCAGCACGCATTAGCTTCTGGGTAATTGCTTTACATATAGTCTAAGGTTTAAAAGTTTGCATTTAGTAAGAATGTTTTTAACCAAACACAAAACCAAACAAACAAAATTATATTGAACGAAACATCTGCTTAAATAATAATTAATGTGTTGAAAAGTCCTTAGATAAGTGGATTATTTTAATGGAAATGAAATAAATTATATACGAATTTCGTAAGAATGGTTAATTCTGCAGTAATAAACGAAATATAATTTTTATTATGATGAGTGCAAATTTAATTTGACTGTCTTATAATTTATTTAGAAAAATTATATCGAAAAATAATTATTTTCATTTCTGTCTCATTTATTAATAAGATTATTAAAGTTTATAAGGAAAAGTGAAGAGATGTATTCGAGTCCCATCAAAGTTGATCTTATTTGCACATTTGCGCAATTTGTTATCATTCCAGCTTTCAAAATCATTTTAGTCATAACAGAGGACAAATAATCCTCGCGAGTATTAATGATGCGACAAATCAGGCGCGAGCGAACACAATGCATTTTATGTCGAAGCATAAAGGATATTGTCACCTTTCCCGGGAAAAAATGCCGGAAAACCTGCCGGAGAAAATTGGAGGCTGATATATCGCATGTGAAGATGCTGGCGGAAAAAATACCTCGAGACGTTACGTTCTGACGTCACATCACACCGCCAATAAGCAGACCGGGATCGTAGCTCTCTCTAACCGCAAAGATATTGGCGAATAGAGCGCAAATTTGGGCTCGAGCGATTGTTCGCTGCATTGTGTGAATGAAATAATAGCTCCGGGGGGTTTGGTGGGGGAGATGAACATTCTCAGCTGCGCATGCGCTGTGGGATTAGTTGGAGCATAAGCCTTCGCTCTCCCCCCTTCCCATAACGAAATACCCCCTTCAATAAGAGGAGTGCAAGCGTGATTTTCCTTTTATATTCCACGAGTTCTCCGGTAGAGAACTGCAGTCATTTCTCGAACGAGGTTGCCAGAAAATTTGGCACATGTCGCCATTTTTATCGCCAATTTCATCCCAAAGTAGGAACCGAGGCAGAAATGAAAAAAATGTTTTTGATTGATTTATTGATATACTGGACCAACACAGCGGGAGCAATTTTTCACAATCAGGCTTGTCATATGGCTTTTGCAGCTTTGTCCGGTAAATGGGAGATTGACCGCACGCAATCTTACAAGTGCCTGAAAGTGAGGTTTCTGTCAGATTAATCTTTTTAGCTAGACAGTGATTAGAGACCGAAGCACCCCTCTAAATTTTATTGAGATTATTACTTTAAAATATTTTTATGTACTTACTGAAACAACTTATAGAATTGGGAAGGAGGTATGCCTGCGTGGTATTTTACAAGATGAACAGAACCATCCAGTCTCGATGAAAATGCTGGATGTCATTTTATTTCAACTATCTGTTAAATATATATTTGAGATAGTTAAAATCACACACTAGTATTCATGAGAATCGAAAAGCATCTAAGCCGTGTATTTTATTCCGTGAAAAACATACAACACGCAGATATAAGTGAACTTTATTCGCCTCTCTAAAAATATAGGCTATTTTGCAACTCTGATACATGATGTTTCATTGAAACTTTAAATTAATGAATTCCTTCTTGTGATGAATTTCAAAGAATAGCTACACTTTCTCAGCAAATACAAAAACCGACACAATATGGTCAAATCTAAGAATAGCACAGAAACTGTATTAAATATTTTTCACGGTAAGCTATGACCAGCACACTTCATTTATAAAATTTCTGCGTGAGTCATTCTCTGTTACGTGAGCCAATTTCGAACAGTTTCCACTCGATCCAATTCCTTGAAACTTTTACAGAAAGTACCATAAAAATCTGTATGAACTTCAGCAAAGTTTCAGTTCCTTGTACAACCTGGCACCAATACCATTTTCGTGGACAGATTAGGACCTTTTTCAGAGGAAAAAATGAAAAGTTCCTCAACATTGAAATTTCATTGCTCCGAATACAGAACAGCTATAGGCCAAAGAGTATCGGGTTAACAACTGGAGGGTTGCAGATTCGAAACTCGATCCAACTAAAGACCGTCATGTACGTGGGGGCTAGGGCACGTTAATGCACAAATTGATTCACGTTGGTGTGAAGTGGAAGTTTTGAGAGTGGGGTGCCAGCTTAGGTGTAGACCTCGTCATTTGACCGTGGTTCAAAATTACGCAGTATTGTCCTCGAATCTTTCCCTACGGGATCAAAAAGCCCGCATCCATTTTGATAGTAATTAGCACTATTGAAAACAGCCCATTTCAATGTGTCACAAATTCGTAATTCCTTTTTGGCGTAATTCAATATTAACCCTAAAAAATTTCGTTCACAATATATGAAGATGACCTTCTAAAACCCCCACGTCAATCAATAGCATCGTGTCAGTTTCAATGCTCGATTTTTCACCCTTTTTAAACCAAATGGTTTAGAAGGGCCACCACCAATTTAGTAATAATTAAAACCATTGAAAAGAGCACGTTGTAATGTGTTAAGGACTCATAATTTCTTTTGGTGCAATTCCATATAAGCACAAAATGTTTGATTCGAAATGTGTGATATGAGAGAGAGAACTCTTCAAAAGATAATTTTTTTATTAATAAAATGCTCCTATATTACTACATTATTTTAATTCATATTTATGTCATTTTTGTGTTCTAGATTTTTTACTAAATCTATATAAATGGAATTACTGTTTGTACATTGCGTATTTTCCCCATATTCTGTTATTTATCCATTTTGGGTCATTTTAATGCAAAAGTGGTTTACGCGGTTTAGTATATGTCTGTATATTTGTGTGACACTGCACTTACGTCGAAACGGCGTATACTGTGTGAGTACTTACAGTCATTTAGAGACTAAACTTCGTAGCTCACTCAATCTATCTTCTCGTTTAATGTCTGTGTGTTTGTTCAAGTATAAAATTTATTCCATGTGTTTTCATAAAACGTTAAATATTTTATAACACAGGCTTCAACTTAACGAATACATTATTTTAATTTCCTTTTCTTACATTTCTAGGTAAGTTTTACGCTAACAGCTGAATACTCGTACTTAAATCAACCCTTATTTGGCAGTTTTGGAGAAGATGGAATGTATGTTAAGCACATTGTGATTACTCGGATTTTTTACCAGTACAGCTGGGAAAGCAATTCTTTTTCCAAAGATTATTTTTATGGAATTTAAACTCTAATACTTTAATCCGAGCCTTATTTTTTATTATATATTATTTTATTTATCATTACTTTTTTAATTTATTGTAAGGGTATAGAAATAACCAATAAAGTATTGTTATCAACGGTATTGTACCAATGCGTATAAAACAGTACGAGATTTTGCTCAGTCTACTTTCAAGTATTCGTATTTAAATATTACACATCCATCCTGATTTTCGCTACTTGTCTTCAAATATTGCATAACGTCAGACATTACGTATTTCACTATTTAACGAGTAATATTCAAAAGGTATTTCATTCTGAAAGCATCAAAAATCACTTTATCAACCATTTGGATTTCAATCAAATTTAATATCAGAAATCACTCTTAAAATTCAACTAAAGAAACAACTTCTTAACTTTGAAAAATGATTAATATATTTATTATATATCTTTGAAAGATAACGTAAATTTAAAGGCACAAATATTGTCTAACGTTTTACCTTGTGACTTATCCAAAGAATAATCTCGACACTTCTAATATTAATTCACCAAAAAATATTATTCGATTCTCGGCGTAGGAAATTAGCTTATATGAAGAGGCATATGGAGCCTTTGCGAACTGTTTCTGCTTTCTATAATTGGATTCATGTTTTTCGCTTTCAAGTATTGCAAGCATTATTTACTCCAAAAATGCCTTGCAGCAAATATGTCTTTATGTAAAGCTTTATTAAAAATCTCCAGGTTCCCAGACACTTGTATATACAGGCATTTAATCCAAGCCGAATTCATTTGTTTTCCATTTCCCAGTTCCGATTCACATCGCACAAATATCACTCCATAAAATAACATAAAATGAACAACCTCCAAGTCTCTCAAAAAGATGATTAAATAAGATCTATCAGAGCAAAAATCCAATGCATATTTTATGAATGCCGTCCTTTTGTTGCGCCGTGCTCTTAAAACCCCCTCTTTCCAACGGGAAGCTTATTAAATTTGTCGTAACAATGTTGTATTTCATTAAAGCGTAATTGTAATTCACTAGAAAATGAGCTTTTTATTAAATAAATTATTCTCCAGCCTTATAATTTTGCATAATTGAATCATGCAATAAAATTTATGAGCGGTGCATCCGATGAAAGGTTCCCCCGTCGGAGCGTATTGATTTTACGTCAGTTCCGTAAACGAGAATTGACTTCAAAGAACGACAGAAGAAAAAATTAATGCTAGACGAAGAGAGAGATCACATTCTTTTTCGGGCAGGGCATAATGAGTTACGGTAATCGCATTAGCCATTGGCCGCCAGGCTGCGCATTAAGACTACCCTGTATGGAAGTCCGCTAAAATTGCTAGGCAAGAGAGTGACACGCGTAGAGGATGGTCTTTTGCAGTTTTTCATTAACTCCCTGAGCGTCACAGAATTCCGAGTGGAGTAGTATTGTTTTTAACCCACAATGCACTGTATTACTAAACAATCACACCTATTGGTTGAAAGAATCCACAGATTGTTTCAACCTTGGAAAGATTCTATTGGTAATTTCCTAAGAATAGCATCTCTTAGGGAAAGTTCCTACTGGCCCATACTGTAGAATAGTATTGCTTTTACTGTACTACAGAATGGGCAATAGAATCTTTAAATCATTTAGAAATATTCTAAAAGATTGAAAGAATAAGGTCAAAATTGGCTTAGAAGTCACGGATTATTTTAACCCTTGAAAAAATTCGATTGGTCCTTTCCTAAGAATAGCATCCTTTGGAACAATTCCATCGACCCATTCTGTAGAATAGTAGTGCTTTTACTGTATTACAGAATTGGCCAATTTGAATCTGAATGATCAGAATGATTGGAAGATTCTATTCTTTCCAAAGGATTGAAAGATTCTATTGCTCATTTCCTTAGAATGGAATCCTCTTGAAAGATTATGTAGATCAAGAAAGTCAAGATTGGTTAGAAGTCATGGATTCTTTTAACCTTAGAAATATTATTTGTTCCTTCCTTATATAATTTTTTGGTTAGATTGTATTGATCTCTTAATTAGAAAAAATCCTTTGGATATGTATTATTGGTCAGTTCGAATAGAATCATTTGGAAAGATTTTGTTGTTCTTTTGTTTAGAATAGAATCCATTGGAATGATTCTGTTTTTACTTTCCTTAGAAAAGTAGTCCTTTGGAAGATTATATTGGTCAAGATTAAAAATATTCTATTGTCATGCAGGGAAGACTGCAGGTTGTAAAGCGGAATTATGAGTGTGAACCCCTCAGAGGGTTAATGTTTTAAATGCTGATTTAAACATAGGCAATAATTAAAATCCCTAGCTATAACAGTCTAATGTTCAAACAAAGGTAAATAAGTTTGGTTCAAATATCCAAGGGAGACTATTCAAAGGAATGACTATAGCCATTTCTTGCCATCCGATGTGTTCATACTCATGTACATGACTAACATTTGGATTATAGATTTTAAAGCTAAGGTTAAGATTTCTAAGTAAGAGTGATATGTAGAAGATGTAGTCCTTCGAAGGTTTCATTAATGTCTTAAACTCTGATTTAAGCATTGGCAGTAATTAAAATTCCTAACTATAGCAATCAAATGTCTAAACAAAAGTAAACCATTTTGGTACAAATATTCATGAAACTATATTTGTAACGGGTATAATTCATTTCTTGCCGTCCCAATGAATTAGATTTTATTTTTCTATACTTATGTTCATGACTAATATTTAGATCGCTTTCAAACGATGCTATCATGGTTCAAACTTTGTTTTCCTAAATGCTGTTTTCTTACTAATATTTCGATTATAGATTTTCAAACTATGTTTTCATGTTCCCATTATGGTTTCATAGTTCAAAATACTTCGGTTTTTGACTTGTATTTTGATCATAAAATTAAAATGAATATACAGTGAGTCAAAAAAAGTGTTGGGGCACAACCAACTTTCGATAATTTCTGAAAGAGTTCATATTTTTTCTTAAAATATACTTTTTCGTTACATGAAATATCTTAGGAATAAATAAGATGTACTAAGCAAACAAATGCATAAAAATAATAAAGAAATATGTGAAATTTTGTATATCTTGTGTTCGCAATGAAAATTAAGGTAAAAAGGTATTGGAGCACTTTGAATTAAAAGATTTTTTAAAACAGTTTATGATAAAATTAATATATTTTGGGATAAGTTACATTTGTTGACTTCTCAACTTATTTGGTTTTGATTTTGAAGGATTTTCATAAATTACTGGTTGTATTTTCTGCATTCTACAAGGAGTTATTATCAAAGTTAATTTTCATAGGAAATTTTAAATGTATTAAT
The DNA here is from genome assembly GCA_933210815.1 of Meta bourneti. Taxonomy (NCBI): domain Eukaryota; kingdom Metazoa; phylum Arthropoda; class Arachnida; order Araneae; family Tetragnathidae; genus Meta; species Meta bourneti. The sequence continues at coordinate 65,470,551 of OW119926.1, forward strand.
TCCATATTGCAAATAATCCCAAATATTTTTAATGGGATTGAAGTCGACTTAGTTATGATTACTTTGTGCTGTAATGTAGGATTTTTTGAATAGTTACAAATGAGAATATTATGAGTGGTCTTTAACCTTATAACGTTTAAAATTTGACAATAACCCCATTTTTAGCTTTTTCTCTAAAATGTTCTTTCAAAAAACTTAAATACATAAATTCGACTCCTTTCCGTTCAACCAAATATCAATTCTAACTCCAAGAAAGCACTAATGCAGACCAAGACCAACTGCTACTATCATCAGATCTTATTGCGGAGATAAGTTTACAGTTCAAGCAAATTCATGCCCTCAAGAAATTGATCACCGTGCTCTAAAATATTTAGACACTTCACTATCAAAACTTCTGAGAGCAAAGCACACGCCCAAATGTTCGGCTGTCAATGGTTAACCAGCAACACCAATATAAAACAAGAGTGCCCTTAAGCAAATCGTACGTAGTCAGTAGTCCAAAGCAAGCAACAGTAGCTCATCTTGGGAAGTCGGGGATAAAAGAAATCTCTTCCTGTCACTAAAAATATCGAATTTAGATTCTTCTATTAATATAACCGAGTTACAGAATTCTCCAAGGTGACTAATGTAGACTTCTAGTGAATTCTCTTTTCTCTGAGAAAGCTTTTTGACTCTATGGCTTTTTATCTACACTCATGTCCAAAAGTTTGGCATAATTGTTGTTTAAGTGAATATTTCAGAAAATCTACATCGGAATGAAAGGAAACATGGTATGCGGGTGTAATAGGGTTATAGAAGAAGAAAACAATGCAAAACAAGGATAATCATGACTTTTATTATCCAAAGAAAAGGGTTGAAAGAAAAAGGTTCACAATACGAGTGTCAACTTTAGTGAAACAGAATGATTAAAACAATGTGATGTTGAAGTATAATACGGTGTGTGGGAACCTCTGGTAGCCACGCATGCTGCACAACGATTTCCCATACTTTCGATGAGTGTATGGATGAGTTGTGTGCTCAAAGAGCTCCAAGCCTCACGGTAATTCCGAAGCGGAGCTTGATGGGTGGTGAAGGGCTGCAATATGTCTCCCGAGCATATCCCACACATGTTCTATAGGATTCAGATCAGTAGAGTTGGCAGGCCACTGCATGTGGTGGATATCTTCACTTTGAAGGAAGGCGTGGACCAGGGCTGCACGGTGAGGAGACTCGTTATCATCCATGAATATGAAACCAGGACATACAGCACCTCGAAACAGGCGAACGGTTGGCTAAAGGACTTCGTCTCTGTATCTTTTACCAGTAACAGATCCTGTATCAAAGATGTGGTCTGTGCGGCCATCCAGTATGGTGCCTGCCCAGACCATGACACCCCCTGAAGGAAAACTATGTCTTTCTTTGGTGTTTCCCGGGTGAAAACGGGTTTCACATTCTCTCCAGATCGTGGACTAGATCTAGACTCGTCACTAAGCATGACATTACCCCACTGTTGTCGAATCCGCTCGCGTTTCTGTGCAGACGTCAGGGGGATTCAAACTGCTGGTCGTCTGGCATAGAGACCAACGTGTCTAAGTCTCCTGTAAACAGTTTATCTCGAATCGAAACTGTGACTCCTGTGGCGGCTGTCAGGGCTGAACCCAGTTGTCTGACAGAACGATTCCTCTGACGTCGCACAGTTATCGTCAAATATCGGTCTTGCCGAGAAGTTGTTACCCTTGGCCGACATGGTACTGATCGTCGGATAATATCTCCAGTGGTTTGAAATCTCTGCCACAGTCTGGAGATCACATACTGAGGCACATTCTGAATTCAAGACGATTCGGTTTGAGATCGACCGGAATCCAGCATTCCAATAATCCGTCCCTTCACAAATATGTCCAGTTGGCATCTTTGTAACATCTTTCGTCCTTATTGATTGTTAACAACGCTCCATACCACAGTAATTGCGAAATTTCTGTCTAAACTGGCCATGCCACTCGAGACCGTTTTATACTCGTTCCAACGTGCGCCGGTTCTTTGCGTAGTCGACGTCGATTGAACTGCTTTGCATATGCACAATGTTTTACCTTCGTTTCACGATTCTCCACAAGTGATTTTGAACCATTGTATCCATATTTACTTCGATTTTTTCGCATTTTACGAATTGTGCTTAACTGTTGGACATGAGTGTAGATAGTCCACCCTGAAAGTCGAACTTTTTCTTACAAATTTATCATTACAGGAGTTTTTAAATATCTCTTGGGTTCAAAAGTCAATTTGTCTTGTTTTAAGGATATAATTAATACATCTCATGATACACTTCTCTTCACAGGCACATTTTGGACGTCTAGTTCGTGAGTTGTTTTTTTATTAAAATTTGTCTTCTGATACTCTTGAAAATTATATTATGACTAGTGTAGACTTGCTTGCATTCAACATTTCATTGATATTTCTCAGAATTTCCACCACATTACAGGCGAAAATATTAAGTTTTCTAAGATCGAAAACAATCTTCCATATCTTTCGGACCCATGCTTCCAAATTGTTGTGACTATTTGAAGTTATCAATTTTGCATTTAAAGTACCTTTTAAAGTATAGTTTAATCCTTAAAAATTTGCCTATTTATTGCATTTTCTCCAGACTACCTCAATACATTTTGACCACTACTTTCACTGTGAATACAAACAGCGTAAATATTGTATTTGTTTTAACTTAATATTGAGCTTCGTTGCCCATTTAGAACAGTTACTAAATGAAAGAAAAATGTGTTTAGTTTGGTGTAATATTTTCTGATTTTTACTTAAATATTTGAATATTTGTTGCGTCCCATTACTTTTGAGTCACTGTGTAGTTCCCATAACTTCAATATATATTTAATATTGGATTATTTTGCCTTTCGTCCAAAACAAAATATAAATGTTCCATACAATATACAATGTTCAAAAATGGTAGATATGTTAGTTTCTTTATTTTCGATATTTGCTAATAATTTAATTATTATAAATAGAAATCAAGAAATATAAAATAAACGTATTTGACAACCATTTCAGCTAAGATTGTTTTCCCTTCGGTATTGATCCCAGTCCGCTGCCAATAGTCCATTGTGTTGCATCAGTGAGACTTTAATTCAATTATCGGTCTTTTAAGGGGCAATCATGGCTCAGTATATCCACTGTGTAAGCAACCTTCAAGTTATAGGTGGCGCAGGTTCGATTCCTGTCAGGTGCATTCTTCCCTGAGTGTATTTCTTTCTTGTGTCAGTAAAACTTTCATTTTGTGTATATATCTATTACTTTATATTGTATGTCTTGTGTCTGGTGCAGAATGGCCAAATATGGTCCTTGCGCCATAAAATCCCTAAAACCAACCACAGCCTACTTTTTAATGAAAATAGTTCAATATACCTCCCTAAAACCACTTATGATAGCTCAATTGAAGATTTTACTGTTGCATTACAACGAATGCTGTTTTAAAATCGCATCTAAATCACGGGCTTACATAAAACATTTTCCAACACATATCTCTATCACAAGACTTGCATGAAACTTTTAAAGCGCTCTGACCCTTAGTTCAAAATGCTCTGGATCCCGATCTTGGGATGTATATTCGTAGTCATCCTCTACATCCCCTAGAGAAACATGAATATAGGTATACTTATTTAGTACAGCAGACCTGGTAGCTAAGTGATTAGCGCTCTGACCCTTGGTTCAGCAGGTTCTGGATATCGATCTTGCCATGGATGTTCCTAGTGATTTGGAATCTCTTTAACGGTAGGTCATGGTCAAAGTAGCCTTCGTGAAGAATTATTGACTTTAGAGTGACAAACAAAACCAAGCAAATTTCAACACGTATTTGGTATAAAAAACGGTAAACCTTGTATTGGTGAGAAATGAGATATAAAGCACTACATTAATATAAAGATATTAATGTAGTGCTTTATACCTCATTTCTCACCAATATAAAGATAGTAATGTAGAAACTATAAATGAGTAATTAAAAGATCGTAACAATATATAGCATTAAACCATTTTACAATCATTACTAATGCGATTATAAGTATTAGAGATCAATGAGATCGCAATGCAGCAGCTGGAAGACATACTAGAGAAGAATCTCAGTTCTAAAGCACCCGCTATAAAATCTATCCTTACGCATTTCTGACGAACGCATGTATACAAAATAAAGTACTTGAAGTCGAATATAGGACTGATCCAAAGGGATTTGGAAACTTGATGACATACCTCAAAAGTTGATTCGATATGCATGATGTCGGAAGGCTAGAGGAAATGGAAGCATTTGAATATTGTAGCTTCACAATCTCCAAGATCCTTGATATCGCCCATGGTACCAGCGGACCGACACGAAATATGAAATTCAGGGTTATTTTGGAGTTTTCTCCAGTGTACCCTTTCTTCCTGAAGCGTTGAGGTGTTTTATTGGATTCTTGGAATTCCATTTCCATGTGCCACCTTGAGCGTTGTTGGGGATACTTGTCCATTTATTTATGTATCTAAACAAATAGAGAGGTAGATAGATTTTAGGTGTTAAAGCAGTGTTTCGTTCTTAAAAAGTATGAAATGTATGTTAAGGAGTACCTACGCCTTCTGATACAAATTTCTGTAATTTTGACAATTTCAAGCTCCTGCATGTTTTTGTACGTAACATGAATAGGAGATGTAATATCGATAATATGCAATATGAATGTATGCTAAGGTGTACGTAAACCTTCTGAAGGGAAGTTTTATGATTACAGCTATTTTTCAATATATTAGACTTTCCATTAATATGATTCTCTATGCCAAAAAATTAAAGTAACCCGAAGCCAGTGTTTGATCAGATTGAAACAGAACGTGTGATATGAAAAGATAAAAAAAATTAGCACGATATTAAACCTATTGGACTCTTTATTTAGAATTACATAATAAAAGCCCTACATTAGTAAGATTTAAAGCCCTCTCTGGCGTCGATACATATCCAATCTTGGCAATTTATAGATAATTCAAGCCCTCTTAAAACTTGATGCAGTGCTTTACAGATGCAAGAAAATAAGAAGAGAATTATATACCATGCACACGAGCCAACTGGATGCTAGCCTCAACCAGAAAAAGCGGAGGGTCTGTGCTGAAGATAACCATTGCGCATGACGAGTTCGAAATTGAAGGACGCGTAATAAACCAATATCAAATAGAAGGATTTACGTCATTGTGAACATAAGGAATTGGGAAGGGTCAAGCAGACAGTGATTGAATATGGAATGAGTGGACTTGCTGGCATTGGTCAGAGCATTGAGCATGAAGCTGGATTTTATCGGATGTGGAGCCGGCAAGGAGAGAAGCTTGGAATTTCTCGGGGGTAGCAGAGAGATCTTGAAAATGCTGAGAGTGCATGACCGGTGAAGAGAGCGTGCTCCTCTTGAACTCTAGACGTTAAGCCTAACTTCCCGAGCCCCGTAGAATCGACATCATCACAGCATTTTCTGAATCACTGACACCCCAGCTCCCAAATTCCAAAGACCAGTCACATACAGTGAATACCACTCTCCTGAACTTCCCATCTATTCATATCCACACTTACCAAATCTATATCTCCATGATGTTTTCATGATACCGTTATGACATATAATATGAACTATTACCGGACTGAGTGCTTTTATGATCGCGGTGTTGAACTCAATTTAACTAGATTAGTGTGCTAGACATGTTCTTCAACGTAATAATTTGACAGTGCGTATACGTAATTTACAATGAGTGAATAAAATTGATCCTCGATTTTTAACAACTCATGCATGCCTTTACCACAGTCCGCATTCCCTGATTGACTCCTTGCGGTGAAAATCAAGGACGTTAGAATAGAAACTGACGCCTCAAACATATTTACTTTTAAAAACCATCCTTTCTGCTTCAGATTTTATCGATTTTTATTTTTTGTCATTGAATTTTCTCAATTTCTATTTTTTATCAGGGAATTCCAGTTTCTGGGCTCCCATAAAAATCTCTTCTACTACCACTTAGTAATTAAAACTGAACATAAAGAAATTAAACTTTTAATGACGACGGATAACAAACAATCAACAATTCATTTCCGTAATCACATGAACTACAAAAAAACATTAAAAGGATTATTAAATAATTCGTTGTCCTTTAAAACCATCCTCCAAACGATGCCAATCGTCCCTTTATGCTGCATTAATGAAGTCGTTTCCCCCGCAATGAGATACAATTTATCGCCAAATTCACCGCCAAGGTCTCCTTAAGCGCACAATAAATTAATGCCAGGTTATAAAAAATTGATTGCGTCGGCCTACGTCCCCCATTATTTGGCGACCGATGAGTAATATGTCCGCTCGTAACCATCTCGGGCCAGTCGTTAGCCTGTTTAGTGGTGAAAGAGATGCACCATAAAGGGAACACTTCTAACTTTTTGGAAGAAATAGATAAAAGAAAAAGTGTTATTATAATACTGGTCTTTTATAGGATTGGTGATATGGAGAAGGTGTAATATCGCGGATGACCCTTCCATAAAGGAGAGAGGATAAGTATAATAAATTTGATTCAGTTGGACCTGCTGTCATATCTTTAGATAAAATGCTTTCCAATCACGGTAATATAGGGCTGAAGATCTGACCAAATCGAAGGGTTGTCAATTTATCTGAATTTTAACCCGTTTGCTTCGAAAACATGCGATTAAATACTTTAAAAGTTGTCAAACATTCACGAGTAAACGCACTTTTTGTGTGTATCTTATAAGTAAGAACATTAAGTTAACATTTGATTTATTTTTCAGATATGAATTTCATTTAAAATGTATTTATTTTATTCATATAAAATATAAGCAGCTCAAATTAAGAGAAATTAATAACTAAAGTTAATGGGAAAGCTATCTCGTTTCATTTATTATGACGGTCGCCGAACCTCAGTATTTGTCCAATACGCAAGCTACCAGCGTGTTGTTGGTGGCACAGGGTCGATTCCTCTCCAGGTATATTTCTCTCTTCTGTGTCAATAAAAATTTCTTTGCATATGTAGACCCATTTTCTTGACGTTTTTTCGCTTAGCTTTATATTGTTTTCGTCCTATAAAACACAACTTAACCCTCCTGATGGTCGTCTCGACAAGGTATCTTGTCATTATCAAAACTGACCAGATCTCGATGAACGAGATATCTCACCAATAGAAGAAAAATGACCAGATTTTTATCTCGCCATCATCCAAAAATAGGCAATATCTTGATGACGAGATATCTCATCGTCATCAAAATTTTTCAGATTTTGATGAACGAGGTGTCTCGTCGAACCACTTGGAGGGTAACCAAACTTTATTGTGCTGTCTACAAATAATATTTAGTACAAGAGAGTGGTCAAGTCGCATTTGGAATCAAATCATGTTTATTAGAACAATCTGTTAAAAAATTATAAATTACAATCTAGTTTCACAATTTTGTATTGAACTCAATAAAAAATGCATGAAATGGTTTGTTCTTATCGCCGAACCATTTTGAAAGTTTCTGCAAACTTTTAAAACTTTCAAATTGCTTTTTAAACTTTCGTAGGCTGTAACTCCCAAACCGCTCGATGGATTTTAAAATCGCTTGGCATATATCTAATTTGACTAAATATTTTTGTAATTATTATAATTATTTATTGTATTATTTTCTATTATAACCATACCTTAAACATGCCATTGAGATTCACAACACTCACAAGGTGAAAATGTAGCTTGGCCCTCTTACCCCTATATTCTGAATTATTGTTAAAAAATGTTTTAGATTTGCATTTGAATTATTATATATATAAACTGATACACTTTAAAATACATTCATCTTTGAACAACGTAAAAAATTTATTGATCGTATCTATACATTTTAAATGATATATCTTCACCTTTTGATAATCAACTCTGGCTTACCGGTGTCTTGAGAAAACGCTTAACGTTCGGAATATAGGTATTCATTCAATGAATCAGTGAATCAATTAAATAATCTACGAATTACGATAAAAATTAAAATACATTAGATTGATACTGCCTTGATACTCAAGAAGACAGAATCTCCGAGTTTGGCCTCTAGGGTTAACGGTTGTTAAAAAGCTGTGTTTGCAGAATACAATGTAGTATAAATCTAGAAAGCTGAGAACACTCTTTCAACAAATTGGTCTAGTAGTAATCATTGTTATCTATCATTAATTTTTAACTCTCCAAGTGATTTTAACGAGATATCTCGTCCATCAAGATCTGACTCATTTCGGTAATGACGAGATATCTCGTCATCAAGATTTTGTTGAATTTTTGATGATGACACGATCAAGATCTGGTCAGTTTTCTTCTAATAACGAGATTTCTCGACCATCAAGATCTGGTCAGTTTTGTTAAGGACGAAATACCTCGTCGAGACAATCACCAGGAGGATTAAGTATGCGATTCATTTATCACAAGTTGTTGCAGCTCTCAATCCTAAATGCCCAACCTTGGAGATACAACCTTTCTTATAAGGCAAAAAAATTAAAGATTTAGTTCTCATTTCGTTCGCGATATTTAGCTAGATTTGACTTTGAAGAGAAGCCAATTCGTATAGTGACAGATTCCTTGGAAGCTCTCCAATGCCTCACTCCCACAAACCGACAGCTACTTTTTTTCGAATTTAAGGATAGAGAACTGTTTTTCAAATTAAAGGACTGGAACGTTGCTTTTCATTGAATTCCCGCTCATTTTGATATCCGTGGAAGTAAATTGCCGAAAGGGTTAGCCAAGTTGTTTTCTTTGTCGAGGTCTTTTTCTTTGTCACAGCTTAATCTCACTGGGAGTTTGAATAGGATCAAGAACGAAAGGAGACGAAAGTGTTGATTCCTGGAGTAGCATGGGTTCGAGTCGTCAACTTTTTTATTTTTAAAGAAATCTAATGATTTCGTATGCTTTAACTTTGATGCTACAATATCCAATGATCTTGTTGCCCTTAGCCATTTACCACTTTTGCAGTCATGGCCAAGTTGGGTCACTTTGTTACTCAAGTATAGCTACAGGTGTCATCTGTTGAACTTGGGAAGGTACTTAGAAGGAAGAGGGGACATTGAAACATATATTATGCTTCTATACCGGAGAGAATTTTCTAGAGAACTTTTGATAAGATTGTGTATCTCTCAGTCATTGTTACTGGTTTTTGTTTTAGTATTTTTGGTGATTGTTGCTTTTAGATCGTAATCACTAAACTCATATGATGAAATTGTACTGTATTGTATATTTGAGTAGTTTCGTTCAAAAAGAGTGCTCATAAGATAGGCAACTTCTAACTTAACGCAATATTTCTTCTGGAACTGTAGCAAGATCATGTATTGACCAGTCAAGTCACTGCTGTGGTAGTTCAGTCGTTAATTTTATTCTACCAAGGTAAACCCGAAGGTTTTTGTACATCGAAAATGAGAAATAGTACCATTAGTAATATATTTGCTTAACACTGGAAGGTTAGTAATTGAGTTTATGTATTTCTGATGCTCTAGGTCTTAAGCGGTTAACATTTTTCAAAACAAACTTCATGATGCTAAGGAACCACACATTTGCTTACAAATCGCATGTGTTTTTCTTTAAAAGATCATGAACAGTACAAATGCAAGGATGGTTTCTTTTGATCTATTAAAGAAATTTATTTATTTCAAAATATGATCCTATTTTCCTGAACATATTTCAAAAATTCTCTTTAAGAGTGTTGAAATATGACGAATTCTTAGATGTACTCGCAAAAGTTTGCTTCTCTCTTCATTATTTATCCAGCTTCCCATAGAAGAAAACTTTAAAATTGTTAATAGACCTTTAAGTTTTTATGGATCTAAAATGGATAAAATAAGTACCATTTTACACTCTGTAATACATTTCAATCTTTAGACCACCCATTACCTTCCTTAGGATGGATTTTCAATGCTACTCTCTAAATTCTCTATTGCTAAATTCACTATCAGGCAGTCCAATCGCTGATATGTTTCCTGTTAATAGTAACTTACTTGCATCTTGCCAACTTGTCATCACGCAAACCTTTACGTGTTGGCTATTTCCAATCAAGTAAATGTAAAAATATAAATATATGTAAAATAACCTTAAATTTATTCAACGTAATGTTTTATCGTTCCTCAAAAAGAAGAAAAATACACTAGACTGTTCATGGAATCAGGTATAACAGCGTTTTGACGGACTAGTTCTTTATTTGCCTTATATCCCGCTTAGTCCAATCGAATTAATTAATTCATTATCTCTTCAAGTCCTCGGCTCTGTATGTGTGAGAGTGTTTACTATCGTACTAAATGATTTTATTGTATCAGTTCAACGTTGGAATGATTACGGTGTGGAAGTATGGAGAGTGAGGTACCAGCTTAGATGGTAACCACGTCATCTGACCATCGACCAACCATCTTAACCACTTCTGATATCCACGTCAAGACCGAGAATCAAACCCAAAGTCCTTTGAACCAAAGTCCAGAGCGTTACCCCCTCACCTACCATTTGCATATAGGATAATTTAAGACTCCGGTGCGAAATAAATGTGAAACCATTGTGATGAGCTGCCGGAATTGAAGCGAAAGTAATAATGCAAGACTAATACAAATAATAATGGATTGGTTCTAAAAGAGCAGTCCCGCATTATGCCTAAAAGGATCCCATTGCACTCACCGTTGAAAAAGATTACTAATTAAGAGTCCGCGATCCCGAATCGACTGCCCCGCCTGACCCTCTCAATTTCATTCACCCAACGACAAAACGCACGCCCACTTTGCTTATTACTCCGCTTCCTCAATCCCTTCACAACACCTGTATACCCAGCTTTCCCGCCGACACAGGGCGATAAATAGCCAAACGCGCTAACCCCCACCCGTTTCTCTCTCGAAACCGAAGCCACTGAGGGGAACTGCTAAAGTGTTATAATAATACTCTCGCTGTATGTTCAAGGCAGGGTATCTACGGCGAGTATCTTCAAAGAGCGAGGTATCGTACTCCGCCCCATGGAGCGAGGGCGGGCTGTGGAGGGCACAGTGGTCTAAACGGTTCGATAGGAAAAGTCGATTTTTAAGTCGCGCGCGCCGGGCGTTTTGTAGGAAGAGGTGTAAACGCGTGTGATCGATACTTCAGGTGTGGAGAGTCACTGATTGCGGATTAATTTCCGGTGAGTGTGTAATTGCGAGTGTGGACCTGTGATTTTGGAGTCGATGTTCGGTCTCCGGTTTTGATGGGTTAGTTGGTTGGGTTTTATGGCGCAAGGGCCATATTTGGCCAAACATAAGACGGACAACGTCAAGTAAAGGACATACAGATACACAAAGAAAGTTTTACTGATACAGAAGAGAGAAATGCATCCAGGAAAGAATCGAACCTGACAGGAATCCAAACTGCGTGGTCTCGATTTCAATGGGTGCGGGTTGTTGTTTAATTAGCGTTGCACTGGAGCAACACAATGGGTTATTGGCGACGGTCCGGGATCAATCCTGAGGGGAAAGATCCGAGAATAACTTGTAATTTTCCCACGGTCAGATAACGAAGCAACACCTGACCTGGCATCCCACTCTCCAAACTTCCACACGACCCCAATTACGATTTCAACGGGAATAGCTTGTAATCATGTTGTTTCGATATGTATGTCAAAACCTAACTTTTTTATGTTAGTTGAATTAAAGTCTCAATGGAGCAGCACAACGGGCTATTGTCAAATGCCTGGAATCAATCCCGAAGGGAAAGATCGAGGGCAGCACCTTGTAATTTTCAACCACGGTAGAATACGAGGTCAACACCTGAGCTGGAACCCAGTATTCAAATTTCCACACCACACCAACTGTCGCGCATATATATAAAATATAATAGTGCGATAATATATAAAAAGATATATTATCGCACTTCTGTTTAAACAGGACTTCGTCTTATGTTGGTAATTTTCTGAATCTTAAATATTGAGAAGAGGTGGGTAGGTAGATATTTAATTAACGTCACACTGAAGAAACACAATGGACTAAGTGCGACGGTCTGGGATAAATCGCGTAGGGAAAGATCAGAGAACACAACGGAGAATTTTGTACCACGACCCGATGGCACCCCACTCCCCAGAACTCCACACAACGCCAATATTTGAGGCTACGACGAATTTAACGTGCCCCATTTTCCACGTATACGATGGACTTTGGTTGCATCGAGTTTCAAATTCGCAACCCTGCAGAATATATTATATTTGAAATTAAAAACGAACTGATAAATTCGAACACATTTGTCTATTTGAAATGCATAGGGTAAGGGATATTAATATTTGCTCACATGTATTATCAAGAGTGTATTAATTCAAGTTTATTCTTCAACATGTAAAGACATAGTGTGGAATCTTGCTTTCGTTTTTCATCAGAGTATTTTGCTTTTATAGGTTGATATGTTTTTGTTTCATGGTTATATGTACATAGAGTACATTTGGAAAATAATGCTATAACTAGTCTCAATAGCCTATTGCATTGTATTGTCAAGAGTATATTAATTCAAGTTTATTCTTCAACATGTAAAGACATAGTGTGGAATCTTGCTTTCGTTTTTCATCAGAGTATTTTGCTTTTATAGGTTGATATGTTTTTGTTTCATGGTTATATGTACATAGAGTACATTTGGAAAATAATGCTATAACTAGTCTCAATAGTCCATTGCATCAAAACTGAAACGGATACAGAATGCCTGTTTCAATTGTTAAGACAAATTTCTGATTATCAGCTCACACGCAATAACTAAGCAGATGTTAGTCTCACAAGCTAAATTTTTATTTGGAGACAATGGTACATTTTTTAGCCATGTCTAGTTGAAAGTAAGGACGTTTAAGTTTAATGTTAATACGGTATTATAAATTGTTTCGTTTGTGCGTTCGTTCGTTTCATTCGTTCGAATACGGCCGTATGAAAACAGACTTTGCACTAAAACGCTGTCTGGGCATTTGATTTGATGAACAAATTAAGGAAACAACTTATTTAAGAAGTTAAATGCTTGTAAATAGACTGTTGCCCGCATATCCATGCCTAAAATGATTATATTTCGTAATATTTAAAGTAAGCCGTAGAAATGAAAGGCTACAGAACTTAACCAGAATTTTTAAATTGGTAGGCAGGTACAAAACGTTTTTCAAATGAGTACAACTTATATATAACAAACGTACAAAGATTTCTATAATAATATATCTAATACTTGATACGATTTTTTTTACCAATAAAATTCTAAAATTAACCTAAGCATTCCGAACTATAGCTTTAAAAGACTTCTGGCGTTACAACAAAACTCTAATAAACTGCAAATAAAATTTCAAACCATACTTCTCATATTAATCCCAATCGAACTTAAAAACCCTAATATATCTTGCAAGAAAATTATACATTTATTTTCTTAACACAAGGGCATCAAAGCCATTTTCACCCCTACGATAAATACAAAGAAGACGTATCATTTGCTTACAAATTTCTGTTTATTTCCTAGACCAGTTATGGGATGAAAATAAAACTCGTAAATCCTATTCAGTCTGGGGAATAGACGCATCTTTTTGTTCGTCTCTTGCAGAATATTAATGCTTGAGGCTTTTTTATCTCGACATTTACTTCAGAATGCGTGGCAAGATAACAGACAACATGACGGCATCTGAATAGTTCTGATTTTTGAAACATGAATAAACTCATAAAAACATGGGAAATTCTGATTGCTGGTTTTAAAAGTTTCCTTTTGAAAAACGAGTTTACTCAGAAAGTTCCTTCTGTCGGAAATTTTACATGGTGTCTTGTTTACCCAGAACCTAAATTATGTTTTATACCATTTAGATGAATTCTGAAATATTTGCTTTTAATTTTCTGAATGCATTGATTTTTATCAGACATTTTAATATTTTGAAATTGAATCTCATACAATATTTTCGCTTTGCTTTAAATTCAAATCAGTAGAAATACTCATATTTTATAATACATAATTATTTACTTTTATACCTGATTATTAGAATATTCTTTTATTTTAAATTTTTATTCCATTTCTAATGTTTTCAAAGTTGCATTGTACTCCTTTTCAAGTGAGACGTATATAAATTTTAATATATAAATATATTTTTTTAGATTAATCTTCCTCCAAGTGTAAGTGTAAAATTACTCTTAGAGCAATTAAATGTCAATTTGTCTCAAACTTCCATTATAATGTTAATTAATTTGTCTACAAACATCCATTATCACATGGACATTTGTACTTCTTTGAATTTAAATCAGGAGCAAATTTAATAAGGTAAACTAAAATATTTTCTTATATGATTTTCTGTTTTGATTTATTTAATAATCTACATCCTTGGGAGCAAGCATTTATTAAACATTTCGGGGCGTTACTTATTTTCCAAAGATTACGGCTTGGTTTGTCGCTCTATATTCAATTGTTTGCCATGAAAAGACTAATTAGACCGTACAGAAGATTCTGGAGTTTTCGTTTCACCACCAATAACTGATCTTAAAGCAATACTAAGCAATCGGTAAATTAGCATCTTATATCGGAAATTTTGTCTTCATTACAAATTATCTTTCTTAAATTATGCTATCCATAATGAAAACGTTTGAGGTAGTCCTAAAACAATAAATAAAGAATTGTTGTTGCTCTTTTAGTGGTACGCGCGTCATCAAACGTTTTGAATAAATTGTTTCATACATTTTATTATCTCATCCAAAACTGATAAAATCAATCCGAAACTTTATCAACATCATAACTGCTATATCCGTTTAAAAATAATCGTCATCCCTAAATTAAGCTCCATGTTTAAATTCAAATTCATTCACAATTTTCGTTTTGTTAAGACTGAATTTGTGATGGGTTAGTAAAATATTCAAATCAAAGTATATCTTGGTAGTAACTTGCATTCAGTTTCATCACATAATTTTCCACTATTATTCATCTATATAATAAATCATATAGGCTCATTCATATAGAAATCATTTATAAATTCATTCATATAGAAATCATTTATAAATTCATTCATATAGAAATCACATAATAATTTTCTATTTTTTATTTATATTGATTTTAACATGTTCTTTTACATTACCGATATAAGGAAGAAAGTTTTCTAATTTTCTGACTGTTTCCACATTTCGGTTAAAAATTTCACTTAAAGTATTTGTAAATCATGAATGATCATTTATTTGTACAGTATTTTGATACTCTGAATATGTATACAGATTTTGGAACAAATAAGCTAGTTAAGAAAGTAATTTAAAGTAAAAAATTTTTTCTGACAGTTTTTCATTGCCCCTTCATGGGAAGTGTTTTTCAATTCTTTGTCTAATCAAATTAAAGGCCTTCGACCAATACGCCAAACATCAAATTTTCACGAGAGCAATTTTCAAAACTTGAAAAATTCCAAAATTACAATGTTGTTTTATCCACTATTCAAGAGATGTTATCTTAATCTTTGAAGAATCAAGCAATCATTCCAACAATCTGAAATTTTTCAATATGCAGACCTTTTGATTCAGAAGCGAGCACCCTGACTACTAGACCAATTAGTCAGTAAAAGTAATGCCTTTAAATATCTGTCTCTATCAAGTAATGTAAAAACACTTTAAAATGAACATTACTTAATTTTACAAGTAATCCTCTGGCATACTATAACATATGGATAAGGCTTGAAATAATAAGCTCACTGACAACATTACGAATTATTTTTCAAAATTCAATCAGTAACCTCCTTCCTCACTAATAAAAACATTCCAAATAATTTCTTTAAATACTTGCCTCTAATAAATTATTAACTATGCCCTAACTATGACCGATGGACCAATACCCTTAAAATGATAAGCTTATTGATTGCATTACGAATAGTTTTCCAGAGTTACCAACAATTATCTCACTTATAAACACATTCTAAGTTCCTTTCAAAAGACATATTTGATCATCATTCACTCACACTGATCAAGTAGTACTGATGCCTGCGAAATCAAATTAATCAGCTTCATGAACTGATTTTTGTCTGTCTCAAAAGTAAGTTAGTTGAAACCTATTTGTTTATTTTAAAGTCGACTTAATTTAATTTTAAAAGCAATCCTCTGTCTTATTACGCCAGATTTTCCAAACATAAAATGATCAGAACATTGACAGCAATATGAATTATTTTCGATTTCAATTAGTAACCTCCCATCTCTCCAATAAAAACATTTCAAATGATGCCTTTAAAAGATACTACCGCCACGTACTCAAACGCAAAACATTTTTAAATGAACCAATACCCACGAAATCAAAGCGATACCCTATACTGAAATTTCTGTCCAAGCCTTCCCAATGTTAAAGAGTTGATGGAAACCCATTTGTCGTACTACCTTCCAAAGGGCTTACTGCCTTCCTTTCAGCGCAGGGTTTAACTTACTTTGAAGTGCCCTGGACCAAACACATACACCAATTTTGCCCTCAGTTCGCAACGCCCTCCAAACGTGGGTAAGCGGAAGAGTTGAGGAGCATGCAGTTTTCCTCTCATTATTTTAATGACGGCGCCCGTATTGTCCTTACGCACTTTTATTTCCATTGTTATTACCAATTACGCAGGATGAAAGTGGCTTTTCCAAGAGAATTATGAAATTGCGCACTAATGCCTTTGCTTCGCCTTTCTGCGGATACCAAAACTTTCGAAGAAATCAGTGGGTTTGAGGTGAGAATTCTGATTGGAAATATTTTTGTTTCGGCTTATTTTTTGTTGGGTGGCATTCCTAGAAGAGTTTGAAGATTTGGCTCGGTCTTATTTGTCACTGAAAAATTGTGGATTTTGTTTTCCTCTAATGCAATTAGCCTTTTGCAATTCTGGTAATCTATTTCTTACTTTTAAGAAAAGTTACTTTTTTATTTTATAGTCACTAAGAATAGGTAGCAAAATTTTTAATTGGAACAAAATACTAATACTTGACAGGAAAAACTTGAATTATTGAGCAAAATTCGTTTGTAATGTTTGCATCAATAATAACCGCTTATAATAGTTCTTCCTTACTCGATATTCAAAAACAATTTTAATTTGAGCCAGTATTTCAAGCTCAGGTGAAACGAGTTGTGAACCCTACAATTCTATAATTACTTTCTCTATTAAGGGTATTTTACATTTATAAGACGGAATTTTTCTCTTTTCAAGCTCTTGTATGATGAAAACAGTGTAAGATTCTTTATTGAAAATTAAATTGGACCATCTCGACCAAAAAGGAGTTTGAACTTGACACTTTTGACAATTATATCAATATTAATCCAAACTTTTCTACTATTCACGTTTTCAAATCAAACGGTAATGACAAGTACTCAAATTCAAGTACCAATTCCACACAACTATATGTTAATACACGATTAACACTAATATGCGGAATTTATATAACTAATAAATCCTCTCAGGTTTATGTCAGCTGTCGTTTTCCCTGCATGACGTCTAAAAAGTTGGAGATTCTAGACCAATAGAATCCTTTCTAGAATTCTTTCAACCAATAGATATGTTATTTAGTCATTATGAGTCTGTGGGGTAAAAGCAATAGTACACTACTTGGAAATCTCGTGTCCCTCAGGCAATTAATATTTTTTTAACTGTGACAGAATTAAGATTAATCGTGCTTTTTAAAGGGGTTGTGAGCTATCAGTGGTTCATTATAAATATAATGTAAGTTATGGTTCAAGATCATTCAGATCAAAAATAAATATTGCAATTCAATATCCTCCAAGAACGATTTTTGATCAAAACCTCTATAGTCTCACTTTAGTAATACAACTTCCTTATTAATTAAATTATCTCCATATGGCAGTGGTTCAAAATTACAAGGTGTCGTCTTTGGATCTTTTCCTTCGAGATTGATCCCAGACCATTGCCAATGGTCCGTTGTACTGCTTCAGTGTAACATAAAAATTGAATTACCCACCTCTTAATCAAATGAACAGTAAATGGTTACTCGATGGAATTCCTCTTCTCGTTCGTAAAATATAGGACACTTGCTTCAAATTATATTGCTAGTAAAACATGCTAATTACTAGTTGCAAAACTGCATTATTGGTAAAAGATATCCATTACTTGTTACAAAATTTCATATCTAGTAAACCATACGAATTTTTATCAATGGTAAGTATCTCAGGTGTTGACTTAACTTTTGACATTGCAGTTGCGAATCTTAATTTCGATGCATGAAAATTAGTTTTCTTCTTAACGTTAGTCTCTGATTTAACCAGCATTACAATCCCTCATCGAAATGTTTCTTGTTGGCACATGCTTTTGGTAAACGATTAAATTTCAATCAATTCTATCTACTGATTTTTTGCTAGTGATCTCACTCAATAGCCCCCCTCCCCCCCCATATATAACTTTTAGTTCACCTAGATTGATTAGTGATCTAACTCTCTGCTCAAGAGACTGAATTCAAATCCTTGTTTGGCATAAATGTTAGTAGTGTTTAGGTAGGTAAGTAGTAGTTAAATTTACGTAGCACTGTAGCAACACAACGGCTATTGGCGACTATCCGGAATATATCCCGAAGGGATAGATCAGAGAACACCTCGTAATTTTGAGCCACGGTCAGATGACGAGGTCAACACCTAAGCTGACATCCCACTCACTAAACTTCCACATAACTCCAAGTGAGGAGATTTGAGGCAACGATAGATATAAAGCGCGCAAGCCCCCCACATACAGGATTATCTTTGGTTGGATCAAGTTTCAATCTTGCAACCCTCCGGTTACTAATCCGCGACTCTACCTACTGAGCTAACGTGACTCCCGCAGTGATTAGGAATCCGCTTAGTCGTAGGTTGGTTGGATTGATTTTTTTGGGGCAAAGGGTCATATTTGGCCATGCTGCATTAAACAACGTCCATAAATGGACATGCACACACAAGGAAAGTTTTATTGACATAGAGAGAAATACACCCAGGAAGCAATCGAATCGTTTAAGTAGTAGGTATTTATGTAGTTTAATTTACTAGCACTGGAGCAACACAACGGGCTATTGGCGACGGTCCTGGATCAACCCCGAAGGGAAATGTCCTAGGACATCTCATAATTTTGAACTACAATCAGATGACGAGATCAACACCTTAGCTGGCATTCCACTCTCCGAATTAAGTCAA
Source organism: Meta bourneti (assembly GCA_933210815.1). Classification (NCBI taxonomy): domain Eukaryota; kingdom Metazoa; phylum Arthropoda; class Arachnida; order Araneae; family Tetragnathidae; genus Meta; species Meta bourneti. Next base: position 65,489,613 of record OW119926.1, read on the forward strand.
TGGACCTTTTCTAATTAGCAACTGCGCAGCAAAAATTGACCCCAAAAATGACAAACCAAACCTAAAACTGAACACATTTGCAAATTTTTAAACAATCAACATTCAAAGCTTTACCGATTTTATTCCATCGATAGTGAAAACCCAAAATTACCAATTGGACATTCTGAAAACTGATCAATCAATCCCTGTCGAATTTTAATTTGCTGTTTTTAGGATTGATTGCTAATCACTGAGAAACACTTCTGTCACGTTGTTTACTTGTGTGCTCCAATGCAGTACGAAACAGTCTACCGTCTGCTTCTTGTAAACGAAACCGAAAGAAAGCGCTATATAAATTCCTTCCATCCCCAACATTCCGAATAACTCTCCGTATGCTTTTCCCATTTTCTCCCACTCCTTGGATGAAAGAAAAATGATCCTTCTTTTTATCATCGCATACCAATCTCTTACTTGATGAGCGGGCATCCCCCTCCCTCCAAAAACACGGACACGGGCAACCCTAAAGTGACGTTAAGCTCCTTATCGCCAAACCGCAGCTCGACTTAGCCAAAATACACACAGGCTGAACCTTATCATAATGGCAGTTGTGTTGCGGGGGCATGCTCGCGGCTGCCCCCTTTCCCCGCATCAATCCCCGCTTTGATTCGAGACGGTTCCCTAAGCAAATAGCGAGTTCACTCGACAGTGGGTTCGGACATTTTCGGACAGGACAAAAAGTGGGAGTCAATCGTTTGGTCAGGGTTTGTTTTCTGAGTAGACTGATTGGCCTTATCATAGAGTGGTAAATTTTGGTATTTTCGACAGGGAAAAGCATGGAGTGGCAAGTGCTGGAAATTCTTACAGGGAAAAGCATGGAGTGGCAAGTGTTGGAAATTCTTACAGGGAAAAGCATGGAGTGGCAAGTGTTGGAAATTCTTACAGGGAAAAGCAAAGATTGGCTAATTTCGGTAGTTTTGACTCAAAAAGACATAGAGTGGTAAATTTGAGTAGTTTTGATAGAGGAACTTCTGTCGATGCTCTTTTTTCTGTATTCCACGCGATTTGAACAAGTTCGTAAAGTTCGAAAAGGGGTTAACAAGTAATGGCGGATCAAGTTATTTTCAGGCCAAATGCACAGATTTCTTTCTTTGCGATTTCCAGATTAGTTGACCAAAATATATTTAGATGATTTTATTAAAATTTTGTAGACTAAATCTGTATAATTAAATAAACTATACTAATAGTAAAATGCAACTAAATAATAGTTCTAAAATAAATATTACACAGTTTTATACGGAAATTTTCTGCAAAATGCTTATTTGACATCACTGTTTTCCATTTTGAAATTGTTGACACTTGACCTTCTTCACCACTCCTAGAAATCCCTATGATCTCAGCTCCAGTGAGAACCATAAATTCCCATTCTCAATCCAAACATTTTTTGCTTCACACGGGAAGTCCTCCGCCATTCTCTGGTCCAGATAATAATCTATTCCCTTCTAAACTTACCCTACCGACAATATCCTCTCTTTTGATCTTGGTAATCCCTGTTTATTCTTACCCTTCTCGCCTAGACTGCCAGTGTTTATTTCGACCTTGAAATCGTCGACAAAATTTAGCCACGCGATTCGGGTAACCACCAACGTAGCATCGCTTCACCCCTTGTTCGTTGATTTTTGTTTTTTCTTTCTGGATATTGCAAGGTCCTAGGAATTCACATTACTGTTTCGTTGTTTGAATGGAGATCACATAAGCATCCGCCTTCTGTGGTATTTCCTAGGACCCAAGTAATCTGTCGCCCTCTTGTAATACACGTTCCTTTACGTCAACTTCTAGACAATCTATTAATTTTTCTGCTGTTAATAATTTAACTAAATTATCAAATTCGTTGGTTTTTCGACATTTCAAATAATAATGCAAATATATCTAGATTTGAGTTATAAATATATTTGTAAAATGATTCGTTCTGCTTTTCCAGAAAGTAAGTTATCAAATTCGCACTTCAGAATCTCGGTAGAAAAACCCTTAATTCACTTAAGATTACCTTAACTTTTCATAATTACTAACATCTTATGCATCGAGTTTGCGATAGATGTAATTTGCCTCTTCCCCATCTACCAAGCATAAAATGATCTTGCTGTGTAATTCCTCTTCAATTGAATGTGTCATGAAATTGCTCTTTAACGTTTCGAAAAATTGCACTACTTTAATAGGATCCTTCAGAAACGTAATGGAAGACAACTGTAAAATTTTCAGAAAATCAGCCACTGAGTTCTGAAATGATACTATAGGTGTAATTGAGTCAGTATTGTACTGTTGGTTAAAACTTCCAACTTTAACCCCCTAGCTTTAGCTTTTCAAGCTGCACTTCATGCTTCGCAAGCTCTCAATTTTCATTTGTAACACCGTTAACCTATTATCATCATTGTTATCTACAAACATTGCACTAATGTTTTTTTTACACATTACGGAACACAAATATAATATACCATTTTTTCAATGTCAAATCACACAAAACGAATATATAAACGAAATTACAATATCACCAACCAAAATCACACTAAGAACTGATTCCACTCTCGTAAAGCACCGGGTAAGAAAACGTGAAAACGGAACTGCCCTCACCTCCTTATATGCTGAAAGTTTAACCACCACGTCTCAAAACTTACACCTCCCTGTCATCCACAAGGCACATCTGGGACAAATCCAGTGGTACTTAACTGTACACTTTACTAATTGTCGACTCCAAAGCTCGATTACTTAATAAACACATCATAATATCATCATGGCAAATATCGCCCAAAGTTGTTGGATTATTTTATTTCTATATGATAATACATGGTGTCAGATTAAAAAGAGAGAAACGAAAATAGCCCACTTTCTTTATTAGGGAGAGTAAAACAAGTGTCACTTACAAAAGGTAGACGTTTTCAGTTTTTCTGTACTTGTGTGAGGCTAAGTCTAAGAAATAGACATAAATTACCCCAAAAACTCAAAATAAAAACTTTCGGAAAACATCAAAAACGGAAAACAATGCAAATTAGTAACATAATAATAGAATTTGTAAATATATAAAAAGAAATGTAGTAGTTCGATACCCACCTTATTGCAACTGCATTATTACAGATCAAACAATGTTGGAAAACAGTTGCCAATGTAACAACCCATGTTCATGAGTGCAAATACTCTCAAAAAGTTCAACTCTAGATCATGACTTCGTCTGAGATCAACTCATTCCCCAGAAAAACCCAGGGCAAAACTGACTTGAGTGGGCTTGTTCAGTATTAGACAAGTTGGATATGCTTTATTGCCCTGAATCAAAGATTATATATACAAGTAGAATAAATAAGTATATGTATAAATAGAATAAATAAATAATGGTTATTGTTTCTATGTCTATCTGCAATCCCAAAACATCTCCAGAATGTCTGTAGAACACACAAGATTATTTGTTCATGATGTTATTCAAAACAGTGCTTTAAATACTGGACAAAATTATAATTAAAAAATCATAATTACTATATTAAATAGCTATCAGGAGACAAACGTGATGAAAACTACAATAGCACAATAACAGTACTATTAATCAGCTCATATCAATACAAGCGTCGTGAAAAATGCAATAGCAGAATAATAGTGCAATTAAACAGCTCAAATCAAATGCAAACGTCGTTTGTACAATAGCACAATAATAGTATTATTAATCAGTTCATATTTGCCACACTGCTGCGACGAGAAACTATTTGCAAACGCGCTTCCCCACTAGAACACCGAGCAATTACATTTACACAGGCACAAACCGCTCCACCGATACTTCACACTAAAAGTTTCTTCCACATCCCAAACCCCCATCCATTCAAAACTTTTTAAGCAAACGAGAAACACTACTCCATCCCCCGAGCATCTAAACTCGGCCATCCATCAAAATTCCAGCCACGATTTCTGTCACGATTGCTGATCAAATTCCCCCATTTCAAGCCCAACAAGTAAATAATCCCAACTATATACGTCTCGCCTCTCCAATCCTAGAAACATATTACACTCGACACCGACACCCCCACTTCGTCACCCCTTTCGACCCCCCCACCCCGACCACTAGACTCAGTTGATGACGTCACACATCGCGGTGGGTCTTCATTAAAGATGCCGCTCTCGTATTTTCCCTGTCCACACGCCCACTTTTCCCCGTTCTCTCCCTACCCGGGTTTTAGAAAGCTTAAAATCCTCCAGATTTAAATTTAATTAAGACCGAATTAGCCCGGGTGCCAATTTTCGTGCCAATACCCGGAAATCGAGGGGGCCCGGAAATAGCCCGGACGAAACCGGAAATTGAAGTTCCTCCTGGACGGGTTAATTAAGAAATTTTTCGGGGAGAGGGGTCAGCGGGAAGTTGTGTTTCCCAAGGAAGGGACCGATGTTGGATTCCAGGGAAGTTTAAAGTGAAGGAGGAGGAACTTTAACCTGTGAGGGCAGAAGTGGATTCGTGTTCCTCGTTCGCAGACGTGGAGTCGGAACTGCTCCATTCATGTATTTTCTGTTTTGTCTTTCTTTTGTAAACTTTATTTTAAGTTTATTTTTGAAAATTGGGCTATATTTGGAACTATGCAATTCCAAAAATGGTTGAGAAAAATTAAAACCATAATCATTTAAAAAAAAACCTGCATTCGATAAGCTGTATAATCTATTGATTATCCATTTTTTAAACGTTGGCTGGTTGTTTGGCCAATAATGGGCAAGCTAAACTATGTGATCTCATAAATTTAAAAATTCGCACAAGTATTCAAGCAAGTAATAAAAAGTTGATGGGTTGGTATGGGTATTATGGCGTTAGGTTTAGTAATGGACTTTCTTCTCCAAATTAATACAAAATAAATTCAACAAAAATATATTAGAAAATTCAGGCAAGTAACTAAACCAACAAAATATTAGTACGAAAACCACTTTAATCAAAAGTATAAGATTAAAATATATTGTTGTCAACATAAAAAACTGTAAAATGGCAGTTTCAAACATGTTGCTGGAAATGTCGACTGATGCAAGAGAGGTAAAAATGTTGAAAATTGAAAAGTGATGAAATGAAGACATAAAGTATGAAAACCTATACATAACTTAAAAACAATGTTATGTAAACATTTAAAAATATTTGTGAAGTCCCTTAAGTGAAAAGATGATGTTTAAGATAAATGAACGGAAATACGAAATAAATTAAAAATTTAGACATTGCTTATTATTTTATCAGTTTCATTTCATAGGTATACACTCAATTGACTTCTTGAGCTACTCTAAAAAATGAATGGCTGATCTTTAAACGTGTATTCCTCTTGTCCTATACAGCATATGTAACCCTCCTGGTGGTTGTCTCGCTGAGGCATCTCGTCCAGCAAAACTGACCAGATATTTTGAAGGACGAGATTTCTCGTCATTACAAAAAACTAAACAGATCTTCATCTCGTCATCATCAAACAATTGGCAATACCTTGATGGCGATACATCTTGTCATTAGCAATGTTGGTAAGACCTTGATGGACGAGATATCGCGTCCAAACTACTTGGGGGTTAACAATTTGAATGTTCCGGGAAAATGATTAGCATGAACCAAAATAAATCAATGAACAACGTGGAATCTATATGATTTTCTTCAGTACTTACGGATTAAAACACCTGAATGTGGTTGCATATAACATTTTCATCGCACTTGGGTTTCTATTTTGTTTTTAGTAAGTTTACTACTAGTACGACTTCTTAACCTTTCTGTGATTTCGTCTTTTCTAAATTATCAACTTGTATTAACCAGAATCGGAGTCAACAATTGAGAACCAATAAAGAAAACGAGATAAAAAAGAAAACGAAATTCTCAATACAATCTAATTTAATGTTCCCTTTCTTTTCATATTCAGCACTTCAGACTTGTCGGCTCTTCTAACATCAAAGAGAAATTTCTCTGGCACATTCAAATACTATGAGCAGTATGCTTATACTCGTATATCTCTACCAAAATAAGAATTGAAATATTTTGGCATTTGTATCTTTCCATTTATATTTAATTTCATTCAAAAATATTGCATTCAGATTTTCTTGTCATTCTATTTACATTTTCTATAATTTCTATAGTTTTTATTTCTATCATTCAGTCGATTATTCAATTCGTTAATTTTATGAATAGTTAAAAAGCTTCAGAAACTAATTCAAATCCTCAGAAAAATAATACCTACCTAGAGTTTATTTTAGATTTCTAATCTAAGAACGGCTGTTTAATGTAACTAAACTGATAACTTACAAATTATCAATAAGCTGATATGATAGTTAAAGAATAGATACACATTTTATAGATAAATTACCATCAGTGCTTTCATTACTTATTTATGAAAACCTTTGAAAGTGAAAATTAATTTGCTTCTATTAGCAAACACATTTCTAAATTATCCATAAGTGTTCTAAATATACAAAATATTTTTCAATAAATGTAATACTTAATCACAATTTTTAATCAACACAACTTTCAAACTATTATATAAGAAAACATATTATGGAAAGGTATGAATTTTTCGATTCCCGAATCATCAGCTGCCCTAGAAAATTAAGAACATAACTTTCATTTAAAAAATTTGAATATTTAATTCATACGTTTTTCAAATGTATTATTTCTGTAAGTATATATCCCCCCCCCCATAAACTTCAAATGAATTAATTGAATTACAAAAGTGCAAATATCCTCGTATTCCTATTTAAAACACTTAAAACTGAAAAGTGTTTATGTATAAAGCATTGCATTTCTAAATAAGCGATGGAAATTGATTGAAGAATGGTATAATATTAAATGATGAATGAAATATTAAATGCGTTTTTGTTCGCATTTGACGTATAAATGTCTTTTGATAGATGATTTCATTTTGACTAAAGTATTACTCTAAACTTTTTGTACAATTATAATTTACAAGAAGTTGAGAGCTGTATTAATTAGATAATTTACCCATGTGTATAAAATTTAAATACTTTAGATTTTAGTGCACCTCGCCAAAATTGATACATTATTTTTCAAATACAGAATAAGAACTGCTTTTACTATTTGATAATATGCGAAAAGGTAACAGGTTTAGCTGGACTTGAAACGTTCTAATCAACGGTAAAGATATACGAGATGGCGCTATTATGTGCTAGTGATCTCAAAAGAATACACCTTAAATTCCTTTGTGTCACGAAAAGACACAACCTCTGTCACGAGAACTCCAAAAAGCGAGAACCCAGCGTGACGGCATTTTATTAATCGGAAGTCACGTGCAATGTATTACAGCATAACGACGTCCCCCAATCTTTGAGCAGTGCCAACTAATCCATTACACACTAAGCACTCGAATGCATACATCAACTTGTAAGTTTTCGCGTTACTCAGTGCAATTACACGAGACCTGAGTCACGCTCCACCTCGACGGGGGTCAAGGGGGGTGGCTCCGGGAATTGGCGGTGGTAGATCTTCGCCAAACCTCCGGAAGTCGCCACTGGATCCTTTTATCCTTAGTGGCAGGAAATTGGTGGCCGCTGCCAGGATTCAATTACATTTCGACCGGACCCTAAGTGAAGACATTTGTTATTTTACGCGAGACAGACGGACAGTCGGAAATGAACGTCGCTGCCCAAAGACTGGTGTTTGTTTTCATTAGCTCTTTTGGAGCCTTGTATGTGTAATGCTTCGACGCATTAGACACTTTTGCTTGATGGGTGTGTGTTCTTTATGGGTTGAGCTGCCCTCCCCTTTAGAAGCCGGGGGAAAGTCTGGACACCCCTCTGAGTTACGTAAAACTTCCACGGTGGAAGTTGATTCATACATGAGTTGGATGTATAACAGAAATGTTTTAGGGAGTGTAAAAATAGAAAGCATACAACGGAAATTAGTGTCTTTAGTTGTAGACTGTTTAGTAATAACCTGCTGGTACTTCATATACGTTGTCAAGCCATTTGATGAATTGATAAAATACATGTAAAACAACATTAAACCTTTACATATATTACCACAGTCTAGATCTTTGCTAAGTAAAATGAGAGACCTCCCGCTGGTGGAAGTCTGCAAAACCCTTTGGGGTACGTAGAATTTTGACAGTGGGAGAGGATTATTACATGACGTATGAACTCTAACAAATATGTTTTTGGTAATGTAGAAGCAAAAGGGGAGAGGGCATACAAAGGAAATTCCCCAATTTGTGTTGCAGGTGTGTATGTATAAATTCAAACCCACTGTCAAAATTTTAGGTATCCCAAAAGTAGTGCAGATATCTACAGTTGGAAGTCTCTCAATTTACTTAGTAGATCTGGACTGGAATTCTATGTAGTTTTAATATGTTTTACATTTATTTTATCAATTAATCAAATGGCTTAAAATTATGTTAACAAACTTAATGTCGTTGACTTAAGATGGAACCTTCCCTACCTTAATATTTGTTGTTTAGCACGTTTGATTAATTACTAAAATAAATTTAAAAGATCTTAAAACCCCCATAGAGTAGATAACTTGAGTCCGGCTTGTTACTAACTACACTAAGTGACTTCTTCCTTTGTATGACAGGGAAAGATTGGACTCCTATAAGACAATTCTAGCATGTACTGCTTTTCTGTTTGAGAGAAAATTAAGTTCTTAAATTTTAGAAGAAAATATAATCACATAGTAGACGATTTATTTTGTTTTTAGAATGGTTGAAATTATAGGTGAAAAATAAAAACATTAACTAGTTAAGTTTTAATTGAACTATTTAAACAAATCATTTTAATTTAAACATTTAATACCATTTAAGAAATTGTATTTATTTTAATTATATTAATAATTGATCAAGCTGTACTTAGAATCTGTTTAAGAATGAATTTAGGTCTAAATGCTTTCACTGACCAGCATTGGAATTGCAGTCTGGCCCCTATAAATGCTCCCGTACTTATTGCTGGATGACAATGAACAAGATTACGAAACTCAAAGGACAGTAACATAAAAATGCAATTTAAATTAGAAAATATATAACAAACTTCAATATATCAAACGCAGCGTAGTATAACAAACACGGAATGGAAGAATCCGTATAAAGGTGTAATGAAGAATTGTTACCTTTTGGTTCAGGAAAATGCACTCCGTTTGCCTCTCTGAAATCTGCCGTTTTCCCTCAGCAGATGTTAAATAGCTTTAGCATTCGTGTCTAATTGAAAACTACCTAGGATTCTGTAAGTCAATAGATGTTATTTAATCATTAAAAAAATTTTGAGATTTTGAGAGAATTTTGTGTTTTAAGTACATCTCGGGAAATCTGATAACAGAACTAGTGAAAAAATATATCTGTAAAACTGTTTTTCAGCATGTATACTATACAGGCAGTGAAATGTCCAAACATATATTGGCACTAAACAGATTACGAAGCACTACAGAGAGAAACTTAGTAAGTTGGAGTTATACAACAAATGTATAACAAACATCAAAATAAATATAGCGTAGTATTTAGTAATGTGGTAACAAGTACGCAATAGAAGAAGCAGAATACAGCAAGGTATAACGAAGAATTGTTGACTTTTGGTTCAGGAATATGCACTCAGTATGCAACCCTATAATCAATGCACTTTTCCCTTTCTTGATGCTAACCAGCTTTAGCCTTCGTGACTAATTGAGAGGTTCGTAAGATTCTATAAGCCAATAGATGTTGCTATTCAATCGTTAAACTTAGTTGATAAAATTACTAGTCTTACTCAGAAATCTCGTAATACTCAGAGCTTGTAAGAAAAATAATTATCTGTAAAACTGTTTCTCCGTGAGTATACTTTAAAGGCAGTGAAATGTGCAAACATATATTGGCAATGAACAAATTACGAAACACAATGGAGATAAACAATAAAAATGCAGTTGAAATTAGCAAATTTACAGCAAACTTCAACATATCAAATAAAGCATGGGAAAACAAGCACGTAACAGAAGAAACACAGCAAGGTATAATAAAGAGATGTTGTTTAGATTCTAGAAAACAGCATGGAGTATGTCATCCTGTAATCAGCCGTTTTCCGTCTAGTTACTAACCAGATTTAGTCATCGTCACTAACTGAAGGGTTCGTAAGATTCTTTTAGTCAATACATGTTATTTAATCATTAAATATGTATATTGAATGATAAAACCATTAGTACGAACATACTCTGGAAAAAATTGAATTAAATTATATGTAAAACTGTTTTTCCGCGTGTACACTTTACAGGCAGTGAATATGCTAACATTATTCATTTCACTAATTCATGCTATTTTTATTTAGACATTTTCTTATTTTATACGAAACTTATTTCGTGATAATTATCAAACGGTTCCAATCCAGTTTTTATTAATTCTTTACAAAAGTAGCACCAATATCCCAGTTATTTGGTTTATTCACACATTAAAAATTTCTTTTAAACATTGCAATAAAAAAACTGACTTTTAAAATTGATTTCCATCAGTAGGTAAATAAAATTCAGTTAGCCTATTGTAATTAAAATTACTAATAATATTGAACATTACACTATATATAATTGGAATAATGAACGTATTAGATTATGAAAGATCTAAAAACAATTTAGATGATATTAACGAATTGTAAACCATCTCTTAATTACTTCATTTAACCCTTTGAGGGTTGGTGTGAAGTTCGATCTCTAATCGTCTCTGAAAGGGTTAAGGCTAGGTATATAATATATAGGTATATTAAACTTCTGAGGGGTTCACATGCAAATACTCTTTCTTCAAGCGGCAGTCTTCTCTGTATGACTTCTTACCAGTTTTGACCTCATTGACCAATAGAATGCTTCCTAATATTCTTTCAATACTTTGGTTAGTTAATCATTATGTGTTTCGGGGAAAAAGCAAAATACATTCATATAAGGTGACACCCATAAAGTTTTATTTTTGCCAAAAAGCGTTTAGCATGGTGCCTTTAAAAGGATTTAACAATCTAATTATTTTCATGAAATATTTATCATACATTGTATTGCTTTTAAAATAAAGTAACTTTTGACAACCGACAGTTGAAAGGTACGAAAACTGGTAAGAAATAAAAGTGCTTCAGAATTTTAGCAGCTACAACCTCGCCTTATAAGACACCTTTAAATGTTCCCCATTCAACTCTCAACAATGCTACGGTTTCTTTTCTTTCCGCATCATAAGATCGGTTATTTTAAAAAATTTCGAATCTGAGGTTAAAAGGAACGAAGATGAGAGAATGGAAGAAAGAGAAAGATCCTGATCATTTTCACCCCGAGACAAAAAAACATAGACTGAAATCCACACATTTTGAATGTCACATTTTTCCGTTAATGTTATGCGTGTGAAAGGATGCATATCCGGAAGATACTGGAATCGATTCTGAGCATCGGAATCGGATTCGAGAATTGATCGTATCGATTTCAAAAAGCCATTTTCCCGTCTTCAATTTGAAAGGGTGGAAGTCTCCAGTCTCTTTCTTGGTCTTTTATTTAAGGAAAATTCCCCAGCCATCAGTTTGCTAAAGTACTTACGTTCCTGTTTGGGGTATATGTACCGTTTCCTTTTTTATCCTGCTTATTTTTTATCCGTGGCTCTCAGAATGTTGTTTATGTCAAACACGCAGAATGGCGACGCGAAAAGGATATTTTCCTGGAGTATTCATGTGAGGAAGCTGGAAGCTCATAGGATTAGGTGAACGAGTTTATGTATTATTATATACACTGACATAAAATTCCCCTTACAACTCACAAACTCGTACGCTTTGGCCTAAATTGGTATAGTATTTCTGGAAAGAAATAAAATTTACTAAATGTTATTCGAAACTACTACTAGCTAAAATCTAATAAATATAAATATAAGACTGAATGATTGAATCTTATGGCGCAAAGGTTATCTTTTTGTCAAGCTGCATCAAACATAATGTAGGTAGCTGCATTTACGTCGTACTGGAGCAACACATCGGACTATTGGCGATGCTACGGAATCAAAGGGAAAGATTCGAGGAAAACTCGTAATTTCAAATCATGGTTAGACGTCTTCAATCCCAAGACAGACAACATCAAGTAATCGACAAATACTCACAAGGAAATTTTTTCTGACACAGAAGAGAGAGATACACCCAGGGTAAATTACAGGAACCTAACCTCGAAGGTTGCTAGCGCAGTGGGCAAATCCAATGAGTCACGGTGGTCCCATAAACATAGAGACAATCTAAATGAAATGAATGAACAATATGAAGATTTATCTATTTACAGCTATCTTTGTATCATGGGTTTTGACAGAAAAAGGAACTTCCCACATTTAAATGTTTTTAATTACGTCTTTCCCTTAAAAAGATTTGTCGTCAAACCATAACTACTCATTTTGGTGGGTTTCAATACACTATGAAAACACGGGATATTCCTTATGCTCTTTAGAAGTTTTGGTGTGGTTTGTTGGGGCTTTTATGGCGCAGCATGGCCATATTTGGCCATGCTGCGCCAGATACAAGATATACAATATCTACATACATGATGAAAGTTTTACTACAGAGAAGATAAAAATACACCCAGGGAGGAATGCACCTGACAGGAATCGAACCTGGACCGCCTACAACTCGAAGGTTGCAAGCGCAGTGGGCATACCCACTGAGCCACCACGGCCCCAGAAGTTCTTGGAAGATTCTTTAGATGTCCACCATGAAAAGATAGCCGATTGTGTGAGTTTTAGGGAGAAAAAGCAACATTAGATAAATAAATTAAAATTCGTAGTCTTATCTTGTATTTGATATCTGATAAGAGGGCAATGGGACAGTAAATGTGTATAGTTCTTTTTTTGAAACGTATAGTTAAGCACTGTGAAAGTATTTAAACTTATAGTAGAGTTGCCAAATACTTCAAGACATATCCATATAATTAATCGACATCAGAAAACGTCAAGGTTTCTGGTTATTTGGAAGTCTTATTCACTTGAAGGCTGGGGAATAAGTTGCAGCTTAGCGTCATAATGGAGTTTTACAGTTAAATGACGTGGAACTGCAAGAAAACTGAAGCAGCTAATGGATATGGGTAAACGGGTAATCTCCAGTTGAACCCTGGTGTCATTTTTCTTTGATTGGTTTAATGAGTAAAAGCCCTAAAAATTACTTTTGTTACGGCTCTTAACAACAGATTGATTTGATGTTGTCTGTCTTGTGTTTGGTGTAGCTTGACCAAATATGACCTTTTCGTCATAAAATCCCAAAACCAACTTATCAAGCAACTTAAGAACATATCAATTATAGTACTTGAAATTCAATAATTTAAAAATTTTCTTACTAAATAGTTTCTACCAAAGTCTAGGGGTCAGCAACTGCAATAGAAATTACTACCATTAAGATTTGGTTTGACACACTTTATGTTGCACTACGGATAATTGGAACGGAACTTTCTGTGTAAAGTGAATTCGGGACCATTACAATCATCCATGCCAATATTTACTACGAACCTGTTGAATTAATCATTCGTTTACTAAACCGGTTCTACCGTAAAAGTAAATGGCTTCTAACAAACTTAATGTTGCCGCCACTGAGAAGAAAACGAATGCTGAATTGTTTGAGTCTATGTTGATTGCTATCAGATTGTTCACAGAAAAATTTATTTAGAGTAACACCTGTGAGTGCATTTCATAGCTTAAACTTTCTGGTTTGCATCATAAAAAAATTATTCCTCATCCTCATGTAGTCACCTATCACGTTATGGGAATTTTTTTACCGTAAATCCTTCGTAGGGTCGGTATCCCATGATGGAGTTGAGTTGAGTTGATTGCTATCTCAATAACAAAAATAATATATATTATCGAACAACTATGGAGAACTTTTAATTGAAGATTTGCAATTGGATAGGAAATTACTATTGTTCTTACTAATTTACAGATGCATCTTTTTCCCATTGGAAAGGTTTTTCCAAGATGTTTATCTACTATGTGACCTTTTTGTAACCCAGCCCCCTCGATCTGACAACGAAGGGTTTAAAGCAGGTCAAAGGAGGCTAAAATGCATTTAGCAAAAAATAAATACAATGTCAATACAAAGTGCATCCTCAACAAAAAAACAATGATACAATTTAAATTCTGCAAACAGAACATGAGTAGGTTCAAATCAATTCACCTTGTCTGCCGTAACGGATGCCACCTGGACACTTTGGCGTATTTGCCATAGGGGAGTTATTATTGATTACATTAATATCCACATTAATTGTGATTGATTCTTATTAGTGTATCTACCATATGGCTTGCTTTTCGAGCGACTACCGACTTATCCTTCTCCAAGCCAACGTTATATTCAGAATTCTGTGACAGTTAAGCAAAGGACAGCCAGAGGAGGAATGGACATCTCCTAAGATGGAATAAAGTGGATTATGATTCTAAAAAGTGGATTATGATTCTAATAAAGTAACTTTTGACAACCGACAGTTGAAAGGTACGAAAACTGGTAAGAAATAAAAGTGCTTCTAAAGTTACTTCTCATTTGTGATCTATCATAAGAAACAAGATGTTCTGGAAAGACATATTCGACACGAGAGGTTCTCTCGAACTCAATCTGCTTGAAAATGCTCCTAAGTTGTTCATTCTAACTAAACGTATTCCGGTCGAAATCCCGTCCTATAACGACTCATACTGAAATCTCTCAAAACTGGCCACCTTTTTACAGCTGACTGCTGAAGCTTCAAAAAACATCGAGAGCTTAAGGAATATCCCATGTCTTCTTGATGGAATTGGAACACATCAAAATGAGTTGACAGATACGATTACCAATTACCACTTGCACAATTTCTAGTGACATCAAAAAGGAAATTAGAGATGAGATGCCACAAACTAAAAGTAGTGATGAAATGCTCCTGTTCTAGCGAATACACATACACAGTTCAGCACTCTATTTCTAATAATTGATAGTCTGACAAATTTGTATGTAGGATGTTTCAAAACTTCTTATGCAAACTTTAAGGGGACAGTGAACTTTCAATATCACCAAAATCGATCGAAAACTCGTTTTTTTTTATGTTAAAAATTAATTGATATCAAACTCTGTGGATAGCAAACGTGATTTTTCAATTGTGATAATTTTAGGTGGAGTTACATTTACAACATAAAACATATAGATGAGTATAAGTGAGTCTACTACGAAAACGTGTTTTTCTCCAATTGAGATATTTTGACATTGTTCTGATTTCAAAATGTTCCTTGCACGTCAGTTTTTAATTGCTTTTCTTGAAACTTTTTTGGATAATCTTTACAATATGTTTTTATCCAAGTGCAAGTGAAAAATTCATCATGCTTCCAAATTTTGGAATTTTGGTTTAAAATGTTGCTTAATCTTTGCATTTTTTTGCAAAATTCTTGGGATGGGAGTTAATTTGATTCACATGTTTACAAATTATTATGAGGATTAAAATGCTGGCAATAAATGGTAAATTAATGTTTATGGAACCTATCAATGTTTATTAATCTGACAAAATTTTGTACTACGTTTTATGCAATAATTTCTGCACGACTTAATATTTTTAGACAAAAATGTATATATACGCCTTTTAGTAAAAACTAAACAATCTATGCAAATTTTTAAATAATCCGATAATAACCTCAAAAGATCGTTTTGAAATTCTGCTTCCTCTTAACAAGTGGTAAAAAACACAAAACTAAACTGTATTCACATAGTCCGAAAGTGCCAACCCGATGTAAGGGGCAAAAACGAAAGTCAGCAAGCACGAAAATAACATATCCATTAGTCTTTAAATCTTTAAATTTAAACAGCTAACTTTTAACCTTAACCTTTCTGTAACAGCATACTACCAGTTTTCCACACTTTTTGCTCAGAGTTACGTCCACCAGCAGCAATGCGCGCCTGACAGCATCGATGTACGTAAAGTGTGAGAAGCTATTGTTTCCAATAAGTACGATGCCTGTTTCCATCGAACTTTGCGGCTTCACACTGTATCTGATACAAAAAGGAAAGTACATTATAATTTGGTACACGTCTATCGGGGTACCGTTTACGATACCATCTCACAAAGTCTGGTACGTTTCCATTATTCACTCCACATGCATATCAACCATATCAACATTCATGAAATGATACATGTTACCCGTCAAGCAAAAGTAGCAAGGAAAGTACATTATAATTTGGTACACGTCTGTCGGGGTACCGTTTACGATACCATCTCACAAAGTCTGGTACGTTTCCATTATTCACTCCACATGCATATCAACCATATCAACATTCATGAAATGATACATGTTACCCGTCAAGCAAAAGTAGCAAGGAAAGTACATTATAATTTGGTACACGTCTGTCGGGGTACCGTTTACGATACCATCTCACAAAGTCTGGTACGTTTCCATTATTCACTCCACATGCATATCAACCATATCAACATTCATGAAATGATACATGTTACCCGTCAAGCAAAAGTAGCAAGGAAAGTACATTATAATTTGGTACACGTCTGTCGGGGTACCGTTTACGATACCATCTCACAAAGTCTGGTACGTTTCCATTATTCACTCCACATGCATATCAACCATATCAACATTCATGAAATGATACATGTTACCCGTCAAGTAAAAGTAGCAAGGAAAGTACATTATAATTTGGTACACGTCTGTCGGGGTACCGTTTACGATACCATCTCACAAAGTCTGGTACGTTTCCATTATTCACTCCACATGCATATCAACCATATCAGCATTCATGAAATGATACATGTTACCCGTCAGCGTTTAAAATAGTGTTGGTTGGTTGAGTTTGTGTTTTATGGTCCAAGAGCCATATTTGGCCAAGCTGCTCGAAACACAAGACTGACAAAGTCAAGTAATTGGGAAAAGAAAGGATGGAGAGGAGAAAGACAGATTGGGCATCCTGGGGTCGTGATTCCCATGTTTACCAGAGTCAGTAAAGCCCCATGGGAAAGGAATAGATCACTAGGGCACCTCGGGTTCATGTAGCCCGCCCACACCTAAAGAAGACGTGCCCCTGAAGGATCTAATATAACGATGGCTCAAACATGGCCAATTGCCACGCTGCCAAGCAACGCCCTCTAGCAAATCCAGGCGACTCTTGCTGGCATACATCCCAATGGGAATAAGGTTTATTTTGTATTCTTACCCCCTCCCCTTAAAGTTCTTACAGGGAGTTTTACAGCATACCTTGCATTTGCGTAACATATCTCTTTTATTGTTATTTAGTTTTGTCACTGAAAACTGTGTTTCAATAGCTTGCCAGAATATTCTTCTAGATTTCTAGATAGAAGTTAAATCATCAGGTATAAAAAGGACATTTACTGGAATGAGTATCAGAAGAGATTGGACAGAGAATTGATATTCATTTAGTGTAAGTGATCACAATATCTGATATGCACATAATATTGAAAGGTATTTGCAGTATGCGTGAGACTTGTTATCTATATTTCACGCCTCTGTCTCTAATTGCACATTTCGAGCTGTGATCATTGTCTCTACAGAATATCTGTATTTATTTGTGCAATTGCTGATGTCGCTGAATGCAGTGTGCCGCTGCCTAGAATCCTTTGAATATAAATGCTCGTTAATACATTTTGCGCTGAATGTTGTAATAAATGTGAGAAAAATCTCCTATAAGTATTTTGATTTGTATTATTCCCACTGGCTATTTCTATTGATAATTCTCTTAAGGGAATTGGGTATTACTATTCCTAATAACTTCAGATATTCCCAAGATGATATATCTCTCTTTGATGTCATAATTTGCGTGATGGGATATGTATTTTGGCGTCAGGCTTCTTATACGAGCACTACTTCATGAGCAGAATTGCTTTCATCTCCCCAACGCTCTCTTTTTTGTATAAGCTTTTCTCTTACGGTGACTTTCGAGCCTGTGTTCTCTCACGATTTGCAAATGTTTTCAGCTATTCGTTAAAAGCATTAATTTCAATATGAGTCTCATATTAGATTACTAACTCCGTAGTTTATTATGCTAAGTATTGCTATAACTTCCTGTCGCAAACTACGTGCCGGAGTTTAGGGTAATGGGTTTCGTGACAAATACAGGTACTTTGAAACTAACATCGCTTTTACTCAACATCGTCGGAAACAGAATCGGTTCTTCCGAAATAGGCTTCTAGGAAGGAATGGATTCGATTAATTCTTTAATTATCTTTTTTTATTCAAAGCAACGATCATCGTAAATATCAATTTTTACTATATTTTCGTGCAGTGAACTAAACAGCTTATGAAAAACAATCACAGAGAATACGAATAAAGCACATTTGTTGGCAACAACTTAACTGAATTGAAAATTTTGAATTTAAACACTTAAACCTAAAATTTACCGAACATTACAGAACACAAGTTTAAATTGATCATAAGTGAATGTTCTGCATTGTGAGGAAAACCTAGCAATTGTGAAAAATTTACTAGAACGAACTTAACTAGAATTAACTTCACGAATTCGATTAACTTCACTGGAAAAACAACTTAATTCAACTAACCGAACCTTACAAAGAAACAGAGAAATGTTGATTTCCAACGATTCAATTAAGTGTTTTAAATTTGTTACATCAAACACAATGCTATTGAGTCTTGCACAATACAGTTGATGTAACTGATGTTGGAAAACTAGAAAAGTACTGTTTAACTTCTCAACATTCTTCATTCGCATCTAATGTAAACGGAATCTAATTTATTCCACTAGACTGACGTAACTTTCTTATATGTTAATGGAATTGATTTCGGCTGATTTTTATCTTAGTCCTTTAACATTACCTTCATTTTTATAGCTATCATCTTCACCAATTATTCCCATAATAGCAGCCCAGTCTCCTAAATTTCCAAACTTCTTTTCTGTTCATAGGTTTTGCTCCTGTGCTCATGCGAATGTTCATGCAGGATACATTCATACCATCACTCGTGATTATATAAGCAGCCTTTTTAATTTCATTTATTCAACAAATTATTTGGTAAAAGGGCACTCTGAATTGATACCATACTGTCGTGAAGGTGAAAATGGCAGCATCTCCAGGTTTAGTCCTTGCCGGCTGACGGTTGTTGCAATCCAGTTTCTGTCTCCTAAGTTGTCAAACTTCTTTTCTGTGCATAAGTTTCGTACCTATGCTCATGCTAATGTTCATGCCACAAATACCTGGGTACCATCATTCATGGTTATACGAACTAACAGCCTTTCAATTTCATTTATGCACCAAATGATTTGGTGAAAAAAGACCTCTGAATCAGTTCCATACTGCATTGGTGGTTAAAATGGCAGTATCTCCAAGTTTGGTTCTCACGGGCTGACAGTTTTTACATACTGCGTAAGTATCCAAACTCAACAACATTTGATAGCTGTATGATCACTCCAAAAATTGTTGATTTATTGTGCTTTGTTTTAATGCATTATGAAACATCAAATACTTTTATATGCAGTATTTTAACAGCCGCTAACCTTAAACACAAAAGTCAAAGCAGCGTAATGTGGACCAAATTTTTACAACATAAAAAATCACTGAAGGATAAGGATAATATTTTGAGAAATGAGTTCCCATGCATTGGGACGTTAATACTAATGAAATGGAAGATGTATTAGCTAACTGTCGCCAAAAATAAGTCCAGTTCCTTTACCTAGGAACATAATGTTTGAATGTGACCAAAAGAGAAGCACAATTCAAATTATGAGAGTCTTGGAATTACACTGGTGTACATCAGCACCTTTTTCTTTCCTACAGGAACCGAATGACCTTATATATTTCATAACGGCCTCCAGAAAAGTTGCTACCTTTGCTGCTACTCAGGCCTATTTTCACTGACACTACCTTGCTGATTCAGATAGATGTTTTCATTGTTTGAGGTAGATAGACTGAAGAAAATCTTGTTCTTCTGTAGTGTGAATACTTTTGTAGGAAACTTTTGACTGGAATGCATTACATGCAATCCATTGTTCTCTTTTTCTATAATTTTTCATGTAAATCGCGTCACATGTTTATATATGAATCGTGATGAGTCCGGTGCATTGGCACCGGACTCATGCACCAAGATGTAATATAAATATTAAAGAAATCTTTCATGAAAGGCTCGATCAACCTTAGTCTGTATGATAAGTCCAAAACAAATAAAAATAGTCACAAGCACTAAGTGGATTATGATATTGGTTTACTTCACTCTATTGATGACTAGCGATTGTTGTACAACCATATACTCAACTACTAAATCTAGATACATATCAAAGATAAGAAAGACCTTATCCATATTCAGTCACTAGAATTAAGAAATTAGTTACTTTTCAACTTCGCTATCAAATACGTTCATCTATAACTTTCAGAATAAAAATAAATGAAGTTTTATATAACTTAGGAAATGAATTATAAAAACACATATAGTCAACTTAGAGCAGGACCTCATTAACTGACAAATAATGTATTTTACAGTACAGATGTTTAAAGTTTTTAAATAAAAAGAATATAAGTTATAAGTATTTTCATAATTTTATTTATTTTTCAAAAAGTTTACGATATGACAATGTAATTCTCATCACCTTAAAAATAAGCATTTTTTGTCTCCGAAAAAAATATCAGTTAAGGAGTTTCTGCTCTAAGTCAACGATATGTATCATAGACAGCTTTTTATTTCCATGTACATTTCTAAAACCTTTTTTAAGAGTACTGGTCCTAGATAAAAAAAAAAGTCCTTCGAGAAAGGTTCAATCAATCGTAGTCCGTTGGATAAATCCAAGGCAAATCACAATACTCACAAACAGTAAGTGGATTATGATACTGGTTTATCCCACTCTACTGATGACTAGCGGTTGTTGTTTGACTATGCACTTCACTAAATCCAGATATATCCCTAAAGATAAGAAATACCTTATTTGTATTCAGTCCCTACTCTCTGTTGAAACTAACCGAATCCTCTTGAATTCATTTGGGACTTGGGCAACTAAAAGGCTCCATCAAAGTCATCCGTAACCTGTATGGGGGCATTAACAAGTCAGGGGAGATACATACCACATACCACCACAAAGCTAAGAGCAGAAATGACATTCATCACGTTAAAACCAGATCATTGTTAGAGTTTATATCACTAGCTGGGTATTTATCTATTAACTATGAATATTTCTGGTTCTATTATTAGCTTTTAGATTTGGGTGATTACGAATAAGTGTTGAACCCCAGAGGATTTAAGTGTACTGAATTATGCATGATCGGGAATTATTATCGATGTAGTGTGAAGTTTTGGTGAAATTGATTTGGAGGAAAAGTTAACTTAATACTCATTTTTATTATTTGCGATGGCATAAAAATAAATATATACTAAGCTGTACAATACATCCCTCTAAACAAAACTTTACATTGAATTACCATTTTTACTTTTTTTTTATTTCTTAACCCTTAATTCTGAAGTAAGTGTGCAGAATAGTTAGCTGATTGGTTTTAATTAATTCAACTAAAAAATTTAAAACCTACACTCTTCGCGCGGTGAGGGGACTACATCTTTGAAATGTATATTTTTAAGTTTGCGGCGAGAATATAAAATATTTAGCTTTTTGATTATTTATATTGTATAATATGATAAATGGCATGAAATTCATAAACTGACACCTTTTAATCATTATTTAGTCAGTTTGTGCCATTTTTTTCTTAATTCAATGGTGTGTACATTGGCAAGTTGAATTATTTTCACTCGGTAGGTAGGTATTTTAATTAACGTCACACTGGAGCAACACTGCGGGATATTATATGTTCACTCGGAAGATTTGGAATCACATTTTTAAAAACAATTCTTGGCCAGTTTCAAATTAAACTACATTGAATATGTTTTACGTTTTTAGAATATTTAATTTCGAATTTTATTGTTTACAATGCATCGCGATTTCAATCATAGCCGTTGTTTCCCCCTCCTGGTAGTTGTCTTGATGAGGTATCTCGTCCTTAGCAAATAGCTCAGATCTTGATGGACAAGATATCTCGTCAAAACCATTTGGAGGGTTAACGACATTTAATGCTCGTATTTCCGATAGAACGAGATCCAATTCATATTTCCCATTAGTGTAGTATTGCTTTTTCCCCACATCACACATGAGTAAACAACATCTATTCACCTATTGGTTTTCACAAAATCCGATTAATTATTTTATTGGTCAAGAAGATCAAAAGCGACTGTGAACCTTTCAAAGGGTTAAGGAGAAATATACAGGGTGGTTCGAATTTTGCTGTCCAAATGTTAAATGTTGTTCTGATGCCCCAAAATACACTTTTTTGTCAGAAAATATACGCCCGCACCTGTTGTGAGTAGATCTTAGAGGGTACTGTTTGGTACATTTACAAATCGATATTTTTAACTCCGTGGTTCTCAACGAGGATTTTCACTGGATGGAGCACTACACGAATCCAAAATGACTGTCGTGAATCAAACATACAGGGTTGCAAATTGAAATGAAAGAATTGCTCGAAAATTGTAACATGAACGCTTCCCCATAGGTAAGTGACGAATAGTCAAACTTTTGAGCGTTTGCACGACCAGCTCTGTGAAACTGGAACGTTTCATATCAGGCATGATGCCGGTTTATCGAGAATTCTGAGCACTTCAGAAATGTAAGACATTCTATGCGAAGCTCAGAGAAATATTGGTACTACCATGCCAGCTGTTTCACGTAGCCTAAATGTGAGCCAATCCAATGTAGGGAGAATATGAAGGGTGAACTGTTTCGCTTTCACACAACTGAAGGTTCAAACGCTCAAATATTTGGCGATTGACATGGTACTCTCCTATTGTGAAACGTTCACGGAACAATCTTCTGAGCATATCTTCCGTTTTTATTGGCAGACCATGCTTAAGATGCATGTCAACCATCTTTGAATTTGTATAATGCTCCACCACGTGAAAAATCCACTTTGCGAATGAAGAAGTTCAAAAATAAAATTATTTGTAAATGCTCCAGAGCTCTCTAGCACATACGCGCAATAGTTGAAGACGGATTCTTTGACAAAAGAATGGTTATTTTGATGCACCACAACGCCTTTTAAAGTTTGAACAAGTAATGTCTAATTTCTTTGTATGTGTTATTTAAGTTAGAACCAAATCAGTACAATTATAAAAAACACATAATAAATATTGAATTGTTTGTATGTGTCCATTTATGTCGATTTGCCTAAGTAATACTTTATAGCGAAGTATTTTTTACTACGAAGCAAAGTAACCTTAAAGCAAAGTACATTTTAAGTGAAAATTCACTTTCTGGAATTAAAATTAAAACTTCATAATTTTAAGACATACTAAAGAAATGACCTAATTTTTTATGTCAAGTATTGTGTCAAGACATTTACCTTGTCATAAATGTTTTTTGTTTTCTAACGTTTCGAATTACTTGATAACAATATTTCTACCTTTGTAAAGCACACTATATTGAAATGTTGGTGATGATTACAAAGAAAGTCCGAATTCAATCTAGAAATTTACAAAATAAAATATAGGCCTCGTGTTTATTACAGCTTGTTAGATTTATTCTAAAAAAATAATTGAAAATAATTGCCAATGTGTTTTCAATAATTGTAAATTCTGCATTATAAAGCAAGAACATTAAAACAGAAAAAGAAGGTTTGAATAGTTATAAATTTAGCTTTTAAATAAACTATTTGAGTTTAGTAAAAATGTTTTGCACATTTCTAACCGTAAATATTCTTCCATATTTGAGAATCACGCGTTACCTTAATTCAATGAAAACCAAAAAGATACAGCAGTCAGAATAGTAAGATTACAGATTAAGATGTAGTGTTCCAATAGTAAGATTACAGTTAACTGGATTCTTTAATTGTAAACCATTACATTTATCAATTCGATGTAATAAAGTAACTTTAAGCAAAAACGCCTCACTGTCTGTTACACATTCAACACCATAAAAAATTTTAAAAAGCATAAACGAACATTATTTTCTGTACCAAAACATATTTTCCCGGGGTAGAAAATAAACTCCACCGGTACAGTTCCACTTTGTGCGTATTTGCTTATTTACCATACGGCCAAGAGAGCACCCTTGGCCATCCCCCTTACGATAAAAAATGGTATAATAAATACCAGAAATTCCCTCAATATATATCTTCTCTATACACGCGCTCTGTCCGAAAAATGTCTATATTGGATGCGGAAGAGACCATTTTTATATGGAGCAAAAGCACAAATCAGGTCCATCTATGCCTTGGGGTGAAAAAGAGCGCCGGTTATTTTTTTTTGCCGGGTATTTTTTTTTCTTGCCTCCTTTTTTGCACCCCCTTTTTCCTTCTTTTCCAGCGGCCTCGTATGATTTTACGGTGGAGGTGCATGTGAGAGTTCATATATGCCATCACCGTGTCAAACGGCACCGAAACCTGAAGTACCGTGGGCGAAAATAAAAAAGAGGGAAAGGATGACGCTCTTCGTTTCCCACATAGGTTGGGGACAGGGGTAGTCACTTCTATCGATCAGGCCCCCCTCTCTCATTCTGTCTCTCGGAGGAGTGACAGACAGGGGAGGAAGTGAAAGAGGAAGGGGATACTTGACCCCTCAAAGGACGAAGCAGACGTGACTTAAAGGAAAGAGAAGTGGTCAACACATTTGGCAGCTCATCGCCTATTTGGACCATGTGGCTTCAAAATACGTGACGTTTCTTTTGAAATAAAAAGTATGGATGGTGAAGAATAGAATTTATTGATCTATTACGTTTATATATTTTGGCATAGGATTTAACTCTTCCCTTAGATAAGACCCCTATAAATAGATATAATTCTACAGATAGAAATTTAACATATTCCATCTTGTTCTATAGAGGCAAGCTGTATTTTACTTGAATTGATATATTGATCAAATAAAATATCGAAATTTTTTGTTCATACAGAATTAGACCCTTCGTTCACTTAACATGAAGTTACTTTGTTTATTTCAATTCACCCTCCGTTAATCGCACTGTCCCTGGCAGGTGCATGATGACTTTTTTGTGTTTTAAATGTTGTGCAATGGAAAGAATAGCTACAATATGCATTGTTTGTGTATTTAAATAATATATATTTTACAAAATGTAACGTACTATACATAAAAAATATCTACTATAGGTCCTAAAATATACTACCTATTTTTTAACAAATAATGCCTCCTAGTTGCTAGAAAAGAAAACGTCGAGCACTTCGCGATCTCTTAAAAGAAAAGAACTGTCAACTAATGGAGGGTTAATAAGACAAATTAATGTTGTCAAATTTTTCTGATTTCTAGTTTCTAATTAGTCTTGTATAGTATAAAGTGACCATAGATTGATAAGACAAACCAAGACTAATTTACAAATTTTTAATTGTATTAATTCTTAAAAGAATATCACACGGATAAATTATAATAATATCATTGAAAATAAAAAGTTACTATCACCATCCTACACTCCCGTGCCTAGTGTCGTGAGATACTGCCAGTTTAAATACTTGTGGTTGGGATGAATAGAGTATGCCACTGAGGTATCATGTCAATCCAGAATTTTAGAGAATATTACATCTATGCAGTAACTACATCTATATCATCACACTGTATTACACTATATATTCAACATGCAAAAGAAAAAATTTCAATCTCTTGGGATAATCAAGTCCTGATGATTCTCTGTGAATCTCACCATGCAAATAATTTTGACCCTCGAGGCCTTGTTACAAGCAATGCTCCTGAACCATGAGATTTTAAGGTGGTAGGCAGGTGTCCTCATATGTCATAATGCTGTAATAGGGCAGACTGTTATGTAGTGCAAAGGTGTGCCAATTTCATCACTGGAGCAATTTTCTTGATTCTTTTAACTCGTTAGATAAAATGTAAATAGGCCATGTCCGGTGAAGAAGAGTGTCTCTTCCCTGGTCCACTTATCTGGTTGCTGATTTCAGTGACACTCTTTGCAGCACATCATGAACCGTCCTTCCTGTTTCTCCTTCATCCCCAAAGTCACATGAAACATTTATGTCCTTAGACCTGAAAAAACAGGTGATATAGATGCGTTATCACTTTTAAGCTTCGTTCAAATGTGGCTTGGCATCGGTTATGGGGAAACAACAAAATATTTAAAATCAGATTGCATGATTCTGTCGAAAATCTTCAACAATCTTGTGAAAGATGGTAGCCATAAATTTTAAAAAGGTAGAAGTTAGAGATCGATGCAGAGCAGAAAATTTAGAGAATTGAACGAGAAATTTGTAATTTTAAAATGATAGAAAACAGTAAATGGTCTTCGAAAGAATTGTGATGTAATTAAATTGAATGTCGAGGAATAAAATTGTAAAAATGTGACTGAGTTGTGCACATTTTGTAATACTTCATAAAAACACGCGAATTGTACACGACTTAATAATACTTCATAAATAAATACATGAAAATACACGAAATCCTGTTTTCTATTTTTGTATCAATATTTGTATAAATTTTGAATTTTCCTCAATGCTTATTTTATCTACTATTTCGGATTCCAGCATAGCTTGCATATTTTGTCACCGAAACATTAAAAATAATTTCAAAATTTAAAATCATTTATCATGAAAAACAGTTTTTAAAGAAGCTTCACCTAAAGAAAAATAAAATGATGGCATTATAGTCATAAGGAATTACTTCCATTAAATAAATTCAGTGCTAACATAAGTTCCGGTCAAATTACCCCTTATGTAGCAAAAAATAACCTTAAAGTGGCAAACCAACCAACCATTATACATCTTTTTAATTATTGCCCCAAAGAATGGCTAAAAATATCTTACAGTTATGGTTTAGGTTATAGTTAAAAATTTATAATCTTTGTGTATCACCTCGTAAATTCTCATAATCCTATTTAGTTGAATGCAAATGTATTTATTATATTTAGTAGTATGTTTTTAAAATTGAAAAGTTTTCATATAGATTGACTGAAAATAATTTAAAGCTATTTTGGTACATCACTTTGTAAGTCCTCATATAATCCTCTTTGGGTGAATTCAAATGCATTTCATTTTGTTAGCAGTCTGTTTTTCAAAATTCAAAAGTTTTTTTATAAAGAATACCTCAAAATAATTTAAAGTTATTTTGGTGCATCTCTAAATATCCAACGAACATTGCAGTGAAAGTAAATATCCGGCATAATTTAATCCAATTAATCAGCACTTAGTCCTGGACTTAAAATCGTTTCTAATAATCGTTGGGTAATTGGCAATTATTGTCAATCAATGGAAGTTATTAAGGATTGGTCGGTCTCGGATTTCTCACATCACGTGATATAGAATTCTCCGCCCTCATGCAGCATTTCTGGATGATTAAGCCTAATGCCAGGATCCGATGTCATTTCTTTTCTGAAATACTTTTTTCGCAATTAAGTATTCCCGTTATTATTCAGAGCTGAGAATCGTCTCATATGAATGCTGTATTGATTACTGATAATTGATTATTTTTAGGATATCAGACTGGGTGCACATTCTTACTCTGTACCGAAAGTTCCAATGGAGGAATATGCTTGCTTTTCCAATTGCGTTTTTCTTATTTTGAAGACGCGAATTTATTTTGAAAAAGGCAATAATCATCGTAAAGTCCAAAAGAAAAGCCATTTAATTACTCAGATTACGCAATGCGGAATAATTATCTCATTTTTTGAGATAGCGTTTTCACATCTGACAAAAGTTTGAATAGGTCTTTAAGATGAAATTTGAGAACTTATTGTCATCTTTCATAAATTATTTAATAGTATGATTAAGCCTGCACTTTATAGTGACTATTTTCTGTGAAGCAATCACCACACACATTGCGCATCGTTTATATATTATTTCATTACTTAAATTGATCTACAAATTAATAGGACGTAAATTTATATTTATGAACTACATTTCGTTAATATATACTTTGAATAATAATTATAATCTTTAAGTTAATATATACTATTTTTATTAATTGGTGATCGCTAAGTTTCACAAACACTTCCAAAAATTAATCAAACTTCTTAATCACTCAGAATTTTGCTAAAAGAAAATGCTAAGGAAATAGGAACAGAGATTTAAGAAATGAAATTCTGAAGATGAATGAAATGAATTCTCATTGAAAAGAAAAATTTAAAATGAATCAAAAAAGCCCAAATTGACTAATGCCAAACGATGTAGATTGTATAGAGAGTATAAGAAAACCGAGCATAGCAACTCTTGCGTGCGAGTGCGCTGCCGCCTTAACCCTTGGATATTGACATAGAATGTGATAACTTTGAGATTCTATCAGGAAAATTGTACAAAATATAATTCCAGATTCCAATGCACCCATTATGTTACCGGTGATATGAATATAGATGTTACTCAAACCAAATTTCTTATAGACTATATGCAACGTCAGTTCAACTTGAAGTACATTTCTAAATTGCCCGCTAATCCGGGCAACACTTTTATAGATTTAATCTTTGTAAGAAACATCGATGTAAATATTGCGTCATCCGGAAAGTTCTGCGGTTTTTTTATGATAAATACCAACGAAGCAGTACAAAAACTTAAGAAAATGTTATTGAATCACATAAGCACCATTTTGTTCTATGACTTTTTGCCATCTTTCCGGCAGCTGGAAAATTCCTTTTTTAAAAAGTCATTAGGCTTATTTGTAATTGCTTATTTGTTATGGAGGTGCTGTTTGACAGTCTCCACAGAATTGAACTCCAGGCCGTTCAGAGAATTTTGAAGTGACCTGAAGAGGTAAAAATCTGAGGGGGCAAGGTCTGGTATATATGGGGGTGACACAAAACATCTCAGCCATACTCAATAAGTCTTTGACTGGCATTCATTGTAATGCTGGAAGACAACACCTCGACGATTGGTCAGTTCTGGCCGCTTTGCTTCGATTTCTGCTTTTAATACTGCCATTTGAGAACAGTATTTTTCCGAATTTATTGTCTGATTTTGTGGCAACAATTCATGATGAACAATTACTTTGTAGTCTCATCATACACAAAGCATTACTTTTTTGGGATGCAGCCCCCCTCTCGATGTTAGTTGGGGAGGTTCATTTGGCTTAACCCATGATCTTTTTCTTGTAACATTATTGTATAGTATCCACTTCTCATCTCCAGTAATGAGCCGTTTCAAAAAAGGAACTTCTTCATTTCGTTACAGCAAAGAATCACATGCAGAAATTCGAACAAGCATATTCTGTTGTGTTAAAGTATGGGGTACCCATACATCGTAGCGGCTTACATACCCAATCTTCTTCAGATGATCATGATCTGTACTCTTTGGAATATTTAGTCTGTGTGATAGTTCCTGAACTGTGTGACGTCGATTTTCAGTGATGGCATCGTTTAATACGTCCTCGTTTACAGAGGATGGCCGTCCAGAGTTGGCATCATCTTCGAGGCTGAAATTTCCGCGCTTAAATTTATCAAACCACCTTCGAACTGTGTCATCAGAAACAGCACTTTGTCCATATACAGCACAAATTTTACGAGCAGTCTGACTAACATTTTTTTTCTTTCTTAAAATAAAAGAGCATAATATGACGAAAATGAACTTTTTGGTTTTCCATTCTTAGCACTGCAGTGAAACAAAAATTGTGCCACAGCACAAGCAATAATTATGCAGTTAAAGCAGAAAAGACCGAATTTACACATCTGCTTCAATCAAGGTCACTCCTTATCAGCGGTAGCAAAAAAATAAAAAAGAAAGCGCTTCGATTTGAAAAACCGCAGAACTTTCCGGATGACCCAATACTATGCCATATTTATCTTACTTCTATCATCGGCCTTTGATAAATAAAGTAATATTTCATTTATATATAGCCACCAAGACTTTATTCATTTACTTCTTCCTTCCTCTAATAACACAAAGACTGGTTCGCGAATTAAACAATCACCGGTTGTCTCCCCGTCATCAACCAATCCATCTCATTTTTTTTAATTTCTATACACCTTTGATTCAGCTTACATGCTTTCCCTTTAGTAGTTATCGTGTGCATCTTTATATTAGTAATACACGTAATACTATGTTCTATGGTGCATATTTCGTGGTGGCCTAGTGTTTTACGGCATTCGGAGTGAAATACATTGCCTTATGTGCAACAATGGATGATACAATTTTTTGAAATTTCTATACACTTTAATCATTGAGTGATCTAGCATGCTTCCTACTTATTAGTTATAGCCCTACTCGTACATTCGTAGCACACGTCATAAGCACTTTGTTCTATAGCGCACAGCTCAGCAACATATATCCCTCCTGGTGGTTGTCCTGACGAGGTATCTCGTCATTAGCAAAACTGACCAGATCTTGATCAATCCCGTCATAATAAAAAAAATCGGTAGTATCTTTACGGCGAGAAATCTCGTCATTTGCAAAATTGGTTAGATCATGATGGAAGATATGTCTAGTCAAAATCACCTGGAGGGATATAATTATGACCCAGTGTTCCATGGCATCCGGGATGCAAACCATTGTCTTATGATGTAACAGTGGGTGTAAAATTGTTTGGAATATATATACATTTGACCCTCGATAATCAAAGCATTATTCAGAATCAGCTTGTAATTATATAATAATATAGGTTCACTAATACAAGTTTTAAAGGAAATTTAAAGTCCTTCCGGGTAAAGCCTTCACAAAGAGGGAAATATCTCCTTTCTACTTCCTTCAGATATACGTAGACTCGGCGCATTCCTAGCCCAAATCCGAGAAAAGCGAACAGAATAGCTTCATGAAAAACTAGAGCTAGAAGTTTAAAGGAAAAAAGTTCCCCCATAAGTCTTCAAACTGATAACTAAAAATGTGAGCGTCCCTATATGGCTTTCCTTAGTTCCTGCAGCGGAGACGAGGAAAAGTCGAAAGCACAAAGAAATGTAAATCGGGAATCTCCTATCCTCTTTTGATGTGGGATGAAAAAATACCCTTTTATGGGCTTCCTATTTTGACAGCAATCAAGTCCACGGATAAATAATGTTTAAAAACCTCCTGGAATTGTGGAGTTTTTCCCCAAAAATCTACTAGTTTACAAACGATGATTGTCTAGATCTAGAAAAATGGGAAATGCAAAATAATATTGTAATAGATGCATATATATATATATTATGTACAGGTGTTGTGAATACTTAAAAGTAAATTTTCACTTATTCATAGCAAAATATACACACTTTTAAGATTCTCATTAACATTGTAGAAATTTCTGTACAATAATGCATGGTCCCTGGCTTCTTAGTAGCCAGAGTTCTTAAAGAGAACAGGACATTTGATTTCCATTTCGTACTGAAGATCCCAGAGCCTATTGAAAGTGTTAGGGGCTAAATTAAACAATGATCATTCAAGCATTGAGTCCGGCTGTATTCCATATTGCTTATCATTAATTGCACAGTAGCAATGCCATGGAAGTGGATATGTGTCATGAGGGGGCAAAGGTGAATGAATGGGAAGTTTTTAGGAAAGGGCTACTCATCGACTTTTGGTCTCTGACATTTGGACGCTGGGGTGTAGTTGATTCTGGCTTCAATGTTCCAGGAATGATGATGCTGAGCTTGGGGTGGTACTGCATTAATTGTTTGGTTCATCGATGAGTATGTATATCACAGATCATGCTCTCCCAGTAATCCCAAGATATCTCCATTTCCGCGAGAAATTCCAATTATCTCCTCTTGCCGACTCCATCCTCAATAAAATCCAGCTTCATAATCAATGCTCTGACCAATGCCAGCTAGTTCACTCTTCCCAAAGTCACTTATTATAGTTGTTCGACCCCACCCAATTCCTTAGAGGCACAGTGACAAAAGTTCTCCTTAATTTGTATTGGATCACTTAAAGTTATGAAGTAAATCTTTCTATAATCTATCAGATCATGTGGCGTAATGGTGAGAATAAGTTCGCTTAGTTTTCTAATATACGAATAAAAATTAATGTATTGACTATTTTGCTTCAACCCTACTTTGCTGTACGCTTATAAATAAATTCAAGACTATATGTATTCGAAACATGCAAAGCGTGAAATGCAAAATCTAATACATCTGACTGAAATAGAAAACGGAAATTCTTGCACGAAAACAGAATTCACCTGTAGTTTTTATCTATATATGTTCATCTTATGTGTTCGGCAATTATTGAAGTCTGGTAGCATTATTTCATGGATACATGAGTCCTGCCCTTAGATTAATGAAATTGAAATTTAAAAGATAATTTTAGGACGTAAAGATTTGGGGGATAAGCAGTTTTCCATACATTTGTCTTTGAAACATATTATCTCCGATGGCAAGATTACAAATACTAGAAGCCAAAACTATAAAACAATAATATAAAAATAACGAAAAACATAAGAGCAGGCTACAGAAACAGTCGTATCAACTCAAATGGTGCCTGGGTCCTCAGTATAGAAATGAGAGTTCTTAAAGAGAACAAGACAATCAAGTAGGTGATTGCTGTCCATTTCCTTCTGGAGATCTTCTGAAGATCGCAGAGAGAGCCTGCTGAAAGTGTCGAAAGACCAGGGGTGAAATTAATGCGATCATCTAAATATTTGGATATGCAGTTGTGATCAGTGGCAAAGCGGAATTCAGCAACATCTCTACACTTTGGTCACTTAGAGATGTCAAGAATGTTTTCCCTCCAAGACTTTTAGAAATTCTATCTAATAGGCTTTGATAAATAAACTTAATGGCTTTTTTTATTAACAGTGGTTGCATTACAGGGTACACCAATAGTAGATCTTTGAAACACACCTATGTAAATTTCTTAAATTAAACTCTAATATATGTTTATCCTCACTAATGCATATAAGCTGTGCAGTGCAATATTGCGATATAGTTTAAAAGAAAACCGCTTATTAGTTAAATGAATTTTCATGTGTTAACTATATAAAAATAACTTATTTTGTGCTTTTGCTTCTTAAAGACCCTTTATGAAATTTAACAAATAATGGAATACTCTTAAACGTGAAATTTCACCTAACATAATTTGATCACAACTTCCCTCATCACTGAACAACAAATTCACACAATAAGTGTAATCAATATTATTTAAATTTATAAGTTTATTTTCATCCCCCAATTATTTCTTATAATTTCATCTATCAACTCCCGGAGGGCTTCCACACATGTATCCGTTCTGCATCCTACCTGTAGTCTTCCTGCGTGACTTCAAACAAGTTTTTGCCTTCTTGACCAATAGAATCTTTCCTGAGATTCTTTCGACCAACACATGATGTTAATTATGCTTTATGCAAGTTGTGGGGGAAAAGCAACACTACACCATTCTGAAATCTAGTGACACTCAGAGGGGATCCAGAGATTTCACGAGATTTCAAAGCAGTGTAATATTTCTTTTACACCATAACACACATAATGATTAAATAACCACATCTATTTAATTGTAAGAATTCGTGGATTCTTTCAAATTTTAGAAAGATTATCTTTTTCCTTTCCTTGGAATAGAATCATTTGGAAAGATTCTATTGGTGTCCTTCCCTTAGATTAGAATCTTTTGGAAATATTATATTGGTACTTTCCTTAGAATAGAATCCTTTGGTTTTTATTGGCTATTAGCAGGCCGGTTACCCGGCCAGCTAATTACCTGGCGTTACTCGGGTTGAATTGGTTAACTAACTTCCGCTTTCGTTAATAAATTGAAATTCCTATTAATTTAAGAACTACCACACTCTATTAAAGGCACGCAATTCTTAAACACACAATTTCACAGATGTAAATGAATGTCATTTAACATTTTACATTTTTGTAGAATTTAAATTTTTAGTAAGAAAGTCTCTAGAATGTGCAAATGTTACCCAGAATGCCTAGAATAGTTCAGAGTATGCATATAAATGCCTTGCACGTCATTTAAAAACAAAAGCGTTTCCCAAAATTTCCATACAATGATTAAAAATATTTTTAAAACTAATTAAACCGCTTACCTTGATTACAGTTATTGAACGAAAAACCATACATTGAAAATCCAGAAATACATCTTAAAACAGATTTTAAAAAGTTAAATACGAAAAGTAATGAATGTATCTGTTTTTTTCATTACAAAATAGATTCTTGGAATGTAACGGACACACATTTCAAAAAGCAAACGATTAAAAAGTACCAAGGTTGCCATATTAGCTACCAGTAATATTTTAAAAGGTCTTGTTCTGTATATTTTATTTATGTTTTGTTCTATTTATCGTCTGTCCCAAATATTCAGAATTTTTTTATATTTCGTAAAGAATAAAAGGCTAAAAATGAATAAAGAATTATAATTTAAATGTCGTAATAATATTTTTTGGAAAAATAATTGAATTTTCAGCAGTACTGGTAAAACAATTCAAGTAATAGCAATGCTCAATATACGTTTCAGCTTCTCCGAAACCACCAAATTATGGTCGATTTAAGTACAGTCACTCAGATGTTTTAGCATGAAACTTGTCTAAATATGTAAGTAAAGGAATGTAAAATAATGTATTCACCAAACTAAAATACAATGTATAAAATATAGAACATTGCATTAAAATGCGTTTGATAAATTTTATGTGATACTTGTGCAAACACACAGACACAAAATCAGACATAGAACGGGAAGACGGACAAACAGATTAACGCAACCAAGTTCAGTCACTAAATGAATGTAAGTACGCACAGTATGCAAAGTTTCATGAAAATATATTCAACCGTTTGGACCATGGGCACGCATATACAGACAGACACCAAACGCGCAATAGACGGATTTTGGCATCAGAAAGGCCTAAGAAGGATAGAAAACTTGAAATGGGTCTAAAATATTCAATGTACAAACAAACACTCCATTTTTATTTATATAGATTGGTCGAGAAGGTCAAATCTGGTTCGAATCTGTGTGTGAACGAACCTCCTTCATAGAGTTAATACCATCAATTCAAAAGTAAAGCGAAAGCAAATTTGGAATAAAAAATAACTACAAAAACAAATGCCGGATGAATAACTTTATTTCATCAATATTAAATCTCACATCAATACTACTATGAAACAAGTAAGTTGACCGCGGTTCACAGTAAGTTCGCAGTTACACCGCGATATTCTCCCATGTCTTACTTATCAACAGATGATAAAATGCCAAACTGAAAGCAATATTTCCTAGAAACATTTTGCTGTTTTAAATCTAAGTACGATCAAAAGGATATCTACATCCTTAAACAGAGTATGTTCAATTTAACTAACATTCGGTTTGTTCTTCACTTAGAACGTAAAGAAAACCTTAAGATGTTGGGTAAATACCGGTAAAAGAAATTACCCTGAGATCTTTCCTCCCCTGTTTACCGATACTTGAATTCTTAAGTACACTTAATGCCTGAAATCGATTCTATTTGTTAAAGAATTTTATTTTGTGAGAAATATTTTTTCACATTTCTTCCCTTTTGCATGCATCCATTTTTTCTCGTAGATAATGTAAGGGGTTTGTTTTAGGTTATCTCTTTTTTGTGCAGCTAAACAGAATAATATTTATTTTTCCTCTATAAAAAGTTATCTTTAACGAGTTAATAGTCTCTGAATAAACAATAGCTGTTTCTATTATCTGCACATTGTTAATAGCTTTAATGGACAGAAGCGTAAGCCTCAATTAAACAGTAGGTTAATATCTGTATCATAGTATCTTAACACTGCATTTAGGTTATGCCGTTTTTAGATACTTTGTTAGTATAAGGATTTAATATTTCTTTTAGATTTTAATAACATCGTTTTTCTTATTAGAGGACATTCTTTTGGAGGAAATAGCAGAATGATTAAAGATATATTTAATGTGAAGGCTCAAAATTTTTTATGAAGTACGAATAACTGAATAAAACTTTATTCCAAGCCTTCATAAATAACTGCACACTGTAGAAAATGGATCAGTAACCCTCGGATAATTGTCGCGTCATTAGAAAAAATGAACTGATTTTGATCATCTTCGTCATCACAACAAATGGCAATATCTCAATCATTCGGAATTCTTGATTTTTCCTCATTAGCAAAATTGGCCAGTTCTTGATGGACGCAATATCTCGTCGAAACCACTTGGAGGGTAAAAACACAATTTAATAGATGATAATTGTTATTTCCTTGATCGACATTATAATCATGCTGTTTTGGTAATTATTAGACTAGTATTAGGTTTAGATGGTATCAAATGATGAACACACACACGTTCATTGCTTACCTTCAAAATTCTAGAAGAAACTTTTGGTAACTGTTAAGGGGGAGCAATTGTAAACTGGCTGATAGCTAATTATAATGATAAATACCCCTGCCACTTTGTCACACATCCCCTTATGTATAGGGAAGGGTCTTCTTGACCAAATGCTTTTGAGTAGCTTATATTATATATTTAAGACCATACCTCACAGAATTATCACAAATGCTTAAAGATAAAAAAATTATTTATTTCAATGTACACTGAAGCCAGAAAAACTGATACAGACGAACTTATACAAAATACATAGCAACTCCACCTATGCGCGTCATTGGTTGCGTCTGCCAGTGCATGCGTAATGCAATAGATATCTGTGGAGCATCTAGAGCATTTTTTGCTGTGATAATGCAAGTTATCACGATTTAAGTTACTTTTTAAAGCGAATTAATGGTTGGAGACCGAGAGATGGGTCGCAGCATTTAAGAGGTAGAGGAAATGTTAGATTTTGCACATACTATTGTTTAAAAAGTTTACCTTGACAAGAATTCTGACAAAACCTGTAACTTCCGACGGAAGTGTGGCTTTAAAAAGACTGGGTGAAAGTAAACAGCGTCATCTATCAAGAATCGTTTCATGTGATAGGCATGCAACATTACTTCAAATAACATTGGAATCCAATGCTGGGTCAAACAAATATCAGCTTGAGGACTATGCAACGTTCTCTCAAAGGTATGGGCTTTAAGAGCCGACGCCTAACTCAAGTACTCCATACACTGTTATGATGACTAGATACCTTGTCCATCAAGAACTGGTCAGTTTTCTTCTAATTACTAGATGCCTCGACGAGATAGACACCAGGAGAGTTGAGTCCTAGCAAAACAACTAGACTAAGCTCATGATCCTCAGAAAGACCATTAATGTATCAAGACTTCCATAGGGATCCTTCCTTGCACAACATGCATAAAATACGCATAACTAAACCTTGTTTTGTAAAACATGTTAGGGCCAAGCACATTTTGAGTGTTGAGCATTTTCACAGGCTTCCACCACCTCGAGTTAGACTTGTCTCGGGCTGCCGTAACTCAATGGGTTTGCCCATGTGATAGCGGCCTGCGAGCTGTTGGTGGCGCAGTTTTGATTCCTGGTGCTGTTGCTAATTAGATTGATCAAAGTATAACCATAGACCTGAAATATAAGCGGACTGCACATCGTTATTGAGAAGAGCTTCAAAAATTTGACCAACATGTCGACTAGTAGTCACGTGACTGTTGTGAAAAATTGACTTGGTTGGACGATTTGGCATTTTATCGATTCGTTTGGCGATATAATGTCTTATGACAGGGTAGATATTTGAATGTATGTTTCTATAGAGTGGCGAAAATATGGAGAAATCGCCAATCTACTACTATGTCACATGGACCAATCAGATTATGAATAATCATTTCCTCTCAGTAGAATAAAGTAGTCTAAAGGTCATGTTACGACTAATTTTGTTCATATGATCCTGGGCACACAAAAGGTTACCATTACTCACTCTGTTTTTACATCACCTCTATAAGTATAACCTAGACCAGGTCTTTATTCGTTTGTGGAATTTATCGAGAGTATCATTTTACTAAAAACCTACTGATGAAAACAAGATTATACAACTGACTAACATTATAAACAAAAAGCATTCTCTCTGGTGTGTGTTCGTGTTTCCACCATGGCTGCAGACAGAGTGGACTAAATAATTAATCAGTGATGTGGGGTGGAGGCCCTCAATTAAATATTACTACTGTTCTGAATACTGTGTACGTTAAATTGTATTGTATGTATGGTATTTTATTGTACGTTAGCTTTCGATATCATATTGTGTCCATGTATTACTCTTGTATGCAATATACCTTAGTTGGGTATTGTGCGTATCTCTTACTGAGATAATGGTTTTTTCTCTCTTTCGCTAGTTATTTTCACTTTCCTTCTTCCTTCTATTTCTCTTCCTTTGCTTTTTCTATTATTTATCCGTCTTCTTTTTCTATTCTTTTTCTGTATTTTTCCATTTATTTTGTTTTTATTGCTTTCCTTGTATTGTATATAATTACAGACAGGAATCCCTTCCTGTTGATTAATGTATTGAAAATATTTACTATTCCTCAAATTTCTAGCGATGAAAAATCTGCTTATTCATGTTCGTGTATCTGATAACGATGTGCTTTTCCATCTCAGTTCTTACCGAACCTTAGAAACCTTAGCTTACCGAACTTTAGCATATGTGTTCGGGAGTCCGCTGGGCCTCCTCGTGCTGGCGGAAGACTTTCCCATTCACCCCTAGACCATCCTTGATCTGTCTCTGATTGGCTGGGTGATCTGGGTCATAAATAAATAAAAGTCGCTCGGCGACCAACTCCTGCTCATCCCAGAGTTGTCCCTAAGAGACCGATATAATCTAAGATATCGGAAGGCGTTGCTGGGATGCAGAGCATAGACAGTTTGGAAAGCTCTTAACTCTTCTCACAAGAGTAATATAGATTATTTACCTTTTCTTAGTCTTACTCGAGCAGTCTGGTGCAATATTGGACCTTCAAAATGTAATGACTGTTTAGACGCTTTGTGGGATACCAAGAATGTGGAAGTGGAAGCAGACTATGTTTTGTGATTTTCCGATTTGGGCAAGAAGTAGACTTCCACGTCGATGATATCATTATTAGATGGACGGATTTGCTCGCAACCATCTTTTGTCAACAAATCAGGTATCCAATTACCAAAGAAACAAACGTATGGTGGTATCCACTGTAAGCAAATAGAGCCCGCCTGTGCCAATTCGGACACAAGATTAATATAATATCTCACCTAGTTCATATGTAGCAAAGATTTGAGGTGCTATATTTAACTTTTAATGCTGTCGCAATCCATATACATGATCATTCTCAAAAGACAGAGCGCAGCTCAAAGCCTTTTAGAGCCAAAAGTTCCGATGAAAGCACCGAACCATAATCTGCATTTCTAAAATTAAGTTCCTGTTTTATATAGATGCCACTGTCCTTTACATGTATCAAACTCGTGTTGACATCTGTATATGTATCTGTAGAGCATAATCTGGAATGTTATTAATAACTTCCCGAGCAAGCTGTTTAAGCATTTTAAGATGGTCTTTTTCATTTACATTTCAACGCTTACTTAAGTTATTCACAGTAATTAATACAAGTAAGCGAATTAGTAGGCTCCGGACAACTATTATGGAAAATGCCATACGCCACTCGATTACTGCAGCTACCGTGAGTTTATTTCTCTCCTGTATGAGTAAATGCTTTCCTTGTGTGTGTGTCTGAATGACAAAACCGTTGCTTGACCCACCTTGAACAGATCTGGCCCTTGTGCCATACAAAAAATCAGTAACCCAACCTCAATCACTTAGCTTTTCCCAGAAATTAAGACAGGTAAGAGAATTAGTAAGCTCTAGACATCTATTAATAAAAACGCCATAGACCAGTCGATTCTTTTAGATGTCGTGAGTGTATTTCTCCCTTTTGTATCAGCCAAGCAATTATTTTTGCTGTCAAGATATTCATATTAAAATGAAGCATCATTTAATGTATGAATTTAACACTTGAAATTTAAGGAATATGCGTTATAGTTAACCTTCCTAGTGGTTGTCTCGATAATGTATCTCGTCATTAGCACAACTGACCCGATTTTGATGGACGAGATATCTCGTCATTAGAAGAAAACCGACCACATCTTGATCTCGTCGTCATCAAAAAGTTGGCAATATTCTGATGATGAAATATCTCGTCATTAGGAAAATTGGTCACATGATTGATGAAATATCACGTCGAAATCACTTGGAGAGTTAAGTAATGAAAGGAATCAGAGAAAACTAAGCACTAATTAAACCGTCACTTTTTACAGTTTGTACAAGGTCAACCTACAATTTTAACCTGCTCAAATACTCTTCGATAAGTTGCGTGTAGGTGGAGCAGGTTGAATTCCTGTAACGACTCTGAGGATATTTCTTCTGTGTCATTAACTTTCTTTATGTGTGTCCATATACATGGAAAAAATTGCTTGGCACTTGGCCAGATTTGGTTCTTGCTCCATATTTAATCCACGCTTTCAGTCGCTACGTTCCTACCTCATGCCTCAGTCTGTGAGTAGAAAGGTAAGGATCAAATTTCAAAGTATTAGTGGAGCTTTCTGTGTATTTTGAATAAACATTATCGATAGTAGAAACCTGAAGGCCAACCTCTTCACTTGAAATCTTGGATTTGAAGGACCCTTTACAATCGAACTTTAAGCATTAACACAAAAGATCTTCACACCCTGAAATTCTAGGAACAAACACATATATTTTCACAATATCTTGTAAAAATAATTGATGTCACCCTTCCGAAAGTGCATAAAACCAAAGCAAAGTATAAGCTTTATGATTCCTGGTACTGGAGCGCCTAGAATCCCCAGGGAAAAAAACGAGCTGTAAAAATGGAAGGAAAGCATTTGTATTTCGGCAATCTTATTGAAAAGAGAAAAAACAAAGGGTATCTTAGTCAAGTATTTCTCGCTTTCAATAGAGTTTTAAAACACAGACTGAGTCTCTGTACGTTTCCATTTTTTATATTCTACATTTATCGCTTACATAAATGATAAGGTAAAAAAGGATAGCAGCGCAAAGCTATGTGAGGGTCTTATTTATTTTATTTCGTCCTTCTGTTTCGTTCTTCTCTCTCCTTTGCCCAAAAGTAAAATGCTCAAAAAGCTTTTAGAAACCGGCGTGGGAAAATGTCTAGGCGTTTTGTACGGCTTCGACTTTTTCGGGCGAAGTTCGATAATATTCGGGATAGTCAATTGAAAAACATAAAAATAATAAAATCATAAAATGCTCCTCGACGGCGGAAAACATTTTTCATTTTTTTCATAAATGGAAGATAAAACGTAGGGAGAAAGAATGCTTTCCCTGGCCGATAGAGCCCTGTGTTGAGAAAAAGAGCATTGCTCTTTAATATTTGGTTTGTTTTAAAGTTTTTATAAGTTTGGCTCAAAACATCGCATTATTTGAAAATAATATATAATAAATTAAAGTTTGAAGGAATTCTTTGTGTGTGCATAAGTATTTCAATTTTCGAGAAAAGCAATTTGAAATGGAATGTATGGGAAGATTTTGTGTCATTATTACGTCTGCTAGTGTTTATATTCGATTTTATTTGGTGAACTAGACAGGGTGGCTATTTAATAATTATAACAGCTAAATCCAGGATTTGAGTGTCAAAAGGAACAAAATCAATTTCTGAGATAAAAATAGCTTTGATCATACTCTAATTACATTGCTTTAAAATAAGGACTCTCAAGGTCACGTACTAACTTACCCAGACCCACTCTGAAACCACTGATACGCCTGTCGCTATCGAAGCACCGAATTTATTTACTCCACATTACTTGAGGCTTAAACCTCCGCGCATCACA
This sequence comes from Meta bourneti, assembly GCA_933210815.1. Classification (NCBI taxonomy): domain Eukaryota; kingdom Metazoa; phylum Arthropoda; class Arachnida; order Araneae; family Tetragnathidae; genus Meta; species Meta bourneti. The sequence goes on from OW119926.1 coordinate 65,531,053, forward strand.
AAATTTCTGAGTAGTTTAGAATGCTTTACCCATAACTCACATAACGGGAAAAGAACTACATATGTTGGTTGAAAGAGCCGTAGGAAACATTCCATTGGTCATGAAGTTCAAAACTGGTTAGAAATCATGCATGGAAGACTACTGGGTTTTTCGGAACGGATATATACATGCAAGCCTATTTAAAAGCCATAACCATTTAAAAGCCATTACTATATATGCAACATATAATATATTTCAAATAGTAAAGTCTCAAGGTCACACACAAACTCCCCAACCCTACTTCGAAGTCACGGAAACGTCTGTCGTGATCCAAGTAGCAAATGTGTTTATCCCACATCACTTGAGCCTTAGCTCTTGGAGTATCACTAGATTTCCGAGTAATGTAGAGCCACAATACGTCAAAGAACCTGTACACTTTCTATCAATATCGTCAGTTGACTCACTTCAAAACAGTAATAAGGTTTCTGAAAAATAGAAATTATGCAGTTCGGTTTTTTTACACTTAGCGGAGAAAAGAACCTCCTGAAGAATAAGTCAATGTTGCCAATTAGAATCGCAGCAGTATTATAATGTACGTTTATTCACCTGTTAAAGTATTTTTCCGTGAAATTGTTAATTCCTTCTTTCCTTTTGAGTCAATTTAAATTCGTTTGATCATTTACATTACTTATTTAATACTTTTCGTGTTCGAAAATACTTAAACTTACTTGTTTTGAATAACAATGTTGTTTTTAAGGTGGTTTTCTGTAAAATGAGAGCATGCATACGATTAACCGTAATTGCATTTTCATACAAACTGATTAATTCTACCTGCGTTTAAAAAGTTGCAAGAATCCTTATGGGAGAAAATCGGTAACCATAAAAGCTTCATACAACAAAAGCATTAGTATTATCGCACAGAAATGCAAACATGTTATCAAAGTTATGGATTACTGAGAAAGCTACATATTATTTTCCGGTGTACTATTTTATAGAGATTGGAAAAGCAGTCAGGGGAACTATTCACTTATTTCTGACAGCTTTAAGTAGGATACAATGCTTGCGTGAACACTTAGCGTTTGGGGAATCGATCAGGGATAGTCTAGGCTTTAACCTCAATTATTTAATTCAGCTAAAAATATTAAAACTATCTTTCTGTTCACAGTTTCTATTTTCTTAGAAGACGTCTATACAGGGAAATTTGGTATTGTAAGTTTGTGTTTTTTCCCTGGAAAATTTTCTTTTGCAGACATGGAGAATGTGAACAACAGAAAAATGACGTTTCAAATTCATTTCACGATTTTGCTGTTTGTTTGGGAATTTAAGATATAAAATGTGGTAAATCAAGAGAGAGAGAACATGGTACAGGCCCCTCTCCAAATTGGCGACTAAAATTTTCGACGCCAAACAGCTATTTCGATAGTCCGCCGTATTGGATGCCTTTCACTTGAGCCCAAGTATAAGTGCATGCAAAAATACTCCTAAAGTATCACCAATTGGCAATATTACTGTGTTTCTAACTAAAAATGTTATAGAATTCGTGCCTAAACTTTGTCATTGAATGCAGAAGATAAGAAATCTAATCCTACTCATCGTTAAGTTTCGAAGTTTGACCAACATCTCGTTATGTTTCGCTCGTTCTTTCCCGGCTACATCGCTTATTTATACTCCCATTTGAATTTCCTGTTTGGAACCAAGAAAAAGCATCGTTCTTTCTTTAAAATTGAGGGCTCAAAGGCCCTTGCTCAAGTGTCGCTGCTGTAAATTACCAGGTCAAACCTGTGGATTAAACGGGGAATCGAAACTTGTGGATTGGGAGGAGAGATATTCATGAGTTAACAATTGACGCCGAATAGATAGATAGAATCCTCTTGAGTGCAAAACCACTCTTCCATCAATAGCTAAAACATGAGAACATTATAACTTTTTTCCAACGCCGATCACTGACACTCGGATTTCGGCACTACAAGAGGCAAAATTACGGCTACTTGTGAAGGAGTACTCAATAGGTGAGCAGCCGCTACTCCTAACAAGGACAATCACTACCATCCATGCTCTTACAAACGGGGATTCGAACCCGTAGCCTACCGGGTGGCAGACAAGCGCTATCTGTAAAACATATTTGGCCAAGGATATGTAACGCAATATTATTCCTTTAACTGAAATCTCAGATGTGACCTCGTCATCTGACCGTGGTTTAGATTTACTTGCTGTTGTCCTGGGATCTTTCTCTTTCGGGTTTGATCCCGGACCGTCTCCAATAGTCCGGTATGTTGCTCCAGTGCGACATTAATTGAATACCTACCTACCATCCTCTAACTGAAAGAAAAATTTAAAAAAAAACTTTCGACACAGCTATTTTCGCATCAAAACTAAAATTTCCAAATTTTCGAAAACAAACCAAAGAAAATTTACTTTGCTCATTAGGATTTGCTTAGTCTAGCATCTTCTCATGTATAAAAATAGGCATTGACTTTTTTAAAGTTTTTGCTATGAAGTTATATATTTCATTTTTGTTGTTTACAAATGCCGGACATTGGCCTTCAAGTTATTAGTCCAATGCTCTCCAAAATTTAGACACGACGACACTACCAATACTTCTGAGTTCAAAACACTGGTCGAATTGTTCAGCTGTCATAGTCTGACGTATGTCATAAAACATGCAATTCGAGTTGTCAGCAACGTCAATACAAAATAGGTGTACCCGTATGCAATTATGGACAATCAATAGTCTAAAGCAGAGGTAGTCAAACTTTTTATACCTACCGCCCACTCTTGTATCTTTGTTGGTAGTAAAATTTTCTTACCACCCACCGGTTCCGCAGTAACTTAATTTAGCGCAACTGCAAAGTACTCTTAATTTTTGAGTAGAGGTTTAGTAAAAATACATAGTTAAATTTATCTTTTTATTTATACTTTGCATATGTTTATAATACACAGAAAATTTAATTTGATGCTGCATTTCTGCATCTCCATCGATACAGCGCCTACTAGTGCGGAAGCTGCTTAAATTGAAAAAAAGAAAATTAAATATAAAACTATAAAAGTATATTAAATGACCTTTAATTAATTATTAATGAGATCCTTGAGGCTGATGCTGTGAAACTAAATATTTGATATCTGATTCAATTTTCGTAAGGAACAAACGAAGGTCTCTTTCAGAAATATTCAGACGGTTTCTCTGTTTGGTGATAATATGATTAACGGCACTAAGCCTGATTCCACAAGATATGAGGTAGGAAAAGGTATCAATAAATTGAACATCATTTTCCACATATTTGGATATAAGGCAGGCATTTTTTTATTTAACCATAAGTTTTCATATCCACCACTATCGAAATTATATTTACTCTCTTCATCATGTCTAAGTTCTAACATTTCTTCTTGGCAAGTTCTACCAGCCTCCTCAATATTTGCAGTAAAAGGATTCTTCATCCAGTCATACACTTTCAAGTTCAAAATATCTTCAAATCGTTTTTCCATATCCAATTTAAGTTCGTTAAGGTGGCTATTGAATCTTTCAATCTCCTCTGGAGTTACATCATCTTTTATATATGATAATTCGGGAAACTGATGAAATTCTCTTCAATAGATTATAACGAAGATCAAGTTTGTCGATAAATAATGACACAATATTTTGCAATTGATAAGAGTTTTATTAGCTCCTTGACGCTGCAAATTGATTTCACTAAATCTCTTGAAAATATCTGCCAAATAAAAGGCATCATTCTTTACTATTTTTAATTGTTGAGAGATTGGTCTCATTACTTTCAAAAAATGTGACACTATCATATAATGCTACAAAACGAGGCAAACATGTATTCTGACAGCCACCGAACTTCTGTGTGTAAAAGTAACCTAACATTGTCCTGTCACAGCTGTCGAAACATTCTATCATGTTTGGCATTGGATTTGATCTTATTTAGAGCTCTAATTATTATAGTTAATGATGAATGGAGACTTGTACTTAAATGTTTTCCTACAAGATGCCTGTGCACCACATAATGAATACATAAAACATTTGGCACTTCCTTCAAATAAGCAACAAATCCACGATAGCGACCTACCATTGATGGTGCTCCATCAGTATAGCATGCAACAATATTGTTTGAAGGTATATTATTTTTTGCAAAGTATGATTTCACAGCATTAAATATCGATAATCCTCTTTTATCTGTAATGAGATTTATTGCGAATAGCATTTCTTCTCGTAATGTATTGTTTTCATCAAAATAGCTTACATTTGCCATCAATAAAACATTATTATCTGCAATGGTAGACCCGTCCAATTGAATAGAAAATGAAGAGTTTGGGGGAATACCTATAAATTATTTTCGATATTAACTGCCATTTCTTCAATTCGTCGCTTTACTGTGCTATCGCTTAAGGGCAACGTTTTTAAAGCTTCAGGTATATCCTGATGCATTACTGTTATGATAAATTATTTTATAGAGGGTATTAAAGTTTCTCTAATATTATAGCTTTTACCACCTTTTGCAATTAATTGTGAAATGCGATAAGCGGCAGTTAATCCATCTTTGTTCGTTGCATGTTGTTTCTTAAATGATGCAAGGATTGTTGGACGATTTAGAAATTTTTTATATATTTCCTGAAAATATTCAATGGACTTGCCTTTATCTTTTGGATGCTTTGTAGCAAGATGTTCTCGCAATCGACTTGATTTCATTGGTTCATTTGATAATGTTTTATGACACAGTAAACACATTGGGAGTTGTTTATTTACAACAGATTCGATGAAACCCATCTTCAGATACTCCGGTAAATAGCCACGAGCGTATTTCTTTTTTTGAGACATGGGATCACAATATTTCATACAATTTATAAAACTTGTTTGAGGCCGTAGGCACGTGCTTACTTTCACAAATCTAACTACGTACTGGCCCCACCATGAAACGAACTCAACTTGACTGATGGCCGCTGGTACACCCCGCCTTCGTCATACGCACTATAGTGCAGTACAACCTGCTCTGTCATTGAGTCATAGATGCGCGGTGATAACGGAAAATAGCTTCAGCATCGGACAAAACGTCTACCTCCCACCATGAAAGCTTGAATCGCCCACTAGTGAGCGGTAGGGACCAGGTTGACTACCACTGGTCTAAAGCAAGTAACACAGCAGTTTACCATCTTATTTTTATCTGATATTGGTGATTTTGTTAATACTTTACTGGAATAACGACAGGATAGTACCTACTTAAAAGAAGATGCTAAAAATTCATATTTTAGTTGTATAAAACGGAATCATAAACGTAAGACTTGACAGCTTTGCATACATTAGATAAAATACTAAACAGTAATATATATAGGATTACATTACATCAAGTCTTTACGTTTATGATATGCTCTATACACCTAAATATGTACTTTCGAAACATCTTTCTTTAAATAGTTTCTACATTATCTTTATTCCAATAAAATATTTAAAAACAGTCACCATTCTCAAAGATAAAAATACGATGGTGGACAATGCATTATATACTTCATAACAAAAACTTTTTAAAAGATCAAAACTATTTTGTATACCTAATGAGTCTCAGTAAATTTTCTTTAATTTGTTTTTAAAAATTCAGAAATTATAATTATCTTGACGCGAAAATAGCTGTCGACAGTTGTTTTTTAAATTCTTCTTTCAATAAGAGGGGAAATTTTACATTATATTCTTCACCAAAGCTGTTTATTCTCGTAACAATTAGAACTCGTGGTTTAACGTTCGGAAAATAAAAGTTCACCGACTACAAAAAAATTAATTTTCTTATTAAAAACTACCGCATTTCTCTCTTGGAAAAACCACTTCATGCATTACGAATATTGATTCCTTGCAACAGTGTAACCTCCAAAACACACAACACAAGATGTTTTCAAAAAAATGAAAATAACGCTCGCGAAACGAAAACCCAAACGATCGCAAAAAGAACTTCCACGTGAAATAGAAATTCGAACGAGACAGAAGTAATAACAATAATAACAAGTAAAAAATCTTACAAAATAGGAAGTTCTTATAGTGGAATAAAATCCTTCTTTTCGACAAGGGAGATGAAAGAACAAAAAAACTTTTCCAAACCAACGAAAAAAATTAAAAAAGGAAGATATATCAAGTTGCAGTGAAACGAAAGAAAAATGTGAACACAATGAAGACAAAGGAAGAGAATAGACGATCTTTGAACCGAAGCAGCCAATGAAAGTGTCCGGATGTGCTGCATTAAGCTAGGGTGTGACAGAATGTAATTGTTTTTTATTCCTTTAAGGTTTTCAGATGTAGTGCCCCCTTGGGGACATGAATCTCTTCTTCCCCCTATCCCTGAGAAATTTATATAGCATAGGGGGAAACTGCCTAAATAAGAATGATTGGATCATATAAATTGAAAAATCCGGTTTCCGACATGGGAGAAACCGTAAGTAAAGTTTAACAACAAAACAACGGATTGTGTTTTTGGTGAGAAGATGTATGTTAACATAAAATTGTATTTTTGCTGTGATTTAAATGCGGTTGTATGTTTATTGAAATATTGATTATCTGAGTTGCTGTTTCTATGAAACAATGCATAAATATGTTATGAAATGAATGAATTTGAAAACAATGCAGTGAATTAACACATTTTTCACGAATTACTACACAGCTAGATATATCCTATTTCCAAATAAATCATTCTAAAGACTTCAAATTTAGGAAATAAACATTTATCGAATTACTTTAAAGATATTTACTTCACTGTTATTTAAGCTAAAAGGCTTTTCAGTCGAGGTGCCTCATGTACCATTGTTTTTGTAGGGCTGTAGGAATAATTTTGTAATTCATAACTTTTTATAGATTACTGTAAACTTTTTTGATAGATCTTTATACAGTCACCAAAAAAGCATTAATAATAATTACTAATAATGTGAAACACTAATTACACTTTTGCTCTAAAACACGTTTTTAAGATAGTCATGAATTCAATATATTAAAAACATACTATACTCAGTAACGAAGATATAATTTATGCGGTTCAAAAGAACAATCAATCTATGCAAAATTTTGATAGATTCATAAGTATCTGGGCATTTCTTGGTACTTACGTCACAAAAGTTATGTATCTTAACTAAAAAATGTCTTAAGCAGAATTGAGTAAACTCATTCAAGTGTATTACTACATTATAGAATTATGGAGCATAATTACACCATTTTTGTACTTAATAAGGAAATAAATACCTTTTAGTACAATTTTAATACATGAGATTCTCAAACAAGCGCCCCCTAGCAAGTGCTCTGTCCAGGATGAGCGGACGTTACACCCCCTCACCCAAGACAAATAGAACGGAGGTTAATACGTAGCCTACGTTACCCGCAGGGTTCCAAAGAATAATTGTACAAAATTTAGTGTATATTGGTCAAATGGTGTATATTTGTAAACATGTATAGATTGTATGTAGAAACTGAATTGTAATTTAATTTTTGTAGTGATGCAAAGTTCTCTTACCACAATACCTCCCCTTCAGAATTTACCGAATTGCGTAGATGATTATTTTTATTTGACTAGTTAACAGTTGCCAGTTGCTTGAGACCGTAAGATCTGTATTACGATCACGGGTGCACTTCGCATGCGTGGTAAAACAATGGAAGATTTCATCAGTAGACTATCCTGTGTTGGCTTTAGAAGTAGATTGTGGGCACAGTTTGTTGAAACGAGGTTGAGCAGCGACGAATAGTGAAGCTGTGATTGAGAATAGGAGGGTCATCACAGGGCTATAGACAGTTATTGGAAGTGATTGGTATTCTATTGACAATTCAACTGTTCAACGTGAACCGTCCATCGAATGATTGCCGTTTGCTGAGAGCGCCATCTGGCTTGTTTTTGAAAGTACGAAGTTCATATCATGTCCTGGTCACCAATTTGGCAAAATGTGTCAAATACAACCAACTTGATCTGCCAAAAAGTGATTTTGGATCATGGTGGATTTGGGTTACACTGCTATATCTTATGTTATTGTACTGAAATTTAATTTTTGTAATTAATTTTTTGGCTAAATTGACCACACAGTAGCATACTAAGCACAAAGCGATCAAGAAGTCTAAGATAAATTAATTTCTCTTCCACGAGAACATATAGTGCTCTGTTTCCTGGAAGAGTATTTGGTCCGTAAAGGTGTCCGCTCTTGCATCTTCAACGTGTTTAATAAGATCGAGGTCTAATTAAACGTCTGTCCAATTGATGATATTTATATTTTGGGTTTCCAAAATTATGCACTGCCCTTGAATATTCAGTTGTGTCATCATTTATGAAAAAAATTCTTTGTATGCTACACCGTAAACCAATCGAATATGAACCTAAAAACTATGTTTGCAACAGTGTTCGTCATACGTAATCTAGTTTATAGAACCCATATCTAGATGCATCTGTTAACCCTGGTAGTGATTGTCCCAACGAGGTATCTCGTCATTAGCAAGACTGACCAGATCTTGATGAATGAGATGTCTCGTCATTAGAAAAATTGACCTTATCTTGCTCTCGTCATCAAAAAGCAGCAATATATTTATCATTCAGAATTTAATCGGCATTCTTGATGACGAGATATTTCGTCGAAACCACTTGGAGGGTCAACAGTGATTCTTCCCATCAAGGACACAAAACCGATAAATATATTCCTTTTCTGTTCATGCTCCTGATACATTTCCATATCATCTAAAGTATGTACTATGAGAGACTTTTTCTTTCAAGTTAAATGTAGGTGGTGTTAATGTTTTTACGTGGAACGTGCTTTCGGTACGTTTCAAGACGTAACGAACGCACTTGGCTTGTTTTTCGAATACGATTTCAGCACGTCACCAACAAAAATCGAAAGAATGAATTCTGAATTGATATATGATAGTTGATTGGTCAATGCCAATTAGATTACATGATTATATTAACTAGGCAACCCAGATACGTATCATGCGAGAGTATTTGGGTAATAGGAAGTAAAATCTTCGTTCATCTGTTTAGTATATTTACCTTGAAAATCCCTTTCGTAAGGAAAGATTATATCGATTCTCCTCTATAAAAAGTAAAATCTCCTTTAATGAATTATGCAATGCAAGTGCTCTAGACAACACTGTAATAACACATAGAAATATGTTTCCTAATGAAAGCAATGAGAAACAAAATATTTGAGAGGATCCAAATAATTTCTGATTTTTTGAAAAAGTGCTTAATACTTGAAAGTTTAATATAACATGATCTCTTGAGAACACAGGAAAAAATATTACAATTTTAGGAACTTTTCAAATTTGGAAACTGTTCTGAAAAATTTGAAAAGTGGCTTATTCATTATGTTCCTCAAAACTCTTCAATATGTGTGAATATAATGCCATTTAGAAAAGGCTTTGTGTCGGTTCTGAACATGCAAAATAGGTAGCCCAAACATTGAAGTTTCTTGCCACAATTTGATAGTATGTCCTGGTCCTCTGCTGAGCCACCGCAGTGGTTAAGTGGTTATAGCATTCATTTCGAGAGCAATAGACTGGAGCCCGTGCCTGTGTGTTCAAATCTCACATAATCCAATATCGGAAAGAATCCTTGTTATTTCCTCACGTCAATATATAATGTGGATCAGCTTCCTCGAGATATCGAAGAAAACATTTGAAGACAGTGTTGCCCAAATGATTGATACAATTCGAGTAAAAGTGCTGCTATCTGAACCAATCTGTTATCCCTAATGATTGCTGATTGATATAAACGCGGAGATCTTAATCTGTGGTACAGAGTACTCTAGCGCGTTCTACTGTTACCCAGGCGTTACATGATCTAATAGTTAATAGAAAGACTTACATCAGGACATCAAATGATCCAACTTAACGTCACTGTGCCTGTAAGAAATTGGGAGGCATCAAACAACTACAATAACTGACTATGGGATAAGTGACTCAGTGGAGTAGTTAAGGGGGATTAATAATTAGTGGCAAATTAATGATAGTTTTTCAGAATTCATCAGGCACTTTTCATTATAGCTGTATATAATTGCAGTCTGTAGAGTAGATCAAGGCAGTTTAGATAATAGAGCATGAATAGAGAAAGAACGTTATCAAGGGGAAATATTCACCAACCCAACCCTTCTAGTAGTGATAAAAGGCACGCAGGAACCAGAAGCTCTTAGTTATTTTGGTCTAAAATGAAAGGTATATCTTCTTTTCGTTTTTCATTCATCCAAAGATTTCTACTACTGTGCCTATGGTCCCTGTAATTTACGACCGCACAAGAGCAAAGATGGTACTCATTAATGAAAAAATATAATGTAAAAATAATTCGATCTAAAAGGTATACTAGTGATTAATATACTTAGAAACTAAATCTAAACCATTAAAGTTATTGGGGCATCAAGTAGTGCTTTATCAGCACGGATAAATATACTATGTACCTCAAAGTATTTCTCCTCACACATACGGTGGGATTATCTCGTTGATTATCCCAACCTCTCTTCCATTAGTAAAGCACATGTTTGCTCCCTTCTGTAAACCTGGTGTCTACCATATCAGAAGTCTTCTAATCTAGTTCAGTTTCACAGTTGTCTTTCATTTGTACGTTTATTTATAACAGTCTGAATTTTTTCGTTCTGTTGTTTTTCGGGCAAAAGTAAGCTTTACTTACTTTGCTATCGAAATGGCATCCTTACTATTTTTCATTTTACCTAACGTTAAGCTTATTTTGCAATGTTTTCGTATAAGATTATGATTATTTATATTTAAAAAATTTTAGTAAATTGATAACTCGTAGAATGCATGTGTAGCAATGAAATTTAGAAAACAAAAGAAAATGTGTTATTTTCTTGAGACAACACAATATTTATGTAGATTTTAACACTAATTTATCAAATTTATATTATATCCATACCTTCCTTACAAGCGTTACAGGAATAAGCAATTTTTTTGGCAGTTTCTGTGCTTCATTTACTTACTGAACATGTTTTGTGTATGCATTGGTTGTACAGAAATTACACTCTTTGATTTCACATTTCCAGCGTATCAAATAAGTTTCTGACTTTGATTCTAATTTAGAATTTTGGTTATTTTACCCACTGACACTTGAACTCAGGACAGACTCATTGGAGTTCCACTTGGCGAAATTAGGACCTTACTTTAACATAAAATATTTCCAACTACAAAGCGATCATTCCCCCATTATATTTTTCCATTCTTTGCCCCCACTCGAGTGATATAAATCCAAATTATTCTATGTACTGTCAGCAGCATCTTGGGGTTCTTCTGATTTATTTTCGAGTAACCTGGTTCCTTTGTCCGAATCCAAATCGAAACAGGATAGCTCAGCATCATCAGTTTCATTTCATGATAGTTCTAGCTACGGGTTTCCATTGTCTTCATAACGTTTTTCGTGAGTCATCGTTTTAATGTGTGATAGTGAAAACATCACCTGTGAATAACGTTGTAATTAGAATAACGGAATAGGGAAACGATGCACATAGACGTAAACACACTATTGAGACTCGTCCATTTCCCCCTTTGAAAGGTATGCTAATATATTCAAGGTCACATAAACGGATAAAAAAGTATTATTAAATTAATAGAGGTTAAACATCTGTTTGCTTTGTTATTCTACGGTCAATTTTTGCTGAACGAAAGCTATTGAGACTTGGTATTTGGTATCAAAAAGACACAAGCGGATGTTTTCAATTTGGCTGCACAATTTTTCTAAATTGAATTACATAAAAAATTCTGCTTAGTGCTATCAAATAAAATGATTAAAGGTCACAAGAAATTGTCAAAATCCGACAAAAAATGCAAAAAGGGAAGTGGCAAATGCCCTCAGGTGTCCAAATGGCACCAATAGCCTTTCTAGTGTTAGAGCCCATCTATTTTTAAAGTTGCATTAAAGTAAACTAGTTTTAGCAACCTAATTTATTTGTAAATGGAAAATAATTAAAAGTAACTAATTATATAAAGCAATAAGTAATTGTAATCAATAATTAATATTGTGGATGATTGATCAATGAAAAAATTTTAATATGGCACTAATTGGGATATATATGCGTATTATTTTAATATTCGTTTACTTTTTTATTTTAAAATACATAAATTTCGTTTCAGACAAAGGGTGGAATCAGGATATCATGTCCACTGTCTCAAAAATGCCTAGCTTCGCTACTGGATTTTCTGGCATTGGTCAGAGCAGTGATTGTGAAGCCTCTTATTAGGAGTAGAGCAGACAAGAAGATAGTTTGAATTTTTCGGGAATAAGGATACATCTTGTGAACGATGCAAGTGCTCGTGTCGATGAACCAAATATTTAAAAAGGTACCCCATCCTGAGCCCGGTAAGCATCATTCCTGGAGCATCTCAGCCAAACTCAACTGCACCCTAGCGCCCAAATGCTAGAAACCAAAATAAGGTGAGTACCACTCTTAAACACTTCCTATCCTTTCACCTTCTACCCCTCACAACACATATCCACCACAATGGCATTTCTACGGTGCAGTAATAATATGCAATATGGACTGTTGTCGAACTGTGTTTGAATAACTGTTTAGAAGTTCTGTTGAATATACACTGCTGGCCACCGTAAATGCAACACCCTGAAGGAAGCATGCAAATAATATGAAATTTACAACATGCATTAGCGGATGTGAGATATGCAAATGATTAGAATTTCAGCGCAGACGCACATCACGCGCGCCTGTGGCGTCACTTCAAAGCGCTATTTAAGGCTTGGAGATTTCGACGATTTCAAGTACGGCAATTGTGTTTTTCTTGTGGTTTTTTCAAAAAAAAAACGATCAATTATGCCTCGTAGAAAACAGCGATCATCTTTTGATCAAGTATCCGAGTTCGACAGAGGAAGGATAGTGGCCTACCGAGATTGTGGATTATCTTTCAGGGAAATCGGTAGTCGTGTTGGACGAAACCAAACAACTGTAATGCGGATATGTGATCGTTGGATGCAGGAGGGTACGACGGACCGACGTGTTCGATCGCATCCACCTCAGTGCACCACTTCACGTGATGACAGGCATATTGTGCGTATGGCAGTGACGGATCGCTCAGCCACATCACGAACCATAGCACAGCACATTCAGTCTGTGCCGCATCATCCAGTGTCTGCGCGTACCATTCGACGCCGTTTACAGCAGAGTGATCTGTCCGCAAGACGTCCATTGCTCCGTCTACCCTTGACGCAGAACCACAGACGTTTCCGCCGCCAATGGTGCGATGAAAGAAGGAAGTGGACGGCAGAATGGAATGCAATTGTCTTTACTGACGAGTCACGCTTCTGTCTGCAACACCACGATGGTCGGATTCGAGTCTGGAGACACCGTGGAGAGAGGATGCTGAACAGCTGCGTTATGCACCGCCACACTGGTCCTGCACCGGGCATTATGGTATGGGGCGGTATTGGATATCACTCTCGCACTCCTCTAGTACGCATTGCCGGTACTTTAAACAGCCAGCGCTACATCTCCGAGGTGTTGGAGCCAATTGTCCTTCCTTACCTTCAGGGCTTGCCCACAGCCATATTTCAACAGGATAATGCGCGACCACACGTGGCACGCATTGTCCAAGGGTTCTTCGTCAATCGCCAGATTGAATTGCTTCCCTGGCCAGCTCGCTCTCCGGATCTTTCGCCGATAGAAAACATGTGGTCCATGGTTGCTCAACGATTGACCCAGAATACATCCCCAGCTGCCACACCAGATCAACTTTGGCAACGTGTGGAAGCTGCTTGGTCTGCTGTACCCCAAGAACACATCCAAAGTCTCTTTGAATCAATGCCGAGGCGTGTGGCAGCGGTGATCTCCAACAATGGCGGCTACTCTGGCTACTGATTTTGGCAGGAACCACACTTCACAGAAGTCTATAAATTTAATCATTTGATACTTGGTCAACATGTTATCTACAAAATAAATTTTGTTGTGATATCTCTTGTATTTCTTGGTGTTGCAATTTGGGTGGCCAGCAGTGTAAATTGCTGCATAAGAATTTTCCTCAATAATATTCGTGGGCCGCCTAAGCCCGGTAGGATTAGCAACCGGAGGGAGGATTGAGAGCTCGAATCCAACCAAAGGCCACATAATACACAAGTCTACATAAATTTACCAAGTAAAGGAAATTTCATCTTTAACAATTTACAATTTCTGTACACCTCTATCACATCTACTCACGCTTATTTAAATGAGCAAATCCCAACAGGAACCGTATAGCAAGATGACCGAAGAGCCAAACCCTAAGGTGGAATACACACGAGACATTTTGATGCACACGATCTGGTGGAGAAATACATTTCAGCCTGTGTGTCACCACTCTAAGATGAGTGATACGCGAGGCCCTACATAGCACTTCAAAAATTCTTCCTACGTGAAATAATTCGGGTTATGTGTGGAGATGTGACAAAAATTTCTCACTTTTATAACTATTCCTTCACTTCAATATTGGAGACCAAGTATCCCAGTTGGTAGTGTTGCGGATTAGCAACTGGAGAGTTGCGAGTTCGAAACTCAATCGAACAAAATACCGCTGTGTATGTGGAGCCTGGTGCACGTTAAATCTGTCGTGGCCTCAAATGTCCTCAGGTTGGCGTGGTGTGAAAGTTTGGAGAATGGTGGTTCCCGCTCAGGTGTTGACTTCGTCATCTGACCGTGGTTCAAAATTATGAGGTGTTGTCCTCGTATCTTTCCTTTCGGGGTTGATCCCGGACTGTCGCCAATATCTCTTTATGTTGCTCCAGTGTGACGTAAATTAAAATACCTACCTTCCTAATACTCTTTCATCCGCTAAGTACTAGCACGTAATCCCTTTATTAGTGTCTGAATATTTTCGTCAACACCAGGTCTTAACAAAATAGTGTTATACAATTTGTCATAAGTTGCTTTATCTGATCTTGTGATTATAACTATCAGAAAGGAGTTTTCCTTCAGATTTCGTATATTACATATTTTTGCGATTTGCAATTTGTCTTTTAATTTAATCAAATATTTTTCTGGTTTATTAATAAACCATAGAAAATTTTAGGAACTTTTCAATGAAGATGAATTGTTAAAAGAAGTTTGTTAGTCTGGAAATTCAACCTTATTGTACACTAATCTCTTAAATTATTTATAGGTCTCGATTTACTAAACCTTTGGTTAGCAAGAAGAGGCCAAAAGAAATTCAAGCACTAAACTGTTTATAAAACCTTTAAGCTACGAATTAGTTGTCCTATTTCTATTCAGAAAATACATCAGAGTAAATGTTTTACATCAAAACTTTCGAAATTTGAAGTAACCAAAAATCACTTTTAAACTTGAAATTTCATATCAATGTAAGTAACGAAAGTAGACGTGTCTTAAGAAGTATCCAAACGCAGAAATATCAGCGAAAAATTTTATTGTACGTTTTAAATTCATTTTTACATTTTTCAATTTATTATATATATATATATATAATATATATATATATATATATATATATATATATATATATTATAAATTAATGAACAAAATTATTCCTTTTACAAATTGTATTAAGTGTCGGAAATATTGAATTATTGAAAACAGAACATTGAATTTTTTTAGTTAATTACATTCTTGTCATTGTACAAATTCTGTGCGTTTTACCACAATTTTAGCCAAATCAAGCCACATATCTTTTAAAAATACATCTTAATAAGATATTCATATCACGCATCTGGTCAATATACGACGCCAAGTCTGACGTTTTTTTCGTCAAGAGATAATATTCATATGACGATGAAACATGTTTTATATATGTTACTGTGAAAACCAATATCTGGCAAATGTCGATATTCTCCGGTGAATGTCAGCATTCACATAGTCGCTTGGTGTATGTCCGAAATATTTGCTAAATATCATTATTTCTCACTTACACTGGCAAATGTCGACATTCAGCATGCACTGATGGTGAATGTTGAATAAAAATATTTTTGTTACGTTAAGACAAAAATGCAATTTTTTGAATCATACTTTATTATTAAAACATATTATGATATATGTCAAAATAGGAGAAAGCTTAAGTAACAGCACATGTAAATAAACTGTTGAACCTAAAACGAACAGTACATTCTAAATGAGAAAAGAAATAATACCAATAATAAACTTACACATAAATTATGTGATCAACGTTATACAATCTTATTTATTGCAACAACTTAAACTGAAGGCGGAGAACCTCTCTGGCTCTGGTTTCTCCGCCTTCTCGTTTCGACCCCCACCAGAGCTTATCTGTGCTTGTCGACATACACCGGCGATGGTCCGAATGTATAAAAATATAACCAAATATTCGGTCTTTCACCGACGTATTTGGTATGTGTCGACATTCACCGGAGAATATTGACATTCTCTAATTTCGGTCTTTCACGGTAACATATACACGTGAAACTTTATGGTTGGTTGACATGGGTTTATGGCTCAAGGGCCTTGTTTGCCCATGCTGAGCCAAACAACGTCAAGTAAATGGACATACACACAAAAGGAAAGTTTTACTGACACAGAAGGGAGAAATATAACCAGGAAGGAATCGTCCCCACAACTCGCAGGCTGCCAGCACAGTAGGTAAACCCACTGAGCCACGGCGAACCGTGAAACGTAATGGTAAGTACGTAGGTAATTGAATTCACGTCGCACTTGAGAAACACAACAGGTTATTGGAGACGGACCGAGATCAATCCCGAAGAGAACGATTCCAGGACAACACCTCGTAATTTTGAACCACGACCAGATGACGAGGTAAACACCTGAGAGGACACCCCATTCCACAAATTTCCACACCACAACAACGCGAGGAAATTCAGACGACAGATTTAACCTGCACCAGCCCCTACGTTCATGACTTTCTTTGACTGGATCAAGTTCTGAACTCACGACCCTCCAATTTCTTGTCCTTGACTCTACCAACTAGGCTACCGCGGTCCCTTGAAACTTAATAGATATATATACGTGTTATAGTTGAGTAGTGAACAGAACCAGAAAAAACTAAGCACCTAATTTAGAAAGCTTTCGTAAGGTTGATACAAGATCAGATATAAGGTCAATCTACATTTTTAACTTGCTGAAATACTCCTCGATTGGTTGGTGAAAGCTGTAGGTCACTTTCCCTGTGTGTATATCTCTCGTCTGTATCAGTAAAGATTGCATTGTATGTACTCACATTATCACTCAATCATTAATTGACGTTATCTGTTTTATATTTGGAGACTTGGCCGATTATAATTTTTGTGACAAAATCCAACAAACTTCGATTTGCTGTTGATTTATTGGATTTTATGGTGCAATGAAATTATCCTCCAGAAAACAAATCTGCTGTATGCCGGATTTGATGACTGAACTAGGAATTTCGCGTTGGATTTTGAATACTATGCCACAAATTCGCATTTGTCCTAATGACCGAACAACTAAACACTACTTGGAAATCTATTTAGAAGGAAATACACTCTTCACAAACAGAACATCAAATACACAAATAAAGTAGCACCGCACTCCGTAACGTCACCTCCAACGCTAAACCGTCTTGCAAAGCACCATCAACGTCGACGAATCCCCACATCCAAAACGCATTACATTTGCGTCTCAAATTCCTCGGACCATGCGAACGATTTCTCGCAAATATTCAGCGACGGAGGGGAGTGCACCCATAACCGTGCCCTTTAATCGCAATCATCTACTTGAGCTCTCGGAAGAGCACATAGACTTAGCGTGGACGGAAGAGCGCATGCGCAATCGAGTGCTGCCATGCTCTTTACGTTAATGCCAATTAGCTGATCTGATGAGGCCTGTGAGTCGCTGGGGTAATCAGGGTTAATGGTGGACCAGACGGATGGGAGGCGATCACGTGACGTAGGGTGGTCAGGGCTAGCGTGGTCAAGTGAGATGGGTGTGATACGAAAAGAAGGGGGAAATGATGTTGGGATGATAAAAACGGTGTGATAACAGATGGCTCTATTAGAGCTGTGTGTAGCACTTAATGGAAAGAGAGATACAGAGAAGAAATTATCATTTATTTTAAGGGTGTTGAGAGATGTGCCATTAAATGTACGAGCAAAAATTAATAGTTAAAGGTCTCTATTTAAAGGGACTTGAGAGAAGATTACGTGCATTGTTTCTAGATGGATTACAAACAGCGATTGTCTGCTTGAAGGGTATTAGGCTTTCGAAACAAACTTTTGAAGTTGTAATCGAATTGTTATAAAATGTGCACTGAGTGCTTGTTTTTACTAGAGAATTCAAATATCAAGTTTGGTCCAAAATAGTAAGTTATGCGGAAGATATTTTAATTTTGATAAATTATCAAAATTTGATAGGTCCAGATGCAGTAGTTTTCCATGCATCGTCATTATTTTAATTCCCTTAAAAGTTTCTATGCATATAAATCAAATCAAATCTATTTGGCAAGTGTATCTATCACTCAATTGTCAAGCTAAAAAAATTTTACTAAATCATCCAAAATTGCGCAAAAAATATAGATTAAGTAATTTTGTAAAGCAAAATTCAAAACTAAGAAGTACGATGAATTTCTCATTTGCACTTAGATGTAGATAACAGATTCGGAACAGTTCAGAAGAATGTCAAAAAATCTAAATGGGATAAAAACGTGATTTTATAGACCTACTATATCTGTAGGGAAAAAATCATTTTCTAGTATACCTACCATGTGTAGTATACAACATAAACTATATGTTTGTATGAACTATATATTTGATGTTATTGTCAACGTAGCTCCGCCAAAATTGATCGAAATTGAGAATTCTTTTTGATATCTATAGAGTTAAATATCTGTTAATTTTTTGACTAAAAATTGGAAAAATCGATTTTCGTGATTTTGAAAGTCTATTGCCCATTACCAGACTCGCAGTATTGTAAATTTCCTTAACTGAAAATATTGATAGTACTCAATGCGCTCAATACAATACATAATGTTTCCATTTTGAATGTTTTAATTTCGAAATGTTCCATTATCCATTTCGAATTAGTTTTTGAAGTGCTAGTTCTAGCAAAGTTTTGAAAGGAATTATATGTATTAAGTTATCAATAACAATTATAAGTAACAATACTTAATTAAAGATGCACAAAATTCATTCCCCGATCACTATACCGTAATTGTGTACAAGTTGGTTGGTTCTAGTTTTATGGTGCAAGGTCCAATAGTTGGTTGGTAGTTGAATTTACATCACACTGGAGGAACACAACGGGCAATTGTCAAATGATGGACATGCCACGCCAAGTATGCACTAGAGAAAAGGATCCGTTTCACATTGAAGTAATCTAGTAACTGGAACTGCGGTTTAAAAGAATACGTCTCGGAAAAAGGCTGTTTTAAAACACGAAATATTTTTGAATTACATAGATATGAAAATAAATCAGTTTATGCTTATGACCTCTTGGAGCAATCAAACACCCCACCAAAGTTTGATGGATACAAATGCCTAAGGGAAAATCCCATCAACTCTAATATAGTTTCAATCAGGCTTAAGATTCATATCCCATCACAGTGAAGCCCATAGTTTTCTTCCAAGTTGTATATTTTCATATTCTAATGAATTTTTACTATAAGCATATTCTGTTGATCATTCTTATTCTCATGTTCTGTGGAACATATGCATAAAGCTTAATTAAACTGCTGTTGTCTAAGGTAAACAGTAGCTTAATTACGCTGTTATGAATGGTTTTGAATCCTAATTCCCACTGTAATTCCCCAATTACAGTTATCAGCGTTATGTGAAACCCAAGTAGATTTTCGTATTCTAGAAGATAATTTACTATAGTAAACGCGCTGTGATTTGATTTAAATAAGTATGGCCATGTCAATTAATGTGAATCACACTGTTTCTTGTATTTCCTCATATTAGTAGTGTTACGTTAGGTGTTTCCAGTAGTAGATTTTTATATTCTGTGGAATATTTTCCGATGTGTGATGAAAATTCCACAGAATATTTAACTACCCTTAACCTGTATATCTAAGAATTAATGAAGTTGTTTTAATTGTAATGGGTATGTCCCTCCCATATGAGGAATTTTGTACTTTGGATAATATTTTACAAAGGTATACAATTGCTTAACTCCGCTCTTTGGTAAGTAGCTAGAAAAAATGTTTTTAAGAACTGAACTGACCAAAATATAAAAATTCATAATAATTATTTTATTTGCAAAATTCATCTCGAACAACCTTTATCTAACGTTCCATCCTTGCAAATCAACTTTAGAATCACTGGCGTCACTCAGTTTCTTCTACTTTTGAAATTTCCTTGTCATGCGCTGGCCAAAATATGGCCCTTCTGCCATAACACTCAACCAACCTAATGCTTAGTAAACGAGGTCAGTCTGGAAAGTATCCAGTCATTGTCAATAAAAATGAAACGGTTTGCACAGCAGCGATGTAACTTGGTAGCCAAGTAGAATATGTAGGTAGTTTAATGTACGCCGCACTGGAGCAAGATAACGGGCTATTGCCTTTGAAAAAACACATTGATGCGTTTGCGTGAAAAGTCACGAATCCATTGAACTAATCTGTTGGTTGCCAGACACTGTAGTGAGCATATGTTCTATGGCACAGTCGCATTCACAATGACTAAGAGAATAAAGCAGCAAATTTGCTGCAAATTTTGAGTTAAACTTGAAAATTCGGCAGGGGAGATTATTTAGATGATGAAGATTTAAGAGCACGATGTAATGTGTCCAGCTCAAATTAAAATATTGTACAGCCATTTCAAAGATGACTTGAAATCTGTTAAAAGTTATCCACGTTCTGGAAGGCCTTCAACAATCCGTATTACTGAGAATGTCAAACGTGTGCATGCTGTAATCAACAAAGATTGGCGATGACAGTGCCAAAAATAAAAGATGATTTGGGGATTCCCAAAACTACTGTGTCCAGGAATTTGAATAGGATCTTAGTATGAAACATGTGGCAGCGCTCATTCATTACGCTTGGTTCAGGGTTTTTTGGGAAAGCATAAGATCACCCATCACGACACAATTCGTACGTTTTAGGGGGCAACTGTACGACTTGTGACCTTCCCAAAGCCAAAATCACCTCTGAATGAGAGATTTCAGATCATGGATGCAAGAACACGACGAGTCAGCTGGTGGCAACTCCAAAAGTAAACTTTGAAGAGTGTTTTGAAAATTGTAAGGCACTAGGAGAAGTATGTGAGGTCCCAGAGGGCCTACTTTGGAAAAAAACTAGGAGCCAAAAGTCCTAGGTACAATGTATCTTGTTTCATATTGCATGGGTAAATATTTTCCGACAGACCTCGTATGTGTACCTTCTGCAGTTCCCTGCCATCAATTCTTCACTAATGGAAAGCGAAAAAATAGTATCAGGTTTAGACTGAACTGTAGGTGGATAAACAACTCAACTGGGATACTCTGCAATGAGAGATGCTATTGGTCGTGCGTGATATTGCCACTAAATGTCCACCATCTTGGCATTCTTGGTCACATTTCTTCACTTGTTTCAATGTTTAGAGGCTGGGATGCCAGCTCAGGTATTTACCTCGTCATGGGACCATGGTTCAAAATTACGTGCTGTTGTCCTGGGATCTTTCCCTTGAGGATATTGATCCCGGACCTGCCCGTAGTGTTGCTTCAATGTGACGTTAATTAATTTCCATCGCTTGTTTCAAATAATTTAGGAATGGAAACAGTTGTGTGCATATATATATGGAAAGGTATGAAACTCGCCATACCAAAATCAAAGAGATCAATAATCTGTAATCTGTGTGGGCTGACTCTGCTTCTGAGTCAAATCGGTAGATAAATGTCTTAGTACCTGTAATAACGCTAAAAACCGGATGGGTCCTGAATTAATCAATGTTTGATGTCTGAAGGTTGAACCTCAGTATAATTTTTTGACCTCATGTCTGTTTCTAATTACACAGGTCTACAAAAAATACTTTTTGAAAATTGTTTTAGTTTTAATAACTGATTTTTATATTATTTTCAGTGCTGATTCCAAAAATGAAATCCATTTTTTTTCTATCACGGAAGGTTTTTTTTCACAAAACGATTTCATATTTTGGGGGAAATAACCCAATCAAAATATTTCAACATTTTTATTTTTATTTTATCACCTCATAAATACATACTTTACATTTATATCCTAGCTCTGTCATGATTTAAATGATAAATGAGTTTATGAAAAAGGTTACAAATCCTTATAGTAGAGTTTTCTCTTTTTCTCAAAACTTCTTTTTCCGCTTTTCTTCTTGTGAACTTGCCGGGGATCGTCTCTTTTCAACATCCAGCAGTAGTCGGCTATCATGCTGATATTCCACCTTCCTTGATATCGCCTTTCCATTTCCTTTATGTCTTGGTGAAATCTTTCACCTTGCTCCTCGCTGACTGCACATAAACTTTCAGGGAAATAATCCAGGTGCGAATGGAGAAAATGAACTTTTAGGCTCATATTACACCCTAATATCTTGAAATTTGCTAACATCTCTTCTACAATAGAATTGTAGTTTGAGACTCTTTGGTTTCTAAGCTGGTTACTGCTAGTTTGAAAGATTTCCAGCTTTTCGCTCGTTTGTTTCCATTTTGAGCTCAAAATTTTAATTCTTCATCAGTTTTCTGATGTCAGGTCCTACAAATACCCCTTCCTTCAGCTTTGCTTCGGATAAACCCGGAAACTGTTCACAAAGGTATTTGAAACATTCTCCTTCTTTTGGTAATGCCTTAACAAATTGTTTTATAAGGCTTACTTTTATATGAAGCGGTCGAAGATAAACCTCTTTTGGATTAATTAAACTTTCCCTTTGAATATTTTGACTCCAGGTTCCAATGTCTTATTTTTAGGCCATTCTTTCTTTATATAATGTTCTTTTCTATCACGGCTGTCCCATTCGCAAAGAAAACATGGGAATTTCGTGTAACCACTCTGGTGACCAAGCAACATAGATACCACCTTCAAATCACCGCAAATTGCCCATTTGTGTTCTGAATACGAAACTTGATTATGTGCCAATTCAAGATTTTCATAGCACTCTTTTAAATGAACTGAATGCCCAACAGGTACAGAAGCATACTCATTTCCATTATGCAATAGTACTGCTTTTAGACTTATTTTTGACGAATCAATAAAGTCTCCATTCGTCAGGTTTGTATTTCATATTTAAAGTTGCCATGAGACCTGGAACATCGATACAATAAACAAGTTCACTCTCTTGAGAGAAAAACGGAACAAACTCTTCTCTACTCCGAAACCAAGAAAATGACGTACCAGGAGATAACAAATTTTTTCCTTCAACCTGGAATCTAAAACTTGTGCCGATTCCTTAGTAAGATCTAAGACTGACTAAATCATTTAACTCAGATTGGATAAAAAGTTTGGGTTCATCGCTACCGGGGTCATATGTATCATCATCATCATCATCATCATCACTTCCACATGGACGTACTGTTTCTAAATCACCATAAATTTCCAATGTATCTGGAGGGGACGGAACCGGTATACCAGGTCCATGAGGGACAGGGCGTATGGCAGATGGGATGTTAGGATAAAATATCTCCTTTTTGTTCTTTAGATTGAAACCTTTCACATTGCATGTACAAAAATAGCAGTCATCAGTATGATTTTTAAACTCTCCAAACCATTGATATACCAAACGGAAAAGATTGTTTTAATTTTAAACCATTGTCTTAATCCCTCAATTTCATGCCAAAACAAGCAAAGTACACTTTTTCCACAAAATCTGAAATGTTTCTTTGTTGTTCTTTACCGTATAGTTACCACAAATATAGCAGAACAATCTGGTGAAGTAACACATCCTCTGGAAGCCATTTCTCTCAACCGCAACACAAACTAAAAGTAAAAAGCACTTCTATTCAAAGCTCGGAATTATATACACGTGTACGCCACTGAACTAAGAAAGACATTGATGGGAGTTGAAAAAATGGCAGGAGAAGGGAAATGATGGAGGGGGAGGGAGGACAACATGCACCAACAGGTTAGTGATCCGGTTTTAACTTGTTTTCTCTGGCTTTACTGTTATGTTTATCAGACAGTTTACCAGTTTAGAGGAAAATCCTAAATAAATAGTTTATTCTTTCTTGGATAGAATTTATATAGAGAAAATTAATATTTAAAATCTATAAATATGTTTAATAAGTTCATACAAATAATATTACGTTGCTCTTAAATATACAAAATTCGTACACATTGGACCTGTGATTTGTGATAAACTGTACGTGATGGAAGTTTTTAATTATCTTTCCAGTAATTAGCATCCAAAAACTATAAAAATCATTAATTATTTTTGAGACAATTGTTTCATCGCAGACCTGTGTTATCGTTGAGAATGTATGGTACCCAGACGTAATTTTCCTTAAATGAAGATAGCTGTTCAAGATGACTGAAATACTCGGCGAACTAATCCTTCAATGTCTACAATGCAGGTACGCGTTCAAAAAAATAATTTGGGGGACCTAATCTTCTCCCTGTTTATTCCAATCAAAAGCCGTAATATTATATTAACATGCATTTAATGATTTTTACTATTTCTTGACATACGTACGTGCATTTTACGTGTGCGATAAATGAGACTTCGTTTTACTCTTAAGTTAGTTTCAGTGGGTATTTTTTGGTTTTGAAAAAGATTTAGAGGAGGTCTCGACGTGGGCTCTTCCTCTGAATAATTTCGAGGCACAAACATGTACATTGAGTTTTATCTTGGAAGCAGATTACATGTATAAAGTTAAAAGATTCACTTTCAGCAGTGAAGGTGATGACCTCATCATCAGACCGTGATTCAAAATGACAAGGTGTTGTCCTCGGATCTTTCTCTTCAAAATTCCACCGCCAATAACCCGTTGTATTGCTCCAGTGCGACGTTAATTCTGCCTACCTACCTGTCACTTTTAGCTAATTTTAGTGATTTTCTACTAGTAATCTATATTATAAAATTAACCGGCATGCCAAACTTGAGGAACAAGTTGTGCAGTTGCTCTTTGAAGGAAAGTGACCTGGATGTGGAAAAATGATACAAAAATTCGAAAAGTACAAAAAGTACGTCAAGAGTTGACGAACCGATGAATAAACACAAAATGATAACAAGAATAGAAAGAAATATTAAAAAAGGCTTTGAACTGGTGTGACTGTAATGAGTTCCATGAGACAGAAGGGTAACTGAAGAAACAAATAAATAGAGAAGGTGGTCCTTAGGTGTCTGTATGACCACCTACAACACTGATGCAGGCTTTTCATGACGTTGGAGTAAGGTGGAAAATGAGTTCCTGAGGTACAGAACTCATTTCTCTGTTAGAACCTCTGACTTTACCAGCTTTCTACTGAATATCCTCGGTTATGAAAATTGCCATAGAATGTTTCGTTTAATTTTGAGGTTGTAACCTTTAAAAATAATGGTGTTCCTTAAGTTTTGCATACATAAATGTATTGCAAGCTAATTCTATTTTTAATATTAACATTTGTTGTTCCAGGTTATGCAGAATGAATCTGGCGTAAGTAGCAAGTGACCAGGACGAGATTGTGAAGAGTAATTACCATTGTAATATCAATTGGATAATGGTAGACATGAGTGACCACAGAGTGCAGAACAAAAAGTATTACAAGAACGATTGTTTTAATAATTCGCGGATCATAGAACATGTTTTCGCAAGAGGAAAAGCTTCTGAATTCAAGATCTTTGGAACCTGTCTTCATAGTGGATAAGAGTCCCAAAGCAGTACTAATATTCTTGAAACCATTTCACATGTTTGCTGAATGAAATGTTTTGAGAACTTGTTTGCAAAATCTGAATATTTTTGTGTTATGTATGTTAAATCAATGGGGTACACATAAAACTTTCATGATGCAACGGTCAAAAGTTTTTGGCGAATAGTGGTTTATGAGAAAGTCGTTATGTAAAACAAACACTAGCCAATGTGAACAGCAATTTCAAAATTTTTCAATTAATCCAGATTAATTGGTGATCATTGTGGAATAGTAAATATATTTCGTTATTGAAATTTCAATTGTATACAATATGCAAGAATAATAAATGTTTAGAAATTTTGATACTATTTCCATTGTTTTGTCTTACTTCTCTTTCATATTTGATGTAATGAACAATTAATTCTCAAACATTTGTTGAAACGATAAATAAAGGTTATGAACTTTTTCAATAGGTATAACTGAGTAAATATCAGTGGAATTTGTTCTGGTATGAAAAATCATAAGAATAATTATATATAGAAGTGATTATTACTTCTGTTGCTAATTCAAAAAGTGTTTTTCGCCTATACATGTAACGATCTGTCTACTCTTTCAGAATTATTTTTCGTATCGTGCGGTTTTTTCTGTCTGCTAAACTTCGTTTATAAAACCTCTAGGATTTTGGAGTATGGTGAAAATAAATTGTTTTATAATTTTATGCGTACGTCATGAAGTGATTATTATTCATTCATTAGAATTAAAAATTTTAAAAATATTTCATTTCGAAGCATTTTTAAAAGTGCAGGGAAATCAATAGATTTACTTTGTAAAGTATTCAATCTCTTATCTAACAATTACTTTTCATACAACTGAACCTGAATATTTTTAGTTTCCTGAATAGTTCCTTTACTAGAGAAAATGAACATTTAGCCATTACAGAGGATACGAACAACTAGAAAAATTAACTTAACAAACAAGTCCAGTTAAATACAAATTAAATTAGAATTGTCACCAATATAAAAAGGAACCTTCAGGATCATACTTTCGAATAGCATACATTAGCCGTTTCAATTTTAATGGAAGTACTATCACAAATTTCCCCACAAAACTCTCCGTTACTTTATCAAACTCTAACAAGAAAACCAACAGTCCAACTATTTCTGATAATACCTAACATTGGTGATGGCCACATCGAAATCTACTTTCAAAGGCGATACTTTAAGATATATTTAACTATTATATTTAGAAAAGGAAGGTGACATCGAAGACAATTTCTGTAAATTTTAACTGACACAAGGTTTGTATAAAAATTATGAAATAATTGGTTAGCCCTTAGACATTAATTTAAAAAGGTCTATATAGTCTGTACTTAGAATTGTATCGACTGTTTCTAAAATGTTTAGATTTTTTGCATCATACGCAATTTTCAGTGTGATTCTACTTGACTTTCAGCCCATCAAGTATAATTGAAGGGGTTTGGGCAAAGTAGTAAGCCACTTTTCAAATTTTCAGGATAGCAATTTTTTTTACTTAAAAAAATTCTCAAGAGGTGATATTACTGTAAGCTTTTATGTATTGTGCATTCAATCAGAATTTCTTTTGATCCATTTCAATATATTTTTATTTTTATTTTTTTTCTTTACTGCATTTTTATTCTGTGGGTTATCACTATGTTGCCTGGAGTCCTTCAATTCTGTGAACACAAATCGTGCTTGATATACATACTTCTATGCTTTGTTGTTTTGTTTTATCACTCTATGATCAATTTTTCGCTACATGTATTGTTGGTAAGCACAGCATTTATTATTAGAAATATGTATCCTTTAAATCTATACTTTTATGCAGAGGAAAGCAAATTTCAAGGTAATACTCTTGTTTTGTCTTACACAGATTAGATAATAATTCGTAAAACTTTTTCCTGAAACTCAACCTAAATCTTAACCTTCTGAGAGGGCTTACACGCATATATCCATTCTGCAACTTGCAGTCTTTCCTGCATTATTTATAACCAGTTTTGCCCTTCTTGACCAATAAAATCTTTCAACCAATGCATGTGATATTTGGTCACTGTGTTTGTAGTGTGGTAAAGGCAACACTATACTACTAGGAAATGACGTGACACTCAGAGGATTAAAATCAGCAATTTCCTCTACAAACCATACTCGAAGTGACGTACAGAAATTAATATCGCGATCATAAATATGCTTTGAAATGGCAAATAGCTTTTTCAATTTTTAATGAAAGCGCCATTACAATCCATCCCCCCAACTCCCCGTTACCTTACGAAACAAAGGACCGTCTAACAAGGAAACCAATAATGGTCCAACCATTCCTAATAACACCGACATCGGGCGGCTTGTGGTGGCCACATCGAAAGCGACGTTCAAATGCGACCTGCATCAATGAAAACTGCCCACAAACCTATCCCTTTCGAAATCGAAGTCTGGACGGGGCATTCATCCCTAATTGCAAACCCTGATCAATAGGACGAAGCCACACACGTACAAAGCGGAACACCACAAATTGCGGATCGTGGTGCGGCTGGAAGCTCGTGGTGTAATCGACTGGAGCGGCCCGTTCAGGACGAGACTGAGGTACGTCAGGGGCTTTTGTAGCCGGAAGCGTATGTGGAACTGTTTGGAGTAGCTCGTTAACAGACTGCTTTTGTTTCCTCCTGAACGATCTCAGCCTTCAAAGTAAAAATTAGGTACTCTGTAGCCTTGAAAAGGATCATTTGCTGGAAATCTCCAAACATAAATTAATTTATTTTCTTAACAAGATTCCTGGTACTGAAAAGTTTCTTATATTAATCCTTTGCCTTCCTTGTGCATGTCTGGACGAGGTATCTCATCAAAAACCCAATCATTATCAAAACTGACCAGATCTCGATGGACCATACATCTCGTGATTAGAAGAAAACTAACCAGATCTTGATGGGCCATATATCTTGTCATTAGAAGAAAACTAACTAACCAGATCTTGATCTCCTCATCATCAAAACATCGACAATATCTTGATGACGTGGTATCTCGTCGTTAGCAAAATTGGTGAGATCTTGTTTGACGAGATATCTCGTCGAAACCGTTTTGAGGGTTAAACCTCTGAGCATCATGCGATTTCCCAGTAGTGCATTATTGATTTTACCCCACAACACACATTAGGACTAAATAACCACATCGATTGATTGAAAGTTTCTATCAGTCAACAAGTTCAAAACTGGTTATAAGTCATGCAAGGAAGATTGATGGTTTTAGAAAAATATATATATGGTTTGTGTGGAGGGTTAATTATTAACTACGATCTAATCATTAACTCATCTTGTACTACAGTCCTAATTCGTAAGCTTTTCTTTTCCTCGGTAAACCTTAAGAGTCATTTACAATTCAACTTCAATCAAAATCCGCTATCCATAGCGGGATATTTACATAACTAGCCAATCATCTGAATACTGAAACTAATCGTTTATAAAAAAAAATAAGTGCTTATAAATAATATAAAATAGAATTTAATATAAATGAAGCAGAACACGGAACCGAAAAAATTTAATTTAGAATGTTTCTTAGTGCAACAATTTATACTTAAATTATACGGAGCAATAAAGAATTTTTCTTTGTTTCTCGTATCTCAACATGCAGCACTCACGAACTTAATGCTTTGAATAATTCATTACATTTACTTGGATGAATTTCCAATTAAGGTTAATCTGGACTTACAAGCATATATTAGAACATAAGAAAGTGTAAGTAATATTCTGTTTTACTTAGTATCCTATTGCACTAAAACAAACCGAGAAATGACAGAACTTCCATAACAAATGTAGATCGAAATTATTTAAAATGTTTGTATATATCGATATTATTTATAGCTTATGTCGATATTATTAATAGCTTGTATCGATATCATTTATAGCTCGTATCGATATTATTTACACCTTTTCAATGTGTATTAAGTACATATCGAAACTGAAGTAAGTATTTTCCTGAATTTTAATTTTATCCATATCGATTAATCAATTTACAATGGTTTGGTAGACATTCATATCACAAAACTTAGGAAACACACAATGTTTCCTACATAGCATTATACAAATGGTGATAAAGTCGTCAAATATGATTTTCAGAAAGAACTGCGCTAGTTTGCATTAAATATTTTTTCCCGTTTCCTTTTCATTTATTATAGGTATTACGCTGTTGAACCAAATGACCATGATATTCCTTCCTTTCTCTCTCTCTCTATCACCTACAAATTTTACAAAACCAAGAAGTACATACGAAGTTAACTTAAAAACACCTAAGTACAAAAAATTTTTAAATGACTATCTGCATTGGATAGCTATGTACATTTACTTTACTCGAACAAAAACAGAAAAAATTATTTTGTTTTTACATTTGTTTTGGATAAGGCGATTGAATCTGTATTTTTTAGCGAAGTTGACAACTTTAGATTAGTCAGAAATCCTGATTATTATCCAGTATATTTAATTTCTCATTAATAAAAAATATACTTTTTCAAAATGTTTAGTTTATCAAACCCTATAAAAATTTTGAACACTTGTTAGGGGAATAATAAATAGTGTAGAAATGTTTATTGATTAAAATAAGGAGAAAATGTTACATCTTAATACGCGATTCTTGAATAACACATCAATTAATTATGTAAGAAAATTTTTGCTTTCTTTTCAAATCTGGTAGGGGCTTATACTCCCATATATTCTTCTGTTGTCCTCAGCGTCACCTCACATTTCACAAACCTGAAACTTGCATCTTCCTGAAATGGAAATTCCATCATAAGAAAAAGAAGACATTTTGCTGGACCTGGTAATTCCAGATCTCATGTAACACAACGCACCATCAGTGTGTCTTAGTCGTCGAAGAATTGATACTATACAACCTCGAAACTATTGTCTGTCTATTAGAAAAACTGTTCCCGACAGGAAGTCTAGGTGTTGGTGGTTACGATAAAAACAGGTCTCGTACATTTTGAGTGGGGATGAGGTGATTGAAGTTTGGCGAATCTAGAGGTAGTAGGTGGTTTGGTGACGGGACAGTGGCTGACGGGGACATCTGACCTCAAAAACTTATAGAGTCAACTGTGTGCGTCAATCTGACAAAATCGAATGCTTCAAAAATCCCCTATAGAAAATGGACTGTCTCGTTTCTAGGACGCCAGCAGACAGATACAGACTTTTGGTCTGATATTTATCACATGTGTTATCATAGACAATCCAACCATGAATCATGATGAAATTAGTTGGGTTACCAGAGCAGGATTATTGAACCTACAATCTTTACAGGTTATAGTTTTCATAAAGATTGTACTGACCTTTCTTGATTATAAGATTTTATAGTGTGCCTTAATATTATGTTTTTTACGTAGTTCTAGAACATCAAGACAGAAAGAGTTTTTAGTTTATCAAAATAATGCTGATACCAATCTAGAGTTTAGTCTCCAAGAACAAATATCAACAACCATGAAATCACGCTGGTACAGCGCAGATGTATTTTTAAACGTCGGCTGACAAATTGAGTGGAAACCGAGGTATTTAAGAACGGTTAAACAAGTTACATTCCGCATACGCCAACTTGCATTCCAAACTTAAACCCACATCTTCTCAAAACGGTTGATGAGAAAAATAAGTCGTATTCGCAGGACCACGGTAACCCCGGATCTCATTTAAGACTAACGACAAAACGGTTGCAAAATGCAGAAAACGCGGTTTAACTTGATGGCATCCAGCTTATATACACATGCAGATCGGTTAGCCGAAGCCATCCTTCTGAAATACAGGGGGAAACCTTAATTAACAGATTACCGCGACCAGTGTAAGCTGCTTTTAAACGAGATCGATGTGCATTTAGTCCTTATTTTCCCCAGAAAGACCGGAGTTATTCGGTCGTGAAAAAGTTATATTTCCACTCTTGGTACCTACATTAGCGTAAGCTGTGTATGGAAGTCGAGAAACGGAATTCGATATTACTCACTCAAAGGATTAAGGCTCCGTAAAAACGAGGCAAGGGATTCGGAGACCATCTATACCCTGTCTGGGGGTGGTGTTCCAGGTTCGACGGAACACTCCGGCGAGTTGCAGAAATAATTGAAAAGCGATCAACTTAAAATGGCTGGCTTTTAGAGGGCATTTTCGATTATTTTTGCTTTCGATGGTGGGATAGGTTTTTAATACAAAATTTCAATTTCAGTGTCCTGAAGCGCATTTTTTGAAATACCTTGGATAAAAAGTTCTCGAAACGCCGAATGTAATTCAGCAGAAAAAAAGCCGTTTCGAGGAATTATGTACTCGCATCCAAAAAATTTAATAAATCTCTTTTAGAAGTAGTGTTTCTAGATCTATGCGGGGATAGCCGATCAAATTGTAAAAGATAATAATTAAAACCAATAAATTTTGTTCAAATAAATTTAATAAGTACATAAGTGGAGAAAAAGACAACACAAAATTTAGTTCTAAGTAGAGAAAGATTTTTTATATATAATACACTCAAAGTCGCTCTTTTTCGAGCATTAGGTGCCTAGCAGTCTAATAAAATAACGAAACAGCTTCCGTATGGAAAAAGTCAGAACACACATTAGATAGAACGTCGCCAACAGCCCTTTGTGTTGCTCTAATGTGACGTTAACTACCATTACCGAGGTTTAAAATGAGATCATCAGAAAGTTATATTCGATGCAAATGAGCCTGTTGGTAATCATGCCCAGTAAGGACTCAAAGACGTGCAACCCCCATGGTTCTAGGAAGGATGAAGATAGAGTGTAACAGGTACATAATACACACAACAATTTGAATTTATATATAGCACTAACTATAACGACATTGAGAATAAATACCCTAATGGGTAGTTGTTTTGACACTTTTTCCTATTGCAAAAATGGGGATAATAAATGGATTAAGATTATTTTCTTGTATTCAAGTAAAGAAATGCAAAAAACCTGGATACACCTACAGCTTAACGGTTAAAAAGTTTGAAATCTAATTATAAAATTGTACAGAAACTAATGTTAAGAAGGATGTTTATTGAAATTTGATTTTTATGTTAATTCTATAAATAAATTACGTAGAATTATCATAAAAAATTGAAAAATATCTAAATTGCTAACTACTTTTTCATTTTAGTAATTAAAACTGCAATTGTTTTCTTCTTTATCTCTTCAAATAAATTATAAAAATGCATGTATCTCAATTTAGTTTGATTTATCACACAACGGTCTTTTTCTGCTGTTACGTGTACCCCAACAAACGCATACACTAATAAACTTGTTTCCCCATTTTATAAACTGATTTAACGCAGTAATTTCCTTAAACCCACTGAAGATTTCACTGAAGTAATTCAATGAATACCTTGGTTTCTCATTAATAGGCATCGATTCTGTATTTCAATTTAATTGAAAGGAAAAGATTTTAAGTGAAATCTGAGAACTCTTGAACAGCCCCGTTTCAACTGCGCTGCTTATTGGTATTACATATGTAATTTGAGAGGCTCGCTCTAAGAAACATCATTTCACACTCTTTGGAATGGTGCCAAATTATTTGAAAATGAACGCAAGAATTCTAGATAGAAACTTTCGCATCTCAATTCAAAATATTAATTTTACAGCTATTGAGAGATAATTATTGAGAAAATGCTTACTCCAGTTATCAGGGCACAAGAATATAAAGATAGAAGTTGATTAAGGAATTATGAATCATGATTCTTTTTCGGCTTTAATTATTTTAAAGCGACAGATTCATCGCCCACTTATAAACAGTGCAGATAGTAGTTCATACAAAATGAACAAACGGTTCTATTCAGTTTTTAATGTCGAAACTGTACCACTCAAAATAAATCTGCTTTTGGTAAATTATTTTTACTTAAAGTCACTTTTTATTGTTTAAATTCTCCTTTTTGAAGGCTTTTGAAACAAATCTCTTAATTCCTGTAAACAGAGATATTGCGCAATTACAATAGCATAAGGAATAATACTAATAAAAAAGTTTACGTACTTATGATGTTAATTTAAAAAAATAACAGTGTGATATTAATTTAATATATAAAGTTGGAAAAAATATAATTAATAAGTTATCAAGCAATGTATCATCATCTTATCAGATTACCCAGAACTATGGGAGTAACAACTAATTAATAAAGAACAATTTTGATATCTGAAATGGTCCTGGGTGGGGAATAATGCGATGTATTTCGTCTCCCGATACATCCCACACATGTTTCATTTAACTCACATATGAATACAGGACACTCCGTTTGCTGGATACTTTCACTTCCAACAAAGTCGTTCTCCAATTGAGGAAGATAGAGATGGTCATCATTATTCCTGAATAAATTATTAAGTATGGTGACTGATTTGTATCATATGCAACAAGTCAGTCATATTACTTGGAATACACTTGTCACTTCACGTCACTACATAAAACAGATGGTAAATAACTCATAAGCAGTAACGATCAACTGTTATAATCAATTTATCTTAATGGGTGTAATACGTATATACACTTGGGACTAAGGCATTAATGGTCAGGGATGAGAACATAAACCTAGCTTCTATATGGAGGTGCCAAAAAGAAATTCAAATAGTGTTGTTATTACTAACCCCTTGGTCAAATTATAACCTGGACCAAGTCCAAAAGACCATGCCAAATAAGTATCTCGGCTATCAATTCCTGATCATCCAGGAGCTATCATAGGAACACCAATGCATTCTAAAGTAGGAAGGAGTTTCTAGGGTTGTGAAGCTTGGTTGGATAGTTCTTAACTCCTTGCACAAAATTCTTGAACCTTGTGTGCGTTTCTAAATCTCCTGACGTTTCCAAATCTTGTCAGAGTAGTCTTGAATCCTTAAAAAGAAATAACATTCTAGGGAGCTTTCTAGGAAGTAATCCAAGGAGGGTACCAAGAATGAAGGGAGAGTCAGGCCATATTTTGTGGTTTTTCTATTTGTACGTAATTATTAAAATTTAAATAGTAGCTGTTCCAAGATGCTGTCTACAAATCGATACATATAAGCTTTGGATATCTACGGAACCTCTGAAAATATAACCATGTAATATTATCCTAAATGTTAACTCTCTGTTGCAGATATGGAACTAGTTCTGTGCGACTATCAAGTTGAAGCCGGCCTATATTGTGACGATATTCCATCACGTTTTTCGCCTTTCCTCATGTTGGGATTATAACATGATCTCTTTCTCTCCAGAATGGTTCAATCTGTATACTGAATCAATTATCAGTGGAAAAGGCATTTATCCCCTCATTATAATCAGAGCTTTGTTTCAATATTTCTTATTCCCCTTTAAAAGGGTCCTCCAGTTTGAAGTAGGGACCAAGGATAATTAGGCGATCCATCGGTGTCTAGCAAAATCCTATTGAAGGGTAGTATGCCAAGTTACCATTGTGGGCTGGTGATGTCTAAGTATAGTTTTTTGCACCCTGTGGAAACAGAGTCCCATTTGCGCTTATCGTGGCTCGTTGTGAGAAATCCTTGAGGAGTTTCCCAATATCCGTGGTGACTTTAATTAGTCGGAGTTGAAGGACTGTGCCCATATTAAGACGAAAAAGTATGAGTTTGACGAAACTTATAGGATTTGGTTTTGTGTTCCACCTCATGTTCACGAGGGTTAATAAGAATGACAATCTACAGGGTGTTAGGATAGAGATTAGTTACCCTGAGCCTCATGTTACTCAGTTTATCTTGTTCTTGCTCTGGAGAATTTGGTAGACATCATTCTGTGGCATCATATTATAAGTTGTGTTATACGATACCAAATCTGCCAATAGGATTGATTGACCCATCTGCAGATGGCGCCTAAGTATTATTGTATCTTACAATCTTTCCCGAAATCTGAAAACAGCCCGTTCGTAAATTTAGTTGTAGTCCTGATGTTGGACCCTTTTTATTAATTCTATCTTCATAAAAATGTCAATCTGGAATATTGTTTCATATTAAATTACTGGTAACAACAGTTTTAGACAGATTAATTTAGTTTAAATTTGTACAGTAGCATCATATGATGATGGAAAAAATGCGTAAATGGTTTAATTATGACTTATCTACATAGAAAGGAATGCTCTATTTGTTTCAACCCATTACATTTTACTTTTTAACAAATATGCAATTTAAAAAACATTGTAGTTCGACTGTTTTTTATGATGCAAATGTAGATAGAAATAGATTTCAGTATATTAATTCTTATTTCCTCTTTCAGTTTGTATTTTGGTCCTCCGAACTTTTCAAATCGTCATGAATAGAGTTTGAACTATTAAAGTCCTTTTCAAAACCTTTTTTACAAGTTTGTTTCCCTTAGAGCTAACTAAAACAGAAAGCTCAGTAATACAGTGCTAAAAATACAACCTTGTACCACTCTCCCCGGAACTGCAACAGAAGACGGAGCAAATTCCATTCCCCCTATAGAGCTTAGCGTCCCAATTAATCAGCTTAATTTCATTGCGAAATATTAACGAGGAAAGCCTCCCACTGTCGAAACTCACATTTATACATCAATCTCGTCGGCCGCGGCCTAAAATAAGTGATTAAAGTAATGGTTTCACTCACTGTTCAAACGGTTCTCGCGCCCTCCTTTTCTAATGAACTGTTTGGAGGCAAATGAATGGGTTTAGAAGTCATTTTCTCCTGTGCATGGCAATGGAAAAAGTTTTCCCTGAAGTAATCTGGCTAGTTTAGTTTATTTTGCTTTAACGAATACGAACTAAAAATTACCATTGTCGCTGAATTTACTACTGTTGGTGTTTTAATATTCAAATGCAAACCTTTCTTAACCCTCCTGGTTGTCTCTACGAGGTATCTCGTCATTAGTAAAACTGACAAGATCTTGATGGGCGAGATACCTCGTCATTAGTAGAACTGACAAGATCTTGATCTTATCTTATCCTAGTAAAAAAAATACCTTGATGACGAGATATCTCATCATTAGCAAAATTGGTCAGATCTTGACGGACGGAATACCTCGTCGAAACGACCTGGAGGGTTAAGTACATAATTAATTGTGCAAACACTTTGCATAGAAGAGTGGTTCTCAACTTTCGTGAGACCACGGCCCGGTAAATTACTTTTATAAGAGAGTCTGATCCCAACAAATTTATTCGTAAATACCTTTCTAAACAAACAAAAATATTAATTATTGCATAATCATGAAGAGTATTAGTACATTTAGGTATTCGGTGTGACAGGTTGACAAGTACAAAATCGTATTTAAATCAGCTATCAATCACTGGACTAATAAAATCTTGTAGTGTATTGTGGTTTCCTCAGGCAAACATCAAGTTGCATCACAAACACCTTCTATACGAGATTTCTCAACGCCAACATTAAAGAAAGTCCCGTGTCTTTTATTCATATTATGAATTCATGTATTAAAATTTTTAAATCTATGAGCCTATTACTTTTAAAAAATCACGTCACTCAGGTTTTGAAACAAATACCCGCACACAATAATGCAAACTTGCAAAAAAACAGTATTCAGAAAAAACTATTTAAGAAACACATAAAAGGGGGCCTGTTTTAATTTTCAATTTTTGTGCAGACTGGCAATTCACACTTGCATTTCTGATGTTATATAGTCGCTCTGGATCGGAGCTTTTCGATACATTTGAACATTATATTCTCAGAATATTTCAAATAAAAATATGTATTCTTAGTCGACCTAGTATGGCTAATACGCGTCTATGCAAGTTTCTACCTGGTTTACTTCAAGATATCTACTATTTGAAGTGCAATATGAAATCCAGACTTGTTCCGGTGCTTTGCATACAACCCAGGGCACTACGGAGAGGTGGCTAAACTTCAAAACCCATCTATTCCCTCCATCTATGGAACGTGAGTAAAGTATGAGAGGTCTGTAGTCTAATTTAGAGTCAATTTTGTGAAACAAGAGTGAATCGCATGTACCATCACGGTCACGTTCTCCATAACATTCTGGGAGCGTTGATACAATCTTTCCATATTTTAGTGTGGCAGGGTAAGTATGAAAGAGGACTTTTAAAGTAATCACACAAAGAATGACTAAAATCTAATCCCGATTTAACAAGAACGAAAGCTGTCATTGATCCCTTACCCTTCCAGGCCGAATCCCAACCTCACTAGTTATGTGGATGTTTTGTTACTGAATTCAGAGTGACAGACAAAAACGAATTCCCATTTAAATCCCAAACACTTTCCCAATCATCTCACATAAATAATGACTACAATTCAAAGAAAGAAGCCCAATTTAACAGGAACGAATGCTGTCATTCATCTTCTTATCCTTTTAAGCCGAATCTTAACCTTACTATTTGTTTTGACGCTTAGTTACTGAATTTAGAATTCAGAGTAACCGATAAAACCTTTTCCCATTTTAAACAAATACCTCGATCATCTTACACGAAGAATTATTAAAATCCAAGGAAGGGAACTCGATTTAAGAAGAATTAAAGCTGTCATTCATCTCCTTATCCTTTCAGGCCGAATTCTAACCTCTCTAGTTGTTTGGACGTTTTGTTAGTGAATTCAGAGTGACCGACAAAACCGAATCCCCATTTTAACCCTATACACTTCTCCCAATCATCTCACACAAAGACTGACTAAAATTCAAGTAAAGGAGCCCAACTTAACAAGAACGAAAGCTGCCATTCATTCTCACCCTTCCACGCCGAATCCCAACCTCACTAATTTCCACCAACCTCATAGCGGCACGTCATAAATAACACTCCAAAAGCCAAAAAGCTTCCATTAATAATTTAGACCCGCGAATGACACCTTTAAAAATACACCCGCTCTCTTTAATTATACACCATTTCGCCGCTGTACCCTGACCCCGGGAGGGTGTGGCGAGGTCATTAATATGGGCGGTAACACGGTCGCCAAAGAACACGCGGAAGCACAAATAATTGCGTCCCAGCGGCTCGGGGAAGGCGCAAAATAACAATTTTACAACTTGAATCCTCGTAAAGGCTGCCCCATTAGCTGCTCAGATACTCAATCAAGCGACAGGGAGTGCGATTTGAGGGAATTGCTTAATAATAATATCGGGAATGACAACTGTTGAAGCGAATCACACATCTGAGATGCATTTGGTTGACAGAAGGGATTTGAGGATTGGAGTCGGAATGTGTTTTCTAATGTGGGGTACCTGGGAGGTCAGCTCTTACTGTGGAGAACTCGATGTGATTATGTTTCGAAAGTGTGGAGTTTAGAGCTTATTCGCTTTCTGTTCGCGTTCTTTATTCGATGAGACCGACGTTCCCATTAAAACGAATTTTATCCGATAGAATTGTGTAGAATCTTGTGTTTTCCTTAAATCTGGTGTGTAGTCTGTAATGCTGTAATCCCCGTCATTTCTCGCCTCTATGTATCGGACTTTAGGTTCACTTTGTTGAGTAAAGCTTAGACATGGAGCCGGTCCATTGCAAAACTGGAGACTAAAACTTTAGTCGCAAACGGCTATTTGGATTAAACCCAAAAAATTATATTGAATATGCCTTCTACTTGCGAGATGTGGAAGTGTATGTAGCAAACCTACAACAGGTTACCGTATTCCAATATTTTAGCCAATTGGCGCCGGTACCGTGCTTTTGAGTCTAACCACTGCCCCATTAACAGCTCAGATACTCAATCAAACGACAGGGAATGCGATTTAAGGGAATTACTTAATGATAAAATCGGGAATGACAACTGTTGAAGCGAATCACACGTATGAGATGCATTTGGTTGACAGAAGGGATTTGGGGATTGGAGTCGGAATGTGCTTTCCTAATGTAGGATATCTGGGAGGTCAGCTCTTACTGTGCAAAACTCGATGTGCTTGTGTCTCGGAAGTATGGAGTTTAACGCTCATTCGCTTTCTGTTCGTGTTCTTTATTCGATCGGATCCGACGCCCCCATTAAAACGATTTTATCCGATAGAATTGTGTGGAATCTTGTTTCCAATAAATATGGTGTGCAGTCTGCAATACAGTAACCCCTCGTTCCTTCGATACTCTATATATACTGTACTGACAAAAGTCACCTGACACCTGGAGTAGAAACAAAACAGCTTTATTTTGGGGTCTGACTATAAATCTAAATTTTCAATTTCATAGTTCCCATCCACATGCGTACAGATCTAACTATTAGTGTGTATAGACTGAAATTTAAGGAAGAAATGTCGTATAGTAATGTGCAAATGTTTTATATCAAAATCTAAACACTAAAGTAGCAGTCACTTTATTATCCTAAATATACAAATCCTAAGGGGCAGAACTTGTTGCCGTCCCTTCATAAAATTATTGACTAGACAAAATGATTCAATCTCTTAGAACTTGCGCTCATGATGGTATACATTTAACATTCTAAATATGGATATTTAGGGATAATAAAATGACTACTACTTCAGTTTTTAGATTTTGATATAAACATTTACACATTTCTAAAGGACAACATTTTTTAAATTTCAGTATATACTCACTAGTAGTTAGCTCTTTCAATTTAGTTTAAGCTAAAATTTAAATTTATAGACTCGAAATAAATCCTGTTTTGTTTCTACTCTAGGTGTCCGGTGAGTTTTGTCATTACAGTGTATCACACTTTAGGCTGTGTTGGGTACAATTCAAGAACATGGAATCTCACCAAAGCAAAATTAGCGACTAGAACTTTAGTCTCCAAACGGTTATTTGGATTGGCCGCCGAAAAATCATATTGGATATATCCGCCGATATTGAATATATAAGCTGAAAAATCATATTGGCGCAAGTGGAAGTGTATATAGTTAACTTACGACGGAACTACCATATTCCAATATTTTAGTCAGTTGGCAATGGTACCGTACTCTTAAGTCTAACCACTTCCCTCTTAACGACTCAGATAATCAATCAAGTGCCAAAGATTCAAGGGGATTTCTTAATAATAATATGAATGGCAATGTTGGAGAGAATCGCACGTCTGAGGGGCATTTGGTTGATGGAGTCGAAATGAGCTTATATAATGTGGGATTTCAGGGAAGTCAGCCGGGTCGTATCTTACTCTGGAAAACTGGATCTAATAATGTCACGAAAGTATGGAGTTTAACACCTTTTGGATTTCTGTTCGTGTTCTTTATTTGATGAGATCGATACCCTCCATTAAAACCAATTTTATCAGATAGAATTGTGTGCTACCTTGTTTTTCTTAAATCTGGTGAGCTGTCTACAATACAGTAACCTCTAGCTATATCGTGCCTCGATGTATCTCACTTAAGGAGGATATATAAGGTAAAATTCAAGAACAAGGCACCTGCTCATTGCAAAATTGGTGACTACAGATTTAGCCACCGAACGGATGTTTGGATAGGTCTCTATAACGAATATGCTTTCCACTACGAGCAAGGGGAAATGCATCTAGAAAACTTACGATGGGTTACTATATTCCAATAACTACTCATAATTACCATCGCCAATTGACGATAGTAAGTATTCCTTTACCCTTCACTGAATCCATAAAAAAGATTTGGCTGCCTCAGAAGTGTCAATGCTTTCGATTGGTTTAAAAAATGTCCTCCATATCTTGTGTTATTTTAAAAGGCTTCCATGGATCCATCTCTATTGTGTTTAACATGTAGTTTTACATTACTTTAAGTAAATATTCGATTTATGTGCAATTTTTTTGTCCGAATTTTTCTCTCCCCCTATATCGCTCTCTTCGTTGGGTCGGGCTTTTTTTCTTGTCCCTCTCAAGATATGTTCGATATATCGAGGGCTTACTATACTACCCAAGATATAACTTTGTGTTTCAATTAAAAAAGTGCTTATCTTTTTATAACGAAAGAAATTCTATAGCCAAATGAGTTAATTTGAGGATTTAAAGATAGCAGCAGAGGCTGATTGGATAGAACACTTGTTTGGAGAACATTAGATTGAAACTCTTGATTTTGAGTTTAATTCTCGTATATACCAATGTCAAGCTAACTAACTGCCTTGAGTTTCCTGGCTTCTTCATATCGACGGGCCATAACAGGGAGGCGCTGGACTTATCTGTGCTTCGGAAACGATTAACCGAGTTCGAATAGAATGGACGGTATAAAGCCGTTGGATTCGAGGTTAACGATAGTCGTCGTGGTAATTGCCGTGGCTGTCTCGCATTCAATTACATTGTGGTTGTGTTTTCATTCTCTATTTAATTAATGTTACAATCACTTATGCATTGTCGTTCTCATCAATACGACTTTTTGATAAATAGGATTATCGATTTCAATTTCATCAATATCAGCCTAAGTCCTGATGTACCGATAACTTTTTATAAAAGTTCCAAACATGTTGAATGGGATCATTTTGTAAAGAACTACAGATTTGTTGATCTTACATCAGTCAGCTCCTGGTTACGAGAATCTCTTTCTTGGTGTTGACGTTATTATTGTATCGTTCATTAAGCTAATTCTAGTAGAATCTAGTAGTTAGATTAAACCGATTCTGGCTACGCTTGTGCACAACTGGTTAATCCTAACAGAGCCTGAGTAACGGACGTGTAATGATAACATAATCTATAAAGAAGCCGACTATTTCTAAAACGTCGATTTGCCGTCGATTAAAAAATAAAATAAAGGAAGATTCTAGCCGAAAATAATCTACGATTGGCCTCGTAAATTCTGGATAAAGTGCCACTGTGGCCTACTAAGGAAAAGCCAGTTCATATCAACTATCTACGCAGAGCCGTTCCTGAGATATGATTTGCCCATTTTAAAGTCTTAGAAAGCCGCCCCTCTTTGCAAAAAAACATTTAATTTTCATAAAGAACATCCTTAATCAAGCAAGCATTCAGAAAATAATTTTGGATGAACCAGTCTTCTTTCCTAACCGGTTCCTAAGTGCCGCAATGTTGAATAAGCATTGAGATTTATGATTCTTCTACGACTATTGACGAATACAGACATACATTTTACCTGAAATTCAATTTTTCTATGATGTAACTAACTACAGTGTGTTTGGGGAAGAATTCGAGCCCCGCGAGCTCAACCCCCTCAAAACATTCCTACCTTGAGTGCTTTTTAATATACTAATGCAAATTAAGAACAAAGTGTGCAGATTCAAAAATATCTTGCCTTGCAATCGCAAAAAAATACATACCGAGAGAAATATGAAATTTGATAATATCGGAATATATTGCTAGCATGTTCATTTAAAGTTGTAGACATACTACACCTGTCTTTTGACCACCTCTGTTCTATCTGACTATGTGCAAATGCAAGCCCAGTACACCACCCAGTAACCTCCCTGACTCTACTACGACTAACTGAACTGGTTTGACTAAAATGACTGAATGATATCAGTGAACTGGTTACGTGTTCTTTGTTCTCCCAACAACAGCACATGTTTGCTTCTGAAAACAGGCGAAATCGCAATACATCTGCTACATTATGTTTCATCCTAAATCACACAATAACGGCATCTCTGTATAAACTGGCCCTTCTAACCCTACAGCCCAAAGGGACACAAATTGTTAGTAGCCACGTAGAGATCTTTAGTGTGCAACCTACACTCCACGGACCTCTTGAGTGAAACCTCCACCCAACAGTTCAAATCAATATCAACCCTACTATGGCTGCAGCAACAATAGCTGATAGAACTGGACCCGCTATTCTGCGATTTTATCTTTCTAGAAAAACTATGCATTGGTCATAAAAATAAGTAACCGTGGAGGATGTCCTAACCCTAAACCTTGATCAACGAGATATCTCGTCCTTCAAGATCTGAACAATTTTGCTAGTGACGAGATATCTCGTCCATCAAGATCTGACAAATTTTGTTGGTGACGAGACATCTCGTCATCAAGATATTGCCGATTTTTTTTATGATGACGAGGTCAAGAACTGGCTAGTTTTCTTCTAACGATGAGAGACGACGAGATCTTTATGGACGAGATATCTCGTCCATCAAGATCTGGTCAGTTTTGCTAATGACGAGATATATCGTCAAGACAACCACCAGGAGGGTTAAAAAAAGACTTCTGCCTAATGCACCCTGCACTTGTAAATTGCACTTACGGGAACACCAAGGTCATACTTTTCATTCAGTGCAATTGTAGTAGATTTAATGCCACGCTATGAATGCAATGTAACGTAATCTAGGCAAACCTTAAATTACTCGCCATTTGATAAATTTGTACATTGACTTCCTAGATCAGATGTAAATAATAAATATAGAACCCTTCCATTATTTTCACTTCTAAATAAACTTTCTTGGAAACACAGTTTACAGTAACTATTGTGTCTATACATTTCCCGGGAAAAGAAATATAAATATATATTAAAAAGCGACATAAAATGTTTATTCAGTGAAACAAACTTTCAACAATAGCTCCTCTAAGTCAACATTTTCTTTGACCAAAGATAAACGCATGAATAGAACTACCTCAGACTTTTGATAGGATAAGATGAGTCATACATCAATGTTGAAGAATTTATTATAAAAAAGTATTCTGTTCAGGAAGAATAAGAACTAAATACAAGCGATGTAACAATGTTCAGGAAATTTTCAATGTTTTTAACCCTGATGTTGGTTGTCTAGATAGCTCATCAGTAGTAAAACTGACCAAATCTTGATGGACGATAGGTCTCGTCCATCAAAATCTCATCGTTTCTTGTCATTAGAAGAAAACTTTCCAGATCTTGATCTCGTCCTAATAAAAAAATCGGCAATATCTTGATGACGAGATATTTCGTCGATAACAAAATTGGTCAGATCTTGATGTACAGATATCTGGTCGAAACAATTTAGAAGGTTAACCTCCCTTTTAGTCTGGAACTCTAATTAACGAACGACAAAATCTTTGATTCACTCCAGTGTTCACGAAATGCATTCTAACATCACTGAGTAACTCCAACAAAAAAACAGTGCATGTTATACTAATGACAGTACACAATACCTTTACAAATATACCTATAACAATATTACCTATACACAATACGTACTGAACTACAGTCATGTTGATATATTCGGAAACAGCATTGAGTCCAATTCACATAATACACTATACATCGTAAGAGTGACCCTCCCCTCCCTCGCTCTGAGCGGGGAAAATGATACACAGTTTCTGGGTGGACCACCACGTTTGACTCAGTCTATCTCGACAATCGTGAGAGCAACACTACTATGCTAGTATCGTTTTAAGGCTGTCGATAAAATCTATTCAAATATATGAAGAGCATTTATCAGTGGGTTGAATTGAACCCACTGATTTAGAAATTGTTTTCTTGTGAACCGATGAACACTTCTCATAGTATCGGATTTGTCTGAACAAATGTGAGCGCAACACGACTGTGCATAGTAACGCTTTATAGCTCTTGTCTATGATATGAGAAACAGCTTTCAAATTAAGTAAATGCTTTGAAACAATATCGAC
The DNA here is from genome assembly GCA_933210815.1 of Meta bourneti. Classification (NCBI taxonomy): domain Eukaryota; kingdom Metazoa; phylum Arthropoda; class Arachnida; order Araneae; family Tetragnathidae; genus Meta; species Meta bourneti. The sequence continues at coordinate 65,576,000 of OW119926.1, forward strand.
TAACTCGTTTCAGCTTTCCAATCCGCAAGTTCATGCTTTAAACTAACGGCTCAATCGGAGCTGAGCACATTTTTTTTATCGTAGAAGACCCTCAAAATGAAACAATATTCTTGAGAAATATCCTTATTGAAACATTTTCCATAAAAATATCCTTATTGGAACATTTTTTTAGAAAATTATTTAGTTCTAAAATCTTCTAAACATGAAATTTTCTCCTATGAATCAAAACTGTTGAAGCAACTCCACATTTAGCTCGCGTTGAAAAACACTGGTGTCGTTAAGTCTACTGAGGTAAACCAGAAATCGCGAATAAGTGTCGTTATAGGTAGTGTCCATGCCTATTTAGATAAGGGAAGTCTGTTGCCTGAACGATGTCCCCTGGATACTTTGCTGAGAATTCTTCTCTATACCTCAGCACAATGAGGAAGATTCCAACGATCAAAGGATTCCTACGTGCACATGCTATGCTCCCAGCTGGAAGTTACTCAAAATTTCACAAGTAGCTTCCACCTAAATTAAAATACAGTATGGCTCCAGCAATGCTGAAATATCCTTCCCAGCAGGTCATATTATCATTTTGTGAGGGATCTATCAATAATTAAAAATCTACAAACACCTCTCAATAATTAAATGGCAGTTGCATGCTATAAAGGATATATGATATGAAGTGTCATTTGAAACTCGTATGTTCTAATGGCTGGGGATTTTTTTGGCAGCCAATCAAATAAGGTATTCTATCCTTTGAGAAAAACAGCATGAGACTCCTCGATAATTTCCCATCTGGTAAAGGGATATATACAAGCAATCTCTCTTACAGAAATTTGTCTTATCTGTTTGTTTTTCTGGTCCTAATCTAGCCAAGTATAGTGTTTTTCTCTTACATGGTCGTATACTGATACTTTTTATGTCATACTTCTTTGTATCGCGTGATCTGTATAAGAGCTTCATTTATTTCAATTAAAATGTTATGTTATTCTTTTTTAAATGGCCGTGGTAGCCCAGTTGGATTAGCAATCGGAGGGTTGCGAGTTCTAAATTCGGTCCAGCCGAAGACTGTCGTGTACACGGGGACTAGTTAATGTTAAATCTGTCGTGGCTTCAAATGTCCTCACGTTGGCGTGGTATGGAAGTGTGGAGAGTGGGGTTTCCAGCTGAGGTGTTGTTTTCGTCATCTGACCGTGGTTTAAAATTGCTAGGCATTATCCTTGGATCTTTTCCTTGGGATTGATACCGGAAGGTCGCCAATATCCCGTTGTGCTGCTCCGGACGAAGTTAATTAACTACCTACCTCTTTTTTTAGAGTCATATCCATTAAATCTCGCTTTATTGAAATGATGTTGCATGTTATTTGCTCCGTTACACAATGCGAAGTCTGTCTGAAAAGTATCCAGTCATTGCTAATATAACGAGAATGGTTTGTACAGCATTGATGTAATTTTGCAGCCAAGGAGAGGAGACATTTATGCATATGCGTGCAAAGTCGCGAATGAGTGAACTGGCTTGATAAACCGTTGTTGCTGATAGAACACACGCCCTTTAATGAGCGTGTGTTTTGTCAGACCGTCGCATCTTCGTCGACCGTCTCATGAATCTTTCGCTATGACCCAGCGAATACAACAACGATTAGATAAAATATTCTAATGTTTTGTCTCTTTGAAAGAGTTAGTTTTGAACCAAAGTTTAATGGAATTACGTGGAAATGAAAGTATTTATTATAAAAGTTAGGGTATCGCAATAATTATTCACTACTCTGACTGTTCAGCGGTACATAAAAAGTTTATGAACTATTGAGTTTTGACGCAGAACTACGTCTGTCTCCACACTATGGGTCAGTAACGTGGCAATTGAGCGTCACGAAAAAATGAATCCAGTTTCATGCGCCGTTGCGGTTCGCAAATAAAAAGACACAGGAAAAGTGTATGTTCCGTTTGATAGACGAAGAAACATCGCATATAAACGGCTGCTGCTAGTTGAGTCTGAGCGAGATAACAGCGTCACGAAAGTGTCCCCCCATTTGGCTCGTTACCGAGTTGTCGCGAGTCCCTATAGATATCGCAATGTTTGAACCCCATGTCATACATCGACCTTGTAATGAAATGGACAGAGCATGTGTGTGGAGTCTCGTAAGATCTCAGAAGGATAAGCCACTTGGCCTTATACATCGACTTGGGCAATTGACTATCGAAGCTCAGACTAGTGGTGGTGGTGTGGTAATGGACTGGATAATCACTTTAATCAATAAATATGTCCTACAGAGGATTCATGCCTTTTCCCACAACCTCGTGATTGATCTTCAAACCGAGCGACTGGAAGAAACATGACATTTCAACCGCATATTTCATTTAGAGGGTCGATGATGTCAAAGAGTTCACGTCAGCACATCAGTTCGTAGCTATTGAACGTGTATCGCGCCTGTAGGTAAATCTAAATATTTAGATTGAAGAACGGGGCCCGAAGGTGGATCATCGACATACTAATTTCAAAGATGCCCTAGAAACACGACGCAAAGCACTATCACGATCAGCGAGCAACATTTAAGGAGAAATATGAAGCCCCTTGTATTCGAAAGACAACGGCTGAGCGAAAGCATGAACGGCGTGCTCGGGAGAAGTTGGTGCAGGTGGCTGCGAAATTCACTCTGTGGCATCGGAGCCTCAATCATCACTTCTCCTGCACCCCACATCGCCATACAGCACGAGTTGTAGACGTGGATGCAGCACCGACTGGGTTAATATCTCTGACGACTGGATTGGGGCTGTAGAACGCCGAGACCGAGAATATCCGATTCGCCGAGTACGAGGCAATGAAGTACGAGCAAGTAATCAACGTGTCCGTCGACACCATGGAACAGCAGCTGCGTCGCCAGCTGACAGGTACGCTTTCAACAGGAGCATGAAAAAATACTTGATTGTTTTCATATCATCGCCCCATGCTTGCAGTGTATGATTCCACCCAATCTTTAGAGTGACGTGATTTGACTTTCAATAAATGATTGTAAAAAGTTTTATTTTTTTCGCACTACCCACATGTAGCTCTACGTAAAGATATTCAGCATAGTAAACCTAAGAACCTATCTATATTTTTCTCACTAATAAATATGGATAGCGCAATATCTAAGCGTTTTTAATATGCTGTAGGGCATGTTCCAAACTGTGCATTCCCAACTCATTTTTCATGTATATTTATTAAATTATGTATGCGCATTCGTATATATTTGAAAAAGGGATATTTAAGAAATTGATCTGAATTTTTAAGGACTCCTTAACAAAAATTTCACTTCAGAAATTTGTGCTCGACAATAACTCAACGAAACAAAAATCGATGCAATAATTTTCAATGATCGTTGAGGTATTACTCATAAATAATTCAATAATTTTCCCAGACAAATCTGGTGATAGGTGTAAGTAAAATTGTATTGGTTATCTACATTACAGAAGAAAAGAGGTTTTCATTTGTAAAAGCTCAAACTCAAGTCTCCTTTTGCAGGCTTATCTGAAGAACGATAAATTAAAATAGTGTTAAGTAATAGATTTGATATACTTAAAAACAAGCATACCCACGCAGGACATCTGCGCTAAACTTTCTTAATTGCTTATATCTATTGCCGCTACTCATATTTCAACATTCCTATTCATTTCAACATATACATGTAGTAATCCCATAAACAGAGGATTACTCTTTAGCTGTCGCGATTAAGAACTACCAAGTGATCCAGCTGGAGAACATTTATTAGTATAACAAGATTATATACAGCATATCGAATGAACGGAGCAGATGGAAGGGCAGATGGAATGAACGGAGTTCGGGCATACGTCGCGTCCACCTAGCTAGCTTCTGTCCGAAAGACCGGGAACCAGTTTTGGGTGAATGAGAGACTAGGGGTTACAGAAGTAAAGGCACGGGTGCATCTTACGACCTTGTCCTCCTTGGGATGATATATATATATATATATATATATATATATATATATATATATATATATATATATATATATATATATATATATATATATATATATATATATATATATATATATATATATATATATATATTTATTTATTTATTTATTTATTTATTTACTTATTTAGTTGGTCAGTTACTTATAAAAGTTTTCGATCCACAAACCCACAAAAACCGATTTCAACTGACATTTGGAGGAAAGTTTTCTAACAATTGTGGAGTTGAGTTTTCTAACAATTGACTTAACTAAACCACACCAAAGATAAACGAGTAAATATATAAAAATAACAAAAGAGCTGCTATAAAGTTGCACAGAAACATTTAATCCAACAGAGGAAAAAACTGGGATAACCCACTGAGTAAATCTAGTCATTTTGTTTTATTCGGGAGGTTTGTATATTTTTTCTTTTTTGGTCCTCTTCCGGCAAAATCTTTGAAAAAAAGACAAGGCAAACGCATTAGAAGACTTTTAAGGCCTTGTTTAACAAGCTTAAGCTGAAGTTCGTAGAGACAACTGTTCCTTTAATACTAAATGATTTTAGAGGGAGAGGTAGATAGAAGATAAAAAAACTCCTTTCCAGAAAGAGGAGTTAAAATCTTAAGTCAACGTTTTCCAACTCGTTTTCTACCCTCTTTAACTTCGTTTAAATCTTACGCTAGCGATGATGATGACGATGAAGATAAAAAAAGATCAGAAATTCTGCTTAATTTGAAGTTAAGTTTTTAAATAGAAAGGAGGGACTAAAAAACACATTGCATCACAAAAAGATTAACAAGCCGATAAGAAAGATCTACTTAGGATAAAAGTGAGTGAAAATTTCGGGAACTAAAACTGATGAGAAAATATACACCGAGAGCATATTTTTTGTTGGTTGCGTCTTTTTTTACTATCCCCTGTTATTGTCGCTCGTTTAAGCAAAAAGGGGGTGAGGTTATTTGTTCAACTTGTCGATCAAAACTTTTTAAAGGAACTTAGTTTTTGGACAAATTGATTTTTTGTAGGATCACTTGTCAAACAGAATAGAGCTGATTTCTTAAGAATAAGGGCAAGAGAACAAATTTCAAAGTAGAAAATGCTTGGCAAAAAAATTTGTTGTGGAAATATTATTTTAACAGTGTAACGAACCTTATCCAAAGGTATATTGTCAAATTATTATCCCATACTTTTGCTCGAAAACAAACAGAAATTTCACTTGCCGTAACTGTAAGGATTGGATTGGATTTTAGGGTTTTATGGCGCAAGGTAGCTCTAACTGTAAGAGCCCGTCGTTTAATTTTCTTTAGAGATAGGATTTAAAGCAACATACACTACATACAATCATAAGATATGTTATGAGCCGCCTGTATGTGATGAGTATGCTATATTTTGTCAGATCATTACATCAACGGCTGTTTGTAATTATGAGATAAATTTGGTACAGGTAATGTTGATCTGTACTCTGAAAAAGTTTAGGTAGGTTAGTATTAAAGCATTTAAATTTCACAAAAGGTAAATATACCAGTTAGAAGTTTGTTGAAAACAGCAATTTTCTTTTTCAATAATAATAAACTTCAAATCCATCTACCATTTTTTGAAAAATGGTAATAGATTATCTACTTTGTACGTACTGAAAAAATTCAGTCAAACAACAAGTTCTTTTATTATTGCACGTGCCACTAAATGGAATTTTCAAGAAAAAAAAGCATTCGCAAAAAAAGCAAGCAAGCAAAAAAATTAGTCATTAATATCTTATCAAATTAAATTTTCATTCTTCCCTTACAGATGGCGAAATTTGAAAATGTCGCATGCTTGGAACAAGAGTACCACAAGTCAAAAAATATTGATAAGAATACAATGAGTGCTAGAGTATTTGCCATAGATTCGTCATTTTTACGAATTGAGTTTCGGCACTTTTACAGAAACGAACTTAAGAAAGAGAGCATTCCTAATCCTCCCTCAAAAAACTCAAAATCGACTTTTGTAGTAGTCACCTTAGTGTCACCTTTCGAAGTTTTGTGGTACCACAGGGATGCGATGTATGTGAAATGGAATGCATGAATGGAAATAAATTATAAAAATGTCGAAAAGGTGTTAAAAATTGTTTTCCTGACACTCAAACGATGTTAGCGTTTTTCTTCGAAACAGAAAAGTGATTATTCTGGTCACCTTTCAACAGCTAACCAATTCAACCCGGACAAGGTCGGGTAATTCTGCTAGTTATATATAAGGTTAGGCAAATAATCGTGTTCCATGAGATACATTTCCAATGGATCTCTTTGCAGGTGGACCTCAGCAGTAATGAAATGGCAGATAGCTTGGCAAAGGAAGGTATCTCAAAGACATTGCAATCAGTATTTCTTTATCGACGAAATTTTTGCGAAAAAGAATCTTCAGAGAAAAGAATCTCTTGAAAATCTCTTACCTATAGCGAGAAAACATCCTGGAATCGCCCTTGAATTCGTGAGTAGAGGTCAGCAGACTACCATCTCTGGTAGTTTGTTGTCTGGACAGTAGACATTTGGGATCAATTTGATTTGATTATGGCAGATTTTCTCGACCTGTCGGAAATGCAATATGGGTCAAGCCTCTACCTCCTTCAGATCTGGGGCTGTACAGGGAAGATCTGCATATTAATCCTGTGCTCGTCTTGGACTTTTTGAAGGTACATAACTAATGGACTTGGTCTAGTTTGTCTAGACCAAGAGGGATAAGAAACAACAGAATGAAGTCCTATGTGGTTAATCGTACTGAATAGAAAACAATTGTTACAAAACAAAAAATATGCAACCATTTTCAATAAGAACCAATTCTTTATTGACAGCACAAAAATTAAATTCTGTTACATCAATTACAAAGACAAATTCCGCCTTTATTTAAGAGATAAAGTTGCTCAAAAAAATCATTGCCGAAACTTCTAGTATATTCCATAAATAAATATAAATCTGAGACAATTAATTATATCAGGAACACATGCAAGAGATATACCATTATATCAGCACCCTGAGTGAATCTATGAATGTAATTTGATCTCCAAAAGACGTTTTCAATCTAACGTAATATGTCTTTATATACTTACGAATGGCATGAATGGTCTCAAATCATGAATTATGAATAGTGGTTCTTATACATTGATGAATGGTGTTACCTTATAAAGATATAAAATAAATCTATAAAACCTCTACACCTAGTTTACAACTAAAAACAGAAATTTAACTTTCTTTAAAAAATCAGAATGTATGCGTGTTTCAATATTTCTACCATATCTAAATAAAATTTAGTTTCAGTAAAACAGCTATTGACTTAACAACATAAATTTGTACTTAAAATTGATAACAATTCAGTCGTATAAGCTTCAACGTTTTTAGGGGATTGATGTGAATGCCTTGTTCAGAAATATTTTACATTTGTAAATTACAACTAAATTTTTCATGAAGTGTTCTAAGAGGAATAAAAAAATTAATGATTGATAATAGAAGTGAAATGTAAAACCTAATCAGAAACAGGATAGAACTGAGCTATTATAGTTGAACTGACAATTTCATAAACATGCAAAACTTATTTTTATAGGGCCTTGCAATCAAAACATAGTCAATCAGTAAAATGTGCACCACTTTTCAATGTAAAAGAAATTTAGTGATATTTTAATGAAAAAATCTCTGGGACATTGATAAATTAAATTGTTGGCAATTTCATTTTACCTGAACTTAAGTGTGAATAGTTGACTGTAAAAGTAATGAAAGCATCAGCCAATCTACTTTAAAAAGTAAAACTGAAATTTTGCATTTTCACAAATTTAGTTCTATTTTATTTATATGTAGACAAGGTAGGTACTTGAATGAACGTCGCACTGGATTGTCACGCGAGCTATTGGTGACGGTCCAGAATCAATCCCGATGGGGAAAATCTGTGAGGACAACAATTCATAATTTTGAATCACGGTCAGATGACGAATGTAGACTAAGGACATGCATTTTATTTTCGTTTAATTTTTCATAAACATGACAAGGCTTTAGTGAAATTAATATATCCCAAATTATTCAATGTATATCTCTGTAATTGATAATATGATGTAACTGAATTGTATTTATTGTAATTTATCATCATTTTTACACTTACGGAGATAAGGATCAGCTCCATTTATGTTGATCCAGATCAATTTATATATGTTTGTAGACTCATAATATAACTGATTCATAAAAATCTAACAGTGTATTACATAATCAGTTAAAAAACCAGTCTCCAAATGGTTTAGTTCCAAATTCTAATTCCAAATGCTGCTTCACACATTTGTTACACGACCAAATGTTCCATCTGTTTTTGTATAAAAGGATTTGATTGGTTTCTCAAATTGATTGTTATTTAATTTTTTAATAAATTATTTTTTATTGGTCCTCTATAATCATGCGAAAAACCACAATTGGATTTTTCAACGAATTTTTCATCAAATAGGTATCAGGTAAATTCCTTTTGAACTAAATAGAAAAGAAGTGGCAAACGTTTTAAGAATTCGGATTTTTTATTGAAGCCATATAAAAATTTTTTGATATTTTTGAAATTACGATTCCTGGAAGCTGTTATCTTTGTTAAATTCTTCTCTACTTCCTTTTTCATATTTTCTTTTAATTCTAGGAAAAGTCCTTTGAAAGTGCTTTTATTCATGGTGGCTTTTATAACCAACTAATAACTACAACGTTAAGAAAGTACAAAATTATAAATTGATGGAAAACATTTTTAAAAGTAGAAATTCAAAATGGATGCTTTTGAAAGATTCATATGTTATAATATTTCTTTTCTAGGAACTTTGACCACACTAATCAGTAAAAGAAAACAATTTAGTGTTATCATGTGCATGACCGAATTTAAGAGAATTTAAAATTTTAAGTATTTTTTCATTCATTATAAAAAGCTAAATACACACACTCAATATGCTCTATGGTATTTCTGTTTTCCTTTGAGTTAAACACCAATTTTAACCACATTATTTCTTCACATACATATACAAAAATCTTTATTGGAGCATTGAGAAAATGTTAAACTGTCTTGCATTTAGCACCACATAACACAAAAAAATTCTGCTTACATTTCAGCACCCAAATGCATACTTTTCTAGTAAAAGCTATTTCTATGCTTTGAAGTTCAACTAGAAAGGATGAATTTTGTTTAGATACATTCTATGAATGCATTATAATTAAACAAAATAAAAATATATATTTATATAATCCTCATGCCTAAAGTTTTTTACAGCATTTATCCTCATTGATTTGGTTAAAAAAATCAACAAATTATAATGAATAATCTACAAGATTAACATTACAAGTAATTAAAAATGTATGTATTGATATTTGAGTCTGATAACCACCACTTGCAACTAGTTTATTATCATATTCAAGGACACATCTAAGAATTAAAATGTGCTTTCAAACACATTGCATACCTGCCAACCCCCAAGAATCAAATCCAGAAGATTTTGCGGCACAAAAATCAAAACGCAAATCAAAAATGTCTAAAAATAATTTTTTTAATAAAAAAAATAATTAAAGGCGCCAAAATTAGCGACAAATTGAACTTTATGAAAGCAATTCGAAACAGAAAAAGTAACCCTGATCTCTACTATAAAAATGAGCAGGTCTACTTGTTTTAGTGTTTAGAGGTATATTTGTTGATCTTCTGGAAAATTGGTTCCAACGGGATAGGTTTTTACGGCAATCCACCATTGATTCCGATGTTTTTCCGTAATACTTTCAGAAAATCCGTAAGAGTTGGCAAGTACGATATTATGTAATCCAAATACAACTTTAATCATTCAATCCACTCAAGAACATGGACCACGGGTGCCCAACTTTTTGGCTTGCTTGGGCCGCATTTAGTGAAGAGAAATTGTCTTGGGCCGCATATAAAACATAACATAGATATGCAATGTATATAAGTAACACAATTTCCTTATCTTTTATTTTTTTGCAACATTCAAAAAAGAGTGCACCAATAAGCATAAAACTAGCGGGATATCTGACCTTGTTTTTGTGCAACTAATGCATCAATGTTTGGTTTGATGGAAATGGTTGCAATTCAAGGTGCTCGTCAGAAAATTTTGATATAATTTTACTCTTTACGTGTTTCATCCTTGCAAATAGTTTACAAATACATCAACTGCCAAAAAGCAATGACATAAATAAGGTGGGATTGTGAAATGAGGAAGACTTCTCAGGGAAGATAGATCTTACAAGTCATGTAAAATATCGCTAAAAATCACATAACATTAAAAGTTTACGATCTTGTAGGATCGCATTACTAACTGTCCAGGGCCACGATTGGATACCCCTGACCTAAATACCATACTTCAACTACAGTACTAGCATAAAAAATAAACTCAAGTCCAACATTTTAAGTAGACACATTTTTATTCCAGTTATGATGTATACTCGAATATTAAATAGTCTGAAAAATCTATAAAAATCTGGTCATTTATTGACATAATCGATCCAAATAATTCAAAAAACTCATTTCTTTATATCATGAACATTTAGTAAACAATACTGCAGCTGGGATAACTGCTTTGATAGAAACAAGTAATGTTGTTCATAAACAATAAATTACTGACTTAAGTATTGATTCATTTATCCATTATCTACACATGGTTTCATAATGTAAATATGATATAAAACCTATGCACTAAATACTAAGAAACTAATCAGCACGTCATCAAATATTGTACAAAAGTGCCACACATTAAATTTGTCAGCTTAACAACTGCAATAAACTATTCATTATTAATGATTTATACAGTGACATACAAGCCAAACTTAAAACTAAATAATAAACACTATCAATTTGAAAATCTGTTAAAAGGTATTTACTTTCAAAATTCATATTTTCATGTCTTTATAAAACTGTAAAGAAAAACAATATAATCCACTCAAAATATTTTTTCTATCATTCTAATGTTCTTTTCTTTATAAAATACTGTTTATATAATTATGAATTTTATAACATAATTAAGATTTATATATTTATTATACATCTCACTTTTACATTTCATTAGGATAACTTTTAATAGTGAATTTGTACTTTTGAAGATTAAAACTGAATTAGAATTCTATACTCATGGTTAACTTCCTTAATACTCTTGATACCTTGATGCAATGATTTGAGCAAATACTTTACGCTGTAGTTTCTGACAGAAAAACAGAAAATTGAGCAGGATAGAAAGTTTTCTGTAAACTTTTTCTCAAATAAGTCAAAACTTCTAAAGAGCTAAAATATGAAATAACGATTCACATCAGCTTTATATCCCAAGCTAGCAAATTACATATGCACTCATTTTAGGACATTTATTCAAAATGAAAAATTAAATTTTTATACGTTTTGTGATTTCATGTAAAGGTAAATGCAAAGCAGTTATGGAATTTTAGAAACTCATTATTATAATATAAAAGCCAAACGTGGTCAGGACGTACGTGGATCACTTTTTATACTAGCTCTATCATTGGTTGAAGTTATATTTGAACTATCGTCGCTGTCATTGGCTAAAATTATATTTAAATACTTTGCAGAAATTGCTCGCGCTCAATAAATATTAAATCATGTTATATCGATGTATGGAAACGAACAAACGCAAGTGATATTCATAAAATAAGTAGAAACAGCAAACGCGATATTTGTTACTGAAACTAAACGCGCATGAGATAGTATAATTAAATTATTAAGTATGCAATTTTCAAAAAAATAATAGACAAACTTGGCCATAAGGTACGTGTATCACTTTTTATACTCGCTATATCATTGGTTCAAGTTATATTTGAATTACCCTCAATCTCTCATTGGCTAAAGTTATTTAAATACTTTCACGAGAAATTGTTCGGCGCACAATAAAATATTAAATCATGTCATGTAAGGAATTAAATTATTAATAAGCATTTAATTTTCTATATCTGGCAACGTCAGTAATGTTTAATTTTAGTTGTATTTAGAACAATTGAGACGTAGTTTTTAGCTGAGTTTGAGTTAATTCAATTCTGAGTTTTTGTGAAATTATTAGATATATTTTTGAAATGAGATTTATTAATTAACATTCTCTAAGTATTTTCAATTGCATTATTCTTTCGAATTGCTATACATGAACAATGAAGATTATCAAGGATATGTTTCAATGCGCACTCATTACTTCTGATTACTCCGCAAAAGATAATAAGGACTGGAATAGCAATAAGTGTTTCTAGAGCCCGCTGTATTCTTATTTCAACGGGCTTGCTTCAAATCACCTTTTTAAAATAAACACAAACTAATAAAACCAAATGCATATCTCTAGATTTATATTAGAGTTACTTTGGTGACCGGTAACTGAATTAAATAAATATTTCATCAAGATTAGTACACACACACACAATAACAGCTGATTACATATTATCTTAATTTCCATCTATTTTCTGTAGAGTAAAATTTGTTTTGACCAAAATACCCATATATTGTGCAATTTCTCAAATCAATGGTATTAGATTGAAATACAAGCAAAGTATATGGTCTAAGGTTTTTATGGGACATGGACGTGGAAGGTGTACATCAATTGTTTTGCCATTTCAAAGAATATCTTGATGCACAAATTTGCATAATGGATGGCTAAATTTTCAATTTTTGTTCAGTAAATGACTTTTGTTTGCTTTTCACTTTTTATCTAATTTTTATCGATTGTTCTCATGAGGCACATTTTAACATTCTTTACAAGAAATATTACTTAAATTGCATTAACGAAACATTAAATGCTGAAAACCTTACTGTTCACTGTCAGAAAACTGCCATGAGAGGCAATCTATATGAAACCATATTTGTGCATAAGCGCAGCAATTGGAAGTCAGCCAGTTGACAGCTTGCACTGCTTTGATAATGTATAAAAGAGAAGTAGAGGTTAGCTTACTAAAAGATCAGACCATGGGCAAGAGTCACATTTTTAGTCAGCAGTAAGGTGCATTTAGTTGCCCACGAGGATCCTCCTTTGAGCCAAAGAAATAACTTTTCACCATCAAGCATAACAATGATTGTCATGCTATGGTGATGTTTCCTTGCATAATTGGTCCTTTTGATCATATTCAGCAATACGGCAAAGAGAAATATCTTCAAAGACATCATATTGCCTTGGTTGAAAAAACAATTTTGCAGGGGATACATCTTTCGATTGGACAATGATCCTACAAATTTATCTGGTCTTATCTAGTAGTGCTTCATTATTTATCTAGCAGTTCTGTCATTACTTTGATCTTCTGAAGTGGATCAGCAAAGTCCTGAATTAAACATAAGAGACGTAGAAAGAATCAGAATGTTATCTAAACAAAAAAAGCAAGGTCGGTTAGGTTTGGTTTAATGGCGTAAGAGGTTGTATTTGGCCAAGTTGCGCCTAACAACGTCAAATAAATGGATACAGGAAAGTTTTATTGGCACAGAGAAATACACTCAGGGAGGAATCCAATCTGCGTCACCTAGAACTGGTAGGTTGCAAGCACATTAAGAAACCCACTGAGCCACGGCGATCCCACAAAAAAGCATAGCTTGATGAAAATTTTGCTCAACACATGGAAAATGATTAGACCATATTATTGTCTACCGTCTAATTGATATGCCAAAAATGTTGTGGTTATAGGGCAAAGGGCTTTATAACAAAGCAATTGAACTCACTTTGTTACAGATTTTAACTAAATGTTAATTTACCTACATTTCATTTTTCGTACTTGTTTCACATTTAGTTATACAAGATGTCAACCAATTTCATTTTTTCATAAACTACAAAATTTAATACCGAAGTGTTTCAGCATTATTTATTTGCATTGCCCAGTTTCATATATAAATTTTAAAGTTATGTTAGAACCACCGATCATACACTTGTGTTCACTATACTGTGTAGAGCATCTCAAAAGTTTAGTACTTATTAAAGATTTGGCCCTTGATGATGGACTACAATGAGCACAAAAAGTAAAACGATATAGTGGCGTACATCTTAATATGCTCCTTGAATTTACGAATAGCTGCTGAAACATGATTTAAAGAAAACAAAAAAATTGAAAATATACATCTCTCAAAAATAGACGATTTTAATTTTGACAACTGAAAAAGTGTCTAAATTCTTATGGCGTTAGTATTGTTGCATGACTTCATACTGTTTTCCACATAAGTAACCAAATTTGCAATATCTGGTGTAATTTCATACCATTTCTTCTACCCACAAAACAGTTATTCCTTTTGGCCTAGTTTCCTGATTGGAGTCAACTCTTTTCCAGTTAACTTCCGAGTATTCGGCTTTTTAATGAAACCCTATTACCTGTTGAGAGCATTAGCATACCTGCTCCGAGGAAAAGAATCCGGAAGATTTTTACGACAGGAAAACTAACGCGCAACTGTCAGAAATGAAAAATGCCTAAAAATTAATTTTGAAAAGAAATGAGTTAAATTAGCGACAACTACGCCACATTGGGTTTTAGGAAAGCTGTTCGAAGCGCAGGAAAAGTAACCCCCGCTCTCTACAACTGTTATGTTGGCGGCAGTTCGAATTCGGATAAACCGATTTGGCGCTACTTTACACAAAATGGCGCCAAATATATGCAAAAATGAGCAATGCTTTCTTGAATGTTTTAGAGGTATATTTGTAGGCTTTTCTTGAAAATAGGGACCCCAAAGATAGTTTTTATAATCTAGCATCTACTGATTCCGATGTTTTACTTTCATGGTTGCAACAGCTTGGCACAAAAACTTCGAAATTGGCGTCATTTGAAAATTTTCTCGCTATGGAAAAATCCGAGTACTATTTCCATCCGGAACATTAAATAATGCCGCGTTTAGCAGATTCCTTTTTCAATTCAGGACCAGAAAACCAAGTTTCTCCGGATGACTTCCGTAAAAGTGAGAGATGCAATATCATTCCTTCATGAATTACCACGACCTAGCGCCAAATGACGAATTTGGTGTCATTTGAAAACTTCTCACATTCAAAATAAAAATCTGGAAGGCATTTTTACAGTCCGGAAGATCGGGAAAAAGGTCCGGATACTCAGGAAGAGCTGGCAAGTATGCATTAGTGACCATTATTACTCCTTATCAAACAATTAATATAGTGGCAAAAAGCATAGTTCCACTTGTTTCCGTCAGGTAGTGATAAAAAGTGAGAGGAAAATAAGATTGAAAAAATTTTAAAGCTATTATTTCAACGCGGCATACTTGGAATTGTATCACTAACGTTCTCAGAAACAACATCAAAGCTTTAACTTTATACTAACCGCTCATGACGTTAGTTCTTCGATGTCGCTTTGTAGTTAAAGAAATTTCCACGTTATTTGAATTGGGTCCATACTTTTGAGATATGCTAGTTTCAAAAACTAGTCGGAGTTTTACACATTTAATAATGTTACAATAGCATCCAGATTTTTTAAACATTTTTTTCCTTGAATATGTATTGAGTTTAATCTATTTATTTCATCATCTACAATTTTAACATAGTTACTAACTTTTGAGATGCGCTGCATATGAATCCATAATAGAATAAAATTAATGTTGAAGAAAATATGTTGGAAGCACTTTAAATTATGAGAATAACATCAATTATTAGCAGCTAAAATATTTATTAATACCTGTAACTTGAATATACAAAAAGATGCATTGATGTAATAAAATGAAATAAATAGCAAACTAAGAAAAAAATTTAATATAAAATTTTTGAATTGAACGAAAAGGAAAAGCAGAACATAAAAATTTAAAAGAACCAAGTTCTACAAATAAAATATATCTGCACTTATGCTGTCTAATATTTATTAAATAAAATATTAATTCAATTGATTAATTGAATTACACAATTGGTTTTACTAGATAAAATATTTATTCAATCACAATTCACAAAAGTGAGATCCATAAGTCCACTTTCTTGAAAAATAAGTTAGATCTTATACAAAATTTAAAAGTATCAAACAGTATAAGAAACAAGCAGCCTTTCTTTTACTTTTAATCTTTTCAAAACTCATACTTCATACATCGCAAGACATACAAGGCTTTAAAAGCTCTCTTCTTACTTTACAATTTTATATCCCTTCCACAAACATGCTTTTGATCAATGTATCAAAAACTAAAAAGTTAAAATATTAAAAACTTTTTGCAGCCAATATTTGAGTGTTCATAAACAGAAAGAGACCAGAACATATATACATTCAACACACACAATAGATTTGTTATGAACAAAACTAAATAAATAAATTTATACAACATGTAACTCATACTTTCATCTTACGAAACAACTTGGGAGCCACTGTCAGTGAAAACAGTTGTCCTGCTTCTTTTTGAGACATTATTTCCATTACCTCTTCTGGAAATGTTTGATGACATATTGGGGTTGTCATTATGAGCAATCGAGGTTGTTGGAGCCGGGTGAGCACTATTGTCTTGGATGTCAAACTCAAGATTAGTTGAAGATGGCTCAAAGTTTAGTACATCGGAACCTTCATCCTCATCTTGAAGGGAGACGTCAGATGTCAGGGTGTAGTTATCTGCATGATATGATGTATCGGAATCATATTCAACATCGCTCTCATTAGCAATCCATACGGATGGCAATTCGTAACGATGGAAGAAATAAATCATGGAATGCTGAAACAAAGAAACAAGCAGTTTTGAATTAGCATTGGATCTGAAATAGTGGTAAAACTGAAGAACACGGTACCGGTCCATCACCAAATTGGCGAGTAAAAGTTTCATCGCCAAACGGTTATTTGGAGGTCTACGTTAAGTTGCCATAATCCAAAAATATCGCCAATTGGGAATGGTACCGAGTTCTTGAGTCTATCCAAAATAAAAATAACCCTATATCTTGAGTTTTCCAAGAAGTGTTATTGCTTTTACCCCAAAAAAGTATTTAATTTTAATAACTGACTGGAATACCTGCCAACCTACAAGGAAAAATCCGGAAGATTTTTCAGACATACAACAAGCAACTTTCAGACATAATCAACAAGCAACTGTCAAAAATGCCTAACAGTTCGAAAAAAAGTCATCGGAAGCGCTAAATTAACACCAATTGGGATTTTATGAAAGTAATTCAAAACAGAAAAACTAACCCTGTTATCTACAACTGGTATATATGCTTGGTTTGACAATTCGAACTCGGCGGAACCGATATGGTTATATTTTACACAAAAAATGATGCCAAATATACGAAAATATTAACAATTAAACTTCTTTTTTGTTTGAGATATACTAGCAGAATTACCTGGCGTTGCTCGGGTTGAATTAATTAAATGCTGATTGAAAAGTTATCAGACTAATCACTTCTCCTTCATAAAAGAATGCACAAGCATCATTTAAGTGTATGGAAAATAATTATTTAATATCGTTTTAACTTTTTCATGGCTTCCACAATTTACTTCGGACGCAAATATGTGTACATGATATATCCATCCATATAATCCATTTCATATTCATCGCACTTCTGCTGTAAGGCAAACTGCAAAGGTTTTTTCTAAGGTGACTACAACAGAAATCGATTTTGAGTTTAGGAGAATTAAGAATATCCCCGTATGTTCATTTTCAGTAAAAGTGCCGAATTTTCGACGTATAGACTTGCACTTAATTTACCTATGAGTATGTTTAACTTGTGGCATTCTTGCACTTGGTATGTGAATTTCATCATCAATATGAGAGGATGGTAAATTAAATTGTTACGGCATTTGTGACTAATTTATTTTGAAGCAAGCATTTTTTTTTCTTGAAAATTTCATTCAGCGGCATGTGGAATAACAGAGCTTGTAGTAAAAATAAATGTCATCAGTGTAGACAAAGCAAACCCAATCGATTACAATTTTTCTAAAAAACAGGTCGATTTTAGTTTTAAAAAAGAAAATCACTGCTTTCAACGGATGTTTGACAGCTTCGTAAGAACACGTAAGACAGACGTAAGAACAGCTTCAATTTCAGTAAGCAACCTCGACCTTCTGTCACTCCCCCCCCCCCCCCCAAGACACAAAGAATTTCAATTTTTCAAAATTCCTAACTGATATTATTCCAAGATCAGCAGTCTTATTTAAAATTCCCTTTACTCCAACAGACATTCAGTTTTAAATCAAATCCTTATGGTACGTTTTTAAATTCAGAGATTCAGTTACTAAATGGAGACCCCGAACCTATTTAGAATGATAGATGTAGTTACTTGACTTTGGAGTACAGCTTTCAATAACACTCATGAAGCACGAAAACCAAATGTAAATTCAATTGATTTTAATCGTCTTGTAATGAAAATCTGTCAAAATTTTGAAACATATTTGAACAACGTATGACTACCCGTTTTAATTTAATGTAACCCATCTTATTTTAAAGTGATTTTTTTAACTTTACCAGTAATTTTAAATCAGAAATTACACACCTTACTTAAAAATGTTTTATTTTGTATATTTTATTTATTTTTTATAAAACAGCATTCTACAAACCATTACGTATTCAACCAGACTTAAAGAGAGTTGGTAGAAATATACATATAGCGCCAAGAAATTACCCATGTCTCGTGATATTTTGCAGAAAATAAATTATTAAAGTTTAACTCCTTGAGTTGAAAGCAACATTTCGCTGTCAACTCAAATACCAAACACAAAATTCTAAATCAAATTAAAAAATTAAACATTAATTCTGGCGTTGCCAGATACCGAGTAGCAAAATTAGGCTTTTGTGATCAATGATGTTTTCGCTTGGGCTTTTCGTGTTCCATTACAAAATGCAAGTTATGTAAAATTAAATATTTTAAATATTCTTTTATCATCAATCAAATATTCATAAATTATTGTCATGGGAATAAATAAAAAGTCAGTTCAAACATAAATGTTATACTTTAATTTGTTTGGAAAAAATGTTTTTCGAGCAATACCGGAAAAACAATTTTACAGGAAAAGTTGTTTTCTTTCTATCAATAAGGGTCAAACAAACTGAACTGCGTACAGCAATCGTTTTATACTCAATGTTATTCTATGGCGACTTCGAATTGTTTTTATCCCCTTCTGCACACTTAGGACAAATAGAACGGGGCTTAATATGTAGCCTACGTTACCCGCAGGGTTCTAAAGAATAAATGTACCAAATTTGGTATGGTTTGGTTTCTTGTTTTGAAAATTGGTGCCAAAGAATGTGTGCAGGAAGGGAAAAAAATTCAAATATTTTTCTGAAAATCAGAAAAAGTTGACAAGGAGCAGCCACATATATTGGTTGAAATTATCTTACGAAACATCTTATTAGTCAAGTTCAAAACTGGTTAGAAATCATGCAGGGAAGACACCAGGTAGCAGTACAAACATGTGTTTGACACTTCAAGAGTTAACATGATCCACAGAATCACAGGTTGCGATAATAGTTACAGGCAGTGGTGAAATAAAAAAAATTAATGCCCAGCCAATTATTGAATCATCATGGCTCTAAAAGAGCAGATTTGTGAACCACTTAGCGTTACTCTGGTGCACGCTTGCCATTCATTCCAAGCGCAACCCGTTTAAAGAGAGGCTAACACATTCATTCGGGACAAACATCCATGCTTTACCCTTTAATCGAACCAACCTTTCGATCCAGAAGTCAGGGCCCTGACCATTAGACCAATTGGTTGGCGGGTTGAAATAAAAATAAGGCAACATATTTTGGAATAATAAATCTGAGGGCCATGTATCCATTCTAGTCTTTCCTGCATGACTTCTAACTAACTTTTAGTTTTTTGGCCAACAGAATGATTCTGCGGATTCTTGCAACCAATAGATGTGGTTATTTAGTTACTAGGTATGATGTAGGGTAAACGTAATACTATGCCAAAGAAATATCTTGAAGTTCAGAGGGTTAAAGTTTCTTGGAAGATGCGTTCAGAAGTTGAGTTGACACAACTTACGATTGCTCTATCTTAATATTCCTGTCCGATAGCTTCTTCTCCCTATTAATTTATCTGATTAATAATATGCCATTCATAAAACAAATTCAAAATTATCTTGTTATAAACTAGCACATTTTCAACATTTTCTTTTAGATATTTTTTATAACTAGATTTTTACTACATATTTTAGACAGTTAATAATTCGTGGTTAGAGACAAATCCCCCACTGAGAGTTGTTAGTACCTTGGGGTTTGGCTTATAAAAATAAATATGTACATGTATAACAGAAAAAAGGCATTACAATTTACAAACACAATAATGCCTTACTTGTATAAATAGCCAGGATGTAATTAAGGCCAGAAAGCTGTACTGTCCATTAAATCTGTAGTGGTAAGCATAGAATCCAAAGTGATATAAATAGAATAATCTGCAATAAAAAAATATATACGAAACAGTTTTAATGAAAGTTTCGTTTAAATTTGAAAACAGTGTAAGTACACAATGAAAATGAAACAAAAAAATACGACATTAAATTTAAGAACAGAGTACACAACGATTTGAAATATATAAAAATGCATTGCATAAACTGAAATTGTTCTTTTTTCACATAAAATAATGCTAAAAAATTCTTATTAACATAATCGAAATAGACTTACTAAACAAAATATGAATTGATGTAGAATAAATTTTAAGTTCATAAAAAATATCACAAGTGTGCTGTTTAATATAGTATGAATTATAAGAATGAAATTAAAAATTTTGATTTTGATAAAAAAGTAATGAGTAAAAGATTTCATAAGTAAAGCTGATTAGCAAATTTTAAAAGCTTCATTTTAAGTCTCACGAGTATTTTAAAATAAAAATGTAAGACTTTTCATAAGAAATATTTTGAGTTTTTCTGTACTTGTGTGCGGGCCAATGCCTAAAAATATACACAAATGAAAAAACAACAAAATTATAACAAAAAGTTCGAAAATAAAAAATAAAAATAAGATAATTCTTTAACTAGGATATACGAAGAGAGAAAATTCTATAATTACTAATTATTTTTATTTTGTATAATAGTTATTATCAGGAAGTATGAAGAATAAAATTATAATTATAATGTATATACATGTTTATGGCGATATTGGCCACTTCTAGTAAATAAAAAAACTATGAGCGGACAGTTAGGTAGTTGAATTTGCTTCGCACTGGTATTGGCGAAGGTCCGGGATCAGTCCCGAAGGGTAAGACCCCAGGAAAACACCTCGTAATTTTGAATCATGGTCAGATGACGAGGTCACACCTGAGCCGGCACCCCACTCTCCAAACTTCCGCACCAAGCCAACGTGAGGACATTTGAGATAACGGCAGATTTAACGTGCACCAGTCCCCATATACACGATGGTCTTGGGTTGGATCGAGTTTCGAACTCGCAACCCTCTGGTTGCTAATCCGCTACTCTTCCAACCGGGCTACCGCGGCCCTATGAACAGATAGAAATTATTTTATACTTGAAGGAATGTGTAGACATGAATTATGGAGAAAAAATTAGGAAACTCTTGGGTGGTTGGTTTAACGGCGCAAGGGTCATATTTGGCCAAGGAAAAATCATTATATTGAAGGTGCTTATATTTGGCCACGAAAAAATCATTATATTGAAGGGTGATTTTTAGTTTTTGAAGATTTTTATAACCATTTTTCTCTCTTTGCAAAGATGACGAAATCTATAAATTTGATTGTGAATATTTCTGCAGATGCTGATTAAAATATTAGCCCATTTTATCTTTCTCACCAAATTTTGACTTTTCGGAGCTAATTTGTGTATATTGTTTGGGCACTACCCCACAATGTGACCCCACAGCTAATTAAATAGTATATAAAAACTAAATATTTCTTTTTAAAGTGACTCCCCTTGAAAAAGTAAGAGGATAGTTTCTAATCATTTTTATTAATTTTATCCATTGGGATGGTAATAACAAAAATTCACAAATTGAATATTGAGGCTGAGAAATATCCAGGGAAAACAAAACAAAAAATCCTTCGGTAAATTTAAAGACGAATTGGAACAAAATGATAATCAGAGCATAGGGTTCCGTGTAAGTTGTGAAAGGGCTGTCATCTTTCTTCTACTAGGATCAAAAAAGAATGAGTAGTTAAAAATGAATCCGCTACGGAGTTAAGGATATACAGGAAGATAATTGGATTAAGGAACTTTTTTAGAAAGTTTATTGACAGAAAAGGCGGAGTTTCTTTTCTAGTCGCACGTAGATTACTATTGTGGTGGAATGCAGTGAGATCGGAAAGGAAGATATAAACACCATGAGTGAGCTCACATATTCGAAGTCATGGTTAGTACTGGTTAAAATTACGTAAACATGCATTGAGGACATGAACCAGATGACTAACAATGAGATAGACTGGTGTGACAAAAGGATATAAACAATACAAAATCAACCGCAAAGGGATTCCTTCGCTAATTTTGAATCGGTTTAAATTATTTATTTGAGCTGTGGAGCTGCACAATATTGCCAAAACTACACTGCAATAGCTCGCCGCTCAAGTAAAATCCTTCACCCGTTTGATTACCGAAAACAATGAGAAATCTGGACAGAAATCAGCCCAGAAAAAAAAATGTGAGCGAACTCGAAAATAGCTTTAGACGTTAAAGAATGCCGAATCGCCTTTAACAAGTTAAAGTGATGCAACTGAAATAGACGTTCATAATCTAATTGTGGTAACATGATTTGGTGTGCACTTTGTTGGAAATAAGAATTAACACCATTAAGAGTACACGAAATGTTTTATATTTTGACTAATTTTATTTCATTTGGATATGAAATGTGAACGACACTACCATCAATAAGCAATAGAGAAAATTTAGCGCAGCTGCTATGCATATTTTAACGAGAAACATCATGTTAGTCTAGTGAGCGCACATTTTCATCAATTTTACTGGTGTGGTAAAATAAAATTTCATTTGTCAGCAGCTTTATAGTGACCATTTTATTCAAGTAAGTCGACGTCAAATCTTGTTGCATTCGTACTATTAAAACAGCAAGAAATAAATCTCCAGCGAGAAAAAAAATAACCGTAGAGAAAAGATAAAATAAAAAAAAACTCTCAACCTAAAACTCCCTTTTACTAAGCTTGCTTTTTTCCATGGGGCTTTCCTTTCATCACCGTTTCATCATTTAAGAGGATTATTGGCTACTTCTCCAGAAACTTTAATCGATCCAAAGACTTGAAAAGAAATAAAGAGGAGAGGATTACACGAGGAAGCTGCAGGACACTACAAGCATACCTGAGAGGTAAGTCCTCCAGCAAATACACAGAACAAGCTCGCTCTGTCCGACCGTGATACCACTCAAATAGAAAAGAAATGGATTTCTCAATAACAGAGTGTCAGGTTAGATTTCTTAACGCCCAGTCGTCATGAACAAAGAAAATAATATCGCCATTATTGCTGTAGCGGGGAAGATCATTTGTCTGGAAAAACGATAGCACTATATTTTTAGAATTTGCTTTAAAGTATTTGATGCAGCAAAATTCGTGTTTTTCTTCTTAGAGAATGAGTAAAGTTGATAAGTTTTAAAACATTAAATTTAAACTTATATTTAATGTAATACTGTGCCAAACGTAAATACTAAACTCTACAAATACCAAATATAGCTATAGAGAATGAAGTGTATGAATTAAGCATTATGTTAATATAGTAAACTTGTCGGTATTCAATCATTTCAATCTCGGTAGGACGAGCTAAAATGTTTTTATTATAAAAGTACATTCTTTTACTGTTCGATATATTTTGTTACAGAATCGAAATTGGATTTCTATGTATTCGTGAGTGTTGATTTCAAATATGCATTGCCAATTTGAAATCAACACTAACGATTACTTTACTAATTTACTACCCAGATTTGGTGTCGGGAGAAGTTCTCTTGGTAGACAGACAGTACGTACTGTCTGTCTACCATGGGAACTACCCCAGAGACAAAGTGTGCCTATCTGCCGTAGAACTTATCCTTTTTCCAGATAGGAGATCCTTGAAGGAAGGTAGTTGAATTAATGGCATTGGGGCAACACAACGGGCTATCGGCAATGGTGCGGGATCAATCCCCCAGGGAAAGGTCCTAGGATAATTCCTCGTAATTTTGAACCATGGTTAGATGACGAGGTTAACATTTGTGCTGGCACCCCACTCTTCACACTTCCACACCACATCAACGTGGGGATTTTTGAGGCCACGACAGATTTAACGTGCGCCAGCCCCCGCGTACACGGTCATTGGTTGGTTCGAGTTTCGAACTGGCATCCCTCTGGTTGCTATTCGCTACTCTTCCAACCGGGCAACCGCGGCCCACATTGGAGCACTTAATGACATTGGAAATATATTTGTTTGGATTTTAATTTGTCGCCGAGAATATCTATCCTGAAGCTACGCCTTTCTATAGCCAACATTTGCGGAAAACAAAACATAACATCATACACGAGTCACCCTCTTTCGAAATGAACGAGTCCTGTTCCTATAGCGACCGCCGCCACCCAGACTTGGAGTTGGGAGCAGTTTTCGTGGTAGACACAGTACTTTAAATACAAAGGGGGAACTTTTTATGGAACTTCACAGCGCACCCTCGGCAGGTAGTTGAATATACGTTGCAAAGGCGCAGCACAGCGGGTTATTTAACTTATCCTCGGAAAACGTAGAAATGAACACATCCACCCGCATGTTAACCCTGCTTGAAATGCACGAAAGATGAACAGCCAAGGACGTGACAGATTGTCAGAAATAATTAGTATGCGATATGGAAATTCCATACGCAAATATTTACACCGTTTCCAACGTAACTTGTGAAAGTTTTTTATGCTCATTGCTGAAAGAGAATCATTCAATATATACGCGTAAAAAAAGGAAAATCTGGGAAGGGCTTTTAAAAGAATTCCAGAAGAAAAAATACGATACTTTTTTCACAAATATTCACGGAGGCGTGAATCGTCCCCCGAATGCAGTTCTTAGAATGATCAATATTCCTAAATATAGAACATTTTACATAAGGTTCTTGAGACATGAAAGGTTTCTATATCAGATGAATAAGACGGAAATGAGGATAGGCGATTTACGTAATTACCCCACAAGGAACAGTTTCAAACAGTTCTGTCATGAGAGAAATGTTAGAAGACTAAAGCGATTGACGGTAATCTAGTCTTTGGTTTTGATGATTAAAAATAAGAGCTCAGTTAAAGACCCGAGTGGAGGATTGCTTTGAGAAATAAAGTTTTTTTTTACGTGACTTAATTTGAAATCACAAATTATATTTAATAATCTATCACTCTAAGTGTTTTATTTTAAGTAATTAAATAAACAAGTACAAAACACATCCATTAATATACTTTTTTATAATATTAATATTTGATATTATATAAATTAAATATTTAAGTTACTGCGTTGTGCTGGTTGGTTAGATTTTAAGGGCGCAAAGGCCTAACCATGGTCAAGCTAGTTGCTCCACTGCGAAAAAAATTAGAAATATTACTTTCAGAGATAGCTTTGAGCTTGTCATTTATTAGTTGCGGAATATTTAGGGTTTTTAATTAGCTGGTACTGTATTTTGATCTTATTCCAATCAGTGAAGTGATACAGTGCAGTTATTTTCCTCTCGAACTCTCAATTTTAAGTATGCATTTTATTGTTTTCGAAAAATATACAATGGTAGGATTTGAAAAATAGCTTAGAAAATGAGTTTGATACAGAAATCAATATAGCAACGCTAGTTTTACTTTTCGCAGACATTGAGTTGGTTTGTTCGCTCTATGATCAGTGTTTGCTACACGAGGGCTGTTAATTAGAGAGGGATCGACTTTAAGTGGATTTCAAACCACTACGAACATCCATGCCCAGACCAGGATTCGAACCCAGAGCCTGTTGAACCGCAGGCCAGAATTGGATCTGATTGGATATTGAGAAAAGTGAGGGTTGTGAGTATTATTTGTTAAATGAGTACTTGTATACATTTCAGTATTATCATTTTTACTTGTATTATTAATGTAACCGAATAATAAAAAATGTCAAGTAAGTACTTTTTTCTTATAAGACTAGCACTAGACAATACTACAATTTTTCCGCAATATTGTGCAAAATACAGGACACAGCTAGATAAATAAAGTTTTTATAGTTTTGAAAAAACCATGCAATATAGGCAAAAAAATGAAATAATCTGTTAAACGAACTTTCATAAACGCGAAAGTTCTTTTATTCCGCTTTCTCTATCGGAATAAAGTTCATAAAATGAAAAGACTTGAAACGACGCGACAAACTTTTAAATCAAACGGATGCAGACTAGTTTTAAATGTAGGCCTGTGTACGGCCGGTTTGCCTCTACATCGAATCATAACGGAAACATAAGGGAATAAATACAACTGAGCAAGAAATTTGGTTGCAATTGTTAAGGAAATATATATAGATGTTGCAAAACTGGGGTATGATTGGGTCAAACACTTTGATCGTCGAATATGACTTCACGCAGTAGTGTAACCACCATCTTCAGTTCTTGCCATTCGACAAAAATCACGATGAGATGAAAGTTCCTTTGTGGACACGAATTGTTATTCCTAGATTAATTAAGAAAGGTTTGTAATCCCACCACACAATGCGAAGATTGCACCTTACCCCCATCCATTGCAAAAGATTGATGAAGTCGTAATAGAGCCACCACGTGGACAAAAGGAAGTGTTAAGCGGCTTCTTACCTTTTTTGTAGTCCAAGTAAATAATAAGCTCGCCACGAAAAGGAAAACTTTAGCGGAAGTCCCGCAGGGATCTAAACTCGATTCATTCTCATTCAATTTGTACATTAATTATATAATCAAGACAGAGTTCGAAACTCTTCGCATGTTTGCTGATAGTGGATGCCTGTTCTGGCTCAATACAAAAACAACATCAATACTTTAATCCTTTTTTTAATCATATTCACCTTTTAGAATCATGGTCATGAAAGCAAAGTTAAACTTAACGTTGGCAAAACAGCAACGCTATTCCAAGCTGAAAACACAACGAACAACAACACCTACGATTAAGCTCACAATCTACCTATAGTACATCCGCATAATCCTAAAAAAACATGTACTTCCCAAATCTGGGGTCCGCAGCTAAACATTCTACAGGTAAAAAGGTTGCAAAGTAATATCATCTGAACCATTGCCAAAGCAAGACGGTTCTGCAAGATCTCCAAACGGCCCTCCCTTCCCCTAATGAATAATCCATCTGTACAAGAAATTGAGATTTCCACCCTCCCCAAAATAAATCACGACCAGTAGCAATAATGCTTCATGGAAATTTAAATCCCGACTCCCTCTCCAGATTAAATGAGTAAAAACCAACATATAAATCTTTGATTTAAATAAGTAAATTTCATAAACTACAAATAAACCTAAATCTAACGCCAATAAGCAAAATCTCTTAGACTGTACAAACTTATCTTCTCCGCCTATTAAATTTACGATTTAGAAAGGCAAGTACTATTATCATGCTTCCATCTTTAATCAACTGGAGATTAAAACCCTTTCGAGGCATAAATATCAATATCCCTTTTCCTGATCCCCGATTAAGTAAGAAGACATACTAATAGAAATACCATCATCTATTACCATTCGTCACAAAGCTAATCAAAACAAAGTCCTATTTGAACAAACGATTCTCTCAAATGAATATATCGGGTACGATGACTTGGCAAAATGCCTTCAGTTTTTCTAATGTATTCTGGGGGAATGCCACGTCATTTTTCGCCACGATATCATGTCCGAACACAGCCAGCGGCAATACAGTCCTTAAGTGTCCAGACACTTCCTTGGCAAGCATGATCCTCAAATCTGTCCAATTTAATTCGGAACCTGTGCCAACATTATTGACAATTGACGTCCGAACTCAAAATGAAAATGAATTGCGAACCTTAATCAGTGCAAGGTCCTCAATTCCTCAGGACACAATTCGAGAACTTATAACTTGAATGCCTCATGGAATGGCCCGTACAGTACAACCAAAAGTATCACCTGATATCGGAGACAGGCAACGAAATCAGACCCAGCAACTTCTACGCTTGGCCTTTAGATTGATCTGAAATTTTGAAGATAAAGTAATTCACACACAACCTACTAGTCTAAGTCTGCATAGAGCATTTCTCCGAGGTTCAATATTGTAAATGTAGATGGTGGTAGAGCTTTTGTGGTGAAATGTGCTTCCTGTTAATATTCTGGAAGTGAAGTCACTTGGCTTGCGTATCGAATAAGATTTCAGCATGTCGCCAATAGAAATTCCAAAAAATAAATTCCGAATAGCCATTATAGGTGATTGGTCAATGCCAATTAGATTAAACGCCAAGAATCACCAAAACGACGATAAACTACATTTTAAGGTAACCCCTATATGTATCACGATCGAGCATTTGGGTAACAGGAGCTAGGTAGTTGAATCAACGTCGCACTGGAGCAACAGGAGCTATTGGCGACAGTCCAAGATCAACCCTGAAGGGATAGATTCGAGGACATCTCGTAATTTTGAACCACCGTCAGATGACGAGGTCAACACCTGAGCTGAAATCCCACTCTCCAAACCCCCACACCAAGTCAACGTGAGAAAATCTGAGGCTACGACAGATTTAAAGTGCTCCACCACGACGGTCTTTCGTTGTATCGAGTTTCGAACTGGAAATCTTCCGATTGCTAATCCGCTTCTCTTCCAACCACGTTACCGCGGCCCTTGGTAACTGGAAGTAAAATCCGTCTTTCGTCTGGTTTGTTTGTTTACACTGAAAATCCCTCTCAGAAAGTAAAGAATTGAAAATAAAAAGAGTAAGAAAATATGGGGTTTTGAGATAACTTCAAAATTGAGTTCTCAATCCCCAATTCAATCAATATTCGTAAATATACAACGGGCGAAGAATACGTTTACCATTTGAATAACTTTTCTCATGCTAACTGGATCCAGCGAATCCAAACTAGGAAATGTGGAAATTAAGATATAAGTAGCATACAAACAATACAATGATGTCAAAAATCTGAATTAAGGAATGTTTAAATCCGGAATGGCTCGGTAAACATAAGGACATAATAAAACTGATATGGCTAAAGATCGAGAACCAGAGGCATAGTTAACTCTATATCACCACCAATACATGAAAATGCCTTTGCAAACGTAACATCTGAGAGAAACAAACAACGAAATAGATGTCAACACTGCAACCGAAAAAGGGAAAGTCCCCCTCAAAATCGATTGCTTCAAAACCATCAATGAGACTCGGACCACCGACGAAAACAGCTCCAGAGTAGAAACAAGTGCAGAAGTCAACCACTTGCATCCATCTTCCCAAAGAGAATGGGAAACAAAACAAATGACACGGAAGGAGCCTGCCGATTAATTGCGGGGAGATGAGAAGAGGGGGTGTACCAGGGCGTCCTGCTATAAGAAGGAGGACATCCACTCAACTTGATTGGGGTCGGCCATTGATTTTGCTACCGGCCGCAGAAGGTCAGCCAAAGGCCCCGCAGAGTATTGGTCGCATTAGTTGACCCTGCTGGATAATGTCTTGTTTTGCTTTTTTATGGGCGAGACAGAAATAGATGAGATTCCGCGAGAAAATGGGGCTGCGAGAACGATAAATGCAACTAATTTGATGGCACAACCGATTCAAAGCTCGAAAACATTCAATACATCATTTTACAAAACAGAAATATAATTTATGGCAATAAGATTTTCAAAATATTTAATATGTCAATATCATATCACTTTACTGTGATCACTAAAAATAACAATTTTTTTGTTTTGATCCTATTGTAAAAAATAAATTTTAAAATTAAGAAATATAGCATTGCCCTTCTGAAAAAATTGTGAAAACGCTGTAGTTTGGTTTATATAATTATGTGGAAACACTTTTGTAATAGCTAGTTAATATGGGTGACGTGAAAGTTTGAACAAAGTCACATCTGAATGCAGACAATTCTTCGTCAGCTTTGAATTTTTTTGCACTCCTTTCCATTTTTAAGAGTGCTAACTACTAAGATATGATTTGGAGCACCTTTCGAAGCAGTTATTTTGACAATTTGGAGCAGTTTTAAAAGCATTTTGGAGCAGATTGAAGAAAAATTTTAGCAAGGAAGGAAATTTTAGTATGAAAGCAACCCCACTCATTATTTTCTGCTTGGCTTCAGTTTGTAGTTGGGCTATCGATTTGGTGATATTTAATACAAAATAGTAGCAAACATACACAAACCTTATTTAAGCAAATCCGATTTAAATTTTTTTTATGTGATTTTGATCAATTTTCGTGCAAATCATCGATAAAGTAGTTAAGCATTGACTTTTTCATCAGAACTTATAATGTGGTATACATTTTCAATGCTATTATGGAACAGCTTAGAACAGAAGTTTTGGCGAAGCTAAACGTAGAATTAACCACTCCCTGCATTTGCTTGGATGAATTTTGAATTTTATGACGCAAGGCCCTAAAAACGAACAAGTTACGACACTGCATTTTCAGGGAAACTAATCTTGTTATTCGTCTTTGTTCGATTTTCTTGTATCAGTTTGCACTTGTTTATCTGATACTGCGTTCAACTTTAGAAACTCGTGTACGTATCGTCTACGCCACAAATCGAGTGACGATATTCTTCGGTATTTTTTAAATACATGATTTTTGAAAGAAAATATTTCCTTTAAAATCTCATCTTAATACCCTGCTGTTGATCTTTGAAAGATTAAAAGAATGGTGTTTGATTTCCAAGTTAGGATGAGAACATAATATAATACGAAATTTTATATTATGTACGGATAAATTTTAGTAAAAAAAGCTATTCACCTAGTATATCGTTTCAAGAGAGTTAGTCTATGCAATAACTGAAAAAAGGATAGTTATTTAACTAATGAAAGCGATTTCACAGAAGCAGCAGGGAAGAGCAAGAGTGCTGAATGTTACTTTCGATTGATAAACCATTTGCGTTGCATTTCAGTTTGGTTTCGTAATCCATGCCTACAAATGTTTCCAGATCAAAAAATCGATTATTCTACTTTATATGTATCAGCTCTCCCCTATGGGTCTGATATATGTAAGTGAGTCGCTAAAGAAGTCGCTCTTAAGAAACTGGTTACGAGTTAGAATCTCGTATGTCCCGATGTTGGGTTGGCAGATTGAAGTTTCTTGGTTTCTTCAAGACAGTACATAAATACTGGCCGGCTTACAGGAGGACATATGTCCCTCCTGAAATGCCCATATCATCCACCTTTATTGCTTAGTGCTCCAGGGCTAACACTGACTGACACCTTCTCGACAAAGAGTATGTATTCATAAGTTGGCATCGGAAAAACATATCAAACGTACTGTAATACATACAAACACATACCTGTTTACATAAACCAAACGAATTGTAATTTTGAAAACTTTGTAAATTGGCTAGACCAGATGCGGGCCGGCATAATTCATGTTTGAACTTCATACCCATTACTATTTAATAGCTTGGACACTGAAGTTGTACCATTATAAATTCCTAAAAAAAATCTAAAAATTTTTGGAAATGTTCATGAAAGATTAAAAATGCATTTCAAAATGAAAAACAGCCCTTTAAATTTGAAGAAAAAATATCTTAAAACACTATATTATACTTTTCAAAACTATAAATTAAATTCAGAATTGGACAATTCATGAACTAGAATATGGGTTTTTCTTAAAAAAATACATCATTAACCTTCAGAAGGAAAGAACAAGCAAATGTTTGTACACTCCCCTCCCCAAAGGACCCTCAAGACAATAAAGATTATTTTTCTTTCTTTCAACCTGGTTTTCACTAATCAATGTCTAGAAACAATTACCAAAATGGTTACTGGTAAATTTTGTTTATCTATAGGTTTTGTGCAATACATTATGCAATTTGAAAGTATTATCAAACAAAAATTTTATTAAATCATACAGAAAATATGAAAAAAATGACCCATTACGAAATACTCCAGAAATATAAAATCATCAAATTTAAAATGCATGTCCTTAAACGAAAACGTTTTCAGAAGTGCAAATTTGGCCCCAACATCACATATTTTCTTGGCATTATTACAAATGTTAATAAATGTATTCCTTCACTGCAAACACTGAACAACATCTTAAATAATACTTACTATGTTACTCCTTAGGGGTAGGAACTTCAATTTTAAGAATAAAGGGAGTAAAACAAAACATTGGCAGAAAATGTCATAACATTCTTCATTTCACCTAAGACAAATCTTACTTTCAATTCTGAAGTTCGTTCTACCATATTTGGAAATCTTATCAAGAATACATCCACGAAACTAACACACATCCTCAAAATATATATATGGAAGAAACAATGTTCTGTTTCAGGTAATATATTTTGTCCTTTAAGGGAACAAGTGAACTTTTAAAATAACCAAAATCGATCATAGACCAAATTTTTTAACTTGAACATTAAAAACTGATTGATATCAAACACTATAGATAGCAAGAAGAATTGTTAAACTACGATCAATTTTGTCAGAATTACCAGCAACACAAAACATTGTAAATAAATCAACTACAAAAACATGTTTTTCTGAATTAGATTATTTGACATTTAGCAATTTCTAACTGTTCCCTATGCATTAGGTTTTTCTTGACATATTTTTGGATAATTCTTGCAATATGTTGTTTATATCTAAGTACTAATAAAAAATTCATCATGCTTCCAAATTTTGAAATTTTGGTTTAAAATGTTGCCTAACCAATGTTTTTTGCAAAATTGTAGGTTTTTAGTAAAAATTTCTTTTGCTTTACAATAAAGTAATACACTTATCAAATGAAGCTAATTTGATTTATATGTGTACAAAACTTGAAGTTAAAAATTTTGACAATACATGAAAAATTAATCTGCATGGGCTATTTTGTCAAAATTTCTGAACACATTTTAAGTATTCATAACAACTTAATATTTTTGGACCAAAGTTTATATAAAGGCATTTCAGTAAAAGAAAACAGTCTGCAAATTTTATAACGATTGGATCATAACTTCAAAAGTTTGTTTTGAAAGTCCAGTTTCCTTAAGCATGTCATACTTCATGACACTAGTTTGAGTTCCCGGCTGTACCATCCACTAGTTACCCCATTGGAGTCAACTGATAACATTGGCAATAGGCTCCTGATTAGTATCTGTTTTGATTTACTATTGCTTTAATTTATCTGACTAAAGAACACAAGAAGCTAGATCAACTAGTCAAAAAATCAAGATTGCTATAGAAAAATATTGAAAATGTTGGAAAAGGCTTTCTTCCTTATTAAATATGGGTAGTTTTCCCTATTATTTTCAAAATGTTTTTTACTAAATTTTCTTATGATCCAAATATAATTTTAACGAAAAACGTCCATACTTTTAGAAACCAGACAAGTACATGAAGGAATGATTCAACAGTTGCTTAATTTAGCTACAAAAATAGTTTTTAGTTACTAGGTGGATTAGACTTTTAGTTTAAATTTAATTATGTCATTCATTAATATCTTCAGCAAGATTTAAATTTCAAGTTAAATTTACAAACCGTTTTGTCTTAATTATGCATAGATTTATTAAAGAAAAAAGATGAAGACTCATGACTCGATTCAGAAAATTGTGGTCTGTTGACTGTTTGAATCTCACCAAACTTTCAACTTGATTTATAATTCAATCAAACTATTATTATTTCAATGCTTGTGCATCTGGCAAAAGCCAGACAAATAATGTCAGATTAAAACCAAACTATTATACTAAAATCCAACTTTTACCTAATTTTGCTTTCAATGACATCACTATCATTTTACATGTTGTCATTCGAGAATGGCATTCTGTAATTCAAATCCATACTTTAAGCAAATGTCTTAATTTTTAATTCAATTAGCAGGTCCAAATCTTGTAATTAAAATGATTAAGTCATGCAGTGAATTCCAGTCTAATATCTTTTGTGTCATGACATGAACCAATAAAAAATAAATATAAATAATATAAACTAACATAAGTGGAAATATTTAAGATGAAAACTTGGTCGTTTCCTCAACCTCATGTAGCCATGAGTTCCACTTCATCCTAATGAGATGGAATTGGTATGAGAAAAGAGTGTAGCAGCAGTGACCAAGATTAGTTTCTGATTCGCAGCGCTCAGCGAATCTGATAAAAGATCAGAGGAAGTGAAGTAGTGGGCAGTTGGAGAAAAAAAGCTGCAGAGGATTTGAAGAACTGGAACATTCCATTGGAGACGCTCGTGCTGTGTAGAGGTGTAACTGTTAAGTGATGTTAATAAATGATTTTGTTTTGTTATGGAAGTTCTTAGTCTGTAAGTTGAAAAGGCTACAAGAGTGTCTAAATTAAAATAGAAAGTGTTGTTCCAACTCTTAATTCTTAGCAGCCACATAAAATCATACATGCATATAATTCTCATGCCTGAATTGTTTGTGAAGTGTAATTAAAATGGCTGGTTGGTTTGGGGTTTTGGCATAAGAGCCATATTTGGCAAAGCTGTGACAAACATAAAACAACAAGGGTGGAAAAAAGCAAAAATAAGCATAAGCGAGGGTAAGATAGAAGGGAGGACAGATCACTTGGGTACCTCAGGGTTGTGATGCCTGTACACACCTAAAGAACATATGCTCCTGGGGCGTAATTTGAATAGCAAAAAAAATAAATTTCTATCAACAATGATGTTTTGTTGTAAATCTTAAATACTTTAAATGCTAAGACAGAATTGCTGTTACGATACTTTAATTATTTCACAAAATTTAAACACTTATATAAAGGTTACTTGACTAATATAAACTTTGTATTATATATAATTTGTTTTTTCCTAGATGCTACACAACTATCAAACCCTTCTGGGCACATAATGACATAATAATTCATTTCTAAAATCCAATTGTTGATGTTGGAACAGCTTGTCCATTTCCTGACCTTGCGCCATAAAACCCAAAATTCAATCCAATTGTTGACAAGAATTTTGTGCTCATTCACTATCACTGTTTTAAATCAAACAGTTGAACAACAAATGTTAACCAAAGGACCAATATATTTAGGATACCAAAATATTCAATAAAAGATAATGAAAAGTAAAAAGTAATCAGCACATCAAATTCTGATTCTTTGATTCAAATCAGTCTACAAAAATATTTTGCTGATACACTATATTTACTGTAATATAAGTGATTATATATCATCTCCTGAATGAAAGAACTGGGTAACAATTTTTTGGGTATTTTTTAGATAAAACAGTTTGCCACTAATCTGTTACATATATATCTACATTTTTCATTAGCCGATAGAGATTAAGTGATCAGAAAACTTTCCATCCTCTTGTATTAAATTCTATATGATCTCAGTTTTACTAATTTAAGTATAACTCAAAGCAGCATTTTTTAGTTACCTAATTCAAAACATTCAATTGATGAAATACTTGAGCTAGAATTTTAATGTCCTAAAAATTTCCATTTGACCCAAAAAATAATCAATGACAACCAGAATTTCCTCAAAAGTACATTTAAAAACTTTTGTAAAATAAGGTTCATAAACAAGAGTATACTTCTCATGTATGGTGAAAATACTCTTAAAATACAATTCAACTCTTGTTAGATACTCAGTCAAACGGAAAATCTTATTTTGTGAATGAAAACCAGTCTATAATTGCAAACAAAAATACCAATGCAGCCCAATTCAGATAGTATTCATAGTAATTTTGAAACACAAAATTGCCATTTTCTTTTAATGTGAACAGTTGCTATAATGCATTTCATACCATACGTGTGAAAAAAACATAAAGCGAAGTGTGTAAGACTTGTGAAAATTACTCATAACTAATTACAGAAACAACTTTTAACCTTATGTGGGTGTTGTTCATCAACATTAGGACAGTAAAGCAAATTTAATGAGATGAGAAAAGGCAGACCATACTGGCCATATTGTAGAAACTAAGCAAAACGTAAATAGTGCCAGTTTATAATGAGATATTACTTTGAAACTAATTTGAATTTTCAGATTTTTTAATGAATGATTTCCAAATGATAATAGCAATAAAAACCGTTTTCTTCGGGAGGGTACAGAATATTAAAAATTTATGTCTTACTTATTACAACCAAAATAACGTTTCGATAAAATTTATATTTGATCATACTGTTTAAATTCTGGTCTTGGATGTTCATAGTGGTTCAGAATCCACTTAAAGGTCTTGGTTTAATTAGCCCTTGTGTAGCAAAGAATGAACAGAGCAGCAAACCATATTGATTAAAAAAATCTTGTCATCATAGCTTTGTCAAATGCACCAAAAAGGGCAATTCAATTGTAATCTAGTTCCATTTGTTTGAAGTTTTTTATTGCAAGTTTTACAAAATGTCAATACAAAACTTCAGAATAAAATCTGATGCAGAAAAATAAAGTGAAAATGACACTTGAATGGATAAAACATGCTGTATGAAAGATACACAGCTGTCAATCAAACATGCAACAAATACCATGTAGGTGTTGAAAGTCACACAATGCATAGATTATGGAAGGATATGCAAAGGATTAGCACTATGCAAATCATGTATGCCAGTAATGCCCCATAAGCAGTATAAAAGGGAGAACAGGAAGCCAGTTTTAAGTATTGGAATTGTGTTTTCTCGCTGTTTCTGTGCTTAGGAAGCTTAATTATGCCTCATCGAAAAATAGGGTATGCTTATGAGCACATTTCTGAGTTTGACAGAGGAACTGTGGCTCATCAAGACTGGGGATTATTTTTTTACAAGAAATCACCACTTATGTGCGTTGAACGAAATCAAGCCACAGTAATGAGAATATGGAAGTGGTGGATGCAGGAGGGATGAACTGACTGTGAACAATTGCAGCAGCCTTGTCACACCACCGAATGAGAGGAGACATCTTGTGAGTATTGGCTATTATGGATTGTATTGCAACATCAAGAACCTAGTTTAAGAATTAGGATGTGTTGTACAACAACCTGAATCAGGTCAGCAAGTACAATTTGACAATTACATTACGATTTCGTATCAGTGGGAAATCTTTTCAAAGTGTCCATTTCTACGACTAACTTTGGTTATACACCTCAAGTGCCTGGCTGCAATGGAGTAGAACTTCACCATGGACAAATGAATGGCTTGACATCGTCTTTTCAGATAAATCTCAATTTTGCCTACAGCATCACGATGGTCACATCCAAATCTGGCAGCCCTGCAGCAACAAACTGTGACTTTTGCATTATGCCTCACCATACCAAACTGTCACCTGGCATTATAGTATGGAGTGATTTGTTACTATACTACTACTTACTACCTAGTACACATTGTCAGTACACTCAACAGCCACTGCTACATCTCCTAAGTTTTGGAGCCTGTTGCCCTCCCTTTTCTTCAGGGCTTGCCAGTGGTCAGTTTTCAACAGGACAATGTGCGACTGCACATGGCATGCAGAGTATAACGATTCCTCTATGTCCACCAGGTTTCACATCTCCTATGAGCTACC
This sequence comes from Meta bourneti, assembly GCA_933210815.1. Lineage (NCBI taxonomy): Eukaryota > Metazoa > Arthropoda > Arachnida > Araneae > Tetragnathidae > Meta > Meta bourneti. Next base: position 65,613,276 of record OW119926.1, read on the forward strand.
TGTTCACCAGATCACCCATCGAACAAGTCTGGCCAACGATCATACAATGACCGACACAACACAGACCACCCATGACTGAGCCAGATGAACCTTGGCAACATGTGGAAGCAGCATGGACTGACATACCCCAAACACAACCAAAGCCTCTTTCAATGCCAAGATGTGTAGCAGCTGTTATTGCAACCCATGGTAGACACAAAATGTTGATTTTTTCTTGTTCCGCAAGTCAAGCAGAGCTGTAATTTCAATCATTTCACCCTCGTGCCTGATGTTATTTGTACAACATAGCTTTAATGCACAATTTTAATTTCTTGGTGACAAATAATAATGGACTGAAAAGGCATCCTTTTAACATCTCAAAATTGCTCTATATCATTCATTTCCCATAGAAATAAAAAATTGTTCTCTTAAATATAGATAAAACTACAAAATGCAAAGAAGCCACAGGGTGAATGTACGCTTTCAAAGGAAAGTTAATCAAAGACTACAAAATAGACGAACAGCTGAATTGCTAATTTGTTTCCAAGCAAGTACCAATACCATGCACTAGGACTTATCCAAAGATTCCAAGAAATCAAGTCTAATTTACTGTGGTTTCAACTGTTACAAATATGATGCCTAATGTATCTCATCATTAGGAACAGTAGAAACCACTAAGAGATGCCAATCTCTCTATTTTCATTTAGCTTCATCAAGATAGAAACTAAACACAGCATACTAAAATGATAGGAATACATATTTCAAAATTCCTGCAGAATCAAAAATTAAAAGATTGATTTGAGTAATTTAAGTTATACTTTTCATAATTCTACAGTAAGCAATAGGCAACTGTAAAAAGTATGAAAATCCAATTGTAGGTATGAAGTATATATTAGGGTCGGTGCGAATGAAATGTCCGGAAAATGATCATCACACTTCGATGGCGATAACTGAAAAATACAGTACCTGACTTACTCAAAATAATCTCCCTCTGAATTGACACACTGTTGCCACTTGTATGACAAGGCCATGATCCAGGAACAAAAAGTCTTGTGGCTGGGAAGTCATACACAGCATGGTGAACCTCCGTATCTTGGGTGAACCGTTTGCCAGACAGAAAGCGATCCAGGTGATGAAACTGATGAAAATCTGTAGGTGACAAGTCAGGGGAATTGGGGTATGAAGCATCGCTTCATAGCCCAACTCATGTAGTGTCAACATCGTCCATTGTGCGACATGAGGACGGGCTTTATCTTGCAAGAGAACGTCATTCCTGTTTACCAAAGCCAGTTCTTTCACCATCAATTTCTGGTGCATCTGTCGTAATTCATCACAATATCGTTCTGAAGTGATGGTTTGGACACTTGGCAGGAAACTGCGATGAATTATTCCAGCTTTAAACCACCATACAAGAAGCATAACCTTCCTGGGAAGTAAGGGTGGCTTGGGATGGCTTCCAGGAGGCTGTGCTTTGCTCAACCATTGTGCAGATCGTTTCCGATTGTCATAAAGGACCCATATCTCGTCGCAGGTAACGATTCGCTGCAGTAGAGGTTCTCTTTCATTCCTGGAAAGGAGCGATGGACAGACTTCCAAACGTCTCATCTCGTTGGCAATTGTCAATTCATGACGCACCCAAGAATCCAACTTTTTTACCTTACCCAGTGCAGCCAGACGGCGAACAATTGTAGTGTGGTGGACACCTAGCTCGGCCGCTATCTCACGATATGCTTTCCGAGGTTCAGCTTCAACCATACTTAGCAGAACATCGTCAGAAACAGCAACTTCTCGGTGACCACGTGGTTTGTTTTTCAGGTCCATATCTCCACTTTGCAAACCATTGCCAAATGGTCTATTCATTGGCTGTATTCTCCCCGAATGCTGTGTTAATGTTTCGAGCAGCAACTGCAGCAGAATGTCTCAGTTTAAATTCGTAAAGGAAAATGACTCTCAAATCTGAGTTTCCCATGTCGAATTTGGAAGCACCTTATGCCAAACAAATTAAATCTGGAACTTGTACTTCACACAAGTGATAGCTATTTATAGTAGCTCTGTGACATAAGATGCCGGAAGCTTGTAGGCAATTACTTTTAGCTGTATGGGGTCATTCCCAAAGTTATTTCTCATTGGACATTTTATTCATACCAACCCAATATTAATATGCATATTGTTAAGCTTTGGTAAGCGCATTTGAGTCACTTGGTTTTGAACAAGTCTACTCATTGGATTAGAGGACAAGTTAAATGAAAATGTATTGAAAATAATGTATTGGTTATAAATACAATTGGCACTTTAGCCCAGAATCAGTTTTGAGTTTGTCAGTATGTGTCAGATATTGGAGATTATACAATTAGGCAAAACAAACAATCACCTATGGAGATCATCATTTGAGTTTACGTATGGTACCCTTTTCCCTGTCGACCCTTACCACCTTTGTAGAAGTGGACAAAACACGGCCATGTGCCTTCTCACCAGAGCTGCACTACACTAACAGTTATAAGTAAAGAAACAAGTCTAGAAAATTAAATTTTACTTTATCCATCTCAACAATGGTAATAAGCTATAATAGTAAGTTTCAGTTTCTTGTTTGATTCAATTTTACTTTTGAAATCTGTTTTTACTTCTAAAACTGGGACCTTATTAAAAGCTACATTTTAATCAGGTGTATTAAGTTCTAAAGATACATGAAATGGAAAGAAATTTTATAATGTTGTCTACGAATAAGGTAAAATGCTCAAGTATGAAAGCAAGGTAAGAAAATTGGTTATACTTATCATTTATTAAAAATTCTGAAACAAATGCTAACTAGTGACTAGTAATTTAAACTAGCGACAAAAATTCCTTATAAATAATTAGTGTTCCATTGCCATTTACAAATGCTATGGCTTAATAACTTAGTTTAAAAACAGACAGACTATATTAATGTTTTGCTTACCTCAACCAATGTCTTTTGGATACAGCAGTACGGCAACAAATGGAATCGTATTGATCGGCAATCCATACAATAATTATAATGTAAAATGCTGTGACAGAATCATTGAAAAATTCAGACATTATAGCTTCCATACCTGAAATTAAACAATAAAATCTACATTTAATAAAACGATGGAATGTTTCACAAGTCAAGAAATTTTCAGAAATTAAGCAAATAATAATGTATAAAATAAGTTGTTTGAAGTTGAGAAGAGAGAATTTTGCAACGTGATTTGAAATTTTGCTTAAAGCAGCATCTGCAATTGATGAGTTATAGGTTATTTTTAAAATTTTAAAAATTGATTTAATGAAATGGTGATGACAGCAAGATTATGATAGAAGGTACCATAAATGTCATGTCATATGTCAATCGAGGTAGTTTCTTCACAGAAATGAAAAAGCTCATTGCAACACCTGACAGCCAGAATAAACAATGAAAAAAGGTTAGTTCAAAATTGCTGTTGGGAAGTTTCCAGAGCGAGCCCATATTTATATGAGTAGTTTCAAAAGATGTTAAAAGCTAAATACGAAACCTAGTTTTGACCTAAACAATAGTTTGGTAAGACAAAATAGTTCCATACTCTTCTCCAAAGATATAGCCAGACAGAAGGCAGGGTGGTGAAGACCAAGTCCAATTAACACTAGAACGACCGTTGGTGTCATTTCAACACCAAAATGTGTTTGTATGTTTTCTCTGTTGCATTTTTTGTCGGATTTTAACAATTTCTTGTGACTTTTAATTATTTACTCAATAAGCAAGCACACAGCAGTAATTTGTTTTGTGTAACTCAATTTAGAAAAATTCCACAGCTAAATTACATAGAATGTCTGCTGGTGTCTTTTTGACACCAAGCACATTTCCCGGTCTAAATAGCTGTTTAGAAAAAATGAAAATAGAATAGCAAATCAAGCAGATTTCTAACCACTATTCAATTGTGCTTTTTATTCGTTCATTTGATTTTGAATACATTAGCATCCCTTTCAAAGGCGGAAATGGATCACTCTCAATCACGTGTTTACATCCAAGTTCAAGCATTAATAGCAATTATCATTCCATTTATAATGTTATTCACAGGTGATTTTTCACTTATCAGACACAAAAATGTTAACCCCCAGAAAAGGTTCTGAAGAAATAGGAAATATATTGCAAGAACTATCCAAAAATGAATCTGATAGTGGGAGCTCTCCTGTTCCGCTTTAAATTCGGATTATGCAAAAATCGATCAGAAAACCTGTCAAGTTACACATATGCTGCTGACAATACCTAGTAAAATTTGGGTTTATATCACTTGGGATGGCACAGAATGGGAAAATATAATGGGTGAGTGATTTGCAACTAGAAACAATTTATATGAAAGTAGCTCCTACTAATTTTGCAAAGTGAAACACCAATGAGTTCATCCTGAGATCAAGATTAAATGGGTAAAAGCACCAAAATTATGAATCAGAATCATAGTGAGAAACTTATCTGATTCACAGGAAACATGAAATTAAAAATTTCTGATATCAATACATACACAAAACTTGCACGATAAATAAAACGAATTGTAGAAACTACTGAAAAAAAATGTGATCTTCCATATCAATTGTAAATAAGATATGTAAATAACATATATTCGATCAATTAATGGTGAAATCTACATAGAGGTGTCAAAAATAACACATTTTCTTTTGTTTTCAAATTTTTGCTGCATTATAGGTATTTTAACAGCTTGAAACACATTACATTTTATTTTTAGTGGCATAAATAATCATAAGCTTATCAAAATATTTCAAGAAAAATTGCAAATTTAGCTAAAAATGAAAAATAGTAAGGATGTCATTTAGATATTATCGCTATTTTAAGTAATTTATGTACTAGCGTAGAAACAACACAGGCAATAGTTTCAGGGTAATGGGAGTGACGGCCGTTTTAGTGTTAAAGTGTTGGTTTCTAATTTTTATATCATTTTACAAATCAACTATCAAATTCATGGAACGTTTTTCCAATATTCTTTAAATAAAAAATAACCTATTAAAATTAATACATAATTAAATTAATACCTGTGGAATTAGATTTAGACCTGACATTAGATTTAGAATTTATTTCTTTTTCACTGACTTAAAATCTCATATATTCACATATTTACATATTACATTGACACTTCAAAAGTGAAAGAAAAATATAAAATTAATTTCGAGAAATAAGATTTGAATTCTAGTTTTTTGCTATGTGATAGTCATTACTACCACTGTAAAGTGATTTCTGTCCTCATATTAACCAAGATGCATCACTTTAAGCTTACTGTTAAACCTTTCTTTAAATTTTAGTGACCAAACATGAGATAGACTACATAAAGCATAAATTTAATGAAGTCCAAACCTTCAATTGGTACAGAAATTCTATTTGTAAATTTGGCCCTCTCTGAAAGGAAATACACTTGTTACAGCTCTTCCCAGACTGACAAGAAAGGTCACGAAAAAGACTTCACCATGCCAGACAAAATTTGTTTTGGTAGTATAGTATTTTGAATACCTCTAAACAAACACAGGATATTTTTAACATACTGAAATACTTACCAACCAAAGCTAAAACCACTGTTAATAATGGAGCAGCTGGGAAACTCACGGTGTTCATTTCAAATACATGCAGCAATTCAACTATGGAAAGAGAAGATACAATCATGAGAAACAAATCCTTTTTAAATTAGGAAACAAAATATAAACAGCTTAATAACGTAAATGTAAAATTCAATTCAATTATTTACCAACTAGCAAACCACGAGTGAAACTAGTAAAGCTCCAAGAAAATCAACTTCAGTAATCATTTTATCATAAGATATAGTTGCAAAAGAATAGTTTGATTTCAACTTATGAAAATAATAATCCCTGTTACTACAATAAAGAATTTAAAATTTTTCAAAAACTGCAGTTCAAATACTTCTCCAACATTAATATTCTTTCAAGATATTGCAGCAGTATTCTTTTTGAAGTTTTCATATGTATATTGTAACTGTGCACATGTCTCAGTTTTGCATTTTAGTAATGTACACAAAAGTGTAAACAGATTAAACATGAGTAGCTTATTTACTGAGCCAAATAAAGGCTTAAACATATCTGAAAATTTATGAAAATATATTTAGCTGTTTTAGTGAAGCTTGTACAAACAAAGAATGTAGAAACAGACTTACTTTATACAGCTTATTCTCTAAATAACTCATGCATTTTATGAAAATATATTTATCTATTTAAATGTGATGCTTGTACAGGCATACAAACATGCACAAAATGTGGTATTTGGTTTAAATGTAGTATTGGTGCACACATACAGACATGAAATATTTGAACCATGTATTTTGCTTTGAAATGGCATAAAATGGATAAATAAATTGAAGGGGACAAAAATATTTTAAATAAACATTCCACTTTTATTTACATAGATTTATTTTACTTAATTTTACACCATAAAATATATCTATGGCTGGTTGACTGTTTTGGCGTTTTATGGAGCAAAGAGCATATTTGGTCAAGCTGAGACAAATGCAAGACATCAAGTAAAAATGCCAAGAAAGTTAAAAATAAAAGAGGGATTGGGAAGCAGAGTAGTGGGATGGTAGCAGAAAAGGATTGCTTGTGTATTCCAGGAGCGTGATCCTTGTGTTTACAAAAGTCAATAAACCATGTGAAACAAAAAGATCACTTGAGTACCTGGTGACTATGAAGTCCATACACACCTAAAGGAGATGTGCCCCTGAGCAAAATATATTTATGAAAAGCAATGGTTATAAAAATATTTGTATCAGTATTCTTATCTAACTGCATAAAATATTAATTTTTACACAATAACAATGGCTGTGTTATGTAAAAAATCCATATATGCTACAAAGGCTCTTGATATACTATGTTTTTAACTTTGTTCTCTGAAGAACATATAAATAGCTGTTAGATGCTACTTACTCTAGAACAAGATTTGTAAAGCTGTCCAATGGGACTACAAATCCACTCTTGCAATTTCCAGTGTCTGATCATGTAATTGTTAATCATCATGGTGAAACATAAAAGCAATGGGATTGAAATCGCTATAAATCAAATGGATAATTTAATGGAATCAAAGTAATGTGGAATGAAGGCCCTTTTTCTTCTTTTTCACAACTAGTCAGAATAAAAGGCCTCAAATTCTTGCAGACCTTACCTGCAATGGAGTGGCATTGTATAGCTTTGGGGTGCTTGAATTTCCAAGCATTATTGATGCGCCAACTTTGAGTTGGTTTATGTGTATGCAATCCTGAGGCTAATGCAGAGTTTAAAAACTCAATAACATAATTCACAGCACAGTCCTGATAGATCACAGTATCAATTCGGGTAAATACTACTCCTTGAGCATGAAATATTTCTTATGCATCATTTATCACAACTTCCATATTCATAAGTGACCATAAAACACTTATACAAAGCCAAAAATTTGCCTTATTTGAGATGTCTTCTGCATTTGGAAATAGTTTCAACAGTTCATTAATAAAATCACAATACATAAATTTTCTTCTTATTTCACTATAAATCAGTTTTCTCTAATGTGCCATCACCAAATTTTAACATTCTGGGCTATTTGATCTCTGCCTAGCTGGGCTCTCATATCCACAGTGAGTGTTTTTTTAATTAGCACCAGATAGGCAGAACATTTAAGGCAAGCATATATCTTATCTGCCCAAGTACCAATGGAGTAATAAGTAATGTTTGCCTAGTCTCCAGGGAGAACTAAATATCTCCAAAAATTATGCCTTTGACTTATATTAGTTTTGTCCAGTCTCAGTTCTTTTATGTGCCATGGTGTGCTTATCCAATTTATCATGGAACCAGTCTTTTAATACTTTTATCAAGTTATAACTTCTTAAAATATTGCATACACTGGTGTCTCACCTGTCCATGTCTATAGGCACTTTGACCATTGCGTGACTGTTTTCTGAAAGGAAGAGTTGAAGCAATTTTATCTCCTCACACTCTGGTTAATTAGTAAAGTTTTGTCTATTCCACTGAGAGCATCAATGAAAAATGTCTTTTGATTGGATTATTTTATGTTGGAGACAATCTGTATGAGTTTTAACAGTTCTTCAGTAAGTTTCTCACATTTTCAGAAACTACCGACAGCATTTGATTTTGGTTGTAACTTACTTATCTTTGCCAGTCATGGTTTCCATTTGTTCTGCATTCGAAAGAAATGGTAAACTGTAGCTGTTGAATGTAGGCTAGTTAGATTTTAGGGTACAAAGTTGGTTTGTTTGGTTTTATGGTGCAAAGACCATATTTGGCCAAGCTGCACCACACAAAACAGACAAAATCAAGTAATGGACATACACAATGTAAGTTTTATTGATACAGAAGAGAGAAATGTACCAAGGGAGGAATCGAGCCTGTGCCACCTACAGCTCGCAAGTTGCTAGCACAGGGAGCAAACCCACTGAACCATGGTGACCCTTTATGACACAAGGGCCATATTTTGTCAAAATGTGCTGAAAGATAGACCTCAAATAGACAAAACTATGTCTTTAATTTTTTTCACAATGATTTTCAATTTGCTCATTGAGGATTGCAAAAGGTTCATCAAAACGTTTTTGCTGGTATCGTACAACTGATAAACTATCCTAACTACTTTATAAAATATCCTGATAACTACTTTGCATATAAGATCAAATCATAGAAAATTAACATAACAGCAAAAAGATACCCCCTTTTAGGAGGGTTATCACAGAGCTTTGCTTTCAAAGCTTGTTCATTATGTTAAATTGTCCTCCAATAAACAGAGGGCTTTGCAAGCATCTTAAAATTTCATCAATTACAATTTTTAAAGAATGAAATGTGGCAGAACAAAATTTCAAGGTTCATCATCTTCAGAAACATCTTCGTTACTCAGATGAACAGTATAAACTCTCTCCATTACATATTTTCTTTTAACAGCAGAATGGCCTTTCATTGGCAATCCTTTTTGACAAAGAAACACTCCTCTATTTGTCAAGTATAAAACGATGGCACATTTACAATGTTTTTGATAAGACATTTTTCTGCCAGCATAAAAAGGTCATTTATGCAGTAATGCAGGTTTTCTATTTTGTAACAAGCACACATTTTCTACTATAAAACATATCCTTTTGAAGTATTCTAGATGTTCATATTAGTGAATGATAGGGGATATCTTATGTGTATTGTAAACAAAAATATTCTCCATACTCTTCTGAAGTACTTGTATATTTGATACTTCTATGCTTCATCTCTTCGATTTTGCAAGGTAAAGTATGCTTTATTATTTCCTTTATTGGTATATTTTCAAATGTATTTAATTGAATTCATGTTACTTTGCAATACTTGTTGTTTACATGAGTCTTAAAGGATTATGAGAATAAGGAAGTCTATATATTATCTATTTGAATGCCTATGTATAATTTGCACACAAATATGGGTTGTGTGACCACCATTGTAGGGGCTCTCTGCTTGTTCTTTGGGTAACTGTCATTGCGAGTTTCACTTACAAAGGATCTAGAGTATTTTTGGCAACAAGATGACACATACAGATACCAAACTGAGAGGTCCAAATGGTCCATCATGCTGCATTTTGGAATCTAATACAATTCCAGATCTGTGGTATGGTCAGGAAGTTCACCACATATAACAATATCAATTTGTCGGGTCTCATTGTATCCTTGAGCCACAAAAGAATGTGAATAAGGCAGGTACTGCTCTACTGAATGTCATTCCACTGAATAGATGTAGCAAAGAATTTCACCAAAAATCTGCCCTATGATGAACAATTCCACTAACTATTCAGTTTCAAATGGAAAAATGTGATACTAAATCAAGTCTGTCTTGTGGCGTTTGCTGAGGAAGGAGTATTTCTTTATTTCATCTCATTTCGGGTTTGTGTACGGTCAGAGTAATACATAAGTTACGGTGAGATTACTTTCTAACATAGCAAAATGCACCTTGCATTTTTCATGCACTTATACCTAGGACCCACAGTAAAACTTGATACTAAAGTAATAAGCCAACTTAGATTACCACTATTTTGTCTCATCTTGCAACATTCCAGTAGATGTATAATTTCTGTCCTCAATTTCTTCTGATTTATGAGTTGTTTGATGAGAATAGTTAAAAAGCAAGATAAACACTGCTTTTCAGAAAAATTAATTTTATTTCTTAATACAGTTTCCACTGAAAACAACACACTTCGTCCAGCAAGTTTCTATTTTCATCCCAAAGGAAAAGTAGCATTTGTCAAAGGCTGTAAAATATATATTGATGGTGATGACATCCTTGTGCAACAAGAATTTCTTCCAATGGAGCCAAACTTTCAAAATTTCAGCAAACTTCCAAAAGCCAAACTTTACTCTGGGCCAAGTCTCAAACTTTGCCATGGGCCAAGTCTTGAGAATAGGGTGAATGAGGAATCAATTCGAAGCTAATTCATACAATTTTGCCATTGTGATGGTCGATTTGTGGGACGGCGCATTGTCTTGGTGAAAGTGGACATTTTTGTGTACCAATCTTGATCAGTTCAGTCCTTTCAAACTGTACAATAATGTTGCATAATTGGCTCCCATTATTGTTTATCCCTTCTTCAAGTAGTTGTCCAGGATAATTCCTTGGGTATCCCAAAAATCAGTGATCATCACATTCCCAGCCCCATCTTATGTGATGTACAAAATTTGAAACTCGAAGAGTGCACAATGTTATGTGGAGAGCTGTCAATTTTAGATGTGTTTTTGAGACTCTGCTCCACAGTTCTTAAGATGGTCTATAGCTGATGACCATCTACAATTAATTGGTCAATCTTTCAGTGACAGAAAATTACCTAACAGCAACCAAGTAATAAAGAGCAGTAGTGTTTGAAGGCTAATTCTTCAGAAGAGAATTGATACAGCTCATGAAATTTTAATTCCTCTGACAATCATGGTCCCTGTTATTGATTGGGACATAACAAGGGTTTAGTGTGAAAAGGCAATAAAGTTGTTTTTCAGATAAAAAGTTTCATACCTTAGACAAAGGCTATTATGTCAAACTGTGCAACATTGTGATTAAAACATAAAAATTAATCGCGACTACATTTTCTGCCAAGTAAATGACGAATCACTTAATCCAAAAAAGGCATTTTTCTAAAGAATCGAAACTTAGTTAATTAACATTCCTAAACACTTAACACTTGAATAACTACAAGCGCAATAAACAATATCAAATTCTCATTTCTAAAACTGAAGTTTAAGTGCAAATATATTAAGATATATAAGAACGGAATATATGACCAAAAGTAATCAATCACATACTATACACCAAACAAACATGGAAATTATGAAATACTTTTGCAAGGAATTAGTCTTCACTTTAGTTTATAATTACTTGCAATATTCTTGCAAAACTGTTCAGTATGTTTCAAAATATCTCCAGGATTACTTCTCACTCTAATACAAATACATTAACATGATCTAGTGGGTAATTTCATTCTTGGTTCACTACTAGCACTGCAATTCATCAAGAATATGTTTGATCAGAGTGAAACTAGGACTTAATGATAGCTGTTTAAGTTCTTTAACACACATTTCATCAAACCATTTTTGCAAACTTTACACATGGAAAAGAGATTTGTGTTTATAAAGGAAAAGGCCTTGGTCAATTTGAAGTCATAAAGAATTAAACACATTATTTTAAGTCATTATCATAAAGAATTAGACACATCAAGTTGGTATAAAAATTGAACATGTTTAAAATTTACATGATTACACCTGCACTTGATGTTTCTGTATTATCTGAAATCTGACATACTATAAGTTTATCATGCATCCTGGCTTTCTATTTAACAAACAATTGTGTAAATTGCTATGTTGATCAATTTGTCTTAGTGGTAGTGAATTTTAGACATCCTTCTTTTTAAGATTTGCTATATCACTGTACTTGTTTATTTCATCAGTCATAAAATTTTTTAATGACTTAAACTATACTAAATACTCATTGTAGAAAGAAAATCTGTATGACAAAAATTAATTTCACACAGGTATGTATTTAATTACACATCGGATAGTCATTTATCTAAAAATAAAATTTTAAAATAATTACCAACAAATAGAAAGATTTGGTGATGAGAATATCTTAACAGCATTGAAACAGAAAGTGTCTGCAAAAGAAAAATATTGAGTTTGAATACTAATAGACAGATTGAAACAATGTGCGAAAAACTGATATTCTAATACAATATCTTAAATCTTAAGATCAATTTAAGAAAGTCATAAATATTTCATACAAATATAAAACAAGACATGATTATAGTATTAGTCATGTGCAAAAAAATATTTTAAATATTTGCCTAAATTTGGCGAGGGCAAAAAAATATCATTCAATTATTTTTAACCCCACATTATTTAATAGTAGTTCGCCAACATTACATCATATCACAAAATATACATTTGACCACTGCTTCCTAAATAAAATATCTTAGATCAAATTATCTCTGAATCTTTTTTCCAATTGCTCTCTAACAATTTTAACTACTCCTGGTGGCATTTTTAATACAATCAATTTTGATTGGTGGCTTTATTTTGTGATTAAAAAAAGGACTTTATACAGATACTCTTAATAGGATCTTTCATAAATGCTTCAGCATACTTTTCTAGAACAATACAGAAAAGTCAGAAAGAATGTTAACTAGCTAATTTTGTATGATTCAAGACAAAGTATGAGACGTTAGTTTGTTCTATTCAATAGCATAATACAGAATTTTTTATGCATGTAATTAAAATGGATTAACCATTAGCCAGTTTACTTACAGCAAAATTTTCTTACTTTTATACTAAGACAGAAAGCATGGAAATAACTCACAAGAACAACTATTGAGTGGAATACTGCTTCAACCCCAATGAAAAGAATCATATTCCATAGATTAATGCACTAACTCAAAGATAATTATACTTACAAAAACCATCATGAAAAATGCAGCAGAAAAGTATGCTGTCCAGGTGGTACTTTTGTCAACAAAACGATACTGATCTCCAGAGACTACATTTCGAACAAACCCTGTAATTCAACAGGTATCTCTTATAAAAATGAATATATTCTGCACCTCTATTTGCAGTTTAAATCCTTTAACTTATAACTGATGCAAATCGACAATTTCAAAAAAATAGTACAGTTTGTCTTTAAAAATGCAACACCATGAAGGAAGCATCAAATAGCCTTGAAATTTCCACAATGCGTATATCATGGAAGAATATGCAAATGATTTGCACTACAGCATATATACAAATCATGTAATAAAATAATGCCCCTGTAAGCAGTATAAAAGGGGGGTATTTCAATTAACGTCACACTGGAGCAACACAACGGGCTATTGGTGACGGTCCGGGATCAATCCCAAAGGGAAAGATCCGAGGACAGCACCACGTAATTTTGAACCACGGTCAGATGACGACAGTATAAAAGGGAGGAAAGAATAGGTTTTAAGCATCGGAATTATGTTCTTACACTGTCCTTATTACTCAATGTCCACCAGGTTTCACTCCTTCCATAGTCCACCCATTCACCATATATGTCACCCATAAACCATGTCTGATCAATAGTCTGATACCAATATTTCACTTCTTCCATGGCCTGCCCGTTCTCCAGATCTGTTGCCCATCAAACACATCTGGTCGATGGTCTGATATCAGCAACTTGCACACTACAGATCACCTGCAGCTACACCAGATGAATGTTGGCAACTTGTGGAAGCAGCATGGACTGACATACCCCAAACATATATCCAAAGCCTTTCTTCTAATGCCAAGGCATAGCAGCAGTTCCTGCTGCCCATGAGGCTACACGAAATACTGATTTCTTCGCATTCCGCAAGTCGAACAGGAACTGCTATTTCAATCATTTCATCCTTGTGGCTTATGTTATTTGTATGATAATTGTGGCTTTGAAATCTCTTGTCCTTCACAGTGTTGCATTTTGAATTGCCCCTGTAGGGTAATATTATTTAAAAACTAGCAGACCCACACAAAATATCTGCATTGAACTTTCTTAATGCTTATATCTATTGGTGGCAAAGTGTCATTACTCATATTTCATATTTTATTTCAATCCATTTATAATGAATATAGAATGTGTATTCAATAAATGGATTTCATACCTCTAAAGGGTATAAAAACTAAAAATATATAACAATATTACATTTAATGGTATGAATTTTTATTTCTAATAAAATTGCATGGCAGAAATCACAGCTCAGTTATTTTACAACAATCAGATTCTGAACATCTACTTCAAATTTCATATTTCCTTGTTCAAAGGTGATTCGGGCGTTAAACCTATATTTGGTCATATTTTCTTTTCTCTGTACTGATTTCTGTCCAGATTTGTCATTGCCTTCTGTAATCAGACTACTGAAGAATTTTATAAAAGTGGCAAGCTCTTCTCTGTGTAATTTTAGCAATAGACAACCCATAGCTCATATCAAGACTATATAAACGAAAAGGTACAATTGGCAAATAAATTCCATAAAGGTCAATATTATATTATGTATATCTTTTGCCATTCTACAATAAACAAATAGGATCGATTTCTATGCCACATACGTTAGTGAAATATATATACATATATATAAGGTTATGAAAATATTTTTGCTTTTAGGAGAAAGTAAATATAGTGCAATACAGCACTAAAGTTGCAGTAAACATGCATCAAAACAAAGCACTACATTCAATAAATGTTTATAAGAATCAATTTCACCTAGAAGACAGACTGAATAATTTCTTATTCTTTTTAGCGTGTTGAAATTTTCAATAAAAGAAATTAGTTTAAAACATGCACTTTCTAAATATAAACTTTAAAATGTTACCTTTGTTTTCATCTTTATCAACCAAATACCTTAGACTACCCATCAAAAGATCACTGTAACCAACAACGTACTTCAATAAGAAACGACTGAACTGGTTTCCAAAACATTGATCTTTATAAGGTTCTGTAAGAAATTACAATGTTAAAAAGGGATACAATAAGAAATAATACATACTTTAAAGTATAATAGGCAATTGTATTTAATCATGCAATAAAGAAAGGTTTTAAAGAGAAGTATTATATAATAAATGGGAATCCATATCTTATCAATACTTGAAGTAAATAAAAAAATATATAAAGAATAATAAAAAAATAAATTTTAGAAGGTACAGATAATTGATAAAACTTCTACATATTTCTTGACATTTTAACTCCATAGTTAAGATTTAATGTCTAAAAAACAAGTCTTTAAGAAACTGTTTTTCTTTTTAAAAAAAGTAATGCAAAACAGGTTCATCAGTACCCCAAATTTAAATTTAAGATTCGCATGAAAGTATTAAACTGTCTTAAACATGGAATTAATTCTGCTTACATGAGGCACCACTAGGGCATCCATTTGTCATAACTAAATTTTGAATAAAACCCAACAATTTATGATTAAACATTATTCGAACAGCCACTATTTTAAACCCACAAAATGCCCAGATACCAGAAATCTTATCCAAGGTTTTCCTGTGTTCTTACAAAAGGGTACAATTTACAATTATTTTTTACAATAGAATCTCTTTCAATCTCTGACAATTTACAATTATCACAAATTGGTTAAGATTTCTCAGCTTTCAAAAAAATTACGAATTAATTTTTGGACAAAACGGTTTCTTTGGTCAGAACTAACAAATACTTTTTGGCACAGCTCGATGCAGAGTTAACACACTCTTGACCTTCACTTCTGCTTCAAGATAAATGTTGATGGCAGTGTGTAATTTAAACCTCTTAAGGGTTCACATGCATATATCCATTCTGCAAACAAGTCTTCCTACATGACATCCAACCAGTTTTGATATTCTTGATTGTTGACTAATGTTTCTTATGATTCTTTCAACCAATAGATGTGGTTATTTAGTCATTATGAGCAATGTGAAAAAGCAATACTACACTACTTGGAAATCTTGTTACTCTCTAACCTTCTTTATATATTGATTACAGTTTGTGTATTTTACATATATTTATAAAGCATTTATTATGTTTGACACACCAAGTTCTAATACATTTATATAAACCAATGAAAGGTATTTTTATATTTATGCATACCAGTGTTAAATTAACAAGAAACACAATTAAAAATAACGTAATCATAAATTACCAAGAACTTACCAAGAATAACAGTATGCACTTTTACAGTTGAATTCTGTCTAGCACCAGCAGACAGCCGTAAAAATCCATATTCTAAGGAGTATTCAATAATGTATTGCTCTTGAGGCCACACTTAAAGAAAGAAAACAGTTACTAAACTTGCGAAGAGTAAGAGAAGAAAACTGCACACAATACATCCAAACTGTACAAAATCAAAGAAATAAAATATTACTGTCTTTCTTTTAAAATAAGGATAAAATATTTAAAATTATAGCATTTTTATTGCTAATACTTCTTCCACTTTATAATACCACTTTACTTCTTTTCACATGCTTGATATTAAATAATTCAAGATATTTAGCATTGACTTTTCATTAAATACATTTTACATTTATTTATACAATTCATAAAGCCGCTCTTTTTAATACTCTCAAAAATGAACACATCAAAGGGTTTAAATAGGTACTGTCTGAAAAAGCACAAGACTATTGATTACAAAAAAGCAGCTTATAAGTATACAGTAGAGTTCAAAAGTTAAACAATCAATTAAAAGGTGAATAATTTACGAATCAACTGTTAAAATGGTATGAAACTTGGCATACAAGTATAACATAATTACCACAACAGGAAAACAAGTAATAAAAAATGTTTGAATTAAAAGCGAATTGAAAATAGGAAACATGAGTTTCATTTAGAAGTACATCCAGACAAAGATGGTACTACATAATTAATATAAAGTGATAACAATTGTCAACTAAGAAAGCCCAGCATTGCTCTCATATTTTAATGTTTTGGGCATAAAGCACCAATTATCTAAAAGGTAGAAGTCAGGTGTGGTAAAGTGGGAATAAAGTAGTGTTTACAGTTTCCTAGTAGAATTTTGCAATGACATGTTACAAAAATAGAAACGCCTTTGCATTGTATATACACTGCATTATTTAAGGAAATATTGCACAAGTTTTATTTTCAAATTTATACTATTAGTTCAGAGGCCATTTTTATATTCATGTCTATACATCCACTTTACTCCATGGTATGGAGTCAAGTGGATAGCAGGTGGGGTTAAAGTAGAAGTGTTAATATTTTTTACACCATATAATAAAATCTTATTAAATAGTTTAAAAAAATATTAACACATTATAACAAAAGATAAATGTGTTAAATGGAACTATTTTTGTTTAATGAGTTACAATTTTAGTTGTCTCCTAAATGTCAAAGTTATAATATATAACAATATTTTTGAACAGTGGGGCACGAGATGTACAAGAACAATGTTTGAGTGTTCATTTCACTGTAAAAGTCTAAAACTACACAAAATGAAAATTTCTTACAGGACATCTGTGTAATGTCTTAGTAAAGCTTCTGCCACATGTGCAATCACTTAAAGTGCTATTCGCCATCTCTTGCCCCTTTTTGTTTTTCTCTTGAAAAATTAAGAGGGCAGAGCTTGGTAATGTGCGTGTAGCTTGTGACTGATGCGAAAAGCACCTAAAATGTACAAGTTGACTGGACTTCTAATTGTTTTCTTTTAACTGTGTGTAGTGTTTGTTCATATGAAAATTGCCGTTTTTAAAAAGGCATGTTTATTGATTTCAACAAAAATGTGCATCTGGAATGGACCTTGGTGTTGGTTAATGACCTTTCATTCCATTCAACATATGCTGTATGGGATTCATAACTAAAGACTTCAATTGCCACTCAGCCAGTTCAATAGTTTCAATTTCTTGAAAGTCGTCAGAGAAAATCAATTAAGTTAGTTAATTGCGAAAACTAGGATTTATAAATGTAAAATCTATATATACAAAGCAGACTTCGCACATGTCTGTCGGTTCTCTATACAAATGTACACCGTTTGACCAATTGACACCAAATTTAGTACACTTATACTTTGGAACCCTGCAGGTAACATAGGCTACATATTAATCCCTGTTCTCTTTAACCTAGGTGCGCAGAGGGGATTAAAAACAATTCGAAATTGCTATAGGAATAACATTGAGCAAAAAATGATTGCAGTAAGCACCTCAGCTTGTTTAACCAGTATTAATCAAAATTAAAATGTTCCAATAAAATTGTTTTACAAGTATTGCTAGAAACTTTTTTTCCAAGGTAGGTATTTCAATTAATGTTATACTGGAGCAACACAACAGGCTATTGGTGACGGTCTGGGATCAATCCCAAAGGGAAATATCCAAAAACAACACCACATAATTTTGACCACGGTCAGATGACGAGGCAACACCTCAGCTGGTACCCCACTCTCCAAGCTTCCACACCATGCCAACATGAGGACATTTGAGGCCATGACAGATTTAACATGCACCAGCCCCTTTGTACATGACAGTCTTTGGTTGGATTCGAACTCTCAACCCTCCTGTGTTACTAATCCATTACTCCTCCAACCGGCCACCGTGACCTCTATTTTTCCAAAACATTATATTTAAATAATTTAAAATTCTAATTATGTTTGAACTGATTTTTTATTTCTTTCCATAATATAAATAATTTATGAATACTTGATTGATGAAAAATGGATTTTTAAAATACTTAATTTTACACGTCTTGCATATTGTAATGGAACACGAAAACCCAAAAGAAAAAATACATTGATCATAAAAGCGTAATTTTGCAATTTGGTATCTGGCAATGCCAGAATTAATGTTTAATTTTACAAATTAGATTTAGAATTCTGTGTTTGTGTATTTGAGTTAAGACAGCGAAACGTTGTGGTCATATTTCAGTGAGCATTTCTAAGTTTTGTAAATTTGTGTTCTTTTGTAAATTCATTATTGTCCATCAATATTTTTAAAACATCTTTTTTCGAATTTCTCTATTTCAGAATAAAAAATCAACACACTTGCTCATATCTTTCTTTTTTCAGAATTCGGCATTTTTTCAATGATCAGAATTTCGTTTCTGTTTGTATTTAAGTGTTCCAGTTTTTTACATATTAGATATATTATTTAGGAGTTAAATTTTAAAGAATTATTTTTATTTTCTGCAAAATATCACTAAACATGGGTAATTTCTAGGTATATGTATATTTCGACTAACTTTCCTTAATAATCCTTGTTTGAATACGTAATGGTATGTAGAATTCTGTTTCATAAAACTAAATAAAATATACAAAACAAAACCTTTTTAATTAAGATCTGTAACTTCTTAATTTAAAATGACCAGTTAAAATAGAATAATTTTACAATAAGATAGGTTACGTTAAATTAAAACAGGTAGCCATTTGTTGTGGTTCAAAGATGCTTCTAAATCGACTTCTGAAGTAGGTCACCTTAAAAGAAATTTGTAGTTTGTCTTGCAGCAGAAGTGCGATGAATATGAAATGGATTATATGGATGGATATATCATGTATATATTTGCATCCGAAGTAAATTGTAGAAGCTATGAAAAAGTCTCACATTTCAATCAACATTTAACCAATTCAACCTGAGCAGTGCCTGGTAATTCTGCTAGTGCATATATAAAACAAATATGCCTGTGTGCTGATTCAGTACCTGTGTCATGCGTTTTCCATTATTTACTTCAGATACCTTTAAATTTTAAATTGCAGTCATAAAATGATTATGCAAGATTTCATTGCTCAAACAGTAGTTGTATGACTTTTATTTTTCTGTCACAATTTGGAACTGTATATGATAGTGCATACAGGTATAAAATACAGGAAATGTAATTTTTTTTATTGCTCAATCATCTTTAGAAGATAAGGCTAAAACAGAATCCTTTACTTTTATTTGTGTGAAAGCTACAAAAAGCACAATATTGGTAATAAATTAACTGTGTGTATAATTAAATGGAGAAACATATTTAAAAAAATTAAACATAATTATTCCACTAAATCTATGCTTTAGTTCAGCAAAAATATTAACTGTTTTCTTTTAGTTATATAAAAATAAATATTTTTTCTGCTTCCAACCTGTATTTCAAAAATAAAAAATTAGTGTCTAATAATGTGTCAGGAA
Organism: Meta bourneti; assembly: GCA_933210815.1. Lineage (NCBI taxonomy): Eukaryota > Metazoa > Arthropoda > Arachnida > Araneae > Tetragnathidae > Meta > Meta bourneti. The sequence continues at coordinate 65,633,324 of OW119926.1, forward strand.
TTATAAAAAATTTAATACCATTTCTTTCTTTACGCATAACACAACATTTTCACACAAACAAGGCTAAAATAAAATTCATTCAATTTCTTAAATCAATATAATGAATTTTGTCAAATTAAACTAAATTAGAAACATAACTTGGGAGTTAATCAAAAGAAATGGTTGGTTAGGTTTTTATGGTGCAAGGGCCATATTTGGCCAAGCTGGACTAAACACAAGACAAACAACATCAAGTTACAACACACACTTCATACACACACAAGGAAGGCATTATTGACACAGAAGACTGAAATACACCCAGGAAGGAATTCAACCTGTGTCACCTATCACTCATAGGTTGCTTGAGCAGTGAGCAAATCCACTGAGCCACTGCAACCCCAATCAAAGCAAAAAAGTCGATCATTCTTTATAAATTTGGGTCATATCTTGCATTCCATTTATAATCCTTCAAGTTTCAACTTAATTCAATTTTTTCTGAAATTTTCATCCCTTTCCCTGAGAACTTCAGGTATTCCCAGTAATTTGCAAACTACTAAACTCGTAATTATAGCAGAAAATAGAATAAGATACGAAACAATTACAAAATTACAAACTACTTCTAAAACTTTTAACTAATAAAAATTAATAACAAATAAACTAAAATAATTACCTGTGTTTGTAAACATTTCTGTCTCTGAAAGAGTAGTCTTCAATGGAGAAAAGCAATCAGGATCAGATACACTATCTTTGAATGGAACAGTTCTATTGATAAATACAGGGCTTTTTTCAGCATCTAAAACATCAATCTGAGAATTTTCTTCTACACCTTCTGGTACTTTATTTACAGGTTTCTGAACAGCTTTCTTACTTCTCTTTAAAGCTAAATAGTTTTTGTGTTCTTGTTGTATTTTTGTAAAATGATTCGCTATAGAGTTATTATAGTACCTTGAAATGTTAAAAGTCTTTTTCACTGGTTCTTCCAGAGATATTTCAATTCGAAGCACACCTTCTCGAGACCATGTCTTTGATTCTGCTTCCAAACAATTTACTGGAGTTCGCACAAAGGCAGTGTGAAGATACATAAGAACAAAAAGAGCTATCACAGCCTATCAGGAAAGAAATAATACTTTAGTTCCAGTTAAACAATTATGTACATTTAATTGATCTGATAGACAAAAATAGTTTAAGAACCAATTGTTCCTTCCAAAAGCATTTAACATTCATAAAATAACCAATCAGTAAATAGCTGCCATTTGCCATATATACAATAAAAGCTAAATAAGTTTTCACCTGAATTAACTTGTCACTCAAGATAAGTTGTTAATATTCTTTAGTCTTGTCTAGCTCTCATAGAAGGCAATATAATTAAACCCTGATTTTCTCATCACGAATTCAGATGCTATCCTGGATAACTTGTCATCGAGGAAAGTTCTTTAAAAAATGCAGGGTTTGTGCCTGATAGAGAACAAATTGAAGTTCACTCTGACCCTGATTCTTTATTGAATTTATTTGAAATCATAAATGAAGCAAGGATGTACTATTCTTGACATAAATGACTGCATAGATATTGATACCAATGTTATAGTATGTTCTCAAACAACCATAAAAGATTTAGCTACAGAATTTTTAGAAAGCTTGAAGGTGAAAATGAGGAAATTCTTTCACCACCTAATAAAACACAAATTCTTGTGTGAAGCCTTAGAAAAAATTAAAAATTATCTTACTTCAGTGCAAACTACTGAATTTACAAGGATATGAATACTGCGATAAATTAAAAATTTACATCATTACAGCTATGCATATTCATATTATTCTGTTGTTACTCTGATACATCATTCCACTTAAATCATCCAAAATTTCTTGGTCCCTTAAGTGGAGACTTATCAAGATTTTACTGTATTAGTGTTATTAACTCTCTAAATAGCATGTCCAAACACAGCTCAGAAAATTCAGTTCAAATACAGCAAGGAAAAATTCCTAAATGGCAAGCGGTAGACCTGAAATACTTGGATATCTCGCTTGAACTCCAGGCATTGGGAAAAAATATTTTGGGTCTGCCACCCCCTCTGCCAGAGATCCTTTTGAACTATATTCGGACATGCTGACAGAAGGTTTATAGGTTGGTTATCAAATATATATTTGTATTTTTTACTGTATTTTTTAAGTATTGTGTTGCAAATTTACTACAGGGCTCTCATATGGAGTCACTAGTACTACGAAACCAGGTGAGAGGAAGTCTGAAATAGTGCAGTAACTTTAAAAACTTAAATTGTCATTCACACAAAGTAGCAAATGAGTTCCTACATTTCCGGGATAATTGGTGTATGCAAGATACTAATTAACGTTTGCAGAAATCAATGGAGATTTTTACAAGTCTTAATACAAATTCCAATTCTTCAATTTATTCATAATAAAGCTCTGCAATAAGTGAGTGAAGGAATACAGAAATAATTACACATTCGTAATAGTTAAAAAATGAGTACTTGTGATACATAAAAGTTTTTCATGAAGGACTTGTCATCTAACCTGGTACTGGGCTCAGAGTGTATATGCAAAGAGTTTGGTTTGAGGAGGCATATAATCTATTTGCTCAATATAGAATTCATATATAAGTATCAAATTCATCTGATTAAATATTCAGGAATCCATCTGGTTATGTCCTTTACTTAGTGCTCTTTTCTGCCATTAATGGGAGGCTAGAGACCATTTGTATTCATTGAAATAGCCTTATTTATATAGTAGTTGAATTTCTTGGTTTCATTGGAGTTATTTGTAATTTTGCTCTGTCTAAGGACGTTTGTCCATCGGTAAAGAAATACAGCATTGGAAATAAAAATCACCCATGTTGTGGATATTTGTTTATCAAAATGCTGTGATAAAACTTAGCACTCTAATGCACAATATCTGTCACTGAAAAAATTGTTTTAAAAATCAATTCTGAAAAAATAATGAACACAAAATTAAAGGATGTTACCACAAAAAGTATTTCAATTACATGCATCAACAAACTTTAATCAATATTTTGCATACCCCTGCTTTATGCACTTCAAAATTAAAATATATAGCATTCAAATAACAGACAGCAGATTCAATTTTAAGACAGCATGCAGTCTTCCATTTACAATTTAAGGAACAAAAAAATGCTACTTACAATTGTCAAAAAAGAAAATTCAATAAGCTTCCGAAATTTTTCATGGAAAGTTGCAGCATATGCAATAGTTGCTCTTTCAAACAGCACCTGAAACAGCCGATCGCGCAGCTGCCACAGTGTGTTCTGGTTGTTATTGTTACTGAAATGCTCTCCATCAAGAGGAAGCACATCCATGGCAATTAGCAATTGCTGAACAGGATGAACTTGATTTGGCATTTTATGATCCTGCCTCCAAAACTGCCTTCACATTACTGAACTTGGAATCTAGCAAACAAAATATAATATCAAATGTAAAACTATTAGGTAGAAAATATGAGTTATAAAGCAATGCTTTGTTTAGAAACAAATATTTTTTATATAGTTACATACTATATTTTTGTATAGAAAACATGACAATGTGCATGTATACCAGCATTAGAAAATTAACACTGATACACATGCACACTGATTCGATAAAGAATCTTAAAATCAGTAGTAAGGTTGAAATGGTGGCATCATTAGAGACCAAACAGATCATCCTTATTAATAAAGACACTAGGATGGCATAGAAAATTTTATCACTTTTGATCTGAAGTAGGAAGACTTTCAAGCTATGACTTAATATGCTCTTACTCCACTAATATGTATGCAGCATTTTTAGCACTGCAAAAACCTTTTCAAACAAAAGTTTTTTAATTATTTTTGCTGCTAAAATACTAATTTTTAGATATACATGTTCACTTGGCAATTTGATTTTAATGGTACTAAAGCAACTTCAGCAATGTAAGCTGCACCAGACCATGTCCATTTAGCAAAATGTTCATTTGACAGTATAGGTAGTGATTTTTAAGGTGATTCAAATCCATCATGAGCTAAGAACAATAGAAGAAAAAGCAAAGTTAGTATTACATGTTAAATAATTAGCCTCCAATGTTTTAGTCTTACCTTAATACTCTGCTTAGGTAAATATTATTAGAAAATTGTATGATATGCCTTGATGTTCTAATAAAGCAGTGGTCAAGTAAAGTAGCCATATATGGTCAAGTAAAAAGAGCAATAGTTTATTTTAACATCAATTTTATATTGATAACCTCCGATTTTGTAATGATCGACTGTGATAATGATTCTCTTAATTTTTAACGAAAAACAAATACTTGTCATATTTAAATGTCCTTTAAAAATGTTGATACACAGAAAAATAGTAAATAACTGAATTCAGAAAATTTATAATGAAACAATTAAATTATTGTAATAAATGAGACTACAATGAATATAAGGTACTTACGATGCTTATACCATGAGATACAATTATAAAAATCATATTGTTTCTGTGATGTAAAAAATTAGGACTCATTTATTAAGAACATTTTTTTGTGAGAAGCAAACAAAAAAAATCACCTCAGATTGCTAAAATTAGGTCTGCCGAAATGACCATGACTCAGCCTACCATTTAAAATTATTAAGATTTTCCTATACTTGCACTCTCCTTCCTATCAATATCACCACTTCACCCTGGAAAGAAACCTCTGGCAAGTAAATAAACCAAATATAAGGTTAGTTGGAGTTTTAGGGTGCAAAGGCCATATTTGGCTGAGCTGCGCCAAACACAATACAATGAGGAAGGAAAACAAAGCAAAAAGCCGAAGGGTAGGCGAGGTTAAAACAGAAAGAAGGACAGATCATTCAGGTACCTTGGGGTTGATGCCCCTACACACCAAAAGATGTGCCTCTGATTGCCCAAATATAAAGGATGGTCTTTTCTATGGTAACCATGGTCCTCTATGGATCTGTTACCTATGTCTATCATAACTATAATGAAAAGGAAATAGTGATACCCAAAAAAGTAATTATCATTAATTTAACCATTCCGCAAAGCCAGAAGAGAAAACAGAAAAATATACTCTAGGAAAATATATTTTTCCATGAAAATGACAATATTTTTGAAATACCATCCCTCTAAACATTAACAACTGGGGCTGCTGCCCCTGTTGCCCCCTATAGCTATGCCTCAGGCAACTTGAATTTATATAAACTAGACTTTTAAAACTGAAATTGATAGAATTCAATTCTTCATTTAATGAATGCCATGATTTATGAAGTTATGCAATAAAAACGAATAACTTTAATTGAAAAATATGTACGAAACCTAAATCCAACTTGTTTGCTCTTTTCTGAAACCCACTTCACAAATTTCGATATGTGTTATGAAAAGTTTACAAATTTTACATACATGTTCATACATTTGGCTTATGTTTAAATTTTTAAATACAGACTAGACATTCAGGCTTTCATGCAGATCCAGGCTTTTAAAATGTGCTGGACCCGGAAACATGTTGTTTCTTATTCCCCATGTCTAGCTGCCTGCTAGACCAAGTCCAACAAGTCATTCGTCCTCAAAGAAATTATAATGTCCCAGGATTCTGGAATAAGTTTGGATGGCTCTTTCCAAAACAGAAAAGAAAACTTTCAGATTACAATGGAGATAACAGTTCATCACCAGAATAATAAAGAGATTGTGTACTTCTTTTAGGTCAGACAAATAAAATGACACAAAATAAAAGAATACATAATTAAGGCAATAATTTTTATCCATAAAGGAAAAAACAAGTCTTCACACACATGTAATAATAATGCATTGTCTCGGAGCATTTTAAATACATCGTGTCGTTCTTTGACACATCAGTAATATCATAATTTACTAACCAGTGATGTGATCCTGTTTGTATTTTTTAAATAAAAATTAAAATTAATATTTTATGGAAACAAACAAGATCGTAAATATAACACTATTTAAAATTGACACAACGAAACTAAACATGTACACAAGTCAAACGTCATGTGCAAGAAATAGCTCGCTCAAGAAACAAATAAATTAAAAAGTGCTGTGAAATTTACGTAACTTAATAGAAAATATAGGATATGCACTCACGTTTACTAACGAATTCCATTCTTACGTTCCAGGTTAGATCATCGGGTCAACAGTTTTCGCCTGAGGGAATTTAAAATAATAATAAATAAACATTGCGGTTTACTTCCTGTATTTCGGAACCCTTGGCCTGCAGTCGTTTACGGTACTTTCTTTTTATTATTTTCTGGTGCACATTACGGGTACCATGATAGTACGTCGTCACTGGCACACGATCGTTATTTTCGATTAAATAATAAAATGAATTCAAGTTGAGAGCTTGAATTAAATATAAATAGCAAAGGAAATTAAAAATATCAATACATGTACCAAATTTAAGCAATTTAGTGCTCCAAAATAACGTAAATATACATTCATAATATCAGCCAGCTGTAGTCCGGATGGAAGTCTGGGGCCGCGGTGGCCCGGTTGGAAGAGTAACGGACTTGCAACCGAAGGGTTGCGAGTTCGAATCCAGCCAAACACCGTCGTGTACAAAGGGGGCTGGTGCACGTTAAATCTGTCGTGGCCTCAAATGTCCTCACGTTGGCGTGGTGTGGATGTTTGGAGAGTGGGGTGCCAGCTCAGGTGTTGCCTCGTCATCTGACCGTGGTTCAAAATTACGTGGTGTTGTCCTCGGATCTTTCCCTTTGGGATTGATCCCGGACCGTCACCAATAGCCCGTTGTGTTGCTCCAGTGTGACGTTAATTGAAATACCCCCCCCCCCCCGGATGGAAGTCTAACGGATTAGCATCCGGAGGGTTGCGAGTTTGAAACTAGGTCTAACCAAAGACCGTCGTTTACCCGGAGCTGGTGCACGTTAAATCTCTCGAGACCTCAAATGTCCTCATGTTGGCCTGGTGTGGAAGTTTGGAGAATGGGGTTCCAACTCATGAGTGACCTCGTCTTCTGACCGTGATTCAAAATTACGTGGTGTTGTCCTTGTATCCTTCCCTTCGGGTTTGATCCCGGATGGTCACCAATGGTCAGTTGCGTTTCTCCAGTGCGAAGTTAATCAAAATACCTACTTGCCGTCATACTTTATTTATGACATTTGGAGGGTAGTTAATAAACGTCGCACTGGAGCAACACAAAGGGCTATTGGCGACAGTCCAGGATCCATCCTAAAGGGAAAGATCCATAGACAACACTACGTAATATCGATTCATGGTCAGATAACGAGGCAACACTTGAGCTGGCACCCCATTATCCAAATTTCCACACGACGCCAACGAGACGACATTTATTAGGCCACGAGAAATTTAACATGTACCAGCTGTCAAGAAATTCAAAGGTATCATTCATAGGGAATAACATCCTCTACAAATTCGATTGCAAAAGTATTGCATAAGGGGCTGTCTTGATATTAAATTTTGCATAAGCAAAATTTCCAACACCCTGTTTTGATGTCTTAATCAGATTCTTCATCGTTAAATTAGTCTAAATATGAAATTTCATGAATTTATTACAGGTATATCCTGAGATAGTCAATGCTAAAGCTGTTGCCCTTTTCAGGAATCAACTCCACATTGAAAGTCGTTAATGGTTGCTGGCGATCAATCGTCGTTAATCAACAGTTGTTGATTTGATGCTTGATTGAGTCTAAAAAAGAACCTCAAAATAATCATTCTTTTCTTTATATCCTCTTTCAAATACCAAAAATTCTGATATTTGCTGTTATCTAAAGAACAGTTTAAATAAGTGTATTCACAAAATAACAGTTTGCAATTGTTATCCAAACTTTTAACCATTAGCAACTCTGATCAAAAATATTAATAACTATCGATTACTGTTATTACGACAGCAGCAAATCAAATTAATTTAGATTCCATAGCAGTTAAAATTAACTGTTTTCTCAACTTTTGGGCGCCCCTAAATCCACCGTAGTGACGAAAGTTAGCGAAGTGTAGCGCAAAAAGTATGAGGAGAAAATAGGTGAAATTTTGAATGGTTATATTAAAAATTCTTCTGATTCGATTTCTATCAAAACATGTCACGATTCCTATTCATATTTTTTTCGAATATCAATTTAATAGTTAATATTGCAAACTGAAAATTATTTAAAAATTAAATTATTATGTATATTTTGTTTGGGTTCCTTCATAGCAACATGGTACAAAATATCAGAGCAATAGGAATATTATTTCGGAAGATATCAATAAAAGTCTGAGAAACTGATTAGGAGCTCCAAATTTCTATAATTCCGAATACTCATAATTCAAATACTCATAATTCCGAAGCAACTGGACCGAATAACATGAAACTTGGTACCTGAAGTTCGACGATGCTTGACTAATTTCCTTCGACATTAAATTATTCGTGTGCAACAATTAGAGCCAGATTTCATGGAGACAGAACATTTGCAATACATGTGATGTATTGGGTCTAGTTTCAGTGATAAGTTTCGTACATGTCGAAGTATTTAAAAGTGATTATTTCTGATTTACGAAAGTGAGATCTCTGAAATGTTCCTATTTTTAAAGCTTGGTGCTTAAAAGTGCTTCAAAATCAAAACTGAGCTCAGATTAATAATTTTAACAGGCTCACTGCTTGTCAATTTATCTTGATTTTCAACGTTCTTCCGTTGGGAACATTTCTTTTCCTGACAAAACGGAAATAAATTTTCCTGGCGTTTAAAAATTTGCACATGGTTTGTGTTATGCATTGGAATTCTGGATTTGTCAATAAAATCTCGATTTGCCAAGATGAACTAAAATACTTAATTTATTAATTGTTAGGAAAATACAAATTTTCAATGCAATACAGGAACTATAAGAAATTGTTGTATTTTCATTCTTTCACATCTTATTTCCTTTTAAAGGTATTACGAGGCATTGTCCTTGTGGATTTTTTCCTTCGGGATTGAACCCCGACCGTCGCCAATAGCCCGTTATGTCACTCCAGTGTGACTTTAATTAACTAGCTACCTACCAACATTTTAAATGTTATACTTTAAAAGAAAATTAGAGGTATATATGAATAAAAATACAACTTACATTTCCTAATAACTCGATATTTATATACACTGCTGGCCACCGTAAATGCAACACCATGAAGGAAGCATGCAAGTAATATGAAATTTACAACATGCATTAGCGGATGTGAGATATGCAAATGATTAGAATTTCAGCGCAGACGCACATCACGCGCGCCTGTGGCGCCACTTCAAAGCGCTATTTAAGGCTTGGAGATTTCGACGATTTCAAGTACGGCAATTGTGTTTTTCTTGTGGTTTTTTCAAAAAAAAAACGATCAATTATGCCTCGTAGAAAACAGCGATCATCTTTTGATCAAGTATCCGAGTTCGACAGAGGAAGGATAGTGGCCTACCGAGATTGTGGATTATCTTTCAGGGAAATCGGTAGTCGTGTTGGACGAAACCAAACAACTGTAATGCGGATATGTGATCGTTGGATGCAGGAGGGTACGACGGACCGACGTGTTCGATCGCATCCACCTCAGTGCACCACTTCACGTGATGACAGGCATATTGTGCGTATGGCAGTGACGGATCGCTCAGCCACATCACGAACCATAGCACAGCACATTCAGTCTGTACCGCATCATCCAGTGTCTGCGCGTACCATTCGACGCCGTTTACAGCAGAGTGGTCTGTCCGCAAGACGTCCATTGCTTCGTCTACCCTTGACGCAGACCAACAGACGTTTCCGCCGCCAATGGTGCGATGAAAGAAGGATGTGGACGGCAGAATGGAATGAAATTGTCTTTACTGACGAGTCACGCTTCTGTCTGCAACACCACGATGGTCGGATTCGAGTCTGGAGACACCGTGGAGAGAGGATGCTGAACAGCTGCGTTATGCAGCGCCACACTGGTCCTGCACCGGGTATTATGGTATGGGGCGGTATTGGATATCACTCTCGCACTCCTCTAGTACGCATTGCCGGTACTTTAAACAGCCAGCGCTACATCTCCGAGGTGTTGGAGCCAGTTGTCCTTCCTTACCTTCAGGGCTTGCCCACAGCCATATTTCAACAGGATAATGCGCGACCACACGTGGCACGCATTGTCCAAGGGTTCTTCGTCAATCGCCAGATTGAATTGCTTCCCTGGCCAGCTCGCTCTCCGGATCTTTCGCCGATAGAAAACATGTGGTCCATGGTTGCTCAACGATTGACCCAGAATACATCCCTAGCTGCCACACCAGATCAACTTTGGCAACGTGTGGAAGCTGCTTGGTCTGCTGTACCCCAAGAACACACCCAAAGTCTCTTTGAATCAATGCCGAGGCGTGTGGCAGCGGTGATCTCCAACAATGGCGGCTACTCTGGCTACTGATTTTGGCAGGAACCACACTTCACAGAAGTCTATAAATTTAATCATTTGATACTTGGTCAACATGTTATCTACAAAATAAATTTTGTTGTGATATCTCTTGTCTTTCTTGGTGTTGCAATTTGGTTGGCCAGCAGTGTAGATCTTGTTCACAATTTATTTCACTGGAATTTTTAATGGTGGAGTGCTGAAAACCTTTTGGGGGGGGGGTATTTCAATTAACGTCACACTGGAGCAACACAATGGGCTATTGGTGACGGTCCGGGATCAATCCCAAAGGGAAAGTCCGAGGACAACACCACGTAATTTTGAACCACGGTCAGATGACGAGGCAACACCAGAGCTGGCACCCCACTCTCCAAACTTCCACACCACGCCAACGTATTTAGGTAGGTATTTTTATAAACGTTGCATTGGGAGCAACACAACGGGCTCTTGGCGATGCTCCGGGATCTCACCCGAAGGCAAAGATCTCAGGACAACACCTCGTAATTCTGAACCACGGTCAGATGACGAAGTCACATCTGAGCTGGCACCCCATTCTCCAAACTTCCACACAACGCCAACGTGAGAAATCCTTTTGGAAGAGCAATTTCAACGGCTTCATATTCGGTACGTAGTTATTTTAATTAACGTCCCACTGGAGCAACACAACGGGCTATTGGTGACGATCCGGGATCAAATCCGAAGGCTTTATTACGGAATTTTTCAGGAAAAACGTTCCTTCGCAGAAACACTACCGCCACCTGCGTAAGAGAGTGGTGTCGTATAATACATATTGGGATTACTTAAAAAGAAGTTTATCGTTGTTTTAGCAACGTTTGGCGTTGAATCTAATTTTTTTACCAATCAACTATTATATATCAATTCCGAATTTATTTTTTTTTGTCATCTGACCGTGCTTCAAAATTACGAGGTGTTGTCCTCGGATCTTTCCCTTTGGGATTGATCCCGGACCGTCACCAATAGCCCATTGTGTTGCTCCAGTGTGACGTTAATTGAAATACCCCCCCCCATTTGTTGTAAATTTTATTGGCTGAAATCGTATTCGAGGTAGGTAGGTATTTTAATTAACGTCACACTGGCGAAAGGCAACGGGCTATTAGTGACTGTCCGGGATCAATCCCAAAAGGAAAGATGGAGGACAACACCACGTAGTTTTGATCTACGGTCAAATGACAAGGCAACACCTGAGCTGGCACCCCACTCTCCGAACTTCCACATGACGCCAAATTTATCTTGACAGAAAATTCCTCTCACGGCTGTACAGAAAATATTGAATTTTCGGAATTGCATTTGAGTAACATACCAAGTGCGCCACTAGTTACGAGAGGTTATCAAGAACTGGCGTCCTCTTAGCTGTACAGAAAATTTCCCATCATTCGTATTTCTTTAAATTATAAATGATTCTATATCCTCTTCTTAACGGGTCCTTATTTAATTTTTCTTGAATGAAGTGAAGAAGTCCATTTTTTCAGAAGCTGGTTGTATAAATAAATACAAATATATGTTTATTTGTTTTTCTTAGCGGTTTTAACGATTTTCTATGCAATGATATTCATTTTTTCTAAAAAGTCGGCTACTCTTTTATAACTTGAGGTGTTATGAAAGGTTTTTGAGACGCAAAAACAGCGGGAAAACGGTTTCGTATTTTATCGATTGTGATCTGATATCGGAGTATGTCTGCGAATGAGGATAGCTTAGCAGTAAAATTAAATACATATGTGGAAGCTAATTCACAAGTTAAGACTTCTACAAAGAAAGAGAAACAAGAACTGAATACAGATCTATTCATTCAAAAGTGCACTGTCTCGGTTCCTGAAGATGAAAGTAGGGAGGTTAAAAGTGATAAAATCGAGCTTAGAAATTCTGTTCCGGTTGAACCATCAAACTCTATGAACAGTAGTAATGTCATCGATCTAAGTAAAGCGGAGACTGAACCAATGAACGTGAATTCTAATGCAGAGCATGAATCACCTAAAAGTGCGAACGGTCGTTTTAAACGTATGCATTTTGCTGTGCCAAAAATCAATTACTCTGAGAGAATAGTAAGTTGTTAATTCTAGAAAATTTATATTTTTTTTGTTGTAAACTGTCATAAACGCTGAGTTTTAATTTAAAGTGAAAGCTCAAAAGCACTATTGTATGCATGAAATTATCTTGTAATTAAAAACTAGTTTTTAACATGTCATGTTTCTGCAATGGGTTTGCAATGGTAGTCATGCATTGTTGTTTGTTGTCATAAGTAATGATCCATAAGGAATCTGGTATGTATTTGGTGCCTTGAACAAGTTGTCACAATAACCCCTTTCAGATTTTTAAGGTTTATAGTCTACTGAAAAAAATACAAAAATTCATGTTTATATTAATTTATTAGAAATGGTTTTTAATTTTCTCTTGTTTCAAAATCCAAGCTAGTGGATAATGTGTACTATTCTTGATTTATTTTATCGACTTAATAAATTAACACAGAGTTTAAAATGCAGCCATTTTCCTATTGCATTGTAAATTCTGCATGTGTTTGTTGAAAGAGGAACTTATTTGAAAAACACTTGCTTTTATACTAAGAAATTGCAAAAACTTCCCAAAGCATTTTGTACACACTCTATTATAACCATTGCAAGAAATATTAGACAACACTAATGTACAAAGTTAAATGCCAATTTGTCATTATGTAAGAAAATGAGTACAAATCATAGATATATATATACTTCATATTTTGACTAATGTGATTCAAGTTGTTTCTGTGAAATCAATTCTTTTATATACATCTTATAGGAATTTTTTAAGTTTGCTGAGTAATATACAACATAGTCAATATGCTAATTAGATTACAAATTGAGTTATATAGTATTGGTAATATTGGCACCTCTATATATAAGTTTGGTATATTACCACCGAAAGTGACTGTTATCAAGGAGTTTTCACTTTTCACAAAAAGGTTAATGTATCTCGTTACAAACGAAATCATAAATCACATCACTGAAAAATGCAGAAGTGATTAAGAGTAAATCTAATTATAATTCAATGTTAATGGTCCATATTAATATTAACAGTATGCTTCAGCATATAATAAATAGTCTGTTTATTGTTACAAAATTCTGTCTTGTGTGTTACTTTTGAGAAGTAGATAGATTTAGAGTTGAATTAGTCAAGATGGAGACTCCTTAAATTAATTTTACAAGAGGAATAACTACAATTTTTTTAGCTCTTTCGAATGAGAAAATGCATGCACTATCGTTTATTCTCAACTTGAAAATATGTAAATTATGTGTAGGCTATTACATCTATACTTGATTTTAGGCAAATGCTATAAGTTTTATAAGAATGGGCGTGTTAATGGTATTATCAATTCATCCCAAAGTAATGATAATTTCTCTGTTTGAATCTACAACTCTCCCTGGAGTTTTCAAGAGAAAGCCCTCTTGCTGTACCATTAGTGATACTTTTGCACATTCAAAGATTCCCCGTACTCAGTGGTTTTTTTAGTATTAGCAGAAATTTCTTTTTAACTCATATTGATAATGATGTGCATCTTTAATTCATTAGTTATGGTGTATTTAATTTTCTCATCAGTGATATTCATGTTAAGTAAGGGTTTTTATAATTTAATATGAAGTTCTTGCTAGGTATTTTTTTAGGCTCCCTTATAAAGATCTACTGCCTTGACTTATCTATTTATCTTAAATTAAGATTGATGTCTAGTAAATATATTGACAAACAATGTCCATTCACATAAACTATTTATCTGTTATGTAAACATCAGCTATTGTGTTTGAGCATCACTATATTTACAGAAAAATAAACATGTTGCTGTTAGACAGATTTCTATTTCCTTAAATCAGGAAACAAAGTGATTCAAATGCCTCCTTATTAAAATCAGTAATAGATAAAACAAAGGTTTGTTTTTACATTGTGGATTTGCTTAAAATCTGGAGATATTTTTCAGGTGCTCACAACTTACTCTAAATTATTTTTTAGATATAAAATTATTTATTTTTAGGAAAAGTGTAGTGTTTCAGTTTTAAACACACTTGCACCAGTTCTAAAAAGGGAAAACCTTATGGGCTCTCATAATTACATTTCAACTATGCTAATTCACTTTATCCTTTTTCATAAATTGAAATCCTTTGTCACATTTTTGTTAAGTGCAGTCATTTTTAAGAGTTTGCAAAATTATTCCTGTTAATAATTAAGTCCTATTTCAGATATTTTGTTTGGATATGTCATCTGACATGGAACAAACACCATTTAAACTTGGTGATGGGTAAGTCTTCTCTTACATTCCTCCATTCTTGTTTATAAATATGAATGATTCATTTTTGTATTTCCAAGACTACTGCAATAAAATGACGGCTATTAATTTTTGCATTTCATTTTAGCTCTCAGCATTCACCTCTTAGCATGGTTAAACGGACTATTGAATTATTTGTAGAAAATAAACACTTCATCAATAGAAAACATGAGTTTTCTTTAATGGTTCTTTATGAAAATGCAACTTGGGTGAGTAATTAAGTTCCATGAAAGTAATTTCAGTGTATACAGAAAGACTTCAAAAGAAATTCGCTTTTATTCTAAAATTTTTCAAGTTACATGTTTAAACCAGGCTATTCCAATTTAAATTGTCTTGGTTTAAATGAAGTGATTTTTATTTAAAAAATCAGGATTCAAATCAAACTTAAAATTTAACTTTTTTCTTTCCAAAGTTTAACAATATAACTTAAGGCTCTACACCTAACGGTGAGCTGGGAGGAAGTGGGTCCGGAATATTTTTTTCTAATGCCTAGTCAATTGTACATTACTCATTATGGCACTTCAAGAGTGGATTTGTGAACCATTTTGCACTACCTGTTGTACCACAGGGGGTGGGTTCACATTGTACCTCACATCCATACCACACATTCTAGGCACAACCCATTTATTGCAATGCCACCCATTCATTCCAGATGAAGAAACATTCCTGACTTACCTCGGATTCAAATCAGGAACCTTTCGATTCAGAATCTAGCACTCTGACTGTTAGACCGATTGGTTGGCCTTACTTATAACATTGAAAATGAAATAACCAGGAACTCATTTTATACAAATGAGTCAACAAATTTGCTGCTTTTCAGTACTACTCCAAGAATGCCACTTTTTAAAACTGAAAATTATCGGTTTCTCTACTTTGAGGACACTCTCTAGAAATAATAGTAGCTATTAATTGGGATGACAATGACAACTGACTTACAAGTATTTCTCTCTTTAGTCTCTCACATATCTGTTTATCAACTAAGGCTGAGTTTTATACATATGGGGCATCTGTACATTGCATGAAGTGCTCTTGGTTAATTTTGATGCCCTCTTCCCCATGGAAATATTTGACCTTTGAACTTGCAGGCTTTCGAGAGGAAATTTGCTATATCTGATAGAGGAATGAGTCCTGTTAACATTTGTTTTCAGTATGTTACAAACAAGCTCTGAATACCCTTCATTTTCTAGCTTATTTGAGAAACCTTGAAAGAAAATCAATTGATCGTGAATAGAAAAATATCTTTATGTTCACAGAAGCAAAGTATATTTAGCTTGACTGCAATTATGAAAATTCAAGTGACAACAATAATGTTTTTGGTTTCTCTTTGAGAAAATATATCCCAGATGTTTCCTTTCGAATGATGAAACTCATTTAGAATTTTGTGTAGCAGGAAACAAGAAAGCCATAAAAACATCATCTTACGCAAGTTACTTCTATATATTAAAAAGAATGTTTTCAACTTGCATTTTACCTTCATTTTCACTTTTTGCACTTGCAACTTAGAAACAAATTGACAAAAGAAAAGGCAAGAAAATTAAATTGTATCCCCCTTTTTTAAATGTTTGTCTATTTTTCATGTAGTATTCCAAATATTATAGATTTGCATCCTAAATTTTTTTTATAGATTTGCATCCTAAAAAAAAGAATTCAAACAAAAGGATAAAAGCAACATGTGACCTAACTTTTATTTTAATTGTTTTAATCTTTCAGAAACTTACCTCATGTTTCCTTAACCCTCACAAAAATGAATGTGTAATACAAATTTAATTTTTTAACTTATAAGGGCAACCAATTAATTTAAATCATAAAAATCCAATTTGGATAAAAAAATCGTGATTTTTTTTTCCACACCCTGGTTTAAACTAGTTTTGTCCTTGGAATGAAATTTTGTGTGGACTTCCTGTGGTCAAGGCTTTTAATTTTAACGCATGAAAAAATAGAATTATCTTCACAAAGCGCTTTTCCAAACCTGGCCCTTGTGCCATAAAAATTCAATCAATCTTGTCACAAAGCACAATTAGTAAAATATCTACTGCTTAACTTTAACCAATTATACCTTAAAAATTAAAAGTGAATTTAAGTTAAAATTATTTTAACATAGTTGCATGCATTATGTTTCATGTTATCATTTAGGTTTCTGTGCAAAGATGGAATTAATATATAGCATATTCACATTACATGTTAAATTTCTCTGATAAATTTTGAAATGAATATTGAATGAATGATTTGCTATTAAAATTTTTCATTCCTCTAAATATAAATAGTGCTTCATGGAACAGTAATTTAACAACATTTAAAAAAGGCATACATTTAACAAATGCAGGTAAAATTTTTGAGAAAATCAATTTCTAGTTTTAAGGGGCATCAAATACTTACAATTTGTCCAAAGCATCATAATTTATCCTGGATTCTTCTAGCAAAGGAGTTTATAATTCTTAAGATTGAAAAGCTAAACAAATATTAGTAACAGCAATATGGTGTGATACATTGATTTGCAAATTTTATTTTTAACTGATATAATTGTTCAGTAATGTTTCTACTTTTAAGATGTGTTTATGTAGAAGAGATAAGTACTTCACAATGCTTAGAATGCAAGGTATATTCACTTTTTCTAAGAATTCTTTTATTCTGAAATTCTTTCATGAAATATGCACTCTGAAAGTATTTAATAAGATCCCTAGATCTCTTTTTTTAAAACAATGTATTCATGTTTCTAGAAATTAGTCTGCTCCTTTAAATAATTAAATATTTAGTTGGAAAACTTGTTCCGAGGAGTCATTGTGTGATATGGCAAAGGTATGTAATTTACAAGTCTTGTGAAAAAAAAAATTTCTGCCTACTTCTTACGACTATTTAATCCATGTGTTCAACATAATTCTTTTGAAGATCTGCTTGGTTAATTAAATGCATTTGAAAATTTAATAGTCTATTTTTCCGACATGTAACAGATCTGGTCAAGCGATACACTAGATATTACTGTGGTGAACACAGAAAGGCATGTAATCTTACCATAAGTCAATTATTTATATGTATATACAGTGCACTATTTATAGACTGTATGGACATCACACTGTCCACTCCATAACTCTTAAAAAACCCTATAAATTGCCTCCTTTATTTGAGGCCAGGTGCTGGTAGACTTTTCCAGCTTATTATGTTTGTATTTTTATTAAAGTTACTTTATACTTTTATTGGCCTACTTATTCATATGAAATCACCTCTGCACAACCTTCCAATCTTTCTAGACTTTCTCATTTAGCTCTTTTTCCTCTTCCCTCAAGTCCAGGGGTCCTCCTCCATTGGTTGAATCCTCTGAACCCATGGTGATCCTTGTGAAGAAAAGTGATGTGAATCCTCACATTTCTCCTTCCTAAGCATGAATTATGCCTGCAGGGCTTATTTACAACTCATTGTGTGTGTGTGTGTTGTGTGTGAGCCAAGTTCTAGTTTCTCTAAAATGTTATCAAGATTCAAAAATAAACTGAAGGATTTATTTTAATTTAAGGATACATTTATTTGTGTATCTTTAAATGAAAATTCTTATTACTCTACATCTAGTAGGTACACACTAATTTATGGCCAACGTTAAAACATACATGTTTGCTTATGTTACATATTAACAAAAACTCAACTTCTAAAATAAGATTATAATTTTGATAAACATGTGATATTGTGTTGAAAATTTCAGTCATGACCAAATAATTTTAATTGCAGCACTGATAACAGGTTACAATAACTTTGTGACAAATAAAAATGTAGTTAAAGCATGTTTTTTTTAATGGATTTAAACTAATTATACATAAACGTCACACAGTGCTAAAAATACTTGAAAAAGTTTTATTGTTTCTTAATGCAGTTTACTGTATTGCTGGTATGTATTTCATAAATACATAATTATTTATATGTTACATAAATACATAATTACAGGGGTCAATATTTTATTTGTTCATTTCTAAATTTGTAGTTCTTTTTAATTTTGCAAGTTTAGAAGCTATCATTCAAATTAACACATCGTTGGTTTGAATATGTGTGTGTAAGTTGTATTAAAATTTTTTCATTCTTTTGACTTTGCTTACTATTTTACAATCTTAATATGTGTAGAGATAGCATGTTAAATTATTTTCTTTAATTATCTAAATTTCATGTTTTTGCAGGTAAGAGAATTTACAAATGATCCAAAGGAATTAATTGATTCCCTACAAGATCTAAATGAAACTCAAGCTTGTACTAGTTGTGGTATCCTTTTCATTATAATAATGACAAATATTCTGTTATGGAATCAAATATGTTTTTTATCACATACTTTAGTACAGTGCTTTCTAATGGTATTAGTGGCCAACCAATAAATGGTTTCCACAATGTCATAGATCATG
The DNA here is from genome assembly GCA_933210815.1 of Meta bourneti. Taxonomy (NCBI): domain Eukaryota; kingdom Metazoa; phylum Arthropoda; class Arachnida; order Araneae; family Tetragnathidae; genus Meta; species Meta bourneti. The sequence goes on from OW119926.1 coordinate 65,652,302, forward strand.
GTCATAAGTCCAATGTGTTATTGGTCCTCATTTATGTAGCAAAATGTTATTTTAGAGAATCTTATTAGATTTTTAGGAAAATCACAAATAATTTTTTGCTTAAAAGTATTTATTTTTCTTAATCTAAATAATTAAAAGATATTTAACTTGAGTTTATATATAAAGGGACTTGCTGAAACAACTTTTTATCAAACCATATCCATTTTCCTATAGCTGGATGCTAAATATTGACCTTTTTAATGACCTAATATTTTCAATGTTTTGATCAGTCAGCAAGGAAAGATTTCAGAAAAACTAAGTTCCTACATTGAAATACATGACAATCTCAGTGATATTTTGAACTTCATTAAGTAATATACATTTAAAACTATATGAATTCAACAGATGTAAGATATAGATTTATGAATGCAAAATAAACTAGGATTAATTGAACATTTCCTGCAATTTTGATTTATATTGGAAATCATTGTAAAAATGAATTGAATCATGGATTTATAAAATGGTATAGTACAAGGACAAAAGTATTATCTATTGTATATTTATTGTAAAATAATAATTACAATACATAAAAAATATTATGTGTTGTATATTTATGGCTAAGTAATAATTAATCTGGCTAGAGATAGGCTTGTTTCATCGCAAATTCAGTGAATTGAATCAGTGTTAAAATGAATTGAATCAAAACTAAAACTAGACAATACTATTTTGGGTTGTTAAGAATGTATATTTGGAGATAACATTGCACATGCTACACTTGAGAACTTTTTCTGATGTCAATATGATTTGATCTTAATTTTTAAAAAGTTTGTTATAAACAATATAAAGTTTTTAAAACGTTTTATCAGCTGTCAACTTATAATTTTCCATTCAAAGTTACAAACTCCTTCTCCATTACCTAATTTTAAGTATTCTTTCTGCAAATAAATTTTGAAAATATTCAGCCAATGTGCTATAATGTTTCTGTCTTGTATTCTTGATATAGTTTGGCTCCTGTGGAAGGCAGTCAACCCATGTGTTTATGGGCGAGTCTATTTTTTAAATATGGTGGTGGGTTGGAGTGTAAAACAAAGCACTTTCACAACTGCTATCTTTAATGCAGATTCTGGTTCTATGTTTATTGTTTGCTGCTTTAAGTGATAGCAGTGATAATGAGATGGGTGAAAATGACCCACAGGGATTGCTATTCATGCTTTTGCATGTGGCTGCTCTCCACTGATGACCTTTCACACCTATTAAAAAATCAACTGACCCAAGGTCAACTGCCTTTTTGTTGGAGCTGCACTATAGCTAAAACATTTTAAAACAATCTAGTGATCTTTAGAGTTTTATTTTTCATTGGAAATGATTTACTATGTCTACAGTTGTTGAAAAGGTAACTATTCCTGCACTGAAACCTTCACATTGCCTTAAATAAGACATGTCAAGACCTAGTCAAGCCAGTGTGGTTTCTCAATTAGCTTTGCATTCGAGTCTGACTTGACTTCATATTCTGAAGGATACCAGAAAATTCTTTTGTAGTTCATATAACTTTAATGAAACTTTTTCTTGTTAGTTAATGTAACACTGCATAATAAAAGCTGTTAATTGACTCCTTTGTGAACCTTTTGTTTACTAGTGTAAAGGTATGATTTGGTGTTTATCCTTTTATTTAGCACTTCACAACAAATATGCATTGTATGCAGTGTGCATTATACTCATCATAAACACTTCAGGATGCTGCTTATTGTTATTATAAATTATCTATCTAACAATTTAAAATTTAGTACAGCTTTATTAGCATATCAAGCTACTTTTTCATCTGCAAATTCATAAGAGATTTTCCATAAATATGTAAATACAAATAAAAAAGTAGCAAGCAACAGAAAAGAAACAGCAATCCCTGACCACCACTTTGAGTACATTGCTTTTATTTTTGTATGTAATTTTATTTTTACTCTGCTTGATATAACATTCTTAACATTTTCAAAGATTTAGCATCTATTGTCACACTAATGTAAGTATTTGGTTTTATAAAAGGTTTTTATATATTTTTTATTAGTAAACTTAAAAAGCATTTTGGTATCTATTTAAATATCTAAAACAAAATGGCTCTTACAGAACTGACAAATACGAAATGCGGATTCCTCGTAGAATTTCTTTATTACCTTGTGTATTCCGAGTGATCCTAGTTTATGGGCGTTCGAGTTGCATGGTTCATTTTTCAAATGAAGAGGTGAATATTTTTGTCATTAATATTGCTTTATTAGAACTGATGTGAAGAAAATGTGAAATGAAGTAATATAAAATATTTTTTTTGTAATGGACATTCAGTACCCTAAATATTTTTGTTAAATTTCTAAAGAAGTTTCTAAAAGGAATGTACATGATATTATCAAAGTACTCATGTACATTCCTTTTACTCATGTACTGTAACTATAAACAAACAAGTATAATTCATATAATTTTATATCTATGAGCATTCAATTGAATTAAAATCCCAACATATAGCTATTCTTTCTTCATGCATGCATACTCATTGTTATAACTACTGCATGGTATTAAACTATTGGATAAGGCATATTCCTATAGTAAAATTGTTTTACTGTTAAGAACAAGGTTATTTGGAAGTTATAAAAGATTTTACTTTCTGCATATACTATGAATTTTCATGTTTATTTAATATTGAACAATTCTTAAACTTTTAATAAAATTATAATATGTGATTGTAAATTTTAACTGTTCCTTTTTCAGGCTCGAGATTTTCTTATTAATTACCCTTTCTTTGTTCTTGATATCGTATATATTCATGAACCTCCTACAAATGAAAATAAATGTCAGGTAAGGATATTTTAATGTTAATGTTCTGCTTAAAGCTTTTTAATTTTTCAGAAAAAGTTGCATTGATCCATATGGGATAACAAAAATTCAGTTATTTGTACAAAACTATCTCAATTTACTGTCTGTTTTACTATGTTGATGTTAGTAATTGCTGTTGATTTTTATCAAATTAATATAAAGCAATTGTGTACGAAACATAAAATCATGGATATTATCTATAAAATAAATTGTCACATTTACAGTTATTTGGTCAATTTTATATTTAAACATTTTCAGTTTTATTTTTCTAATTTTTGGAATTAAATGTAGGTATGGTGGTTTCATTTCCAATATATTTTTATGCTTGTTACATCTAGAGTGACATCACCTAAACCCTTAAATTAATATTTGAAATACATAAATTCATAAAAATGTTGAGGCCACCCTGGCTTAGTGGGTTTGCCATTGTGCTAGCAGACTGAGTGCTGTAGGCAGTACAGGTTCATTGCTTGTAATTACCTTGGATGTATTTCTCTCATCTGTATAATCAAGAACTTTCCTGTGTGTGTGTCCATTACTTAATGCTTCAGTCTTGTGTTTGGTGTAGCTTGCTATATCTGGCCCTTGTGCCACACAGAGAAAACCCATAAAAGTAAAATTAAATTGTTGAAATTTATAAAAGGGCTTATGCATCCCTTTTACATTTCAAACTGTATAGTGATCTGCTGCATTAAATAATTGAGCATATTTCTCATTCTGTTGATTGAAGATTAGATATCAGTATTGTACTGTTGCTTATTCACCTGGTCTAGAGCATTGGATTCCCTGGCACATCTCCTTTAGTGTGTATGGGCTTCATGAACCAGAGGTACTCTCGTGATCTTTTCTTTTCCCACGGGGTTTACTGTCTTTAGTAAACACAGGGTCGTGCTCCCAAGATAGATACCAAAGCGATCTTTTCCTGCTTTCATCCAATCACTATGTTTCTCAATCCATCTTTTTTCCTTTCATGATATTTTTCACTTGCCGTTGTCTTGTGTCTGGTGCAGCTTGGCCAAATATGGCCCTTGTGCAAAACCCCAAATCAACCAACCCACCCTTGGTCTAGAAAATGCTAGACCAGGTCCATAGTGTGTTGCCGTTGTCTTGTGTCTGGTGCAGCTTGGCCAAATATGGCCCTTGTGCAAAACCCCAAATCAACCAACCCACCCTTGGTCTAGAAAATGCTAGACCAGGTCCATAGTGTGTTGCCGTTGTCTTCTGTCTGGTGCAGCTTGGCCAAATATGGCCCTTGTGCAAAACCCCAAATCAACCAACCCACCCTTGGTCTAGAAAATGCTAGACCAGGTCCATAGTGTGTTGCCGTTGTCTTGTGTCTGGTGCAGCTTGGCCAAATATGGCCCTTGTGCAAAACCCCAAATCAACCAACCCACCCTTGGTCTAGAAAAGGCTAGATCAGGTCCATAGTGTGTTGCCGTTGTCTTGTGTCTGGTGCAGCTTGGCCAAATAGGGCCCTTGTGCAAAACCCCAAATCAACCAACCCACCCTTGGTCTAGAAAATGCTAGACCAGGTCCATAAGATCTTGATAAATGAGTGGGAGAGATGCTGCCTCCTCTTGGTCTTCCACCAATAAATTCTAAGAGGCACTGATGCAGTCAATGATATGAGAGGGAGTTGCAAGCCAGGTAGTACTGGATCAAGGTGATAAAACCGTCTGCTTGAAAAACATTTTTGGTGTCTTGCTAAAACAGTTTGCAATGATCTTGGACAACTAGTGATGAGAAGAGGGAGTACGAGGGCTTAGATTTCATCAAGGACTGGATCTCTGATGCAGTGACTGACTGCTATGTCTTAGGTAGAGCTCTGTTCACTGCTCTCAATGGCAAGCAAGTCGGGAGTTTCGTTTCCAATCACACCAACATGGGAAGGAATCCATTGTAATGTTATTGAGTTTCAGATTGCCATCTTGCCATGGGAAAGTGATGATGTCTGCTTGCCTTGTCTGTTATATTTGGCCAGTTCTTGAGGTATTGTATGGAGCTCTTGCTGTCTGTCAAAAGCCAGATAATCTTGCTGGTAGATGTTTTGGTATATCTTCATGCTTCCCTAATGACCAGAAGTTCTGAATGAAATACTGAACACAGTGGTTAGGGCTTCTAAATTTAAGATACATTTTGTACTTTAAAATATGAGGAGCGAATGAAATGTTAGAGAAGTTGCACTCTCTCTTAAGGAGAAAAAACTGATATTTTAAAAATGCCATGATTGCTGACAGCCCTTGTTCCAAAGCATCAGTTATTTTTTGCAAAGTAACAAGAATGATCCAGGGCTTGACATTTAGAAATAGTTGTGGGTTCCTCCATAACCTCAAATTCATTGATAAATTTGAGGGGTTGCAGAGATAATTCAATGATACATTTGATAGCTCTGGGTCAATTCCTGACAATTTGTTTTTAATTCATTAATGTTAGTACATGCCCCAACAGTTTTACATTTTGTGAGTATGGTTCATAGGAAAAGCTAAAGATGTGCTAGGTTGCTTTATCATGTTTTAAAGTTAAAGAAATAAAAAAATATTGCAAAGGAGTAAAAAGGGTTCCCATTGGCCTTAATAAAAAAGCAAGATTTTTCCTTTTAATTTTTAGAGTTCTTCAAGCCTTAAAGTCCTTAAAAAATTTTAAAAACCATATTTTTTACAAGAACACTACATATTTTATTCTCCGCTTTCAGAAAGGAGATCACTGACATGTGACCTTAGACAGTATTTTGAACATTTTTATGAATTCCTATCCAATTCAAGTATTTCCTTATACTTGCTATTTTAAAAATATTGTTATTTTCTACTGTAATGCTATTTAATTCTCTAATCTATTGAAATACACCACCATGCATAAGATTTGACTGTTGAAAATCTTTTTTCAGAAAGTTGAATTTTAAGTTTTCAATAAGAATACTGAAAACAGCAAATGTATTGATTTCATATTTATTTTAATGTAATGTTAATTATAAGTAGTCATGAAATTTTAATACACTGCACTTCAAAAAAGTAAAATTCCAAATGGTTTTTATGAATTTACTATGAAAACTAGATTGGAGCATGAAATTTGGTACATATTTAGATAACACTATAATATTATATTGAACATCGTGTATTTGAAAACAAAATTATTTTTTTGTAAAGCTGTAGTTGATAGGAAGAAGATTTTCGATAAAAATAACTGAAAATAAATCTTAACATGGGAAATATTAAACACATTTTTGTGTGTTAATTACCATTTTTTAGTTCTTTTTTTTGTATAACTTTATGTTTAATTCTTAACTGAATATTGCTACAGCATATTATTGAGATCGTCTATGTTTGTGTATTAAGTGACTTTTTTTACTTTCAGGAAATATTTGAAGCGTTGTGTGATTTAGATGAACATAATAAGTCTTATATTTTTGAAGTTACACGTAATACCACAAAACTGCATAATTCTATGGCTAAATTATTGACCCATCCAATACAGCGATGTGCTCAGAAGGATACTGCATACTCAATACGACCTCCTTTCACACAAGAATTAGAGTGAACATCTTTGTAAAAACATTCTGTCTAAAATTATTTTTCAACTTTTATGTGATAATAAACTTCCTTTATTGTATATCTGGTTTCTTAGTTCCAATATAGAGTAGAGGTACTGGTCCTATATCAAATATGGGTACTGGTGATCGTGGTATATTTAAACTTGTTATGCTAGGTTTTATAATTTTAACAACCCCTTAGAATCACATAAACACATTTTTTAACATTTTAAAACTAATATTGTTTATAATATTTGGATCCATGTTCTTTCATTAAAGGTTCTTTATAAATCTAATATAAACCCTTTAATCAATAATCATGAGGAAATGAATATTTAATTACATTATCGTTTTTTTTAAGTTTAATATTGAATCATAAAAAAAATAATTTGATTTTAAAAATCTGTACTATTTGTTTCATGAATTGCATCATAGCAAATTTGACTTCTAGCTTGTAGTTATAAAATTAATGTTTATAATTTAAGGTGACTTATTTACTAGATTTTTAGATTTTTAGATTTTGACTTTAAAATTCCAGGTTTTTTTTACAAGGTCATTGGCTTATGTTTAGAATCATTTCAGTGTGGAAAAAATGAGGTTAAGCTTATCATTAATTTAGATATAATTAGCATGTTTTTAGACTAGTGATCAGGGTATGAAAAGGATTACAATTCTTTAAAAAAAAAATCAAAAGCATCGGATTTATTTGATTTAAATCAGATTTTTTTTATTTCAATCGGATTTTTATGATTTTAATTAATTCCTTGCCTGTACAAGTTTATATTTGTTGGACATGAGACACAAATTACAATGTAGTTTCTAGATAGTTTTGATTTATTTAAACATTAATATTTTTATGTAAAACATTAATGTGTTAGGCAATATAGCTGGGTAAATTTTTGAAAGACAAGACAGGAATTAGCAAAGTAAATCACATGATAGAGTAAATAGACAGTGCCCCAAATGCCAAGATAAGCAATGTTTTTCCATCTGGTTCTCAAGTGGTTTAGATTACTTTGAGTTTAACCCATAACCAGTGACGTGAATTTTTTGGACCCAGATAAATAAGATTGTTGGATCCCACCGACACTATATTATAAATTTTTTCAATCATGCAAATTTCAGATTGTTTTTTGCATTATATATTTATCATATGAATAAAATGTTTTGAATTATTTCAATTATGATATAAAAAAATTAATTGGTTCAAGACCTGCTTGTGAGAAAAAATCATGTTGCCAATAGAAAATAAAATAAAGGAACTTGCATCTTGAAAAAATTCCTACTTTTCATTAATTTTTAGCTTGCAAAAATAATTTATCTGTGAAAAAATTATTTTTTGTAAGTTAACAGTTAAAAATGAGACGATATGAAAATACATAAATTTGAAATTTCTATTTTTCAAATTCTTTGAGCATTGGCAAGTATTTCATTGGTATATTCGAAGCACACAAAAAGGGTTTATATATAAAACAAAAAATGAAGCTTTTCTCTAAGAACAGCATAGAACAAGTGTAATAACATCTTTTCGTTGTGAGTAAATGTCTATATTTTTAATGAACAGACTACAATACTAAATAAATAACTAGAACATTAAAAAAAAGAAAGCAAGTTACCGCAATTTTAATTTGAGCGAATATATTTCGAGCATCTTCACTCATCACATGGTGAATGGTTTAAAATTGGCTATGTGTGATTTATAATCAAACGGAATGTTTAAAACAAAATCAACACTGATCAGGCTTGTGAATGACACTTATTGGTCAATGGCCCAAGATGAAAATACTTATCTGGTAATTATGATACCAATCAGAAAATACTGTTATTTAGTATCTTCAAAGGGAGGATGATTTTCAATATAATTTTGGAGTGAACTCAGTATGAGCGATATTCTTAACTTATTTGAATAATATAACATGCATCTTGTTCAATATTAAACATAACAGAAAGAAAAATGAAATTTAAAATTTTGATTTAAATCATTGATTTTTTAATAAAAATCACTTGATTTAAATCATTCTGATTTAAATCGGCATACCCTGCTAGTGATATCTCAAATTAAAATTTGTTCGAAATGATAATTTCTGTTGGAAATCGTCTTTTCCTGTTCATGTTTTGACCCTCAGTCAAGTTGCTAGAGGGAATAGTTTTTTACAATTTTTTTCACCAAGGAAGCATAACAAAATCCAGATTTTTTCAATAATTTTAACATTTAAAAATCAACCAATAGTTCACTTTTGAACTAATAACACTGGTCAAAGCATTCACTGCATTATATAGATTATAATGATACAGCAATAATTATAATAGAGTAATTCATTGAGTTATTACTGTTTGAACAAACCATATTGCAAAAAGTTATTCAGAAATTGAGTTTAAAGTTTTGGAAACGTGTGTGTACATGAGATTTTTGTGTGATTTCTATTGTATATACACCTTAATTTAATTACTCCATATTATTTGTATTTTTACTGTGTAAATAGTTCATGAGATTGAATTCTGGGGTGACTTTCTCTTCAAAGTAAAATTTTTTAAATTTTATCCTCTGAAATAAACAGAAGTTCAGTTCTCAAAAAATACAGTACAGGTCCACCCAATTTAAGCAGCTTAACTAGAGAATGTTGGTTTGACAATTCATTGAGATAGAAAACTTACAGAACTAAACTGCCATGGTGGAAGTTGAATGACCTGACAATTTGTCAATTACTCACAGTTGTAAGACTTATCTGGGACAAAGAAAGCACAGGCAGCTGCTGAAGTATTGCAAGATGGAGGATGAAGTTTATGCTATATGCTTTGATAAAAGTTCAAATGTGTAATCTCATTGAAAAGTTTGAATTGGATTTGGAAGTAAAACGGAATTCAATGGTATTAATATTTTGTCTTGAGAGAAGCTAGAAAAAAGAAAGAAAATGTAAACATAGTGGCAGATCACGTCATTTTAAGGCTCTAGACACAAGTGACAGGCCTCTGGTTTGTATTTCTCAGATTAGCTCAAATAGTTTCGTAAATTTTTGTTACAGAAATTGTTAATTATAGTAAATATTATTTATGCAATAGACTGATTATTAAATTAATTATAAAGTATATAACAGGAAAAAAGCTCATGGCAAATCTGTTAATTGGAATTAACCAGGCATTTTCCAATGAGTTGTATTTCGATGCATTGTCCTAGTTTAATGCATATACATTTTTTGAGATTAATACTAAGTCTTGAAATTCCCTTGTTGAAATAATTATTTAAAAAAAAATTTTCCCTATGTAAAATTAATGTTATAAAATTTTCATGATTCCTTGAAAATAACTGGTTGATATTGAAAGTGAATTCTCATGAAACTTTCATGCCAATTGTAGCCCTCCCACAAAAATAACAGGCACACACCTAGTGCGTGATCTAAAATAAAGTGAACTTACTTTTTCTTATCCCTCTTTGGTTTCAGTTTAAATTCTGTCAACTTGATTTTAACCAGGGCATGCCGATTTAAATCTGATTATAATGTAAAAATAATCCTCAAACTTTAAATTTTCTTTTTTTTCTCAATTGAACCTTAATTATCTTGAAAATGAAATAACTTGGGCCAGAATACATGTTATTTTAATTCAAATAATTTAAAAATTTGCTTCTACACAGTTACACCTGAACAATGACCTTTTTCAACTGAAAATAACCGGATTCCTTATAAGCGGTACGTTTATGCTTGGCATGGTAGTGGTGCCAAAGGGGAGATATTGGAGAAGTAAAACACCACTTGCTTCACATAAAAGGGTGTTTCGGAACTCTTTATTTTGTTAATATAAATGATTGCAGATATCAATATATTTGTAATATTCATCCCTCGCGCGTGTGGAGGGAGACCAGGTCCCCAACTATAAAAATTTTAGAATCCAAGCAATTCTGGTCCCTAGAACTTTTCATCCTTTCTGATAAAGTGATCCGTTATGAGATCGAATCACTGCATATTTGTATGAGGTTTACTTGTATTTGTAATATTTACCCCTTATGTTTGGGTCCCCATTAAAATTTTAAAGGGTTTCAGTCTCCTAGGACATGTTTGGTGCATATACTGTATATATATATATATATATATATATATATATATATATATATATATATATATATATATATATATATATATACATATATGTATATATTATGTATATATGTATTTGATTTCTCATTGGAAATATTGACCTCTTCCGTTTGTGGAACCCACTAAAAGAAAATCGACTGAGTTGAAATAGAAAGAACCTCTTAATATATTCGCAAAAGCAAAACATTTTTATAGCATATCTGTAATAAAGAAAATTCAAGCGGAAGCACAGGTTTTTTGATTTCCTCTTTCTAAAAACATTGTATTCCAAGTATCTCCTTTTGAAGGGGAACTTATTTAGATTTTAGTGTTTGTGTAGTAGACACAAGGAAGATATTCATAAAGCCATCTTATCACCACAGCAACTTATATACTTGTGAAAAGAATATTTTCAACTGAAACAAGTTGGGTTTAACGCCGGAAAATTAAAATTTAATTTTAATAATGATTTATAAAAATTTATTAAATTAAAAATTCAAATTTCCTTCCCTTATTAAAATATCTATTTTTATTTTAGAATTTTGAGTATTTTGGATTTTTGTATCCTGAAATAGAACTTAAATGAAAGGAAAGTGACAAGGCCTAAGGATAGTTTGTATTTAATTTGTCAAAAATTTGCCTTGCTATATATATTATAAACCTTCATATATGTTAATGTTTGACATAAATCAATACTATCTCGAAACTACACTGTTATTTGCATGTCTCATATATAACAAGTTTAAGCATATAGAAGTACCTAATTAAAATTATAAAAATCCGATTGAAATAAAAAAAATCAGATAAATCCGATTTTTATCATTTAAAAAAATATGATCTTGTCTGCTTGATTTGAACCATTTTTTGCGTTTTGCTTACAATGCATGTCAAAAGTTTCCCAAAGAGTAAAGGTGTACTAGAATTTAAAGAAACTTTCAAATGTAATTCTCTTAGAAAAACTTATGCTGTCTCGATGTAACTGTTATTGGGATCTCTAATATCTTCATTTATGGATCAGACAGATTTGTACAAAAGCTGCAAAATAAGATAGTTTCAATACAGATGTATAGATTCGAAACATAAGTTTAATTAAAATGCTTCACCAAGCCCTTCAATTCAATATTACAATTCGTGATTAAAGTCTTGACGATGCACATAAGCATAAGAGACACAAGAAATGCCAAGAAGACCAGTTCCAAAGCCAAGGAAAAAAATACCCATCAAATCTGCATTAAAATTGTGCACCATATCCATTGTAATGGAGGTATGGATGTAATGCATTATTTCCATTGTGACTCCTATAGGTATCAATATGATTGTAAAAAATAAAGTCAACGCAAATAGTTTACGAATTTCATCTTTGTCATCTTCATAAACTAGTGGCATACTTTCACATCTTTTGAGGAAGAATTCTATTCCGTGTATCGTGTTCAGAAGTTAACTTTAAATTAAAAAAAGTTTTTGTTTTTCATACTTGGTGCCTGATATGTGTGCTCTAGTAATTTAGCATTGGCTTTTGCATGTCTTGTTCTATGTTTGAATTCTTTATTCCTATAATGGATAAATATTTATCATCGTAATAATGTCCAAATGAGCTGGATGCATGCTTAAAACAGATACTGTACGAAAAACCTTTAGGATTGATGGGTATTGTTATTGGTATTTTTAATTAACTTTACACTGGAGCAACACAACGGGCTATTGGTGACGGTCCAGGATAAATCCTAAAGGGAAAAATCCAAGAACAACACGTAATTTTGAACCACGGTCAGATGACGATTAGGATCGAGGGGGAAAATATTGTGCGGAGATTCAGAGGTGAAATTCCAGAACACGTTACCAAGATCGCCAAATTGATGTCTAAAGATCTAAAGATTTAGTTGCCAAACGGCTATTTGGATAGGTCACCATATTGGATGCATTCCACCACCCTTTCACTAGCACGCAAGTGGAAATGTATGTAGCAAGGGTTACCATATTTCAAAATTATTGATGATGATTATTGCCAATTGGCGACAATACCTTGCACTTGAGTCTAACTGATTCGATTCTAAGATTCAGTCAAGTACGTTCAAGTCTGTCTTGTAATTTATGGCGTAAATATGTTTTTGGATTTACTTTTTATTAGGTAGTTAATTAACGTCGCACTGGAGCAACACAACGGGCTATTGGCTACCAATGGAAAGATTCGAGGACAACACCACGTAATTTTGTACCACGGTCAGATGACGAGGTAACATTTGAACTGGCACCCCACTCCAAACTTCCTCACCACGCTGACGTGAGGACATTTTAGTCCACGACAGATTTAACGTGCAGTCCCCGTGTACACGACGATCTTTGGCTGGACCTAGTTTCGAACTCCCAACCCTCCGGTTGCTAATCCGTTGCTCTTCCAACTGATCTATATAGCCCGTTGTATTGCTTCAGTGTGACGTTAATTGAAAATACCAATACCAATCCAACTGATCTACCACGGCACAGAAAAAACCCTGTTATAAGAGGCCATGCAGTACGATTGTCACGTGCTCTGACGTCACATCTGATCTAATTATTCGTCAGGTTTATGTTTTTGCAAGCTTTAAATTATAATGATTTTGAAAATAAGTGCTTTACAATTCAAATTAGGGACAAGCTAATTTTCACGCTGTCATGATCACCTGTATTTCTTCGTGCGCGTGTGCCGGATAATTATTTGCGCGAATGCCAAATGGTTATCGTTTGCGCGAGCATTGATATCTTAGCTCTCGAAGAATTAAAGTCGCTGGTTGAATATTTTATTGTTTTTATTCTTTAGACTCCAGTTGTGGCAATATTAAAAAAAGATATCTAGAATTTGTGTTTTTGTTATTCAGAACTGTCCGTATTAAGAATTCTTCGATCAACTGTATGCCGATTTATACCTTAACGCAAATTTAGGACGACTGCATAGAGCGCTCCTCATGAAAGCATTATTTTAGAGCCACGGGCCTATGTTAATGTTAATAGAATTTTGTAGATAAATAAGTTTTAATTATGCAATCCACTTATTTGAACCTACTACAGTACACGGGACAACAAATAAAGCACTCTTGGTGATGGTACTGGTCTAGAATTAGCTGTGAATTTTTAAGTCTAACAATAAGCCGTAAATGACTGATTCGAAAGACCGTTTGTGAACTCTTGAATTTGAGATGAATTTTGGAACAATTTTAATGGGTTCAAGCCCCTACATGGAGGGGGTGGGTCATGGGTAGCAAGTAATGGTGCAAAGCTTCCATCTATTCTTTACGCTGAGTTCCCATGGTAACCGTGATGCCACTCGAACCAATCTACAGCGGAAGAGAAGAGCCGCTTCAGACCGCCATTCTCTGCTCTAGGCTTCTGCTTGCTTCTCTATTTTAGATTTGAAGCAGAGATTTTATCCACGTGATAATTGATTAGATAATTTCTGCAAACGACAGGTAGTTATGTTTTCAATGCAGCTAAGTTGTTGGAAAAGTTCAGATTAGTCGAATACAGTTTATCTGTTAGTGGCATTTTGAGGTATATTACTTTCAGACCTTTTATTCATGACAACAAAAACATATTTTACGACTTAAAAAATTATTGAATATTCAAAACATAAGTCATCATCTTTATATGATTTTCCAGAAGCGTAGCTAGATTTTCTTGCAACCGGGGCGAATGATGCGATGCCACCCTGAAACAAAATTTATGTATTAAAATTGTAAAAAGTAATCTATTAAAATAATACAAATAGCTTATCCTAATTAGTACCATCTTAGTTTTTTTAGCTAATCGTCATTCACGCAATTAATTATTGATTACAAGTATTGTTCTTAAGTTACTTTTCATGATTTCTATTGATCGGTACATTACGCGCTTTTGCTGAAACGAATTTACCTTCGCATGACTTTGAAACAGCTGAACTCTAAGCAATTTCGAGTAGTGTGGTAAAATTATTGCCTCTATTCTAAATTGAAAAGAAAGGGAGAAATTCAGCATAATATTTGAAGTGCAATCGGTTGATTTATTCTGCTGAAAACCCGTTTACACATGGAGCTTATTTCTAATTCAAAATATTTAAATGAATTTTCGGAAAATAATTTCATAATGATTTTAATAATTTCGATATGCCAATGGTGAAAACTGGTTTTACGTGCTTAGTTTGTATTAAAAACCTCATAATTTACAACTTGCAAATGATAGAGAACTATAAAAATTATATAAAATTTATCATTGAGTTCGCGGTGACGAATTTGCTAGCAAATCAATTGTATGCTAGTTATTTTTTAAAGTAGAATGATTTAATGCAGAGCATAATGTGAAAAAAATGTGGTGTTTCTGTGGTATTCAAACATGCAACATATCTCGAACAAGGAAAATGATTTTACCGCATTGCTGTGATAAAAACCGTATTTTACTTAGTTTAATTACTTATTTCAAAAACGTTTATACCATTTATACAAAAAATTATGCATAGTATAGTTTTCTCTCTCAATAACTCAAAAAAAATATTGAACGATCAAACTAATTATAGTATTATGCTAGAAAGTCCCTTTGGGAAAAAATACAAATAAAACTACAAATTTCACTAAACATCTCATACAAATAATAAATTATTTCTTTTGGTAACCCAAAAATAGAATGATTCACGTAATATAATTCTAATTTTATGATAGAATTTCTTCGTGGGAAAACTTGTACAAATAATTGTATGCAAATTTTACACCTTGCTAAAATTGACTTGAAATCTTTCTGTGCAATTTATAAATAATAGAATTATAATATATCGATTATTTAAGTCAATTAAATTAAGTTATTTCAAATGAAATACCAACATAGGTCCCTTCAAAAGAACTACAATCATATATCTAACACATTTTATAACAAACAGTTAAATTCAAAATGTAATCTAATTGAAACACAATTTAATTTTGATTTTTTAAGTCATTTATAGCATTAATTTTTTAGATTCCACTCGTTGCAATTAACTGCTTCCAAAAAATCATAAATGCATCTTTTTTAAGTACAGAGAGAGAGGGTTCGGAACAGAACAGAGATAAACCGGAATGGAGTTGTCGGTAAATATTATTACTCTCAAAAATACAGAAATATTTCTTTAATCAGCCTAAACGAAATATGCCCAATTTTGGGTTAAATTTTATAAAAAGGAGCATATCATATTTTACCATCAGATCAGATTCAAGAGCAAATGATGCATGGCAATAGTATTTACAAAGCAGACCTTAAAGTAAAATGAAACTTATTACAGAAGCTTTTTGCCCTAGAAACATTCGAGTAAGAAAAAAATTGTACGCTACTACTGTAAATGAAAACTCGATTAGAAGACTCCCGATATAATAGTAATGGTAGAAAAGACTTCCGATGATCTACAAGATAATCCCCTCCTTTGTGGGAACCTTTAATGTTCCTAATGTGTTTTTCTGTGCTAATGAAGCACAATTAGTTGATCAATCGCAATAACTTAAATCAGTACAATAGTTTAGATTTAGTTTCAAATATAGTAATCACTACTATGCCTTTTAGATTTAATTCTCCTTTACATTGTATTTTTAACTAATGTGTACCATTCTCGCACCTGTGGGTTTAAATTACTGCGTCCATTAAAAACAGTAGGAATCTTTGGATGATTGATTAACAAAACGACCATAACTTCCATCTCAGTTGAAGATCTTCATGGACTAGCATGTCCGTTCTGATACCTACTTTGTTCTGAAAAGGAGCCCTGGCAAGTTAGATAAACGAAACATAATGTAGAGTTGTTCCTGTGGTCACTTCCTCTTACAAATTGTCCTATATTCGTGCTCTTATCTAAATAGACTTGATTCTTTTTGAAACCATTGTGTATAATGCTTATTATATTAAATAAACTTGAAGTTATGTATAAGAAAACGGTCTAATGATCCCTACGTAAGTAACTAACACTAATAAAACTGCTCTGAAGTCAGAAGAGAAGACAAAAAACATTAAAAAAACATTTTTGTAAGAAAAACAAAGCATAATATATATATATATTGCCGCCCTTTAATAATAATACCTCCCCTTTAGACATTGGCGCGATAGAGTCGTTGTCGTCCTCATCCCCCTAGCTCCGCCACTGTTGATATGTATTGTTTCTCAAATATCTTTAAAAAATAATACTTTACTGTATTTGCAATCCAGCTAGACGAAAATGGGATATAGCAATATTCACGCTTCAACAATAATTTCTTTTCCAACGATGGTTTTGAGAATGAGACCACACAAGCAATCGATTTACTTTATTTAGTTATCAAATATTAGAATTCGTTTGATGACTTTTTAAAATGATTTAAATAGGGATAAATCAACGGTTGTGGCGTGGTTAATATTATTACCTTGGATTTGGGGACTGTTTGGATTGATTACCATCGGCAATGCAGCTTACATTGTACCGCTGATGGCATATTTGATGTTGAAAAAGGCTTTCGACGGTGATAAGGAGAAAATGGCGGATACTGGTTTAGTTAAAAAAGAAAACATCAAAGAAAATAAAAAAAGGAAGAAAAGTATTAAAATACGATGATATAAGATTAATCAAAGGTGTCCTAGAAGCAAATGACGGTGATAAATATGGAAACCGATAGCTCAGGTTGTGAACGAAAATGTCGCAATGAAACTTCCGACCACCAAAGCACTTGCAATGACAAATGATGTAAAAATTAATGAATATGATTGAGAGAATAAAGAAAATGACGGGAAAGTTGTTGAATATGGTTGTGAGGATAAGGAAAACGGCGGAAAAGTTGGTGAATATGATTGTGGGGATAAAGCAAATGATGGAAACGTTGATGAAAATGGTTGTGAGGATAAGGAAAATAATGGAAAAGTTGATGAATATGATAGTGAGGATAAATAAAACGATAAAAAAGTTGATGAATATCATTGTGAGGATAAGAAAAATGGTGGAAAAGTTAATGAATATGATTGTGGGATAAGAAAAAGATGGAAGAATTAATGAATATGATTATAAGGATAAGGTTGGTTGGTTGGTTTTGGGGGTTTTATGGCGCAAGGGCCATACTTGACCATATAAGGATAAGGAAAATGATGAAAAAGTAGGTGAATATGATTGTGGGGATAAGAAAAACGATGGGAGGTGGATGAATATGATTATAAGGACAAGGAAAATTATGAAAAATCTGATTGGGAGATAAGGCAAATGATGAAAATATCGAGATTGTAGACACTTCCAAAGGACACGATAAAATTAGTAGTTTGGGCTGTGAAAATACTTCCGTGAAACAAGATACTAAGATAGAGGAAAATATTCAACCAAGAAAATGTACACCTGTGCTAGGATGTAGCCAGAGAAGGCCTAGAAGCAAACGACAAATTTCTTGTAGGGATTGCTAAAGGAGAGCTATCTGGTCAGGCTTCCCATCGAAACTGATCCAGGACAGTGGCAAATAGCCTGTTGTGTTGCTCCAGTACGACTTAAATTCAACTACCTTACGACCTACCTACCATTAACTAATTGTTACGTTGTTAATTGCTCATTACAAAAAATTGTATTTTAGTGACTGCAAATATAATTTCTGCTTACCGGTACATACGCTGAAAAAATTTACATTCCTATGACTTTAATTTAAGCTGAAGACAGGTAATATTTCGACTAGTGTGTTAAAATTCTTGCCGCTATTCCAAATTGAAAAAAGGAAAAAGCATAGTAAGATTTGTCGTAAAATGGACAGATCTTATTTATTCTGCTGAAAGCTCGTTTACATATGAAGATAATTTCTAAAAAAAAAATTAATGAATTTTTGGAAGAAAACAATATACGTTATTTTAATAATTTCAATATTAGAAATAGTGGAAACTGTTTTTACGTGCTCAGTTTAAAAAACCCCTCACAATTTTGCAACTTGCGCATGCGATAGAGATCTAAAATTATACAGAATTTATTATTGAGTTCGATGACGAATTTGTTAGCAAATCAATTGTACTTGACCAGTCATTTTTTGCAATCGAATGATTTAACACAGAGCATAAAAAACTGAGATCTTAAACTAATTTTCCTTATGCAAAAACATTTATTTTTGTAGTTACTGCCTTATTAGGAAACGTCTAATGCAATTAGTAAGATGAAACTAAGATAAAACCATAAAAGTCGATTTTGAGTTTGGGAGTGATTATGGATCACCTTAGTTCGTTTCTTTGAAAATTGCCGTAAATCTAATCACAAAAAGGACGAATATTGGGTGAATAGTTTGTATCATAGATTTCTTAATATTTTTTGACTTGTTGCCCTCTTCACCAGTGACATGCGATGTTTCCCAATTTCATCATCATTAAAGACAGGATTAGAAGAATCGATAATGTGGAGTCCCTGTTATAAGATCTCAGAAGTGTTGATCGACTTGGAATCGACATGGGCTGATTGGCTATCGAAGCACAAACTAGTGTTTTAAATCACACTCGATAAACGCACTAACAAGTCAATAAGGCTTTTAATATACGACGACTAACGCAAGTGGATATAGCAGGAGCACGAATCCAAATTAGTCTTACAATAGGATTCTTCCTTTCACCCAATACAACGTGGCATATCTTCAAAGCGAGTGATGGTTAGAAATAACATGAAGATGCGCGCACATGTTCGATCCGTTTCATTAGAAAATCAATGGATGGGGTTGAATGTCTGTCGTAATGTCTCAAAAGTGTAGGACACGTGGGCTTGGGGATCGACTACGGCCAATCAGCTATCGAAACAAACTGTCATTTTAAAGCATTCTCGATAATAGCACTAACCAGTCAATAAAGTTTTTCACTAACACACAAGGGATAGTACAAATCCTAATTAGTCTTACATTAGGATGCGTACTTTCACCCAATACCACGTGATATACCTTCAAAGCGAGTGATGGTTAGAAATAACATGAAGATACGATCACATGTTCGATCCTTTTTTTTTTGGAAAATCAATTGATAGGGTGAAGTGTCTGTCGTAATGTCTCAAAAGCGTATGACACGTAACCTTGAGGATCGACTAGGGCCGATCGGCTATCGAAACGCAAACTCATTTTAAAGCACGCTCGATAATAGCATTAACCAGTCAATAAAGTTTTTCACTAACGCACAAGGGGATAGTACAAATCCTAATTAATCTTACATTAGGATGCGTGCTTTCACCCAAAACGCGTGACAGATCTTCGAACCTAGTGATCGGGAGGAATGACATGAAGATGCGTGCACAAGCTTCGTCCATGTCATTAGAAGGTCTGTGTATTGCGATACGGCACTTCTCTGTCACGATAAAGAGTAGAGGCTCTCCTGTACTCTCACTCTGCAAGGCTCTACTCTAAACCTATTTCCTAACCCGATTTGGGGCCGCGGTAGCCCGGTTGGAAGAGTAGCGGATCAGCAATCGGAGGGTTGGGAGTTCGAAACTCGATCCAATCAACGACCTTCGTGTAGGTGGGGGCTGGTGCACGTTAAATACGTCGTGGCCTCAAATGTCCTCAAGTTGGCGTGGCGCGGAAGTTTGGAGAGTGGGGCGTCAGCTCAAGTGTGGACCTCGTCATCTGACTGGTTCGAAATTACGGGTGTTGTCTTCGATCTTTCCCTTGGGGATTGATTCCAGACCATCGCCAAAAGCTCGTTGTGTTGCTCCAGTGCGACGATAACTCGACTACCTACCTAGCAAAGCCGATTCGCCACTGACGTTCGATAGCGGTCTGCGAGTTTTATGAGAACCGAAGTAGGAAGCATAAGATCCATGCTCTACAAGTCTTGCCCAGTCAAGCACAGCGTATTCATAAACTATATCGGAGAGGTGTTCAACCTTCTCTCCCGCATTCAATTCCAATCGTAAAGGCAAAATTTAAAATGAGCTTTATGTAAAGATAGGTAGTCAAATTTACGTCGCACTGGAGCAACACAAAGGCTATTGGCGACGGTCCGAGATCGACCCCGAAGGGAAAGATCAGCGGAAAGCACCCCGTAATTTTGAACCGCGGCCAGATGACGAGGTCAACACCTGAGCTGGCATTCCACTCTCCAATCTTCCACACCAACCCGAAAGGATAATTCAAGCCACGGCAGACTTAATGTGCAACAGCAGCAATGTACACGACAGTCTTTGGTTAGATCGAGTTTTGAACTTTCGACCCCCGGTTGATAATCCGTGACTTTACCAACTGGGCTATCATTATCTTATGTTTAATAGATTTTGGGACTGCTTTCATATATGTGGGGGGCCGCGGTGGCCCGGTTGGAAGAGTAACGAACTAGCAACCGAAGGGTTGCGAGTTCGAATCCAGCCAAACACCGTCGTGTACAAAGGGGGCTGGTGCACGTTAAATCTGTCGTGGCCTCAAATGTCCTCACGTTGGCGTGGTGTGGAAGTTTGGAGAGTGGGGTGCCAGCTCAGGTGTTGCCTCGTCATCTGACCGTGGTTCAAAATTACGTGGTGTTGTCCTCGGATCTTTCCCTTTGGGATTGATCCCGGACCGTCACCAATAGCCCATTGTGTTGCTCCAGTGTGACGTTAATTGAAATACCCAACCCAAATACCCTACCCATATATGTGGGGGGGGGTATTTCAATTAACGTCACACTGGAGCAACACAACGGGCTATTGGTGACGGTCCGGGATCAATCCCAAAGGGAAAGATCCGAGGACAATACCACGTAATTTTGAACCACGGTCAGATGACGAGGCAACACCTGAGCTGGCACCCCACTCTCCAAACTTCCACACCACGCCAACGTGAGGATATTTGAGGCCACGACAGATTTAACGTGCACCAGCCCCCTTTGTACACGACGGTGTTTGGCTGGATTCGAACTCGCAACCCTTCGGTTGCTAGTCCGTTACTCTTCCAACCGGGCCACCGCGGCCCTTCATATATGTGAATACCTTTTACTGCTTGCAGTTTACTAGCATAAACGAATATTAGATTTACGCTAAATCGAAGATTCGTTTAAGCTGATTAAATTAGCTTTAGTGTGCAATTGTTTTCTAGTGCTTGAAATATTTCAGGAAGGATTCAACGTGGGTCTCTTCCTCTGAATACGTGCCAGGTCACTCATGTCTTGGGGAATAAATAGATAAGAGGTTTTCTCGTGTTGCACCATTCTTTCCCATTCAGTCACCTAGCACATACAAGGTTGATTGTTTTCAGGTTTAATGGCGCAAGGGCCATATTTAGGATAATTTATCCAAGCTGCGCCAAACACAAGATAACGTCTAATAAAAAATATGAAAGGGGTAGGTAGGTATTTTAACGTCGCACTGGATAAAAACAACGGGCTATTGGTGACGGGCCGAGATCAAACCCTAAGGGACGAGACGACGACGAGAAGGGACGACACCACGTAATTTTGAACCGCAATCAGATGACGAGGTCAACACCTGAGCTGACACTCCACTATTCAAATTTCCACACCACGCCAACGTGAGGACATTTGAGGCCACGACAAATTTAACGTACACCAGTCCCCGTGTACACGACGGTGATTGTTGGGATCGAGTTCCGAATTTGAAACAATCCGATTGCTAATCCGTTACTCTTCCAACAGGGCGTTGGTTTCGTGTAGAAGTTTGGAGAGTGGGATGCCAGCTCAGGTGTTCTCGTCATCTGACCGTGGCTCAAATTTACGAGGAAGATAGGTATTTTAATTAACGTCACACACTGGAGTAACTCAACGGACTATTGGTGACGGTCCGGTATCAATCCCAAAGGGAAAGACCGAAGACAATACCACGTGATTATGAACCACGGTCAGATGACGAGGCAACACCTGAGCTGGCACTCCACTCTCCAAACTTCCACTCCACGCTAATGTGAGGACATTTGAGGCAACGGCAGATTTAACGCGCACCAGCCCCATTGTACACGAGGGCCGCGGTGGCCCGGTTGGAAGAGTAACGGACTAGCAACCGAAGGGTTGCGAGTTCGAATCCAGCCAAACACCGTCGTGTACAAAGGGGGCTGGTGCACGTTAAATCTGTCGTGGCCTCAAATGTCCTCATGTTGGCGTGGTGTGGAAGTTTGGAGAGTGGGGTGCCAGCTCAGGTGTTGCCTCGTCATCTGACCGTGGTTCAAAATTACGCGGTGTTGTCCTCGAATCTTTCCCTTTGGGATTGATCCCGGACCGTCACCAATAGCCCATTGTGTTGCTCCAGTGTGACGTTAATTGAAATACCCCCCCATTGTACACGACGGTGTTTTCTTGGATTCGAACTCGCAACCCTCCGGGTGCTAATCCGTTGCTCTTGCAACCGGGCCACCGCGGCCCAAATGAAATCAAGGGGAGTAAATAGGGGGGGGGTATTTCAATTAACGTCACACTGGAGCAACACAATGGGCTATTGGTGACGGTCCGGGATCAATCCCAAAGGGAAAGATCCGAGGACAATACCACGTAATTTTGAACCACGGTCAGATGACGAGGCAACACCTGAGCTGGCACCCCACTCTCGGGAGTAAATAAAAGATTGGTATTGGTATTTTTCAATTAACGTCACATTGGAGCAACACAACGGGCTATTGTAAATAAAAGAAAATATTAGAAATTGAATTCTCCCACGGAATCAAGTAATTCCGCTCACAACGAAGCCCCAGAAAGTTGTAACGGAACGTAGCTGTCGCTCAAATGAGATAGTGTGACTTCCCATGCTTGTTACACTCGGAATGGACTCAAAAGTGTGACAGCGGTGAACGACGCTTCTGATTGGACACGAGGTTACCCTTGCGAGGTGACGAAAGGAACCGGACGACTCCGAGATCCGCTTTGAGCTTCGGGTACTAATAGTGGGTTTTTCTTTGCACTCGCAGTCTTCTTCCTTCCTAAGAAAGCATGTGGTGCTTCTTTGTAAGCTGTCTGATAGCTTCGGCCACATGCTTCCAGGTAAGCGTTGATTCCCATGTTTCTTTGCTTGCAGATATCAGCATGTAATACAATCGATGCCTAAGTTTAATATTCATTAAATTCATATTTCATTTTTATTGTAGTTCCGTTGTTCAATATTAGTTTTATAACAGCGAAACAGAATGAAAAATCGCAATAATTGAAATACATACTGTTATTGGGAGGGTATGCAAGTTTATCTGCATATTCTAAAGTTGCATATTGGTGCTGCATAGTTGTTATAAGGAAGGGAATTATAATTAAACCTTGCCTACTTGGCTCGAATTTAAAATATCCCAATTACATTTAGTTTTATTGATATGGATTCTGTAGTAGGTAATTTGATTACAAAAACGAGAACTCTAGAATGAAGTACTTGAAAATATGAAGTCAATAGTACAATGAAAACTCAGCTCAATAAATTTTTCTTTACTTGCTAATATCAGCAAGTTTTGTACTTGTGTGATCGGTTCCTCAGCTTAAATTTTTATGCTGAATGAAGGGTCTCAAATCAAAATTTTAAATAATCAATATTTGATTTTTATGAAATAGTTACATAATTCAGTATTAGATTTATGAAAGGGGAACAAAATTAGCAAATCGTAATAATT
Organism: Meta bourneti; assembly: GCA_933210815.1. Lineage (NCBI taxonomy): Eukaryota > Metazoa > Arthropoda > Arachnida > Araneae > Tetragnathidae > Meta > Meta bourneti. The sequence continues at coordinate 65,676,223 of OW119926.1, forward strand.
AAAATGCATACTATTAGGAGACTTTAACTTCATCTGCATGTTATGAAGTTGCATATTCAAGTAATTCTCTATTTTCAGTTTATTGTTTTCAGTTGCAATTTCGGATAGTTTTGTGAGAAAAGCACAAAATTAGATTTAACTGTAATTGATAATTACGGTGCTGTTTATTGTATGGAGAATGATAACTAAATTTTATCTTGCCTAAATTGAAGGTAAAATATCCCAATTGCATTTGGTTTTCTATTACTATGATTTCTCTAATAGATAATTTGATTACTAAAAGCAAGAAATGATGAAAAATCAAAAAGTTGTAAGTAAAACCAACAGTACATAAAAATTCAACTCAATAAACTTTTATATTTTTCGACAGTATTGAATTCATATGCTCTTTCTGTACATTTTTAAAAGTTAATTGTCAGTAGATGTCACTTAAGCAACTTGGAGTAACTATTTGAGTCTTCCGGTATGACACGATTAGACAACATATCGAAATCCTGCCACATTTAAATATGTAGGATTACAAAATTTCGTGAAAATATATCTAGCTGTTTGGATATAGTGCTGCCATATAGACACTAAATGCGGAAACCACTGATTTTGCATTAAAATGACCCAACGGATAAATAACTTGACATGGGGCAAAAATATTCAATGCAAAACACTCCATTTTTATTTCTATAGATTTTCTGTTTGGTATCAAATTTTGTGTCCTTTGCATATTTTCATAAAGCGTGTATTTCCTTATGCAAATACATGTCGCTCTTTCACAAGAAAACCTCTACATAAAGATTTTTTCAATTGACGTGTTTCCGGCAACACGATTAAAATTCCATAATGAAAAACAATTAAAAAAAATATTCAAAAGGATTAAATTACTGGTTTGATGAGTGCAGTACTTGAGAGCTTAAGATAACATAACATTGAATAGTGGATAAACCTTTATAATTTTGATGGTTGGTAATTGAATTTACGTCGCTCTGGTCCAACGAACGGACTATTGGCGACGGTCCGGGATCAATCCCGAAGGGAAGGATCGAGGGCAACATATTGTAGTTTTAAACCAAGGTCAGATGACAAAGCCAACAGGTGAGCTGGCACCCCACTCCAAACTTCCACATCAACCCAACCACAACCATTTGGGACCACGACAGATTTAAGGTGCACCAGCCCCACATACACGGTCTCTGGTTGGATCGAGTTTCGAACTAGTAACCCTCTGTTTGCTAATCTGCGACCCAACCAACTGGTCTACAGCGATCCCTATAATTTTTGAATTTCTTAAAACTTAAATTGCTAGCCTGAAAAATTAGAACATTTGACAAATCATAGAATTCAGACCAAGAATTGTGTTACAAATTTTAAATTGGAAAGTTGGGTATGCTCAAAGATTTCCAATCTTTTGGCTCTTCTGTGAAATTTACTTTTTTGAATTGTGTTACTTTCTACGAGAAGTTGCGGTATAATTCTTATTATCCTTACATGAAAAATTCTGAAGATAATTGAAATTTTTATCTTCTAAAATCCAATCGGTGCGTAATAATACACATAGCACGTAATAATAAAAAATCTTCTGACTACCTTTTGGATAATTGTGTCATAAAATGTGATTCATCGAAAGGAAATTATCATTGACATATTTCTTAGTATACAACTACGCATTCGCGATGGGAGGAACGAAGGTTTCCTTAAAACATTTAAAGAGAAAGTGAAACTTAGTTGAACTTGAAAGGATTGTGCAACGTTTACCTTGAACCTCACTTTGCTAAAAAGGAAACATGGAATGAATTCATAAAAGGAAACTCGTCATGTATTCAACCGCTTTCAATTATGGATTCCCAGCATTGAATTTATGAATTCCGTTTACTTTTGTTAACAAACGGAAAGACGTTTAAAAACAGCCTGTTTTTAAATTGACGTGCACTAATTTAGAGGGAAAAATTGTCAATGGAATGTATGGCGTAAGATCATCAGTTTTTCTCATAGTTTGTATGTATGAAATAGACGGAGTAATCGCGCAGCTTCATGTCGTTCCTTCCGGTCGCTTGGTTTGAAGATGTGTTACCTGTTTGTGGGAAAAAGTCTGAATGTGGGACAAATTATTGATTGGTTAAAGCGATCATCCAGCGTGATTAAATTCACTAGTTTGCGCTTCGATAGCCAATCGGCCAATGTAGATTCGTGAGGCCATCTGACTTACCCTTATGAAATCTTACGACAGTGACTTCACCCACATGCTATGTATATTTCATTAGAAGGCTCTAAAATACTTATGACCTGATTTTCACTTACACATTTATGAAGGGGCGAATCAAGTCATTTTGAGGCCATAAGCATAGATATCTATTAATGGTTATTCTAGAGTTTGCTGACCAAAATACATATAGTCAATCTTATTAAAGATAGTTGACTAAATTCTTATATTTTAAAGCTATAATTATAAATTTAATAAATTAATAAATGTTTGGATTTCTATGGACATTTTCTGAAAATGCTTATTTTAACATTAATATTTTTCCTTTTTGAGATTCGGGATTGATCCCGGACCGTCACCAATAGCCCGTTGTGTTGTTGCTCCAGTGAGGCGTTAATTCGATTACCAACTATCGTTTTGGGGGCCCTCTACTAAAACAATTTAAGCGCGCCCCTTAGAAGGTGTATGTACTTGTGTATGAAACTGACGCACGTTGTCTTCACTAAATAACATTTAAATTCTAGGACGCACTAAGTGACAAGTGCATGTTGATATTTTCAAAACCTTGAAATTTTGAAGTGATTTATTTAAATTTTGATTTACCCCTTATTTTCATTAAAGAGCCTATTTTCGTATCAAGAATTATAATAAATAAAACTTGAAGATATTTTCACTCGTCATCTCATTAATTTGGATGATGTCGTTTCCGGTTTAGAAAATAAGTTATTTGAAGAACTTGAGTTTAGAATAACGCTTATTCTATTCTGAGTAAGCAGCTATTATCTCGCAATTTTTGTTTCTTTGTAAAGATGTCGCGCTAAGGTATTTTTATTCATACCTTGTGTCATATCCTGGCTAGGTACTTGTTCGACCGGTTGGATCTTACCTGTCTGTGACCTTTGAAGAAATGTTTATCGTTCATCTTAAAATACCAAGGGGAAAGAAACACTGGTCAACAACTGCTAAATAATTCATTGTTTCAGTGCATAAAAACTATTGTACAGGAACCTTGTTTTGGGTTCTTAAACATTTGTTCACAAAGTTTGTCTTTAAAATTAATTTAATTTTAAATACAATTAGTTTCAGTCATAATTAGTACTTCATTAAAATTAAACGTAAATGAAAAATAAATTTAAATCGACATGAAGCTTACAATTTATATTTACTTTAAAAAATTTATTAAATTAAAATTTTTATTGATGACATTTAACGATGAGAGTTAATTTTTTCAAGTGAGAGTAACAGGCTTCGCGAATTATGTAAGGACTCTAAGGATTATTTCTGTAAGGACTCTAAGGATTATTTCTGTAAGGACTCTAAGGATTATTTCTGTAAGGACTCTAAGGATTATTTCTGTAAGGACTCTAAGGATTATTTCTGTAAGGACTCTAAGGATTATTTCTGTAAGGACTCTAAGGATTATTTCTGTAAGGACTCTAAGGATTATTTCTGTAAGGACTCTAAGGATTATTTCTGTAAGGACTCTAAGGATTATTTCTGTAAGGACTCTAAGGATTATTTCTGTAAGGACTCTAAGGATTATTTCTGTAAGGACTCTAAGGATTATTTCTGTAAGGACTCTAAGGATTATTTCTGTAAGGACTCTAAGGATTATTTCTGTAAGGACTCTAAGGATTATTTCTGTAAGGACTCTAAGGATTATTTCTGTAAGGACTCTAAGGATTATTTCTGTAAGGACTCTAAGGATTATTTCTGTAAGGACTCTAAGGATTATTTCTGTAAGGACTCTTACATTTTTGTTTTGCATTTACAGTACATATTGTTGTATTTACAGACTGGAATGCTGATTGTTAGAAAGATAAACGATTGGTTGGATTGGATTTTGGGGTTTTATGGCGCAAGGTCGAAAAACACAAGCTGCGCCAAAACGATTGGTCGGAATTTGCATTACACAAACAAAAAAATATTCAGAAAAATTGAGTATCAGAAATTTCGACTGGTCTAAAAGTTTGAACGTGAAAAAAAATTTAAAGGTGCAAAATACTATTAAGACTAATTCCAAACCCTGATGAATAACCATCGAAAATTGAGCACTTTCTGCAGCGTAAACTATTAAAAATGTGTAAATTCCCTCCTAATTCAGAAACAAATTTTCCTTTTGCCACAGAATGTTTAATTAAAAATTTGCTATTCTAATATACGATTTAATATTATGTAATTCTAATGTACAAAAATATCCTATTTTTGATCTGATTACAACTGAGACATACGAATCTCAAAATGTGTTGAAATTCTCCTTTTTATTAGAAGTCATCGCAAGTAATTTTTTATTTTTGTGCATTTAAAAAGATATTTTAAATTAATACTAAAAACATTTAATTTTTTAGCTGTACAAATCCCAAAACTTCAAAAAAAAAAAAAAAAGATTTATCGCTATAGGCTACAGTCTACTCTATTTAGGAATATGGTAATCTTAATATTTCATTAAAATCTCATTATCTTTTATAGATTTGAAAATTTGCGGCAAAACTGGCTGTTGCTGTTAGAAATTTTGAAGTTGTTTCACAATTTGAAAACTGCGCCCTTTAGTGCAAAATTTTTTAAATTAATTTATAGAATTTACTATATGAATTTATAGAAAATATTCCCTATCGAAAGCTGCTTTTGAGTCCTATAAATGATATACGAAAAAAAATCGGTGGTTCATTTTTTTCGCAGTTGTACATAATCGTTTTAATATGTTTAAATTACATCAAATTTTGTTTTGAATGATATTTTTATCGAATTTTCTCCCTTCAAAAATTTTCCACTCGGACATAATCTACGGATGTGGGTTTTGTACAGGTTTGTTGGAGTTTTCTTGAAAAACTAGGATTAGAGTTTATTATTAAGTATTAGAGAGGATAATAATTTTCTTTGGCCTATTAGTTCTGGGATTTGTCAAAATTTCCTCCTGGTAGGTTGAATATAAAAGCGATCTTATTTGATTTGTATTATTAAATGACATTACTTTTTTACATGTTTAGACATCAAAGATTTGAATATGCTATCCAAATAACCGCATAGGCTATATGATAACCCCATACGGCATGAAATTGGCACGGATTTGGACTAAGTGCCGATTTCTAACTAGTTTGGTTGGGTTTTTTGACGCAAGGGCCATAATTGGTCAAGCTGCTCCAAATACAAGACAAACAACGTCAAGCAGCGCCATCTACAACTGATTGGTTTCTTGGTGTTTATTGGTTTCTCCCAGCCTACGCGTATATGTGGATCACAGATCTCCAGGGTTAGTCATTTGATCAGGTTTTAAGGCGTAAGGGAAATATTTGGTCAACCTGCGTCTAACAAGACACATCAAATAATGGACATACACAAGGAAAGTTTTACTGACACAGAAGAGAAATACACTCAGCGTAAGTTACAGGAATAAAAATTTCGCCGTTCACGATTAACAACGATATCTAGAGACAGCACATTAATCTGAGGTAGAGACTTGGGTCTGTTTGGGTACACCCTTGCACACCTATACAAAACTCAGAAAATACTAGCAAGGATCAAATGCTCGGACATGTGATACTGTTAGATTGTGTCTAATTAGTTCTCGTGTAGCAACAAAATGTGTATAGTAACAAACTCAAACCTGCTCTAAGAACAACTGATGAATCAATTAACATTTTCTTAAAGAAACTTAAGACAAGAAATATGTTGCCTACAAGTTTGAAAATTACTCATTGGATAGCAGTTCCTTTCAGCAAGGTAGCTGTAGGCGGCCCAATTTTGATTCCTGTAACTTACCCAGGGTGTATTTATCTCTTCTGTGTGAGTAAAACCTACCTTGTGTGTATTTGTCTATTGACATTGGTCTTGTGTTTAGAGCCCATAAGGCCCAATCAACTTTTCAGCAAGGCATTCCATGCATAGACGAATCGGACACTTCCACATCGTTTCTGCGTGAGCAGTCAAGTTGGATTTTTTTTATGGCGTAGGGTCAGGATCGGACACATGTTTTTATTGTTACATAAGCGAAATGCATCCTGGTAACTATATGTATTGAACCTGAGCTGCCTACAGCTCGCAAGCTGCTAGCGCACCCACTGATATACGTGAACAGTTTGTAGAAGGTATGCCCTACCTGAGCTCCTTACTTGTGTTTAGAGTAAGATTAGGGTAGATTTGTCACTTAGCGGTCATTGCAAGGATAATTAGAAAGAAAGTTACAGCTTATAATGAGTTTCAATCAACTACGAATATTCATGCCCATGTCGGGATTCAAGCCGAGATTGTTGAACAGAGTGCTAACCATTCAGCTAAGATGCTGATCCTTGTTTAGGGTAAAAATATATAAATGATTTTTGTAACCTTTTTACACTAATTTTAAATTTTAAAAGTAGATTAAAACAAGGAGGTATTTCAATGGATCCTTTGGAATGGGGAAACGCATTCCATTTTATGATTTTCCAGAATAATTAATTAAATTTCGCTTTATACGGAACAGACGAGTCCTACATTTATGAACTTACATCGCACGCAATCATTTTCTCGGTGTTTAACCCTGTACCAAATACATCCACGCAGTCACTCGCGTTAATCTCTCGTGTCTACATTATGTAGGTTGATTTTGCCGTCGCACGTTTCATCTACAGATGTAGGTCGAAAGAGTTGCCAACTGAAGTCTTACTGGAAGAGTTAACTGAGAAACGGCTGGAGTGGGAAACGACTTTCTATTTATTATTGTTCATGTATTTAGATGAAAGATGAGGAATATCAAAAGAAACCTCGATTTGAGTTTTGTTGTATTAAGTGGTGGTCGTTGCTTTTTTCGTAGTGGTTGTTGGTCATGAATGTAGGTACTTGATTAACGTTGCACTGGAGCAACACAACGGGCTATTGACGACGGTCCGGGATCAATCCCGAAGTGAAAGATCGAAGGACAACGCCTCATAATTTTGAACCACGGTGAGACGACGAGAACACCCGAGCTGGAACTCCATTCCCCAAACTTCCACACCACGCCAGCGTGAGAACGTCTGAGGCCACGATGGATTTAACGTGCACCAGCTCCCATGTACACGACAGTCTTTGGCTGGATGGAATTTCGAAACCCTTCGGTTGCTAATCCGTTGCTCTTCCGGGCTACCGCGGCCCTTGCCTATGTTTGGATGTTAAAAGTCAGGGTTTTTTAAGTGTGAGGGAGTTTTTTTAATCCTCAAAGTGGTTTCGACGAGATATCTCGTCCATCAAGATCTGACGTTTTGTTAATGACGAGCTATCTCGTTGAAATAAACTACTCTATTACTCCGAGGAATGAAGATCCAAATGGAATAAAGAAAATCTCCCTTGCCCAGAACTGGTGACAGGGACAAGTTTTTGCAATAGAAGCTGGTCACTACAGGGCAGTTTTAGACACATGTATACCATCAGGAGGGTTAAACCAATGCCCGGGCAATTTGAACTTGGAAGTGGCACTCACTACAAGGGCGGAATTGTGAATCATTTGGAGTTACAATGGTGCAGAACGGGGTGTGGGTTTACTTTGCATCTCGCATACATTCAAGACAACCCGTTTATAGAGAGGAAACGCATTCGCTCCAATCATCCATGTTGTACCTTTTCGAACCAGGGACCTTTTGATCTAGAAACCATCACCTTGACCACCAGCCTGATTGGTCGGCTAGCGGAATTGTTTATGTGTATATTTCTTGTATGCATAAGAATGTACAGTTTGCATTCAAGCTCAACAAACAAGATGTCCATAAAAGCTCCCTGAGCTGAAAAATTTCATACAGATCAATCTATATAAATTTTTCTCAAGTTAATATCTGGGATGCCTAGAGCACAAAAAGCTGCATTCAGAGAAGATAAAAACAATTCAAAATCTTGTTCTTGAATTTAGTTTTAAAATATCGTCACTTGAATGTAGAACTAGGTAACTAGAAAAATGGCGTATTATACTTAAATTAGTAAAGCTGTGATAATACATAATTTAATACAAGACCTAGGTAACTGTTTTTGACCACTTAAGGTTCTATGTATCTGCTAACGAAAATTGTTGGTATAGATGAAACAGGAATTCGCGTGGAATCTGTTTCCCTTAATCTCAAAACCAAAGGATTGAATTACCTAGTTCTTGCATTCAGGTGACGATATAATGTATGATGCGTTCATTAGTTCCGTTATTACACAGCAGTTTAATTATAAAATAATTTTTATCGCAATTTAATAAAAGTTGTTTTACCTTCGACAAATATTGACTCCATTATTTATCGCCGTATTTGTTTATATCACCTTAATTAGTTGATTTATTTTCATTGGTAGGATTGACGCCTGCAATTATTGAACTGCCAGGGGAGAATTCCCCAAGAAAATATTACGACGAGGATGTTGATTATGAAAATTTGGGTCTCGCAATCCTCAACCCCTAAGACACCTTTAAAATATAAACGAAAATAAAGCGGGCATATGTGAAATAAAGCAACAAGGAATGAATAGACATTTTGCCTTGAAAAATATTGATTTTTTTTTATGTATTTAAGCTGTAAGGCTAGAGTAGCTGCTCATCTTTTAATTTGAGGTTACTTCCCTTTCTTTACAAGATGACATTGTATAAAAAGAGCACAAGGGTATTGTGAACAATAATGGGGAAAATTTTCTCAGCTTCCTCAAGTTTTGTTTTGTCGTTAAAGGTTAATTTTTGTTACACTCAATGACTAATTTAATCGATATGATGGTAATAAAAATTAAGTATAGAATCTTATCAAAATTATCTTTCGCTATGTAATTGTAAATTCACAAAATTTACGATGCTTATAATCTAGCTAGTTAGTAAGTGCATTTGTGGGCATATTTTGACATTTTTTAAAAACTAGTATACATAATAATAGCTTTCTCATTCTATAGGATACAAGACCTAAACACGTCCGAGGTATGAGGGATCTAATCAACTTCCACATTAAAATGTCCATGGTTCAATGTGTTGTAGTAATTTAATAGGATAATCCTGAACGAATTTAGGCAGAAAAAGGTGGATTGGTAATGAATTCTTAAAATATGAAGTTTCTATTTTCCCATTAGTGAGAACTTAGCTCAAATTGTTAAAATGTATAGTTAAATTATAATTTTGATACCGAATTTATATTTGTAAATATTCTAAATATGAAATCTATTATAAGAGACTTTCTGTCAAGCTAAATGTAGGAGGCGATAGTGTTTCCTCTACGTATTCCGAACGCTGGCTTGTTTTTCGAATTCTATTTCAGCACTTCGTCATAAAAGTCGTCAAAATGAGTGAAAATGAACAAATAATGAGTAAAAAAAATTCCAAAGAATCGTCTCGAATATGATAGTTAATTGGTCAATGTTAATTAGATTATCACTGTTTTAGGGCGATGTTTTATGATTAAACTATATTTTAAGGTAACTACGATTTGTATCATGCGAGAGCATTTGGGTAGCTGAAGTAATATTTTCGCTATCCGACTGGTTTGTTTACTCAGAATCCATCTAGATAAGAATACACCAGTCAATCCACTAAAACTCTAAACCTTTAACCAGCTATTTTAATAGCCTTCGGTTGGATTGTGATCTCTCTTTTCCAGTACAAAACTTGTATATATATTCTCCTATTACTAGATTGAACAATGCTCCTCGCCTATTCCTTCGAGGATCCTCTAAGATTCATTCCCAGGTCAAATCATTTATTTCCATTATCATTAAAATAAAATGCATGAAGCGCCTTGAAAAGATTTTTATCGCATTTTTTCAATAAAAAAGTAATACCTATTTTTTACGCGTTAAATGATTCCTATTATATGCTTCCCTTATCGTGATGCGAACAATAAGTGACATTGATTTATAGTGATGTAGCTAGACTTGACTGACTTGATGTTCTCGCAGCACGCTATTGAGACATGAGTTAACATCTAAGAAAGGTGCATGTCCTTTTGATGGTATGCTTTAGAAAAGTCAAACCTTTTCACGCTGAGTTATACTGCGAAAAATTAAAGGATACAATATTGAAATGTTTACAAGAGATGTTTATATGGAATGGCAAAATTGCACAATTGAAATTAGCTCTGAATTTTAAGTACATTTGTATTGAAAATTCCGATTTTGAATAAAAATTATAATTTATATCTGGAGCTTCTAAGATACATTAGATTTCGGATCAGGTTAGCTTTCCAGATAAAGTTACAACGAGAAAAGTTTTTTTTTTTAGGGTATGCATTTTGAACGCTCATACTATATCCGTGAATCTAATAGATAAAAGCACGTTTGTTGGAAATGAGATGAAACTTGTAAACACAAAAATAATTCCGATAGCTTAATATTTTTAACTTCGAAAAAATGAAAGTTTTTTAATCTGTTGAACAAGTCTTCAGTATGAAGTGCAATTTTTTAGAGAACAAATAACTTGACTGTACATAGTCAAAGGAACATAAGCAATCATGTCGAGTAAGAAGATTGAAAACTTTCCTTTTAAGAATTTATAACTCGTGCAAAACTAAAAATTCTTATAAACATCTGGTGTGACCCTGTTTATCCTGTTCGACGAAAATCGAAAAACTAAGAAACATGGTCTGAGTTTCCCCCCCATTCTTGTTACCCCACAAAGCGCACAGGACCGTTGCATTTTAAGAGTTCAAGACTACCAGACTTCTGGCTAGACCTAGAAGTGGGCACATAAGATACATAAATTTCGTGAGGAGTTAAGAACTACACACAAATTGTTCATGCACCACAAGCCTATCAACTTTAGATACTTTAGAATTTATTGATGTCTGTCTCCTGGATGATCGTGTCGAACACCGGGTGACTTGTACAACATTGTCTTTGGGATCTGGTCAAGGTCCTTGACCAAAGAGATTAGTAACAACGTGTTCCTCCTAGCCTTTGTCAGCCTTACAATGAAGGCTATAGACGGATTTAAGGACGGATCTTACTTTACAAGACGTTCATGCAATTCCAGTTTTCATTTGACTGGAGTAACTTATTTTGTCAAACTATTTGTGAACGGAATATATTTTGCTCCAAAGGTAACTTTTTCCAATTTGGCTTCTTTAAATGTTTGTTTTGTAATATTCTTTTCTGAAATAAAATGTTTTTATTTAAGATGTAAGCTTTTGCCCTTTTAATGATAGTTCTAGTAGCATCGTAGACCTGGACTTTGGAGTGGCAAAGTGTCAGATGTCCCCTCGAGTTTGGTGTGTCACGATAACTTGCTCAGTATATATTTACTTCACATAGTATCGACAGTGTTTTGCTCAGTTATGGAGTTACATTTGACTGGTTAAACTTTGAAGTGTCGAATGTTTTCCACTTTGAAAATTTTTTCCTTGTGAAATAAAATCACTTAAAAGATTACAGAACACTGTATGGTTATAGCAATCCTTTTCATTAAATCGTAAAAATAGCACGAGAAGTATATACATGGGTATATGTAAGCGGATTGTGTTTAAATATGCTTATGAATGAACGTCACAATCAAAGAAGGGAATGATTTAAGTTCAATAAAATTATGCGTTCAGTTTTACTTTATCAGTTTTATTTATGTCCTAAATAATTATGCGGTGAAAAGGAATTAAAAAAAATTAACTTTAATATCCTTATTTAACTATAAGTATCCACTTTTCAGATTGCCGAATCTCAACGCAATTTTGGATATGAGCGAAGATTCTTTGCATACAGACCTCTAGTTCCGAACCCCAATAGAGGTGCATTTGGAATAGGAACCGGGATTACGGACCACACGAGAAATTCCCATTCCACGACCAATGGAGAGAAAGTAAAAATTGACGTTTACTATGAAACGAACTGTCCTGATAGTATGAGATTTATTAATCGACAGTTGTATCCTCTCTATCAGAATATGAAAGACATTGTAGACATAAATTTAGTGCCATTCGGAAAAGCTTCGGTAAGTACTTTAATCCTCGTATTTACGTAAATCGAAAGCCATAGTTGTAACTTGACCTTGATAACTTGATATGACCAAATTGTTTCACACTACATGATTTCGCTAATAGGTGGCACAGAAATCGCTATTATTTGTATATTGGCGAATGACGATGTAATATATATGGTCGAGCGGTACACTAGATATTACTATGGTGAACATGGAGGAACGCAATCTTGCCATAAACGATTTATTTCTATACATATATACAATGCACTTTACACAACTATATGGACATCGCACGTCTACTCCTAATCTGTTCTAAGCTAAACTTTAAAAACCTACAATCGCTTAACTTGAACCTTTATTTGAGGTCAAGTGCTGTAGACTTGCCAGACTTTTATGTTCATTGTGAACTTCGATTAAAAAATTATTTTATATTTTTATCTAGTTATTCATTGCATCAGCCTTAATATGGAACCAACTTCGTACCACAGTGCATGTGATGTGAATCTCAGACAACTGATATGAAATCAATTGCTAACTGTTTTCATCCCCAATTTAACGAAGCTCTACTACAGGAACAATTGAATATTCAGCCTCGAGATAAGACAGTGCAAATCTCTTGGCCCATGCCGTTATTCTAGATGTACTAGGCACCCCATCCTGACTTTGTTGACGATGAATTTCCTCCAGACATCCCCTGCCATTCACGAGTCAAGCATAGATTTTTATTGGTCGGGATAACCGTTCCATCGTGTCAGCTGTGCCATGAACCTATCTCCATAAATCACATTTTAAATTCATGTACAAGTGTTAGACATTTTTATCGATTTTTTTTTAATGTTTCATCACCAATTTTATCTGACATATTAGGTCAGCCTCCGCATGCATAACTTTTTACATTCTTACATCGCTGCGGCATTTTACCATTGTTATAATTCATCCTTTTTTAAGATTACTCTTCATTAGAATTGTAATAACCAAGATGGGGATACCCCATCTTAGTACACATTTCTTCATTTTTATTTTTAGCCTTCATACTTTGTTTTTACCAATGGTGATCAATATACATAAAATAATTTATCGTGCACCTTCTATGTAATTAAAAATGCATATCTATACAATAAAATGTATAATCAAAAGTATATACACCTATTGTTGATCAGAATACTTTTACCTTTTATTTGCTTTCTACTGGTCTGCATCATCTTGTGTTTGCCCAGCTTGTCCGTTTTTGGACCTTGCGCCATAAATTTCAAATCTACCAACCCGATATCCCTTAATACAGCCGAATTACCTTTTTAAACTCCTAGGAAGAAATTTAGATCTAAACACACAAATTTTAAAAGAAATCCGCACATTGTATGGTAATGACATTAATAGCCAACTTGCCAAAGATTACCTCAAACTTTTTACGAATACCCCTGATCAATACCAAAAAGTTTCAGATTATATTAAAATTAGCAAAATTGAAAGATAATTTCCCCTTACTACGATTGATCCCTAAAAGTTGTGATTAAAGGCCTACCTACAAAACCACCGAGATTTCCGACATCCTTGAAGATCTTAAAGCAAAAGATTTCACCATTAATAAAATCTCCCAATTAAAAAACTTCAGAAATAAACAACCTTACCCACTATTTCTTATTGAAATCATAAATAACGCAACAACATCCCAGATCTATAATGTCAAAGAATGTTTGTACATGAAAATTACAGTTGAAAAGTACAGAGGAACAAACAGCCCGACCTATCCAATGCTTTAATTGTAATGGCTTCAGCCACAGCTCAAATAACCACAGCCCAAGTGCCCGAGATGTAGTAAAGATCACCAAACCCTTAAATGCCGAAACCTGAAACCCAAACATGTATTAACATCTCAGAAACCGGACATTGCATCCTGGATGGGATGCAAGATGTTCCTCAGTAAAACCCCCTAAACCTAAGATCTCCCCAAAACCCTTGTGCATCAATTTAATAAAAAATAATACAACCAACGCTAATATCACCCATGATAAATCTACAAACAATCCCAATAGCAATCCAAACATTCAACGCCTAACTTGCCCTACTCACAGATATTCAGATGCCGATCCCCTAACTGCTCATTGGAAGGCATCTCAGTCCTCCATATACTTAGGAAATTGCCAAAATATTGAAGTCAGTCGGAGGTATCTCTGCTATCATGGACAAATTCCCCGTTAGAAAAAATTCTTTCACTCATTGATATTTTTACCACAAATAGTAACTAAACTCTCCTGTTTGAACAAAAAATGATTTGATTAAGATATAAAATGAGTAGCAACAAGTAATTAAGAGGTTTAAGCGCCAATACTATGCGCGGGTCTGCTAGTTACTATAAATTTCTCATATCTAAAACATTTTGGATTTTAGTTGTCTCAAACTGGCGTTGTCTTGTGTTTGGCGAAGCTTGGCCAAATATGACCCTTGCGATATAAAACGCCCAAACAACTAGTCTCAAACTCTCGGTCAGTTACCTACTATTTTCCGGCCCTCACGAATGACTATGTAAATAAATGACCCTTTTTTCATGTTTATTGTAATTTATAAAATATGTGCAAGGCTCCATTTTTCTGTTGATAACACAACTGAAAGACTTCATAGATTTTCAGTGTTTTATATTTACTTTTAAAAACAATTACTGCAATCTAACAGTTTATCACTGGTTTTATATCATGCTAACGTGAACACTTATTTTCAAAAATGAGCAAAATAAGAAAATAAGGAATATGTTGGGGAGTAAAATTCATTAAGGTTGGTATGGAGACTGCAGATAAATGTCATTCCCTTATGCTCATTAAAATGTAAATAATGTCATTCCCTTATGTCATTCCCTTATGTCATTTATGCCTTCTTGCAACAGATTATAGGAAGCTGACTATTCATTGACTACAATTTCACTTTGTGACACAATGAAGACTGAGCTTATTAACAAATTAGTTATACAGTTCTTATAGTCATGCATTTATTCTGAATAGTAATGTCCAATGTACTCTTTCTTTGTAGGAAACGTACGATTCTATTTCCAAAAAATACGAATTCAGATGCCATCATGGTCCTGCAGAATGTTATGGAAATACTGTACAGGTAATTCTCAATTGCAGTAACCCCTTTTACTGTTTCTGAATTGGAAGCATTTTAAAAGCTATCAATTTCTGATATGCAGGATAACTGACGATCAGTAATCCGATTTCAGAACGGTTTAGAAAACCGCATAACATTAAATAATTAACTTTGGTATGCCTTCGAATGATTTAACATTTAACATGTTAAATATCTTGCACTGTAACTTAAGATGAAGGTGCATAACCACAAATTTTCAGCTCACTTTAAATGTTTTAAACTCTAATTTTATTAAATTAGGAAAAATTTCAAAATCCGTGATAAGACGTTAAGTAGTGCTAATTACCACAGAATGTTAAAAATGTACACCCCAAAACTTGGTGTAAGTCGACTTGGTAGCTTTTTCATATAAATTATACAAAACTCAGTATTCGATGCAAATCGATTTCGAATCAAACCAAGTTTTTTAGCTTTAACGAATTGGTAGAAATCTCCCTACGGCCCCGTCCGATGAATACAGATGGTAGGTGTGAGCGCGTGCAAGCGATCCGAAAATTTAATTTTTATTTCGCGCGTGCAAGTGATAATATTGTGAACTGAAACCATGAATGGAATGATAAAAAGATTTGAAATTTAGAAGACTGCGAGACGGAGTGAAAGAGCTCGATGTGCTATATAATTTTGTAGTCTTTAGTTTTAATAAATTTTAATTTTTTAATGAGTGTTCGTCTCCATGTATGCAACCAAAAAGTCAATCTACAATTATTTAATGCAATCGAACTGATATTCAGATATCCAAAAAGTGAATAGTGAGTTTTTCTCTGCAAGGAAAATTAGGCTCTGGTCACCAAGCAACGTCCAAACAGTAGGTCAGGATTTTGATGATTTGGTCGTGAATAACCTCATGGTGAGCACACGATTGGCCTTGTGTTCATGCCCTCAGGCGTGTGTACGGGCATCACAAACCCGAGGTACCCGAGTGATTTTTCATACTTTTCATTTTTACCCTCGCCTACTCTTTCGCTTTTTGCATTTCCATCCTCTCTCATTGCTTTGTCTTGTGTTTTACACAGCTTGGCCAAATATGGCCCTTGTGCCAAAAAACCCGAAAACAACCAATCGACCTTGTGCTCATACTTTCTTGCTTTTCAATTACTTATTGTTACGAATATACATTTTCCTACCTAACGCAAATCAAGACGCCCTTAAGGTCACAAATGACGGACGCCATCTAAAGCACATCAATTGAAATTGGACCTCCATGCTGCAACGAATATTCAACTACTTTTCAACAAAAGCAGACACAACAAAGTCGTTAAAAGATTAGTTAACTTTTAAAATCAACGAGTAGTTTGCATGTTTTGAAATTATGAAGGACAGACTTTTACAAAATGGTCATTTTAAACAATATCTAATTAAAGTTTCTTAAATGCGGCCTTATTAGATTACAACTAAATTAACTCGGGATGGAAAAAGGACATGAAAAGGATCTCCATCTCTAGACTAGTCAAAGCAATCGGAGGTACCACGATGGCTATTTAGTCCGATACTCCACCGACTCTAAGTAATTTTTGAAGGTGAATTCGGTATCTCAGTTCAGCCAGCGAAAGGCATGAAGAACAATAACTCTGAGGATAATTGCATGAAATAGTCGTAGTTTTCGGCAACATGTTTTATGCAGCCGCTCTTTTGCTTGTGATGACTGAATGAACACGACTGAATTGTCCGCTAGCGTTCACCAACAAGTTCTTCCTTTCCTGAAAATTTACATTGTCAAATAGCAATTGTAGACAGAAAAGGTCCATTTTATCAAACCTAGGCGAAAAAATCCATCTATTGTTTTACACTCAAAAATCAACAAAATTTTCCTTATTTATAAAGCCCCTCAGGGGCACATCTTTAGGTATGTACGGGCTTCATGAACCAAAGGTACCCTAGTGATATATTCTTTTCCCATGGGATTTAATGCCTCTGGTAAACATGGTGGTCGCCACCCCAGAATGCCCAAGCGATCTTTCTCTACTCCATCCTTTCTTTTCCCAATTACCTCACATTGTCTTATGTTTGGCACAGCTTGA
This sequence comes from Meta bourneti, assembly GCA_933210815.1. Classification (NCBI taxonomy): domain Eukaryota; kingdom Metazoa; phylum Arthropoda; class Arachnida; order Araneae; family Tetragnathidae; genus Meta; species Meta bourneti. The sequence goes on from OW119926.1 coordinate 65,693,435, forward strand.
CCAAATATGACCCTTGCGCTATAAAATATCCAAAATCAACCTTATTTATAAAGAAAAGTATAGAGAAATCACCGGCTGATGAAGCTTGCAAAAAAGCAATCGATGAAACTCTGACTGAAAAGACTGATGCTATTATAACGATCTTTTGTGACCGAACCGTGTACTAGGATTTAAGAAAACGAAACTGAATTCCATGTACGTCCTTACGCAAATTAGGTATTATGGATAGGTTCGGTTACAAGGCAAAAAAGTTCCTCCTAATCGAGAGGAATTGTTGGAACAGTATCTTCAATAGGGAAACTCGTGCGTTTGGGAGCATTCAACTTGATCTCCCAACATAGTTCCACATGCTAATGATGCGATTTATCTAGTGATACATGCAGCCATATGCATTCTGATAAAGGTTGAACTAATAACTGTTCTAAAAGAAAAATGAGTTTTCTTGATAGCTTAAGTATACAATATATAATAAAATGCATTGAAGATTATCAAGCTTACCTCTTTATTGAGGTAGTCCTTTACCTGCATTTTGACCATGGAAATCTTTTCATCGTAAACAATGCATATTCTTTGAAACATTAAAGCAGGAATTTGAATTTATTTCTCTTTTTCAGATATGTGCAATCTCATTGTATCCAAAGATAGAAGACCATTTGGAATTAATTAATTGCATGGAATCGTATCCTCGTCCATCTGATAGTGGACAAAAGGCAAGTTTGCTTATTTATTGATAAAAGTCTTCGCCTCATTTCAAACTAAAGTTTAAGATTCATGTTTTTTAAAATAAAGAGCCAAAACAATGATAAGTTAAAATTTGAAAAATATCAACGGGAGAAAACCTTATTTTCGTTTATATAGAAAAAATAGGACAATTTTCATTACTTCGGATGTTTCCGCTACGGAGTCTACTACAGAGTGTCTTAAAAGTTCCCGTACTGACAATTCGTGAATTTATTATACAAAAACAACAAACTTTGAAACAATTATTTTTATGCTAATGGTGAAAAGCACTTTTAACATAATGTAAGAAAAAAAAAATTTGAACTCACATTTATAATAAATGTTCAAAATGTCCCCCCCCTTTCTTGAAGGCAAAGCTGAAGTCGTTTGCGCGTATTTTTAGAAACGCGTTTCAAGATGCTGGGAGTGACTTCTTGTATCCTTTGAGTAATGGCAATTTTCATATCATCTATTGCTTAGGGATTATTTTCATAAACTTTGTTCTTTAAATATCCCCACAGAAAACGTCAGGGATGCTCAGATCAGGGGAACGAGGTGGACAAAGATTTCTTGAGATGAGTCGATCGACAAAAAAATCTTGAAGCATGCCCATGGTTTCATAACTTGTATGGCAGGTTGCACCGTCTTGTTGGAACCAAGAATCTCGTTCATTCACTTCTAATAATGCAACAAATTGTTGGATAAGTTCTCTGTATAAAGTGCCATCAACAGTTGACTCGAAAAACAGGCCCAACAATCCTTTTGCGTGATACGGCACATCAAACGCCAATTTTTTGAGAATGTAAAGGTTTTTGCATTTATGAATGGGGATTTGTCGCCCAAATATGCGGGAGTTTTGCGCGTTCACATAACCGCTTAAATGAAACCAAGCCTCATCGGAGAAAAATGTTTAGTCCAAATTGTTGATGTTGCGAATAAATCTCCGGAACCATCGGCAAAAATAAAGCCGCTTCTTACTGTCCGGTGGCTTTAGCTCCTGGGACATTTTTACACGATAAACACGAAAATGCAAAACTCTTAAATCCTTATGTGTCGATCCACGTGATGTGCCCATTTGTTGCGACAAACGCCTCACGGATTGATGAGGAGATTGCAATATCCTTCGTTGAGTTTCTTGCACAGTCTGGTGTAACGACTTTCGGTCTTCCACTCCTGTGTTTGTCTTCCACTCCTGTGTTTGCCTTCCACCGAACCTGTCTCACGAAATCGCCGAACGAGTTGATATAGCGTATCTTTACTCGGTATTGCATCTGGATATTTATGTCGCCAAATTCTTTACATATTTCATGATTTACATTCAAAATAAGCAGCGCAATTCTCTGAATGCGTGATAAACTTATTTTGCAATGAAGAACAAAATGACACTAAACTTTATTATCGCACAACTTGAGCGAGAAGAAAACCAAACGATAAAAATTAAAGAATCCATAAAATTATAAGCACACGATAATATTCAATAATTAAAAAACACGGGCAAATGATTTTTTAAAGTTGGAGTACGGGAACTTTTAAGACACTCTGTATATTGCAATTATATTTTATATAAAACTGAAATGTTATTTATACATATTTGTTACTTAACCATGCAAATGCTTACTGAAGGATTGGCTCAAATTTAGCATGTATAGACAAACGACCAGAATAAAAAAGCTATTAAATATTCTGAATTTCAACCACGTTTCGAGGGAAACCCTATAAAATACATAGTTCAATCCTTTCTAATACCTGAAAGTGTTTATTACTCAAACAAACAAACACAGATTAATTGATCGAATCGAAATTTTGTGTGTAGATAGGCAATGAGTCGGACCAATAGAAAAAAATCTTGCAAGCATTCCAAATTTTTTATGTCGTGTTCCTAAGGTAAATCTGTAGGATCTTTCCCTTCCCTTCGGATTTGATCCCGGACCGTCTCCAATAGCCTATTGTGTAGCTCCAGCGCGACGTTAATTAAAATACCTAACTGTAAATCTGAAAAAGTATTCAATTGGAATACGATTGGTTAAGTCAAGCTGGAAAGCTAGAGCACATTGTTAATTTCGCGGCATTGATAAATGAACTGGCATAGGAGCTACAAATATAGCTCTCTATATAATCCTAGTTATTCCTAAAGAAAGTGATAGTACACTTTAGGAATGAGTAACCTAGAACCTACCAGCAGATACAATAAAGCTAACGGGTATAAACATTTGAAGTTTGAAGAACTTCAAGAATATTCCGATGAGTTATGGATGACTATTAAGAGTTCCCGACGGAGTGTTAAGAACACTAATGGAACTGTGAGATAGTTGATTTGTGGATAATTTTTGATTATCCTCATAAGTGTTAGACTAATACATGCCTCATTCTAATTTAATCCTTTTTTCAGTGTGCAAGAAGACTAAGTATGGATTGGAAAAAAATCTCGAAATGTGCTGACGGTGATGAAGGGAACAGACTTCTTCACGAACAAGCTCAATTGACGACAGCGCTGAGTCCTCGACTTAATTTTGTGCCATGGATTAATATTAACAAAGTAAAATCTAAAAAATTTGATTATGAAGTGAAATTTTTAGATTCAATGAAATTCGATTGCTTCTATTTTTATAGTGCATGTTATATTCATTATTATGTACTTTCTATTACATCCCTAATTTAAAAAATTATTTTCCAAACACATGACTATGGGGTTTACTGTCTTTAGTAAACATGTGAGTTGCTTTCCTAGGATATCCAAGCGATCTTTTTCTGCTCTATTCCCCAATCCCTCTTTTTCCCTCCACATTTTTATTTGAACTTGTGTTTCGTGCAGCTTGGCCAAATATAGGTCTTGTGCCATAAAATCTAAAACCAGCCAAACACATGATCTCTCCGTTATAACGCGCATTTGGCTTACCACTCTTTCAACCATGAGATTTCCGAGTAGTGTGGTAAAGGTTTTTCCCCACAACACACAATGCCTCAATAATGCAGTTGGTTGAATGAAACATTCTGTTAGGCCAAAAGGTCAACTGGTTTGAAGTTATTCAAGGAAGACTGCAGGTTTCAGTACAGATACATACTCTGGTAGTTAACTTAACCGTTAGTTAACTTAACCGTTAGTTAACTTAACCGTTAGTTAACTTAACCGTTAGTTAACTTAACCGTTAGTTAACTTAACCGTTAGTTAACTTAACCGTTAGTTAAGTTAACCGTTAGTTAAGTTAACCGTTAGTTAAGTTAACCGTTAGTTAAGTTAACCGTTAGTTAAGTTAACCGTTAGTTAAGTTAACCGTTAGTTAAGTTAACCGTTAGTTAAGTTAACCGTTAGTTAACCGTTAGTTAACCGTTAGTTAACCGTTAAGTTAACCGTTAAGTTAACCGTTAAGTTAACCGTTAAGTTAACCGTTAAGTTAACCGTTAAGTTAACCGTTAAGTTAACCGTTAAGTTAACCGTTAAGTTAACCGTTAAGTTAACCGTTAAGTTAACCGTTAAGTTAACCGTTAAGTTAACCGTTAAGTTAACCTCTATGCTTTTGTCCATATGCGAAGCAAATGATTTATCGCATTGTAGTACTTTTTGTTGGCAGTTCCAAGTCAGGCTTCCAGCATATATGTGAACTTTTTCGGATAAACGTGAAGTGAAAAATCTCAGGAGTACCTACCAATATAATCAAGTCAGAGAGGTTGAAGTTCATCGTCGGACTTCAAAGGAACGCAAGAAAGTCGTAAACAACCTGTGTTCGGAGTATTATTCGAAGTGGCTCTTAAGATCTTCCTTACTGCTTGGAAACAAACATGCTACTGTTGCCATGAAAATGCAGAGAACAGTATAAAAGGGTATACAAATTGAAGAGAATAGTTTTCAGCATTGGATAGATCAGCTGTCTTGCATACAAAACCACTACCTCTCCACTCTCCTCCCTTTCAGTAGAAGACTACAGAGAACATACAAGTTCTGGACAGAATGCATACCAGCCTCCATGAATAGGCTGAACTAAAATGGTGAAGATTTGGGTGTCTCGAAAGTGAATGAGTAATTTCTGCTTTCAAAACTACTATACTGTATTTTTTATTTCAAAAGGTTAAATAGTTACAGGATTACAATTAGTATTCGAAGGCGATTTCAACCCCTCAGGTTTTCTTAATATGTACAATTTTGTAGGCATTACTTCCATGTGATATCACTACACTTTCCATAATTGTTTGCAATGTTTAGACAATATTTCCTAACCTTTCCATTTTTCCAGCGGGTGCACTTTGAAAATTCCATTTTCATTTTTTTCGTTTGCAATAAAAGATACCGAAGGCATTCTTGGGTTGCCTTACTTGAACTGTACGAGGGCAACATTTGTTAATTTCAAAATTGGTTCTCCTTTACACATTTTACCTTTAGGTGTGTACGGGTTCAGACTCGGGGTACTGTAGGGATCTTTTCTTTTCCCATGGGGTTTACTGTCTTTAAAAAACGTGGGTGTCGCGCTCCCGGGATACCCAAGCGATCTTTTTCTGCTTGCATCCCATTATTCCATTCCCTAGTCCCCTTTTTTAACTTACGACTTTCTGTATTTGAAGTTGTTTTGTGCGCTACGCAGCTTAGCCAATTATGGCTCTTGTGCCAAAAATCCGAAACCAAACCTCTTTAAAAATGAAAATTCGCAAATGTGACACTTATTTTGCGACAATGGGAGTATATTATTTTCGTAATTGATATAAAATTAATATCTTCAACAGAAATTCGCATTTTAAATATCTGTTTAAAATCACTTTCAGGTGATAAAAGAAACAATCTTTTTAATGTTATATTTAACACTAAAGAACTGATACTAAGAGGCCTAAAATGTAAATAGGCATGATGTTAAGATGACTGAATTTTTGAAATTATTCTACACAAATGATTACTTCAAAAATTTATCTTTCACCAAACCGAAATTGACATTTGTGGAGCGTAACGACAATAAAAATACTACGCAATTTACTTATATAAGTTTGCTTTTAAACTAATTTTAAGCCATTACAAAAATGTCCAAAATTTTACACTATCTACTAATAATATCGGTCATGGACTGCAACATTGATACAATTCAAGATCACCCTGAAAAAGGAGTTTAAAGTTTTCATTTCTATGAAAATACATATCACTCTGCAAAACACTTCTGCCATCCAGCGATCGATTTCTGAGTTAAGTGGCTTGCTGCTGGAAAGAATGTAGTTTCAAACATTGAGACTTGTATTTGCTCCACAAATCACTTTTGAGTAGTACTACTATTACAGCCCATGAGCTCAATAAAAAAAACTCGTTGAACAATGTATGAAATGATTTAAAAATATGATTTTAAAGATTTCTATATATTGATAATTTGGAAGAGGATATAAAGACTTCAATTTTTAAAGATGGATCCTATAAATTGACTCTTAAACTTTTCAGGTTCATTCTGACTCAATTCAGAGGCGTTCGTTAAGAGATTTAAAGGGAGTCGTATGTGAATCTTACAAGGCAAGTAGAAGCATCTTCTCACAGCAATCGATTTTAATTTATTTTCTATAAAATTATAACACCTTGGGTATCGACTATTTCATACGAGAATTTTTATCAATGCCTGTATTGTCAACTTATTTCAGTGCAAATTACATTTTAATATTCAAGAGACAACAAAAATTCTTATACCAGATAAGCTCACTGGTTCTTGGTTTAATAAGCTGCACTTAATCTCCACCGAAGCATAATTTTTCATAGCTGTTCGGAAAATCCACTTTAACTATCAGCCATATTTAAGTCCTTTTCAAATTAGTTAGCGTGTAGCCAAATATGATCATAGTGACAAACGAAACTAATAAGTACACAAAACAGTGTATTAGTGTGAAAATAACTAAAATGAACATAAATTATTAATAAAAAGTACTTTTGACTACTTTATCTCGCTTCATTAGTAAATACTGAAAAAAGTAGAATATATTATACAAGGTATTCTTGAATCTCCCTTCGGCATTGGAGCCGCGATAGCCCAGTTGGAAGAACAACGGATTAATAATCAGGATTACGAGTTAGAAACTTTTCAGTCAAAGACAGTCGTGTATCCGGGTGCATGACAGGTGCACGTTAAATCTGTCGTAGCCTCAAATGTCCTCACGTTGGCGTGGTGTGGAAGTTTGAACAGTGGGGTGCCAGCTCGGGTGTTGTCCTCGTCATTTGACCGTGATTCAAAATTACGCTGTGTCATCCTCGGTCTTTCCCTTAGGGATTGATCCCGGACTGTCACCAATAGCCCGTTGTGTTGTTCCAGTGTGACATAAATTCAACTACTTATCCCTTATTTTCTCTTTAAAGGACAGTTATGAAATCTGGATACTTAAAAGAAATCAGTGGAAACTCGTTACTTTTTTGCAAATTGCTGAATTGTGCATTAAAGCTGGTGGTATTAAGTTGAGAAATACATTGACAAGTTAGAATCCATACCAAGTATTTTGCAAATTTGGCATTTATCACGTCTTCACACATTAACATGATTCACGGATAGAAGTACTATTCCATTTTTTATTTCAAAAGACCAGGGCATAAGAACAAGATGCTGATATCTCTTTATACAAATAAGTTCAAATCATTTTCATTATTTATAAAAAAAATAAGTTATATTTCTTTCCATTTTGTGGGTTTGGCTCAATTGAAATCTTATGGTCGGATAGGGTTCAAGTTAAAATGTGCTATTCTTGAGTTGCGACAATATTATTAGAGTTCCACCAGCTACCGGGTTAATGGAGTTTGATTTTGGTTTCTAATCTCGTATGCACTAAAGCATTAGTTTGCTGCTTGAGATTTCCTGGTTTCTTCAAGACGATACGTAAATGCGAATCAGCTTAACCTGTCCCTCAGAAAGGCATGTAGCAGCACCTTCCGTGGTGCCCCGGGTTAACACTGGAACTGTCACGTTCTCGTCAACTAATACTTGAAGGAGTATTAGTTCATAAGTTGGCATTGGATGAAGAAGCTCTTAAACTATCCAAGTGGTTTTGACGAGATATAGTCCATCAAGTTCCAACTAATTTTGCTAATGACGAGATATCTCGTCCATCAAGATCTGACGGATGTTGCTAATGACGAGATATCTCGTCCATCAAGATCTGACGGATGTTGCTAATGACGAGATATCTCGTCCATCAAGATCTGACGGATGTTGCTAATGACGAGATATCTCGTCCATCAAGATCTGACGGATGTTGCTAATGACGAGATATCTCGTCCATCAAGATCTGACGGATGTTGCTAATGACGAGATATCTCGTCCATCAAGATCTGACGGATGTTGCTAATGACGAGATATCTCGTCCATCAAGATCTGACGGATGTTGCTAATGACGAGATATCTCGTCCATCAAGATCTGACGGATGTTGCTAATGACGAGATATCTCGTCCATCAAGATCTGACGGATGTTGCTAATGACGAGATATCTCGTCCATCAAGATCTGACGGATGTTGCTAATGACGAGATATCTCGTCCATCAAGATCTGACGGATGTTGCTAATGACGAGATATCTCGTCCATCAAGATCTGACGGATGTTGCTAATGACGAGATATCTCGTCCATCAAGATCTGACGGATGTTGCTAATGGCGAGATATCTCGTCCCTCAAGATCTGACGGATGTTGCTAATGGCGAGATATCTCGTCCCTCAAGATTTGACGGATGTTGCTAATGGCGAGATGTCTCGTCCCTCAAGATTTGATCGATGTTGCTAATGACGAGATGTCTCGTCCATCAAGATTTGATCGATGTTGCTAATGACGAGATGTCTCGTCCATCAAGATTTGATCGATGTTGCTAATGACGAGATATCTCGTCCATCAAGATTTGATCAATGTTGCTTATGACGAGATCTCGTCAAGATATTTCCAATATTTTGATGACTAAATCAAGATCTAGTCAGTTTTTCTAATGTTGAGATATCGTTCAAGATCTGATTAGTTTTGCTAACGACCAGAAACCTCGTTGACAACCACCAGGATGATTAAGGAGTTTGATATTCATTGAATCAAAATCTTTATGGAAGGCATTTTGGTTATTCAGTCCGTTTAAACCCCTTTGTAGTGTAATTCGACATTTAAATGTATGCCGTATCTTGTATAACTTTGTTTTAGTGGAATTTCATCTCAAGCAAAGTTATATAATATTTATCTATAATCTTTTTTATGCAACTCATTTAATAGCTAATTTTTGTCATTTACATAAGTTCCTTTGTTTTACAGGGAAGCCATCCACGGTGCTCAAATTGATTTGTTCAAGAATATTTTAAAGTGCGAAGATACAAGATTTCAAGTCTTACACTTGAAGCATAAAACTACAGAATTGCATATTTTTTTCAGATGACAACAATTTTCATAATAAAATTATTTAAATTCATATCACTTAAAAGGATGGTGGTCATACATTTTATTCATCAGTGATTTCTTTTTATAAAAATAAGGAACATTATTTTTGTTTGCTTAAACTATAACAAGAGCAAAAGACTTAAAAAAATATCTTTCTTCGATATAATTTTTATGGAATTATTGTCAGGACAGTATTTCTAATGCTGATATTAAAACGTTAGCCAATAATACCAGAGTAGAGTGAATTTGCAAATACACATGGAAAATTTTGTACTTAATATCTACAATTCTCAATTCATCCGAATCAAACAGAATTAAAATTGCTGTAGGCTAAGTGTACACAGGGATATGAAGCAATGTTTTATTTAATATTTAAAAAGGATCTTGACTCGGGGCTTACTTTTTATCTGATAGAAGTTGCCTTAACCAAATCTACTTCATTGGTTAATATACAGGATGTCCCAAAAAGGTTGTTCCGCGATTTATCTTTTTACCATTTGGAGATAGGTAGGCAATGTAAATTGCAAAAGTGCACCAAATAAGGTAAGTAATTAAGTTATCACGTGATAATTTTATTCACATCAATTTAAGCGGATACAGTTTTCAATTTGTATACCACCCCTCTAGATAAAAATCCGAGATAGCAAAAATGTTCCTTACCTGTATCCCTATCGTTAGTAAAAACCATATTTCTGTATGTTGAATAGTAACGGAGATACAAGAGTTTCTATTTTAAGGGGGCCTTATCGAATCTAGAACGGAAACTGACCCATGGCCAAGAATGAAGAGCTAAGTTCTGCATTGCTGCAGATGGAAAAATTTCCTTTTATTTTTATTTAAACCATTTTTTCTACAATATTTTTATTAAAGATTGCATTGTCTACTATTATGCATTGCGATTTTCATCTGCAGTTGCAATACTACATTACTTTTATCTTGTTGTATAAGCACACTGTTGCACTTTCTGACCGAAAAAAATGCTTTTTAGCATTGTGTATGCGGTCCCTAATCTGACTGCTTGAACAGCTGTGCACAAGTGGTATAAGTCAAATTTTTTGCGTCCTTATGCCTCAGTTACTGTTCAACCTACAGAAATGCAGTTTTCTGCTAACGATAGGGATGCAGGTAAGGAACATTTCGGCTATGTCGGATTTTTATCTAGAGGGGTTGTATACAAATTAAAAACTATCCGCTTAAATTGTTATCACGTGATAATTTTATTCACATATCTTAATTACTTACCTTATTTGGTGCAATTTACATTACCTACCTATCTCCAAATGGTAAAAAGATAAATTGCGGAACAACCTTTTTGGGACACCCTGTATACATATCAGGTAACAAAAATTAACATAACCTGGTTACGAAATGGCGTCTTACAACCATTTGAGAATAGTCTGTTGCTCTAATGACATAAATTCAGCTACCTAACCTGGATGACGGTAGCCCAGTTGATAAAGTTGCGGAACTACAGGGTTTTGAGTTCACACCTCGATCCAACTAAAGACCGTCATGTACGGTTTTGAAACCGTGTTGAAAAATGACATTTTGTATGTCCAACACTTGGGTGTCCATTTTATCCAGTGCGTTATAAGATATGGTTGGCCGAAAAACAATCGAAATTCGCCTAAATAAATTACAATTCTAAAATTTGAGACCACATCAGACAAGAATGCTCCCAGTTTCTTTTCTCAACTCAAATAATATCTTAAAGAAATGACCAGTGGATGAATACTCGAAATTTTTTAATTCTTTTTCTGATACCTACTAAAATAGCTAAAGGGAGTTTTATGCAATCAGTATTGAAGTTACCCAAAAAATGGTTTTCACTCGTAGAGCACTTTAAGAAGTTCACGTCAAATATTAAAAGCATACAGACCAATTCCATATGTATTGGACATATACTAAGAGTTTGTTGCCTTAGAACGACCTAGCGTGGCTAATGAGGCCATTCACTTTTCAACCTAATCTTTGAGTTAGTGTGCAATAGGCAGTTATGCCTTGTTTCCGTGCTTTCAAAACTCGGGACTGATTGATAGCTTAGAAATGAAGCACTTTTCGAGTCGAAGGCATTCACTTTTATCCATCAGTGGAATGGGCATAACCTATGAGGTTTGTTGTCTAATTTGAAGTCAGTTTTGGGCATGACTTCGTGGCAAGTGTATAAATATCCCAGTTAAGTTCACGCTGCATTCTGTGGAGTCGATTCAATCTTTTCACATTTTAGTTTGAAAGGAAAGTCGAAAACTTTCAAAGGTAGTCGCCAAATTTAAGACCATAAATGTCGGCAACACTCAGAATTTTGTGATTTTTCGATAACGTTATACTCTGTCCAACACTTGAGTGTCCATTTTATCCAGTGCGTTATAAGCTATGGTTGGCCGAAAAACAATCGAAATTCGTCTAAATAAATTACAATTCTTAAATCACTACCTTATGGTTATACTCGATTTATTTTTTTCGAACAGGATTGATTTAGTGCTACATAGATTATCCTGCTTGTAGTCCTGCTGGGACGGCTATTAGTCCGTGGTAGATTATTAAGTCCTGTTACGTCAGCCCCAGAAAATTCGAAATATAACCATTTCTGGAAATTAGTCTGGTTTTTAATGTTTGATATGTATTGGATTTCCTAAATTGTTCTACAAGTGGAAACTTCTTTTGGGTCATTTTAGCTCTTAGCGTGAAAACTCCCTTAATTGGAGCGATTTTAGACGGTGCTATGAAGGAAAAAAACCAGAACTCCAGACTTCGACCACCAGTCCATTCACTAAATTTAATTTTGGAAAACAAGCATATCTGTTCTTTTGAGGTGAAACCTTTCGCTAAGAATTTTAGTCGAATTTCAAGTTTCAATCTAACCCGATACACAGGGCGTTTTGAAAATCTGGCCAAGTTGTAAATGGTAGAGGATCCCAAAATTAACATTTCCCCCCTCAAAGAATGCGTCTGGAAATGTCTCACCTTTTTGAGTCCTGTTTACAGTAAATGCTTGAAAAGCGACTAGTAACACTTAAACAAGCTTCACATCGTCTGCGCATGGATTGCCATACATTTGCTAAGATTCCAGGCACTTCCCGAATATTTCCAGCTGCAACAGACCGTCTGGCGACGACATCTTGTTCTGAGTCAATGGGGGTATCGTACATGATACTCTTCATTTGTTTAGAACAGGGGTAGTCAACCTTTTTATACCTACCGCCCACTTTTGTATCTTTGTTGGTAGTAAAATTTTCTTACCGCCCACCGGTTTCGCAGTAATTTAATTTAGCGCAACTGCAAAGTACTCTTAATTTTTGAGTGGAGGTTTAGTAAAAATATGAAGTTAAATTTATCTTTTTATTGATACTTTGCATATGTTTATAATACACAGAAAATTTAATTTGATGCTGCATTTCTGCATCTCCATCGATACAGCGCCTACTAGTGCGGAAGCTGCTTAAATTGAAGAAAAGAAAATTAAACACTACAAACTAAAAGATGAAGTCTGTTAAATGACCTTTAATTAATGAGATAATTGAGGCTGATGCTGGGCAAAACTAAATATTTGATCTGGTTCAATTTTCGTAAGGAACAAACGAAGGTCTCTTGGAAATATTCAGACGGTTTCTCTGGTGATAACATGATTAACAGCACTAAGCATGATTCTACAAGATATGAGGTAGGGAAGGTATCAATAAATTGAATATAATTTTCCACATATTTGGATATAACACAGGCATTTTTTATTTAGCCATAGGTTTTCATATCCACCACTATCGAAATTATATTTACCCATCATATCTAAGTTCTAACAGTTCTTGGCACGTTATACCGGCCTCAATATTTGCAGTAAAAGGATTTTTCATCCAGTCACACTTTCAAGTTCAAAATATCTTCAAATCGTTTTTCCATATCCAATTTAAGTTCGTTAAGGTGGTTACTGAATCTTTCAATCTCCTGGAGTTACATCGTCTTTTATAGATGATAGTTCGGGAAACTGATGTAATTCTCTCTTCAGTAGATTATAACGAAGATTAAGTTTGTCTAAATAATGACATAATATTTTGGCAACTGATAAGAGTTTTATTAGCTCCTTGAAGCTACAAATTGATTTCATTAAATCTCTTGAAGATATCTGCCAAATAAAAGGCATTCTTTACTGTTTTTAATTGTTGACTGAGATTGGTCTCATTAATACTTTAAAAAAAAATGTATGACACTATCATAAAGCTATAAAACGAGACAAACATGTACCCTTTGACAGCCACCGAACTTCTGTGTGTCAAAGTAACCTAATAAATTCCTCATTTTCCTGGCACAGTTGTCGAAACATTCTATGTTTGGCATTGGATTTGATCTTATTTATAGCTCTATAATTATGATGAATGATACTTAATGTACTTAATGTTTTCTTACAAAATGTCTGCACCACACAATGAATACATAAAACATTTGGCACTTCCTTCAAATAAGCAACAAATCCACCATAGCGACCTACCATTGATGGTGCTCCATCAGTAGCGCATGCAACAATATTGTTTAAAAGTATATTATTTTTTGCAAGGTATGATTTCACAGTATTAAATATTGATAATCCTCTTGTATCTGTAATGAGACTTATTGCGAATAGCATTTCTTCTCGTAATGTATTGTTTTCATCAAAATAACGTACATATGTCAATAATACATCTGCAATGGTAGACTCGTCCAATTGTATAGGAAATGAAGAGTTTTGGAGAATACCTATAAGTTTTACCTAAGCGATACCTTTATACCTAAGCGATAGCTTAGGGGCAACGTTTTTAAAGTTTCAGGTATATTCCTGATGCATTACTGTTGAGATAAATTCTTTTATAGAGGATATTAAAGTTTCTCCAATATTATAGCTTTTACCACTTTTTGCAATTAATTGTGAAATGCGATAAGTGGCAGTTAATCCATCTTCGTTCGTTGCATGTTGTTTCTTAAATGATGCAAGGATTGTTGGACGATTTTGAAATTTTTTATATATTTCATGAAAATATTCAATGGACTTGCCTTTATCTTTTGGATGCTTTGTAGCAAGATGTTCTCGCAATCGACTTGGCTTCATTGCTTCATTGGACAATGTTTTATGATACAGTAAACACATTGGGAGTTGTTTATTTACAACAGATTCGATGAAACCCATCTTGAGGTACTCCGGTAAACAGCTACGAGCGTATTTCTTTTTTTTGAGACATAGGCTCACAATATTTCACACAATTTATGTGGATTGTTTTAAAAATCCGCATTCCATCTGCCACTCCCTGTGTGTTAGGCCCCGTTCACATGAGGCGTTTTCCAACGCGCGTTTTACGTCAAAACAAAATGCGGGTAGCCAAAGTACATAGAGTTCTACTGGAGTGCTCACATGCAGAAATCGCGAGAATCCAAGCGCTAGATAGCTCCGGTGCTTGAACAATCTCCGGTCGTTCTAGCGATTAGAAGGCGTTTGGAGAAGCATAGGTTTCTACTGTACCGTTCACATGATGCGTTTTGACGCGCGTTAGGGCTTTTTTATTCCCCTAGTCCAAGTTCCTATCTTCTGCCCCCCGTTCTTTTCTTAGAAGGATAAAAGAATACATCTCTACGGAGTGGCGTGAAAGCCATAGCATATCTACCAGGGGACTCCGCCTCAAATCCTTTTTGCTTGATCTTGGTCCGGGTCTCCTCTCCGCAAACCGATATGTTATATGGTTTCTGACGGGTCATGGCCCCTTCGTGGAGTATCTTCATCGATTCAGGCTTAAAAACTCTTAACATCTGTTCATGTGGGGAATTGAGGAGTGCGGACCATTACTTCTTCGGCTGCCGCCACATATCTGCTTATCATCTGTCAGCACCGAGCTCCGAAAACAAGAGTATTTAGTTGAGAGCAGTGCTCGGGAATCAGAGCAGTCAATCTAGAATTAAAATGTGTGTGTTGGCTGCCGGGAAGGTGGCGGACCGGCTCCCCCCTCTCATAGTAAATACTTACGGGTATAGTTTTGGTTTTAACGCATTAAATTTTAAATTTTTAATATTTATACAATTTTTAACCCCCCCCCATTTTAAGCCATCATTTCTTTTAAATCACTATCATCTTATATATATTCTATTGGTTATCTCCCCTCCCCCTTCCCTTGCTGTTTGCTTCGTTCGTTTTGTTATTTTGTTTGTTATGTTGTTTGTTCCTGTGTTATTTACTTTGCTTGTTTGCTTGGTTGATTAAACTTAATTCTGTTTATCTTTTTATTTATGTCAACTGCTGCTGAGGAGTCTTTTGGGACATATATGATATTGTAAATTGGCATCTGTTCCTCTGGACTCCTTTATATGTGGACTTTTTCGTCACTTATCACCAGATTGGACTTGTACACCAGACTCAATGTGGATTCGTCCAGGAATGAATACTCCAATGTGGCATATTACTGTAATCTGACCAAGAATGTTCATTTTATGTTCAATAATGTTAAATGTTCTCTTTAGGACTTTGATGTTCGTACCTCATGTTTGGCGTCCATCTTGTATATATTTATTTGTGTTTTAATAAAAGCCGTTCGTGCGACACTTGGGGTTGGTCTGTGCCCCCTGTCTGTGGGTGTTGGGTTCCCGCTCCCTCTCGTTGCTGGGAATCATCCCTCTTTCCCCGCCCTCCTTTTCTTGGGCTCTAAACCTTATGGTGGGAGGTCGTGGGTCGTTAAGTTCCTATCTTCGCGATCGTTAAAGATAGTGATAATTTCAACGGATTTGAAATCTGCGGAAAATTTTACACTAGAACGATAGCTAAAATGTGATTTTTTTCTGTAAATAAATAATTTTTCAACTGTAACTTTAATATTTTCGTGATACGGATTTGACGAATATATTCATTACGAACACGAAAGGGAGTATTCATCTCGTTTTTATAGAAACGATATAACTTGATTGGAGTATTTTGTCTTAATCCACTGCTTTATATTTATGGCCATTAAAAATAGGATGAGAAAATTTAATCGTATTCGATTTATTGAAGAAATTTACCCTGCTTTCACACAAAACTTGCAAAAATGTGATAGTTTATAACTAAAGAGGATAGTGGGTAATTTTATTTTTGAGAATAACGTATACCGACAACTGTCCGTTCTAGTTTTCATATGCGGCAAACGTCTTTAAAATAAAGCTAATATTAAATATTCAATTTAAAAGAGAGAGAGAGAGAGCTAAACTTCAGTAATTTTTATTTCTCCTCAACGGGTGAAATGCGTGAGATAAGTTTCAATTTTCATTCATTTTTCGCATCCTCGTGTCACATTGAACTCGATATCACTTGAAAATGAACTTCTGTGATTTACTGAACTTAATTTACTGTGAGCTTATTTTTCATAGAATTTATATTTAAATCTTGCAGTTAGTGTTATTACTACTTAAATCGAAATTTTTATATTATATATACGCAAATTCTATTAGCAATCTGGTTTTTCGATATGTACTGTTCTTTGGGTTTCCTTTGAGATTTTTTAGTTTTAACATGATTTTCTCGTTTCATCGTGGGTTTAATCAAATTTTAGTTGAAATATTTTCCAGTCGTTATTCCATTTGTGCTACAAAACCCCTGAAAGAGGAGGGTTAGTAGGTTGGAGGGTTAGTTTTCGTTTCAGATAGTCGGAATTCAGGGAAAATTGTGTTTAAAAATTAAAAAACTAATTATTTTTATATATGTGTTATTTGTGCTGATACATTAACATGTTTAGAGATGGGTTTTAAAAAATATAGAGATTTATTTGAAGGAAAATTAAATAAAAAGTAGATATAGATCGTAGAAAACACGATAAAACCTGCAAAAATAACAAAAAAAGAAAGGTTATCACCAAAGCCGGATTTTGTTTGCTGTCATCTTTTTGATAGTACTTCATAGACAATGCCATATAAACAGAAATTTCGTTTCCAATTTATTTCCTTGTTCTAGAAATGTTTATAGAATGGTTCTAGGAAGTGTTCGATATATTTTAATTTTACACTGTCAATTTTAAAATTTTAAGGAAATTGTTTGGTCATTTTCCATTTAGTTTCGTTTTAATCAAAGTTTTACAGAAATATTCCAATTTTTCATACGCAGTTTCGCTTTTACGATAAAACACATTACAAATGACTCATCTGCTAGCTGCTTGAACCCAAAAAATCCGTGATCACCCCTTAACACAAAACAAATCCTTACTAATTTTTATTGGTGGGTGAATCATCGACACTGGAGAGTGAAAGTTATAGGGTTTTTCCTCTAGTCTTGACAGTAAAAAACGAATACTTTAGGTTTTTAGAGTTAATGAAAATGCTTAATAATGCCACAATTTGAACTACATAAAACATTGTTTCTCTGTTATCCGCTGGCTCATACCGGTTCCTAGGTCCAAAATAATCCCGTCATTCGAAAAATTTTGAAAAACGTACGAAAGGCTAACGTGCAAAAATTTACAATCGAGGTTGATGGCATTGGCATTGCTCCGAAACGCATCGTATACTATACGTTACGAAAGATTTACCTGTTTAGTTTGTCACTTCTGGTCAACAAGTCGATTATATTGAATTTATTTATGTACAAAATTTAAGTTTAAAAACGCTTTATTCACAGGCAAACAGAGAACGGATGATTTATAAATCGAAAGAAAATCAAATTTTTTTATGTCGTTTTGAATATTTTTTGATATTATTTTAGGCATTTTATTGCTCATTATACATTTCTAAGTTAACCAAATCCAGGGTCTTGTGAATACAGAGAAATCACACAATTTTAGGTTGGGGAAGATTTTTATCCTATTTTTAATGGCTGTAAAATTAAAACAGTTGATAAGGGGCAACAAAATCTTATTAAAGTGACATTCCCTTTAAAAACAAGGCAATACTTCCGCTTACGCTTAGTATAACAGGAATATCTGAAAAAAGATTAGTTGCGACTATTGACAAAAAATAATAATTTTTTCAAAGAAAATCATGATTTTGATATTGATTTAACGTAAAATTTTACGCTGATTTGAAATCCGTTGAAATTTTGACACTATCTTTAACCATTCAAAAGATAGAAACTTGGATTAAGGGAATAAAAAACAACTCCGAATTCATGTTTAACAATGCATGCCTTTGAAAATCACAGCGGGGAATGACGCCTTACGGCACAGAAATGATGTTACTGACTAACCTAAACAGCAACCTACCACCTAAATGTGGCATTCCGGACTCATTTTTTGACAAAAAATGTTTATTTCAGGCCCCTCTACTACTTACAATTTGGCCAAATATTTTCGAAACAGCCTTTATATCATGCGAAAGCTTTTTGAAAACAGAAGTGAAACCTTTGCAGACGGTCTGGTTTGTTTACTCCGAAAATACCTCAATGAATGAAAATCTGGATGTCTCCTCAGGGTTCAAAATATATATATGAAAGGTTATAAGTAGGTATTTTAATTAAAGTGTCACTGGAGCAATACAATGGGTTATTGGTGACAGTCCGGGATCAATCCCAAAGGGAAAGAACCGAGGACTACACCACATTTTGACACACGATCAGATGATGAGGAAACACCTGGGCGGGTAATCAACTCTCCAAACTTCCACATCATGCCAAAGTGAGGACATTTGAAGCCACGACGTAATTAACGTGCACCATCCTCCGTGTACACGACGGTCTTTGGCTGAACCGAGTTTCGAACTCGCAACTAACTCGGTTGCTAAGCCGTTACTCTTCCAACCGGGCTACCGTGGTGCTTGAAAGGTTATAGATAATAGAATTTACCTTTTACAAATTTGGTATCAAACTGAATAACAGCAAACGTCGTTTTTATGTTCGGTAGACAACCTTGAAGAAAAATTCAATGCTAAAAGGAGTCTCTAGATATTGGCATATTTATTCACTTTAATCAAAATTACTTTGTATTCGAAACTTGATAATAGGTTCTGAAATATCAATGAAAAGTTAATTCATTCTACCATACATGCATTGAAAAGAAATGTTACATTAGTGAGAGAAAGTATAATTCGGTACAAATAAGGCAATTTGTGTTTATCCAGTTGCTATAACAACTGCTGCATTGAAAATTGATATTTATTTATGGAGTGCACATACATGGCCAATCAAGGACACACTTATAAATCATCGTCAAATAATAAACAAACAAGAAAAGTCTTACTGACACATCCAGAGTAAGTGACAGGGATCAAACTCTAACCTTCTATATCCCGCAGGCTGATTGTAGTGGAGAAACCCACCAACATGAGGAGGATTTGAAGTGTAGCAAACAAATTTAGATGAACATTCATCTTTGTAAAAGTAAAGTTAAATTTAAAAGAATTAAATTTTAAAAATTTACAAAAGACGTTTAAGTCGGAAGAATTTGCATAAATACTTTGTTTCCAGTACAACATAAAATGAAAAGGCATCTCAAGAACTGGAGAATTCAAACATCACTTGAGTGCAAGGAGAGAAAACTGGAAGTAAATGTGCTACAAAAAATTCTTAGTTGTATTTTAATACCATGGGATAAATCAGGTTTCCAACTTAAAAGAGATTGGTGGAAAATTTTGGTGGTATTATTCTGCCACGTCTACACTTTTGCAACGTTGTTTATGATATTTTTATTGAGCCTTTCATCCCCATTGTTTCTATGTTTTACCTCAGTTGTTCTAACAAGTATTCCAATGATCACTTGGCACATGATACGGCGTAAAGTTCCCCAAATGCAAGCAACAGTGAAGGAATTTCAAAAGCTTGAATGTGAATTTGGGATTAAGATCTTCAAAATTCGACCCGTATACAAGATATACGTCTTTCTCATTTTGTTGATGCCGCTATGTCGCGGAGTCTATGCTTTTTGGATGTATGATCCCGTGAACAACTGGATATCAACATTCATGGTGTTTGGAATGCAGTTGAGCAAATCATTGGCATCTTCGTTCATAATGGCTGGTTCTTTTACTCTTAATATTTTCATAATGACAACGATTCCGAACTGGCAAGCGTTTGTCTTCAGCGCATTTTGTGCTAACCTGTCTGTGATACTGAGTGAATTCGACGACTCTTTGAAGAAACAAAGAAAAACAGTATTCTCTCTTTACATCGTTTACAACGATATTAGAAGATGTTTGAAACTCTTTAACGATACTTTTAGGGAGATTGCGTTCATGTTGCTTGCTGATAACTGCTTTTTAATGTTTCACGTGGTATTCCAGGCAATGAAATCTAATTCAATGGATGTCCACACTCTGGACCTTATTGGTGGGCCTCTTTTTGCATGCATCCTTCAAAGCCTTTGTATTATACTTACCGCAGCGTCACTTCATGAGAGCTGTGTGGATATCAAATCTACATTGCAGATGTTGTATGAAAAAGAGATACTCGAAAGTCCCTTTTCACATGCCTCAATTGTTCTAAAATCCTTGATTGATGAAAACGTATTTGTTTTTTTAACTTGGGGGAATTTTGAGTTGAAAAAAGGATTAATACTAGTATTGTTAGGAACTGTCTTAACGTATGGAATGCTATTTTCTCAAACACAATAAAATATTTTCACTTGTGTGTATTCAACAGTATTATACTCTACATTTTCCAAATAAAATATCCAGAGCATGTTAATGTTTGTTTTTTTCATAGTAAATGCGGCCTATATCTTTTTTGTTCTGCATAACTTTACATAAAATTAGATGTGGGTGTTGCGAAAAATGAAACGAGGTTGTTATGCAATCATCATTTATTGGGTGACAAATTAGGCACATTACAGATTGAATGCGATCATATACAGCAAATATAAGGCAATGATATGAATAATTCCAAGTGTTTCTTTATGCTCACGTTGAAGGCGTCGTCCAACTGACGAGGCAGCTACCTCATACTGTCGATATCGACGGGCACTTTGCCCGATTATTTCGTAAGTGCCGATCTCCTGTTGAGTATGAAGATGCAGAGATGAACTGCTCGATGATGGGATCCAACGGTTGCAGGTGAGTCGTGTGCTCAGGGTATGTATAGCCGTTGCTTTGGCTCAGAGAGGATACATTATGGGCGTAGAGCACCTGGTGGCACAGCCTTAATGTGAAAAGTTGATCGTTCTCATCGGAGAGCTCTCTCACGAACACGGTTGCCTGCGACGCGCTGGTGAGACTCAGGCCGAACTTGGACCACAGTGCCGTACACTTCGTAAACGTATCTGAACGTGTTATTGACAAACAGCGTACGAACTATAAGCCTCGTACACGGCGTACCTACTGCCTCGACCCACTCGGCCCTGATGTCAGGTCAGTCGCTGTTGCGTCCACGGGCTCATTACATGGTGATGTCAAATGAGCCAGAAGTCGATGATTGCACCTCCGAGGGCACCGGAGTCAATTTTGAAGATTTACGAGCCGATTTCTTACGGGAACGTTGCTCAACCGGTGTCTGTCGAATCCTAAATGTCTCGGCTTACTTGGATGATCCGCCTTCGGGACTCTATTTCGGTTAAATTTAAGTTTTCCCACAGGCATGTATGCATCCAATAGTGCGGCTCTCTAGCTACGAATTGAAGTGCTGACATCGAAGCTAGGACATCAATGACCTTCCAATGAAATTGACAGAGCATGTGAGCGGAGTATCTATCGTAAGATGGGTGAGTCACGTGGGCTTCAAATTGGTTTCGACAGATTGGTTATCGAAGTACATACAGATTAGTGCTTTCAATCACGCTGGATAATTACTTTAACCAATCAATTTGTCCCACATTTCGATTCATGCTTTTCACCACAACTACGTGGCAGATCTTTAAACCGAGCGACCGGAAGAAGCAGCATGAAGCTGCGCGCGCATGCTCCGTCTGTTTCATTAGAAGGTCGATGTAAGACATGAGGTTCAAGTGTAGCAACATCTAAAAGGACGCACGGCAACTCGATACAAGCCTAATGTGGGACATTTTTGAGACAATATCTGCTCAACCGGTAGCATTTGTGTACATTTTGTTTCATGCGTTAGTTCTTTTTCTATCCAACTGTACATGCACTATCTCTGTTTTTTTCATTTGCGAGCAGTAGTGGGGAGAGTGGGTTGTATTTTTTTGTGATATTGAATTCTCCTGATTTACTCCCTATATCGAAGGGAAAGACGTAATTTTACGTCAAAAGAAAGGGAAAACTGCTGTTAAGAAATTCCATGGGACTGCCATCGAAGTGTTTATCACTTATGTTAAAGTCATATTAGGAGAAAAGTTTAAATTATTAAACGAAATTTATCTATATGCGATGCATGAGCTTTGATATTTATGAAAAGAAAAACTTTAAGTTAGCAAATCATTTAAAATTTACATTCAAAGTTCCAATAATCTTATTTGGTTTAATAAAAATCTGCAATAGATAAAATATTTTCTAGTTAATGTTCGGTCATTTTTTAAGCTTTTATAAGTAATAAACTCTTCCCTCCAGTGTGATGTTTTCTTTTTATTACATAACACTGGAAATAACAAGCTTTGAAGTGAATTTGAACTTTAAGTTACACTCACAACGTCCTAATAAAGGATAAAAATACTGTGTCATAATTACTTGTTTGCTATACAGAATTTCCGATCTTAGATGTCTAATCTCATGAAAAAGCAAATTCTTGATAAAATATCTGTGTCAACTAGGTCTGCAATTATTTTAATGATTTATTAATTAAAAAAATTACATAGGCTTCAGTAGGTATGTATTTTCAAACACACCAATAGGTTTTATTTAAAAAATCATGGATATTATTATACCTATTCAAATTATCTTGAATGAAAAATCTCACAGGTCTGTTTCATAAAAGTCCATGAAAGCTAGAATGAATATGCTGATATTTTCCATAATTTTGAAAGAGCCTATGTGAAGTGTCTAATCTATTATTCTTAGAAAAATAAAAGTGGTGATAAATTTGGGATAAATACACCGTAAAATTTGTGTTCAAACCGACTTAATATTTTTACTTTTGAGACAATCAAATTCGTCGGTGATCATGATGTATTGCAACTTTGCATGAATCCATTGTTTGCGTTAATATTACTGAAAGAAATACTAATGAATGTGCCAATGCCTGCAAAAGTATTTATATCATAGACATTCTTTTCCTTTATCTTACAAGTTTTAGTTCTTTGCTTTTTTATATACATGAAAATACAACGAATATATCACCTAAATTCTTCCAGTGTCTCTTTTCTAGATCATAGTTTCCCAAACTTTAATTCAACGTCCCCTTTTCAAAGATAATTTTTTGGCACCCCCTCTGAAAAACTATCTCAACTTTAAAAAATTCAGGTGTAGCTCTGCCTATTTTTTATTATTTTATACATAAATGTTTTCATTATTTTTGTTATTTACAATTTTTGAATCCCACCAAAATATCTATGTAGTTGTGTACGTAAGTTTAGAATTTTAAAAAGCTATATTGGAACATATTTTGTAGCTTAACAACTTGAAACTAAAATTATAAAGCTATTTATTAAAATAAAATTAAATAAAAAATGAATTGCTGATTCATACACTACATTAATCACTGTTATTAGTCATTATATTACATCAATCAGTAACATTAAAAATAATAACTAACGAGAAGGATTAACCTTTTGATTTGCTACCAATTTATCAATATGAGGCTCTATTTTGTCAGCTGCATCCTTAAATCTCCACAATAAATTATTTACTATGGGTTCCTCTTTAGTTAAAAGAATCGAAGATAGTGCATCACTGTAGTGAGTGTTCCTGTATGGTCAAGTAGATAAGTGCTTAAAACATTTTGTCGACAGATTTTTTACCATCTTATTGACCTCACTCTTCTCCTCAATGTCCTTTATCCATCCTGGGTCCAGAGTCGCCCCTACCCTCAAATTCCTTCAGAGCCCACAATGGGGTCATCCACTTTAGGAAACAATGGTCTAGAATTTGTTTAATGCTCAAATATATTCCAACAAGAGCAGTCCGTATGCAAGAATGCCACCCAAAACGCTCAAAATCAAACCCCTTTTCAAAGGCAATACTCTAAAAGCATGTAGACGAATAGGTTTCTTTCGGATAAGCAGGTTTATAGGTACTCGTAGCTCGTTGTATCTCAAATGTGCTGAATTGCCAGTTAGTGCTTCATTGACATTTCTCAAACCTTGAATAAGGTTTTGAAGTTCATGAGCTACCTCGTCCGAAATCTCAAGACTTCCGATAAATAACAACAAAAAATAAGCAACTTGGATAACTGATTCTATTTTTCTGAAGGACATCAAGAGGGTTGCATGCTTTACCAATCCAGCCAAAGACAGAAACACATTTATAACAAACACAACGATCAAGAAGAATACTGTCGTCGAGAAACACTCGTCCGAGACCTTTACTGTTTTCCGTACCAGCCTGTATCGCTTTAGAAGAGAATGCATCAAGTAGAATTTATGCTGAGCCACCACATATCGAAGTTGTTTTCTTATATCGGTAAGTACATCCTTGAATATGTAACAAGTTTCACAATACACACAAGTCACTAAAGTGGGTACTGTCAGTTGGAGAAGAGCAGACAAATGAATATTCGAGATAAAAATCAACACATCGTAATCAATTAAGCTTTTCTTTGATGTTCCTATTAAGTAAAACTTGCACGGTAACGTAATTTGACACCAATTTGTGAAGTAAATTACTGTGAATGTTTTCATACTTGGCAAAGCAAAAGCTATGAATGTTATAAATATGAAGCCCAAACGCTTCCTAAAAGTATCAACCTCCATTGTTTTTAACGATGTTATTTGATTCTTCAGTTGCCGTAATAATTTTGAGTTGATGTATAAACAGCACCACATCGCTATTTCAGATGCAAGTATGAGAATTCTTGGTATGACAAATATAAAAGTGCCTTTTCGAGCTGTTCCTATAATTCCATACGATTTCCAGAAGCAGGATATCAACAGCAAACTAGGAAATATTAGATTCAACGATTTATAGATAATCCTTTTAAATTTATTTTTTTTCCTGATTGTTACGATTTATCCCCATAATACGAAGTGTAAACCAAATGAGAGTCATGATTCTCAGTCTTTAGTAACATTCAAGACGTATCAGGAGAATCCTACAGGCTTCACTCTGTATTGAGAAGAAGCAACGGGTATATTAAGCATTCACTATGCGAACATAAAAGTAGTTATAGAAATGTAATATGAGATAGAGAGAGGGGGGGGGGTATTTCAATTAACGTCACACTGGAGCAACACAATGGGCTATTGGTGACGGTCCGGGATCAATCCCAAAGGGAAAGATCCGAGGACAACACCACGTAATTTTGAACCACGGTCAGATGACGAGGCAACACCTGAGCTGGCACCCCACTCTCCAAACTTCCACACCACGCCAACGTGAGGACATTTGAGGCCACGACAGATTTAACGTGCACCAGCCCCCTTTGTACACGACGGTGTTTGGCTGGATTCGAACTCGCAACCCTTCGGTTGCTAGTCCGTTACTCTTCCAACCGGGCCACCGCGGCCCTGAGATAGAGAGAAGTAAGGCTATAGATCGTAATTCAAATAATACAGAATAGGACAAATAATACAAATAATACATCCCATATATTTACCCAAGTCAGTTTAAAAGACAATGCGCGTGCAAAAACGATGTTAATATAATTTCTGAAATCCGTTTCCAATACTGTCGTATTGATAGATAAATATGTTAAATCATCTTTTAAAGATATCAGTTGCTGGGAGTCGCAACAACAATACCGATGAGTAAATATTTATCCATACATATTCATTTTTTTGCAGCCAAAAAGATGAAAATTGTACAGCTCACGTGATTTCTTTTGCACTCAGCTTCAATACAAAAGAATTTCATGTAACATTTACTTCTTTCAGTGAGTTATGATTTGATAATCGATTATTTTCCGTTTGTATCCATTATATGCTCGTAGAGATAGTTGTTATTCATATCAAAGTGTTTATTTTCCACAATGCCTTGAGTCATTACTTCATTAGAAAAATTAAAATGTCTTATTTGATACATAATTTATACAATGCAATTGTGACACAAGCAAGAAAAAGCCTTGGGGTTTTAAACTAAATAATTGTGCTTCTATTAAATTTCTTAAATTAATTCACTAATAATTTGGGTACAATAATTTTTGTTAATAGCGATACACAACTCGATAGAGAGAGAGAGAGAGAGATAAAAAGGTAATTCAGTTTTATTACCTTCAATTCCCACCACAAAGTGATAGACGATTTTATACTAGTTATAAAAAATTTTTAAGAAATATTCTGTCTTTACGTTTAAATAAATTTCATGTATAGACATTACGAACATGAAAACTTTGATACAAGGGTGCACTACAAAATTCATTGACTCAGAAGCAAATTTCATGATTTGTTTATAACACCTCATTGGTATTTTCGAAGAAATAGAAAAGTAAATAGATTTTAAAGGAGCTATTGGAGAGGCTTTAAAAAAGTTCTTGATGTTTAGTAATAAGTATGTGGAATGGAAAAAATATAAGCAGTTCACTCTTTGAAACACAAACAATCAGCAAAACATTGAAATTCTTAGTCAAAATCCATTGATGGCGACTCAAAAAACCTTGAATTTCAATTTTATAAATTCACACACTAGGATCCAAATTATTGCTAAGTGTTTATTGTTAGGTTCAAATTTTAAAGAAATTTAGTCATTGAAATTGAGCGAACAGCATGCCATAAGTTAAGATAGCTCCAAATACAGTTAGTACGAAGGTTCTTTCCAAGTGTAATAGGTTACACGCAGTAAAAACAAATTGTGTGTCATCAACAGCGTATTTCAAAATTAGAGTTGTTTGAGATGCATGATCTCTCAAAATCTCTTTTTCGAATATCGCCATGAACGTGGACTTAATGTAGATGCATTTTTCGCTAAGCGACGCAGCAGAGCGGATGATAAACACCAATGGTAGAGTGCTGAAGAAAACTGTTGAAACCATAAGATCGAAGGCATACCCGTTTTTTTTCTTGACCCTAAAAGACATGCAGAGAACATTGAACGAGAAAATGAAGTGTAACACGATCAGTACGAATATAATTTGAGAAAACGCTTCGTTAAACTTCTTCATGCACGTTCTCACATTTCTGTAACTCCCGTAGCATAACAGGAATTCCTTTCCAGAGTGGTTCTTCAGAGTTGAGTTGAGAACTTCTAGAAAGCCCGATAAGCAGTGACAGCAAACGCAGAAAAACAAAGTTTGCAAGTTGGGAATTGTAAACAGTACGAAGTAGTTGAAAGACATGGCACAGGTGAAGATGAAGCGCGAAAGCATTGAGTCATCTAAATCTGTACCGAAGGTCATAACGTAGACTGTTGGCTTCATGTAATCTTTGCTTGGATCTAGAATCACAAAGCAAATCACTCCATGAATGAACGGCATAAATATAATTATAAAAATTAATGCTCGAAAACTAAATCTAAATCTGAATCTTCTGACTCCCATTTCGTTTTCGAGTTGCTGAAATGTTCTGACTAGTTTCGTTATTAAAGGTTCCTTTAGTCTCATAATATGCCACGAAAGTGCAGGTAGGATTCCATTTAACACCGCAGATAAACACAAGCAAACGTTGTTTGAAAAATCCATGCTCATTACCAAGCATACATAACATCCACAGTAGGTATGATATACAATTGTAAATAGAATTTTCCACCAGTTTTTGATTGGTAGTGAAACGATATTTCGCCATGGTAGTAAAAGGTAACGAATAATTCCATTTACATATTTGAAATTGGAGTTTCTTTTCAGTGCTTTACACTTCACTGGCATTTGATGAGTCATGAATATTGGTAATTCGTTTGGGCATAACATTCTTGATTTTTCAAATCAATTGGATTTTATAATCTATCCAGATCCTGCGCACAACAAGTTACATCGTTTTGAATATTACTTCATTTTTTGAAAAATGTAAAAAAATTATATATCTGTAAGAATGCGAATATATGACATTTAAGATAAGAAAATTTCAGTTGAATCTTTCGAAATTATTCTGAATCTAATTTGTGAGTATTATTATTTGATGATATTCGTCAGAAATGGCACACACTTCTTTTTAGTAATCCTGCGTTTGAGAGGTTATTATAAAAACAACTTTCAATTATTTACTAATCAATACTGTCAATCCCTGCAAACCAAGTCAGTAATGTATTCAGCTGCATCGACGCTATATTTAATTCACGGATAGTCCTTTTACATAATTCAAGCAATTTCCAAGTTTTCGTGAAACCAGTTTTGTCATGGTTACAAAATATTATACATTTTCTTTCAGTGTATTATTTCAAACGCAAATGATGCAGCACTTTATGATGAATAATGTTGTCATTATTAATATTTAATCAATGCATACAATTAACTTTGGATATAAGCAATAATACAACTGAAATTGGTCGCATTAGAAAAAAAAATTACATTTAGATCGCAAAAGTTATCGCCATTTCAATAAATTTCAATCTACTACATCTGAATCATTTTGTAGTTCTCCAAATGGGTCTCAACAAAAGGGAGAGAATCATTTGGGAGCAGAATACAGTGCTACTAAGAACATTATTGAATGGTTCTTATGGAAGAATGTAATTATATATCAAATTAATTATATAAATACACAAAACCTTTCATGCAAATGAGTGTGGCCATGGATAATTTCAGATAATGGATATCAATTCTGCGAATTGGAAGAAACCACATATATATATAAAATAAGCTCTTTAACTTTTAATTAGGGCCATTATAATAAAAAATGCAAGAGAGTGTTCAAGGAACGAGAAATTTTCTCGCATAATAAATGGAATCAATTTGATGATGAAAAAGTAAGTTATTTTATTTCGTTAGGTTTTAAATTTACCTTATCCTTGCTTATATTGTACAATTCATAATCTGGGTAATTTTTCTAGTCTTAACCAATGAGATAATAAAATATTTTCACCTTGAAATTAATCCCTACCTTGATAGAAAAGGGCCAAATTAACTGATTTTGAGTTATGAGACCACAAATCACATCAATGATAGTTATAATAGGAAAAAATGCCAATGTCCTCCTGTCAATACATTACGAATGTATCAAAATATTGAAAAATGCTTTTTGTATGTTGCATTAAAAATTAAAGAAATAAAAATTACTAAATCAACATTTACCAAAAACTTACGAAATGAACATTCACCCTTTCTACCAAGGTACCGATATTAATTGGGATGGTTCCAGATTATTTCATCTGTAATCCACTATGAGAGGCATTTTCTGTCAAACTAAATGTGTAGATGGTGGTAGTGTTTCTGTGGCATAACATTTTTATTGTTGGTAATATGTACATGACGTCACTTGACATGTTTTTGAATATGATTTCAACACTTCGCCAATAAAAATCCAAAAAATGAATTCCGAATTTATATATGATGGTTAATTGGTAAAAGCCAATTAGATTAAACGCCAGACGCTAAAACGGCTAGAAAGTACATTTTAAAGTAACCCTATATGTATCATGCTAGAGCATGGCTGTAATTATTGATAACGGGAATAAAATCTACACTTTTAGTCTGATTTGTTTGTTACACGTAAAATCTCTCTTATAGACATCGCCCTCTGGTATGGCTACATCAATAGAAATATTAAAGCATGCAACAAAACTATTAAAATTTAACTTTTTTGGCAATTAATTGATCTTGTTCATTCATTAATGTATGAAGATGGAGCGAGTTGATCGAAATTGAAATAACAGAATTATACTACAAAGTAGCCGAAACTACAAAAAAGGCATCTAGAAGCTAGAAACTTAATAATTGCAGCCTTTACATCTATTCGTACTGTAATTTCTCGGAGATTTCAATGTTTATTACGCAGAAGGAATTATAAAATATTCATTGTAACTTGGCTTATAGTACCGGCATTCTTCACTAAACGACTCACCTGTTTAACGACCACTCGGACTTACGACCAGCTCTCCAGCGTAGGAAATCGTATTTCTCAGTTTGAGTCTTGGGAATCCAATTCCTTAGTCTTTGGGCGTTTTTACGCACACCGGAAAAACCGGAGCCGGTGCGAACGATGGCCACGGATGCAATGTAATCGAATGGAGGACTTCACACATAGCCGACGCCGGAAAATGAAGCAGCCGTTGAGCTCGACAAATCGGATGCCGGAATGTTCACTTTTGATGATCGGTTTGCCTTGTTTGTCTTGTACATGTCATTTTCCGTTATGAGTACTCAGGGGTGCCAAAGTTCAGGATAGAGACCTGAAAAGTTTTCGTTCTTTGTTCAGAACTATCTGAATTTACCCGGCGTTGCTCGGGTTTAATTGGTTAAACGTCGATTGAAAGTGACCCCCAAAATCACTTTTCTGTCATAGAAAATGCAACTATCGAGAAAAAATAAGCGAGTTCAAAATAATTTTTAAAACAGATTTTTATAGCTTCCACAATTTACTTTAGATCCGTTTCACATACTATAGGTAAAACAAAGTTCGATCAAGCACGCCGGCATGCACATTCGTTATCATCTGCTGTGTTTCAGTAGCGCAGCTATCGATGATACGCTACCGCAGATCCAGCAAACTTGTCGACGGAGCTTCATACACCCGATCTTTGATGTAATCCCAGAGGAAGAAATCGAGTGGGGTAAGATCTGGTGATCGTGGAGGCCATTCAACACAGCCACCGTAGCCGACTATCTGTTGGCCAAATCTGTTGTTGAGAAACTGTCGCACTGCGTGCGATTTGTGTGGCGGGGCGCCATCACATGTTGGAATCACAGGGAAGACAAGAACGCCAGAGGAATATCATCGATAAAGTCAGGTAACACATCCTTTAACAGCTGGAGGTATTTCGGTCCATTTAGTGAACCGTCATAGAACACGGGTACTATTAGATGATCCTTCCAAATACCGCACCACACATTCGTATACCACTGCACCTGCTGTATGACGGAAACTCCCCATGAGGGATTTTTAGTGCCCAGAAATGGTGTTGTGTCGGTTCAGCATCACGTTTCGGTGAAACTTAACCTCGTCCGACCATATTATGTTGGAAAAAATTCTGGCCTAACCTCCAATTCGTTCAATGCCTAATTGCACCAGTCAAAGCGTCGCTGTTTGTCTCCCGGTAACAATCCTTCCTACGGAATTGCATGGTAGGGATGTGCACCATTGTCGTGCAGTATTTGCCATACTTGGCTTTGTACTAAGCCACTCTGGTTGCTAATTTGTCTAGTACTGCTGTAGGGATGGGCTAAAGAGTACGCCAGTATGTCTTCTGCTGGTATTAAACTATGCATGCGTGGTCTGCCCGAACGAGGTCGACTTCTGGTGCTGCCTGTGTCTCGAACAACGTTTCCAATGGTTGCCGAAGTTGGATGTGGACCAAACGGCATAAGTCCGTGCAGCCTGGACCCATTACGTTGGCATTCGCCATAGAGAAGCACCATCTCACAATACTGACTATTAGTGAAAGCGCCATTTCCTCACAGCGTACCGTATGAAGTGAGAACACCGGCTCGGGCGGTTTTTATCTGATACGTAAAGGGTGACGACACAATGTGAATTTGCATACATGCGAAACCGCAGTAAATGTCCGTGGGCATGGTCGAAACTTTCGTTTCTGTTCTAATCTACAAATTTCGTATTCAATTTTATAAGAACGTTTAATTCACGATTTTATCTTATTCGTCTACAAATAAATTTTAAGTTTTACTGTTGATGTGGATTTACCAATCCTCCACTGAACGACGAGCATTTGTTACTGACATTTTCCCGTCTGCGTAAAGTTTATCAGGGGAAGGGGAATATTAATTATCGTCGCACTGGAGCTACACAAAGGGCTATTGGCAATGGTCCGGGATCAATCTTGAAACAAAGATCCACGGACAAACTGAGTAATTTGGAACCACGGTCAGATGACGCAGTAACACTTCAGCTGGCACCCCACTCTCCGCAATTCCACATCACACCAACGCGAGGACTTTGAGGCCACGACGGATTTTACGTGCACTAGCCCCCTTTTTACGCGTCGGTATTTGGATGGCACAGACGAGGATCGAACTCACAACCCTCTGGTTGGCAGTCCGTCACTCTACCAACCGGGCTACCGCGGCCCCCAAAGTTTATCAGGTTAAAATTATTAAATATTAAATATTCGTTCGTGGCTGTATAGCCGAGAGGTTTTAATCGTGTATTTTAGTTGCGCGAAAATTGTGATTTCGGATTGTCAGTTTTTTTATTTTACGGAGTGCGTTTTTCAGATATTTTTTTATTTATCTTTTTTTTTTACTTTCTTTGTTTGAATTTAAATTCGTCGTTGCTTAACTCAGAAAAACTGCACAACACCGGAGAACACTTTTTTGAATTTCTAGACGACCCCTTATTCAAGGTATGGAATAGTTCAAATTTCAATCGCGAATATCTCCGCGAATTTTACAGATAACTCCATGAAACTTTTCCTTGTGCTTTTATTATGGTATTGAGCAGATTTTTCTAATTGAACTTTTTGGCCGATCTCCTTTAGTTTTCGAGTTATTTTTTAACTTCCTTATTTTGCCGCTAGGAGCACTGTAAGCTGTCTCAATAAATTCAGCATGGTCACTTTACTATAGGTACACGTTACTTTCTTGACTATACGAGACGCTGTTTCAAATTTAAAGGGCTTAAAGGGACTTTACAAGTCACCCTGTATATAATTTTTACTGATATTTCCTAATCCTATCATGCAGACATTTACTATTTTGGGCACTGTGCGATAGAATATATTGTCTTGTCAGATTTGACAACAGTTTAAGGAGAAAAGAAATAAGTTCGGCCATACTTTCTTGTCCAGTAGTCAACATCAACGTACGACAGTTTCTGCAAGACTTTAACGTCACTTTCTCAGGAATAGTATTCATTCTGCTTACTTTCAACTTCATCAGAATGTTCAATGTGTTATGCCTGATTATGAAGTCCAAAAGAATTCAAGTCTATAATGGCGAAATGGTTGTGACGCATTTGTGGCATGTGTTATTCCGACCCTGAGCATTATATACGCTGCATCGATAGTTCACGAAAAATGCGTTCAAATTAGGAAGACATTTCAGATGCTTACGAGAAAGAAAATTTTCACCACCCTTTCTCTCACAAAGCGATGATTCTGAAGTATTTAATCGATGAAAAAGTGTTCATTATTTTTCCATTTGTGGAAATATTGAACTGGATAAGAGTTTTATGCTCGAGTCGTTTGGAGCACTTTTTAATTACGGATTATTATTTGCTCAATTTTGACTCTCACAAAAGCTGTCATTAATTGATGTCTGAAATTGTGAATGAGCAAGATGTTGTTTCCAATTGAAATCAATAGACATTTTTGTTCTTTATGAACACATTTCACAATGCTTTGTTTTTAAGTGCGTAGATGTCTTCAGTATTTGTCATCACCAGATAGTGGACCAGAGGTTTTGCCCACTGCCACCTTCGAGTTGTAGGCGGAACAGGTTCGATTCCTTCCTGGATGTATTTTTCTCTTTGTATCAGTAAACCTTTTCTTGTGTGTTTGTACATTTACTTGATGTTGTTTGGCGCAGTTTGTATATGCCCATTTATGTCCTTTGTGATATTAAATCAAATCCAACCCAAGAAACAAATGTTTTTATTAAAACGAGTTAAACTGATATATGTGTTAAACAGCTACAACGCTAATAAATGTTTTAGAATATTTTATTTTTTCAGTGTTTCACCCGGTAATTTCAATTTTGAATTCATTTGCAAGTATTTTACGTTTGTTGTTGAGACTCTGCGCCGTCATAATGCAATGCCTGCTAGTAATCTCTTGGTACAGTATCAGATTTAGAGTACCCCAAAGAAAAACTATTTTCGAGAAAATTAAATTGACGAAAAGTGTGTTGGGCTTAAAAAAATACGAATACACAAGATATATGTTTTGACAAGTATTCTGTTATTTCCTGTAGATCTTGGATTATATTATTTTTGGATGCATGACTCAACAACTAACCCTGGGAGACTAATGCTGCTAATATAACTAAGGCTGTTTTGTTCGTCTTAAAACTTGAAAAATCCTTGATTTCGCAGTTAATTTTCAGTAGTTAAATGTATTTTCGTTATTTTATTACTTGTGCTAATCCTGTATTGCGGACTTTAATTTTTTGTGCAGTGCGCGGTAGTATACCTCGTATTCTCAACGGATTTAACAACAGTTTAAGGAGTAAAAACATCAATACGTCCTCTATTTCTAACGAATTGTCTTCATTTACATCAGACAACTTCTGTCAGGTTTCAAGAATACTTTATATGGAATTCTGTTCATGATACTTACTTTCAATTTAATTTATACGTTCCATTTGATTTACATGCTTATGAGGTCTGTAATTATTGAAGTTTATTCTGGTGAATGGATTGCATCAATATTTGAATTCCAACCCTGTCCATCATTTAAACAGTATCGTTAGTTTACGGAAAATGTTTACAAATTAAGAACATATTGCAGATACTGTTTGAAAAATAAATGTTTGTTCACCATTTCCCCAGAAAGCAGTAATTATGAAGTCTCATATCGATGAAGAGGTGTCCATTTTTTCCATTTGTGGAAATCTTGAACTGAATAGAAGCTTTATGATAGTGTCATTTGGTGTACCTTTTACGTACGAAATGTTATTTATATGGTTCTGATACACATTATGACTATTATCATTAATATGAATCTAATATTTTAATAGTCAGGATAGGATACATTATTCTAAATACTCTTGATACTAAATTTGAGAAATTCTTTGTTTTCCACCTTTAAAACGAAATTTATATTCAATCATATCAAAGAATCCGTAATAAAAGCTTTCGCAAATTATATATGTATATAATTAACATAATTATCCAGCATTACTCGGGTTGAATTCGTTAACTAACTTCCACTTTCGTTAATAAATTTTAATTCCTATTCATCACATGTATCAACTACCATACTCTAATAAAGGTACACAATTGTTAAATACACAAATTTACAAATGTAAATAAATGTCATACTATATATCATTTCGTACTTTTGTAAAATTTGAATTTTTAGTAATAAAGAAGTCTTTATAATTAAAAGTATAGAGA
Source organism: Meta bourneti (assembly GCA_933210815.1). Lineage (NCBI taxonomy): Eukaryota > Metazoa > Arthropoda > Arachnida > Araneae > Tetragnathidae > Meta > Meta bourneti. The sequence goes on from OW119926.1 coordinate 65,728,535, forward strand.
AGTAAGACTTTAGTATAAGTGCCAATATTACTCAGTGCAGATAATAGTTCAGAGTATGCATATAGCAGTTCAGATTATGCATTTAAATGTATTGTATGTCATTTAAAAGCAAAAAGCGGTTCCCAAAATTATCATACAATGATTAAAAGTATATTTAAAACTAATTAAACCATTACTTACCTGGATTGCAATTATTGAACGAAAAACATCAAATTGAAAATCCAGAAATACATCTTAAAACAGATTAAAAAAAAGCTTCGAACGAAAACTAATGAATGTATCCGTTTTTTCACTACAAAATAGATTCTTGGAATGTAACGGACACAAATTTAAAAAGCAAACGATTAAAAAGTATCAAGGTTGCCATATTAGCTACCACTAATATTTTAAAAGGTCTTGTTCTGTATATTTTATTTATAATGTTTTATTCTTTTTATCGTCTGTGCCAAATATTCAGAATTTTTTGTTTCGTAAAGAAAAAAATACGGCTCAAAATAAATAAAAAGTAATGGAATTTAAATTCCGTAAAAATAGTTTTTGGAAAAATAATTGGGTTTTCACAGCACTGGTAAAACAATCCAAGTAATTGCAATGCTCAATATGCTTTCCAGCTGCTCCAAAACTACGAAAGTATGGTTGATTTAAGTATAGTTACTAAGTTGTTTTAGCACGAAACTTGCCTAAATATGCAAGCAAAGAAAATTCAAATAATGTATTCACAAAACCAAAATATGGTGTATCAAATACAGAACATTGCATAAAATATGTTGAATAAATTTTGTGATACTTGTACAAACACAAAATCGATCATAAAACGGTAAGACTCACAGACAGACTAACGCAACCAAGTTCAGTCACTAAATGAATGTAAGTACTCACAGTATGCAAAGTTTCATGAAAATATATTAAACTATTTGAACGTAGTACGGGCACACGCATACAGACAGATGGACAGACAGACACAGAAAGATAGACAGACAGACACCAAATGCGCAAGAGATGGATTTTGCATCAGAAGGGCCCAAAACGGATAGAAACCTTGAAATGGGTCGAAAATATTCAATGTAAACACTCCGTTTTTATATAGACTAGCAGAATAACCCGGCGGTACTCGGGTTAAATTGGTTACCTAATTTCCGTTTTCGTTAATAAATTGTAATTCTTATTCATCCCATATAACAACTACCACACTTTAATAAAGGTACACAATTATTAAATACCCAATTTCACAAATGTAAACAAATGTCATATTTAACATTTTACACTTTTGTAGAATTTAAATTTTTAGTTAGAAAGAAAGTATCTAGAGTATCAATGTTACCCAGAATGTAAAGAATAGTTCAGAGTCTATATAAATGCCTTCTATGTCATTTAAAAATAAAACTGTTTCCCAAAATTATCATACAATGATTAAAAATATTTTTAAAACTTAATTACCTTCAAAACCTTTATTTACCTTCATTACATTTATTGAACGAAAAACATCAAATTCAAAATCCAGTAATATATCTTAAAACAGATTTTTAAAAAGCTTCGAATGAAAAGTAATGAATATATCTGTTTTTCACTACAAAATAGATTCTTGGAATATACAATACTGACACAAATTTAAGAAAAAGCAAACGATTAAAAAATACCGAGGTTGCTATATTAGCTACCAGTCCTATTTTAAAACTTTTTGTTCTGTATAGTTTTATTCACTTTATCGTCTGTCAAAAATATTCAGAATTTTTTTATATTTCGTAAAGAAAAAATAAGGCTCGAAATAAATAAAAACTATTTTAAATTACGTAAAAATTATTTAGGAAAATAATTGATATTTCAGCAGCACTGGTAAAACAATCCAAGTAATTGCAATGCTCAATATACATTCCAGCTACACCAAAACTACCAAATTATGGTTGATTTTTAAGTATAGTTACTCAGATGTTTTAACGTGAGATTTGTCTAAATATGTAAGAATAGAAATGTTAAGCCATGCATTCATTAAATTAAAATATGGTGTATTGAATGTAAAACATTAAATTAAAATGTGTTAAACAAATCTTATGTGATACTTGTACAAACACACAGACACAAAATCGAACAGTGAACGGGAAGACGGACAGACAGACTTACACAACCAAGTTCAGTCACTAATTGAATGCAAGAACTCACAGTATGCAAAGTTTCATGGAAATATATTCCACCGTTTGGACGTAGCACGGGCACACAGATACAGACAGATGGACGGACAGACAGATAGACAGACAGACAGACACCAAACGCTCAAGAGACGGATTTTGCATCAGAAGGGTCCAAAACGGATAGAAAACTTGAAATGGGTCGAAAATATTCAATGTACAAACACTCCATTCTTATTTATACAGTTGATCAATTTTGAAACTTTTTCTAGCTTAATGCATAGATTAGGACAAGAAACAACAAAAGGAGTGCGGCCTTTTGATGTTACGTGTAAATTTACTACCGAAATCGAAATACGAAAAATCTTTCTTCACAGGTGTCCATTTTCTGGATGTAAATTAAGACATTGCAAAGGGTTGATTATTGAAAATAATTCAATATAACCGTTTATATCATGTGCGTATACTGTCGGGATAGGTAGCGTGGAGATCCGAGCTGATCGTCTGAACTTACCCCTTGGACCGATCGCTAGGGTGTTACAAAGTGATACGGAGATTAGGACTAACACAATTTATTTCTCTGCCTAAAAACTATGTACAGCAACCGTTATCTCAAATTGATGAAACAGCCTACACGCTGCCACTTGCATTAATTCTCTAAAAAACTGCGCTCGCTTCACCTGCGCGTGGAAGCCTTCAGTTACTAGTTCAAAACTGCGCTCGCTCCACCTGCGCGTGGAAGCCTTCAATTACTAGTTCAATTCTAACTCACTCTCGCTGAGTCAGGAAAATAGTTTCTACCAGTCACCGGATTTCAGCGGACATCTGCACGTGTGGTTAAGTCGATCATCAGCCGTTTGCACATCCTCACACGCCGCCGCCAAGAGGAAAACAGATTTTTTTTTTCCAAAAAAATCTGTTTTACTAATAATATAGTCCGAACATTTGTGGCAACCGGTCAGATCAGGAGTGGTTACCCTCTCAACCCAAGAGAAATCAAGGGATCCAAAAAAAAATTATGCATAAGAACATTTATACTTTGCAACCACTTTTCAAGCTAATATTAGATCTTAACATCCAAATGCTATATCTATTTACACCACAAACAATCAAATATTGATACTCCCGAACTCCAATACCTTTTCATTCTAAATTGATCCAATCTACAAAACCTAACCTAAAGTATTGCAAAAATAACATTCGACTAACACCATACATATAAAATTAACCATTATTTACACTATATTTAATATACATCTTAACTCTCCATATTTAGTTATAAAAAAAATAACAATCTCATCCAAATATGCTACCAAGCCTTTATTGATCGACCTCTCTTTCCAAGCGGGAGAGAGCATCAGCTCCCTGATGATAAATCCCAGGGCGATGGGTCAACTTGTAATTCCACCTTTGAACGGTATGCTATTGGTATGCAATAACTATGTGGTTTTCTCCGGATGGAGTCAGGCAGCAATTCAATCTTGTGCTGACTTACTCCCACGGGTTGTATTGGTCGGCAAAAAAGTGTTTCGAACTTACACAAGAGTCTTTTCAATTCTTCCTCCTGTTTAGGATTTAAGTACGGTGTCGTGATCATTTTCACTTCTTGGGTGAACTCGTCTCTTGCTTCGACAATTGGAGCGTTTTCTATGTTACCAAATTCTTCCTCACCTTCAAAAATGACATTTACCGCGTTGGAACCGATCACAAATTCCCTTATCTTGTTCTGGTGAACGTGCCTCATCCTATTGTCTGGCATCTTTATAATGAAAGAATGTTCATTCTTTTGCTCTTCAATGATTCCGGGACCTTGCCATCTGGCCAATAATTTGTTTGTAGAATCTGGCAAGAGCACGATGACTTTATCTCCCGGCTTGAAAGTCTTTCTTGTAGACCTTAAATTATAATAATGGGCCATTTTCTCTTGTTGTATATTAGATGTTATCTTGGCTTTCTCTGCGGCCTCCTCCAGTCGGGTTTTCAACTTCTCCAGATAGACATGTATTGGGGTTGTATCCAGCTGCAAACCCTCGTGTCTTCCCGTCCAGGTATTCTTTAGAATCGACAAAGGACCTTCTGGCTTCCGACCAAAGAGCAATTGAAAAGGCGCTACACCCGTTGAACTGTTCGGGACCTCTCTGTATGCCCATAAAATGAACGGTATTTTGGTGTGCCAGGTCCGTGGTTCTTCCTTAATGGTGTGATGTAACATACTCTTTAAAGTTTGGTTAAATCTTTCCACTAACCCGTTTGATTGTGGATATAATGGTGTGGAGAACCGTGGAGTTGAACCCATTCTTTTTTCAAATTCCTGAGTCAATTCAGCGTTGAAATTTGTACCATTGTCCGAGGCAATTACGTTTGGCACTCCAGTCCTCATAAAAATAGATAATAAAGCTTCACACGTTGCTTTGGCTGTAAGACTCGTCAAAGGGATCGCCTCAGCCCACCTTGTATGTTGGTCTACCATACACAAGATAAAATTGTGTCCTTTAGAACTTGGAGGATCTATCGGTCCTATGATGTCCACATTGACCACTTGGAAGGGCAATTCTGGCCGCGCAACGGGAGTTATTGGGGCCCTATCTTTGTGTTTGACCCTTCTCGTCAACTGACAACCTTCACATGCTAAACAAAACTGTCTCAGGTCTCTTGATAGCCCGTTCCAATAGAACGAATATCTAATTCTTTCTATTGTCTTCCTCGCTCCCATGTGTCCCCCAAACACTGAGCAGTGGGCTAATCTAAGAACCTCTTTTCTTCTACGTTTAGGCAGAACCAATTGACATACATTCTCTCCAAGAATCTTGTCTTTATGAAAGACCAAACCATCGTTAAAGAAAAATCCTCCACTACCTTGCTTAGCCTGTTTTCTGGTCTCTTCCAGCTCTCTACACTCCTCTTGCTCTTTACGGAAGCTTTCCGTCTTCGATATCCCTTCTTCCTGGTCTCCGTCGGTGCTTTCTACCACTAACACTTCTGTGTCCTTATTCACTTCAACGGAATTCCCTTCTGTGTTCCCCTCTTTTGTAGGTGGTTCCAAGATGTTTCCACTACCAATATCGGTGGAAATTAATTCCTGCTTTCCTCTAAGCATGTCTCGGATATCTGGTGGCAACAGCACATCTTCCACCAATGAGGGAGCAACTGCGCAGAGGACTTCTTGGTGAAGCACATCACCCCTACCTCCTATGATCAGTCCTATGGGAACGTTCATTAACGGGCATTTCTCCGCTGGACCGAAGATTCCTTTAATAAAGATGGACGATTTCTCTTCCAGCGACAGATTTTGTACAATATCTTTCCGTATGACGGTAATTTCAGTCCCAGAATCAATTAGGGCTTTTGCCTCCCTCCCGTCAACACTAATTAAGATTCTTTCCAAGGGGCAAAGATTGTCTCGCCAGGATCTTTCCTTAAAGGATACAACTTTAGCTACCACCGCCGTTCCGCCAGTATTCAGTGTCCTTTTCTCATCCCCCACACCGCTTTCTTCAGTTATGATCCTATTCACGTTCGCTTTCCTTCTATTATCGTGATCTGATCTTCCTTTATCCGACTTTGGACAGAACCTCTTCATGTGTCCCTCCATTCCGCATGAGAAACAAACAAGCCTGGAATTATGTTTCGCCGGTTCTGGTTGAGTTCTGTGATAGGTTCGTTTGGTGTCCTGCTGAGATATGTGGTATCCACCGTAACCTATTGCATCATACTGGGTCTTGTATCCCGAATTTGTCTTCATGGTGGTACTTGGCTGTCTCTTGTATGTTCTACGAACACATTCGTATTCGTCTATCTTTTCAGCCAGCAATGAAGGTTTTGATATTTTCCCCCATTCATCGATAAAATGGTCCCTGGCTTCCTGTGGCACTCTTTTCTTGACTTGATCGGCTATCATCAATTCCGTCAGACTCTCAAAATCGGAGATACCAAGTCCTTCGATCCATCCTTGAAAATAATTGGTTACTTCATGAGTAAAATCTTGCCAAGTTTTATCAGGACTTTTTTGATGTTGAATGAACTTCTGGCGAAATCCCTCTGGATTCATCTTAAACGTCTTTAACAAGAGGTCTTTAATGTGTTCATAATCTTCTAATCCCTCTTCCGAAACCCTCGCAATCAATTCTATTATCTCCAAAGGCATTAGGGTCAAAAGACATGATACCCAATTTCTTTCATCAATTTTCCTCCGCCTAGCTTGACTTTCGAACAGGGAGAGGTATAAGGATATCACCCTCTTTCATTTGGAATTTGGGCATGTATTTCGTCATGTCGACATGCATATCGGTAGGACTACTTCTTCCTTCTATGGAATCATTGCTTATCCTTATTCCTGCTTCTATCCTTAACTTTTCTAGCTCAAATTCTCTTTGTTGTTTCTTTCTCTCCTTTTCCTCTTCTCTCTCCTTCTCTTCTCTCTCCTTCTTCTCTTCTCTCTCCTTCTCTTCTCTCTCCTTCTTCTCTTCCCTCTCCTTCTTCTCTTCCATCTCCTTTCGTGAACTCACTATCGTTTCAAGCATCTCCATCACGAATTCGACTTCGTATGACTTACTTCCTGTTATGAGATCTTTCAGTCCTATAACTTTAATATTTGGATCAGGAGTTTCCCCTAACTCCAATGCTAAAGTAAATAGATCGCATTTCTTATATTTTCCCAAAAAAGCCATATTCACCATATATTTTCCTTTCTAACTGGTATTAACTAAAAGACCATTAAAATAAAAACCCTTTTCAGCTACTGATTGACTACCCCTAGCATATATCACAATTGTTTAAAGAGAAAAATAATGGTTCACCCTAAACTGATAACGATGACATGTGAACAATAACACTGACGTGTCACATGAGTTAACGCTCAATTCGTAACTCTGAAATTCCAGCACTGTCGTGCTTTAAAAATACCTTCTGCCACTCCTGGTGTATCACAATTCTTCAAGAGAAACTATAATCAGCACTTTTGGCTAAGAACACTGACGTGTCACCTGCGCTGTCGCGCAATTCTAAAATTTGAAATACGGATGTATTTCCCGCACTGCCGTGCTTCAATTACACCTCATCATTTAACAAACAAATATGCTTCACCTAACATTTATTTAGCAATGGATCCTTGATTATTTCTCTTAAAAGAAAGGGTAAACAACACTCACCCGGTTCGTCTGCTTCACCAGGATTTCGCGTAGCCTCGCCGTCCGTTTCCTCAGGATTTCTCGTCTCTGGTCCAATCTTTACTGTTCCCGGTTCGTCTGCTTCAACAGGATTCCTCGGAATTTCTCGTCTCTGGTCCAATCTTTATTGTTCCCGGTTCGTCTGCTTCAACAGGATTCCTCGGAATTTCTCGTCTCTGGCCAATCTTTACTGCTTCCGGTTCATCAATCTTTACCGCTATCGGTACATCGATCTTTACCACTCCGGGTACATCATTTTTACCGCTGCCACCATCTTATGTCGGGATAGGTAGCGTGGAGATCCGAGCTGATCGTCTGAACTTACCCCTTGGACCGATCGCTAGGGTGTTACAAAGTGATACGGAGATTAGGACTAACACAATTTATTTCTCTACCTAAAAACTATGTACAGCAACCGTTATCTCAAATTAATGGAACAGCCTACACGCTGCCACTTGCATTAATTCTCTAAAAAACTGCGCTCGCACTTATGTTGCTAAATAAAATGTGTAATGTTTTTTAAATTTCTGACTAAATTCTTTATAATCTTTATTTTGCTTATTTGTATATAATGTTTTCAAAATTTCACTACTCAGAATGTATCCTAATTTAGACAGCAACAAATGTTGCTTTGTTTAGCACTATAAAGTTATATTTTTCAATACTAATAGTTAATAACATTACAAATTATTTGATTGCCATTACTTTTCAAAGGTTCAAGACTGTACCAGACTGTTCTGGTAAGCTTTAGAAGCGGACACACAAGATATATGACCTTTTTTTGGAGAAGTCCTAGTTACACAAATTGTTCATGCTCCACAAACTCAACAACTCATATTTTAGAATGTATTGGAGTCTTTGAGGAAAAGCTCTTGTATGATTTGGGGTAGGTCACTCTGCGACTTGTATAATATGGTCTTTCGGATTGGACTATTATACCTTGGCCTAGAGAATTAGTAACAACACAGCTTGTTAAGAAAGACAGCTTGGGGAAACGATCTTCTTTTCATTGCCATCAGCTAAACGGCAGGTAAATAATTAACTAAATTAATTTTAAGGGACCGAATTAATTAATAAACTAAATTTCGAAGTCTGTTATCTGCCAACGCTGAATTCAACTAAAAAAACCAGCCAAAAAGTCACTTCCCTACTACCAATATTTTCAGTTTTTGATGATTGGTCCGACCTTTTCAAAGTATGGAACTATTAATGTATACCAGAGGCGTGTAGTACAGGCAAAAATGAAGTAATTCTCTCCCCCCACTTATTCGCTTGATAAGAACTTTGATCATAAATATGAAACATTCTACTGGTGGCATATTTTTACTTAATTTTAAAGGGCATACATTCTCCCATTTCTTAAAGTACGTACTACAATGCAAAGTGCTTATACTTTAATGCAAATTTCGCACATGTATGTAAATTATAGAAATTTATTGGCATTTGAAAATATGAATTTTTTATAAATCTATATCATTTTTAAATGTATTTTTTCCTAAAACAATTAAATAATGTTATCAAAACTAGTAACTTTATCTATATCTATATTTATCCATATATTTAAGCCCTTTTATTTATGCAGGGTACCTATATTTTTATTTGAAAATGTAAGTCGCATGTTTATATATCTAATTACAAAACTGTTAAAAATCAGGTAACTATATATTTTATAACAGTTTGAAATCTAGAAACGCATTAATTTGAATAATACGAAATTTTTTATTCAGTCCATCTGTCCTAAAATTTTCGTTTACTAAAAATGTTTTGTGAATCAATGTGTAAAATTTCTAATTCTATTCCAAATTTATTGCATAAAGCTGCTCAAATTTACGCATTTTGTTACGAAAAAATGGAGTTTGCACACAAACTGAATTGACTTGTCGATTTGTAAACTATTAGCTCCACTAATAAAGTTCAAATCCCAGGATCCTTGCCTAGAACTGTTGTAGTCGCTTGTTTTGGACTTGTTACTGGACATGACTATCTACAAATGTTCTAATGGAGAAATCAAATGTAAATTTATCTGATAATTGTATATAATGTAGGCATAATTGCATACAATTCATGGATGTAGTGTAACTGTCATCTGAACATTTACCATTGTTTTATTACTCAAAAATTTGGCATTTACGATTATAAAAATCAAGGGTATTTAAGATTTTTCTCTATAACTCTATAATAGAGAATTTTTATTTTCAAGGTGGTAGCAAACAAATATTTTTAACATAAAATGTCATTATCTTGCTCTTATATTTAAAAAAAGATTACTTCAGAAGTTCTTCTCAAAGTCAAAATGTTTTCGTGCAATGATAATTTTCTATAATGGTATCATAAAACCCAAAATGGGCGACATTTTTGAAAATACTGGAAAACAAGCAACCGGATTTTGGAGGATTTTTCCATTGGGCACGCTTTTTTTAGAATGTTTGAGTTTGGCCTATTTTGTGCCTAATTTGACTAAACTAAGGGGAGCTTATACAATGATTGACAGGCCTACTAAGAAATTGAGAAATTCTCGAGAATCTGGAGCTTCTACGAGCCCGATAGAGCTCTCAATAGATAAAAGAATTTGAAATTAGTCAAGGAGAATTTATTTCATGCAGTAATTTAAATGTTTTTTCCAATTAGAAATACAACAAACTGTTTTAGATCAATAATAAAGTCAATATAAATATCACGATATGGTTGTGACATTAGTATTCTGTTGTACTTGAAAACAAGATCGTGGTCGAATGAAACTGTCAAACCATACTCGGCTTCGATCCAGAAAAAATGACAGTGATGTGAAAGATCCCTAACATATTAGCACTAGTTAAGAATTGTGTAGATATGACGTGCCTCATATTTAAAACTACAGACTATGGCTCCTTAGATATCATTATGATTTCATAAAATCTCTATAACCTTAAAATTTAACGTGGATCAATTTTGTTATGCATTTTACTTATCAATATATTTGACATGAATGTATTTGACTAAAAAAATATAAAATTCTTTCACAAGGTGACAGTCTAAAACAGGGATACACAGACCACGGCTCACGGGCCGCATGCAATCCTCCGTTTATTTTCTGACAATCCTCTTCAGAATGTATTATTTTAACTTAATAAAGTCATACGATAGGTAACTTAGGGAAAAACGGAAACCGTTACTAAATATTATCAACCCTTTTGCCATTTTGTCTGAAAATGCACTCTAATCAGTACAGCTTGCACTCATTGACATGCAGAACGATGGAACCTGAGAATTTAGCCTGAAATTTAATGAAGACAATTTATTAAACTTCTATCGCTGTGTCGGGAATTAAAAACAATTGTAAATAGCTGCTAGATAATGCATTAAAATGTACGAGCCTCTTTGGGTCAGCATATATCTGCGAATAAACGTTTTCAGTCGTGATATTAACAAAGCGAAAAATAGGAACCGCTTGTCTAATGAAAATTTGGAATCAATTTTGTGCTGGGCTACTACAAAAATCGTACCAAATAGTAAAATAAAATTCTGTATTTACTTTTTATCTTTCTCTGTGATAATATGTTTCTTTGCAACAATATATGATAAATAAAAATAAAATAAATAATACAATATATGATGGATAACTTTCGTGTTTTTTGGCGGTCCTTCCATAAGTCACAGTGAATCTATGTGGCCCTTGGTTTTAATAAGTCTGTGCATTTCTGGTCTAAAAGATGGTACTTCTTGGAATTAATGTTGCTAAAATTATCGTGTAGTTTACAATGCGTCAAAGTATTTAAAATTACATTTTTAAATGTTAACAATTCAGAGTGTCTACCCTCACTAGAGGCCGGTAGATACGTACATTGTTTCGGACTGATTATCCAAACCAGTCCGTCACTGAGTTTATAACTATTCTCTATAGCGTATCATTTATTTTAATCCAATGGTGTCATATTTTAATGCCCTCAAGATAACTGATTGAAGAATCATATTTAAATACCCTGGCAGGGTGGTTGGAAGCTTAATCTGTATAAATAAAAATGGAATTGTACATTGAATATTTTCACCAAATTTCAAATTAATTATTCGTTTTGGGTCATTCTAATGCAAAAACAGTTGTTTGTGCGTTTGGACTCTGCGTGTGCCCGCACTACGTCAAACAGCTGGGTATATTTCCATGAAATGTTTTGTGTTACAGATGAGAATAAATAACGAAAACTACAAATATTAATACCATTTCCACATGGGCTCTTTGTATATCAACACTCAAATCCCAAGATATCAGTTATAACTTAGCCGTTGCGGTTGCGCTCCGCTCCTTAAGTCGATTAATGTTGTTAATCTTAATTTTTTACATGTGTTTTAAGAAAACACCACACAAAGAAATCAAGACGTGTGAGGGCAGGCGATTGTTGAGCACAAAAGTGGTTGAACCTCTTCCTATCTACCTGCCCGGAAGTCTCTACTGGTAGTCACGGACACTTGTTGCAAAATGAAGTGATATCCCATTTTGTTGGAAGACAACAGTTTGAATAATTACATCAGAAACAAGTTGAGGTACAAAAAAATTCTGCAACATATCCAGAAAAATTTCTCCACTAATTCTCCTCAGTGAAGAAAAAGTGGCGGCGTACTTGCGTTTTGTGATGCCCAACCACACATGGACTTTTGGAGAATCTGTTATCCATTCTGAAATTGTATGTGCATGTTCGGTGACCCAAATTAAATAATTTTTAAACTAAGCAGACGTGCTTGAAATGTTGATATTATTTCGTCATTGGTCAACATGATTCATAAAACCTAGAAAAGAAACTGTTCATTCGACTTTTTCAGTAAAATGGATTGCTACTTTAGAAATACATGCCCTCCACACCTATATTTATTTCAAAATAAAACATTGATTTAGGTGTGTGTGGTTCCTCTCTCCCATATAACTTCCGCATGGTACCTTCTATAAGAAAAGCATGGTCCATGAAAATGATAAAGACAATTTCATATCCAACTATACCTTTGGTGATTCATACTATGAGCGATCATCATGGCGAAGGATTACCGAATCCTAAACCATTTGAAAGAAACGAAATATAATTATCTGTAAATAATTTAGAAATGCATTCTGTAATGGAGGAGTTTATACAGGTCTCTTCTAAAAAAATCATTTCAACCGTTTCAGAGATATGGCATTTGCAGCATGATTGATTGACATTCGTGTGTGAAAATCAATAATACTCACAGAAATAAGCTATAAAATTAGTGTATGAGATGGAAAAACTGCTCAAAATTATTATTTATACATCTGAACAAATATTTTTAGAATAAATGGGTGTTTGATTATGTTTGCTTTGGAAAGTGTTTCAATTGAAAATAATCTTTCTGATATGCCTTATCTAGATTGTCTTGTGCCAAAATGCTCTTTATAGAATTGTATCGGATTTTTAATCTTGACTTCTACCTCAATTCATCTCTCCATAAGCTTTCAGAGATAGAGGAGTATGAAAGTTGTTTTGTGTTATATTTTTTTAAAATTTTATTTACACTAAACGCTAATTAATAAGTTTATTCCTTTTAACAATATTAGTGCTGAGTCTTCTCATGAATATTTGTAGGAAAAAACATGTTCTTGATTTCGAGACGAAATAATTTGACTTTAGCATGGGTTGTTCTTTATATATTAGGAATATATGATTTATATGCCAAAAAAACAAAACCCAAACTAACATTCTTCAAAGTACTCGGATGGATATTTCCTACTGTGTTGTGCTTTTCCTACTTCTGGAACTGCTTCTACATCCTGAAAGCAATAAATTACAGGATTGCCAAGTACGTCGTACCAAAACTTATAAATTACACTCTACAAATCGCTCTTTGGATATCTTTATTTATGAACCGAAAAAAGTTGCGACGTTTGAGAAAGCTTATGGTGGTTGCAAACGAAGCAGAGCCAAAATACTCTTCAAAAGTGCACATTCTTTTGACATTGATCACTTTAATTGCTTTCATGTTACCGTGTTTAAAGACTCTGGTGTACATACATTTTACAGACGGATGCAAGATGTTTTTACCTTGCAAGTTTTACCTGATGGGGACACATCGTAAGCAGTTTGGACCAACAGAGGTTTGCCTCTTCGTGCTGAATATGTATTTGTCGACCATTCTTCATCTGACATTCCCAACATTGGTGAATTGTTTCTACTGTGACATCTGCCATAATTGTTATGAACTCGTGGCTAACTCTACAGCTCAGTTACAGAATGGTACTACGATTCCTCTTGATATTGATGCAACTTATTCAACAATAAATCGGTATCGACGGATTAGGACTGTTGTTCAGCAGTTTCAGAGCTGCTTTTCAGTTACCCTCCTGTTTCTCTTATGCATTCAGATTTCGAACCTATTCTTATGTCTTGCAGAAATGGTGACTCATAGTCATGTATCTATGTCCATTCGTTATCTCGAATCTACTATTTTCGTTCTGTTCTACGGTATTTCTTTGTTTGGTACGATAGAATTTTCTTTAGCAATATCACACGAGTGTGAACTTCTACTGTCGCGCTTGAGTAATATTAGTGAAGAGATGGTTTTTAATCCTGTATATCCCAAAGACGACAGATTGCAAGATATTCTTGAAGCACTGATCTGTGATGAAAGTACTGTTTTATCAGCTTACAGGGTCTTGAACTTTGAAAGAAGCTTGATTTTCGGTATTTTAGGGAACATTTTGACGTATGGATTATTGGTAATTAAATACATATAAAATAGAAAATTGTTTGCTTACATTTCGCTAAATATGCTGACATTGAATTGGAATATTATTGATATAGTATAGAAGAACTCGAAGCTATGACTATGCGAAATGCTATGTACATGTAGAGATACTTATACTTGAATACATTTAAAATGATTTTGTATAATTTGGGTGCAGTTCCTTTTTAAATAAAACAAGTTTTGCACTACTGGATTGTAAATAATAAGCTGTAAGTAGTGTGCATTTACTTCACACACTGTTTGTATTTTAGTAAGCTAATCAGAATTTAAAGACAACCTTAAACATTTTATTTCGATTACAAAGATGACACATTCACAAATAAATGTGAAATTAAATAACTATGTTGCTTATTACAAGTATATTTCGTTAGTTGTGTTGTGTACTGGCGCAAGGGCCATATTTGACCAATCATCCAAAGTGTAGAAAAGTTGATTTGTAATTTTATAGTTGAAAGTAGGCAGAATTGCCTTATTCATTAACATAAACAACCTTGATATTCGAATATTAAATTTTCCGTTTACACTAAAATGAGTTGTAACTTCTGCGTTTGAAACCTCATGTTACCCTTCGGATACAATAAGAACTAAAATTAATTCATTCTTTGAATTTCCATTCGTTTAATTAATCACTAGAATTATTAAATTTCGGAAATTTTTTTGCATCGAAAGAAGTATTATTTCCCAAAATAAAATAATATGTTTCAGAACAACCACTTCTTCTATTCAAATTGTAGTGCCAGATACTGATCGAAATCGATAATTATAAATAACAAGATAGTTTATTGCGATTATACATTATTACAGCTACAGACATTTTTAATTCTGCGATATTGTGTATCATTCATTTAACACTTAACAACATATCAAATCAATCTAAATAAATTTAATTCATGTTTAGAAGTTTATTAGGACACTCTAGAATTGCAAGCTAATGTGTTGTATAAAGGACTGTTTTTATGTTTATTTTTTTTTCAGATTGTACCTTTATCGTGGTTGATGTAGTAAAACCAATCGATAATTTTAATTTAATTTAATTGGGTTCAAAACCCAACATGGAGCTATTAGTAGGAACAACACGCAGTCAACTAGACAGCTGGTTTCTGATCCCAGACATATTAGATAGGTTAGTTGATTTTCCCCACCGCCTGCTGCACAGTGCAATCCATTCAATTTTAGGATCTAAATAAAAGAAAATGCATTTAAATAAAAAATTACTTGAATAAGAGATCGGAATAGAGGAGCAGTAAAGGTGATGGTAAATGCTAAAAGTTTGTCTCTGATGTCATTAGCTCACGAGCTCTCCAATACTTATGCACAAGTCCGTTACCGTCTATAAGTGCTGTGGCTGCTTGCTTTATCCTGAAGCAGCTCTACTGATTGTTGGCACTGTGGGTAAAGTATGGCATTTCTTTTTTGAATATTGGGGATCAAATATGGTCTTGATAGTATGTGGGAGTTGATTTCTACATTTTCCCACTCTCTACTTTTAATTTTCCATTATATACCAAACCGGCAACAATCATAAATCCATTAGAGAAAGTTTCTTTAGATTCTTCGAACCACGTTTTAAGATTTTTTCTCCTATTTTAAGATAATAAATTGTTCTTTTTTATTGCAATCATTTACATACACCCACGTCTCGTCTATTGTCACATTTTCCCATCTTTCTCCAGCTAAATGCTTATCATACAGAATTCTGCAGTGAGTTCTGTGTTCTGCAATATGTTGTGGAGATAAAGGATGAACATTGTATTTTTTGGCCTTTTTAAGATTCAAATCACTGTTAATTATTTTATTTACAGTTGAAACTGAACATTTTAATGATTTTGCAATAGTCCTTTGACTTGGCGGATTATCTTTTAAAATTAAAGATCTTACCTCACAAATATTCTCAGAAATTATTTTCTTTTTTGGATACGTATTTGGAAGTATTTTTCCGCTTTTACGTTTTTCCCGTTCTCATTAATAATATTACTTATCGCACTTTTAGGTATCGAAAAACCATGACTTTTACAGCGTTTTTGAATAATTGAATAAACATAATTCTCTTCGGAAAGAGCGGAAACATTGCCTTCCATCCATTACTTATTTAAAAGCGCCATTTTGAAAGTAAACAAACTTTGAGTTATTAGACTATAAATTATACTTTAACTATTTAACTGCTGCGAAAATAAAATTCTTTCGTAGCTTACAATTTTTTTACAGCTCATCAAAATCGTTCAAAAATGTCCGGACAGCCTCTGTATGAGCTTTCCAATTACCATAATTTTTTTTAATGTATAGGCATATTTTGTTTAATGTTTAGAGAATAATAACAGAATTTTATTGATTTATCTTATTTCTCTTTTCTGCCTCAGTTAGAAATCAGTCAGTTATAGATATTTAACTACAAATAGTATTTTTAGGTGGTTTCTTTAGTGCTACGTCTGAAATTTTAACTAGTTAAATTTAAATTAAATTAATTAAAACTAGTAGCAATAAATCCTACAATGACGGATCATCATATAAATTAACGCCTACTGGATGCATACTGTAAATGAATTCTTAAATGGATGATTAAAACTTAGAATGTCTTCTTGTTTGTGTCTACTTTTTAAAACTTAAAAATGTGCTGAAGTTTAAGGAAATGCTTAACTTTAGAGCTAAAATTATTGTAAAGGAAGAAATGAATGTATCACAAGAAAAAGAGATAATTATTTTATTTACTTCTATTCACGTAAAACTTATTCAATATCACATGGTGTCAAATTCTGTGTCATTTTCAAAACAAAATCTAGGCTTTTAATTTTAAAAATATAGATGGATTTTATAAATTTATTTTCTGTTGTTATTATAAGAAGAGTCTGTGTAGTGTCAATGAAATAAATCAATTTAACGGATAAAAATTTGACACTACGTAGAATGGATTAGAGGAGATTCAGAAATTATCAGTATGTATGACTGAGCAAAGCCGCAGAGATGCTTGAACAGTCAAATGATCATAAGCCAAATTTGATGTACGCATGCACTTGATGTACAAATAAGGGACTTAGTACAAATTTCAAGAAGACATGCAAGAAAATTAACTTGTTTTAACTCTTAGGTTTTCGAATGTATTTTGAAAAACAGTCGCAAGTAATATTTCAAAAATCTGTGGAAGCGATCTATAAATGAGAAATGAGTACATAAAAATTTGCAGTGGTAGTTATGACACAATGAGAGACAATCAAGAATGTACAACTCTCTGAGCGTCGCAAAATTTGCGAACATTTAGTGTTGCTTTTACCTCACAACACCATTTAATGATTAAATAACCACATCTTTCTAAAGAATAAGTGGATTCTTTTAATCTTCAGATAGCTTCTATTGGTCCTTGCCTTTGAATAGAATCTTTGGAAGAACTTTATTGGTCCTTTCCTTCGAATATAATTCTTTCCAGCGACTCTATTAGCCTATTCTATAGAATAAAATCCTTTCGAAATATTCTATTGACCATTTCCTTAGAATCCTCTGAAAACATTCTTTTGCTCATTTACTTAGAATATAATTCTTTGGAACGATTCTATTGTCCATTCTCTAGAATAGAATCCTTTGGAAATATTCCATTAGTCAAAATTGATAAGAAGTCATGCAGGAAAGATTGGAGGTTGCAATGTGGAATTGTGTTTGTGAACCCTCAGGTGGTTAAGGAATAAAAAATGAAGTCTTATCACCCGAAACGCGTAAATTATTTTAAAATTCTGATATCGGTAGTGGCGCCATCTGATGTTACTTCAGAGAATTGAAGAACCATATGAACACATGAAATAGAAGATCGTAGCAACAGGTTATAGGCTATGAGTGACGGACAGGGCCACCTTGAAATTCCCGAGAGGCAGGTGCGTCTAAGAGGCCTGTAAGTCTCTCAGGAAAAGTACAGGAAAATACTATGGGTTTGGGCAGTTTATTCAAATCTCAATATTTTAATATTTTTCAATTAAAGGACAATTTAACTATTAAGGGGATATAGGACTTTCAAAACAAATTTTTGAAGTTATCCGATTACTATAAAATATGCACAGACCATTTGTTTTTTTATTAAAAAGTCTGTATATAAAGTTTGGTTGCAAATCACTAAGTTGTTTGGAAGGTAGTACATAAAACGTGGTAAAATTTGATGAACAAGCAAAAATTGATAGATCCTATGAGCATTGATTTTCTAAGCATTATCAAAATTTTAACTCACATAATAGTTTGTGTACACATAAATAAAATTGACTCCATTTGGTTCGTTTATCGCTGAATTGTAGAGCAAAAAAATGTGTACTAAAACATTTAAAATTTTGTAAACATAGGCTGAACAACATATTAAAACAAACTTTCTAAATTTGGCAGCATGATGAACTTCTCATTTCCACCTAGATATATACAACCTATTTCATAGATTATCCAAAAATAATTCAAGTAAATCAATTAAAACCAGATGCGCAGGGAACATTTTGAAATGAGAAAGTCAAAAGATATATCAATCGGTAGAAAAACGCGTTTTTAGCAGACTTACTACACTTATATATTATAACTTTGATGTCTTGTATATGTGATTCCTTCAAAAACGATCCTAATTGAAAAATTCTCTTAGCTCTCTACAGAATTTAATATCAATAAATTTTTAACGCTAAAATTTAGAAATCGATTTTTAGATTTTTTTCGGCAAAAAGCATCAATTTTGTATTTTTCACACAATTTTATCTTTAGGGTCATAAGAACATGTGTACCAGATTTTAAATCGATATTCGTTAAATTATCTCAGTTATAAGCCATTAATAGACACCCGCAGATGTAGAATTTGGCCAATTAGTACTTGAAGGGTCATACGAACCATAAACTGATATTGGAAAAAGGTTACTGGCAGTTAAAAGTTTATCTACAGTAAATTTTGGAAGGTAATCTACCCCAGACTCAAACTGAAATAAAACTGTTTATTTCTTATTAATAAGAATATTACATTGAGTAATATTTCTCAAATAATCAAGTCAAAATGATAGGTAGGAGGTGTGATTTACGTGATATATTTGCACTTGCCCGCTCTCGTAAGAGTTCTTACTGTGTGAGATTTACCTAGATAAAAATAAAATTAATTTAGTCTTTAACCCTTCTGGTGGTTATCTCGAAGAGGGGTCTCGTCATTAGCAAAATTGGTCAGAACTTGAACGATCTATCTCGGCATTTGAAGAAAACTGATTGGATCCTAACGTCGTCATCATAAAAAAATCGGTGAGATATCTCGTCATTAGCAAAACTGACTAGATCTTGATGGACGAGATATCGCGTCGAAACCACTTTTGGAGGGTTAGGACACGAAAATAACTTTAAAAACGAAAACTTAAGTGTCAAATGCTCAATGTGTTTTCCAAAATAACTTATCCAAAATTAATTTCCTTCCATTTATTTTGCTTTTAAATTCTAACTCGAATTTCTTTTATACCCAACAACAAAAACTCAGATTCCAGGAAATGCATAGCATAAATAAGGTTTTTTTGGGCAATGAAACCTCTTAAGAAAACAAGTGATGCAATCTCTTCGCTTTCATCTCCCTAAACATTCAAGCGATATGTAATAATAAAATGTGGAAATCTATACGAGGTTGTATTTAACTTGAGGGAAAGTCTATTTATATTTATCAGTCGCTACCAACTCCAGAGGTCAGTACATAAGAGCTACGGTATCCATAAAACAGCTGAGCCATAGATTTGAGCACGCCAAAACAAGATGGCTACGTTTCCTGAATTAGTACTGATGTTGGGCTTCTTCTCCGTTATGTATGTGTTAAAGTTAAAGTCCGAGTCAGGAACTGAGGACGTTGTAGAAGCCATAGAAGAAATTGTGCAGACTTACGAGGAAACCTTATCGCTGTATGATTTGCTCGCGCATTTTCCGATTGATAATGGTAAGGATATGAATTTTCTTATCTTTGAGTGTTTATAAATAAAATTGGATTAAATGCGGGTGTGAAATTGGAGTTTTGATCATGTATGATTTAATGACAGACTTTCGAGTCTCCAATATGGTAGGGGGCTATCGGTGGTATCATGATACTAGGATCTAAGGTCTAAGAGTAATTGGCAAAAGTTCTTCTATCGTTTGAATGCGTAGTCTGTTTTCTGTTCAAAAAGTCATAAATTTTTCTATTGTGATTATAATAATAAATACAATCGCATAAAGTAGCGATTTTCGAACGGCGTGCCGCGGCACCCTTGTGTGTTCCAAGAATGGCACTGCTGTGCCTTGTGGATAATGAAGCTATTTGTAAGATTTATTCCATTTCAATGGTATAGTTTTAAACTTTTGACAAGTGTATTAGCAAATAATTTTAAGCAATACCCGTATAAATAATTTTGAATGTTATTTTGTATTACAAAGTATCATAAATAAATTGTTTCAAAACGATAAAAAAAGCCAATTTTCAGCAAAAAGGGCAGATAATTCAAATTTATTTTATAAATCAGTCAAAATTATACTATATTTTTCGTCCAGATAGGCAAAAAAATGTAACATATTTTTTTGTATATTTTTTAGAAATTTAGTAATTAGTTTGTGTACCATATGAAAAAGGTTGAAAATGCTTGTATAGAGGAAAAGAAGAGAAGAGTTTATGTCTTATGAGGAAGTAACACATTGTGTGTGGGGGGGAGTACTTGGGATACAAATTTATACTTTATGAAGGGTCTGTCAACTATACTAGTACTGGGGACTGTCATCTAGTGTAGTACTGTGGTTCGAAATGCAGGTGTGGGGAGCTGCAGACATTCATTAATAAGTAGCATAAAGAAAGGCAAGATTACTTTAATTTTTATTCATTATTTTTTTAGTAAAAGGTATCTTATATTTGCACCGTGGAAATTGTTTGATTCTTATCCTAAATAAATCCTTGTTGACAGGTTCCTAATTCTGGTATATACAAGATGATACAGTATAGATAACTTCGCTTTTTGTTATTTGGCAATTTGCTTTAGACACATACTTATGATTTGAAAGTTTTTGAGAGCTGGAAGAAAAATCTTTGAGATGTGTTATGGGCGGGTGGTGTTTTCAAATATAAAAGGCGGTTTAAAATTTTATGATTCTTTAAGAAAAACAAGTTTAATTACGAAACGATAAAACTTGTCACAAGCACAAAATATCTTAAACTTCTTACAACTTTCACTGATTATTATATATAAAAAGTTTGGCACATCTCGTTATGTGTAGAAGAATAGCTACAAATGAAATCGCTTTGAGAGATGTTGAGTGACCTATTCATATTAACAATATGCAGATTCATAAAACGTCCAAACAACCCAGCAAACAGGTACTATTTGAACATGGTAAGGTATGGACTTAGATGTTAATAAATCAATTAAAAATAGTAATTTTTGTTTAGAAATTGTGTGTCCGGAAAGAGATATCCATCTCTCATATCCAGGAGACTGTACACGATACATAACATGCAGAAACTTTAAAGCTCATGTCAGAGGTTGCCCACCTGGTATGAAATTCGACAAGGAAGTGCTCCGCTGCAGATTTTCGTTTATGGCCAACTGCAATGAATCCCTTGAAACCAACCGTAAGCCAACGAATTTTTTCTAAAGCTGTGTTACAAAATTTTTACTAAGCACTGTAACACTTGTACACTTGTGCAGTTTTAGTTGTTCTAATAGATAAATGTTTAACTGTTATCTGTCTTTTATTCTTATAAGAGATATAAGCTTTACGGAATTAGCGTTACTAGTGTTATAGTGTTATAACACTAGTACAACAATACTTTATGGAATCAAGTTTTATATTTTAGCAGAATTAGACCTTATTCGGGTTGAATTGATTAAATGTTGATTGACAAAGTGACCAGAATGAACACTTTCTCATTCGTAGAACAATGACAACATCATTTGTCAGTAATGTAATTTTTAACACCTTTTAGGCATTTTTATAATTTCTACAACTTACTTTGGACTCAAATGTATACATGCATATGTAATACATTTAACATATATCGTTCCCTGTTGTATAACGAAACTCGAAAGGTGACGCTAAGGGCACTACTACAAAAAGTCAATTTTGAGTTTTTTTAAGGGAGGATTAGGAATGCCCTATCTTAGTTTGTTTTATGCAAAATTGCCATAATTCGTAAAGAATGACGAATCATTGGCAAATACTCTGATTTTGCATTAGAATAACCCCAAACGCATAAATAACTTGGAATGGGGCGAAAATATTCAATGTATAAACAAACTCTTTTTTTATTTACTTGGATTTATGTGGTTAAATATAATTTATTTAGGTCATTGTTAGAGATATTTAGTTAAAGACGCTATTTTTTATCTGCGGCTTGCAACAGAAACATGTCAAAAACATAGTTTTGAGAGAACGTAGGGGATAACTCATTAACTAAATTTAGAAAGCGTATTTCTGAAGAAATCTAATCTTCATGGAGAGAAAAAATTATATAGTTTACTTTACCAGTCTTAAGATAACTTCATTCCGATCTAGAAAAGCTATAAAACTCATATCTGAAGAATGTCTTCATGTATTTCACTTGCCGACGATGTATAACATTTTCAAGAAAGACATTTTCTTAGCTTTTCGGAATAATAATTTGTTTTCCTTACTGATCAAGCAGATTGAAAATATTCACTCAAATAACAAGCTATCTCAAAACAATTATGATAATTTTGACTAAATGTGATATGAACGGTTTTTCTTATATATTTTTGTAGTAGCATTTCTTGTATGTATTGTATATGTAATTAAATATGAACATTTCTTAGACAATTTCTTTGAAACCAAGAATTCAATAAAAAGCAAGCAATTTTTAACGAAACGTATTTTGTAAATACATCATTTAATGGTATTGTCACTATGGCGTGACGTAATCTATTAGAAAATAGAAGAACACGTCATAACGGCACGTGATTTAATGCAAAATTGTAGGACTTATGTCATTGTGCCTATGAGAAATTGGGAAGGTCAAATAACTACAATAATTAATTATGGAATGAGTGGACTTGCTGGCATTGATCAGAGCATTGATTATGAAGTTGGGTTTCATTGGGATGGAGAAATGAGACGGAAATTCTTGGGAGAATGGGTACAAATCTTATGAACACCGAGAAATGTCTTCTTGTCGGCTCCACCCCAATGGAACCCAGCTTCATAATCAATGTTCTGACTAATAACAACAAATCCACTCATCCTATAATCAATTATTGTGGTTGTTTGACCAGAAAATTAAGTGTTATTATTAGTAAGTATTATCTGATAAACCAATAAGTATTTATTCTATATTCCTTTAACTTCGATATAAATATACGTCTTAAAATTACGTTAAAATCTTAAAAACAATTAATTTACAAACAAATAATACTAATAAAATAAGATAGGTAATGTGATATATGTAAACAATAAATGTATAGTATAGTATCAAAAGTTGCCATATATGTACTCAAAATATTTTTTTTTCAATTATAGATACATGTGGCGCAAATGAAATTTATTCAGAGTGCGGGGTATCATGCGAGAAAACCTGCAACGAAACCGTAAACCCATTCATTGATTGCCCAGAAGAATGTGTAAAAGGGTGCTTTTGCAAAGAGGGATTCGTTCGAGGTCCTCTTCACAATTGCATGCTGCCCAGAAAATGCAAGAAGTCGAATATGTTAGAACCGTGGTTTCTGATCAATTCAAGGAGGATAGCGTACATGAAGACTCATCAATCATCTCTCACCCACATGTAAAATATTAGCATAAAGAATATATCTGAAACTTGTATTAAAAGTAAATGTTGAATTGTTGAATTGTGGTGTTAACTAGTTATTAGCATTTAATGCCTGTTTACGTAGTGCCTAAGTAATTTTAGTACTATATTTTTTGAATTGTATTAGTTTTAACGGTGTTAATATCTTTGGTCAGGGTATAGCTAAGTCCAAAAGTTAATGCTTCAAGTCGCACAGAGACCAACTCCTGTTCACCCAGTGATTGTCCCTTAGAGGCACCGATATAATCCTATATATGACATAGAGGGAAAGCTGGTTTCATTTTAGTGAGGTAACATAAAGGTTGAAATTTTAGTGAGCTGGTGTGAAACAGTGCAACCTTGTCTACCAAAAAGTACTCCGTGGTGGAGTTGAGTTACACTGCTATATATACTATTGTATCGTTAGTTAATTTTTGAATTAGCTAAGTTCGCCACAATACTCCCCCTCCAGAATTCAGCGGTAGCCGAATTCGATAGATGTCACCACGAGTTGAGTGATTGCCATTTGCGTGGGACCTTAAGAGCTGTATTAAGATCACGGGTGTACTTTCGCATGAGTGGTGAAGCAATTTTAAGATTGCGATCGTAATTGTCCTGTGTTGCCTTTTGCAGCCGAGTATGAGTCACCTTGTGAAGAGAAGGCCGAGAAGCAACAAATGGTGTGAAGCCGTAATAGGAAAATGAGCCATGTCTGCTATAACAGAGCCTCAGACGGTTGTTGAAAGTGATTAGCATCACACTGGCAATTCAACTACTCATCGTGGACCATCCATCGAGCTTTTTTTTTTATAAAGTTTGCGTCCGTCGGTTACCAATTGGGCAAGCTCGAATAAGGCAGTACAATTTTGTCTACAAAAAATTACTCCATGGTGGAGTCTAGTTACACTGATATATATACTATTGTATCGCAAGTTAATTTTTGTAGTGGTAGTTAAGTTCGCCACAAAGTCGTACCTTCCCTTAGGAGTCGACTGTTAGCATTTAGCTGGGACGATTCACGTCTAGAGTGATCATACCAGGAGAAAACTCCTGACATTACCTAATCCTCCCTGTGATACCACCTCGCCAATATGAGGCAGCAAACAAGACTTGATGGGGAGTTTTAATCCTCTCAGGCATTCATATGCAAAATTGCATAGTTCAATCTGTAATCTTTGCATGACCAATTTTGACCTTTTTGACCCAATATAATCTTTCTAAAAGTAGACTTAGTAGTGTATGTAATTGCAATGTAAAACAGTGTGATTTGAATAATATACATAACGGGGCGCTTAGGCGATTAGAAATATCATAACGGAATAGTGTTAAAATGAGACAAGACAACTTGCCAGTTTCTCAGCTTCAACTGGAAATTCTTTGAAACTAGATTATTTACAAGCAATAAAATTCAATAAGAATTCACCGATTTCCTCGACTGTGTACTAGACTCGCGCATAATCTAGAACAGACATGCTGAAAACGTCGGGAAAAGAACCAAAAAATGTTTACTACTATTCAAAAGATTAACAGAGGGGCAGTCATGTAGTTGAATCATGCTAATTACAACTTGCGAACATTTCATCAAGTCTGTTTTTAATTCTCCAGATACAGTTGACTGTATTATCATAGTAAATCTCAGTTAGCGCATAACTATTGAAACCATTCAAAATCAAGTGTTCTGGTCAAATAGGGTGATTTGAAATAAATCTACGTTCATTGTGGTATGCAGAGTAACGGGGGCTGACTTCTTGGCCAAGTGAACCTATGACTTCTAAAAGCTTACAAAACTTTGCCCTTTACATTCGGCCAAATTATTTACCACCGGAGTTTTAAATTAAGAGCGCGAAATATCCATTTTGTAAGGTCTCAGATGGTAAGAGGTAGAGGCCATTCTTTCACAAGAGGAATTTCTGTGGTAGTTGCAAGTTTCACCCTTTTTATCTCAAGATTGTTTTTCTGTCTGTATATGTCAGATTGGCTTGGCAGACTCTTCTCTTTCTTATGTGACTCGAGACAAATTGTTTTCAATATTGATCATTTGGATGTATGGACGGCAATTGTAGACTCATGAACTTTTCCAATAATACTGGAGAGTACGTGAGTTAATTACGTCATGGACATTAGACACCAACATATTTTTGTCAAGCATTTTTTTAAAGTAACTGTTGTATAAACTGTTTAGCACAAAAGGTGACTCTGAATACAAGATTTTACTTTTCATTTTGGGCGGGTTTATTTGTAGCGCTTATCTTTTTCATAGAATGGCAAGTGATAGTCGAAAGCATCCTTAAGCCCGCCCGTCTTCATTCCTTGATGAAAAATAAAAATAATAGTCTAATAGTATAATAACTTAAGTGTTATGTATAATGCATGTGTTATAACGATAAAAAAGGATGGTGTGCACAACGAATGTACAATCAAAAATCGAATTTATATTTAAATCTCGAAAATTTTCATTTTGAGAAGGTTTCTCTGTAAAGCTAGCTTAAGGGGCATTTTCTGTCAAAAATTAAATGTAGACGTAATGCTTCTGCATGTTTCCTGTACGTACTCCGAACGCGACGTCACTTTCACATATTTCAGCACTTCTACAAAGTACAATAAATTTCAAAAAAATGAATTTCGAATTGGTATATGATAGTTGATTGGTGACTTGATTAATTGGTCAATTAGATTAAATGCCAAACGTCTCCAAAACAGTGATAAACTACATTTTAAGGTAATCCGATATGTATTAAGCGAGAGACTGAGTAGCTGAAGTAAAATCTTGTTTTCATCTGGTTTGTTTGGAACACTAAAAATCACTCTCACAGAAAGGCTAATGTTTTGTTACTCGTGACAAAACTGGGAATTTTAATCGAATGAAATTTCAGCACGTTGCTTACAGAAAATTAAAGCCTAAAACAACGATAAATAGTTCGTAATCTCAAGATTTTTTTCTTCCGGTTTCTTGATTATGTTTATTTAAAAAACTCTCGAAGAGGATTTTAATTGCATTGGCGAATATTTACAGCTCTTGACCATTATTGCAATCCCTTAAACTATTATGATACATGACCAAAAAATACAAATGTGAAATTATCAGACATTATAAATATTCTTGTATGTAATAATTGCAATAAATGTTTCAATAATTAGTTCCTTATTGTAGGGATACGTATTTGATGTACTATGTGTATAGTAACTTATTTGGGTGTATTTTAATAATAAGGTTACGGAAAGTATTTACCGTTATTTGTTGACTATAGAATGAACTACTTATTATTAACTACACTCATATACAAAAGTTAAGCATAATTCATAAAATGCAAAAAAAATCAGAGTAAATATGGATACAATGGTTCAAAATCCCTTATGGTGAATCGTGGGACGAAGGTAAAACATTTTATATATGCAAAAAAGTTCAGTCAACGTCGACATGCGCAAAGCACCGGCGTACGTTGGAACGAGTATAATACGGCCTCGAGAAGCATGACCTGTTTAGACAGAAATTTCGCAATTGCTGTGGTACGGAGCGTTGTTAACTATCAATAAGGTCGAAAGATGTCACAAAGATGCCAACTGGACATGTTTGTGAAGGGACGAATTATTGAAATGCTGCAATCGGTCGATCCCAAACCGAAGCGTCTCGAATTCTGAATGTGCCTAAGTGTGTGATCTCCAAACTGTGGTAGAGGTTTCAAACCATTGGAGATGTTATCCGACGACCAGTACCAAGTCGGCCAAGGTTAACAACCGCTTGGCAAGACCGATATTTGGCGATAACTACGCGACGTAAGAGGAACTGTTCTGTCAGACAACTGGGTTCAGCCCTGACAGACACCAAAGGAGTCATAGTTTCGAGACAAACTGTTTACAGGAGACTCAGACACGTTGGTCTCTATGCCAGACGACCAGCAGTTTGCACCCCCCTGACGTCTGCACAGAAACGCAGGCGTTTAGATTAGAGTTTGGAACATCGGTAGGAGTCGACAACAGTGGGGCAATGTCATGTTCAGTGACGAGTCCAGATTTAGTCTGCAAACTGATTCTCGTCTTACCACGATCTGGAGAGAACGTGGAACTCGTTTTCACCCGGCAAAGACATCGTTTTCCTTCAGGGGGGTCATGGTCTGGGCAGGCATCATGCTGGATGGCCGCACAGACCTCCACATCTTCGACACGGGGTCTCTTACCGGTGAAAGATACAAATACGAAGTCCTTGAGCCTATCGTTCGCCTGTTCCGAGGTGCTGTCGGTCTTGGTTTCATATTCATGGATGATAACGCGCCTCCTCACCGTGCAGTCCTGGTCTACGCCTTCCTTCAAAGTGAAGATATCCACCTCATGCAGTGACCTGCCAACTCTCCTGATCTGAATCCTATAGAGCATGTGTGGGATATGTTCGGGAGACATATTGCAGCCCTCCACCACCAACTAAGCTCCGTTCCAGAATTGAAAACTGCTCTCCGTGAGGATTGGAGCTCTTTAAGTACACAAATCAACCATACCCTCATCGAAAGTATGGGAAATCGTTGTGCAGCATGCGTGGCTACCAGAAATTCCTACACACTGTATAAAACTTAAGCATCACATTGTTTTAATCATTCTGTTTCACTAAAGTTGACACTCGTACTGTGAACCTTTTTCTTTCAACCCTTTTCTTTGGATAATAAGTCATTATTATCCTTGTTTTGCATTATTTCCTTCTATAATCCTATTACACCCGCATACCGAGTTTCCTTCCAATCCGATGTAGATTTTCTGAAATATTCACATAAACAGCAATTGAATCGTCTATTTCAGAAACCCGCTAAGTGTACTTTTTCAAAAATTTTTGTTGACGGGTTTCTGAGATAAACGATTCAATTATGCTTAACTTTTGGACATGAGTGTATACCATTTAAAAATTAAAGCAACCGAAATAATGCTATAGCATAATCGGTAATTTTTATAGATATTTTAAATTTATTTGTTAGTTTTTTTCATAACGAAATTAGTATAATTGAAATATAAATTCTAGAACATTTTATTTAAAACAATAGATGCTTAAAATATTTGCATAGGAAAAGATGCATAATTGAGGATAAAGTAAATATTAGTAAAATGATCAGATTGATGTAACCTAGTAATCTATAATGTGAATACACTTCCAGCTTTTTAAACTTCTTGTGAATTTCAACTTAGTAAAGGAGTTCCATGCTTTTGAAAAATCAGACATCTATATTCTGTCATCCAGTTTCTTTCATTAATTTCATGAGTGTATGCCCTACAGTTGCGTTTTCGTGTGTTCATGATTTTCGAAATAATGTAGTCCATGCTTCCTAACCGAACAACAGAAGAGTGCTTTGAATTGATTGATCCGGATTCTATGGGAAATATTCCATTGAAGATGGACGACAAAGACTGATTTAATGATAGGGATTGGATTCCAACCGAAACCTAGCTGAGGCGAATCGTACCGAGCCGACCGTTGGTAACGGTTTATTTTCCATTGAAATCCTTTGCAAACAATTGCTGTTCTGTCTGGTGTTTGATGCAGCTTAGCCAAATATGGCCAATGCGCTATAAAACCAACAATCAGTTTCGAGGAGATATCTCGCCCATCAAGATCTGACCAACTTTGCTAATGACGAGATATCTCGTCATCAAGACTGTCGATTTTTTGATGATGACGAGATCAAGACCTGGTCAGTTTTCTTTCAATGACGAGAGGTGACGAGATATCTCGTCCCTCAAGGTCTCGTCAGTTTTTCTAATGACGAAATACCTCGTCGAGAACAGCCACCAGGAAGGTTAAAGAAAGTTACACGACAAAGAGTCAAGCCGAGCCGTTCGTAATGGGTTTCCTGCCACACATTGGAGCAGCATGCGACAAAGCATACGAAATGCGCATGCGTAATCCGTTTCCGTACAGAAAACATGTCAGTACGCATGCGTATTTCAACCAATTTAGTATGGTAGGAATGATGTTGGACCAATGTGCGACTTTCCTTAAGGATAACCGAGAAAAGGAGAGTTTGCAGAGGGGTGGAATGAGAAAGGAGCGAAGGACGGGTGTTCTGCTCTGTCTTTGATTAATGTTCTTATTGTCTATTTACGTTGATGTTCTGTGATATCCATGTCTACATAAATAATTTTTTTTTGTTTAGAAAAACTCACCTTATCAACAACCATACCACCGATCATGATTTACGTCAAATAAATATTAATCCAACATCCTATTGCGTAGTTTTCAAATACAACAGACCTTCGATTCCGATTCCTTTGGATTTAAGGTGAAAAGATCGCGACGGGTATCATAATATCCATCAGACTAGACAAAGCGTCAGCACAAATACATTTGTATACGCGTTGGAGCGACGGATCATTTAGGTTCCACGTATCCACTCAGCTCAGATCTTAATCGTTTGTTTTTAACATCTTATGTTACTCGATAAGCATTTACGCACTTGCATAAGTAGAAGCTGCTTAAGCGCAAAGCAGCAGACTGTGTTCAAGGGCCGGTCTTTCAAGATGGCGTCTGTAAATTCTGTGTGGTGCTTTTTGGTACCTTTGGTACTGGTCTTATGTACCTCCTGTGCTATGTATACCGCTCCACCAGATAATTGGGACGCCGAATTAGTACAAGAATCTGCCGAATTAATACAGCAAGAATCTGCAGAAAAAGGTAAGCTTTAAATTTGGGTAAACAGGTTCATGTGGGGATTTGGTGTTAATTACTTAAAATACTTGAAACTGCTCAATGCATGCATGCACTAGTTTCTGACTTCATTTCAAAGTGATAAATTAGATTCATATTGGAAACATTTTAATACTAATCGAGTGGCAGATTCGGATCAACTCACTTTCTATTAGATTAGTATTTAACTAGTCAAAAGAAGTCATATCGCTCAAACAACAATTCCATATAAAAGCACTGGAAACTTTTAATGCCTTGAAGTGGTTTATTAGGTATCCAGGTAGGGTCCCACTATTGAACAGTTTTTGCTTACCTATTGTCAAATTTGAGTACCTTTGGTAACCTTACAGAAACTAGTCATAGATACAAAATCATCTAAACTATATCAACACAAACAAAAAATAGAATGATGTTGAGAACATATTGTTCTGACAGATTGGAACAGATCAACTTTACATCCATTGAAGAGTTGTTTGAACATTTAATAGGTTGTCATATTTTTCGAGAACAGTCTGTACAAACATTTCTTGTCAGTTGTAAATTTGCGCATTTTTTGCCCTTTTGTTCAAATTTAATTACACCTAAAACAACCATTGAGAAACACCTCATAGATATGTGCCTATAAACATCGAAATATTATCGCCAATAGCCCGTTGCGTTGCTCCAGTGCGACGTAGATTCACCTACGAATCAACTACCAACCCGTGCTACCCCACAGAAATCCATAACGCGTTCAATTTTCAAAGGTAGTTTATATGTATATGAAAATACACACACAATTATACAATTTTAAAAGATACACTGCATATACTGCTGATTCTTATTTTAAAATCTTTTAAGATTAATTAGATTTTACAGTTTTGTAGATCTGTGTCTATTTATAACTAATACCGTACAAATTGAAACCGGAAAGACACAAAGCCACGTACTGATTAACGAATTATAATGTGTAATGTATTATGTATTGTAATTGCTTCATATGGGGCCGGCACATCTACAGCCACCTTGTAAACTAGAATCGCACTGCATAGACCCCTTAAAATGTGTTTCATTAAATAATTGTGTTTAATAAATAAAACATCACACACATAACTCTTTATATGGCAACATTGAATGTATTCTCCTTTTTTATATTATTTTAATGATGTACTATTTTTATACTGTTTCTGAGGAATTTCTCTTAATATACATATATATACATGTTTCAAAATTATTTGTATAATTTTTAAAAGAGAGATAGGAATACAAAATTAAACCGTATTCACACATGGATGTAAAGTGGCTCCCAAAATTGAGTATCATAACTTCCAAATCCGGTCCAATTTCCGGTTATAACTTCCAAAACTATAACGCAGTTTTTAGATAAGAATCAAATTAAACGTTTCTTGATGTGATGACCTATGATATGTTAATCAGAATCCTGAAAAGGGAGGATTCTTCCGCTTCCTCACCACACTGTACCCACTACCAAGCGTGAATGTGGTTCGGTGCTTGTGGAGAGGCTGGAAATTAAATGTATATTGATGAAATATGGAAAAGTGAAATATTTTAGTAAATTGAAGAATAATTTAAAAGTAAAATGCTGAAAATTTGGATGTAGAGTCAGATTTTGTATGTATAACGTCTCCACACACTCACACGCACACTCACACTCACGCACACGAAAACACGCACACGTACACACACACGCACACGTACACACACACGCACACGCGCGCACGCACACACACACAGAGAGAGAAGACATAACCGGCATATATAGGTAAATTAAAGTTTCTATGTGCCACCTTAAACAGAAACAATACACCTCACCATAATCTCAAACCTTCAATAGGCTTGAAAATTTGTTGTCCTAGTAGAAAAAAGTGGTTAAAAATCACAATATTCAGAGGACATAACATAAGAACGATTCTATCAGAGAAATGGGCTAAATTGTTCAGAAAAACAACACTAATTCTTTTTTAATTCAGTGTCCCATCAATTTAGACGTTATTCTGCGTGCAAAAATATATGCACCAAAAATTTATTTTATGTTTTTATTCCATTTCTGCTCGATGTGGGTTAGGTGTATACTCAAATTTGTGTTACAAAATTTGAAAATCTGACGTTTAAACCTGCATTAACAAATTTATCGCTAATATGGAGCTGTCTTTTAGCCTAATATACTTCTGAACTTGTTCCCCTATAAAAATAAGTTCATTATTATTAATTACAGAATTTTAGGCTTTTAAAGAAATCTCTTAATGGTGTATACTCAATTTTGGGAACCACTGTATGTGCAAGCACCACTTGGATTTTATAGAGTGCGTTGTTCGGCAGCGCGCCTGTATTGACATGTGGTTTCAATAAGATGAAATAGCATATCATGCAGCTCGTGCAGCAATGTAAAATCTAAAGGACGCATTACTGAATAATGTTAAAATTGGTGGTATCGATGGACCCCTTTGTTCCCTGGATTTGACCCCACCGAATTTTTTTCAATAGGACTACTTAAGGAACTAGTCTATGATAACAAGTCGGCAACGATTTAACAGCCTAAACAAAAAATTCGTGAACAAATTGAACAAAACATCCCGAAAATATGTTCAAACGTAATGGTAGTTGTTAATTAACGTCACACTGGAGCGTAAACAAATACATCAACTGTTCTTAAGGATCAGAAAATCTAAGGTTAATTAATGGTAAGTAATTAGGCAGTTATTTAATTAACGTAAACACTGGAGCAATACAACGGGCTTGTAATGGAAAATATGATCGAAAGAAACTATATTTGCAGCTAGGCTAGAGGCGGACACTTGCCATAAGTAATGTAATGTTATGGATGAAGAGATCGTTTATGAATTAACCTTGAGGCCGGTAAACCAATTGGAAGAGCAACTGTTTAGCAACCGGAAGGTTGCAAGTTCGAAACTAAGTCCATCCAAGACCATCTTGTACATAGGGATTGATCCACGTTAGATTTGTCATGGCTTCAAATGTTCTCACGTTGGCGTGGTGTGAAGTTTGGAGAGTGGGGAGCCAGCTCAGGTGTTGACCTCCGAGCCGTTGTCCTTGGATTTTTACCTTAGGAATTGATCCCGGAGAGACGTCAATAGCCCGTTGTGTTGCTTCAGTGTTTACGTTAATTAAATAACTGCCTAACTACTTACCATGAATTAACCTTAGATTTTCTGATCCTTAATAATAGTTGATGTATTTGTTTACGTATCCACCGACATCAAAATGAAATCGAACGAATCTCGTGATCTAAAGAGCCCGTGTTTGCAGAGTGAACTGATACGATTATTTGCCATTAATTGAGTGAAAGATTGTAAAAAAATGTAATAAAAAATGCTTAATTTAAAAGTTATTCCAAAACAAAATTGCACCCAAACATGAAAAAGCACCCTGTACGAAAAATAAAAAGATCAACCGTCAAAAATATGCGAACCTGTCCTGAAAAACATTAGAACATCCGAATCATCAAAACTTTATCTGATGTGTTTTGCCCATGTTGTATCGACAAATAATATGCTTATGAATCATGTACTTTTACTTAAATCAGACGAATCAGATAAAGACTGCTGAAGTGTTGAAAAGGCTCAACCGAGGAGGCAAAAAATGTATTTGAACTTGCATTTTGATTTTCTTATCAAACTGTTTAATGCATGCTATGATTTTCTTATCAAATTGTTTGTAAAATGCCTTTTCTGTCTGATTGAGTTGAGTATTAAATTTGTTGCGTGTGAAGATTAGCTTAGGCGGTTAAAAAATTAATACACATGTATACTCAGCGTTCATGTATATTGTGAAATAACTGTATGATATATATATATATATATATATATATATATATATATATATATATATATATATATATATATATATATATATATGTATATATATGTATATATATATATATATATACATATATATATATATATATATATATATATATATATATATATATATATATATATATGAGATTGAGTAGTTTTTGGGTTTAAGTTTCTTCACATGTTTAATTTTGAAAAAAAATCCAAGATTTGGGATACTTTTTCCAAATATTATATTTCTTGGTTTGGGTTATTATGGGTTTTCATGATTGTTCTTTTAGATCCGATGACTGTTTCCCGTCGTAAGCAAGAATCAAATACAATTAATACATCAGTTAAGGATGCCCATCTGATGCATACACGTCGTATTGAAACATAGCAATGGTTAATTAATTAAAGAATTAATTTAATTCTTGTTTTTTTCTACAGAAAATATCCAATTACAGATAAAAAGAAATATATGATAAAAACCCAAGATAAACGACATACACAAATACAGTTTAGATAAGAGTTTAAAAAAATCCACTCATACATAAGGCAAAAGATTTGAAAGAGCTGTTTATTAAGACACAAAATAACACAATTAGCATGAATTACGAATAGCGGATCTATGAATGAGACTTTAGATCTGAGTGGAGTTTAATGTAAGAATCAGCAAAAAACGTGCAAGAACTAATTACAACGTGCAAACGAATGTAAGAAGAAAAGTACGCGTGAAACAGCAAGCAAGCCCGAGGACGATGTATAATCATAAAATTTGAAGCTTGGTTCCCAGGTTTGCGAGAGGAATGCAGTGGTATCGAATTAATAATGTGTATACCGGGAACATGATTGAGAAATATGTAACGAATATAATTAAAAACTTTATAAAAAAGTGTCTCGGATTTTGCCATATACTATAATTATTAAGACGACTTTGTCACTCGCCATTGAATGTCTTTGAAATCTGCAATTTTAAGAACATAGACAACTGAGATAATGTTTAAAAACTGAGAAAATAGATAATTTTACCTTCAAAAGGAGATAAGCAACTAAGCCTAGTCTTTAAAACATCTCCGTCTATAGTTGTAATTATAACATGTTGATCAGTCAGTTGAACTGTTAAGGAGACATACAAAACGTCTCGATTACTTTTGATTAGGATATCTGAACGGTACAACTTATTAATTTGACGTACGTCATTTTAAACTTAAAAGCTTGGATTACTCGCAAAGAAAAAGAAAAATCCCTCATAATAGGAAATAATTTTTTGTATGTTTAAAAATTTGTCGCAGGTATAATTTTTGAATGCAGAGCAACATCTTTTCAAGATACCTTAGCTTGTGCCCTTTATATTTGATCTTATATAAAATTGATAAATTAATTAGAAAGTAATCCAATTATGTGATACCCTATTGTAGGTGTAAACTATTTCATGCTTTGTCATCCATTTTACACAGTATTTACCCAATATCAATCACATATGGAGGTGTAACCCCTGTTTTAAATATGCATATGATAGAGTAACCTTTTTTAAGTAGGGGACTATTTCAGATTTGGACATTTTTCAATTGCAAGACTAATATGCCATTGTTAACCCTCTAAGTGGTTTCGACGAGATGTCTCGTTCATCAAGATCTTACCAATTTTGCTAATGACGATATCTATCGTCATCAAGATATTGCTGATCTTTTGATGGTGACGTGATAAAGATCCATAAAGATCTAGTGACGAGAGATCTTGATGAACAAGATATGTCGTCATTAGAAAAACTGACCTATCTTGATCACGTCATCATCCCAAAATGGCAATTTTTTCATTTGCAATTCAATCGCCATTCGTGATGACGTGGTATCTCGTCATAAGAAAATTGGTCAGATAGCAAAATTGATGGACGAGATATCTCGTCAAAATCTCTTCGAGGATTAAGCAGTATAAGGTGGGGCAAGTGTGTTGGAGGGGTAACTGCGTCCACTGAATGTAAAACATGTCTGTGATTTACAAGGCCACCGGCTGGAAATACTTGAAATCCTAAACACTAGTTTCGTCGCTAGAACGCTTCAAATTTCGGTAGGGAAGTTACGAAGATCAAAGGAGGATAAGAATAAATGCTCTTGCCTCACTCACATTGCAAACAAGAAAAAAATCTATGACATGCACTTAGAGTTAGAAGTGATATAATACTAGAGAGTATTTTTTTAAATTTAATACGTATTTGAAGCAAATAAGAGAGAAACATACACATATATTAGTGAAGAACCTGGGAGTGTGAAGTAAAAATATAAAGCTTTTAAAAATTGCTGAGAACAGAATAATAATTGGCTCAATATGAACTTTGAAGGACTAAAATTTAATTGATGGAATGGCCTTGAGCTTGGCGATTGTATAAGGTGATGCATTCACAATTTTGGTAATCACACTCATCTTTCCGTTTTCTTCAGACGGGTTATCAGAATGAAAGCTGGCGACTTCCTTTATCAGCCTTGATGGCGAATAACACCAATCTCAAGGTAGTACCATCAATTAGATTTTAACCCTCGAAAATGAGGGTTCGCACTTGCTCCACCTTATTCTATAATTAAAAAATAGACCCTAAGATATTTATAAACCTAAGGGTCATTTTCGAAAACTTTCAAATATAGGACCCGTAGCTTGTCCTCCGAACGAACACTACGAACGTTGTGGAACTGCTTGTCCTCATAACTGCTTCGACGACCACAAATGCCCCATAAACTGCTGTGTTGAGGGATGCTTCTGTGATAAAGATTTGGTGAGGGGTCCTAGTGGAACCTGTATCCCAATAGAAAAGTGCCCAATTTTCTCGGAAACAGAAGCAGGTACGAAAGATCACGATAGTAATTTTTGAAAGTATTTGATTTTGCATTCATTCATAATTTACTCATTGGGGAGAAGCGTGCAACTTATCTGCATAAAATACAACTCGGTTCCCAAAATTATTTCTTGCAGCGGAGGCTGTTTCACAATAAACTACGGAGTTGTCAAACAATGAATGTACCAACCAATAATGTCTCTATTTAATTTGTTCACTGTTAGTATAACGATTGGTTACGATCATTGTAGGGGGACGTTCGATTTTACGTGCCATGTAGCGCTAATTCTGGTGACCCCTCTTTCTTGTTTTATCGCTTTCGATGTGCAAACCCCTTGAAATTGACAAGTTTTCATGGCAACAAGATATCCCCTCTGGTTATTGGCAGCTATCGTGCAAGCCTCAATAAGCCGCGTTTCTCAAAAACACTTAATGCACCAAATAACTCACTCTTGATAAAGATTTGTAGATAAATTTAAATGAAACCTAAGATCACACGCAGAGATTCACATGTAACATTTATCCAAACATATTACATAATTAGTTTCGTTAGTTACAGCATTTTACTTGTAAAACGTTAACTTCGTCAAATGGCCGCATTTATTTTTGTGTTTTGAAATTTTTATTTTAAGTAGGCCATCCCTCTTTGATTCCCTGACTAAGTGCAAGTATACTCCCATCATCTCACTCAGGAACATCTCCACGTCTCCTAGAATGCATCTTACCTAAACCTTAGATCATTTCCATTCATACTGCCCTTTAATAATGCTACTGATCTGAGTCATTTATTTCAGAATGTATACGCATGTTACAAATTCCA
Source organism: Meta bourneti (assembly GCA_933210815.1). Classification (NCBI taxonomy): domain Eukaryota; kingdom Metazoa; phylum Arthropoda; class Arachnida; order Araneae; family Tetragnathidae; genus Meta; species Meta bourneti. Next base: position 65,766,378 of record OW119926.1, read on the forward strand.
ATTCATACTTCTGATAGATATGGAATTTATAAAAAAAAAGGGATTTGGGATCATGATCTAAAATATTTGCTTGGAATACTGAAAGGATTTCTAGGACACTAAAACTTTTGTTGACTGAATTATGTAGATGTTCTTTGGAACGATGACTGGATTTGCTACTTACCCATTTATTTTTTTTAATAGAATGGGAATGATGGGGTTATTAAACTCGAAATAAATAAGATCAAACGTATGTGTTTTGAAAAATACCAGAAGGAGCAAGAAATTTAATACTATGTCAACCCCATGCTTAGTGTATAGTAATTAAAACAAATCACTAGGGTAATCAACAATTTAAAAAGTCAGCATTATGGTAATAAAATATTATACAGTAGACAGCGTATAGGGACCCTCGATTTAACGACTCGTTGCGATATAACGACCAATTGATAAGGCCCCTGTAGTTCTCGTAAGAATCTCGTTACACTGACTTCCAGTTGGCGGTGTCCTGATTCACTGAGGCGAATTAGGCTTGGTTGATTTGTTAAGGGTGTTTTTTTTAAGCGTGATTTGGCGTTTTCGGGTCTCGTGCCTCACTTCACTTGCATTTATCTTTATGTATCAATCATGTGTCATTTCAGACCGGACCTCTTTTGTCCTTAGATAGCGATGTTTGCCCAACCCAAGACTAACCGCTTAGCATTGTCAATTGATACAAAATTTATAAGGCGTGGAAATCGACATTCCACTTGCCATTCCCGTCCCTCCCAAACCGGAACAACGTGTGATATAACGTCGCAGAGGCGGAGATCCCATCAGGGTCTTTATAATGCGAGTTTACTCTATCAATAAAAATTTATTGTGGAAGGCGTTTAGTCGTGAAGTGAAAACTTGTTCCCAATTCTAAAGGGTTGCCCCATAGAAGGCTCTACAATGAAAAAGATGCCAGAATTGTCACCAAATTGTACATAGAATAGAACTTTTTCTCTAATACATCTTTGCGATATTAAATATGGAACTGTCCCCTTACATCTAAATGGTATTTAAAAATACATTGATGCCAATTTCAACTTGGAGTGGAAATATTAGGAAAAACTTAAATTATCTTCGGTACAATATAGATAATATCTATAAGACCATGTAGAATTTGTCTTCCCCAAAATGTACCTAAGAATTTTTACATATCATTCTTAAACCATCACTCCGAGGGAAAATTACCGCAACCAAAATTCGGTTTCATTAAACCTCAAACTATTTAAACATGCATACGATTTTACCTTTCATTCAATAGATTGATTGAAATACGGCCACCTTTCTTTTAAAAATCAACAATAAGCTTTAACAGTAATGCACAGCCAATATCGGAGATAGAAATCCACAGACGGCACTTGTTTTGATTAGTCCACTATAGGGTATGTCGAAGTTCGTGTGGTGGCTTCAACTACTTTAGTTTGCTGGGTGGAACCTAAGATTCATCATGTGATTGGTCCATGGAAAGGCAGAAGACACCCATTCTTTGATTTATCATCTGATTGGTCCATTGATTGATCATCCGATAGTAATGGATTGGTTATTCCACCACTTTTGTCGCCACTATAGAAATACGCATTCACACATCTATCCTGTCATAAGATGTCACTAAAACGAGGTGATAAGATAACAAATCGACCAACCAAATCCATTTTTCACAATCACGTGACTACTAGTAGACTTGTCCACACTTTTTGAAACTTCTCTCAATGGCAATGCTCAGTGTACTTACATTTTATGTCTATGGCTTCAACACATCAACAGCTGAAAGTATAGGGAGACATTTTATAAAACTCTATTATCTATTGAAGAAATAATTTAAGACAAATAAGTAAAATAATTTGGTAACAATAACAAAACATTTAATTTCACTATTAAGTTTACATTTTGGAATTACCCGTATAATTCCATTTGTTCTATATTCCAGAGAAATGCCCACGAAAAGAAGTATACAGTAGGTGCAGAGCTCTTTGCCAGAGGAATTGCACGAATATCAACGACAATCCTAGTATTTGTCCTGGTGTCTGTACTCCTGGATGCGTGTGCGTCCGGGGTCTAGTTCGAGATGTAAAAGGACACTGCATAAGACCTTCGAAATGTCCAGGTTCGTAAAACTATCAATATCCTCTCCTTAAAATTATTTTAAATTCCAATTTCTTAATTACTATTGCTATTGACTTTGATAGCTAAGACTACTGTACTACACTTGCATGTAAAACTTAAGAGACACCACTAAAGGGTTACTACCTCAAAATATTTTTCTTTGTTATCCCCTTTTTACATGGTTAGAACGCGTCTGCTATTGATCCTAAGATCTGGGAGCCATCTCTTTAGCAGTCCGACTTAGCCACCTGTTCAAGACATATAATATCAAGTAATAGATTCACACACAATGGATGTTTTTACTGATGCAGAAGAGGGAGAGAGGGAAATACAACTAGGGTGGAATGCACTTGATAGGAATCTAGTCCAGTAGACATACCCATTAAGCCACGACGGCCCAACCACCTCAAAATGAAACGAAACAGCATGTGACGATTTGTATAACAGAGGATATATTTAGTAAAAAGCTGGTGAATATTGACATTTCGGAATCGGATAACGTCAGACGCTTTAACATACGAATGGGTTCTGTTACCGAAGGAACTCATCCGCAACCTCATTCTCTATCTGAAACGTTGTGCAAAGGCTACATCAGTATTCGAAGTGTTCATACTGTGTGCTAAGGACCGCCACCTCCCTTGTGGCAGCGGTAGCCCAGTTGGAAGAGCAACAGGAGGGTTGCGAGTTCGAAACGGTCCAGCCAAAGACCGTCGTGTGCACGGGGACTGGGGCACGTTAAATCTGTCGTGGATTTAAATGTTCTCACGTTGGCGTGGTGTGAAATTTTGGAGGGTGGGATGCCAACTCAGGTGTGACCTCATCTGACTATGGTTCAAAATTACGTGGTGTTGTCCTCGGATCTTTTCCTTCGGGGTTTGATCCCGGACCGTCACCAAAAAGCTCGTTGCTCTAATACGACGTAAATTTCAACTACTAACTACCTACCTAATGCATGTAGTACAGAAATCCATGTTGTTTGTGTATTGTCGAATAGCAACTGGGTACAAAAATACAGCCGAATTTGTTGACTCTTCAGGGCAATATAGGGGTTATAATATTTTACAAGTTATCGTCTTAACTAGGCCAGATTTGATAAACTATCGCTCTCTTGCAAATGTTTTGGCTCTGGGTTCTTTGCGAAACGTTTTTTCAGGGTTTATCTGCGAAAATTTCTAAAGTATACATACTTTTCTGTGGCAAAGAAATTTATGTGTACCATGAGATGAAAAAGTTTGGAAATAGTCAATTTAAGTGATTGTTCACTGAACGACGGGGTACGTTTATAAACAATAACAGCAAGTAAAAACAAAATAAAGTCGAATAAATATTTGCTTCTTAAGTTCTAATTTTTAGTAATTACTTCAGGATCTCATGAAGAAGGACGCTCACAAGAACATGAAAGTGACGAAGATGAAGAATCACAGGAAGATATAGAAAGTAAAGTGTTTTATATCATATAATCAGACCGATTTCATGTATATTTTAAAAGATTACTATATACACTACCTGACATTGAAAATGCAACACCAAGAAGGAGTTGGCAGAAAGTGATGAAATTTGGCAAACAGAGAGAAACAGCAACGAGCAATAAGTGATCTTTATTGCAACATTATACACCTTGCCACTGAGCAGCAAGAATGTCTGATCAGCAGGTTGTAGGACCACCGCGAGCGGCGATACAGGCAGCAACACGTCTAGGTACAAACGCAATGAGCGTGCGGATGGTGTCCTGAGGGATGGTAGCCCATTCCCTGTCAACCATTTGCCAGAGTTCGTCTTCTGAACGTGCCTGTGGGAACGCATGCAAGCGACGTCCAATGACGTCCCAGAAATGTTCGATAGGTGAGAGATCAGGGGAGACAACTGGCCAGGGAAGCACCTAGGTACCTTGCAGGGCATATTGGCTGATGCGTGCCGTGTGCGGCCGGGAAATGGCATTGGGCACCCCCTGAAGGAAAGGTAGTGTCACCGGCTGCAGCACGTCATCCACGTATCGTTGGGCCGTCATAGTACCCTGAATACGGACCAGAGGTGACCTGCTATCGTAGGCGATGGCGCCCCAAACCATTATACCGCGTTGTCTCGCGGTATGGCGTACCACAGATGCGGCCGGACTCGTACACGGCGACTGTCATTGCTAAAACAGAAGCGTGACTCGTCTGAGAACACCACCCTGTGCCATTCCGTCGTCCATGTGGCTTTATCCCGACACCATTGCAAACGGAGACGTCTGTGCTGTTGGGTCAATGGTAGTCGTCTCAACGGGCGCCATGAGTGTAGGCCGCCAGCGATCAATCGGCTAATAATGGTCCTGGATGATATGGGAGCATCAAGGGTGTCCTGCACATGCTGCAAAAGGGCGACAGACGTGGCTTGCGGGGCCGCAGATGCCTCGGTCCACGCGTGCTGACGTCACTCTGGCTGCACCGGAACCTCTCAAACGTGCCACATTCCCTTGGTCTAGCCATCTGTGCCACAACCGGTGTACCGTGGACGCGTGTAGGTAGGTGTCTGCTGAGATTTGACGTATGGACCAACCTGTCCTTCTGAGGCCAATCACCATACCCCTCGTGAAGTCGTCTGTTTGCTGGAACTGTCTTGATTGGCGGCGTCCTGGGATTCTCCGCTACTAGACGTTTCCTCTGAGACACAAAAACAAATTGCAACTTGATTTACCTGGCAAACAGAGCGGCGCGAAACTGACCACTTTTGCAGGTTCCTTCCTTGGTTTTTCACTCGCCATGCGCGGGAGTGCTGCGCAGTTTGCATCATTTACTTTTCTCGGTGAGCTGCATTTATTTTAGTAAATAAATTCATTACCTCTAAATTATTTGCTAAAAATGCGGCGATATAGATTTTACTGGCGATATAGATTAACAGTCTGTATCAGCCATATTACCATCTACAATTTAACAAATGATAAATTGGATAATGGTTACCATTAGCTGACTGATTGCCACTTGTCGGTGAAAGTTATATGATCATCTATGTGCATTGTTGTACAAGCAGTGATTGTGATCCTATTGCATGTCCGGATAGAGAAGAGTCAATAGTATGAAGGCTGAGCAGAGATGACAGTAGACTAAAAGATCATTCGACGTATGAATTAGGTGTAAATAAAAATTCTCATAACATCATTCTTGACCATCCATCCAAATGCGGAAAAAAACATGTAGCAAGAGCTATTGGCAGTTTATTTCAAAGGTGTGTTCACATCAGCGCTCACAAATTGTAGTGATCGCATAAAAACATAAAACTTCAGCACCAGCCCCCATGTACACGACAGTCTTTGGCTGGACAGTTTCGAACTCAAAATCTCTCCGGTTGCTAATCTGTTTGCTCTTCCAACTTGGCTACCACGGTTGGTAAGAGAGAAGGTTATAAAATGTTTATTTTTCTTATTAAATTTAAGAAATGGATAGTGACGAATGAACAAACGAGTAACACTTGAAGTACCAAGTGTTTTTTGAGTATTTTACGCTATAAATCGTACTCAATGCTCGAACGTATTGTTTATGAATAAATTAAAGATATTCAAACTGCAAATTTATTATTACATGGGAATAATAACTCACATATAAAAGCGTTTGGAAGTCAAATATTTTACCAGTTTCCTTCATTTACATGTTTAAATGTTATTTGAAATTTCAGATGAAATGTTGGATCAAGATGAAATTGTGGATGACGATGAAATTTACGATCAGGAGGATGAAGCCAGAGGTAGAAGATAAACTATTAATATGATTAAAGTAATATTGTGTTACTTTATTAATTTAATATTATTTTTATATTATTTTAATTTGACGACACCGTAGAAGGTAAATTATAATATTTTACTGTTCCACTCAACGAATTTTAGGCAATGACGGTACCATAAGCACAGAAATAAATTACAGACTTTTATTAGTGCATTGTTATATAAGTATTATGTAATATAAGCTGCTCTAGATAACATAAAGGATTAATACCTGTCCTGCAAATATATCGTTGGTTTACAAGTGAAACAGTCTAAGTCAAAATTTTAGAGTTTCTTTTAGCTTTCCTAGACTAAAATGTGGCGATCTTTAGTCTGATGAAGTGTCCACTATATTATTTTTCTTTTATGAAGCTTTTATTTCTTCTTGAGAAATGAAACACTTAGTGAGTACATCGGAGTAAGCAGAATTTTTTCTCTTCCGTCTTCTCATAACTATGGTTCTTTGACAGTGTATTTCACTCATAAGCCGAAGAAATTTCATTTGGATTTTAAAATAAAGGACCATCACTCATCAGTACAACATAGTGAGTATAACATATTAACTATAACACAGTGAGTAGAATTTCCTCTTTCCGTTTCTCAGAACTGTTTTTGGACTTGGTGTGGTTTACTTGTATGATGATATACTTATATATAGATACAGGGATATTTTCATACCGGATCGAAACGGAATGTCGCATCCAAGTTTTGAAGTATAATATTGTCTCTACCTTCTTTTAGACAAATCCTTTTGCCCTCAAAATGAAGTCTTCATTGCTTGCAAGGCTCACTGCGAAAAGAACTGCACCAGCAAAAACAGTATCTTTATTCCCTGTCCAGGTTACTGCGTATCCGGATGCAGATGTATTTCGGGATATGTAAGAGGTCCGAAAGGAGCTTGCATTAAACCCGAAAAATGTCCAGCTAAGGATGAATCTAAGTTTCCAAGTAAGAATGAAATTTTATTAAAAAAATTCCTGCTTGCAAATAAGAAAAAGAATATGAAAAAGTACTTTGGTGTTACAAGATTAAATAAAAGAAAAGTGAATTTTTTACCTTGTAATTGCCAATTAATTTGAATTCATACAGTACGAGGTAACTTCATTATAAGAAATGTTACTACAATGTACGTATTTGTATTTTTGAAATTGAAAGGGACTACTTAAATCTTTAAAACTGATTTCCTGTAGTAAAATTATACTTCACATTTTGAACAGCTGCTGATTTTAATCTTTTACTAGTGAATCTGAGCAAGATTTTGCGAAACTTGTGTACCATTTCTTTCAAATTGGCAGTCTTGCGCTTCATCACCTCTACAGTATTCTGTAACTTTGGTAACATTTTCCGAGATCGCCGCACCCAACTTACCTACCACACATCAGTTAAGGCTAGTGATACGTCTATTGGGAGAGCTAAGTTAGAGTGAAGCACAGAACGAATGTAAAGTAGGAAAAGGGTACTCAGCTTTTGCTTAGCGAATGGAAACTGGAGATGGAAATGAAAAGAGGGCCTGACCTTGATACGTCTATCTAAAAGTTACAAAAAATTATCTACCATTTCTACTAATACGTATATACACATCTATTGTTCCTATTGTTCACATCCATTGTTTTCTTTTTTTTATAGTAAAGAGAGTATGTCCAACCAATGAAATCTGGGAAACTTCTACAGCTCATTGTCAGAAAAACTGCACCAACTTGTCCAAACCCATACCATGCCTGAAAATCAAAGTGGCAGGCTGTGTATGTAAAAAGAACCTTTATCGAGGAAAGGATGGCAAATGCATACCCAGAAATAAATGTCCTAAGAAACCAGGTAAAAGTGGCGTGTATTGCTAATAGTATTTCCTCCTTTTCAGTAAGCTCTCTTAAATTTCAACAAGGTGAGTTTCATGATAAAAAAATCCAATGCGTTGACTGGTTGATATTATGAAGAACATGAGCATGGAATTCTAACGAAAACGCATTGTCCTTATCACAAATCAAACCAACGTGTATATTAAGAGGTTATGGTTGTGATCGTATGCGGCAACATAGAGAGTAATGTAATAAGAGAGAGAGAGAGAGTTCATACTAATTATATTACAGAAATAGTCTGAATGAAAAATCTGCATTCGTATACATACTTGATGCGCCGGTAGCTCTGGTAGTGGACGGTATTCTAATTGACACAATTCATCGTAATAAAAACAAGTTTATTAACAACAAATATAACATCGTTGTGGAAGGACCACTTTCTCGTTAGGCTAAGGAAACCTTGTAGTTCATTTGAAAAATATCTCGTTCCGATTCCGCTCAGCTCGTAGCCTCGTTCCCATTCGGCTCAGGTCGCCTCGTTTCCGTAGTCTCGTAGAGACTTAACACTCCCCGCGATTGAAATTTCAATTTCAATATAAACATATTATACACAAATGATAATTATACAACTCTACAAATTAATACACAATAAAGTACTTTCAAATACTAAATGAACTTAACATTGAAACACAATAAAAATCAATTATTCAATTGGAAGAATAGCAATATTCCTAACACTTCTTTTCAATGTCTTACCATTAGGTAGACACAAATTTACAACTCGAACTTTTTTATCTGCACCATAAAACACTTCAGTAATCCTACCAGTCATCCACTGTGTGCCTGTAAGATTCTCATCCTTTATTAGTACTAGGGAACCAACTTTTACATTATCTTTACAAAACCGCCATTTGCTACGTTCCTACAAACTATTTAAATAGTTCCGCTTCCATAATTTCCAAATGCGTTGAGTAATTTTCGTAACTCTTTGCCATTTCGAAAGTCTATTCTCATTTATTTCATTAAGTTGAGGCTCTACAATGGATGCTATAGGTCTGCCTATTAAAAAATGACCTGGTGTTAAGGTCTCAAAATTGTCGATATCTGATGATAAAGGAGTTAGGGGTCTGGAATTTAACACTCCTTCAATTTCTGAAATTATGGTCAAAAATTCCTCAAGAGTTAGGCTTGAGTTTCCAATGACCCTCCTCAAATGAAATTTAAATGACTTGACCCCGGCTTCCCAAAGACCACCGAAGTTCGGCGATTTTGGAGGGATAAATTTCCATTCTATGCATTCATCAGTAAAATAATTTGCTAAGGTTTCATCTGGACAATGCGCAATTTTGTGTAATTTTTTAATCTCTTCACTAGCTCCAACAAAATTTTTGGCATTATCGCTAAATATTTTAGAGCATTTGCCTCTTCGGCCAAAGAATCTTTTTAAGCTGGCAATGAAAGCTGTTGAAGTTAAATCAGTTACAAAATCTAAATGTATAGCTTTAGTACACAAACAAACATATATTGCAACATATACTTTGTTAAATATATCCTTTCTTTGATTTTTGAATTTTATACAGAAGGGTCCACAAAAATCTATTCCGACAATATTGAACGGATAATTGGTTGTTACCCTTTCTTTGGGAAGATCTCCCATTATTTGGCTTCCCATAACAGGTTTATTTTTGAAGCACGTTACACAATTATATACGATTTTTCTACAAATATTTCTGCCATTTAATGGCCAGAACCTTTGACGAACATTATACAGTAGTGTTTGCGGCCCAGCATGTAAAAACTTTAAATGCATATGCTTCACTATAATGGATGTAAGTTGATGATTTGTAGGCAATATGGCAGGATGTTTTTGATTGAAATTTAGGTCTGAATTGTTCAACCTACCTCCTACTCTTATTATACCTTTATCATCTAAAATGGGGGAAAGATTTTTTAGTTTACTACTGGGTGGTATTGGCAGCTCTTTCCTTAGATTTCTCATCTCGGTGGAGAACTCCGCTTCTTGAACACCTCGTATGAGGAAGTCCTCAGAATCCCTCATCTCCGAGTAGGTTATTGGGCCAACTCGTCTATTCGTTCTTACGTTGTTGCTAAACCTAAAAATAAAACTAACAACACGAACGATAGTACTGAAATTGTTACTGACATTCAAAATACTCTCTAAAAAGGTATGGGATTCAGTCAAAGTAAAGTTCTGTGATGTTTCTCTAAGATCACTCACTGACTGTCTTTTAAGTTCATGCGAACAGTCCTCTGAGTCCAAAGTGGCAACATCAAGGAGAATGTCTTCTCGGACAAAGTCTTTTTCCTCCAAAAAGGCAGGACCATTCCACCACTTCTCGCTGTTCAGCATAATCTCGATGCTAACTCCGCGGGTCACAAGATCGGCAGGATTGTCTTTGCCGGCGCAATGGATCCAAAAATTTTGATCAGTCAAGCACTGTATTTCTTTCACTCGGTTGGCGACGAAGGGTTTCCACTTGGTGACTGAACCCTTTATCCAAAATAAAGCTATTTTGGAATCAGTCCAAAAGTAGGCAGTGGAAGGCTTTTTCCGGTCTACAACTTTCTGAACTTCTACTCCTAAACGAGCAGCAAGCAATGCACCGAGTAACTCCATCCTTGGCAGGGTTATCTTCTTCAGAGGAGCAACACGACTCTTTGAAGCAACGAGATTCACCAACACCTGATTTTCGGATTTTACTCTCAAGTAAACTGCCGCACCATATGCCTTTTTACTGGCATCTGAAAATGTGTGTATTTCAATTTCACTGGGATTGTCTACCGAGAGCTCTAGTATATTCCTTGGCACATTCACCTCAGAAAGTCTTTGAAGTTCCGAACACCACTTTTGGAACGTCTCAGTAATATCTGCTGGAAGTTCAGAGTCCCATGGTACCTTTCTAAGCCACAGTTCTTGAAAAAGGCACTTGATTCTGATGGTGAATGGAGATAGCAATCCGAGGGGATCAAAGATTTTCCCTGCCGTTTGTAACAGGAAGCGTTTAGTTTTCTTATTCTGACTCAAGAAATTCAGCAAACTTTCGATTTCCATTGTGAGAATGTCTCTATTAGGATCCCAAGACATCCCTAAAACCTTGAGCAGGTTTACTTCTGAAGTAGTTGAATGATGAGGATGAGTAAGGAACTCCTCATTTTCCCATTCGCGCATGAGAAGAGCATCATTCGAAACCCACTTCCTCAAGTTCATACTGGCGGACTTCATTATGTTTTGTGCCTCACGTGATAATTCCAAGGCGGAAGTCACATTGTTTGCACCTGATACTAGATCGTCTACATAAACACATGTATCGAGCATTTGTGAAGCAGCAGGATGTAGCTCTCGAAAATTTTGGATGTGCTTTTTTATTGTAGCCGACAGCAAGAATGGGCTTGCGTTAACCCCAAAAAGAACACGCTTAAATCTGTATACTTGTGGGTTGACGCCAGTTATGTTATCTACTGATTTATCACAAGTGAACAGAAATCTGACAGCGTCTCTGTCGTTTTCTGCCAACGAAATTTGCAGAAAGGCCTTCTCAACATCTGCTAAGATTGCTATTCTATTTAGACGGAAATATAGTAATAGCTGGAAAATGTTAGGATTCAGATTTTCACCTGTCCAGAGACAGTCATTCAGTGATAATTCTCCAGATTCATGGGAACTGGCATCAAATACTAATCTCATTTTTGTGGTTACGCTTTCCTTTCTGAATACTGCCTGGTGTGGCAAATAATACACAGGTCTGTCTACCGGTTCGGTCTTTACAAGCACCTTCTCTATAATGCCCTGCTTTAAGTAATCTTCAATGACCTCGTGATACTGTGTAAAGAGAGTTTTGTTTTGGTTCAACCTCTTGGTGAGGGACTTAAACCTCGTTTCCGCAACACACAAGTTATCTTTTAATTCTCTCCAATCCCTTTTCCAAGGTAAACTGACCTCATAACGTCCCTCTTTGAAACGGACTGTTTTATTGAAGATGCTCAGTGCTTCATCTTTCTCGTGACGATTAGGATCGTCTCTAATACCCAAAGATTCAAGTTCCCAAAAGTTTCTTAGGTCCATTTCCACTTGATTTTTAGTGAAATGACAGTGTAAATTGTTTGAAATCCCTACATCTTTGAGTGTTCCCGTTACGATCCACCCAAATACCGATTCTTGTAGGATTATTGATTCATCTTTTAATTTAATTTGATTACCTTGTAATAATTGATAGAAAAGTTCTGCTCCTAACAATGCGTCAATTCTCCCCGGTTTATTGAATTGGGGATCCGCATACGTTATATTACTTGGAAATTTAATCTTAGACACATCAAGAGGTTTTGAAGGAGTAAGATCTGTAACCTTTGGAACGATTAGTAGTTCAATTTCTTCATAAAAGTCTTCATTTATGTTAGATATTAACGCTGAGGTTTTTCTTTTTACCGTTGAAAAGGAACCGTTCAAACCCGTGATAGGAGCATTTACTGTTCGTTTCGTTAAGCCCAAGGAATCAACTAGGTCATTACGAATGAAGTTAGTCTGTGATCCAGCGTCAAGCAAAGTTCGGATGGGAAAGGAATTACCATCAACACCCTTAACGTAAACTATCGCAGTAGACAGGAATACGTATCTTTTTTCATCCCCCGTATAGAAACACCCAGTATTGGTATTCTCTTCCGACCCTCTTGGCCTTGAAAAGGTTCCTGATGGTGACTCATAACTTCCTTCTCTCGAGGCGTCAGAGTTCTGTTCCCTCATGTTATAAACACTTTGCTTGGGAACATTGATTTGGACTTTTCGATTCTCGCTGTTTTCGAAATCCGTTCTATGGATCAGAGAATGATGACCTCTTCCACAGAACTTACATTTTTTAGAATTAGTACATTGAGATACTCGATGAGGTTCTAGGCAATTAAAACAAAGTTGTTTCTTTTTTATTTCACTAATTCTTTCTTGTACGGATAAATCGTGAAACATTTTACATTTATATATCGGGTGATTATCTTTACAGATTGGGCAGGCACTTTTAGAGTTAGATTTTATCATAAGCCCTTTAAGCTTGGGTTTGAAAGCTATATCCATTTTAGGCTTAGCGAAAGGGATGCGTTGGATATTTTCTAACACTTGACTTCTTTTTTGCAAGAAGTTGACGAATTCTTCCCAGTCGGGAAACTCGGTTGTTTTTAATGACATCTCGTACTGTTTACGTGATTCACGATCTAATTTCGAAGAAATTATATTAATCAACATTAACTCGGTCAATTTATTAGTCTCAAGATTTAGAAGTTTTAATCCTCGCAAATGTTTTAACATGGTATTGAGAAATGTATGAAGTTCCGTTCCTGACTCATGAGTTATTTTTTCCAGATTCATTATGGCATTTATATGGACATCCGCGATGAATCGCTTATTTTCGTACCTTTTCTCGAGTTCAGTAAACAAGGACTGAAAAGTATCATCTGCAGTTTGAATTAGTTTACTTTCTCCTTTCAGAGAAGCTTGTAGATAATGAAGTTTTTGGGAATCACTTAAGCCATCATTTAAAGTAATTAGAGTATTAAATTGAGCTTTAAATGTACTCCAGTCTTCATAAGTGCCCGAGAACTGAGGAAGTGGAATCTCGGGTATCTTAAAAGAAGTTCGGTTCATTTTAGAGTTTATCTGAGCATCATTAGCAGGTAACGTCAATTTCGAAAGAAGGTATTTCAGACGTACCTCTATATCTTCAGCTGTTGCCTCCAAATCCTGAAGCTGGTCAAGATTGTCTTCTAGATTAACTTCTTCAGGTAGCTCACAATATCCAGTGGAAAGTTCTGTAATTGCAGATTTGAGTTCTACAATTTTGCTCGCCTGTTGCTGAAGTGCAATCTTCGTTCTGCATGGATCTCCGCTACCATCCTCTTTACTTTCAAGTTCGAGGAAGTCCTCCATACGTTGCACTTTGGCTTTAATGGTTCCGCGCTTTCGATTCAGTTTCGTAAGCTGGCTCATTTTGCGTTATTTTATTTTTACTCCGCACGATGAGACCACATGTGTTGCGCCGGTAGCTCTGGTAGTGGACTGTATTCTAATTGACACAATTCATCGTAATAAAAACAAGTTTATTAACAACAAATATACCATCGTTGTGGAAGGACCACTTTCTCGTTAGGCTAAGGAAACCTTGTAGTTCATTTGAAAAATATCTCGTTCCGATTCCGCTCAGCTCGTAGCCTCGTTCCCATTCGGCTCAGGTCGCCTCGTTTCCGTAGTCTCGTGGAGACTTAACAATACTAATATAGTTATGAAAGTTACTGAAGTATAATAAATTTTCAAGGAAAAGGTTATCACATACAGTTTATTTAGAGTAAATTATAAGACATATATATGAATTATAGGATATTTATGCAATGACTAATATGCTAGTTGTTTGTATAGTGTATTAATATGTCAATATATCATACATACCTATCATTGTCACGTAATTACTACAAGTAATTTCGATAAAAGTAATAAATTTTTTGTTTCAGTAAATCTTCTGTTAAAAAGATTTGGAAGTTTCATGTAACTAACATGCATGATGAGTTCTAAAGGGAAGCAATTATAGACACATTATAAAAGGATACATCTTTCAAAATAGCGAAAAACTACTATTACGTTGTATGCGTTAAATATTTGCATGTCCAAATGCTCTTTTTTACATTTCAGATGAATTTGTAGATCAAGATGAAATCGTGGATCAAGATGAAATCATGGATGAAGATGAAATCGTGGATCAAGATGAAATTTACAATCAGGAGGATGAAGCCAGAGGTAGAAGATAAACTATTAATATGATTAAAGTAATATTGTGTTACTTTATTAAATTTACTCCGGCATCTCTCATGTGCTGAATTATAGCTCACTATTGTATCGAATCATATATGGAAATTTGATCAGTTGTCTTATAATACTCATTAATGCGTTGATTATTGAAACAAAATTACCTGTCTAGTATTGTTGAATCTGATAAGATATGAATTGATGCATTTTAAATAAATAAATTTTAACAATTTGGAATGCGCTGTTTCAACTCCCATAAGTTCCTGATAACAGTTTTTAACTTTTAAATCTATATTACTTTAATTTAACGACACCGCTGAAGGTAAATTATAATATTGTACTGTTCCACTCAACGAGTTTTAGACATTGACGGTACCATAAGCACAGAAATCAATTACAGACTTTTATTAGTGCATTGTTATATAAGTATCATGTAATATCAGCTGCTCTAGATAACATAAAGGATTAATACCTGTCCTGCAAATATATCGTTGGTTTACAAGTGAAACACTCTAAGTCAAAATTTTAGAGTTTCTTTTAGCTTTCCTAGACTAAAATGTGGCGATCTTTAGTCTGATGAAATGTCCACTATGTTATTTTTCTTTTATGAAGTTTTTATTTCTTCTTGAGAAATGAAACAATTAATTGAGTACATCAGAGTAAGCAGAATTTTTTCTCTTCCGTCTTCTCATAACTATGGTTCTTTGACAGTGTATTTCACTCTTAAGCCGAAGAAATTTCGTTTGGATTTTAAAATAAAGGACCATCACTCATCAGTATAACATAGTGAGTATAACATATTAACTATAACACAGTGAGTAGAATTTCCTCTTTCCGTTTCTCAGAACTGTTTTTGGACTTGGTGTGGTTTACTTGTAAGATGATATACTTATATATAGATACAGGGATATTTTCATACCGGATCGAAACGGAATGTCGCATCCAAGTTTTGAAGTATAATATTGTCTCTACCTTCTTTTAGACAAATCCTTTTGCCCTCAAAATGAAGTCTTCATTGCTTGCAAGGCTCACTGCGAAAAGAACTGCACCAGCAAAAACAGTATCTTTATTCCCTGTCCAGGTTACTGCGTATCCGGATGCAGATGTATTTCGGGATATGTAAGAGGTCCGAAAGGAGCTTGCATTAAACCCGAAAAATGTCCAGCAAAGGATGAATCTAAGTTTCCAAGTAAGAATGAAATTTTATTAAAAAATTTCCTGCTTGCAAATAAGAAAAAGAATATGAAAAAGTACTTTGGTGTTACAAGATTAAATAAAAGAAAAGTGAATTTTTTACCTTGTAATTGCCAATCAATTTGAATTCATACAGTACGAGGTAACTTTATTATAAGAAATGTTACTACAATGTACGTATTTGTATTTTTGAAATTGAAAGGGACTACTTAAATCTTTAAAACTGATTTCCTGTAGTAAAATTATAATTCACATTTTGAACAGCTGCTGATTTTAATCTTTTACTAGTGAATCTGAGCAAGATTTTGCGAAACTTGTGTACCATTTCTTTCAAATTGGCAGTCTTGCGCTTCATCACCTCTACAGTATTCTGTAACTTTGATAACATTTTCCGAGATCGCCGCACCCAACTTACCTACCACACATCAGTTAAGGCTAGTGATACGTCTATTGGGAGAGCTAAGGTAGAGTGAAGCACAGAACGAATGTAAAGTAGGAAAAGGGTACTCAGCTTTTGCTTAGCGAATGGAAACTGGAGATGGAAATGAAAAGAGGGCCTGACCTTGATACGTCTATCTAAAAGTTACAAAAAATTATCTATCATTTCTACTAATACGTATATACACATCAATTGTTCCTATTGTTCACATCCATTGTTTTCTTTTTTTTATAGTAAAGAGAGTATGTCCAACCAATGAAATCTGGGAAACTTCTACAGCTCATTGTCAGAAAAACTGCACCAACTTGTCCAAACCCATACCATGCCTGAAAATCAAAGTGGCAGGCTGTGTATGTAAAAAGAACCTTTATCGAGGAAAGGATGGCAAATGCATACCCAGAAATAAATGTCCTAAGAAACCAGGTAAAAGTGGCGTGTATTGCAAATAGTATTTCCTCCTTTTCAGTAAGCTCTCTTAAATTTCAACAAGGTGAGTTTCATGATAAAAAAATCCAATGCGTTGACTGGTTGATATTATGAAGAACATGAGCATGGAATTCTAACGAAAACGCATTGTCCTTATCACAAATCAAACCAACGTGTATATTAAGAGGTTATGGTTGTGATCGTATGCGGCAACATAGAGAGTAATGTAATAAGAGAGAGAGAGAGAGAGAGTTCATACTAATTATATTACAGAAATAGTCTGAATGAAAATCTGCATTCGTATACATACTAATATAGTTATGAAAGTTACTGAAGTATAATAAATTTTCAAGGAAAGGTTATCACATACAGTTTATTTAGAGTAAATTATAAGACATATATATGAATTATAGGATATTTATGCAATGACTAATATGCTAGTTGTTTGTATAGTGTATTAATATGTCAATATATCATACATACCTATCATTGTCACGTAATTACTACAAGTAATTTCGATAAAAGTAATAAATTTTTTGTTTCAGTAAATCTTCTGTTAAAAAGATTTGGAAGTTTCATGTAACTAACATGCATGATGAGTTCTAAAGGGAAGCAATTATAGACACATTATAAAAGGATACATCTTTCAAAATAGCGAAAAACTACTATTACGTTGTATGCGTTAAATATTTGCATGTCCAAATGCTCTTTTTTACATTTCAGATGAATTTGTAGATCAAGATGAAATCGTGGATCAAGATGAAATCATGGATGAAGATGAAATCGTGGATCAAGATGAAATTTACAATCAGGAGGATGAAGCCAGAGGTAGAAGATAAACTATTAATATGATTAAAGTAATATTGTGTTACTTTATTAAATTTACTCCGGCATCTCTCATGTGCTGAATTATAGCTCACTATTGTATCGAATCATATATGGAAATTTGATCAGTTGTCTTATAATACTCATTAATGCGTTGATTATTGAAACAAAATTACCTGTCTAGTATTGTTGAATCTGATAAGATATGAATTGATGCATTTTAAATCAATAAATTTTAACAATTTGGAATGCGCTGTTTCAACTCCCATAAGTTCCTGATAACAATTTTTAACTTTTAAATCTATATTACTTTAATTTAACGACACCGCTGAAGGTAAATTATAATATTTTACTGTTCCACTCAACGAGTTTTAGACATTGACGGTACCATAAGCACAGAAATCAATTACAGACTTTTATTAGTGCATTGTTATATAAGTATCATGTAATATAAGCTGCTCTAGATAACATAAAGGATTAATACCTGTCCTGCAAATATATCGTTGGTTTACACGTGAAACAGTCTAAGTCAAAATTTTAGAGTTTCTTTTAGCTTTCCTAGACTAAAATGTGGCGATCTTTAGTCTGATGAAGTGTCCACTATATTATTTTTCTTTTATGAAGCTTTTATTTCTTCTTGAGAAATGAAACACTTAGTGAGTACATCGGAGTAAGCAGAATTTTTTCTCTTCCGTCTTCTCATAACTATGGTTCTTTGACAGTGTATTTCACTCATAAGCCGAAGAAATTTCATTTGGATTTTAAAATAAAGGACCATCACTCATCAGTACAACATAGTGAGTATAACATATTAACTATAACACAGTGAGTAGAATTTCCTCTTTCCGTTTCTCAGAACTGTTTTTGGACTTGGTGTGGTTTACTTGTATGATGATATACTTATATATAGATACAGGGATATTTTCATACCGGATCGAAACGGAATGTCGCATCCAAGTTTTGAAGTATAATATTGTCTCTACCTTCTTTTAGACAAATCCTTTTGCCCTCAAAATGAAGTCTTCATTGCTTGCAAGGCTCACTGCGAAAAGAACTGCACCAGCAAAAACAGTATCTTTATTCCCTGTCCAGGTTACTGCGTATCCGGATGCAGATGTATTTCGGGATATGTAAGAGGTCCGAAAGGAGCTTGCATTAAACCCGAAAAATGTCCAGCTAAGGATGAATCTAAGTTTCCAAGTAAGAATGAAATTTTATTAAAAAAATTCCTGCTTGCAAATAAGAAAAAGAATATGAAAAAGTACTTTGGTGTTACAAGATTAAATAAAATAAAAGTGAATTTTTTACCTTGTAATTGCCAATAAATTTGAATTCATTCAGTACGAGGTGACTTCATTATAAGAAATGTTACTACAATGTACGTATTTGTATTTTTGAAATTGAAAGGGACTACTTAAATCTTTAAAACTGATTTCCTGTAGTAAAATTATACTTCACATTTTGAACAGCTGCTGATTTTAATCTTTTACTAGTGAATCTGAGCAAGATTTTGCGAAACCTGTGTACCATTTCTTTCAAATTGGCAGTCTTGCGCTTCATCACCTCTACAGTATTCTGTAACTTTGATAACATTTTCCGAGATCGCCGCACCCAACTTACCTACCACACATCAGTTAAGGCTAGTGATACGTCTATTGGAAGAGCTAAGGTAGAGTGAAGCACAGAACGAATGTAAAGTAGGAAAAGGGTACTCAGCTTTTGCTTAGCGAATGGAGACTGGAGATGGAAATGAAAAGAGCGCCTGACCTTGATACGTCTATCTAAAAGTTACAAAAAATTATCTACCATTTCTACTAATACGTATATACACATCAATTGTTCCTATTGTTCACATCCATTGTTTTCTTTTTTTTATAGTAAAGAGAGTATGTCCAACCAATGAAATCTGGGAAACTTCTACAGCTCATTGTCAGAAAAACTGCACCAACTTGTCCAAACCCATACCATGCCTGAAAATCAAAGTGGCAGGCTGTGTATGTAAAAAGAACCTTTATCGAGGAAAGGATGGCAAATGCATACCCAGAAATAAATGTCCTAAGAAACCAGGTAAAAGTGGCGTGTATTGCTAATAGTATTTCCTCCTTTTCAGTAAGCTCTCTTAAATTTCAATAAGGTGAGTTTCATGATAAAAAAATCCAATGCGTTGACTGGTTGATATTATGAAGAACATGAGCATGGAATTCTAACGAAAACGCATTGTCCTTATCACAAATCAAACCAACGTGTATATTAAGAGGTTATGGTTGTGATCGTATGCGGCAACATAGAGAGTAATGTAATAAGAGAGAGAGAGAGAGAGAGAGTTCATACTAATTATATTACAGAAATAGTCTGAATGAAAAATCTGCATTCGTATACATACTAATATAGTTATGAATGTTACTGAAGTATAATAAATTTTCAAGGAAAAGGTTATCACATACAGTTTATTTAGAGTAAATTATAAGACATATATATGAATTATAGGATATTTATGCAATGACTAATATGCTAGTTGTTTGTATAGTGTATTAATATGTCAATATATCATACATACTTTTCATTGTCACGTAATTACTACAAGTAATTTCGATAAAAGTAATAAATTTTTTGTTTCAGTAAATCTTCTGTTAAAAAGATTTGGAAGTTTCATGTAACTAACATGCATGATGAGTTCTAAAGGGAAGCAATTATAGACACATTATAAAAGGATACATCTTTCAAAATAGCGAAAAACTACTATTACGTTGTATGCGTTAAATATTTGCATGTCCAAATGCTCTTTTTTACATTTCAGATGAATTTGTAGATCAAGATGAAATCGTGGATCAAGATGAAATCATGGATGAAGATGAAATCGTGGATCAAGATGAAATTTACAATCAGGAGGATGAAGCCAGAGGTAGAAGATAGACTATTAATATGATTAAAGTATTATTGTGTTACTTTATTAAATTTACTCCGGCATCTCTCATGTGCTGAATTATAGCTCAGTATTGTATCGAATCATATATGGAAATTTGATCAGTTGTCTTATAATACTCATTAATGCGTTGATTATTGAAACAAAATTACCTGTCTAGTATTGTTGAATCTGATAAGATATGAATTGATGCATTTTAAATAAATAAATTGTAACAATTTGGAATGCGCTGTTTCAACTCCCATAAGTTCCTGATAACAGTTTTTAACTTTTAAATCTATATTACTTTAATTTAACGACACCGCTGAAGGTAAATTATAATATTGTACTGTTCCACTCAACGAGTTTTAGACATTGACGGTACCATAAGCACAGAAATCAATTACAGACTTTTATTAGTGCATTGTTATATAAGTATCATGTAATATCAGCTGCTCTAGATAACATAAAGGATTAATACCTGTCCTGCAAATATATCGTTGGTTTACAAGTGAAACACTCTAAGTCAAAATTTTAGAGTTTCTTTTAGCTTTCCTAGACTAAAATGTGGCGATCTTTAGCCTGATGAAATGTCCACTATGTTATTTTTCTTTTATGAAGTTTTTATTTCTTCTTGAGAAATGAAACAATTAATTGAGTACATCAGAGTAAGCAGAATTTTTTCTCTTCCGTCTTCTCATAACTATGGTTCTTTGACAGTGTATTTCACTCTTAAGCCGAAGAAATTTCGTTTGGATTTTAAAATAAAGGACCATCACTCATCAGTATAACATAGTGAGTATAACATATTAACTATAACACAGTGAGTAGAATTTCCTCTTTCCGTTTCTCAGAACTGTTTTTGGACTTGGTGTGGTTTACTTGTAAGATGATATACTTATATATAGATACAGGGATATTTTCATACCGGATCGAAACGGAATGTCGCATCCAAGTTTTGAAGTATAATATTGTCTCTACCTTCTTTTAGACAAATCCTTTTGCCCTCAAAATGAAGTCTTCATTGCTTGCAAGGCTCACTGCGAAAAGAACTGCACCAGCAAAAACAGTATCTTTATTCCCTGTCCAGGTTACTGCGTATCCGGATGCAGATGTATTTCGGGATATGTAAGAGGTCCGAAAGGAGCTTGCATTAAACCCGAAAAATGTCCAGCTAAGGATGAATCTAAGTTTCCAAGTAAGAATGAAATTTTATTAAAAAAATTCCTGCTTGCAAATAAGAAAAAGAATATGAAAAAGTACTTTGGTGTTACAAGATTAAATAAAAGAAAAGTGAATTTTTTACCTTGTAATTGCCAATCAATTTGAATTCATACAGTACGAGGTAACTTCATTATAAGAAATGTTACTACAATGTACGTATTTGTATTTTTGAAATTGAAAGGGACTACTTAAATCTTTAAAACTGATTTCATGTAGTAAAATTATACTTCACATTTTGAACAGCTGCTGATTTTAATCTTTTACTAGTGAATCTGAGCAAGATTTTGCGAAACCTGTGTACCATTTCTTTCAAATTGGCAGTCTTGCGCTTCATCACCTCTACAGTATTCTGTAACTTTGATAACATTTTCCGAGATCGCCGCACCCAACTTACCTACCACACATCAGTTAAGGCTAGTGATACGTCTATTGGAAGAGCTAAGGTAGAGTGAAGCACAGAACGAATGTAAAGTAGGAAAAGGGTACTCAGCTTTTGCTTAGCGAATGGAGACTGGAGATGGAAATGAAAAGAGGGCCTGACCTTGATACGTCTATCTAAAAGTTACAAAAAATTATCTACCATTTCTACTAATACGTATATACACATCTATTGTTCCTATTGTTCACATCCATTGTTTTCTTTTTTTTTATAGTAAAGAGAGTATGTCCAACCAATGAAATCTGGGAAACTTCTACAGCTCATTGTCAGAAAAACTGCACCAACTTGTCCAAACCCATACCATGCCTGAAAATCAAAGTGGCAGGCTGTGTATGTAAAAAGAACCTTTATCGAGGAAAGGATGGCAAATGCATACCCAGAAATAAATGTCCTAAGAAACCAGGTAAAAGTGGCGTGTATTGCAAATAGTATTTCCTCCTTTTCAGTAAGCTCTCTTAAATTTCAACAAGATGAGTTTCATGATTAAAAAATCCAATGCGTTGACTGGTTGATATTATGAAGAACATGAGCATGGAATTCTAACGAAAACGCATTGTCCTTATCACAAATCAACCAACGTGTATATTAAGAGGTTATGGTTGTGATTGTATGTGGCAACATAGAGAGTAATGTAATAAGAGAGAGTTCATACTAATTATATTACAGAAATAGTCTGAATGAAAAATCTGCATTCGTATACATACTAATATAGTCATGAAAGTTATTGAAGTATAATAAATTTTCAAGGCAAAAGTTATCACAAACAGTTTATTTAGAGTAAATTATAAGACATATATATGAGTTATAGGATATTTATGCAATGACTAATATGCTAGTTGTTTGTATAGTGTATTAATATGTCAATATATCATACATACTTTTCATTGTCGCGTAATTACTACAAGTAATTTCGATAAAAGTAATAAATTTTTTGTTTCAGTAAATCTTCTGTTAAAAAGATTTGGAAGTTTCATGTAACTAACATGCATGATGAGTTCTAAATGGAAGCAATTATAGACACATTATAAAAGGGTACATCTTTCAAAATAGCGAAATATTACGATTACGTTGTATGCGTTAAAGTTTTGCATGTCCAAATGCTCTTTTTTACATTTCAGATGAATTTGTAGATCAAGATGAAATCGTGGATCAAGATGAAATCATGGATCAGGATGAAATCGTGGATCAAGATGAAATCGTGAATCAAGATGAAATCGTGGATCAAGATGAAATTTACAATGACGATGAAGCAAGAGGTAAATGATAAGTTGTGAATATGATTTAAGTAAATTTAAATACTTTAAGCTCTGACATATTCATGTGTTGGATTTATAATTAACTACAATGTCGAATTAAAAGTGATCAGAATTTGGTTAATTCTGTTACTTCAATAGAAAAATGCAAATTTTATGAGAACTTGTTATAAAAAAAGAGTGAGAGTCAAAATATCCAAAATTCCTTACTGTTGGAAAAGGATTTATATTTTATGTGCAGATAATGTTAAGTGATGAAAGTGCCTGATAAATTTCTCTGCGTATGAGTCGTCACAATTGAAAAGCATGGGAACTCGGAATTCGTTGGTCTGAAATTATTTTTTTGCTATCGTTATCCTTTTCCATCCAAACATATTAATGAGAAATTTTCTTAGACTTTAAGAGGTACATGATGTAACAAAATTTTCGCTTTATATGGGTATGATTTACTAAAGAAAAACTATTATCATCTATTAAATTGAAAATTTTGAGCAAACATAAAATTCTTGATATAGTACTCCAACTGATTCTTAGCACTAATTTTAAATTTAGGGTACTTAAATTTCTTATTGAATCCGCTTTATTCGCACTACATGTGACTTCTAGTTTCTGAATGGAAACCACATTGCTGGAAAATAAGAAAGGCTCTACAAATATAAGTATTAATTTCTAGATATTACTATTTAAGCCATATAAAAGGTATAATGTTCATTTAGGTCATGAATTATAATCCTGGTTTGTAAGCGGATGTATGTTGATTGTCCCTGTTTGGTGCAATAGCAGCTTACCCATTGGATTTCCTTTACATATAACTAGCTCCCAGATGTATTGGCGAAGGCCGAAGAGGTGGGACATTATAAAAACAATTCCTATTGTTCTCTTGAATTCTTCTTTGAATAAGTAAAATACAGTTGACCCTTCCAAAGTGCAAAACGTTCAAAAATGGGTAAATAAAAAAACTACTGTAACTCCATCTGTGCAATCTGTGAAAGAAAAAGTGCCCATATTGAAGCTTATTAAATCCACAAACATTTCATAGTACATAAAAACTTCTCAACATTTTATTGCCAGCCAATACTATTTTTCTGTAATTCTGGAAAACCCTATTAATTTATTCAAATCGTAAGGACATTAAATAAAAGTGTTCACAGAAAAGTGTGTTTGAATGTGAAATTTTATGTAACTTTCTTTCAGCCAAATCCTTCTGCCCTCCAAATGAGTTGTTCATTGCTTGCTATTCTCACTGCGAAAAGAACTGCGGCAACAAAAACAGCTCAATCGTGCCTTGCCAAAATGTGTGCGTATCCGGATGCAGATGTGTTTGGGGATATGTGAGAGGCCCGAAGGGAACCTGCATTAAACCCGAAAAATGTCCAGCTAAGGATGAAACGAAGTATCCAGGTAAGTAAAAATTCATTTTTAAATACTAATTCAATTCTGCAAATTCAATAAACTATGAAAATATTTATTGTGTGAAGATAACCTAAACATTTTTCAGTCACAGTTCTTTAAGTTTCAATTGGTAAACTGTCTACGTTGAATCAATAAAAGGTGACTGCAAAACGAAAGATGCTAATTCTCTAAAGTATTTGGACATTTGAAATAACTATCTTAATCCATTAAGAATATTTGTAGCCCGCAAAAATATTTTACCATTTCAATCTTCGCACAAATTTTATCCTAAATTTAAATTAAACTAGTTAGTTAATATATATTTTCTTCTTTTATCAATTCTATCCGCAGAATCGAATTTCTACGTTTATTCACTACTTACTATATGCTTATTTTGCAACGTGTAATATTTTTATTACATCTATTGATTTTTTCCAGTAAAAAGAGTGTGTCCTCCTAAAGAACATTGGGAAACGTCAAAGGCCCATTGCCAGGTGAATTGCACCAATTGGAAAAAACCATTGCCATGTCCTGATATCATTGTTGCAGGTTGTGTTTGTGATAAGGACCTTTATCGTGGAAAGAATGGCAAATGTATACCCAAAAAGCAATGTCCTAAGAAAGCAGAAAACGCAGAAGGTAAGGTATTGCGTTACTATCAGGAAAATGTTACACGTTTGTAACGGTATACATTAAACTCAAGTCAAGATATGTGGAATTACAAAGAAATTTTGCGCACATGCTTTTACTGATATATAATGTTACGAATTCTAGAATTCATACATTCTGTTCATTTGTGCTAACAGAATTTCGCAGTTGTTATTTTGTAAAAATGGAGTCATTGAGTGTCATTTTGGTAAGACCTTGTGAGGTAATATGATCATCATAATGAATAGTAGTGCAAGCACTGATTGACAGCAGATGGAGTGTCAGTAGAGCAAAAGAGAGAGAAGGCCTAGTATGAAGGCTGAGTAGCAACTTGGATTGAAGCCGCGATAAAAGTAGATTTTAAGATCAATTGATGTATGAATTTAGATAGAATTATAAATTATCATAACATCATTCTTGACCATCCATCCAAATACAAGAAAGTCATGCAACAAGCGCTTTCTATTCTTCTTATTTTAAGAATGTTTTTATGATCACGTTCACAATGTATAGCGATAAGCACAAAGACATTGAACTGAAGTCTACCAAGTTTGCATCAAGATAAATAGGTGTACTCCGATTGTGAATTGATTAGCAATATGAACTGAAGCCATAATAGAAATGGAATCTAAGATCACTCGATACATAAATTAGATGAGAGTAGATATTCGTATAACATAATTCTTGACCATCCATACAAATAAAACAAAACTATGTAACAAGAGCCTTTTATTGACAGCTTATTTTAATGTGTGTGTTCATGTCATTGTTCACAAATCATAGCGATGCGCATTTTAAAGACAGAACTGAAGTATTCCAATTGTTCATCAAGTTAAACATCAGTACTCTGATTGTTTATTCATAGGCAATGTGAATTGAAGCCATGATAGAAGTAGATTCTACGATCACTTGACGAATAAATTAGGTAGAATTAGTCGTTGTCATAGTACCATTCTTGATCATCCATCCAAATACAAGAAAACTATGTAATAAGCACCTTCTATTGGCAGGTTATTTTAACCCCTCAAGTGGTTTCGACGAGATATCCCGTCCATCAAGTTCTGACAAATTTTGGTAATGACGAGATATTTCTTCATCGATAAGGACGATTGAATTCCGAATGATGAAGATATTGCAGTTTTTGATGATGACGAGATTAACTCTTCAAGTAGTTTCGACGAGATATCTCTGTCAACAAGATCTGGCCAACTTTGCTAATGACGGGTTGTCACATCATCAAGATATTACCGATTTTTTCATGATAAGATCAAGATCTGGTCAGATCTTCTAATGACGAGATAACTCGCCTATCAAGATCTGGTAAGTTTTGTGCTAATGACGAGATATAACTCACCTATCAAGATCTGGTAAGTTTTGCTAATGACGAGATAACTCGTCAAGATTACTTCCAGGAGGGTGAGATGAGGTCGTTTTTTTAATGACGAGATATCTCGACCATCAAGATATGACTAGTTTTGCTAATGATGAAATACCTCGTTGAGACACCACCAGGAAGGTTAATGTGTTTATGTCCACGTTCACTATGTATAACGATACACATAAAGACCGGTGGAGGCAGGATTGCATGCAAATCGCCTGTTAAGACATCTTTGACCACAAAATATCATCGGCAGCGTTTGGAGTGGTGCAGTGTCCAAGTGTAGTGGACAGATATGGAATAGCAGAGTATCATGCCTAGTGCGGAATCGCTCTTCTGCCTTGGGACGGACAATCACCGCATTCCGTATGAAGGAAGACCCGGCCAGCGTTACCATTCTCAATCTACTACCGAGAACCGCACAACTCGATACTCACAACGGTTCCCTCTAGAAGTGGAACGAGGTAGTTTGATAGCAAAGCGATACATCCAGCAGTTCCTACAGCTTGTTTTTAGCTTGTTTTTCTTCCATATTACGTGTCGCGACTATACACGGCTCGCCTCCCTCGGGAGTAAAACCCTTTGTTTTCTACGAAGATTCCCTGATATATCTCCATTGAGAATGTCTGGGGGTATGCTAGGTCTTCAATTGCTGGTAAACCCCCACATTACAAGAGATCTGGAGCAGCATCTGCACAATGCTTGAGATAATTTGCCACAGGGTATTATAATGACTCCATGCTATTCAGTACTTCGGCCTGTATGAATGCCATGGTGGTCTTATAAGTTTCTGATAATAAGTTAGACGTTACTAAGAAATCTTTACTATTTTCTATACATACGGATGCTTAAAATATATTTTATTGCACAGGGTAGCATGATGACTTCAAGCCACTCAGTAAGTATATCAGCCTTCATGAACGCCATTGCGGTCTTTACATCTTACTCATTTATAATCTTCTGATAATAAATTAGACATGACTAATAAATCTACTTTTTTCCATGCATACACATGCTTAAAATATATCTTATTACACACGCCTACATTTAAATGTTCTTCCGTTTATTGAAGAACAGTTACAAGTCCCCTTTAATTGAAATTTCAGATGTAGAAGAAATGTTAAATGAAGAGAGATCAAGCGAAGAAAATGCAAATGCAGAGGATTCATCTAAAGGTAAATGAGAAGTGCAGCATATTTTCTTCTGAAATCTCTATTCGCAGTTGTTAATATATTTTGATACTATTATTGTAATCTAATTTATATATATGATGGCCGACAAATTGGTCTAGTAGCCAGAGTGCTGTCTTCTGGACGAAAGGTTTCTGGTTCGAATCCGGAGGAATGGCATGAAAGCTTATCCATCTGGAGCGAAAGTATGAAATCTCTATAAACAGGTTGTACATAGAATACATGTGAGGTGTAACGTGAGCCGACCCCCGTAGCTTGTTCCAAGTGATTCATAATTCCGCCCTACAAGGGCGGAATTATGAAGCACACTACAAGTGTTACGGTGAACACTACAAGTGTTATGGTGAATAATGTTCATTTGGCTGAGTATTGGAATTTTTAAAAATAATAGCCATCATTATTAAAATGTAGATTGATAAGGTTCCTTCTTAACATTTATTTAAAATTCGGTCGAAATTTATTATTTCTAAGAATGACACGCACAAAAGTTAAACATTTTCTTCATAAACTCATACACCGCA
This sequence comes from Meta bourneti, assembly GCA_933210815.1. Taxonomy (NCBI): domain Eukaryota; kingdom Metazoa; phylum Arthropoda; class Arachnida; order Araneae; family Tetragnathidae; genus Meta; species Meta bourneti. Next base: position 65,794,655 of record OW119926.1, read on the forward strand.
TTCGGATTTATCAAAGAAAATGATCTTAGGTATAATTATTTTGATGAGTAAACATTCGTTATTCAATAGGAATTTTTTTGAAGCCTCCTTAGATCATATTAAACGAGCATCCATAAGCAAGCAATGTAAACTTTGTTTCGAGTAAAAAGTTCACTTTCTAAAGTAGATGAAATGAGAAAAATTAAATCCAGGAATTTTTCCGAGTTATCAGGACTAAATTTGTAAGGATTTCCCAATACAAGTATAGCAGCTATGAATAGTTGAGAACTGTATATGAAAGATTTCACGGAACATTTACAAAGAAGTGCCAGAAAAACCGGTATACCAGCCTAATGCTTGGTAGGCACCATTCATTGGCATTTATTCAGTAGGCATTTAACACCATTCTTACAGAGTGGTCACAATTATGTTGTATTCCGGATGTAGGATTTCTGTGTTATACATCATATTGTAAGCCAGAGGTGTCAAACTGGCGGCCCCCGAGGTAATTTTTTGTGGCCCACGATGCTCTGAAATAAAATGATATCAGGATAATATGTTACGAAGAAAATAGGAGAGATCGAGGCAATACCATACACACAATTTTAATTAATTGATTTCCAGAATGATTCGATTTTAAAAGACAAATATCAAGAAGTAGGAATACCCAAAATGTATTCTTATTTAGGTGAAAAATACCCGGAAATTAAAAAGTTTGCTGCACAAATTTTATGCTATTTTGGGAGTACGTACTTGTGTGAGCAACTATTTTCATCCATGAAATTAAATAAAACGGCCTACAGATCAAGATTAACTGATAAACATCTATATGCCATAATGAAGATTATCTGTTCTCAGTCTTTGAATCCAGATATTGGAAAACTAGTAGAAGGAAAGCGCTGGCAAGTTTCCGGTAAAAAAATTAATTTTAGTTTTATAAACACATTAAATTAAATAAACGGTTAAATAAAAGCAATTATATAGCAATATTATAAATTATTGCCCTAAATTCACTTAACTACATAATGTGTTTTAATTATCCTATCCATATTCCTGAATCCTCACTTCAAAATATAATTTTAAGAAAATTTGTAAATGTGATGTGGCCCGCGTGAATCTTATCAGTTGCATTAAATGCCAATGTTTTAATTGAGTTTGATACCCCTGTTAGCCATCCCAGATGTGTTCAATAACGTCGAGATCTTTTGATAGGTGGGAATGATAAGGCCCCAAGCTTAGATGAGTGTTCCTCTAACTATAATCTGGCGTGTTCTATACTTGTGTGGCGACGTACTGTCCTGTTGGAAAAGGCCAAACCCATCAAAACGCAGGATATGAACGAGTAACTCAGAAAGGCACACACAGCATTTACCTGTCAGAGACGTTCATAGATTTCCCATTGAATGCCAATTAAACAAACCCCTTACTATTACGGAACCACCCCAACCAACTTGTACAATTCCCTGTTTACATGTGGGATGCCTTCATGGGGGTTTTATCCACACACGAATCCTTCCATCTTCCCGAAAAGTTGAAAAAACGACTTTGCAGACCAGGCTACTCGTTTCCAGTCATCAAGTGTCCAGTGACGGTGTTACCGAGCCTATGCGATGCGCCCAGCTTTGTTTCGAGTATTCATCAAGGGTATTGACTCCATTTTGAACGCCATTTCGAATATTCATCAAGGGTATTGGGGCCATTTTAAACGTCGGCTTCTAAAGCCTACATATTTGAGGGAACGTTATATAGTCCTCTTGCTGATGTTCGTTGAGGATCCAGCATTGAATTTCGATGTTATTTAATACAGTTTTGCGGAAAATGACGGCAAGCTGTCTTAAGTTATAGGTTTTACCAAAATGCTTGTAGTCACGGTACACCCTTGAAATGGTAGTACGTGACAATCCAAATTTCTCTGCCTCCGAAATGGTATGACCCATCTCACGAGCTCTAACTATTAAACCACGTTGAAAATCGCTTAAATCGTGATAACTTGTCCTTATCACATCGGAGACAGCTGTAGATGCCTCCACAGATGTCTACCGCTTTATATATGCATTGGCAGATGCAACCAATGACGTGCATAGATGACGTTACTATGCACTTTGCATAGTAACGTCCGTACCAGCTTTTCTGGCAATTCAGTATACAGCATAATAAAGCTATGCACCTGTCTATATTTTTAAACTTGTAATTTGACCTACTACAAATACCTACTACTAATGTGGGAATAAAGACACCTACAGAGATGCCTGTAATTTACATTAAATCTGTCGTGGCTTCAAAGGTCTTAACGTTGACACGGTGTCGAATTTTGGAGGGCGAAGCGCCAACTCAGGTTGACTTCATCATCTGGCCATGGACCTAAAAACGACTTGATACTACTATTGGGGAAATAGAAACCCTGGTTCACTTTTGGCAATGATTTGAGTTGGTATATGCTGAGGTAAATACTCAGTTATTGTTTTCTAAGGATTTGGTTTTATATATATATATATATATATATATATATATATATATATATATATATATATATATATTAGGAAAAGAAAAAAATTTAGCTAATGAATTGTCTATTATTGAGTTCCTAAACTTTATAATTTGAAGAAATATCCTATATAAACTGTATGTAATTTGCCCTTCAAATTTAAAATGCAGCTGTCAACTTTTTTTAGGAACTCCCTAACTTTTCAATGTCATTTTAATATTATTTTCAAGACATTTTTTATAATTTTCTGAGTATTATTTTGACATCTTTTTAAACCTCTTTGAGCGTCATAAGATTTTTGAATAGTGTAGTATTGCATTTAACCCCAAACCACATAATAACTAAATATCCACACCGATTCGTTGAAAGAATCCTAGGAACGTTATCTTATTGGCTCATTACTGTTGCATTGTCGTCTAAAATTTCTGGTGATGAGAACGAATTCCTGAAATAAGTCATAATTTCTAATCTGACGCAACCATCTGATTGACCAGGAGTTGTGGAATATTACATTTTGCCCGCAACACACATCTATTAGGGAAAATTCTATCGGCCAGGAAGGTCAAAATAGACGTCATGCAGAGAAGATTGCAGGTGGCAGAATTGATATTTGCGTGTGAACCTCTCAGAGGGTAAAGGCTTTTTACATGAATTTTAGGGCTCTGTTATTATTTGAATGGGAAAGAACACTTTCAAAATCAACCAAAATCGATCGAAAAATAGATTTTTTAATTTTAGCGTTAAGAAATAGTTGATATCAGATTCTGTAGATAGCTTTAACAATTTTTCAATTACGAACATTTTTGAGTTACATATGCAGCAGCATAAAACATAATTATGCAAATAAAAACTTCATGCAGGGAAGACATAATAATACGATAAGTCGATATCTACTACAAAAGCGCGTTTTTCTCCGATTGAGATAATTTCATATTTTTATGATTCCCACGCATCGGGTTGTTGATTTTCTTGAATTTTGTTCGGATAATCCTTGGACTTTGTTGTATATGTAAGTGCAAATGAGATATTCATCATGCAGCCACATTTTGAAATTATTGGTTTAAAATATTTCCTAACCTGTGCTGTTTTTGCAAAATTATTAGTATATTGTTTTTTTTACAACTGAGTCATACACTTTATCAAGTGGAGTTAATTCGATTTATGTATACAAACTATCATGTGAATTGAAATAATGACACACCTGGAAAATTAATACGCATGGGACCATTCAATTTTTACTAATTTATCAAAATGTTTGACAACTTATGTAATACTTCGAAGGATTCGATATTTTTGGACTAAATCTTATATTTAGGCTTTTTAGTAGAAAGTAAACAGTCTGTAAATTTTATAGCAATCGGATAACTGTAAATGTTTGTTTGGAAAGTTCACTATCCCCTTAAGGGCATTTGTTTGCATCAGTATTGCTTTTTCAAAGGCGTTTCTACAATCTTTTTAAGTCTGTAGGTTTTTAAGTTACATGTAAGCCTGAGCATTGAATCTTTTTTTTATTTTTCAGGCGTTTGTCCTGACGAACACAAGTGCTCCAAGTACTGCCGAGAACATGGACGCCGATACGGAAGGTGTATTGGGCGAAACATGAGGACGTGTTTCTGTCGTTGACCAATAGTTATTAAAAATCGTGTAACAACTTGCTAAATAAAAGCATATTTTACTTTCATTCATTTCATGCGTAGAAAGTTTCATTTTAGTCATAAAATTTGTCCCCCGCATTGCCAACTTAATAACTGAATAAAGAAATGTGTTACTAAGCTATTTATCAATTGAAAGGAAAAACAAGGGAAAAAGCAAGAGTTCCAAAACTAAATTTTGCTGGAATTTAATTTCAAAATGTACAGACATATCTTATAATACGAGAACTACTTTCTATGGTCTAAATTTAAAAAATCCCTGTTTGATACTACCAACCATACCTGGTATTGTCACATACATACTATATTAACATCATCCGATAAAAAATAATTATCAGGGTGTACCATAAGTTTCTACTTTTCTCAAAGTCATATGAAATAAAATAATTGAGGAATTAAAGTGCGGTTAGCAGAAAATGGCTTGTCATGGAAACAGATTTTTTAGTATTAGAAAAAATAGTTAAACTTTTTATCGATAGTTGGTGTTATTAATATCAATTGGAGTTGAAACAACATAGAAATAATCAATTAAGATGGTGTATATTGTATTAATTTACATTTGTGAAGATCTTACAATAGTAGTTCAATATACCCACCACCGCATCCAAGGACATGCGCAAAGGGTGTCATAAACGACACTAACAGATGCATGAAGCATATCGGCATATGGCAGTGACTTCCTTGGCTCATTCCAGGTCCTTGACTCATTTGTATTACCAGTTATGTGCAAAATGCAGGCATTGTATACAATGCCTAGGAAGTCAATGGAATGCGTGACTTTTTAGGCAAAGCATGAAATATCTGTTATTTCAAAAATTCAAACACTTTTCTTGGGCATTGTATATATCTAGACATTATACAGAGCAACAAGTAATATTTAGTCAAAGTATGGAAAGATTTCAAAAGAAAAAGTATTTACGAATGTTTAAAAAGACGTACATGAAAATGAAAGAAATTCAAAGTAAATAGTTATAAATATATAAAATTCCTAGTCATTACATACAATGCCTAGGGAATCCAGAATTCGAAAGGCGTTGGCGGGAGTTTTATTTTTTCCCGTTTAACTTTAGACATTGCATAAAATTCCCTCGAAACTCAAACTCTATAAACTGGACTCTAGGAAACACGAACCAATTTATAATGAGAGATGTAGTTACTTGGACTATGGAATACAGCTTGCAATAATACCCATGAGCAACAAATGTAAATTTATATGATTTTAATCATTTTGTAATGAAAATCTATGTCAAAATTTAGAAGCATTTGAACTACAACGTATGGCTACCCGTTTTAATTTAACGTAGCATATCTTATTTTAACTTTATACCGGCCATCTTAAAATAAGAAATTACAACACACACCTTATTTAAAAAGGTTTTGTTTTGTATATTTCATTTATTTTTATGAAACAGAATTTTTCAAACCATTACGTATTCAACCAGACTTGAGGAAAGTTGGTGGAAATATACCACTAAGAAATTACCCATACCTAATGATATTTTGCAGGAAACAAAAATAATTCATTAATATCTGAAATTCATTAAAATGTATACATATATATATTTTGCTGTTTGATTGAAAAGTGATTTTTAAGAATAAAGAGGGAAATTTGTAAGTAATATTTGTAGTTACTTCTTGCAATCTTATAGTTATGTAAACTTTATTTTTAATATAATCATATGGTCTCTATTTAAAACAGTAAGCATTGGACTTTTTATTAATTACTTTTAATTAGTATTCGATATCTATTAGAATCGTGCAAAAAGGCTACTTGTGGTAACATATTACATTTTAATATATTTGAATTTTCGGAATCAAAAAACGGTATTTATGATTATGAACCATAAATAGGAAAAGTTATAAAAATTTATGATTTTTTACATTTTAAAGTAATCTAGTTAGAATTTTGTGTAAATATAGGTAGCTAGGTATTTTAAAAATTAACGTCGCACTGGAGAAACACAGTGAGCTATTGGCTACAGTCCGGGATCAAACCTCGTAAACATTGGAAGAAAAAAGAGAAAAAACATTTAAAGTTTGGTAAAAGAATAAAGTATTGAATTTTTTCTCACGAGAGATCCTAAAGATTTTCATGCATTAATATTTATTTATGATAAATTTGGACATTCATTAGCACTACAATCTTCTCTCTGATGCCTTTTTATCCTTCTCTAGCTTTGCTTGAGCCAAACTTATCAATTTTCCAGAACTTTCAAGTTTTACTTTTGAATATGATTTGCAAAAAATATCTTTGCATACTCCAGAATTCTATCTTATTTTTACTGTTTTTGTTATTGTAGCATCCTAAATTTTGAGAACACCGATATGGAGTAACCAATAAAGAAAGCGAAAATAAAGTAAACAATGAAAGTTGCATTAAAATTAAAGCAATAAAAAGTTCACATAAATTGTAGAAACATCTGAGAATTGATAAACGAAGTTGTAATATAAATTGGTTTCCGTAAAATAAGTAATTTGTTTCTTTGTATCGTTTCATATTTCAAGTACGTATTTTTAAAGAAACCGGAACTCTTGCAAAAGCAGTTCAAAAATGAAGAAAAACTCGAATCAACTTAGAAATTTCACTGAATGTTGTTAAGTAATTAACAGAACTATTTACAAAATAAGATCTTCAAAATTTTGAGCAATTCTTGGTACTGAGCTAATATAATTTAAGAAAGAGCTTCTTTTAGTTTATCATATAATGAAGAAATTAATAGAGAAATAAGATATAAGAGAAAATTAAAATCGATGTAACTAAAAGCTGACCACTCATAAAATGTGACTGGGGTTTATTAGATTTCTTAAAACATTAAATTATAAAGTTTTTTACTAGTTCTGATTTAATATCCCATATACGTATTAAATTAGGAATATGAAACAAACAAAAGAAATCAGCAATAAACGTGAATGGGGCTAGAAAAATTTATTAGACGAGGCTAGGAAAAAGAAAATGCGAGGAAAGCAATATATTTTACTATGTCTATGCATTAACTAAAGTAAAAGTGATACATAATTAGGTGAATGATTTATATATCACGCTTTGGAGTAAAAACAAGATATGTCAAACGCCTGCATTTTTGTACGTCTAAGAATTACAATGGGAGCTTATAAAGTACGCGAATATATCTTGTTCCCCTAAAACTAAAATAAACGAATCCCAGTCATATGGTTAACTTAAAACCGAAAAAAATTTGAATGACAATTGTAAATATTCCTTTTAGTCAAAGTTGGTTAATTGAAGTTTCCTGGATTTTCCAAGACGACACGTAAATGCGGGCCAGCTTTCAAATGTCTACAAGGAAGGCATTCCGCCTCCAAATTTACTGAGGTTTCGACGTGGCTACACCTCCCATGGTGCCTTGGGGTAACCCAGAGACAGCCACGCTCTCACCAATTAGTGCTTGAAGGATCATCGAACCATAAGGATCATCGAACCATTGGAAAAAATATTTGTCGAAACTTGTGATAAAGTTAAAATATTTTAGTTTACTGTCTTGTATCGTAATTGAATGAAAAAACAAATACATTACATTTTATTTACTGGAGTGAACATTACTTTCCATCATGACAAATCAAATCTTCGGTTTGTCACTGTTCTTTTTTTATTGCTACACGAAAACTTCGATGACATTGGTTTAGTAAATTTCGAATTTTACAATTATATGAAGAGGAGTGAGTTGTATTTATAATCACTTTCGGAGGGCCATATAGCAAAGATGCTGCATTTCACTTAAATTGAATTCGGAAAAAGATTGAAAAAAAAGTGGAGCTATCTTATTGATGTAAAGGGAATATGAATTATAATTCTATCAATATATACACTGAAAACTATTGAATCATTACATAAATTATATATTCTTAAGGCAGGAATTTTTACAGTAACACTGAATAGGATACTATTTGGACAAATAAAATCACTTGAAGGCTCTAACAAAAGGCAATTCAAAAAAATTGTCACACCAGAAATGGAGATAATTGATGTACCGAACAAACACACCTGAATTGGGAACATTGACTAATACACTGAACTAAAACTGTGCTCACGAGTTTTTCTATTTGAAATACACTGATAAAATAAATATTTTTTAAACTTTGTTTTTGAGGATCTACCACTAAACTGAATGAATTTTTGCACATACACAAGTCTATATTTCTTTTTAGTTTTTCAAGAAGTGGTGAACCCCCTCATGTCTCATCATAGACTTATGAAGGTTCAATAAGGTCGACTTAACCATCTGATAGTCACGAGATTTCCGAGTAGTGCAGTATTGATTATACTTCACAACACACATAATGATTTAAATAGTAACATCTATTGGTTGAAAGAATTCCAAGAAAGAATCTATTGGTCACGGAGGTCAAAACTGATTAGACGTCATACAATGAAGACTTGAAGTTGCAATTTGTAATACTTTTTCAGGCTTTTTTTGAGAAATTATTGCAATTTTCTAAGCCTGAATGCTAATGTATCTGATTTTAGTTAAATTTTTTTAAATGAGTTAAAATTCTTTTCAGAGATAATAAAACACCGAGTAAGATCCATATAGATAGTTTCTAATCCAGATACTAAACTGAAAAAAGATTTTGCAATAAGCATTACATATCTAGACACACACAGTTTCATATTTCAGTCAAAAATAAATTTATGCATGTCATTGATTTTACTTCACAACACACATAATGATTTAAATAGTAACATCTATTGGTTGAAAGAATTACAAGAAAGAATCTATTGGTCACGGAGGTCAAAACTGATTAGACGTCATACAATGAAGACTTGAAGTTGCAATTTGTAATACTTTTTCAGGCTCTTTTTGAGAAATTATTGCAATTTCCTAAGCCTGAATGCTAATATATCTGATTTTAGTTAAATTTTTTTAAATGAGTTAAAATTCTTTTCAGAGATAATAAAACACCGAGTAAGATCCATATAGATAGTTTTCTAATCCATATACTAAACTGAAAAAAGATTTTGCAATAAGCATTACATATTTAGACACACACAGTTTCATATTTCAGTCAAAAATAAATTTATGCATGTCATTGATTTTACTTCACAACACACATAATGATTTAAATAGTAACATCTATTGGTTGAAAGAATTCCAAGAAAGAATCTATTGGTCACGGAGGTCAAAACTGATTAGACGTCATACAATGAAGACTTGAAGTTGCAATTTGTAATACTTTTTCAGGCTCTTTTTGAGAAATTATTGCAATTTTCTAAGCCTGAATGCTAATATATCTGATTTTAGTTAAATTTTTTTAAATGAGTTAAAATTCTTTTCAGAGATAATAAAACACCGAGTAAGATCCATATAGATAGCTTTCTAATCCAGATACTAAACTGAAAAAAGATTTTGCAATAAGCATTACATATCTAGATACACACAGTTTCATATTTCAGTCAAAAATAAATTTATGCATGTCATCAAAACGATCCATTTGACCCGGAAGTTTCATTAAGTAATCTCTTTCTAATCGCTGACCTTTGCCATATTCTATAAGACGATAAACGCTCATGCATTTACGTATACAACCACTGCTTTTATTAAAGAAGTCAGGCCAGGTTTCGAACCACCGGCTTAAAATAATGACTTCTAACATGATTACATTTACTGTTACCGATGGTACTGGTAATAGGTATCATTGTTGGTTCGCATGCAACTTACATGTCATCTCTGGCGACATATGACTGGATGAATCTCTGCAAGAATCTTTAAGAAAGAATGGTAAGATTATTGTCTATTGTCTAAAGGTTTTCTAGTGTTGGAATAAGTATTTTATTTTGGACACGAAGATTAATAATATTACCTATGTTTGGGTTTTATGGCACGAGAGATCGATCTAATTAATCATATTACTTATGAACCCTTTTCCCATTGCCACTATAATATATGATGGTCAAATGGAAGTATATTGTTTTTAAACTCGAAGGCTTCAAGATAGACATACTTGTCCATCAGCATTTTCTAATTTTCTCACAAATGGTACTAACCGATTGTTTAATGCTGTTACTAATTGAATTAAGTTTGATATGTTAGTAAGGAAATTTATAAAACCAATTTCCTCTTAGTTGTTACGGAAAATGTGCATAAGAATGCTCTTTTTTACTGTTTTTTACGTGTTTTATTTACAGATTGTTCATAGAGTTTTATATTTTCATTTTTCATGTTCAAATAACTGTGACTGTAGTAAATCTGTATAACTGTAAAATAACTCTTCTGTAGACGGTTATTTTATATTTATTTTTCTATAGATAAGAATAATTTATTTTCATGAATGCTTATTCATTATCAGTTCGAGCTTCCTACTTTTACATGAGAATCCTCGTAAATTTAAAATATCTATTTTATATATTTGCAGATTGAAATCTTTAGGAAGTAGTGAAGTTCTTGATCATATAGGAGATAGGTGATTTTACGATTTATATAATTTCGTGAAAGGTATTAATATATTTTTATTTAATGTTAAGTTATGTTCAATAACAAATGATCATAGAAGGGTACGTCCAGCTTCAAATATTGTTTTGGTTTGAGTTTATAGATTTTAATTAAAATCAATAGTGAAATTTTACTTTGATAATTCAACTCAGCAAATTAGTTTTAATAAATGTATCGATAAGCAAATCGTTACAGAAGGCTACTTTAGAAATTATATTCATGTACAAGAGTAGTAGGGAACCTTCAGATTTATGATGCCACGGTAGCCCGGGCGGAAGTGTAGCGGATTAACAATCGGAAAGTTGCGAAGTGTGTATATATATAAACTCGATCCAACCAAAATTTAGAAAGTGGGGTTCCAGCTCAGGTGCTGACCACGTCACCTAACCATGGTTCAAAATTACGAGGCGTTGGCCATCGGGATTGCTACCGGACCGTTAACAATAGCCCGATGTGTTGCTTCAATGCGACGTTAATTCAACTACAACCCCTACAGAGTTATTAGACCGGCAGTAAAATATAAAAATTTGAAAAATGTTGAGAAAATATAGCGAGTAAAAATATTTTCTGGACACTTAAAAGTCAGTTATATTTTTCTACGAAGGAGAATAGTTATTCTGATAAGTTTTAAGTTTACATTGCTTTTTAATTCAATACCAGCCATGGCAGCGTAGGTAGTTAATTAGTATAACAATGGAGCAATACACCGGGATATTGGCGACGGTTCGGATCAAACCCGAAGGGAAAGCTCCAAGTAAAGCACCACGTAATTTTGAACCATTACCAGATTATAAACAACATGATTATAAACAATTCTACCATTAGCCTTACACTTGCATTTTTTATGGATCGATATATTTTTACTTCTACCAATACACATTTCATAACGCGGAACTCAAATAAATTAGGAAACTAAATAAGGATCGATGTATCGAAGGAAAGAAATCTTCAAATTCATATAATGAAAGTTTATGAAAGAGATGTGAAAATTTACAAAACTCACCAACCAAATGAGAAATTTAAAGCTTTAAAACTCTCATATTGTTCTCAAGGCTTGTTTCAGATGATCTCTTAATGAAGGGAAATAACCTGATTTCTAAGTTTAATATCCCACTTCTTATAACTACGAATCAGTAACGCAAGTCCCATATTCATGAAACGTCAGTTCTGCGACTATAAATTGACTGACTGAATGCGCAGTCATGTTTTATGCACAGAAACGAAGTACTCATGTGCATGTTTCATAGCATATCCTACCAGTGAGCCTGTAGAAAATTAACGACTCATAAAAAATTAAAGTGTTAACGGTAAGAAAAGATATTTGTAACATTAACATATTGAGAGAGAAAAGGTTCTTGGCTTATATTACCCTAACACCCTAAAATGAAAAAGCGTATGTGTCTTGCCATATCAAAATAAATTTCTCTAATTTTTTCTTTTGAAATTCAATATTGTGTAGTAGAAAGGAGATTATAATTTTTATATGCTTAACATCAGCATGCATAAACTAAAAACTTCAATCCTGCATCTGATAAAGTGCTGAAACTGAAAGTAGTGGTATTACATGTTCGGTTAATTCTGCTTAAAAGGAGCACGCGTCAGTCAAAATAGAGGACAAATTAGTTGCTACATAGATCGCGGCTCAGATAAGCTAATTTTTATGGGTACTTTTATCAAACTTAAATTTTTGCTGTTGATTTACTTTCTCTGTCTAGCCTCCGTGGAAATAAACAGCAAATAATTTATTTATTTTGATATTTCAACTGCTTTAAAGCATGAATCGCTGTAATTTGAACCACGTTCAGATGACAAGGTCGTTTAAGAACTTAAGGCAAAGAAGCATTAGAAGTAAGCAAGGTATCATTTAAAACAATAAACTCACATTGGGCTGTTAAAGGTCTAAGCAGTAGCTTGTTGATTCCCATAATGAAGTATCGCTTTTAAGTGGTTTCAGAGATAGGTGAAAGGGGCGAGGTAACCAGTTGGAGGAGGAAAGGATAAGCAACCGGAGGGGTGCGAGTTCAAAACTCTGTCCAGCCATAGACCGTTGAGTAAACGGGCTTGTACGTATTAAATCTGTCATTGCCTGAAATGTCCTCAGGTTGGCGTGGTGTAGAAATTTGGAGATTGTGTGTCAGCTCAGGTGTTGGCCTCGTCATCTGACCGTGGTTCAAAATTATGAGACGTTGTCGATGGATCTCTCCCTTAGGGATTGATCCCGCACTGTCGCCAATAGTCCGTTGTGTTGTTCCATTGCAATGTTAATTAATTACCTACCTACCAGAGATAGATGAAACTTATCTTCACTGAAAGAATAATACTGTTTTTTTAAATTATGCTATTATCTTTAATTGATTAATTTTTTAAAGATGTGATAAATTTAAAAGAAGCAGCAAATGCTAACAGTATGGAATACAATGCCGTCAGCAATCTAATCTCGTCAGGAACTTTTGCCGTGAAGTCTAAAGTTTAATGAACATCAATAAGGAAATGCCATGCCCACAGAAAATTATCTTATGTTTTCATGATTCATGCGGAAAAAGGATTACTATTCCAAAGTTTAAAATAATTTCAGTTTCTTTTTGAAGTATATACACATATAGAAAGAAGTATTTTGCATGTTGAAGTAAAAATATTGTTGTGATGATGTTCTTGTATGCAGTACAAAAATTAACGCGCGATCTTTTGGGTGAAAGAGGTTCAAGGCTGGCCCCAAATTTTCAAAAACAGGTGATTCAATGTAAAAGAAAAGTGCTTCACTATTTAACACCAATATTTGACTGATATAAATTGCACAGTACCTGAAAAAATTTCCATCGGCACTTCAATGTGGTTTACACACAATATTTATTAAAAGAATTAGTCATCATAACTATTTACTGAAAAGAGACAAATTTTTTAAATAAGGAGTTACTGATTAACCTTCTAAGAGATTTCTGAGTAGTATGGTATTGCTTTCCAACACAAACAATGACTAAATAACCACATCTATTGGTTGAAAGAATCCTAAAAATATCTTATCGATCGAGAAATGCCAAACTAGTTAGAAGTTATGTAGGGAATGTTATTGGTTATAGAACACATATGTGGCGTGTGAACCTCTCAGAGGTTAAAAGTAAATGAAAACCATCGACAATCCAGGAGAGCTATATTTCTTTATAGAAATCGTGAAAAGTACAGTTCCACCGCAACAATTAATTGTACATTCCTCTAAAAACATATTTCATGCAAACCGCTACTTCTGCCAAATAGCAAACGGTTAAGAAAATCCACGTGTCTGGTGATTTTTATTTAGTACCCATGCTGAAGAGAGTTCTTCTACCATAAGATCTGTTCCAGCCACATAATCTGCCCCTATCTGTTGCCCTAGAAACGGACCTTGTCCTATTTTCCATAGATGATGCTTCAAGAAATGTATTCAAGTTTGTCACAGTGACGCACTTGATGACGAATTGGATATATATTTGTTTAGAGTTTTACTGTATAACCAAGATCTTTCTTTTTAAACTACTCCTTTCCGTTACTAACCATAAACTTAAGTCATCCTCGAGAGTCAAAAGCTGCGTGTGTAGACAGTTGAATTAAAGTCATACTGGAGTCATGTCAAAATTTCGAACTAACTTCGATTAAAATATTTTTTACAGTTAATTTAATATTAATATTATTCTACCTAGTCCTTTGCCCATTTGAAATTTTTGCTTTGAATGTAGTAGTACAGAACTACACACATATCCAAAAATTAAGCAACCTCAAACGAAAAGAGGACGTTTAACAAGCTATGTGGAGTAAAATCAGAACACTCATATGCCTCTTGGTGCTACTGGGAACTAAAATAAACGAACAAAAAAATGCAACACGTAGCATGTTTTAGGTATTGTGATTGAAACATGTTTTGCTCTGTTAAATGCAACCTTGTAGAGAATGTGTTGGCCTCTAACCCTAACGCAGACTCCACAACCTGCCTCCATATACCTAAATATGCTTTCCATAAGGCTGTCCACGAGTTCCTGTGACGAGGAATCTCATTCGCAGTCAAGAGCACGTCTTTACTATTGCGTTATGTTTGGCTATGTGTAACCTGTAATGCAACGTTCCAAAGCATCCAAGATATACTTACTCTTTTGGATTGAGGCCAGGAGACATTGATTGTTTCGAATTCAGTAATCCTTAATTTTTAGATATGTATGTAGTATCCGACAAAAAAAACCGGTATTAAATATTTTCTTTGGTAATTTGCGGGTATTGAAAATGTTTGTAATTTTGATACCATAATTTCAGATTCCCTGGAAAAGAGTTGTCCTCCGAAAGAACACTATGATTTGTGTAATGCTCACTGCCAAAAGAATTGCTCAAACATCAATGATAATCCAGGCATTTGTCCTGCCATCTGCGTGCCTGGATGCGTGTGCGACAGAGGTCTTGTTAGAGGTGCCAAAGGTCTCTGCATAAAGCCTAAAGAATGTCCAGGTTAGTTAAATTTTTATTATTCTTCTTGATGCTGTTGCGTTTTCTCTGTACACTCATATATAAAGCCGGCATAGTTAAAATCCTAGAAACAATTGCTACATGATTGCTTTATAGTCATTCTGTAAAACGTAGATTAGTTCTGATGGACCTATCTCAATATATGTCAATCTTCAACACACCAAATATTGTATAATATTGGCTATTGAAAAATATATCAACAAAAACGATAATTAAGTTACAATACGTCCTTGATATCTGACCCCTCATTATGCTAAGTCTATTTCGTTGTGCTTCAAGCTTTTACTCACGATTTGCGTACTTGTAAAAACAATGTAATTTAAATAAAACTTACATTTTTATGTTACAAAAATCTAAAACTACCTAATAAACATAAAAGAATGAAGTTTTATTTTGATAATTTTTGTTTAGTTTCACTTTTATTTGAGATATAATTTTTTCAAACTGGATTTAAAGAATTATATGCAGGGAGGGGTGAATATTTGTTTAACTGCTACATACACTCTTAATAACCATCTCTGCAATACTAAAAATATATCTAAATAAAGATAAAATTTGACGGAAGGGTCGGCTATATGTAAATAAACATATACATTATTTTTTATTTGCTATTTTTACCCTTTCCTTTTATACTATTTGCATATTTTCCTATTTTTGAATAAAATACGTATTGCCTCATACAAAACATCGGAATTCAATGCCTTAGTCCTCACCAAACATCAGCGTGAGGACTGGGTAATGTCCAACTCAAATCGTCTTATAGATGACATACATGCCTACCGTGAAACGATTCTTGCCAGCCGATGTTGGTCACGTCCACCCAAAGTCTACGGCAACACTTCTGTCGTAAATTACAGGTTTTGCCGGAATTCTTTTAGTTACGGTACATCTTTGAAATAGCAGTATTTCGAAATCGAAACTTTTCTTCTATCTTCGAAATGATATGACCTATCTTACGAGCTCCAACTATAGAACAGCGTGTCGAAATACACTTAAATCATTATAACTTTCAAAATGCTTCCACAGACGTCTATCGCTTCATATATACTCTAGCAGAAGGGACCAATGACGTGCATAGGTGACATTGCTATGTACTTTGCATCGGATCATCTGTACCAGATTGTTTGTGTATTCCAGTGACTTATATTTTCAGGAATGGAATTCTGCCCACCACATGAGGAGTTTGTTGGTTGCGATGCCCTGTTTGAGTTTGACTGTAGCACAAGAAACAAAACTGAACTATGTCGAGGATTCTGTATATCTGGGTGCAGATGTGAATAAGGATACGTACGAGATCCCAACGGAACTTGTATTACTCCTGACCAATGCGCTGATGATGATAAAAGATGATTATAATTTCCAGAATACTTTATATGTATAATTAGTGATTTATTGGTTGCAATATCCATTGAATTCACTATTTACACAGTGAAATTGCTAAATTCAGCTTAAACGAAAATACTTAACATAGAGAAGTTTCCGTGAAAATGATTAAAATGCAATTATTCAATTTAATTACCCTTGAAATTTGAAAATTTAAAATGCATGATTTTTAGATGCAATGGCGTACAGTATTCATAGATGGGGTAGAAAGGGCCAGGCATCCCCCAAATTAATACCAATTTTACATAAATAGATAGATAGATAAATCAACGATTTTTTTAATTCTCGTCAGTAGAAAAATCAGACAGGTTTGAAAAAGTTCAAACAATACTTGTAAATAAAACGCCCATTAAACATTTTAGCAGTTAGATTGGATGATGAAAGAAATGTAGAATCACTGCATGTGCTATATAGGTGGCTGTCTTTGAATGAGAAGGGATGGGAAAAGACAAGACATGAAAAATAGCATCATGCGTGGCTATTCTATACAATTCGTCCATTCTCCTAGACACAGAGGCGTAGTCAGATGCCGTGCTAAAGGGGCTCGAGAAGTAATCATACCATTAAAGTATGCAGTGAAAGAAATGATGAACTGTGGTGGAACTCTGCCATTGTGGAATGTACCTGATGGAATCTCTAAATATTCTTTTTGAAAATTATATTGTTTTTAAGATGCTAGTTTTAGCAGGCCTTGTAGCAGAACGAGAAAAATTTCTAAACATAGGGCTTAAGGCCGAGAGGGTGACATGATACACAAACAACAATACATGAAACAAAGCATCTTACAAAAGACACATGAAAAAATCAGAAATACACACTGTTCACGTTTGTCATGATATAAGATCAGGCTAAACGCGGTACACGAAACAACTTTCTCTAGATATAAAACATTGGTGAAAATAGAAGAGTGGTTGTTCGTAGTAGTTCGTTCTCTTTTACAAAAACTGAAAATGCTTACATGAAAGGTATTAAATGCATGAACACAACATACACACCTAAATTGGGGACTGGAGAGCCCCAATCTGAAACTAAAATTTATTATATTTCGTTTGCTGCGGCAGGGGCTAGCCGAACGCTCTCATGCATTCCCTATAGTAAAATGCTGTTATTCATAATATTGAGAAGCCATTGAGATGATCTGTTCCTCTATCTTTGGTGAGATGAAAATCTTTAGAGTGGTGGTTTGTCGTATCGCGTGATGCTGCTGCAAGAGGGGTGATATGTTAAAGGAGAACCGTAAAAAATGAATAGCTGCGTTGACAAAGATGCTAGATTTCGTATTTTACGAAATTGGAAATATTACACCAATCACTAATTTTACATCAAAATGAGCATGGAAATGCGATAAGGTATATTGTAATGCAATCATAGAGACAGCAACGAAAGTGGCATTGGGCGTGGCTTGCGGATGGTGGAACGGCTTAAATGGAGTAAATTTTCTTTGATCTTGTCTTGGTTTTGAAATGTTGACAAGCGTTTTGACAGATACCTACCATAAGCCTGTGCAAAAAATTGTTTTTTATTACAAAGCATCATAAATAAAATGTTTCAAGTCACTTGGACAGAAATGTTTTTAAGCCACTTGGAAGCAAAAATTTTACGTACTAGTATCTTTTTGTAAATCAATCAAAATTATACCTACTTTTTGTCAGGTAGGCAAAAAATATACACTTTTGGGTATTTTGTTGAATTTATGAGTGCTAATTTGTAGCAATCAGCTTTCGAGTGCTAATAACGAGTTATCTTGTTATCAAGATTTGCCGATTTTTTATTATGACGAGATCCAGATCTAGTAAGTTTTCTTTTAATGATGAGATATCTTGTCCATAAAGATCTGATCAGTTTTGGTAATGACAAGATACTTCCTCCAGATAACCATCTGTTGGGTTAAAGGCAGGGTTTTAAGGAATTACAAAATCAGTTACGTGATGTTCGAATGACGTAATAACCTGAATTTACATAATTGAATTATACACCTTTAATGTTTTATTGTTTTATCTAGTGGAACGAGAGTGCCCCAGTGATGAGCACTGGGGTAAGAATGCTCTCTGTCAATCCAACTACACCAACTATGGCCACCCAATTCCTTGTCCTCTAGTCCTTATCTTTGGTTGTATCTGTAACAAGGATTTTTATAGGCAATCTGACGGACAATGCGTCCCTGTGCAGATGTGCCCTAAAAGAAAAGAGATTTCCGGAGGTAAATGCACTATTCCATTGATTTTAGTATGCGAAGTCGCATTTGCATTCGAACAAATTTCATCGTCATCTGATTGTGATTCAAAATTACGAGGTGCTGTCATCGGACCTTTCACTTTGAGATTGTCCCCAGATTCCAATAGCCTTATGTGTTGCTCTAGTGCGACATAAATACAACTACCAATGAACAGATTCTAAAAATGTAGTTAGATTTCAAGTCAAAATTTAATGTACACAGCTGAGAAAAAATCCAGCCCTTCCCTTAAATCACGCATCGTTCGTTACAGAGGAAATTCAAAGTTGTCATTAGTAGGTAATAATGCCTTCTATAAATTCATATGCGTTAAATCTGCACAGAGCTCTATACCTTTATAACAAATTCACATAATTTCATAATATCCAATGTCTTGTTTGAATCTTTATCAAAATTTGAAATCCGATACAGAATTTCAATTAATTTGGTCCGGTCTTCTCTGGATTATAAGCATGGGGAATTTTGGAGCTACTAATGTAAAATTAGCTTCTCAAATATTTATTTATACCTCCCAAAATAATCTTCCTATCACAGTGAAATTTTTAATGTGTCATTTAAAGAACCCAAACAACACTACAGGTTTCTTTTTCGCTAGTATTTAAGAGAAAATTTTGTGTTTGAAATTGATATTTAAAAAAGATGATTATCAACTGTCTAATGATTTCATGGAATTCGATTGAAAACTTTTTACATGACTTCACAAATATGATTATAAAGAAAATTGAATAGCTACTTAAGCTCCATCGAAATTAATCTACTACCTATTTTCGTATATATTCGGTTTGGAGCAGAAACTAATTAACTAACGAAAACGAATTTCAATATATAACTTTTAAAGACTAAATATAAATTTTTTGGTCAAAAATTATAAGCATATAGATAGTGTCATGTCTCTTAAATAGATTACAAAATGACTATGTATTTCTCATCATAATAAAAATAAATATTTTGCGTCTCCGAAAAGATGTCAGTTAACGAGTTTCTGTTCGACGATTATATGAATTTATATTTAGTACATTTAAAGGCATACTACATGAATATTTGCTTCGTTCGATATTGAATTCAGATATCTTTTTGTTTTATGCAGAATTATACTCCACTGTTTATGACTTTATAATTTCAGGAGCCAACTTCTGCCCACCGCATGAAGAGTTTGTTCCCTGCAAAGGTCTCTGTTAGTTTGACTGCAAGACAAGGAATGAAACCATACCACAGTGTGATACATTATGTGTCTCTTCGTGCAGATGTGTATCAGGATATGTCCGAGGTCCCAAAGGAACTTGCATTAAGGCTGAACTTGCATTAAGGCAATCATCTTCGAAGCGGCTGTTCCCCGTTTTTATTTCCTTTGCAATCTTTGTATCGTCCTCGAAAGTCTTTCTTACCATCTAATTATTTTCCATGGACGAATTTTCAAGTCTAACACAAAATGTGATGCAAATGCTCGCGACTTTTCACTCATGCACATCAATGTCCCCAATTCTTAGCTGTCAAGTTGCATCGATGCCTCGCAAATCGTTCTCATTTCGTTAATAGCTGGATACTTTCCGGACAGACCGCATATAAGAATTGTATTCACTCACATTAAATAATATCTGGCAAACAAAAAAATATTACTGAAACGATTTCAACAAGTTCGGTAACATTTTTACTATCTTATAAGGAATTAGATTCTCATAAAGAAGTAGAAACAAATTGTATATAATTTTCTTTTGACATCAATATATATTATTATACACTTATGAAACAGCAGTTTTAAGAAACATGTTGGCACTTAAGACGGCTCATTTAAACATGTGACAATGTAATGTAAACAATGAGAATAATATATATTTGTTTAACATAGTGTGAAAATGATGCCTCTTTTAAATTCGTTGTTTGGCAACGACTTGATTAAGCACTATGATTTCCGTTCAAGAATCAAGTTTTCCCGCAGATGGAAAATATATCTTTTCGTATTTAATACAAATCATTTTCGTCGAGTGATTCTAATTTCTCACTTGTTAAATTAATTAAAAGTTGTACTTCGGAATAGGATCTTAAGTGTGGAATATGCATTACAGTCCTTTGAGAGAAGGATTTAAAGTAGTTTTGGTGGCACAGTGACAAATAAGTGCGGATAGAGCATTACTTTAATTTCGAGTTATACCGTCCATACCAAGAACTAGTTATTGTCGAATATATAAAAATACAGATAATGAGATGGACTGGACGGCCATATCATTCGAATGCCCGATGAAATAGTGCAAAAAATATTTCTGGACAAGCCGATTGAAGTTGGGCCGCGAGGAAGACCGAAGCTTAAATGGATTGACTATGTAGACAAGGACTTTGGCATTTGAAAAACTAAGAACTAGAGAAATATTAGAACTAGACCAAGGTGGAACGTAATCACTGAGAAGACCGAGGCCTATCCACTGGGCTGTAGAAACAATAAAGAAAAAGTTATATTGCTTATATTATATCCATAGCTAATAAAGTGTAATCAATTACTAAACGTATCCATTGAGAAAACTTATGAAAAGTAAGATAAAAGGAACAGAAAGAAGCTAATTTAAAGGTAAGATGTTTGTGCATCCGAATGAATACGTTGACTTTGAGAACATGATTTGAGTGGACTTGACAGCGCGTTGCTGAATTTAAAATTTTTTTTCTCGGAAAGTATATATTTAAAATATCCGGATTATCCTGATGCTTTAATAAATTTGATTTAGTTAATTGAAAAATTTGTTAAAATAAACATACTATATAGCAACATGTTAAGAAATAAAATGATGCTACGGTTCCTTTAAGGAACGGTTGGTTGGGTTGGGTTTTATGGCGCAAGGGCCATATTTGACAGTCCTCCAAGGAACGGACCACATTATTTAAGGACATATGGGTCAAGTTATTAACCATAATGTGTCATAAATTATAAAAAAATCGTTTTTGAAATCCTAAATGTGTATTAAACAGTTTTATTCTTTTTAGATTCAGAAGAATTAATTAATGATCCATTTATCACAAATGGTTGCCCCAATGCACAATTATGTTACACCTATTGCCGAAACGAAGGATACAGAAACGGATACTGCCACAGACGAATGAAACGGCATTGTATATGTATTGATTTATGAAACAATATCTGCATATAAATATCTGAATAAAAAAGCATATTTCACTTAAGTTATGTTTCATTTCAGACATTTGATTAAAAATCAAATCATAGAAATAAGAGACCTACCTCCAGTAGTAGACGAAAGGGAAGGGGCGCGCGTTCGAAAGTGTTTGCTTCTGTGATCTCTAAAATATCTCCCCAAATATACTATAAATGCTTGGGATACTTCTTTATTTTCTTCAAACGAAATAATAGTTATTTTATTCTTAAAATAATACTTTTTTAAGAATATTTATTATGTAATAACTTAATATTTTCGACGAAGTATAAAAGATGAGTGTGGACATTGGCGTTTTCTGCGTTGAACTATCTCCTAATAGGTAAATCGCATCACTAGCCCAACATAAAAGTAAGAGAGTTCATTTCCAGAATTAAGGCGTTGGCGTGGTGTGGAAGTTTGGAGAGTGAGATGTCAGCTCAGGTATTGATCTCGTCATCTGACCGTGGTTCAAAATTACGAGGCGCTGTCCTTAGATATTACCCTTAGTGATTGATCCCGGACCGTCGCCAATATCTCGTTGTGTTGCTCCAGTGAAACGTCAATTAACTACCTACCAGAAATATGGCTGATTATTTACTTGATAACGCTGAATGAAAGCTTTTGTTAGCACTTATGTAACAGTCATTATACAATCATTCCACTGAGATATGTCGCTATGTGCTTAATGTAACCCTCTTAAAGTTATAGTCAGGTGACTTGAAATAACATAAAATGACATTTTTCTAAATGTGATAAGTTCCCAACTTTTCATAAAAAAATCCGATTATGAGATTGCGTGGCGTGTCTTCGAAATAAAAAAAAATTATCACAACGAATATAAATATCTTTCAATATTGAATTCTCCTACTCGGGGTCGGATCATTCCTTTGTGTTGAAAAAGTGCCACGTTGATTAAATATCTACCTACCTACTCGGGGACTTTTTTTATCCAGACAAACATAACTTTTTTTCATTTACGATACATTTGAAAAACATTAAAAGATTTTCATAAGACCATTGGGATAAGACGGATTCAGATATTTACCCTTAAGTCCTCGACATACAAATGCAAAGTAATAAATATCTCATCAACATGTCTGACAGATCCTTGTCAGTTAGAGAATGATTCTCAGAACTAACTGCATCGATAAGAGCCAAGGAGAGAGTGAAAAAGTGTGAAGCTGAGAGCATCAAGGGGAGGGGAATGGCGAAGCAGTAGAAACGATTGCTTCAACACTTTTAAAACTAGTATTTTTTCCTCTTAGATTACAGGGAAAATGTCTCGTAAAATATGAAACTTTACAAAAATGTGAAGTGAATCGAGTGTGATGGGGTATGCGCATTCTCGGGTATGTCCAATCATCGACCTTCCAATTATATAGACATCTATCGTCGCCTCAGAGGGGTGGGTTTGGGAATCGACTTTGGCCGATTGGCTATTGAAACTGTTTTTAATCGCGCTTGATAGTCGTATAAACCAATAATTAGTCCTACATTAGAATTCGTGTTTAATTCGTCTCCAAATACCTTGAATTCCTAAACGTGCAATTAATTTAAAATCCCAAATGTGCTCCTAAATTTTATTAAAATGGATGATGAAGTCCTAAATGTGTGTTATCTAGTACATATTACTCCTAAATTTGTATTAAACGGTTTTATTTTTCTTAGATTCAGAACTAGTTGATGGTCCATTTAACAATGGTGATTGCCCTAATGAGTATAAATGCTACAAGTTTTGTCAAAAGCAAGGAGCCGGATATGGACACTGTGAGGGACAATATAAAGTGACGTGCAGCTGTTCTAAATAATGATGCAATGCAAGCATGAATAAAAGCATGCTTTACTTCCATTTTGTTTTATTTTAGTTGCATTTATTTAAAATTTACCAGTCGCGTAACCAGTGTCTGACAGGGCGTTAAGGGATTCAACTCTTCTTGAAGGTGACCAGATTCCAAAAGTGGTGTCTCGTGGAGGAAGGGTTGGTTTATTGGATTTTTATGGTGCAGGGTCATATTTGGACAAGCCTTGGAGGAAGGGAAGACGCATCTTCTGTTCATCCCCCTAAAACTAGTGTGCCTCATAGTCTAATTGGTTCTAGAAACTGAAATGGGTTTAATGTTAATATATACTAGGACCAGAGATCCGAAGTTTTTGGTGTCTAAAATCTTTTATTTACTATCCTGGGATTAAATTTAGATAAGTTCTATGATTTTCATTGTCTCGGTTGAAGATGTCACGGATCATCATGACTGTGTTTCCATGACACCCTGAAACAAGGCAGTACGTTGCCAGGATAAGCCATACTGTTACCCTGACTGGCTATATCTAAAAATACACTACCTGACATTGAAAATGCAACACCCAGAAGGGGTGCGCAGAACTGGATGAAATTTACAGGGTAGACGCAGCTCACCGAGATATGTAAATAATGCAAACTGCGCAGCTGTCCCGCGCACGGCGAGTGAAAAACCAGGGAAGGAACCTGCAAAGGTGGTCAGTTTCGCGTCGCACTGTTTGCGACGCGCCAGGTAAATCAAGTTGCAATTTGTTTTTGTGTCTCAGAGGAAACGTCTAGTAGCGGAGAATGCCAGGACGCCGCCAATCAAGACAGTTCCAGCAAACAGACGATTTCACGAGGGGTATGGTGATTGGCCTCAGAAAGGAAGGTTGGTCCATACGTCAAATCTCAGCAGATACCTACCTACACGCGTCCACGGTGCACCAGTTGTGGCACAGATGGTTGGACCAAGGGAATGTGGCACGTTTGAGAGGTTCCGGTGCAGCCAGAGTGACGTCAACACGCTTGGACCGATGCATCTGCCGGCAAGCATCGGCGGCCCCTCAAGCCACGTCTGGCACCCTTTTGCAGCATGTGCAGGACACCCTTGATACTCCCATATCGTCCAGGACCATTATTCGCCGATTGATCGCTGGCGGCCTGCACTCATGGCGCCGGTTGAGACGACTACCATTGACCCAACAGCACAGACGTCTCCGTTTGCAATGGTGTCGGGATAGAGCCACGTGGACGACGGAATGGCACAGGGTGGTGTTCTCAGACGAGTCACGCTTCTGTTTTAGCAATGACAGTCGCCGTGTACGAGTCTGGCGCCGACGTGGTGACAGGGCCAATCCGGCCGCATCTGTGGAACGCCATACCGCGAGATAACGCGGTATAATGGTTTGGGGCACCATCGCCTACGATAGCAGGTCACCTCTGGTCCGTATTCTGGGCAATATGACGGCCCAACGATATGTGGATGACGTGCTGCAGCCGGTGACACTACCTTTCCTTCAGGGGGTGCCCAATGCCATTTACCAGCAGGATAACGCCCGGCCGCACACGGCACGCATCAGCCAACATGCCCTGCAAGGTACCCAGGTGCTTCCCTGGCCAGCTGTCTCCCCTGATCTCTTACCTATCGAATATTTATGGGACGTCATTGGAAGTCGTTGCATGCGTTGCCACCGGCACGTTCAGAAGACGAATTCTGGCAAATGGTTGACAGGGAATTGGCAGCCATCCTTCAGGAGACCATCCGCACGCTCATTGCGTCTGTACCTAGACGTGTTGCTGCCTGTATCGCCGCTCGCGGTGGTCGTACAACCTACTGATCAGACGTACTTGCTGCTCAGTGGCAAGGTGTATAATGTTGCAATAAAGATCACTTATTGCTCGTTGCTGTCTCTCTCTGTTTGCCAAATTTCATCACTTTCTGCCAACTCCTTCTTGGTGTTGCATTTTCAATGTCAGGTAGTGTATAATAAAATAATGATAATAAAATATCTTCAAGTCAAATGCTTTAAGTACTTTTGTATTCTTGGAATAAAATAAATAATTATTATTTATTCTTAAAATGATCATGATTTGATTAATGCATATTAATTATACAATATAACAGGCTAGTGACTCAATATTCATTACAAAATCCTAAAGTCGTGAATATGTACATTGCGTTTTTCGGCGTTAAACCATCCCTCTCATATATTCATAGATCTACGAATCGTATTCATCTCCCGATAAAGGTAAGAAGTTAATTTCCAGAAATAATTTGATCATTTGCTTAAAAATTCGAAAATACTATGAAATTTATTTTTTATGTATTTACGAAACAACCATTATTCAGTCATTCATATATCAACCCAGATAGGTAGCTATGTGCTCGCAGTAATCCCTATAAAGTTTATAGTCTGGTAACTTAAAATAACCCCAAAAGATATTTTTTAAATGTGGTAAGCTCTTAGCTTTGCATAAAAATTTCTATTTTAACTTGAAGCCTCTTCCGAAGTAAAATCTTCTACCGATAGAAAAGCAGTTCCTTTCATCGTTCACTTAAAACCTGTAAAAAAGCGTATTAACCCTCGGTAGGTGATTTCGAAATATATTGAAAGATGATACGTAGGTCTATGAGGAAACAGTCATTTTTTTATTTCATTAAATCAGTAATAAATCGCTGAAGAATTAAAATACAAACATTTGTGACGTAAATAAAAATGTTTCACTTCAAATTAGCTTAAGTTGATCTTTGAAGCAAGTGTGGTCACACAGCTCAAAAGTGTAAATCACAATGAATACATATATATTTCAATAATACAATTCCAGGAATTATTTTAAAACAGATTAACATAATTTCTTTATTATGTTAATCTGTTTTACCGTAGTACATTTAGAGGAGATCCATTGATATATTTAACCTTCATTGTGCTCAAGTTTTATTTCGTTGTATTTTTTAAACTATATCTATAGGGAGTTTAAGAAATAAGAGTGTAAACACATATTAGTTGGTTGGTTGCCAAGGGCCATATTTGGCCAAGCTCAGCCAAACACATCAAATGCACACGTACACGTAATATATTTTGTTAGCACAAGAGAGAAATATGCCCAACACAAATATATAAGAAAGGAATCTAGGACCCAATAACGTTTAACAAATCCAAATAAAAATATGGATTTGTTAAACGTTATTGGGACAGAGTAGTAATTGGTTCAACATGAACTTTGAAGATTGGGGTTGGCACTTGTCCCACCTTACCCTATAGTTCAGAAAACTGTGATGTTACAATATACTTATCAAGCAAACGGACACTGTTTTATAATATTTTAAAAGTTTAATCAAGATTTATGCTTTTGAGTACCATAATTAAAAAAATTAATCAGTTATTATCTCAAAAGAGTAAATTGACAACCCGAAATAAACTCCTCTACCAAACCATCATTCGGTCAACTCTTACCTAATCTGAAGATCCACAAGTAACCAAAAGATTGCAGATTTTTCAAAATCGAATCCAGAATGGTTGTTTAACACTCCTTTTTATATTTGGAACGAAGTCAGACATTTGGACCTCCAAATTACACCCATAGCTGAATTTTTGCAGCACCTTTAGACCCAATTCTTCCTATAATTAATTACCCCAGGTACCAAATGATTGCAAAACATTCCTCATATGATGGAGCTTTCAAAAGTTCACTGAAGTGAGTCCTCTTTGAAAATCATGTTGCACCTTCGCACAGACTAAACGTCAATGCAGTGTGTTTCTCTTGGACCTTGAGTTATATGACTTCAACAACATATAGCCTGACTGCATTTCATGCCTAAACAGAATATTCTTCGTGTTACCTCGGCGCCTACATTTTTGGGTTTGGAATGGAAAGTATCACTAATTGTATCACAACTTTTCAAGCACCGCATCTATTCCTTAACACAAACTGCGGTTCCGTGTGCGTGGGCATGGCTTCCAAACGATCAACTAAAGTTAAGCACTCTCAGTTGTGAGCAGTACTTGGGAAGGCGACATCATGAACTGCCACATGCTGGTTGTGCCTTAACTCTACCCAAAATTTTCACAACTTATTCTTAAGTCAGACCCTACAAATCTCTAAACATTTTTGCGTCCCCTCTTATGTGCAGTACCATTTAAGATATTTCTCACATTCTATGCGGAGGTAAACTTCTTAGAAGAAGGGCACTTCATAAGTGATACGTCCTTTCCTTTCCATTTTTTAAGTTGCCTGATTGTGAAACTTAAGCGGATTAAATTGATGTTGAGCTGTGGGGAGAAGAAACTCAGTATTTTGTTTTACTTAAAGAGGCTTTTTTGCAAGTTAAATATAGGCAGCGGTAGTGTTTTCTGTACGTATTCCGAAAGTGACATCACTTGGTTTATTTTTCGAATAGAACTTCAGCACTTCGGCAATAAAAATTCCAAAGAATGAATTCTGAATTGATATATGATAGTTGATGGGTCAACATGATATGATGGTCATACATGCTAGTTGATGGCGAAAGGCTTAACGCCAAGCGACGCCAAAACGGTAATAAACTATAGTTTAAGGTAAACCCTGTAAATGTTATGCTAGAGCATTTGGCTAATGGAAGTTAATACTTCGCTTGTTTGTGTACAGTGAAAATATCGCTCATAAATAGTATTAAATTTCATGAGTGTGGGAGATGAATACATACTTTTAATTAAATTTCCCTGTTTTTAAATATTGTTAATGCGTAAGTCATACAGGTTATAAGTGATATCAATAAATTTTGATTTTAAAATTCTTTAATCTGGTTTGCTTGTTTCCATTCTTCTAACCAACTGAAATCAATTATAAACTATAATTCTAATATTGGGATATTTTACATGTTGAAAATTTACACAACACTATGACAAGCTGCATCTTCTGGTATTTCACGTAAACATAGATTTTAATAATTCTAACAAACACCTTTAAAATAAAATTATTACTTGTACTTACAAAATGATGAAAATTTAGAATAAGTCTTAAAAAATAAGTCAACTTCAGAAATTCAAGCTGAAATTAGTAGTATTTAAAAGCTCAACGATTAAAATCACCATCCCAAAAGTAACATGATTTTAATTTTTATAACAATTTAACCATATGATTTAATTTATGGTTCTTTTAGAATACGATGATAAATAATAAGAAAAATTATCAAATTTTAGAATAAGGTAATTACTACAACTGATAAAAAATAATGTGGTGTACCGATACGATCTACACGATGAGGAAATACAGAGCTCTTTTCGTTCCCAACTGGATTATGGATGCCAGAAATATGGATATGCCAGACAATCTGTCCTAATCAAACTAGATCATACCTACCATCAAAAGATAAGGATTGCTTTTTCACTGCATTTTATTTTAATTTCAGATTTTAAGATCAATTTTAAATCCCCATTTTCTTTTTAAGAAAAAAATCCTGAAAGCTGCAGAATAGGGATGTAGATAATTCATAATCGTTTCTGATGCTAGAGTGGAAATTGATCGGGATTGATAGAGTGGAATACACGGTAGTCTCAGATTACAGCGAAAATCCTAACTATATGTATGTGCGATCTTCGATTTGTATCAGAACTTCTGAGTAATCATTATTTGGTAATCGCTATTTCATCTACTATTACGCGATAACGTTCATGCATTTGCATATATAAGCACTCCTTTGATTGAAGGGTTCAGGTTGAGGCTTGAGACTGTCGCTTGACATGGCTCCAAACACATTTTTATGTTTCCTTCTGCCCACGGTACTGGTACTAGGTACCGTTGTTGGAGCGTATAAAGATAACGCGGAAGAATTAGCAACGGAATTTATACTGCAAGAATCTTCTAGAGAAGGTGGTAAGTCTATTGGGGTTGTGGGTTTTCTTGTGTTGCGTCTTGACACAGGAATTAAAGTATTTCGTCTGAATTCTTCAAAATTAATTGAAGTTTAATACGTGACCTATGGTGGTAAAATATAAATAGATTATTATTTTTTTACTGACAGTTCTCACTCTTCAAGCAAAAGAAAAATTAAGGTTTTTAAAGGCGTTATCAAGGCTATTTTTAATTTTAAAGGCTGCATTTTTCATAGATCGTAATAGATTGACTTACGAGTGCATGTAAAGAAACTAGAATAGCATGTTGGGACTTAGGGACACAATTTTAAAACACCAATTTTTAGTCTGATCTATAAATATTATACCATCGATTCTTGATGACGCTTGAGTATAGCGAGTATCATCGACTTATGTTTTTGAATGCAGGTGATAAATTATATCATTCTTATAAAAAATAAAGATTAAAAAAATTAGGGACTTTCAGCAAATATTAAGCCTGAAAGGACCTTTAAAAACACAATGAAGAATCTGACTTTATTAAGGCTTTTTAAGGCCAGTTGGAATCATGTCCAATACTAAAAACATTGCATAATGGTCTGTCAGGCATTTTTGAATACTTTATAAACGCGTTTCACTGAATGTTTAACGATTTCATTAAACTTTAATTAAACCCATTTCTATTTTATCCAATTATTTTACATTCGGAAGGTCTCTTTTCAAAGTTCTATTTTGTGTTTTACTCACACAGATTAGGCATCAGTATGCATATTTTCTGTCAATTATATGATTATCCTTTATGCAGACTTTCAAAGGTAAATATTTGAAAATATGTCTAGTAGTTTTAATAACTCATTAAACACCTCAAGAAAGTGTGAAAAAGTGACAGTATAGTATAGAAGCAAATGCCATAGGAGAAATGTATTATTGCATGTGTTAACTTACTCTTTAAAGTAAGTTAACACATGCACACTTTAAAGTTAATTAACACTTACGTGTTAACTTTTATTATTGAGTGATATTATTACTGACATGCATTAATTGATTGGTAAATGTTCGAAGCACAGAGTTTGTTACTTTCTTAAAAGCTTTTGCGTTTATAGGATTTTATAGAGAATGGTACCTTTGTTTGTGATTATCCTTTTATGCAGTGGTATATTTTGCACTTGTGTAGTAAAAAATTACCTCTATATACTGGAGAGCCAAAATAAAGAGAATAAAAAATAATATAACTATGATTTTTCCCATGGAATTAACACAAAGTCCTTATTTAGACCTCACTCATGATATGCAAAAATATTTTTCTTTTACAATTTTGAAGTTAAAGTAATTTTTAGGCAAGAATAAATGGATATAAATAACAGAATATTATAAAAGTATAGGAAGGATAGTAAAATACAAATTTTGTTACGATTATTCAAACTATATGGAAAAAGTATAAAATAAGTTGAATATGAATAATATTTACTTAATTTTATGTGCATTCGTTAGCTCCTGCAGTCCTAGAAGGGATTGGAATTATAACATTTTTTTATAATAACATTTTTTAACATTTTCAATAAGTGCCCCCACATGTTCGATCGGATTTTAATCCGGGGAATATGTAACCTCCTTTTAACTTTCCAAGCTCTGAGATTTAAGGTGAATGTGATCGTACGCTGGATGCGGCACTATCTATCGCTCCTAAGATGGAATTATTCACCAAGAGCTCCTCTAAAATGTTTATTCTGTGCATAGATAGTGCGAAATCGAAATTACATTCAGTTTATATATAACTTAAACTAAACTCAAGAAAAATATTATCAGAATGGGTTTTTCTTTTAAATAAAATTTGATAAAGTAGTAGGAATTGATAAAATTACATTGAGAGATGCTAATTATTTAAAACTTTATAAATAGCATGAACACTGGTTTTAAATAAAGTGATCACATTATTCAATTATATATCGCGCATCGACATTAGCAGCTCACTCCATCAGTATCTTTATGATGGAGCTGGACCACCCTGAACATGAAGGATAAAAAATTGATAACTATGTATGTATGTGTGTATATGCATATTGTTTTAATAATTTTATTCATACATGCACCACAAAAGAATTACATATATAGGTAAAATAAATTACTAACAAATTCTTAAGAAACAGGTATTCTAGAAACAAAGTTCTTAAATGTAGAGAAATAATTATCAGTAAGGAGCAGATTTACCAAGAGTCCCAATAGAAGCAGCAAATTGAAAGAGAACCCTTTCATGATTAAGTAATGGGAAATGAAAGTATCTTGAACATCAGAATTGCTACGATTATACAATGTTGAATCGATGAGGTGGGAAAGATGAAAGGATTCTAGCATGGCAGGAGAAAATTTGTATGAGTTTGTAACACTGTTTTAAATTTTTTTTGAAGACGTATTTGTAAGGATGGGAATAATTTTTTGTAATTTGGATTTTATCAATTGTGAACCAGAACTGTTGCCAAGACATTAATGAAGTTACACATATTACACACAATTAATGTATATAAAGCATTTTGGGACTTGTCACACCACCCAATAATTTCCTTGGTTCAGTATAGCGGCCTTGCGTCATGAAATCTAATCAACTAACCCAATAATTTTCATTGCTCATTCGGATAAAAGCAAAATAATCTGAACAAGATGATTTTAAAAAACCTCAGTTTATATTGTTAAAAATCTCAGATTCAACCACAGATCAACAACTAACTTAAAAAAGTGAATATTCGGGATTGTTTATAAAGTTTATTTTGATGATATGAAAGTTTCCATCTCGACTGTTCTTCCATGAACACCAAAAACAGTAAACGTGTATGTCTAGCCATATTGCGATAAACTTATCAAATTTTTTTCTAAAAATCAACAGTGTAGAGTTGACTGACTAATAAAATCATTCGTTATTTTTATGTACCTTACATCAGCATGAATTTAGCATAAACTGTCCCCATCTGATAAGTAGTGCCAAACCCTATGAATACATTTTTTTAACGCAGATTCAGTTCGATTGTACACGTCAGCGAGAGGTTGATTATAAGTTGCTTCTCAGATATATTCACCCTGTATTGATTATATTTATTTTTTTTGTTGACGTGCAATTGATCTGCGTGTAATCTTCGGTATATAAACAGCGATGGAATTGAAACTATTTGGTACATCAAACATTTTAAGAGATTATTTATAATTATCTTAGATTGCTCCTTATTATTTGAAACGAATAAGAATGGATTATGCAATATATTTAATATGTAAGATATTGAGAACATTTTCTTTTCCCTTTTATCCTAATAAGATGAAAGCACGGAACCACGTGCTAAGAAGTAAAGAAAAAAGAATTATTTTTAAGAATATATTTTTATCGAAATAATGTAAGTGATAGTTGGACAGTGAGAATATTTTATTCTTACTTTAAATCGTAATTTGAGCTCCTAAATTTTCTCCAAAATTAGGTTTAATCTTCCAAGTGTTCCGACGAGATATCTAGTCCAAGATCTGGTCAATTTTGCTAAATACGAGATATCTTGCCTATCCATGTCTAGGTATACGCTTCTCGATGAATATCTGGCCATTTTCTCTGCAAATCTGTCAGTTTTGGCTTGCATAAGCGATAGGTCGTTCAATTCCACCACCATCCAACTGACTCAAGCAAACCCCTACACTGTAAGGTAAACATCACATGTAAGGTCAAACTGTCTACCCGAAATAGGAGCCATTAAAATTGGAGAACTGCACAATTTTTTCTTTAAAATACTGAAAGAATTCTCTTCTTTTTCTCTCCAAGTTATTTTATCAGGCATTTTCTTTTTAGTTAACTGTTAATGAACGCTCAATTTCTGCAAAATTAGGCACAAACTCCGGTAGTACTCAAACAATCCCATTAAACTTCGAACTTGTGACTTGGTGGGTCTATCTAATTCTCTAATTGCGTTCAACTTATCAGGATCTGGTGATTGCGTTTGAGATCCTACTACATGACCTAGGTATTTGACTTTACGCTGAACGAATTTGCATTTGGCTATATTACCCGTCCAACCGTTTTTTTTCTAACACATTTAAATTTGCACCTACATGAATAAGATGTTCTCCCATGTTTGAGAAAATATGGCAATGTCATCTAAATAAGCATCTGATTATCAAATGTAAGGAAATTGTCTTGTTACACATATGGTGTAAAATTTTTTCTTCAACTAATCTATATTTTAGATAAGAGTAATTAATTTAAACGAATTTTTAAGAGCAAATAGAATAATGAAAATTCAATAATTTACATTCAATTAGAAGCAAATTAATCAATATTCTAATGCATATCTCTTGATTTTAATGTTTGATTAATTATAAAATGTTATTATTATGAAATACAAGTAAAAATGTCGATATATTTTGATCTGCAAAAACCAGTTATGAGCAAGTGTTAAGTTACCTGTGCCTAGTAGTTCAAAATGACGATCCATCACTGTCAAGAAGAAAAAAATGTTCCTTTTAAATTAGTTTATTGAGGGGAAAAAGTATCTTTAGGGAAAGCAGTAACATGCTTAATATAAAAACGATTCACCGGCGGAATAAAAATGTTTAATCGAGTTTAAATTATAGGTTTATTGAGTGGTATTGTGTTTGGTTAAATTTTTAAAAATGTAAAGGATATTTCGGTTGTCCTGGATGAAAAGAAACGGGGTTCTCGTACGTTGCAAGCCGCGATTCTAACTCAGCTGAGTATTACTCTTACGGAGGGAACTACTAAAGGATTTCAAATATAAATAGGAGCATCCTGTTGCTACGAGTGGCTGAAATACTTTGCAATCGACCCATCAGATTCAGTTTACAATCACAACCACAGTTTAGAATCACAGATATTCTTCAGTAGCAGTCACAGTTAGAACTGTTACTGTGAAATCAATGTTTGTAACATCGCTACATCCATATCCACCCTGCTTTGAGCACAAAAAAGACCTTCTTTCCCGCTCGCTTTTTCTCCCCACATCCCACTGCAGCTTTTCGGTTGCAGTTAGGGGTGATCTCACACCTCCCTGTAGCCTTGCGGTTGCAGTTAGGGGTGCAAATCTCACAATCACATCTATTGGTTGAAAGAATTTGAAGAATCTATTGGGTCAAGGTCAAAGCTGATTAGAAATCATAGCAGGAAGACTTGAAATTGCAATTTGTAATACATTTTCAGGCTATTTTTGAGAAATTGACGCAATTTTTTAAGCCTGAATGGTATTTCATCTGATTTTAGTTAAAATTTTTTAAATGAATTAAAATCCTGAATTCTTTTTCAGACATAATAAAACACAGAGTAAGATGCACATAGACAGTTTTCTAATTCAGATACTAAACTGAAAAGAGATTTTGCAATGAGCATTACATATCTAGACACACAGTTTCATATTTCAGTCAAAAATAAATTTATGCATGTCATCAAAAGGATCCATTTGACTCGGAAGTTTCATTAAGTAATCTTTTTCTAATCGCCGATTTTTACCATATTCTATAAGATGATAAACGCTCATGCATTTGCATATATAACCACTGCTTTTATTAAAGAAGACAGGCCAAGTTTCGAACCACCGGCTTAAAATAATGACTTCTAACATGATTACATTTACTGTTACCGATGGTACTGGTAATAGGTATCATTGTTGGATCGCATGCAACTTACATGTCATCTCTGGCGACATATGACTGGATGAATCTCTGCAAGAATCTTTAAGAAAAAATGGTAAGATTATTGGCTATTGTCTAAAGGTTTTCTAGTTTTGGAATAAGTATTTTATTTGGTCACGAAGATTAATTGATGTTTAATACATATTATCTATGGTTGGTTTTTACGGCACAAGATATCGATCTAATCAAGCATATTACTTATGAACCCTATTCCCATTGCCACTATAATCTATGATGGTCAAATGGAAGTATTCTGTTTTTATACTCGAAGGCTTTAAGATAGACATACTGGTCCATCAGCATTTTCTAATTTTCTCACAAATGGTGCTATCCAATTGTTTAATGATGTTACTAATTGATTAAGTTTGATATATTAGTAAGGAAATTCACTAAAACCAATATCTTACTAGTTGTTACGGAAAAATGTGGATAAGAACGCTCTTTTTACTGTTTTAACGTGTGTTTTATTTACAAAGATTGTTCATCAAATTTCATTTTTCATGTTCAAATAACTGCGCATTAGATGTTATTCATAATTATCCTTTTCATGCAGACTTTCATAAGTAAATAATTAAAAATATGCTTATAATATCAACAAAATTTATTTTATTTTGCAATAAAGTGTTTTAAAATATTTGACACTAATGAAGTGTTGAGAATGTCATTAGAAAAATGCATACGATTACTTCTATTCTCCTCTACTGTAGACGGTTATTTTATATTTATTTCTCTATAGTTAAGAATAATCAGTTGGAGTTCCTACTTTTACATAAGAATCCTCTTAAATTTAA
Organism: Meta bourneti; assembly: GCA_933210815.1. Lineage (NCBI taxonomy): Eukaryota > Metazoa > Arthropoda > Arachnida > Araneae > Tetragnathidae > Meta > Meta bourneti. The sequence continues at coordinate 65,830,524 of OW119926.1, forward strand.
AAAATCTCTTTCCTATATTTTCAAGATTGCAATCTTTAGGAGGTAGTGAAGTTCTTGACTCTATAGGAGATATATGATTTTACGATTTATAATTTCTTGAAATGTATTAATATATTTTTATTTATTGTTAATTTATGTTCAATAACAAATGATCATAGAAGGAAACTTCCAGCTTTGAATATTGTTTTGGTTTGAGTTTATAGATTTTAATAAAAATCAATAGTGAAATTTTACTTTTATAATTCAACTCAGCAAATTAGTTTAAAAAATGTATCGATAAGCAAAACGTTACTGAAGTTTAGTCTAGAAATTATATTCATGAACAGGAGTAGTAGGGAACCTTCAGATTTATGGTGCCACGGTAGCCCGGGAGGAAGAGTAGCGGATTAGCAATCGGAGAGATGCGAGGCGGAAACTTGATCCAACCAAAGTTTAGAAGGTGGGGTTCTAGCTCCGGTGTTGACCACGTCATCTGGCCATGGTTTCTGAATTACGAGGTTTTGGCCTCGAATCTTACCCTTCGGGATTGATCCAGGACCCTAACCAATAGACCGTTGTGTTGCTTCAATGCGACGTTAAGTCAACTACAACCCCTACAGATTTATTAGACCTGCAGTAAAATATAAAATTTTTTTAAATGTTTAGAAAATATAGCGAGTAAAATTATTTCTGTACACTTTAAAGTCAGTTATATTTTTCTATGAAGGGGTATAGTTATTCTGATAAGTTTTAAATTTACATTGCTTAAATTCTATGCCATCCATGGCAGGGTAGGTAGTTCTTAGAAAAATGTCGATTGGCTATTTTGCTGTTTCTTAAGCTGCGCTGAAAGTTAGGTTTTAATTTAACCCTCCAAGTGGTTTCAACGAGATACCATGTTCATCAAGATCTAACCAATTTTGCTAGTGACGATTGTATCCCGAATGATGAAGATATTGCCGTTTTTTGAGGGTTTTTTCAAGATCAGGTCGGTTTTTCTAATGACGAGAAATCTCGTCCATCAAGATCTGGTCAGTTTTTTAAATGACGTGTCACCTCGTCAAGACACCCACCAGGAGAGTTAAATTAATAATTTTTAAGACCAGAAGAATGTGGTAAGCTATATTTGTTTATAATTAAATGTATCAATTTTCAATCAGGGTTTTTAACAAGAACAGTACTTTTAAGTACAAATATTTTAATACCAGGTTTCTTAAAACAAATTGATGTGAGAAAGACTTCCGATTTTTTATTTTTTTTCATTCATCTGCATTAGTCTTTGATGAAAGCTGCTCGACCTGCTCCTCTTATTGCCAAGCTTATCGTTAGAAGTAAGCGAGGGATCATATAAAACACTAAACTCACGTTGGGGCTGTTAAAGGCCTAAGCAGGTAGCTTGTTGATTCCCATAGTGAAGTATCGCTTTTAAGTGGTTTCAGAGATAGATGAAGGGACGAGGTAGCCAGTTGGAAGAACAACGGATAAGCAACGGAGGAGTGTGAGTTCAAAACTCTGCTCACCCTTAGACCATCGAGTACACGGGCTAGTGTACATTAAATCTGCCATGGCCTCAAATATCCTCACGTTGGCGTGGTGTTGAAATTTGGAGATTGGTGTTCCAGCTCAGGTGTTGACCGTGATTCAAAATTATGAGACGTTGTCGATGGATCTGACCCTTAGAGATTATTCCGCACAGTCGCCAATAGCCAGTTGTGTTGCTCCAGTTCAACGTTAATTATCTACCTACCAGAGATAGATGAAATTTACCTTCACTGAAATAACAATACTGTTTTTTTACATTATGATATTATCATAAATTGATTAATTTTTGAAAGATGGGATAAATTTAAAAGAAGCAGCAAATGCTAACAGTATGAAATACAATACCTTCAGAAATCTAATCTCGGCAGGAACTTTTGCCGTGAAGTCTAAGGTTTAATGAACATCAATAAGGAAATGCCATGTCCACAGAAAACTATCTTATGTTTTTGTTTTCATGATTCATGCGGAAAAAGGATTACTATTCCAAAGTTTAAAATAATTTCAATTTCTTTTTGCAGTGTATACACATATAGAAAGAAGTATTTTGCATGTTGCAGTAAAAATATTGTTGTGATGATGTTCTTGTATGTAGTACAAAAATTAGCGCGCTATCTTTTGGGTGAAAGAGGTTCAAGGCTGGCCCCAAATTTTCAAAAACAGGCGATTCAATGTAAAAGCTAAGCGCTTCACTATTTAACACAAATATTTGAGTGATATAAATTGCACAGTAACTAAAAAAATTTCCATCGGCATTTCAATGTGGTTTACAACATTTATTAAATGAATGTTTACCATCATATCTATTTACTGAAAAGAGACAAATTTTTTAAATAAGGGGTTACTGATTAACCTTCTAAGATTTCTGAGTAGTATAGTATTGCTTTACAACTCAAACTCACAATGACTAAATAACTACATCTATTGGATTAAACATTCCGAAAAATTATCTTATCGGTCGAGAAGGTCCAAACTATTTTGAAGTTACGTAGGGAAGGCTATTGATTTCAGAACGCATATGGGGCGTGTGAACCCCTCAGACGGTAAAAGTAAATGAAAACCATCGAAAATCCAGGGAGAGCTTTATTTCTTAATAGAAATCGTGAAGTTCCACCGGAACAATTGTACATTCCTCAGAAACCATATTTCATGCAAACCGCTATTTCTGCCAAATAACAAACGACTTCGAAAATCCACGTGTCTTTATTCATGATTTTTATGTAGCACAGGCTGAAGGGAGTTCGTGTACCATAAGATCTGCTCCAGGCACATAATCTGCCCCTGTCTGTTGCCATAGAAACTGACCTCGTCCTTTTTTCCATAGATGATACTTGAAGAAATGTATTCAAGTTTGTCACAGTGACGCACTTGATGACGAATTGGATATATATTTGTTTAGAGTTTTACTGTATAACCAAGATCTTTCTTTTTAAACTAGCCCTTTCGGTCACTAACAATAAACTTGTCATCCTCGAGAGTCAAAAGCTGCGTATGTAGACAGTTGAATTAAGGTCACATTGGAGTCATGTCAAAATTTAGAACTAATTCAATTAAAATATTTCTTGGAAGGTGGGGAGAACCGTTAATTTAATATTAACATTATTTTACCGTCCTTTGCACATTTGAAAATTTTCCCTTGAATGTAGTAGTACAGAACTACATACACATATCCAAAAATTAAGGAACCTCAAACGAAAAACGAACGTTTAACAAGCTATGTGGAGTAAAATCAGAACACTCATATGCCTCTTGGTGCTACTGGGAAATTAAATAAACGAACAAAAAATGCTTAGGTCAACACGTAGCATGTTTTAGGTATTGTGATTGAAACATGTTTTGCTCTGTTAAATGCAACCTTGTAGAGAATGTGCTGGACTCTAACCCTAACGCAGACTCCACAACCTGCCTCTATATACCTAAATATGCTTTCCATAAGGCTGTCCACGAGTTCCTGTGACGAGGAATCTCATTCGCACTCAAGAGCACGTCTTTACTATTGCGTTATGTTTGGTTATGTGTAACCTGTAATGCAACGTTCCAAAGCATCCAAAATATACTTACTCTTTTGGATTGAGGCCAGGTGACATTGACTGTTTCGAATTCAGTAATCCTTAATTTTTAGATATGTATGTAGTACCCGACAAAAAAACCGGTATTAAATATTTTCTTTGGTAATTTGCGGGTATTGAAAATGTTTGTAATTTTGATACCATAATTTCAGATTCCCTGGAAAAGAGTTGTCCTCCGAAAGAACACTATGATTTGTGTAATGCTCATTGCCAAAAGAATTGCTCAAACATCAATGATAATCCAGGCATTTGTCCTGACATCTGCGTGCCTGGATGCGTGTGCGACAGAGGTCTTGTTAGAGGTGCCAAAGGTCTCTGCATAAAGCCTAAAGAATGTCCAGGTTAGTTAAATTTTTATTATTCTTCTCGATGCTGTTGCGTTTTCTCTGTACACTCATATATAAAGTCTGCATAGTTAAAATCCTAGAAACGCTTCAGGATTGCTTTATAGTCAATTCTGTAAAACGTATATTAGTTCTGATGTACTTATCTCAATATATGTCAATCTTCAACACACCAAATATTGTATAGAGGAATTTTATAGAATTGGCTATTGAAAAATATATCAACAAAAAAGATAATGAAGTTACAATACGTCTTTGATATCTTACCCTTCATTATGCTAAGTATATTTCGTTGTGCTTGAAGTTTTTCTCACGATTTGACTACTTGTAAAAGCAATGTAATTTAAATTACATTTCCTAACTATCTAGAAACTTATATTTTTATGTTACAAAAATCTAAAATTACCTAATAAACATAAAATAAGGAAATTTTATTTTGATGATTATGTTTATTTTCTCTTTTATTTGGGGTATAAATTTTTCAAACTGGATTTAAAGAATTATATGCAGGGAGGGGGTGAAAATTTGTTTAACTGCTACATACATTCTTAATAACTATCGCTGCAATACTAAAATAGCTCTAAATAAAGATACAATTTGACGGAAGTGTCAGCTATATATGTAAATAAATATATACATAATTTTTCTGTTTGCTATTTTTACCGATTCCCTTTTCCACTATTTCCATATTTTTCTAATTTTGAATAAATATCTGTATTACCTCATATAAAACATCGGAATTCAATGCTTTAGTCCTCGCCAAACATCAGCGTGAGGACTTGGTAACGTCCAACTCCAGTCCCCTTATACACAACATGCATGCCTATTGTGAAATGATTCTTGCCAGTCGATGTTGGTCACGTCCACCCAAAGTCTACGGCAACACTCCTATCGTAAATTACAGGTTTTACCAGATTTCATTTAGTTACGGTACATCTTTGGAATAGCAGTATTTGAAAATTGAAATTTTTCTTCTTTCTTCGAAATGATATGACGTATCTTATGAGCTCCAACTATAAAACAGCGTTGAAATACACTTAAATGATGATAACGTTCAAAATGCTTCCACAGACGTCTATCGCTTCCTATATACTCTAGCAGAAGGGAACAATGACGTGCATAGGAGGCATTGCTATGTACTTTGCATCGTATCATCTGTACCATCTGTGTCATTCCAGTGACTTACATTATATTTTCAGGAATGGAATTCTGCCCACCACATGAAGAGTTTGTTGGCTGCGATGCCGAGTGTGAGTTAGACTGTAGCACAAGAAACAAAACTGAACAATGTCGAGGATTTTGTATACCTGGATGCAGATGTGAAGCAGGATACGTACGAGGTCCCAAAGGAACTTGTATTACTCCTGACCAATGCCCTGCTGATGATAAAACCATATATCCAGGTAGATTATTATGATTTTTCAGAATACTTTATATGTATAATTAGTGATTTATTGATTGCAATATCCATTGAAAACAGTATCTACACATCGAAATTGCTAAATTCAGCTTACGCGAAAATATGTAACATAGAGAAGTTTCCGTGAAAATGATTAAAATACAATTATTCAATTTAATTACCCTTGAAATTTGAAAATTTAAAATGCATGATTTTTAGAGTCAATGGCGTACAGTATTCATAGATGGGGTAGAAATGGGCCATGCATCCCCCAAATTAATACCGATTTTACATAAATAGATAGATAGAAAAATCGACTATTTTATAGGCTCGTTAGTAGAAAAATTGTAGACAGGTTTGAAAAAGGTAAACAAATATTTGTAAATAAAATTCTCATTTAAAATTTTTGCAGTTAGATTGGATGATGAAAGAAATGTAGAATCCCTGCATGTGCTATATAGGTGGCAGTCTTTGAATGAGAAGGGATGGGACAAGACAAGTCATGAAAAATAGCATCATGCGCGGTTTTATTGCAATTCTTCCATTCTTCTAGACACAGAGGCGTAGTCAGATGTAGTGCTAATAAAAGTAAGCAGTGAAAAAAATATGAACTGTGGTGGAATTCTGCCGTTGTGGAATGTGCTTGATGGAATCTCTAAACATTCTATTTGAAAATTATATTGATTTTAAGATTCTAGTGTAAGCAGGCCTTATAGCATGAGAAGATAAAGTTCTGATTCGTTAAGGGAGTTTGGGGTAGGTAGCTATTAACGTCACACTGAAGCAACAAAATGGGCTGTTGACAACGGTCAGGGATCAATCCCGAAGGGAAAGATGCAAGGATAACGCCTCGTAATTTTGAACCACGGTCAAATGACGAGAACAACAGATGAGCTGGCTTTCCACTCTCCAAATTTCCACACCAAGCCAACGTGAGAGAGTTTAGGAGATATATCGGTTTGAGAAAAAGTAGGTTTTTAAGACACAAGTTCTACCCAACCTACCGACATAGGGCTTAAGGCCGAGAGGGTGGAATCATACACAAACGACAATACATGAAACAATGCATCCTACAGAAAACACAATGAAAAAAGCAGAAATACACATTCTTCACGTTTGGCATGATATAAAATCAGGTAAAACGCATTCCCGAAACATCTTACTCTAGATATAAAGCATTGGTGAAAATACAAGAGAGTGGTTGTGCGTAATAGTTCTCTTTTACAAAACAGAAAATGCTTACATAGAAAGTTTTGAATGTATGAACACCACACGAAACACACCTAAATTTGGGATTTGAGAGGCCCAATCTCAAACTAAAATTTATTGTATTTCGTTTGCTGTGGCAGAAGCTATCGGAACGCTCTCATTCGCTGTAGTAAAATGTTGTTATTCGTAATATTGAGAAGCCATTGAGATTATCTTATGTTTCTTTGGTCAGATGAAAATCTTTAGAGTGGTGGTTTGTCGTATCGGGTGATGCTGCTGCAAGAGGGGTGAATTGCTAAAGGAGAACCTTAAAAATGAATTGCTGTGTTGACAAAGATGCTAGATTTCGTATTTTACGAAATTGGAAATATTAGACCAATCGCTAATTCTACATCAATATGGAAATGCGATAACATGCATATCGCATGGAAATGCGATAACATATATTGCAATGGAATCATCGAGATAGCAACGAAAGTGGCATTGGCGTGACTTGCGGATGGTGAAACGGCTTAAATGGAATAAAATTTATTTGATCCTGTCTTGGTATCTTGGTTTTGAAGTGTTGACAAGCGTGTTGACAGATACCTATCGCAAGCCTTTGGAAGAAATATTATTTTTTATTACAATACATCATAAATAAAATATTTCAAGTCACTTGGAAGCAAATGTTTTTAAGCCACTTGGAAGCAAAAATTGTAGATACTAGTATTTTTTGTAAATCAATCAAAATTATACCTACTTTTTGCCAGGTAGGCAAAAAATATACATTTTTGTGTACTTTGTAGAATTTATGGGTGCTAATTAGTAGTAATTAGCTTACGTGTGCCATGAGATGAATAAAGTTGATAATCACTTATCTAGATTTTCGAATATTATATACCTGTACTTTATACGGTACTCATAAGTTTATGATTGATAAAATTTACTTTACATTTAAACATTTAAGAATTTCGATAAAGATAAATGCTAATAAAATATACTGTTTTAAAATGAAACTAAACTTACATTTTAATGGTAGAAATCTATAACGTACAAGCAGGGACATCTAATAGAGTTAAACATTTTATGTGAATATCACTGATTAGTATGTTAGAAATCTTGTAAACTTAACCCTCTTAGTGGTTTTGACGAAGATTTATCGTCCATCAAGATCTGACCAATTTTGCCAAACACGAGTAATCTTGTTATTAAGATGTTGCCGATTTTTTATCATGCATCAATCAATGCATCAATCTCGATCAATGCATCAATCCCCAGAAGAACCTTCTGTGATTTGTGTGTAGGCATATATCCCTATGTGTATGCGATTTTATTTTGTGTTCCTTTCCCCACTTTCCTACTGAAGTTGAAAGTTCCTACTGAAAGTTGTAAAACACCCTATATTTCTTTATTTCAACATTTGCGTTTCTTAATAGATGAAGAGAAGTGTCCAGTGGGAGAGCACTTTGAATACTGTAAGTTCAACTGCCAGCAAAACTGCTCTAACTGGAATGAAACAGACATACCATGCAATGGTTGGTGTTTACCGGGCTGTGTCTGTGACGCAGGGACCGTCAGATCAGAGCTTCCTTCCGGAAAATGCATAAAGCCAGAGGAATGCGAGAAACAACATGAAGGTAAGATGGTTTGAGTTATGAAAATTGCGTTTTGCATCTAGACGTTTTAGTCAGGGGCCCCAAGTGAAAATTCGTACTGAAAAGAACCTATGTCCCAAAATTGTTTGGAATCAGAATAAAATATGTGTGGCACATCTATCTTTATGCAGATCCTTCCATAAGGGTAATTTGAAAACTACCTTTCATGTTTGTTAACCCACCTGGTGCTTGTCTCGACGAATATCTAATCACTAGAAAAAAGTCACCATATCTTGATGAACGAGGTATCTCGTCATAAAAACTGGACAGACTTTGATCTCGTCATCATAAAGAAATCGGCAATATCTTGATGACCTGATATCTCGTCATTAACAAAATTGATGGACGCGATAGTTCGTCAAAACCACTTGGAGTGTTAATGCTTCGTTAAATAAATGTAAAAACCTTGTGTAAAACTTTCTACCTAAGAGATGCATAAAAACTTTACATATAGAAAACTTGAATAATACGGCACGAATTTCTTGCTTGAATATTGGAAGATCTGAATTTTGCATTTTGTTTATCGTATACTCTCATTGATAGTATTTTTGTACTTCCAATTAGTACTAGTAGTCAAAAATTATTTCCTTAAAATCAGTCAGCCCAACCATACGTAAATCGAATGAAGAACTATCGTTTTTGTCCTGATAATTGTATCTGTTAAATACGATTCCTTCAGAGGAAAGGAATGACACAGACCATATGGATCGCAAAAGGGAACAGGCTAGTTTATTGAAAACACAACACATATATATACAGATAGGATAGGATTGCAGCACAACCAATAAGATTCATTAAAATGGACGGACGTCCAAGAAAGCTGTAGAACATTCACACATGCTGCCTGTAAAGAGTGACTCAGCTCTAGCAGCACAAAGAAAGATACAAAGACTTCTATGGGCGATTACATTATACAACAGTATCAACTATGAGGACAAAAATATATGCATATTTGTTAAGGAGTCGAGTCAGGGCTTCGGGAAGATAGATAGAATGGCACTGAATCTAGGAGTGTGTGCAGGAACTGAATATCTTTTCACCAAGAAATGAATAGTTAGGTAGGTATTTTAATTAACGTTACACTGGAGCAACAGAAAGGGCTATTGGCGACCGTCCGGGATCAATCCCCGAATGGAAAAATCCGAGGACAACACCAAGTAACTTTGAATCACGGCCAGATGACGAGGTCACAACTGAGTTGGCAACCCACTCTAACTTTCACACCACTCCAACGTGAGGACATTTGAGGCCATGACAAATTTAACGTGCACCAGCCCCCCTTTGTATACAACGGTCTTTTCTTGGATTAGAACTCGCAACCCTCCGGTTGCTAGTCCTTCCCTCTTCCAATCGGGCTATCGTGGCTCATAAATGAATAGGAAATATAGAGTATGTTAAAAAAGTGTTTCATGGTTTCACGGCATGAATAGTAAGATGCTAACATGTAGTTAGAGTCACATACATGTAAATTCATTTAGGTGTCGAGTCAGGAATATGAGAGACGAATAGAATGCCACTGAATCAAGGATTCCTTGTTGGGAACTGAATATCTGAACATAGATAAATGAATAGCGAATATACACTACTGTTTGTGAAAATTGCAACACTATGAAAGAATATGAAGAAATAAATGGAATTTATTCCACATATTACTTACAGTGGTTTAAATAAACGATCAAATTTACAGATCAATAAAACAAAAGTAATGCCGAAAATCAATATCTGGTGCAGCCGCCAAGCGCAGCGATGAGAGCCTGTACACGTCGTGGCATCGAATCACACAGATTCTGAATGCCATGCTGAGGAATGGCATTCCAGATGGCTTCTATCTGGTGCCAAAGTTCAGCCGTACTCTCTGCCCGATGAAATCCTAGACATGCTGAATGGGTAACATATCCGGGGAACGTCATACAGGAGCAACAAACACAACGGGCTATTGGTGACGGTCTGGTATCAATCCTCAAGGGAAAGATCCAAGGACAACACAACATAATTTTGAAGCAAGGTCAGATGATGAAATAATTGTAGGGAAATTGGGAGAAGGACGTTCATTGCGAGAGGTATCTAATGTGTTCGGAATAGGCCAAAGCGTAGTCAGAAGGCTGAATAAGCAGTTTTCAGAAAGTGGAACTGCTGCCAGATGGTACAGCAGTAGTCGACCACCCAAAACCACCTCATATGGAAATCCTTATATGACAGTAATGGCGAAAAAGTGTCGCTGCATAACTGATGGAAGATTAACACACACGATATCTTCAGGCAAGCACTGGGATCATAATATCGCTCCAGACCGTATCCATAGATTGAATCATGTTGATTTGTATGCCCGTTGATTTGTGTGCTCTTTTGAGTACATCGCACAAAACACATAGGTTGCGATGGTTTCGTGAACACGCCAACTAGATTGAAGAGCAATGGGTCAATGTAGTGTTCAATGAAGGAACGAGATTTTGTTTCAATGAAGGAACGAGATTTACAGAGGAAATTCAAAGTTGTCATTAGTAGGTAATAATGCCTTCTAAAAATATATATGCGTAAAATTTGCGCAGAGCTCTATACCTTTATAACAAATTCACATAAATTTCATAATATCCAATGCCATGTTTGAATCTGAAATCTTGCCATCTGAATTTGAAATCCCATAGAAAATTTCAATTAATTTGGTCCCGTCTTTTCTGGATTATAAGCATGCATGACAGATGAGATGGTCGTGGTGTCCAAGAGACAAGTCAACCTCGATCAATGCATCAATCCCCAGAAGAACCTTCTGTGATTTGTGTGTAGGCATATATCCCTATGTGTATGCGATTTTATTTTGTGTTCCTTTCCCCACTTTCCTACTGAAGTTGAAAGTTCCTACTGAAAGTTGTAAAACACCCTATATTTCTTTATTTCAACATTTGCGTTTGTTAATAGATGAAGAGAAGTGTCCAGTGGGAGAGCACTTTGAATACTGTAAGTTCAACTGCCAGCAAAACTGCTCTAACTGGAATGAAACAGACATACCATGCAATGGTTGGTGTTTACCGGGCTGTGTCTGTGACGCAGGGACCGTCAGATCAGAGCTTCCTTCCGGAAAATGCATAAAGCCAGAGGAATGCGAGAAACAACATGAAGGTAAGATGGTTTGAGTTATGAAAATTGCGTTTAGCATCTAGACGTTTTAGTCAGGGGCCCCAAGTGAAAATTCGTACTGAAAAGAACCTATGTCCCAAAATTGTTTGGAATCAGAATAAAATATGTGTGGCACATCTATCTTTATGCAGATCCTTCCATAAGGGTAATTTGAAAACTACCTTTCATGTTTGTTAACCCACCTGGTGCTTGTCTCGACGAATATCTAATCACTAGAAAAAAGTCACCATATCTTGATGAACGAGGTATCTCGTCATAAAAACTGGACAGACTTTGATCTCGTCATCATAAAGAAATCGGCAATATCTTGATGACCTGATATCTCGTCATTAACAAAATTGATGGACGCGATAGTTCGTCAAAACCACTTGGAGTGTTAATGCTTCGTTAAATAAATGTAAAAACCTTGTGTAAAACTTTCTACCTAAGAGATGCATAAAAACTTTACATATAGAAAACTTGAATAATACGGCACGAATTTCTTGCTTGAATATTGGAAGATCTGAATTTTGCATTTTGTTTATCGTATACTCTCATTGATAGTATTTTTGTACTTCCAATTAGTACTAGTAGTCAAAAATTATTTCCTTAAAATCAGTCAGCCCAACCATACGTAAATCGAATGAAGAACTATCGTTTTTGTCCTGATAATTGTATCTGTTAAATACGATTCCTTCAGAGGAAAGGAATGACACAGACCATATGGATCGCAAAAGGGAACAGGCTAGTTTATTGAAAACACAACACATATATATACAGATAGGATAGGATTGCAGCACAACCAATAAGATTCATTAAAATGGACGGACGTCCAAGAAAGCTGTAGAACATTCACACATGCTGCCTGTAAAGAGTGACTCAGCTCTAGCAGCACAAAGAAAGATACAAAGACTTCTATGGGCGATTACATTATACAACAGTATCAACTATGAGGACAAAAATATATGCATATTTGTTAAGGAGTCGAGTCAGGGCTTCGGGAAGATAGATAGAATGGCACTGAATCTAGGAGTGTGTGCAGGAACTGAATATCTTTTCACCAAGAAATGAATAGTTAGGTAGGTATTTTAATTAACGTTACACTGGAGCAACAGAAAGGGCTATTGGCGACCGTCCGGGATCAATCCCCGAATGGAAAAATCCGAGGACAACACCAAGTAACTTTGAATCACGGCCAGATGACGAGGTCACAACTGAGTTGGCAACCCACTCTAACTTTCACACCACTCCAACGTGAGGACATTTGAGGCCATGACAAATTTAACGTGCACCAGCCCCCCTTTGTATACAACGGTCTTTTCTTGGATTAGAACTCGCAACCCTCCGGTTGCTAGTCCTTCCCTCTTCCAATCGGGCTATCGTGGCTCATAAATGAATAGGAAATATAGAGTATGTTAAAAAAGTGTTTCATGGTTTCACGGCATGAATAGTAAGATGCTAACATGTAGTTAGAGTCACATACATGTAAATTCATTTAGGTGTCGAGTCAGGAATATGAGAGACGAATAGAATGCCACTGAATCAAGGATTCCTTGTTGGGAACTGAATATCTGAACATAGATAAATGAATAGCGAATATACACTACTGTTTGTGAAAATTGCAACACTATGAAAGAATATGAAGAAATAAATGAAATTTATTCCACATATTACTTACAGTGGTTTAAATAAACGATCAAATTTACAGATCAATAAAACAAAAATAATGCCGAAAATCAATATCTGGTGCAGCCGCCAAGCGCAGCGATGAGAGCCTGTACACGTCGTGGCATCGAATCACACAGATTCTGAATGTCATGCTGAGGAATGGCATTCCAGATGGCTTCTATCTGGTGCCAAAGTTCAGCCGTACTCTCTGCCCGATGAAATCCTAGACATGCTGAATGGGTAACATATCCGGGGAACGTCATACAGGAGCAACAAACACAACGGGCTATTGGTGACGGTCTGGTATCAATCCTCAAGGGAAAGATCCAAGGACAACACAACATAATTTTGAAGCAAGGTCAGATGATGAAATAATTGTAGGGAAATTGGGAGAAGGACGTTCATTGCGAGAGGTATCTAATGTGTTCGGAATAGGCCAAAGCGTAGTCAGAAGGCTGAATAAGCAGTTTTCAGAAAGTGGAACTGCTGCCAGATGGTACAGCAGTAGTCGACCACCCAAAACCACCTCATATGGAGATCCTTATATGACAGTAATGGCGAAAAAGTGTCGCTGCATAACTGATGGAAGATTAACACGCACGATATCTTCAGGCAAGCACTGGGATCATAATATCGCTCCAGACCGTATCCATAGATTGAATCATGTTGATTTGTATGCCCGTTGATTTGTGTGCTCTTTTGAGTACATCGCACAAAACACATAGGTTGCGATGGTTTCGTGAACACGCCAACTAGATTGAAGAGCAATGGGTCAATGTAGTGTTCAATGAAGGAACGAGATTTTGTTTCAATGAAGGAACGAGATTTACAGAGGAAATTCAAAGTTGTCATTAGTAGGTAATAATGCCTTCTAAAAATATATATGCGTAAAATTTGCGCAGAGCTCTATACCTTTATAACAAATTCACATAAATTTCATAATATCCAATGCCATGTTTGAATCTGAAATCTTGCCATCTGAATTTGAAATCCCATAGAAAATTTCAATTAATTTGGTCCCGTCTTTTCTGGATTATAAGCATGCATGACAGATGAGATGGTCGTGGTGTCCAAGAGACAAGTCAACCTCGATCAATGCATCAATCCCCAGAAGAACCTTCTGTGATTTGTGTGTAGGCATATATCCCTATGTGTATGCGATTTTATTTTGTGTTCCTTTCCCCACTTTCCTACTGAAGTTGAAAGTTCCTACTGAAAGTTGTAAAACACCCTATATTTCTTTATTTCAACATTTGCGTTTCTTAATAGATGAAGAGAAGTGTCCAGTGGGAGAGCACTTTGAATACTGTAAGTTCAACTGCCAGCAAAACTGCTCTAACTGGAATGAAACAGACATACCATGCAATGGTTGGTGTTTACCGGGCTGTGTCTGTGACGCAGGGACCGTCAGATCAGAGCTTCCTTCCGGAAAATGCATAAAGCCAGAGGAATGCGAGAAACAACATGAAGGTAAGATGGTTTGAGTTATGAAAATTGCGTTTTGCATCTAGACGTTTTAGTCAGGGGCCCCAAGTGAAAATTCGTACTGAAAAGAACCTATGTCCCAAAATTGTTTGGAATCAGAATAAAATATGTGTGGCACATCTATCTTTATGCAGATCCTTCCATAAGGGTAATTTGAAATCTACCTTTCATGTTTGTTAACCCACCTGGTGCTTGTCTCGACGAATATCTAATCACTAGAAAAAAGTCACCATATCTTGATGAACGAGGTATCTCGTCATAAAAACTGGACAGACTTTGATCTCGTCATCATAAAGAAATCGGCAATATCTTGATGACCTGATATCTCGTCATTAACAAAATTGATGGACGCGATAGTTCGTCAAAACCACTTGGAGTGTTAATGCTTCGTTAAATAAATGTAAAAACCTTGTGTAAAACTTTCTACCTAAGAGATGCATAAAAACTTTACATATAGAAAACTTGAATAATACGGCACGAATTTCTTGCTTGAATATTGGAAGATCTGAATTTTGCATTTTGTTTATCGTATACTCTCATTGATAGTATTTTTGTACTTCCAATTAGTACTAGTAGTCAAAAATTATTTCCTTAAAATCAGTCAGCCCAACCATACGTAAATCGAATGAAGAACTATCGTTTTTGTCCTGATAATTGTATCTGTTAAATACGATTCCTTCAGAGGAAAGGAATGACACAGACCATATGGATCGCAAAAGGGAACAGGCTAGTTTATTGAAAACACAACACATATATATACAGATAGGATAGGATTGCAGCACAACCAATAAGATTCATTAAAATGGACGGACGTCCAAGAAAGCTGTAGAACATTCACACATGCTGCCTGTAAAGAGTGACTCAGCTCTAGCAGCACAAAGAAAGATACAAAGACTTCTATGGGCGATTACATTATACAACAGTATCAACTATGAGGACAAAAATATATGCATATTTGTTAAGGAGTCGAGTCAGGGCTTCGGGAAGATGGATAGAATGGCACTGAATCTAGGAGTGTGTGCAGGAACTGAATATCTTTTCACCAAGAAATGAATAGTTAGGTAGGTATTTTAATTAACGTTACACTGGAGCAACAGAAAGGGCTATTGGCGACCGTCCGGGATCAATCCCCGAATGGAAAAATCCGAGGACAACACCAAGTAACTTTGAATCACGGCCAGATGACGAGGTCACAACTGAGTTGGCAACCCACTCTAACTTTCACACCACTCCAACGTGAGGACATTTGAGGCCATGACAAATTTAACGTGCACCAGCCCCCCTTTGTATACAACGGTCTTTTCTTGGATTAGAACTCGCAACCCTCCGGTTGCTAGTCCTTCCCTCTTCCAATCGGGCTATCGTGACTCATAAATGAATAGGAAATATAGAGTATGTTAAAAAAGTGTTTCATGGTTTCACGGCATGAATAGTAAGATGCTAACATGTAGTTAGAGTCACATACATGTAAATTCATTTAGGTGTCGAGTCAGGAATATGAGAGACGAATAGAATGCCACTGAATCAAGGATTCCTTGTTGGGAACTGAATATCTGAACATAGATAAATGAATAGCGAATATACACTACTGTTTGTGAAAATTGCAACACTATGAAAGAATATGAAGAAATAAATGAAATTTATTCCACATATTACTTACAGTGGTTTAAATAAACGATCAAATTTACAGATCAATAAAACAAAAATAATGCCGAAAATCAATATCTGGTGCAGCCGCCAAGCGCAGCGATGAGAGCCTGTACACGTCGTGGCATCGAATCACACAGATTCTGAATGCCATGCTGAGGAATGGCATTCCAGATGGCTTCTATCTGGTGCCAAAGTTCAGCCGTACTCTCTGCCCGATGAAATCCTAGACATGCTGAATGGGTAACATATCCGGGGAACGTCATACAGGAGCAACAAACACAACGGGCTATTGGTGACGGTCTGGTATCAATCCTCAAGGGAAAGATCCAAGGACAACACAACATAATTTTGAAGCAAGGTCAGATGATGAAATAATTGTAGGGAAATTGGGAGAAGGACGTTCATTGCGAGAGGTATCTAATGTGTTCGGAATAGGCCAAAGCGTAGTCAGAAGGCTGAATAAGCAGTTTTCAGAAAGTGGAACTGCTGCCAGATGGTACAGCAGTAGTCGACCACCCAAAACCACCTCATATGGAGATCCTTATATGACAGTAATGGCGAAAAAGTGTCGCTGCATAACTGATGGAAGATTAACACGCACGATATCTTCAGGCAAGCACTGGGATCATAATATCGCTCCAGACCGTATCCATAGATTGAATCATGTTGATTTGTATGCCCGTTGATTTGTGTGCTCTTTTGAGTACATCGCACAAAACACATAGGTTGCGATGGTTTCGTGAACACGCCAACTAGATTGAAGAGCAATGGGTCAATGTAGTGTTCAATGAAGGAACGAGATTTTGTTTCAATGAAGGAACGAGATTTACAGAGGAAATTCAAAGTTGTCATTAGTAGGTAATAATGCCTTCTAAAAATATATATGCGTAAAATTTGCGCAGAGCTCTATACCTTTATAACAAATTCACATAAATTTCATAATATCCAATGCCATGTTTGAATCTGAAATCTTGCCATCTGAATTTGAAATCCCATAGAAAATTTCAATTAATTTGGTCCCGTCTTTTCTGGATTATAAGCATGCATGACAGATGAGATGGTCGTGGTGTCCAAGAGACAAGTCAACCTCGATCAATGCATCAATCCCCAGAAGAACCTTCTGTGATTTGTGTGTAGGCATATATCCCTATGTGTATGCGATTTTATTTTGTGTTCCTTTCCCCACTTTCCTACTGAAGTTGAAAGTTCCTACTGAAAGTTGTAAAACACCCTATATTTCTTTATTTCAACTTTTGCGTTTCTTAATAGATGAAGAGAAGTGTCCAGTGGGAGAGCACTTTGAATACTGTAAGCTCAACTGCCAGCAAAACTGCTCTAACTGGAATGAAACAGACATACCATGCAATGGTTGGTGTTTACCGGGCTGTGTCTGTGACGCAGGGACCGTCAGATCAGAGCTTCCTTCCGGAAAATGCATAAAGCCAGAGGAATGCGAGAAACAACATGAAGGTAAGATGGTTTGAGTTATGAAAATTGCGTTTTGCATCTAGACGTTTTAGTCAGGGGCCCCAAGTGAAAATTCGTACTGAAAAGAACCTATGTCCCAAAATTGTTTGGAATCAGAATAAAATATGTGTGGCACATCTATCTTTATGCAGATCCTTCCATAAGGGTAATTTGAAAACTACCTTTCATGTTTGTTAACCCACCTGGTGCTTGTCTCGACGAATATCTAATCACTAGAAAAAAGTCACCATATCTTGATGAACGAGGTATCTCGTCATAAAAACTGGACAGACTTTGATCTCGTCATCATAAAGAAATCGGCAATATCTTGATGACCTGATATCTCGTCATTAACAAAATTGATGGACGCGATAGTTCGTCAAAACCACTTGGAGTGTTAATGCTTCGTTAAATAAATGTAAAAACCTTGTGTAAAACTTTCTACCTAAGAGATGCATAAAAACTTTACATATAGAAAACTTGAATAATACGGCACGAATTTCTTGCTTGAATATTGGAAGATCTGAATTTTGCATTTTGTTTATCGTATACTCTCATTGATAGTATTTTTGTACTTCCAATTAGTACTAGTAGTCAAAAATTATTTCCTTAAAATCAGTCAGCCCAACCATACGTAAATCGAATGAAGAACTATCGTTTTTGTCCTGATAATTGTATCTGTTAAATACGATTCCTTCAGAGGAAAGGAATGACACAGACCATATGGATCGCAAAAGGGAACAGGCTAGTTTATTGAAAACACAACACATATATATACAGATAGGATAGGATTGCAGCACAACCAATAAGATTCATTAAAATGGACGGACGTCCAAGAAAGCTGTAGAACATTCACACATGCTGCCTGTAAAGAGTGACTCAGCTCTAGCAGCACAAAGAAAGATACAAAGACTTCTATGGGCGATTACATTATACAACAGTATCAACTATGAGGACAAAAATATATGCATATTTGTTAAGGAGTCGAGTCAGGGCTTCGGGAAGATAGATAGAATGGCACTGAATCTAGGAGTGTGTGCAGGAACTGAATATCTTTTCACCAAGAAATGAATAGTTAGGTAGGTATTTTAATTAACGTTACACTGGAGCAACAGAAAGGGCTATTGGCGACCGTCCGGGATCAATCCCCGAATGGAAAAATCCGAGGACAACACCAAGTAACTTTGAATCACGGCCAGATGACGAGGTCACAACTGAGTTGGCAACCCACTCTAACTTTCACACCACTCCAACGTGAGGACATTTGAGGCCATGACAAATTTAACGTGCACCAGCCCCCCTTTGTATACAACGGTCTTTTCTTGGATTAGAACTCGCAACCCTCCGGTTGCTAGTCCTTCCCTCTTCCAATCGGGCTATCGTGGCTCATAAATGAATAGGAAATATAGAGTATGTTAAAAAAGTGTTTCATGGTTTCACGGCATGAATAGTAAGATGCTAACATGTAGTTAGAGTCACATACATGTAAATTCATTTAGGTGTCGAGTCAGGAATATGAGAGACGAATAGAATGCCACTGAATCAAGGATTCCTTGTTGGGAACTGAATATCTGAACATAGATAAATGAATAGCGAATATACACTACTGTTTGTGAAAATTGCAACACTATGAAAGAATATGAAGAAATAAATGGAATTTATTCCACATATTACTTACAGTGGTTTAAATAAACGATCAAATTTACAGATCAATAAAACAAAAGTAATGCCGAAAATCAATATCTGGTGCAGCCGCCAAGCGCAGCGATGAGAGCCTGTACACGTCGTGGCATCGAATCACACAGATTCTGAATGCCATGCTGAGGAATGGCATTCCAGATGGCTTCTATCTGGTGCCAAAGTTCAGCCGTACTCTCTGCCCGATGAAATCCTAGACATGCTGAATGGGTAACATATCCGGGGAACGTCATACAGGAGCAACAAACACAACGGGCTATTGGTGACGGTCTGGTATCAATCCTCAAGGGAAAGATCCAAGGACAACACAACATAATTTTGAAGCAAGGTCAGATGATGAAATAATTGTAGGGAAATTGGGAGAAGGACGTTCATTGCGAGAGGTATCTAATGTGTTCGGAATAGGCCAAAGCGTAGTCAGAAGGCTGAATAAGCAGTTTTCAGAAAGTGGAACTGCTGCCAGATGGTACAGCAGTAGTCGACCACCCAAAACCACCTCATATGGAAATCCTTATATGACAGTAATGGCGAAAAAGTGTCGCTGCATAACTGATGGAAGATTAACACACACGATATCTTCAGGCAAGCACTGGGATCATAATATCGCTCCAGACCGTATCCATAGATTGAATCATGTTGATTTGTATGCCCGTTGATTTGTGTGCTCTTTTGAGTACATCGCACAAAACACATAGGTTGCGATGGTTTCGTGAACACGCCAACTAGATTGAAGAGCAATGGGTCAATGTAGTGTTCAATGAAGGAACGAGATTTTGTTTCAATGAAGGAACGAGATTTACAGAGGAAATTCAAAGTTGTCATTAGTAGGTAATAATGCCTTCTAAAAATATATATGCGTAAAATTTGCGCAGAGCTCTATACCTTTATAACAAATTCACATAAATTTCATAATATCCAATGCCATGTTTGAATCTGAAATCTTGCCATCTGAATTTGAAATCCCATAGAAAATTTCAATTAATTTGGTCCCGTCTTTTCTGGATTATAAGCATGCATGACAGATGAGATGGTCGTGGTGTCCAAGAGACAAGTCAACCTCGATCAATGCATCAATCCCCAGAAGAACCTTCTGTGATTTGTGTGTAGGCATATATCCCTATGTGTATGCGATTTTATTTTGTGTTCCTTTCCCCACTTTCCTACTGAAGTTGAAAGTTCCTACTGAAAGTTGTAAAACACCCTATATTTCTTTATTTCAACATTTGCGTTTGTTAATAGATGAAGAGAAGTGTCCAGTGGGAGAGCACTTTGAATACTGTAAGTTCAACTGCCAGCAAAACTGCTCTAACTGGAATGAAACAGACATACCATGCAATGGTTGGTGTTTACCGGGCTGTGTCTGTGACGCAGGGACCGTCAGATCAGAGCTTCCTTCCGGAAAATGCATAAAGCCAGAGGAATGCGAGAAACAACATGAAGGTAAGATGGTTTGAGTTATGAAAATTGCGTTTAGCATCTAGACGTTTTAGTCAGGGGCCCCAAGTGAAAATTCGTACTGAAAAGAACCTATGTCCCAAAATTGTTTGGAATCAGAATAAAATATGTGTGGCACATCTATCTTTATGCAGATCCTTCCATAAGGGTAATTTGAAAACTACCTTTCATGTTTGTTAACCCACCTGGTGCTTGTCTCGACGAATATCTAATCACTAGAAAAAAGTCACCATATCTTGATGAACGAGGTATCTCGTCATAAAAACTGGACAGACTTTGATCTCGTCATCATAAAGAAATCGGCAATATCTTGATGACCTGATATCTCGTCATTAACAAAATTGATGGACGCGATAGTTCGTCAAAACCACTTGGAGTGTTAATGCTTCGTTAAATAAATGTAAAAACCTTGTGTAAAACTTTCTACCTAAGAGATGCATAAAAACTTTACATATAGAAAACTTGAATAATACGGCACGAATTTCTTGCTTGAATATTGGAAGATCTGAATTTTGCATTTTGTTTATCGTATACTCTCATTGATAGTATTTTTGTACTTCCAATTAGTACTAGTAGTCAAAAATTATTTCCTTAAAATCAGTCAGCCCAACCATACGTAAATCGAATGAAGAACTATCGTTTTTGTCCTGATAATTGTATCTGTTAAATACGATTCCTTCAGAGGAAAGGAATGACACAGACCATATGGATCGCAAAAGGGAACAGGCTAGTTTATTGAAAACACAACACATATATATACAGATAGGATAGGATTGCAGCACAACCAATAAGATTCATTAAAATGGACGGACGTCCAAGAAAGCTGTAGAACATTCACACATGCTGCCTGTAAAGAGTGACTCAGCTCTAGCAGCACAAAGAAAGATACAAAGACTTCTATGGGCGATTACATTATACAACAGTATCAACTATGAGGACAAAAATATATGCATATTTGTTAAGGAGTCGAGTCAGGGCTTCGGGAAGATAGATAGAATGGCACTGAATCTAGGAGTGTGTGCAGGAACTGAATATCTTTTCACCAAGAAATGAATAGTTAGGTAGGTATTTTAATTAACGTTACACTGGAGCAACAGAAAGGGCTATTGGCGACCGTCCGGGATCAATCCCCGAATGGAAAAATCCGAGGACAACACCAAGTAACTTTGAATCACGGCCAGATGACGAGGTCACAACTGAGTTGGCAACCCACTCTAACTTTCACACCACTCCAACGTGAGGACATTTGAGGCCATGACAAATTTAACGTGCACCAGCCCCCCTTTGTATACAACGGTCTTTTCTTGGATTAGAACTCGCAACCCTCCGGTTGCTAGTCCTTCCCTCTTCCAATCGGGCTATCGTGGCTCATAAATGAATAGGAAATATAGAGTATGTTAAAAAAGTGTTTCATGGTTTCACGGCATGAATAGTAAGATGCTAACATGTAGTTAGAGTCACATACATGTAAATTCATTTAGGTGTCGAGTCAGGAATATGAGAGACGAATAGAATGCCACTGAATCAAGGATTCCTTGTTGGGAACTGAATATCTGAACATAGATAAATGAATAGCGAATATACACTACTGTTTGTGAAAATTGCAACACTATGAAAGAATATGAAGAAATAAATGAAATTTATTCCACATATTACTTACAGTGGTTTAAATAAACGATCAAATTTACAGATCAATAAAACAAAAATAATGCCGAAAATCAATATCTGGTGCAGCCGCCAAGCGCAGCGATGAGAGCCTGTACACGTCGTGGCATCGAATCACACAGATTCTGAATGTCATGCTGAGGAATGGCATTCCAGATGGCTTCTATCTGGTGCCAAA